>OU342739.1:46820234-49665675 GCA_910589765.1 Avena atlantica
GCTGGGCCCTATGGGGCCTTGTGCCCCTGGAGCAATGCGGCCAGGGCACTCCCTCATAGGCCCATGCCCCCTCCCGACAGGTGGGCCCACGTTGGTCCCCCTCCGGAAGGTTTCTAGAAGCTTCCGGTACAATACCGATTAACCCGGAACAATTCCGAACTCCAAAAACTGCACTGCCTTATATGAATCTTATTCTCCGGACCAGTCCGGAACCTCTCGTGATATCCTCCGGATACCATCCGAGACTCTGAACAAAACTCATAAACCAATTATCCAATCTATACCCTAGCGTCGAGACACGTTAAGTGTGTGACCCTTCGGGTTCGAGAATATGCAGACATGATCTTATATCAATAATCAACAGCGGGGTATGGAACCCATATTGACTCCCACACATTCATCGATGATCATATCGGATGAACCACGATGCCAGGATTCAATCAATCCCATATATATATTCCTTCGTCTCGCGATATTTTTACTTGCCCGAGATTTGATCGTCGGTACCGTCATAACCTAGTTCAATCTCGTTCACAGCAAGTACTTACTCGTTCCGTATCCGATATCACTTTGTGATTAACTCCTTAACCACATGCGTGCAAGCGGTGTTGATATCGATTACCGAGTGGGCCCGAAGTATATCTCTCTCGACTTGGGAGGGACAAATCCCATCTCGATACATACAACAACAGGTACTTTCCGATCACCTGAGAGACAGACTTTATGATCACCCTCTCATAGGATGACGTTTGATGACCTCAAAGCTTTCTTCCGATACCAGGGAGTTGTATTATCTCATGGTCTAAGGAATACCATATTTTACATAAGAAAAGCTTCGCAAAGATGAACACGATGGCACGATCTAATTGCTTCGCTTAGTTTGGGTCTGTCCATCATATCATTCTCCCAATGATATGATCTCATTATTAATTGACAACTCATGTCTATGGTTAGGAAACCTTAACCATCATTATCAATGAGCTAGTCCATAGAGGCATACTAGGGACACAGGGTGTTCATAAACCACACAAGTATTAAAGTTTCCGCTTAACACAATTCTAGCATGGAATATAAACTTTATCATGAACCAGAATTATAATAATAACATCTTTATTATTGCCTCTAGGGCATAATTCCAATAGTCTCCTCCACTTGCACTAGAGTCAATAATCTAGTATACATCTGGCAACAATCTCACACCCATGGCACTAAGGTGCTGATCATGTTTTACATGTGGAAGAGGTTAGTCAATGGATCTGCGACATTCAGATCTGTAGGTACTTTTTGCTAATCTTCAGATCTCCATCTGCTATATAATCTCGGATTAGATGAAACTTGCGTTGATATGCTTGGTCTTTGGTGAATATCTTGGTTCCTTAGCGAGTGCTATGGCGCCATGTTGTCACACAATATCTCCAGTGGGTCCAATGCACTTGGAACCACGCCAAGCTCAGTGAATGAAGTTCCTGATCCAAACTCCTTCACTTGACGCTTCTGCAGCAGCCAGTATTCCGCTTCTACTGTAGATCCCGCGATCACGCTTTGCTTGCAGTTCTCCAGCTCACAGCTCCTCTATTCAAAATATAAACGTATCTGTCTGAGATTTAGAATCATCCTTGTCGGTGTCGAAACTAGCATCGACGTAACCTTTTACGACGAGCTGTTCATCACCCCATAGACTAAGACATTTCTTTAGTCCTATTTAGGTACTTTAGGATGTTCTTCACGGCTGTCCAGTGTTCCACTCCTGGATCACTTTGATATCTGCTCGTCAAACTAAGAGCATTGGACACATACGGTCTAGTACACAGCATGGCAATACATGATAGAACCATGGCCGAGGCATAAGGCACTTTGCTCATAGTTTTCTCTTTCATTTACCGTAGCTGGACACTGAGCCTTGCTCAATATCTTACCTGACAACATAGGCACTGAACCTTTCTTTGCCTTATCCATTCTGAACCTTTCAGAATTTGTCTAGGTATGTACTCTGGCTTAAAGCTATCAGGCGTCTTTGTCTACTCTATAGATTTTGATGCCCTATATATAAGCAGCTTCACCTAGGTCTTTCATTGACAAACACTTGTTCAAATAACTCTTCACATCGTTAAGCATGTTAATGTCATTTCCAATAATCAATATGTCATCCACATATAGTACCAGAAATGTCAACGAGCTCCCACTCACACTTTCTTGTAGATACAAGCTTCGTAGCAATTCGGAACAAATCCAAAGCTCTTGATCACTTGATCAAAACGAAGGTTCAACTCCGAGATGCTTGCTTCAGTCCATAAATAGAACGCTGAAGTTTGCATACTTTATCAGCATCCTTAGGATCGACAAAACCTTCGGGTTGCATCATATACAACTCTTCATCAATGTTGCCATTGAGGAACGCAGTCTTGACATCCATCTGCCATATTTCATAATCAGGAAACGCAACAATTGCTAATAAAATCCGAATGGAGTTAAACATCGCTACGGGAGAAGAAAGTCTCACATCGTAGTCAACACCTTTAACTTGTCGAAAACCTTTCGCGACAAGTCTGCTTTATAGACGGTAACATTTCCATCCGCGTCCGTTTTCCTTCTTGAAGATCCATTTGCACTCAACAGCCTTTCGTCGCTAGGAGGGTCCACCAAAGTCCATACTTGGTTTTCGCTCATGGATCCCAATTCGGATAATGGTCTCTAGCCATTTCTCAGAGTCTGGGCTCATCATCGCTTCCTCATAGTTCGCAGGTTCACTGTCATCTACTAACAAGATAGTTAACAGGGTGTTGCCGTACCACTCAGGAGGGGCACGCGACCTTGTTGACCTGCGACGTTCAGTAGTAGCATCGTCCGAAGCTTCATGATCTTTGTCATTAGCTTCCTCTATTGTTGGCGCAGGCGGCACTGGAATAATTTCAGGTGCTGCGCTACTCTCCAACTCAAGAGAGGTTCAACATCCTCGTCTAGCTCTACTTTCCTCCCACTCACTTCTTTCGAGAGAAACTCCTTATCAAGAAAGGATCCGTTCTTTGCGACAAACACTTTGCCTTCGGTTCTATGATAAAAGGTATACCCAATAGTTTCCTTAGGGTATCCTATGAAGACGCATTTCTCCGCTTTGGGTTCGAGCTTGTCCGGCATTAACTTCTTGACGTAAGCTTCGCATCCCCAAACTTTAAGAAACGGCAACTTAGGTTTAGCACCAAACCACAGTTCATACGGTGTCGTCTCAAAGGATTTAGATGGTTCCCTATTTAAAGTGAATGCAGCGGTTTCTAATGCATAACCCCAAAATGATAACGGCAAATCAGTAAGAGACATCATTGATCGGACCATATCTAATAGAGTTCGATTCCGACGTTCAGACACACCATTGCGCTGTGGTGTTCCGGGTGGCGTGAGTTGCGAAACGATTCCGCTTGCTTTAAGATGCGTGAGAAAATCATAACTCAAATATTCACCTCCACGATCGGATCGTAGAAACTTAATCTTTCTGTTTAGATGGTTTTCCACTTCATTCTGAAATTCTTTGAACTTTTCAAATGTTTCAGATTTATGTTTCATTAAATAGATATACCCATATCTACTTAAGTCATCGGTAAAAGTGCGTAAGTACGAAGTAGCCAATCCACCGCGCGTAGAAACACTCATCGGCCCGCATACATCGGTATGTATGATTTCCAACAAGTCCGTTGCTCGCTCCATCATTCCAGAGAACGGGTTTTTGATCATCTTGCCCATGAGGCATGGTTCGCATGTGTCAAATGATTCAAAATCAAGAGACTCCACAAGTCCATCAGAATGGAGTTTCTTCATACGTTTTACACCAATATGACCTAGACGATAGTGCCACAAATAAGTAGTATTATCACTATCTACCTTGCATCTCTTAGCCTCAATGTTATGGATGTGTGTTTCATCCCTTTCGAGATTCAGAAGAAATAAACCATTCACAGCAGGTGCATGACCATAAAAGATGTTACTCATATAAATAGAACAACCATTATTCTCAGATTTAAATGAATAACCGTCTTGCAATAAACACGATCCAGATATGATGTTCATGCTCTACGCAGGCACATAATAACATTTATTAAGGTTGAAAACTAATCCCAAAGGTAAAACTAAGGAGAGCGTGCCGACGGCCATCACATCAACTCTTGATCTGTTGCCAACGCGCATCGTCACCACCTCATCCCTCGCAAGCCGCCGTCTATTCCGTAGCTCCTGTTTCGAGTTACAAATATTAGCAACTGAACCAGTATCAAATACCCAGGCACTACAACGAGGGCTAGTAAGGAAAACATCAATAACATGTATATCAAATATACCTTTGATGGTGCCAGCCTTCTTGTCCGCTAAGTACTTCGGACAGTTGCGTTTCCAGTGACCCTTGTCCTTGCAATAGAAGCACTCAGTGTCCGGCTTAGGACCAGACCTGAGCTTCTTCTTAGAAGGGGCAACGCGCTTGCCGCCGCCTTTCTTGAAGGGCTTCTATGCACCCTTACCTTTCTTGAAGGTGGGGGCTTGTTGACCATAAACACATGATTATCCTTTTGATGTCCACCTCCGCAGCCTTCAGCTTTGCGAAGAGCTCGGTGATCGTATCAGTGGAACCAATCTTATTGTTAGTCACTACAAAACTTTTGTAGCTAGGAGGGAGTGATTGCAGAACCCTGTCAATCTGGAGCTCCTCTGGAATCTTGCAGTCCAGTTGCTCAAGGCGTTGAGTGTAGCCCGACATCTTAATGGCGTGCTCACTAACGGAACTCCCTTCCTCCATCTTGTAGTTAAAGAACTTCTCAGAGATCTCATATCCCTCAGAATGGGCCTGAGTCTGAAACATGGTTTTCAGCTCCTCGAGAATCTCAAAGGGCCCGGGATAGTCTTCAAAACGATTTTGAAGGTCCGATTCCATAGCAAACAACATGGTGCTCTTAATCACACCATAATCATCTTTGCGCAACTGATAGACAGCTTTCTCATCAGCCGGCGCAGTAGCAGTAGCGGCGTCACCTAACGCATTCTCAAGGACATAGTCCTTTTGACCGCCAGAGAGAATGATTCTCAGATTGCGGAACCAATTGGTGAAGTTAGACCCATTGTTTTTAAGCTTTTCCTTCTCAGCAAAAACATTGAAGTTGAAGTTGAATTTGGACTTAGCCATTTGATCTACAATGTTTGCAAGTACGAATTAGACTATGTTCATGATAACTAGTTCAACTTTTAATCAAATTACTAGATGAACTCCCACTAAATTCAACATCCCTCAAGTTGTTTAGTGAACACGATCCAAATTCACCACACCTAATCCGATCTTCACGAGAAGAGATGTGGTTTCAATGGTGGACAACGAAGTGTCGATCATATCATTCATATGACTCATGCTTAACCTTTCAGTTCATGTGTTCCGAGGCCATGTCTGTACATGCTAGGCTCGTCAAGTTAGACCCAAGTATTTCCGCGTGTGCAAAACTGGCTTGCACCCGTTGTATGTGAGCGTAGAGTCTATAGTACCCGATCATCACGTGATGCTTGGACACGACGAACTTTCGCAATGGTGCATACTTGGGGAGAACACAGTTTTATCTTGATCTTTAAGTGAGGAATCATCTTATAATGCTACCGTCGCGATCTAAGCATAATAAGATACATAAAAGGATAAACATCACATGCATATAACTTTATGTGACATGGTATAGACAATCTTCGCGCAATGATCTCCATCTTGTGCGTGCCGGCATGATCTCCATCACTCCACCATGATTGCCTCCACCACGAATAGCAACTACAACTATTGCTAACTACTTAGCGATAAAGTGAAACAATTACATGGCGTATAAGAAGTTGACACACAGGTCATACACAATTATAAAGACAACCGTATGGGTCCTGACGGTTGTGTACTCATCGACATGCAAGTCGTGAAACATTACAAAACATGATCATCGCATACAATACACATATCACATCTTGGGCCATACCATATCACAGAAAACACTCCCTGCAAAAACAAGTTAGACGCCTCTACTTTGTTGTTGCATGTTTTACGTGGCTTATGGGAGGAGCACGCTAAGAACGATTCTTACCTACAGAAAGCCACAACGGTGAGATTATGGTTGCCAAACTCCGGTGTAAATCCCATGACAACTATAGTGAGAGAAACTGGCATCCACCAGCCGCATGTGTGCAACAAGCCACACGTCAAGTGCGGAGCCGGTCTCGCGAACGACGTCGCGTAAGGTTGGCCTGGACCGCTTCAATCTCACTATCCATCCCGCGTCATAAGAAGAACACAAACAAGAGGCTTGCAACATAAAACATCAACGCCCGCAACAACCATGTCGCGTTCTACTCGTGAACACATCTACGCATAGAACTTGGCTCTGATACCAGTGAAGGGTTTCGCGGCATAGTAAATCAAAATTTTCTACGGATGCGAACAGAGGAAAGCCAAGATCTAATCTAGGAGATGCAAACAACGAGAGGGGATTAGATGATATCTTCATACCCTTGAAGATTCGAACAGCGGAACGTTTGTCGGAACATGGGTGATGTAGTCGTACTCGCTTCTCCTCCTCCTCGCGATCCGATCCGATCTAGCACCGCAAGTGGCGATGCCTCCGTGGGATGCACACGTGCAGCAACCTCGACGTCTCCTCCTTCCTTGGTCCAGCAAGTATGGTGGAGAGATGGATTGGATCTACAACGCGACGGCGCGGTGCAAGTGGTGGAGAGTTTCTGCAGCAGGGCTTCGCCTACACGCAGTCGGGAGGGAGAGAGAGAGGAGGGCAGCAGGGCGACTAGGCTTGAGGGGACGGTGTGGGGGAGTGGTGCGCCCCAGCCCTCTATATATAGAGGGGTGGGCGCCAGCCCTAACCCCTCCCCCAAGCCCTAGGGTTTCCCCTTCTAGAAGCTCCAAACTAGGGTTTCCCCTTGTTTGGCCGGCTGGGCCCTATGGGGCCTTGTGCCCCTGGCCCAATGCGGCCAGGGCACTCCCTCATAGGACCATGCCCCCTCCCGACAGGTGGGACCACGTTGGTACCCCTCCGGAACGTTCTAGAAGCTTCCGGTACAATACCGTACCGACCCGAACTCATGCCCAATTCCGAACTCCAAAAACTGCACTGCCTTATATGAATCTTATTCCCGGACCATTCCGGAACCTCTCGTGATATCCCGGATCCCATCCGAGACTCCGAACAAAAACTCATAAACCAATTATCCATCTATCCTAGCTTCAAGACACGTTAAGTGTGTGACCTTCGGGTTCGAGAATATGCAGACATGATCTTATATCAATAATCAACAGCGGGGTCTGGAAACCCATATTGACTCCCACACATTCATCGATGATCATATCGGATGAACCACGGATGGATTCATCAATCCCATATATATTCCCTCCAATATTTATATTTTCGTCTCTCTTCATAGTCTCGACAATTTTATCTCGTTCGACGATTTGACGTCGGTACCGTCATACCTAGTTCAATCTCGTTCACAGCAAGTACTTACTCGTTCCGTAATCCGATATCACTTTGTGATTAACTCCTTAACCACATGCTTGCAAGCGGTGTTGATATCGATTACCGAGTGGGCCCGAAGTATATCTCTCCGACTTGGGAGGGACAAATCCCATCTCGATACATACAACCCAACAGGTACTTTCCGATCACCTGAGAGACACCTTTATGATCACCCTCTCATAGGATGACGTTTGATGACCTCAAAGCTTTCTTCCGATACCAGGGAGTTGTATTATCTCATGGTCTAAGGAATACCATATTTTACATAAGAAAAGCTTCGCAAAGATGAACACGATGGCACGATCTAATTGCTTCGCTTAGTTTGGGTCTGTCCATCATATCATTCTCCCAATGATATGATCTCATTATTAATTGACAACTCATGTCTATGGTTAGGAAACCTTAACCATCATTAATCAATGAGCTAGTCCATAGAGGCATACTAGGGACACGGTGTTGTTCATAAACCACACAAGTATTAAAGTTTCCGCTTAACACAATTCTAGCATGGAATATAAACTTTATCATGAACCAGAATTATAATAATAACATCTTTATTATTGCCTCTAGGGCATAATTCCAATAGTCTCCCACTTGCACTAGAGTCAATAATCTAGTATACATCTGGCAACAATCTCACACCCATGGCACTAAGGTGCTGATCATGTTTTACATGTGGAAGAGGTTTAGTCAATGGATCTGCGACATTCAGATCTGTATGTACTTTGCTAATCTTCAGATCTCCATCTGCTATATAATCTCGGATTAGATGAAACTTGCGGTTGATATGCTTGGTCTTTGGATGATATCTTGGTTCCTTAGCGAGTGCTATGGCGCCAGTGTTGTCACACAATATCTCCAGTGGGTCCAATGCACTTGGAACCACGCCAAGCTCAGTGATGAAGTTCCTGATCCAAACTCCTTCACTTGACGCTTCTGCAGCAGCCATGTATTCCGCTTCTACTGTAGATCCCGCGATCACGCTTTGCTTGCAGCTTCTCCAGCTCACAGCTCCTCTATTCAAAATATAAACGTATCCTATCTGAGATTTAGAATCATCCTTGTCGGTGTCGAAACTAGCATCGACGTAACCTTTTACGACGAGCTATTCATCACCCCATAGACTAAGAACATTTCTTTAGTCCTATTTAGGTACTTTAGGATGTTCTTCACGGCTGTCCAGTGTTCCACTCCTGGATCACTTTGATATCTGCTCGTCAAACTAAGAGCATTGGACACATCCGGTCTAGTACACAGCATGGCATACATGATAGAACCCATGGCCGAGGCATAAGGCACTTTGCTCATAGTTTCTCTATCATTTACCGTAGCTGGACACTGAGCCTTGCTCAATATCTTACCTGACAACATAGGCACTGAACCTTTCTTTGCCTTATCCATTCTGAACCTTTTCAGAACTTTGTCTAGGTATGTACTCTGGCTTAAAGCTATCAGGCGTCTTTGTCTATCTCTATAGATTTTGATGCCCAATATATAAGCAGCTTCACCTAGGTCTTTCATTGAAAACACTTGTTCAAATAACTCTTCACATCGTTAAGCATGTTAATGTCATTTCCAATAATCAATATGTCATCCACATATAGTACCAGAAATGTCAACGAGCTCCCACTCACTTTCTTGTAGATACAAGCTTCGTAGCAATTCGGAACAAATCCAAAGCTCTTGATCACTTGATCAAAACGAAGGTTCCAACTCCGGATGCTTGCTTCAGTCCATAAATAGAACGCTGAAGTTTGCATACTTTATCAGCATCCTTAGGATCGACAAAACCTTCGGGTTGCATCATATACAACTCTTCATCAATGTTGCCATTGAGGAACGCAGTCTTGACATCCATCTGCCATATTTCATAATCATGAAACACAGCAATTGCTAATAAAATCCGAATGGACTTAAACATCGCTACGGGAGAGAAAGTCTCATCGTAGTCAACACCTTTAACTTGTCGAAAACCTTTCGCGACAAGTCATGCTTTATAGACGATAACATTACCATCCGCGTCCGTTTTCTTCTTGAAGATCCATTTGCACTCAACAGCCTTTCGGTCGCTAGGAGGGTCCACCAAAGTCCATACTTGGTTTTCGCTCATGGATCCCAATTCGGATTTCATGGTCTCTAGCCATTTCTCAGAGTCTGGGCTCATCATCGCTTCCTCATAGTTCGCAGGTTCACTGTCATCTACTAACAAGATAGTTAAGACAGGGTTGCCGTACCACTCAGGAGGGGCACGTGACCTTGTTGACCTGCGACGTTCAGTAGTAGCATCGTCCGAAGCTTCATGATCTTTGTCACTAGCTTCCTCTATTGTTGGCGCAGGCGGCACTGGAACAATTTCAGGTGCTGCGCTACTCTCCAACTCAAGAGAAGGTTCAACATCCTCGTCTAGCTCTACTTTCCTCCCACTCACTTCTTTCGAGAGAAACTCCTTATCAAGAAAGGATCCGTTCTTTGCGACAAACACTTTGCCTTCGGTTCTATGATAAAAGGTATACCCAATAGTTTCCTTAGGGTATCCTATGAAGACGCATTTCTCCGCTTTGGGTTCGATCTTGTCCGGCATCAACTTCTTGACGTAAGCTTCGCATCCCCAAACTTTAAGAAACGGCAACTTAGGTTTAGCACCAAACCACAGTTCATACGGTGTCGTCTCAGAGGATTTAGATGGTTCCCTATTTAAAGTGAATGCAGCGGTTTCTAATGCATAACCCCAAAATGATAACGGCAAATCAGTAAGAGACATCATTGATCGGACCATATCTAAAAGAGTTCGATTCCGACGTTCAGACACACCATTGCGCTGTGGTGTTCCGGGTGGCGTGAGTTGCGAAACGATTCCGCTTGCTTTAAGATGCGTGAGAAAATCATAACTCAAATATTCACCTCCACGATCGGATCGTAGAAACTTAATCTTTCTGTTTAGATGGTTTTCCACTTCATTCTGAAATTCTTTGAACTTTTCAAATGTTTCAGATTTATGTTTCATTAAATAGATATACCCATATCTACTTAAGTCATCGGTAAAAGTGAGTAAGTAGCGATATCCACCGCGCGTAGAAACACTCATCGGTCCGCATACATCGGTATGTATGATTTCCAACAAGTCCGTTGCTCGCTCCATCATTCCGGAGAACGGGTTTTTGATCATCTTGCCCATGAGGCATGGTTCGCATGTGTCAAATGATTCAAAATCAAGAGACTCCACAAGTCCATCAGAATGGAGTTTCTTCATACGTTTTACACCAATATGACCTAGACGATAGTGCCACAAATAAGTAGTATTATCACTATCTACCTTGCATCTCTTAGCCTCAATGTTATGGATGTGTGTTTCATCCCTTTCGAGATTCAGAAGAAATAAACCATTCACAGCAGGTGCATGACCATAAAAGATGTTAATCATATAAATAGAACAACCATTATTCTCAGATTTAAATGAATAACCGTCTTGCAATAAACACGATCCAGATATGATGTTCATGCTCAACGCAGGCACATAATAACATTTACTAAGGTTTAAAACTAATCGCGAAGGTAAAACTAAGGAGAGCGTGCCGATGGCCATCACATCAACTCTTGATCTGTTGCCAACGCGCATCGTCACCTCATCCCTCGCAAGCCGCCGTCTATTCCGTAGCTCCTGTTTCGAGTTACAAATATTAGCAACTGAACCAGTATCAAATACCCAGGCACTACAATGAGGGCTAGTAAGGAAAACATCAATAACATGTATATCAAATATACCTTTGATGGTGCCAGCCTTCTTGTCCGCTAAGTACTTCGGACAGTTGCGCTTCCAGTGACCCTTGTCCTTGCAATAGAAGCACTCAGTGTCCGGCTTAGGACCAGACCTGAGCTTCTTCTTAGCAGGGGCAACGCGCTTGCCGCCGCCTTTCTTGAAGGGCTTCTATGCACCCTTACCTTTCTTGAAGGTGGGGGGCTTGTTGACCATCAACACATGATTATCCTTTTTGAAGTCCACCTCCGCAGCCTTCAGCTTTGCGAAGAGCTCGGTGATCGTATCAGTGGAACCAATCTTATTGTGAGTCACTACAAAACTTTTGTAGCTAGGAGGGAGTGATTGCAGAACCCTGTCAATCTGGAGCTCCTCTGGAATCTTGCAGTCCAGTTGCTCAAGGCGTTGAGTGTAGCCCGACATCTTAATGGCGTGCTCACTAACGGAACTCCCTTCCTCCATCTTGCAGTTAAAGAACTTCTCAGAGATCTCATATCCCTCAGAATGGGCCTGAGTCTGAAACATGGTTTTCAGCTCCTCGAGAATCTCAAAGGGCCCGGGATAGTCTTCAAAACGATTTTGAAGGTCCGATTCCATAGCAAACAACATGGTGCTCTTAATCACACCATAATCATCTTTGCGCAACTGATAGACAACTTTCTCATCAGCCGGCGCAGTAGCAGTAGCGGCGTCACCTAACGCATTCTCAAGGACATAGTCCTTTTGACCGCCAGAGAGAATGATTCTCAGATTGCGGAACCAATTGGTGAAGTTAGACCCATTGTTTTTAAGCTTTTCCTTCTCAGCAAAAACATTGAAGTTGAAGTTGAATTTGGACTTAGCCATTTGATCTACAATGTTTGCAAGTACGAATTAGACTATGTTCATGATAACTAGTTCAACATTTAATCAAATTACTAGATGAACTCCCACTAAATTCAACATCCCTCAAGTTGTTTAGTGAACACGATCCAAATTCACCACACCTAATCTGATCTTCACGAGAAGAGATGCGGTTTCAATGGTGGACAAAGAAGTGTCGATCATATCATTCAAATGACTCATGCTTAACCTTTCAGTTCATGTGTTCCGAGGCCATGTCTGTACATGCTAGGCTCGTCAAGTTAGACCCAAATATTTCCGCGTGTGCAAAACTGGCTTGCACCCGTTGTATGTGAGCGTAGAGTCTATAGTACCCGATCATCACGTGATGCTTGGACACGACGAACTTTCGCAATGGTGCATACTTGGGGAGAACATAGTTTTATCTTGATCTTTAAGTGAGGAATCATCTTATAATGCTACCGTCGTGATCTAAGCATAATAAGATACATAAAAGGATAAACATCACATACATATAACTTTATGTGACATGGTATAGACAATCTTCACGCAATGATCTCCATCTTGTGCGTGCCGGCATGATCTCCATCACTCCACCATGATTGCCTCCACCACGAATAGCAACTACAACTATTGCTAACTACTTAGCGATAAAGTGAAACAATTACATGGCGTATAAGAAGTTGACACACAGGTCATACACAATTATAAAGACAACCATATGGCTCCTGCCGGTTGTGTACTCATCGACATGCAAGTCGTGAAACATTACAAAACATGATCATCGCATACAATACACATATCACATCTTGGGCCATACCATATCACAGAAAACACTCCCTGCAAAAACAAGTTAGACGCCTCTACTTTGTTGTTGCATGTTTTACGTGGCTTATGGGAGTAGCACGCTAAGAACGATTCTTACCTACGGAAAGCCACAACGGTGAGATTATGGTTGCCAAACTCCGGTGTAAATCCCATGACAACTATAGTGAGAGAAACTGGCATCCACCAGCCGCATGTGTGGAACAAGCCACACGTCAAGTGCGGAGCCGGTCTCGCGAACGACGTCGCGTAAGGTTGGCCTGGACCACTTCAATCTCACTATCCCGCGTCATAAGAAGAACACAAACAAGAGGCTTGCAACAGAAAACATCAACGCCCGCAACAACCATGTTGCGTTCTACTCGTGAAACACATCTACGCATAGAACTTGGCTCTGATACCACTGAAGGGTTTCGCGACATAGTAAATCAAAATTTTCTACGGATGCGAACAGAGGAAAGCCAAGATATAATCTAGGAGATGCAAACAACGAGAGGGATTAGATGATATCTTCATACCCTTGAAGATTCGCACATCGGAACGTTCGTCGGAACATGGGTGATGTAGTCGTACTCGCTTCTCCTCCTCGCGATCCGATCCGATCTAGCACCGCAAGTGGCGATGCCTCCGTGGGATGCACACGTGCAGCACCTCGACGTCTCCTCCTTCCTTGGTCCAGCAAGTATGGTGGAGAGATGGATTGGATCTACAACGCGACGGCGCGGTGCAAGTGGTGGAGAGTTTCTGCAGCAGGGCTTCGCCTACACGCAGTCGGGAGGGAGAGAGAGAGGAGGGCAGCAGGGCGACTAGGCTTGAGGGGAAGGTGTGGGGGAGTGGTGCGCCCCAGCCCTCTATATACAGAGGGGTGGGCGCCAGCCCTAACCCCTTTCCCCTTCTAGAAGCTCCAAACTAGGGTTTCCCCTTGTTTGGCCGGCTGGGCCCTATGGGGCCTTGTGCCCCTGGCCCAATGCGGCCAGGGCACTCCCTCATAGGCCCATGCCCCCTCCCGACAGGTGGGACCACGTTGGTCCCCCTCCGGAAGGTTCTAGAAGCTTCCGGTACAATACCGATTAACCCGGAACAATTCCGAACTCCAAAAACTGCACTGCCTTATATGAATCTTATTCTCCGGACCATTCCGGAACCTCTCGTGATATCCCGGATCCCATCCGAGACTCCGAACAAAAACTCATAAACCAATTATCCAATCTATCCTAGCATCGAGACACGTTAAGTGTGTGACCTTCGGGTTCGAGAATATGCAGACATGATCTTATATCAATAATCAACAGCGGGGTCTGGAAACCCATATTGACTCCCACACATTCATCGATGATCATATCGGATGAACCACGATGCCAGGATTCAATCAATCCCATATATATATTCCCTTCGTCTCGCGATATTTTACTTGCCCGAGATTTGATCGTCGGTACCGTCATACCTAGTTCAATCTCGTTCACAGCAAGTACTTTACTCGTTCCGTAATCCGATATCACTTTGTGATTAACTCCTTAACCACATGCTTGCAAGCGGTGTTGATATCGATTACCGAGTGGGCCCGAAGTATATCTCTCCGACTTTGGAGGGACAAATCCCATCTCGATACATACAACCCAACAGGTACTTTCCGATCACCTGAGAGACACCTTTATGATCACCCTCTCATAGGATGATGTTTGATGACCTCAAAGATTTCTTCCGATACCAGGGAGTTGTATTATCTCATGGTCTAAGGAATACCATATTTTACATAAGAAAAGCTTCGCAAAGATGAACACGATGGCACGATCTAATTGCTTCGCTTAGTTTGG
This sequence comes from Avena atlantica, assembly GCA_910589765.1. NCBI lineage: Eukaryota > Viridiplantae > Streptophyta > Magnoliopsida > Poales > Poaceae > Avena > Avena atlantica. The sequence continues at coordinate 46,834,994 of OU342739.1, forward strand.
GTCTGTCCATCATATCATTCTCCCAATGATATGATCTCATTATTAATTGACAACTCATGTCTATGGTTAGGAAACCTTAACCATCTTAAATCAATGAGCTAGTCCATAGAGGCATACTAGGGACACGGTGCTGTTCATAAACCACACAAGTATTAAAGTTTCCGCTTAACACAATTCTAGCATGGAATATAAACTTTATCATGAACAAGAATTATAATAATAACATCTTTATTATTGCCTCTAGGGCATAATTCCAACATTGGCCTCATACTTGGAGGCTCACATGACGTGACGGCTCACATGACGTGAAGGAGGGCCTCATACTCGTCCATGTTGTTGGTGAAGGGGGTGAAGTCGAGGTACAACACGTAGTGCAGCTTGTCGCCCTTGAGGGAGGTGAGTACGATTCCTGCCCCTGCGCCGTCTACGTTCTTGGACCCGTCAAAGTGGAGCAACCAGTAATGGAGGTACAACAGCTTCTCTGGCTGCCGCACCTCCTCCCAGTCGGCGAGGAAATCCGCCAGGGCCTACGACTTGATTGCCTTGCGCGACTCGTACTTGATATTATGGAAGCCGATCTCGACGACCCCACTTAGCGACTCGCCCAGTCTCCTCGTGGTTGCGGATGATTCCCTGCAATGGCGCGGAGGAGACGACCATGATTGGGTGCTCCTGGAAGTAGTGCAGTAGCCGCCGTTGGGCTCGGAAGACCGCGTATACTAGTTTCTGGTATTACGGGTAGCGCTATCGTGACTCGGTGAGGACCTCGCTGATGTAGTAGATGGGGTGCTGCACGGGGCGCTCCTTTCCCTCTTCTGGCCGTTCTACGACCATGACGGCGCTGAAGACTCGTTCGGATGCCGCGACGTAGACGAGCATTGGCTCCTTGTCGATGGGCGCGGCGAGCAGTGGGGCCGCGAGTACCACTTCTTTGAGTGCGTAGAGCGCTTCATCCACCTCCTTGTCCCACTGGAACGTGGGGTTCTTGCGCATTAGGCGGTAGAGAGTCATTGCCTTCTTGCCTAGCCGGGGATGAAGCGGCTGAGAGCCGCGACTCGCCCGACCAACTTCTAGATGTCGTGGAGGCACTCGGGTTTGTCGAGCCGGGCGATCATATTGATCTTGGTGGGGTTTGTCTTGATGCCTCGCTTGGAGATCACATACTCCAGTAGCTGTCTAGTGGGTACACCGAAGGTGCACTTCCCTGGGTTGAGTTTGATCTTGTACCTCCGTAGATTTGTGAAGGTTTCGGCCAGGTCGGCGAGTAGATCACTCTAGCGATTGGACTTGACCACCATGTCGTCGATGTAGACGTTGATGTTGCAGCCAATTTGGCTCGCAAGACACTCCCACATGCACCGCTGATAGGTCGCGCCGGTGTTGAGGACGAACGTCATGACAGTGTAGCAGAAGGCACCGAATGTCGTGATGAACGCCGTCTTCTCCTCGTCCTCGACCACCATTTTGATCTGGTTTTAACCAAAGTAGGCATCAAGGAAGCACAGAGACTCCGAGCCCGCGATCGAGTCGATGATCTGATCGATGCACGGGAGGACGAACTGCTCCTTTGGGCAGGCGTTGTTGAGGTTTGTGTAGTCAATACACATTCTCGAGGTCCCGTTCTTCCTTTCAACCAGGATTGGGTTTGCCATCCACTTGGAGTATTTGATGGGCCGGATGAAGCCTGCAGCGAGTAGACACTGCACCTCCTTGGCGATTGCTCGGCGGCGCTCTTCATTGAAGGGCCGCAACAACTGCTTGACAGGTCGCGCTTTGGGGTCGGCATTGAGTTTGTGCTCAGCGAGTTCCCTCGGGACATCTGGCATGTTGGATGGATTTCATGCAAAGATGTCGCGATTATCACATAGGAACTCGATGATCACGCTTTCCTATGCGGGTCTCATGCCTGTCCCAACCGTCACCGTCTAGCTGGAGTCGCCTGGGACCAGCTCGACGGTGCGGGTGTGTGTGGTGGCCTCGAACGCGGTCGACCCGCCGTTCTCTATGTTGGGCCTCTTGAGTATGGCGGTGTCATCTTTGTCGACCCCCCTCGCGTATCTGGCAAGCTCCTCCGCGTGGTTGTCCTCCGTGGCGATGACGGCGTCCGCGAGCTTGGCGCCTTTCTCCTTGCACTCGATGGCCATGTCGAGGGTGCCGTGGACGGTGGTGATGCCACACGGCCCTAGGAGCTTCATCGCGTTGTACGCGTAGTGCGGCACCACCATGAACTTGGCGAACCCTTGTCGCCCCAAGACGCAGTGTTAGGGGCTGTTGAAGCTGACCAACTCGAAGACGATCCGCTCGATGCGGAAGTTCACTGGTGTTCCAAAGGTGACTGGCAGCGCCACCTTGCCGATCGGATATGCCTTCCGACCGGGGGATGCCGTAGAAGGTGGTTAGGGATGTCTCGACCATCGACGGCGGGATCCGCAACCACGTGAACGTGTCCAGGTAGAGTATGTTGATGGAACTCCCGCCGTCCATCAATGTCTTGTGGAGCCAGTAGTCACCCACTTTGGGCTTGACCACCAGGGCGACTCGCCCTGGATATTTGATCCGTCGCGAGTGGTCATCGTGGCTCCACGTGATGCGCTGCTTGGACCAGTTTAGGAAGCGGGGGACATCGACTTGGGACACCATGTTGCCAGCGATGGCGCGAGCGAGGACCTTCTTCTTGCGCTTGGTGACGAGCCCGGTGAAGGTGTGGAGAGATCCGACATCATTGCCGAATGCCCTGCCATTCAGCGGGTTGTTGTTGGGGCCCTCCCTTGCGCGTCGTGCCTTCTCGGTCTCCTTGAGGGAGTGGCAGTTAGCGGTCGTGTGTATGGCGGGCTTCCCCTCCCTGCTGTGGAACACACAGGGTTGGTTGAGGAGGGCTGCGGGGTCGAATTTTGGCCTCTCTCAGAAGTTTCCACGGTCCCGGTTTGGCCTCCGTCTCGGCGGAAGCTCTTGGGGTCGCGTGGCGCGTAGCCGGCATTGGCGACGAAGTCGAATCGCCCGTCACCGCGGCGCTTGCCGGTGAGGTAAGTGTTGCTGTAGCGTAGCTCGCGCTGCCTGCCATTGTCGTGGACGCTCTGGCGGCCATGCCCACCCGACTCGTTGTTGGTTTCTTGGTTCGGGTCCTCCTCCTCGTACCGCTTGGCGATCTCGAGGAGGTCTGGGATGTTGTCGAGTGTCTTGTACACCCGCTTGAGCTTGGCGACCAGGGGTTCGTAGCGGCATGAGGTCTTGAAGCAGCGGATCACCGTCTCTAGGTGGATGCCAACCGTGTTGAACCATAGATCTTGCCACCTTTGGAGCTAGTTGTGGGTCGACTCGCGGGGTCCCTGGACGCATCGCTCCAGGTCCTCGATGCTGGTGGCGCAGGTGTAGGAAACCTCGAAGTGCCTGACAAAGGTGTCGCGCATGTCCTCCTAGGAATCGATGCTGTCTGGGAGGAGGGTGTTGATCCATTGCCGAGTCGCTCCCTCCATCATCAGGGGGAGGTAGCGGGGGGCGAGGAGGTCAGTGTGGCTGGCGATTCCCATTGCCATAAGGTATGTGTCCAGCCACATGGCCGGGTCGTACGTGGGATCGTACTTTTCGATATCCTTCGGCACTTTGAAATTCACCGGATATTTCTTGCCTCGGATCATCGGTCCGAAGCACTAGGGGCCGACTCGGTTGAGAGAGCCCCTTGGCTTGCCGTCGTGGCGGTTGGTGAGGGTATGCCTCAGGTTTGTTAGGCTGGCGTGCGCGCCAGCTCTGGTTGTTGATGATGTGGGTCCATGCATCGACTGACTGCCTGTTGGCAGCGACCATGTTGTTCATCGGTCACGGGTGTGCGACCCTTGGCTGGAGCTGCAGGGGCTTGGGTGGCGGGCAGTTCAGGGTATTCGCCATCGATGGGCGCACTACTAGGAAAACAGCTATAGGTAATCAGCACATCCGTGGCTCACATGGTTGAAGTGCCCCACGGCTAAAACAGGCGTGGCTCACCTGTGGGCAGTGCCCTACTAGTAACTAGAACAACCGTGGCGCACATGACTATAGTGCGCCACAGATGTGTGTGGTCCAGGGCCCTGTTGGATGCTCTCCAAACATCTGTGGCGCACTATAGTCATGTGCGCCACGGTTGTTAGTGTCATCTGTGGCGCACATGGGGGGGGTGCGCTACGCCTAAGCGCACGCCCCCTCTGCTCTGAAACGGCCACAAACTTCTGTGGCGCACTCGGCCTAGTGCGCCACAGATGTACAAACTTAGCCGTAGGGCACTCTGCCCTAGTGCCCTACGCCTAAGTGGCATGCACCAACTCCACCCCCCCTCCCCCGTGGATCGCCTTTTTAGGGTTTGCAAAAAATAAACGAAAATGATAAACACTTCAAAAAATTAAATCCTTTCATATTTAGGTAGGTAATGTGGTATAGCTTCTAGTAAAATTAACAGAAATGAGTTTCGACTTTATTTGCAAAAAAAAGTAATGCCACGGTAAAAAGGCCGTAACTTTTGCATACGATATCGAAAAAAATCGTATAATATACCAAAATGACCAGAACGAGATTCCAGATCCGCTTGCAACGCCTTTAGGTCGTTTAGCGATTTTTTAGATTTTCAAAATTTGAAAAGAGTAAAAAGTTATGGTCAAAAAACCGTTTTTTCCTGCAGAAAAAAAAACAGGGCGACTTATCCGTAGCGCACCTACACCTAGTGCGCCACGGATAAGCTTGGGCGGGATTCAAATTTGAATCCCGGCCCACCCCGCCCTCCTCCCTTTTCCTTTCCCCTTTCCCCTTTTCCCTTCCCCTTTTCCCTCTTCCTCTCCTTTTCCCTTCTCCTTCTTCCTTCTTCCTCTCCCTTTCCCTTTCCCTTCTCCTTCCTTCTTCCTTCTTCCTTCTTCCTTCTTCTTCTTCCTTCTTCCTTCTCCCTTCTCCTCCTTCCCCTTCTCCTCTTCTTGCAGTGATGGCACGACGTCGACCTCCTTCTCCTCCTCCTCGCAGTGACAACGGGCGACGGCGGTGCAACGGCGGCCTCCTTCTCCTCCTCCTCGCGACGGCGGTGCAACGGCGGCCTCCTTCTCCTCCTCTTCCTCCTCTGCCTCCTGTTCTTCTCCTCCTCTTCCTCCTCTGCCTCCTCTTCTTCTTCTCGTCCTCCTCTTCCTCCTCTTCTCCTCCTCCTCCTCTTCTTCTCCTCCTCTGCCTCATCTTCTTCTTCTCCTCCTCTTCCTCCTATTCTCCTCTTCCTCCTCCTTGCAGTTCCGACGACGACACCGACGCGCGACCGCACTGACGGCGATGGCGACCTGCACTGACGCGCGGCCGCACTGACGACGAGATCCAGATCTGCTGCTTTTTTTTTTGAATTTTGAAATTTACATCCGTGGCGCACAGCACCTAGTGCGCCACGGTTATCGTTTCATACGCGTGGCGCACCTGCCCAAACTTCTGTGGCGCACTGGCATGTGCGCCACGCCTGTCTCTAAACTTCTGTGGCGCACTTGCGCCACAGATGATGTTTCATGGTGCACCACTAAAGGCCATTTTCCTAGTAGTGGCGGTCGCTCAAGACCGCCCTGCCTCCGGAGGAGCGGTAGTACATGCGCCCTCGCGAGTCGCTCCTGCGACTTGATGCTCGATGGCCTTGGCGAGCAAGGCCTTGGCGTACTCAATTTGCAGCGCGCCCTCCCCTGTAACGTTGAGGTTGGCGACTGCTGCTCGTCCCGCGATGACATTGTCCATCGGGGTAGAGAATAGCGGGAGGCCGTTCGCGTCCCGGTCTTGCGGAGAGATAAGGACTCTCGACTGGTTGAGGGGGGGGGGGGCGTGCGGCCTAGTGGCGGTGGTGGGGATCCAGTCGCTGGTGCGCCTGGTGATGGCCGGGCACTGCCTCCTGGTGGCGCGTTCTCGCATATCGCGCGATTGACCACGCGATTCGGGTCGTTGTCTTCGTCGAATTTCAGGGCGCGACCCCGGAATGTGGGGTTCAGGGACGTCCTGATGCGGCGCTGGTGGTAGAGCGATAGCTCCTGCGTCATCACCTGCTCGAGGCGAAATTTTTCGCGCTCGGCTTGTTCCTTGTGCACCACCTCCTCCAGGCGCATGCGCATCTCCTCGACCTCCCCCATCGTGGCGGTTGGCAGGATCGGCGTGGAAAAGGTTTCCAACAGGGCGCTCGCACTGCTCGCCATGTAGGTCGCAACAAAACGACCGGATCCAGCGTGGAGGTCGCCGGAGTTCTCCGATCCGAAGCCGGAGTTGAAGATCCCGAGGATAGATGGTTCCTCGAAATCCCCCACGTTGGAGACTTGGGTGATGGAGCCCGCCGACCACGCGACAACAATGGATCCGGCGACTGAGGCCGGGGTCGCCGAGTCAGCGTCGTCGTTGAGGGCCGCGTCATACGTGGCCGCGTTGGTCTCGGCCACGTTATTGGTGGCCGATTCATACTCGGAGGCGAGACGGTGGATGGCGGACCTGGCTCTCAGAGAGTCGATCGCGCGACAGCGAATCGCGGATGCGCGTCGAGTCCTCCGAGACGATGACGTTGGTGAAGCCGATGAAGAGGCTAATCGTTCCGACCGGCATGACAGAGCTGTGGGTGACCGGGCATGACGCTGGGACGTAGCTGCTAGGAAAGATCTGGAGGATCTCACCGATGGTGATCATGCGACCAGTGGCAATCGTCCGGTTGATGGGCAAATAGGGTCTTGCCGCAGAACACAGGCCTGACCGGCCAGGCCCCACGGTGGCAGCGAGTAGTAGAACAAGAGGCAAGGGCGGATAGCCATCTGCGGTGCGAGATGAGGGCAAAGACACATGGATTTACCCAGGTTCGCCCCCGGAGGGTAAAGACCTACTCCTGCTAGATTGTATTGATGAGAGAGTACAAAGGGCGAGCTCGGCGGCGAGTCGAGGGGGTGTATGATGGAACGTAAGTGCTATGCGTTCCCTAGGGAGGTTTATATGGAATCACCTCGCTAGGGTTTATAGATCTACAACTGTTGGCGATATACTTTCCGGGTATACCCACAGGACTCGCTGACCAGAGTGGCCCACCAACGGGTTAGAGCTTTGCTTCACTGGCGGCCCAGTCAGAGAAAGAGGAGGAGCCAGTTCCGGCCACGACAAGGCCCAGAAGAGTTACCGACTTAGGCCTGTAGTATTACTTGTAGTCCAAGTTGTATCTAGTGACCGACTCTGTAACGTAGCCGGATAGGTCTCTCCTATAACCCTAGGCCCCGGTGACTATATAAACCGGACCTATGGGATCCTTTAGGGCATAACGCAACAAACACCACACTCAACTCGCACAGGCGAACCTCTCTTGTAATCCGCTATAACATCTGGCTTACGCCGATATATTACTAGGTTGCTAGTAGGAGTAGGATCCGATCACCACAGTCGGATCTGAACCTGGGTAAACTTGTGCTCACCGCTCCTGGAACATCCGACGTCTCATACCCCATCTTTCCAATGCCACTAGGACCCCCTATGGCATACTTGTCAACAATCCAACGACAGTTGGCGCCCACCATGGGGCAGGTGACCTTTGGAGCATCGTTCTAGGTGGAACCTGCGCGTGCAGGAATCAGCAAAACTATCGCCATGGGTCGCGTGGTCTACATCAGTGATGTCGCTCTTGTCCTTCTCAACGAGACCTGGATTCCGGCTTCGAAACCCGTGACAACCTACACGATCTTGTCCATCGGCGATATCGATATCTATCTCAGTTTCACTGAACCCGCCCAACCCACCCTTGAGGTGATGACCATGGCAGAAGAAAAATCCGAATCCACTGTATCTACAGAGGCGGAAGAGTTCAAGGTCCTAGAGAAAATCAAACCCACCCAACCCACTCCTGCAGTGGAAGAAGAGGTGGAAGAAGAATCTGGATCTGATCTCCCTGATGAGATCACATACACGGACGAGGAATATATCCGCTACGGATCCTTCCTCCCGGACGTCGTAGCAGAAAAACTACCCTTGAAGCACATGATAAAGGAGATGATGAAATGCCCCTACATCGATTACGAAGCAATCACCAACATCAAGGAGAACTTTGATATGGAGGAGGCAGAAACCCAGCCGTGCCACTACTTCAAGAACATGAACAAGAAGAAGCAGTGTTTCGTATACCACATAAGCACTAGATCCGACTCTGTCGATGCTGGAGCTGGTAGCGATTTGGTCCTAGACGCAATCGAAGAAAACACCGACTTACCTTGCTCCCCTCAGGAGTCAACCATGTCGCAGGAACTTCGAGACTTTGACAAAGAGATGGAGGAGTATGAACAAGAGCACGTCTCCAAGCAAACGCAAGGTGAGCCAGAAAATTCTCCTAGTCCATATAATAGCATGGATGAAAGCTACACCTCCAGGATGATATGGATACCGGAGATTCCTCTGAGGTCCACAAGCCAACCATGACGGAAATTACCGACGAAAGTTTATCCCCCGGTACCAGACCGAAAGCTGTCTTTGCCACTGGTACGCACGTTAAGGCTACTGGGCGGTCAAAGAAGAAGAAGAACAAAAATCCGACACAGGCAGAGCCGGATGTCAAGGAAACCAACGAAGAAAACGTTGATGAAGAGATCGAGATGGAGAATCAGGATGGAGATCCGGTTAATACCACCCCGATCGACCCTCCTGTGGATGGACACGTCGTCACCAAGGGTGCACGTGAAATTTACGGATATGCTCTCACGATTCCAGTCCCAATGGCTTCAGATCTCTCACCGGAGGCACTGGAGAAAAGGGCCGAGGACCTGGAAAAGCACCGCCTGTTTTTACTCGAAGAGGTCGCACGCGTCATCGAGATAAGACAGCAGTTAGACAGTGATCCTGCCAAATATTAGTCAGATTTCAAGCGTACCCAAACAAGACAAGGAGTGGTCTGTGTTGGGGATATGCTATATGGGTATCCTCATAGCATGTCACTTATCCGGATAACCCGGGTGGCCCATAGTCGGTAGCATGGCCTATGGCCAGCTGGGCGGCCCAGTTAGATGGATCCAGAAGGGAGGCCCATGCCGGATAAAGGAAGGCTACGGTGGAGTCACCTACGTACCCGGAGCCTTGGAGTGCAAGATACACAAGACTAGTGATAGACGGTGTAGGACTCTGTAACCTGTCCGGCTAGGACTTTTCCCTGTAACCCTAGGACTTGGCGACTATATAAGTCGGGCCTATGGGAGCCTTTAGGGTATCGATTCACACAACCTCGCACAGCGAACCAATCCCTGTAACTCGGCGTATTTCCCTTATAGTGATTTATAGCAGGAGTAGGATTCCGCCACCGTCGTGGGATCTGAACCTGGGTAATCTGTGTTACCTCGTACCCGTCAACCGTCCGCCTTACCCCACGTCTCTAAACACGCACTGTGAGGACCCCTCCATGGCGTACTCGTCGGCAATACCATGGCAGTTGGCGCCCGCAGTGGGGCAAGAGGCGCTTCAGGCTCTTCAGCGGGCGAGGACCAAGATCTTCGCGGGAATCGGCGAAATCGTAGCCATCGGTCGCGTTCTCTTCTTCGGCAACGTTCCGATCGTCCCCCCTGATGAGTTCTGGATCCTGGTGAAGACGAACCCTATGCGGTGTTCGATCGTTCCTATCGGAGACATCCACCTCTTCATCGGCGAAACCGACTCGGGCACTAGTTCCCTGGGAGTCGGAGGAGCATCAAGACCCGCACGGGCCGCCTACGGGCTAGATACGTTCGTGGAAGGATCGATGTCGGATCTCTCTTCGGAGTTTGCCAGCAAAGATCGGAAAGCATCAAGGCCCGCACGGACCGCCTACAGGCAGGATACGTCCGCGGAAGGATCGATGTTGGATCTCTCTTCGTAGTTTGCCGGCAAAGATTGGAAAAATTCAAGGCCCACCCAAATCGCCCCTGTGCAGGATATAAAGGTGGAAGATCACTGCAAATCCGCCGGCTTCGTCCGTGCGTCGGGACAATAGAGATCCAAGTTTGTCGGCGTGGTTACCATCTTCGATCTGGCGCGCTGCGTTCAGAGAGAGGGCGAAAACCCCCGCGATTACCTGGCCAGGTGGCTCCGTATACGAGCCGATCTGGCCTACTACCCCAATGAGGATGCTATGTATCACTTTGTGGAAGGACTGGACCATGGCACGCTTCTCCAACATTCTCTAAGACGGCAGCAGGCGTCAGGACGCCTTACCTTCGAAGGCATGGTGAACACCGTCAACAACTATGCGGAGGCCGAAGCGGCAGCTCAGACAGCACTTAAGCTCATTGACGGAGCCCCTCCGATTCAGCCACCGCCACCACCGCCTCCAGCCGCCATCGTCGCAGCTGCACCACCGCCTCTAGTCATCGTAGCTGATGTTACACCTCCACCGCCCGTCATCGAGGAAGTCCTGGCACCCTCCGACTCTGTCATTGACGCGCTTTATGATGACTTCAGTGCAGATTCAGAGGAGATAGATTTCAGTCCAGAGGAACTAGACTCCGCCATGCAGGAGATGGAGGAGGAGTACACGCGCGACGAACAAGCCAACAATGCCGTCACATCCCGCGAGGTGTTCGTCACCATCGGGACGACGATGGATGAAGATCAACCCGGACGAGCTCCGCCTACGGCGCTGTAAAAGGGGAAGGGGCCACTTATTGCTGCTGACGATGATCGCGCAAAAGTCATGCCTCCTCCGCCTAACCCAGTGCAGCAGCCGCAGGAACTCGGCTCCGGCCCAATCAACAACAACACCGCAAATTTACCGCCTCCAGCATCTACATCTACAGCAGCCCAACTTACTCCAGCTGATAGAGTGATGTACGGCAATATCCTCGTCGAGCCACTGACCGTTGCTCATATCCAGAACGTGACCCAGCTTGATGAGAAGCGCCAGCAGCTGCCGGGGGAAGCGCAAGCCATCGCGGAGCAAGGCGCTAAACTAGATCGAGATCTGGTCAACGTGCAGAAGTCCATAGAGAAAGCTAGAGCAATGGAGGCCGAGTACAAGACTTTACTGCAGCAGCAGAAGGCTAAGAAAGCTCCAGCTCGCGTCATCAACGATCCTGGTGTACGGCGCAATCTAGGATGGGCTCCCTCGAAGCCGGCACAGGCCAAGCCATACATTGACAGTGAAGGCAAGCAGGTGATGCCCACCCCACTCCTTAACCTCGCCGTCGCCAAGACCCTTCTGGAGCAGGATAGATCGCCTGAGGCAGTGGAACAGGTCTATGACCTAGTGGCCAAGGCGGTGAAGCAGCAGGAAAATGCCACCTCTCAGAGGCTTGAGTCTGACCCAGCGCTCTGCCAATCTAGCCAGTACAAGCCGCCAAGGGACAGATCTCCTCTTGATGTAGGGTCCCAGACGGGTTCATCAGAACGAAGATGGAGGGATGCACGCAACAGGAAGGATGCCATCCCCATATCCTCCGACCATGGAGAAAAGGCCCGACCTTGTCGCCCATCGCCACCGCCCCGATCTCCCCGACATCGTGAAGATTACAAGGCTCACCATCGTACGGATATGCCCCCACCAAAGCAGTGCGGCATCGTCATCCGCGACAACACGGAGCAGACCCGTCATGACGGAGAGCACAACTAAGGACACAAGAGCAGGTCACGCCATGACCCTCCGCGTTCGACAAGCAACCGTGACAGGCGTGAGGCGTCGCAGGAGGGTAACATCAAAAAGGCTAACCCACCGCCACCTCCGTCTCCGTCACCACCAAGCAGTCACCATGGCGGAGGGGGCCCGTGTCGTTCACGCAGCCCATCCCCTGTTGACAAAAAGAAGAAGAACCCAGAGCCATACGATGCACGTTCGTGGATCGATAAGATCCACGAGACCCGGGAAGGACCATACCTGGGACCATGTCGCTTTCGACCTGCAATACGGTCCGCCACTTACCCCAAAGGTTTCCGGATTGACAAGACCATTAAGCCCTATGACGGCACCGCCTAACTAGCCACATGGTTGCAGGACTATGGCAACGCGGTGGAGATTGCTGGAGGCAACCCCAACATCTCCGTCAAATACCTCCCACTAATGTTGGCAGGCACGGCCCGTCAATGGATCGACGACTTGCCGGAAAAATCTATCTACAACTGGCTGGACATGCAAGAAGCTTTCACCAAGAACTTTGAGGGTACATACAAGCGTCCCTGCACCGTGGGCGATCTACAGCGATGCGTGCAAGAGAAAGACGAGACATCTCACGCCTACCTCTCCCGCTGGCTGGATATGAAGAATTCCTGCGTAGCAGTGCATGCTCAGACCGCCATGGACGCCTTCATCGATGGGTTGGAAAGGGGCACGCTGCTCCGACATAAGCTGAAGCGCTTGCAGGACAATCACCAGCTTGACTTGAACCAGATGATTCAGTTGGCTAGTGAGTCCACAGCTGCCGACGATGATGCTCGTGGCTCCTTGCCGGCAATGGCCGGTCCAACTCAAGCTCGGAGGAACAGCAGTACAAAGCGGAAAACCGCTTCAGAAGAAAAGAAATCTACCGACATGGTCGCTATGACTTTTGCAGGACGAGGAGAAGGCGGACAACGTGGCCGAGGAAGGGGAGCTGGTCGTGGGCAGCAGCGAGGAAGTGAAACCACCTCGGCGTTGCTCCGCGTTCCCCAAACCTACGAGGAGTATCGCGATATGCCGTGCCTCGTACACCTCGATGCCAACGGCAAGGCCACCCATACCAGTCGACACTGCAAGTTCGTCAACTACCTCAAGGAAGACCCGGAGTCCAGCTACAAGTGAAGTCGGAAGAACAGATCGCGAGGCAAGGGCAAGGGGAAGAAGAAGGAGGAGTCCAAGGATTCAAGTGACATGGACGAGGACATTGACCCCAAGCACGCCACCAAGAGCGACGACAAGGGCAAGAACCCCTTCACAAAGAAGGCCCCGGTCTACCACACTTTCCTTGGCACCCCCATCGTCCGACAACAGAAGACCTCTCTGAGGATCCTGATGGCCACCCTCCCCCCAGTTCCCTAGTACCTGTGCTGGTCGGAGGTTCCAATAACTTAGGACAGGACGGACCACCCAGACCTTATAACCACGGAGAACCAGTACGCCATGGTCATCAACCCTTTGATTGACGGCGTGGAGTTCACCAAGTGTATGGTGGATAGTGGATGCAGCATCAACATCATGTACCTGGATACACTGCAGAAGATGAACTTGACGGAGGCAAACCTAAGGCGGACCAACACCATCTTCCACAGCGTAGTTCCTGGTCGGGAGGCTCGGTCCCTTGGGTGCATTACACTTCAGGTTGCCTTTGGCGATGTTAATAATTACCGCCAAGAGCGCATGACCTTTGAGGTGGTCCCCTTCAAGAGCGTGTACCACGTCATATTCGGCCGCGACATATTCCACACGTTCATGGCCAAGCCATGCTTCATCTACAACAAACTCAAGATACCTGGACAAAACAACATCATCACCGTATCCGGAAGCTTTACCAAGGCAAGGGACTGCGAGATCAATGAAGCAGCCATTGCAGAAGCTGTCCTCTACAGCGAAGAATTCAAGGAGATCCAGAGCAAGGTCGATGACTCAGAGATGCCCGCATCGAAGAAGCAAATCTCCGACTCCGCTCCTGCATTCAAGGCCGCCATCGAGACCAAGCCGGTGGAACTTGTTGTAGGCGATGACTCCAAGGTCACCACCATTGGGACGAACCTGGATCCCAAATAGGAAAGCGCGCTCGTCGAGTTCCTCCGTGAGAATAGGGACATCTTTGCCTGGCAACCTGCCGACATAGAAGGTGTACCTAGGGAACTTGCCGAGCACATCTTAAACATTGATCCAAAATGTAAACTAGTGAAACAACCTCTACGATGCTTTGGAGATGAGAAGAGACGCGCCATTGGCAAAGAGATAGGTAGGTTACTTAAGGCTATATTTATCAGAGAAGTCCTTCACACCCAATGGGTGGCCAATCCTGTACTTTTCCCCAAAAAGGGAACCAATGAATTAAGAATGTGCATTGATTACACCGGCTTAAACAAAGCATGTCCCAAAGATCCGTTTGCTTTGCCTCGCATTGACCAAGTCATTGACTCGACGGCTGGCTCAGAACTTTTGCGTTTTCTCGATGCATACTCAGCATACCACCAGATCAAGATGAGGAAGTCGGACCAATTGGCCACTTCGTTCACTACTCAGGTGCTACTTACCAATTGGCCACTTCGTTCACTACTCGACACGTTTTGCTATGTCACGATGCCCTTTGGGCTAAAAAACGCAGGTGCTACTTACCAGCGGACAATGCAACGTTTCCTCCACGACCAAATTGGTCGAAACATTCACGCTTATGTGGACGATGTCGCGGTGATGTCTAAAAAGTCAAACGACTTAATCTCCAACTTAAAAGAAACCTTTGATAATCTCCAGAAATACAACATGATGCTTAACCCTAAGAAGTGCGTCTTCGAGGTTCCAGCCAGCAAATTGTTGGGCTTCATCATTTCCCAACGCGGAATCGAGGTCAACCCGGAGAAAATCAAGGCCATCTTAAACATAAACCGTCCGACATGCCTAAAGGACATTCAACGACTAATAGGTTGTGTTGCAGTAGTTAGTCGGTTCGTCAACCGACTTGGAGAGAAGGCTCTGCCACTGTACAAGTTGCTGAAGAAGGCGGACAAATTCACATGGACGGACGAGGCAGATGTAGCATTGAAGCAGCTCAAGGAGATTCTTTCCTCAGCGCCCATCCTTGCAGCACCCGAGCCTGGCGAGCCCCTATTAATTTACATGGCGACAACCAACCGGGTTATCTGCATCGTCGTCATGGTAGAGCGGAAGGAACCAGGCTATGGGCACGGAGTTCAATGACCAGTTTACTATGTGAGCGAGGTCTTGACGGAGTCCAAGCAGCGTTACCCGAACTACCAAAAGATAGCTTATGGAGTATTCCTTGCTTCTCGGAAGCTGAGGCATTACTTTCAGGAGCACCCAATCACAGTGGTGAGCACGACTCCACTGTCCGACATCATCAACAACAGCGATGCTATAGGAAGGGTCGCGAAGTGGGGTTGAACTCACCGCCTTCGAGATCAGTTACAAGAGACGCGACGCTATCAAGTCACAAGCCTTGGTGGATTTTATTGCAGATTGGACGGAGATGCCAGATGCTACTCCGTTGCCAGAACCAGAGTACTGGGTGATGCACTTTGGCGGATCAAAGCTGCTCAATGGCTCGGGGGCTGGTGTATTGCTACAGTCACCAATAGGAGACAAGCTACACTACGTTCTGCAGATCCACTTCGAGGCTACAAACAAGATGGCGGAGTATGAAGCACTCATTCACGGGCTGCGTGTAGCCAAGGATATTGGCATCAAGCGCATAGTTTGCTGTGGAGATTCCGACTTGGTTGCCTAGCAAGTGGATAGCACCTGGAATGCACGGAACCCTATGATAGCGGCATATCGAGACGAAGTGGACGAGATAGCCAAGAGCTTCTTGGGCTACGAAGTCAAGTATGTACCTAGGGAACAAAACGAGGTGGATGATCTGCTGTCTAAGCTTGGATTAGGGCGCAAGCGAATTCCGCCAGGAGTTTTCCTAGAGCACCTGCGCACACCATCCGTGAAGGGAGCCGACATCGACAACCCGGATAGAGCTGACTCTTTTGTCAACATGGTGACTAAGGTCCCTCCGGCTTGGACAAAACCGTTCATGGAATAGCTCGAACAAATAAATTTGCCCGACAACGAAGTCGAAAGACGACAAATAGTACGACGAGCAAAGGGTTATACCATAATCAATGGGAAACTCTACAAAAGGAGCACTACTGGTGTATACCTAAAGTGTGTTTCCCAGCTAGAAGGTATGGAAATCCTGCGTGAAATCCATCTCGGAGATTGTGGGCATCACGCCGCTCCTCGATCGTTGGTCGCGAAAGCCTTCCGGCAAGGATTCTATTGGCTGACCGCGAAGGCGGACACCGACAAGCTGGTTGAGACATGCATGGGATGCCAGTATTATGCCCGACAACCACATGTTCCTGCTGAAGAACTGCGAACAATACCAATAACTTGGCCGTTTACGGTCTAGGGGCTGAACATGGTGGGACCGTTACAGACGGCACCTTGTGGGTTTACGCGTCTGCTTGTAGCAGTTGACAAATTCACTAAATGGATAGAAGCTAAACCCATTAGAAAGCTTGATGGGGCAACTGCCCTCAGGTTCGTCCGAGATCTAGTGGTGAGATTTGGTCTCCCACACAGCATTATCACCGACAACGGCAGCAATTTATCACTCAGAGAAGTGGAGGCATATTGCTGGGAGAAAGGCATCCGACTTGACCTTGCATCTTTGGCACACCCACAATCCAATGGTAAGGTTGAGCGAGCCAATGGATTAATTCTGCAGGGAATCAAGCCACGTCTTGAGGCACCGCTACATAGAGCAGCTGGAGCCTAGGCGGAAGAATTTCCATCTGTGCTGTTGAGTTTTTGCGAACTACACCCAAAAGATCCACCGGCTACACCCCTTATTTCATGGTATATGGAGCAGAAGCAATCCTGCCTTCCGACATCCTTCATGATGCACCAAGAGTTGCCGCCTACGACGAAGATGATGCTAAAGAATCCAGACGCCTAGATGTGGACCTTCTCGAGAAGGAGCGCGTTTTGGCAATGCCAAAGATCCACCATCTACCAGCAGAAGCTATGTAGCTACCATAGTCGCCGCGTTTGGCATCACTCATTTAAAGAGGGGGATTTGGTGCTCCGACTTAAGCAGAAGAAGTCACACAAATTATCGCCGCCATGGGAAGGACCGTTCATCATAAGCAAGGCGCTGCTCAATGGGTCTTACTACCTTGTTGACAATCATGAACTAAAGGATAGACCCAACGATGATCATAAGCGTAAGCGACGTGACCCGGATGATGAATACCCGGAGCTTGATCGGCCATGGAACATAGGACAGCTACGTCCTTTTTACACTTAGCATTTTTTTATCTAATTATGTATCTCTTATATGATAAATGAAATAAAGCTCTCTGGTTCACTCATATTTCTGAGTCTTTTACCTCCTTTAGTGTTCATTTTTGGATCATGTAAAACCTTTATGCACAAGTCTTGCATTTGCACTTGTGAAAATTCCGCCTACGGGCGTTAGCTTAAGTTTTCTGGTCTACACGTTCTTTGCTGTTTTTATGTGGATTCTGGAGTAGTGACTTTTGGCACTTATTGTCGGCGATTTTGTGCTCAGGTTATTGACGGTGCCATTGGGCATCATCACCTAAGCGCATGGTTCCGACAACGAGTCTTCCGACTCATGAAAGGTCAAGCATAAGAACCAAAGTAATGGATAAGCCAGCACTTGCTTAAAAAATATATACATGCTGGAAACTAGTTCTTAAGTAGCAGGAAATAACAACCATTGTTTTCCGCCTTAAACTACATCAACAAGTTTTTTCCGTGCATACACCAAAGGTGAAACAAATATTACAAAGTTGTTTTTCATTCCTTTGGTGCAGGAGACTTGGAAGCAGCATCGTCACCAGCCGGAGAATCACCCGCAACGTCGGCACAGTGGTGGGACTCGGAGGAATCTTGGTTAACGCCGTCGATGGTGTTCATAGGCACGAAGACGTCGATGTCCACCAACTCGGAAACTCTGGTGTCATAACCAGCGAGTGACGACAAGATGGCTTCGTGATCAAGCTCTTTGCCGTCATCGTCAACGTCGAGGATACCAGAGGTCACCGTATCCATGTCGGCACCTTCGTAGTGTGCCTTCACCATTGACAGCGCCATCCTTGCGCCAGCCCGTGCACATGAAGCTTTCCAGCTTGTGATATGCTCGGGGGCTCGGCGCAGAATCTCCGAATACTTCGTCACGGAGTCCGAGGCCTTGATGTTTATCTGGAGGGGCTTGGCAATCGCTTTGTCTTGGGTGATGGCGGTGTTGATGAAGTTGCCGCCAAGAACCGTGCATTCCTTGGCTGGAGGAGGTGATCTGGTTAAATCCATAGGAGCTGCAAATTCCGACAAGGAACGCATGAGTTCAACAATTTAAAATATCCAGACTACAGAAATTCAAGGCGGAGTAAACTTACTGAAGATGCTGGCCTTAGCCTGCCAGAGGGTGTCCGCCAGGGATTCTTTCTCTTGTTGGAGGAGCTTATACGCCTCGCTGTGGCGATGGTTTTCATCATCAGCAGCTTGCTTGTGATCTTTTAAGATCGCAAGCTCCTCCTTCAAGCGATTGATTTCCGTGGAGGCGGAGTCCCGCAGGGCCTTCATGGAATCCTCATGCATTTTCAGCATCTCTTCTCTCTCCTCCTTAAGGATCTTGTTCTCGCTGTCCGGCTGCTGGATATGCTTGGACTGCTCGACAATATCCTTGGCCTTGGCAACATGTTCTGCAAAGTCGGAGAAAACAAAGTACACAGTGAGTACTCGGAGAATGTAGGCACAAAACTAAGACGGAATGCGCAAAAAGAAAACAGACTCTTGTTTTTGATGATCTGTTCCTTCAAGATGGCAGTTTTACCCTTTTCGGCTTCAAGATCTGCGCGCATCTTCTGGTACTTGTCGTTGGCCATGCCCCTCCGAGCATTCTCGTTCTGTGGAAAAAAGAAAAAAAAGTTAAACCGTTGTTTAGGCTACTTGGAGCATCTAGTCGGAAACTTTCCACCTAGACGCTGGGGGGCTACAACGAGAATTTTTTACTTAGTAGTATGCTTAGCTTTTCTTTAAGCATCTAGTCGGAGCTAATTCAGTTCTCGATTAGAAGCTTAGGGGCTATAGTATAAAGTTTTTAACTCGGAATCTGCTTAGATTTTCTTTAAGTCTAGTCGGAACTAATTCAGTTACAAACTAGAGGCTTGGGGGCTATAGTATTGAAAAATTATAAACACTGCGTATGCTACTCTTAAAGCATCTAGTCGGAATAATTCATTCCATCTAAATGCTTGGGGGCTATAGTGAGAGTTTTTTCTAACTTAGTCACTTTAGAGCATATAGATGCAAAACCTATGGTTTTATGTCTACATCCTCGGGAGCTACAGTGGGATACTCATATGAAATGCAAAAGGCAAAGTAAACTTACAAGTGCGATGATCTTAAGGTTCGTAGCGCTCTTGGCTAGCAGCTTGCCAAAGGAAATACTATTTCCTTGCAATATTTCTGCTTGTCGGAGGAGCTCCTCAAGACCGCACGTCGGAGATGTCGGTGCTGCTCGAGGAACCACATATGTGCTACTTGGCGTAAGCACGAGGTAGACTATCTTTGGGAACTCAAAGGGTTTCTGGGGAGCAAGGGCGCTGCCTTCGGCAGAATTACCGGCTTCCACCACCGCCTTGCCGCCACCGATGGCATCCTTAGCCGGAGCTTCAACCATTTGTTGAGCGGTGCTCTCCTGCATTGCCTGCTCGCCGACAACCGCGAGTTCGGTAGAGGCGCCAGAATCCACTTCCATGGCGGAAGGGCCTGATGCCTCCTTAGCTTGTGAGCTTGTCGGGGCAGACGAGGGCTTGACGACATGAGTAGTAGGGGCGATGGCGGGGGAGGCGTCGCGATGCAGCATGTCTTTGATATTTCGAGAAGCCCCCGATGTTTTGGAGGTCTTCTTGAGGCTGGTCATGGCTTTCTTCCTGAAATGTGCAAAATGCATAAGTACATGAACAAGACAGATAAAAAGACAATGTCAGAGAATGATAAGCTTACACTAATGGGGGTGCTTTGGCAAAAATCCCGGTGGTTCTTCTCTTTTCCGCCTCCAGGGCGGCGGTAGTCTTTTTGGAGGCTCCACCCTCCGTCTTCTTCTTCTTGCCTCCGTCGGCAGCATCAGAGGTGGAGCTCTTCCGCTTTCGCGCCAACGGGACTTCGTCGTCGGACACGACCATGACTTCCTTCATCTTTGGATCGTAGATTTGGGCAGCCAGGTTGCCCTCCTCTAGATCGCTAAGCTGTTAAGTAAGAAATCACCGTGTTAGATAAAAATACATTTGCAAGACGGAAGAACTGGAGTATATGTCATGCACGGGAAATAAAAACCTACCTTTGGGCACTTGCCGTCTACGAACATGTCGTAGGTGATGGTGAAGCCACTCTTCTTATCCTTCACCTTGACGATGTCCTTAAGGCGGAGCTTGACAGAGTCGCTCGAGAAGTTGTCCACGGAGATGCGGAGACTATCCCTTCTGTCGCTAGTATACTCGTGCATGTACTTCACGCGGTGCTACAAATGTTGGATTCGCCTGATGAACCAGCACATGGCTAGGTCCAAGCCGGTCAAACCTTCTCTACAAACCATTCGATCCTCCTTATAGCGCGAGAAGCGTCGAGGTCGGAGGGAAGGGAGGCTCGAGATCTCCATGTAGAAACTTCAACGGCGGCTCCATCCACGAAGTCCGGGTACGTTACTTCTCATCCCGCCAGAGGAATGTCGGGGCCATAAAAGTACGTCCATTGCCAGTTCTTGCAGGACTTGAAGGGTTTCGCAGCATAGTAAATCAAAATTTTTCTACGGATGCGAACGGGAAAGCCAAGATCTAATCTAGGAGATGCAAACAACGAGGGGGGATAGATGAGATCTTCATACCCTTGAAGATTTGCACAGCGGAACGTTCGACGGAACGTGGGTGATGTAGTTGTACTCGCTTCTCCTCCTCGCGATCCGATCCGATCTAACACCGCAAGTGGCGATGCCTCCGAGAGATGCACACGTGCGGCACCTCGACGTATCCTCCTTCCTCAGTCTAGCAAGTAGGGTGGAGAGATGTATTGGATCTACAACGCGACGGCGCGGTGCAAGCGGTGGAGAGTTTCTGCGGTAGGGCTTCGCCTACGCGCAGTCGAGAGGGAGAGAGAGAGGAGGGGCAGCAGGGCGGCTAGGGTTGTGTAGGAGGTGTGGGAGGGGTGCGCCCCCAGCCCTATTTATATAGAGGGGTGGGCGGCTGGCCCTTGCCCCTCCGCCAAGCCCTAGGCCGACGGCCAAAGGAGAGAGGAGTGGGGGGCAAGTTCCCCCCTTCTAGAAGCTTCCCTAGGGTTTGGCCGGCTGGGACCTATGGGTCCTTGTGCCCTGGCCCAATGCGGCCAGGGCACTCCCACATAGGCCCACGCCCCCTCCCGACAAGTGGGGCCACGTTGGTCCCACTCCGGAAGGTTCTAGAAGCTTCCGGTACAATACCGAATAACCCAAAACAATTCCGAACTCCAAAAACTGCATTGCCTTATATGAATCTTATTCTCCGGACCATTCCGGAACCTCTCGTTATGTCCCGGATCCCATCCGAGACTCCGAACAAAAACTCATAAACCAATTATCCAATCTATCCTAGCGTCGAGACACGTTAAGTGTGTGACCCTTCGGGTTCGAGAATATGCAGACATGATCTTCTATCAATAATCAACAGCGGGGTCTGGAAAACCATATTGATTCCCACACATTCATCGATGATCATATCGGATGAACCACGATGCCAGGATTCAATCAATCCATATATATATTCCCTTCATCTCACGATATTTTACTTGCCCGAGATTTGATTGTCGGTACCGTCATACCTAGTTCAATCTCGTTCATAGCAAGTACTTTACTCGTTCCGTAATCCGATATCACTTTGTGATTAACTCCTTAACCACGTGCTTGCAAGCGGTGTTGATATCGATTACCGAGTGGGCCCAAAGTATATCTCTCTGACTTGGGAGTGACAAATCCCATCTCGATACATACAACCCAACAAGTACTTTCCGATCACCTGAGAGACACCTTTATGATCAACCTCTCATAGGATGACGTTTGATGACCTCAAAGCTTTCTTCCGATACCAGGGAGTTGCATTATCTCATGGTCTAAGGAATACAATATTTGACATAAGAAAAGCTTCACAAAGATGAACACGATAAAACGATCTAATTGCTCTGCTTGATTTGGGTCTGTCCATCATATCATTCTCCCAATGATATGATCTCATTATTAATCGACAACTCATGTCTATGGTTAGGAAACCTTAACCATCATTAATCAATGAGCTAGTCAATAGAGGCATACTAGGGATATGGTGTTGTTTACAAACCACACAAGTATTAAAGTTTCCGCTTAATACAATTCTAGCATGGAATATAAACTTTATCATGAACAAGAATTATAATAATAACATCTTTATTATTGCCTCTAGGGCATAATTCCAACAGTCTCCCACTTGCACTAGAGTCAATAATCTAGTTTACATATGGCAACAATCTAACACCCATGGCACAAAGGTGCTGACCATGTTTTGCACGTGGAAGAGGTTTAGTCAATGGATCTGCGACATTCAGATCTGTATGTACTTTGCTAATCTTCAGATCTCCATCTGCTATATAATCTCGGATTATATGAAACTTGCGGTTGATATGCTTGGTCTTTGGATGATATCTTGGATCCTTAGCTAGTGCTATGGCGCCAGTGTTGTCACACAATATCTCCAGTGGGTCCAAGGCACTTGGAACCACGCCAAGCTCACTGATGAAGTTCCTAATCCAAACTCCTTCATTTGACGCTTCTGCAGCAGCCATGTATTCCGATTCTACTGTAGATCCCGCGATCACGCTTTGCTTGCAGCTTCTCCAGCTCACAGCTCCTCCATTCAAAATATAAACGTATCCTGTCTGAGATTTAGAATCATCCTTGTCGGTGTCGAAACTAGCGTCGACGTAACCTTTTACGACGAGCTATTCATCACCTCCATAGACTAAGAACATTTCTTTAGTCCTATTTAGGTACTTTAGGATGTTCTTCACGGCTGTCCAGTGTTCCACTCCTGGATCACTTTGGTATCTGCTCGTCAAACTAAGAGCATTGGACACATCCGGTCTAGTACACAGCATGGCATACATGATAGAACCTATGGCCGAGGCATAAGGCACTTTGATCATAGCTTCTCTATCATTTACCGTAGCTGGACACTGAGTCTTGCTCAATATCTTACCTGACAACATAGGCACTGAACCTTTCTTTGCCTTATCCATTCTAAACCTTTTCAGAACTTTGTCTAGGTATGTACTCTGGCTTAAATATACCAGGCGTATTTGTCTATCTCTATAGATTTTGATGCCCAATATATAAGCAGCTTCCCCTAGGTCTTTCATTGAAAAACATTTGTTCGAATAACTCTTCACATCGTTAAGCATGTTAAAGTCATTTCCAATAATCAATATGTCATCCACATATAGTACCAGAAATGTCACCGAGCTCCCACTCACTTTCTTGTAGATACAAGCTTCGTAGCAATTTGGAACAAATACAAAGCTCTTGATCACTTGATCAAAATGAAGGTTCCAACTCCGAGATGCTTGCTTCATTCCATAAATGGAACGCTGAAGTTTGCACACTTTATCAGCATCCTTAGGATCGTCAAAACCTTCGGGTTGCATCATATACAACTCTTCATCAATGTTGCCATTGAGGAACGCAGTCTTGACATCCATCTGCCATATTTCATAATCATGAAACGCAGCAATTGCTAATAAAATCCGAATGGACTTAAACATCGCTACGGGAGAGAAAGTCTCATCGTAGTCAACACCTTGAACTTGTCGAAAACCTTTCGCGACAAGTCATGCTTTATAGACAGTAAAATTACCATCCGCGTCCGTTTTCTTCTTGAAGATCCATTTGCACTCAACGACCTTTCGGTCGCTAGGAGGGTCCACCAAAGTCCATACTAGGTTTTCGCTCATGGATCCCAATTCGGATTTCATGGCCTCTAGCAATTTCTCAGAGTCTAGGCTCATCATCGCTTCCTCATAGTTCGCAGGTTCACTGTCATCTACTAACAAGATAGTTAAGACAGGGTTGCCGTACCACTCAGGAGGGGCACGCGACCTTTTCGACCTGCGACGTTCAGTAGTAGCATCGTCCGAAGCTACATGATCTTTGTCATTAGCTTCCTCTATTGTTGGCACAGGCGGCACAGGAACAATTTCAGGTGCTGCGCTACTCTCCAACTCAAGAGAAGGTTCAACAACCTCATCTAGCTCTACTTTCCTCCCACTCACTTCTTTCGAGAGAAACTCCTTCTCAAGAAAGGATCCGTTCTTTGCGACAAACACTTTGCCTTCGGTTCTGTGATAGAAGGTATACCCAATAGTTTCCTTAGGGTATCCTATGAAGACGCATTTCTCCGCTTTGGGTTCGATCTTGTCCGGCATCAACTTCTTGACGTAAGCTTCGCATCCCCAAACTTTAAGAAACGGCAACTTAGGTTTAGCACCAAACCACAGTTCATACGGTGTCGTCTCAGAGGATTTAGATGGTTCCCTATTTAAAGTGAATGCAGCGGTTTCTAATGCATAACCCCAAAATGATAACGGCAAATCAGTAAGAGACATCATTGATCGGACCATATCTAATAGAGTTCGATTCCGACGTTCAGACACACCATTGCGCTGTGGTGTTCCGGGTGGCGTGAGTTGCGAAACGATTCCGCTTGCTTTAAGATGCGTGAGAAAATCATAACTCAAATATTCACCTGCACGATCGGATCATAGAAACTTAATATTTCTGTTTAGATGGTTTTCCACTTCATTCTGAAATTCTTTGAACTTTTCAAATGTTTGAGATTTATGTTTCATTAAATAGATATACCCATATCTACTTAAGTCATCGGTAAAAGTGAGTAAGTAGCGATATCCACCGCGCGTAGAAACACTCACCGGTCCGCATACATCGGTATGTATGATTTCCAACAAGTCCGTTGCTCGCTCCATCATTCCGGAGAACGGGTTTTTGATCATCTTGCCCATGAGGCATGGTTCGCATGTGTCAAATGATTCAAAATCAAGAGACTCCAAAAGTCCATCAGAATGGAGTTTCTTCATATGTTTTACACCAATACGACCTAGACGACAGTGCCACAAATAAGTAGTATTATCACTATCTACCTTGCATCTCTTAGCCTCAATGTTATGGATGTGTGTTTCATCCCTTTCGAGATTCAGAAGAAATAAACCATTCACAGCAGGTGCATGACCATAAAAGATGTTACTCATATAAATAGAACAACCATTATTCTCAGATTTAAATGAATAACCGTCTTGCAATAAACACGATCCAGATATGATGTTCATGCTCAACGCAGGGACATAATAACATTTATTAAGGTTTAAAACTAATCCCGAAGGTAAAACTAAGGAGAGCATGTCGACGGCTATCACATCAACTCTTGATCCGTTGCCAACGCGCATCGTCACCTCATCCCTCGCAAGCCGCCATCTATTCCGTAGCTCCTGTTTCGAGTTACAAATATTAGCAACTGAACCAGTATCAAATACCTAGGCACTACAACGAGGGCTAGTAAGGAAAACATCAATAACATGTATATCAAATATACCTTTGATGGTGCCAGCCTTCTTGTCTGCTAAGTACTTCAGACAGTTGCGCTTCCAGTGCCCCTTGTCCTTGCAATAGAAGCACTAAGTGTCCGGCTTAGGTCCAGACTTGAGCTTCTTCTAGCAGGGGCAACGCGCTTGCCGCTGCCTTTCTTGAAAGGCTTCTTTGCACCCTTACCTTTCTTAAAGCTGGGGGTCTTGTTGACCATCAAGACATGATTATCCTTTTTGATGTCCACCTCCGCATCTTTCAGCTTAGCGAAGATCTTGGTGATCGTATCAGTGGAACCAATCTGATTATGAGTCACTACAAAACTTTTGTAGCTAGGAGGGAGTGATTGCAGAACCCTGTCAATCTTGAGCTCCTCTAGAATCTTGCAATCCAGTTGCTCAAGGAGTTGAGTGTAACCCGACATCTTTATGGCGTGCTCACTAACGGAACTCCCTTCCTCCATCTTGCAGTTAAAGAATTTCTCAGAGATCTCATATCTCTCAGAAAGGGCCTGAGTCTGAAACATAGTTTTCAGTTCCTCAAGGATCCAAAGGGCCCGGGGTAATCTTCAAAACGATTTTGAAGGTCCGATTCCATAGCAAACAACATGGTGCTCTTAATCACACCATAATCATATTTGCACGACTGATAAACAGCTTTCTCATCAGCCGACGCATCTACAGCAGGGGCGTCACCTAGTGCATTCTCAAGGACATAGTCCTTTTGTCTGCCAGCGAGAATGATTCTCAGATTGCGGAACCAGTTGGTGAAGTTAGACCCATTGTTTCTAAGCTTTTCTTTCTCAGCAAAAACGTTGAAGTTGAAGTTGGACTTAGCCATTTGATCTACAAAATTTGTAAGTACAATTTAGACTATGTTCATGATAACTAGTTCAACTTAATCAAATTACTAGATGAACTCCCACTAAATTCAACATCCCTCAAGTTGTTTAGTGAACATGATCCAAATTCACCACACCTAATCCGATCTTCACGAGAAGAGATGTGGTTTCAATGGTGGACAACGAAGTGTCGATCATATCATTCATATGACTCATGCTTAACCTTTCGGTTCATGTGTTCCGAGGCCATGTCTGTACATGCTAGGCTCGTCAAGTCAAACCCAAGTATTTCCGCGTGTGCAAAACTGGCTTGCACCCGTTGTATGTGAACGTAGAGTTTATAGCACCCGATCATCACGTGATGCTTGAACACGACGAACTTTCGCAACGGTGCATACATGGGGAGAACACAGTTTTATCTTGATCTTTAAGTGAGGAATCATCTTATAATGCTACCGTCGCAATCTAAGCATAATAAGATACATAAAAGGATAAACATCACATGCATATAACTTTATGTGACATGGTATAGCCAATCTTCGCGCAATGATCTCCATCTTGTGCGTGCCGGCATGATCTCCATCACTCCACCATGATTGCCTGCACCACGAATAGCAACTACAACTATTGGTAACTACTTAGCGATAAAGTAAAGCTATTACATGGCGTATAAGAAGTTGACACACAGGTCATACACAATTATAAAGACAACCATATGGCTCCTACCGGTTATGTACTCATCGACATGCAAGTCGTGAAACATTACAAAACATGATCATCGCATACAACATACACATCACATCTTGGGCCATACCATATCACAGAAAACACTCCCTGCAAAAACAAGTTAGACGCCTCTACTTTATTGTTGCATGTTTTACGTGGCTTATGGGAGTAGCAAGCTAAGAACTATTCTTACCTACCGAAAGCCACAACGGTGATATTATGGTTGCCAAACTCCGGTGTAAATCCCATGACAACTATAGTGAGAGAAACTGGCATCCACCAGCCGCATGTGTGCAACAAGCCACACGTCAAGTGCGGAGCCGGTCTCGCGAACGAGGTCGCGTAAGGTTGGCCTGGAACGCTTCAATCTCACTATCCCGCGTCATAAAAAGTACACAAACAAGAGGCTTGCAACAGAAAACATCAACGCCCGCAACAACCATGTTGCGTTCTACTCGTGAAACACATCTACGCATAGATCTAGCTCTGATACCAGTAAAGGGTTTCGCAGCATAGTAAATCAAAATATTTCTACGGATGCGAACGGGAAAGCCAAGATCTAATCTAGGAGATGCAAACAACGAGGGGGGATAGATGAGATCTTCATACCCTTGAAGATTCGCACAGCGGAACGTTCGACGGAACGTGAGTGATATAGTTGTACTCGCTTCTCCTCCTCGCGATCCGATCCGATCTAACACCGCAAGTGGCGATGCCTCCGAGAGATGCACACGTGCGGCACCTCGACGTCTCCTCCTTCCTCGGTCCAGCAAGTAGGGTGGATAGATGGATTGGATATACAACGCAACGGCGCGGTGCAAGCGGTGGAGAGTTTCTACGGCAGGGCTTCGCCTACACGCAGTCGGGAGGGAGAGAGAGAGGAGGGGCAGCAGGGCGGCTAGGGTTGTGTAGGAGGCGTGGGAGGGGTGCGCCCCCAGCCCTCTTTATATAGAGGGGTGGACGGCTGGCCCTTGCCCCTCCCCCATGTCGTGGTATTGCCGACAAGTACGCCATGGAGGGGTCCTCACAGTGCGTGTTTAGAGACGTGGGGTAAGGCGGACGGTTGACGGGTACGAGGTAACACAGCTTACCCAGGTTCAGATCCCAGAATGGTGGCGGAATCCTACTCCTGCTATAAATCACTATAATGGCAATACGCCGAGTTACAGAGATTAGGTTCGCTATGCGAGGTGATTAGAGAGTCTAAGTTATCGTCTGAGATTGTGCCCTAAAGGCTCCCATAGGCCCGACTTATATAGTCGCCAGGTCCTAGGGTTACAGGGAAAAGTCCTAGCCGGACAGGTTACAGAGTTCTACACTGTCTATTACTAGTCTTGTGTATCTTGCACTCCAAGGCTCCGGGTACGCTGGCGACTCCACCGTAGCTTTCCTTTATCCGGCATGGGCCTCCCTTCTAGATCCACCTAACTGGGCCGCCCAGCAGGCCATAGGCCATGCTACCGACTATGGGCCACCCGGGTTAGTCGGATAAGAGACATGCTATGAGGATACCCATATAGCATATCCCCAACAGTAGCCCCCGGAGAACTCCGAGATCTTGCGCTGTCTTGCCTCTTCCCGTGGAATGCTCCGCCTAGATGGATGTCGGCAAATCGTCAAGCAACATCTTGTAGTCCTCCCAAAGAACCCTCCAAAGGTTTCTCCGTCTTCTATAAGTAAGTCGGAGGAATGCTGAATCTTCCATCGTACGCTCCCGTTGTCGGATAAAACTCGTCCATGCCGGAATCTTCGATGGGACGGATCATCTACCATGTCAGTTATGGCAACGTAGGATGTAGGTCAGCGACGCCTCGTAACTCACACATGCAGAGAACGTAATCATAGCCGTTTTTTCTGCGCGAGCGATACGAACCGTTGGCGGCGGCGGTTGGAGACGTGGCGAAATTACTGCGTACGTTCACGAACACGTCGCCTACGCGGCAACCGTCAGATTAGCTGCATGAATCTTGACGCAGAGTAAGATAAATAGTAACCGTGGGACACTTGCCACTTTTTCACCCCATTCTCTCGCGTCATCGTCTTCTTCCTCCAGCCGTGCGCCTCCTCGAGCTCTCCGCGAAAACCTCGAGAAACCCTAGCCTCTCTCTCTGCACCAGTCGCGTTCTCTCCCTCCTCCATGGCTAGAAGCAGCTCATCCCCGTCAATGGCAGCGTCGAGCGAAGCCACGGCGAAGCCGGCGAGCTCCGTCGTCGTGCCCCCAGAGGGCCTGGTCATCCCCACATCAGCGTTGATAGAAACCACCGGCGGCGACCACAATCTGGCGGCGCTGGAGCCTCTGGAAGATGAGCCAGACTCACACAAAGGCGACTGGCGCGGCTCGGACATCACCGGCCGCGATATCCAAGAGATGATCGCTGAGGGTTACCTCCCTGCGACGGAGGGGCTCGCCTGGTGGGCGGCGCCGACCGGCGAGGTGACCCCTTCTTCCCAAGCCGGAGAGAAAGTATACCTCAAGGCGCAATTGGTACGCGGCGTTTGTCTGCCCATCTCTCACTTATTTCTTTCCGTCTTGAATCACTTCAAGGTCCAACCCCACAACCTCTCCCCCAATAGTATCTTAGTGCTTAGCAACTTCGCGACACTTTGTGAGGCTTACTTAGGGATTAGGCCTAGGTTAGATTTGTTTGTATACTTCTTCACCGTCTAATGTGAAGCTAGACACAATAGAGAGGAGCTGAGGAACTGCGGCACCATAAGCTTCAAGATCCGTCCTGGCCGGCGGTTCCCCGACATCGTCGGCCATGAGTCGTGTAAAAATTGGCAGCGGACGTACTTCTACGGCCCCGACATTCCTTTGTCGGGACG
Source organism: Avena atlantica (assembly GCA_910589765.1). NCBI lineage: Eukaryota > Viridiplantae > Streptophyta > Magnoliopsida > Poales > Poaceae > Avena > Avena atlantica. The sequence goes on from OU342739.1 coordinate 46,864,676, forward strand.
AAAAGTAACGTACCCGGACTTCGTGGATGGAGCCGCCGCCGAAGTCTCCACATGGCGATCCCATGCCTCCCTTCCCTCCGACCTCGACGCTTCTCGCGCAATAAGGCGGATCAAGTGGTTCGTAGAGACGGGTCTAACCGGCTTGGACCTAGCCATGTGCTGGTTCATCAGGCGGATCCAACCTCTGCAGCACCGCACGAAGTACATGCACGAGTACACTGGCGACCGAAGGGATTCCATCCGGATCTCCGAGGACAACTTCTCGAGCAACTCCGTCAAGTTCCGCCTTAAGGACATCGTCAAGGTGAAGGACAAGAAGCATGGCTTCACCCTCACCTACAACATGTTCGTAGACGGCAAGTGCCCAAAGGTAGACATTTATTTTCCGTGTATGAGATTGCTCCAGTTTTTCTGTCTTGCCAATACCATCTTGTCTAACATAATGATTTCTCACTTAACAGCTTAGCGATCTAGAGGAGGGCAACCTGGCTGCCCAAATCTATGATCCCAAGATGAAGGAAGTCAGGGTCGTGTCTGACGATGATGCCCCGTTGGCGCGAAAGCGAAAGAGCTCCACCTCTAACGCTGCCGACGGAGGCAAGAAGAAGAAGACGGAGGGTGGAGCCTCCAAAAAGAGTACTGCCGCCTTGGAAGCGGAAAAGAAGAAAGCCACTGGGATGTTTGCCAAAGCACCCCCTAGTGTAAGCTCCTTATTTTCCGACGTTGTCTTATTTTATCTGTCTCATTCCTGTACTTATGCATTTTGCACGTTTCAGGAAGAAAGCCACGACCAGCCTCAATAAGTCCTCCAAGACTCTTGGGGCTTCTAGAAATATCAAAGATATGCTACATCGCGACTCCTCTCCCGCCATCGCCCCTGCCACTCCTGCCGTCAAGCCCTCCTCCGCTCCGACAAGCTCCCTAGTCCAGGAGGCACCAGGCCCTTCCGCCATGGAAGTGGACTCTGGAGTCTCAACCGAGCTTGCTGTTGTCGGCGAGCAGGCGACGCAGGAGAGTGCTGCTCTACAAATGGCTAAAGATCCGGCTAAGGATGCTATCGGTAGCGGCAAGGCGGCGGTGGGAGCTGGTACTTCTGCCGAAGGCCGCGCCCTACTCCCCTGAAACCCTTCGAGTTTCCCAAGATAGTTTACCCGGTGCTCATGCCGAATAACACATCTATGGTTCCTGGAGGAGTGTCGTCATCTCCAACCTGCGGTCTTGAAGAGCTACTCCGGCAAGCAGACATCTTGCAAGGAAACAGCATTGCCTTTGGCAAACTGCTGGCCGAGAGCGCTACAAGCCTCAAGATCATCGCACTTGTAAGTTTTACTTTACCTTTTGCATTTCATATGAGTATCCCACTGTAGCCCCCGAGGATGTAGACGGAAAACCATAGGTTTTGCATCTATATGCTCTAAGAGTGACTAAGTTAGAAAAAACTCTCACTGTAGCCCCCAAGCATTTAGATGGAATAAATTATTCCGACTTGATGCTTTAAGAGTAGCATACACAGTGTTCATAATTTTAAGTGCTGTAGCCCCCAAGCCTCTAGTTGTAACTGAATTAGTTCCGACTAGATGCTTAAAGAAAAGCCAAGCATTTTCCGAGTTAAATTATACTGTAGCCCCCAAGCCTCTAGTTGATAACTGAATTAGCTCCGACTAGATGCTTAAAGAAAAGCTAAGTATATTGCTAAGTTAAAAACTCTCGCTGTAGCCCCCGAGCATCTAGGAAAAATTTCCGACTAGAAGCTCCAAGCAGACTAAACAACGTTTTGACTTTGTATCTGTTTCCACAGAACGAGAATGCTCGGAGGGGCATGGAAAATGACAAGTACCAGAATATGTGCGCAGACCTTGAAGCTGAAAAGGGTAAAACCGCCATCTTGAAGGAACAGATCATTAAAAACAAGAGTCTGTTTTCTTTTTGCGCATTTCCGTCTTACTTTAGTGCCCGTAATCTCCGAGTACTCAATGTGTACTTTGTTTTCTCTGACTTGCAGAGCATGTCGCCAAGGCCAAGGATATTGTCGAGAAGTCCAAGCACATTCAGCAGTTGGACAGCGAGAATAAAATCCTTAAGAAGGAGAGGGAAGAAATGCTGAAGATGCATGAGGATTCCATGAAAGCCCTGCAGGACTCCGCCTCCGCTGAGATCAATCCTCTAAAGGAGGAACTTGCGATCCTAAAGGATCAGAAGCAAGCTGCCGATGAGCAAAACCTTCGCCATAGCGAGGCGTTTAAGCTCCTCCAACAGGAGAAGGAATCCTTGGCGGACGTCGTCTGGAAGGCTAAGGCCAGCAACTTCAGTAAGTGTTCTCCGCCTTGTAGTTCTGTAGTCTGGATACTTAGAATTTATTGAACTCATGCAATGCTTGTCGGAATTTTTAGCGCCTATGGGTTTAACCCTCTCGCCTCCTTTGGACAAGGAATGCATGATTCTTGCCGGCAACTTCATCAACACCGCCATCACCCAAGCCAAGGAAATTGCCAAGCCCCTCCACATTTATATCAAGGCTTCTGACTCTGTGGTGAAGTACTCGGAGATTCTGCGCCGAACCCCCGAACGTGTCGAAAGCTGGAAAGCTTCATGCGCACAGGCTGGTGCAAGGATGGCGTTGTCCATGGTGAAGGCACACTATGAAGGTGCTGACATCGACACGGTGACATCTGGCATCCCCGACGTGGATGATGACGGCAAGGAGATAGATCACGAAGCCATCCTGTCATCACTCGCGGGGTATGATACCAGGGTTGCCGAGTTGGTAGATGTTGACGTCTTCGTGCCCAGGAACTTTCTTGACAACGCCAACCCGGAATCCTCCGAGTCTCACCATAGCACTGATGCTGAAGGTGATTCTCCGGCTGGTGATGATGTGGCCTCCAAGTCTCCTGCGCCCAAAGAGTGAAAAACACTTTGTAATTTCTGTTTCACCTCTCGAGTGTGCGCGAGAAAAAACTTTGTTGATGTAATCTTAAGGCGGAAAACAATGGTTATCGTATCCTGCTACTTAAGAATTAAGTTCCAGCATGTATATATTTTTTAAGCAAGTGCTGGCTTATCCATTACTCTGGTTCTTATGCTTGACTTTTCGTGAGTCGGAAGACTCATTGTCGGAACCATGCGCTTAGGTGATGATGCCCAATGGCACCGTCAATAACCTGAGCACAAAATCGCCGACAATAAGTGCCAAAAGTCACTACTACAAAATCCACATAAAAACGACAAAGAATGTGTAGACCAGAAAACTTAAGCTAACCCCCATAGGCGGAATTTTCACAAGTGCAATTGCAAAGCTTGTGCATAAAGTTTTATATGATCCAAAAATGAATACTAAAGGAGGTAAAAGACTCAGCAGTATGAGTGAACCAAAGAGCTTTATTTCATTGATCACATAAGAGGTACACGATTAGAAAAATGTGCTAAGTGTAGAAGGACGTAGCTGTGCTATGTTCCATGGCCAATCAAGCTCTGGGTAGTCATCATCCGGGTCACGTCGCTTACGCTTATGATCCTCGTTGGGTCTACCCTTGAGCTCACGATCGTCGGCAAGGTAGTTAGACCCATTGAGCAGTGCCTTGCTTATGATGAACGGTCCTTCCCATGGCGGGGATAATTTGTGTGACTTCTTCTGCTTAAGTCGGAGCACCAAATCCCCCTCTTTAAACGAGCGATGCCGAACGCGGCGACTATGGTATCTGCGTAGCTTCTGCTGCTAGATGGCGGATCTTTGGCATGCCAAAACGTGCTCCTCCTCGAGAAGGTCCACATCTAGGCGTCTAGATTCTTCAGCGTCATCTTGATCGTAGGAGGCAACTCTTGGTGCATCGTGGAGGATGTCGGAAGGTAGGATGGCTTCTGCTCCATATACCATGAAATAGGGGGTGTAGCCGGTGGATCTGCTGGGTGTAGTTCGTAAACTCCACATCACAGATGGCAATTCTTCCGCCCAGGATCCAGCTGCTCTATGTAGCGGTGCCTCAAGACGTGGCTTGATTCCCTGCAGAATTAATCCGTTGGCTCACTCAACTTGACCATTCGATTGTGGGTGTGCCACGGATGCAAGGTCAAGTCGGATGCCTTTGTCCCAGCAATAGGCCTCCACTTCTCCAAGTAACAAGTTGCTTCCGTTGTCGGTGATGATGCTATGTCGGAGACCAAATCTCACCACTAGATCCCGGACAAACCTGAGGGCAGTTGCCCCATCGAGCTTTCTAATGGGTTTAGCTTCTATCCATTTGGTGAATTTTTCAACTGCTACAAGCAGATGCGTAAATCCACACGGTGCCGTTTGTAACGGCCCCACCATGTCTAGCCCCCAGACTGCAAACGGCCAAGTTATTGGTATTGTTCATAATTCTTCGGCAGGAACATGTGGTTGTCGGGCATAATATTGGCATCCTGTGCATGTCTCAACCAGCTTGTCGGCATCCGCCTTCGTGGTGAGCCAGTAGAATCCTTGCCGGAAGGCTTTCGCGACAGACGATCGAGGAGCGGCGTGGTGCCCGCAATCTTCGAGATGGATTTCGCGTAGGATTTCCATACCTTCTAGCTGGGAAACACACTTTAGGTATACACCAGTAGTGCTCCTTTTAGAGAGTTGCCCATTGATTATGGTATAACCCTTTGCTCGTCGTACTATTTTCCGTCTTTCGACCTCGTCGTCGGGCAAAGTTCCGTGTTTGAGATATACCATGAACGGTTTTGTCCAAGCCGGAGGGATCTTTGTCACCATGTTGACGAAAGAGTCAGCTCTATCCGGGTTGTCGATGTCGGCGCCCTTCATGGATGGTGTGCGTAGATGCTCTAGGAAAACTCCTGGCGGAATTTGCTTGCATCCTGATCCATGTTTAGATAGTAGATCAGCCGCCTCGTTTTGCTCCCTAGGCACATACTTGACTTCGTAGCCCAAGAAGCTCTTGGCTATCTCATCCACTTCTTCGCGATATGCCGCCATCATAGGGTTCCGCGCATTCCAGGTGCCAGCCACCTACTGGGCAACCAAGTCGGAATCTCCACAGCAAACTATGCGCTTGATGCCAATATCCTTGGCTACACGCAGTCCGTGAATGAGTGATTCATACTCCGCCATGTTGTTTATAGCCTCGAAGTGGATCTGCAGAACGTAGTGTAGCTTGTCTCCTTTTGGTGACTGTAGCAATACACCAGCCCCTGAGCCGTTGAGCAGCTTTGATCCGTCAAAGTGCATCACCCAGTACTCTGGTTCTGGCAACGGAGTGGCATCCGGCATCTCCGTCCAATCTGCAATGAAATCTGCCAAGGCTTGTGACTTGATAGCGTCGCGCCTCTTGTAGGTGATCTCGAAGGCGGCAAGTTCAATGCCCCACTTCGCGACCCTTCCTATAGCGTCGCTGTTGTTGATAATGTCGGACAGTGGAGTCTTTCTCACTACTGTGATTGGGTGCTCCTGGAAGTAATGCCTCAGCTTCCGAGAAGCAAGGAATACTCCATAAGCTATCTTTCGGTAGTGCGGGTAACGCTGCTTGGACTCCGTCAAGACCTCGCTTACATAGTAAACTGGTCGTTGAACTACGTGCTCGTAGCCTGATTCCTTCCGCTCTACCACGACGACGATGCTGATAACCCGGTTGGTTGCCGCCATGTAAATTAACAGGGGCTCACCAGGCTCGGGTGCTACAAGGATAGGTGTTGAGGAAAGAGTCTCCTTGAGGTGCTTCAATGCTGCATCTGCTTCGTCTGTCCATGTGAATTTGTCCGCCTTCTTCAGCAACTTGTACAGCGGCAGTGCCTTCTCTCCAAGTCGGCTGACAAACCGACTAACTGCTGCAACACAACTTGTTAGTCATTGGATGTCCTTTAGGCATGTCGGACGGTTTATGTTTAAGATGGCCTTGATTTTCTCCGGGTTGACCTCGATTCCGCGCTGGGAAACGATGAAGCCCAACAATTTGCCGGCTGTAACCCCGAAGACGCACTTCTTAGGGTTGAGCATCATGTTGTATTTCCGGAGATTATCGAAGGTTTCTTTTAATTCGGAGATTAAGTCATTTGACTTTTTAGACATCACCACAATATCGTCCACATAGGCGTCGACGTTCCGACCAATTTTGTCGTGAAGGCACCGTTGCATTGTCCGCTGGTAGGTATCACCTGCGTTTTTCAGCCCAAAGGGCATTGTGACATAGCAAAACGTGCCATATGGGGTAGTGAACAAAGTGGCCAATTGGTTCGACTTCCTCATCTTGATCTGGTGGTATCCTAAGTATGCATCGAGAAAACACAAAAGTTCCGAGCGAGCCGTCGAGTCAATGACTTGGTCAATGCGAGGCAAAGCAAACAGATCTTTGGGACATGCTTTGTTCAAGCCGGTGTAATCAACGCACATTCTTAATTCAGTAGTTCCCTTTTGGGGACAAGTACAGGATTGGACACCCATCGGGTGTGAAGGACTTCTCGGATAAAACCAACCTTAAGTAACCTAGCTATCTCTTTGCCAATGGCACGTCTCTTCTCATCTCCGAAGCATCGTAGAGGTTGTTTCACTAGTTTACATTTTGGATCTATGTTTAAGCTGTGCTCGGCAAGTTCCCTAGGTACACCTTTCATGTCGACAGGTTGCCAGGCGAAGATGTCCCTATTCTCACGGAGGAACTCGATGAGCGCGCTTTCCTATTTGGGGTCCAGGTTCGTCCCAATGGCGACGGTCTTGGAGGCATCGCCTACCACAAGTTCCACCGGCTTGGTCTCGATGGCGGCCTTGAATGCAGGAGCGGAGTCAGAGATCTGCTTCTTCGACGCGGGCATCTCTGAGTCATTGACCTTGCTCTGGATCTCTTTGAATTATTTGCTATAGAGGACAGCTTCTGGAACGGCTGCTTCATTGATCTCGCAGTCCCTTGCCTTGGTAAAGCTTCCGGATACGGTGATGACACCGTTTGGTCCGGGTATCTTGAGTTTGTTGTAGACGAAGCATGGCTTGTCCATGAACGTGTGGAATATGTCGCGGCCGAATATGACGTGGTACACGCTCTTGAAGGGGACCACCTCAAAGGTCATGCGCTCTTGGCGGTAATTATTGACATCGCCAAAGGCTACCTGAAGTGTGATGCATCCAAGGGACCGAGCTTCCCGGCCAGGAACTACGCCATCGAACATGGTGTTGGTCCGCCTTAGGTTTGCCTCCGTCAAGTTCATCTTCTGCAGTGTATCCAGGTACATGATGTTGATGCTGCTTCCACTATCAACCATGCACTTGGTAAACTCCACGCCGTCAATCAATGGGTTGATGACCAGGGCGTACTGGTTCTCCGTGGGCACAAGGTCTGGGTGGTCCGTCCTGTCCCAAGTTATTGGAACTTCCGACCAGCGCATGTATTGGGGGACTGGGGGGAGAGTTGCCATCAGGATCCTGAGAGAGGTCTTCTTTTGTCGGACGGTGGGGGTGCCAAGGAAAGTGTGGTAGACTGGGGCCTTCTTTGCGAAGGGGTTCTTGCACTTGTCGTCACTCTTGGCGGCGGGCTTGGGGTCAACGTCCTCGTCCATGTCACTTGAATCCTTGGACTCCTCCTCCTTCTTCTTCCCCTTGCCCTTACCTCGCAGTCTGTTCTTCCGACTTTGCTTGTAGCCGGACTCCGGATCTTCCTTGAGGTCGTTGACGAATTTGTAGTGTCGATTGGTATGGGTGGCCTTGCCGTTGACATCGAGGTGTACGAGGCACGGCATATCGCGGTACTCTTCGTACGTTTGGGGAACGCGGAGCGGCGCCGAGTTGGTTTCACTTCCTCGCTGCTACCTGCGGCCTGCTCCCCTTCCTCGGCCATGTTGTCCGCCTTCTCCTCGTCCTGCAAAAGTCATGGCGACCATGTCGGTAGATTGCTTTTCTTCTGGTGCGGTTTTCTGCTTTGTACTACTGTTCCTATGAGCTTGGGTTGGAACGGCCATTGCCGGCAAAGAGCCACGAGCATCGTCGTCGGCAGCTGCGAATTCACTAGCTAACTGAATCATCTGATTCAAGTCCAGCTGATGATTGTCCGGCAAGCGCTTCAGCTTATGTCGGAGCAACGTGCCCCTTTCCAACCCATCGATGAAGGCGGCCATGGCGGTCTGAGCGTGCACTCCTGCGCAAGAGTTCTTCATATCCAGCCAGCGGGAGAGGTAGGCGCGAGATGTCTCGTCTTTCTCTTGCATGCACCGCTGTAGATCGCCCATAGTGCAGGGACGCTTGTATGTACCGTCAAAGTTCTTGGTGAATGCTTCTTGCATGTCCAGCCAGTTGTAGATAGATTTCTCTGGCAAGTCGTCGATCCATTGACGGGCCGTGCCCGCCAACATTAATGGGAGGTACTTGACGGCGACGTTGGGGTTGCCTCCGGCAATCTCCACCGCGTTGCCGTAGTCCTGCAACCATGTGGCAGGCTTGGCGGTGCCGTCATAGGGCTTGATGGTCTTGTCAATCCGGAAACCTTTGGGGTAAGTTGCGGACCGTATTGCAGGTCCAAAGCAACGTGGTCCCAGGTATGGTCCTTCCCGGGCCTCGGTGGATCTTATCGATCCGTGAGCGTGCGTCGTACGGCTCCGGTTTCTTCTTCCTGTTGTCAACAGGGGATGGGCTGTGTGAACGATGCGGGCCTCTTCTACTATGGTGACTGCTTGGCGGCGATGGAGGTGGAGGCGGTGGTGGGTTAGCCTTCTTGCTGTTACCCTCCTGCGATGCCTCACGCCTGTCATGGTTGTTTGTCAGACGCGGAGGGTCGTGGTGTGACCTGCTCTTGTGTCCTTGGTGGCGCTCTCCATCATGACGGGTCTGCTTTGGTGGGGGCATATCCGTACGATGGTGAGCCTTGTAATCTTCCTGAAGTCGGGGGGATCGGGGCGGTGGCGATGGGCGGCGAGGTCGCACTCTTTCTCCGTGGTCGGAGGATATGGGGATAGCATCCTTCCTGTTCCGCGCATCCCTCCGTCTTTGTTCTGATGAACCCGTCTGTGATCCGACATCCTGAGGAGACCTGTCCCTTGGCGGTTTGTACTGGCTAGATCGGCAGAGCGCTGGGTCAGACTCAAGCCTCTAAGAGGTGGCCTTTTCCTGCTGCTTTACCGCCTTGGACACTAGGTGGTAGACCTGTTCTACTGCCTCAGGCGATCTATCCTGCTCCAGGAGGGTCTTGGCGACGGCGAGGTGAAGGAGTGGGGTGGGCATCACCTGCTTGCCTTCACTATCAATATATGGCTTGGACTGTGCCGGCTTCGAGGGAGCCCATCCTAGGTTGCGCCGTACACCAGGATCGTTGATGATGCAAGCCAGAGCTTTCTTAGCCTTCTGCTGTTGTAGCAGAGTCTTGTACTCAGCCTCCATTGCTCTGGCCTTCTCTATGGATTTCTGCGCATTGACCAGATCTCGATCTAGTTTAGCGCCTTGCTCCGCGATGGCTTGCGCCTCTTCCAGCAGCTGCTGGCGCTTCTCGTTAAGCTGAGTTACATTCTGGATATGATCAACAGTTAGTGGCTCGACGAGGAGATTGCCGTAAATCACTCTATCAGCTGGAGTAACATGGGCTGCTGCCGACGTAGATGCTGGAGGTGGCAAGTTTGCGGTGTTGTTGTTGCTCGGACCGGTGCCGAGCTCCTGCGGCTGCTGCGCTGGGTTAGGCGGAGGAGGCATGACCTTTGCGCGATCATTGTCGTCAGCAATAAGTGGCCCCTTCCCCTTATCTTGCGCCGTAGGTGGAGCTTGCCCGGGTTGGTCTTCATCCATCGCTGTCCCAATGGTGACGAACACCCCTCGAGACATGACGGTGTTATTAGCTTGTTCGTCGCGCGAGTACTCCTCCTCCATCTCCTGCATAGCGGAGTCTAGCTCCTCTGGACTGAAGTCTATTTCCTCTGAATCTGCACTGAAATCAGCATAGAGCGCGTCAATGACAGAGTCGGAGAGTGCCAGGACTTCCTCGATGACGGCCAGTGGAGGTGCAACGGCCTCGACGATGACTGGAGGTGGTGGTGCCACTACGACGATGGCGGACGGAGGCGGTGGTGGTGGTGGCTGAATTGGGGGGGCTCCGTCAGTGAGCGCAAGCGTTGTTTGAGCTGCCATTTCAGCCTCCGCGTAGTTGTTGACGGTGTTCACCATGCCTTCGAAGGTAAGGCGTCCTGACGCCTGTTGCCGTCTTAGAGAGTGTCAGAGAAGCGTTCCATGGTCCAGTCCTTCCACAAAGTGATAGATAGCATCATCATTGGGGTAGTGGGCCAGGTCAGCCCGTATACGGAGCCACCTGGCGAGGTAGTCGCGGGGGTTTTCGCCCTCTCTCTGAACGCAGCGCGTCAGATCGAAGATGGTAACCACGCCAACGAACTTGGATCTCTGCTGTCCAGACGCACGGATGAAACCGGCGGATTTGCAGTGATCTTCCACCTTTATATCCTGCGCGGGGGCGGTTTGGGTGGGTCTTGAATTTTTCCGACCTTTGCCGGCAAACTCCGAGGGGAGATCCGACATCGATCCTTCCATGAACGTATCCTGCCCATAGGCGGTCCTTGCGGGCCTTGACGCTCCCCGACTCCAAGGGAACTAGTGCCCGAGTCGGTTTCGCCGATGAAGAGTTGGATGTCTCCGATAGGAACGATCGAACACCGCGTAGGGTTCGTCTTCGCCGGGATCCAGAACCCGTCGGGGGGGACGATCGGAACGTTGCCGGAGAAGAGAACGCGACCGATGGCTACGGTTTCGCCGATTCCCGCGAAGATCTTGGTCCTCGCCCGCTAAAGATCCTGAAGCGCCTCTTGCCCCACGGTGGGTGCCAACTGTCGTGGTATTGCCGACGAGTATGCCATGGAGGGGTCCTCACAGTGCGTGTTTAGAGACGTGGGGTAAGGCGGACGGTTGACGGGTACGAGGTAACACAGCTTACCCAGGTTTAGATCCCACAATGGTGGCAGAATCCTACTCCTGCTATAAATCACTATAACGGCAATACGCCGAGTTACAGAGATTAGGTTCGCTGTGCGAGGTGACTAGAGAGTCTAAGTTATCGTCTGAGATTGTGCCCTAAAGGCTCCCATAGGCCCGACTTATATAGTCGCCAGGTCCTAGGGTTATAGGGAAAAGTCCTAGCCGGACAGGTTATAGAGTTCTACACTGTCTATTACTAGTCTTGTGTATCTTGCACTCCAAGGCTCCGGGTACGCTGGTGACTCCACCGTAGCCTTCCTTTATCCGGCATGGGCCTCCCTTCTGGATCCACCTAACTGGGCCTCCCAGCAGGCCATAGGCCATGCTACCGACTATGGGCCACCCGGGTTAGTCAGATAAGAGACATGCTATGAGGATACCCATATAGCATATCCCCAACACCCCAAGCCCTAGGCCGGTGGCCAAAGGAGGGAGGAGTGGGGGGCAAGTTCCCCCCTTCTAGAAGCTCCCCTAGGGTTTGGCCGGCTGGGCCCTATGGGGCCTTGAGCCCCTGGCCCAATGCGGCCAGGGCACTCCCTCATAGGCCCACGCCCCCTCCCGACAAGTGGGGCCACGTTGGTCCCACTCCGGAAGGTTCTAGAAGCTTCCGGTACAATATCGAATAACCCGAAACAATTCCGAACTCCAAAAACTGCATTGCCTTATATGAATCTTATTCTCCGGACCATTCCGGAACCTCCCATGATGTCCCGGATCCCATCTGAGACTCCGAACAAAAACTCATAAACCAATTATCCAATCTATCCTAGCGTCGAGACACGTTAAGTGTGTGACCCTTTGGGTTCGAGAATATGCAGACAGGATCTTCTATCAATAATAAACAGCGGGGTCTGGAAACCCATATTGACTCCCACACATTCATCGATGATCATATCGGATGAACCACGATGCCAAGATTCAATCAATCCCATATATATATTCCCTTTGTCTCGCGATATTTTACTTGCCCGAGATTTGATCGTCGGTACCGTCATACCTAGTTCAATCTCGTTCACAGCAAGTACTTTACTCGTTCCGTAATCCGATATCACTTTGTGATTAACTCCTTAACCACGTGCTTGCAAGCGGTGTTGATATCGATTACCGAGTGGGCCCAAAGTATATCTCTCCGACTTGGGAGGGACAAATCCCATCTTGATACATACAACCCAAAAAGTACTTTCCGATCACCTGAGAGACACCTTTATGATCACCCTCTCATAGGATGACGTTTGATGACCTCAAAGCTTTCTTCCGATACCAGGGAGTTGCATTATCTCATGGTCTAAGGAATACAATATTTGACATAAGAAAAGCTTCGCAAAGATGAACACGATAACACGATCTAATTGCTCTGCTTGATTTGGGTATGTCCATCATATCATTCTCCCAATAATATGATCTCATTATTAATCGACAACTCATGTCTATGGTTAGGAAACCTTAACCATCATTAATCAATGATCTAGTCCATAGAGGCATACTAGGGATACGGTGTTGTTTACAAACCACACAAGTATTAAAGTTCCCGCTTAATACAATTATAGCATGGAATATAAACTTTATCATTAACAAGAATTATAATAATAACATGTTTATTATTGCCTCTACGGCATAATTCCAACAGGACTCGTGGCCGACGATGTCGGGGAACCGCCGGCCAGGTCGAATCTTGAAGCTTATGGTGCCGCAGTTCCTAAGCTCCTCCTTACTATGTCTGGCTTCACGTTTGAGGGTGAAGAAGTACACAAAAAGGTCTAACCTGGGCCTTATCCTTAGATATCCCTCGCAAAGTTCCGCGAAGTTGCTAAGCACTAAGATGCTATTAGGGGAGAGGTTATGGGGCTGGACCCTATAGTGGTTTAATATGGAGAGGAAGAAGTGAGAGATAGGCAGGGAAACGCCGCGTACCAGCTGAGCTTTTAGGTACACCTTTTCTCCGGCTTGGGGAGAAGGTGTCACCTCGCCGGCCGGCGCCGCCCGCCAGGCAAGCCCCTCCGTCGCGGGGAGGTAGCCTTCGGCGACCATCTCTTGGATATCGCGGTCGGTGATGTCCGAGCCGCGCCAGTCGCCCTTGTGCGAATCTGCCTCCTCCTCCAGTGGCTCTAGCGCCGCCAAATTTTGGTCGCCGCCGGTGGACTCGATCACCGCCGATGCGGGGATGACCAAGCCCTCTGGGGGCACGACGACGGAGATCGCCGGCTTCGCCACGGCTTCGCCCGACGCCGCCATTGATGGGGAGGTACTGCTGCTAGCCATGGGGTGAAGGTTGGGTGCGACTGGTGCAGATGGAAGCTAGGGTTTTTTCGAGGTTTCTCGCGGAGAGCTCGAGGAGACGCGCGGCTAGAGGAAGAATATGATGCGAGGAGAATGAGGTAAAAAGTGGAAAATTCCCCATGGTTACTATTTATCATCCTTGGCGTCAAGATTCGTGCAGCTTGATCGGACGGTTGCCGGTAGACAACGTGTTCGTGAACGTGCGTGGAAATTTCGCCACATCTCCAACCGTCGCCACCAACGGTTCGTATCGCTCGCGCGGGAAAATATGATATGATTGCGTTCTCTACATGTGTGAGTTACGAGGCGTCACTGACCTAAGCCTGCATCATCCTAGCTGACATAGGTAGATGAGCAGTCACATCGAAGATTTCGACATAGACGGATTCAATCCGACTATGGAAGAGTACAATGGAAGACTCAACATTTTTCCGGCTTACAAGTTTAAGACGGAGAAAGTTTTGCAGGGTTCTTTGGGAGGACTACAAGATATTGCTTGACGATTTGCCGACATCCAACTAGACGGAGCATTCATTTGAAGAGGCAAGATGGCGCAAGATCTCGGAGTTCTACGGGGGCTACTGTTGGGGATATGCTATATGGGTATCCTCATAGCATGTCACTTATCCGGATAACCCGGGTGGCCCATAGTCGGTAGCATGGCCTATGGCCTACTGGGTGACCCAGTTAGATGGATCCAGAAGGGAGGCCCATGCTGGATAAAGGAAGGGTACGGTGGAGTCACCAACGTACCCGGAGCCTTGGAGTGCAAGATACACAAGACTAGTGATAGACGGTGTAGGACTCTGTAACCTGTCCGGCTAGGAATTTTCCCTGTAACCCTAGGACCTGGCGACTATATAAGTCAGTCCTATGGGAGCCTTTAGGGCATCGATTCACACAACCTCGCACAGCGAACCAATCCCTGTAACTCGGCGTATTGCCCTTATAGTGATTTATAGCAGGAGTAGGATTCCGCCACCGTCGTGGGATCGGAACCTGGGTAAGCTCTGTTACCTTGTACCCGTCAACTGTCCGCCTTACCCCACGCCTCTAAACACGCACTATGAGGACCCCTCCATGGCGTACTCGTCGGCAATACCACGACAGTCTATTTCTTGCTAACAAGAACCCAGATATCCACAAAGATCTATTCGACGAAAAAGATGGAGAGAAGATCCGAGTCTAAAGCACGCCGTTGGAAAACGCTGCTGCAGCTTGAGCCATCCTCGCCAACAATCCGTCTCTGCAACAGGTCTAACAGTGCATCGTGTTGCTGGACAAAGGATTAAAGCAGCAGAAAACTACAGCGTCATTTAGTGGCAAGCTGGCCTCAAAGTACGAGTTTTTCCATGCTGGCGCTGACCAAAGCGCTGACGTAAGGCTTCATAGGGATATGACTCAACACTATCGTCCCCGTGGAGAAGAAGAGAATTCAAGAACCGTCTCAAACAGCTACTCTCTCCGGACGGCACGTGACCGGGCATGAGTTATTCCGCCTGCGTCCGAAGACGCCATCAGGGCAATGGTTCCTCATCAGGACCGTCATCGGCAAAACAACTGCTATAGAGAAGACCAAGAAACACGCCGCTAGCAAGAGGAGCAAGATCGGCTAAGGATGCCACCACCGAGCCATCGGGATGGCAATGCCAGACGAAGAGATGATCCGGATTGCTCTGAATCAAGTAGGGACGATGCTCGGAGAAACATGCATCGGAGTCAGCATAATGAGGCTCCACTGCCACCACCGCATAATCCAGCCGGAAACAATCCACCAGGTCCACCATCACCTCCTAGCAGCGACCATGAAGGATCCAGACACAGCCATGGAAGCCGTAGGGGTGGAGGCGGCAATGGTGAAAGGAGAAGCAGAAATCCGAATTCGCCATGTAGGAGTCGTGAGCCTCCAAGGCACAGATCTCTCTCGCCAAACAACGCTCTCCATCACATCGAATCAAACATAGAAGCACGGCGGTACGAGGAAGAAGACGTGTATGTGGGACCCAAGTGTTTTGGACCACGCATACATCATACCAAATTTCCGGTTGACTTTGGTATTGCCAAACACATTCAACCCTATGTCGGCGCAGCTCGGCCAGATACCTTGCTCCAGGTTTTCTTCCAGGCCTGCTGCATCGCAAAAGGAGGAAACAACCTGGTTGCAGTCCGTTATCTCCCGCTCACGCCGAGGAAGACGGCTTGATCATGGCTCAACAAATTGCCAGAGAATTCAATTCAGAACTGGTATGATATGCAAAGTCCGTTCTTTTCAAACTTCGAGGGAAGATACAGGAGGCCCTGCACAGTTGGAGACTTGCAGCGTTGCACACAAAGATCCGGAGAAACCTATCGGGATTACGTTGGACGATGGATCGACACGAAGAACTCCTGCGAAGGAGTAAACGAGCAAACTGCGATAGAAGATTTTATTACAGGACTTCCAGTCGGACTTTTACATCATAGACTGAAGCATGACCATGTCACAGATTTGGGAGAAATGATAGAAATGGAAAGCAAATATGCTGATGCCAATGATGATTCAGAAGGGCTGCTAAATATTCTAGCCAATCCCAATGCGGCCAAACAACCAAAACAAGCTCAGAAGCGCAAGAACACCTCGGACGAAAAGCCGGCTCCGGACAACGCAGATGTCAACACAATGTTCGGATATGGAGGACGAGGAGGGCACAGAGGCGGCCGGGGTAGAGGTCGTGGAACTTCCCGAATCCAGGGCAGAGGAGATCAGCAACCCGGAAGAACCTATACCTGGGTCGATATTGCCAATAATCCCTGTGTCCACCACTTGGATAGTAACGGAGGATCTACCCACACAAATGTCGAGTGTCGTTTCAATGATGGCATCAAGAAAGACGAATCCGCTGGCTACAGAGCCAAGCGATGAAAAGGAAAGAAAAATTCCAAGAAAGGAAAGGATCCCAAGGAAGATTCCAACATGGAAGAAGCGAAAGGCGCTGCAGAGCCCAAGTCGGATGGACAGAAGACCTTTCCGACTAAGAAATACGCATACGTATGCTTCCTTGGATCCCAACCTGCTAAAGACAAGAAGGCGGTTCTTCGTGTGCTGAATGCCACGGTTCCGGCTGTTCCATAGTTTCTAGACTGGTCGGAGGTAACCATCACCTTTGATTGCTCAGATCACCCAAGGAAAACACATCGTCGGGGAAAGTACCCTCTGGTCATCAATCCTCTTATTGATGGCTATGAATTCAATAAAACACTCATGGACGGTGGAAGCAACATTAACATCGTCTACATCGAGACGCTCCACCGCATGAAGCTACATGAGAGCCAATTGAGTTACAGCAATGCAACTTTCCATGGCATTGTACTAGGGAGACAAGCGGATTATCTGGGTGAGATTACTCTAGATGTAACATTCGGAACTCGAGACAATTATCGGACCGAGCCACTCTCTTTTGAGGTGGTACCGTTCAAAAGTACTTACCACGCCATCTTCAGACGTTCGGTTTACTGAGCGTTCATGGATCGTCCCTGCTACATCTACAACATGATTAAACTTCCAGGTCCAAAGGGCGTAATCACCGTACGGGGAAATCCAAGAAGGCGCGAGAGTGCGACGAAGGATCTGCTGCCTTCGCCGAAGCCGTGCTACACGCCCAGGAGTAACAGGAGATCAAGAAGACCATCAATCCGTCTGAGATGCCGGGTGCGAAGAACGAGGTGCTGAAGCCAAGTTTGCAGTTCAAGGCATCAGAAGAGACGAAGAAAACGTTGCTGAAGGAAGATGATCCCTCCAAGATGATGAACATAGGGGTATGCTTAGGCCATGCATAGGAAAGCATCCCGTCGAGTTCCTCAAAGCTAATAGTGATATCTTTGCATGACAGCCTTCTGACATGACCGGAGTACCTAGGGAACTTGCCGAGCACTCTCTTAATATGTACCCTGATGCTGAACCCGTCAAACAGTCCTTACGATGGTTTGGTGAAGAAAAGCGCAAAGCAATAGCCAAGGAATTAGCCCGACTAGAATTAGCGGATTTTATAACAGAGATTATCCATACAGATTGGGTGGCAAATCCTGTACTCGTCACTAAAAAGGGCACCATTGATTTAAGGATGTGTGTTGATTATACCGCTTTGAACAAGGAATGCCCAAAAGATCCGTTTCCTTTGCCAAGAATCGATCAAGTTATCGACTCAATGGCAGGGTCGGAACTACTCTGTTTTCTCGACGCATATTCCGGATATCACCAAATACCGATGAAAAAGTCAGATCAAATTAAGACGTCTTTCGTCACTCCTTTTGGAACCTTCTGCTACAAAACGATGCCTTTTGGCTTAAAGAACGCATGAGAAACATATCAACATACTATGCAACATTGTCTCAATGACCAAATCGGATGCAACGTCCATGTATACTAGATGACATAACAGTTATGTCCAAAAAGAAGAAAACTTTAATTTCTGACTTGGATGAAACATTTGCTAGTCTACGAAAAAACAATATGATGTTAAATCCGAAGAAGTGTTTCTTTGGAATTCCAGCCGGAAAATTGTTAGGTTTCATCATCTCTGAGCGAGGCATAGAGGTGAACCGGGACAAAATGAAGGTTATTCTAAACATTACCAGGCCGACTCGCTTGAAGAACGTACAACATCTCACTTGTTGCATTGCAGCGGTGAGCCGCACCTTTGTACAAACTCTTGAAGAAAACCGACAAATTTGTCTGGACTCAGGAAGCCGAAACTACCCTGCAAAGTTTGAAATATCTACTTTCAAACCCAACAGTTCTCACAACGCCAGAACCTCAGGAACCTATGTTACTCTACATTGTAGCAACCAACAAGGTCATAAGTGTGGTAACAGTAGTCGAGCGCGAGGAAGAAGGCCACAAGCATAAGGTGCAGCGGCCAACTTATTACCTGAGTGAGGTCCTGACAGAATCAAAACAACGGTATCCACAACATGAAAATCTAGCCTATGGAGTGTTCTTTGCATCCAGAAAGCTACGCCACTATTTTCAAGAGCATAAGATCACAGTGGTGAGCACCGATCCCCTGCGAGATATAATCAATAACCGCGGCGCCACAGGATGTGTCGCAAAGTGGATAGAGCTTGCAACTTTTGACATTGAGTACAAACCACGTACAACAATTAAGTCCCAAATACTTGTCGACTTTGTTGTTGATTGGACAGAGACGACAAAAGACATGAGTCCTCCAGACTCAGAATTTTGGACCCTTCACTTTGACGGATCAAAATCACGAGGAGGCTCGGGGGCTGGCGTGGTGCTCAAATCACCCCAAGGAGATAAGCTGTTCTATGTGTTGCAAATACACTTCACGTCAAGCAACAATATTGCCGAGTATGAAGCACTGCTGCATGGAATACACATGGCAAAAAACATTGGCATATTCAGACTCATGTGTTACGGAGACTCAGATTTAGTTGCCCAGCAAGTATCCGATATCTGCAACGCAAACAAGCACATGACAGCATACAAAGTTGTTGTGGATGAACTATCTAAATCATTCGAGGGTTTTGAGGTTCAACACATCCCTCGAGCAGAAAATGAGGAAGCAGACGCTCTAACAAGGATAGGTTCTGCGCAGAAACAAGTCCTGGATGGCGTTTTTTAGAGCATTTAAGGGTCCCCTCCATAGTAGGAGTTGATGAAGACTATCCGATGAAATCCGAATCACCTTTAATAGCAGTTCTGGCTGTAATTCCTAGCTGGACAAAACCCTATCTGGATTTCCTGATAAACGGAAATCTACCCGAAGACGAAGTCTTGAGCCGGCAGATTGTCCGACGAGCAAAAGCCTACACTATAATAAATGGTGAGCTCTATAAACAGAGTGTTTCTTGCGTGTTTCACTGATGTTTTCTTTGGAAGGAGTGGAAATCTTAAGAGAAATCCACTAAGGCGAGTGTGGTCATCATGCTGCAGCCAAATCCTTAGTGGCAAAAGCTTTTCGACACGGATTTTTTTGGCTTATAGCTAAGGCAGATGCCAATAAACTGGTCAAAACATGCAGAGGCAGCCAAAAGTACACTCATAAGGCACATGTTCCGGCTGAACAGCTGCGAACAATCCCTATTACATGGCCATTCGCGGTCTGGGGGCTTGATATGGTAGGGCTGTTTCGCATGGCAAAATGTGGATTTACTCACCTACTAGTAATGGTGGATAAATTTACAAAGTGGATTGAGGCTAAACCCGTAACAAGTTGCGATGGAGCCATAGCCAGAAAGTTTGTCGAGGACGTAATCATTCGATTCGGATATCCGCACAGTATAATTACTAACAGTGGGAGCAATTTTTCCATGGGTGAACTTGCCGAATTCTGCGAAGAACAAGGGCTCCGACTCGATACGCATCAGTCGCACATCCACAAGCTAATGGACAAGTCGAAAGAACTAATGGCCTTATTTTACAAGGATTCTGACCTCACCTCGAGGCACCGCTTCGTCGGGCCGCGGGGGTTTGGACAGAAGAATTACCGTCTGTGATATGGAGCTTACGTACAACTCCTAATAGATCAACCAGCTATACTCCTTTCTTCTTGGTCTATGGTGCAGAAGCAGTTCTTCCAAGTGATCTAATTCATCAATCTCCATGAGTCAAAGTGTATATCGAAGAAGATACAGAAGTTTCTCTACAAGATGATCTCAATATAATCAAAGAAGTATGCATTGTTGCTGAGCAGAGATCTATAGCCTATCAGCAGAATTTGCGCACGTATCATAGTCAGAGAGTGCAAAACCATTCTTTTAGAAAAGGCAATTTGGTTCTCCGACTTGTGCAAAAAAAAAAGCACAAACTTTCCTTGATTTGGGAAGGACCTTTTATGGTTAGCAGAGTTCTGCATAATGGGTCATATTATTTAACCGATATGAGACCAGTCAAGGAAAGACCTGATACTCGGAAGAGAAAGAGAGCTGGTGGCAGCACAACCCGGATGAAATAGACCGTCCATGGAATATTGCACATCTACGTCCCTTCTATTCTTAGCTATATTTCCTTGTAATCATATATGTACATGTTCAAAGTGAAATAAAGTATTGATTTCCTCTTATGTTATGTTTGAGAAGTTTTTTGCCATCTTATTTATAAAAGAACATGTCAATTTTTCAAAAATCGCAGAATGCTTGAAAGTACTTTATACTCATGTTCGTTCTGGTTACGATTTTTGAATATCTAAAAAATGTTACCTTAGGGTACAAAATTTAATTTATTGTCTATACTTTGGTTTTTTATCTGATTGCTTAGACGCGGGCATTTTCCGAGTAATGAGTTGTTGGTACTGAAAGCCGGCTTTGTTTCCGAGTTTAAACTGGTTTAGCAATTGCGCTCTGTTACTCGGCAAAGTTTCCATGCTAAAGGTTGGCCGACCCATGAAAGGGACGAGGCAGAGAGCCAGATAAAACGACAAGTATAGGCATTAAAACACAGAGTGCTTCAGAAATTTTCAAGCACATGCATAAAAAATATATAAGCATAAAGTGCTATGATAGTAAAAGCATTATTTTTTACAAGACCAGCACAAATAAAACATTGTTTCCATCATTATATCGGCAGAAGTTCAAAATAGTGCATAAAAATTTTTAATGCTACAGAATCAGGCGGGGTGATGAATCAGGTGGAGCACTGGAGTCGATAGCATTGTCGCCCTCGATCTCAGACTCGAAAGCAATGCTGGCTTCTGGCTCTTGGGGCGAGGGAGGCGCGGTGACGGATTCGAAGAACAACGTCGTATAGTTGGTCATATCCGCCACACGGAAAGCATAACCTGCACAGGACACTTGGATGGCATTGATGTCCTGTAGGTTACCCTCATCATCCTCCTCGGCAATACCCTTGGTGACATGCCAGATTTCCATATCGCTGTGGTGGCTCATCACTATGGTAAGAGCAGTCTGAGCAGCAGTCTGAGCGTAGGAGATCTTCTAGTCTTCGATAAGCTTCGGAATCTCCTTGACCTTGTCCGTCACCTCGTGCACTGACATTCTATGCAAGTCAGAAAGCTTTATTGATTCGCCAGCCTCTTCAAGAGTTTGGCGGAAGTCGTACAAGATATCTCCGACAAGCTTAATGCGCTCGAGGCGAGGTTCGGAGGTAGGAGAGTCGGAAAGATTCAGGGGGGCTGGAAAAGAACCAAAAAGTCAAAATTTGACTATAAAGGAAGTCGAAAAATCAACAAAAATAAAAAATCAGAAATCTTACCTAGCACAGAGTGATTCCATTGAGCATGCCCCTTGCTGAGGCTGTTCAGTTCACTAGCTGTGGCCTGGGCAAGATCCCTCTGAATATCGAAGTCCTTCTTGAGATCAACTAGTTCTTTATCTCGGAGGGCTACTAGCTTCTCAAGCCTCACGGTCTTATGATTGCTTGACTCCAGGATAGCAGCTACGAATTTCTCCAATTCTAAAGTTAGATTCTCAAGCTTGTTCCGGAGCTCAGCATTCTCTATTTCCAAGACCTTGAAGTTCTCGGATTGCTCCACCATCTTGCTGGACAGGAACAACAGTTCTGCAAAGAAAAAAATATTAGTCGGACAAAACAAGTTTGATTATGAAAAATATTAACTGACAAAGAGGAAGTCGGAAAAATTTACCTTCTGCTTCATCTTTCTCAATTTTCAACTTCGAATTCTCAAGGCGCAAAGCTTTGCTTTCTTTGCGTTTATTGCAAATGTTCTTGAGAAATTCATGGTTGGAAGATGCAGTTTTATGTAAGTTTAGAGACGAAATACCGTCAGCCGGCTACTAAGACTCGGGATGCAAATTTAACGAAGTAAAATTACAGCACGAGCCTTGGGAGCTACCCACTACATCATTCTTTTGCAACCTAAAAGCATCAACTCGGATCCAAGGATGTTTATCCAGCTTTATGCTTGGGGGATAGAGGATATGATAATAAATGCAAATAAGAATAGGAAACTTACAATGTGTTCCAGGTGCAAATTTTTGAATCCGACCTTGGTGATGCGAAACACCTTCTCGGTAAGGGTGAGGGAAGGAACATCCATCGCTGGGAGTTCGCCAGATTCGACTTTAGCATCCCGGACCAAAATTTGGTCCAGGAGGCTAACCAGCTTGACGTCCTCCTCCTCCTCCTGACTCGCTGCCTCTGGGTCAGGGTTTGCTTCTCAAGACTGGATTGAGCCAGCCTGAGGATCTCTTCCTTTTCCTTCCTCTTCAGGCTAGAGACAGCGAAGCCGGCCACTTTATCCATCGTTCCTGTAGATGTTACCATGGGATCATTACCCTTGACGGGTTCACCCTTGTTGGTTGCCTGATCATCAATGGTGACCAGGGCTTTCGAGACGTTGCCAGCATTAGGAGAGGCAGAAGCTTCCTGTGCTGATGGAGTACTGGATGGAGTTGGTGGTGGCACGGCAGGAGAAACAAGAAGCTTTTGCTGACGCATATGCTTGCCCGGCTTGTTTTCTGGCTTAATCTTACTCTTTAAAGCCGATTTAGCTCTAGAACACGAAAATACTAAGCATCAGGAGTGTTCTGGAAAGAAATAAAGGAACAAAAGTACTGGAAATAAAAGACAGGGTGCTTACTTTTTAACTACTGGCAGTACTTGGCTACCAGCAGTAACAACAACTTCTTTCGCCTTGTGCTTCTTAGAGGCGGGGGCGGCAACTTCTTGCAGCTCATCATCCTCCGTCGCCTCCGAATCGTCTGAAGGATAGCCCTCTAGTGCATCTAGATCAGACTCAGAGAGTTTGTCGAGCTAACAAAGTCAAAGGGCATCAATAAAAATAGAGTCGGAGAAAGAACTGAAAAGAATGACGAAACGCAAAAGCAAAGTCGAAATATTTACCGGAGTCAGAGGGCGGTTGGTCGTATACATCTTCATGGAGACTTCTGGAACCTTTCGTTCCACTCTTTCCTTGATCAAATATTGCATAAGGGTCTTGTAGTCCTTCGCTGGAATCCGGCTCGAACTAACCCGCATCTTGTCCTTCTTGTCACTCGTGATATGGTGCATGAGACGATCTCCATGGTACTGGAGAGGCTGAATCCGAAGCTCCAGCTAGCAGTGGATCAATTCGGATCCACGGAGGCCCTCATGCTTCATCAAAAACTCTATCCGCCTCTTGGCGAGGATCAAGATATCCGACAGCTCCGACGTCTCCGCGTCCCATGAATTCTGGTGGGGAGCGGCACCGTCAGCGAACACCAGAAGACCTTCCGCCTTTCCAGGAGCCGGAATATCCTTGTGATAAAATAAGGTTCCGGGCCCAGCATTTGACGGATTCACTAGAATTAATCCTAGGATAGACTCAGTTTCTCCTAAGGACTAAGCTAAGGGTGCTAGTGATGTAGGGCACACCGACACTAATGGAATTCTTTCAAGTACCATAGTAGTACCGCAAAAGGGTGAGACTTGGCCTAATGCCAAGAAACCCCTCGCACAAAGCTGCATGAGTACTAAGCTCGAGCTGAGAGTTGGGAGGAAGATTATGAAGTTGCACAACGTAGTAGTTCAGGATCTCGACGCGGAAGTCCGACGGTGGAAAGCTGAGGCTACGATCGACGTGCGTGCCGAACAACACCCTCTCGCCGCTGCGCGGGGCGGGAACGACGTGCCCTGAGGCGCTTCGCCACGCACCGACGATGATGAATCCTTCGTCCTCCATGACTTGGAGTTCAGCGTTGTCCATGGCGCTAGGAATCCAGAGGCCCCGCATCTTTTTCTCCTCCGCCACTGACAAACCCGCTGCCGCTCCTGAGGTTGAGGCAGACGCCATGGATCTTGGAGGAAA
Organism: Avena atlantica; assembly: GCA_910589765.1. NCBI lineage: Eukaryota > Viridiplantae > Streptophyta > Magnoliopsida > Poales > Poaceae > Avena > Avena atlantica. The sequence goes on from OU342739.1 coordinate 46,888,649, forward strand.
AGGACTGGTGGGGGAGAGAGATATTTCTCACGGTGTGCAGATGGGAACGGGTGCGGAGTGCTCGAGGAGTACGAGGAGGCAATGAATGAATCGATGGAGAGATAAATCTAAGAGAAAGGGTTTTCTCCCCTCTTTTATTTGTCTCTGTGTGAATATTCTTGCGTTAACACACGCGATTAGAGCCATGCGTATAGGAGAGGGGGAGTTAGCTTCCTCGCAACTCTTTCGCCCCCTTGATTTTTGCGTAGCATTGAAACGGCGTTCTGTTCCGTAAGGAGCAGACCCACCAACGGTCGTGCTGATAGGACTCCTGTCAGTGATAGGACTTGGTCTGAAAAGTTGTCAGTCCGCACGCCGCTGAAAAATCTGGCTTATGTTTCAAACTGAGCAAGGAAAAGACTAAAGTCAGATAAAAACATATCCGACTCAATTGACTCGGAATCCTACATTACTGAGTGAAGTTTTCGGGAACCCTTCAAGATTCTCAAGATGAAGAAACATCAAGCTAGACGATTTATCCGACTTTGGATCTTGGAGAATTCCGAGGGCTACTGTTGGGGATATACTTTTCGGGTATACCCACAGGACTCGCTGACCAGGGTGGCCCACCATTGGGTTAGAGCTTTGCTTCACGGGCGGCCCAGTCAGAGAAAGAGGAGGAGCCAGTTCCGGCTACGATAAGGCCCAGAAGAGTTACCGACTTAGGCCTGTAGTATTACTTGTAGTCCAAGCTGTATCTAGTTACCGACTCTGTAACGTAGCCGGATAGGTCTCTCCTATAACCTTAGGCCCCGGTGACTATATAAACCGGCCCTATGGGAGCCTTTAGGGCATAACGCAACAACCACCACAATCAACTCGCACAGGCTAACCTCTCTTGTAATCTGCTGTAACATCCGACTTACGCCGATATATTACTGGGTTGCTAGCAGGAGTAGGATCCGATCACCGCAGTCGGATCTGAACCTGGGTAAACTTGTGCTCACCGTTCCTGGAACATCCGACGTATCACACCCCATCTTTCCAACGCCAAGGACCCCCTATGGCGTACTTGTCGACAATCCGACGACAACAACCGAGTTGGATAAGGACTCGTAGGGTTTTGACCTAATTCGACTGGGCCTAGCTATGCTTCTAGGCCTTCAGCTTCCAGTCGCCTGGCTTCCTCTTGGGTGGTGGTCCATTCGCCGTCCTGCAGGCCCACTCGCTGGGAGTATGATCCAGTAGGGAACGTCCTGCTGGGTATACCCCACTCAGCATATCCCCATCAATGAATTTTGTTGAACGCATATCTGATAAGAAAATTATACTATACAAACTGATTGTAAGGAGAATATGAGAAGTCAAATCTTTTCTTTCAAAAACTTCATCGCTCATCATGTTTCAGCCTAACTCAAATACCACCACATAGATGAGGTTGGGCTCGCTCTTCTTGCTCATGCATCCATGCCTCTCGAATATTGGGATGAATCTTTTTCTACAGCTACCTATCTAATCGATCTCATGCCAGGTAAAGTAATTGACAATAGCAGTCCCGCTGAATGTCTCCTAGAAACAAAACCAGAAAAGAAGTCTCTCCGCAGTTTTGGATGTGCATGTTGGCCAAACTTGCGCCCATACAATTCTCGAGAACTTGTTTTTCGCTAAAACAATGTGTGTTTTCTCAGGTATAGCCCCGACACAAGGGAGTCAAGTGCCTTGACGTCACCTCAGGTCGCATCTACACACGTGATGTCATTGACGTGGGGTTAACACCTCAATGTCCATAGTTTATGTACTTGGGTTTAAGGAAGAGAAGCGAGTTGTAGACTTCATCGTCTAACAAACAAGCAACAAGGGACACCGTGGTTTACCCAGGTTCAGGCTCCCGGAGGGAAAACCCTAACCCTGCTTGTCTTCTCTTGATTAATGGAGAACCGAAGGTTACATCGGTGCCTTGATGGCGATGGTGCGCAGATGAGGTGTGGCGAGTGTATGTACTAGGGTTTCGGTGAGTTCTTCATTGCTCCCTCTGTACCTTTATATGAGTAGTCCAGGTCTCATGATACAACTGAGTCGGCTACAATTCTAGGGTTAATCATTTAAACTTCCTGTCTAGAGTTTGCCATATCTGCCAAGGAATCGTATCGTCCATGGGCTTGGGGCCACTTGAATCTTCATTGGGCTTCACCATCAGTGGAGGATCGTCACATGGGCCTCTGTTGGGCCAAACTGGTAGGCCAATCTTAGGCACCCATAGGGCATACCTATGTCAATAGCCCCCAAGTGACATTCGAATCATAGGGATGGTTGATATACATGCCTGATTCACCCGAGGGATCGGGACCAGTTAATTGCTCTCGGGCAAAAACAATGACATCTACTCAAATTCGAGTCCCCAGACTCGAATTCGAAAATTGATGGTGTAATTCGACTCATGCCACGGAGGCCTTATTGAGACGAATTCCAGTGTTAAGAAATACGCACCCAACGCGTCCGTCAGGATTTTTCATCACCCCTGTTGTAACATCCCAAGATTAGAGACTAGAAACAGAGAGGACATATGGTTGTGCATTGCATTCATGCATAAGGAAATCCGAGGATTTTTTGTGCAAAACTAAAATACCGTAGAGTGATCGAGATCTCTCTTGTTCTAATGGAAACGTCAAGGCAAGTGCGATAGATTTCGTCATGACCTTTGATTATTCTTATTATTGGAGGGAAAAGGAATTCAAACAAGTGTACGAATTAGGAATATGAAATTTAAATATGATTAAAGTATTTAATATTCTAACTGATAAATTGAATTCCAAATATTTTAGGATTAGAAATTCTAAAGATTTCATTATAAAATGTTATTTAAATAGAGTATATTATACATGGAATTTGATTATTAAATAACAATATATCAGATAATAAGGATATTAATAATAAATACAATAAACTAAAAAATGAAACTGTCCCCTTATTATAATCGCACCAATCATTTATACAAGTAAATAAACTAGATAGGATAAATTACAATTGTATAAATGAAAGAAGCCTTTATTACAAGAAGATATAAGATATAATATATTTACAAAAGACTTCATTGAAATAAAAAAAAATTCCCTGAGGATATTGAATTATATATGTAAATAATTACAATATTCAAAATACTACTAGATAGAAACTTTAACTTTATTAACAATATACAACATTACAATGTCTATTACATTGTCCAAAGTAAAAAGAAATTATAAAAAAAAATGAAAACCTAAACCTATTTTCCTAATCTAATTCTTCCGTCCTCTGCTTTTCGACATCTTCTACTTCTTCTTTCCTGCAAAACAAAAATAAATAGACAATTAAAGAAATAAAGGAAAGTATTGGTTAGTAATTTTGTACTCTCAGATTTATAGTGTTATGCATTCTTTATTATCATCATAGAGTAACATCATTAGGGCAAGTTTCACCAAGAATTAATTAAGTAGTATCTGATCTTATTAGTAGTCTTAGCACAACATCCTACACATGAGAGGGGCAAGTTTCACCAATTCAGTATAAGACAAAAGGTAAAATATCAGGCCATCACTTGATATCATCCACATGTACCCATAGAAACTTGAACCAGTGGGCCCCTGTTGCAAGGAGCACACACACATCTTCATGGTGTGGTGATGTCGAGCAAACAGAAGTAGTAACCAAGGTAGAGAAGGAAACTATGGTCACCTCTGATATGGTTTCTTTGCACACATCCATCCTCTCTCGGGACATGAGTAAATAAGTCACCAAAACACAAGAACACATCTAGGATCATTCCAGATTTTCTTCCCAACTAAGCCAATAAAGACAACCATGGTCACCTGAATAAAGATTAGCAGACCAGGAGGCGAAGGCCAAGCCAGGAAGAGAAGGGCAATCCAGGAGGAGAAGGTCCAACCAGGGAGAAGGATAGAATAGCAGCAAACTAAGTTGCCACTAAGGCCAATACTTACATCATAGCCAACTTTTGGTGATCTACTTGGTTGGACCTTCTTGTGCATCTTAGATCTAGCCAACTAAGTTTATTAACAGCATAGCAGCAAATCATGATGTCTGGCAACTACTGTGCACACTCTAACAAAGAGAGGCACCACAACAGCAGCTTAAGAGCAGCAGATGCCACCAAGGCCAATACTTATAGCATAGCATCAAATCATGTTGTGTGGCAACTACTGTGCACACTCTAGCAAAGAGAGGCACCGCATCAGCAGCTCAAGAGCAGTAGATGCCACTAAGGACAATACTTACATGAGACAAGCATTTAGCAAGGATAAAATTAACTCATTAAGTTATATCATCTTCCTAGAAGAAAAGCTAGGAATCATTCACATGTATCTTCAGTAACAATGATGACAAGAAATAGAATCCTTGTCAAGCCACCATATCTCTCATAACCAATCATGCCAGCCAAACTGAGTATCTAATACTGCAAAGGAGATCTACCACTGGGAACACTCCAATAAGGAGGCACCATAGTGGCAACCTCCAATACATAGGCCACTAATTTACAAGGAGCACTGATAAAGGCTAATTGAGTAAAAACACCAGGGCAATTAAACATATCATTTGACCAACATGTCAAAGGTATTATTCCTAGCTAGAGTAAGCCATTATCATCTACCCACAATCACTCACTAGCATAGCAAGATATGATAGAGACTACTACTGTGTACAATCCAATTTGAGGCTTCACGGTATCATCCATCTAACCATACCTACATTTTCATTTAATCACAACTCAAATAATCATCTTCCTAGATACCATCATCTAGGAATCATCTATATGCATATTACTATCATCTTGCTGAGATAGATATACCTTAGTGTTGCTAAACCATTTAATAAAATAAGGGGTTGTTTATTATTGAATCATTTAGGATACATCCTAAATTATTCATTATTAAGCAATAAACCATATAAATACAACTTCTAACAACCAGGACAAGTCTTATAAGCCTGGACAAGATCAATATACCTCACAAAAGCATAATTGTGATAAAGGCATAAAATAAAACATCATAGTAGTTTAATTTCCACAAATCATGAAATATAGTAGCTCACACCAGCATCATATAAGGATCAGTAGGTCATAATTAGGATTGCAACCAAGGGAACAATATAACTGAAGGATAATGATCAACAGATTAACATTGCACAATCAAAATTGTGCCAATTAATTCACAAACAAATGTTATCTGTCCAGGATAGAATTCTCAATCATATGAGGCATGGAGGAATCCTAAACCATGAATAACCCTAATTTGTGTATGTACTAATGAAGAGGTGGGGGATCAGAAAAGGGGTGAAGTGAGGTGGAGCACTTACCTGCTGGTGACTCCAAGCTCGCCGGGGAGGAAGTAGAGGCGGTGAAGACCAGCACAGCGGCGTGGCGGCACAGGTGAAAGAGCATGTGGGCCCCCATGTGTGATTTTGGTAATTAATGACAATCTTTATGGAATAATGTTTGTATTAAGTTTAACTTGTAGGAATTGTCCATTGGCATCACTTGGAGCATGTGTTGGCTTCATGGTAGATGAAATGTAGAAGAAGATGGGTTGAGCAAGCTCAAAATGTGCCATCTCTAGAAGATATCATGTTTTATGATTGCCATCCTCGGTGATCATGGATCGATGAAGACAAGGTCAAATTTTGCTCAAGGCAAAGGTATTCTTGGTAGGTTTTCCCTTTTGACGGTCTCATGTTGGTAGTTGAGAGACTGGATTTAGGATAGATAACCGTTCTATCAAGAGGGGCTCTCGATTGAGTAACTCGATCATATCGTTCGAAGAGAGCTCAAACCTTTGCATTCCTAGAATCATATTTCTTGGTTGTTTATTGGTCTTATCCATGTAAGGAAATAGATCTTATGGTAATATTCATAACAAGCTCTTGTTCATCAAAATCGGATCTCCCTTTAATATCTTGTTGCTATTTTGTTCTTGGAGGGTTTCCGGATTCTCACCAAGGGAGGTATCTCACTTTATAATACATGGAGGTTTCTCACTTGGTGGTATGCAATATTTTGGTTGGGTAGCTCTTGTCGTCATATTTACAATAAAATTGGTTTCGGGTCAATCGGAGTTCCCTAGCTCAAGTTATTAATATTTGAAGTTTCCTCTCTTTTGTTTTAAAAAGGAAAAATGAAAAATGATGTACTTGGGACATGCCGTACTACCGGCCCGATATGCATGTGTTGTCTTGCTCTGCCCCACTCGGTAGCCCTGGCCCGGTCGTACTGGCCCAGACTGGTACTACCGGCCGACCCATCTGGCTCCCAGGCCCTGCACCCTCCCGCTCGCTCGCCCTGCCTAGCCGCATTCTTCCGCGCGCTCGCCTACTGCTCTTGCTTGCTGGCGCGCCGCCGCTTGTTGGGCCTCACGTCTCCTGCTCCCGCGTTTCTCTCTCTCTCTCTCTCTCTCTCTCTCTCATCGCTCCGCTTGGGTCGGCATAGCTTGATGCCAACATTCGCTCGACTGTTACCATCGCTTGCTCGCTCCTCTCCCGCGCGCGCTCTTGCGCCCACCGCTCGCGCTGGCCCCACATCGCCCTAATACCATGCGCCTGCCTCGACCCCCTGTCACTCGCTGCTTTGCTCGCTGCATTGACCTGCTTTGCTAACCTGGGATGTATGCTGCTAGGCTGTTGAACGGTAGTATCGGGCCCTTCTGGTACTACCGGCCCACGGCGAAAAAGATCCCCAACAGGCAGAATCTGCTAGGTCCCTTTATAAGCTTTTCCCTCTCTCTTTTTAGCTACTTCTTATCCCTCTTTCTTCTAGCTTTTGCCCCTTTGCTTTGACTCATCTCTAGCTTGATTGAATTATTCCCCTCCAATGATTCTTGCCCATATTCGAGAGGATGTTTGAGGAGATCTAGATCTACAATTTGACCAAACAATATCATATCTTTGTGAGTGGTTCTTTGGTATGTAGATCTTGGGGGATGTTGTGTTCCCCTTTGGTTATTCCTCTCTTGTTCCCCTAATTTCTTTAGTAGCTTTGTTGGAACTTGAGAGTGAAGGATTGGAGCAACTTTGTGGTGTTCTTGCCATTTGCATTCGGTGCATCGGTTTGAGTTCTCCTCGGAGGATTGGTTTGGTGAAATCATAGAAGCTTGTCCCTCTTGGGTTCTTGGAACCCTAGACGGTTGTGTGGCCTTTGTGGTGTGTTCTTGGGGCCTCCAATTAAGTTGTGGAGCTATCCTCAAGCTAGTGGCCTTGGTGGTGTTTAGTGGGAGCCTCCAATTATGTTCTAGAGATTGCCCCAATCTTGGTGACCGTCCCGAAGTGTCCCATAGTGGAACAGGTGCTTGCCGTGCGGCAGGTGCTCGGGAGAATAGGGTGAGGCCCCTTGTGGTGTGGGTGGTCTTAGTACCGCCCACCCCTCCAACAAGACATACTTCCATGTTGGAAGGAACTCGGTAAAATATCGTCATCCCCGCGTGCCTCAGTTATCTCTATACCCGAGCTTTTTACTTGTGCACTTTACATTGTGATAGCCTTCGTGCTTGAAGTAATCTATCTTGCTATCACGTTGTTGCTTTCCTTCTTAGCATATGTTGTTGGTGCACATAGGTGAACCTTAGTATATATAGGCTTTGTGCTTGACAAAAGAAAACACTAGTTTTATTATGCCAGTGTTAAGCCCATTTCATAAATGTTTTAAACTGCCTATTCACCCTCCCTCTAGGTGGCATCCATGATCTTTCAACAGGGAGCACTAGAGGCGCTGCTACCTGCGCCAAGCCAACTGCAACAGCCACCACCGTTTCGTCGGCAGCGGCACAATCCCACTAGCACCAAAAGACTACCCAACACACCACCAAAACACGTCGACGTACAGTGGAGCCACGAACATAGGAACCCTAGCGCCATAGAGAGGAAAGGGGGTGCGGTGACTCAAGATTGCTTACATTATAATTGTTTATCTTTGAATTTTACTTTACAAGTACTAGCCTTAATAAGGAACTTAAGTGTTTGCAATCCTAAGTCTACAAGTAAAGTTGGAAACAATGTGGTTGTGATTAATTGTCATCTTTTGATTATAATGAGAATTCCTTGAGTTTATTTTGTTAAGGTTTGGAGATATTATTATAAGGTTTGTTAATTGAAGAGGCAAAACGAATAATTTTTGAAGAAAAGATTTATTTTCTAAGGTCTACACAATCTTTGTGGTTAATCAAACATGGTTGAGGTTGTTTGTGCTTGCTTGAATAGCTTGGACTTGAGATTCTTATAACTTAATTATAACATACCAAAGTTAACTATAAAACATATAACAAAGGCTTTAGTCTTATATGGAAAGTCTTGTGGACTAAAGTTAACTTTAAAAATATGGATGGTTTGAAATTGTAATGCTTATGATATTTGCACCTTGTGTACCTTATAATGTCTCCTTAAAGTTATCTAAGAATGACATTACTTTTATTGGAGTAGTGGTTTCTAAATTGTATAATGTAATAGAATCATTTTCCTTTTTATAGATGAGTGGTTATAGTTTGTAAATAAGAAAGTAATATTCCTTAACTACTTATGGATTCAATATAGTGTTTTGGGTATGTTTATAACTTGTGATTGAAGTAAGCGAAAAGTTTTTATTTAGTCACAATTATTCTTGAAGATTTTATATTGGATAAAAATCTTTTTAAGAAATAATCTACACTTATGGATGAATGATAATTCAATAAAATTGCATTTAAAATGTGTTGAATCATTTATATTTTCATATGATTAACTTTTAAGACTAGTATTATTATTGGACTTTAATTGGTGGATTTTAGAATTTTAACAATTTTTTATTTACCCTTATATGAATTATTGATTAAGGAAATTGGTTTTAAATTCAAGTTATTAGGGTACTAAGTTTTTATTTACTTTAAAAGTGGAATGTTATATTTTTAACATGTAGGTATTATTTTTGTGATTATTTTGGTAATTACATTTATTTTTATGAATAATAAGATATGATTTTTATAATATTTATTACCTTATAAACACTTAATAAACAATAAATATTTAATTAAGTGAAATAATATTGTATGATTATTGTTTTAAATTATAGTTCTTATTTTTTTAAGATTTTTGGTATTTTATTTATATTTTTAACATTTACTATTATTAAAATATGAATTATCAAAGTTTTAATACTTATAAAAGTTTTATTAAATAATTTTTATTCCAATAATTATCATAATAATGATTGATAATAGATGTCGTAGATTTTATTTTTCTGAAAATTTTCATATATTACACATATTTTTCTGATTAATAAAACAAAAGTTATTGATTTTATAAGGTTTAATCATTTTGGGAATTTTTAATTAAATAACTAAATGTGTTTATTCGGTAATGCTGACGTCAGCATCAAGTGAGGGGTTTTTCTCACCAGAGCTAATCCTACCCAAGGTCACTGACCTGTGGGACCTTTTCCATGTCATATCTAAGGTTTTTATTTATTACAGAAATTAATAACACAATTTATGAAATGATAAAATGATATATGACATCAGCGTGATGTCATGCTGACATTATCCAAGGATGATCCTCAAATCATGGTTTGATCCTCGGATTGGAAGCATGCAGGCACGCGGAGTTGGTCGCGTTTGACTCAGCGAGATGTGGGGAGTCTAATAGTGGCGGCGCAGCTGGTTTTTGGTCGCCGGAGCACCAGCTACGACGAGCTCCAACGGTGGCATGCTCTGATCTTCGTGGGCAAGACGGTAGAGAGGGCTAAGAGTGAATTGAAGAAGATAGCGAGATGCGCAAGCTCACCAGGAACGCGAAGAAGGTGATGGGGAGGCGAATCATGACCGGAGTCGATGGCGATAGAGGTGGCCGGACTTTGGGAAGACAGAATCGGAACAGAGGATTACGGCCACCCGAATCGATTCCTTCACCAGGAAGATGCAGCACACCCTGGTGAAGCTCGTAGCACACGCGTCTGGTCCTAAGGTGGCCTCTAGCGGCGACGGCGAACGATGCCGGCGAGCTAGGTTTTCGGACAGAGGAAGAAATGGGGAAAAGGATGAGGATAAGGATCTCTAGCACGTCATTGGTCTTCTTATAGGCAATGAACAGCGGTGGCGCGGATCTTGGCGACATCGGGTATAACAACGACGGTGGACGACCGACGTGGTGCCAGGCAGCAGCTTCGCTGGCGTGCTTTCTGGAGAGAGGAAGAAGAAAGGAGGAAAAAGATCGAAGGGGTACGTGGGCCTAGTTGGGATGGCTTGGGCCAGGTTGGATCGCTGTGGCTGCTCGTGAGCGATAGATAAGCAGAGGAAATGCTAGGCCGGCCTGCTGCTCAGGCCAGATCTTTTTTTCTTTTCCATTTCCTTTTTCTATTTCCTGTTTTGATTTTAGATTTGAATTTACTTATTTGATTTGAATTTTCCTTTATAGGATTGATTTGCTGAGTGGTTACAGCAATAATAAAGTGTATTAAGGTTCTTTTATGGATTTGTAATATAGTGGTATTATTTCTTTATTTACTTTATATAAACCCCTTTAATATTTTATCAAAGCCTTTATTATTAATTTTCTTTCCATATTAAACCATGGATTTATTAAATGATATTTCCTTATTTGTTTATAAAGCTTAATTCTAGTTAGCTCATAGTTTGGATGGAAATTTTTATATAATGATCCTATGTCATTATTTGATGCATGATATTCAAAAGAATCAATATGGTTAATATTACTCTTCATGGATTTAAGAAATAGCAATGTGTATATTCTATTATAATTAATATAAAAGTTACGGTTTGAATTGTAAGTGCTTACCCTAGAGTTTAGGGTTCTTAATATACTTATGTTCTTTTGTTGATAAAAGTTTATAGCTAAGAATATTGTCTTTTTGTTTGTGATCTTTAATGATATCACCTTTTAAAATAGAAATTATTAACTGGAGTGTCTTATGGAAAGGATTTGATAAAGATAACTCCTAAGCATATATGATTATGATAATTGGAAATGACAGAGATGTGCTTAAGTGATTTGCTATAGGAAAATATTCCGTTAAAGCATTGTGAAAATAAAATGATGTATCCAACAGATGAGATGGATATTAATCTTGATCATAGATTTAGGGTTTAATGTTTACCAAGAATTCCTATCTTCCATACTTCATAATTCTGGACTTCTAATTAAGGAATTCTTTTCCTAGATAGACTACTTCTTCCTATCCATCATCATGTGCTAACATGATGAATTTACTTCACAACAATTCTTATCCACCTGTTATTCCTCTAAACCCTTTGATAAACCCAATGAGTTTGACACTAAATATTTCATAATCTTTCATCTATCCAGACTTGGGTTATATCAACTACTCTTCTGTGGATAATTTCCCAATCCAACAAGTAGATATTTCTAACTCCATTCCTATTCTTCCATAATTATCCACCACTAATATTACTTCAGCAGATGTATTTATAATTAGATATACATCAAATCCTACTTCACCTCAAGGGTTTACTCTTTTTCCAGAGGAAAATACTAACTCTATAATTCAATGCTGCTCTAACATCATCTTAATCATACAGTCTTATCTTTACTTGACTCCAATATCTCATATTAGATGTCACATCCCAAGATTTTCCAAATCTTGTAATGTGAAAATAAATGAATAAAATAAAACTTTGTTTGATTTTCAGGGCCAGAAGAAACTTTTTGAATTCAAATGGAACCTCAAAACTATTTGGATTAAATAAAATCATAAAGGGATTTAAAAATATAAACATTTTAAATAAAGGAAAATAAAATATTTTGGAAATACTATTTTGTATCTTCTAAATAAAAGGATTTGGCTTTCAAAAGAAATAAAAGTTTTTTTTGATAAAGAATATTTTTATAAAGCCAAATTAAACCTTGGCCAAGCTTTGGAATTAAAACATTTTGTTTTAAATAAAAATATCAAAGGTTTATTTAAATAAATTAATAAGGATTTAATATCCAATTTTTATTTTAAATAAAAGGTTTTACCATTTTGATTAAAACATCAAAAACTCATTAAATTATTTTAAATAAGTTTTTCCAAATATTTTATATTCTCAAATAAAACCTACTGAAGTGTTTTGGCTTCATTTTAGATTTCAAAATAAATATTTTAAATAAAATAAATCCTAGTTGATTTTATAATGAAGGTCTATTATATTTAATTATTAATGGACCCTAAAATAAAAGGTTATTTTGTTTTAAACAAGTTTCCAAGTATTCTTTATTTCCAAATAAAACCTACTGATTTGGTTGTGAAAATATTTGGTTTTCAAATGGAGATTTTGTTATTTAAATCAAACCCTATTTTATTAAATAACAAAAAGATCCATTTTATTTAATTAAAGAATGGATCTTAAAAAGAATAAAAAATTATTATTTTATTTTGGATTTTGGTTTATGTTACTGAACAGAACCAAATTCATAGTTGCAAAATTTGTTGATTGTTTGAATTGATTTGAGTGTGATTTGTTTGTTTGGAATTTCAAAACAGAAATCAGAAATAGAAAAAGAAAAGGTTAGAGAATAAAAAAATGGAATTGGATCTGACCCAACCCAGCAGCCCACTAAAGCCCAGAAACAGCCCAGCTTTCCTCCCCGAAGAAAACGATTCGCACTCAATATCTGACCTGCAGAGAGGCTGACCAGTGGACCCTCCCCTCACTCTTTTTCTCACTGACGACTGAACCCCACTCCTCCTGTTCTTCCTCCTCACCTGCGCGACCTCCTTTCCCCAAACCTTGCTGCCGTTGCTGCCATTCAAAGCCGCGATCAATTCGCAGTAATGTCGCGCCTTAAACCTCGCCGTGACTGCACGCTATTAAGCGCCTGCGTCTTCTCCTCCTTTCCCCTCTGTCGCCACTCCTTCTCCGCCCCGAGGCTGCTTCAATTTGGCTTGGCACTCCCTCTGTTCCGACGACGCTCCGGTGCCAATTTCGGCGACTCAGCGCCGCCCCTTGTCTCGTTAACCACGCACACACACTCCCCATCCCCTGGCGCTTCTGTCCGTGCCCTCCGTTCAACCGCGGGCGCCCCAGAGCGTCGGCTACGACAAGCTCTGAACGACGCCGCCGTACGCTCCAACTCCGACGAGCCCCACAGGTAGTTTCCGACCACCCCGTGCCATCTCGTTCACGCACGCGTCTTCTTCGTGACCTTCCGCACCTAACCATGCCCCTGTCTTGCCTTAGGGCGATCTACAACGTCGCCTTCGACCGTGGACAGAGCCGTCTGACGCCGTTGCAAACTCCGGTGAGCGATTCTACCAGACCCTGAGCGCCCCTCGACCAACCGACCACGCCCCGAGCATCACCTCGTCTTCGCGATCACGGTGAGCATCCTCACCTCGTACTTTGCTTCCTAGAACCACCGCTAGCATCTCGCCTGGCCGTGCGCCGCGGCTAGCCACCGCCAGCGCCGCCAAACTTTGGCAAGCATGTTAGTAACCGTAGGATCTGGATCTGACGGATACGATAGAACGTTAGCGAAGGGGTAAGTGGTGATCCTGTGCCGCACGATTTGGTTAGATCCAACGCACCACAACACCGATCCGGCCGAACCGGTACCGTCCAACCAGAGTGCGACGCGTGGCCAGGTCTGTTTAAAAACAGATTTGAAATCTGATTGAGATATGATTTTCAAACCCTTGTAACTTTGGATCCACACGTCCAAAAATTACAAATTTTATGTCGTTGGATTCAGGAGAGCAAGCCCTACCCAACCATACCCTTGGTTTAGTAAATAGTATCTGTTAATTTACTTGTTTTTGCAGATTCATTTGTGTGCTTGTTTAGATTAGAAAAATTGTTTAAAAATGGTTTTTGGATTAAAACTTTTGCAAAATGGTTTGTTGTGACCTTACTGACCATAGGAACCAACCCATGATTTGGAAAATGGATTTGGAAAAGTTTAGAATGGATTAATTGGTTTATTCCATTTCTAGCTAAATAAAACTATTGTTTTGTCTATGAAAATGATTTTGAGTAAAAACTTTGGAGAAAATGTTTTGGACCAAACCTACTGACCCAAAACACCAAGTTTTGCAATAGTAACTCATTTGGTGAAAAACATAAAGTTTTGCCTTGATAAAAATGTTTTTCCACCACATAAAATGTTGAATGGATTTAAAAATGGTTTATGGACAAAACCCTTTTTGCAAATGACTTTGCCATTTTGGTAAATGACCAATTTGGACCTTACAAAGTTTAGAAGCCTAGTGGAGACCATCCTTGCAAATAAAACCATCTTAAGCATGTTCCCATGCATGACTTAGAATCCATTGCTTTGTGTGTGTGAAATTGTTTGTTTAACTTTAATTTGGAATGTTAGTTGATTTTGTGTTTGCTTGATTGACTTGTAGAGAAGTTAGAGAAGTGTGAGACTAGCAAGATCAAGGAGTGAACCACCATTCCCTACCAAAAAGGCAAGTGACACTATCATCAAAAGTCCTACTATTTTCATTATACTTAGTGGATTTTGAAACATGCATGAAAATACTTTTGTACTTATGCTATGCTAAAATCCTAATAGGATTCCCTATCCATTCCTTAGAGAAAACAATGTAGTTGTTACATGCTTAGCCATGCTATATTTTGAAAAGAGATACATGTTGAGATTTTACAAAGGTTGAGAAAAGGACTTGTGTTTTACATAATAAAACAAGGACTCAATGAACTACCTAGGTGGAGGATACTTTAAGTTTTGGAGAGGGTGGCAACAAAAGGAACCATGTCTATGGGAATCACTTTGTGTTGTGCTCCAAAAGAAAACCACCTACGAAACTTAGAGATTGAACATGTTTCTCCAATTGTGGCTTTCGTGTGCAACCACATGCTATTATGGCTCTGGCTTAGTCAAGTACATTGGGAAGACTCATGCACTGTCCTCAGTTAACTGGACATGGGGACCTGGAATCCTACATGGGTGCTGAAGGCAAGCTAGCAATGGTGTATGGGAGGACTCTTTGGAAAGACTTCGTCACATTCTCAATCTGCCAGTACTCCATCTTGGTGAGCACTAATCCAGTAGGCCACTGGTGGCAAAAGGATGGGATTGTGACATGTGGGTAAAGTGTACTCCTTCTGCAGAAGTTAATAAAATCTAAGTACTTAGCCGTGTCCCCGGTTATGGACAATACTGAGCAACTAAAGTTTGAACCATGGGAGATCTCGACATTCTAATTTCTAAAAGAAAACTTTTAAGGACTTGGTGCACTTGGGGTTACCAAGGAGCTCAAGAGACTTTGACAAAACTTGATGTACTTGGGGTTACCAAGGAATCAGGGGATTTTGTTGAAAACATGAACACTTGGGGTTACCAAGGAACTCATGAGATTTTGATAAAACTTGTTGCACTTGGGGTTACCAAGTAGCTCAAGAGATTTTTGACAAGGACTTGAACACTTGAGTTTCTACCAAGGAGTTCAAGGAACTTGGAAAAAGGAGATTTGACAAAGGACCAAAACCATTTTTAAAAGATAGGATAAAGTATTGCTTTATGCAAATGAGCCTAAACTCTACTTAGCCAAATATGCATGTAATGATAGGATCCACTTATATTCCACATAGTAGTGAAACTTTCCAATACAATTCAAATGTATTGACCCTTGTGGCTGTAACTTGTAATGTTGCAGGTTTGATTGATTTTAGTGAAGATTGTTTGATTAGGATTACAAAGTCTACAACCAACATCTGCCTGTGGAACTTTGCAGATGAAGGACCCCATGACTATAGATATTCCGCTGCAATGTAATGTAATAGCCAAATGAGCTATGTAAGATGTAATAAAATTATGTTATTCCTGGTTATAAAGTTATATTATGACCTTTGTTTCTTGATATTACATCTTAACTGTGGATGCTAGCTATTGATCCAGGGACTAGCATTGTAAACACAAGGGGCTCTATCTTATTGAAGATTGGAACCTCTACAAATGGTATCAGAGCATTGTGTTGCCTGTAGGATTTGTAAACCCTAGGATTGGACAAAAACCCTTAGAAAAATAGGAGTTGTTCTTGTTCCAAAACTTATTTACAAAACACTTGTAAACTCTTTCCCCAACCATTTTGGTTTCAACTCTACAATCTCTTCTATTTACAACTTGATGGAAAAACCTACCCATGGCCAAAGACTACACCATGTGCAAAGGACTTCTTCAACTTCTTCAACTCTAATGACTTCAACATCTTCAGCATGTTCTCCAAAGACTTCCAACTTGGATACCACTAAGGACTACAAGTGAGACAAGGAAATCTTACTCAAGATTTAGAGACTGAGGGAATGCAAAATAAGAAGGAGCCATCAACAACTTTGAAGTATTGTAACCAAGAGTTTTTCTCAAGGAAACCATGATCCCAAGTAAGAGGAAGAAACCAAGAAAGAAGGAAGACCACAAGTGAACCATATAGTTGGACCACCATATTATAGTTAAGTCAAACACACCAACTTATGTGGTGTAACAAAAATAATTTGTTGCCTAAGTGTGTGCTTGGACTTTGTTGTTTGAGTGAAATGTTTGGTTTGTGATTGCATGCACATTGTTTGTGTGAATTGTGATGTGTGATTAGAAATTTTTCCTTAGAAAATCTTGCCCATTCTAATCTCCCTTCAACCCAAACAGATGACTACTCCAAAAGACTCCAAGGTTGATGACATTAGCACCGACCAAGAGGACAGCATGAAAGAGCTCATAGCAACCCAGAATCAGTTAAACCAACTGACAGCTCAGTTCATAGCCAACACTAGTGATAAAGATCCAGCACTGCACAAGTTTTTGGAGGAACAAACCCAGCTGATGCTTAAGGTGACTAATAAAATGATCAACATGGAAGAAAGCTATACCAAAAGAGTCTTTGACAACAAGGATGACATAAATATTGTTCTAGATGGAGCACCAGCTTGCATTATTTGTAGAGACAAGGATCATACTTCCAAGGAGCATGAAGTTCAATGCCCCAACTGTGAAGAGAAATATCCTGTTAGACAATGCCCCACCTCTCAAGCCACTTGTTATTTGTGTGAAGGAAACAATCATGTTCCTATCCAATGCCCCATCTATGCCATAGTTGAACAAAGGAAACAAGAAGGATCCAAGTATGCCAAGAATGTTGATGGCAAAGGAAAAGGACCACTTATACCTCCAAACAAGACAACCCGATTCAAAGGATCAAAGAAACCCAAGAAGCAAAAGATAGACAAAAGCCATGTGCAATGTCATCAGTGTAAGGAAATGGGACACTATTCTGGTGAATGCCCAAAGAATCCGAAGAATAAAGAGATTGGCCAAGTAGTGTGCAAAAACTGCAGAGAGCTAGGCCACTATGTAGCAACTTTTCCACAAGAGCCACGTAAAGAACTCAAGGACATCCATTGTTTCAACTGCAAGAATCCAGGACATTATGCAAGCAACTGTCCAGAAAAGATGAAGAACAAGTTGAACAAGCCTATGGAGAAACTCAACCTTGGCCCATGAGTCAAGAGTGGAAACAAAGGACGCAATGCAAAAGTTTACTTAGAGAAGTTTCCCCAGGATCCCAAGAAGGCCAATATGTATTTTTTGTTTGAAAAATTTTAAGGGTGGTAGTACCCTAGTTGTTTTGAACCTGCTTGTAACCCTAGCCTCCCCAAATCCCGGGACGAGATTTATTTTAAGGGTGGTAGCCTGTCACATCCCAAGATTTTCCAAATCTTGTAATGTGAAAATAAATGAATAAAATAAAACTTTGTTTGATTTTCAGGGCCAGAAGAAACTTTTTGAATTCAAATGGAACCTCAAAACTATTTGGATTAAATAAAATCATAAAGGGATTTAAAAATATAAACATTTTAAATAAAGGAAAATAAAATATTTTGGAAATAT
This sequence comes from Avena atlantica, assembly GCA_910589765.1. NCBI lineage: Eukaryota > Viridiplantae > Streptophyta > Magnoliopsida > Poales > Poaceae > Avena > Avena atlantica. The sequence goes on from OU342739.1 coordinate 46,906,499, forward strand.
TATTTTGTATCTTCTAAATAAAAGGATTTGGCTTTCAAAAGAAATAAAAGTTTTTTTTGATAAAGATTATTTTTATAAAGCCAAATTAAACCTTGGCCAAGCGTTGGAATTAAAAAATTTTGTTTTAAATAAAAATATCAAAGGTTTATTTAAATAAATTAATAAGGATTTAATATCCAATTTTTATTTTAAATAAAAGGTTTTACCATTTTGATTAAAACATCAAAAACTCATTAAATTATTTTAAATATGTTTTTCCAAATATTTTATATTCTCAAATAAAACCTACTGAAGTGTTTTGGCTTCATTTTAGATTTCAAAATAAATATTTTAAATAAAATAAATCCTAGTTGATTTTATAATGAAGGTCTATTATATTTAATTATTAATGGACCCTAAAATAAAAGGTTATTTTGTTTTAAACAAGTTTCCAAGTATTCTTTATTTCCAAATAAAACCTACTGATTTGGTTGTGAAAATATTTGGTTTTCAAATGGAGATTTTGTTATTTAAATCAAACCCTATTTTATTAAATAACAAAAAGATCCATTTTATTTAATTAAAGAATGGATCTTAAAAAGAATAAAAAATTATTATTTTATTTTGGATTTTGGTTTATGTTACTGAACAGAACCAAATTCATAGTTGCAAAATTTGTTGATTGTTTGAATTGATTTGAGTGTGATTTGTTTGTTTGGAATTTCAAAACAGAAATCAGAAATAGAAAAAGAAAAGGTTAGAGAATAAAAAAATGGAATTGGATCTGACCCAACCCAGCAGCCCACTAAAGCCCAGAAACAGCCCAGCTTTCCTCCCCGAAGAAAACGATTCGCACTCAATATCTGACCCGCAGAGAGGCTGACCAGTGGACCCTCCCCTCACTCTTTTTCTCACTGACGACTGGACCCCACTCCTCCTGTTCTTCCTCCTCACCTGCGCGACCTCCTTTCCCCAAACCTTGCTGTCGTTGCTGCCATTCAAAGCCGCGATCAATTCGCAGTAATGCTGCGCCTTAAACCTCGCCGTGACTGCACTCTATTAAGCGCCTGCGTCTTCTCCTCCTTTCCCCTCTGTCGCCACTCCTTCTCCGCCCCGAGGCTGCTTCAATTTGGCTTGGCACTCCCTCTGTTCCGACGACGCTCCGGTGCCAATTTCGGCGACTCAGCGCCGCCCCTTGTCTCGTTAACCACGCACACACACTCCCCATCCCCTGGCGCTTCTGTCCGTGCCCTCCGTTCAACCGCGGGCGCCCCAGAGCGTCGGCTACGACAAGCTCTGAACGACGCCGCCGTACGCTCCAACTCCGACGAGCCCCACAGGTAGTTTCCGACCACCCCGTGCCATCTCGTTCACGCACGCGTCTTCTCCGTGACCTTCCGCACCTAACCATGCCCTGTCTTGCCTTAGTGCGATCTACAACGTCGCCTTCGACCGTGGACAGAGCCGTCTGACGCCGTTGCAAACTCCGGTGAGCAATTCCACCAGACCCTGAGCGCCCCTCGACCAACCGACCACGCCCCGAGCATCACCTCGTCTTCGCGATCACGGTGAGCATCCTCACCTCGTACTTTGCTTCCTAGAACCACCGCTAGCATCTCGCCTGGCCGTGCGCCGCGGCTAGCCACCGCCAGCGCCGCCAAACTTTGGCAAGCATGTTAGTAACCGTAGGATCTGGATCTGACGGATACGATAGAACGTTAGCGAAGGGGTAAGTGGTGATCCTGTGCCGCATGATTTGGTTAGATCCAACGCACCACAACACCGATCCGGCCGAACCGGTACCGTCCAACCAGAGTGCGACGCGTGGCCAGGTCTGTTTAAAAACAGATTTGAAATCTGATTGAGATATGATTTTCAAACCCTTGTAACTTTGGATCCACACGTCCAAAAATTACAAATTTTATGTCGTTGGATTCAGGAGAGCAAGCCCTACCCAACCATACCCTTGGTTTAGTAAATAGTATCTGTTAATTTACTTGTTTTTGCAGATTCATTTGTGTGCTTGTTTAGATTAGAAAAATTGTTTAAAAATGGTTTTTGGATTAAAACTTTTGCAAAATGGTTTGTTGTGACCTTACTGACCATAGGAACCAACCCATGATTTGGAAAATGGATTTGGAAAAGTTTAGAATGGATTAATTGGTTTATTCCATTTCTAGCTAAATAAAACTATTGTTTTGTCTATGAAAATGATTTTGAGTAAAAACTTTGGAGAAAATGTTTTGGACCAAACCTACTGACCCAAAACACCAAGTTTTGCAATAGTAACTCATTTGGTGAAAAACATAAAGTTTTGCCTTGATAAAAATGTTTTTCCACCACATAAAATGTTGAATGGATTTAAAAATGGTTTATGGACAAAACCCTTTTTGCAAATGACTTTGCCATTTTGGTAAATGACCAATTTGGACCTTACAAAGTTTAGAAGCCTAGTGGAGACCATCCTTGTAAATAAAACCATCTTAAGCATGTTCCCATGCATGACTTAGAATCCATTGCTTTGTGTGTGTGAAATTGTTTGTTTAACTTTAATTTGGAATGTTAGTTGATTTTGTGTTTGCTTGATTGACTTGTAGAGAAGTTAGAGAAGTGTGAGACTAGCAAGATCAAGGAGTGAACCACCATTCCCTACCAAAAAGGCAAGTGACACTATCATCAAAAGTCCTACTATTTTCATTATACTTAGTGGATTTTGAAACATGCATGAAAATACTTTTGTACTTATGCTATGCTAAAATCCTAATAGGATTCCCTATCCATTCCTTAGAGAAAACAATGTAGTTGTTACATGCTTAGCCATGCTATATTTTGAAAAGAGATACATGTTGAGATTTTACAAAGGTTGAGAAAAGGACTTGTGTTTTACATAATAAAACAAGGACTCAATGAACTACCTAGGTGGAGGATACTTTAAGTTTTGGAGAGGGTGGCAACAAAAGGAACCATGTCTATGGGAATCACTTTGTGTTGTGCTCCAAAAGAAAACCACCTAGGAAACTTAGAGATTGAACATGTTTCTCCAATTGTGGCTTTCGTGTGCAACCACATGCTATTATGGCTCTGGCTTAGTCAAGTACATTGGGAAGACTCATGCACTGTCCTCAGTTAACTGGACATGGGGACCTGGAATCCTACATGGGTGCTGAAGGCAAGCTAGCAATGGTGTATGGGAGGACTCTTTGGAAAGACTTCGTCACATTCTCAATCTGACAGTACTCCATCTTGGTGAGCACTAATCCAGTAGGCCACTGGTGGCAAAAGGATGGGATTGTGACATGTGGGTAAAGTGTACTCCTTCTGCAGAAGTTAATAAAATCTAAGTACTTAGCCGTGTCCCCGGTTATGGACAATACTGAGCAACTAAAGTTTGAACAATGGGAGATCTCGACATTCTAATTTCTAAAAGAAAACTTTTAAGGACTTGGTGCACTTGGGGTTACCAAGGAGCTCAAGAGACTTTGACAAAACTTGATGTACTTGGGGTTACCAAGGAACTCAGGGGATTTTGTTGAAAACATGAACACTTGGGGTTACCAAGGAACTCATGAGATTTTGATAAAACTTGTTGCACTTGGGGTTACCAAGTAGCTCAAGAGATTTTTGACAAGGACTTGAACACTTGAGTTTCTACCAAGGAGTTCAAGGAACTTGGAAAAAGGAGATTTGACAAAGGACCAAAACCATTTTTAAAAGATAGGATAAAGTATTGCTTTATGCAAATGAGCCTAAACTCTACTTAGCCAAATATGCATGTAATGATAGGATCCACTTATATTCCACATAGTAGTGAAACTTTCCAATACAATTCAAATGTATTGACCCTTGTGGCTGTAACTTGTAATGTTGCAGGTTTGATTGATTTTAGTGAAGATTGTTTGATTAGGATTACAAAGTCTACAACCAACATCTGCCTGTGGAACTTTGCAGATGAAGGACCCCATGACTATAGATATTCCGCTGCAATGTAATGTAATAGCCAAATGAGCTATGTAAGATGTAATAAAATTATGTTATTCCTGGTTATAAAGTTATATTATGACCTTTGTTTCTTGATATTACATCTTAACTGTGGATGCTAGCTATTGATCCAGGGACTAGCATTGTAAACACAAGGGGCTCTATCTTATTGAAGATTGGAACCTCTACAAATGGTATCAGAGCATTGTGTTGCCTGTAGGATTTGTAAACCCTAGGATTGGACAAAAACCCTTAGAAAAATAGGAGTTGTTCTTGTTCCAAAACTTATTTACAAAACACTTGTAAACTCTTTCCCCAACCATTTTGGTTTCAACTCTACAATCTCTTCTATTTTCAACTTGATGGAAAAACCTACCCATGGCCAAAGACTACACCATGTGCAAAGGACTTCTTCAACTTCTTCAACTCTAATGACTTCAACATCTTCAGCATGTTCTCCAAAGACTTCCAACTTGGATACCACTAAGGACTACAAGTGAGACAAGGAAATCTTACTCAAGATTTAGAGACTGAGGGAATGCAAAATAAGAAGGAGCCATCAACAACTTTGAAGTATTGTAACCAAGAGTTTTTCTCAAGGAAACCATGATCCCAAGTAAGAGGAAGAAACCAAGAAAGAAGGAAGACCACAAGTGAACCATATAGTTGGACCACCATATTATAGTTAAGTCAAACACACCAACTTATGTGGTGTAACAAAAATAATTTGTTGCCTAAGTGTGTGCTTGGACTTTGTTGTTTGAGTGAAATGTTTGGTTTGTGATTGCATGCACATTGTTTGTGTGAATTGTGATGTGTGATTAGAAATTTTTCCTTAGAAAATCTTGCCCATTCTAATCTCCCTTCAACCCAAACAGATGACTACTCCAAAAGACTCCAAGGTTGATGACATTAGCACCGACCAAGAGGACAGCATGAAAGAGCTCATAGCAACCCAGAATCAGTTAAACCAACTGACAGCTCAGTTCATAGCCAACACTAGTGATAAAGATCCAGCACTGCACAAGTTTTTGGAGGAACAAACCCAGCAGATGCTTAAGGTGACTAATAAAATGATCAACATGGAAGAAAGCTATACCAAAAGAGTCTTTGACAACAAGGATGACATAAATATTGTTCTAGATGGAGCACCAGCTTGCATTATTTGTAGAGACAAGGATCATACTTCCAAGGAGCATGAAGTTCAATGCCCCAACTGTGAAGAGAAATATCCTGTTGGACAATGCCCCACCTCTCAAGCCACTTGTTATTTGTGTGAAGGAAACAATCATGTTCCTATCCAATGCCCCATCTATGCCATAGTTGAACAAAGGAAACAAGAAGGATCCAAGTATGCCAAGAATGTTGATGGCAAAGGAAAAGGACCACTTATACCTCCAAACAAGACAACCCAATTCAAAGGATCAAAGAAACCCAAGAAGCAAAAGATAGACAAAAGCCATGTGCAATGTCATCAGTGTAAGGAAATGGGACACTATTCTAGTGAATGCCCAAAGAATCCGAAGAATAAAGAGATTGGCCAAGTAGTGTGCAAAAACTGCAGAGAGCTAGGCCACTATGTAGCAACTTTTCCACAAGAGCCACGTAAAGAACTCAAGGACATCCATTGTTTCAACTGCAAGAATCCAGGACATTATGCAAGCAACTGTCCAGAAAATATGAAGAACAAGTTGAACAAGCCTATGGAGAAACTCAACCTTGGCCCATGAGTCAAGAGTGGAAACAAAGGACGCAATGCAAAAGTTTACTTAGAGAAGTTTCCCCAGGATCCCAAGAAGGCCAATATGTATTTTTTGTTTGAAAAATTTTAAGGGTGGTAGTACCCTATTGTTTTGAACCTGCTTGTAACCCTAGCCTCCCCAAATCCCGGGACGAGATTTATTTTAAGGGTGGTAGCCTGTCACATCCCAAGATTTTCCAAATCTTGTAATGTGAAAATAAATGAATAAAATAAAACTTTGTTTGATTTTCAGGGCCAGAAGAAACTTTTTGAATTCAAATGGAACCTCAAAACTATTTGGATTAAATAAAATCATAAAGGGATTTAAAAATATAAACATTTTAAATAAAGGAAAATAAAATATTTTGGAAATACTATTTTGTATCTTCTAAATAAAAGGATTTGGCTTTCAAAAGAAATAAAAGTTTTTTTTGATAAAGATTATTTTTATAAAGCCAAATTAAACCTTGGCCAAGCGTTGGAATTAAAACATTTTGTTTTAAATAAAAATATCAAAGGTTTATTTAAATAAATTAATAAGGATTTAATATCCAATTTTTATTTTAAATAAAAGGTCTTACCATTTTGATTAAAACATCAAAAACTCATTAAATTATTTTAAATAAGTTTTTCCAAATATTTTATATTCTCAAATAAAACCTACTGAAGTGTTTTGGCTTCATTTTAGATTTCAAAATAAATATTTTAAATAAAATAAATCCTAGTTGATTTTATAATGAAGGTCTATTATATTTAATTATTAATGGACCCTAAAATAAAAGGTTATTTTGTTTTAAACAAGTTTCCAAGTATTCTTTATTTCCAAATAAAACCTACTGATTTGGTTGTGAAAATATTTGGTTTTCAAATGGAGATTTTGTTATTTAAATCAAACCCTATTTTATTAAATAACAAAAAGATCCATTTTATTTAATTAAAGAATGGATCTTAAAAAGAATAAAAAATTATTATTTTATTTTGGATTTTGGTTTATGTTACTGAACAGAACCAAATTCATAGTTGCAAAATTTGTTGATTGTTTGAATTGATTTGAGTGTGATTTGTTTGTTTGGAATTTCAAAACAGAAATCAGAAATAGAAAAAGAAAAGGTTAGAGAATAAAAAAATGGAATTGGATCTGACCCAACCCAGCAGCCCACTAAAGCCCAGAAACAGCCCAGCTTTCCTCCCCGAAGAAAACGATTCGCACTCAATATCTGACCCGCAGAGAGGCTGACCAGTGGACCCTCCCCTCACTCTTTTTCTCACTGACGACTGGACCCCACTCCTCCTGTTCTTCCTCCTCACCTGCGCGACCTCCTTTCCCCAAACCTTGCTGTCGTTGCTGCCATTCAAAGCCGCGATCAATTCGCAGTAATGCCGTGCCTTAAACCTCGCCGTGACTGCACGCTATTAAGCGCCTGCGTCTTCTCCTCCTTTCCCCTCTGTCGCCACTCCTTCTCCGCCCCGAGGCTGCTTCAATTTGGCTTGGCACTCCCTCTGTTCCGACGACGCTCCGGTGCCAATTCCGGAGACTCAGCGCCGCCCCTTGTCTCGTTAACCACGCACACACACTCCCCATCCCCTGTCGCTTCTGTCCGTGCCCTCCGTTCAACCGCGGGCGCCCCAGAGCGTCGGCTACGACAAGCTCTGAACGACGCCGCCATACGCTCCAACTCCGACGAGCCCCACAGGTAGTTTCCGACCACCCCGTGCCATCTCGTTCACGCACGCGTCTTCTCCGTGACCTTCCGCACCTAACCATGCCCCTGTCTTGCCTTAGGGCGATCTACAACGTCGTCTTCGACCGTGGACAGAGCCGTCTGACGCCGTTGCAAACTCCGGTGAGCGATTCCACCAGACCCTGAGCGCCCCTCGACCAACCGACCACGCCCCGAGCATCACCTCGTCTTCGCGATCACGGTGAGCATCCTCACCTCGTACTTTGCTTCCTAGAACCACCGCTAGCATCTCGCCTGGCCGTGCGCCGCGGCTAGCCACCGCCAGCGCCGCCAAACTTTGGAAAGCATGTTACTAACCGTAGGATCTGGATCTGACGGATACGATAGAACGTTAGCGAAGGGGTAAGTGGTGATCCTGTGCCGCACGATTTGGTTAGATCTAACGCACCACAACACCGATCCGGCCGAACCGGTACCGTCCAACCAGAGTGCGACGCGTGGCCAGGTCTGTTTAAAAACAGATTTGAAATCTGATTGAGATATGATTTTCAAACCCTTGTAACTTTGGATCCACACGTCCAAAAATTACAAATTTTATGTCGTTGGATTCAGGAGAGCAAGCCCTACCCAACCATACCCTTGGTTTAGTAAATAGTATCTGTTAATTTACTTGTTTTTGCAGATTCATTTGTGTGCTTGTTTAGATTAGAAAAATTGTTTAAAAATGGTTTTTGGATTAAAACTTTTGCAAAATGGTTTGTTGTGACCTTACTGACCCTAGGAACCAACCCATGATTTGGAAAATGGATTTGGAAAAGTTTAGAATGGATAAATTGGTTTATTCCATTTCTAGCTAAATAAAACTATTGTTTTGTCTATGAAAATGATTTTGAGTAAAAACTTTGGAGAAAATGTTTTGGACCAAACCTACTGACCCAAAACACCAAGTTTTGCAATAGTAACTCATTTGGTGACAAACATAAAGTTTTGCCTTGATAAAAATGTTTTTCCACCACATAAAATGTTGAATAGATTTAAAAATGGTTTATGGACAAAACCCTTTTTGCAAATGACTTTGCCATTTTGGTAAATGACCAATTTGGACCTTACAAAGTTTAGAAGCCTAGTGGAGACCATCCTTGCAAATAAAACCATCTTAAGCATGTTCCCATGCATGACTTAGAATCCATTGCTTTGTGTGTGTGAAATTGTTTGTTTGACTTTAATTTGGAATGTTAGTTGATTTTGTGTTTGCTTGATTGACTTGTAGAGAAGTTAGAGAAGTGTGAGACTAGCAAGATCAAGGAGTGAACCACCATTCCCTACCAAAAAGGCAAGTGACACTATCATCAAAAGTCCTACTATTTTCATTATACTTAGTGGATTTTGAAACATGCATGAAAATACTTTTGTACTTATGCTATGCTAAAATCCTAATAGGATTCCCTATCCATTCCTTAGAGAAAACAATGTAGTTGTTACATGCTTAGCCATGCTATATTTTGAAAAGAGATACATGTTGAGATTTTACAAAGGTTGAGAAAAGGACTTGTGTTTTACATAATAAAACAAGGACTCAATGAACTACCTAGGTGGAGGATACTTTAAGTTTTGGAGAGGGTGGCAACAAAAGGAACCATGTCTATGGGAATCACTTTGTGTTGTGCTCCAAAAGAAAACCACCTAGGAAACTTAGAGATTGAACATGTTTCTCCAATTGTGGCTTTCGTGTGCAACCACATGCTATTATGGCTCTGGCTTAGTCAAGTACATTGGGAAGACTCATGCACTGTCCTCAGTTAACTGGACATGGGGACCTGGAATCCTACATGGGTGCTGAAGGCAAGCTAGCAAAGTTGTATGGGAGGACTCTTTGGAAAGACTTCGTCACATTCTCAATCTGACAGTACTCCATCTTGGTGAGCACTAATCCAGTAGGCCACTGGTGGCAAAAGGATGGGATTGTGACATGTGGGTAAAGTGTACTCCTTCTGCAGAAGTTAATAAAATCTAAGTACTTAGCCGTGTCCCCGGTTATGGACAATACTGAGCAACTAAAGTTTGAACCATGGGAGATCTCGACATTCTAATTTCTAAAAGAAAACTTTTAAGGACTTGGTGCACTTGGGGTTACCAAGGAGCTCAAGAGACTTTGAAAAAACTTGATGTACTTGGGGTTACCAAGGAACTCAGGGGATTTTGTTGAAAACATGAACACTTGGGGTTACCAAGGAACTCATGAGATTTTGATAAAACTTGTTGCACTTGGGGTTACCAAGTAGCTCAAGAGATTTTTGACAAGGACTTGAACACTTGAGTTTCTACCAAGGATTTCAAGGAACTTGGAAAAAGGAGATTTGACAAAGGACCAAAACCATTTTTAAAAGATAGGATAAAGTATTGCTTTATGCAAATGAGCCTAAACTCTACTTAGCCAAATATGCATGTAATGATAAGATCCACTTATATTCCACATAGTAGTGAAACTTTCCAATACAATTCAAATGTATTGACCCTTGTGGCTGTAACTTGTAATGTTGCAGGTTTGATTGATTTTAGTGAAGATTGTTTGATTAGGATTACAAAGTCTACAACCAACATCTGCCTGTGGAACTTTGCAGATGAAGGACCCCATGACTATAGATATTCCGCTGCAATGTAATGTAATAGCCAAATGAGCTATGTAAGATGTAATAAAATTATGTTATTCCTGGTTATAAAGTTATATTATGACCTTTGTTTCTTGATATTACATCTTAACTGTGGATGCTAGCTATTGATCCAGGGACTAGCATTGTAAACACAAGGGGCTCTATCTTATTGAAGATTGGAACCTCTACAAATGGTATCAGAGCATTGTGTTGCCTGTAGGATTTGTAAACCCTAGGATTGGACAAAAACCCTTAGAAAAATAGGAGTTGTTCTTGTTCCAAAACTTATTTACAAAACACTTGTAAACTCTTTCCCCAACCATTTTGGTTTCAACTCTACAATCTCTTCTATTTTCAACTTGATGGAAAAACCTACCCATGGCCAAAGACTACACCATGTGCAAAGGACTTCTTCAACTTCTTCAACTCTAATGACTTCAACATCTTCAGCATGTTCTCCAAAGACTTCCAACTTGGATAACACTAAGGACTACAAGTGAGACAAGGAAATCTTACTCAAGATTTAGAGACTGAGGGGATGCAAAATAAGAAGGAGCCATCAACAACTTTGAAGTATTGTAACCAAGAGTTTTTCTCAAGGAAACCATGATCCCAAGTAAGAGGAAGAAACCAAGAAAGAAGGAAGACCACAAGTGAACCATATAGTTGGACCACCATATTATAGTTAAGTCAAACACACCAACTTATGTGGTGTAACAAAAATAATTTGTTGCCTAAGTGTGTGCTTGGACTTTGTTGTTTGAGTGAAATGTTTGGTTTGTGATTGCATGCACATTGTTTGTGTGAATTGTGATGTGTGATTAGAAATTTTTCCTTAGAAAATCTTGCCCATTCTAATCTCCCTTGAACCCAAACAGATGACTACTCCAAAAGACTCCAAGGTTGATGACATTAGCACCGACCAAGAGGACAGCATGAAAGAGCTCATAGCAACCCAGAATCAGTTAAACCAACTGACAGCTCAGTTCATAGCCAACACTAGTGATAAAGATCCAGCACTGCACAAGTTTTTGGAGGAACAAACCCAGCTGATGCTTAAGGTGACTAATAAAATGATCAACATGGAAGAAAGCTATACCAAAAGAGTCTTTGACAACAAGGATAACATAAATATTATTCTAGATGGAGCACCAGCTTGCATTATTTGTAGAGACAAGGATCATACTTCCAAGGAGCATGAAGTTCAATGCCCCAACTGTGAAGAGAAATATCCTGTTGGACAATGCCCCACCTCTCAAGCCACTTGTTATTTGTGTGAAGGAAACAATCATGTTCCTATCCAATGCCCCATCTATGCCATAGTTGAACAAAGGAAACAAGAAGGATCCAAGTATGCCAAGAATGTTGATGGCAAAGGAAAAGGACCACTTATACCTCCAAACAAGACAACCCAATTCAAAGGATCAAAGAAACCCAAGAAGCAAAAGATAGACAAAAGCCATGTGCAATGTCATCAGTGTAAGGAAATGGGACACTATTCTGGTGAATGCCCAAAGAATCCGAAGAATAAAGAGATTGGCCAAGTAGTGTGCAAAAACTGCAGAGAGCTAGGCCACTATGTAGCAACTTTTCCACAAGAGCCACATAAAGAACTCAAGGACATCCATTGTTTCAACTGCAAGAATCCAGGACATTATGCAAGCAACTGTCCAGAAAATATGAAGAACAAGTTGAACAAGCCTATGGAGAAACTCAACCTTGGCCCATGAGTCAAGAGTGGAAACAAAGGACGCAATGCAAAAGTTTACTTAGAGAAGTTTCCCCAGGATCCCAAGAAGGCCAATATGTATTTTTTGTTTGAAAAATTTTAAGGGTGGTAGTACCCTAGTTGTTTTGAACCTGCTTGTAACCCTAGCCTCCCCAAATCCCGGGACGAGATTTATTTTAAGGGTGGTAGCCTGTCACATCCCAAGATTTTCCAAATCTTGTAATGTGAAAATAAATGAATAAAATAAAACTTTGTTTGATTTTCAGGGCCAGAAGAAACTTTTTGAATTCAAATGGAACCTCAAAACTATTTGGATTAAATAAAATCATAAAGGGATTTAAAAATATAAACATTTTAAATAAAGGAAAATAAAATATTTTGGAAATATTATTTTGTATCTTCTAAATAAAAGGATTTGGCTTTCAAAAGAAATAAAAGTTTTTTTTGATAAAGATTATTTTTATAAAGCCAAATTAAACCTTGGCCAAGCGTTGGAATTAAAACATTTTGTTTTAAATAAAAATATCAAAGGTTTATTTAAATAAATTAATAAGGATTTAATATCCAATTTTTATTTTAAATAAAAGGTTTTACCATTTTGATTAAAACATCAAAAGCTCATTAAATTATTTTAAATATGTTTTTCCAAATATTTTATATTCTCAAATAAAACCTACTGAAGTGTTTTGGCTTCATTTTAGATTTCAAAATAAATATTTTAAATAAAATAAATCCTAGTTGATTTTATAATGAAGGTCTATTATATTTAATTATTAATGGACCCTAAAATAAAAGGTTATTTTGTTTTAAACAAGTTTCCAAGTATTCTTTATTTCCAAATAAAACCTACTGATTTGGTTGTGAAAATATTTGGTTTTCAAATGGACATTTTGTTATTTAAATCAAACCCTATTTTATTAAATAACAAAAAGATCCATTTTATTTAATTAAAGAATGGATCTTAAAAAGAATAAAAAATTATTATTTTATTTTGGATTTTGGTTTATGTTACTGAACAGAACCAAATTCATAGTTGCAAAATTTGTTGATTGTTTGAATTGATTTGAGTGTGATTTGTTTGTTTGGAATTTCAAAACAGAAATCAGAAATAGAAAAAGAAAAGGTTAGAGAATAAAAAAATGGAATTGGATCTGACCCAACCCAGCAGCCCACTAAAGCCCAGAAACAGCCCAGCTTTCCTCCCCAAAGAAAACGATTCGCACTCAATATCTGACCCGCAGAGAGGCTGACCAGTGGACCCTCCCCTCACTCTTTTTCTCACTGACGACTGGACCCCACTCCTCCTGTTCTTCCTCCTCACCTGCGCGACCTCCTTTCCCCAAACCTTGCTGTCGTTGCTGCCATTCAAAGCCGCGATCAATTCGCAGTAATGCCGCGCCTTAAACCTCGCCGTGACTGCACTCTATTAAGCGCCTGCGTCTTCTCCTCCTTTCCCCTCTGTCGCCACTCCTTCTCCGCCCCGAGGCTGCTTCAATTTGGCTTGGCACTCCCTCTGTTCCGACGACGCTCCGGTGCCAATTTCGGCGACTCAGCGCCGCCCCTTGTCTCGTTAACCACGCACACACACTCCCCATCCCCTGGCGCTTCTGTCCGTGCCCTCCGTTCAACCGCGGGCGCCCCAGAGCGTCGGCTACGACAAGCTCTGAACGACGCCGCCGTACGCTCCAACTCCGACGAGCCCCACAGGTAGTTTCCGACCACCCCGTGCCATCTCGTTCACGCACGCGTCTTCTCCGTGACCTTCCGCACCTAACCATGCCCTGTCTTGCCTTAGTGCGATCTACAACGTCGCCTTCGACCGTGGACAGAGCCGTCTGACGCCGTTGCAAACTCCGGTGAGCAATTCCACCAGACCCTGAGCGCCCCTCGACCAACCGACCACGCCCCGAGCATCACCTCGTCTTCGCGATCACGGTGAGCATCCTCACCTCGTACTTTGCTTCCTAGAACCACCGCTAGCATCTCGCCTGGCCGTGCGCCGCGGCTAGCCACCGCCAGCGCCGCCAAACTTTGGCAAGCATGTTAGTAACCGTAGGATCTGGATCTGACGGATACGATAGAACGTTAGCGAAGGGGTAAGTGGTGATCCTGTGCCGCATGATTTGGTTAGATCCAACGCACCACAACACCGATCCGGCCGAACCGGTACCGTCCAACCAGAGTGCGACGCGTGGCCAGGTCTGTTTAAAAACAGATTTGAAATCTGATTGAGATATGATTTTCAAACCCTTGTAACTTTGGATCCACACGTCCAAAAATTACAAATTTTATGTCGTTGGATTCAGGAGAGCAAGCCCTACCCAACCATACCCTTGGTTTAGTAAATAGTATCTGTTAATTTACTTGTTTTTGCAGATTCATTTGTGTGCTTGTTTAGATTAGAAAAATTGTTTAAAAATGGTTTTTGGATTAAAACTTTTGCAAAATGGTTTGTTGTGACCTTACTGACCATAGGAACCAACCCATGATTTGGAAAATGGATTTGGAAAAGTTTAGAATGGATTAATTGGTTTATTCCATTTCTAGCTAAATAAAACTATTGTTTTGTCTATGAAAATGATTTTGAGTAAAAACTTTGGAGAAAATGTTTTGGACCAAACCTACTGACCCAAAACACCAAGTTTTGCAATAGTAACTCATTTGGTGAAAAACATAAAGTTTTGCCTTGATAAAAATGTTTTTCCACCACATAAAATGTTGAATGGATTTAAAAATGGTTTATGGACAAAACCCTTTTTGCAAATGACTTTGCCATTTTGGTAAATGACCAATTTGGACCTTACAAAGTTTAGAAGCCTAGTGGAGACCATCCTTGTAAATAAAACCATCTTAAGCATGTTCCCATGCATGACTTAGAATCCATTGCTTTGTGTGTGTGAAATTGTTTGTTTAACTTTAATTTGGAATGTTAGTTGATTTTGTGTTTGCTTGATTGACTTGTAGAGAAGTTAGAGAAGTGTGAGACTAGCAAGATCAAGGAGTGAACCACCATTCCCTACCAAAAAGGCAAGTGACACTATCATCAAAAGTCCTACTATTTTCATTATACTTAGTGGATTTTGAAACATGCATGAAAATACTTTTGTACTTATGCTATGCTAAAATCCTAATAGGATTCCCTATCCATTCCTTAGAGAAAACAATGTAGTTGTTACATGCTTAGCCATGCTATATTTTGAAAAGAGATACATGTTGAGATTTTACAAAGGTTGAGAAAAGGACTTGTGTTTTACATAATAAAACAAGGACTCAATGAACTACCTAGGTGGAGGATACTTTAAGTTTTGGAGAGGGTGGCAACAAAAGGAACCATGTCTATGGGAATCACTTTGTGTTGTGCTCCAAAAGAAAACCACCTAGGAAACTTAGAGATTGAACATGTTTCTCCAATTGTGGCTTTCGTGTGCAACCACATGCTATTATGGCTCTGGCTTAGTCAAGTACATTGGGAAGACTCATGCACTGTCCTCAGTTAACTGGACATGGGGACCTGGAATCCTACATGGGTGCTGAAGGCAAGCTAGCAATGGTGTATGGGAGGACTCTTTGGAAAGACTTCGTCACATTCTCAATCTGACAGTACTCCATCTTGGTGAGCACTAATCCAGTAGGCCACTGGTGGCAAAAGGATGGGATTGTGATATGTGGGTAAAGTGTACTCCTTCTGCAGAAGTTAATAAAATCTAAGTACTTAGCCGTGTCCCCGGTTATGGACAATACTGAGCAACTAAAGTTTGAACCATGGGAGATCTCGACATTCTAATTTCTAAAAGAAAACTTTTAAGGACTTGGTGCACTTGGGGTTACCAAGGAGCTCAAGAGACTTTGACAAAACTTGATGTACTTGGGGTTACCAAGGAACTCAGGGGATTTTGTTGAAAACATGAACACTTGGGGTTACCAAGGAACTCATGAGATTTTGATAAAACTTGTTGCACTTGGGGTTACCAAGTAGCTCAAGAGATTTTTGACAAGGACTTGAACACTTGAGTTTCTACCAAGGAGTTCAAGGAACTTGGAAAAAGGAGGTTTGACAAAGGACCAAAACCATTTTTAAAAGATAGGATAAAGTATTGCTTTATGCAAATGAGCCTAAACTCTACTTAGCCAAATATGCATGTAATGATAGGATCCACTTATATTCCACATAGTAGTGAAACTTTCCAATACAATTCAAATGTATTGACCCTTGTGGCTGTAACTTGTAATGTTGCAGGTTTGATTGATTTTAGTGAAGATTGTTTGATTAGGATTACAAAGTCTACAACCAACATCTGCCTGTGGAACTTTGCAGATGAAGGACCCCATGACTATAGATATTCCGCTGCAATGTAATGTAATAGCCAAATGAGCTATGTAAGATGTAATAAAATTATGTTATTCCTGGTTATAAAGTTATATTATGACCTTTGTTTCTTGATATTACATCTTAACTGTGGATGCTAGCTATTGATCCAGGGACTAGCATTGTAAACACAAGGGGCTCTATCTTATTGAAGATTGGAACCTCTACAAATGGTATCAGAGCATTGTGTTGCCTGTAGGATTTGTAAACCCTAGGATTGGACAAAAACCCTTAGAAAAATAGGAGTTGTTCTTGTTCCAAAACTTATTTACAAAACACTTGTAAACTCTTTCCCCAACCATTTTGGTTTCAACTATACAATCTCTTCTATTTTCAACTTGATGGAAAAACCTACCCATGGCCAAAGACTACACCATGTGCAAAGGACTTCTTCAACTTCTTCAACTCTAATGACTTCAACATCTTCAGCATGTTCTCCAAAGACTTCCAACTTGGATACCACTAAGGACTACAAGTGAGACAAGGAAATCTTACTCAAGATTTAGAGACTGAGGGAATGCAAAATAAGAAGGAGCCATCAACAACTTTGAAGTATTGTAACCAAGAGTTTTTCTCAAGGAAACCATGATCCCAAGTAAGAGGAAGAAACCAAGAAAGAAGGAAGACCACAAGTGAACCATATAGTTGGACCACCATATTATAGTTAAGTCAAACACACCAACTTATGTGGTGTAACAAAAATAATTTGTTGCCTAAGTGTGTGCTTGGACTTTGTTGTTTGAGTGAAATGTTTGGTTTGTGATTGCATGCACATTGTTTGTGTGAATTGTGATGTGTGATTAGAAATTTTTCCTTAGAAAATCTTGCCCATTCTAATCTCCCTTCAACCCAAACAGATGACTACTCCAAAAGACTCCAAGGTTGATGACATTAGCACCGACCAAGAGGACAGCATGAAAGAGCTCATAGCAACCCAGAATCAGTTAAACCAACTGACAGCTCAGTTCATAGCCAACACTAGTGATAAAGATCCAGCACTGCACAAGTTTTTGGAGGAACAAACCCAGCAGATGCTTAAGGTGACTAATAAAATGATCAACATGGAAGAAAGCTATACCAAAAGAGTCTTTGACAACAAGGATGACATAAATATTGTTCTAGATGGAGCACCAGCTTGCATTATTTGTAGAGACAAGGATCATACTTCCAAGGAGCATGAAGTTCAATGCCCCAACTGTGAAGAGAAATATCCTGTTGGACAATGCCCCACCTCTCAAGCCACTTGTTATTTGTGTGAAGGAAACAATCATGTTCCTATCCAATGCCCCATCTATGCCATAGTTGAACAAAGGAAACAAGAAGGATCCAAGTATGCCAAGAATGTTGATGGCAAAGGAAAAGGACCACTTATACCTCCAAACAAGACAACCCAATTCAAAGGATCAAAGAAACCCAAGAAGCAAAAGATAGACAAAAGCCATGTGCAATGTCATCAGTGTAAGGAAATGGGACACTATTCTAGTGAATGCCCAAAGAATCCGAAGAATAAAGAGATTGGCCAAGTAGTGTGCAAAAACTGCAGAGAGCTAGGCCACTATGTAGCAACTTTTCCACAAGAGCCACGTAAAGAACTCAAGGACATCCATTGTTTCAACTGCAAGAATCCAGGACATTATGCAAGCAACTGTCCAGAAAATATGAAGAACAAGTTGAACAAGCCTATGGAGAAACTCAACCTTGGCCCATGAGTCAAGAGTGGAAACAAAGGACGCAATGCAAAAGTTTACTTAGAGAAGTTTCCCCAGGATCCCAAGAAGGCCAATATGTATTTTTTGTTTGAAAAATTTTAAGGGTGGTAGTACCCTAGTTGTTTTGAACCTGCTTGTAACCCTAGCCTCCCCAAATCCCGGGACGAGATTTATTTTAAGGGTGGTAGCCTGTCACATCCCAAGATTTTCCAAATCTTGTAATGTGAAAATAAATGAATAAAATAAAACTTTGTTTGATTTTCAGGGCCAGAAGAAACTTTTTGAATTCAAATGGAACCTCAAAACTATTTGGATTAAATAAAATCATAAAGGGATTTAAAAATATAAACATTTTAAATAAAGGAAAATAAAATATTTTGGAAATACTATTTTGTATCTTCTAAATAAAAGGATTTGGCTTTCAAAAGAAATAAAAGTTTTTTTTGATAAAGATTATTTTTATAAAGCCAAATTAAACCTTGGCCAAGCTTTGGAATTAAAACATTTTGTTTTAAATAAAAATATCAAAGGTTTATTTAAATAAATTAATAAGGATTTAATATCCAATTTTTATTTTAAATAAAAGGTTTTACCATTTTGATTAAAACATCAAAAACTCATTAAATTATTTTAAATAAGTTTTTCCAAATATTTTATATTCTCAAATAAAACCTACTGAAGTGTTTTGGCTTCATTTTAGATTTCAAAATAAATATTTTAAATAAAATAAATCCTAGTTGATTTTATAATGAAGGTCTATTATATTTAATTATTAATGGACCCTAAAATAAAAGGTTATTTTGTTTTAAACAAGTTTCCAAGTATTCTTTATTTCCAAATAAAACCTACTGATTTGGTTGTGAAAATATTTGGTTTTCAAATGGAGATTTTGTTATTTAAATAAAACCCTATTTTATTAAATAACAAAAAGATCCATTTTATTTAATTAAAGAATGGATCTTAAAAAGAATAAAAAATTATTATTTTATTTTGGATTTTGGTTTATGTTACTGAACAGAACCAAATTCATAGTTGCAAAATTTGTTGATTGTTTGAATTGATTTGAGTGTGATTTGTTTGTTTGGAATTTCAAAACAGAAATCAGAAATAGAAAAAGAAAAGGTTACAGAATAAAAAAAATGGAATTGGATCTGACCCAACCCAGCAGCCCACTAAAGCCCAGAAACAGCCCAGCTTTCCTCCCCGAAGAATACGATTCGCACTCAATATCTGACCCGCAGAGAGGCTGACCAGTGGACCCTCCCCTCACTCTTTTTCTCACTGACGACTGGACCCCACTCCTCCTGTTCTTCCTCCTCACCCGCGCGACCTCCTTTCCCCAAACCTTGCTGCCGTTGCTGCCATTCAAAGCCGCGATCAATTCGCAGTAATGCCGCGCCTTAAACCTCACCGTGACTGCACGCTATTAAGCGCCTGCGTCTTCTCCTCCTTTCCCCTCTGTCGCCACTCCTTCTCCGCCCCGAGGCTGCTTCAATTTGGCTTGGCACTCCCTCTGTCCCGACAACGCTCCGGTGCCAATTCCGGAGACTCAGCGCCGCCCCTTGTCTCGTTAACCACGCACACACACTCCCCATCCCCTGTCGCTTCTGTCCGTGCCCTCCGTTCAACCGCGGGCGCCCCAGAGCATCGGCTACGACAAGCTCTGAACGACGCCGTCGTCCGCTCCAACTCCGACAAGCCCCACAGGTAGTTTCCGACCACCCCGTGCCATCTCCTTCACGCACACGTCTTCTCCGTGACTTTCCGCACCTAACCATGCCCGTGTCTTGCCTTAGGGCGATCTACAACGTCGCCTTCGACCGTGGACAGAGCCGTCTGACGCCGTTGCAAACTCCGGTGAGCGATTCCACCAGACCCTGAGCGCCCCTCGACCAACCGACCACGCCCCGAGCATCACCTCGTCTTCGCGATCACGGTGAGCATCCTCCCCTCGTACTTTGCTTCCTATAACCACCGCTAGCATCTCGCCTGGCCGTGCGCCGCCGCTAGCCACCGCCAGCGCCGCCAAACTTTGGCAAGCATGTTAGTAACCGTAGGATCTGGATCTGACGGATACGATAGAACGTTAGCGAAGGGGTAAGTCGTGATCCTGTGCCTCACGATTTGGTTAGATCCAACGCACCACAACACCGATCCGGCCGAACCGGTACCGTCCAACCAGAGTGCGACGCGTGGCCAGGTCTGTTTAAAAACAGATTTGAAATCTGATTGAGATATGATTTTCAAACCCTTGTAACTTTGGATCCACACGTCCAAAAATTACAAATTTTATGTCGTTGGATTCAGGAGAGCAAGCCCTACCCAACCATACCCTTGGTTTAGTAAATAGTATCTGTTAATTTACTTGTTTTTGCAGATTCATTTGTGTGCTTGTTTAGATTAGAAAAATTGTTTAAAAATGGTTTTTGGATTAAAACTTTTGCAAAATGGTTTGTTGTGACCTTACTGACCCTAGGAACCAACCCATGATTTGGAAAATGGATTTGGAAAAGTTTAGAATGGATTAATTGGTTTATTCCATTTCTAGCTAAATAAAACTATTGTTTTGTTTATGAAAATGATTTTGAGTAAAAACTTTGGAGAAAATGTTTTGGACCAAACCTACTGACCCAAAACACCAAGTTTTGCAATAGTAACTCATTTGGTGAAAAACATAAAGTTTTGCCTTGATAAAAATGTTTTTCCACCACATAAAATGTTGAATGGATTTAAAAATGGTTTATGGACAAAACCCTTTTTGCAAATGACTTTGCCATTTTGGTAAATGACCAATTTGGACCTTACAAAGTTTAGAAGCCTAGTGGATACCATCCTTGCAAATAAAACCATCTTAAGCATGTTCCCATGCATGACTTAGAATCCATTGCTTTGTGTGTGTGAAATTGTTTGTTTGACTTTAATTTGGAATGTTAGTTGATTTTGTGTTTGCTTGATTGACTTGTAGAGAAGTTAGAGAAGGGTGATACTAGCAAGATCAAGGAGTGAACCACCATTCCCTACCAAAAAGGCAAGTGACACTATCATCAAAAGTCCTACTATTTTCATTATACTTAGTGGATTTTGAAACATGCATGAAAATAATTTTGTACTTATGCTATGCTAAAATCCTAATAGGATTCCCTATCCATTCCTTAGAGAAAACAATGTAGTTGTTACATGCTTAGCCATGCTATATTTTGAAAAGAGATACATGTTGAGATTTTACAAAGGTTGAGAAAAGGACTTGTGTTTTACATAATAAAACAAGGACTCAATGAACTACCTAGGTGGAGGATACTTTAAGTTTTGGAGAGGGTGGCAATAAAAGGAACCATGTCTATGGGAATCACTTTGTGTTGTGCTCCAAAAGAAAACCACCTAGGAAACTTAGAGATTGAACATGTTTCTCCAATTGTGGCTTTCGTGTGCAACCACATGCTATTATGGCTCTGGCTTAGTCAAGTACATTGGGAAGACTCATGCACTGTCCTCAGTTAACTGGACATGGGGACCTGGAATCCTACATGGGTGCTGAAGGCAAGCTAGCAATGGTGTATGGGAGGACTCTTTGGAAAGACTTCGTCACATTCTCAATCTGTCAGTACTCCATCTTGGTGAGCACTAATCCAGTAGGCCACTGGTGGCAAAAGGATGGGATTGTGACATGTGGGTAAAGTGTACTCCTTCTGTAGAAGTTAATAAAATCTAAGTACTTAGCTGTGTCCCCGGTTATGGAAAATACTGAGCAACTAAAGTTTGAACCATGGGAGATCTCGACATTCTAATTTCTAAAAGAAAACTTTTAAGGACTTGGTGCACTTGGGGTTACTAAGGAGCTCAAGAGACTTTGACAAAACTTGATGTACTTGGGGTTACCAAGGAACTCAGGGGATTTTGTTGAAAACATGAACACTTGGGGTTACCAAGGAACTCATGAGATTTTGATAAAACTTGTTGCACTTGGGGTTACCAAGTAGCTCAAGAGATTTTTGACAAGGACTTGAACACTTGAGTTTCTACCAAGGAGTTCAAGGAACTTGGAAAAAGGAGATTTGACAAAGGACCAAAACCATTTTTAAAAGATAGGATAAAGTATTGCTTTATGCAAATGAGCCTAAACTCTACTTAGCCAAATATGCATGTAATGATAGGATCCACTTATATTCCACATAGTAGTGAAACTTGCCAATACAATTCAAATGTATTGACCCTTGTGGCTGTAACTTGTAATGTTGCAGGTTTGATTGATTTTAGTGAAGATTGTTTGATTAGGATTACAAAGTCTACAACCAACATCTCCCTGTGGCACTTTGAAGATGAAGGACCCCACGACTATAGATATTCCGCTGCAATGTAATGTAATAGCCAAATGAGCTATGTAAGATGTAATAAAATTATGTTATTCCTGGTTATAAAGTTATATTATGACCTTTGTTTCTTGATATTACATCTTAACTGTGGATGCTAGCTATTGATCCAGGGACTAGCATTGTAAACACAGGGGGATCTATCTTATTGAAGATTGGAACCTCTACATTAGAGTTTAATCATGTTTTACCCACCAATATTACTTATACCAGATATAAGCATGCAATCTTGGTGATCTAAGCATGATCATTATAATTCTTTGATCCCTTATGGTTTAGGTTTCTAATGAGCTAGTCAAGGCTTCATCACTACAACACTACAGTTGTATTATAATTATCCTCTGTTTATCTCTATTGGACTAAGAGATATAATTCATTGAGTATACATACTTGATCCTATAGGATTACTCCTATTAACTATCTTCAATATTCATCCTTGTAATCTTTACCTCAGATACCCTTCTATCATTTCAGGAGTAAGTTAACTCCATCAATAATCCTATTGATCTTATTTACTTCCAACACTCCCATCCTATAGATGATATCAAATCTAGCATTACTACTTACCTCTTCTTAATATTTTCTTTATAAGCTTTAAGTTAATACTTTGATATGGACAAGAGTTGATAGGTTAAGAATTGGTGAATCAATAGTTGATTACTCCACATTGATGAACCATAAATATTAGAATAAGGTTCAATAGAGATGATAAAGATTCTTATGGAAAGAAAGATATGTGGTAACTGATCTTAACTTGATTTCCTTGCTACTCAAACTCACTAAAGAGTTAAGGTTGGGTATTACCATGATACTCATGATATAATTGATTAAGAATAAAATAAGTCAAGGTTAGTCATTACATTCTTATCACTTGGGCTACATTCTTAACTTGGTAGTCCTGGGTTGTTGTAATGAATATTATGATATGATCCCCTAAGGATCAGATATTAATCCTTAAGCAATGCATTAGGATTGAATTTGATTATATTTGATCTACCCTTAGATCAAATCATGTTCTCCCAAATAAGGTTTAAGGAAACTCATAATGAAACTTATCACATTCAACTTGATGATCTACTTCAATTACATCAAGTTGAGAGAGGCTTCAATCACTTTGACAAGTTTATTCAAAAGCGGGAAAATTATTTGGATTTTCTATGCATGAATGCAATGCACATGTAAGGGTCCCAACCTTTAAATAAGGTAGAGTCCCATGTGTTTACAATGCTAGTCCCTGGATCAATAGCTAGCATCCACAATTAAGATGTAATATCAAGAAACAAAGGTCATAATACAACTTTATAACCAGGAATAAAATATTTCATTACATCTTACATAGCTCATTTGGCTATTACATTACATTGTAGCGGAATATCTATAAGCATGGGGTCCTTCATCTTCAAAGTGCCACAGGCAGACATGTTGGTTGTAGACTTTGTAATCCTAATCAACACACTTCACTAAATCAATCAAACCTGCAACATACAAGTTACAGCCACAAGAGTCAATACATTTGAATTGTATTGGCAAGTGATACTATGGTAGTATAGTGGAGTCTATCATCTATATGCATTTGGCTAAGTGGAGTTGAGTCTTGCATTGCTCAAAAATAGATTTTTCCTTATCATTTGAAAACACTAAGTTTTTGCTTGACAAAATCATTTTTCTCAAATCAAAGATTGAAGATCCTTTAACCCTTGTTCAACCACAAGTTTTTAACTTAAAAAATTGAATGATGAGATTCTTGATTGCTTCCATGTCTTAATGCTCAATTTGTCCTTTACCAGGGACATGGCTAAGTACTTAGATTTTACACTCTGCAGAGGTGGTGCACTTTCCCCACAAGACTTGGTTTCCCAAGACAAGATCTTTCAGAAGCCTTCCCTTAGAACAAAATGGACGCGCTCCAACCTATCAAACTCTACCACCAACTATCCATATGGCTAAGTTCTTGCAACCTATATGATCCAGGCAGAGCCCATAATGCCAAGTGGCTGCACTTGAAGCTTCTCAACATTTGACATCTCAAATTTCTTTGTTCCTGTGTGGCAATCCACAAGTGAGATACACAAGGTAAACCATAAACATGGGCCTTGTGAACCACTCAACCAAAAACCACCAAGCAATTACCATTCCACCCAGGTGATTCATTAACTTAGTTGTTTTATTAAACAAAAACACAAGTCCTCAGACTTAGAAATTTTTCCATAGTATGAATGTATAATCCACCCTTGTTTTCTATTAGCTAAGCTCAGCTTGATAGTAGTAGGAATCTTAACTTAGGAAATGTTCCACTAAGGTTTCATCTACTAGGTTTTCCTATAGCAAGGTTTATACTTAGCAAAATTCCATGCAAGTTTTACTTAGAAAAATCACTAATGCATAGTGAAAGTAATGGGACAAAAAGTATGAAGCATCACTTGCCTTTTTGGTAGAGTATAGGTTCACTCCTTGTCCTTGCAACAATCACACCCTTCAAGTCACTACAATTCAATCAAGCAAGGCACAAACTCAATCTACCAATCAAGCAAAACATCACATAAAATCATAAAGTCAAAGTAATGCATGCAAGCACGCCAAGCTTTGTTTTATTTGAAAACGTGGTTCCTAATGGGTCATGAACACTTGAAAACAACATTTGGTCATGTTATAAAGTGGCAAAAGTCATTTGCAAAAGGTTTCACTTCACAAACCATTTTCAAAACAAGGCATCATTTTATGTGGTGTAGAAATATTTTTACTAAGGCATTAATATATAGGGTTCACCAAATATGTTTTCAAACCATAAAACTTGGTGTTTGGGGTCAGAGAGTTTAAAACAAAACATTTCCCAAAGGTTTTCTTCCAAAACCATTTTTAATAAATAAACTATATTTTTATTTGACTAGAAATGGTTTTAAATCAAAGACTCAATCTTTTTCTTCACTAAATACATTTTCGAAACCACAAAGTGTTTCCTATGGTCAGTAGGTTAAAACCACACTATTTGCCAAAGATTTTATCCCCAAAACATTTTTGAACAATTTTTATAATCTAAACAAGCATACAAATGTTTCTGCAAAAACAAACATTTTACCAGAGGCTTTTTACTAAACAAATGGCATGGTTGGCTAGGGATTGTTCCACTGATTCCATTGATATAAAATTTGCAAATTTTGGACATGTGGATCAAAAGTTACAAGGGTTTCAATTTTGCAAAGAAATTTGATTCAAACTTTGTTTTTAAACAGAACTGGTGACACGCGTCCTATTCCCATTCGTCGGTACCGCTTCGCTCGGATCGGCTATTCTGGCGCGTTGGATCAATTCAGATCGAGTGGCACAGGTTGCGTACCCCTTCGCTTTAAGTGGTTCTATCCTATCCACTAGATCGAGATCGGACGGCTGCCGCGAGCTTGACGTAAAACGAGCGGCGCTGCGGCGGTGGCTGGCGGCGGAGCGGCCAGATGGTGGCGGTGCCGGCAATACAGGAAGCTAGAGTGGCTGGGTAGATGCTCACCGTGATCGCAGGGCGACGCCGAAGATCAACGTGGAGTCGTATTGGCAAGGGGCGCACGGGGACAGGAGGAATCGCTCACCGGAGTTGGTATGGGCGGCAGTGCTCTCGGGTCGTCGTTGCTGGCGTTGTTTGGAACCATGCTAAGCCAAAAGAGAGGCACGGTTAGATGCGCACAAGGTTCGCGAGTAAGGGAGCATCATCGGGAGGTGCTGGGGCGGTCGAGGCTTACCAGGGGAGTTCGTCGGAAAAACGGCAGACGGCGGTGGCGAGTTGAGGTTGACGAAGCCGACGTTACGGGGCACTCGCGGGCGAACCAGTGGCACGGGGAGATGCGCCAGGATGTGTGGAGTATGTGTGCGTGGTCGATGAGGCAAGGGGCGGCGCTGGGTCGCCGGAATTTGCACTGGACCTCGTCGGAGCAGAGGGTGGTGTGGAGAGGAATTGGGCGGCCTGGGGGCGTGTCGAGGTGGGACGACTGAGGGGAAATGGAGAGGAGGGGTAGAAGCTTTAACGTGCGTGGTCAAGGGGCCAATTAATGGCGTGGTTAACGCGTATTACACCGGAATTTATTCGCCTGCAACGGCCGGCGAGGGGAGGGCGTAGTCCGCGGGTGAAGACGATGGATACGTGGCGGTGGGGTCTACCTGGCAGTGAGGGAGTGAGAGGGAAAGAGGGGCCACCGGTCAGTTGCTCTGCGGGTGCGGTTTTAAGTGAAAAACTCTTCGCGCGTGGGGAAGAGCTGGTGGGTTGGACTGGGCTTTGCTGGGCTGGCCAGTTGGGCTGGGTTTGTTTATATATTTTTTCTTCCTGATTGCTTTTTCCTTTTCTAAATCTATTTTCTGTTTTGAATTTCAAACAACCAATTCAATCAACAAAACAAACATTCAATTCCATTCAAAACACTTCCAAACTTGTAATGAGTTTTGGTTCTATTTAACAACATAAACCAAATCCCAAATAAAAAATATTAATTTTATTCTTTTAGGATCTATTAATAATTAAATAAAATAGACCTTAGTTATTAAATCAAATAGGATTTTTTTATTTATTTTCAAAACTCTATTTGAAAACCAAAATAGTACCAAAACCATTCAGTAGGTTTTATTTGAAAATAATAAACACTTGGAAAACTTATTTAAATTAAAATAAGAAGTTTTGATGTTTTAATTAAAATGGTAAAACCTTTTATTTAAATAAAAATTGGATATTAAATCCTTATTATTTTATTTAAACAAACCTTTACTAATTTTATCAAAGCAAAACCTTTTATTTCAAAAGATTGGCCAAGGTTTAATTTGGCTTTATAAAATAATCCTTATTTATAAATTTACCTTTTCTTTTGGAAACCAAATCTTTTATTTAAAAGATTCCAAAAATAGTATTTCCAAATATTTTAACTTTATTCTTTATTTATCTTTTAAAATCCCTTTAGGATTTTATTTGATCCAAATAGTTTTTGAAAGTTCCCAATTGGATTCAAAAAGTTTCTTCTCACCCTGAAAATCAACAAAGTTTTATTTTATTCATTTATTTTTCACATTACAAAATTTGGAAAAACTTGGGATGTGACAGCACACATCTGGTTTTAGCTTATTTCTAAGCTCTAATGCTGGGGTGTTACATGGGGCAAGTAATAGGGGGTTCAATTCTTAAACCGAATTAGACAGAGAGGTAGAGCAGCGCGTGGCACCCCTTTAACCAAAAATGGTGGCGTCCAGAGTGGCCAGGCTCCCCCGAATCTGGTGGGGGCGGTGGCGGTGCCACGACGTCACCAGCACAAGAACGAGAAGGAAGAGGATAGAATCGAAGGAGAGAGTGAGGTGTGAACTGGGTCGGTTTGACCGACCCAATGAACCATTTGGGCTGGCCCAGCAAAAGTCCAGTGGGCCATTCACACTTGCTCATGTACTTTGACTGTTTTTATCAATTATTTACAATCTACTATTGATATCACCTGCATTTCGAAAAGGATGACATAAAACACTATTTTCATAATTAACTTGAAATAGTGGCTACTGATCCAGGGTGATCAGCAAATCTATTATGACTGCCAATGGACCAACTATTCCACGGGAAAGTATTCTCTAGGACTTAATAACCAATGTCTTCAGTGATTCTTGTGCCGTATAATACGCGTTAACCATAAGATTTGGATTGAGACGGAGAAGTCAACTGGATCTTCTTCCTTTCACATGTCGACGGATGACCATCTCATGACGCTGGTATTACTTTCGAGGAGCAGTACATGGGTGGGAGCCCTTAGTTCCCCGTGATCTTGGTATCTATATTATCTGGGAGGGGCTGTCAGAGGCTGCCAGGGACATCTTCTTCTCATAGAGTCTTTGGGGGACTATCAGAGTTGTAGCTTACCGGAAAGGGGGATTAACAGAGATATGGCTATCCTAGAGGATCGTGTTGGTATGTGGGGTCACGGAGAAGGGAATTGACCGGCTTGGATTCTTATAATGGACCTCAGACCAAAGGAAATGTTAACGGGAAAGATCGCCCGATTGTGCAGCATGAAGGGAATATGCCCTAGAGGAAAATAATAAAAGGTTTATTATTTTCATATCCCAATAAGTTTGTAATAGTTTCATGTTGTTCTATAACTATATCAAGTGGAAACATTGATACATGTGTGATATGAAACATAAGTCCCTAGTAGCCTTTATTGATACTAGTTCGTTGGGCAACTAATGATCAAGGTTTCCTGATCATGAGTGACAGGGCTGGTTGACAACAAGGTCATATCATTGGTGAATGATGTGATGGACATTCCTCAAATATTGTGACATGATCAAGTCACAAAGTTCATTGTTGCAATAGTCAAAACTGAAGTCTCCTTCTTCTTAGACCGTGAGACCATATCAAATCACTGTCTCCCGAGGATACTTTGATGGCACTTAATGTCACTCAGTGAAATGGTGATCATAACAGTGTCGTTGGGTATCCAGAGGAACAGGTTGAGGATACTGTGTCAAGAGAGGGATTTGTTCACCCAGTGACGGGTAAGATATAGTTAGGTCAACTTGGTGAGATTACATCCATATATGTTGCAACATCTGACTAGGTCACGGGGATGTAATATCACGGTAACAAGTAAACAACACTTGTCAGTAGCAAGGTTGAACAAGGTATGGAGATACCTAACGATCGGATCTCAGACAAGTAGTATCAAAGAAACAAAGGGAAATGGACTCGATGTTTATGGCTCAAATGACATCGTCAATCTGGAATGTGCATGGGTCATCATGGGCGTCCCAGTCCCACTGTTGATCATTGATAGAGATCATGTCTGTACCATTCCCGAGTCGTAAGTGGATCCACTTAAGGGTGCAACGATCTAGAAATTATCCGTAAGATGGAATCATAGTAGAGAAAGATAAAGCCGTAATTGTTCCAGGGGATGACAATTTCAGTGGGAGCTCAATTAGGAATTGAACTCATTATTATGAACTAAGTCTAGATGTCTGTTCGCAAATATCTTAGTAGATCATGGCCTATCTCTTTGAGTTCCTCTGCTACCATCATAAATTTCTTGCTTGATATGGAACTTAGCAAGAGGGTCCAACATCATAGATTAATACACATGCCCAAGGGATATCCTCATAATAAGATGATATTCTCTTATTGATACAATAATGATGAGTCTATTTACCTTTTGTTTTTGCATAAATAGAGTATGGATCTTTGTATTTCACTGTGTTCGCGTACACCCTTTTGTATTTATTTCAACAGGATCCCGAATCATTAAGTCTATTGTGAACATATCAATTAGAGCTGTCATATTATACTATAATATGATACTTTTTAGTGATAAAAGTCATTTTATGGATTTACCTTCGCACCTAGGAAAATACCAAACAAGGGGAAGGAACTAGTGCCGATAATGACCAGCGGTAAGGGCAGGGCCCGCCCATACCATCCTCCTGTACCAAGTGCCATCGGGTTCACCTCGTCAAACACTTTCTCTTGGCAAAGACGGTAGGAGGATCCAACATTCATAGCCAACAGAAACCACATCTGAAAGGGATCTGAAGGATGAACTTGGTTGGGGAGAAAACCATGTTTATTCATGGATCATTGGAGGACAACACATCATCCCCTTCATCATCAACCGTTGCATCCACATCACCACCATTACCCCTTCCTTTAACCACTAGATCTTGTTGTAATTCCAGATTCAATTATGGTTTGCGCTAGATCTATTTTAGTACTTTCATCCATCCATTTTATTATGATGATGCTGTTGATTGCTTCCATGTGTGAGTAGTTCCTTTGTTCTTGGGGATATGGAGAAACTCTAGCTCTATTATGAATTTTCAATAAAGATGATCTATTCTTGTGTCCATATGACTTGCCGGTCTATGATTGATTTATGATTTGTGTTTGATCTCTCTCTCTTTAGATGGTATGTGAAATTCGACCACATACCATTTGCCCTCGGGACTAAAGGGAGGGAGAAATCCTTTGGACGTGCTTTGGTGTAACTACCTCGGTGAATTACGCTCCTAGTTACAAGCCTGGATGAGCGGAAATGGTTGAAATAGTACGGTGGGGCCCAAATGCCACTCACAGGTAGACCTTTCGGTCGTCCCAACCATTTCCAAACATCGGGACAAGAACAGGCGGCGTAATCGGCAGGCGAAGGGATCAACTACATACACAAATGAGTATGTATGCAAGCCACCATACAACAGTACATCAGAGCCATTCCATCTAAAAGAAATAGAAATATTGCAACGCCATACGGCAAGATCCAAATGTCCTAGATAGATATAATAGTTTAGGATATCTCCTCCTACATCAAACATCAGAGCATCAGGCGAAAGGCGAAAAACAAGATCCGAGTACGGATAAGAAGCAAATCGGCATAAGATGCCCCATAAATAAACACATCTCGCCCACAGATCTCACAGATCCCCGTTCCCGGAATCTCTACACCGAATGATCGTTGTCCACATCGTCCGTCTCCTCCACCCAGTATCCATCTTGTGAGTGTACCTGTTCATCTGAATCAAATAATTTATCGTGTGAGACCCTAGGGGTACTCAGCAAGTCTTTATGCCTCTAAAGGGGACACAACCTGGGGTGACGCAATTGCAGCAAAAGATAAACCCTAACAATTCTATAGGTACTCGCTAAACATCCACCTAACCAAAGATAGACGGATGTCCGTGAATTAATAACAACAGTTATAATAGTAATATTAACAGATCCATCCTCCTCCTCGCTTACCAACGAGGAAGCGGACGAACACCCCCCATCCGTTGGCAGTTTTATTATCCATTCCATGAGTGTTGCACTATTTACTAGTCAGTTACTTAGTCAAATTAAAAGCGGTACTTTAGTTATGCTTGTCTATGATCGAGAAACTGTGCTCCAAGTCGTCCATAACCGCGGACACGGCTTTCAGAAAGTTTTACCCTGCAGGGGTGCACAAATAGCAACACACACTCGATCAACCTCGGAAAAACCAAATCAAAACCCAACGAGGCCTTCACGACAAAGCAATCACAGGATTCAGAAATATTTCAGGGGGCCACCCCATTAAGCTACCCGCAACGAAGTTAGCTGACTCCGAAACAGACTCAAGGTTTGGGTGGACGGCTATAAACGACTGGGAACCCGAAAGTGTGACTGGGCTTGTCGATACCGCGAAATCGTGTCCCGATCCTAAACAATACAGGTGCAGTACATCGCACAATTTAAATAAAGCAGTAAAGCATGGCATAAGTACAGGATAGTAAAAAAACCTCAAACTAGTTTGTGGCCCCAAGAAATAAGAATGAATCAAGCTCTGGCTCAGGGGGGTCCCATAATCCTCCCGGATGTGGATAGCGAGAATATTCAAGGAACATGAATCAAGTACTCGGGGTCCTACGGGACACAAGTGAGAAGGAAAAACCAAATAGCAGATATTGCTCACCGGTGCCACTTTCATTAGTTATCCCATACTACTCAGGTTAAGTTGTTTTGGTACCTCGTTATCCATCAGACACTCACATACCCTACACATGCTGTTCTACGACTCGCATGGCTCAAACAACTCCTGTAGTAATGGCTCATGGGATGGAGGAACAAGCTTCGGGGGGGTTTAAAAGTAAAGGCTATGCAGTACTTGGGATTCAGTTTAATGCGATCGCGACTCAATGATGCAAGAATAAGATAGAGGCAATAGGTACTATATGTATGCAAGCATGTGGTAGTGCTTGCCTGGCAGCTCAGTTGAAGCGAGAGAAGGATCTGGGTAGTGCTCCTGGTTTTCTTGATATATCCCCTGCTCAGCGTCTATTCGAAGAAGAACCAAACAAACAAGGGCCAACATAAATTAAGTGCACAAGCATATGAATAAAATGCGACAAGCAAACAATCATGTCATGATGAATGATGCACAATTTGCATGGTAATAAAGTAGCATGGCATGGGTGAGATGTGGAATACAAGAATAAAGCCTTTTATTGAGTTTTGGTCACATTTTTATCCTCAGATAAGTTGCTGTATACTTTATATTTATATGATGCATGCTGCAAGATAGAACATGGAATGCATAAACAGAAAGGTCTCGTCGAGCTGATCATTTTAGACATATCATTTGTTAAATTTGGAGTTATAAATCAAAAGTTATTAATTAATTAAGAAAAGGGCATTTTGTTGTAATTTTAATCAACTTGAGAATTAAAGTGTTCAAAATATATTTTGGAGGGCATATTTTAATTCCTCACATTTTTCTGATCTAAAAACATATATCATTTGTATTATTTGGTTTTAGAATTCAAAAGTTATTAAAACAGATTTAAATTTATATTAAAACATATACTGAAATCATTTTATTAAAACAGAAAAGCAGGCGGCCCTTTTCTACTCAGCCGCACCTAGCCCCAGTCAGTGATGGGTGGGCCAGTGCTGACTGGGCAGACAACGGCGCGTGGCGGTCTTTCTGCACCACGAGCTCAGCTAGCCCAGGTGACTGGCGAGTGGGTCCAGCGGCGCGCAGGCCCACACAACAGCGAGCGAACTAGAGGATGCCACGTAGGGGATCAAGGGGCCGCGGGTTGACGAAAAGGAAGGCTGGGTCCCTTTTTGCAAAAACGCCACGGGAGGCTGACAAACGGGACTAGAGGGAGCGCGGGTTGAGGAATCAAAAAGGAAGGGGGGGTTTTCCGAGAAAAAGCCACGCGGTACTGTTTTTCTTCCTGGGTTGTCTGACGAAACTGAAGACGCGGACCTAGGCGCGGCGGGGCTCGATCTGGCGACCTCGCGCGCGCGTGCGCGGCGGCGGCTACCGCTGCGGTGGCTTGGTTTGATGCTAGGAAACGACAGCGCGACCAGATGTAGGCTTACTGCGGCGCAACAGCGGAAACGCGAACGGCGAGCAGCGCGCCCAGAGAGTGTTCGGCGAAAGTATCTACGTGTCCAGGAAGCACGAGGCCGAGAGAGGTTGTCCGGGGGAACCAGGGGCTCACCGGGAGTGCGTCGGTGGGGGTTGGTGCGACCGGGAAGCAGCGGATCGGCGGCGTTGCTGGCGCACCCAGGGTTAGGGTTTCGGGTCGGCGTCGTGGACGTGCAGGGGTCCTGGGCCTCCTCCTCCCCGTCTGCGGTACAGGGGCGTTGCAGAGGCCGCCCCGGTCTTCCTCGACACCCAGAGCACCGCGCCCGCCGCCTGTTTCGAGGAGGTGGTGGTTGACACCTACGATGGACACCGGGGTGGAGAGGAGGTAGCAGGGGGAAGGAAGGGGAGGTGCAGGGGCCAGGGGAGATCTGGGCGAAGCCAGGCAGAGAAGAGGGAGCAGATAGGAACGAGAGGGAGGAGGGGATGCCGTGGGGAGGCTCGGGGTGGAAAAGGTGGCTTCGGCCACTTTTCTTCTCCTCCTCCTCACGTGCTCGACGCTGGCTCGGTTTGAGCAGGGTAGGGGGCAGGTAGGGTGGAGCCAAGGCGAGGCCAAGGTGGCTGGCTCGGGTGTGGGGTGGGCCTGGCAGGGAGAGAGAGGGAGAGGGGGTGTGGCATGGAGCTAGGGTTGGAGGGATGGGGTGGCTTGGGTTAGGGCTGGTTAGATGGGGTAAGGCTTCGGCCTGGGGTAGGTTAGGGCTGGCAGGGAGAGAGAGAGGGGAGATGGCTTAGGGTAGGGGTGATGGCTCGGCAAGGTGAGGGTGAGGTGGTAGGGTTGGGTTTGATCTCACATGATCATGCATGGGAGCATAGACATGTGAGGGTGAGGCTTGTGATGCACATGGCCAGGAAAACTGGACCAAGATGAGGAGGTTTAGGGTTTTGAACATGATCCACTCAAAACCAAAGGAGATCAAAAGATGGTGATGGTTGCATGGCCCATGCAAATGCATTAAATGCCATGTTTTAATCTTGTGAAAACAAAATACTTATTCATGGCATTTATACATATGCATTCCAAAAATATGGAATAAGCCAAGCTAAAAGGATAAAAGGAAGCCCCATGTGGAGTAGATGGAGATGACCATATTTGAATAAAGATGGGACATGCTAGTGTGTATGTGCCACTAGATATTTAGTAAGCCCAAAATATCCCAACATGATAATAACCCCAAGACAACCCATATGGAAGCTAGAAAAGGGTTCCACTCACAAGGCATGCAAAGGTGGCCATGTGGCTCTCATAAACCAATAATGTGGAAACAATATGGTGCATATATGAGAGCATGTGGAGATAGAATTGGATCCATCCCAACCCACATGAGCTAGAGGTAAAACCAAATAAGTTGCAATGCTCATATATGGTGGAATGGTGGAATGATGGGGTGATGACAAGAAAGGTGGTGGAGTGGAATAAAAGATATGCCCCCAACTCAACTTGGGCATTTAAACAACATATCAATAACCAAATACAATATCAAGAGGAAAATACAATTAACAATGCATATGAGAGAAGAACCAAACCAAAAAGGGTTTTATATGATGCTCAAATGCAAGGTGGCATGATGACATGAGCATGATATAATTATGATGCAACAATTATATATAGGAAGTAGCATTTATATAGACTAGGCTAGTAGCATTGCAATTGTTAGAAAATTGGGATGCTACAACTCTCCCCCACTAAACAAGAATCTCGCCCTGAGATTCCTAGGAAAAAGAAAACAACACAAGGAGAGGCGGTTGTTCGGAACAAAGGTGACCCTCACGTTCCCAAGTTGATGAACCAAGGAATGGTGCGACCACTACACCTTGCAAAACTTGCTAGACTTGTTGCGAGTCTTGCGTTTTGCTTGAGAAACAACGGGTTAGAAGAGTTGAAGGATTGTCATGAGACAAGAAGGATAGGATGGGCATAGCTCCGGTTTTCCCAAGAATCATGATAAAAGAATATAACCACTTGTGAAAGAAAAGGAGAAGATGATGTATCATGGATAAAGAAAGACACACCATTAAGATTAAAGATTGACCGATACGAGAGAGGATGAATCTTTGTCTCGCCGGAAGAAAGGAGCTAGATTGGAGAGGTTTTGAACCACTATTACAATAGCATCGTATCTTCTCTCGGATTTGAGAAATGAAGTTCGGAAACAATATTGCCTTCAAACAATAGAGTCCCTTGATAACAACAGAAAGATTTAGTTAGACATCGTCGGATTAGATTCTTGTTGCGCCGGTAAGAACCAAGGATCACGCCATTTAGGTGCGCAGATATAACTTCCAGAGATGGATGTGAAGCCAGATCATGGTGGAATCCCGAGAAGCAAAGAATATGGAGGATCTGGATTTTATTGTGGAGATACTTATTGCTTTATTTAGCCTTGAGGCTAACGCAATAGATTTGCGGCTGATGGCATCAACCATAATTGTCTTTACCACAGAAAAAGAATTGATGAAACAAAGAGAGAGATAGTTTCCTTTAATCTTGTTTGGAGATATCGAGCATCGGTAGAAAGACGAGGATAGAAAAAGGTTTGCGTTTGTTTCCACCAGATAATTGAGGATTTTGCTCCGTGTAGAAAGGGTGAGATCACCAACAAGAGATTATTGATTACTTTCTTCGAAAGAGCACTCCGGAAAACAAGGACGGAAGTAAAAGTATCAAGGGATAAAGGCCACTTCTAACTTCCGTGGAATGAGTGAAATCACATTAATTCACCAATTCAATGTACAAGAGCGAATGATAAGAGTAGTGGTATGGTAGCTACTCCATCCCGCACTCAAAGCATTACTCCGCACATGGATAAGAAAATCATGCAACCCAACTACCGAAACAGACTGAAGGTGTTGGCAAAAACTCATAGAACTCCGTTAGAAAACAAGGATAGATGCAAACGATTCGCCGGATTCATAGATAGATAAAGATGATGATGTTGTCGTCATGTCAGAAGTACCAAGCCACCGGAAAGATATCAAGGAAGATCACGGAGACAACTGCAAAATTTCCCAGATATAGAAAAAGATAGCACCACTTGAACAGAAGGAATACAAGATCTGGAAGGTCTTCATGGCCTCCGGTGGATTGAGCATAGACGATAGAGCGAGAGGGTTTCAAGAGATTACTTAACGAGATTGAGGTGAAAGAACTCCATGTTCTTCTTGAAATGATTGAGAGAGATTTAGCAGCCTTGAGGAAATCTTCAGCGGAATGACGATGATAACTTGCCAATAAGGAACAACTCCGGATTGGTTGAAGATGGAGGATGGAATTAACAATGGACTTGGTGATTCCAGAGTTGAAGTAATGTATTTAGCAGAAGGACGTGGTCGAGATATGTGACTTCAAAAAGTCAGAATTCTCACTTTGAGACTTTGCACACAGGCAGTGCTCACGAAGCTCGAGAGAAAGAGACACAGATGATCTTCCATGTCCTTCCATAGATATCGAATATGCAAGCATATTATCAACATATACCACCATGGATTAACAAGATATTCCTAGAATACCAAGTTCAAGAGGCGGGAGAACGAACAAATGCTCGAAACACTTTCTGAGCTCAACGCTCTTAGAAAGATCAATATTAAGAGCACGGGTTCGTGTTGAATAAGATGCACTGGAAGAATAGGTTAACTAGTCCTTTGGAAGAAAAAGAGATGTCACCTGGTTCACATTGTCGATCGGATCACCGGTTACAAAGATAAAGAGATCTTGGATAAGAACCGATGATAGCTCATACCTTAAGCAAAGCTATCAGAGACGAAAAGATGCAATTCCCTCGTATCCAGGAGAATTGTGCAGATATGGGGTTCAAAAGGATGTGCAGCATGATGGACAGATGATAGACCGCCGTACTGCTTGGAGAAACTCTGGATTGCCAAAGATGCTTGAATATGCATAGATATGATCGCGGTGTACTCAAAATCACAGGAGATAACCGTCACCATTTGGAGGATAGGGTTGATAGCATTTTCCATATTCCACTCATGATAAGTGTCATATAGCTATGCCGAGAACCAAATTACAATCACCAGCATCGGATCGACACATGTTATGTAATTAGCCCAAGAGAATTGGAGATGAAATGAAACTCCAGGATTAAGCGCCGGTGACAAAAGAATGAATTAGCATGGACATGCTGATAAAAGGGAGATAGATAATGTTTCACACACGACTGAAAAGGAGTGTGGAAGCACAGATGTATCAAAGAAAATTTTTCCGCATTTTTCGGCATTAAAATACCAATAGATGCGCAAAAACACTTATCAGGTAGCGATTAGCAACTGATGGTTTCACAGAATGTGGAGTTGCTAGAAGGAAGGACACCCTTAAGAAGATGGCACCGGTTAACAAGGAGTCAGATAGATCGCGCCGGTATTCAAAAGCCTGTCAGTATGGAATGTACCAACAGTTGATAACCAAAGGCAGATAAAGATAACATGTTGGATGCAACAGATAGACAAGGAATTACACACACACACACACATTCTATGGTACTACGGAAACCCAGAACACGTGAATCCTAGTTTGAATTATAAGAAGAGGATTGAAAACGTTACACTTCCTTACCAGAAAAGGGTGGGTGGGTGGGTAAGAAGAAAAATGGAAGCAGTCCTACTCTCGCGTTTGGTTTTTCCCTAGTATACATAGCTACCAAAATATTTCCTAGACTGACAACGACCATTTGGCTGAGACCCTGAAGGGCGGGATGGCTCTGATACCAATTGTAACTACCTCGGTGAATTACGCTCCTAGTTACAAGCCTGGATGAGCGGAAATGGTTGAAATAGTATGGTGGGGCCCAAATGCCACTCACAGGTAGACCTTTCGGTCGTCCCAACCATTTCCAAACATCGGGACAAGAACGGGCGGCGTAATCGGCAGGCGAAGGGATCAACTACATACACAAATGAGTATGTATGCAAGCCACCATACAACAGTACATCAGAGCCATTCCATCTAAAAGAAATAGAAATATTGCAACGCCATACGGCAAGATCCAAATGTCCTAGATAGATATAATAGTTTAGGATATCTCCTCGTACATCAAACATCAGAGCATCAGGCGGAAGCGGAAAACAAGATCCGAGTACGGATAAGAAGCAAATCGGCATAAGATGCCCCATAAATAAACACATCTCGCCCACAGATCTCACGGATCCCCGTTCCCGGAATCTCTACACCGAATGATCGTTGTCCACATCGTCCGTCTCCTCCACCCAGTATCCATCTTGTGAGTGTACCTGTTCATCTGAATCAAATAATTTATCGTGTGAGACCCTAGGGGTACTCAGCAAGTCTTTATGCCTCTAAAGGGGACACAACCTAGGGTGACGCAATTGCAGCAAAAGATAAACCCTAACAATTCTATAGGTACTCGCTAACCATCCGCCTAACCAAAGATAGACGGATGTCCGTAAATTAATAACAACAGTTATAACAGTAATATTAACAGATCCATCCTCCTCCTCGCTTACCAACGAGGAAGCGGACGAACACCCCCCATCCGTTGGCAGTTTTATTATCCATTCCATGAGTGTTGCACTATTTACTAGTCAGTTACTTAGTCAAATTAAAAGCGGTACTTTAGTTATGCTTGTCTATGATCGAGAAACTGTGCTCCAAGTCGTCCATAACCGCGGACACGGCTTTCAGAAAGTTTTACCCTGCAGGGGTGCACAAATAGCAACACACACTCGATCAACCTCGGAAAAACCAAATCAAAATCCAACGAGGCCTTCACGACAAAGCAATCACAGGATTCAGAAATATTTCAGGGGGCCACCCCATTAAGCTACCCGCAACGAAGTTAGCTGACTCCGAAACAGACTCAAGGTTTGGGTGGACGGCTGTAAACGACTGGGAACCCGAAAGTGTGACTGGGCTTGTCGATACCGTGAAATCGTGTCCCGATCCTAAACAGTACAGGTGCAGTACATCGCACAATTTAAATAAAGCAGTAAAGCATGGCATAAGTACAGGATAGTAAAAAAACCTCAAACTAGTTTGTGGCCCCAAGAAATAAGAATGAATCAAGCTCTGGCTCAGGGGGGTCCCATAATCCTCCCGGATGTGGATAGCGCGAATATTCAAGGAACAAGAATCAAGTACTCGGGGTCCTACGGGACACAAGTGAGTAGGAAAAACCAAATAGCAGATATTGCTCACCGTTGCCACTTTCATTAGTTATCCCATACTACTCAGGTTAAGTTGTTTAGGTACCTCGTTTTCCATCAGACACTCACATACCCTACACATGCTGTTCTACGACTCGCATGGCTCAAACAACTCCTGTAGTAATGGCTCATGGGATGGAGGAACAAGCTTCGGGGGGGGGGGGTTTAAAAGTAAAGGCTATGCAGTACTTGGGATTCAGTTTAATGCGATCGCGACCTAATGATGCAAGAATAAGATAGAGGTAATAGGTACTATATGTATGCAAGCATGTGGTAGTGCTTGCCTGGCAGTTCAGTTGAAGCGAGAGAAGGATCTGGGTAGTGCTCCTGGTTTTCTTGATATATCCCCTGCTCAGCGTCTATTCGAAGAAGAACCAAACAAACAAGGGCCAACATAAATTAAGTGCACAAGCATATGAATAAAATGCGACAAGAAAACAATCATGTCATGATGAATGATGCACAATTTGCATGGTAATAAAGTAGCATGGCATGGGTGAGATGTGGAATACAAGAATAAAGCCTTTTATTGAGTTTTGGTCACATTTTTATCCTCAGATAAGTTGCTGTATACTTTATATTTATATGATGCATGCTGCAAGACAGAACATGGAATGCATAAACAGAAAGGTCTCGTCGAGCTGATCATTTTAGACATATCATTTGTTAAATTTGGAGTTATAAATCAAAAGTTATTAATTAATTAAGAAAAGGGCATTTTGTTGTAATTTTAATCAACTTGAGAATTAAAGTGTTCAAAATATATTTTGGAGGGCATATTTGAATTCCTCACATTTTTCTGATATAAAAACATATATCATTTGTATTATTTGGTCTTAGAATTCAAAAGTTATTAAAACATATTTAAATTTATATTAAAACATATACTGAAATCATTTTATTAAAACAGAAAAGCAGGCGGCCCTTTTCTACTCAGCCGCACCTAGCCCCAGTCACTGATGGGTGGGCCAGTGCTGACTGGGCAGACAACGGCGCGTGGCGGTCTTTCTGCACCACGAGCTCAGGTAGCCCAGGTGACTGGCGAGTGGGTCCAGCGGCGCGCAGGCCCACACGACAGCGAGCGAACTAGAGGATGCCACGTAGGGGATCTAGGGGCCGCGGGTTGACAAAAAGGAAGGCTGGGTCCCTTTTTGCAAAAATGCCACGGGAGGCTGACAAGCGGGCCTAGAGGGAGCGCGGGTTGAGGAATCAAAAAGGAAGGGGGGGTTTCCCGAGAAAAAGCCACACGGTACTGTTTTTCTTCCTGGGTTGTCTGACGAAACTGAAGACGCGGAACTAGGCGCGGCGGGGCTCGATCTGGCGACCTCGCGCGCGCGTGCGCGGCGGCGGCTACCGCTGCGGTGGCTTGGTTTGATGCTAGGAAACGACAGCGCGGCCAGATGAAGGCTTACTGCGGCGCAACAGCGGAAACGCGAACGGCGAGCACCGCGCCCAGAGAGTGTTTGGCGAAAGGATCTACGTGTCCAGGAAGCACGAGGCCGAGAGAGGTTGTCCGGGGGAACCAGGGGCTCACCGGGAGTGCGTCGGTGGGGTTGGTGCGACCGGGGAAGCAGCGGATCGGCGGCGTTGCTGGCGCACCCAGGGTTAGGGTTTCGGGTCGGCGTCGTGGACGTGCAGGGGTCCTGGGCCTCCTCCTCCCCGTCTGCG
Organism: Avena atlantica; assembly: GCA_910589765.1. Classification (NCBI taxonomy): domain Eukaryota; kingdom Viridiplantae; phylum Streptophyta; class Magnoliopsida; order Poales; family Poaceae; genus Avena; species Avena atlantica. The sequence goes on from OU342739.1 coordinate 46,947,432, forward strand.
GCATAGGGGCGTTGCAGAGGCCGCCCCGGTCTTCCTCGATACCCAGAGCACCGCGCCCTCCGCCTGTTTCGAGGAGGTGGTGGTTGACACCGACGGTGGACACCGGGGTGGAGAGGAGGTAGCAGGGGGAGGTAAGGGGAGGTGCAGGGGCCAGGGGAGATCTGGGCGAAGCCAGGCAGAGAAGAGGGAGCAGATAGGAACGAGAGAGGAGGAGGGGATGCCGTGGGGAGGCTCGGGTTGGAAAAGGTGGCTTCGGCCACTTTTTCTTCTCCTCCTCACGTGCTCGACGCTGGCTCGGTTTGAGCAGGGTAGGGGCAGGTAGGGTGGAGCCAAGGCGAGGCCAAGGTGGCTGGCTCGGGTGTGGGGTCGGCCTGGCAGGGAGAGAGAGGGAGAGGGGGGTGTGGCATGGAGCTAGGGTTGGAGGGATGGGGTGGCTTGGGTTAGGGCTGGTTAGATGGGGTAAGGCTTCGGCCTGGGGTAGGTTAGGGCTGGCAGGGAGAGAGAGAGGGAGATGGCTTAGGGTAGGGGTGATGGCTCGGCAAGGTGAGGGTGAGGTGGTAGGGTTGGGTTTGATCTCACATGATCATGCATGGGAGCATACACATGTGAGGGTGAGGCTTGTGATGCACATGGCCAGGAAAACTGGACCAAGGTGAGGAGGGTTTAGGGTTTGAACATGATCCACTCAAAACCAAAGAAAAACCAAAGGAGATCAAAAGATGGTGATGGTTGCATGGCCCATGCAAATGCATTAAATGCCATGTTTTAATCTTGTGAAAACAAAATACTTATTCATGGCATTTATACATATGCATTCCAAAAATATGGAATAAGCCAAGCTAAAAGGATTAAAAGGAAGCCCCATGTGGAGTAGATGGAGATGACCATATTTGAATAAAGATGGGACATGCTAGTGTGTATGTGCCACTAGATATTTAGTAAGCCCAAAATATCCCAACATGATAATAACCCCAAGATAAACCATATGGAAGCTAGAAAAGGGTTCCACTCACAAGGCATGCAAAGGTGGCCATGTGACTCTCATAAACCAATAATGTGGAAACAATATGGTGCATATATGAGAGCATGTGGAGATAGAATTGGATCCATCCCAACCCACATGAGCTAGAGGTAAAACCAAATAAGTTGCAATGCTCATATATGGTGGAATGGTGGAATGATGGGGTGATGACAAGAAAGGTGGTGGAGTGGAATAAAAGATATGCCCCAACTCAACTTGGGCATTTAAACAACATATCAATAACCAAATACAATATCAAGAGGCAAATACAATTAACGATGCATATGAGAGAAGAACCAAACCAAAAAGGGTTTTATATGATGCTCAAATGCAAGGTGGCATGATGACATGAGCATGATATAATTATGATGCAACAATTATATATAGGAAGTAGCATTTATATAGACTAGGCTAGTAGCATTGCAATTGTTAGACAATTGGGATGCTACATTTGGGATCGTACCCGGAATGGCCCCATGATAGATTTGCGTCGGCTCATGAACTATGCGGTGAAAGGAGGAATAAAGAGGGACTCCCTAAGCTAATGACGATATCCATGGGGAAACCCTTAATTGCGGTGGTCTGTATAGATGAATGCTCTCAGGCACCACAGTGGTTATTTAGAGGTGACCTCACTCTTCGCTCAACAAAGTGGATTCGTACGAGCCTTGTAGTGAACATCTTATTATGGAGCTTTCTCCACACATTTCATGACACAAGAAGTATGTTATCTTAAATTATTAATAATCACAACACCATGCTAGAGGAGTATCCTACATCCCCGAGAACATTTTAGCCCTATTGAATTCCACCACGCTTTCATACAATCTTGTTACTTGCTTTCTTTTAATTGCTTTAATTATTTTTCCGCACACAACCAAAATACTTTCAAACACTCTTTACTTGTTAGAAAAGGCAACTTACAAGTATACTTTGGTAGATAGTGACGAGGGGCATTAAGACCTTTGCCAATAGCTCTATGTGGGTTCGATATCTTTACTTCAAAACTAGCTACAATTGATCTATGAACTTGTAGTCATTAAGCTATTTTCTGGCACTGTTGCCGAGGAGCTAAGCGCTTTTGTTCTTTGTTCTTAGTTGCTTATTTTACTAAAAATTTTACTAAAGTTTCTTACTATTTTCAGGTAAGCACCATGACAACAATCGTACTGATAAATTAGCTCGATGCAACTAAGTACCTTGGGAAGTTCAATAGAGGACTTGTCAAATAATTCCTGAGTGGGAGTGAATCAGAATACAAGGTCAATCCTTGCTTTATAGCTATCATTAAAGAAAATACTTTTGGAGGAGATGATCCAGATGAGGATCCTTACACTCATTTAATGCATTTTACTGAGCTATGTTGGACTCCTAAACGAAGAGGGTATTCTGATGATGAATTGAAACTTAAATTGTTTAGCCAATATCTAACCAATACTGCTTTAGCTTGGTATAGAATTTGCCATGCAGATAAAGTAGATACTTGGGAGAAACATAAAGAGAATTTGTGATTCAATTCTTTCCCAAGGTAAAGACTGCTGAAGTAAGAAGGGCAATTACAAACTTCAAGAACCGCCCAAGTGAAGGATTGGTAAGGGCCTTCAAAAGGTGTAAGACTCTACTTAGTAAATTTCCCCATCATGATTTACCTGAATGGTACGTTTTACACATCTACTATGGAGGACTTAATAAAGAAATTAAACATGATCTACACACCAATTCCGGAGGCTCCTTTATGGAGTTAACTATAGCTAAAGGTTGGGAACTTTTAGAAAGAATTCACCATAATATAGAAACATGGGGATTTGATTTAGGTGGATAAGGAGGTATAGAAATTAAATATGATTGTCTCAATGCTTATAAAGAATCCGGTAAAGTGAAAGAAACTGCTGATGAACTTCAACTTGATGATGATATTGTTTTGCAAATCCTTTAGTCTTTTATAGAACATATTGAGGCTCCTAAGAAGGACTGGCTCCATTACACCCTGCCAACCGAGCCAGTTGTAGAATATGATCCAATAATTATAGCTTCTATTGAACCATTACAGGAGGTATCCCCATATGTTGAACCCCTTCCTTTCCCAAGGACGGCGAGGAAACATATGATGGCTCAACAGCTAGAGATATTCCTAAAGAAGCTAGAAGAAGAGGGACAAGTAAGGAAAACTGAAGAAGTAAGTGTACATGAGACAGGGGAATCAATGAAGGAAGACATTCTAACCATGTTTGCTCAATGCAACATGATTGAGCTAGATATTGAAGTTCGCAATTCGTCGAAGGTAAGGTAAAAGCTAAAGAAGTTGGTAAGCCTATTCTCCCTTATAGTGCCATAGGAACTTCCTATTATGGCCTCTATGACATAGGGACATTTGTTAACGTGATTCCTTTTAACTTTTATTTAAAAATTCAAAATGAACTTGCACCTGTCGAACTAGAGGATACAAACATGACTATAATGCTTGCAGATAAAATACTTAGAGTCCCTATGGGAATAATTAGAGATGTTCCAATTTATGTTGGACCATACAAATATCCCATTGATTTTGTGCTAATTGATATGCCTACCGATGTTTATTGTCCCATCATTTTTGGAAGAACTTTTCTAAATACTATAGGAGCAAACATAGATTGCAAGAGACAAACCGTGTCTCTCAAGTTTGGTGAAGAGAAAATGGATTTTCATTTCTCCAAATTTTACCATAAGCCAGCTATTGAAGAACTAGATGATGATGAGTATGAACGTGAGGAAGAAGGCAATGTTGTTAATTTGGCCTCGGTAGTTATTGAGATTCCTAATGATGATTTAGCAAGAAGCTTAGTCAATAATAATATCCTCTATGACATAGAGAAAACTGAAATGGATGGTTATCTTGATTCCACACCCGAGGTGGATGCCGAGATTAATCAAGAATATGAAGAACCCATAAAAAGGGATATGAAGATCCTCCCCCTCCTATCCTCAAAACTTTAACAAAGGAATTAAAATACAGGTTTCTTGATGATACAAATAGATTCCCTATTATAACTTCTATCCTTTTAGAAAAAGTGGAGGAGAATTTAATGAAAGTTCTTCAGATGCATAAAAATGCTCTTGGGTATTCGATGAGTGACTTGAAGGGGATCAGTCCTTCGATAGCCACCCATTGAATATTCATAGAGGAAGGAGCTCAGCCGGTCACAGACTTTTAAAGATGACTCAAACCTCATATGAAAGAGGAGGTAAGTAAAGAAATAATACGTTTGTTAGATGTAGGAATCATATTTCATGTAGAAGAGAGTGAATGGGTAAGTCATGTTCATTGTGTTCCTAAGAAATGTGGATTTACTGTTATTGAAAAAGAACATAATGAGATGGTACCTACAAGGACTATTGTTGGACACATGATTTGCATTGACTATAGAAAACTTAATAAAGAAACCAGAAAAGATCACAATCCACTGTCGTTTATAGATCAAACTTTAGAGAGGCTAGCTATGCATTCTCATTTTTGTTATTTAGATGGTTATTCTGGTTTTTCTCAAATTGTTGTTCATCCTGATGATCAACTTAAGACTACTTTTATCTATCCTGATGGTCTTTATGCTTATCACCGTATGCCTTTCGGTCTTTGCAATGCTCCTGCTACTTTCTAGAGGTTTATGATAGCTATATTTGCTGATTATGTTGAAAGTATTATGGAAGTCTTCATGGATGACTTTTATGTTTATGGAACATCCTTTAATCATTGTCTCCATAATCTTCATAAAGTTTTGCAGAGATGTGAAGACACTAACCTAGTATAGAACTAGGAGAAATGCCATTTTATGGTTCAAGAAGGTATATTACTTGGTCACAAAATCTCAGGTAAGGGTATAGAAGTTGAGAAAGCAAAGATTGAAGCTATAGAAAGACTAACTCCCCCTTGAGATGTGAAAGGTATAAGAAGTTTCCTAGGCCATGCTGGATTTTATAGAAGGTTCATTAAAAACTTTTCAAAAACTGCTAGACCCTTAACTAATCTTCTTTAGAAAGGAATTGTCTTCAATTTCGATGAAATATGTCTAAATGCTTTCAACATATTAAAACAAGCTCTCATTGAATCTCCCATTATTAAACCACCTAATTGGAGGAAACCCTTTGAGTTATTCTATGAGGCTAGTCATGAAGCTGTGGGAGCAATTCTTTGACAGTATGATCGTGATGATCTCAATATTATTCATCATTCTAGCCGAACCCTAAACAGGTCCCAAAAGAATTACCTTATAGTAGAAAAGGAATTTTTCAATGTAGTTTTCTCCTGTGATAAATTTAGATCTTATATCAATAACTCAAAAGTGAGGATACATACTGATCTCATTGGCCTAAAGAAAATCCTAGAAAGGACTGATGTTAATCCAAGGATGATCAATTTTCCAAGAATTTGATTTGTAGATTCTACAAAGAAAATAGGAGATAGAGGAGACACTCATGGATGTTCAAGAAATTGATCCACCTAAAGAAGTGTCATCCATCTACATACCTGTGGGAACAACATTATCGAAAAGAAAATTCTCAATTTCTCTTTGCAATGGTTTTAGTGACCTTCTTCAACCTACTTTGTTCAAAAGGGAAAAATAAAAAGATGATCCAGAAAGGAGAAGGTACTCAATTGAACTCGTTCCCTCTAAATAATTCAGGTATGTGAAATCTGAAATTATCTTTGTTTTGGACAATCTTCTACTATTTATTTTTGCATTTCTGATTTCCTTTTTTTTTCTGATTGTACTGCCGTTTTTGCGAAGTCGGACGATAGCCGCACCCGCCCGTACCACTGATCGTTAAGAAGGTGGTAGCCATGTTATAGTTTTTGTCGTTTTGGTACAACCGCACGGTACGGGCACATCCACCCGTACCACTGGTCGTTACCGATACGGTATTGTATCACCTAATTTTTGTTCGATTCGATTTGATTAAAAAACCTGAAGTCGGTAAAAGTCGGTATGGACGGACATTACGGGCGGGACCTGTCTGTACTGCTTAGTCGGTTGGCTGGTTACCGCCTTGGAAGCCGTGTTCGCCTGGGAACGACCCGATACAGGCACGCCGTACGGACATCCTCCCATACCGGGTGGTTGTTATGTTCGCAATTTCTTCCTTTTTCGTTTATTTCTTTCCATATGTGTAGGGATTCTTTTCTTGGCCGACCCTTTTCCTTACAGTACAAATTTTCCCCTTACTCTAACCTCTTATAAGCCTTCTTAGAGGGCTTCTTTGTTTCTATTATCAAGACAAATCTGCTCCACGTCGCCTTTTCCTTCCGAGAACCTCAGAACAATGTCCTGTCCATGGAGTTTCGCTCAAGGGAGAGAAGATCCCCATGGATCATCCTCAAGGGTCATAGAGGAAGTCAAGGCTGTTGAATCAAATAAGAAATTGTAAGTCAAGGACGGATTCAAGCTTATAGAAACAATAAATGATGGGCGTAAGGTTTTTAGCCTCGATGTTGGTAAAGAAGGAGACTCCGAAGAGGTTCAACTTCATTTAGAAGAAGGTGGAGAGTTCTATTTGAAGAAGGAAAAAGAACAGGGGGAGAAGATTCAAGCAACCTTGAATTCCCCCGACCTGTCACATCTCAAGATTTTCCAAATCTTGAAATGTGAAAATAAATGAATAAAATAAAAATTTGTTTGATTTTCAGGGCCAGAAGAAACTTTTTGAATCCAATTGGAAATCTTCAAACCATTTTGAATTAAATAAATCCTAAAGGGATTTAAAAAGATAAACATTTTTAATAAAGGAAAACAAAATATTTTGGAAATACTATTTTGGATCTTTCAATAAAAGATCTGGTTTTCAAAAGAAAAGGTAGATTCATAAATAAAGATTATTTTATAAAGCCAAATTAAACCTTGGCCAAGCTTTGGATTTAAAAATTTTGTTTTAAATAAAATAGCAAGGGTTTATTTAAATAAATTAATAAGGATTTAATATCCATGTTTTATTTATAAAGGTTTTACTATTTCCAAAACATCAAAACTTATTTAATTATTTAAAATAAGTTTTCCAAATATTTTATATTCTCAAATAAAACCTACTTAAGTGTTTTGGTTTTATTTTAGATTTCAAAATAAATATTTTAAATAAAATAAATCCTAGTTGTTTTAATAATAAAGGTCTATTGTATTTAATTATTAATGGACCCTAAAATAAAAGGTTATTTTGTTTTAAACAGATTTCCAAATATCTTTTATTTCCAAATAAAACCTACTGATTTGGTTTTGAAAATATTTGGATTTCAAATGGAAAATTTATTAATTAAATCAAACCCTATTTTGATTAAATAAACAAAAGGTCCATTTTATTAAATAATGAATGGATCCTAAAATGAATAAAAATATTATTTTATTATGGAATTTTGGTATTTGCTACTGAACAGAACCAAGTTCAAAAGTTGTGAAGTGTGGTGTTTGTTTGAATTGATTTGGTTGATTAGATTGTTTTCTTGAAAATTCAAATCAGTAAATAGAAATGGAAAAAGATAAATGAATCCGACAGAAAAAAAATAGAGCAGCCCACCATCTGGCCCAGCTCCAACCCAACAGCCCACCTAGCCCACCTGTTTCCACGCCCCCGAAACATTTTTCTTCACCGCAGAAGTAACCCGCTAAGTCACTGACCGGTGGACCTCCCCCTCACTCCTTTTCCCACTGACGCAACGACCCCACTTTGCTAGCCATCGTCCTCACCGCAGCGACCAGTTCTCCCCAGTTCTGCCGTTGATTTCTCCGGCTTAATTCGCCTTAATGCCGCAAGTAAAACCTGCAGTGATCACGCACGATAAATCGTCTTCCTCTCCTCTCTGGTTTTCCTCTGTCGCCCCTCCTCGACACGCCCCCAGGCCGTCGAATTTTACTCGAACACCGCCTCTGTCCGACGACACTCCGGTGAGGAATCCGGCCGAGCCTCTTCGCCCCACGCCTCCCTGAGCACCCTAGTAGATTCCCCACCTCCTGACGCATCCGTCCGTGCCCCTCGTTCGACCACGCGCGCCCCTGAGCATCGACAACGTCTTCCTCGAGCCAGCGCCGCCGTCTGGTTCTTCTCCGACGACGTCCCCAGGTAGTATCCGACCGCCCGTCCTCTTCTCTTTCACGCACGCGTCACCGCACTGACCTTGCGCAGCTAACCTTGCCCCCTGTTTACCTTCGTGTGATCTGTAGCATCGCCTCCGACCACAACCAGGACCACATGACGCCGTTCTCAACTCCGGCGAGAGATTGCCGACCCGTCTGTGTGCCCCTACCCTACGACCACCACGTTGAGCATCAGCGAGCTTCGGCGAATCTGGTAAGCCACCCCTCTGTTCCTCTAGCTTCCCGCATCGCCGACACCGTCATCATCTGAGTCGCGCCACCGCGCAGCCACCGTCAGCGCCGCCAGTCCCTGGCAAACGCGTTGCAGCCGTAGGATGAGAATCACCTGGCTAGGATTAGATCCCCTCGAAAGGGTATGCGTTGATCTGAGCCGCACCTGCCCCTTTTAATCATGTGGTCTGTATCACTCGATCCGCACGAATCGGTACCGCCCAATCAGAAACAGCCACGTGGACGGGATTCGATTTAAAACAGAATTTTGATCTGATTAGAATGCAAATTTGTAATTGGTGTAACTTTCAAACCACACGTCCAAAAATTACAAATTTTATATCAATGGATTCAGTGGAACAAGCCCTAGCCAACCATGCCCTTGGTTTAGTAAATAGTATCTGTTAATTTACTTGTTTTTGCAGATTCATTTGTGTGCTTGTCTAGATTAGAAAAATTGTTTAAAAATGATTTTAGGGTTAAAATTTTTGCAAAATGGTTTGTTGTGACCTTACTGACCCTAGGAACCAACCCATAGTTTGGAAAATGGATTTGGTAAAGTTTAGGATGGAAAACTTGATTTAGTCATTTCCAGCCAAATGAAAATAATGGTTTTGTTATGAAAATGATTTTGAGTAAAAACTTTGGGAAAATGGTTTATACCAAACCTACTGACCCAAGACACCAAGTTTTGCAATAGCAACTCATTTGGTGAAAAACATAAAGTTTTTCTTTGATAAAAATAATTTTCACCACATAAAATAATGAATAGATTTAAAAATGGTTTAAGGACCAAAACCCTTTTTTGCAAATGACCTTGCCACTTTGGAAAATGACCACTTTTGACTTTACAAAGTTTAGAAGCCTAGTGGAGACCACCTTTGCAATTAGAACCATCTTTTGCATGCTTGCATGCATTACTTTGACTTTGTCATTTTATGTGTTGTTTTGCTTGATTGGTAGATTGAGTTTGTGCCTTGTTTGATTGATTTGTAGTGACTTGAAGAGTGTGATTGTTGCAAGGACAAAGGAGTGAACCCATACTCTACCAAAAAGGCAAGTGATGCTTCATACTTTTGTCCCATTACTTTCACTATGCATTAGTGATTTTGCTAAGTAAAACTTGCATGGATTTTGCTAAGTATAAAACTTACTATAGGAAAACCTAGTAGATGAATCCTTAGTAGGATTTTCCTAAGTTAAGATTCCTACTACTATCAAGCTTAGCCTAGCTAATAGAAAACATGGGTGGAAAATATATTCACACTATGGAAAAATATTTTGTCTAATAAAACAACTAAGTTAATGAATCCCCTGGGTGGAATGGGCTTGCTTGGTGGAGAATGGTTGAGTGGTTCACAATGCCATGAGCTTGGATTGTGTATCTCACTTGTGGAATGCCGCCCAGGAAACAAAGGGATTTGAGATGTCAAATGTTGAGAAGCTTCAAGTGCAACCACTTGGCAATATGGGCTCTGCCATGATCATATAGGTTGCAAGAACTTAGCCATATGGACAGTGGGTGGTAGTGTTTGATAGGTTGGAACGCGTCCATTTTGGTCTAAGGGAAAGCTTCTGAAAGATCTTGTCTTGGGAAACCAAGTCTTGTGGGGAAAGTGCACCACCTCTGCAGAGTGTAAAACCTAAGTACTTAGCCATGTCCCTGGTAAAGGACAATTTGAGCATCAAGACATGGAAGCAATCAAGAATCTCATCATTCAAATTTCTAAATTAAAATCTTGTGGTTTGAACAAGGGTTGTTTGAATTCTTCAATCATTGATGGAGAGATGGCTTGGTAAGAGGATCTTGAAATCTTTGATTGAGGAAATGATTTTGTCAAGCAAAAACTTAGTATTTTCAAAATGATAAGAAAAATCTATTTTGAGCAATGCAAGCCTCAACTCCACTTAGCCAAATGCATATAGATGATAGACTCCACTATACTACCATAGTATCACTTGCCAATACAATTCAAATGTATTGACCCTTTGTGGCTGTAACTTGTATGTTGCAGGTTTGATTGTTTAGAGAAGATTGATTGTTTAGGATTACAAAGTCTACAACCAACATCTTCCTATGGCACTTTGAAGATGAAGGACCCCATGACTATAGTTATTCCGCTGCAATGTAATGTAATAGCCTAATGAGCTATGTTTGATGTAATAAAATTATGTTATTCCTGGTTATAAAGTTATATTATGACCCTTGTTTCTTGATATTACATCTAAACTGTGGATGCTAGCTATTGATCCAGGGACTAGCATTGTAAAACACAGGAGGACTCTACCTTATTAGGTTGGGACCCCTACAGATGGTATCAGATCATTGTGTTGCCTGTAGGATTTGTAAACCCTAGGATTGGACAAAAACCCTTAGAAAAATAGGAGTTATATTTTGATCCAAAACTTATTTACAAAAACACTTGTAAACTCTTTCCTCAACCATTTTGTTTTCAACTCTACTTCTTCTCTACTTCAACTTGATGGAAAAACCTACCCCATGACCAAAGACTTCACCATGTGCAAAGGACTACTTCAACTTCTTCAACTCTAATGACTTCAACATCTTCAGCATGTTCACCAAGGACTTCCAACTTGGAAACCACTAAGGACTACAAGTGAGACAAGGAAATCCTATTCAAGATTTAGAGACTGAGGGAATGCAAAATAAGAAGAAACCATCAACAACTTTGAAGTATTGTGACCAAGGGATTATCTCAAGGAAACCATGATCTCATGCAAGAAGAATTAACCAAGAAGGATGGAAGGATCACAAGTAAACCATATAGATGTACCACCATATTCTAGTTAAGTCAAAACCACCATTTATGTGGTGTAACAAAAATATTTTGTTGACTAAGTATGTGCTTGAACCTTGTTTGAGTGAAAAGTTTGTTTGAGATTACATGCACATTGTTTGTGTGAATTGTGATGTGTGTGATTAGAATTGAGTCCTTAGAAATATCTTGCCTATTCTAATCTTCCTTCAACCCAAACAGATGACTACTCCAAGAGACACCAACACCAACCAAGAAGACAACATGAGAGAACTTATAGCAACCCAAAACCAGTTGAGCCAAGAGACAACTCAGCTTTTAGCCAACAACAATGGACTAGACCCAGCCATACAAAGAATTTTTAAACTTCAATCCCAATTGTTGCAAGGATTAGTTACTCAAAGGATCAACATGAGAGAAATTTTTTCCCAAGGAACTAATGACAACAAGGATGACAAAGATGTTATTCTAGAAGGAATCCAAGCTAGCAATAATTTTAGATACAAGGATCATGCATCCAAGAAGCATGAAAATCAATGCCCCAAGAAGAGAGAAAGATCTCCCACCTATGAAGAATATGAACTGGAAGAACTCCTAGCTTTGGAGAAACCCAAGAAGAAGAAGAAATGCCCCAACCCTAGAAAGAAGGATATTACTCAAGAGCAATGCTACAATTGCAAAGAGATGGGACACTATGCCAATGAATGCCCAAAAAAGAAGAAGAACCAAAGAATCAAGAAAAAGGCAATGATACCAAAGGAAAAGAAAGATATCAGCCAAGTGATGTGTTTCAAATGTAAGGAACTAGGCCACTATGCAAGCAATTGTCCAGAAAAGATGAAGAACAAGATAAACCAGTCTATGAAGGATCTCAACCTTGGACCATGAGTCAAGCATGGAAAATAAAGACATAAGTGCAACTGTTGCTTAGAGAAAATATTTCTCATGATCCCAAGAAGGATAATGTGTAATTTTTGTTTGAAAATTTTTAAGGGTGGTAGTACCCTAGTTGCTTTGAATTTGCTTGTAACCCAGCCTTCCCAAATCTTGGGACGAGATTTATTTTAAGGGTGGTAGCCTGTCACATCTCAAGATTTTCCAAATCTTGAAATGTGAAAATAAATGAATAAAATAAAACTTTGTTTGATTTTCAGGGCCAGAAGAAACTTTTTGAATCCAATTCTTCAAACCATTTTGAATTAAATAAATCCTAAAGGGATTTAAAAAGATAAACATTTTTAATAAAGGAAAACAAAATATTTTGGAAATACTATTTTGGATCTTTCAATAAAAGATCTGGTTTTCAAAAGAAAAGGTAGATTCATAAATAAAGATTATTTTATAAAGCCAAATTAAACCTTGGCCAAGCTTTGTATTTAAAATTTTTGTTTTAAATAAAATAGCAAGGGTTTATTTAAATAAATTAATAAGGATTTAATATCCATGTTTTATTTATAAAGGTTTTACTATTTCTAAAACATCAAAACTTATTTAATTATTTAAAATAAGTTTTCCAAATATTTTATATTCTCAAATAAAACCTACTTAAGTGTTTTGGTTTTATTTTAGATTTCAAAATAAATATTTTAAATAAAATAAATCCTAGTTGTTTTAATAATAAAGGTCTATTGTATTTAATTATTAATGGACCCTAAAATAAAAGGTTATTTTGTTTTAAACAGATTTCCAAATATCTTTTATTTCCAAATAAAACCTACTGATTTGGTTTTGAAAATATTTGGATTTCAAATGGAAAATTTATTAATTAAATCAAACCCTATTTTGATTAAATAAACAAAAGGTCCATTTTATTAAATAATGAATGGATCCTAAAATGAATAAAAATATTATTTTATTATGGAATTTTGGTATTTTCTACTGAACAGAACCAAGTTCAAAAGTTGTGAAGTGTGGTGTTTGTTTGAATTAATTTGGTTGATTGGATTGTTTGCTTGAAAATTCAAATCAGTAAATAGAAATGGAAAAAGATAAATCAATCAGACAGAAAAAAAATAGAGCAGCCCACCATCTGGCCCAGCTCCAACCCAACAACCCACCTAGCCCACCTGTTTCCACGCCCCCGAAACGTTTTTCTTCACCGCAGAAGTAACCCGCTAAGTCACTGACCGGTGGACCTCCCCCTCACTCCTTTTCCCACAGACGCAACGGCCCCACTTTGCTAGCCATCGTCCTCACCGCAGCGACCAGTTCTCCCCAGTTCTGCCGTTGATTTCTCTGGCTTAATTCGCCTTAATGCCGCGAGTAAAACCTGCAGTGATCACGCAAGATAAATCGTCTTCCTCTCCTCTCTGGTTTTCCTCTGTCGCCCCTCCTCGACACGCCCCCAGGCCGTCGTATTTTACTCGAACACCGCCTTTGTCCGACGACACTCCGGTGAGGAATCCGGCCGAGCCTCTTCGCCCCACGCCTCCCTGAGCACCCTAGTAGATTCCCCACCTCCTGACGCATCCGTCCGTGCCCCTCGTTCGACCACGAGCGCCCCTGAGCGTCGACAACGTCTTCCTCGAGCCAGCGCCGCCGTCTGGTTCTTCTCCGACGACGTCCCCAGGTAGTATCCGACCGCCCGTCCTCTTCTCTTTCACGCACGCGTCACCGCACTGACCTTGCGCAGCTAACCTAGCCCCCTGTTTACCTCCGTGTGATCTGTAGCATCGCCTCCAACCACAACCAGGACCACCTGACGCCGTTCTCAACTCCGGCGAGAGATTGCCGACCCGTCTGTGCGCCCCCTACCCTACGACCACCACGTTGAGCATCAGCGAGCTTCGGCGAATCTGGTAAGCCACCCCTCTGTTCCTCTAGCTTCCCGAATCGCCGACACCGTCATCATCTGAGCCGCGCCACCGCGCAGCCACCGTTAGCGCCGCCAGTCCCTGGCAAACGCGTTGCAGTCGTAGGATGAGAATCACCTGGCTAGGATTAGATCCCCTCGAAAGGGTATGCGTTGATCTGAGCCGCACCTGCCCCTTTTAATCCTGTGGTCTGTATCACTCGATCCGCATGAGTCGGTACCGCCCAATCAGAAACTGCCACGTGGACGGGATTCGATTTAAAACAGAATTTTGATCTGATTAGAATGCAAATTTGTAATTGGTGTAACTTTCAAACCACACGTCCAAAAATTACAAATTTTATATCAATGGATTCAGTGGAACAAGCCCTAGCCAACCATGCCCTTGGTTTAGTAAATAGTATCTATTAATTTACTTGTTTTTGCAGATTCATTTGTGTGCTTGTCTAGATTAGAAAAATTGTTTAAAAATGATTTTAGGGTTAAAATTTTTGCAAAATGGTTTGTTGTGACCTTACTGACCCTAGGAACCAAACCATAGTTTGGAAAATGGATTTGGTAAAGTTTAGGATGGAAAACTTGATTTAGTCATTTCCAGCCAAATGAAAATAATGGTTTTGTTATGAAAATGATTTTGAGTAAAAACTTTGGGAAAATGGTTTAGACCAAACCTACTGACACAAGACACCAAGTTTTGCAATAGCAACTCATTTGGTGAAAAACATAAAGTTTTTCTTTGATAAAAATAATTTTCACCACATAAAATAATGAATAGATTTAAAAATGGTTTAAGGACCAAAACCCTTTTTTGCAAATGACCTTGCCACTTTGGAAAATGACCACTTTTGACTTTACAAAGTTTAGAAGCCTAGTGGAGACCACCTTTGCAATTAGAACCATCTTTTGCATGCTTGCATGCATTACTTTGACTTTGTCATTTTATGTGTTGTTTTGCTTGATTGGTAGATTGAGTTTGTGCCTTGTTTGATTGATTTGTAGTGACTTGAAGAGTTTGATTGTTGCAAGGACAAAGGAGTGAACCCATACTCTACCAAAAAGGCAAGTGATGCTTCATACTTTTGTCCCATTACTTTCACTATGCATTAGTGATTTTGCTAAGTAAAACTTGCATGGATTTTGCTCAGTATAAAACTTACTATAGGAAAACCTAGTAGATGAATCCTTAGTAGGATTTTCCTAAGTTAAGATTCCTACTACTATCAAGCTTAGCCTAGCTAATAGAAAACATGGGTGGAAAATATATTCACACTATGGAAAAATATTCTAAGTCTGAGGACTTGTGATTTTGTCTAATAAAACAACTAAGTTAATGAATCCCCTGGGTGGAATGGGCTTGCTTGGTGGAGAATGGTTGAGTGGTTCACAATGCCATGATCTTGGATTGTGTATCTCACTTGTGGAATGCCACCCAGGAAACAAAGGGATTTGAGATGTCAAACGTTGAGAAGCTTCAAGTGCAACCACTTGGCAATATGGGCTCTGCCATGATCATATAGGTTGCAAGAACTTAGCCATATGGACAGTGGGTGGTAGTGTTTGATAGGTTGGAACGCGTCCATTTTGGTCTAAGGGAAAGCTTCTGAAAGATCTTGTCTTGGGAAACCAAGTCTTGTGGGGAAAGTGCACCACCTCTGCAGAGTGTAAAACCTAAGTACTTAGCCATGTCCCTGGTAAAGGACAATTTGAGCATCAAGACATGGAAGCAATCAAGAATCTCATCATTCAAATTTCTAAATTAAAATCTTGTGGTTTGAACAAGGGTTGTTTTAATTCTTCAATCATTGATGGAGAGATGGCTTGGTACAAGGATCTTGAAATCTTTGATTGAGGAAATGATTTTGTCAAGCAAAAACTTAGTATTTTCAAAATGATAAGAAAAATCTATTTTGAGCAATGCAAGCCTCAACTCCACTTAGCCAAATTCATATAGATGATAGACTCCACTATACTACCATAGTATCACTTGCCAATACAATTCAAATGTATTGACCCTTTGTGGCTGTAACTTGTATGTTGCAGGTTTGATTGTTTAGAGAAGATTGATTGTTTAGGATTACAAAGTCTACAACCAACATCTTCCTGTGGCACTTTGAAGATGAAGGACCCCATGACTATAGTTATTCCGCTGCAATGTAATGTAATAGCCTAATGAGCTATGTTTGATGTAATAAAATTATGTTATTCCTGGTTATAAAGTTATATTATGACCCTTGTTTATTGATATTACATCTAAACTGTGGATGCTAGCTATTGATCCAGGGACTAGCATTGTAAAACATAGGAGGACTCTACCTTATTAGGTTGGGACCCCTACACGACCGCCGTATCAAGATGATTGAGGTAGAATCCCCATGATCTTCTAAACATATTGAACTATTGCATCGTTATCTGGACCAGATGGATCTGAAGATAATCAAAGGTATCGAAGCAAACCTCAACATCAACCTTCAATCCATCAACACTCAAAAGCAAACTATAGAGATATACAAAGCTCTTGTGGAGCAGTTGGAGAAAGTTAGCAAGCAACGTCGGATCCGAATCTTGATCTTGGAAGCATCAAACAAGACGCTTCGAGCAAGCCTTCGTGGTTTAAGGGGTTACCCCTCTGCATACTAAAGGGCGTGCCACAGTATCAAATAAACGCAAGGAATTATTTGATCCACCCGGTTTGTCCAATCTTGGGAGATCTATGAGAGACTTGTAATCTATCTTACAATTTTTAGCATGTTTACTTTTCTGCATACATGTTAGACTTTAATTCCAGAGTTTGCATTAGTTGCATCAACTTCGAGTTCCCTTTGTTCAAGAGATGATTTATATCCATTGGGTTGTGAGACTTTGTGATATTTGAAGTATGTTACTCCCTCCGGTCCGGTTTATTAGGCACACACGTAGTTTAAGACAAACTTTGACCATCAAGTTTGAATAATAAAATATGCAATATATGTCTCACAAAATATACCATTGGAAACTACTTTTGAAGATGAATCTAATGGTTTAATTTTTGTGACATCTTATGTAAAATTTGTTGACCAAAATTAATGGTCAAGGTTGTTCTTAAACTACGTGCGCGCCTAATAAATCAGACCAAAGGGAGTATGATTCATGATTATTATATTAGATGATTGAACTAGGTTGAGTGTTATGATACTTGTATAGCTGTCCTGATTTTAGGGACTTCCACACCAATAAGAGTATTGATTAGGCAATGAGAAGAAGAATTATGGTAGCATATTATAATTAAGAGTTTTCTTTGTAGACATCAAAGTAGTGAGCATGATCAAATAGCTATACTAAAAAAGGGAAAAGAATAAAAGAATAAAATATATGCATAGATAGACAAAATATGAAAGAAGCAAAAAGAGAGAGCAACTATCAAAAGAATCAAGAGTAGAAGAAAAGAATAATGATCATGCATCTTCATTACTAAACCTAGTGCTCGATACTTATAAACTCAATGATTATATGATATCTTAAATCACTATAAGCTTCTTATAATTTCAGTAATACTAGAGAAGGTGTGGAAGCCTCTAAGTCATGTAATGTGTAAAGGTATGATAATACCCCCGACGCTTCTTTACATCCGATGTTGTATTCCTGTTTCAAATTTTTGTGTAATGACTCGTGTCTCATAAACATGATAATCTTGTCCATAAGCCACCATCTTTCTCGGGGACGAGCAAGAGCCTATCTTGGGGGGAGTTGATGAGTCAAAAATTGAAGCATATTTACATTTTGTTTTTGCATAAATAGAGTAGGGATCTTTGTATTTCACTACGTTTGTGCACACTTTTTTGTTTTTATTTCAATAGGATCCTGAATCATTAAATCCATTATGAACATATCAATTAGAGCTATCATATTGTACTATAATATGATATTTTTGAAGTGATAAAAGTCATTTTATGGATTTACCTTCGCACCTGGGAAAATACCAAACGAGGGGAAGCAACCAGTGCCGATAACGACCAGAGGTATATGCGGAGCCTGCCCGTACTGTCCGCCCATACCAGGTTCCATCGGGTTTGCCTCGTCAAATACTTTCTCCAAGCAAAGACGTCAGGAGGATCCGACATTCACATCCACCAGAAACCACGAAAAAACACATCTGAAAGGGATCTGAATGAGGAACTTGGCTAGGGAGAAATCCCTGCTGATCCACGGATCACTGGAGGATAACGCATCATCCCCTTAATCATAAACCGCTGCATCTACATCACCACCATTACCCCCTCCCTTCATAAATTATATCTTGTTGTAATTCCAGATTCAATTGTGGTTTGCACAAGATCTATTTCTGAAGGGAATATTCCTAAGAGGCAATAATAAGGTGGTTATTATATTATTCCTTGTTTATGATAAATGTTTATTTCTCATGCTATAATTGTATTAATTGGAAACCTTAATACATGTGTGTTTAGTAAACAAATAAAGAGTTCCTAGTTATGCCTCTCATATAAACTAGCTCGTTGATTAACATGATGATCAAGGTTTCCTGATCATGGACATTGGATGTTGTTAATAACGAGGTCATAACATTGGTGGAATGATGTGATGAACATTCATCCGAAGTAAAGTAATATAATTAAAGGCATGATGTTTAAATTACTATAACATCATTACAAAGAACTTTAGTCCTTAGACCATGAGATCATGTCAATCACTAACATATGAAGAATGTCTTGATATCATCAAACGTTACACCGTAACAGGGTGACTATAAACGTGGGTTTATATACTCTGATAATGTTATGTAGAGGATCATGGATCAAGAGTGTGATTTTTCCATCCAAATGACGGAGAGATATACTCTGGGCCCTCTCGATGATAACACGTTGATATAGCTTGCAAGCAAGTGATGGAGATCACTAGAATGTTATATCATGGGAACAAGAAAAGAGTACATGTCGGTAACGAGATAAAACTAGGTATGGGGATACCGATGATCGAATCTTAGACATGTAAAACATCACGAGACAAAAGGACTTAGTTAAAATGTTAAAGGTTCACACAATCACAAGAAGTCATCATTGAATGTGTGGGAGTTAGTATGGATATCCAGGTCCCGCTACTGATTATTGATTGGAGAGGGGTCTCGATCATGTATGCATTATTCATGAACCGTAGGGTGACACACTTAAGGGATATCGACACCATTTGGAGCAAATAAGATGCCAGAGAACAAAAAGGAAAACGCTGGAATTATTTCAATATAAACCGGAATTGTTTTGGGTGAAATTGCTGAAACTGGTTCTGCATAAAAAATTGAAATGTTGCAAGGGGTTTTATGTGAATGTTTGTTAATTAATGTAATTAACAAAATTCTGAATAAAATAAATAAAATAGTTTTATTAAATGAGAGATACATTAATTTTGGTGGAAAATTAATGCATGTGAGTGGAGGTGTGATTATGTGGGTGGAAGATACACTCACCATAATGGAGGGAGTGGTGGGGGCTCCAACCATGGCCGGCGGCCATGCCCCTTAGGCAGGCCCCCTCCCCTATATAAGGAGAAACTCCTCCTCCTCATTCCATACACCTCCTCATGAAGGATATTTCTCCCCCTCTAGTATTTCCCCCATGGTCTGGGACTAGCGAGATACATGTTCCTGGTGGCTTTTTCTGGAGAGAGGATTTTCTATTTCCACTGCATTTCTAGAGGGAGGTCGCGAAGGTGGTCAGGGTTCCGGATACGTGTGAGATCACGGTTGCACCAATGCTTTGCGGTGCTGGACTTGCTGGTACTGGACAGGCTGAACTTCATCATGATCTTGAGATCGACAAGTGAATGACTACATCATCCATGATAATTATCTCATAACGCTTTGTCAGTCTTCGAGGGTAAGTTCTCTATGGATGTATATCCACCCGTTGCTTGTATCTAGATAGATAGATCTTGGTGCTTAGTTGTTCCCACCGTAGGAATTTTTTTGTTTTCTATGCTGCGAACCCAACAGTGGTCTCAGAGCCGGATCTATGCGTAGATGCTTTGCATGGGTAGTACACAGATATGGTTATGTGGGCGCTGATGGTCACGTTATTGCTTCTTATGTGTATTTTGGATATTAGTGGCATAGTGGGAGGAAGCGGCCTAGACAAACTTTACATGTCCTCGCACATGAGACCTATTCCACACTTGACATGCAACTAGTTTTGCCTATGTGGCTTGCGGGTGTCTGTCTCTCCTACTATAGTAAATATCTGATTTACAACAAGTTGCCAATAATTTGATTACCATCTTTGTGGTTCCATGTTCGCAGGTAAGAAAATTCTATCTTCGGAAGCACTCACCCACGTAAAACATGCAAAAGATAAATTAGAGGTGTCTAGTTTTTGGTTTTGCTTGGCAAGTACTATGATATGGTAGAATTATAATTTGTAGTATGGATTGATCTATTGGATATTATAATATGTCAATGTGTAAGTTCCATAGGCCTTGGCCTTACACATATAGGAATGATAACAAACATACCACGATGCACAATATAATGATCAAGTGCAAGAACCATATCATATCACTTTTAGCATATGATGTTTGTTTGCATCTTATATTGCTTGTTTGGCGCTTAAGTAGCATTATAAGATGATACCTTATTTAAATATCAAGATAAAAATGTGTTCTTCCTTAGTATCCACCGTTGAAAAGTTCGTTGTTTTAGACACCACGTGATGATCAGGTGTGATAGACTCAACGTTCACATACAACGGTTGTAAGACAGTTTTACACACGCGAATACTAAGGTTCTTACTTGGCGAGCCTAGCATGTACATACATGGCCTCGGAAACTGAACCGAAAGGTAAAGCATGAGTCATATGTTTGATATGATGCCCATATTGATGCCTCCATTGAAGCTACAACTTACTCACATGATGATCAGACTTGATGTAGTGGATTTGGTTCATGTAATCACCAAAACAACTAGAGGGATGCTGGTTTTGAGTGGGAGTTCATTTATAATTTGGATTATGTAAGACCCCACCTTTGTAAAGGTAAAGGTCCCTATGATTGCAATGCTAGTCCCTGGTTCAATGCTAGCATCCATAGTTTAAGATGAAGTACACAGATACAAATGTCTTTATTACATCATCATTCCAGAGAGAACATAGTCTTTTACAACTCCATAGCCATAGGCTAGTACAAGAGTTCAACTGAACAAAATAAAGTAAAGTCTTCATCTTCATGTGCCACAGGCAAACATGTTGAGTGTAGACTCATAACCCTAATCCTCATCAGAGTAACCTGCAACATCACAAGTTGCAGCCACAGTGGGTCAATACATTGAAATAGTATTGGCAAGTGATACCTTAGTAGAATAATAGTTTCTAGCTTCTATATGAATTTTGGCTAAGTGTAGCTTAGGCTTGCTATGCTCAAAATAGGTTTTGCCTATCAGTTGAAATCACTAAGTTTTTGTTTGACAAAAACTCCCAAGGAACCACTGTAAGGTTCCCAAACTTTAATAAGGTAGAGTTCCCTGTGTTTATAATGCTAGTCCCTGGATCAATAGCTAGCATCCACAGTTAAGATGTAATATCAAGAAAGAAAGGTCATAATACAACTTTATAACCAGGAATAAAATAATTTATTACATCTTACATAGCTCATTTGGCTATTTCATTACAATGCAGCAGAATTTAACAATAGCATGGGGTCCTTCATCTTCAAAGTGCCACAAGCAAACATGTTGGTTGTAGACTTGTAATCCTAATCAACACATCTCACTAACATCAAACAAACCTACAACATAACAAGTTACAGCCACAAGGGTCAATACATTTGAATTGTATTGGCAAGTGATACTATGGTAGTATAGTGGAGTCTATCATCTATATGCATTTGGCTAAGTGGAGTTTAGGCTTGCTTTGCTCAAAATATATTTTCCTTATCATTTGAAAACACTAAGTTTTTGCTTGTCAAAATTACCCAAGGCATCTCCTAATAGAAATTGGTGATCCTTCAACCCTTGTTCAACCACAAGTTTTTAACTTAGAAATTGGGATGAGGAGATTCTTGATAGCTTCCATGTCTTGATGCTCAAATTGTCCTTTACCAGGGACATGGCTAAGTACTTAGATTTTACACTCTGTAGAGGTGGTGCACTTTCCCAACAAGACTTGGTTTCACCAAGACAAGATCTTTCAGAAGCCTTCCCTTAGACCAGAATGGACGCGTTCCAACCTATCAATCCCCTACCACCAACTGTCCATTTGGCTAAGTTATTGCAACCTATATGATCCAGGCAGAGCCCATAATGCCAAGTGGCTGCACTTGAAGCTTCTCAACATTTGACATCTCAAATCTTTGTTCCTGTGTGGCCATACACAAGTGATATACACAAGGTAAACCATATAAATGGGCCTTGTGAACCACTCAACACAAACCATTCCTTCCATTCCACCCAGGTGATTCATTCACTTAGTTGTTTTATTAAACAAAACACAAGTCCTTGACTTAGAAATATTCCATAGTATGAATATATATTCCACCCTTGTTTTCTACTAGCTAAGCATGATAGTAGTAGGAATCTTAACTTAGTAAATTTCTACTAAGGTTTCATCTACTAGGATTTCCCATGGCATAGTTTATACTTAGCAAAAATTTCATGCAAGTCCTACTTAGAAATATCACTAATGCATAGTGAAAATAATGGGACAAAAGTATGAAGCATCACTTGCCTTTTTGGTAGAGAATATAAGTTCACTCCTTGATCTTTGCAATATTCACAGTCTTCAAATCACTACAATTCAATCAAGCAAGCAATATTTCAATCTACCATTCAAGCAACATCACATAAAATAATAGAAACAAAACAATGCATGCAAGTAGGCCAAACTTTGTTTTATTTACAAAAGTGGTTTATAATAGGTTATAAACATTCTCAAACACTTATTGGTCATTTTATGAAGTGGCAAAACTATTTGCAAAAGATTCTACCTATAAACCATTTTTTAAACCAAAGCATTATTTTATGTGGTGGAGAAATGCTTTTAATAAGGCAACAATCTATAGGGTTCACAAAATATGTTTTCAAATCATAAAACCTTGTGTTTAGGGTCAGAGAGTTTAAATCAAGACATTTCCCAAAGGTTTTCTCCAAAAAGCATTTTTAACAAATAAACAATATTTTTATTTGACTAGAAATGGTTTAAATCAAAGATTTATTCTTTTTCTTCACCAAAGATATTTTTGAAACCACAATTTGATTTCTATGGTCAGTGGGTTCAAAATAAACCATTTGCCAAAGATTTTATCTCAAAAATCATTTTAGAACAAATTTTATATTCTAAATATTCCTACACAAGTTTCTGCAAAAACAATCAATTTAACAGAAACATTTTACTAAACAAAGTGCATGGTTGGAAAGTAATTGTCTTGCTGATTCCATTGATATAAAATTTCCAAAATTTGGACGTGTGGTTTGAAAGTTATGATTTTACAAAATTGAACAACTAATAGAACAAATCCTGGTTTTTTATAAACAGACAGGGCCACGTGGACTGTTCTGATTCGACGAAAACGATTCGCGTGGATCGCTTCCTGTGAGGCGTTGGATCTAACTGAATCACACGGATCAGATCGCATATCCCTTCATTTTAAGTGAATCTATCGCGTGTCTCGGATCTGGATCGGACGGCTACTGCGCGTTTGACCAAAGGCTGGCGGCGGCGTGTCTGGTGGCGGTGGTTCGGTGAATCTAGGAAGCGAGGAGAGGAACGGAGGGGCTCACCGGGAGCGCGGAGTCGTGGTGATGCTCAAGGTGGTGGTAGCTCGTCGAGGGGCGCACGGTGGTGACGGCACTCGCTCACCGGAGTTGCTCCTGGCGACGGGTTCGCTTGGCCGTTGTCAGGGACGAACGAATGGTGCCGTTAAACGCGTAGGAAAGTGGTGAGTATGGGAGCATCAAAGAGAGGGGGCGGCGCGGTCGGATGTTTACCTGGAGAGCTCGACGGAGAGAAGACAGACGGCGGCGCTGCTTCATCGAAGACGCAGTCGAGGTTGCAGGGCAAGCGAGAGCGAGCTGGCAGCACTGGAGTGTGCGCCAGAGGCTGGGGAATGTCTTCGTGTGGTCGAGGAGTCGAGGGGCGGCGGGGAGTGGCCGGAATTGCCGCCGGAAGGCATCGAAGACAGAGACGTTGTCGCAAGTAATACAGGCAGCCTAGGGGCTCCGGTGGTGTGGCGTCTGGGGGTAAATGGAGAGGGGAGGGAGGCGATTAAGAGGGCATTGTCGCGGGGTGGATTCACTGCAGCGTTAACGCGAATTTACTCGAGCAATTCAACGGCAAAAATGTCCGGGCGTGGTTAGCGCGGTGAGGAAGACGATGACGTGGACGTGGGGCCTGTTTAACAGCGAGTGAGAGAGAGGAGGAGTGGGTCCAGCTAGTCAGTGGGTTTGCGGGTTCCTTCTGCGGTGAGAAAAACGTTTCGGGGAAGAGAGGGAGAGGTGGGCTGCTGGGCCTGGGCTAGGCTTTGCCGAGCTGGGCTGCTTTTGTTTATTTTTTTTGTACAGATTCTTTTCCCTTTTTCCATTTCTATTAATCTGTTTTGATTTTGTTTAATTATTTCAAACATCAATTTGATTTCAAACCTCAACCAAAATTTGTGTAGATTCAAATACTAATTAATAGTTCATTTTAGATTCAAAATTAGAATATTTCTTTTATTCTTTTAGGGTCTTTTAATTATTTAAAAATAGGCCCATGCATTTAAATTCAATTATTATAAAATATATTTTAAACCCTTATTTAATTTCAATTCTCACAAAAACTTTTCAGTAGCTTTATTTATTTAATAGAGTGTCAAATAATTCACCTTGACTTATTTGGAAAATGATTTATTTATAATTTTTAATTTGGGTACTTGTCCCTTATTCTAATGAAATTAAACATGGTTTTAAATCCATAATTTTTATTTAGAAGATTTCTTTGATCACATTTGAGTTAATTAAATAACTTTTATTCCACTTGGGTAAATTCCAAATTCTATTTCCCATGATTTATTTAATCATTTCTAATAGGGATTTTATCTTTATTCAAATAGGATTTAGTTAATGCCCTTTTAATTAATTTGAAAACACTTTATCCATTATTTTATTTGGATTTGGATTATATTCATTCCATTTGCTTATGGATTAGGACAAGATTTTATTTGGTCTATCAAATATTCCTCATTTAATATTTCTATCTTTATCTTATAAAATCCATAACTTTTTATTTATAGATCCAAAATTGGTGATTCCAATTTGTATAATTTTATTTAATATTTATTTATCCTTTTAAATATCTTTAGGATTATTTGCTCACCATTTGGTATGGATTTCTATATGGTTGCTTTATTAGATTTGGAAATTCAATTTCCTTATCTTATTAAATTCATAAGATTTTACCTATGGCTCCAAATTGAATGAAATCAATTTATATGGTTTTATAATATTTCCCTTTGTCATTCTTGGTCATTTTGAAATGTTTGTTTAACCAATTTTATATGGATCAAATCCATAGTTTTAGAGATAACTTGAAAATGTTTTTCTTCCATTAGGGTTTTAGAGTTTTGGTTTATTCTCCAAGTGTTTAAATTTCAAGATGCATTTTATGAGGAAAGCATTCCACTTGATTTGAATTTAGTTAGATTCAAACATTAACCAAAGTTTGTTCAAGATGGGATTTTAAGTTTCTATTTAGAAACAAAAAGTATCTTTTCACCCTAAAATTCAACAATTATTTATTTTGTTTATTTATTTTTCACATTACAAGATTTGGAAAATCTTGGGATGTGACAGGCTACCACCCTTAAAATAAATCTTGTCCCGAGATTTGGGAAGGCTAGGGGTTAAAAATTGGCTCAAAGCAACTAGGGTACTACCACCCTTAAAAATTTTCCAACTAGATTACTTCTTGGCTTGCTTGGGATCTTGTTGAAACTTCTCTGGGCAAACATCTGCATAGTGTCCTTTGTTCCCACACTTGAAACATGTGACAAGGTTGAGATCCTTCATAGGCTTTATCTTGTGCTTCATCTTTTCTGGACAATTGCTTGCATAGTGTCCTTGGTTACCACAATTGTAACATGTGACAAGATTGAGTTCTTCACGTATCTTCTGTGGACAAGTTGATACATAATGGCCTAGCTCTTTGAAGTTGTTGCACCACACTTGGTTAATCTCCTTATACTTTTTCTTCTTTTCTGGACATCCATTGGCATAGTGTCCCATCTCTTTGCAATGGCAACATTGCACTTGGCTTTTGTCCTTCTTCTTCTTGGGTTTCTCCAAAGCTAGGAGTGCTTCTAGTTCATGCTCTTCATATCTTATATCAAAAGGTGGGAAAGTGTCCTGGTCTCCTTGACCTTTTCCTTGGATAATACATATGTCTCCTCTTTGGTCCATCAAATTGAGTCATATTGCATGGAGGTGCAAGCTGAGGTTTTCCTTTGTCTTCATCCTTCTTGGTAGAAGTTGTTCCCTTATGGTAGTCTGCAATCAATTGTTGCACTCCACCTTGTTTCCTTTGTTGAACTATGGAATAGATGGGGCATTGGATAGGGACATGATTATTTCCTTCACATAGGAAACAAGTAGCTTGAGATGTGAGGCATTCATTATTTGGATGTTTCTCTTCACAATTGGGGCATTGATCTTCATGCTCTTTGGAAGTGTGATCCTTATCTCCACAAATATTACAAGCTTGGGTTCCTTCTAGAATATCATCCTTGACATCCTTGTTGTCACAAACTCCTTGGGAGAGTTATCTCTAAAGGATCGTATGGGCACCTAGAGGGGGGGTGAATAGGTGCTACTTCAAATTTTACTCTTTTTCAAAATAAGGTTTGACAAGAAAGGTAAATTCTCTAGAATATGCAACTATAGTGAATTTACCTATATGTCAAAGGCTAACACAACACTAAGCAAGAACAAGTAAGTAAAGTGCGGTAAAGGATAGAAGTAACCAAGGGAGTGGACGTGGAGACACAAGGATTTGTTTCCCGTAGTTCCTTCCTTTTGATGGGAAGTACGTCTACGTTTGGAGAGGGGGTGGTTTCAAACCACCAACGCCACGAGAGGCCTCCCTTGTTCTCTGATGAACGTCACCCCAAAGGGCTCGATTCACCTTCCACTATATCGGCAACCTTCGAGGTGGAAGCCGGCACCTTTACAACAAGTTTGGGGCACACATCCACAACTGAATTGGAGGCTCCCAAATACAAGAAAGCTGTCAAGACAAATCAAAGACAAGCTTGTAAGAACCAAATCAAAGTTAGCGTTTCCAAAGAAACACTAGAGCTAGGGGGCCCTCAAGTGAATGAGGGGGAAATGAAGATCTCTCTTGGTGAAGATGTGAATCAAGGCCTCCTCCTTCGATTCTCCAAAGATCAATGACTTTGGATGGTTGGATGAAGAGATCTTGTGCATTTGGTGGCTCTAATGGTGTTGGTGTTCTTGAGCAGCTCGAGCAACTGGAGGAAGAAGATAAGGGTCCCTATTTATAGACAGCCCCCTCCACGAACCGTTTTCTGACCGTTGTAGAAAAGTCAGACCGGAGACTCCGGTCTGTAGACCGGAGACTCTGGTCTACACCGGAGACTCTGGCCAATCTCCAGACCAGTCTCCGGACTGGCCATCTGACTGACCCAGCCCATTTCTTCACCAGCAACACCGGAGACTCCGGACTTCCAACATCGGAGACTCCGGTCCGACCAAAGTCCCCGAATAATCTCCGGACCAGTCTCCGGACTAACCATCTGACTAACCCAGCCCATTTCTTCACCAGCAACACCGGAGACTCCGGACTTTGAACACCGGAGACTCCGGTCTTACCAAAGTGCGGAGACTCCGGCCAATCTCCGGACCAGTCTCCGGACAGGCCATCTGACTGACCCAGCCAAGTCCTGGGAGGCACCACCGGATCTAGCACCGGAAACTCCGGACCACACCGGAGACTCCGGTCTTGGAAGACCGGAGACTCCGGTCTGGAGTTTCCAGAACAGTGGCAAATGTGTGTGGTCTTTTCCCAAGAATGTGTGTGATGTTTATCTGTGGTCAAACCAACCTGTGGACAATAACAAACTGTAAAATGATCAACTTGTTGTTACCGAACACCAAAAGTGATTATGACAATAAATGCCCTTTCAATCTCCCCCTTTTTGCTGTTCGATGACAACAAGTGATTTGCATGGAATAACATATAAATGTGGCTCCCCCTGACTATGTGCAGCAAGATAATGAAGTAAATCATGTAAGGAAGATAATATCACTGAAAGCACACATAAATCTCACATGAGTTACAATAGGTGTTGCACACAAGCACATAGTCAAAGACACTCATAGGAACAGTAGATAACACACATAAAGTTCAAGTTCGAATATCCAAATAACAAATAGAAAGGTAAATAACGGCAGATAGTCGCAAATCCCAAATCCCGAGTCCCATGCAAAGCGATGAGAATGTCTTCTCCCCCTTTGGCATCGAAACGCCGAAAAGGGAAAAGACCTATACTAGCGCCCCAAATACTCAGTAGTCATCGTCATCCTCGTCGTCCTCGGCATCCTCATCCTCATCCTGGTCATCCTTGTCCTGGTCACCCTCATCCTGGTCATAGTCATCATCATCATCATCCGGGATAGCAGGCCCTTGGCCATGAGGGCGAGAAGAGGAAGTACCCTGGTATCCAAACCCAGAGGTGACATCAGCAAAGGTCTTCCAGTCCACCAGACTCTCCTGTTGGGCATTCCATGCCCCAAAAGAGAGAGTGTGATCAGACTCTGTGGACTGCTGAGCCCCATGCTCATCATTGTATTCATCTTCACCTTCCTCAGTATCAGCGGCACCCTGGTCCTTGATCTCTTTGAGGAGCTTCTCCATGCGGCGGTTGCTTTGGTAAGATGCATGCTGCTGCTTGCGAATGTCAACATTCATGCAGCAAAGAGTCCTCTCCTAGAAACTGGCCTTCTTGACCTTCTCATGCACATAGTCTCTAGTCATGGTAGGCATAGGGACATTTGAGGCATTCTTCCTCCAAACTCTGGGTGGAGAGGGAGCCCTCTCCGTCTCAGTCTCTTCATCATCATTTCCATATCGGCGCCTTGGAGTTGGCCCCATGTGCCCCTTCTGCTGCAGAGAGACCAGAGTGTCCATCGTGAGGTGTGGTGGAATGGCTTGTGGAGAATCATGCGGCTGCGAGTTGATGAGTCTCATAATCAAGGGTGCATATGGAGGATATTTATTGAATAGAATTGCATGGAACATCTCCTCGAAAATGAAGTCCATCACATCAATGAGTGCATCCTCAGCCTCTGGTCCAGTATTGAAGGTCCGGTGAGTATGGTACAGGAGGTTGACAAGTCCTCCCCTGAGAGCATCATCATTTCCAGCACTTGGAGCAATGGTGTGACGGAAAATCCTCAGCATAAGGTTGTAGAGGGGCTTGAGTCCCTTGGAGGCCCCCACAACACCATCATCATACAGAGGTGCCAGTTTTTGCTTGTTCTCACCCAAGGCTGCTGAGTGCATGCGCAGCCCCACAGGAGTAGATACGCCGTGGAAAGTCTCAAAGATGACATTGGCAAAGTCATGGAAAGTAGCTGTGCAGCGAGTAGAGCCAGTCATCCACACCATAGTCCTATCAAGATCAGTCCCAAACACCACAGTGGCATAGAACTGCTGAACGAGGTGCACACTGTAGTCTTCATGCAGCTCCATCAAGTTGTAGAGACCCAGCTTCTCACAGATCCACAGGGCATCACTGAAATACAGGCTCTGGCGCATTTGCTCAATGTTCATGAACTTCTGAGGGCAAACAGGTGATTTGGTGAGTACACCATACACATCCTTCATGAACACACTCTGCTCTTTCCTCTAGAAACGAGGGTCATCACTGGTACGAGGTAGTGCATAGAAATTTGTCTTCCTCAGCTCACGGAACTCCTCTTTAGACATCTTGGCTAGGGACTGGAGGTTGTCATACTTGGCTCTCTTTGCACGTTCCTCCCGTTCAGCCATTTCTTGATCCCTCTTCATGTAAGCTGCATCACGTGCCCGCTGTTTCTGGTTGGATGGAGGCACAATAAACTGACCCTGAGCTTCATCATAGCGAGGATTGACCCTTTGGGACTTGGCCTTGGTACGACGAGGGCGACTACAACCATCACCTGTGAACAGCAGTGAGGGAGATAGCATGGAGATGAGTATATATGTCCCAAAGATGCAGTACAGGAGCTTTGATGCATTTCTGGACTACTTTGATCCACCCAGCACCGGAGTCTCCGCACCAGACACCGGAGTCTCCGGTTCAGACCGGAGTCTCCGGTCCTGGGGACCGGAGTCTTCGGCCTGGACCGGAGTCTCCGGACCTAAGTCCGGAGTCTCCGGCCAGGAGGCTCGGGTATGCGATGGGGAGATGCTGGTGAGGGTAAATCTAGTAGATCGGGTAATGCAACAAGTCTAAAGTACTAGAGTGCAAGCAAACAAGTGATTCCAATGGAAAAATCAGCAACGATCCTCAAAAACACATCTAGGGATGAACCCTAGGAGGAAAAAGGAGAGGAGAGGTACCAGATCTGTCCATGGGATCGATTCCTTCGGTGGGAATGACCCAATGGAGGAGAGGA
This sequence comes from Avena atlantica, assembly GCA_910589765.1. Taxonomy (NCBI): domain Eukaryota; kingdom Viridiplantae; phylum Streptophyta; class Magnoliopsida; order Poales; family Poaceae; genus Avena; species Avena atlantica. The sequence goes on from OU342739.1 coordinate 46,977,992, forward strand.
GGAGGTTGGCCGGCTGCACGGCGGATCCCGGGGGCTTCTTGACCTCCGGGGAGGATTTTTGGAGGAGGAGGCGACGGGTTTGGAGGTAGGGGACGGGGTGAAGAAAGAGGAACTGCTGTTCCAGTTCACCCCGTGCCCCTTCTTTAAGTGACAGAAACCGTCCAGACCGGAGACTCCGGTGTTTGTACACCGGAGACTCCGGCCCTCCTCGACCAAAAATTCCAGGAAAGGTGTTTGGGGACATATATGGGAGATAGATGGTTTTTAAGATAGGAAAAGGGTTTGGGTTGAGACATCAAACTGTGAAGAACCAATAAGAGCCATGGAAGTTCGAAAATAATCAGAAAAGCTCCAAGAGACGAAAAACAATCAAATGACGAACATGAGTAAGTGCCAACCTCTCAAATGAGAGAGGGCGGTGGCCTTGGCCACCATATTTGAGTATACTTGGCTTGGCACCACGAAGATATATCTTGGGTCCATTACCAACACTCATCATTAAGCTCACATATCACTAAATGATATTAAGAGGAATGATTTTGATTGCTTTGGGCATCATGGGGGGAGGGATGGTCCAATCAATTAGGACCAAATATGAGATGAAACATAGGTGAGAGTGCAATAACATCAAGTCAAGCTCCTTGAATCCACGATATTTAGTTCATTCCTCAAGTAGCAAAATCTTGCTTCATCAAGTGGCTTCGTGAAGATATCGGCAAGTTGATCTTTGGTTGATACATAGGATAGATCAATATCACCTCTAGCAATATGATCTCTAATGAAGTGATGTCGAATCTCAATATGCTTTGTCCTTGTGTGATCCACCGGGTTGTATGCAATCTTGATGGCACTTTCATTGTCACATAGAAGAGGCACTTTGTCACAAAGGACACCGTATTCCTTTAAAGTTTGCCTCATCCATAGCAATTGGGTGCAAGCACTAGCAGCAGCAACATACTCGGCTTCGGCGGTGGAGAGAGATATACAGTTTTGCTTCTTAGAATACCAACATACCAAGGACCTACCAAGGAATTGACAAGCCCCGGATGTTGATTTTCTATCATCCTTGTCTCCCGCCCAATCCGAATCCGTGTATCCACAAAGAGCGAATGTTGAGCCTTGAGGGTACCAAAGACCATAAAATGGGGTATGAACTAAATAACGAAAGATTCTCTTGACCGCCATTAAATGGCTTTCCTTAGGAGCAGCTTGATATCTTGCACACACACCTACACTCAACACAATATCGGGTCTAGATGCACAAAGGTAAAGCAAAGAACCAATCATAGACTGGTATACCTTTTGATCCACATCTTTACCATTAGGATTTTGTTCTAGATGAGTCTTTATAGCCATGGGAGTAGGAGCTCCATTCAAATCTTGCATTTTGAATCTCTTGAGCATATCTTGAGTATACTTGGCTTGGTTGAAGAATGTTCCTCCTCTAACTTTCTTGATCTCAAAGCCAAGAAATACCTTCAAGTCCCCCATCAATGACATCCGGAACCTACTAGTCATAAGCTTTGAGAATTCATCATTAGAAGCTTTGTTAGATGAGCCAAAGATAATATCATCAACATATCTTTGGCATACAAAAAGCTCCCAATTGACCCTCTTAGTAAAAAGAGTGGGATCGATTTTCCCAACCTCAAAACCACGGTCAAACGTTAACTCTCTAAGGTGCTCATACCACGTGCGTGGGGCTTGCTTGAGCCCATAGAGCGCCTTATCAAGTTTGTAGACATGGTTTGGGAAGTTGGGGCCCTCAAATCCCGGGGGTTGCTTAACATATACCAATTCATTTAAAGGACCATAAAGGAATGCACTTTCTACATCCATTTGTTGCAACTTAAAGTTATGATGTGCCGCATAAGCAAGAAGGATACGGATGGACTCAAGGCGAGCCACGGGTGCATAAGTCTCTCCATAATCAATGCCTTCAATTTGAGAATACCCTTGTGCAACCAATCTTGCCTTGTTCCTTACTATAATTCCATGCTTATCTTGCTTGTTCTTGAATATCCACTTTGTTCCAATAACATTGCGGCAATACTTTGGCTTCTCAACTAACTTCCAAACTTTGTTTCTCTCAAAATTGTTGAGCTCTTTGTGCATAGCTTCTACCCAATCCGAATCTTCAAGAGCTTCCGACACTTTCTTTGGTTCAATCATGGAGATGTGTGCTTGGTGTTCACTGAACCTCTTCAATTGTGCTCTTGTGGAAATTCCTTTCCTTAGGTCTCCAACAACATTTTGGAGAGAGTGGTCTTTTATTTCCAACATTCTTTCTTTTCTAGCTTCGCGACGAGCGTGGATATCCTCATTATTTCTTGGAGGACCCTCTTCACCATTTTGATCCTCGTCTTGACCATCAACTTGACCTTGATCATCATTGGATTCATCCTCTACACTGGGAGGCAAGGATTGACCTTGGTCTTGATCAAGTGCTCTTCTAGCCTCAATTTGAGCACGTCTCAAAACAGCTTGGATGGATCTTCCTTGGCAAATTGACTTTGCACCACTTGACACCCCATCGAATGGACCAAGCTCCCTTTGACTAGAGTTCGCACATTGATCACTATATTGAGGGTCCACATCTTGTCTTTGGCTTGAGTCAATGTCCTCTTCGGTAGATGGAGCATGTCGAGGTTGTGAAGATGAGGGCTCCACTCGAGTGGAGCATAGTTCTTCTCGATCCGCCATAAGGGGTTCCTCAACGGGGCGGATATAACCCACACCCATTCTTCCTATGGCATCCTGAGGAATTTCATCATCTGCATCACAAGCATCAACACGCCCCCCTTGGGGACCATCATATTCTTCGAAGGTCACACTACAAGATTCTATGACGGCTCCAGAGAGCTTGTCATAGATTATATAAGTGTGAGATTCGAGACCATAGCCAACAAAAATACCCTCTAATGCTTTAGACTCGAATTTAGACAAACGAACACCTTTGATGAGATAGAAACACTTACAACCGAACACCCGGAAATAAGATATGTTGGCCTTGTTACCGGTAAGTATCTCATATGGAGTCTTGTTGATTTTCTTGCGGAGGTAGATCCGGTTTGAAGCATGGCAAGCGGTGGAGATGGCTTCAGCCCAGAAGTTGTATGGAGATTTAAACTCCGCCAACATGGTCCTAGCCATCTCAAAAAGAGTCCGGTTCTTCCTTTCGGCCACACCATTTTGTTGAGGGGTGTATGCAGCGAAATATTGATGTTTAATCCCCTCATCACTAAGGAAATCATTCAAGGTGTAGTTCTTGAACTCGGTGCCGTTGTCACTTCTTATAACCAATACGGGAACATTGTGTTGCCGTTGAACCAAGTTGATAAAGTCAATAAAAGTCTTTTGAGTTTCACTCTTCAACTTGAAGAAATAAACCCAAGAGTATCTTGAAAAGTCGTCAACAATCACCAAACAATATTTCTTCCCTCCAAGACTTGCATGATATGGAGGACCAAATAGGTCCACATGAAGGAGTTCCAAGATCTTGTTATACTTGATTTGGTTCGTGGGCTTGTGTGGAGCATCATGCATCTTCCCTAGAATACATGCCCTGCAAACACGATCTTTGGCAAAGGAAACATTTTCTTTTAGTCCAACAATATGGCCCTCTTTATGGAGACTTTGCAAAGTTCTCATATTGACATGGGCTAGTCGGCGGTGCCATAGCCAACCCACATCGGCCTTCCCGTATAAGCACATCGGACCTATAGTGGCTTGCCCCGAAAAGTCCACCACATACAAGTCATTTTCGACGTACCCAACAAAAGCGACCTTGAGATACTTGATCCACATGAGGACCACAATATCATTATCAATAAAGACGGCAAAGCCCATCTTCCCAAGAGCACGGACAAAAAGTAAATTGTATCCAAGGGTTTCAACAAGCATGACGTTCACGAGGGTAATGTCGTGAGCCACCACTACCTTGCCGAAACCCATTACTGTAGATTTTGACTTGTCGGCATATTGTGACGGTGATTTGATCTTCATTTGACACCAAGTCCTTGACAATAGACGAGCTTCCAGTCATATGACTTGTGCAACCACTATCGATCACCCATTTTGACCCTCCGGAAGCATAAGTCTACAAAAGATCAAGCTAGTTTTTAGGTACCCATTTCTCAATGGGTCCTCTTTTGTTAGCAACAAGGGTCTTGGGAACCCAAATAGACCAAGCAATATAACCATCATAAGGGCCAACATATTGTGCATACACATCACCATAATAATCTTGCATTAGAACATAGTGAGGGTTAGCACTTCCTGCAAAATCATCATGAGACATAGTTTTACCACTTGTGGTCTTACTTTCCACAATGGTCTTGTTGGTCTCTTGTGCGGGCTTGTCCTTCTTCTTCTTATTGTTCTTCTTCTTTGTTTTGGAAACAAAACCAATGCCCCCTTTATCACCACTACGCCTTTGCTTGCTCAAAAGATCATCAATAGACTTGTTGCCTTGTGGAAATGTGGCCTTAGCAAGCTCTCCCTTCAACCTAGCATTCTCTTCAAGAATAGTTGTGCAACTAGATGGAATGAAGTTACTAGGTGAAGGAATATTGGCCAATTGAGTTTGAAGCGTTTCATGGGACTTTGTGAGAGACAAGAGTTCACTCTCCAAGGCTTTGTGGGCCTTGTTAAGCAAGCTAAAGTCCTCGGCAAGTTTTTCATGAACCACACCAAACTCAACCTTGTCCATTTTAGCTCTTTTGTATTTAGCAATAGCATGATCACGCTCTTTGATGAGTTTGTTAACAATAATGTCATTGGCCTCATCAAGCCCTTCAAGTTTTAATTCAAGTGACAACCTAGTTTCTTGTTCTTCTTCTAGAGCATTGTTTAGGGCCTCTAGCTCAATCATATGTTCATGCCCAAGTTTACATCTTACATCTAGAAGCTCTTGAGTATGTGATAGTTGATCTAAGATGTTTCCAAAATGTAGCTTAGCATCACCTTCTAGGTTAGTCATAAACTCATCAAAGGCAATTAATTCCTTTTTAACATCAAGTGACATCTCATCATCAATTTCATCATTATCTAAGTGAGTAGAGCGGGATGATGAAGATACCTCCGTTCCTCTTGCCATAAGGCAAGTGGCGTTCTTGGTGGAGGAGTTCTCATTTGGAGAATCGAAGAGTGAGAATGTCGGAGTAGATGTGGTGGCAAGAGCAGCCACACCATGAGAAGTTTCCTCTTCGTCATCTTCATCATCTTCATTGTTGGAGGAGTACTCTTCATGAGTGATCAAGACAATTTCTCCCGGCTTCTTGTTGATGGGATTCCTTTTGATGAAAGGTTTCTTGTAAGGTTCCTTGAGAGTCTTCTTCATCACAAGCTTACCACCATTATCTTCTCTCTTCTCATAGGGGCAGCTTGCCACAAAGTGATATCGGTCACCACAATTGAAGCAAGTTCTCAACCTAGTGGTGTTCTCTCTTTTCCCATTTGGATTGCTTCTTCGTTGCATTTCCATCTTGGCCTTGGCGGGGTTCTTCCAAAAGTTCTTTGCATAGAAAGCCATATATTGACTATGAGCAATCTTGACGTCATCGGGATGGTCCAAGGAGAGGCCTTCATCACTATCATCTTCATCTTCAAGGTCCACAGCTTTGGCCTTCAAAGCAACATTGACCACATTGCTCATACCGAGAGCACGAGCACGGGCATCTTTGGCATTCTTGGCGGCGACCTTGAAAGCGGCCATCTCTTGCATAACTTCATTTGTGGTCATGAGATGATAGTTGTGTCTTCCCTATAAGCTCTTCAAGTCGGTGGGCTCAAAAGGCATGAGTGCACTCACATATTTCCTTTTTATCCATGCATCATCCACATGTGAGGCACCCACATTACTAAAAGCGGTGGCGGTGGTCTTGAGCCTTCGATACATGTCTTCGTGGTCTTCACCTTCTTTCATGTAGAAACCTTCGGCTTCATTGCTTAGAGCATCATATTTGTTCCTCCTCATACTCTCATTTCCAACAAACAACACAGTGAGAGCATCCCAAGCTTCCTTGGCAATACTAAAGTGCTCAATGTGTGGGTAATCCTTTGTTCCCAATCCTTGTTGAATCATATGCAAAGCAGTGGCATTGAGTTGACTATTGACAACCTCTCTTCTTGTCAAGTTGTTTGGATCCCCAATAAAGAGTCCATGCTCGATGATGTTGCATAGTTCAATGCAAGAGCTGCGCATATGAGTCCTCATTAGTGATTGCCATTGAGCAAAAGTAGCAGACTCTTCTAGCTTAGGTGGGTCACCTCTATTGTACACATGAGGGTGAGGGATGGGAGGATCGGGGGAGTACCAAGAATCACGGTGCTCACCCTTCCCCCCATCAAGTAGTGTGGAGGAGTTAGCATTGTCTAGTTTGTCCCCTACCACCATACCTTCGGGGGATACCGGAGTATTCCCTTTAGGTACGGATGGTAGTTCCTCTTGAGGAGATGGGGGTGATGAGCCATCTTTGTCTTTAAGAAGTTGCTCAAGCATCTTCTTGACTTCGTTGACCAAGGAAGATCTCAATCTTGTTTCCAAGTTTCTGAGATCTTCCATGGTCACCGGGGTTGACTCACTACCACCATCCCCTTCTTGGCTACCCATATTCTCTTAGGCGGTAAAGCCAGAATAAAGAGACGAGGCTCTGATACCAATTGAAAGGATCGTATGGGCACCTAGAGGGGGGTGAATAGGTGCTACTTAAAATTTTACTCTTTTTCAAATTAGGGTTTGACAAGAAAGGTAAATTCTCTAGAATATGCAACTATAGTGAATTTACCTATATGTCAAACAAGCACAAACTAACACAACACTAAGCAAGAGCAAGTAAGTAAAGTGCGGTAAAGGATAGAAGTAACCAAGGGAGTGGACATGGAGACACAAGGATTTGTTTCCCGTAATTCATTCCTTTTGAGGGGAAGTACGTCTACGTTTGGAGAGGGGGTGGTTTCAAACCACCAACGCCACGAGAGGCCTCCCTTGTTCTCCGATGAACCTCACCCCAAAGGTCTCGATTCACCTTCCACTATATCGGCAACCTTCGAGGTGGAAGCCGGCACCTTTACAACAAATTCGGGGCACACATCCACAACTGAATTGGAGGCTCCCAAATACAAGCAAGCTGTCAAGACAAATCAAAGACAAGCTTGTAAGAACCAAATCAAAGTTAGGGTTTCCAAAGAAACACTAGAGCTAGGGGGCCCTCAAGTGAATGAGGGGGAAATGAAGATCTCTCTTGGTGAAGATGTGAATCAAGGCCTCCTCCTTCGATTCTCCAAAGATCAATGACTTTGGATGGTTGGATGAAGAGATCTTGTGGATTTGGTGGCTCTAATGGTGTTGGTGTTCTTGAGCAGCTCGAGCAACTGGAGGAAGAAGATAAGGGTCCCTATTTATAGACAGCCCCCTCCACGAACCGTTTTCTGACCGTTGTAGAAAAGTCAGACCGGAGACTGACTCTGGTCTACACCGGAGACTCCGGCCAATCTCCAGACCAGTCTCCGGACTGGCCATCTGACTGACCCAGCCCATTTCTTCACCAGCAACACCGGAGACTCCGGACTTCCAACACCGGAGACTCCGGTCCGACCAAAGTCCCCGGATAATCTCCGGACCAGTCTCCGGACTGACCATCTGACTGACCCAGCCCATTTCTTCACCAGAAACACCGGAGACTCCGGACTTTCAACACCGAAGACTCCGGTCTGATCAAAGTGCGGAGACTCCGGCCAATCTCCGGACCAGTCTCCGGACAGGCCATCTGACTGACCCAGCCAAGTCCTGGGAGGCACCACCGGAGCCAGCACCGGAAACTCCGAACCACATCGGAGACTCCGGTCTGGAGTTTCCAGAACAGTGGCAAATGTGTGTGGTCTTTTCCCAAGAGTGTGCGTGATGTTTATCTGTGGTCAAACCAACCTGTGGACAATAACAAACTGTAAAATGATCAACTTGTTGTTACCGAACACCAAAAGTGATTATGACAATAAATGCCCTTTCAATCTCCCATGTTGATCATTTGATCTATCACCTTGTGCAGCAATTGGGTTTGGGTTTCCAAAAACCTTTGCATGGTTGGATCTACCTCACTGGGGTTGGCTAAAAATTGAGCTTTCATTTGGTTCAACAGGGTTTGGGTTACTATGTAACATCCCAAAAATATCAAACTTAGATCATCAAAACACTAATCCTAAAGTTTAGGGTTAACAAAAACTTTTCTAAATCAATTCATGAATGCATGTATATGGGTATGCATGGATTTTTAATTTCTTTAAAAACCACCTTGTTTGTGTGATCCATTGCTTGTAAAATGTTTCTTAGATGAAATAAACATCATCTAAAACATTTCCCACACTTTTCCTAAAGACAAATAAGTCAAAACAAATATATTAAGTGAATGGTCATTTTGACCAATTTAACTCCCATGCCTACTTTGGCTGTCTCAAACTTTCAAAACCTAACAGAAACTTTTCTGGATCTTTGCACCCCTTGAATGTACTCATAACAAAGTATCAAGGCCCACTTTGTGATCATCCAGAAACTTTCAAATGCATAGTTTAAATGACAATTCAAAATTGAATCTTCTTCATATGGGAAGATCCCACTTTTTCAAAAACCACTCAAACAAGCTCAACTTTCAAAACCCAAGCATCTGCAGACTCACCAGAACCAATCTAGCAAACCCACCAAAAATCTTTTCAAAATTCAAAACTTGATTTCATGCGGCCATTTCATCAAACAGGTTGCAGACACAAATCAAACAAAACCACAAACACTATAGTGTGCAATGTTTTGAGCCTAACTTGTTCCCTAGTTAGCTCTCACACAATCCAGTAGATCATCTAGAAAGGTTAGACCAACACTAGCACCCCTGTGAGCTTGCCATTGCCATTAATGATGAACAGCCGAGCACCCCCATGTCACCCCAATGTGGACAGCAAGCTAGGAGCAGCAGCAAGCCTAGCCAGCATGTCTGGGAGGCAGCCCACCGTCTACCGCCACTGCCTGTCCCAGCCGCGAGCGTTGCCAAGCCCTGGACCACGCGCACAAGACACGCCCAGACCATGCCGAGCGTGCGCCAGAGCGCCACCCTCGACCATCACCCACAGACCGCGCGCCGCCCTCACCGCGCGCACACACTATCACCACCGACCCAGGAGACCGCCAGACATCCCCGTTTACCACCCCGCGCCATACAGCCACCGCCCGCCGTCGAAGACGCCGCCTCTGCCGCGCAGAGCACCGCCCGTTCCAGACCAAACCACACCGCCCCATGCCTCGCGACCATGTCGTTGAGCATCGCTAGGAGACACAACACCGTCCCCTATCCTTGCCCATGCCATTAGCTGCCTGTAACGTCGCCTCCGACGAGCTCACCTTGCGCCCCGACGATCCCCTCGCTCGACTATAAATAGAGGCCACCCCCGCACGATTTCTTCACACCATCTCACTCCCCTCTCCTCACTGCTCGTGCCACACCATTCTCAGAGCAAGGCGAGCACCACCTCGCCGGAATTTCACTGGAGCCTGCCGCTGCCGGAGAAGAAAGGAGCCAGCAATTGGAGCCGCCCCAGGAGAATCCACCGGTACCAGGAGGTTCGCCGTCGTCGACTTCTTCGTTCGCCCGCCTCGCCGACCCGCACCAGTACCCCGGTGATCCCCCAGCATCCCTCACTGGCCGCGCTAGGTTTCGTTCTCGCCGGAGCTGTCTCGCGTCGACGATGACCCTCAGCCGTTGGATTAGAACTAGATCGAACGAACCACGTTGCCCCATACCGCTTCGCCCAGCCCCGTGTCACTGACGAGTGGGGACACTCACTTAAGCAGCCCGCGGGAGCACTGCGCTTAGCAGGCCGGCCCGTTAGAATTTCCCGCGCAGCCCAGCAATTCAAATTAAATCTTTTCTTTTTAATTTCAAACACACTTCTGTACCCAACTTCAAAAATCAACCCAGATCAATTCAGTGCACCAAATTAGATGAAACCAATTTTGTTGGAAAGGTCTGTGAATGTTTAATCCAAGCCCGTTGGATTCAAGTCATTTGGATCTATAGATCACCCATAGCAAAAATAACAAGGCAGAAGCTTTTATGCATTCAAACATTTTTCAAATTTAAACCATAAAAGCTTTTGAGTTGATTCCAACTCTCAAAAATCACTTTCAACCATACCTTTCAAAATATATAAAAAGATATATAGGTTACTTGTAGAAATTTTGTTCAAGCAATAAAAGAATGCTTCATAAGCATTTCTAGCCACTTTAATTAATTAAAATAAAAGGGTAAAACCTTATTAAATTGTGACACCACTTTAAATCACATTCCTTTGGACTACAATATGTGGTGATGACATGTGTTGACATGATACCATGTTTGGTTTGGAGAATATTAAATCTTAATTAGTTTTTCAATGAGTAGAAATTACTTTTCTAAAATAAAAAGACTTAAACCAATCCTTAACCTTGTAATGTTAGAGATGATGCTAGATCATCTATAGGACCCTTGTGTGTGATGATTGCAAGTAGTTAAGTATTGTTTGGTGATTGTGTACCTCGTATTTATTCGTAGACGCTAGTACCGACCAAGGATACGAGGAGGAAGGAGGATACTACGAAGAGGAAGCCGAGGAGAACTTCAACCACTGCTCTGCACAAGGCAAGCTAACACTTGCAAGATACTATACCTATGCAAGCTTATATTGACATTGATTGCAAGCCTAATACTACTAGTGAATGTGCAAGCTAACACTTGCAAGATACCCTATTGTTGCCACAAACCCATGCTTGTGATATGATTACTATATGCCTTAAGCGTATGTGACCATACCCACTTGCTAAACCAATCCTAGTTTTATGGCAAGCTTCTTACTTTATTTCTTTATGAAAGCTTACTTGGAGGCTACCTAAGAGTTTGGTAGATAATAGACAGTGGTGCTGAAGGTTGCATAAAGAGCATAAAGTCTGGCCTAAGCTAGAAACCTTGATATCAGCCTAAGATATAAGGTTGGACTTAGTTGAAACTCCACTAGTTACCACCCCCCATTAGTACTACCCCACCTGTAGATGCTAGTGCTAAGCATAAAACTTGATCAACTTTAGATGGGAATACTTGGTGGAAAAATGGTTACGAAAACCTTGGAATGATGGATCATTCTATTGAAATGTTTTGGACATGTGTTGCCAAACACTTGATGATTCTGGTGATAAAAATGTTGAGGCATGAGCCTTAGCCCTTTATAAAACTGATGGTTGTCTGGATGCGATACCATTCCAATTTTATCGTACGACCACAATACCCGAAAATTGGGTAGGGCTTGACTGGAAACTTATATACCTTAGTATTAGTTCCCTCACGGCCAAGGTCTGAGCTGAGGCTACCTTGTGAAGATTGTCCACCTGTGCAGTACACAAGATGACAGTGGTCATGGTTGGGAGGCCAAACTCACAGGAGAGGTGCTTATACTAGGGAGTATAATTGAAAGGTTAGGATTGATTATCCGCATACTGAGTATGGTGAATTCAGGATTTGTTCCTGACAGATGTATCGAATGTTGTGGTGAAAGTGTACAATCTCTGCAGAGTGTCAAACTATTCGAATAGCCGCGTCCGCGGTTATGGACAGTTGGAGTGGCCATACTGTTCCCCCCTCAGACTTTTCAAAATGACTTGTGAAACGACTTGAGACTTTGACTTGACCACAACAGAGTTGTGACCGGAAATACAAGATCCCATTTAGGAGTTATAAAATTGTGACCAGCTTTGGAACTTAGTAGAGATAAATCTGGCTTCTGCAAAAAAACCCTAGAGCCTAGTGTCCTATTATCCAAAAACCCCTTTACTTGTTAGTATTAGTTTCGAGTACTTAAAGAGTACTCATGGCTTTGTCCCTGGCTATTCCCATGGACAGACTATGAAGAGGAGTACCTGGAGGATGGACCCCAGGAAGGTTACGACAACTAGGATCATCTCCCATCGTCAGCATTGCCTGTGACCCCGAAGATGGAGCCTCGCCTACGCTACCGTTATTATTACGTATTCCGCTGCTTGATGTTGTATTAAGGACTGGATCATGAGATCCCTATTTGTGTAAGAACTTATGTATCGTTGTAATGGATGAAGTACTATGGTATCCAATTCTGTTATGTCTCGCAAAAATGGTAATCCTGGGATTGCGATGTATGGCATAACAGGCATCTAGGAATGAAAAATCCGGGTGTTGACAAGTTGGTATCAGAGCCATCCTGACCATAGGAGACCCTAGTTAGATTGGACGCGGAACCCAAAAACTTAGTTTCAAAACTCGAGAAAAAAAGTATTTACAAAAACTTATTCTCATTCTTACCTCTTAAATTCTTTAATAAAACTTCATGTTCCTCACAAACTCTTGCAAAATATATAAAATTTTGACACACTTGATCACTTTGCTAATCTGCTCATCCTCTATTTTTATAGATGGACGTGAAGTACAGCAAGTTTTACCAACTCGGGAATGGAGGAAACCTTATATTTGAGAGGGATCTGGATCAGCTTTCGGAACTCCTGGAGCGCCCGCATCCCGAGTTCTTCGGAGCTCAGCTCAATGATCAAGGGGGGGAAGATCTGCAGTGGCTAATTTTTGCAAGTCTCTGAGGAAAGATTGAACCTCCCACTGCGGAGGTAATTCAGTTTACCTTGAGGGAAAACAACTGGCTCGATGGACTTGCCAGAGCAATGCAGGAAGCTCTTTCCCGTCTGTGTGGGCAGAGCATCAATCAGATCAAGGGTACTCGCTTTGAGTTTTGCCCAAGACGTGATGCAAATGGACAACCACTGGAAGCCCCATACCACCCCGAGCTGAAGACCCAATTGGACCACCTTAGCTTCATGATGTATGATCGTCAGCAGGAACTGGACAACTGCCGTGACTATTGCAACCACAAGTCTGCCATCATCAAGACGAAGGATCAGACCATCTCCATGCTAGCAAAGGATCGCAAGTCTCACTGCCGTCATCTCGACAAGAAGGAGCGCATTATTGCCCGTCTTCGCCATCGTATCTCATCTCTGGAAGAGATCATCCATGAGAGAGACATGCAGTTAGAGGAAAGGGAGAATGCCGGAGAAGATCTTCGTGGAGACCCTTACTCCTATCTCAGCGATGACGATGATTTTCTGGAGGATCAGGCCATGGACTTCTTCACCGATGAGGATGATTTCGCCTTCATCGATGATGCGGAAGATGATGAAGCCACAGACTCTGAGCAGTAGTAGCACTGAGCACTAGCGTAGTGAGTAGTAGTCGGTCCCACTGTATCGTAGTTCCTAGAATGGTTCTTAAAACCATCTGTTTTTCTTTGTTGTGGTGTGTGTTGTATTGTGTGCTATGAGTGAATGAAAAAGCAAGTTGCTAGAAAACTCGAGTCAAACTCTAAAAACTTTTCAAAGACCCAAAACCTTAGAAATTTCCCTCTTTTCTCATGATCTATATCAATCTTCAGATGCCACGTGGAGGAAGTGGTTCAGCCCCGGACCCGATGTTGCAGATCCTGCAAATGTTGACTTCTGACCGCGAAGCTGAAAGAGTGGAACGTCAAGCCAACCTAGCCACTCTGCAACAGATAGCCCAGCTAGCCCACAACAACCAAGGCCATGGAAATCAGGACAACCACGGATCTAAGCTCAAGAATTTCCAGAATACCAACCCGCCCGTTTTCACCAAGTCGGAAGAACCCCTAGACGCCGATGATTGGCTGCAAACCATGGAGAATAACTTAGAAGTAGCCGGAGTAGAAGCCAAAGAGAAAGTCTTGTTCGCCACTCATTATCTAGCCGGAGATGCCAGGGCATGGTGGAACAGTGTTCGTGCAATGACAGGAGGCCAAATGATGACCTGGGAGGAATTCAAGGTCAAGTTTAGCAGAACCCATGTGCCGCCAGGTTTGATCAAGAGAATGAGAGACGAGTTCAGAGAATTGAAACAAGGAAGGATGACTGTAGTAGAATCCCGTGACAAATTTTTGTCATTAGCTAGGTATGCCCCGGACGAGATAGACACCGAAGCCAAGAAGAAAGAAAGATTCCTGAATGGTCTGCATGACGAGATGCAGACAGTGTTAGTCAATATCCCCTTTGCTGATATTGAAGCCCTTGTCGACTCTGCTATCCAGATGGAAGGAAAGATCAACCAAGCCAATGAGAACCGCAAGCGTCGCATGATGCATCAACCAGGAACCCATCAGACCCCAAAGTATCGCCCCAACCCATCTCCAGGATTTGCCCCAAGAACCAACAGACCCCCTATGACCCGTCCGACCTATCCCAACCGTGGAAACCCTAGACCCGGAGGAAATCACAACAACCCCGGCAATTCTAGCAATTTCACCCGTGCCCCACCCAAGTTCAACACCAACCATGCTACCGCCAACCCCAATACCGCCCCGAGGACAGGAAGCAATGTTGTGCCTGTCGCAGCCAAGGACAAGTCACAAGTGACCTGTTATGACTGTGGAAATAAAGGCCATTATTCCAACGAGTGCCCCAACAAGAAGAATGCTACAGCCCCTAATACCAATGTCCCAGCTCAGCAACAGCGTCGTGTCCAGCCAGGGAGAAGATTTGCCCTAGGAAATTCACTCAGCCGCAATGGCCGTCTTTTTCTCATGCATGCTGAAGAAGCTCAGGAAGCGCCAGACGTCGTGCTGGGTATGTTTTCTGTTAATTCAGTACTTGCAAGAGTGTTGTTTGATTCTGGTGCATCGCATTCATTTGTCACCGAAGAATTTGCCTGCACTAGTAAAATTCAACCAACCAAACTGAAGCATGTGATGATTGTACAAATTCCCGGATCGACCACCAAGGCTAGGCAAATTTGCAGAGCCGTCCCTATCTGAATCCATGGCATAGATTTTTATGCTAACCTAATGGTACTCGGAACTAATGGTTTGGAAGTAGTACTAGGAATGGATTGGATGTCCAAACATAAAGGAATGATTGACTGCGCCAAGAAAGCCATTACCATGACCAGTACCACCGGAGTATCAGTCGAGCATATATCTGAAACCTTACCTCGCCAATTCAAGTGTAACAAGAGTCTATCCCAGCCTACCATTGACCAAGTTCGGATAGTCTGTGAATACCCCGATGTATTTCCAGATGTTTTGACCGGTATGCCCCCAGATAGGGATATCGAGTTAATCATCGAACTAATCCCCGGAACAGGACCTATAGCCCAGAGGCCCTATAGTATGAACCCGTCAGAACTAGAAGAACTGAAGAAGCAGTTGGATTCCATGTTAGAAATAGGATTGATTCAACCAAGTGCGTCCCCATGGAGGTCACCTGTCTTATTTGTGGACAAGAAGGATGGAGGTAACCGTTTGTGTACGGATTATCGAAAGTTGAATGATGTCACCATCAAGAACAAGTACCCCTGGCCTAAGATAGAGGATTTGTTTGATCAGTTGACCGGTGCCCAGGTGTTTTCTAAGATTGATCTTAGAACTGGCTATCATCAACTCAAAATTCGTGCAGAGGATATTCCAAAGACTGCCTTTACCACCAGATATGGATTGTATGAGTATACAGTCATGTCCTTTGGATTAACCAATGCCCCCGCTTATTTCATGAACCTCATGAATAAGATTTTTATGGACTTCCTGGATAAGTTTGTCGTTGTTTTTATTGATGACATTCTGATTTATTCCAAATCGGAAGAAGAACATGAGCTACACCTAAGGACCATTCTTGGAACCCTTAGAGAGCATCAGTTGTATGCAAAATTTAGCAAATGTGAATTCTGGTTACAGGAAGTAGGATTTCTCGGTCACATTGTATCAGCCGGAGGAATTGCCGTTGACCCTGCCAAAGTGAAAGATGTGGAAGATTGGCAAGCCCCAACCACTCAAACCCAAGTTCGTGATTTTCTCGGATTGGCGGGATATTACCGCAAATTCGTAGAAGGATTCTCTAGTATCGCCCGACCCATGACCCAATTGCTGAAGAAGGACAAAAAGTTTGAATGGACAGACAAGTGTGAAGCGAGTTTTCAAGAACTCAAAAGGAGATTGATTTCAGCCCCAATCTTGATCATGCCGGATATCACGAAGCCCTTCGATGTGTATTGTGACGCATCCAAGATTGGTCTCGGATGTGTGCTAATGCAAGAAGGCAAAGTTATATCCTATCTATCGCGACAATTGAAGCAACATGAACAAAATTACCCAACCCATGACCTCGAACTCGCAGCCGTAGTTCTAGCCCTAAAGACATGAAGACATTACCTTATGGGAAACCGTTGTGAGATTTATTCGGATCACAAGAGCCTAAAGTATATATTCACTCAGAAGGAGCTGAATATGAGGCAGAGAAGATGGATTGAGCTAATCAAGGATTACGACCTGGACATTCACTATCAACCTGGAAAATCCAACGTAGTAGCCGATGCCCTTAGCAGATTGCCGTGCCGCTTGAACTCCATGATTTTTAAGGAGCAACCAAGTTTGCACAAAGAGATGGAAGATTTTCGAATAGAATTGGTAAGTGAAGGATTTTTGGCTAGCATAGAACTTCAGCCCACTTTGATCAGTCAGATTAAGGAGGCACAGAAAGGAAATGCTAGTATCGACGGAATTAAACGTCGTATCGGTACAGGCAAAGTACCCGGATTCACCGAGGACGAAGAAGGAGTTTTGTGGTACAAAGGACGCCTTTGTGTACCATCAGATTCTGAGTTAAAAGAAGTTATCTTGAAGGAGGCTCATGATACTCTTTATTCTATCCATCCCGGAGGAACTAAGATGTATCAAGATTTGAAAGAGCAATTTTGGTGGCATAAGATGAAGAGAGAAATCGGAAGCTATATCGCCAAGTGTGATATATGTCAGCGAGTCAAGGCAGGACATCAAAGACCCGCTGGATTGTTGCAACCTTTGCAAGTTCCGGAATGGAAATGGGATTCTGTAGGAATGGACTTTATCACTGGACTACCTACTTCTAGTAGGGGAAATGACTCTATTTGGGTCATAGTGGACAGATTGTCCAAAGTAGCCCATTTCTTGCCCGTCAAAACCACCTATAAGAGTTAGAAGCTAGCGGAGTTGTACATCGCTAGAATCGTTAGTTTGCACGGAGTCCCCAAGAATATCGTATTGGATCGAGGAACTCAGTTTACCTCGAGATTCTGGAAGAAGGTCCAAGAAGGTTTAGGAACCCGCCTAGATTTCAGTACCGCTTATCACTCTCAGACCGATGGACAAACGGAGCGAGTAAACCAAATACTCGAAGATATGCTTAGAGCATGTGTGTTAGAATATGGATCCAAGTGGGAAGACTGTCTGCCGTTTGCAGAATTTTCCTACAACAATAGTTACCAAGCCAGTTTGCAAATGTCCCCATTTGAATTTATGTACGGAAGAAAGTGCCGCACCCCTTTGAACTGGTCGGAAGTAGGAGAGAGTCAAATTTTCGGACCCGACATCCTACGAGAAGCAGAAGAGAAGGTTCACAAGATTCGCGAGCACCTCAAGACAGCCCAATCCCGACAAAAGAGTTACGGCGACAAGAGACGTCGAGACCTCTCCTTCAACATTGGAGATTTTGTCTATCTGAAAGTGTCGTCATTGAAGGGAATGCAGCGTTTCCAACTCAAAGGAAAGTTAGCCCCCAGATATATCGGACCTTTCAAAATTTTGAACCGTCGAGGAGAAGTATCGTATCAACTCGAGCTACCAGAAGAGATGTCAGCTGTGCACAATGTGTTCCATATCTCGTTACTTCGCAAATGTCTCGAAGTCCCCGAAAATACCGAAGTGTTCAAGAACATCGATCACCGGACCATAGAGATCAATGATGACCTGACCTATCCCGAAGTACCCATCCGTATATTGGAGGAAGCCTTTCGAACTACCAGAACCTGAAGCGTCAAGTTTCTCAAGATTCAGTGGAGCAACCACACAGAAGAGGAAGCTACCTGGGAACGCGAAGATCACATCAGGACGGAGTTTCCAGATCTCTTCAAATCCTAGGCAATCTTTTCGTCCTTTTTCAAATCTCGGGACGAGATTTTGTTTAAGGGGGGAAGGTTTGTAACATCCCAAAAATATCAAACTTAGATCATCAAAACACTAATCCTAAAGTTTAGGGTTAACAAAAACTTTTCTAAATCAATTCATGAATGCATGTATATGGGTATGCATGGATTTTGAATTTCTTTAAAAACCACCTTATTTGTGTGATCCATTGCTTGTAAAATGTTTCTTAGATGAAATAAACATCATCTAACACATTCCCCACACTTTTCCTAAAGACAAATAAGTCAAAACAAATATATTAAGTGAATGGTCATTTTGACCAATTTAACTCCCATGCCTACTTTGGCTGTCTCAAACTTTCAAAACCTAACAGAAACTTTTCTGGATCTTTGCACCCCTTGAATGTACTCATAACAAAGTATCAAGGCCCACTTTGTGATCATCCAGAAACTTTCAAATGCATAGTTTAAATGACAATTCAAAATTGAATCTTCTTCATATGGGAAGATCCCACTTTTTCAAAAACCACTCAAACAAGCTCAACTTTCAAAACCCAAGCATCTGCAGACTCACCAGAACCAATCTAGCAAACCCACCAAAAATCTTTTAAAAATTCAAAACTTGATTTCATGCGGCCATTTCATCAAACAGGTTGCAGACACAAATCAAACAAAACCACAAACACTATAATGTGCAGTGTTTTGAGCCTAACTTGTTCCCTAGTTAGCTCTCACACAATCCAGTAGATCATCTAGAAAGGTTAGACCAACACTAGCACCCCTGTGAGCTTGCCATTGCCATTAATGATGAACAGCCGAGCACCCCCATGTCACCCCAATGTGGACAGCAAGCTAGGAGCAGCAACAAGCCTAGCCAGCATGTCTGGGAGGCAGCCCACCGTCTACCGCCACTGCCTGTCCCAGCCGCGAGCGTTGCCAAGCCCTGGACCACGCGCACAAGACACGCCCAGACCATGCCGAGCGTGCGCCAGAGCGCCACCCTCGACCATCACCCACAGACCGCGCGCCGCCCTCACCGCGCGCACACACGATCACCACCGACCCAGGAGACCGCCAGACATCCCCGTTTACCACCCCGCGCCATACAGCCACCGCCCGCCGTCGAAGACGCCGCCTCTGCCGCGCAGAGCACCGCCCGTTCCAGACCAAACCACACCGCCCCATGCCTCGCGACCATGTCGTTGAGCATCGCTAGGAGACACAACACCGTCCCCTATCCTTGCCCATGCCATTAGCTGCCTGTAACGTCGCCTCCGACGAGCTCACCTTGCGCCCCGACGATCCCCTCGCTCGACTATAAATAGAGGCCACCCCCGCACGATTTCTTCACACCATCTCACTCCCCTCTCCTCACTGCTCGTGCCACACCATTCTCAGAGCAAGGCGAGCACCACCTCGCCGGAATTTCACTGGAGCCTGCCGCTGCCGGAGAAGAAAGGAGCCAGCAATTGGAGCCGCCCCAGGAGAATCCACCGGTACCAGGAGGTTCGCCGTCGTCGACTTCTTCGTTCGCCCGCCTCGCCGACCCGCACCAGTACCCCGGTGATCCCCCAGCATCCCTCACTGGCCGCGCTAGGTTTCGTTCTCGCCGAAGCTGTCTCGCGTCGACGATGACCCTCAGCCGTTGGATTAGAACTAGATCGAACGAACCACGTTGCCCCATACCGCTTCGCCCAGCCTCGTGTCACTGACGAGTGGGGACACTCACTTAAGCAGCCCGCGGGAGCACTGCGCTTAGCAGGCCGGCCCGTTAGAATTTCCCGCGCAACCCAGCAATTCAAATTAAATCTTTTCTTTTTAATTTCAAACACACTTCTGTACCCAACTTCAAAAATCAACCCAGATCAATTCAGTGCACCAAATTAGATGAAACCAATTTTGTTGGAAAGGTCTGTGAATGTTTAATCCAAGCCCGTTGGATTCAAGTCATTTGGATCTATAGATCACCCATAGCAAAAATAACAAGGCAGAAGCTTTTCTGCATTCAAACATTTTTCAAATTAAAGCATAAAAGCTTTTGAGTTGATTCCAACTCTCAAAAATCACTTTCAACCATACCTTTCAAAATATATAAAAAGATATATAGGTTACTTGAAGAAATTTTGTTCAAGCAATAAAAGAATGCTTCATAAGCATTTCTAGCCACTTTAATTAATTAAAATAAAAGGGTAAAACCTTATTAAATTGTGACACCACTTTAAATCACATTCCTTTGGACTACAATATGTGGTGATGACATGTGTTGACATGATCCCATGTTTGGTTTGGAGAATATTAAATCTTAATTAGTTTTTCAATGAGTAGAAATTACTTTTCTAAAATAAAAAGACTTAAACCAATCCTTAACCTTGTAATGTTAGAGATGATGCTAGATCATCTATAGGACCCTTGTGTGTGATGATTGCAAGTAGTTAAGTATTGTTTGGTGATTGTGTACCTCGTAT
Organism: Avena atlantica; assembly: GCA_910589765.1. Classification (NCBI taxonomy): domain Eukaryota; kingdom Viridiplantae; phylum Streptophyta; class Magnoliopsida; order Poales; family Poaceae; genus Avena; species Avena atlantica. The sequence continues at coordinate 46,998,468 of OU342739.1, forward strand.
TTATTCGTAGACGCTAGTACCGACCAAGGATACGAGGAGGAAGGAGGATACTACGAAGAGGAAGCCGAGGAGAACTTCAACCACTGCTCTGCACAAGGCAAGCTAACACTTGCAAGATACTATACCTATGCAAGCTTATATTGACATTGATTGCAAGCCTAATACTACTAGTGAATGTGCAAGCTAACACTTGCAAGATACCCTATTGTTGCCACAAACCCATGCTTGTGATATGATTACTATATGCCTTAAGCGTATGTGACCATACCCACTTGCTAAACCAATCCTAGTTTTATGGCAAGCTTCTTACTTTATTTCTTTATGAAAGCTTACTTGGAGTCTACCTAAGAGTTTGGTAGATACTAGAAAGTGGTGCTGAAGGTTGCATAAAGAGCATAAAATCTGGCCTAAGCTAGAAACCTTGATATCAGCCTAAGATATAAGGTTGGACTTAGTTGAAACTCCACTAGTTACCACCCCCCATTAGTACTACCCCACCTGTAGATGCTAGTGCTAAGCATAAAACTTGATCAACTTTAGATGGGAATACTTGGTGGAAAAATGGTTACGAAAACCTTGGAATGATGGATCATTCTATTGAAATGTTTTGGACATGTGTTGCCAAACACTTGATGATTCTGGTGATAAAAATGTTGAGGCATGAGCCTTAGCCCTTTATAAAACTGATGGTTGTCTGTATGCGATACCATTCCAATTTTATCGTACAACCACAATACCCGAATATTGGGTAGGGCTTGACTGGAAACTTATATACCTTAGTAGTAGTTCCCTCACGGCCAAGGTCTGAGCTGAGGCTACCTTGTGAAGATTGTCCACCTGTGCAGTACCCAAGATGACAGTGGTCATGGTTGGGAGGCCAAACTCATAGGAGAGGTGCTTATACTAGGGAGTGTAATTGAAAGGTTAGGATTGATTATCCGCATACTGAGTATGGTGAATTCAGGATTTGTTCCTGACGGATGTATCGAATGTTGTGGTGAAAGTGTACAATCTCTGCAGAGTGTCAAACTATTCGAATAGCCGCGTCCGCGGTTATGGACAGTTGGAGTGGCCATACTGTTCCCCCGTCAGAATTTTCAAAATGACTTGTGAAACGACTTGAGACTTTGACTTGACCACAACAGAGTTGTGACCGGAAATACAAGATCCCATTTAGGAGTTATAAAATTGTGACCAGCTTTGGAACTTAGTAGAGATAAATCTGGCTTTTGCAAAACAACCCTAGAGCCTAGTGTCCTATTATCCAAAAACCCCTTTACTTGTTAGTATTAGTTTGCGAGTACTTAAAGAGTACTCATGGCTTTGTCCCTGGCTATTCCCATGGCCAGAATATGAAGAGGAGTACCTGGAGGATGGACCCCAGGAAGGTTACGACTACTAGGATCATCTCCCATCGTCAGCATTGCCTGTGACCCCGAAGATGGAGCCTCGCCTATGCTACCGTTATTATTACGTATTCCGCTGCTTGATGTTGTATTAAGGACTGGATCATGAGATCCCTATTTGTGTAAGAACTTATGTATCGTTGTAATGGATGAAGTACTATGGTATCCAATTCTTTTATGTCTCGCAAAAATGGTAATCCTGGGATTGCGATGTATGGCATAACAGGCATCTAGGATTGAAAAATCCGGGTGTTGACAAGTTGGTATCAGAGCCATCCTTGATGTTGGAGTTTCTTGGATTAGTCATCTGTTTGGGTTGGATTGGGATTAGAATAGGCAAAAGATTTCTAAGGAAATAATTCTAATCACTCATATCTCAATTCACACAAGCGATGAGCAGCAATCACAAACAAACATTCCACTCAGACAACAAAGTTCAAGCACATTTTTTGGCAACAAAATATTTTTGCTACACCACATAAGTTGGCATGTTTGGTTTGATCTAAATATGGTGGTCCAACTATATGGTTCACTTGAAATCATTCCATACTTCTTGATTGGTTCTTCTTGAATGAGATCATGGTTTCCTTGGAAAAATTCTTGTGTCTTGGTCACAAAACTTCAAAGGTGATGATGATTCCTAAGTTGTGTTTCCTTAGTCTTCAAGTTCTGAGCAACATTTCTTGTCTCACTTGTAGTCCTTAGTGATATCCAAGTTGAAGTCCTTGTTGAGAATAAGGTTGAAATCACTTGAGTTGGTGAAGTCCTTGGTGAAAATATAGTTGAAGTCTTTGGTCATGGAGGAGGCTTTATCCATCAAGTTGAAATAGAAGAGATGTAGAGTTAAAACCAAAATGGTTGAGGAAAGAGTTTACAAGATTGTTTGTAAATAAGTTTTGGAACAAATACAACTCCTATTTTTCTAAGGGGTTTTGTCCAATCCTAGGGTTACAATCTACAGGCAACACAATGCTCTGATACCATCTATAAGGTTCCCAACCTTTAATAAGGTAGAATTCCCTGTGTTTACAATGCTAGTCCCTGGATCAATAGCTAGCATCCACAGTTAAGATGTAATATCAAGAAACAAAGGTCACAATACAACTTTATAACCAGAAATACAATAATTTATTACATCTTACATAGCTCATTTGGCTATTTCATTACAATGCAGCAGAATTTAACAATAGCATGGGGTCCTTCATCTTCAAAGTGCCACAGGCAAACATGTTGGTTGTAGACTTGTAATCCTAATCAACACATATCACTAACATCAAACAAACCTGCAACATAACAAGTTACAGCCACTAGGGTCAATACATTTGAATTGTATTGGCAAGTGATACTATGGTAGTATAGTGGAGTCTATCATCTATATGCATTTGGCTCAGTGGAGTTTAGGCTTGCTTTGCTCAAAATAGATTTTCCTTATCTTTTGAAAACACTAAGTTTTTTCTTCTCAAAATAACCCAAGGCATCTCCCAATAGAAATTGGTGATCCTTCAACCCTTGTTCAACCACAAGTTTTTAACTTAGAAATTGGGATGAGGAGATTCTTGATAGCTTCCATGTCTTGATGCTCAAATTGTCCTTTACCAGGGACATGTCTAAGTACTTAGATTTTACACTCTGCATAGGTGGTGCACTTTCTCCACAAGACTTGGTTTCACCAAGACAAGATCTTTCAGAAGCCTTCCCTTAGACCAGAATGGACGCGTTCCAACCTATCAATCCCCTACCACAAGATTTTACCTATGGCTCCAAATTGAATGAAATCAATTTATATGGTTTTATAATATTTCCCTTTGTCATTCTTGGTCACTTTGAAATGTTTGTTTGACCAATTTTATATGGATCAAATCCATAGTCTTAGAGATAACTTGAAAATGATTTTCTTCCATTAGGGTTTTAGAGTTTTGGTTTATTCTCCAAGTGTTTAAATTTCAAGATGCATTTTATGACGAAAGCATTCCACTTGATTTGAATTTAGTTAGATTCAAACATTAACCAAAGTTTGTTCAAGATGGGATTTTAAGTTTCTATTTAGAAACAAAAAGTTTCTTTTCACCCTAAAATTCAACAATTATTTATTTTGTTTATTTATTTTTCACATTACAAGATTTGGAAAATCTTGGGATGTGACAGGATACCACCCTGAAAATAAATATCGTCCCGAGATTTGGGAAGGCTAGGGGTTACAAATTGGCTCAAAGCAACTAGGGTACTACCACCCTTAAAAATTTTCCAACTAGATTACTTCTTAGCTTGCTTGGGATCTTATTGAAACTTCTCTGGGCAAACATCTACATAGTGTCCTTTGTTCCCACACTTGAAACATGTGACAAGGTTGAGATCCTTCATAGGCTTTATCTTGTGCTTCATCTTTTCTAGACAATTGCTTGCATAATGTCCTTGGTTACCACAATTGTAACATGTGACAAGATTGAGTTCTTCACGTATCTTCTATGGACAAGTTGATACATAATGGCCTAGCACTTTGCAGTTGTTGCACCACACTTGGTTAATCTCCTTATACTTTTTCTTCTTTTCTGGACATCCATTGGCATAGTGTCCCATCTCTTTGCAATGGCAACATTGCACTTGGCTTTTGTCCTTCTTCTTCTTGGGTTTCTCCAAAGCTAGGAGTGCTTCTAGTTCATGCTCTTAATATCTTATCTCAAAGGTGGGAAAGTTTCCTGGTCTCCTTGACCTTTTCCTTGGATAATATATATGTCTCCTCTTTGGTCCATCAAATTGAGTCATATTGCATGGAGGTGCAAGCTGATATTTTCCTTTGTCTTCATCCTTCTTGGTAGAAGTTGTTCCCTTATGGTAGTCTGCAATCAGTTGTTGCACTCCACCTTGTTTCCTTTGTTGAACTATGGAATAGATGGGGCATTGGATAGGGACATGATTATTTCCTTCACATAGGAAACAAGTATCTTGAGATGTGAGGCATTGATTATTTGGATGTTTCTCTTCACAATTGGGGCATTTATCTTCATGCTCTTTGGAAGTGTGATCCTTATCTCCACAAATATTACAAGCTTGGGTTCCTTCTAGAATATCATCCTTGACATCCCTGTTGTCACAAACTCCTTGGGAAGAGTTATCTCCCATGTTGATCATTTGATCTTTCACCTTGTGCAACAATTGTTTGGATTTCCAAAAACCTTTGCATGGTTGGATCTACCTCACTGGTGTTGGCTAAAAATTGAGTTGTCACTTGGTTCAACTGGGTTTGGTTTACTATGAGTTCCCTCATGTTGATCTCTTGGTTGTTGTTGTTGTTGTCACCATCCTTGATGTTGGAGTTTCTTGGAGTAGTCATCTGTTTGGGTTGGATTGGGATTAGAATAGGCAAAAGATTTCTAAGGAAATAATTCTACTCACTCATATCTCAATTCACACAAGCGATGAGCAGGAATCACAAACAAACATTCCACTCAGACAACAAAGTTCAAGCACATTTTTAGGCAACAAAATATTTTTGCTACACCACATAAGTTGGCGTATTTGGTTTGATCTAAATATGGTGGTCCAACTATATGGTTCACTTGAAATCATTCCATCCTTCTTGATTGGTTCTTCTTGAATGAGATCATGGTTTCCTTGGAAAAATTCTTGTGTCTTGGTCACAAAACTTCAAAGGTGATGATGATTCCTAAGTTGTGTTTCCTTAGTCTTCAAGTTCTGAGCAACATTTCTTGTCTCACTTGTAGTCCTTAGTGATATCCAAGTTGAAGTCCTTGTTGAGAATAAGGTTGAAATCACTTGAGTTGGTGAAGTCCTTGGTGAAAATATAGTTGAAGTCTTTGGTCATGGAGGAGGCTTTATCCATCAAGTTGAAATAAAAGAGATGTAGAGTTAAAACCAAAATGGTTGAGGAAAGAGTTTACAAGATTGTTTGTAAATAAGTTTTGGAACAAATAAAACTCCTATTTTTCTAAGGGGTTTTGTCCAATCCTAGGGTTACAATCTACAGGCAACACAATTCTCTGATACCATCTATAAGGTTCCCAACCTTTAATAAGGTAGAGTTCCCTGTGTTTACAATGCTAGTCCCTGGATCAATAGCTAGCATCCATAGTTAAGCTGTAATATCAAGAAACAAAGGTCAAAATACAACTTTATAACCAGGAATAAAATAATTTATTACATCTTACATAGCTCATTTGGCTATTTCATTACAATGCAGCAGAATTTAACAATAGCATGGGGTCCTTCATCTTCAAAGTGCCATAGGCAAACATGTTGGTTGTAGACTTGTAATCCTAATCAACACATCTTACTAACATCAAACAAACCTGCAACATAACAAGTTACAGCCACAAGGGTCAATACATTTGAATTGTATTGGCAAGTGATACTATGGTAGTATAGTGGAGTCTATCATCTATATGCATTTGGCTAAGTGGAGTTTAGGCTTGCTTTGCTCAAAATATATTTTCCTTATCATTTGAAAACACTAAGTTTTTGCTTGTCAAAATTACCCAAGGCATCTCCCAATATAAATTGGTGATCCTTCAACCCTTGTTCAACCATAAGTTTTTAACTTAGAAATTGGGATGAGGAGATTCTTGATAGCTTCCATGTCTTGATGCTCAAATTGTCCTTTACCAGGGACATGGCTAAGTACTTGGATTTTACACTCTGCAGAGGTGGTGCACTTTCCCCACAAGACTTGGTTTCACCAAGACAAGACCTTTCAGAAGCCTTCCCTTAGACCAGAATGGACGCGTTCCAACCTATCAATACCCTACCACTAACTTTCCATTTGGCTAAGTTATTTCAACCTATATGATCCAGGCAGAGCCCATAGTGCCAAGTGGCTGCACTTGAAGCTTCTCAACATTTGACATCTCAAATCTCTTTGTTCCTGGGTGGCCATCCACAAGTGAGATACACAAGGTAAACCATAGAAATGGTCCTTGTGAACCACTCAACACAAACCATTCCTTCCATTCCACCCAGGTGATTCATGCACTTAGTTGTTTTATTAAACAAAACACAAGTCCTTGACTTAGAAATATTCCATAGTTTGAATATATATTCCACCCTTGTTTTCTACTAGCTAAGCTAAGCTAAGCATGATAGTAGTAGGAATCTTAACTTAGGAAATTTCTACTAAGGTTTCATCTACTAGGATTTCCCATGGCATAGTTTATACTTAGCAAAAATTCCATGCAAGTCCTACTTAGAAATATCACTAATGCATAGTGAAAATAATGGGACAAAAGTATGAAGCATCACTTGCCTTTTTGGTAGAGAATATAAGTTCACTCCTTGATCTTTGAAATATTCACACTCTTCAAATCACTACAATTCAATCAAGCAAGCAATATTTCAATCTACCATTCAAGCAACATCACATAAAATAATAGAAACAAAACAATGCATGCAAGTATGCCAAACTTTGTTTTATTTAAAAAAGTGGTTTATCATAGGTTATAAACATTCTAAAACACTTATTGGTCATTTTATAAAGTGGCAAAATTATTTGCAAAAGATTCTACCTATAAACCATTTTTAAACCAAAGCATTATTTTATGTGGTGGAGAAATGCTTTTAATAAGGCAACCATCTATAGGGTTCACAAAATATGTTTTCAAATCATAAAACCTTGTGTTTACGGTCAGAGAGTTTAAATCAAGACATTTCCCAAAGGTTTTCTCCAAAAAGCATTTTTAACAAATAAACAATATTTTTATTTGAGTAGAAATGATTTAAATCAAAGATTTATTATTTTGCTTCACCAAATATATTTTTGAAACCACAATTTTATTTCTATGGTCAGTGGGTTCAAAATAAACCATTTGCCAAAAATTTTATCTCAAAAATCATTTTAGAACAAATTTTATATTCTAAATTTGCCTACACAAGTTTCTGCAAAAACAATCAATTTAACAGAAGCATTTTACTAAACAAAGTGCATGGTTGGAAAGTACTTGTCTTGCTGATTCCATTGATATAAAATTTGCAAACTTTGGACGTGTGGTTTAAAATTTATGGATTTTACAAAATTGAACAACTAATAGAACAAATCCTGGTTTTTTATAAACAGACAGGGCCACGTGGACTGTTCTGATTCGACGAAAACGATTCGCGTGGATCGCGTCCTGTGAGGCATTGGATGTAACTGAATCGCACGGATCATATCGCATACCCGTTCATTTTAAGTGAATCTATTACGTGTCTCGGATCTGGATCGGACAGTTGCTGCGCGTTTGACCAAAGGCTGGCGGCGCTGGCGGCGGCGTGTCTGGTGGCGGTGGTTCGGTGAATCTAGGAAGCGAGGAGAGGAACGAGGGGCTCACCGGGTTCGCCGGGTCGTGGTGATGCTCAAGGTGGTGGTAGCTCGTTGAGGGGCGCACGGTGGTGACGGCAATCGCTCGCCGGAGTTGCTCCTGGCGACGGGCTCGCTCGGCCGTTGTCGGGGATGTCGTTACAGAGCGTGCTGGGACAAACGAATGGTGCCGTTAAACGCATAGGAAAGTGGTGAGTATGGGAGCATCAAAGAGAGGGGGCGGCGCGGTCGGATGTTTACCTGGAGAGCTCGACGGAGAGAAGACAGACGGCGGCGCTGCTTCATGGAAGACGCAGTCGAGGTTGCAGGGCAAGCGAGAGCGAGCTGGCGGCACTGAAGTGTGTGCCAGAGGCTGGGGAATGTGTTCGTGTGGTCGAGGGGCGGTAGGGAGTGGCCGGAATTGCCGCCGGAAGGCGTCGAAGACAGAGACGATGTCGCAAGCAATACAGGCAGCCTAGGGGCTCCGCTGGTGTGGCGTCTGGGGGAAATGGAGAGGGGAGGGAGGCGATTTAGAGGGCATTGTTGCGGTGTGGATTCACTGCAGCGTTAACGCGAATTTACTCGAGCAATTCAACGTCAGAAACGATCGGGCGTGGTTAGCACGGTGAGGAAGACGATGACGTGGAGGTGGGGCCTGTTTAACAGCGAGTGAGAGAGAGGAGGAGTGGGTCCAGCTTGTCAGTGGGTTTGCGGGTTCCATCTGCGGTGAGAAAAACGTTTCGGGTAAGAGAGGGAGTGGTGGGCTGCTGGGCCTAGGCTGGGCTTTGCCGAGCTAGGCTGCTTTTGTTTATTTTTTTTGTACAGATTCTTTTCCCTTTTTCCATTTCTATTAATTTGTTTTGATTTTGTTTAATTATTTCAAACATCAATTTGATTTCAAACCTCACCCAAAATTTGTGTAGATTCAAATACTGATTAATAGTTCATTTTAGATTAAAAATTAGAATATTTCTTTTATTCTTTTAGGGTCTTTTAATTATTTAAAAATAGGCCCATGCATTTAAATTCAATTATTATCAAATATATTTTAAACCCTTATTTAATTTCAATTCTCACAAAACCTTTTCAGTAGGTTTATTTATTTAATAGAGTGTCAAATAATTCACCTTGACTTATTTGGAAAATGATTTATTAATCATTTTTAATTTGGGTACTTGTCCTTTATTCTAATGAAATTAAACATGGTTTTAAATCCATAATTTTTATTTAGAAGATTTCTTTGATCTCATTTGAGTTAATTAAATAACTTTTATTCCACTTGGGTAAATTCCAAATTCTATTTTCCCATGATTTATTTAATCATTTCTAATAGGGATTTTATCTTTATTCAAATAGGATTTAGTCAATGCCCTTTTAATTAATTTGAGAACTCTTTATCCATTATTTTATTTGGATTTGGATAATATTCATTCCATTTGCTTATGGATTAGGCCAAGATTTTATTTGGTCTATCAAATATTCCTCATTTAATATTTCTATCTTTATCTTATAAAATCCATAAATTTTTATTTATAGATCCAAAATTGGTGATTCCAATTTGTATATTTTTATTTAATATTTATTTATCCTTTTAAATATCTTTAGGATTATTTGCTCACCATTTGGTATGGATTTATATATGGTTGCTTTATTAGCTTTGGAAATTCTATTTCCTTATCTTATTAAATTCATAAGATTTTACCTATGGCTCCAAATTGAATGAAATCAATTTATATGGTTTTATAATATTTCCCTTTGTCATTCTTGGTCATTTTGAAATGTTTGTTTGACCAATTTTATATGTATCAAATCCATAGTCTTAGAGATAACTTGAAATTTTTTTTCTTCCATTAGGGTTTTAGAGTTTTGGTTTAATCTCCAAGTGTTTAAATTTCACGATGCATTTTATGAGGAAAGCATTCCACTTGATTTGAATTTAGTAAGATTCAAACATTAACCAAAGTTTTTTCAAGATGGGATTTTAAGTTTCTGTTTAGAAACAAAAAGTTTCTTTTCACCCTAAAATTCAACAATTATTTATTTTGTTTATTTATTTTTCACATTACAAGATTTGGAAAATCTCGGGATGTGACAACCACCAATAGACATTGGTGAACCTTTACCCTTGTTCAACCACATGTTTTAACTTAGAATTTGGGATGAGGAGATTGTTGATAGCTTCAATGTCTTGATGCTCAAATTGTCCGTTGCCGGGGACACGGCTAAGTACTTAGATTTTTCCTTCTCGAGATGTGGTGCACTTTCCCCACAAGACTCGACATGCATCGAGACGAGACCTTTCAGAAGACTTCCCTTATACCAAATGGACGTGCTCTAACCCATCACCCTACCACCAACTGTCCATCTGCTAAGTTATTGCAACCTATATGATCAAGGCAGAGCCCATATGCCATGTGGTTGCACTAGAAGCTTCTAAATACTAAGTATCTCAAATCCCTTTGTTCTTGGGTGGCTATCCACAAGTGTGATACACAAGTTAGACCATAGATATGGTCCTTGTTTAACCACTCAACATAACCCAAACATACCATTCCACCCAGGTGATTCATTCACTTAGTTGTTTTATTAAGCAAAAACACAAGTCAAGGACTTAACACTATTTTGCATAGCATGTATGTAATCCACACTTGTTTGTTACTAGCTAGGCTAAGCATGGCAATCTAACAAGTATCTTAACTTAGAGAAAATTCTACCAAGACTACAACTACTAGGATTTCCCATAGCATAGCATATAGATACTTTGCAAAAATATCATGCAAGCCCTATACAAAATATCACTAGTGCATAATAAAATAATGGGACAAATACATGAAGCACCACTTGCCTTGGTAGTTGGGGGAGTAGCAACAATCCTCACAATCACAATCACCACTAGCACCAAAATCTACACATAAAAGGATATCACCAAATTTACATTCAAATTTATTCAAGAAAAAATATATGAATGCATGCAAATGCCATGTGATGATTTTTATTAAACCAAACAACACAAGTAAACAGTATTAAACACAGAACTAAACTTTTATAGACTAAATAGACTCAAATTAGTCTTTAAAACATTTTCTAAATAATTTTTATACTCAAAATAAGCCTAAAAATGTCTCTGCATAAAATTCCATTTTTACAAAAGCAAAGTACAAAAATAATCCCATAGATGTGTAGGATTTAATTTTGTGAATCCATTGATATATTATTTGCATTTTTCGATAAACAGAACAAAAGTTATGAATTTTACAAGTTAATTCATCTAATTAAAACTAATTTGGATTTTAAAAGAAAAATCCTGACACGCGGCGGCTCCTGATTGGTCAGTACCGCTTCGTGAAGATCACACTCGCGAGCCACTGGATCTAAGTGAGATCTAATGGTCCAGATCTGCCCGTACCCTTTCACTCTCTCTTATAATCTTAGCCACTGGATCTAGATCCAGCGGATCTAGTCACTCTGCCACGAACGAGCGGCGCAAATGGCGAGCTGCGGTGGCGACGGCTCTGCCAGCGACAAAATGGCGGTGCTAGGGGGTAAAGGGAAAGGTGCAGTGCGTTACCAAGGTCGCGGAGCTGAGGCGGTCGCAGTTGAGGTCACGGGCGAGGGCGGGGCTCTCGGGTTCGGCAACTATTCCTCACCAGAGTCGAGCTCGCCATCGGGCACGCGCGGGTGTTTACGAAGGCGACACTACAAACCACAAGAAAGGAAACCGCAAGTGGCATTAGGTGCGTGCGAGGGTGGTGAACAAGATAGTAAGAACCAGAGAGCAAGGGGGGTCGAGGCTCACCGGGATTGGTCACCGGAGAGGTTTGGTACCGCGGCGGTGTGAGCTCAAGTGTGGGCAGCCTGGTGGCGCTTAGACGGTGGCGAGTGAGGGGAAAGATGAAGGGGAGGAAGGGGTTTAAGTAGGCAGGGTCAGGTACGGGAATTACCGAGGCAATCAATCGATTTGATTCAAAATCAATTGGCGAGGTAACGGGCGGCGACGGCAAGGTCTGCGGGCGTTGATTGAGGATGAAGGGGTGACGTGGAGGTGGGAACCACCTATCAGCGAGTGGGTGCACGCGTTGGTGGTGAGAAACAGAGAGGGAGAGGGGGTTTTCCCGGGTGGGCTAGGTGGGCTGCTAGTTGGGCCGCGGGGTGGGTTGGGTTAGATAGGCCGTTGCTGTTATTTTTTCCCTTTTCTCTTTTTCTTTTTCTGTTTTGATTTTTCAAATGTTTTGAATCACCAAATGAACTGCAAATCTTTTCAAACTTTCAATAAAACTTTTTGAGGTGAATCTAATGTTTTAAAGTATGTCAAACACCACTAGTCACTCCAAAACACATTTGTCTTTTGAATTTACAAATAAAACCATGCCTCTTATATAATATAAAAGAGGGGTTTAAATATTGTTTTTCTTAGGGTTTTAGCTTTGAAAATTTGTACAAGCTTTGCTTTCAACTTTAAAACATTACTGATCAAACCAAAGCATTCTCATACTTTGAGAGTAAAAATAGAACCATTGCCTTACTTGCATTAAATAATATGCAAAATATGGTTTCTTATTTTGGAATTTTTATTTGAAAAGACCAAATGCTTATGAATGCATGAATGATATGCAAACTATACAAATCATGATTTTTGGGATGTTACAAATCTAACACCCTTAAGGTGAATCTCGCCCTCGAGATTCGGATTGGCTAGCAAATAGGTGAGGGTGGTCTTTCCGAAGATCATCTTCTCTTTCCCAAGTTGCTAGTTTGTCTTTTGAATGATGATTCCACTAAACTTTTCAAAACTTGATAGTCTTAGTACGAGTGACTCTCTCTGCAGTCTCAAGAATCTTGATAGGTTTTTCTTCATAAGTGAGATCACTTTCCAATTGAACTTCTTCCAAAGGTATTGTATCCTTCAAAGAAGTCTCTTCCATCTCCGGATGGCATTTCTTCAACTGACTTACATGAAACACATTGTGAACGGCAGACAGTGATTCAGGCAACTCAATCTCATAAGCCACTTCTCCTTTGCGACTCAGAATCTTGAATGGTCCAACATACCTTGGTGCCAATTTTCCTTTGACTCCAAATCTCTTCACTCCTCTAAGTGGTGAGACTCTAAGATAAGCTCTATCACCTACCTCATAGGTGACTTCTCTACGCTTTGCATCTGCGTAGCTCTTCTGTTGGGACTGTGCTATTTTCAATCTGTCCTTTACCAACTTGACTTTCTCTTCAGCTTCCTTGATTAGGTCTGGTCCGAACAAATTTCTTTCTCCAACACCACTCCATAGCAATGGTGTAGTACACTTTCTCCCATAGAGAAATTCTAACGGTGCCATCTCAATACTTGCTTGATAGCTGTTATTGTAAGAGAATTCTATGTAAGGCAGACTTTCATCCCAACTAGCACCACAGTCTAGGGCACATGCCCTCAACATATCCTCCAGAATCTGGTTGGTCCTTTCTATCTGTCCATCAGTTTGAGGATGAAAAGTTGTGCTAAACTCTAATATTGTTCCCAATGATTCATGCAGTTGCCGCCAAAAAATGAGAAGTGAACTGAGTTCCTCTATCAAACACAATACTCGTGGGTACTCCATGTAAACACACGATCCTATTCATGTAAATCTTGGCTAACTTAGCACTTGTATAGGTCGTCTTCACGGGTATGAAATGAGCCACTTTAGTTAGCGATCTACCACGACCCAAATAGAATCATATCCTGATCTAGTCCTTGGCAGTCCGGTGATGAAATCCATACTAATATTGTCCCACTTCCAATCAGGAATAGGTAGTGGTTGTAACAATCCTGCTGGTTTCTGATGTTCCGCTTTCACTCTACTACACACATCACACAAAGCAATATGTTCTGCGGTGTCCTTCTTGAGATTATTCCACCAAAATCTTTCCTTCACATCCATGTACATTTTGGTATTACCCGGGTGAATGGAATATGGTGAGTTGTGTGCATCTTATAAAATCAGTTTCCGGAGTTCCGGATCCTGCGGAATGCAGATACCTTTTCCATACCATAATACCCTGTTCGTCTTCATGGAATCCTTTCGCTTTCCCTTTGCATATTTTTCCCTTAATATCTTCAATTTCCTTGTCCGTCTTTTGGGCTTCCCTGATTTTGTCCAACAAGGTGGGTTGAACATCCAATGACATGATATGTCCCTCAGGCACTATCTCCAATCTGAGATCCTTGAATTGGGCACATAGATCATTTGGCAATTCTCCCTTAGTGAGGCCATTCACATAAACTTTACACTTAATGCATCTGCTACAACATTTGCTTTACCGGGGTGGTATTGCAAACTCAAGTCATAGTCATTGATGAGTTCTAGCCATCTTCTTTGTCTCATGTTGATTTCTTTCTGAGTGAATATATACTTCAAACTTTTGTGATCTGTGAACACTTCACATCGATTTCCCAAAAGATAATGTCTCCATGTTTTGAGTGCAAGGACAACAAAGGCTAACTCTAAGTCATGAGTAGGATAGTTCACCTCATGAGTTTTGAGTTGTCTCGAGGAATAAGATACAGCTTTCCCTTCTTGCATCAGAACTCCATCTAATCCTTGGTGAGATGCATCACAATATACTTCGAAATCTTTTTCCAAATCTGGCAGACATAAGACAGGTGCTGTCACTAGTCTCTTCTTTAATTCTTGGAAACTGAGTTCACATCCTTCAGTCCAATTAAATTTCTTGTCTTTATTAAGTAATTCTGTCATTGGCTTTGCTACCTTTGAGAAATTATTAATGAATCTTCTATAGTATCCTCCTAAGCCAAGGAAACTATGTACTTCTTTCACTAACTTAGGAGATTTCCTCTCAGTTACAGCTGGCACTTTTGCAGGATCGACAGCTACACCATCTCCTGACACAATATGTCCGAGAAATACCACTTCATTCAACCATAACTCACACTTACTGAACTTGGCATACAACTTGTGATCCCTGAGCTTCTCAAGTATCAAACGCAAATGCTCTTCATGCTCTTCTTTGCTCTTGGAGTAGATCAAAATGTCATCGATGAATACGAAAATGAACTTGTCAAGAAATTCCATGAACACTTTGTTCATCATATTCATGAAGTAGGTTGGTGCATTTGTCAAACCAAATGGCATCATGGTGTCCTCATACAAAGCATACCTAGTGGTGAAAGTAGTTTTAGGTATGTCTTGTTCCCTGATCTTTTGCTGAAAGTAGCCTGACCGGAGATCAATCTTTGAGAACACTCGGGCTCCTTCTAGCTGATCAAACAGATCATTGATTCTAGGCAAAGGATACTTGTTCTTGATAGTTACCTCGTTGAGTGAACGGTAATCTATGCATAACCTTTGACTTCTATCTTTCTTTTCAACAAACAAAACTGGTGCACCCCAAGATGATGAACTTGGTTGAATAAATCCTTTCTACAACTGTTTTCCCAGGTGTTTCTTGAGTTCTTTCAACTCATCAACTAACATCTTTCAAGGTCTCTTTTCTATTGGTCCAGATCCTGGAAGCAAGTCAATCAGAAACTCAACATCTCTATCTGGTGGCATTCCAGGCAATTCCTCTGAAAACACATCCGAATACTCTCTCACAATTAGCACACTATCTATGCTAACACCCTTAAGAGAATTTAGCTTACTCCCTTTTGATTCAAAGTTAGACTTGAATCTAATCCTTTTATTATCCGGGGTTGTGAGTGTGATAGTACGATTGGCACAATCTAGTACTCCTTCATACTTAGTCATCCAATCCATTCCCAGAATGACATCTAATCCTTGGGAATCTAGGATTATCAAACTAACAGGAAACTTATGCTTCCCAAATTCTATCATTAGACCACGACATCCAAGGCTCACTATCATCTCTCCACCGGGAGAGCTTACTTTTATAGGGCACCCAATATTTTCAGTTGGTAATCCATTTTTATCAACAAATGCCCTTGATATGAATGAAAGCGATGCGCCAGTATCAAAAAGAACAAGTGCTGGAAAATAATTGAGCTTGAACTTACCAGCCACAGCATCAGACTCTTCATATATTTCTTCTACATTAATGTGGTTCACTTGTCCCTTTTGGAAGGGATTGGGCTTGTTAGCACTTTCAACTTTATTTTCTGGGCACTCATTAGCATAGTGCCCCATCTTCTTACACTTGAAACATTCAACCTGACTGAGATCTTTCTTTACAGGCTGACTTCCATTACCACTTACACTTTGGTGACTCTTGTGGCCACTCTTGTGATTCTTATACTTGTCATTGTCATGTCTACGATGATGCTTGTTTTCATGATGACAATTGTGGTTGTGGTGGTTGTACTTCCCATGTTTGTGGAATCCAGAACTTCCACTATCATATTTATGGGAACGCTTGTGAGACGATCCCGAGCTGTGCTTATCAAAGCTATGCTTCCTCTTTCTGCCCTCAACCTCTTTCATCTTGTTTTCCAAGATGGTAGCCTTGTCACAAAGTGATTGATAGGTTGGGAAATAGGCAACAGACAACTGCAGGTTCAACTCATCATTAAGTCCTTCGAGGAATTTCTCCTTCCTCTTAGCATCAGTATCAACTTCATCCGGTGCATAGCGCGCCAGATTATTGAACTCCTCAATGTACTCAGCCACACTGCGGTGACGCTGCTTCAGGTTGTGGAACTCCTTTTTCTTCAAGTTCATCACTTCATATGAGATGTGAGCTGTGCGGAATCCATCCTCAAAGATAGCCCATGTCACATTCTCAAGGGGAGTGGTGATCTGAAAGTTGTCCCACCAGGTTGTTGCCGGTCCTTCAAGGAGATGTGCTGCAAACCTGACCTTTTCCTCATTGGTGCAGCCAACAGTGACTAAGTCCTTGTTCACTGAACATAGCCAGTCATTGGATACCATTGGATCAGTGGTTCCCGAGAACTTTGTAGGCCCCAGTCTCAGAAATCTGGTGAGCATGTTGAATGCTGAAGGATTATTCTGATTGTTGTTGTTGTTGTTGTTGTTGTTGTTATTGTTGTTGTTATTGTTGTTGTTGTTGTTGTTGTTGTTCTGATTTTGATTATGCATGAACTATGTCATCATCTGCATCAGTTGAGCTTGAGCTGTCATCAATTGCTGCATCTCGGGAGTGACGTTATTGTTGTTGTTTGGGTTGGGGTTGGCACGACGGGGAGGCATCTGTGGTTTCAATAAGGATAAGAAATGACATACCCATATATTCTTAACATGCACAATACATCACATAGAACAATCACAATAACCAAGCTCAAAATAACAAAGAGTTTGAACGACATAAACAACAAGTTTTAAAAATGCAAACACATAATATCAAGCCATCCACATGTTGGATGGTTATTGCGACTCAATAATCAAAGTAGGATAGATAAAAGATAGTCGAGTAGTCTACACTACTCCTCCATGTCGACCTCCACGTCAACAAGATCAAGACTCCTCTACACTACTGGTCAAAGCCTTGATCTTTTCCCTGAGGGCCCTCTTCTGTGAGCGAAGCCTCTCAATAACTCCCTGCTGGTGCTCAAGCTCGAAGTACTTGGCCTCTAACTCATCCTTCATCTCCCTAATCTTCTTGTTTCTGTCTTGGACTCTTTTCTCCTGATTCTTGAACTTCTTGTCCCGGCTCTCGAATCTGTCCTCCATCTCCTTGACGATCTCGTCTTGCTCTGCGAAGAGCTTTTCATTCTCCCTCAACTGAACCTCGAGCTCATCATTGCTAAGCATGACGTTGGTCCTATCGGTGTCGAGGTGTCTAATAAGCCCCTCTAGATCCTGAAGGTATAGACGAACTGGCTCAATCGTCTCTCTAGTAGCATCATCGTACTCTACTGCCTCACCCTGCTCGTCACGTCTCCCGAACGGGTGAAAGTAGAGGCCTCTAAGCTCAGTGGAGTATCTCCCAACCAGGCTTCCAAGTAACTCCTGCATGACTACATCTAAGCCCTTCTCCTTGTCATCATGCATTATCTTGAAGGTGATGTCCTCCGTGGGTGGCTCTTCCTGGCGTCCCGGCTGTGTGACTCTGAAGCCCCAAAGGTCCTTCCTCTCAAACTTGGTGAGCTGAAGTGTCGTGATACTAAGAAGTGGAAGGTTGATCACACTAGTGAGCTCCACGAGACGAGAACCGAAACGAGTTCCCTTGAACTCCTCGGCAGTGCTGATAACAATGTTAGGCATCTATTGTATAATATGGAGAAAGGTTAGAATCAATACAAGTAGGAAAAATCACAAGACAATAAAAAAACACAAACACACTTTCAACATTAAAACATACAAGTCATGGCATACACAAATCCAATACAAATACCAAGGTTCAACATAACTTAGACAAATTTTCGGGAAAATACGACAAGTGTGGTGGTCCAACTAATGGAGTACATAACAAGTCTCACTCACTTGACAAGATAGCAATCAGGGCATCCCTAGAGGCAATCTGTCTATCTTGATCACAAGACTCCCATATTAAGTCTATGATGTCTTCCACCTTAGTCGTTGATTGGTAGCCTCTAAGTCTTGGGTATGCTTCTTTCCTTCTCTAAGGTCATTTTGAGTGTTGAGCATTCTACACTTGAGCCTTTCACCAAGCTCCTTGATGGCATCCAAGCTGCATTTCTTGCAGAGTTAAAGAATGTTGTGTGCATTTCAGAGTTGGTGACCATGCAGAATCCCGACTCTTTGTGGTTGTCTTCCTTGTTTTTTTACAAGTGAAGTTTCACCCACCAATACTCTTCTCCTTCATCCATCACATGGAATCCCTTGTACACAGCTGCACCATGTATCCCCATGGTAACCATAAGGTTCTTGAGTGCTTTGGGAAACTCCGTCTCACACTCCAAAGTCATGGTCATGAGTGGTCCCTTCCTGACAGCTTCATTGATGGAGTTCATCTACAAATAGAGATGAGAAAGAAGATTAGATAAGTTTACGAGAAAAAAAGACAAGTGTGGAATTTTACAAAGTGTTGTAGTTTTTTCCTTAGTGGTTTTCTTAGTCTAATCCAACCTAGGGTCATAATCCTACATGCAACACAATGCTCTGATACCATCTATAAGACCCCACCTTTGTAAAGGTAAAGGTCCCTATGATTGCAATGCTAGTCCCTGGTTCAATGCTAACATCCATAGTTTAAGATGAAGTACACAGATACAAAGGTCTTTATTACATCGTCATTCCAGAGATAACATAGTCTTTTACAACTCCATAGCCATAGGCTAGTACAAGAGTTCAACTTAACAAAATAAAGTAAAGTCTTCATCTTCATGTGCCACAGGCAAACATGTTGAGTTTAGACTCATAACCCTAATCCTCATCAGAGTAACCTGCAACATCACAAGTTATAGCCACAGTGGGTCAATACATTGGAATAGTATTGGAAAGTTATACCTTAGTAGAATAATAGTTTCTAGCTTCTATATGAATTTTGTCTAAGTGTAGCTTAGGCTTGCTATGCTCAAAATAGGTTTTTCCTATAAGTTGAAATCACTAAGTTTTTGTTTGACAAAAACTCCCAAGGAATCACCAATAGACATTGGTGAACCTTTTCCCTTGTTCAACCACATGTTTTAACTTAGAAATTGGGATGAGGACATCCTTGATAGCTTCAATGTCTTGATGCTCAAATTGTCCATTGCCTGGGACATGGCTAAGTACTTAGATTTTTCCTTCTCGAGAGGTGGTGCACTTTCACCACAAGACTCGACATGCATCGAGACGAGAACTTTCAGAAGCCTTCCCTTAGACCAAATGGACGCGCTCCAACCTATCACCCTACCACCAACTGTCCATCTGGCTAAGTTATTGCAACCTATATGATCAAGGCAGAGCCCATATGCCATCTGGTTACACTAGAAGCTTCTAAACACTAAGTATCTCAAATCCCTTTGTTCCTGGGTGGCTTTCCACAAGTGTGATACACAAGGTAGACCATAGTTATGGGCCTTGTGTAACCACTCAACATAACCCAAACATACCATTCCACCCAGGTGATTCATTCATTTAGTTGTTTTATTAAGCAAAAACACAAGTCAAAGACTTAACACTATTTTCCATAGCATGTATGTAATCCACCCCTGTTTTTTACTAGCTAGGCTAATCATGGCAATATAACAAGTATCTTAACTTAGAGAAAATTCTACCAAGACTACAACTACTAGGATTTCCCATAGCATAGCATATAGATACTTAGCAAAAATATCATGCAAGCCCTATACAAAATATCACTAGTGCATAATAAAATAATGGGACAAATACATGAAGCACCACTTGCCTTGGTATTTGGGGGAGTAGCAACAATCCTCACAATCACAATCACCACTAGCACCAAATTCTACACATAAAATGATAGCACCAAATTTACATTCAAATTTATTCAAGCAAAAATATATGAATGAATGCAAATGCCATGTGATAATTTTTATTAAACTAAAAAAGAAATTTAAACAGTATTAAACACAAAACTAAACTTTTATAGACTAAATAGACTCAAATTAGTCTTTAAAACGTTTTGTAAATAAATTTTATAATCAAAATAAGCCTACAAATGTCTCTACATAAAATTCCATTTTTACAGAAGCAAAGTACAAAAATAAGAACATAGATGTGTAGGATTTAATTTGGTGAATCCATTGATATATTAATTGCATTTTTTTGATAAACAAAACAAAAGTTATGAATTTTACAAGTTAATTCATCTAATTAAAACAAATCTGGATTTTAAAAGAAAAATCCTGACACGCGGCGGCTCCTGATTGGTCAGTACCGCTTCGTGCGGATCACACTCGTGAGCCAATGGATCTAAGTGAGATCTAATGGTCCAGATCTGCCCGTACCCTTTCACTCTCTCTTCTAATCTTAGCAGCTGGATCTAGATCCAGCGGATATGGTCACTCTGCCACGAACAAGCGGCGCAAATGGCGAGCTGCGGCATCGACGACTCTGCCAGCGATGAACTGGCGGTGCTAGGGGGTAAAGGGAAATGTGTAGTGCGTTACCGAGGTCGCGGAGATGAGGCGGTCGTAGTGGAGGTCACGAGCGAGGGCGGGGCGCTCGGGTTTGGCAGCTATTCCTCACCGGAGTCGAGTTCGCCGTCGGGCACGGGCGGGTGTTGACGAAGGCGATGCTACAAACCACAAGAAAGGAAACCTTAAGTGGAATTAGGTGTGTACGAGGGTGGTGAACAAGATAGTAAGAACCAAAGAGCAAGGGAGGTCGAGGCTCACCGGGATTGGTCACCGGAGAGGTTCGGTACCGCGGCGGTGTGAGCTCAAGTGTGGGCAACCTGGTGGCGCTTAGATGGTGGCTAGTGAGGAGAAAGATGCTGGGGAGGAAGTGATTTAAGTAGGCAGGGTCGGGTGCGGGAATTACTGAGGCAATCAATCGAATTGATTCAAAATTAATCGGCAAGGTAACAGGCGGAGACAGAGAGGTCTGTGGGCGTTGATTGAGGACGAATGGGTGACATGGAGGTAGGGTCTTACAGATTAGTCGAACTCAATTTGTCATAAATTAAATCAAAATGAATTTGCATAATTTGTTGTAGTCATTGGCATCCGTTCACTTCCTTATGCTTAGTTATAATTGAGATAATATAACTATAGAATTTTGGATATTTACTTTACGAACTAGCAGTATCGTTTGTTTTGAGTGTCAATCTAAAGTTTAAAAGTACTATTGAAAACTTTCAGCAAACCCTGTTTACTCCGTGAAGTTTAATAATTAGTATTAAATCAAGAGTAAAAATTCCAGTGTTATTATCTAAAGTATCATGTTTGCCTCCCTGATTCTTGATATTCAAAATATTGTTTTAGTATCAAGGTTATCTAGGAGCTGAAAGGATTGTTCAAGAAACCATCATGTGTGGCAGATATTATGATATCTGAAACAATTTTTTGGTTGCAATATGATAGAGTATAATTTAGCAAAATATATGTTCTCATATTGGATGAGAATTTTCAAAGGTTGGAGATGCTAGACATCCTAATCATCCAAAAAGGTTTTGGAAAGTAACATTATACTCGCGATTCGTCTTTATAAGCTATAATAGCTTGATCATGAAAGTTTTCATGATAAGGATGAATAGAAGATGTAGGTAAAATATTTATTACACTAAAAGATTACTAAAGAATGTTTTTGAAAGAACGCCAAACATTTGATGATGGTGATCTACTTCAAAGTGCAAGTACAAGGGTATTAGTATTTCACTATACATGCTTTGGACTATGTGTCATGTGTATGGTGCCACTGTTGATGTTGCTAGATTCTTTTAAAAGGGAAAGGGAGTTCTGAAAGAGAATCTTAGAAATATTTGGCAGAAAAAGAAAAGACTGGAAATTGTCCAGCTTAGGTATACAGATGATATACATGTTATGGTTGCATTATTTGCCTGTTAAACAATGTGGTTCTTGGGTATTGGATACCAAGTTGGTTGGTGTGGAATATCGTACAGGACAACACAATTCATGAACTTCAATGGCCTAAGTAACCAGCAAGAGAATATGTCATGATGTTCATCAAAGACAAGCAAAATGTTGTTGTGTTTCTTGTTAACATCAAATTTTTCCTTCAAGATTTGTTATTTTTTAAGGTATTATGAGAACAAAAAGGTTGTTCAAATAATTACCATATTCCATAATAGATGGATGATATACAAGTCTAGTCGGAGAAATCACGTCCATAAAAACTAATGTTAAAAATGTTGCAAGGCAAATGATTGAAAGATCACTTAGGAAGTGACATCCCCGTTTAAATTATATTGGAAAGAAAACATGTAGAAACTCCACGTTAATGGAATTTTGGAGTCTTTCGATTTTGATCAAATGACACTTGTGAGACTTTCCTAGAGATAATTGAAAATTCGTTCAAAGGCTAAAGAAGAACGAACGACTTCCTTATTGGAATTTGTACATATTGATGTATATAGTCCATTATGTGTAGTCGTGAGCGATGGATTTCAACTTCATATGCTTTCTCCATAAATTTGAGTGAATATATGTGTATATTTATTTAATAAGGAAGAAGTGTGAAATATTTGAAAATGTTCAAAGACTTTCAATATTAAGTGGAAAATCATTGTAATAAGAAAATAAAGAATATATGATTTGAGCATAAAGGAAGATATTTGAGTTACAAGTTTAGCAAAACACCTAAAGATTTGCATTTCCTAAAACACCATAGGAATATGGAGTATTCGAGATATGTATTTAAACCTTTTTTTACATGGTAAGATCAAAGATGTCATTTATAAAACTTCCATTGTATTTTAAAGATTAAAGATTTAGTGACTACTGTCACATCCCAAAATTTTCCAAATTTTGAAATGTGAAAAATAAATAATCAAAAGAATTAATTGTTGAAATTTAGGGTGAAAAGAAACTTTTTGCTTCTAAATGGAAACATCAAAACCCTTCTTGAAAAAATTTGAATCAAAAGGGCATCCAACAAAATTTCAATCAAGTGAAATGCATTCATCAATGGATGTATCTTGACATCTAAACATTTGGAAAAGTTAAACCAAAACCCTAAAACTCTAATGAAAGAAATCATTTGCAAAGATCTCTATAAGACTATGGATTTGTTCCATATAAAGATTCAGCAACAAACATTTCTAAATGATCAAAATTGATAAAAAAATATTATAAAACCATGGAAATTGGTTTCACTAAATTTGTAGCCATGGATAAAAACTTATGAATTTAATAAGATAAAAGGAAAATAATTTCCAAAGATAATAAAGCTCCTAGCTAAAATACATACCAATTTCTTAGCAAAGTAATCCTAAAAGGATTTAAATAGATAAACAAATGTTAAATAAAATCATACAAATTAGAATCACCAATTTTGGATCTATAAATAAAAAGATATGGATTCTATAAGATAAAGAAAGAATTAATTAGATAAGGAAAATTTAGAAGTCAAATTAAAACTTGGCCAAATCCATAAGAAAATGGAATAAGGATAATCCAAATAAAAATAAAGGAATAAATATTATTTAAATAAAGTTATATGGGCTTTTAACCATATTCAATTTTATTTAAATGAAGACAAAATCCCTAATAATAAATAATTAATCAAATCATGAGAAAATAATAAATTGAAATTGACAAAGTGGATTAGAAGTTATCTAATTAACTTAAAAAGAATAAAATATTATTTAAATAAAATTATATGGTTTGGAACCATATTTGATTTTATCTAAATAAGGACAAATGCCTAATTTAAATAAATAATAAACCATAAGAGAATATAAGAAATATTCTAAAATGGATTATTTAAATACATTAATAAACAGTATAAAAACCTACTGAAAGTTTGGAAAAGGTTTGATAAAGAAATTTGAATTCAAATGGGTGTTTGAATTGAAAACAGAAAATAGAAAAAGAAATCAGAAAGAAATAAATAGAAAAGGGGGCGACCCAACTAACCTAGCCAACTGTAACATCCCTAAAATCATGTTTCAAAACTCATGCATATCATCCATGCATCCATGATCATTTAGGGTTCCATTTCAAAACCATTTCAAAAACAGGAGCATATGTTGCTCATTATTTTATGTAAGTATGCTCAAGCCTTAGTGCTACTTTATATTGAGAAAGATACCTATTTTATTCAGTAATGTTTTGAGTTCAAACTTAAGAGCTTTCCAAAGCTTGGGCAAAGATTTCAAAACAAGTATGAATATAAAACCAATTTTTTTGCCTATTATCTATATCCCATAAAGGCATGGTTTTATTTTATTTTTCAATTGATCAAAGTATTTTTGAGTAAACAGAAGTGTTTGACAAACATTTGAGTACAAAGTTCACTGTATAAAAATCTAGAGAAGATTTGGATTCAAACTTATTTGAATTGGAGTTGAAAAATCATTTCTAGAAAATCAAACAGAAAAAGAAAAGTGAAAGGTAGAAAAAAATAAAGCAAACAGCCAATCTGGCCCAACCCAGCCCAACTCGACCCATCTAGCCCAGCAACTCCCTCCCCGCGAAACGTTTTCTTTCACTCACAACCACACCCACGGAGTCATTGACTGCCTTGACCCACCTCCTCTTCTTTTCTCTCACTGACAACCGCGGCCCACACGGCATTATCGTCTCCACCCAGCGACGAGTTCTTCCCCAAATCACTCGGCCGTTTCCTGTTTGATTCGCGGCTTAAATTCCCGTTCAATGCTCGAGTAATTCTCGCCCACGTCCTCGCCTACTTAAGCACCATGCCTCCCTCCTCCTTTTCCCCCAAACCACACCCCACCAGAGCCACCAGGCTGCTAAGATTTCTCTCTGGACGCCCCTCTGCTCCGACGAGTTCTTCATCGAATTCTGGTAAGCACCGCGTTCCCCTCTGTCTATGGTTCAGACTAGCTTATTCTACATCTCCGTGCGCACCTATTGATACTCTGCGCTTGCTCGCGCATGCCCTGGAGCCTCGGCAACGTCATCGACTGAGCTCCGCCACCGTCTGCTTGAACTCCGGCGACTGTTCCCCGTAAGCCCCTGCTTCCCTTCTCCCTCTGTTTGATACGCGTGTGATCCCCAACATCCTACGCACCTAACGGCACCCTTTTCTCGTCTTAGCGTGGCCCAGAACGTCGTCTCCGTCACCAACCGAGAGCACCGTCGCCAGGGACTTCTCCGACGAGCAATCCACAATGACCCCAAGAGCCCCTTCGCCAACCGAGCACACGTCGAGCATCTCCTCGTCACGGCGATTCTGGTGAGCATCCTCACACCTCCCCGCGCGACCTAGTTCGCCGGCTCCGCCGCTGGCTGAGCACGCCGCCGCCTGTCGCCGCTGCTAGCGCCGCCCGTTTAGGGTTAGTAGTTTTAGGCCGTTCGATTTAGATCCAGTGTATGCGATAGATCCACTTAAATGAAGAGGTACGATTAGATCTAAGCCAATAGATGTTAAGTTGATCTGACGGTTCGCAAGCGTGATCCAGCGCGAAGCGGTACAGCCAATCAGGAAGCGCCGCGTGGCATGAGTTTCGTTTTAAATTTCTGAATTAGATCTATTAGATGCTTAAACTTGTTTAATTCATAACTTTTGAATCCCACGTCCAAATTTGAAAAAAAATTATATCAATGGAATCAGGAGAGAAAATCCTTTCCATCTTGCAATGTGTTTAGTGTTTTGCCTCTATGAAAATGGTTATTCTATGAAAATGTTCAAATAAAGTTTATTTAGATTGTTTTGTACTTGTTTATGATTCAGTACCATGCACTTGTCTTGTTTGGTGTAGAAAATCATCACATGGCATTATGCATGCATCCATATATTTTTGCTTGTATTTATTTTGTATGTGATTTTGGTGCTATTATTTTATGTGTAGATTTTGGTGCAAATAGTGATTGTGATTGTGAGGATTGTAGCTACTCTCCAAACTACCAAGGCAAGTGGTGCTTCATGATTTTATTACTATATTTTTCAACTATGCATTAGAAATATTTTGCTAGTCTTGCATGGATATTTTGATCATTATGCTATGCTTGGGAAATCCTAAGTAGTTGTAGAATTGCTAGAAATAATTCTAAGTCTTAGCAATGCCATGCTTAGCCTAGCTAGTAGCAACCAAGGGTGGTTATATATTCATGCTATGAGTAAATATTTCTAAGTCTTTGGACTATGTTTTTGCTTAATAAAACAACTAAGTAAATGAAACAACTGGGTGGAATGGAAAGAATGGGTTATGTTGAGTGGTTACACAAGGCCCATTTCTATGGTTTACCTTGTGTATCTCACTTGTGGAAAGCCACCCAGGAACAAAGGGATTTGAGAGGCCAAATGTTAAGAAGCTTCTAGTGCAGCCACTTGGCAATATGGGCTCTGCCTGGATCATATAGGTTGCAATAACTTAGCCATTTGGACAGTTGGTGGTAGTGGGATGATAGGTTGGAGCGCGTCCATTTGGTCTAAGGGAAGGCTTCTGAAAGGTCCTGTATAGGTGAAAATCAAGTCTTGTGGGGAAAGTGCACAACCTCTGCAGATGGAAGAATCTAAGTACTTAGCCATGTCCCTGGTATTGGACAACTTGAGCATCAAGACATGGAATATAAGGGTCCCAACCTTTAAATAAGGTAGAGTCCCCTGTGTTTACAATGCTAGTCCCTGGATCAATAGCTAGCATCCACAGTTAAGATGTAATATCAAGAAACAAAGGTCATAATACAATTTTATAACCAGGAATAACATAATTTTATTACATCTTACATAGCTCATTTGGCTATTACATTACATTGCAGCAAAATATCTATAAGCATGGGTCCTTCATCTTCAAGGTGCCACAGGCAGACATGTTGGTTATAGACTTTGTAATCCTAATCAAGCAATCTTCACTAAAATCAAATCAAACCTGCAACATTACAAGTTACAGCCACAAGGGTCAATACATTTGAATTGTATTGGCAAGTTTCACTACTATGCTGTATATAAGTGGATCCTATCAATTCATGCATTTTTGGCTAAGTAGGGTTTTAAGGCTCATTTGTAGAAAGCAATACTTTATCCTATCTTTTCAAAATGGTTTTGTTCCTTTGTCAAATATTTTCTGAACTCCTTGGAATCCTCCAAGTGTCTTTGTCAAAATCTCTTGAGATCCTTGGTACCCCCAAGTACTTCAAGTTTTTATCAAATCTCTTGAGCCCCTTGGTACCCCCAAGTGCATCAAGTCTTTTGTTGTCACTTAAAAGTTTTTCTTTTAGAAATTGGAATGTCGAGATTTCCCATAGCTTCAAGCTTTAGTTGCTCAGTATTGTCCATAACCGGGGACACGGCTAAGTACTTAGATTTTATTATCTTCTGCAGAAGTTGTACACTTTACCCACATATCACACTCTCATCTTGTTGCCACCAGTGGCCGCTGGATTGGTACTCACCAAGATGGAGTACTGGCAGATTGAGAATGTGACGAAGTCTTTCCAGAGGGTCCTCCCATACACCATTGCTACCTTGTCTTCAGTACCCATGTAGGATTCCAGGTCCCCATTTTCAGTAACCTGAAGACAATGTATGGGTCTTCCCAATGTAGTTGACTAAGCCAGAGCCATAAGTACCATGTGGTTGTACACGAAAGCCACAAATGGAGAAACATGTTCAATCTCTAAGTTTCCTGGGTGGTTTTCTTTTTGGAGCACAACACAAAGAGATTGCCATAGACATGGTTCCTTTTGTTGCCACCTTCTCCAAAACTTAAAGTATCCTTTTCCACCCAGGTGATTCATTGAGTCCTTGTTTTATTATATAAAAAAACACAAGTCCTTTTCTCAACTTCATAAAATCTCAACATGTATCTCTTTTCAAAATATAGCATGGCTAAGCATGTAACAACTACATTGTTTTCACTAAGGAATGTATAGTGTATCCTATTAGGATTTAGCATAGCATAAGTACAGAAATTATTTTCATGCATGTTTCAAATCCACTAAGTATAATGAAAATAGTGGGACTTTAGATAATAGTGTCACTTGCCTTTCTTTTGGGTAGGGAATGTTGGTTCACTCCTTGATCTTGCTAGTCTCACACTTTTATAACTTCACTACAATCAATCAAGCAAACACAATATCAACTAGCATTCCAAACCAATAATCAATCAAACATTTCACACACATAGAACAATGGGATCTAAGTCATGCATGTAAGCATGCAAGAGATAGTTTTATTTGCAAAGGTGGTTTCCACTAGGCTCTAAATTTGTAAGGCTCAAGGTGGTCACTTCCTAAAGTGGCAAAGTCATTTGCAAAAGGGTTTTATCCATAAGCTATTTTTAAATCCAATCATTATTTTATGTGGTGGAAAATATTTTTATCAAAGCAACAACTTTATGTGGTTTACCAAATAAGTTGTTGTTTCTCAAAACTTGGTGTTTAGGGTCAGTAGGTTTTATCCAAATCATTTTCCCAAGGCTTTTACTCCAAAACAATATTCATAACAAAATCAATATTTTTAATTGGCTAGAAATAGGCTAATTCAAGTTTTTATTCCTAAACTTCACAAAATCCATTTTTAAAACTATGGGTTGGTTCCTAGGGTCAGTAAGTTCACTACAAACTAACTTGCCAAGATTTCAACCTCAAAAACATTTTTGAACAATTTTTCTAATCTAAACAAGCATACAAATGTTTCTGCAAAAACAAACAATTTACCAGAGGCTTTTTACTAAAAATATCCATGGTTGGCTAGGGCTTGTTCCACTGAGTTCATTGATATAAAGTTTGCAATTTTTGGACGTGTGGATCAAAAGTTATATCGTTTTCAAATCTGTATCTAAATCTGATTTCAAATTCTATTTCTAAATAGTCTGGTGCCACGCGTCGCTTTCCTATTCGCTGGTACCGGTTCGGGTGGATCGGATGATGCGATGCGTTGGATCTAACTTAGACGAACGGATCAGATGGGCGCGTACCCCTTCGTCTTGTTCTAATCGTAGCCACCAGATTTTAATCTAACGGCCACAGATGCTTGGCCAAAGGCTGGCGGCGCTGCGCGGCGGCAGACGGCAGCGACGGTCAGGCGATGGGCTAGCGGCAGTTCTAGGAAGCAAAGAACAAAGTGGGGATGCTCACCGTGATCGCAAGGACGTGGTGATGCTCGAGGCGGGGTCGGTTGGTCGAGGGGCGCACTGGCGTGGAGGTAATCGCTCACCGGAGTGGGGAACGGCGTCGGGCGGCTCTGGTCCTGGTCGGAGGCGACGCTGCAGATCGCCCTAAGGCAAGACAAGAGCATGGTCAGATGCAGGAGGATGTGGCGAGTGTGGGAGCGTGAACGAGACGGAGTGGGGCGGTTTGTGCTTACCAGGGGACTTCGCCGGAGAGAGAGGTAGACGTGGCGGTGCTCAGAGGTCGTCAAAGCCGAGGTTCTAAGGCACCCGCGATTGAACGGATGGCACAGGAAGAAGTGCCTGGGAGTGGGGAGTATGTGTGCTTGGTCGGAGAGGCAAGGCAGTGGCTGGGCTCGCCGGAATTTGCTGGGGATGGTGGTCGGAGCAGTGGGAGTGTGGCTCGAAATTCCATCGGCCTGGGGACAGAGAGAGGAAGGCGCGTGAGGGAAAATGGAGAGGGGACACAGGCGGTTAAATGGGCGCAGTCACGGCGAGTAACGGTCGCGGAATCAACGCGTATTGATCGCTGGAGTAATGGCTGCAACGGCAGGGCGTCGTCTGCGCGAGGAAGAAGATGAGCTGGAGAGGTGGGGCATGCCTGTCAGCGAGAAAGAGAGAAAGGGGGAAAGGGCCACCAGTCAGTGTCTGCGCGGGTTCAAAAATGAGTGTGAATCGTTTTCTTTTGGGAGAGAGGGAGTGGGCTGGTACTGGGCTTAGTGGGCTTGCCGACTGGGCTGCTGTCCACTTCTATTTTGTTCTTTCCTGTTTGTTTTTCCTTTTTCTGATTCTATTTTCTATTTTGAAAATCAAACAACAAATCAAACATCCAAATTAATTCAAACATTCACCAAACATTGTAATTGAATCTGGTTCTGTTTAGCAACATAACCCAAATCCCAAATACAAAATACTATTTTTATTTTAGGGTCCATTATTAATTAAGTAAATAGACCTTGTTTATTAAATCAAAAAAAGAATTTATTTTATTCAAAACTCTATTTGAAATTTAATTATTTTCAAACCAAATCAGTAGGTTTTATTTGAAATTAAGAATACCTGGAAAACTAATTTAAAATACTTTAACAAGTTTTGATGTTTTATTTAAAATGGTAAAACCTTTTATTTAAATAAAATTGGATATTAAATCTTTATTATTTTATTGAAATAAATTTGGATATTAAATCTTTATTATTTTATTTAAGTAAACCTTTATTATTTTTATTAAAACAAAATGTTTTATTTCAAATGCTTGACCAAGGTTTATTTTGGTTCCATAAAATAATCCTTATTTATAAATCTACCTTTTCTTTTGAAAACCAAATCTTTTATTTAAAGATCCAAAATAGTAATTCCAAATATTTTTATTTTCCTTTATTAAATGTTTATCTTTTTAAATCCCTTCAGGATTTTATTTGGTCAAAATAAGTTTGAAGGTTTCCAATTGGAATCAAAAAGTTTCTTCTCACCCTGAAAATCAACAAAGTTTTATTTTATTCATTTATTTTTTTCACATTACAAGATTTGGAAAATCTTGGGATGTGACAGGCTACCACCCTTAAAATAAATCTCGTCCCGAGATTTGGGAATGCTATGGTTACAAGTAGGCTCAAAACAACTAGGGTACTACCACCCTTAAAATAAATTTCAAACAAAATTACATATTGGCCTTCTTGGGATCCTGGGGAAACTCCTTTGGGCAAACATCTGCATAGTGTCCTTTGTTTCCACTCTTGACTCATGGTCCAAGGTTGAGATCCTTCATAGGCTTGTTTAACTTGTTCTTCATATTTTCTAGACAATTGCTTGCATAATGTCCTGGGTTTTTGCAATTGAAACAGTTGATATCTTTGAGTTCTTTACGTGTCTCTTGTGGACAAGTTGCTACATAATGGCTTAGCTCTTTGCAGTTGTTGCACATCACTTGGACAATCTCCTTATTCTTCTGGTTCTCTGGGCATTCACTGGAGTAGTGTCCCATTTCTTTACATTTATGACATTGCACATGGCTTTTGTCCTTCTTTTGATTTTTGGGTTTCTCCAAAGCTAGGAGTGCATCCAGTTCATGTTGTTCATATGTTATCTGGTAGGTAGGAATGTCTACATGTTTCCTAGGCCTTCTATTGCTCTTTGGAAAAATTTTCTTTGGTCCTTTGAATTGGGTTGTTTTGCTTGGAGGCATAAGTGGACCTTTTCCTTTGTCATCTACCTTCTTGGTAGACTTGGATCCTTCTGGATGGTTTGCAATCATTTGTTGCACTCCACCTTGTTTCCTTTGTTCAACAATGGAATAGATTGGGCATTGGATAGGAATATGGTTGTTTCCTTCACATAGGTAGCAAGTAGCTTGAGAGGTGGGACATTGGTCAACAGGATGTTTCTCTTCACAGTTGGGGCATTGATCTCCATGCTCCTTGGAAGTATGATCCTTGTCTCCACAAATAATGCAAGCTGGGGCTCCATCTAGAATAATATTCCTGTCATCCTTGTTGTCACAAACTCTTTTGGAAAAAATTTCTTCCATATTGATCATCTGATCAGTCACCTTAAGCATCAATTGGGCTTGAGTTTCCAAAAATCCTTGTAGTTTTGGATCTTCCCCACTGGAGTTGGCTATGAATTGAGCTGTCATTTGGTTCAACTGGTGTTGGGTTGCTATGATCTCTTTCATGTTGTCCTCTTGGTTGGTGTTGGTGTCATCAATCTTGATGCTAGAGTCTCCTGGAGTAGTCATCTGTTTGGGTTGAATGGAGATTAGAACAGACAAAATATTTCTAAGGAAATAGTTCTAATTACACACATTACAATTCACACAAGCAAGGTACAATCAATCACACAACTTTTCACTCAAACAACAAAGTTCAAGCACATACTTAGACAACAAAATATTTTTGTTACATCACATAAGTTGGTGGGTTTTGACTTAACTAAAATATGGTGGTCCATCTATATGGTTCACTTGTGATCTTTCCATCCTTCTTGGTTGATTCTTCTTTCTACATGAGATCATGGTTTCCTTAGGAAAAATTCTTGGCCTCAAAACTTCAAATGAAGTGAACTCCTTCTAGTTTTGCATTTCCTCAGTCTCCATATTTTGAGTAAGATTTCCTTGTCTCACTTGTAGTCCTTAGTGGTATCCAAGTTGGAAGTCCTTGGTGAATATGCTGAAGATGTTGAAGTCATTAGAGTTGAAGATGTTGAAGTCATTAGAGTTGAAGATGTTGAAGTCATTGGAGTTGAAGATGTTGAAGTCATTAGAGTTGAAGAAGTCCCTTGCACCTGGTGTAGTCTTTGGCCATGGGTAGGTTTTTCCATCAAGTTGTAAATAGATGAGATGTAGAATCAAAACCAAAAGGTTGAGGAAAGAGTTTACAAGATTGTTTGTAAATAAGTTTTTGGAACAAATACAACTCCTATTTTTCTAAGGGGTTTTGTCCAATCCTAGGGTTACAATCCTACAGGCAACCTGGCTCTGATACCATCTATAAGGGTCCCAACCTTTAAATAAGGTAGAGTCCCCTGTGTTTACAATGCTAGTCCCTGGATCAATAGCTAGCATCCACAGTTAAGATGTAATATCAAGAAACAAAGGTCATAACACAACTTTATAACCAGGAATAAAATAATTTTATTACATCTTACATAGATCATTTGGCTATTACATTACATTGCAGCAGAATATCTATAAGCATGGGGTCCTTCATCTTCAAGGTGCCACAGGCAGACATGTTGGTTGTAGACTTTGTAATCCTAATCAAGCAATCTTCACTAAAATCAAATCAAACCTGCAACATTACAAGTTACAGCCACAAGGGTCAATACATTTGAATTGTATTGGCAAGTTTCACTACTATGCTGTATATAAGTGGATCCTATCAATTCATGCATTTTTGGCTAAGTAGGGTTTTAAGGCTCATTTGCAGAAAGCAATACTTTAGCCTATCTTTTCAAAATGGTTTTGTTCCTTTGTCAAATATTTTCTGAACTCCTTGGAATCCTCCAAGTGTCTTTGTCAAAATCTCTTGAGATCCTTGGTACCCCCAAGTACTTCAAGTTTTTATCAAATCTCTTGAGCCCCTTGGTACCCCCAAGTGCATCAAGTCTTTTGTTGTCACTTAAAAGTTTTTCTTTTAGAAATTGGAATGTCGAGATTTCCCATATCTTCAAGCTTTAGTTGCTCAGTATTGTCCATAACCGGGGACACGGCTAAGTACTTAGATTTTATTATCTTCTGCAGAAGTTGTACACTTTACCCACATATCACACTCTCATCTTGTTGCCACCAGTGGATGCTGGATTGGTACTCACCAAGATGGAGTACTGGCAGATTGAGAATGTGACGAAGTCTTTCCAGAGGGTCCTCCCATACACCATTGCTAGCTTGTCTTCAGTACCCATGTAGGATTCCAGGTCCCCATTTTCAGTAACCTGAAGACAATGTATGGGTCTTCCCAATGTAGTTGACTAAGCCAGAGCCATAAGTAGCATGTGGTTGTACACGAAAGCCACAATTAGAGAAACATGTTCAATCTCTAAGTTTCCTGGGTGGTTTTCTTTTTGGAGCACAACACAAAGAGATTGCCATAGACATGGTTCCTTTTTGTTGCCACCTTCTCCAAAACTTAAAGTATCCTTGTCCACCCAGGTGATTCATTGAGTCCTTGTTTTATTATATAAAAAAAACACAAGTCCTTTTCTCAACTTCATAAAATCTCAACATGTATCTCTTTTCAAAATATAGCATGGCTAAGTATGTAACAACTACATTGTTTTCACTAAGGAATGTAAAGGGTTTCCTATTAGGATTTAGCATAGCATAATTATAGAAATTCTTTTCATGCATGTTTCAAAATCCACTAAGTATAATGAAAATAGTGGGACTTTAGATGATAGTGTCACTTGCCTTTATTTTGGGTAGGGAATGTTGGTTCACTCCTTGATCTTGCTAGTCTCACACTTTTCTAACTTCACTACAATCAATCAAGCAAACACAATATCAACTAGCATTCCGAACCAATAATCAATCAAACATTTCACACACATAGAACAATGGGATCTAAGTCATGCATGTAAGCATGCAAGAGATAGTTTTATTTTCAAAGATGGTTTCCACTAGGCTCTAAATTTGTAAGTCTCAAGGTGGTCACTTCCTAAAGTGGCAAAGTCATTTGCAAAAGGGTTTTATCCATAAGCCATTTTTAAATCCAATCATTATTTTATGTGGTGGAAAATATTTTTATCAAAGCAACAACTTTATTTGGTTCACCAAATAAGTTGTTGTTTCTCAAAACTTGGTGTTTAGGGTCAGTAGGTTTGATCCAAATCATTTTCCCAAGGTTTTTACTCCAAAACAATTTTCATAACAAAATCAATATTTTTAATTGGCTAGAAATGGGCTAATTCAAGTTTTTATTCCTAAACTTCACAAAATACATTTTAAAAATTATGGGTTGGTTCCTAGGGTCAGTAAGTTCACTACAAACTAACTTGCCAAGATTTCAACCTCAAAAACATTTTTGAACAATTTTTCTAATCTAAACAAGCATACAAATGTTTCTGCAAAAACAAACATTTTACCAGAGGCGTTTTACTAAACAAAATCCATGGTTGGCTAGGGCTTGTTCCACTGATTTCATTGATATAAAGTTTGCAATTTTTGGATGTGTGGATCAAAAGTTATAGGGTTTTCAAATCTGTATCTAAATCTGATTTCAAATTCTATTTCTAAATCGTCTGGTGCCACACGTCACTTTCCTATTCGCTGGTACCGGTTCGGGTGGATCGGCTGATGCGATGCGTTGGATCTAACTTAGACGAACGGATCAGATGGGCGCGTACCCCTTCGTCTTGTTCTAATCGTAGCCACCAGATTTTAATCTAACGGCCACAGATGCTTGGCCAAAGGCTGGCGGCGCTGCGCGGCGGCAGACGGCAGCGACGGTCAGGCGATGGGCTAGCGGCGGTTCTAGGAAGCAAAGAACGAAGTGGGGATGCTCACCGTGATCGCAAGGACGTGGTGATGCTCGAGGCGGGGTCGGTTGGTCGAGGGGCGCACTGGCGTGGAGGTAATCGCTCGCCGGAGTGGGGAACGGCGTCGGGCGGCTCTGGTCCTGGTCGGAGGCGACGCTGCAGATCGCCCTAAGGCAAGACAAGAGCATGGTCAGATGCAGGAGGATGTGGCAAGTGTGGGAGCATGAACGAGACGTCGTGGGGCGGTCTGTGCTTACCAGGGGACTTCGCCGGAGAGAGAGGCAGACGCGGCGGTGCTCAGAGGTCGTCGAAGCCGAGGTTCTAAGGTGCCCGCAGTTGAATGGATGGCACAGGAAGAAGTGCCTGGGAGTGGGGAGTATGTGTGCTTGGTCGGAGAGGCAAGGCAGTGGCTGGGCTCGCTGGAATTTGTTGGGGATGGTGGTCGGAGCAGTGGGAGTGTGGCTCGAAATTCTGTCGGCCTGGGGGCAGAGAGAGGAAGGCGCGTGAGGGGAAATGGAGAGGGGACACAGGCGGTTAAATGGGCGCAGTCACGGCGAGTAACGGTCGCGGAATCAACGCGTATTGATCGCCGGAGTAATGGCTGCAACGGCAGGGCGTCGTCTGCACGAGGAAGAAGATGAGCTGGAGAGGTGGGGCATGCCTGTCAGCGAGAAATAGAGACAGGGGGAAAGGGCCACCAGTTAGTGTCTGCGCGGGTTCAAAAATAAGTGTGAATCGTTTTCTTTCGGAAGAGAGGGAGTGGGCTGGTACTGGGCTTAGTGGGCTTGCCGACTGGGCTGCTGTCCACTTCTATTTTTTTCTTTCCTGTTTGTTTTTCCTTTTTCTGATTCTATTTTCTGTTTTGAAAATCAAACATCCAAATTAATTCAAACATTCACCAAACATTGTAATTGAATCTGGTTCTGTTTAGCAACATAACCCAAATCCCAAATACAAAATACTATTTTTATTTTAGGGTCCATTATTAATTAAGTAAATAGATCTTGTTTATTAAATCAAAAAAAGAATTTATTTTATTCAAAACTCTATTTGAAATTTAATTATTTTCAAACCAAATGAGTAGGTTTTATTTGAAATTAAGAATACTTGGAAAACTTATTTAAAATACTTTAACAAGTTTTGATGTTTTATTTAAAATGCTAAAACCTTTTATTTAAATAAAATTGGATATTAAATCTTTACTATTTTATTTAAATAAACCTTTATTATTTTTATTAAAACAAAATGTTTTATTTCAAATGCTTGACCAAGGTTTATTTTGGTTCCATAAAATAATCCTTATTTATAAATCTACCTTTTCTTTTGAAAACCAAATCTTTTATTTAAAGATCCAAAATAGTAATTCCAAATATTTTTATTTTCATTTATTAAATGTTTATCTTTTTAAATCCCTTCAGGATTTTATTTGGTCAAAATAAGTTTGAAGGTTTCCAATTGGAATCAAAAAGTTTCTTCTCACCCTGAAAAATCAACAAAGTTTTATTTTATTCATTTATTTTTTTTCACATTACAAGATTTGGAAAATCTTGGGATGTGACATGGAAGCTATCAAGAATCTCCTCATCCCAATTTCTGAGTAAAAAAATTGTGGTTGAACAAGGGTGAAGGTACACCAATTTCTATTGGTGTTTCCTTGGGAAAGATTTTTGACAAAGAAAAACATAGTGTTTTCAACTGATAGGTAAAACCTATTTTGAGCAAAGCAAGCCTAAGCTACACTTAGCCAAAATGCATATAGTATCTAGTCTACCAATATTCTACTAAGGTATCACTTGCCAATACTATTCCAATGTATTAACCCACTGTGGCTGTAACTTGTGATGTTGCAGGATATTCTGATGATGATTAGGGGTTATGAGTCTACACTCAACATGCTTCCCTGTGGCACATGAAGATGAAGACTTATTTATCTTATTATATATTTGAACTCTTGTATTAGGCCTGTGGCCATGGAGTTTGTAAAAGACTATGTTTGTCTCTGGAATGATATGTAATAATGACCTTTGTTTCTGTGTACTTCATCTTAAACTGTGGATGCTAGCATTGATCCAGGGACTAGCATTGCAATCACAGGGATCCTTACCTTTATAAAGGGAGGGATCTTACACCAACCAACTGGCCCAGCTAACCCAATCTGGCCCAACAACGCAGCCCACCCGGCACCCCCTCTCTTCCCCGTTCTTTTCTCATGCGCATGACCCATTCCCCTCTCTCCCCGAATGTTTCCTTCGTTTATTTCGTGGCGTCAATTCGAGTTAATGGCCCAGTAATTCCTCCCCGTGATCTTGACCTCTTAAGCACCTTCCTCCACTCTCTCGTTCCCCTCAAGCCCCATGCCACGAACGCCCCTAGGCTGCCCCAATTTCCCCCTGCAACACCTCTGGCTCCGATGAACCGTCGCGCCGATTCCGTCCAGCTCCGGCCACCTCCTTGCCCCTAGTTTCCACGAGCACACTCCCCATTGTCTCGTGCATCTGCCAGCACCTTTCCCTTGCCCGCGCGTGCCCTAGAAGCTCTACTTCGTCTGAGCGCCACCGTGTACTGCTACGACTCCGGCGAGCTCTCCCCATAATTACTGACCGTTCCTCTCCCCCTCGTTGACA
Organism: Avena atlantica; assembly: GCA_910589765.1. Classification (NCBI taxonomy): domain Eukaryota; kingdom Viridiplantae; phylum Streptophyta; class Magnoliopsida; order Poales; family Poaceae; genus Avena; species Avena atlantica. Next base: position 47,036,327 of record OU342739.1, read on the forward strand.
CTCGTGAAATCAGCATTCACCTGCGCTTCTAATGAACCCTTTTCCTTGCCTTCCCGAGTCTTGTAGCCTCGCCCCCGACTACGGTCGAGCGTGCTCGACGATAGGGACAACTTCGACGAGCAATCGACGTCGCTCCCTTGCGCCCCTTCCTCGACGACGACCACCTCGAGCATCCCCACGCCACGGCGAACCTGGTGAGCCACTCCTTTTCCTCCCTTGCTTCCTGGTTGCGCCGGACCACCATTGACCGAGCATCGCCACCGCGCGCCGTTTCCAAGTGCAGCCCATCTCTGGTCGATGCGTTGTGAGCCGTCAGATCAAGATCGTAGAGATAGGATAGATTGACTTAACTGAAGAGGTACGCATCGATCCGAGTCGCACACATCTATTTAGATCCAACGCTCCACGTAGCGCGATCCGAAGGAACCGGTACCAGCCAATAGAATCATTCCACGTGGCATGTCCTATCTGTTTAAAAATCCAGAAAATGGTTTTGAATGTTTAAACTTGCAAAAATCATAACTTTTGATCTACACGTCCAAAATTTGCAAATTTTATATCATTGCAATTAGGAAAATTAAACCTTTGCAACCATGGCCTTAGTTTAGTATTTTGCTTCATAAAAATTAGGTGTTTTTGCAGAAATATTTGTAGGACCATTTTGGTTATAAAAATTAAAAATGATTTTTGAGTAAAATCTTTTGCAAATGGTTTGTTTTGAACTCTCCGACCCTAAACACTAACATTTGGATTTAAAAAAATAAATTTAACTAACACAAGGAATTATTCCTTTGAATAAAAGCATTTCTAGTAAAACAAAAATGTTGCTATGATTTAAAAATGCTTTTTTAGTGAAACCTTTTGCAAATGGATTATTTTTAAACACTTTGACCATAAACACTAACATTTGTGTTTAAAATCATATTTTGCTAACACTAGAAATTATTCCTTTGGATAGATCATTTCTAGCAAAACAAAAATGATTTAAAAGGGCCATTTTCACTAACTTGTTTTCAAATGGTTTTGCCACACTTATAAATGATCAGTAGGTGTTTTGAAATGTTAAACCTTGTTAGAAAACACTTTTCCAAATAAAACAACCGTTTGCATGCTTGCATGCATTTCCTTGCTTTTAATATTTCATGTGGTGAATTGTTTGAATGCTAGTTTTGAATTTGTGCCTTGCTTGATTCAAATTGTAGTGAACTTTGAAGAAGTGTGACAATTGCAAGATCAAGGAGTGAACCTATATTCTGTACTAAAAACGCAAGTGGTGCTTCATATATTTTGTCCTATTATTTTGACTATGCATTAGTGATATTTTGAGTAGGACTTGCATGGACTTTTTTCTAAGTGTCTATGCTATGCTATGCCTTGGGAAATCCTAGTAGATGATGCCTTAGTAGAATTTTCCCTAAGTTAAGATTCTTGCTACTAGTATGCTTAGCTTAGCTAGTAGAAAACAAGGGTGGATTATTCATGCTATGATATTATACAAAGTCTATGACTTGTGTTTTTGCTTAATAAAACTACTAAGTGAATGAATCACCTGGGTGGAGTGGTATGAATGGGTTATGTTGAGTGGTTACACAAGGCCCATATCCATGGTTACCTTGTGTATCACACTTGTGGAAAGCCACCCAGGAACAAAGAGATTTGAGATGTCAAGTTTTGAGAAGCTTCTAGTGTAGCCACATGGCAATATGGGCTCTGCCTAGATCATATAGGTTGCAATAACTTAGCCAGATGTATAGAAGGTGGTAGGGTGATAGGTTGGAATGCGTCCATTTGGTCTAAGGGAAGGCTTATGAAAGATCTTGTCTCGATGCATGTCTAGTCTTGTGGGGAAAGTGCACCACCTCTCGAGAGAGTAAAACCTAAGTACTTAGCCGTGTCCCGGCAATGGACAATTTGAGCATTAAGACATTGAAGCTATCAAGGATCTCCTCATCCCAATTTCTAAGTTAAAAACTTGTGGTTGAACAAGGGTTAAAGGATCACCAATGTCTATTGATAGTTCCTTAGTTGATTTTGACAAACAAAAACTTAGTGTTTTCAACTGATAAGGAAAATCTATTTTGAGCAAAGCAAGCCTCAGCTACACTTAGCCAAATTCATATAGATGTTAGATGCCACTACTCTATCATAGTATCACTTGCCAATATAATTCAAATGTATTGACCTTTGTGGCTGTAACTTATTATGTTGCAGGTTTATTCGATGTTAGTGAAGTGTGTTTAATAGGATTACAAGTCTACAACCAACATGATTTCCTATGGCATATGACGATGAAGGACTCCATGCTATATAGTTATATCTGCTGCATTGTAATGAGATAGCCAAATGAGCTATGTAAGATGTAATGAATTATTTTATTCCTGGTTATAAGTTGTAATATGACCTTTGTTTCTTGATATTTCATCTTAAACTGTGGATGCTAGATATTGATCTAGGGACTAGCATTGTAAACACAGAGATCTGTACCTTATCAGGTTGGGCCTCTACAATTACCGCTTTTACACTAAAAAGAGCTCCATCGTGATCCGTTGAAATGACACCATATAAGTTATGGTCTGGGATAAGAACCCAAGTTGTCCTTTCTCAAATTTTGGTATGCCAAGCATAAGTCAAATGTTTACAACCAAAGTCGGATGAGCATGTCTTTGTAGGTTATTTTGAATCACCATTGGGTATTCCTCCATAACATCGAAGACAAAAGTGTTTGTCACTAAGAACAACAAGTTTCTTGAGAAGGAATTTTTCATAAAAAGTTAAGTGGGAGGACAAAAGAACTTTGATAAGGTTATTGAACCTTAGCTATATGTGTTGAATTGCGCAGCTCCAGAAAATGTTCTGGAGGCATCCATAATGCTCATGGCTCACACGCGTCATAGATTGTGGTCACAGAGATCTAAGTTCCTATTGAATCGAGTAGGTCGAGTAAACAATCAAATACTAAGATTTGAGAGTAAATCATTATTGTTTGACAATGATGAACCGACTACATGAAAAGAAGCGATGATGGGCCCTGACTTCATCAAATGGCTAGAAGCCATAAAATCCGTGATAGTTCCATACACAAGAAATCAAGGTTTTGAACTTGGAAGACCCTCTGGAAAGGTGTAAAACCTATTGGTCATGTTTGGATCTATAAAGAAACAGACATGGATGTTTCACATCTATGAAATAGTCGACATGTCATAAAAGGTTATACGATAATGTTCAAGGAGTTGAGTATGACAAGATTTGATCTTTCATAGCGATATTTTTTCTGGATGGATTAATGTAGCAACCACTACATATAATTTTGGTATATGGTAGTTGAACAAACAAAACAGAGTTCTTCTAATAGAATTATTACCTAGGACGTGTACATGACACGATCCTGGGGTAGATTGAAAGAACATGTTGGGCCCCCATGTGTGGTTTTGGTAATTAATGACAATCTTTATGGACTAATGTGTGTATTAAGTTATACTTGTAGGATTTGTCCATTGGCATCGCTTGGAGCATGTGTTGGCTTCAAGGTCGATGAAATGCAAAGAAGATATTTTGGGCAAGCTCAATATGCGAGGTCGATGATGAGGAATTAAGGAGGGCGTTCCATCTTGAAAAGGGCAAGATCGTCTACATCAAGCTCAAGTGGAATGCTCAAGGCAAAGGTATAATCTTGATAGCTTTTCTCTTTTGCCGGTCTCACGTCGTGTGTGTGAGATCGGGTTTAGGATATATAACCATACTATCAAGAGAGGCTCTCATATGAGTAATTCGGTCACATCGTTCCGAGAGATCTCAAACCTTTGCATACTTGCATCATCATATTTGGTTGTTATTTGGTCTTATCCATGTGATGATATAGAGCTTGTGGTAATCTCCATAACAAGCTCTTGTTCATCTAAATCGGATCTCCCATTTGTATCTTGTTGCGATTTTGATTTATGCGGCTTTTCGGTTTCTCACCAAGTGAGGTATATCACATTGTTCTACTTGATACTTTCTCACTTGGTGATAATCAATTTGGATCGGGTCAATCGGAGCTTCCAGTCAAAAGTTATTGCCGTTTGAATATTTGCCTGTTAGGCTGTTTTCTGGGCCAAGCGGTAGTACCGCCCGGACGGGCCGGTACTACCGCCCGGGCCTAAAAACGGCCCGATTTCTTTCTGCCTCGCTAGGTACCTAAATCCGGTACTACCGCCCGGGCCTAAAAACAGCCCGATTTCTCTCTGTCTGGCTAGGTATCTTTTCCCGGTACTACCGGCCGGCCCGGTAGTACCGCCCGTGTGGGCTGGTAGTACCGGTCGGCCCAGTTATTTTACCCAGAAAATCCCCAGATCCAGATCCACGCGCGTTGACTTGCCGCTGGCGCGCTTGCTGCTTGGGCTGCTCGCTGCATGCGCGCGCTGCTTCGCTGCTAGCTGCCTACGCCGTTGCTGCTGCATGCTGCTGCTGGCCCGCGCGGGCCCCGCTGCTCAGCATGCTGCTCCTGCTGCTGCGCTGCGCTGCTGCCTCGCTGCATGCGCGCTGCCGCGCTGCTTCGCTGCATGCGTGCTTGTTGCTGCTAGCCGCTGCTGCTGGCCCGCTGCACTGCCGCGCTGCCGGCGACGCATGGCCCACCTCCAGATGCCCTGCAGCTGCTGCTGCTGCTCTCATGCGCGTGCGCGCCTACCCCACTCTGCTCTTTGCGCTGCTGCTTCTCTGCTGCGTTGACCCATCTCGCATTGTTGCTGCTGTTTTTCTGGTTGGGTCCGGTACTACCGGTTAATTCCGGTGCTACCGGACCGTCCAGAAAAATAGCACCAACGGCCAGATTTTGCCCGTCCCTTTAAATAGCTTTGCCCCTTTTTCATTTAGGGTTACTTATTCCTCCTTTTCTTGCCCAAGCTTTGCCCCCATTTGCTCTACTCCTTAAGCTTGATTTCTACACACCCCTCCATTGATTCTTGCATATATTTGAGGAGTTGTTGGAGGAGATCTAGATCCACGTTTTGACCAAACCAAAACATCTCTTTGTGAGTGTATCTTTGGGGATCTAGATTTTGGGGGATTTTGTGTCTCTCTTTGATTCCTCCTCTCTTGTTCCCCCAATAGATTTAGTAGCTTTGTTGGAACTTGAGAGTGAGGGATTTGGGCATCTTTGTGGTGTTCTTGCCATTTGTATTTGTTGCATCGGTTTGAGTTCTCCTCGGAGGATTTGGTTTGAATTGCTCATTGGAGCTTGTCCCTCTTAGGGTTCTTGGAACCCTAGATGGTTTTGTGGCCTTGGTGGCATTGTGGCCTTGGTGGCATTTGTTGAGGCCTTTTGTGGCGTTTGTTGGGAGCCTCCAATTAAGTTGTGGAGTTGTGCCCCAACCTTGTGAGAGATTCCGGTTGCCACCGACAAGTGCACCGATAGTGGAAGCGTGGATCGATCTTATTGTGGTGACATTCACCGGAGAATAAGGGAGGCCTTTTGTGGCGTTGGTGGTTTGGTACCACCCCCTCTCCAAACGAGATGTACTCCATGTTGGGAGGAACTCGGTAAAATATCGGTGTCCCCGCGTGCCTCGGTTATCTCTATACCCGAGCTCTTTACTTATGCACTTTACATTGTGATAGCCTTCATGCTTGAAGTACTATATATCTTGCTATCACTTTGTTGCTTGTATTTCTTAGCATAAGTTGTTGGTGCACATAGGTAAACCTTAGTTGGTTCTAGGTTGTGCTTTACAAAGTAAACACTAGTTTTATTCCGCCTTTGTTGAGCCACTCTAGGAAAAGTTTTAATCGCCTATTCACCCCCCTCTAGGCGACATCCGTATCCTTTCAATTGGTATCAGAGCCCGGTCTCTCATATTAGGCTTCACCGCCTTGAGAGTAAAGATGTCGGCTAGAGGATTAGTGCATAATGACATGCTTATATTTGATGGCACAAATTATGATATATGGAAAAATCGCATGCTCATTCATTTTCGGAACATGGACCCAAATTTGGAGCGTATTGTAGATATGGGTTTTTCTCCTCCTATGGATTTCAAAAATCTATCTTGTGAGGATGAGAAAGACTTATATCTCGATGCTCAAGCTTCTAATGTGCTTGTTAATGCTTTGAGCTATGTAGTTACATCTTCAATCATTCCTTTTTGGAGCGCTCATGAGTTATGGACAAAACTTCAAGATAAATATGTTGTGTCCAACATTATTGAGGATGATTGTGTTGCTTCCACTTCCAGTCGAGATGAGTTCTCATCCTCTACCACTTCACCAACATGTGACTTTTCACAAGGTAATGATATGGTGAGTGGTGATAGAAATTGCAATTTAGATAGTGTGCTTACTATTTGTAAACCCTCATCTCTATCTAGTTGCAATGATCTATCTTTGTACTTTAACACTTCTAGCACTACAAACTCCTTACATGCTTGTGTTAATAGTCCTTGCATATCATGTAGAAATGACTTGAATAAGTCTCATGATGATATGCTTGTGTTGTCTTGTTTCCATGATAAAAATGCTTCCATTTCCTCTAGTGCTTGTGTTGCTAACCATGTAGAGGAAACCGAAGATTCTATGGGCCAAGACGTGGTTTTGAATGAAGCCACAAATGCAATCTCATCTTCAACTTCTTCTGGTACCCACCTATGCCTTATGGATAGGGATTCTAAGGTAACTCCTACTTTGGAACCCATTACCTCTTGTGATGAGGAGGATGTGGATAATGTGGAAGAAGAGCTTGATATTGATGATTTATATGAGAAGGGTGAGATTGTTTATCTTGCCCTTGTTAAAAAGGATATTGCTTGTTCTAACTTTGTTGAAGTCTTGGACTTTGCTATTAAGAGCAAAGAACATATTGATAAGTTAGAAACACAAATTGAGGCGCATGATAACAACGTTAATAAAATGTGTAGTCTTGAGCGTGAGTATGCTAATATAATTGCAAAACTAAATAAAGCTCTTGAAGAGGAACAAACCACCAAGGAATCTCTTGAGGAGACCTTTGTTTTAGAGCTATCTAGAGTAAAGGAATCTCATGATAGAGAACTTGAGGTGGCAAGTGATCTCAAACATAAAAATGATGAGACTCAAGTTGCTTATGCTAAACTCCTTGAGGATTTTGAGCACCTCAAAAATGGCTCTAGGGTCATAAAGGGTGAGCTCATCAAACTCACCGAGTCACATGAGCAACTTAAAGCCTCATATTCAAAAGAGCTTGCCAAGTTGCCCTCACCTCTTGCAAATAGTGATGATGCTTGTGCTACTAACTCTATTTCTTGTGAAGCATCTATTTTGAAGGAGAATGTTGAGCTAAAGGCTCAACTTGCGTTGCTAACTAGCAACTATGGGAAATTAGAAGAAAGTCATGTTAAGCTCTCGATCTCGCATGAGGATCTTCTAGTCTCCCATGGTAGGCTAAAGTTAGCTCATGAGGCCATCATGTCAAAGGTAACATCTAGTGGGCCTCATGTGGACATTAGCACTATATCTACTCCAACTGTCATATTGCCATGTGCTACTCCTTGTAATTCATCCTCTCACAACCACGCTATATCTCTTGATGAATTACATTCCATGCCTTGTTGCTCTAACAATGTAGAATCTACTTCCTCTAGTACTTTGTTGAAACTAACCATGTAGAGGAAATAAAAGAGCTCAAGGCTCAAGTCACTTCTTTGAGAAATGACTTGAAAAAGGGTCATCAAGGGAAGGCCGCACTCAACAAAATCTTGAGTGTGCAAAAATCCCCCAATGACAAGAGTGGGCTTGGATTCAACTCACATGTCAAGCACAAGTCCACTATCAAGTTGAAGCACAAGGATAACAAGAAGATTGGCCAAGATCAAGTCAAGAATCCGGCCAACATTTTTTGCTTCAAGTGCAAGGAAGAAGGGCATCATGTCAAACATTGCCCATTAAAGAAGAAGTCCCTTGGCAAGAAGTAACAAGGGAAGCGGCCTCAAGCTCTACATCTTGTTAGAAATGGGCCTCCTCCCAAGAAGACTCAAGCTCTTCCTCAAGTTGTTTCGTCATCCAAAAAGAAAGATGGCAAGAGTAGAACTTGCTACATATGCCGCGAGAAGGGGCACATTTCTTCCTCATGCACTATTGGTATCTCCTCATCCCATCATATCTTGGTTGATGATGCTTATTCTCTTTGTAAGGATGAGGTTGGCAATGTGTTTGGCAAATTTGTTGGTACTCAATGTGGGTTTAAGAAAAGAACCATTTGGGTTGCCAAGCCTATTGTGACTAACTTCTTAGGACCCAACTTGGTTGGGGACCAACAAGCTAAAACTTGATCAATAGGTAATTGTTGGAGGGCATTGCAGACTTGGCTACATCATGAAGAATTAAGGGATCTTCATTATTATTTTTGTCAAAGCCAAGTCATGTGGATTATATTGCTCCTATTATATTTCCAATGTTCCTCCTTGCGGTAACATATGCTTAACTCATTTCATTGAAAGTTACTCGCCCCCTTGTGCATGTGTTGATTTTGTATTCTCCATGCTTTTGTACATGTTGTGCCTTCCACTTAATTATCTTGAGGTATAAAGCTTATTTGTGTATGATTAGGTGGCACACCATGTATGTGTGTTTCTTGTGTTTGAGCCTTACTTGGTTATATTTGATATATTATTTGGCTCTTGTGAGAGATTAATGGATTATCCCATTTTGGGGGAGTGCTATGCTTGGGCATACCACAATCCTAAAAATGTGTATACATGAGGAATACCACCTAGTATTGATATTACAATATTATATATTCTCTATGTGGTACAATTCTCATGAGAAATTCAAGTTCTATAATGTCCATTAATTATCTCTATTTGTATCCTTTTGCCTCGCGTTGGTTTTATGGTAGTATCACATTATGGGGGAGTCATATGCTTAGTGCATATTACAATCCTAGAAAATGTGAATATTCGAGGTTGTGTCACTTAGAATTGATATTGATAATTATCTAGCGCATATGTGACACATTTGCTCATACAAGTTCCAATTTGTTTGAATGTTGTTGTAGATCATATTTTGGATCTTGTATATGAGAGTGTTTCTTGGTATGTGTTTCCTCATATTTAAATCTCTATATCATCATGGAAACCATTTGCTTCAAGTTACTCTAATCACTAGTGATTGTGTGACTATTGGAAGCTACCAAGAATCTTGTTCGAAGTATCATGCTCAATTCTTATATTTAGTTTTATGCTTCTTGTTGTGACTATGATCTTGGATATCTATGCAAGCTACCTTGGGAAAATTATTCCCAATATTTCTTGTCCTTGGACAATGAGTAATTTATGGTAGAATTTGTTGATCATATTCACTTTGGCCTTTGCTTAATATTGTCCTATCTTTGGCCAAGTAAATATTTTGGGTGCTCCCATGTATTCCTTGCTACTTTTTGGATCTTCTTATTTTATTGGTATCCTCTTCTGTTTTATTTAATGTAGGTAGTAGTGATGATCCCACTTGTGTGCATGTTGCATTCAAAAGGAAAATCCCACATAATTCACTATCCATGGGGGAGCTATCCTATATTATTTAGAACACTCGTATTTATGCTTCTTTTTTTTGATCCATATCGGGACTTATGTGCTTGGAACCTCAATCTTTTCGTTTTGGTATTTTGTGCCATCATGAGAAGTTTGGGGAGTTTGGTTTCTTGTTGAAACCTTGCTCCTTTTGGGAGTTGGTTTTGTCTCATTCCTTGCTTCTTGATTTGACCATGTTAGAATGAGATAAATCCTTGAGCATTTTTATTTCTATCTATTTTTGCTCTTTTGGCCTTAGCCTAGTTCATTTGTTGAACTTGTGATCGTTCATGTGTTGAATTGGTTCTTTGATACAATTTGGACACAGTTTGTCTTTTCACACTCTTGTGTGTGCCATCTCGGTTTACTTGGTGTTTTTGTTCAAATTGTATCTCCTTTTTGGTTCTTGAAAGCTTTATGCATGCATATTTACTATACGTTTATATTAAGGCATGTTTGCTTTCTTTGATCCAATATTTGGGGGAAACTCCACCAATTCCCATCGGCTAAGTTGTGCATGAAATTCAATTTCATATCAATGTGCACATAATTATGTGGAGTCTCTCCTATGTATTGTAGTTTCTCTAACTACTTTGGACCCAATAAGTTTGGGGACCATTTTGTACTTAAATGTGTTTTAGGTACATTGGAGATATATTGGACGCTTGTCTCTCAATTTTGAAGAAGTGATGCTTAGAAGAAAATTTGAGGCAAGCTATAGGATGATCAACGTATTCATATCCTCTACATCCTATCAATCATATCTCGGTTACAAGTATCTCTTTCTCATGCTCACATATCTTGATTCCAACCGTTTGTCGGTTGCCTTCTAGCATGAATTCATGTATTTGTAATTGTTGTAGTTCTAGACATGGTTTTAATAGAACTCTCTATTGTAAATGTGTATAAGTTGAGATGAGTACATATAGTTGGGACTATACAAAATCATGCATATGATCCTCCAATCCCAAATATGTCAATCTAGCAATTTTATTGCCTATCACTTCATCAACTTCTCTCTTATGCAATAGTGAGATTTTTGCTAGTCTATTTTATCTTATGATACTTGTTGCCTTTCTTCATATATTTCAACTTTCTCCTTTTCCCTTGGTGATAGTTGTAATATATGTAGTGTGTTTGTGTTTGAAGTCCATTATGTACAATAAGATATATGTGAGCCTTTGGCCATTCTTTGAAGCAAAAATCTTGTTGGTACATGTTGTGACTTCATTTTTGCTTCCATGTGCTTTATTGTATATCTTCCTTGTATGTGCTTGTTTCTTTATGGGCATATGTCTTTGTGATGTCATCCACTTAGAGACATATACACATATGAGAAGATAATTTTAGTTGATTTTTAAATCCTTGGAGACCACCTTTCTATTCCTTTTGATTCTTCGGTGGCTTCCAAATTTAATTGCCTATGAGTGCTTGTTCCTCTTGTTTGCATCTTTGGGCACTCATAGTTATTCTCTCATGCCTTGTATTGTTAAATGAACTTGGATGAGTGAGGATTCCATGACTATGCACTTTCTTCCCAAATGCAATTATCATAATTGGTGCATGCTCTTTGGGGAGCTCATCTAATTCATTTAATAATACTCATTTGCATTCTTTCACATTTGTTGTGTTTTAAATGCTTATGGGGGATCAAGGATTCCATATTTGTGCATTATGTATTCCAATACATTTATTTTGAATTGCGCACAAATCTTGGGGAGCTTCTCTATTTGTTATTGAAAACACTCTTTTGCTCATATCATAATATCTTGTTGTTTCCATTTGGACTCATTTGTTGTTTTCAAATTGGTTTGTCGGACCTTGTAGTTGCTTGCATCATTTGACTTTATTTTTGCAATCTTAGGGTCCTCGATATAGTTCTACTCCCTCCCAAGTATTCATCATTGGATATGTGCGAAGTCACACCTTTGGAGGAATTATTACTATATTTGCCTTCTAGAACTTGTCACCCATTTCGGCAATCGATGCCAATGGGGGAGAAGTTTTAGAGGGTTTAAGGGAAGTTGGTTTATGCATTGAGTTTGTTCTTGTGCATTTACTTCTCATGCTCTTGCATCTTTGTTGTTGCTTAGCATGTGGTATATATAGAGGAAACTTCACCAATGATAATGATTGGCAATATATGCAATGAAATTCAAGTTCATCACACATGCATAGATTGTGGGGGAGTTTTCTCTATATATGATGGTGGTACCAATATCACATACTTTTGTAGTATTTGATATTGGTAATATCATTTTATTCATTAAAATTCCTTATATAAACCCTCTTAAAGGGATTGTCATCAATTACCAAAATGGGGGAGATTGAAAGAACATGTTGGGCCCCCATGTGTGGTTTTGGTAATTAATGATAATCTTTGTGGACTAATGTGTGTATTAAGTTATACTTGTAGGATTTGTCCATTGGCATCGCTTGGAGCATGTGTTGGCTTCAAGGTCGATGAAATGCAAAGAAGATATGTTGGGCAAGCTCAATATGCGAGGTCGATGATGAGGAATTAAGGAGGGCGTTCCATCTTGAAAAGGGCAAGATCGTCTACATCAAGCTCAAGTGGAATGCTCAAGGCAAAGGTATAATCTTGATAGGTTTTCTCTTTTGCCGGTCTCACGTCGTGTGTGTGACACCGGGTTTAGGATAGATAACCGTACTATCAAGAGAGGCTCTCATATGAGTAATTCGGTCACATCGTTCCGAGAGAGCTCAAACCTTTGCATACTTGCATCATCATATTTGGTTGTTATTTGGTCTTATCCATGTGATGATATAGAGCTTGTGGTAATCTCCATAACAAGCTCTTGTTCATCTAAATCGGATCTCCCATTTGTATCTTGTTGCGATTTTGATTTATGCGGCTTTTCGGTTTCTCACCAAGTGAGGTATATCACATTGTTCTACTTGATACTTTCTCACTTGGTGATAATCAATTTGAATCGGGTCAATCGGAGCTTCCAGTCAAAAGTTATTGCCGTTTGAATATTTGCCTGTTAGGCTGTTCTCTGGGCCAAGCGGTAGTACCGCCTGGACGGGCCGGTACTACCGCCCGGGCCTAAAAACGGCCCGATTTCTTTCTGCCTCGCTAGGTACCTAAATCCGGTACTACCGCCCGGGCCTAAAAACAGCCCGATTTCTCTCTGTCTGGCTAGGTATCTTTTCCCGGTACTACCGGCCGGCCCGGTAGTACCGCCCGTATGGGCCGGTAGTATCGGTCGGCCCAGTTATTTTACCCAGAAAATCCCCAGATCCAGATCCGCGCGCGTTGACTTGCCGCTGGCGCGCTTGCTGCTTGGGCTGCTCGCTGCATGCGCGCGCTGCTTCGCTGCTAGCTGCCTACGCCGCTGCTGCTGCATGCTGCTTATGGCCCACGCGGGCCCCGCTGCTCAGCATGCTGCTCCTGCTGCTGCGCTGCGCTGCTGCTGCGCTGCTTCGCTGCATGCGTGCTTGCTGCTGCTAGCCGCTGCTGCTGGCCCGCTGCACTGCCGCGCTGCCGGCGACGCATGGCCCACCTCCAGATGCCCTGCAACTGCTGCTGCTCTCATGCGCGCGCGCGCCTACCCCACTCTGCTCTTTGCGCTGCTGCTTCTCTGCTGCGTTGACCCATCTCGCATTGTTGCTGCTGTTTTTCTGGCTGGGTCCGGTACTACCGGTTAATTCCGGTACTACCGGACCGTCCAGAAAAATAGCACCAACGGCCAGATTTTGCCCGTCCCTTTAAATAGCTTTGCCCCTTTTTCATTTAGGGTTACTTCTTCCTCCTTTTCTTCCCCAAGCTTTGCCCCCATTTTCTCTACTCCTTAAGCTTGATTTCTACACACCCCTCCATTGATTCTTGCATATATTTGAGGGGTTGTTGGAGGAGATCTAGATCCACATTTTGACCAAACCAAAACATCTCTTTGTGAGTGTATCTTTGGGGATCTAGATTTTGGGGGATTTTGTGTCTCTCTTTGATTCCTCCTCTCTTGTTCCCCCAATAGCTTTAGTAGCTTTGTTGGAACTTGAGAGTGAGGGATTTGGGCATCTTTGTGGTGTTCTTGCCATTTGTATTTGTTGCATCGGTTTGAGTTCTCCTCGGAGGATTTGGTTTGAATTGCTCATTGGAGCTTGTCCCTCTTGGGTTCTTGGAACCCTAGATGGTTTTGTGGCCTTGGTGGCATTTGTTGAGGCCTTTTGTGGCGTTTTTTGGGAGCCTCCAATTAAGTTGTGGAGTTGTGCCCCAACCTTGTGAGAGGTTCCGGTTGCCACCGACAAGTGCACCGATAGTGGAAGCGTGGATCGATCCCATTGGGGTGACATTCACCGGAGAATAAGGGAGGCCTTTTGTGGCGTTGGTGGTTTGATACCACCCCCTCTCCAAACGAGACGTACTCCATGTTGGGAGGAACTCGGTAAAATATCGGTGTCCCCGCGTGCCTCGGTTATCTCTATACCCGAGCTCTTTACTTATGCACTTTACATTGTGATAGCCTTCGTGCTTGAAGTACTATATATCTTGCTATCACTTTGTTGCTTGTATTGCTTAGCATAAGTTGTTGGTGCACATAGGTAAACCTTAGTTGGTTCTAGGTTGTTCTTTACAAAGTAAACACTAGTTTTATTCCGCCTTTGTTGAGCCACTCTAGGAAAAGTTTTACTCGCCTATTCACCCCCCTCTAGGCGACATCCGTATCCTTTCAGTTTTGTTAATTCAAAGGATGATAAAAGGGATGCAAACTTCAATAGTTAAAGTAAGCATCACTGAGTTTAGACTTCACCATGATGAAACTGTTAAAAGGTTTAAATTCATCAGAGATGATGAAGATGCTTGCATTTGCAAGAAATTAAGTGGGAGCATTGAGACATATTTCTAATACATTATATGGAGGACATCTTGTTTATTTGAAATGATGTATCTTTTATTGACATGGGTTAAGAATTTAATTTCGATAAAAGACAGCAAAACCCGAATATTAGGCATCAATGTATATATGGAGAGATTGAGACACTAATATGGTTGTGCCAAATGTACATAGATGAGATACTGAATGAGTTTAATATGGAAATGAAAATAAAGGTTCTTGCCGCATGGAAAGGATTGAACATGATTCAAGTGTATTGACACTTGTCAAGTGAAGCAAGATTCAAGTGCTTTGTCCCTTGGTGAGTGAAATCACAAGAATATTTCGATCAATCATATCGTGATATGTACACATCCAGATATGTCCTATGCTCTAAATGTTATGAGCATATACAAGAATGACTCATAAGATGATCATTGGACGATAGTAAGGATATTCTTATGATCTTCTGGAAGAACTAAGAATATATTTATGTAGAAGTGACAAACAGTTACAAATAGTTCACTGTAAAATGCTACACTAATACTAGTTTTGTCACAAGATTAATTTTTTCTCAATTTAAACTTGGGTGGAACAATATAATGGAAAGGAGATTCCATCATGGATTTGGATGAATTCCAAAGTTAAGACACTGTGACGGATACTACAACAAAATGCTAAGTATATGACTGCTATAGTAGCAGCAAATGAGGGAATTCGTGTCAAGTAGTTTGTTATCAAACTAATGTGTGGTTCACAACAGTCTAACACTATAAATATATATTGTACGATAATAGTATCGACATGATTTAACCCCAAGGAACTAAAGGTCTCACCAAAAGACCAAATTTATATAATACCATCTCATTGGAGAATGAGTGATGTGTGGAGATGCAAAGACATGCAAATACACACAGACCTGAAAGTGTCAGATCCGGAGATTATGTTACCACTAGAAAATGCGTATATATAACACCCTAAAGCCATAGTTGTTGAATGCACAAGTTTTTCAAACTAGATTATTATTAACTCTAGTGCAAGTGGGAGACTGAAGGGAATATGCCCGAGAGGCAATAATAAGGTGGTTATTATCTTATTCCTTGTTTATGATAAATTTTTATTTCTCATGCTATAATTGTATTAATTGGGAATGTTAATTCATGTGTTTTTAATAAACAAATAAAGAGTTCCTAGTTATGCCTCTCATATAAACTAGCTCATTGATTAACATGATGATCAAGGTTTCCTGATCATGGACATTGGATGTTGTTAATAACGAGGTCACAACATTGGTGGAATGATGTGATGAACATTCATCCGAAGTATAGTAACACAATCAAATTCATTATGTTTAAATTACTATAACATCATTACAAGTAACTTTAGTCCTTAGACCATGAGATCATGTCAATCACTAACATATGAAGAGTGTCTTGATAACATCAAACGTCACACTATAACAGGGTGACAATAAAAGTGGGTTCAGATACCCCGATAATGTTATGTAGAGGCTCATGGATCAAGAGTGTGATTTTTCCATACAAATGATGGAGAGATATACTCTGGGCCCTATCGGTGATATCACATTGATATAGCTTGCAAGCAAGTGATGGAGATCACTAGAATGTTATATCATGGAAACGAGAAAAGAGTACATGTCGGTAACAAGATCAAACTAGGTATGGGGATACCGATGATCAAATCTTGGACATGTAAAATATCACGAGACAAGAGGATTTAGTTAGAATGTTAAAGGTTTACACGATCACAAGAAGTCACCGTTGAATGTGTGGGAGTCAGTACGGATCTCCAGGTCCTGCTGCTAATTATTGATTGGAGAGGGTTCTCGATCATGTATGCATTATTCGTGAACCGTATGGTGACACACTTAGGGGATACCGACACCATTTGGAGCAAATAAGATGCCAGCGAAAGAAAAGGAAAGCGCTAGAATTTTTTCAATATAAACGAGAATTGTTTCGGGTGAAATTGCTCAAATTGGTTCTGCATGTGAAATTGAAATGTTGCAAGGGGTTTTATGTGAATGTTTGTTAATTAATGTAATTAACAAAATTATGAATAAAATAAATAAAATAATTTTATTAAATGAGAGATACATTAATTTTGGTGGAAATTAATGCATGTGAGTGGATATGTGAGTGGAGGTGCGATTATGTGGGTGGAAGCTCCACTCACCATAATGGAGGGAGAGGTGGGGCACCAATCATGGTCGGCGGCCATGCCCCTTGGGCAGCCCCCTCCCCTATATAAGGAGCACCTCCTCCTCCTCATTCCACACACCTCCTTGTGAAGGATCTCTCTCCCCCTCTAGTATTTCCCTCATGGTCTTGGACTAGCGAGGTACATGTTCCCAATGGCTTTTTCTGGAGTGAGGATTTTCTACTTCCACTACATTGCTGGAGCGAGGTCGTGGAGGTGGTAGGGATTCCAGACGTGTGTGCGATCACGGATGTACCACTGCTTTGCGGTGCTGGACTTGCTGGTACTGGACCTGCTGGACTTCATCACGATCTTGAGGTCGGCAAGTGAACAACTACATCATCCACGAGAATTATCTCGTAACGCTTTGTCCATCTTTGAGGGTAAGTTCTCTATGGACGTATATCCACCTGTTTCTTGTATCTAGATAGAAAGATCTTGGTGCTCAGTTGTTCCCATCGTAGGAATTTTTTTGTTTTGTATGCTATGAACCCAACAATTTCAGTACTTTCATCTATCCATTTGATTATGATGATGTTGTTGATTGCTTCCATGTGTGAGTAGTTACTTTGTTCTTGGGGAGATGGAGAAACCCTACCTCTATTATGAATTTGCAATAAAGATGATCTATTCTTGTGTCCATATGACTTGCTGGTATCTGATTGATTTATGATTTGTGTTTCATCTCTCTCTTTAGATGGTATGTGAAAGTCGACCACATACCATTTTCCCTCGGGACTAAAGGGAGGGATAAATCCTTTGGACATGCTTTGGGATCATACTCGGAATGGCCCCATGATAGATTGGCGTCGGCTCGTGAACTACACGGTCAAATGAGGAATAAAGAGGGACTCCCTAAGCTAATTACGATATCCATGGGGAAACCCTTAATTGCGGTGGTCTGTATGGGTGACTGCTCTTAGGCATCGCAGTGGTTATTTAGAGGTGACCTTACTCTTGGCTCAACAACGTGTCTTCTTCCGAGCCTTGTAGTGAACATCTTATTATGGAGCTCTCTCCAAAGATTTCATGACACAAGAAGTATGTTATCTTAAATTATTAATAATCACAACACCTGGCCGGAATGTACAGCTGGGTCGCGCCGGAGTGTCTGGACCTGGGATTTTTTGAGGGGCCTGTGTCATCTAGTGACCCACTTCGGACACTACCCGAAATCTAACTGGACACTAGCCAGAAACTTTGCCAGACCGGAGTGTCCGGCAGGTTTCAGCCAGACTGTCCGGGCCATTTCTACCGGGCTGTCCGGGTTAAGTGCCTCCAATGGCTACATTTCCAGGGGCCCTATAAAAGAGCCCCTTCTTCTACCTTTGGAAGCTGCTCGTTCCAGTCAAGAACACCGCCACCATTTGATCCACTGATGATAGCTCTATTGATGTAGCACCTGTTGGGAACCCCAAGAGAAAGGTGTGATGAGCATAGCAGCAAGTTTTCCCTCAGTTTTGAAACCAAGGTTATCAAACCATTAGGAGAAAGAAACAACTTCAAAAGGTGTTGCTAGCAACGTGGAACCTGCACAACTCAACCAAAATACTTTTCCCCAACTTACAGTGAGGTTGTCAAGCTCACTGGTTTTGCTGAAAACAAAGGATTAACCATATAGTGCGGAAGATAGTAATTGCTTGAAATTAAATAGTAAATAGTAGATGGTATATCAATGGGAAGGAATGGACCAGGGTCCACAGTTCACTAGATGTGTTCTCCATAAGATAGATAACATGTTCGGTGAACAATTATAGTTGGCAATTGACAGATAGATAATGCATAACAATGCATGTACATGACATGATGATCACTATGATATTTACTTGGGCATTACAACATAATACATAGACCGTAATCCAACTACATCTATGACTAATAATCCACCTTCGGAATATCATCCGAACAACCCTCGGGTATTAAGTTGCAAGCAATAGATAATTTCATTAAGCAAGGTGTGTAAAGTAAACAATACAATTGCCCTTGGACAAAGGATTGTTGTTTTCTCCCTAGTAACAACAGCACATCTGCAATCTTAGAGGTTTTTGTCACTCTCCCAGATTACTAGAGGCATGAACCTACTATCGAGCATAAATACTCCATCTTGGAGTCACAAGAAAATACTTGGCCAAAGTAACTACTAGCAACAGAGAGCATGCAAGATCATAAATAACATAGAAATGATAGACTCAATAATCAATCTTGCCATAGTACTCAATATCCATCGGATCCCAACAAACACAACATCTAGGATTACAAATAGATGATCTTGATCATGATAGGCAGCTCACAAGATCTAAACATCATAGCACAAAGAGGAGAAATAACCATCTAGCTACTGCTATGGACCCATAGTCCAAGGATGAACTACTCACACAACACTCTAGAGGTTGGCATGCTGATGAAGAAGGCCTCTGAGATGATCTCCCCTCTCCGGTAGGGTGCCAGGAAGAGCTTCGAATCCCTCCCGATCTAGGGACGATGGTGGCGGCGGCTATAGACTTTTTCGTGGAATTCTGATCGGGTACTTAGGGTTTTATCCCTGGGGGTTTATATAGGCGAAGGGGCAAGGTCAGTAGAGGTCCAGGGGCACACCATAGGGCGACACGCCCCTGGCTGCGTCTGGGCCAGGTGTGGCCGCCCTGGGGTGCGCCTCCCTCTGACCTCTGGACTCCGTCTCCACCTCTGAAAAATAGGAAGTTCAGATTTTGTTTCATCCAATTCCGTGAATATTTATTTACTAGTGATGGCCCACAAGTATAGGGGGTGTATCATAGTACTTTCAATAAATAGGAGTGTCGATCCCAACGAGGAGCAGAAGGTGTTGACTAGTGGTTTTGATCATACTTAGCAAACTGATTTTTAGGGGTTTTTGATAAACCAAAGAAATAAAGTGCAAGTAAATAAAAGACAACAAATAATTGCAGCAAGTGGCCCAATCCTTTCTTCAGCAAAGGACAAGCCATTTGTATTACTTATGAGGACCAAACGTTATCGAGGACACATGGGAATACTGTCAAGTGCTTTCGCTGCATATAGTTGATTAATCTTCTTTGGTTGGATAAGTGTTGTGTGGGTGAACCTATGCTAATGTACCGCCCTTACTTGGACTAATACATACTTGTGATTAAACTCCTTGCACGCATCCGCAACTACAAGAAAGTAATTAAGATAAAAAACCTAACCACAGCATTAAACTCGGATATCCTACACTCCCTTATGCAAAGGTTTCCTAACGGGGGTTTAGGTTTCTATCACTCCAGCAACCCCACAATTAGTAGCCAAGTACACAATGCATTCCCCTAGGCCCATAAATGGTGAAGTATCATGTAGTCGACGTTCACATGACACCACTAGAAGAATAACACCACAACTTAAATATCAAACCATTGAATATTTCTCAACACAATTCCACTACTAACAACATGACTTCTCCCATGTCCTCAAGAACTAAACGAACTACTCACGAGACATCCTATGGATCAAGATCAGAGATGATATAATGATGAATAAAAATCTGAACATAAACAATAATTCAATGGTTCCACTCAATAGCATCAACTACAATAAGTAATCAACACCGGGAAAGTTTCCCCTAAGAACTATGCAATATTCAACCCAATTGTTACAGCGGTATGGAGTGGTGATGATGGTGCTGGTGGAGATGGTGGTGAGGATGATGATGATCCCGATGAAGTCTAGCTTGATGACAGTGTTGATGGCGACGATCTCCCCTCTCCGGGAAGGAATTTCCCTGGCAGAATTCTGCCTACCGGAGAGCTCTTTCTCTCTCTGTAGTTTCCGCCCCGCAGAGGCGGCGGAATATTTCTGTGGTCTCTCCCTGAATATTAGGGTTTCGGGGGAAAGTTATAGGCAAAAGGGCGAAGCCAGAGGTGGGCCAGGGTGGCCACACCACCTGGTGGCGCGACCCAGGGGGGCTGCGCCAGGTGGTGGTGTGGGCCCCTGTGTCCCATCTCCACTTCCCCTTTTGGCTTTCTTTGTCTTCTGGAAAAATAGGGATTTCCATATATTTTCTGGAATTTTCTGATCTTCGCGAATATTGCATCCGGACACCGCTTTTTCCATCATAATCCTGACTCCGGCAGTTCATCCTCCAAAGTCATCCAACCATGCAAAAATAGATGAAATAACATAAGTATCACCTCTTAATATGAAATATATCAATGGATAACAGTAAATTATTATAAAATAGTGATGCAAAATGGACGTATCAACTCCCCCAACCTTAGACCTCGCTTGTCCCCAAGCGAAAACTAAGCTCAGTAAACATGACTACGGTTTTATGGAGTAAGGTGTCGATAAAAAGAATACGGACAAGAAGCATCACATTTACCAATACACACATCATAATAGAAAACAACTTACCATTATATAACTTAACTTGCAACGAGTATGGGAGTCACAATAAAGTTGCATAAAGAAAAATCATAATTGGTAATGGCAAACTTTGTTCTTGGTCAGAGAACAGTTGAAAAATCATACTTAGTTTTAGGCAAAGCTTTTGTAATGAAGTTTATAACATGAATCTTTTGTTTAACAAAAAGGCTTTTCACAACGATAGCTTTCAAAGTAATATTCATTCAGATAAGAGCGTTGTGCCAAACAAGGAAGATAAGAAACATGATTGAATAAATCATTATATGAATGAATCATAACAACTCAAATGCTTGCTGGAGATAGAAAGGAATAGGTTTACTGACTCAACTAAGAAGTAAAAGATAGGCCCCTTCACAGAGGGAAGAACGGATTTCAAATTTCATAAAGAGCTCCCAAAATATTATGGTACTTACTAGCTTTGAGCTCTCATTGCCCCTATCATAAGCATCTTGAGGTGATTAAGGTTAAAGTGAACAACTATAGAGTATATGCTTGACAAATCATAATTTGGCAATCTCATGTCCTTGAGTACGAGGGTCGTTCCTCATGCTACTCAACTTTAGTCACAAGCAAGTTCTTGTCATTGTAAGTATATGTGTATCATAGAGAACCGCCAACGGGGTACCCCTTGCCCCATAATACAGGAGCTCTCCCATATCAAAATGACAAGGCAACATACAGTGAGCATCTCAGCAATATTTTTATTTGCTATTTGCATAGGTTTTTATTGAGGATGCTTCTCAGATTGCCCACTATGGTTATGCTGCAAGTTTCCACCATGATTAGGCATGGCTTAGGCTAGCCACCCAGGCGTTTCTCTAACACATATTCATAACTCCATGGACTTACAAGCTCCCCCTTTATTTCACACAGCTGACATCCGCAAACAAAAGATCATGATATCAACTGGGTAATATGTAGAGGTGTTGAAAGCGTTCCCCATGACAACATGGTTTTGCTAATTCCCAACTTATAAGTGAAAGCATATACAACTTAGATGACACAATGGTTCAAGTTTATTAAGGTCGAGGAAATAAGGTGTGCCATCAAGTTCGTGAGAGCTTTAATCACTAGTTTTCACATAACAAATAAGTTTTTAATTTGGAAGATAGATAAAACTTGAGAATTTACTTGGAATAGAAATAATTCTAATAGGTAGATATGGTGGACACAAATGGCATAGGTTTTGGTTTAAGGATTGGGTGCACTAGAAGAATTCCCTCTCGGTACAAGTTTTTGGCTAGCAAGGATGGGTAGCAATCATAGGGGTTGAAGGAAGCAAGCAAACATACAAGTGATAAAAACAATCATGAAATCTTCCTTGAAAACACAAAGGATCTTAACTAAATAATACTATGATTATGAGATAATCAAGAAAGAAAGAAAACTAAATAATATCCATAAGTACTTTTCTCTTTTCCTTCAATCCTCAAAAAGTATTGCTACTGACCAAAGCTGGGTTTGCAAAACCAACTAAATTTACTTGATGCTCCAAAAGTGATACCAATACTAACAACAAGATCAATCATATAAAAGAAATTGCAAACTAAAATAAGATGTGCAAAAAAGTAAATGATGAAACTTCTCATTAATATTCCATAACGGCACTCACACCAAGGGATACATAGATAACCAACTAGAGGAGATATACTTCCATAATGCAAACCATCCCATATGATAACTTCTCTAATCAAGATATGACTCTACTAAAAAGGTAAAAAGATAAAAGATAATGATGTGATACCGAGACACTCCCCCAAGCTTGGAACAAACCAAGGGGATGCCAAAACCTGATGATGAATTACTCCTTCGGTAGTGGTGGTGTTCTCTTATCATCGTCAGACTTCCAAGGTAAAGACTCCCCATCCACAAAGGATTTCTTGGTTTCCACAACCCTGAAACTATCAGCAGAACTTATGTGTTTGAACCTTGCCTCATACTCATAGTTTAAATTTTGCTGGTCGTAGAGTTGTGCTTGTAATTGGTTGGTGGTCCCATGGAGCGATATGATATCATCCTGAAGCTTGGAAATCTCCTTCTTGTGCTCTGCAATGAGTTATGAACTTATCTTATGGATGACGTCCACTTCGCGTTCCGCCATCTTCTTGTACCTAAAAACTTCTTGCTCCAATGCTTCCATCCTATCATCTAGACTGCCTTCTCCTTTAGGGCCCTAAACTTCTTTTATCTGTAACTTCCCATCCTTGAGTAACAACTCCTTGGGGTGAATCTTCAACTCATACATATACGGGTTGATGATGTCCACGGAGGGATCTGTAACACCCCAAGCCAACCAAGAACTTGAGATGTTACCACATACATTACACATAGAAAAAGGACTAAGACTTTTAAGGAAAAATCGGCAAAGTCTCCTTTGTTTTTGTGACATCCACGATAGGCAAAAATATAAACACATGAGTACAAGGATAAAACTCAAAAAAAAGTAGACGCACAATCAACCACGTAAACCTTCCACATGACAACTATAAAAAACTACCAACCAAACACAATACTGTTAATAATTTTTAGCAGGTAAAATCAACACAGTGATAAACTTTCACATACCCCGAAACCATTAATGACCATAATAACTCTTAACGGGCAAAATCAAAGTTCCAAAATATTGCACTACTAGAGAAAAGGCTATAGGAGACATGCTTATGCGAGGCACATTTAGACATATGTGCCTCCTATAAAAATAGGCGAGGCGCACTTTGCGATATGCGCCTCTAGTATAAAAATAGGAGAGGCGCATATGATAAGAATGCGCCTCCTATAATCCCTGTACGGACAGAATCTAGCAGCCCCATATTATGCGAGGCGCATTCTAGTCATATGCGCCTCCTATATATCAGATAGGCGAGGCGCATATGGACAGAATGCGCCTCGCATAATCTGTGTGGGCCCGCGTGTTGGTAGGTGCACGAATATGCGAGGCGCATCCTATATTTGATAATATGCGAGGCGCATATGGCCATATGCGCCTCAAGTAACTCCTGCGGGCCCGGGCGGTGGTAGGTGGCCGCATATGCGAGGCGCATATTGCTATATACGCCTCCTATAGTTTGAATTATAGGAGGCGCATATTGTGCAATATGCGCCTCGCATAACCTGGCACCACTTTTTCCCACACGACACGGGTCAGACGGAGCGATGGGCCCACCACGTCAGCGCACCATCGTCCTCCTCTTCCTCGCGGCCATGCTCCCCATCCTCTCCTCCTCCGTCTCCCACCTCCTCTTCGCCCGCCTCGCCCCGGCTGTCCCTCTCGCCGCCCGAAACCCTAACCGCCTCCTCCTCCTCTCCCTCCTCCCCTCCTCCTCCCCGCTCCGCGCCTTCTGCCCCTCCTCCCGTGCCACCTTCTCCACCGCCGCCGCCATGGCCGACGCCACTCTCGCCGCCCGAAACCCTAACCGCCTCCTCCTCCTCTCCCTCCTCCCCTCCTCCTCCCCGCTCCGCGCCTTCTGCCCCTCCTCCCGTGCCACCTTCTCCACCGCCGCCGCCATGGCCGACGCCACTCTCGTCGCCGACAACCCGCCCTGGGATCCGCGCCCTCCTCGCCCGCCTCGTAAGCTATCCCTTCCTTGACCGACACTCCGATCGCTTTGGCCCTCCGCGCTGGCTTCATATACACTCGGTCGTCTAGATCTGACTGGTTTTGGCTGCCGCAGGAGGGCGAGCTGGAGGCACTCGAGAAGGGCGTGGAGCCGGCGTGGGGCAAGCTCGTCGTCCCGCTCGAGCGCATCACCGACAGGCTCGACGTCGTCTGGAACGTCGTCGACCACCTCAAGGCCGTCAAGGACTCCGCCGACCTCCGCGCAGCCGTCGAGGACGTCCAGGTACCCGCTCTCCTCCTCTTACTCCCATGCCCTCCCGCCGCGCCCCTGGTTCGAATTTACTCCTGCCCTCGCGTGCGGTCATTCTGTGTGACAGTTGAATAACCTAAAAGCAAAAAACCAAACATGACAATTGTACACCTGAGGCATGAGGCATGGGATGAAAGTCACAAAAGGTAGTCGACATACATGCCCAATTCCTTTTCTGAGAATCACCAGTCTGTAGTTTATGTTCCATAGATGATATACATTCTGATAAAAAACAGGGGAATTCGAAAATTGATGACTACTGGGTTTAAGCTAAGAGCTTCATGGGTGTATAAATGTGTTGCTTTATTTCCATCTAGAGGAGTGAAGTGCAAACTGAATTCCTCGAGGTTGGAGAATGAATGCTTCTTTCATCTCCCTGAACAAGTGGACACAGGATGAGCGCTCCTTCAATTCACTTTGCCATGGGTGACAAAAGTTTGTCAATCAGTTTCCACCCATAATCTGGTATACCCATCTTCTCTCCCCAACAGAGTAGCATCTATGCATGCAAGAACTTCAGCTATTAATGGGACAGTGACATTCATAGACTTCCTGAATTCCACTACAGCCAACAGTCCATCACCATTTCTGGCAACAACTCCCAACCTAGCACAAACTGAGCAGTTGTCATCGGTATTACTTTACATCTTCAATTATTGTAGCACGACCAGCCGTTGTCCATAAATCCATTGGTTTCACCGATTGATCAACAAGCTCCATAGACCTGCAGGGCAGTTACTATACTTATCCATGATTATATTTATTTCTGCTCCCCCAAAGTAGCCCATAAAACTCATATTGCAATTGTTGTATCCATCTTGTCCAAAACTAAATTATCCAGTAAATCTGTTGGACAAGTGGCTAGATTCAGTCTTGGCATCTTCAAACCAAAAACTTAAAGTCATGCAAGATAACTTTCAATAAGAATGTTCTGATTTGTGTAAAAAAAATGTTCTGATGGCAAGGATTTGGCCAAGGCCTTGATGATAACCATGCAAAAAAATTCTAGGTTGGCTGCTATAATTAGCTTCCTAGTGTAGTGTTCAGGAAAACATGTGGTGCTAAATTTCTATAAGTAGTTTTCTTTTATAAATTAAAATCTCTTTGGTATACTCAGCTAGCATCAGCTCTAGATCTGCTATATGAAGCCTGCAAAATGAGAAGTTGACACAGTTATAGGCAATAAAATAGTGATTTTTTGATATTGCTTGTCAATATACCAGGCCTTCAACGCCATCAGGAATTCGCCGGAATGGGACAGCCTCAGCGATGCTCGCAAGCGTGTCGTAGATGGTAGCCTTCTTCTCTATATAGCCACAGTACCACGCCGAATCAATTGTATTGCCGTTAAGCAATGTTTCTAGCTGTCGATACTTCCTAAGTTGCCCATGTCGGTTTCGCCGTGTTTGTTTTCTTGTTTCACTTCGCGTGCTGCGATTGAGCTTTTCCACTCCTAATACCATTTCTTCTTTCCTGAGTCAGGACAAATAAAGGACGCTGTTCTTGGTGGAGTTGCACTTGAGGATGAGCAGAGGGAGAAATTTAATCAAATCCAGCAAGTAGGTTCTTTGTTTCCTTTTTACCGTATGCTGACAGATTCTAGCTGGTTGAACCTCTTTGTTAGTTAAGCAGTAAAGTTATTCCCAGTCATACTTAATTTTCCCTGGTGCATGTCAGTTAATGTAGTGCTGAATTTTTTTCAGGAGCTTGAGAAGCTGACAGAGAAGTTCAGTGAGAACGTGCTGGATGCGACAAAGAAATTTGAGAAATTAATTACTGATAAGAAAGAACTTGATGGCTTGCCTGCTTCAGCCTTCGGCCTAGAAGCACAAACTGTTGTGTCAAAGGTGTGTGCTATAAACGTCATCAATATGGAATCTTCGAAGTTTTCCATGATTTTTTAATGCTGACAAGCAGTTTCTTTAGGGCCATGAAAATGCTTCGGCTGAAAATGGACCTTGGATCATCACATTGGATGCACCAAGCTTTATGGCTGTTATGCAACATGCTAAGAACAGAGCTCTGCGTGAGGAGGTTTATCGTGCCTATCTGACGCGTGCCTCGAGTGGTGAGCTTGATAACACGAACATCATAAGTCAGATTCTAAAGTTGAGGCTTGAGAAGGCTAAATTACTTGGGTACAAGAACTATGCTGA
The DNA here is from genome assembly GCA_910589765.1 of Avena atlantica. Classification (NCBI taxonomy): domain Eukaryota; kingdom Viridiplantae; phylum Streptophyta; class Magnoliopsida; order Poales; family Poaceae; genus Avena; species Avena atlantica. Next base: position 47,063,317 of record OU342739.1, read on the forward strand.
GGTGTGCACGCTTACCTTTGTCCCCTCTACATTTAATTTAGAACAGTGCCAAGTATTGTTGTGTTTTGGCTAACGGTGATTTATCATGAAGGTAAGCTTGGCTCGGAAGATGGCAACTGTTGACCGGGTGCAAGACCTTCTTGAGAAAATCCGTGCTGCTTCCTGGGATCATGCTGTTCAAGGTACACCCAGTGAAGCTGTTCTCTTTGAGATTCTTTACATCAAATCAATATATCCTGTTTCTAGCTATTGTTCTAGATCTTTTACCTATTTTATTGTAATTTTCTAGAGTTATAGCAGCTGAAGGCATAGTCTGGAGTCCTGTTCTGTTATTTATGTTTGAGGTTTCTGTTTCTTACGTTTGCGAGCTCCCAAACAAAAGAAGGAGCAATTTCCTATCGACATTATATGATGATATCTGTACATTTAATCTTCTGATTTCCAATTTACCATACATCTTATTGTAGCATGTTGGTCTAGTGACTATTCTTCTCGATTGCGTTCTACAAATTTACATGCGAGATGTATGGGCATTTTCTGGACATATTCATATTAGAGAGAAAGCTCAAACAAATTTGCAACATGTCTTGGCTATTGTAGTTTCACTGAATTTTCATGATATGATACATTTATTTTCATTACTGAATGTTTCTTCTAACTCTAGTATTTTCTGTAATCTATGTAGTATACCACAGCATTCCAGAGTCTTGACTCTAGGCCAAGCAACCCAGCTCAAGGAGCTGCTCCATTGCCACCCACTAATCCAAGTACTAATGTTGCTGACAGTTCGTTGTCTGAAACTTTTCACCTTGTTTCTAGACCACTCCCATATGATACTGATCCTAGATATGCCCGAGTTCAAAGAGAGGGGTTGGTATCAAGGCGTATGTGATTGTGAACTTGTACTTTTCACCTTGTTTCTAGACCACTCCCATATGTAATGTGATTGTGAACTTGTACTCGGAGGTGTAATGTGATTGTGAACTTGTACTCGGAGGTGTGAACTTGTGGCACAAACACTTGATGTATGAACCTGTATGTCATGATTGATGTGTAATGTATTGTATTCATGTTGGTTCTATTATGCTTTGGCAAATTGAAAGTTTCTAAAAAATTCTGTGCTCTTTATACTGTATTCTGGACTATATTGTATATTTGAATATCTGTATATTATTATTTATAGTGGTCTGTAAAACTTGAATTTCGAAAATATTACCGGAGGCGCATATAGGATACTATAGGAGGCGCATATACTATAAATATACGAGGCGCATTGTAAAACATATGCGAGGAGCATATGGTATGCGCCTCCTATACTTCACATATGCGACCTCGCATAAAAAATACCCGAGGCTTGAAGCTAGAGGCGCATATGATATGCGCCTCGGATAGGCTTTTAGGTGCGCCTCGGATAGGCTTTTCTCTAGTATTGTTGGTTAGGATTATGTGAAACATGAGGTGATAATTGTGAAGGTGCTACTCCTAGAACTCCCCATGCATGATGTCCTCAAGGTTTACCTAAAAACATGAAAGAAACAAGGATGAGTACAAAGACTCAACAAGTTCACAAACAAATAGTAAATTTACATAAATCAAAAGACTATGAGGACATTAAACAGCATTCATCGATTAGAACAATAATATTCTCTACATGCATATATGCTCATCTCATCTTATCGCGAATACCGGTATCGCTCGAATGGACACCCGTCGGCATCCACTCGCTCCAACTCGTGGAGGGTGCCTCCAGCGTGGGTCGCAACCCATCGATGGAAGTCGCATTGTGCCCACAAAAGTAGGTCACATTATCATCATTATCATCATGGTATGCAAAACAAATGTGCATAATATGAACATGCCATCATCATCTTTATCATTATCATCATTGACATATCATAAGCATTAAATAAAATTTACTGAAGAGAGATATGCAAAATTCACTATCCGTCATGAACTTGCCTCAACCGCACAGCAAAAACTATGAATGTTAGGACTCCGGACCGGAAGTAGCAGCACCTGTTGTTGAAATAATTGTCACACTTAACGCACACCAAAAGCATAGAAAAAAAAACAATATCGTTCCTATGTGTAGTCAAACCATGAGCATTCTCACTGTCCATTGCAAATTAACCATGGAATAGCCTACACTAGTGGAAACGAGGTCTTTTGTTGATCCCGAAAAAGGGCTTTAACACCGGTTCTTCTACGAACCGGTGTTAAAGGGGGCCCGTACCAGCGTGCAAAAAAGGAGCCCCCCTTTAACACCGGTTCATGCCACGAACCAGTGTTAAAGGTCCCTGCAGCAGTGGCCCGCGCACCCCCCCCTTTAACACCGGTTCGTGGCATGAACCGGTGTTAAAGGGGGGGCTATATAAGACACCACCCCAGCCCACACACACCCCACTCTTCCATTCTTTCACATTTTGGAGCCTAGCAAGAGGGTGTGAAGAGTGCTAGTTTGTGTTTTTTTCATATGCACAAGAGGTGTTCGGTGAAATGCCCGAGAGCTCAAAATAAGTTTTCTTGTTGCTCTTTCTGTATCGGTCGAGGTCGGCAAATATAGTTTCATGTGTCATTGATGTACTATATATATAAATGGTCATCTCCCTATTATTTTTTGATATATACTACATATTAATGCAGATGAACCGGCAATGGATGTACGGTGACCGCCGCACTTCCGAGTACATTACGGGCCTCCAAGATTTCATCGTTGTGGCTAATGCAAACCGTGGTCACAATGGTTTTATGTGTTGTCCGTGTGTTCACTGTCAGAACAAGAAAGACTACTCAAATACCAGAACCATTCACGCCCACCTGCTTCGATCCGGTTTCATGCCCAGCTATAATTGTTGGACCAAGCACGGAGAAAAAGGGGTTGTGATGGAAGACAACAAAGAAGAAGAGGATGATGACAACTATCATAATATGTATCCTGAATATGATGATAATGCAACGGAGGTAGATAATGAAGATCAAGAGGGAGCAGATGGGCCCGCTGATGACAATCTTGGTCGGCCCATTACTGATGCAAAGGAAGAATGTGAAACTGAAAAGGAGACGGAGAAGCTGGAGCAGATGTTAAAGGATCACAAAACATTGTTGTATCCAACTTGCGAAGATGGCCACAAAAAGCTAGGTGCCACACTGGATTTGCTGCAATGGAAGGCAGAGAATGGTGTGACTGACAGCGCATTTTCAAAGTTGTTGGTAAAAATGAAGAATCTTCTTCCAAGAAATAATGAGTTGCCCGACAGTACATACCAAGCAAAGAAGGTTGTCTGCCCTCTAGGATTAGACGTGCAGAAGATACATGCCTGCATTAATGACTGCATCCTCTACCGCGGTGAGAAGTACGAGAATTTGGATGCATGCCCGGTATGCACTGCACTGCGGTATAAGATCAGACGAGATGATCCTGGCAATGTTGAGGGCGAGGCCCCTAGGAAGAAGGTTCCCGCCAAGGTTATGTGGTATGCTCCTATAATACCACGGTTAAAACGTCTCTTCAGAAATAAAGAGCATGCCAAGTTGTTGCGATGGCACATGGAAGACCATAAGAAAGACGCGATGTTGAGACACCCCGCTGATGGGTCACAGTGGAGAAAAGTCGAGCGAGAGTACCCGGACTTCGCAATTGACGCAAGGAACTTAAGGTTTGGTCTAAGTACAGACGGCATGAATCCTTTTGGTGAGCAGAGCTGCAGTCACAGCACCTGGCCTGTGACCCTATGTATCTACAACCTTCCTCCTTGGTTGTGTATGAAGAGGAAGTTCATTATGATGCCAGTGCTCATCCAAGGCCCGAGGCAACCCGGCAACGACATTGATGTGTACCTAAGGCCATTAGTTGAAGAACTTTTACAGATGTGGGCCAAACCAGGTGTACGTATGTGGGATGAGCACAAAGGGGAGCCATTTGACCTACGAGCATTGCTTTTCATAACCATCAATGATTGGCCTGCTCTTAGTAACATTTCAGGGCAGACAAACAAGGGATACAATGCATGCACACACTATTTAGATGATACTGAAAGTGTATATTTGGATAAATGTAAGAAGGTTGTGTACCTAGGGTATCGCTGATTTCTTCCGAACCTGCATCCAGTAAGAAAGAAAGGCAAGCATTTCAAACGTCTGGCAGAACCCCGGAGGAAGCCTGTCCTCCGTATCGGTGAGGAGGTAGTTGGTATGGTCAAGGACCTAGAAGTAATCTTTGGAAAAGGTCCTGGCAGTCTATATGTTCCGAATGACGATGCCGGACACGCGCCCATGTGGAAAAAGAAATCTATATTTTGGGACCTACCCTATTGGAAAGCCTTAGAGGTCCGCTCTTCAATCGACGTGATGCACGTGACGAAGAATGTTTGCGTGAACCTGCTAGGCTTTCTAGGAGTGTATGGGAAGACAAAAGATACACCGGAAGCACGGCAGGACCAGCAACGTCTGAAGGCCCCTGAAGATCCTATGCATCCTGAGAACGAGAAGGGTAAACGATGCCACTTAACTCCTGCCAGCTACGCTCTTACCAAAGAAGAGAAGGAAATCTTTTTTGAATGTCTGAGCAGTATCAAGGTCCCGTCTGGATTCTCGTCGAATATAAAGGGAATAATAAATATGGCAGAGAAAAAATTCCATAACCTGAAGTCTCATGACTGCCACGTGATTATGACACAATTGCTTCCGATTGCATTGAGGGGGCTTCTACCTGAAAATGTTCGAGTACCCATTGTGAAGCTATGTGCATTCCTCAATGCAATATCTTAGAAGGTAATCGATCCAGAAAGCCTACCAGGGTTAGAAACAGATGTGGCCCAATGTCTTGTCAGCTTTGAGTTGGTGTTCCCACCATCCTTCTTCAATATTATGACGCATCTCCTGGTTCACCTAGTAGAAGAGATTGCCATTCTCGGTCCTGTATTTCTACACAATATGTTCCCCTTTGAGAGGTACATGGGAGTCTTAAAGAAATATGTTCATAACCGTGCTAGGCCAGAAGGAAGCATCTCCAAGGGCTATGTAACAGAGGAGGTCATTGAGTTCTGTGTTGAATTTATTCCTGACCTTAAGGCGATTGGTGTTCCAGAATCACGACATGAGGGGAGACTGCGTGGAAAAGGCACCCTAGGATGTAAAGCAATGATATGTAGGGACGGGCATTCTCTCAATCAAGCACACTACACAGTTTTACAAAGATCTATCTTGGTTGCCCCGTATATCAATGAACACAAGAATTTAATACGCCTCAAACACCCGGGGCAGTCTGATGAATGGATTATAAGTGAACACATGGCGAGTTTTGGCGGCTGGCTGCAAAGACTTCTCACGAATAACACCACTATTGGGGATCAGCTATACTTGTTGGCCAGGACACCATCTTTGACTATATGTACTTTCCAAGGGTACGAGATAAATGGGAATACATTTTACACGATAGGCCAAGATAAAAAGAGCACCAACCAAAACAGTGGTGTCCGCTTCGATGCAGCAGAAGACAATGGGCAAAAGACCATGTATTATGGGTTCATAGAGGAGATATGGGAACTTGACTATGGACCTAATTTTAAGGTCCCCTTGTTTCGATGCAAATGGGTCAAGGTAACAGGAGGAGGGGTTGAGGTAGACAAGAAGTACGGAATGACAATGGTGGATCTCAACAATCTTATGAAGGTAGAAAAGAACTTAGACGAACCATTCGTCCTAGCCAATGATGTGGCTCAGGTTTTCTATGTGAAGGACATGTCCTCCAGACCAAAAAAAAGAAAAAATATGCAAATGAATACATCATATGATGAGCCAAAGCGTCACATAGTTCTTTCAGGGAAAAGAAACATCGTGGGAATCGAGGACAAGACAGACATGTCAGAAGATTATAATAAGTTTGATGAAATTCCGCCCTTCACAGTGAAAACTGACCCAAGCATTCCGTTAAGTACAGAAGATGCTCCATGGTTACGTCTGAAGCGATCATAAGGAAGGACATATGCCAAGAAGTTCATGCTCATATTATGTAACTCTAGTTCATGTTTTTAATATTAATACATGTCTTGAGTGTTAGTCATGTTTTGTGGATGGACCGGGACTATGAGAAGAAGTTGTCCCGATTCGTACTTACCATTAAGATCTGATCTCCAAACGCGCGCGGTCACATATTAGGGAGTGCCTCTATGACCAGTTTCTCGGAGATGCCGGACGAATAGGCTCCGTCGGCATCTCCCTGAAACTGGCCGTAGTGGTGTCCCTGCTCTCAAAATCCATCTTGCAGCTTTGTAACTTCTCTAACTAGATCAATACACCTGGGAGCTAACTAATTTCACATATTAGGGAGTGCCTCTATGACCAGTTTCTCGGAGATGCCGGAGGACTGGGCTCCGTCGGCATCTCCCTGAAACTGGCCGTAGTGGTGTCCCTGCTCTCGAAAGGAGGTAAGGCATAGCCTCAAACTGGCTGGAGGACTGGACTCACAAGGATGCCTATTTATAGTACAAGCAGCTCGACATGGTGTCGACACTTACGAAATAATGTCGACACTCATCTTTAGTCCCGGTTGGTGTCTCCAACCGGGACTAAAGGTTCATCTTTAGTCCCGGTTGGTGACACCATCCGGGACAAGGTACACGCCGCACGACATAATGTCTACACTCACCCCTATTATTAGTGCTGACTCGTGTTTTTTGTCCTGGTTGGTGTCTCCAACCGGGACTAAAGGTTCATCTTTAGTCCCGGTTGGTGTCTCCAACCGGGACTAAAGGTTCATCCCGCCATTTTTCTTCCCGCCATTTTTCTTCCCGCCAGTTCTTCTTCCCGCCAGTTCTTCTTCCCGCCATTTTTCTTCCCGCCATTTTTCTTCCCGCCAGTTCTTCCCTCCAGTTCTTCCCGCTAGTTCACTATATATATATGTAGGGTTGGCCTCCATTGTCATTGCACATCTCTAGACTCATATCTGCAACCTCATCATTCTTTCCCATGGCTTCCACCGTAGCACTAACCCCAAGGGAGGCGCTTTGCGCCTCGAACTACCCCTGCCCGCCGGACTACTGTGTCCCCGTCGGCTGGATGCTGAGCGTCAGAGGCGTGCCGGTTCCTCCCGTCCCTCTAGGTGTGGCGCGCTGGATGGCCATCACGAACCACTACTACTTCGAGCTCACGCCGGAGCAGCGGAGGAATCCCAGATGGCATCCCGACTATTTCCCTACTTGGGAAGCCTTCTTCGTGGATCGGCGTGAGAGGACGCTCGCCAGGCACGAGGAGGACGGCCCACCTCCTCCTAACTTCAATGAGGCCGGTCGTCGGCTATGGTGGCGCGGTCGGACTCTCCAGAGCGTCATGGCCTATGACACTGCCGCCGACTCTAACCCCCGTCTGCGCTACCCTCAAGTCCAGCCCACGCGCTACCCTCAAGTCCAGCCCACGCGTACTCTCCAGAGGTTCAATTACGGCGACCCCGACGACGACAGCGATGACGGCGGCGGCGAGTATGACGACTACAGTGGCGAGTATTACAGGTGTAGGCAGGAGCATGACTGAATCACTCCAACATTCTGAAACAAGTTCGGCCGATTGTTACTTAATCTGGCCATGTATCTTAATTTTCAGTTCTTTTATGTATCTTAATTTTCAGTTCCAGTTCGGCTTTATGTAACTTACTATTAGTTGCATTCTCATTCGAGGTTTCTTGGCTTTCGGGTCAAATGACCAATGTTATGGCTAGAATCAAGGCATAGTTTGTGATAATATGGCCATATTGTGCATACATGTGCATCATGGCATGGCAAACAATGTTGCAAGAGGAAGTTTTCCTTTTTATCGCACCAAAAAGGCATTTTCCATTTTCCGAGCATAAAAAACGGACGGTTTTGTGAAGCAACCACCAAATGGATAATTCAAAAAACCACCAACACATTTTACAAAAATACTAGACCACCTAATATGTACAATGTACCAACTGGGGGATCTGAAACCTTTCCGTCCACCTCTGGTGAAAAAGACAAATTCCTGCCGAATCGGCAGGAAGTGGGTCAGATATGAACTACAGGTACATGATACGATGCTCATGATTTTTTACAAAAATCATTTTTAGGTTCACAATATGCTATTTTATCAAAAAAACAATGCAAGTTGAGCGAGGCTTGGTGAGATTCAAGTGTATACAAAAGATGCGACATTTAAATATCCAATCAATTCAAAAATGTTAATACAAAAGATGCGGCATTAAAATATGATTTGATCTAATAAAATAGGGTTAGATTTATTTTTAGATGCTTAATATTTCTTATGTTCAAAGTTTTAGGATTTAACAATTTATTTTTGTTTGAATTGAATAATCAAAATTTATATGTAAGTGTTTTAATTATTTTGAAAATTTTCATGTAAAGTAAATATAAAATGATTTACATGAATGGATAGATATTATTTTTCTGAAAATTATGATATATTATTCATATTTTTCTGAGTTGAAATGAAAAAGATATGAATTTTATAAATTCATATCATATTTTTTGAATTAAAAATGCCCCTTTAATGCATGAAATAAATGCCCCCCACCCCTTTAACACCGGTTCCAGACACGAACCGGTGTTAAAGGGGGCGCATTTATTTCGTTACCCGCGCGCACCACACCCCCCCCTTTAACATCGGTTCGTGGCTGGAACCGGTGTTAAAGGGGGGGGGTAATAAATGCGCGCGGGAAACGGAATCCCCCCCCTTTAACACCGGTTCGTGGCACGAAACGGTGTTAAAGGGGGGGTTATTAAATTCGCCTTCCCCTTCCTTTCTTCGTGCCACAAACCAGAGCAGATCGAACACCGCCGGCCGCAGAGAGAAGCGCCGCCACCGCCGAACGCCACTGCCCTCGGAGCTCGCGCGTCTCGCCGCCCTCGGAGTTCGTCCGTCTCGCCGCCGCCGCCGCCTCCATTTTCCGTATGACCTCTCTCGCCCCCTGACCACCACCTCTTCCCCGTGCAGGAGCAGCCGACCGTGCCTCGCCGGAGCACCGCCGACGCCGCCCGTCTCCACCGCGCCGACGACCGCGCCTCGCCAGAGCACCGCCCGACGCCGCGCGTCTCCACCGCGTCGACGCCGCCCATCTCCACCGCGCCGACGACCGCGCCTCGCCGGAGCACCGCCCGACGCCGCCCGTATCCACCGTGCCGACGCCGCCCGACTCCACCACCGCATCCGCCACTAGCACCGCCGCCCGACGAGCCCGCCGCCTCCGTATGTGCCGACGCCGCCCGTCTCCACCGTGCCGATGCCGGTGAGCAGGGGCGGGCCCAGAATTTTTTCATGTGCCTCAAAATATTTATTAAAATCAATCTGTATATAATGTTATGTGATTTTCACTATATTTAAATCATCATGTGATTTACACTATTACATATGTAAAATTGTTTTCCTTTGATTTTCAAAATCCCAAGCTAAATAACTCGTTGATTTAGGGTTGTGTCTTAGCAACGCATGAGTTCTATGCTACTCCCGCTATTTCAAAATATAAGACATTTTAGCTTTATAAATAAATGTATCTAGACCCCTTTTAATATGTATGTTTGTGTAAATTCGAAGTAAACCTACATCTTTAAAATGGTATAGATACACTTTCTTCGCAAAGCTAAAAATGAAACGGAGGAAGTAGTTCGTAATAACGACAGTGGCACGCAAGTCAGCCAAACCATAGCGGGCCATACACTTGTGCTTGTGTTAATATCACTAGTGGAAACGAGGTCTTTTGTTGATCCCGAAAAAGGGCTTTAACACCGGTTCTTCTACGAACCGGTGTTAAAGGGGGGCCGTACAAATTTCGAACTATGAAAACTTAAGAGTAGAACAAACATCATATGGGCTTTCTACAAAAAAATACATGCAAAATGATTATTTTGAAAAACAACAAAGTGGCAAAATTGGGGGTCGAACCTTGAATCACAAATAATATACCTATGGATTCATAATTGTGTGTAGATCACCAATATGCAAATGGTTAAGCCAAATAATATAAGGTTTTTCAGCACTTAAATAAATGGTATAATGTCTTATTTAGAGTAATAAATTCATAAGAAAATAAATAATGTTCAGAAAATTACAAATAATATGTCCCTGGAATCACAACCCCGTGGGGATTATATATCTGATTTTAGTTTGATTTTTAGACAACAGAAACAATTTATATGATTTAAAACCCATTAAACACTATTTAAATCATAAGAAAAGATTTGTAACTCTGATTAGGGTGAATCCAACGCCTACTGGTTCGTATTAATGTCCTCTATCCATAACAAATACTCCATTGCATTAATTGGCCTCTTGCATGCATCATATACTTCAGTATTGTTTAGAGAACTAAAGTAACAACCATTGTGACTTATTAAATTGCCATGCATGCATTTGTTGCATTTGTTTGATCTCTATGTGCTATTGTTTATGTTGTATGAAATTTTTTGCTCGATAGATTGCGAGGAGTGCAACGTGTGTGATTGCTGACTCATCCTGATTAAAACTTGTTTGCTCGATAAATTGTACTACATGCATAGATTAAAACTTGTATACAAATTGGACCTCTAACTCATCCTGATTAGGGTTTCGACCCCTCGGAACTCGTTTAAAATGATCAAGCATCCTTAGGGTTTTAATTTCATTTGTGTATTTATTTGTGTATTTTTATATGAATAATATGTACATTTGTCTATGAATCCAAGTCCACTTGAATGTTTACACTCTTACTCTAGATAATATTATTGTTTTAGAAACTATGGATCCACTTAGTAGAAACCTTGAAGAAGAAGAAATAATGGAGAACATTATTGATGAGGACACCTCACAATATCTGAACTTGGAGGGACATGATGACGACAGCTCAAGTACTAGTCATGGAGAAGATGAAGACTCCAGTGAACGCAATTTAATGCTTTCAAAGTCCGGCGAGGTATATGCATTGATTAAGCCTCTGCTGACTTCCACCAACAATCTTCTTCTACATGCATTAATTAACGCTTCTTTCTTCTTTTAGCCCTCTGGATCGACCAGCCAGCAACCATCTTCTTGTCACATCCCAAATTTTAGATTTGGTTCTGCATATCATTCATGTCATTGCATCATACTCTTCCATGCAAAACCATCGATTGAAAAGATTCGCCAAAACACTATTTTCTAAACCCTACCCTATTTTACTACGAGGCTCCTACGGGAAGTTCTAGTGAGACTTGTGTTGCCCACCCTTGTATCCTAGTGGTTTCACTCATCCCTTGCCCCTAGGTTGTTCCCCTCGATTTTTCAAAAATCTAGGAACAAGAATCGCCCGATTCGGAGTCCGTATGAGGGAGTTACGGAGTTTTTGCTAAAATACAAAAGGAAAAAAGGGAAAGGATAAAAAAAAGGGGGCGCCAGCCTGCTGGGCCGCGCCGGCCCAGCAGGCCAGCACCGCGCCGCCCGCGCGGCGGATAGCCCGCCGCCGCCTCACGCCCCGGCCCACCGGCAGGTGGGGCCGAGTCCGGGTAGGACCCGCGTGGGGCCCCACCCCACAAAAGGACGCGGACCCCACCCGCGCCCTCTCTCTCCCCACGCAGCCGCCACCACCTTCCTAGACCCCGCACCCGCCGCCGCTGCCTCGGGAGCCGCACTCGCCGCCGCCAGGTGAGCGCGCCGCGCCGCCGCCGTCCCGCCGCCGCGCGCTGCTCCGCCCGCGCGCGCTCCAGCTCGCCGCCGCCTCGCCGCACGTCGCTCGCCGCCACCCCGCGCTCGCGCCGTCGCCCGCACCCGCGCGCGCAGCCGCCGCACGTCGCTCGCCGCCACCCCGCGCTCGCTCGCCGCCACCCCGCGCTCGCGCCGTCGCCCGCACCCGCGCGCGCAGCCGTCGCACGCGCGCCAGCGCCGCTGCCCGCCTGCGCAGCCGCCGCCGTGTTGACCGCCACCGCTCCGCGCTGACCGTTTTTCCGTTCCGCGCAGGAACCGCCGTCGCCGGAGCCGATCGCCGCCACCGTTCCGAACTCGCCGCCGCCGTCTCCGGTGAGTCCGCAGCCGCCATCTCTCATGGTCGTTGGATCTCTGATCAACGGTCCAGATCGGCCGTTGACCGGTCAGCCCCAGGCGCTGACTGGTCAAACGCCCAGTCAGCAGCCACGTGGGCCAGTCAACAGACACAGTTGACTGGGTATTTCTTTAATCGATTTAATTGGCAGATTTTCGTAGAAACTTGTAAATTGCGTAGAAATTAATCCGCTGGTTCAAAAATTGCAAATAAAATATTTGTAGGTTCAGTAAGTCGTGTAGAATCTTTTTGTACCATTGTTTCACACTTTTGCAGCAAGATTTAGTACAGTTTAATTAAATGAGTTAATGACCTTTTTAGAGTAATTAATTTGTAGAAAAAGATCTGTAACTCCAAAAATTGCTTATAATATGTCCCTGGATTCAGTAGGACGAGGGGAATCTCATAGTGAATTAAAAGGATAGGCTTACAGTAAAAACTTCTGCAGAAACTGTCTAGTGGCTTTATGCAGTGTTTTAATTACTCAGGGAGTTTTATAATTCCTTTTTGAGTAATTCCAATTGGTACTGTTTCTAAATAGCAATGCCCATGCAGTAGAATTTTCCCAAGATTTTACGAACAGTATACTACCGTTAGTGAATTAATTGGGTTCTAGCTCTAGATTTGAATATTATACTTTGCATATTAGTTTTCCTTGCGCTAAAACTATTTTCCATGCATGCAATCAGTACCTCTACTGAATACTATTATGTGGTGTCGCTGTAGCGTCACCCCACTTGTCATACATGCATTCATGCATCATCTTTGTTGCATATGCTTGTGGATTGTTTGTTTATGATTGCAATTGTGTCGTGTAGATTGTGACGAGTGCAACGCTTGCTCGTGTGTGGATTGTTCTTCCGACCGCTACAACCAAGGCAAGTATATGCTATTTTTTTCATGATATTGTCCTACTATTTTTCTATGCATTGTCATGTATTTTGTAGACGCATGTGTAGGATGATACTATCGCTATGCTCTGTCCTATTATGTGGTAGGGCCTTCCTTGTAGATGAACCACCGTTGGTAGATGTGCTTAGCCATGCTATGATGTACGAGGGCTGGGTTACATCACTGAGACTTGTTTCCAAAAGTATTGGTTTGAGAAATCTAAAACAACCTAATCAATGAATCTCCTGGGTGTGATGGTATTGATAATTTTTGGTGGTTTCATTGCGAAAAGACACCCAGGTATCGAGAGAAATTGATTGGCTTCTTTATTTGGTAGCTTACATGTACAACCAAGTGCCAATAATGAAATGGGCTGTTGGTTGGACTTAGTAGGTTGTGGTAACCCGAACCCGCGTATCCAGAGATGTAGAATTTTGGTAGGTTGGACCGGTGCGCGCCGGGATTGGGGAGCTACTTCCCGAACAGTATCTTCTTGGACTTCTCCCTATCATCACCCATAATGAGAGTGATGGTACGAGCTGGGCTGGCCAAGTCACATGGGTAAAGTGTACTAACCCCTGCAGGGTGTATAATCTAATCGATTAGCCGTGTCCCCGGTTATGGACATCTGAGTTGCTTGATATTGATTCCATGACATGTTTCTCGCTCATTCTAATTTCATAATTGCTCTAATATTGTTGGGTTAACCTAATTGGGATCTTTTCAAAGAAAATCAAAAACTGTTTATGAAAGTAGGACAAAGGTATTTGCAAATGCAATCCAGACACAGCTCCACTTGCCAAATATGCATGTAGATGTTAGTATTATTGTCCCCATTACTAGCTCTACTTGCCATACATTCCATGTATTGACCCTTCGGGGCTGCTACGTTTCATGTTGCAGGTTATTCCGATTCTGAGTAATCGATATAGGCCACGGTACTCCACTCGGCACTTGTTCACTTGTGGGCAATTTGAAGAATGGAGGATTTACTTTATTTATGTTGCTACCTGAATAATTTGAGCTAGCCTTGAGCTAAGCTTTTATTGTAATAATGGTACTCTGGATCTTCGTTATTTATGATACACGGATATTTGATGTGTTATTCGTCTTATTCTATTGTGGGCCAATGAACCGATCCAGGGATTGGCATGTCACATAGAAGCCACGGTCTTTTCAGAACCACGGTGTTACAAGATGGTATCAGAGCACGTGTGTCGACTGTAGGATCGTGACCTAGGATTGGATTAGGAAGCCATAGATTTATTAAAGCCTATATTAACTCTGTCTTTCATCTTATGCCTTTCACTCTCGTAAATTCTTACCATATGCTATTCTCACACTTTCCTCTTTTAATTGATAGATGGGAGAAGTCAGGACTGAGTATGCCACCATGGAGTCACCAAGGCCCTTTGCAAGACAGTTAGCACAGCTCTCGCAGACATTGGGATTACCACTTCCCATGTTCAAGGGAAGAAGGCTGTACACCTATGGATATGGTGAGGATGCATGGGAGATCACCACCTTCATCTTCAGGGATGCCGCCTTGCCAAACCCTGTGCATCTGATCTACACCAAGACCTACTGCAACTTGGGACTTGGAATCAACTTGGCCATACATGAAGCCCTGTCTCGCCAGTGCCATCATGTCCGACACCTACTGCCAGCAGATTCACCCTACCGTGACTATGGGAGGCGTGATGAATATGGGCACATTGTAGTTACCCCGGGCGACAAGAACAACATGCCGCCCCGTCGGAGACACATAGAGGACATGGAAAGGGAGAATGGAGCTCTAGCTGAGAAAGTGATGATGATAAAGGAGATTGCAGACTTTGCTAGCAATGGTATGGTGGTCCAAGGACAGGAGATTGACACCCTGCATGAAGCTGTAGGAGTTCTGGAGAATGCCCTGATAGCCAGAGATGCAACCATAGCTCATCTTCATGGTACTGTGCAGGAGAACACCCAGAACATACAACAGTTGCAAGGGACCGTCCAGGAAAGGGATCAAACTATTGAAGCTATGACAGCCCAGATTGCCGCTCTCCAAGAACAGCTAAATCCATCCTCTGATGATGACAATGGAGATGATGGCAACAATGGGGATGATGATGACAGTGGGAACGATGAGGATGATGAGGACGAAGACGATGACGATGGAGACGATGATGGTGGAGGACATGAAGCTGTTGCAGTTGCAGCTGAGAGTGAAGAAGAGGAGGATCCGGAAGAGGTGGAGTTTGAGATCTCAAGTGATGATTCGGGAGAAGTGTATACTCTCCGCCATGGTTGAACCGTGGACCGAAGCGCCAACGCATGAGTGCAAGGACCTATCGCAACCTCTTCAAGAAGTAGATAGAAGTCCACCAATTAGTTCTCGTTAGGTAAATTCGTTAGGACTAGTCTCGATCGATGTGAAACTCGGTTACGATTAGTTTAAGAGTGTTTAGTTGCTTATTTGTGTACTCCAATATCCCAGGAATTATTTGTGCGAATTTTATGAAAGAGTCATGGCAAGTTTGGTTCACATCTGTGTTATTTTCGCTGCAGTTTTCTGCTGATATAGCAGTACTGTACGATTTTTCATATTTTTCTGGTAACTGGGAAAAATCTGAAAAAATAGGGCTGGTGCGAAACTCTCTGTACTGTATGTGCAAAAATCAGCTAAATTTTCTGACGAGTCTAAGTCAGGCAGAAAAATTCGTGAACGCTGCTGGACTGTTCTGGCAGATTGCTGTTTTGCTGTTTAGTTGATCAACTGTTTAGTTAACCATTGCCAACTCTTGTAAAATTATTTCAGTAGGTATATACTGCTAGGATAACCCCTGGGATGTTGCTGGATCACTTGTTTGTTGATGTGTTGCTTGCTTGTGATTGTCTGTTGTTGTTTGTTGTTGTTTGATCATAATGCATGGGTAGAATCCTATTATCGTAGTTGATTCTCTCTAAACTTACCTGTGCTGAACCGCAGATGCCTCCCCGCCGTCAACCCATTGAGTTGGAGCAGCTCATGGCAGCTCAGGCACAGCTGACCCAAGTTATGACCCAGTTCATGGAAGCTCAGAACAACAACAACAACAATGGAAACAACCAGCCTCACGGAGATGCTCTCACCAGATTTCTGAGGCTAAGGCCAACTAAGTTCTCTACTGCAACGGAGCCAATGGTTGCTCTCGACTGGTTGCGTTCAGTCAACAAGGATCTGGTAACGGTTGGATGCACTGATGCTGAGAAGGTGAGGTTTGCCGCTCACCTACTGGAGGGACCAGCCGCTTCTTGGTGGGACACTTTTCAGATCACCCACCCGTTGGATACTGTGACTTGGGCAATGTTTGAGGAAGGTTTCAGGACCAACCACGTGTCTTCAGGAGTTCTGAGCCTGAAGAGGAAGGAGTTCCGAAACTTGCGCCAAACCAATCACACCGTGGCTGAGTACATTGAGGAGTTCAACAACCTGTCCCGTTATGCACCTAAAGATGTTGACACTGATGCAAAAAGGAGGGAGAGATTCCTGGATGGAATCAGTGATGAGCTTTCAGTGCAGCTACTGGTGGTTTACTGCCCCACTTTCCAGGAGCTTATGGACAAGGCCAGGATCTTGGAAGGGAAGCACAAACAGGTGGAGAACCGCAAGAGAAAGAGCAATAATCACCACTCTGGTTCACATCACAAGTCCCGCACTTCATATGATGGATACTCCAATCATGGAGGGAGTGACTATGGGAGCCATGATCGCAACCGCCATGGGGGCGATGGACATCGCCATGACAACCACAAGAGCAACCACCAAAGCCAAAAGGGAGGACACTCTCACCACTCTGGAGGACACGGTGGACATGACCGCAACCGTGATCGCAGCTTTGTGAAGAAGGATCTGAGTGAGGTGACATGCTTCAAGTGTAAACAGAAGGGACACTATGCTGACAACTGTCCGGAGAGGAAAGGACTGAAGCCAACCAACAACGAGAAGGCCACAGTGAACCACATGAATGTGGAGGAGATTCCAGATGAGCCTGACCTTGTGATTGGTAAGTTCCCAATCAACACTCACCCTGCACTTATACTTTTCGATACTGGTGCATCGCATTCATTCATATCAAGGGCATTTGTGGATAAGTATAAGATACCTACTGAGTCTATGAAAGGGTCTATTAGAGTGAGTTCACCTGGAGGAGATATGATAGCTAGCGCGGGATGCCGCGGTTTGACTGTGAGGATTGGATCACACAACTTCATTGCACATCTGGTAGTGTTGGAATCACAAGGGTTAGATGTTATTCTGGGTATGGATTGGATGTCTATGCATGGGGGACACATAGATTGTGCACAGCGAGCTGTTTCACTCAAAACCCCGGATGGTAAGAGAATTAGGTTCAAGTCGGCTACGCGACCGGGAAGGTGTAAGTTGAATTCTCTTAAGGGGGTTAGCATGGATACTGTGCCAGTGATTAAGGATTACCCCGACGTGTTTCCGGAAGAGATGCCAGGGATGCCACCTGACAGGGAAGTAGAGTTTCTTATCGACCTGATGCCGGGAACAGGACCTATAGCAAAGAGACCATACAAGATGGATGTGGATGAGCTAAAGGAATTGAAGAAGCAGCTGAAGGAGCAGTTGGACAAGGGATTCATTCAGCCCAGTTCGTCGTCATGGGGTGCACATGTTCTATTTGTGGAGAAGAAAGACAGCAGCAAGATATTAGTGGTGGACTATCGCTCGCTGAATGAAGTAACTATCAAGAACAAATACCCCCTGCCGAACATAAATGAATTGTTTGATCAACTGGAAGGAGCAAAGGTGTTTAGCAAGATTGATCTGCGATCAGGCTACTTCCAATTAAAGATCCGGGGGGAGGACGTAACGAAAACCGCCTTCACCACTAGGTATGGTTTATATGAGTATACGGTTATGTCTTTTGGACTAACGAATGCCCCGGCATATTTCATGACCATGATGAACAAGGTATTTATGGAGTACTTGGACAAGTTCGTGGTGGTATTTATTGATGACATACTGATATATTCCAAGGATGATGCTGAGCATGAGAAACATATGCGATTGATTATGGAGAAGCTAAGGGAACACAAGCTGTATGCCAAATTCAGCAAGTGTGAATTCTGTCTTAACACTGTTGGATTTCTTGGACACGTAGTGTCAGGAGAAGGAGTCGCTGTGGATCCAAGCAAAGTGACTGCAGTGACATAGTGGGAAGAACCCAAGAATGTGGGAGAGATACGAAGCTTTTTGGGACTTTCTGGATATTACAGGAGGTTCATTGAAAACTTCTCCAAGATTGCTAAGCCGATGATAGAACTTCTGAAGAAGGAGAGGAAGTTTGAATGGTCAGACGTATGTGAAGCCAGCTTTCAGGAACTGAAGCATCGATTAGTGACTGCACCTGTTCTGTGTTTACCAGACCTTCAGAAGGATTTCCAAGTGTACTGTGATGCTTCTCGACAGGGACTTGGGAGTCTGATGATGCAATATGGGAGAGTGGTGTCATATGCCTCGCGACAACTTAAACACCATGAGAGGAATTATCCCACACACGACTTGGAACTAGCATCAGTTGTTCATGCGCTCAAGGTATGGAGGCATTACCTAATGGGAAAACACTATGATGTGTACATCGACCACAAGAGCCTGAAGTACATATTCACGCAGAAGGAACTGAACATGAGGCAAAGGAGATGGTTGGAACTTATCAAGGACTACGATATGAATTTGCAATACCACCCAGGAAAGGCCAATGTAGTAGCAGACGCTCTGAGCCGGAAGGTCTATGCCAACGGATTTACAATTGGGGAATTGCCTAAGGATTTGTGCAAGCAGTTCAAGGACCTTATACTGGAGGTAGTATCTGAAGGGTACTTGGCAACAATGGAAGTCCAACCAACGCTACAGGACAGAATCAGGAAGGCTCAAGTGGGAGACAAAGAGATAGGTGAAGTAAAGGAAAAGATGAAGGAGGATCGAGTAAGGGAATTCCGCGAGGATGAGCAAGGAACCTTGTGGTATGGAGATCGTTTGTGCGTCCCCAACGATCCCGAGATAAGGAAGTTGATTCTGCAGGAAGATCATGACTCGCCGTATTCCATACATCCGGGCAATACGAAGATGTATATGGACCTAAAGGACAGATTCTGGTGGAACAACATGAAGGGATACATCGCGGAGCATATTGCCCTATGTGATGTATGCAGCCGAGTGAAAGCGGAACACCAGAAGCCAGCAGGACTGCTACAGCCATTGCCCGTGCCGGATTGGAAGTGGGATAGAGTGGGAATGGATTTTATCACAGGATTGCCCAGGACTAGGTCAGGATATGACTCCATATGGGTAGTGGTCGATCATTTGACCAAGGTAGCCCACTTTATACCGGTAAATACGACCTATACGAGTGCAAAGTTGGCCAAGATTTATATGGACAGGATTGTGTTCCTACATGGGGTTCCCAAGAGTATTGTATCTGACAGAGGCACCCAATTTACCTCACATTTCTGGCGCCAGCTACACGAGTCACTTGGTACTAGATTGGAGTTTAGCACAGCGTTTCACCCACAGACTGATGGACAGACCGAAAGGGTGAATCAGATTTTGGAAGACATGCTGAGAGCTTGCGCCTTGGCTCATGGTTCTAGTTGGGATGAGAATTTGCCATATGCTGAGTTCTCCTACAACAACAGCTATCAAACCAGCATCAAGACGTCACTGTTCGATGTGCTATATGGGAAACAGTGTCGGACACCATTGCTATGAGATGGAGTAGGAGAACGTCAGTTGTTTGGGCCGGATTTGATCAAGGATGCTAAGGAGAAGGTCGCCTTGATTAGGGACAGGCTGAAGGTAGCACAATCAAGACAGAAGAGCTACGCTGATGCCAAGCGTAAGGAAGTGGTGTATGAGATATGTGATAGAGCATACCTCAGAGTGTCACCACTTCGTGGAATTAAGAGATTTGGGATTAAGGGTAAGCTGGCACCTCGGTTTATTGGACCGTATCGGGTCTTAGCACGCAAAGGAGAAGTTGCTTATCAGTTGGAGTTGCCAGAGGCTCTGTCCACTATTCACAATGTTTTCCACGTGTCACAGCTGAAGAAGTGCCATCCGGAGATGGTAGATACACCATTGAGAGACACTGTACCGCTAGAGGAGGTTCAGCTTGAGAATGACTTGACCTATGAGGAGAAGCCGGTCAAGATTCTGGAGACAGCGGAGAGGATTACCCGTACCAAGACAATCAGGTTTTGCAAGGTGCAGTGGAGCCACCACACCGAAGAGGAAGCCACTTGGGAGCGTGAGGATGACATCCGAGAGGACTACCCACACCTATTTGCTAGCCACGCCGAATCTCGGGGACGAGATTCATCTTAAGGGGGTTAGTCTTGTCACATCCCAAATTTTATATTTGGTTCTGCATATCATTAATGTCATTGCATCATACTCTTCCATGCAAAACCATCGATTGAAAAGATTCGACAAAACACTATTTTCTAAACCCTACCCTATTTTACTACGAGGCTCCTACGGGAAGTTCTAGTAAGACTTGTGTTGCTCACCCTTGTAGCCTAGTGGCTTCACTCATCCCTTGCCCCTAGGTTGTTCCCCTCGATTTTTCAAAAATCTAGGAACAAGAATCGCCCGATTCGGAGTCCGTATGAGGGAGTTACGGAGTTTTTGCTAAAATACAAAAGGAAAAAAAAAGGGAAAGGATCAAAAAAAAGGGGCGCCAGCCTGCTGGGCCGCGCCGGCCCAGCAGGCCAGCACCGCGCCGCCCGCGCGGCGGATAGCCCGCCGCCGCCTCGCGCCCCGGCCCACCGGCAGGTGGGGCCGAGTCCAGGTAGGACCCGTGTGGGGCCCCCTCCCCACAAAAGGACGCGGACCCCACCCGCGCCCTCTCTCCCCACGCAGCCGCCGCCGCCTCCCTGGACCCCGCACCCGCCGCCGCCGCCTCGGGAGCCGCACCCGCCGCCGCCAGGTGAGCGCGCCGCGCCTCCGTCGCCGCCCAGCACCCGCGTGCGCAGCGCCGCCGCTGCACGCCGCCGCGCAGCCACCGCTCGCCGCCCACACCCGTGCGCGCAGCCGCCGCAGGCGCGCCTGCGCTGCCGCCCGCTTCGCGACGCCGTCGCGTTGACCGCCACCGCTCCGCGCTAACCGCTTTTCCCTTCCATGCAGGAACCGCCGTCGCCGCCGTTCCGAGCTCGCCGCCGCCGTCTCCGGTGAGTCCGCAACCGCCATCTCTTGTGGCCGTTGGATCTCTGATCAACGGTCCAGATCGGCCGTTGACCGGTCAGCCCCAGGCGCTAACTAGTCAAACGCCCAGTCAGCACCCAGTCAGCAGCCACGTGGGCCAGTCAACAGACACAGTTGACTGGGTATTTCTTTAATCGATTTAATTGGCAGATTTTCGTAGAAACTTGTAAATTGCGTAGATATTAATCCGCTGGGCCAAAAATTGCAAATAAAATATGTGTAGGTTCAGTAAGTCGTGTAGAATCTTGCTGTACCATTGTTTCACACTTTTGCAGCAAGATTTAGTACAGTTTAATTAAATGAGTTAATGACCTTTTTGGAGTAATTAATTCGTAGAAAAAGATCTGTAACTCCAAAACTTGCGTATAATATGTCCCTGGATTCAGTAGGACGAGGGGAATCTCATAGTGAATTAAAAGGATAGGCTTACAGTAAAAACTTCTGAAGAAACTGTCTAGTGGCTTTATGCAGTGTTTTAATTACTAAGGGAGTTTTGTAATTCCTTTTTGAGTAATTCCAATTGGTACTGTTTCTAAATAGCAATGCCCATGCAGTAGAATTTTCCCAAGATTTTACGAACAGTATACTACCGGTAGTGAATTAATTGGGTTCTAGATCTAGATTTGAGTATTATACTTTGCATATTAGTTTTCCTTGCGCTAAAACTATTTTCCATGCATGCAATCAGTACCTCTACTGAATACTATTATGTGGTGTCGCTGTAGCGTCACCCCACTTGTCATACATGCATTCATGCATCATCTTTGTTGCATATGCTTGTGGATTGTTTGTTTATGATTGCAATTGTGTCGTGTAGATTGTGACGAGTGCAACGCTTGCTCGTGTGTGGATTGTTCTTCCGACCGCTACAACCAAGGCAAGTAGATGCTATTTTGTTCATGATATTGTCCTACTATTTTTCTATGCATTGTCGTGTATTTTGTAGACGCATGTGTAGGATGATACTATCGCTATGCTATGTCCTATTATGTGGTAGGGCCTTCCTTGTAGATGAACCACCGTTGGTAGATGTGCTTAGCCATGCTATGATGTACGAGGGCTGGGTTACATCACTGATACTTGTTTCCAAAAGTATTGGTTTGTGAAATCTAAAACAACCTAATCAATGAATCTCCTGGGTGTGATGGTATTGATAATTTTTGGTGGTTTCATTGCGGAAAGGCACCCAGGTATCGAGAGAAATTGATTGGCTTCTTTATTTGGTAGCTTACGTGTATAACCATGTGCCAATAATGAAATGGGCGGTTGGTTGGACTTAGTAGGTTGTGGTAACCCGAACCCGCGTATCCAGAGATGTAGAATTTTGGTAGGTTGGACCGGTGCGCGTCGGGATTGGGGAGCTACTTCCCGAACAGTCTCTTCTTGGACTTCTTCCTATCATCACCCATAATGAGAGTGATGGTACGAGCTAGGCTGGCCAAGTCACATGGGTAAAGTGTACTAACCCCTGCAGGGTGTATAATCCAATCGATTAGCCGTGTCCCCGGTTATGGACATCTGAGTTGCTTGATATTGATTTCATGACATGTTTCTCGCTCATTATAATTTCATAATTGCTCTAATATTGTTGGGTTAACCTAATTGGGATATTTTCAAAGAAAATCAAAAACTGTTTATGAAAGTAGGACAAAGGTATTTGCAAATGCAAGCCAGACACAACTCCACTTGCCAAATATGCATGTAGATGTTAGTATTATTGTCCCCATTACTAGCTCTACTTGCCATACATTCCATGTATTGACCCTTCGGGGCTGCTACGTTTCATGTTGCAGGTTATTCCGATTCAGAGTAATCGATATAGGCCACGGTACTCCACTCGGCACTTGTTCACTTGTGGGCAATTTGAAGAATGGAGGATTTACTTTATTTATGTTGCTACCTGAATAATTTGAGCTAGCCTTGAGCTAAGCTTTTATTGTAATAATGGTACTCTGGATCTTCGTTATTTATGATACACGGATATTTGCTATGTTATTCGTCTTATTCTATTGTCGGCCAATGAACCGATCCAGGGATTGGCATGTCACATAGAAGCCACGGTCTTTTCAGAACCGCGGTGTTACACTTCTTCTACGAGAAAGAGCAAGCGAGGCGCGAGCCAGCGGTTGAAAGATCGTGCAAAGTTCACGATCGAAGCAGTCCGTGTTGATGGCAGGCCGATGGAGCCCAAGAAGGCTGCAGACAAATTTTTACGTCAGGCTGGAGTTCTTGTTAGGGACCAAATCCCAATCATAATTGAAAATTGGAATAAGCCAAAGAAGGGCGACGGTACCTTTGTCGATGACAGATCGAAAGAAACGCTTTGGAATTCGTTGTTGGTAAATTTCACCCTTCCGCCAGAGGAGGATGAAAACAACCCGTTTATAAAGGAAAAGGTCAAAGAGTGGACTCTAAAGAAGATGGCTGACACTTTCCGCAACTGGAAGACAAAATTGAACAAATTTGTCAAATCTGGCGAGACTCCAAATTTCGAAGACGCGTATTATGCGAAGATAAGACGTCACTGGCCCGAATTTGAGACATATAAAAAAAGTGCTATAGCTAAAAAGAGGTCAGAAACCAATACGCTTAATGCCCTGAAGAAGGAATATCACCAGAGGATGGGGTCAGGTGGCTACATATCTCAGAGGCCTAAGTGGGAGGAAGCTGAGAAGGCCCTGCGCGAGAGAGGGATCACACCCCAGACAGATGGGTGGGACCTACGTGCAAAGACTTGGTTCTACGGAATCGGGGCAAGGTTGGACCCAGAAACAGGATTGTGTATCTTCCCAACTCTCCTTGCCAAACCCGTCACTGAACTCATCACGGCATACGAGGAAATATCCGCCAGGACCTTCCATCCCGACAGAGAGAATGACCATCTCACACGCGCCATCGGTAAAAAATAACACCCTGGACATGCACGAGGCACAGGGGGTATGACGTGGAAGGATGGGTTTGCCGACTGGAGCGACTCTTACAGATGGCGCGGCAGAAAAGAAAAAGAGCGTACAGAGCGGATGACACAGATAGAACATGCACTTGCGGCGTTGCAGGCGCAAGTGAATGCACAACAGAGCCATCAAGCTACCGGCCCATCTCAACGGCACGAAGAGCCTGCATTGGAAGCTGCCGACGGCCCAGACTCTGCGCGGAAAAGCAGTGTGGCTTCCACGGAGAACGTGCAGCCCACGCTTGAAATGGCGGGTCCTTGATACCTCGTGGATGAGATCACGGAGAGCGAACACGCTGAGCTGCATGTGAGATTAATGGGCTTATCCATTAAGGTGGCTGTCGGCTATGCCTTACCTCCTGTAGCTGGTGGAACTTACCACTGCCGACCGATTCCACATGGCTATGCTATTGTCGGGGTGGATGAGGTTGTGAAGGAATATGAGGAAGCACAGCTTGACCATGCTATAGGTGAAGGGGAAACTCAACTCAAATTTGCAGTGAAAACAACCATTCTTTGGAAGAAGGAACACATTGTGCTTCCAAATTGGAGGTCACTGGCACCCCCGCCGTCTCCGCAGCGTCAGTAGTCTGAGCCGCTTCAGCTATCTCCTGCGCGGCAGCCATCTCCGGCGCTTCAGTCATCTCCTGCGCGGCAGCCATCTCCGGCCCGTCAGCCATCTCCGGTGCTTCAGCCATCTCCTCAGCGTAAGCGGAAGAGCACTGCCACGAAGAGCATCAGTAGCACTGCCATAAAGAAATCCAAAGGAAACCGTACGCCAAAGAGTTCAAAAAACTACGTCCCGCAGCCTTCCGCCAAGCCATTGCCGGTTTTACCGTGGAATCGCAGCGACGAGGAGACCAATAGGATCTCGGAAGAACAGGTCAAGAAATTCTTTGCACCTAGACGGGCCGAGCCAAAGGAGAAAATAGATCCGGCGGTGGTGGAGAAGTTTTACAAAAATCTTTTGAAACCTGAAACCCCACTTGTGCCGGACTACGAGCGCCAGATTTTGAAGGCGGATGCAAGGAGCCGTGGGAGACTAAAAGTAGCAGTCGTGAGGCATCCCAGAAAACAGTTCCCATGCTCGGAGAGCAGGAAAACCAATCATGCGCCCTGCTCCAAATGTTCGACACACGGGACGCTCCTCCCGTAAATGATTACGAGGCAGAGCTACAAAGAAAGGCCAATGAGATGGGGATGACTTACATTGCATACTTGAACGTCATGGGAGACAACTTGCCCAAATGTCATGGGAGACAACTTGCCCAAATGCGATGCCAACCCCATATAGCCATGGAAGTATGGGAAGAATCTAGTCAAGAAAGAGGAGCTCAAGAATCTACCAACAAAGATGCGAAAATTGCACAAGTGGTACCTTGATTTCTGCAAGACGAGAAAAGAAGAATGGATCACGGCGCATATAAGAGATCAGATTTTCTTGTGCGGAGACGACGCGATCGACTTCAACATTCAAGACTTGCATTTTCTATTCAATCAGAAGGAACTCGGCAAATCTGCCATCAGCCTTTATTGTGTGTAAGTACTATTTCTGTAATTTTTATCTCATCTCATTCACTTCATTAATTGCATGTATATATATATATATGCTCACCATATATGTATATACTATTATGCAGGAAAAAGGTTATGGAATGCATGAAAGGAGGCCCTTTTGACATTGGGTTCGTTGTCCCAAATAGAGTTCATGAAGAAGTGGTAAGAACCAAACCCGGGCAAACAGAAGATTACTTGCTAAAGTCTTTACTGAGACAACAAACCAAAAGGGAAATACTATTGCCTTACAACTTCTCGTGAGTACTGTTACCCTCTCTCTTGTACACATTCTGTTTCGGCTTACTCGATGTTAAGTGTAACTGATGATGAGTTATGCGTGCGTAGGTTCCACTTTATTCTCTTAGTCATTCAACCCGACTCAGGAAAATTCCTTGTCATGGACTCGTTACGAAAAGAAAAAGAGATATGGGCAGACTTTAGATAGATGCTCCAGAGGTAATTTCAATCATATTATCGCACTAGATCGGCAACTTTCGTGACAACAAGTAATTAATTACTCCTTTATCCATTTTCTTTGCCGGACAGGGTTTGGAAAAGGTTCACGGGCAGGGCCGTGGGTGAATGGTCAGAAGAACTAAAATTTGTAGACCAAAATGTAAGTAATACTAGCTAGCTTCCAATTCCATTATATCATGCTTTATTGATTATTATTTTGATTGAACTCTCTATTCTCGTAAAGTGCGCGCATCAGGGACACGGCAATAACTTATGTGGGTACTATGTTTGCGAGTTCATTCACAACACGATATGTGCGACGGGCCAAGCCACACTAGAACAACTTAGAGTAAGTAAACAAAGTCCACAACATTATTTTATTACCATCAATTGTGTTGAGTTTTATTCTTATATATATATATATTGACGGCCCATTCTTCATATATATTCAGATCGAACGGATGCGGGACCAACTCCTACCATTTGAACGCATACGAGCCATTCAAGAGGAATTGGCGGGGTTCATACTTGATGAGGTCGTCACGCCTGGCGGAGAACTCTTTAGATATCCACCAAAATGAACAATGACGATGTGTGTGCCGATGACGATGTATGTGCCGATGACGATGTTTGTGTATAATAATAGTTGCTTAATTATTCATGTACTCGTATGTACCGATGACGATTTATGTGTATACCGCTCCCGATCGATTCCCCCTCGCTCCCCCCCCCTCCTGCAGAAATACGCCCAGAACGGGGCAGAGGCAGAAGTCTACCGTGGCGGCAGGAAAACGGCCTAAATCTCTGCCGCGGCAGAAGAACCTTTAACAACGGTTCCAGCCCCAAACCGGTGTTAAAGGGGGGGGAGGGGCTGAGGCATGCGGCAGCCCCACGTGCGCCACCCTTTAACACCGGTTCGTATAAGAACCGGTGTTAAAGGGGCCCCCCCTCTAACACCGAACCCTCAACAGCGGTTGAGGAACCGCTGTTAGAGGGCTCTCCCAACCGGAGTTAAAGGGGTGGCTCTGCATTAGTGCTAGAAGCCTAAGACTGACATGTGATCAAAAAATATTAAATTCCCCCAAATGTATTCTCAGCTAGTGTCATACAAAGAAATTAACTTGTAGTTCAAATCACATATACATCCCAAGGACTTAAATATCAGCAGTTTAGTAACAGTAGAAACCTTTCTATGCAAAATCTCATCTGACTGGTTCGCATCAGACCTGGAACTACACACACGCACAAGATACAAGGTGCAAACATGATTATGACTCACGGTAATTCTCCAGGTAAACAGCTAGATACCTGAGGACAAGATCCCTAGCCAAACAAAAGATACAGAATAGAAATCGATGGGCACCAGCAGCCCATATACATAAAAGTAATTAATCATCATTAGTTCAAATTTAAACCTATCAGATCTTAGCAGGTATGGCACAGCTAGCCCAACAAATTTAGAAATTAAACAAGCACCTCTGACCCTTAATTCTACAACAAAGACAGTGATGCCCAAATACTAATCCAAACAGCAGGTTGATTCAGGCTGGAAAACCTGCTCCTATTCCAGTCCTACCACACATACTACTTCAGAAATTTTATGAAGGGCAACGTTGCAAACAACTCGAGGGACTAGCCGTCTAAGAGGTGGATGTCTCTTGCTAGCGGCGATGGTGAAAGAACAGCTTGACGGAGACGGCCAGGGGAGTGGCGTCACAGCCTCGCAGCAGCAACCATGTCCTGATATATAGCGGCGACTCGCTAAACAAGAGGACGCAGCGGCGGCATCCTGAGGGGACTACCTCTAGGTATCCTGTACGACAGAGATAGGCAGCGGTGTGTCCAACTCGACTCTCCAAATCATGTACGGTTGTACTGAGTCCAGGCCCAATTACAAGAAGCCCAACTCGTTTCTTTCTCCATGTTAAAGTTATATAAAGAACATATTACTAGCTTAGGACCGACTTGTTGGTATTACAAGCTAGGTCGCCAATTCAAGCACTAGAACACATGCATACATTATTTTTCCTTTATTTTCCTTTTTTACTTTCGTGGCTCTAAATTTCTACTCCTAAATCAGATTTAAATATTCTTCTATTTATTTTCTATAAGACTAGACAAGTATAAAATCTTAGCATAAAAATTTGGGGTATTACATTCTTACCGCCTTAAACAGAATTCGGCCCCGAATTCTTCCTTGTTTTACTACTCGCAACTAAATACAACACGTAAAAACAGAATCATGAATCATATATCAATCATAAATAACTCTAGGTAATTCTCACACTTGCGGCACTCAAGCTCCCAAATCGCATCATCCTCGGTTTGTTGCCACCAGG
Source organism: Avena atlantica (assembly GCA_910589765.1). NCBI lineage: Eukaryota > Viridiplantae > Streptophyta > Magnoliopsida > Poales > Poaceae > Avena > Avena atlantica. The sequence goes on from OU342739.1 coordinate 47,091,786, forward strand.
GAATCCTCACGAACTAGCGTCCAATGCTTCATTACACTCTCACACTCTTTTAGTATCGTCACATGACGATCCATAAAGGATAAATCTTGCTCAAACATAATTGGGTCCCTGGTTATCTGTCGCGCTGGATCACGAAAATGTTTTCACAACATAGATACGCGGACACATTATATATACCTTTCACCGACTCAGGCAACTCAAGTTGGTAGACTAGTTTTCCCACTCGTGCGACTATCATGAAAGGCCTAACATACCGAGGACTAAGCCTTCTTTTATGTTAAATCTTATAACGCCTTTGGTGGCTGACCGCACCTACTCACCAACTCGAAATTCAACATTCAACTCTTTTGCCTACCATGTCCTGCCAATATATGTTGCCTGATCTCTATAGCTTACTTCTTACATCCCAAAATTTTCCAAATTTTGTAATGTAAAAAATAAATAAACAAAATAAATAATTGTTGAAATTTAGGATGAAAAGAAACTTTTTGATTCCAAATGAAAACTTAAAATCCCATCTTAAACAAACTTTGGTTAATGTTTGAATCCAACTAAAATTCAAATCAAGTGAAATGCATTCTTCATAAATGCATCTGGAAATTTAAACATTTGGAAATAAACCAAAACTCTAAAACCCTAATGGGAGTTTTCCAAGATATCTCTAAGACCATGTTTTTGATCCATATAATAATTTGTCAACAAACATTTACAAATGATCAAGAATGACAAATAGAAATATTTTAAAACCATATGAGTTGGTTTCACTTAATTTGGAGCCATAGATAAAATCTTATGAATTTAATAAGATAAGGAAATTGAATTTCCAAAGCTAATAAAGCACCTATCTAAAACTCCATACCAAATGGTGAGCAAATAATCCTAAAAAGATTTAAAAGGATAAACAAATATTAAATAAGATTTTAAAAATTGGAATCACCGAGTTTGGACTTATAAATAAAAAGATATGGATTTTTATAAGGTAAAGAAAGAAATATTAAATGAGGAATATTTAAAGGCCAAATTAAATCTTGGCCTAATCCATAAGCAAATGGAATGAATATAATCCAAATCCAAATAAAATAATGGATAAAGAATTTTCAAATTTAATAAAATGGCATTAACCAAATTCTATTTCCATTTGAATAAAGAAAAAATCCCTAATGGAAAAGATTAAGTAAATCAGGGAAAGATAATTTGAATTTACCCAAGTGGATTAAAATTCATTTAATTAACTTAAATGGAATCAAGGAAATCATCTAAATAAAATTTATGGAATTAAACCCATATTTAATTTCATTGGAATAAAGGCAAATATCCAATTTAAATGATTAATAAATCATAGTAAAAATATTCCAAATAATTCAAAGTGAATTATTTGACCTTATTAAATAAATAAACCTACTGAATAGGTTTGGTAAAAATATGGATTTCAAATAAAGTTTTAAAACACATTAAAACCTATTTGAAATAAAGACAAATGCCCATTTATAAAATAAATAAAAGACCCTAAAAAGAATAAAAGAATTATTCTAAATTTGACTTTGGAATGTATTATTAATCAGTATTTGAATATACACAAAGTTTGGTTGAAGTTTGAATTCAAATAGTTGTTTGAATTGATTAAATAAAATCAAAATAGATAAATAGAAAAAGAAAAAGGAAAAACAAACAGTACAAAAAAATGAAACAAAGGCAACAAGCCCAGGAGGCCCAACCCAGCCCAGCAGCGCAGCCCATTTCTTTCCCTCCCCCGAAACGTTTTCCACTCAGAAACCTCCCCCCTCATACGCTGACCGCCTGGACCCACCCTTCCTCTCTCTCTCTGTCAACTGGACCCCACCGGTCAGATCGTCGTCTCCACCCCGCGCGCTGACCTCGCCCCTCTCCCCGGCCGTTTCTGGCCGATTTCAATCGCGTTAATTTGCGTTAATGCAACAATAAATCTCTCTTGCGACCATGCATACTTAATCGCCTACTCCTCCTCTCCATTTCCCCTCTCTCGCCCGGCTCTCTCGGCCACCAGGCTGCTCGGAATATTCTCGGGACCTCCCTGTGCTCTGACGAGCTCCAACTCCGATTCCGGACAGACCCCGTCGCCCCTCGCCTCCTCGACCACACAAGCATGTTACCCATCAACCACTGCATCTCCCAGCATCCTCGGCTTGTTCGCGGTTAACCCACAGCCTCGGCAACCTCAACATCTCAGCGCCGCCGTCGTCTGCCACTTTTTCGGCGACTCTTTCCTGTAAGTACTGTCCACCCCTTGCCCTCCTTTTTGATGCACACTTGTACGTGACTCGCGTACGAACCAAACAGCATCGTCCGTTCGCTCTCCCGTGCCCTGTGGCAACGTCCCCGACGACTGCAGACCACACCCGTCGCCAGGCACCTCTCCGGCGAGCAATCGTCAACGCCTTCGTGCTCCCCTTGACCAACCGAGGCAACGACGAGAATCAGTACTTCACGGCGAACCTGGTAACGCCCTCCTCTACCTCCCTTGCTTCCTAAATCGCCAGCTCCGCTACTGAATGACCGCGCCGCCGCCGGTCGCCGCCGCTAGCGCCGCTCAGATATGGCCAAGCCTCTATACACCGTTGGATCTAGATCGCATGGATAGAATAGAGTCACTTAAGTGAAACGGTATGGAGCGATCTGTGCCGCACGATTGTCATTATATCCAACACACCACACTACACGATCCACGCAAACCGTTATCGGCCAATAAGGACTTCACGCGTGGCACTGTATTGTTTTAAAACCCAGAGACATTTCTATTAGTTGTTTGATTTTGTAAATTGCATAACTTTTGATCCACACGTTCAACTTTTGAAAATTTTATATCAATGGAATCAGCAAGACAAGTACTTTCCAACCATGCACTTTGTTTAGTAAATTTCTTCTGGTAAAATGGTTGCTTTTACAGAAACTTGTGTAGGCATAATTTGAATATAAAATTCATTCTAAAATTATTTTTGTGATAAAACCTTTGGGCAAATGGATTGTTTGAACCTACTGACCATCTAAATCAACTGGTGGTTTCAAAAACATATTTTGTGAAGCAAAAGAATAAATCTTTGATTTAGAACATTTCTAGTCAAATAAAAATAATGTTTTTATATTAAAAATGCTTTTGGAGAAAAACCTTTGGGAAATGTTTTGATTTAAACCCTCTGACCCCAAACACCAAGTTTAGAATTAAAAATGTATTTTGGTGAACCCTATAAAGATTGTTGCTTTGCTAAAGGCATTTTCAACCACATAAAATATTGATTTGGTTTAAAAATAGTATATCGGTAAAATCTTTTGCAAATGGTTTTTCCACTTTTATAAAATGACCAATAGGTATTTTAGAATGTTTATAACCTATTAGAAACCACTTTTGTAAATAAAACAATCTTTGGCATGCTTGCATGCATTGTTTTGTTTCTCTTATTTTATGTGATGAATTGCTTGAATGGTAGATTGAATTCTTGCTTGCTTGATTGAATTGTAGTGATTTGAAGAGTGTGAATATTGCAAGATCAAGGAGTGAACTTATATTCTCTACCAAAAAGTCAAGTGATGCTTCATACTTTTGTCCCATTATTTTCACTATGCATTAGTGTTATTTCTAAGTAGGACTTGCATGGAATTTCTGCTAAGTATAAACTATGCCATGGGAAATCCTAGTAGATGAAACCTTAGTAGAAATTTCCTAAGTTAAGATTCCTACTACTATCATGCTTAGCTTATCTATTAGAAAACAAGGGTGGAATATATTCATACAATGGAATATTTCTAAGTCAAGGACTTGTGTTTTGTTTAATAAAACAACTAAGTGAATGAATCACCTGGGTGGAATGGAAGGAATGGTTTATGTTGAGTGGTTACACAAGGCCCATTTATATGGTTTAGCTTGTGTATCTCACTTGTGGATGGCCACCCAGGAACAAAGAGATTTGAGATGTCAAATGTTGAGAAGCTTCAAGTGTAGCCACTTGGCATTATGGGCTCTGCCTGGATCATATAGGTTGCAATAACTTAGCCAAATGGACAGTTGGTGGTAGGGGATTGATAGGTTGGAGCGCGTCCATTCTGGTCTAAGGGAAGGCTTCTGAAAGATCTTGTCTTGGTGAAACCAAGTCTTGTGGGGAAAGTGCATCACCTCTGCAGAGTGTAAAATCTAAGTACTTAGCCATGTCCCTGGTAAAGGACAATTTCAGCATCAAGACATGGAATCTATCAAGAATCTCCTCATCCCAATTTCTAAGTTAAAAACTTGTGGTTGAACAAGGGTTGAAGGGTCACCAATTTCTATTGGAAGATGCCTTGGGTGATTTTGACAAGCAAAAACTTAGTGTTTTCAAATGATAAGGAAAAATCTATTTTGAGCAAAGCAAGCCTAATCTCCACTTAGCCAAATGCATATAGATGATAGACTCCACTATACTACCATAGTATCACTTGCCAGTACAATTCAAATGTATTGACCCTTGTGGCTATAACTTGTTATGTTGCAGGTTTGTTTGATATTAGTGAAGTGTGTTGATTAGGATTACAAGCCTACAACCAACATGTTTTCCTGTGGCACTTTAAAGATGAAGGATCCCATGCTGTAGTTATTTCTGCTGCATTGTAATGAGATAGCCAAATGAGCTATGTATGATGTAATAAATTATTTCATTCCTGGTTATAAAGTGGTATTATGACCTTTGTTTCTTGATATTAAATCTTAACTAAGGATGCTAGCTATTGATCCAGGGACTAGCATTGTAAACACAGGGATCTCTACCTTATTAAAGGTTGGGACCTCTACAAATGGTATCAGAGCATTGTGTTGCCTGTAGGATTGTAACCCTAGGATTGGACAAAACCCCTTGGAAAAATAGGAGTTGTATTTGTTCCAGAACTTATTTACAAACAATCTTGTAAACCCTTTCCTCAACCTTTTGGTTTTGATTCTACATCTTGTCTATTTCAACTTGATGGATAAAGCCTTCACCTTGAACAAAGACTTCAACATGAGCAAAGGACTTCACCAACTCAAGTGATTTCAACCTTATTCTCAACAAGGACTTAACTTGGATATCAATAAGGACTACAAGTGAGACAAGAAATATTGCTAAGACTTGAAGACTAAGGAAACACAACTTAGAAGGAATCATCATCACCTTTGGAGTTTTGTGACCAAGATACAAGAATTTCTCCAAGGAAACCATGATCTCATTCAAGAAGAAACAACAAAGGAGAATGGAATGATCTTAAGTGAACCATATAGTTGGACCACCATATTTAGTTTAAATCAAACACACCAACTTATGTGGTGTAGCAAAAATATTTTGTTGCCTAAAAATGTGCTTGAAACTTGTTGTTTGAGTGGAATGATTGTTTGTGATTGCTTGTGTGAATTGTGTTGTGTGTGATTAGACTTATTTCCTTAGAAATCTTTTGCCTATTCTAATCCCAATCCAACCCAAACAGATGACTACTCCAAGAAACTCCAACATCAAGAATGGTGACAACAACAACCAAGAGATCAACATGAGAGAACTCATAGTAACCCAAACCCAGTTGAACCAAGTGACAACTCAATTTTGGGCCAACAACAATGATTTAGACCCAACCATGCAAAGGTTTTTGGAAACCCAAAATCAATTGTTGCATAGGATGACAAGTCAAATGATGAACATGGGAGGCAACCCTTCCCAAGGAGTTTGTGATAACAATGATGTCAAGGATGATATTATAGAAGGAACTCAAGCTTGCAATGTTTGTGGAGACAAGGATCACTCTTCCAAAGAGCATGAAGATTAGTGCCCCAATTGTGAAGAGAAACATCCAACTAATCAATGCCCCACATCTCAAGCTACTTGTTTCCTATGTGAAGGAAATAATCATGTCCCTATCCAATGCCCCATCTGTTCCATAGTTCAACAAAGGAAACAAGGTGGAGTGCATCAACAGTTTGTAAACCCTCATGAAGGAACAACTTCTTCCAAGAAGGATGAAGGCAAAGTCAAAACTATACATCATAAGGCCAAATCCAAAGTGACCACAAAGTGTTGCTACTCTTGTGAAGAAGAAGGTCATATCTCTAGTAACTTCCCCAAGAAGAGAGAAAGATTTCCCACCTTTGTGGTGAAATATGAAGAGCATGAAATAGAAGAACTCCTAGCTTTGGAGAGACCCAAGAAGAAGAAGAAATGCCCCAACCCTAGCAACAAGGATATTACCCAAGAACAATGTTACACTTGCAAAGAAATGGGACATTATGCCAATGAATGCCCAGAAAAGAAGAAGAACCAAGGAAACAAACAAGAGGCAATGATACCAAAGGAAAAGAAATATATCAGCCAAGTGATGTTTCAAATGCAAAGAACTAGGCCATTATGCAAACAAGTGCCCAGAGAAGATACATCAAGATCCCAAGTGAACCAAGATGTAATCTAGTTGGAAAATTTTTAAGGGTGGTAGTACCCTAGTTGCTTTGAACCAACTTGTAACCCCTATCTTTCCCAAATCTCGGGACGAGATTTATTTTAAGGGTGGTAGCATGTCACATCCCAAAAATTTCCAAATTTTGTAATGTGAAAAATAAATAATTGTTGAAATTTAGGATGAAAAGAAACATTTTGATTCCAAATGGAAACTTAAAATCCCATCTTGAACAAACTTTGGTTAATGTTTGAATCCAACTAAAATTCAAATCAAGTGAAATGCATTCTTCATAAATGCATCTGGAAATTTAAACATTTGGAAATAAACCAAAACTCTAAAACCCTAATGGGAGTTTTCCAAGATATCTCTAAGACCATGGTTCTGATCCATATAACAATTTGTCAACAAACATTTATAAATGATCAAGAATGATAAATAGAAATATTATAAAACCATATGAGTTGGTTTCACTTAATTTGGAGCCATAGATAAAATCTTATGAATTTAATAAGATAAGGAATTGAATTTCCAAAGCTAATAAAGCACCTATCTAAAACTCCATACCAAATGGTGAGTAAATAATCCTAAAAAGATTTAAAAGGATAAACAAATATAAATAAGATTTTACAAATTGGAATCACCAAGTTTGGACTTATAAATAAAAAGATATGGATTTTTATAAGGTAAAGAAAGAAATATTAAATGAGGAATATTTAAAGGCCAAATTAAATCTTGGCCTAATCCATAAGCAAATGGAATGAATATAATCCAAATCCAAATAAAATAATGGATAAAGAATTTTCAAATTTAATAAAATGGCATTAACCAAATTCTATTTCCATTTGAATAAAGACAAAATTCCTACTGGAAAAGATTAAGTAAATCAGGGAAAGATAATTTGAATTTACCCAAGTGGATTAAAAGTCATTTAATTAACTTAAATGGAATCAAGGAAATCACCTAAATAAAATTTATGGAATAAACCCATATATAATTTCATTGGAATAAAGGCAAATATCCAATTTAAATGATTAATAAATCATAGTAAAAATATTCCAAATAATTCAAAGTGAATTATTTGACCTTATTAAATAAATAAACCTACTAAATAGGTTTGGTAAAAATATGGATTTCAAATAAAGTTTTAAAACACATTAAAACCTATTTGAAATAAAGACAAATGCCCATTTATAAAATAAATAAAAGACCCTAAAAAGAATAAAAGAATTATACTAAATTTGACTTTAGAATGTATTATTAATCAGTATTTGAATATACACAAAGTTTAGTTGAAGTTTGAATTCAAATAGTTGTTTGAATTGATTAAACAAAATCAAAACAGATAAATAGAAAAAGAAAAAGGAAAAACAATCAGTACATTTAGACCCCACCGGTCAAAATCTCTCTCTCTCTCTCTCTCTCTCTCTCTCGCTGTCAACTAGACCACACCGGTCAGATCGTCATCTCCACCCCGCGCGCTGACCTCGCCCCTCTCCCCGACCGTTTCTGGCCGATTTCAATCGCGTTAACGCAGAAATATATCTCTCCTGCGACCATGCATACTTAATCGCCTACTCCTCCTCTCCATTTACCCTCTCTCGCCCGGCTCTCTCGGTTACCAGGCTGCTCGGAATTTTCTCGGGACCTCCCTGTGCTCCGACGAGCTCCAACTCCGATTCCGGCCAGACCCCGTCGCCCCTCGCCTCCTCGACCACACAAGCATGTTACCCATCAACCACTGCATCTCCCAGCATCCTCGTCTTGCTCGCGCTTAACCCATAGCCTCGGCAACCTCAACATCTCAGCGTCGCCGTCGTCTGCCACTTCTCCGGCGACTCTTTCCTGTAAGTACTGTCCACCGCTTGCCCTCCTTTTTGATGCACACTTGTCCGTGACTCGCATACGAAGCTAACAGCATCCTCCGTTCGCTCTCCCGTGCCCTGTGGCAACGTCCCCGACGACGGCAGACCACACCCGTCGCCAGGCACCTCTCCGGCGAGCAATCGTCAATGCCTCCGTGCTCCCCTTGACCAACCGAGGCACCGACGAGAACCAGTACATCACGGCGAACCTGGTAACGCCCTCCTCAACGTCCCTTGCTTCCTAAATCTCCAGCTCCGCTGCTGACTGACCGCGCCGCCACCGGTCGCCGCCGCTAGCGCCGCTCAGATATGGCCAGGCCCCTATACACTGTTGGATCTAGATCACGTGGATAGAATAGAGTCATTTAAGTGAAACGGTATGGAGCGATCTGTGCCGCACGATTGTCATTAGATCCAACGCACCACACTACGCGATCCACGCGAACCGTTATCGGCCAATAAGGACTTGACGCGTGGGCACTGTATTGTTTTAAAAGCCAGAAACATTTCTATTAGTTGTTTGATTTTGTAAATTGCATAACGTTTGATCCACACGTTCAAATTTTGCAAATTTTATATCAATGGAATCACCAATACAAGTACTTTCCAACCATGCACTTTGTTTAGTAAATTGCTTCTGGTAAAATGGTTGCTTTTGTAGAAACTTGTGTAGGCATAATTTGAATATAAAATTCATTCTAAAATTATTTTTGTGATAAAACCTTTGGGAAAATGGATTGTTCGAACCTACTGACCATCTAAATCAACTGGTGGTTTCAAAAACATATTTTGTGAAGCAAAAGAATAAATCTTTGATTTAGAACATTTCTAGTCAAATAAAAATAATGTTTTTATATTAAAAATTCTTCTGGAGAAAAACCTGTGGGAAATGTTTTGATTTAAACTCTCTGACCCCAAACACCAAGTTTTAGAATTAAAAATGTATTTTGGTGAACCCTATAAAGATTGTTGCTTTGCTAAAGGCATTTTCAACCACATAAAATATTGATTTGGTTTAAAAATGGTTTATAAGTAAAATCTTTTGCAAATGGTTCTGCCACTTTTATAAACTGACCAATAGGTATTTTAGAATGTTTATAACCTATTAGAAAAAACTTTTGTAAATAAAACATTCTTTGGCATGCTTGCATGCATTGTTTTGTTTCTATTATTTTATGTGATGAATTGCTTGAATGGTAGATTGAATTCTTGCTTGCTTGATTGAATTGTAGTGATTTGAAGAGTGTAAATATTGCAAGATCAAGGAGTGAACTTATATTCTCTACCAAAAAGGCAAGTGATGCTTCATACTTTTGTCCCATTATTTTCACTATGCATTAGTGTTATTTCTAAGAAGGACTTGCATGGAATTTATGCTAAGTATAAACTATGCCATGGGAAATCCTAGTAGATGAAACCTTAGTAGAAATTTCCTAAGTTAAGATTCCTACTACTATCATGCTTAGCTTAGCTAGTAGAAAACAAGGGTGGAATATATTCATACAATGGAATATTTCTAAGTCAAGGACTTGTGTTTTGTTTAATAAAACAACTAAGTGAATGAATCACCTGGGTGGAATGGAAGGAATGGTTTGTGTTGAGTGGTTATACAAGGCCCATTTCTATGGTTTACCTTGTGTATCTCACTTGTGGATGGACACCCAGGAACAAAGAGATTTGAGATGTCAAATGTTGAGAAGCTTCAAGTGCAGCCACTTGGCATTATGGGCTCTGCCTGGATCATATAGGTTGCAATAACTTAGCCAAATGGACAGTTGGTGGTAGGGGATTGATAGGTTGGAGCGCGTCCATTCTGGTCTAAGGGAAGGCTTCTAAAAGATCTTGTCTTGGTGAAACCAAGTCTTGTGGGGAAAGTGCACCACCTCTTCAGAGTGTAAAATCTAAGTACTTAGCCATGTCCCTGGTAAAGGACAATTTCAGCATCAAGACATGGAAGCTATCAAGAATCTCCTCATCCCAATTTCTAAGTTAAAAACTTGTGGTTGAACAAGGGTTGAAGGGTCACCAATTTCTATTGGGATATGCCTTGGGTGATTTTGACAAGCAAAAACTTAGTGTTTTCAAATGATAAGGAAAAATCTATTTTGAGCAAAGCAAGCCTAAGCTCCACTTAGCCAAATGCGTATAGATGATAGACTCCACTATACTACCATAGTATCACTTGCCAATACAATTCAAATGTATTAACCCTTGTGGCTGTAACTTGTTATGTTGCAAGTTTGTTTGATATTAGTGAAGTGTGTTGATTAGGATTACAAGCCTACAACCAATATGTTTGCATGTGGCACTTTGAAGATGAAGGACCCCATGTTGTAGTTATTTCTGCTGCATTGTAATGAGATAGCCAAATGAGCTATGTAAGATGTAATAAATTATTTTATTCCTGGTTATAAAGTGGTATTATGACCTTTGTTTCTTGATATTACATCTTAACTGTGGATGCTAGCTATTGATCCAGGGTCTAGCATTGTAAACACAGGGATCTCTAACTTATTAAAGGTTGGGACCTCTACATTACTGAACCCATCTGGTCCTACCACTGCGTCCTCGCCCAAGGCACTAAAACATAGTGGAGATCTACGATTCGTTCCATATAGAGCCTCATAAGGTGCTATCTGTATGCTAGCCTGATAACTATTATTATAAGAAAACTCCAGAAGTGGCAAATGATCCTCTCAGATCCCTTGCCAAGATAGGACATAATACCTCAGCATATCTTTGAGTGTTTTGGATTACATGCTCTGATTGGCTATGTGTCTGGGGGTCCAACGTCGTACCAAGTGTCAGCTACATCCCATGGCACTCTCCAAGATCTCCTAGAACTTTGATACAAACTTAGCATCCCTATCATAGGTTATGGTTTTAAAAGCCCCATGCAACCTTACTCTCCCCCGTGCATATATCACTATCATACTAGCAAAGTCAGTGGTACGGGTAGGAATAAAATGAGAAACTTTGCTAAGTCGATCCGCGACCACCCAAACAACATTCCCCCCTCCTTGTACAAGGTAGGCCAACAAAAAAATCAATGGCATTGTCATCGCATGGTCATTCTCGAACCTCTAAGGATTACAACAGTCCCGATTATCGTTTACGCTCAGCCTTTACTCGTTGACAAACCCTATAAGGGGACACATGCTTATTCACCTCAATTTTCATTCTTTTTCACCAATAAGTTAATTTTTTTAGTTCTGAAACATCTTTACCTCTCTAGGATGAATGGCGTATGGTGTACGATGTGCCTCCCTCGGTATGACCTACTTCACGGGAGACTACTTTGGCACACAAATAGGGACAAAAACAAAAATTCCTGGTTCCGTCTATAGTGACCTTTCTAGTTCTACTTTCGAGAACGTGCTCTCGTAATTACTACAACAGTCCATCATCATGTTTCTCTTCTCTCTATGAGGAAAGGATGATTGAAAGATGAATTGTTTCATTCATTAAATCTAGCCACCACCTTTGCCTCAAATTAAACTCCTTCTAAGTGAAGAGGTACTTGAGACTATTATGATGAGTGAAAACATCACAAGATCCCATAAATATAATGCATCCAAATCCAGGGTTCAAATACCACAAGTGCAAGCTCTTTATCATGAGTAGGATAGTCCTACTAATGTATTTTCAATTACCTAGAAGCTGAAGCAATAACCTTCCATCGTGCATGAGCACACACATGACCTAAAAACAATTTCGAGTAGCCAAAACTTCGTTTAACTTTGCATAATTTTATTTTGAAGTCTCAAGCATAAGCATTAATGACGCTTCATGCTCTTCTTGTCTTTCAACATATGAGGATATTAGCAACAAACACTACCACGAAGTTATCAAGCAACATATATATGTAACAAATTGTTCATTGTCCTCATAAATACGGCAGGACATTGGTTAGTCCGAAAGACATCTCTATGATGATGATGACCATACCTAGCGGAGAAGATGATCTTTTCAATATCATGTTCCTACACACGTATTTAATTATAACCAGATTGGGGATTCATCTTCTAGAACACATTAAGTACAAGTCCTAGATGTGGGGCATTGAATTTGTTCCTGATCTTTACCGTCTTAAAAGCACAGTAATACCAACTCTTTTCACCAACTACCATCCCTCGGTGCTTTGAATAAATGCGCTTCCATGGTGAGACACCACACCGAATCAAATCCTTGGATAACATATCGTCCAGCTACTTCTTCAATCCTTTTTTAATGGTCATGATAATTGATAAGAAATCATAGAGATTGGTCAAAGTACCAGGAATGAGATCAATACAAAACTTTACGTCCTGCTCTCAAAGAACACGTAACAACCATAGTATATTGGTCATAAGAAATTGTACATGTTCATGGTAGAACATAAAATCCTTAAGAATAATGTGGATGTTACAAGACCACTCATTACTTGAAATTCTTAACATACAAGTAAGGAATTTCACAAAACCTATCTAAATATCTCATGGTAGTTAAGCAAGCCATAATTATTTTTATGGTACCATAAAAATTACAAAGGTTTAGCCTCACTACATCCCCTCGCTTGGGAGCGCTTGCTTTACTAGACGTGGAACACTGATGGTTTAGGTTTCACAGCGCCGTCTCTCAACTGAAGGAAAATTCTATTTTCAATCCATCATTACATCGTAACAAGAGCGAATAGTAAGGATAGTTGGTAAGTGGGCCAATCCATCCAGCACCCAAAATATTAACCTTGTACCCAATCTAGTGAATCACATGACGCTAACACTCGGGCATCCTCGCATTGCAAAAATATTTCATGGGCTTAAAGGTCGACCCATATATTTTGTTCTTGCCGATCCACTACAAACATGTAACTTATCGATATTACAAGAACACTCATGGTTGGGTGTACAAGAAACACTTTTAAACACACCAAGAGTCACTTTGTTGGTGGAATCTAGAAAACTAACGCTTATAGTGAATATCAGAAGCACAAGCTTCTCAACTAGAATGGCTACTAAGGAAAAGGATTTTAAAATCAAAATGATTATTTTTTTATGGGCAAGAACTAGGTCGCCTACAAGGAGAAGATAAAAGCGTTAACCATTATTTATGCTTCACGTGGGAGAATGGGTAGCAATGAATTTCAAAGAATAATACACCATTCAGAGAATAGACCAATAGATGGCATTAATACTAGAAGCCTAATGTTTAGCAAGAAGAACAATTGAAGTACATGATTTACAATGCTTCATCATACTTAGACGAGGAAACAATGATATCCAAGTACTAGATGATGATCCTTAGACCAAGACAAGTGCATGTCATGCATTAGAAAGGATAAGTGATAGGAAATATGGAAGACAAGTGCAAATTGTGGTTTAAGAGTCATAGGTAGAGGAAAGCTCTTCTCATACTGTTTAATTTCTAGATAAGTCTTCATAACATCATATCATCTACGTACTCCACCACCACACCAGCTAGGTTATCCATTTCTTTTTGAAAGCCAGTCACCTTGTCCACCGCATCTTCAAGATTAACATACTATTCTCAAATTCCTTAGATATCGAATCTTTAAACAATCTATGAAAATAAAAATTTCATCTTCCATGATAACCTTAGGTTAAACTCAAACTTTGATGTCAAATCTAAACTCTAAAACTATCTCCTTATGGGTCCAACAAAGTAACATGGAGATCTAAATCTATCACTCGGGTACCTTTATCACGTCATTCACGCATTTACTGAACTAGTATAGAAGATCAACAATTTCGTTTTCGATGCTGAATTCATCAATCATGAAGATTCTCCCCCTCTCTCTCTCTAGTAGACTACCAACCACAAAGAGGCAATGATACCTAAAGCAAGATCCGCATAACTCTCAAGGAAATAGCATGCCCACAAGCACAACAACACATATAGATAAAAGTGATCAATAATAGAGTATACCGGAAGTAGAAATGCAATGCATGACCCGAACCCATCCTATTGTGCACCAGTGTGTCAAGTTTTACGTTGTTACAGATTTTAAATCAAGTTTGTAGTTGTTTATACTAAATAAACGCAAGTTTTACTTATTAATTATCTTGCAAAATCCTATTACTATTAACCTATTCCAGAGACCTAAAGCCTAGGCTCTGATACCAACTGTAACATCCCAAGCCAACCAAGAACTTGAGATGTTACCACATACATTACACATAGAAAAATGACTAAGACTTGCAAGGAAAAATCGGCAAAGTCTCCTTTGTTTTTGTGACATCCACGATAGGCAATAATATAAACACATGAGTACAAGGATAAAACTCAAAAAAAGTAGACGCACAATCAACCACATAAACCTTCAACATGACAACTATAAAAAACTACCAACCAAACACAATATTGTTAATAGTTTCTAGCAGGTAAAATCAACACACTGATAAACTTTCACATACCCCGAAACCATTAATTACTATAATAACTCCTATCAGTCAAAATCAAAGTTCCAAAATATTGGTTAGGATTATGTGAAACATGAGGTGATACCCATGCATGATGTCCTCAAGGTTTACCTAAAAACATGAAAGCAACAAGGGTGAGTACAAAGACTCAACAAGTTCACAAACAAATAGTAACTTTACATAAATCAAAACACTATGAGGACATTTAACAACATTCATCCATTAGAACAATATAATATTATCTACATGCCTATATGCTCATCTCATCTCATCGCGAATACCGGTATCGCTCGAATGGACACCCATCGGCATCCACTCGCTCCAACTCGTGGAGGGTGTCTCCAGCGTGGGTCGCAACCCATCGATGGAAGTCGCATTGTGCCCACAAAAGTAGGTCACATTATCATCATTATCATCATGGTATGCAAAACAAATGTGCATAATATGAACATGCCATCATCATCTTTATCATTATCATCATCGACATATCATAAGCATTAAATAAAATTTACTGAAGAGAGATATGCAAAATTCACTATCCGTCATGAACTTGCCTCAACCGCACGGCAAAAACTATGAATGTTAGGACTCCAGACCGGAAGTAGCAGCACCTGTTGTTGAAATAATTGTCACACTTAACGCACACCATCACTTCAAAAGCATAGAAACAAAAACAATATCGTTCCTATGTGTAGTCAAACCACAAGCATTCTCACTGTCCATTGCAAATTAATCATGGAATAGCCTAGAAGCCTAAGACTGACATGTGATCAAAAAGATATTAAATTCCCCCAAATGTATTCTCAGCTAGTGTCATACAAGAAATTAACTTGTGTAGTTCAAATCACGTATACATCCCAAGGACTTAAATATCAGCAGTTTAGTAACAGTAGAAACCTTTCTATGCAAAATCTCATCTGACTGGTTCGCATCAGACCTGGAACTACACACACGCACAAGATCATACAAGGTGCAAACATGATTATGACTCACGGTAATTCTCCAGGTAAACAGCTAGATACCTAAGGACAAGATCCCTAGCCAAACAAAAGATACAGAATAGAAATCGATGGGCACCAGCAGCCCATAT
Organism: Avena atlantica; assembly: GCA_910589765.1. Classification (NCBI taxonomy): domain Eukaryota; kingdom Viridiplantae; phylum Streptophyta; class Magnoliopsida; order Poales; family Poaceae; genus Avena; species Avena atlantica. Next base: position 47,107,574 of record OU342739.1, read on the forward strand.
ACATAAAAGTAAATAATCATCCTTAGTTCAAATTTAAACCTATCAGATCTTAGCAGGTATGGCACAGCTAGCCCAACAAATTTAGAAACAAGCACCTCTGACCCTTAATTCTACAACAAAGACGTGATGCCCAAACACTAATCCAAACAGCAGGTTGATTCAGGCTGGAAAACCTGCTCCTATTCCAGTCCTACCACACATACTACTTCAGAAATTTTATGAAGGGCAACGTTGCAAACAACTCGAGGGACTAACCGTCTGAGAGGTGGATGTCTTGCTAGCGGCGATGGCGAAAGAACAGCTTGACGGAGACGGCCAGGGGAGTGGCGTCACAGCCTCGCAGCAGCAACCATGTCCTGATAGCGGCGACTCGCTAAACAAGAGGACGCAGCGGCGGCGTCCTGAGGGGACTACCTCTAGGTATCCTGTACGACAGAGATAGGCAGCGGTGTGTCCAACTCGAATCTCCAAATCCTGTACGGTTGTACGAGTCCAGGCCCAATTACAAGAAGCCCAGCTCGTTTCTTTCTCCATGTTAAAGTTATATAAAGAACATATTACTAGCTTAGGACCGACTTGTTGCTATTACATGCTAGGTCACCAATTCAAGCACTAGAACACATGCATACATTATTTTTCCTTTATTTTCCTTTTTTACTTTCGTGGTTCTAAATTTCTACTCCTAAATCATATTTAAATATTCTTCTATTTATTTTCTATAAGACTAGACAAGTATAAAATCTTCGCATAAAAATTTGGGGTATTACAGGATCGTCCTTGGGTGATCCATAGGAAGATATTGTGGCTCCCAAAACTGAGAATCTACCTGACAGAAACAGATTGAAACGAAAACACGGCGAGAACACAATATACGAACCTCGGGGAATCCGGAGGATTATATATTACGAAGTTTTACGACATAAGGAAGGTACTGGGCGAAAACGGGACGGAGACGGGCTCCAGGGTGGTCACACCCCCTGGTGGCGCGGCCAGGTGGGCTGTAACACCCCCGGTCACTCCGGAACGACGGCTGTCAGTTCTAACAGCTCAATAGGATCTCTAGACTAGCCCCATAGACCAACACTAGTCTTTTCTGCGCACTTTGTCCTCACTCATGCGCACCCGGTTACCCACTTCCCGGTCGGTCATCCATCCTAGAATTGCTCTAGGCCAAGCACGCTTAACCTTAGAGTTCTTTTCGAATAAGCTTCCGGAAAAAAAGTTGCAACTTGTTGGTATGAGTTTCCTATCAATCCTATTGAGCCATGCGCCAGGGTCTCACATACACCCACCCTTAGAAGATCGACGTCCTCGTCGATCAACCACAAGTCAGGAATGTCCCCTCTTGGCACACGTCTGTGCGTCCAGTGCCGGCACATGTGCCATGCCGTGTCCACTCCGGGACACACGCGCCATGCGCCACATGTTCGCCACAGACCCGCACACGCCCGTTTAACCGCGAGGGTCGGCTCTGATACCAATTTGTAACACCCCCGGTCACTCCGGAACGACGGCTGTCACTTCTGGCAGCTCAATAGGATCTCTAGACTAGCCCCACAGACCAACACTAGTCTTTTCTGCGCACTTTGTCCTCACTCATGCGCACCCGGTTACCCACTTCCCGGTCGGTCACCCATCCTAGAATTGCTCTAGGCCAAGCACGCTTAACCTTAGAGTTCTTTTCGAATAAGCTTCCGGAAAAGAAGTTGCAACTTGTTGGTATGGGTTTCCTATCAATCCTATTGAGCCATGCGCCAGGGTCTCACATGGGCCCACGCGACGGGGTGGTGTGGGCCACCTGGGCTCCGTTTCCTTCCCTCTTTCGACTCCTTATCTTCCATATGGCATAAAAACTGCAGAAATATAAATTGACAAGTTTTTCGAACCTTTTCTTACCAGAACTGTTACCTATTCGAAAACGGGCTCTACAGGTCTCTAAATTTGATCTTTAATAAATTCTTCCGGAATCACCATTTGAATAATATCAACATCTTCATTATAAGAATCTCCAGAAATATAATATTTGAGCCTTTGACCATTCACCACTTGTGTGGTGTTGTCTCTTAATGAGGAGATTTCGATTGCACCTAAACGATACACCTCTTCAATAATGAAGGGCCCTTCCCATTTTGAGAGTAGTTTTCCTGCAAAAAATCTGAGACGAGACCTATACAATAGAACTTTCTCACCAACATCTAACTCTCTCTTAAGAATTCTCCCATCATGCCATCTTTTTACTTTTTATTTAAGGAGTCTAGCATTTTCATAAGCTTCACTTTCTCCACTCATCCAAAGAACTCAAGTCAGGAAGTATTTTCTTACCAGCAAGTTTAAAATCTCTTGTCGGGGGGATAACCCCCGGTAGCATCACGAGACGGGAAACATAGCGCAGCTGGGTTGGCTCCGAGTAAAAAATGAACCAGGCCGGGTAAGAACGGCCGGGTAAGATAAGCAAGAAAGCCGAGATACAAATTGTCTCGGCCCGTATAGGACAAAGTTGTAACCCTTGCAGGTACCAACGAGCCGAGTCAACCGAGGAAGGGCCGAGTCAAGAAGGACGCATGGCACCTTTCCGAGTAAGGTTCGGGAAGGACCATGGTAAAGCATGGTCAAAAGAGAAGGGCGACGCCGGGATGACACAAAAGGAGTCGGGTGACGCCCAAAGCAAGCGTTGATGTACAAAGTAACAGCATGACAACAAAAAGAACAAGAAGCAACGTACCAGAAGACCGTTAGCTGTCAAGCTTTTTGGACCGGGCCTATGGGCTTAAGGAAAGCCCATAACCCGACCCATATTGTAGGGACCAAGATCCAAACAGTAAACCCTAGAACCCAAAGGGGTATTAGCTAGCTAGCACTGCCTATATAAGGGAGGGCATAGCAGAAGTAGAAGGAGGTTGGACCAAGAGAAAACAGGGGCTGCGTACTCAAGCCAATACAGCTCAAGGAGCACTTGTAATCTTTGGGTTATCAATCAAATTATTAAGTGTGGAGAGTTCTTCTTGTTCTTCGTGCATGGCTCGACCGTGCACTCCCTCCCCGGTGACCACAAGCACCCATTCGCCCCCCAACTTAAGCCTATCCGTGGCATCTGCCGTGCCACCACCACAACAGTTGGCGCCCACCGTGGGGATGAAGTAGGTGCTTGATGGAGTCTTCGTCCGGACGGGCAACATCATCGCCAAAGACCGGCGAGCGCGTCTACTCCGGCCTCATCCAGAGGTTTGGGGCGCTCAACTTCGTTAGCGACAACGCGGGCTGCTTCGGGACCAAGTTGTTCCCCAGGGGCGGTCGCTTCATCAAATTCGGCGAACACCAGGTCTACGTAGCGATGCGCGTGGAGCACGCATATCCTGAGCACGTCGTCCTGGCACCGGATCCCCCAATGGCACCAGTCGCTGGGAAACCTCACCAACTCGTCTCCATGGAGGTAATGATGACTGCCCCAAACCCCGTAGCTCCACCAGTAGTTCCAGTGGTAAATGAAAACACAGAAGGAGGAAATCATGAGGAAACGCCAAGGGCTGCAAGAACAGCAAAGGCGTCGCTGGAGAAACCAGAGAACATAGCTAGGAGAAAAAGAGCTAAGGAGCTGCAGGAAGCGATCGATAGGTTGGCAGAGCCAGTGGCACAAGCAACTGACCCGGCGCGTGTGCAGTCCGAGTTGGAAGAAGCCAGGATAAAAGTCTTGGAGAAAGCAAAGGAGCTATCACAATTACAGCATGATGTGGATATCACAATCCGAGAGCTTAACTCGGCAAATCGAGTCAAAGGTGCAAAATCCCGGCTTGATGCAACGAGATTAAGAGGAAGGAACCGCAACGAAGAAATGGAAGATGCGACATCAAAGATAACACCAGAGAATACCAATAAGATGGCCATGCGTCCAACGTACAACACAGCTGCAGCTAATCTGCGAGCAGCAGAAGCAGCAATGGCAGAATTACCCCACTTCGAAGGGGAAGCAAAGAAAAGGCAGCAAGAACGAGTAAATGAGTTAGTAAAAGCAGCCAGCATGCTGAATGAGGCATATTACAGAGCAAATCCGGGTATAGCAGGGAGATCACAACTGGTTCACTCGGCAACTCCTCACCCGGAGCACACAGCTGGGCACACGGCATCCTCACCCGGAGCGGCACCCAGGTCGAGAAAAGAAAAAAGTGTGGATTCTGGAAGAAACAAGCAGATGGTCGCCTATGATCCGACAGTAGTTCAAGGAAACCCGGCACATACGCAAGGGGCAAAAAGAAATAATCCCCGAGAAAATGAAAACCAGGAAAAATTGGACAGAGAAATGGCAACGGAGGGAAAAAAATTGCGCCTCATACTCGGCGCACAACTCACTCGGCAGGAGGAGGAAATCCAGCTCCGAATAACGCACCAGCTCAGCCGGAAAGAAGACAGCAGAGCGCGGGAAAAGCAGTTCAACAGCCGGCTGACCGGAACGTGAATAAGTATAATGATGGTTACTCGGCTATGGTAAATGACGGGTATGAGCTGCCGGATCATGCATATCAAGCAATGGGAACAAGATACAGAGGTAGGAACCTTCAGCCGGATGATGCCAGGCTGAAGCTTGACCGTATAAAAATGGCGGAGATAATTGAATCACAAGGTTCACAGGGTCCACCATGTTTTGGCCCAAGGATCATGAAGGAGCCACCGGTGCCAAATTTCCAGCTGGCCAGAGGGACAAAAACATATGATGAAAGCACAAAGCCAGAGGATTGGCTCATAGATTATGGAACCGCTGTGAAGATCGCGCAGGAAAACTTGAGATGGGCAATACGTTACGTACCGCAGATGCTGGAAGGGCCAGCTCGGGTATGGTTGAACAATTTGCCACCCGGAAGCATCAACAGCTGGATTGATTTTCACGACGCCTTCGTGAGCAATTTCACGAGCACTTACAAGAGGCCGAATCTCCCACAACAACTAGAAGTGTGCAAGCAAAGACCGAATGTGATAGATAGGGAGTTACTCACGAGGTGGTGTACGATGCGTAACTCTTGTGAAGGGGTAATCGAGTCACAAGCAATCGCATGGTTTGCACAAGGATGTAGACATGGGAGTGTGCTATGGCAAAGGTTACAAAGAGATATGCCGGCAAGCCTAGCAGAGACGATAAGAATCGCCGACTCGTACGCGTTAGGAGATCCAACTCAGCCGCTGCTCATGTCGGCAGACGGGATGACTGAGACTCAGATGTATGACGCTGTCGGGTCGCAAAGGCGCCAGGAGAGATCCGAATACAGAAGCAAGAGAAGAGACGAGAGGCCGGATTACATGTATGGTTCGGCTCAGGTTGCAGCAGTGGGTCAGGATATCCAGATGCTGGAAGCAGTCAGCGTCAAAGGAAAAATGGTCAACAAAAATGGGTGCCAAAGAATGACGGCAAAAGGCCATACGATCAGAGGAAACAATATCAGGACCGACAAAAATACACCTATGATATGATGTTGGATCAGCCGTGTAAGTTTCACACGCCAAGTCTGAGTAAGCCGGAAAATCACTCAACAAGGCAATGCACGTGGTTTCAGAAAGAAGACAGAGTGGACTCGCCGAATAAGCAGCCATGCTGGGGAACTACCTAAACTTTAAAGCCAAAATACTTGGCCGACAAAGGAACTGTGGGCCAAATTCCAAGATAGGCCTCGCAGGCAGATATGAAACAAGAAAGAGAGCCAATTGCATTGGCAGGAAGATGGTGGGTCTATAGATGGAAGGTAGAAAGAAACGAGGAAAAGAAGGTGCTCACAGGAAGAGCAAAACCGCGTTCAAAGTGTTAAATAAAAACCACCCGCTCGCCATCTTGAGGCGTGGGGGAAATCTCACCGGTGGGGAGACGGCAATCCACTTGCAGTGGAATGCGTCTGGTGGAGCGGAGCCACTCCACCTCTTCGGTGGAGACCTTAGAGCCTTCCCAACCACCGCGCTCGCCGGAGGGAACCTCCTGTTCCTCAGCACCATCAGCGCCGTCACGAGCATCCATGGGATCGTCAGAGTCGGTCTCCTCCACGGAAAGGAGAGGCTTGGAACAACAAGGACCCGTGCTGAAATCGAAAGAGGGCAGGGGCAATCGCAGCACTAGAGCAAGAGTGAGAAGGAACCGCAAAGGAGGCAGTTCAATCTTGCAGGCGCGAGGAAGAAGAAAGGCTAAGGAAACTGAACGGGCGTGGGGGGAGTGGAAACCCCCAACCCCTACTTAAGGGTAGTAAAAACCCCATAGTGGGATCTAACTGCGCCGTGCGGCCAGCGTGTGGCCATGTACCACGTCGGGTGAGCCAATCAGCGAGCGCCACATAGCCAAAAATACACGAAAAATCCGGTGCCACGTCACGGCTGGAAGGACAAGATGCGCAGACCGATGGGACTGCCACAGTGATGGGGAATAACTGCGCAGCCGTCATTATGCCGCCAGAACTTGGAACAAAAATTGAGGCAAGTAATCATGATTACTAGTTGTCAGTGACTGAAGTGCGCCGAAAATGACCCGGAATTGGCCAAAAATAACTCGGCTCGAGGCAAGAATGAGCCAAGAAGTCAAAGAATTGACCCGAAATTGTCAGACTAACCCGACAAGATGCGAAACTGAGATAGATAAAAGACAAAAACTAAGTTCCATTCACACAAAAGGAACCTAGAGACGCCTAACAACTGGAGCTGCTAGACCTCACCAGCTTCGGGGACTAATGTCGGGGGGATAACCCCCGGTAGGGTCACGAGAGGGGAAACATAGCGCAGCTGGGTTGGCTCCGAGTATAAAATGAACCAGGCCGGGTAAGAACGGCCGGGTAAGATAAGCAAGAAAGACGAGATACAAATTGTCTCGGCCCGTATAGGACAAAGTTGTAACCCTTGCAGGTACCAACGAGCCGAGTCAACCGAGGAAGGGCCGAGTCAAGAAGGACGCGTGGCACCTTTCCGAGTAAGGTTCGGGAAGGACCATGGTAAAGCATGGTCAAAAGAGAAGGGCAACGCCGGGATGACACAAAAGGAGTCGGGTGACGCCCAAAGCAAGCGCTGACGTACAAAGTAACAACATGACTCCAAAAAGAACAAGAAGAGGCGTACCAGAAGACCGTTAGCTGTCAAGATTTTTGGACTGGGCCTATGGGCTTAAGGCAAGCCCATAACCCGGCCCATATTGTAGGGACCAAGATCCAAACAGTAAACCCTAGAACCCAAAGGGTTATTAGCTAGCTAGTTATGCATTTCCTATATAAGGGAGGGCATAGCAGAAGTAGAAGGAGGTTGGACCAAGAGAGAACAGGGGCTGCGTACTCAACCCAATACAGCTCAAGGAGCACTTGTAATCTTTGGGGTATCAATCAAATTTTCATGTGTGGAGAGTTCTTCTTGTTCTTCGTGCATGGCTCAACCGTGCACTCCCTCCCCGGTGATCACAAGCACCCATTCGGCCCCCAACTTAAGCCTACCCATGGCATCTGTCGTGCCACCACCACGACATCTCTATCCAGTTCTTTTACTTCCCAATAAGCTTTGTGTTCTAATTCTAAAGGCAAGTGACAAGTTTTCCCATAAACCATTTTGTAAGGAGACATTCCCATAGGATTTTTATAAGTAATTCTATAATCCCATAAAGCATCATTCAAATTTTTAGCCTAATTTTCCTAGATCTATTAACAGTCTTTTGCAAGATAGATTTGATTTCTCTATTTGACAGTTCTACATGCCCACTAGTTTGGGTCTTCCTAAAAAGACCATGAATAAAATGAGAACCTCCATTAGTCATGAGTAGGGGTGGGCGTTCGGTCATGACCAAAAATTCGGTCTTTGCATATCAGTCTATTTTGAAATCGGTTTTCAAAAAATAAAGACCGAAATTTATTTGTTATTATTACTAACCGACAAATACGGTTACCAGATAATTCGGGTTCGGTTTTGGTCATGACCGAATTGTGTGATAGATATTATCAAACACAAAAGTTGGATAATATTTGGTAAACCATCCAGTACTATTTTATTTGTAATTTGAATATAAACTACACTTCATATAGTCATATTAATTGGCAGAAACTAACATTCAATAATACTCCCTCTGACCCATATTAATTGACTCACATTTGTTTAGATTTGAATGAACCTAGACACTATTTAGTATATAGGTTCATCCAAATTTTGACAAATCCAAGTCAATAAATATGGGTCGAAGGGAGTACTAAATTTGGCTTAGACGAGGAAGATAAATCTATAGTTATGGGCAACTAGGGCTTTCGAACTAGGCCACTCTCACCTAAAGTTTGGTCAGTTCGGTCCATTCGGTTACCAAGAACTAATGACCGAGTTAACCAAACGAAATTCGGTCTAGAATGTTTGCTACCCAATTTTTTGATCGGTCCTTTCGGTCTTGGCTTATTCGGTTTCGGTATTTTCGGGTTCAGTTTTCGGTTATTGGTTTTTCTGCCCACCCCTAGTCATGAGATATCTAGGCACACCAAACCTAGGAAAGATAACATCTTTCAGCATTGTTAAAGAGGTCTCACTATCAACACTTTTTGTAGGTATGGCTTCTACCAACTTAGTAACATAATCAACAACAAGAATATGAGTATAACCTTTTGAAGGAGGAAAAGGACCCATAAAGTCAAAACCCCAATAGTCAAATGATTCAATAACAAGAGAGTAATTCATAGGCATTTCACTGCATCTAGAAATATTACCAACTCTTTGACAGTCATCACATGATAAAAGAAACTTTCTTGCATCTTTAAAAAGAGTAGGCCAATAGAAACCCGATTGTAGAACCTTTTGTGCGGTTCTATCTCCGGCATGATGTCCTCCATAGGCACTACCATGACATTTTCTCAATATCTCTTGTTGTTCATATTCTGGAACACATCTTCTCACAATACAATTCACTCCTTCTTTATATAAATTTGGGTCTTCTCAAAAATAATGCCTCAAATCATAAAAGAATTTTCTTATTTGCTAGGCTATAAAGGTTGGAGACAAATACTTGGAAACAATAAAATTAGCATAATCATCATACCAAGGACTCTCTCGCGATCTTACCTTTATGGCGGCCAACTGCTCATTTGGAAAACTATCATTAACAGGCATAGGATCAAAGGAAATGTTTTCCAATCGCGACAAATTATCAGCAATAGGATTTTTAGCACATTTCCTATCTACAATATGTAGATCGAACTCTTGTAAAAGCAACACCCATCTAATAATCCTAGGCTCAGCATCTTTCTTTGTCATAAGGTACTTAATTGCAGCATGATCAGTGTGAATAGTAACTTTGGAATCAACAATATAAGGTCTAAACTTATCACAAGAAAAGACCACAACTAAGAACTCTTTTTCAGTAGTAGCATAATTATTTTGAGCAGCATCAAGAGTCTTACTAGCATAATGGATAACATTTAGTTTTTTATCTATTTGTTTCCTAAGAACAGCACCTATAGAAAAATGACTAGCATCACACATAATTTCAAAGGGCAGATTCCAATCAGACGGTTGGACAATAGGAGCAGTTGTTAAAGCTTTCTTTAGAGTTTCAAAATCCTCCTTAAAATCATCATCAAAAACAAAGGTACATATTTTTGGAGAAGATTAGTAAGAGGTTTTGATATCTTGGAGAAATCTTTAATAAACTTTTTGTAGAAACCAGCATGACCAAGGATACTACGAATGCCTTTAACATCCCTAGGGCAGGGCATTTTCTCAATTACTTCAACTTTGGCTCTGTCGACTTCTATGCCTCTTTTAGAAATTTTGTGTCTAAGAACAATTCCTTCATTAACCATGAAGTGGCATTTCTCCCAATTAAGAACAAGATTAGTTTCTTCACATCTCTGCAGGACTTTATCAAGGTTGTGCAAACAATTATCAAAGGAAGTTCCATAGACGGAAAAATCGTCCATGAATACTTCCACAATTTCTTCACAAAAACCATGAAATATAGCATACATACATCTCTAAAAAGTAGCAGGAGCATTACACAAACCAAAAGGCATACGCCTATAATCATAAGTTCCATAAGGACAAGTAAAAGTGGTTTTCTCTTGGTCTTGCGCTTTAACACCAATTTGAGAAAACCCATAATAACCATCAAGAAAGCAAAAGTGAGTCTTCTTGGACAACCTTTCTAGCATTTGATCAATAAAAGGTAGAGGATAATGATATTTCTTAGTAACATTATTCACCTTTCTAAAATCAATGCACATCCTATAACCAACTACTACTCTTTGAGGTATAAGCTCATTATTTTCATTTGGAACAACTGTAACTCCTCCCTTTTTAGGGACACAATGAAGAGGACTAACCCAATTACTATCAGCAATAGGGAAAATAATACCAGCATCAATAAGTTTTAATACCTCATTTCTTACCACTTCCTTCATCTTAGGATTTAAACGGCGTTGATGTTAAACAACTAGCTTTGCATCAGGTTCTATATTAATAGCATGCTGACATATAGTACGAGAAATCCCTTTTAAATCATCAAGAGTATAACCCATAGTTCCTCGGTGTTTCTTCAATACTCCCAATAATCTTTCCTCTTCCTTTCCTGAAAGTTTAGAACTAATAATAACAGGATATATTTTTCTTATCATCTAGATAAGCATATTTAAGGTCATCAGGTAGAGGTTTTAGGTTATGTTTAGGTGGTAGTGTGGTACCCAAATCTTCCACAGGTAGGTTATGTTTAAGCATCTCGGGTTGATGAAGAAAAATCTTATCGATCTTATTTCTCTCTTCCATGAAGATCTCACTTTCATGATCTGCCATATATTGCTACAAAGCATTGTTAGGATCAAGAGAAATAGAAGAAAGTTGTTCAACCCTGAAATCCTCATTAGGCAAATCATTTTCAAAAGGCGTTTTAGCAAACTTGGAAAAATTAAACTCATAAGATTATCCATCAAATTTAGTTAAAATTTTCTCCTTCCTGCAATCTATAATAGCTCCACAAGTGTTCAAGAAATATCTACCAAAGATGATAGGACAAGTTTTACTAGCTTCCTTACCAAGCACTAGAAAATCAGCATGATATTTAATCTTACCACAATGAACTTCCACATATCTTACAATACCAATTGGACAGACGGTCTCTCTATTAGCAAGGTGAATAAGCACATCAAAGTCTTCAAGTTCACAAGACCAATTTTATCCATAATTTCTTTGTAAAGCTCATAAGGAATAGCACTAGAACTTGCACCAAGATCGCATAAACCATAATAGCAATGATCACCAATTCTAACAGAAAGCACAGGGACACTAGCTTTACTAGGATGTGAGACAATATTAGAGGCATCCTCACAAAAGAGAATGTGCCCATCTTCTACATTTTTAGTGACAAGGTCTTTCACAATTGCTACTGTAGGTATAATATTTATTTGTTCATCCGGTTCTAGAGATTTCTTTGTATGTTTGTTAACCACATTAGCTATAATAGTGTAGAGGTCCCTGTGTTTAGTGTTAGTCCCTGGATCGAATAGCTAGCACCCACAGTTTAAGATGTGATATCAAGAAACAAAAGTCATATTACAACTTATAACCAGGAATAATATAATTCATTACAACTTACATAGCTCATATGGTTATCTTATTACAAAGCAGTAGATATAATTATATTGCATGGAGTCCTGCATCTTCATATGCCACAGGCAATCATGTTGGTTGTATACTTGTAATCCTACTCAACAAACTTCACTAACATCAAACAAACCTGCAACATAATAAGTTACAGCCACAAGGGTCAATACATTTGAATTGTATTGGGAAGTGATAACATATTGATATGGAGAATCTATCATCTACATGAATATTTGGCTAAGTGGAGTTTTGTCTGGCCTTTGCATAAAATGAGTTTTCCCTATCCTTTGAAAATAGTTTTCTCTTTTCAAAACATTTCGTCACACAATGGCACACTGGTTACACACCAGGTGCTTCCCTTGTTCACCCAACAAGTTTTAACTTAGAGAAATTGGGATGAGAGATCCTTGATCATTTCAATGTCTTTGATGCTCAAAATGTCCATTACCGAGAACACGGATAAGTACTTAGGTTTTACCCTCTCGAGAGGTGGTGCACTTTTCCCACAAGACTCGACATGCATCGAGACGAGACTTTTCAGAAACAACCCCTCAAATCAGCACAGACGCGTTCCACGTATCATCACTACCACCAACTATCTGCATGTCTTAGTTCTTGCAACCTATGTAGTCAAGGCAGAGCCCATATGCCATGTGGCTGCACTGGAAGCTTCTCAACACAAAACATCTCAAATCTCTTTGTTCCTGGGTGGCCATTGTAGCGGTCCCAACCTTTAATAAGGTAGAGATCCCTGTGTTTACAATGCTAGTCCCTGGATCAATAGCTAGCATCCACAGTTAAGATGTAATATCAAGAAACAAAGGTCATATTACAACTTTATAACCAGGAATAAAATAATTCATTACATCTTACATAGCTCATTTGGCTATCACATTACAATGCAGCAGAATATCTATATAGCATGGAGTCCTTCATCTTCAAAGTGCCACAGGAAATCATGTTGGTTGTAGACTTGTAATCCTATTCAACACACTTCACTAACATCAAACAAACATGCAACATAATAAGTTGTAGCCACAAGGGTCAATACATTTGAATTGTATTGGCAAGTTTCACTACTATGTAGAAATAAGTGGATCCTATCATTACATGCATATTTGGCTAAGTAGGGTTTAGGCTCATTTGCAGAAAGCAATATAGTTTTATCCTATCTTTTCAAAATAGTTTTGATCTTTTGAAAATATTTCTGAAATCCTTGGAAAACTCCAAGTGCTTCTAATCCCTTGTTGTCACCATCAAGTTTTTCTTTGAGAAATGGGAATGTCGAGATCTTCCATAGCTTTAGGCCTTAGTTGCTCAGAGTTGTCCATAACCGGGGACACGGCTAAGTACTTAGAATTTGATCTTCTGCAGAAGTTGTACACTTTACCCACATGACATAATCTTATCTTGATGCCACCAGTGGCCGCTGGATAAGTACTCACCAAATGGAGTACTGGCAGATCGAGAATGTGACAAAGTCTTTCCATAGAAGTCCTCCCAATACACAATGCTAGCTTGTCTTCCAGGCACCAATGTAAGGATATATTTTCGTATACACCATTCTAGTTAACCTGAATATGCCAATGCATGGGTCTTCCATTATGTAGTTGACTAAGCCAAAGCCCATTTAGCATGTGGCTGTACACGGAAGCCACTGTACGAGAAACATGTTCAATCTCTAAGTCCCTGGGTGGTTTTCTTCTAGTGCACATACAAAAATATAGCCATATAAACATGGTTACCTTTGTTGCCACCTTGTCCAAAATTGAGTATCCTCTTTCCACCCAGGTGGTTCATTGAGTACTTGTTTTATTATATAAAACATATATTTTTCCAACACTTCATATAATCATATCATGTATCCCATCCCAAATATATAGCAGGGCTAAGCATACTACAACTACAATGTTTTCACTAAGGAAGATATAAGGATATCATAATAGGATATAGCATATCATAGAAATATAGTAGTCTTATCATGCATGTTACAAAAATCCACTAATTGTAATGAAAATAGTAGGACATGGATGATAATGTCACTTGCCTTTTTAGTAGGGAATATTGGTTTACTCCTTGATCTTGCAAATATCACACTCTTCTAACTTCACTACAATTCATTCAAGCAAACATATATTCAACTAGCATTCAAACACTTTATCACATAAAATGACAAAAACATGGCAATGCATGCAAGCATGCAAAAGATGGCTTTATTTGGAAAAGTGGTTTCTATTAGGCTCTAAACTTTTTAAAGCTCATCTTGGTCATTTACAAAAGTGGTAAAACCATTTAAATTCAAGTTGGTGAAAATGGCCACTTTAAGTCATTTTTGTTTTGCTAGGAATGATTTAAATCAAAATGATAATCCCTAGTGTTTGTAAAATATTTTTAAACACAACATGTTAGTGTTTTAAGGTCAATTGTTTAATATTAAAACCATTTGCAAAAGGTTTCACCCCATAACCCACTTTTATACCAAAGTGATATTTTATGTTGTTGGAAATGCCTTTTAGCAAAGTAATAATTTTATAGGTTTCATCAAATATATTTTTAAATATCAAAACTTGGTGTTTAGGGTCAGAGAGTTTAATTCAAATCATTTTCCAAAGACTATACTCAAAAAGTATTTTTAACACATAATGAATATTTTTATTTGACTATAAATGTTCTAATTCAAAGATTTATTCTTTAACTTCACAAAATACATTTTTAAATCCATAAGTTGGTTCCTATGGTTAGTAGGTTCAAAAAAATCCATTTGCCAAAGATTCTACCATAATAAAATTTCTAGAATAATTTTTATATCCAAATTATGCCTACACAAATTTCTGCAAAACCAACTAAGTTTCCAGAAGCAATTAATTAAACAAAGTGCATGGTTGGAAAGTACTTGTTCTGCTGATTCAATTGATATAAAATTTGCAAAATTTGGACATGTGGATTAAAAGTTATGAATTTTGCAAGTTTGCACATCTAATAGATCAAAATTTCTGTTTTAAATAAACTCTGAACATGTGGCGCTTTCTTACTGGACGATACCGCTTCGGGTGGATCGAGCTACACTGGCCGCAGGATCTCATTTAAATCGCACGGCACAGATCGACGCATACCCCTTCGATTAAAATCTAATCCTATTCCTTTGATCCAGATCCAACGGACCACAACAGCTCGACCATGGACTGGCGGCGGCGGATGGCGGCGCACGCTCAGACGGGGAGGTTGCCGAGGAACTAGGTCGCATGGGAGAGGGAGAGGATTCTCACCAGACTCACAGGAGTGCGGCGAAGCTCAAGGTGGGGTCATTTCGTCGAGGGGCGCTCGGGGGTAGCGGGGAAGCTCAAGGTGGGGTCAGTTCGTGGTGGCGCCAGGTGCTTCTGTTCGTCGTCGGGGGCGAGATGGTAGGCCACCAGAAGGAGAAACAAAGGGTGCATTAGACACGTGTGGGTGTGGCGGTCACGAAGGCATCAACGGGAGGGACAGGGGCGGACGGTACTTATGGGAAGGGGTCGCCGGAGAAGTGGCAGATGACGGTGGCGCTCGGTTGATGTCCTTGCCAAAGCTCTGGTGCACACGCGGCCAAGCGAGCTGCACTGGGAGATGCAGGGGGATATGGGGAGCACGCACGTCTGGACTAGGAGGCAAGGGGTGGTCGGACAGCGCCGGATTTCGCCGGAGTAGCTCGTCGGGGCAGGGGTTTCGAGCTAGCGATTCGGGCAGCCTGGTGGCCGAGAGAAGGCGATGTTTGGGGGGGAATGGAAGAGGGGGCATAGGCGTTTATGTACGCGTGATTACTGGTGAGAATTGATCGCTCATTGACGTGAATTCATTGGGGTTCAACTGCGGCTGTAAACGGCGATGAACGATGGGAAACGGTCGACGCTGGTGGGAGATAAGACTGACAGCGTGGCGCCTGGCTCTCTGCGAGAGAGAGGGAGTGGGTATGGGGTCCACTGATCAGCGACTTTGCGGGTGTGGTTTCTGGTGAAAAACGATTCAGGGGGAGGGAAATAAGATGGGCTGCACTACTGGGCTGGACTGGGCCTGCTAGTGGGTTGGGTTCGTTTCCATTTTTTTTGTACAGAATGTTTTTCTTTTTTCCTTTTCTATTTATCAGATTTGGTTTTTATTCAAACAATTCAAACACTACTTGAATTCAAACTTCTACCAAACTTTGTGGACATTTTAATACTGTTATTTAATATATTCTAAAGTCAAATTTAGAATAATTCTTTTATTCTTTTTAGGGTCTATTATTTATTTAAAAATAGACATTTTTCTTTATTTCAAATAGGATTTAAATATGTTTTAAAACTCTATTTGAAATCTAATTTTTTACTAAACCTTTTTTCAGTAGGTTTTATTTGAAAATAATCTACTTTGAATTATTATTTAAAATACTTTATTATGTTTTTAATGTTCATTTAAAATGGGAAATGTCTTTACCTAAATGAAATTTGGATAATAATAAATCCTCATGACTTTATTTAAATAACTCTTTTTATTAAACAAAAATATTTTATTTTATTTGTTTGGCCAAGTTTTAATTTGGCTTTTTAAAATAGTCCTTATTTATTTATTTCTTCCTTTGCTTATAAAAACCATAGTTAAAGATCCAAAAATGGTGATTCCAACTATTATAATTTTATTTATTATTTGTTTATCTTTTTAAATCCCTTTAGGATTCTATTTGATCAAAATAGGTTTTGATGTTTCCATTTGGAATCAAAAAGTTTCTTTTCACCCTAAATTTCAACAATTATTTATTTTGTTTATTTATTTTTCACATTTCAAAATTTGGAAAATTTTGGGATGTGACAGCCATCCACAAGTGAAATACACAAGGTAAACCATAGAAATGGGCCTTGTGTAACCTCTCAACAAAAATCCATCCAAGCAATTACCATTCCACCCAGGTGTTTCATTCACTTAGTTATTTTATTAATCAAAACTTAGTCATAGACTTTAATTACACAATATCATAGTATGAATATTCCACCCTTGCATTCTAATATCTAGGCTATGCATACTAGCATAACTTGTCTCTTATCTTAGGAAGATTCCTACCAAGATATATTCTATAGGATCTACTATAGCATAGCAATATATAAAGATAGTCCTATCATGCATTTTAGTGCAAAAATATCACTAATGCAATATTGAAAATGTATGACTTTTGATGACCAAAGTATCACTTGCCTTTTTGGTAGAGAAACTATGTACACTCCTTGATCTTGCAATTGTCACACTCTTCAAAGTTCACTACAATTCAATCAAGCAAAGAACACATTAAAAACTAGCATTCAAACAATTCACCACATAAAATGATAAAAACAAGGAAATGCATGCAAGCATGCAAAAAGGTTGTTTTATTTGAAAAGTGGTTTCTAACAAGGTTCTAACATTTCAAAACACCTATTGGTATTTTATAAAAGTGGGAAAATCCTTTAAAATCAAGTTAGTGAAAATAGCCTTTTTAAATCATTATTGGTTTTACTAGAAATGCTTTTATTTAAAGGAATAATTTCTAGTGTTAGCCAAATATATTTTTTAAATTCAAATTTTAGTGTTTATGGTCAGGGGGTTCAAATCAAATACATTTGCAAAAGGTTTTACTCAAAAATCATTTTAGAACAATTTTTATACTCAAAATAGTCCTACAAATGTTTCTGCAAAAGCACCTAATTTTTCAGAAGCAAAAGACCAAACCAGGGACATGTTTGCAAAGTTTACATTTTTCTGAATCCATTGATATAAAATTTTCAAATTTTGGACATACAGATCAAAAGTTATGATTTTTGCAAATTCAAACCACTAATAGATAAAATTCTGTTTTTAAAACAACAGCCAGGCCACGTGTCTGTTTCTAATTGGCTGGTACCGCTTCGGGTGGATCGAGCAACGTGGCCTGCAGGATCAAATTTAAATCGCATGGCGCAGATCAGCTCGTACTATTTCGTTAAGTGATCTAATCTATAGCGTTAGATTTAGATCCAACGATCTAGAGCGCGTTGACCAAGATCTAGCGGCGCTGACGACGGCGCGCGGCGGCGGCGCGTAGGGTGGTGACGATCCGGCGATTCTAGGGGTCAGGGGGTGGGTGCAGTAGCTTACCATGGCCACGAGGTCACGTCGATGCTCAACATGGCAGTGGTTGGCGAAGGGCCGCACGAGGTCCATGAGGATTGCTCGCCGGAGCTAGTGTCGGCGTCATGCACGCACTGGCATCGTCAGAGGCGAAGTTACGAGGCACGAGAAGACAAACCAGAGGTGGCATTAGAGCGTGAGAGGGAGGAATAAATATCAAACCAATAGAATAACACCACAACTTAAATATCAAACCATTTAATATTTCTCAACACAATTCCACTACTAACAACATGACTTCTCCCATGTCCTCAAGAACTAAACGAACTACTCACGAGACATCCTATGGATCAAGATCAGAGATGATATAATGATGAATAACAATCTGAATATAAACAATAATTCAATGGTTCCACTCAATAGCATCAACTACAATAAGTAATCAACACTAGGAAAGTTTCCCCTAAGAACTATGCAATATTCAACCCAATTGTTACAGCGGTATGGAGTGGTGATGATGGTACTGGTGGAGATGGTGGTGAGGATGATGATGATCCCGATGAAGTCTAGCTTGATGACAGTGTTGATGGTGACGATCTCCCCTCTCCGGGAAGGAATTTCCCTGGCAGAATTCTGCCTACCGGAGAGCTCTTTCTCTCTCTGTAGTTTCCGCCCCGCAGAGGCGGCGGAATATTTCTGTGGTCTCTCCCTGAATATTAGGGTTTCGGGGGAAAGTTATAGGCAAAAGGGCGAAGCGCGACCCAGGGGGGCTGCGCCAGGGGGTGGTGTGGGCCCCCTGTGTCCCATCTCCACTTCCCCTTTTGGCTTTCTTTGTCTTCTGGAAAAATAGGGATTTCCATATATTTTCTGGAATTTTCTGATCTTCGCGAATATTGCATCCGGACACCGCTTTTTCCATCATAATCCTGACTCCGGCAGTTCATCCTCCAAAGTCATCCAACCATGCAAAAATAGATGAAATAACATAAGTATCACCTCTTAATATGAAATATATCAATGGATAACAGTAAATTATTATAAAATAGTGATGAAAAATGGACGTATCAACTCCCCCAACCTTAGACCTCGCTTGTCCCCAAGCGAAAACTGAGCTCAGTAAACATGACAACGGTTTTATGGAGTAAGGTGTCGATAAAAAGAATACGGACAAGAAGCATCACATTTACCAATACACACATCATAATAGAAAACAACTTACCATTATATAACTTAACTTGCAACGAGTATGGGAGTCACAATAAAGTTGCATAAAGAAAAATCATAATTGGTAATGGCAAACTTTGTTCTTGGTCAGAGAACAGTTGAAAAATCATACTTAGTTTTAAGCAAAGCTTTTGTAATGAAGTTTATAACATGAATCTTTTGCTTAAACAAAAAGGCTTTTCACAACGATAGCTTTCAAAGTAATATTCATTCAAATAAGAGCGTTGTGCCAAACAAGGAAGATAAGAAACATGATTGAATAAATCATTATATGAATGAATCACAACAACTCAAATGCTTGCTGGAGATAGAAAGGAATAGGTTTACTGACTCAACTAAGAAGTAAAAGATAGGCCCCTTCACAGAGGGAAGAACGAATTTCAAATTTCATAAAGAGCTCCCAAAATATTATGGTACTTACTAGCTTTGAGCTCTCATTGCCCCTATCATAAGCATCTTGAGGTGATTAAGGTTAAAGTGAACAACTATAGAGTATATGCTTGACAAATCATAATTTGGCAATCTCATGTCCTTGAGTACGAGGGTCGTTCCTCATGCTACTCAACTTTAGTCACAAGCAAGTTCTTGTCATTGTAAGTATATGTGTATCATAGAGAACCGCCAACGGGGTACCCCTTGCCCCATGATACAGGAGCTCTCCCATATCAAAATGACAAGGCAACATACAGTGAGCATCTCAGCAATATTTTTATTTGCTATTTGCATAGGTTTTTATTGAGGATGCTTCTCAGATTGCTCACTATGGTTATGCTGCAAGTTTCCACCATGATTAGGCATGGCTTAGGCTAGCCACCCAGGCGTTTCTCTAACACATATTCATAACTCCATGGACTTACAAGCTCCCCCTTTATTTCACACAGCTGACATCCGCAAACAAAAGATCATGATATCAACTGGGTAATATGTAGAGGTGTTGAAAGCGTTCCCATGACAACATGGTTCTGCTAATTCCCAACTTATAAGTGAAAACATATACAACTTAGATGACACAATGGTTCAAGTTTATTAAGGTCGAGGAAATAAGGTGTGCCATCAAGTTCATGAGAGCTTTAATCACTAGTTTTCACATAACAAATAAGTTTTTAATTTGGAAGATAGATAAAACTTGAGAATTTACTTGGAATAGAAATAATTCTAATAGGTAGATATGGTGGACACAAATGGCATAGGTTTTGGTTTAAGGATTGGGTGCACTAGAAGAATTCCCTCTCAGTACAAGTTTTTGGCTAGCAAGGATGGGTAGCAATCATAGGGGTTGAAGGAAGCAAGCAAACATACAAGTGATAAAAACAATCATGAAATATTCCTTGAAAACACAAAGGATATTAACTAAATAATACTAAGATTATGAGATAATCAAGAAAGAAAGAAAATTAAATAATATCCATAAGTACTTTTCTCTTTTCCTTCAATCCTCAAAAAGTATTGCTACTGACCAAAGCTGGGTTTGCAAAACCAACTAAATTTACTTGATGCTCCAAAAGTGATACCAATACTAACAACAAGATCAATCATATAAAATAAATTGCAAACTAAAATAAGATGTGCAAAAAAGTAAATGATGAAACTTCTCATTAATATTCCATAACGGCACTCACACCAAGGGATACATAGATAACCAACTAGAGGAGATATACTTCCATAATGCAAACCATCCCATATGATAACTTCTCTAATCAAGATATGACTCTACTAAAAAGGTAAAAAGATAAAAGATAATGATGTGATACCGCGGCACTCCCCCAAGCTTGGAACAAACCAAGGGGATGCCAAAACCTGATGATGAATTACTCCTTCGGTAGTGGTGGTGTTCTCTTATCATCGTCATACTTCCAAGGTAAAGGCTCCCCATCCACAAAGGATTTCTTGGTTTCCACAACCCTGAAACTATCAGCAGAACTTATGCGTTTGAACATTGCCGCATACTCATAGTTTAAATTTTGCTGGTCGTAGAGTTGTGCTTGTCATTGGTTGGTGGTCCCATGGAGCGATATGATATCATCCTGAAGCTTGGCAATCTCCTTCTTGTGCTCGGCAATGAGTTATGAACTTATCTTATGGATGACGTCCACTTCGCGTTCCGCCATCTTCTTGTACCTAAAAACTTCTTGCTCCAATGCTTCCATCCTATCATCGAGACTGCCATCTCCTTTAGGGCCCTAAACTTCTTTTATCTGTAACTTCCCATCCTTGAGTAACATCTCCTTGGGGTGAATCTTCATCTCATACATATACGGGTTGATGATGTCCACGGAGGGATCTGTAACACCCCAAGCCAACCAAGAACTTGAGATGTTACCACATACATTACACATAGAAAAATGACTAAGACTTTTAAGGAAAAGTCGGCAAAGTCTCCTTTGTTTTTGTGACATCCACGATAGGCAAAAATATAAACACATGAGTACAAGGATAAAACTCAAAAAAAGTAGACGCACAATCAACCACATAAACCTTCAACATGACAACTATAAAAAACTACCAACCAAACACAATACTGTTAATAGTTTTTAGCAGGTAAAATCAACATAGTGATAAACTTTCACATACCCCGAAACCATTAATGACCATAATAACTCTTAACGGGCAAAATCAAAGTTCCAAAATATTGGTTAGGATTATGTGAAACATGAGGTGATAATTGTGAAGGTGCTACTCCTAGAACTCCCCATGCATGAAGTCCTCAAGGTTTACCTAAAAACATGAAAGCAACAAGGATGAGTACAAAGACTCAACAAGTTCACAAACAAATAGTAAATTTACATAAATCAAAACACTATGAGGACATTAAACAGCATTCATCGATTAGAACAATAATATTCTCTACATGCATATATGCTCATCTCATCTTATCGCGAATACCGGTATCGCTCGAATGGACACCCGTCGGCATCCACTCGCTCCAACTCGTGGAGGGTGCCTCCAGCGTGGGTCGCAACCCATCGATGGAAGTCGCATTGTGCCCACAAAAGTAGGTCACATTATCATCATTATCATCATGGTATGCAAAACAAATGTGCATAATATGAACATGCCATCATCATCTTTATCATTATCATCATTGACATATCATAAGCATTAAATAAAATTTACTGAAGAGAGATATGCAAAATTCACTATCCGTCATGAACTTGCCTCAACCGCACGGCAAAAACTATGAATGTTAGGACTCCGGACCGGAAGTAGCAGCACCTGTTGTTGAAATAATTGTCACACTTAACGCACACCAAAAGCATAGAAACAAAAACAATATCGTTCCTATGTGTAGTCAAACCACGAGCATTCTCACTGTCCATTGCAAATTAACCATGGAATAGCCTAGAAGCCTAAGACTGACATGTGATAAAAAAGATATTAAATTCCCCCAAATGTATTCTCAGCTAGTGTCATACAAAGAAATTAACTTGTAGTTCAAATCACATATACATCCCAAGGACTTAAATATCAGCAGTTTAGTAACAGTAGAAACCTTTCTATGCAAAATCTCATCTGACTGGTTCGCATCAGAACTGGAACTACACACACGCACAAGATACAAGGTGCAAATATGATTATGACTCACGGTAATTCTCCAGGTAAACAGCTAGATACCTGAGGACAAGATCCCTAGCCAAACAAAAGATACAGAATAGAAATCGATGGGCACCAGCAGCCCATATACATAAAAGTAATTAATCATCTTTAGTTCAAATTTAAACCTATCAGATCTTAGCAGGTATGGCACAGCTAGCCCAACAAATTTAGAAATTAAACAAGCACCTCTGACCCTTAATTCTACAACAAAGACAGTGATGCCCAAATACTAATCCAAACAGCAGGTTGATTCAGGCTGGAAAACCTGCTCCTATTCCAGTCCTACCACACATACTACTTCAGAAATTTTATGAAGGGCAACGTTGCAAACAACTCGAGGGACTAGCCGTCTAAGAGGTGGATGTCTTGCTAGCGGCGATGGTGAAAGAACAGCTTGACGGAGACGGCCAGGGGAGTGGCGTCACAGCCTCGCAGCAGCAACCATGTCCTGATATATAGCGGCGACTCGCTAAACAAGAGGACGCAGCGGCGGCATCCTGAGGGGACTACCTCTAGGTATCCTGTACGACAGAGATAGGCAGCGGTGTGTCCAACTCGACTCTCCAAATCATGTACGGTTGTACGAGTCCAGGCCCAATTACAAGAAGCCCAGCTCGTTTCTTTCTCCATGTTAAAGTTATATAAAGAACATATTACTAGCTTAGGACCGACTTGTTGGTATTACAAGCTAGGTCGCCAATTCAAGCACTAGAACACATGCATACATTATTTTTCCTTTATTTTCCTTTTTTACTTTCGTGGCTCTAAATTTGTACTCCTAAATCAGATTTAAATATTCTTCTATTTATTTTCTATAAGACTAGACAAGTATAAAATCTTAGCATAAAAATTTGGGGTATTACATTCTTACCGCCTTAAACAGAATTCGACCCCGAATTCTTCCTTGTTTTACTACTCGCAACTAAATGCAACACGTAAAAACAGAATCATGAATCATATATCAATCATGAATATCTCTAGGTAATTCTCGCACTTGCGGCACTCAAGCTCCCAAATCACATCATCCTCGGTTTGTTGCCACCAGGGAATCCTCACGAACTAGCGTATCGTCACATGACGATCCATAAAGGATAAATTTTGCTCAAACATAATTGGGTCCCTCGTTATGTGTCGCGCTGGATCACGAAAATGTTTTCACAACATAGATACGCGGACACATTATGTACACCTTTCACCGACTCAGGCAACTCAAGTTGGTAGACTAGTTTTCCCACTCGTGCGATTATCATGAAAGGCCTAACATACCGAGGACTAAGCCTTCTTTTATGTTAAATCTTATAACGCCTTTGGTGGCTGACCGCACCTACTCACCAACTCGAAATTCAACATTCAACTCTTTTGCCTACCATGTCATGCCAATATATGTTGCCTGATCTCTATAGCTTACTTGTCACATCCCAAAATTTTCCAAATTTTGTAATGTGAAAAATAAATAAACAAAATAAATAATTGTTGAAATTTAGGATGAAAAGAAACTTTTTGATTCCAGATGGAAACTTAAAATCCCATCTTGAACAAACTTTGGTTAATGTTTGAATCCAACTAAAATTCAAATCAAGTGAAATGCATTCTTCATAAATGCATCTGGAAATTTAAACATTTGGAAATAAACCAAAACTCTAAAACCCTAATGGGAGTTTTCCAAGATATCTCTAAGACCAAGGTTTTCATCCATATAATAATTTGTCAACGAACATTTACAAATGATCAAGAATGACAAATAGAAATATTTTAAAACCATATGAGTTGGTTTCACTTAATTTGGAGCCATAGATAAAATCTTATGAATTTAATAAGATAAGGAAATTGAATTTCCAAAGCTAATAAAGAACCTATCTAAAACTCCATACCAAATGGTGAGAAAATAATACTAAAAAGATTTAAAAGGATAAACAAATATTAAATAAGATTTTACAAATTGGAATCACCAAGTTTGGACTTATAAATAAAAAGATATGGATTTTTATAAGGTAAAGAAAGAAATATTAAATGAGGAATATTTAAAGGCCAAATTAAATCTTGGCCTAATCCATAAGCAAATGGAATGAATATAATCCAAATCCAAATAAAATAATGGATAAAGAATTTTCAAATTTAATAAAATGGCATTAACCAAATTCTATTTCCACTTGAATAAAGAAAAAATCCCTAATGGAAAAGATTAAGTAAATCAGGGAAAGATAATTTGAATTTACCCAACTGGATTAAAAGTCATTTAATTAACTTAATTGGAACCAAGGAAATCATCTAAATAAAATTTATGGAATTAAACCCATATTTAATTTCATTGGAATAAAGGCAAATATCCAATTTAAATGATTAATAAATCATAGTAAAATATTCCAAATAATTCAAAGTGAATTATTTGACCTTATTAAATAAATAAACTTACTGAATAGGTTTGGTAAAAATATGGATTTCAAATAAAGTTTTAAAACACATCAAAACCTATTTGAAATAAAGACAAATGCCCATTTATAAAATAAATAAAAGACCCTAAAAAGAATAAAAGAATTATTCTAAATTTGACTTTAGAATGTATTATTAATCAGTATTTGAATATACACAAAGTTTGGTTGAAGTTTGAATTCAAATAGTTGTTTGAATTGATTAAATAAAATCAAAACAGATAAATAAAAAAAGAAAAAGGAAAACAATCAGTACAAAAAAATGAAACAAAGGCAACTAGCCTAGCAGGCCCAACCCAGCCCAGCTGCGCAGCCCATTTCTTTCCCTCCCCCGAAACGTTTTCCACTTAGAAACCTCCCCCCTCATACGCTGACCGCCTGGACCCATCCTCTCTCTCTCTCTCTCTCTCTCTCTCTCTCTCTCTCTCTCTCTCTCTCTCTCTCTCTCTCTCTCTCTCTCTCTCTCTCTCTCTCTCTCTCTCGCTGTCAACTGGACCCCACCGGTCAGATCGTCGTCTCCACCCCGCGCGCTGACCTCGCCCCTCTCCCTGGCCGTTTCTGGCCGATTTCAATCACGTTAATTCGCGTTAACGCAACAATAAATCTCTCTTGCGACCATGCATACTTAATTGCCTACTCCTCCTCTCCATTTCCCCTCTCCCGCCTGGATCTCTCGGCCACCAGGCTGCTCGGAATTTTCTCGGGACCTCCCTGTGCTCCGACGAGCTCCAACTCCGATTCCGGACAGACCTCGTCGCCCCTCGCCTCCTCGACCACACAAGCATGTTCCCCATCAACCACTGCATCTCCCAGCATCCTCGGCTTGCTCGTGCTTAACCCATAGCCTCGGCAACCTCAACATCTCAGCGCCGCCGTCGTCTGCCACTTTTTCGGCGACTCTTTCCCGTAAGTACTGTCCACCCCTTGCCCTCCTTTTTTATGCACACTTGTCCGTGACTCGCGTACGAACCAAACAGCATCCTCCGTTCGCTCTCCCGTGCCCTGTGGCAACGTCCCCGACGACTGCAGACCACACCCGTCGCCAGGCACCTCTCCGGCGAGCAATCGTCAACGCCTCCGTGCTCCCCTTGACCAACCGAGGCAACGACGAGAATCAGTACTTCACGGCGAACCTGGTAACGCCCTCCTCTACCTCCCTTGCTTCCTAAATCTCCAGCTCCGCCACTAAATGACTGTGCCGCCACCGGTCGCCGCCGCTAGCGCCGCTCAGATATGGCCAGGCCCCTATACACCGTTGGATCTAGATCGCGTGGATAGAATAGAGTCACTTAAGTGAAACGGTATGGAGCGATCTGTGCCGCACGATTGTCATTATATCCAACGCACCACACTGCACGATCCACGCAAACCGTTATTGGCCAATAAGGACTTGACGCGTGGCAATGTATTATTTTAAAAGCCAAAAACATTTCTATTAGTTGTTTGATTTTGTAAATTGCATAACTTTTGATCCACACGTTCAAATTTTGAAAATTTTATATCAATGGAATCAGCAAGACAAGTACCATCCAACCATGCACTTTGTTTAGTAAATTGCTTCTGGTAAAATGGTTGCTTTTGCAGAAACTTGTGTAGGCATAATTTGAATATAAAATTCATTCTAAAATTATTTTTGTGATAAAACCTTTGGACAAATGGATTGTTTGAACCTACTGAGCATCTAAATCAACTGGTGGTTTCAAAAACATATTTTTTGAAGCAAAAGAATAAATCTTTGATTTAGAACATTTCTAGTCAAATAAAAATAATGTTTTTATATTAAAAATGCTTTTGGAGAAAAACCTTTGGGAAATGTTTTGATTCAAACCCTCTGACCCCAAACACCAAGTTTTAGAATTAAAAATGTATTTTGGTGAACCCTATAAAGATTGTTGCTTTGCTAAAGGCATTTTCAACCACATAAAATATTGATTTGGTTTAAAAATGGTATATAGGTAAAATCTTTTGCAAATGGTTTTGCCACTTTTATAAAATGACCAATAGGTATTTTAGAATGTTTATAACCTATTAGAAACCACTTTTGTAAATAAAACAATCTTTGGCATGCTTGCATGCATTGTTTTGTTTCACTTATTTTATGTGATGAATTGCTTGAATGGTAGATTGAATTCTTGCTTGCTTGATTGAATTATAGTGATTTGAAGAGTGTGAATATTGCAAGATCAAGGAGTGAACTTATATTCTCTACCAAAAAGTCAAGTGATGCTTCATACTTTTGTCCCATTATTTTCACTATGCATTAGTGTTATTTCTAAGTAGGACTTGCATGGAATTTCTGCTAAGTATAAACTATGCCATGGGAAATCCTAGTAGATGAAACCTTAGTAGAAATTTCCTAATTTAAGATTCCTACTACTATCATGCTTAGCTTAGCTAGTAGAAAACAAGGGTGGAATATATTCATACAATGGAATATTTCTAAGTCAAGGACTTGTGTTTTGTCTAATAAAACAACTAAGTGAATGAATCACCTGGGTGGAATGGTTTATGTTGAGTGGTTACACAAGGCCCATTTCTATGGTTTACCTTGTGTATCTCACTTGTGGATGGCCACCCAGGAACAAAGAGATTTGAGATGTCAAATCTTGAGAAGCTTCAAGTGTAGCCACTTGGTATAATGGGCTCTGCCTGGATCATATAGGTTGCAATAACTTAGCCAAATGGACAGTTGGTGGTAGGGGATTGATAGGTTGGAGCGCGTCCATTCTGGTCTAAGGGAAGGCTTCTGAAAGATCTTGTCTTGGTGAAACCAAGTCTTGTGGGGAAAGTGCATCACCTCTACAGATTGTAAAATCTAAGTACTTAGCCATGTCCCTGGTAAAGGACAATTTCAGCATCAAGACATGGAAGCTATCAAGAATCTCCTCATCCCAATTTCTAAGTTAAAAACTTGTGGTTGAACAAGGGTTGAAGGGTCACCAATTTCTATTGGGAGATGCCTTGGGTGATTTTGACAAGCAAAAACTTAGTGTTTTCAAATGATAAGGAAAAATCTATTTTGAGCAAAGCAAGCCTAAGCTCCACTTAGCCAAATGCATATAGATGATAGACTCCACTATACTACCATAGTATCACTTGCCAATACAATTCAAATGTATTGACCCTTGTGGTTGTAACTTGTTATGTTGCAGGTTTGTTTGATATTAGTGAAGTGTGTTGATTAGGATTACAAGCCTATAACCAATATGTTTGTCTGTGGCACATTGAAGATGAAGGACCCCATGTTGTAGTTATTTCTGCTGCATTGTAATGAGATAGCCAAATGAGCTATGTAAGATGTAATAAATTATTTTATTCCTGGTTATAAAGTGGTATTATGACCTTTCTTTCTTGATATTACATCTTAACTGTGGATGCTAGCTATTGATCCAGGAACTAGCATTGTAAACACAGGGATCTCTACCTTATTAAAGGTTGGGACCTCTACATTACTGAACCCATATGGTCCTACCACTGCGTCCTCGCCCAAGGCACTAAAACATAGTGGAGATCTACGACTCGTTCCATATAGAGCCTCATAAGGTGCTATCTGTATGCTAGACTGATAACTATTATTATAAGAAAACTCCAGAAGTGGCAAATGATCCTCTCAGATCCCTTGCCAAGATAGGACATAATACCTCAGCATATCTTTGAGTGTTTTGGATTACATGCTCTGATTGAATATATGTCTGGGGGTAAAACGTCGTACCAAGTGTCAGCTACATCCCATGGCACTCTCCAAGCTCTCCTAGAACTTTGATACAAACTTAGCATCCCTATCATAGGTTATGGTTTTAAAAGCCCCATGCAACCTTACTCTCCCCCATGCATATATCACTATCATACTAGCAAAGTCAGTGGTACATGTAGGAATAAAATGAGAAACTTTGCTAAGTCGATCCGCGACCACCCAAACAACATTCCCCCCTCCTTGTACAAGGTAGGCCAACAACAAAATCAATGGCATTGTCATTGCATGGTCATTCTCGAACCTCTAAGGATTACAACAGTCCCGATTATCGTTTACTCTCAGCCTTTACTCGTTGACAAACCCTAGAAGGGGACACATGCTTGTTCACCTCAATTTTCATTTTTTTCACCAATAAGTTAATTTTTTTAGTTCTGAAACATCTTTACCTCTCTAGGATGAATGGCGTATGGTGTACGATGTGCCTCCCTCGGTATGACCTACTTCACGGGAGACTACTTTGACACGCAAATAGGGACAAAAACAAAAATTCCTGGTTCCGTCTATAGTGACCTTTCTAGTTCTACTTTCGAGAACGTGCTCTCGTAATTACTATAACAGTCCATCATCATGTTTCGCTTCTCTCTATGAGGAAAGGATGATTGAAATATGAATTGTTTCATTCATTAAATCTAGCCACCACCTTTGCCTCAAATTAAACTCCTTCTAAGTGAAGAGGTAGTTGAGACTATTATGATGAGTGAAAACATCACAAGATCCCATAAAGATAATGCATCCAAATCTAGGGTTCAAATACCACAAGTGCAAGCTCTTTATCATGAGTAGGATAGTCTTACTAATGTATTTTCAATTACCTAGAAGCTTAAGCAATAACCTTCCATCGTGCATGAGCACACACATGACCTAAAAACAATTTCGAGTAGCCAAAACTTCGTTTAACTTTGCATAATTTTATTTTGAAGTCTCAAGCATAAGCATTAATGACGCTTCATGCTCTTCTTGTCTTTCAACATATGAGGATATTAGCAACAAACACTACCACGAAGTTATCAAGCAACATATATATGTAACAAATTGTTCATTGTCCTCATAAATACGGCAGGGCATTGGTTAGTCCGAAAGACAACTCTATGTTGATGATGACCATACCTAGCGGAGAAGATGATCTTTTCAATATCATGTTCCTACACACGTATTTAATTATGACCAGATTGGGGATTCATCTTCTAGAACACATTAACTACAAGTCCTAGATGTGGGGCATTGAATTTGTTCCTGATCTTTACCGTCTTAAAAGCACAGTAATACCAACTCTTTTCACCAACTACCATCCCTCGTTGCTTTGAATAAATGCGCTTCCATGGTGAGACACCACACCGAATCAAATCCTTGGATAACATATCGTCCAACTACTTCTTCAATCCTTTTTTAATGGTCATGATAATTGATAAGAAATCATAGAGATTGGTCAAAGTACCAGGAATAAGATCAATACAAAACTTTACGTCCTGCTCTCAAAGAACATGTAACAACCATAGTATATTGGTCATAAGAAATTGTACATGTTCATGGTAGAACATAAAATCCTTAAGAATAATGTGGATGTTACAAGACCAATCATTACTTGAAATTCTTAACATACAAGTAAGGAATTTCACAAAACCTATCTAAATCTCTCATGGTAGTTAAGCAAGCCATAATTATTTTTATGGTACCATAAAAATTACAAAGGTTTAGCCTCACTACACCCCCTCGCTTGGGAGCGCTTGCTTTACTAGACGTGGAACACCGATGGTTTAGGTTTCACAGCGCCGTCTCTCAACTGAAGGAAAATTATATTTTCAATCCACCATTACAGCGTAACAAGAGCGAATAGTAAGGGTAGTTGGTAAGTGGACCAATCCATCCAGCACCCAAAATATTAACCTTGCATCCTCGCATTGCAAAAATATTTCATGGGCTTAAAGGTCGACCCATATATTTTGTTCTTGCCGATCCACTACAAACATGTAACTTATCGATATTACAAGAACACTCATGGTTGGGTGTACAAGAAACACTTTTAAACACATCAAGAGTCACTTTGTTGGTGGAATCTAGAAAACTAACGCTTATAGTGAATATTAGAAGCACAAGCTTCTCAACTAGAATGGCTACTAAGGAAAAGGATTTTAAAATCAAAATGATTATTTTTTTATGGGCAAGAACTAGGTCGCCTACAAGGAGAAGATAAAAGCGTTCACCATTATTTATGCTTCACGTGGGAGAACGGGTAGCAATGAATTTCAAAGAATAATACACCATTCAGAGAATAGACCAATAGATGGCATTAATACTAGAAGCCTAATGTTTAGCAAGAAGAACAATTGAAGTACATGATTTACAATGCTTCATCATACTTAGACGAGGAAACAATGATATCCAAGTACTAGATGATGATCCTTAGACCAAGACAAGTGCATGTCATGCATTAGAAAGGATAAGTGATAGGAAATATGGAAGACAAGTGCAAATTGTGGTTTAAGAGTCATAGGTAGAGGAAAGCTCTTCTCATACTGTTTAATTTCTAGATAAGTCTTCATAACATCATATCATCTACGTACTCCACCACCACACCAGCTAGGTTATCCATTTCTTTTTGAAAGCCAGTCACCTTGTCCACCGCATCTTCAAGATTAGCATACTATTCTCTCAAATTCCTTAGATATCGAATCTTTAAACAATCTAGGAAAATAAAACTTTCATCTTCCATGATAACCTTAGGTTAAACTCAAACTTTGATGTCAAATCTAAACTCTAAAACTATCTCCTTATGGGTCCAACAAAGTAACATGGAGATCTAAATCTATCACTCGGGTACCTTTATCACGTCATTCACGCATTTACTGAACTAGTATAGAAGATCAACAATTTCGTTTTCGATGCCGAATTCATCAATCATGAAGATTCTCCCCCTCTCTCTCTCTAGTAGACTACCAACCACAAAGGGGCAATGATACCTAAAGCAAGATCCGCATTAAGGAAATAGCATGCCCACAAGCACAACAACACATATAGATAAAAGTGATCAATAATAGAGTATACCGGAAGTAGAAATGCAATGAATGATCCGAACCCATCCTATTGTGCACCAGTGTGTCAAGTTTTACGTTGTTACAGATTTTAAATCAAGTTTGTAGTTGTTTATACTAAATAAACGCAAGTTTTACTTGTTAATTATCTTGCAAAATCCTATTACTATTAACCTATTCCAGAGACCTAAAGCCTAGGCTCTGATACCAACTGTAACACCCCAAGCCAACCAAGAACTTGAGATGTTACCACATACATTACACATAGAAAAATGACTAAGACTTGCAAGGAAAAATCGGCAAAGTCTCCTTTGTTTTTGTGACATCCACGATAGGCAATAATATAAACACATGAGTACAAGGATAAAACTCAAAAAAAGTAGACGCACAATCAACCACATAAACCTTCAACATGACAACTATAAAAAACTACCAACCAAACACAATACTGTTAATAGTTTCTAGCAGGTAAAATCAACACACTGATAAACTTTCACATACCCCGAAACCATTAATTACTATAATAACTCCTATCAGTCAAAATCAAAGTTCCAAAATATTGGTTAGGATTATGTGAAACATGAGGTGATAATTGTGAAGGTGCTACTCCTAGAACTCCCCATGCATGATGTCCTCAAGGTTTACCTAAAAACATGAAAGCAACAAGGGTGAGTACAAAGACTCAACAAGTTCACAAATAAATAGTAACTTTACATAAATCAAAACACTATGAGGACATTAAACAGCATTCATCCATTAGAACAATAATATTATGTACATGCCTATATGCTCATCTCATCTCATCGCGAATACCGGTATCGCTCGAATGGACACCCGTCGGCATCCACTCGCTCCAACTCGTGGAGGGTGCCTCTAGCGTGGGTCGCAACCCATCGATGGAAGTTGCATTGTGCCCACAAAAGTAGGTCACATTATCATCATTATCATCATGGTATGCAAAAAAATGTGCATAATATGCACATGCCATCATCATCTTTATCATTATCATCATCGACATATCATAAGCATTAAATAAAATTTACTGAAGAGAGATATGCAAAATTCACTATCCGTCATGAACTTGCCTCAACCGCACGGCAAAAACTATGAATGTTAGGACTCCGGACCGGAAGTAGCAGCACCTGTTGTTGAAATAATTGTCACACTTAACGCACACCATCACTTCAAAAGCATAGAAACAAAAACAATATCGTTCCTATGTGTAGTCAAACCACGAGCATTCTCACTGTCCATTGCAAATTAATCATGGAATAGCCTAGAAGCCTAAGACTGACATGTGATCAAAAAGATATTAAATTCCCCCAAATGTATTCTCAGCTAGTGTCATACAAGAAATTAACTTGTAGTTCAAATCACGTATACATCCCAAGGACTTAAATATCAGCAGTTTAGTAACAGTAGAAACCTTTCTATGCAAAATCTCATCTGACTGGTTCGCATCAGACCTGGAACTACACACACGCACAAGATCATACAAGGTGCAAACATGATTATGACTCACGGTAATTCTCCAGGTAAACAGCTAGATACCTAAGGACAAGATCCCTAGCCAAACAAAAGATACAGAATAGAAATCGATGGGCACCAGCAGCCCATATACATAAAAGTAATTAATCATCTTTAGTTCAAATTTAAACCTATCAGATCTTAGCAGGTATGGCACAGCTAGCCCAACAAATTTAGAAACAAGCACCTCTGACCCTTAATTCTACAACAAAGACGTGATGCCCAAACACTAATCCAAACAGCAGGTTGATTCAGGCTGGAAAACCTGCTCCTATTCCAGTCCTACCACACATACTACTTCAGAAATTTTATGAAGGGCAACGTTGCAAACAACTCGAGGGACTAACCGTCACTAGAGGAAAAAGGGCCATCCGTTCGCCACCCCTGGGAGCATTAGTCCCGGTTGCGCCACCAACCGGGACTAATGCTGGCACGCGTCCCGGTTGGAGCGGGCACGGGGCCAGGGGGCATGGGTCCCGGTTGGTAAGGGGGCATGCGTCCCGGTTGGAGCCACCAACCGGGACTAAAGGTTTGGCCACAGCCACGTGGCGTGGCACGCACCTTTAGTCCCGGTTGCTGGCTCCAACCGGGACTAAAGACCCCTTGCCCTCTATAAATGCAACGCCCGAGCCCCCTCTGCCTCCACTCTGTTTTTTCGAATGGTGTAAGGTGTGAGGGTGTGTGCTAGTTTTTTCTCATGCATGCATTGAAGGTGTTTGTTGAAATGTTTGAGTGAAAAATCCAGTTGAATTTCTCATAGAACAAAAATATAGAAGGTGTCCGAGACGCACTTGAGCTTTCTCCTCTTTATTTCCCTCGATCGAGGTTAGCAATCCTATCTTTTCTAGGTCATTGATACAATTCATGTGTCGGTGTGAATTGGTTATTTCACTATTTATGATGTCCTGTTTTTTAATAAACTTACTTATATGATGCAGATGAACGGTCGGGAATGGATGTACGGTGACCGGCGGGTAGCCGGGTATATCAAAGGCGTGGATAAATTTATCGATGTGGCTACGGCAAACAAAGAGAATGGATTTATACGTTGTCCATGTGTTCAATGTCGGAACAACAAGGAGTACTCTTCCTCGAAAATCATTCGCGGCCACCTGATTATGAAAGGTTTCATGCCCAACTATAATTGCTGGACCAAGCACGGGGAAAGAGGGGTTATGATGGAAGATGGTGAAGAAGAAGATGATGATAACAACTATCATCATATGTTTCCTGAATACGGTGATACTGCTATGGAAGACAATGGAGAGGAAAAAGGTGAAGAACGGGCATCAGATGAGCCGGCTGATGAACTTGGTAGGGTCATTTCTGATGCAAAGCGAGACTGTGAAACAGAAAATGAGAAGTTGAAGTTAGAGGGCATGTTAGAAGATCACAAGAAATTGTTGTACCCAAATTGTGAAGATGGCAGCACAAAGCTCGGTACCACACTGGAATTGTTGCGATGGAAGGCAGAGTGTGGTCTAACTGACTCCTCATTTGAAAAGATGCTGAAAATAATGAAGCCGAAGTTTCCAAAACATAACGAACTTCCCGAGAATACCTACGAAGCAAAAAAGACTCTCTGTCCTCTGGGATTAGATGTGCAAAAGATACATGCATGCATTAATGACTGCATCCTCTACCGCGGTAAGGAGTATGAGAATTTAGATAAATGCCCGGTATGCAACGCGTTGCGGTATAAGATCAGACGAGATGACCCTGGTGATGTTGAGGGAGAGCCCCTCCGGAAGAGGGTTCCTGCTAAGGTTATGTGGTATGCTCCTATAATACCAAGGTTGAAACGCATGTTCAGAAACAAAGAGCATGCCAGGTTGTTGCGATGGCACAAAGAAGACCGTAAGAAAGACGGGGAGTTGAGACACCCTGCTGATGGGTCACAGTGGAGAAAAATCGAGAGAGACTTCCCAGACTTTGCAGGTGACGCAAGGAACTTATGGATTGGTCTAAGTACGGATGGCATGAATCCTTTTGGGGAGCAGAGCTGCAGTCACAGCACCTGGCCCGTGACTCTATGTATCTACAACCTGCCTCCTTGGTTGTGCATGAAGCGTAAGTTCATTATGATGCCAGTGCTCATCCAAGGCCCGAAGCAACCGGGCAACGACATTGATGTGTACCTTAGGCCATTAGTTGAAGAACTCTTACAGTTGTGGGGCAAACCAGGTGTACGTGCGTGGGATGAGAACAAACAGGAGCCATTTAATCTACGAGGGTTGTTATTCGTAACCATCAATGATTGGCCTGCTCTTAGTAACCTTTCAGGACAGACAAACAAAGGATATAAGGCATGCACCCACTGTTTAGATAAGACCGAAGGTACATATTTGCATAAATGCAAGAAGGTTGTGTACCTAGCGAATCGACGATTTCTTCCGACCAATCATCCCGTAAGAAAGAAAGGCAAGCATTTTAAAGGTGAGGCAGATCACCGGAAGAAGCCTGAACTCCCTGCTGGTGATGATGTATTTGGTATGGTCAAGGACATAGAAGTAATCTTTGGAAAGGGTCCCGGCGGTCAATCAGTTCCGAACGACGTCGCTACAGGACACGCACCCATGTGGAAGAAGAAATCTATATTTTGGGAGCTGCCATATTGGAAAGTCCTGCGTGTCCGCTCTTCAATCGACGTGATGCACATGACGAAGAATCTCTGCGTGAACCTGCTAGGATTCCTAGGCGTGTATGGTAAGACAAAAGATACACCTGAAGCACGGGAGGACCAACAAATTATGAAAGACCCAAAGAACATGCATACAGATAACAAGACGGATAAAGGGCGTCACTTAAGTCGTGCCAGCTATGCTCTTACCAAAGCAGAGAAGGAAATCTTTTTTGAAGTCCTTTACAGTATCAAGGTGCCGTCGGGCTTCTCATCTAATATAAAGGGGATAATAAATATGGCAGAGAAAAAGTTCCAAAACCTGAAGTCTCATGACTGTCACGTGATTATGACGCAGTTGCTTCCGATTGCATTGAGGGGGCTTCTACCGGAAAATGTTCGAGTACCCATTGTGAAGCTGTGTGCATTCCTCAATGCAATATCTCAGAAGGTAATCAATCCAGATATTCTGCCAAGGTTACAGAAGGATGTGGTACAATGTCTTGTTAGTTTTGAATTGGTGTTCCCACCATCCTTCTTCAATATTATGACGCATCTCCTGGTTCATCTAGTGGAAGAGATTGCCATTCTCGGTCCGGTATTTCTGCACAATATGTTCCCCTTTGAGAGGTTCATGGGAGTCTTAAAGAAATATGTTCATAACCGTGCTAGACCAGAAGGAAGCATCTCCAAGGGATATGGAACAGAGGAGGTCATTGAGTTTTGTGTTGACTTTATTCCTGACCTTAAGCCGATTGGTGTTTCTGACTCGCGGCATGAGGGAAGACTAAGTGGAAAAGGCACGCTGGGAAAGAAAGCAATGATATGTAGGGACGGGGATTCTTTCACTAAAGCACACTACACAGTTCTACATAATTCCACCTTGGCAGCTCCGTATATCGAGGAACACAAGAATATTGTACGCTCCAAAAACCCGGGGAAGCCTGAATCATGGATTACAGATGAACACATGAAGTCTTTCGGTGGTTGGATGCGGACACATCTCTTGAATGACACCACTGTTGGAGATCAGCTATACTTGTTGGCCGCGTCACCATCTTCTACTGTATTGAAATGCCAAGGGTACGAAATAAATGGGAATACATTCTACACGATCGCCCAAGATAAAAAGAGCACCAACCAAAATAGTGGTGTCCGCTTTGATGCAATAGACGAGAATGGACAAAAGGACACATATTATGGTTACATAGAGGAGATATGGGAACTAGACTATGGAGTCTCTTTTAAGGTCCCTTTGTTTCGCTGCAAATGGGTCAACCTGAATGGGGAAGGGGTAAAGATAGACCAGTTGTACGGAATGACAACAGTGGATCTCAACAATCTTGGTTATAGAGATGAACCATTCGTCCTAGCCAATGATGTGTCTCAGGTTTTCTATGTGAAGGACATGTCCTCGAGACCGAAAAAAAGAAAAAATATGCAAACGAATACATCATATGATGAGCCAAAGCGTCACATAGTTCTTTCAGGGAAAAGAAACATCGTGGGAATCGAGGACAAGACAGACATGTCAGAAGATTATAATAAGTTTTATGAAATTCCGCCCTTCACACTGAAAACTGACCCAAGCATTCCGTTAAGTAAAGAAGATGCTCCATGGTTACGTCTGAAGCGGTCATAAGGAATGACATATGCCAAGAAGTTCATGCTCATATTATGTAACTCTAGTTCATGTCTTTCGCGGTTTGTGGCTTGACCGAAGGATATCTTTCGCGGTTTGTGGCCTTTAGTCCCGGTTTTGTAGTCTCAGTTTTTAATATTAATAAATGTCTTGAGTGTTAGTCCCATTTTGTGGCTGGAGCGGGAGTGCCTCTATGACCAGTTTCTCGGAGATGCCGGAGGACTGGGCTCCGTCGGCATCTCCCTGAAACTGGCCGCAGTGGTGTCCCTGCTCTCGAAAACCATCTTGCAGCTTGTAACTTCACTAACTAGATCAATACGCCTCGGAGCTAACTAATTTCACATATTAGGGAGTGCCTCTATGACCAGTTTCTTGGAGATGCCGGAGGACTGGGCTCCGTCGGCATCTCCCTGAAACTGGCCGCAGTGGTGTCCCTGCTCTCGAAAACCATCTTGCAGCTTGTAACTTCACTAACTAGATCAATACGCCTCGGAGCTAACTAATTTCACATATTAGGGAGTGCCTCTATGACCAGTTTCTCGGAGATGCCGGAGGACTGGGCTCCGTCGGCATCTCCCTGAAACTGGCCGCAGTGGTGTCCCTGCTCTCGAAAACCATCTTGCAGCTTGTAACTTCACTAACTAGATCAATACGCCTAAGAGCTAACTAATTTCACATATTAGGGAGTGCCTCTATGACCAGTTTCTCGGAGATGCCGGAGGACTGGGCTCCGTCGGCATCTCCCTGAAACTGGCCGCAGTGGTGTCCCTGCTCTCGAAAACCATCTTGGAGATGCCTCAAACTGGCTGGAGGACTGGACTCACAAGGATGCATATTTATAGTACAAGCAGCTCGGCATAATGTCGACACTCACGACATAATGTCGACACTCACCCCTATTATTAGTGCTGACTCATCTTTAGTCCCAGTTGGTGTCTCCAACCGGGACTAAAGGTTCATCTTTAGTCCCGGTTGGTGACACCATCCGGGACAAGGTATAAGCCGCACGACATAATGTCGACACTCACCCCTATTATTAGTGTTGTCTGGCCCACTCTGCCGCAATCCCTTTAGTCCCGGTTTGTGACTACATCCGGGACTAAATGTGTGCCGAACAATGATCATGTTTCGCAAAATACCAGACTTGGTATATTGATCATGTTTCGAAAAAAACTTCACAAAATGACCTATCATGTTCGAGGTTTCATGGCTTTCGGTCCAAATGACTGATGTTATGTGCTGAATCACGGCATAGTTTGTGATGCTGTGCCCATATTATGCATGTGTGTGTACATTGGTATGTAGAACAATGTTGCAGGAGGAAGTTTTCCTTTTTGTCGCACGGAAAATCCCTTTTCCATTTTCCGAGCGCAAAAAACGGGTCGTTTTGTGAAGTAACCACCAAAATGCCGTTTCAGAATGCTACCATCCTATTTTCCTAAAATACTAGACCACCTTACATGGACTATATCCCAACCGGTACATCTCAAACCTTTTCGTCCATCCCGGGTAAAAAGGACAAATGTCTGCCGAATCGGTAGGAAGTGGGTCCGGTTTGTACTACAGGTACATGATCTATCGCCCGTGATTTTTTGAAAAAATCATTTTTAGACTCGCAATATGTGGTTTCTTCAGAGATCCAATGCAAGTTCTAACGATGCCCGTCCCCTATCTTCATGCACACCGGTTCGACCATAGTTAGAAATTCAGATAATTCAAAACGGGCATAATAAATTCAAAAGAAACCCGAACAATGAAAATCCTTCGCGTGGTGTCATATTATGTTACATAGTTGAAAGGAAAAATACCAGACTTGGTATATTGATCATGTTTCGAAAAAACCTTCACAAAATGACCTATCATGTTCGAGGTTTCATGGCTTTCGGTCCAAATGACCGATGTTATGTGCTGAATCACGGCATAGTTTGTGATGTTGTGCCCATATTATGCATGTGTGTGTACATTGGTATGTAGAACAATGTTGCAGGAGGAAGTTTTCCTTTTTGTCGCACGGAAAATCCCTTTTCCATTTTCCGAGCGCAAAAAACGGGTCGTTTTGTGAAGTAACCACCAAAATGCCGTTTCAGAATGCTACCGTCCTATTTTCCTAAAATACTAGACCACCTTACATGGACTATATCCCAACCGGTACATCTCAAACCTTTTCGTCCATCCCGGATAAAAAGGACAAATGTCTGCCGAATCGGCAGGAAGTGGGTCCGGTTTGTACTACAGGTACATGATCTATCGCCCGTGATTTTTTGAAAAAATCATTTTTAGACTCGCAATATGTGGTTTCTTCAGAGATCCAATGCAAGTTCTAACGATGCCCATCCCCTATCTTCATGCACACCGGTTCGACCATAGTTAGAAATTCAGATAATTCAAAACGGGCATAATAAATTCAAAAAAAAACCCGAACAATGAAAATCCTTCGCGTGGTGTCATATTATGTTACATAGTTGAAAGGAAAAATACCAGACTTGGTATATTGATCATGTTTCGAAAAAACCTTCACAAAATGACCTATCATGTTCGAGGTTTCATGGCTTTCGGTCCAAATGACCGATGTTATGTGCCGAATCACGGCATAGTTTGTGATGTTGTGCCCATATTATGCATGTGTGTGGACATTGGTATGTAGAACAATGTTGCAGGAGGAAGTTTTCCTTTTTGTCGCACGGAAAATCCCTTTTCCATTTTCCGATCGCAAAAAACGGGTCGTTTTGTGAAGTAAACACCAAAATGCCGTTTCAGAATGCTACCGTCCTATTTTCCTAAAATACTAGACCACCTTACATGGACTATATCCCAACCGGTACATCTCAAACCTTTTCGTCCATCCCGGATAAAAAGGACAAATGTCTGCCGAATCGGCAGGAAGTGGGTGCGGTTTGTACTACAGGTACATGATCTATCGCCCGTGATTTTTTGAAAAAATCATTTTTAGACTCGCAATATGTGGTTTCTTCAGAGATCCAGTGCAAGTTCTAACGATGCCCGTCCCCTATCTTCATGCACACCGGTTCGACCATAGTTAGAAATTCAGATAATTCAAAACGGGCATAATAAATTCAAAAGAAACCCGAACAATGAAAATCCTTCGCGTGGTGTCATATTATGTTACATAGTTGAAAGGAAAAATACCAGACTTGGTATATTGATCATGTTTCGAAAAAACCTTCACAAAATGACCTATCATGTTCGAGGTTTCATGGCTTTTGGTCCAAATGACCGATGTTATGTGCTGAATCACGGCATAGTTTGTGATGTTGTGCCCATATTATGCATGTGTGTGGACATTGGTATGTAGAACAATGTTGCAGGAGGAAGTTTTCCTTTTTGTCGCACGGAAAATCCCTTTTCCATTTTCCGAGCGCAAAAAACGGGTCATTTTGTGAAGTAACCACCAAAATGCCGTTTCAGAATGCTACCGTCCTATTTTCCTAAAATACTAGACCACCTTACATGGACTATATCCCAACCGGTACATCTCAAACCTTTTCGTCCATCCCGGATAAAAAGGACAAATGTCTGCCGAATCGGCAGGAAGTGGGTCCGGTTTGTACTATAGGTACATGATCTATCGCCCGTGATTTTTTGAAAAAATCATTTTTAGACTCGCAATATGTGGTTTCTTCAGAGATCCAATGCAAGTTCTAACGATGCCCGTCCCCTATCTTTATGCACACCGGTTCGACCATAGTTAGAAATTCAGATAATTCAAAACGGGCATAATAAATTCAAAAAAAACCCGAACAATGAAAATCCTTCGCGTGGTGTCATATTATGTTACATAGTTGAAAGGAAAAATACCAGACTTGGTATATTGATCATGTTTCGAAAAAACCTTCACAAAATGACCTATCATGTTCGAGGTTTCATGGCTTTCGGTCCAAATGACCGATGTTATGTGCCGAATCACGGCATAGTTTGTGATGTTGTGCCCATATTATGCATGTGTGTGGACATTGGTATGTAGAACAATGTTGCAGGAGGAAGTTTTCCTTTTTGTCGCACGGAAAATCCCTTTTCCATTTTCCGAGCGCAAAAAACGGGTCGTTTTGTGAAGTAACCACCAAAATGCCATTTCAGAATGCTACCGTCCTATTTTCCTAAAATACTAGACCACCTTACATGGACTATATCCCAACCGGTACATCTCAAACCTTTTCGTCCATCCCGGATAAAAAGGACAAATGTCTGCCGAATCGGTAGGAAGTGGGTCCGATTTGTACTATAGGTACATGATCTATCGCCCTTGATTTTTTGAAAAAATCATTTTTAGACTCGCAATATGTGGTTTCTTCAAAGATCCAATGCAAGTTCTAACGATGCCCGTCCCCTATCTTCATGCACACCGGTTGGACCATAGTTAGAAATTCAGATAATTCAAAACGGGCATAATAAATTCAAAAAAAACCCGAACAATGAAAATCCTTCGCGTGGTGTCATATTATGTTACATAGTTGAAAGGAAAAATACCAGACTTGGTATATTGATCATGTTTCGAAAAAACCTTCACAAAATGACCTATCATGTTCGAGGTTTCATGGCTTTCGGTCCAAATGACCGATGTTATGTGCTGAATCACGGCATAGTTTGTGATGTTGTGCCCATATTATTCATGTGTGTGGACATTGGTATGTAGAACAATGTTGCAGGAGGAAGTTTTCCTTTTTGTCGCACGGAAAATCCCTTTTCCATTTTCCGAGCGCAAAAAACGGGTCGTTTTGTGAAGTAACCACCAAAATGCCGTTTCAGAATGCTACCGTCCTATTTTCCTAAAATACTAGACCACCTTACATGGACTATATCCCAACCGGTACATCTCAAACCTTTTCGTCCATCCCGGATAAAAAGGACAAATGTCTGCCGAATCGGCAGGAAGTGGGTCCGGTTTGTACTATAGGTACATGATCTATCGCCCGTGATTTTTTGAAAAAATCATTTTTAGACTCGCAATATGTGGTTTCTTCAGAGATCCAATGCAAGTTCTAACGATGCCCGTCCCCTATCTTCATGCACACCGGTTCGACCATAGTTAGAAATTCAGATAATTCAAAACGGGCATAATAAATTCAAAAAAAACCCGAACAATGAAAATCCTTCGCGTGGTGTCATATTATGTTACATAGTTGAAAGGAAAAATACCAGACTTGGTATATTGATCATGTTTCGAAAAAACCTTCACAAAATGACCTATCATGTTCGAGGTTTCATGGCTTTCGGTCCAAATGACCGATGTTATGTGCCGAATCACGGCATAGTTTGTGATGTTGTGCCCATATTATGTATGTGTGTGGACATTGGTATGTAGAACAATGTTGCAGGAGGAAGTTTTCCTTTTTGTCGCACGGAAAATCCCTTTTCCATTTTCCGAGCGCAAAAAACGGGTCGTTTTGTGAAGTAACCACCAAAATGCCGTTTCAGAATGCTACCGTCCTATTTTCCTAAAATACTAGACCACCTTACATGGACTATATCCCAACCGGTACATCTCAAACCTTTTCGTCCATCCCGGGTAAAAAGGACAAATGTCTGCCGAATCGGCAGGAAGTGGGTCCGGTTTGTACTACAGGTACATGATCTATCGCCCGTGATTTTTTGAAAAAATCATTTTTAGACTCGCAATTTGTGGTTTCTTCAGAGATCCAATGCAAGTTCTAACGATGCCCGTCCCCTATCTTCATGCACACCGGTTCGACCATAGTTAGAAATTCAGATAATTCAAAACGGGCATAATAAATTAAAAAAAAATCCGAAAAATGAAAATCCTTCGCGTGGTGTCATATTATGTTACATAGTTGAAAGGAAAAATACCAGACTTGGTATATTGATCATGTTTCGAAAAAACCTTCACAAAATGACCTATCATGTTCGAGGTTTCATGGCTTTCGGTCCAAATGACCGATGTTATGTGCTGAATCACGGCATAGTTTGTGATGTTGTGCCCATATTATGCATGTGTGTGGACATTGGTATGTAGAACAATGTTGCAGGAGGAAGTTTTCCTTTTTGTCGCATGGAAAATCCCTTTTCCATTTTCCGAGCGCAAAAAACGGGTCGTTTTGTGAAGTAACCACCAAAATGCCGTTTCAGAATGCTACCGTCCTATTTCAGAATGCCGGTTAGACCACCAAAATCCAAACACTTCTTATGTTTAAAGTTTTTCTAAATCCAAATTGATATTAAAAAAAATATAGTTAATTCATTTTTAATTGTAAATGGTTCATATTTTAAATGGTTACATTAATTATTTTTTAAAACAGAAAATGTTTTTGAATTATTTATTTAAATCCAAACACTTTTTATGTTTAAATTTTTTCTAAATTCCAAATTAATATTCAAAAATATAAGTTAATTCATTTTAAAAGGTTACATTAATTATTTTTTAAAAATAGAATATGTTTTTGAATTATTTATTCAAATCCATACACTTCTTATATTTAAAGTTTTTCTAAATTCCAAATTAATATTCAA
Source organism: Avena atlantica (assembly GCA_910589765.1). Lineage (NCBI taxonomy): Eukaryota > Viridiplantae > Streptophyta > Magnoliopsida > Poales > Poaceae > Avena > Avena atlantica. The sequence continues at coordinate 47,151,531 of OU342739.1, forward strand.
AAATATAAGTTAATTCATTTTAAAAGGTTACATTAATTATTTTTTAAAAATAGAATATGTTTTTGAATTATTTATTCAAATCCATACACTTCTTATATTTAAAGTTTTTCTAAATTCCAAATTAATATTCAAAAATATAAGTTAATTCATTTTAAAAGGTTACATTAATTATTTTTTAAAAATAGAATATGTTTTTGAATTATTTATTCAAATCCATACACTTCTTATATTTAAAGTTTTTCTAAATTCCAAATTGATATTAAAAAAATATAAGTTAATTCATTTTTAATTGTAAATGGTTCATATTTTAAATGGTTACATTAATTATTTTTCAAAACAGAAAATGGTTTCGAATTATTTATTCAAATCCAAACACTTTTTATGTTTAAAGTTTTTCTAAATTCCAAATTAATTATCATTTAAAAAACATTACAAATTTAAACCCCAAAATAAAAAATAAGGCGGGAACAGAGAGAAAATAACTGAAAAAATTTGAAAACAGGGGAATACGTCCCGGTTGGAGCCACCAACCGGGACGGAAGAGCCCCCTGCGCGCGCGCCCCTTCACCTGCTGAAAATTGGACTATAGGTCCCGGTTGGTGGCTCCAACCGGGACGTATGCACCTTTAGTCCCGGTTGGAGCCACGAACCGGGACTAAAGGCCCTTTAGTTATAACCGTGCCTCCTCTTCTTCTTCCCTTCCCCACTCACTTCTCTGCCTCTGCCCGCGCCCTCGCCGACGACGACGCCGCCAGGCTGCCCCCGCCACCGCCGCGCGCTCCCCGTAGCGGCTCCGTCGTCAACGCCTCCGCCTCCGACCGCCGCCCGCGTCTCTTCCCGCGCGCCGACGACCGCGCCGCCCGCGCGTCTCCTTCCCCCGACGACCGTCGGCCGCGCCCGCGTCTCTGCTTCCCGTCGACGACGCGCCCACCGCCGCGCGTCTCCTTCCCCCACCGCCGCGCGTCAGGTACGGCGCCGCCCCTCCCTGCCTCTCTGTCCTCCCCCTCCCTCTGCTGCTGGTGGCAAAACAGAGCACCCGAATTAGATTGATTTTTTTTGAACGGATTACGGGTGCAGAGCACTCGAAATATATTGCTGCAATAATGTCGCTGGAGTACAGGAGGCCTAAGAAATAAAAATTACACAGAGGCCCAGAAAATAAGCACCGAGGACCCTAAAAGAAACTTGAAAAAGCAATCAAGTCCACCATCTTCTTCCTCCTCCAGATCGACGAAGAAGCTCCGGTATCGGCCCGCACCTTGCCACAGGGGACGACCGACACACAGGGCGAAGCAGCGAAGGAGCGGCAGCCCTACTGCCCTTGAGTCCGACGTGTTGACGAAGCATCAGCCGCCAAGAAGCCGCGGGAGAGAAGCTCCCGGATCGAAACCGCCGCGACAGGAAGCCAACACCTACACACCACAAGCCACCACCATGGTCGCTTGGTTCCGGAGTTCCTTGAGTTAGGGTTTGCGCTCCTCGGAACCCCGATTAACTTGTCGAGCATGCTTTAGGGTTACATTCCAATGCACATTAACTTGTCGTATCATCATCATTGCTTGAGCATTGCATCGATTCCATGTGTTGATTGTTTCCCTTTCTTTCCGGTGATTTGGTTCTTCTCGGTAGAATACGATATCGAGATCGAGATCGAAGACCGAGATCAAGACCATAGATAGATCTAATTAAATCACAAGTTTAATTAGAACACCCTAGTAACCCTAACAGGTGATTCCGGAGTTCCTTGAGTTAGGGTTTGCGCCCCTCGGAACCCCGATTAACTTGTCGAGAATGCTTTAGGGTTACATTCCAATGCACATTAACTTGTCGTATCATCATCATTGCTTGAGCATTGCATCGATTCCATGTGTTGATTGTTTCCCTTTCTTTCCGATGATTTGGTTCTTCTCGGTAGAATACGATATCGAGATCGAGATCGAAGACCGAGATCAAGACCATAGATAGATCTAATTAAATCACAAGTTTAATTAGAACACCCTAGTAACCCTAACAAGTGATTCCGGAGTTCCTTGAGTTAGGGTTTGCGCCCCTCGGAACCCCGATTAACTTGTCGAGCATGCTTTAGGGTTACATTCCAATGCACATTAACTTGTCGTATCATCATCATTGCTTGAGCATTGCATCGATTCCATGTGTTGATTGTTTCCCTTTCTTTCCGGTGATTTCGTTCTTCTCGGTAGAATATGATATCGAGATCGAGATCGAAGACCGAGATCAAGACCATAGATAGATCTAATTAAATCACAAGTTTAATTAGAACACCCTAGTAACCCTAACAGGTGATTCCGGAGTTCCTTGAGTTAGGGTTTGCGCCCCTCGGAACCCCGATTAACTTGTCGAGAATGCTTTAGGGTTACATTCCAATGCACATTAACTTGTCGTATCATCATCATTGCTTGAGCATTGCATCGATGCCATGTGTTGATTGTTTCCCTTTCTTTCCGGTGATTTGGTTCTTCTCGGTAGAATACGATATCGAGATCGAGATCGAAGACCGAGATCAATACCATAGATAGATCTAATTAAATCACAAGTTTAATTAGAACACCCTAGTAACCCTAACAGGTGATTCCGGAGTTCCTTGAGTTAGGGTTTGCGCCCCTCGGAACCCCGATTTACTTGTCGAGCATGCTTTAGGGTTACATTCCAATGCACATTAACTTGTCGTATCATCATTGCTTGAGCATTGCATCGATTCCATGTGTTGATTGTTTCCCTTTCTTTCCGGTGATTTGGTTCTTCTCGGTAGAATACGATATCGAGATCGAGATCGAAGACCGAGATCAAGACCATAGATAGATCTAATTAAATCACAAGTTTAATTAGAACACCCTAGTAACCCTAACAGGTGATTCCGGAGTTCCTTGAGTTAGGGTTTGCGCCCCTCGGAACCCCGATTAACTTGTCGAGAATGCTTTAGGGTTACATTCCAATGCACATTAACTTGTCGTATCATCATCATTGCTTGAGCATTGCATCGATTCCATGTGTTGATTGTTTCCCTTTCTTTCCGGTGATTTGGTTCTTCTCGGTAGAATACGATATCGAGATCGAGATCGAAGACCGAGATCAAGACCATAGATAGATCTAATTAAATCACAAGTTTAATTAGAACACCCTAGTAACCCTAACAAGTGATTCCGGAGTTCCTTGAGTTAGGGTTTGCGCCCCTCGGAACCCCGATTAACTTGTCGAGCATGCTTTAGGGTTACATTCCAATGCACATTAACTTGTCATATCATCATCATTGCTTGAGCATTGCATCGATTCCATGTGTTGATTGTTTCCCTTTCTTTCCGGTGATTTGGTTCTTCTCGGTAGAATACGATATCGAGATCGAGATCGAAGACCGAGATCAAGACCATAGATAGATCTAATTAAATCACAAGTTTAATTAGAACACCCTAGTAACCCTAACAGGTGATTCCGGAGTTCCTTGAGTTAGGGTTTGCGCCCCTCGGAACCCCGATTAACTTGTCGAGAATGCTTTAGGGTTACATTCCAATGCACATTAACTTGTCGTATCATCATCATTGCTTGAGCATTGCATCGATGCCATGTGTTGATTGTTTCCCTTTCTTTCCGGTGATTTGGTTCTTCTCGGTAGAATACGATATCGAGATCGAGATCGAAGACCGAGATCAAGACCATAGATAGATCTAATTAAATCACAAGTTTAATTAGAACACCCTAGTAACCCTAACAGGTGATTCCGGAGTTCCTTGAGTTAGGGTTTGCGCCCCTCGGAACCCCGATTAACTTGTCGAGAATGCTTTAGGGTTACATTCCAATGCACATTAACTTGTCGTATCATCATCATTGCTTGAGCATTGCATCGATGCCATGTGTTGATTGTTTCCCTTTCTTTCCGGTGATTTGGTTCTTCTCGGTAGAATACGATATCGAGATTGAGATTGAAGACCGAGATCAAGACCATAGATAGATCGAAGACCTTTTGTAGCCTTATACTCATGTTCCCCTCTCATAGCCTTAGGGTTTAGGGTTTCTCTTCATTTTTATTATTGTGTATGTATATATTAGGGTTTGACCTTCGATCCGGAAAATATTCGTTAGCCGCTTTGACTTATTCGTAACTTTCTCCTTTAGCCGCTTTGACTTATTCGTTTTTCCACCTATGCAGAAAATATGGACCCACACGTCAGAGACGAAGAAAAGGAAGAGTTGATCCAAGGTGTGATCCGTGGGGAAGATAATTTAGACGTATCAACGTTTCTGAACAACTCCGGTGAGGGTGATCCTCTTTTTACCGGAGTAGACAACTTGTTTGAGGTTGAAGGTGTTGCCTTCCGCGAGGGAGAAGGCGATGCCTTGTGTAATCGAGAAGACGACCGCTCCGGCGAGGTGCATGTAATATAAATCAATTCATTAATTAATCATCTGCTATCTATATAGAAATAGTAATGACGATCTTTCTTCTTTTAGCCCTCCGGATCGAAGGAATCTACTGAAAAGAGCAGACGAGGCCCAACCAAAAAGTTGCAAGACCATGAGAGGTTTAGGATCGAAGATGTCGCTGAAGACGGCAGACTGACAGCTCCCGAAGTTGTCGCAACCAAATTTGTGGCACAATGCGGAGTAATCGTTAGGGACTTAATCCCGATCACCATTAGAAATTGGAATAGGCCTGCTAAAGCGGATGAAGAGGGAACATGTTTATTTGTCCCTAACCAAGCCAAAGATTTACTGTGGAAGAGGCTCATGGTTAATTTCAAACTACCGAATATAGAGCTGGATCCAAATGCGGAGGATCCAGTTGAGGAAGCCTTACAACATGGGAGAGCCATGGAGGCTAAGGTCAGGGAGTGGGCTTTGAAGAAGATGGCCCAGTGTTTCACCAACTGGAAGAAAAGATTGCACCTTGACTATGTCGTGAAAGAGAAGACTCCGGATTTCAAGAAGACTCAGTTTCAGAAGATAAAACCATTCTGGGCTGAGTTTGTGGAATACAAGACATCGGAAAAAGCTAAGGAAATGTCTGCAAAGAATAAGATGAATGCTGCTAACAAGAAGTATCACCATACTATGGGGCAAGGTGGCTACAGGGCTGGCATTCCTCAGTGGGAGAAACTTGAGGAAGAACTGCGTGCTAAAAAGATCACTCCAGAGACAGACGATTGGGTAGAACATGCAAGGAATTGGTTTTACGGGCATGGGGGCACGTTGGACTCGGAAGGGAGGTGTATATATAACATACGACATAAAGAAGACCCCTTTCCAATCGAGAGGATGAGAAAAGCAGTAAAGGCTGTTAAAGATGGGGACTTCATTCCTGATAGAGAGAATGATGAGCTCACACTCGCCCTTGGAAATAAGGAACATGATGGACGAACACGAGGCACAATAGGCTCCCAATCATGGAGGACTGGGTTTCCCGAAGAGAGGAAGAAATATCCTGATAGAAGCCGTCAGAGGAGTAAGGACAGGGCGGCAGTTGAAGCAGAAAGTCAGAAAGAGCGAATGCGTTTAATTGAAGAACGATTAAAGCAACAACAAGATGAAATTAACTCACTTAAAGAGCAAAGTACTACTGGCCCATCTCAGCAGCACACTGCATTCGATGCTACCGGCCTATCGAATAATCGAAAAAGCAGTGTGGCTTCCACCGAGGTCCCGGGTGATGACAATGGCGATGCCGATGATGCACCGACGATGGCTCCTGTTGGCTACCCAGTGGATGATATCACAGAGATGACACACTGCGAGCTACATGTCAAAGTTGTGAACATATCAATGAAGGTGGCGGTCGGCTATGCCTTACCAATTGGACCCACACCAACTTACCACAGTCGTCCGGTTCCAGAGGGCTACGCTGTTGTCGGCGTGGATGAAATCATGCCCACCTTTGAGGTTTTGGATCTTCACTACCCTGCTGGTGAAGGGGATGTGACTGTGCTGGGTGACGCAAAAAACGTCACCATTCTATGGCCGAAGGATTGTATCGTGCTTCGAAATCACACGCCAAGGCCATCTTCGCCGCCGCCTCACCCGTCTCCAGCGAGGTCGTCGCCGCCGCGGCAGCCGTCTTCGTCGCCTCACCCGGCTCCGTCGCCTCACCCGTCTCCGGTGCAGCCATCGCCGCGGAGCCATCGCCGGCGCCTCAGGATAAAAAGCGTAAGCGTACCGCTACTGTGCGTCGTAAGCGATCGCCGAAACGTAAACAAGAGCCTCTTCCAAAAGTACCAACGGTTCCTCCCAAGAGAGCTTATGACTGTACTGAAGAGGAGACTGCGGCGATCGTTGATGCGGAAACGACAGCGTTTTTCGCTAAGCTGAGGCGGCCGAAAGAGCCAGAGTTCCCCAGCACCAAAGAAGAAAAAGCCAAAGTGTTGAAAATGCTAAAGACTCTTCATCAACCCGAGCCAAAGCTGTCATCAGACTATGAGCGTTCTATTCTCAAGTCACATGCGGCACAAAAAGCCTCGAAGAGCAGTACTGATGCAAGCGGGAAATCTATTGCCCAGCTCGGAGAACAAGCAAAACAGACTTGTGCCCCTCTCAAGGTGATTTCTCAAACCAATGTGGGGTCGAGCAAATATGGGGCCGAAGAGCAGTATGATCCAGAGGTAGTTGCACAATACGGAGAAGCTGCCGCTGCTCAAGGTATGAGTATTGCCCAGTACTTATCCCAGTTAGAGTTCTTCCCCGTGAGTGAAGTAGCATACCAATACCAGTACGGAAAACCTCTCGTCAAACCTGAGGAGGTAAACAATCTTCCAACAAAAATGCGAAGATTGCATAACTGGTACTTGCATGCCACAAAGGCCGGGGCTAACTGGATAGTGCTGAGGGTTACAAAAAAGCATCATGGGAAAGATAAGGATGACATGATATCCATTGAATTTGATGAACTATTTCAATTATTCAATCAAGACGCCTTGGACAAATCGATCATGAGTGCCTATTGTCTGTAAGTACTAATTCTGTAATTAACTTAGTCTCCATCTATATTATTTTGTTTATTGCATGTATATAATCATACTTTAATATGCAGAATGAAGATTCTCGAATGCAGCAGAGGACAAATCTATGACATTGGCTTCATTGACCCATATTGGGTTCATGAAGCTAATCTCAAAATAAGCCCCCAGGATACGGAGGATAATATAGTACACGCGTTAAGGTTTCAAGAAACCAAAAGGGAAATACTATTTCCTTACAACTTCCAGTGAGTGTTATTGTCTTGTATACACTTTCTATTTCGCTTACTCGATGTTAAGTATATAATTGATTAGTTCTGCATTCGCAGGTACCACTATATTCTGTTAATCATTCAACTTGACAAAGGGCGTGTACTAGTCATGGACTCGAAACATAAACCCCTTGAGACGTGGAAGGACATGCAGATACTTCTCCAGCGGTAATTCTAATCATTACGACACTATATCGGCAATGTTCGTGAATTTTATGATATCAAGTACTTAATAACTTATTTTATTCGTTTTCTACGCCGGGCAGCGCTTGGAAACGGTTCACCAAGAAGGCTAGGGGTGTTTGGAAAGAGGAGCTTACATTTCAACCACTAGATGTAAGCACCACTAGCTATATCCGCGCATCTCTTTGATTCTAGTTTTGATACAGTTATTATCATGCTTGATTATTATTTTGATTGAACTCTGTTGTCGTAAAGTGCCTGACGCAGGGACCAGGTAACAATCTATGTGGATACTATGTATGCGAGTTCATCCGGCAGACGTGCGATGAGAAGGGCAGAAATTTAGAGCAACTCCACGTATGTAAACAATTTCTATAATTTTTAATTACAATCAAATTGTGTTTAGTTTCATATTCATATAGGCTGACTCCTTTTTTAAATCAGATCGAACGTCTACGGGACGGTCTTCTGCCAAAGGATCGCATACGAGCAATACAGGAGGAATTGGCGGGATTCTTGGATGCAGAAGTCCTAGACCCAAAAGGAGAATACTATTCGGCTGTGTATAGACAATAGGGATTGTAAAAATAGCAACTTTCAAGAAATTGGCCGGTAGCATCGAATAGCAACTTTTGTATGTAGTGCATGAACTGGATCCGTGTATTGAATGTAAAATGTTGTCATGATGATCTTGTGTAATATAAGGTTCCTTCATTGATAAGTGCAAAACACTAAATAAACAATAAAACAACCTAAATGAATTCTCTGCCGCGGCACAAAAAGTGGCGAAAATGCTGCCGCGGCAACAAAATGTGCCAAAATGAATTCTCTGCCGCGGCAGAGAAATGGGCCAAATCTCTACCGCGGCAGCAGGTTATTAGTCCCGGTTCGTGTTACGAACCGGGACAAATGCTCCACCCCCCCTCGCGCTCTGATGCCGCCACGTGTGCCCCCCATTTGTCCCGGTTGGTGGGGCAACCGGGACTAAAGGTTAGAGCTTTAGTCCCGTTTGCCCCGTCCCGATTGGGCAACCGGGACTAATGGCCCTTACCAACCGGGACGCATGGGGCGTTCTCTACCAATGCGTCTGAGAGGTGGATGTCTTGCTAGCGGCGATGGCGAAAGAACAGCTTGACGGAGACGGCCAGGGGAGTGGCGTCACAGCCTCGCAGCAGCAACCATGTCCTGATAGCGGCGACTCGCTAAACAAGAGGACGCAGCGGCGGCGTCCTGAGGGGACTACCTCTAGGTATCCTGTACGACAGAGATAGGCAGCGGTGTGTCCAACTCGAATCTCCAAATCCTGTACGGTTGTATGAGTCCAGGCCCAATTATAAGAAGCCCAGCTCGTTTCTTTCTCCATGTTAAAGTTATATAAAGAACATATTACTAGCTTAGGACCGACTTGTTGCTATTACATGCTAGGTCGCCAATTCAAGCACTAGAACACATGCATACATTATTTTTCCTTTATTTTCCTTTTTTACTTTCGTGGTTCTAAATTTCTACTCCTAAATCATATTTAAATATTCTTCTATTTATTTTCTATAAGACTAGACAAGTATAAAATCTTAGCATAAAAATTTGGGGTATTACAGGATCGTCCTTGGGTGATACATAGGAAGATATTGTGGCTCCCAAAACTGAGAATCTACCTGACAGAAACAGATTGAAACGAAAACACGGCGAGAACACAATATACGGACCTCGGGGAATCCGGAGGATTATATATTACGAAGTTTTACGACATAAGGAAGGTACTGGGCGAAAACGGGACGAAGACGGGCTCCAGGGTGGTCACACCCCTGGTGGCGCGGCCAGGTGGGCCCACGCGACGGGGTGGTGTGGGCCACCTGGGCTCCGTTTCCTTCCCTCTTTCGACTCCTTATCTTCCATATGGAATAAAAACTGCAGAAATATAAATTGACAAGTTTTTCGCGAACCTTTTCTTACCAGAACTGTTACCTATTCGAAAACGGGCTCTACAGGTCTCTAAATTTGATCTTTAATAAATTCTTCCGGAATCACCATTTGAATAATATCAACATCTTCATTATAAGAATCTCCAGAAATATAATATTTGAGCCTTTGACCATTCACCACTTGTGTGGTGTTGTCTCTTAATGAGGAGATTTCGATTGTACCTAAATGATACACCTCTTCAATAATGAAGGGCCCTTCCCATTTTGAGAGTAGTTTTCCTGCAAAAAATCTGAGACGAGACCTATACAATAGAACTTTCTCACCAACATCTAACTCTCTCTTAAGAATTCTCCCATAATGCCATCTTTTTACTTTTTCTTTAAGGAGTCTAGCATTTTCATAAGCTTCACTTTCTCCACTCGTCCAAAGAACTCAAGTCAGGAAGTATTTTCTTACCAGCAAGTTTAAAATCTCTTGTCGGGGGGATAACCCCCGGTAGGGTCATGAGAGGGGAAACATAGCGCATCTGGGTTGGCTCCAAGTAAAAAATGAAACAGGCCAGGTAAGAACGACCGGGTAAGATAAGCAAGAAAGCCGAGATACAAATTGTCTCGGCCCGTATAGGACAAAGTTGTAACCCTTGCAGGTACCAACGAGCCGAGTCAACCGAGGAAGGGCCGAGTCAAGAAGGACGCGTGGCACCTTTCCGAGTAAGGTTCGGGAAGGACCATGGTAAAGCATGGTAAAAAGAGAAGGGCGACGCCGGGATGACACAAAAGGAGTCGGGTGACGCCTAAAGCAAGCGTTGACGTACAAAGTAACATCATGATGCTAAAAAGAACAAGAAGTGGCGTACCAAAAGACTGTTAGCTGTCAAGCTTTTTGGACCGGACCTATGGGCTTAAGGAAAGCCCATAACCCGACCCATATTGTAGGGACCAAGATCCAAACAGTAAACCCTAGAACCCAAAGGGGTATTAGCTAGCTAGCACTGCCTATATAAGGGAGGGCATAGCGGAAGTAGAAGGAGGTTGGACCAAGAGAGAACAGGGGCTGCGTACTCAAGCCAATACAGCTCAAGGAGCACTTGTAATCTTTGGGTTATCAATCAAATTGTCAAGTGTGGAGAGTTCTTCTTGTTCTTCGTGCATGGCTCGACCGTGAACTCCCTCCCCGGTGACCACAAGCACCCATTCGGCCCCCAACTTAAGCCTATCCATGGCATCTGCCGTGCCACCACCACAACAGTTGGCGCCCACCGTGGGGCTGAAGCAGGTGCTTGATGGATTCTTCATCCGGACGGGCAACATCATCGCCAAAGACCGGCGAGCGCGTCTACTCCGGCCTCATCCAGAGGTTTGGGGTGCTCAACTTCGTTAGGGACAACATGGGCTGCTTCGGGACCAAGTTGTTGTAGGGTTTCGTAGCATGGAAAACAAAAAATTTCTACCGCATACAAACAAACAAGACAAGATCTCTCTACTAGATTTTAGCAACGAGTCGATAGAATAACTCACCCTCGAAGATTCCAAAGTGTTTAACGAGAGCGGATGCTCGTGGGTGATGTAGTCGTACTCTTTCCGATCTCAAGATCGCGTAGACGATCCTTCCGGCGCTGCGTTCCGGCAGCGCTCACGCAGTCGGTCACACATTCGGTACTCGACGAAGACCTTCCTCTCCATTGTTCCAGCAGGCAGCGGAGGTTGTAGCACTCTCCTCGCGATTCCGGCAGCACAACGGCGTGGTACCGGATGTAGAGGGGAGATCTCGCAGGGCTTCGCCTTAAGCCGAAGCGAGTATGGTGGAGTATGAGAGAGTCCCTCGACGATCTAGGGTTTAGACACGCCGAGGAGGAGGCTAGGCCGGCGGCTAGGGTTGATAGGCGGCGGCGGCGGTGGTTTGCCCTAGGGCGGCGGCGGCAGCAGGTGGCGGCGCCGGCGGCTTAGGGTTTGGAGGAGAGGATCTTGTGTGTCTCTAGGAGGGAGCCCTACCCCTCCTTATATAGGTGGAGGGGCCGGCCGGCCAAGGGGAGGGAGAGGAGTCCCTCCCCAACTCGGCTTGGGTGGTGCGCCGCCGGTTGGAGGAGCGAACTCCTCCCCAACTCGGTTTCCCACTCCTCCTCCTCTTTCCAAAAACTGCCGTTTGACTTTCAAACTAGCCGTTTGACTTTTCAAACTAGGATTTGAATAAACCCTCTATTTTGATCAGCAATGACACCGAGTACATGATGCAATCATACCAACTTTATATAACACATTCATGTACCCTTCCCCCCGGAGTGCCGGACATTCCAAAACCTTCTAGAACATTCCCGATGAAAACACCGGAACCATTCTCCAACTCCGAAACGAGACTTTTCTTATATGAATCTTATTCTCCGGACCATTCCGGATCTCCTCGTGATATCCCGAATCCCATTCGAGACTCCGAACAACATTCTGACTCTTTCTCATCATTCCATAACTACTCAAACAACGTCGAATCCTTAAGTGTGTCTCCCTACGGTTCGTGAATTACGCGGACATGATCGAGACACTTCTCCGATCAATAACCAATAGAGGAATCTGGAAATTCATATGGCTCCCACATATTTCTACGATTACTTTGCGATCGAATGAACCACTTACATACGATACCAATTTCCCTTTGTCTCACGATAGTTTACTTATCCGAAGTTTGGATCGTCGATATCTCTGCATACCTAGTTCAACCTCGTTACCGATAAGTACTCTTTTCTCGTTCCCGTGATATGTGATCCCTTGTGAGCCAGTCACATGCTTGCAAGCTAATTGGATGACATTTCACTGAGAGGGCCCAGAGTATATCTATCCGTCATGTGGATGGACAAATCCCAATCTTAATCCATGTGTTTCAACCAATACTTTCCGAACACTCAATGCCACCTTTATAGCCATCCAGTTACGGTGTGGTGTTTGATGTCATCAAAGCATCCATCCGGTAAAGGTGATATGCATGATCTCATGGTCGAAGGAATTAGGTTACTATGTATCAGAAAGCATATAGCAATTGAACTATTAAAATGACTTGATCTTTATGCTACGCTTATCTATAGGAGTATGTCCACCATATCATTCTCCTAACGATATGATCTTGTTGTTAATAACATCTCAATGTTCATGATAGGGAAACCACAATCATCTATTAACCAACAAGCTAGTATTATATAGAGGCTTTACCAGGGACTCTTATTTTAGTTTACAAATCACACAAGTATCAATGTTTCCTTGTTAATACTATTATAGCATGAATGTAAACATTTATCATAAACACAAAGATATAATAATAACTACATTTATTATTGCCTCTAGGGCATATCTCCAACAGTCTCCCACTTGCACTAGAGTCATCTAATCTAGATTACATGGTAATATACCGAACACCCATGGCAGTTTGGTGCTGGTCATGTTTGGCCCTCGGGCGAGGTTTAGTCAACGGATCCGCCACATTCAGATCTATGTGTACTTTGCAAATCTTTATATCCCCATCTTGGATATGTTCTCGAATAGCGTGAAAACGTAGCTTGATATGCTTCAGCTTCTTGTGTGACCTTGGTTCTTGCGCATTGGCTATGGCGCCCATGTTATCACAGTAGATAGACATTGGGTCCAGCGCACTAGGAACCACACCCAGCTCTGTAATGAACTCTTTCATCCATATCGCTTCTTGTGAAGCCTCCGAAGCAGCCATGTATTCCGACTCAGTTGAATATCTTGCCACAACGCTTTGCTTTGCACTCCTCCAGCTAACTGCTGCACCATTCAAAATAAATGCGTATCCAGATTGTGATTTAGAATCATCCGGATCGGTGTTCCAACTAGCATCGGTGTAACCATTAACAACGAGCTGTTCATCACCTCCATAAGAAAGAACCATATCCTTAGTTCTTCTCAAGTACTTAAGGATGTTTTTGACTGCTGTCCAATGATCCACTCCTGGATCACTTTGATATCTGTTAGTTAAACTAACAGCATATGCAATGTCGGGTCTAGTACATAGCATGGCATACATTAGAGATCCTATGGCTGAGGCATAGGGAGTCTTACTCATCCTTTCTCTATCTTCTGCCGATGTCGGACTTTGAGTTTTACTCAAGGTCGTATTGGGCAACATGGGCAAGAACCCTTTCTTGCTATCTTCCATTCCAAACCTCTTTAGAACTTTGTCCAAATATGTACTTTGTGACAATGATATTTGGCGTCTTGATCTATCTCTATAAATCTTTATGCCTAATATGTAAGCTGCTTCGCCAAGATCCTTCATTGAAAAACTATTATTCAAATGTTCCTTGAGACTATTAAGAAGGTCTACATCATTCCCAATCAACAATATGTCATCTACATATATTATTAAGAATGCTACAGAGCTCCCACTCACTTTCTTGTAAATACAAGCTTCTCCATAAGTCTGTATAAAACGTGATTACCTTATCAAAACATTGATTCCAACTTTGGGATGCTTGCTTCAATCCATAGATGGACCTTTGAAGTTTGCATACCTTGTTAGAATTTTTAGGATCGACAAAACCTTTGGGTTGCATCATATACAACTCTTCATCAATGTCTCCATTGAGGAATGCTATTTTGACATCCATCTGCCATATCTCATAATCATAATATGCAGCGATTGCTAACATAATCCTCACAGATTTTAGCTTCGCTACTGGTGAGAAAGTCTCATCGTAGTCAACTCCTTGAATTTGTCGAAACCCCTTTGCGACAAGTCGAGCTTTATAGACAGTAACATTACCATCAGCATCTGTTTTCTTCTTGAAAATCCATTTGTTCTCGACAGCCTTCTGGCCATCCGGTAAGTCCACCAAAGTCCATACTTGGTTTTCGTACATGGATCCAATCTCGGATTTCATGGCTTCTTGCCATTTATTGGAATCTGGGCTCATCATCGCTTCCTCATATGTCTCAGGGTCATCGGTGTTGTCCACCAACATGACACTCATAACGGGATCATACCAATCTGGAGTGGTACGAGTTCTCGTTGACCTGCGAGGCTCTGTAGCAACTTCAACCGAAGTTTCATGATCATCATCATTAGCTTCCTCTCTTATTGGTGCAGGCACCACAGGAACTTCTTCCGGTGCTGCGCTACTCGCAATTTCGAGAGAAGGTTCGACAACCTCGTCGAGTTCTACTTTCCTTCCAGTCACTTCTTTCGAGATAAATTCCTTCTCTAGAAAGGATCCATTCTTGGCAACGAAGATTTTGCCTTCGGATCTATGATAGAAGGTATACCCAATAGTTTCCTTCGGGTATCCTATGAAGACGCATTTTTCCGCTTTGGGTTCAAGCTTGTCCGGCTGTAACTTCTTTACATAGGCTTCGCATCCCCAAACTTTAAGGAACGACAATCTAGGTTTCTTCCCAAACCATAATTCATACGGTGTCGTTTCAACGGATTTAGATGGTGCCCTATTTAAAGTGAATGCGGCTGTTTCTAATGCATAACCACAAAATGATAGCGGTAAATCTATAAGTGACATCATAGAACGAACCATATCTAAGAGAGTTCGATTACGATGTTCGGACACACCATTACGTTGTGGTGTTCCCGGCGGTGTCCATTGTGAAAGTATTCCGCATTTCTTCAAATGCTCGCCAAACTCGTAACTTAGATATTCACCTCCACGATCAGAACGTAGAAATTTAATCTTCTTGTTACGTTGATTCTCTACCTCACTTTGAAATTCCTTAAACTTCTCGAAAGTTTCGGACTTATGTTTCATGAAATAGATATACCCATATCTACTCAAATCATCCGTGAAGGTAAGAACATAACGATAACCACCACGCGATGCTACACTCATTGGACCACACACATCGGTATGTATGATTTCCAATAAGTCTGTAGCTCGCTCCATCATACCAGAAAATGGAGTCTTAGTCATTTTACCCATCAGACATGCTTCGCATCTATCAAGTGATTCGAAATCAAGTGATTCAAGAAGTCCATCGGAATGGAGTTTCTTCATACGCTTCACTCCAATGTGACCAAGACGACAGTGCCACATATAGGTCGAATTATCGCTCGATTTCAAATGTTTAGCCTCAATGTTATTAATATGTGTATTTCCACTATCGAGATTCAATAAGAATAGACCATCTATAAAAGGTGCATGTGCATAAAACGTATTACTCATATAAATCGAACAACCATTATTCTCGGTCTTAAACAAGTAACCGTCTCGCAATAAACAAGATCCTGATATAATGTTCATGCTCAACGCAGGCACCAAATAACAATTATTTAAGTATAAAACTAATCCCGATGGTAGATGAAGGGGTAGCGTGCCGACCGCGGTCACATCAACCTTTGATCCGTTTCCCACGCGCATCGTCACCTTGTTCTTCGCTAGCTTTCGTTTATTCTGCAGCACCTGTTTCGAGTTACAAATATGAGCAACCGAACCAGTATCAAATACCCAGGCACTACTACGAGTACTAGTGAGATACACATCAATAAGATGTATATCAGATATACCTTTCTTCTTGATGTTGCCGTTCTTCAAATCCGCCAAGTACTTTGGGCAATTCTGCTTCCAGTGACCTTCTCCCTTGCAGTAAAAGCACTCAGTATCAGGCTTAGGTCCAGCCTTGGTCTTCTTCGTCGGCGTGGTAACTTTCTTACCACCCTTCTTGAAGTGTCCCTTCTGCTTAGACTTGCCTTTCTTGAATTTGGTGGTCTTATTGACAACAACACTTGGTGCTCTTTCTTGATCTCCACTTCTGCAGATTTCAACATGGCAAAGAGTTCTGGCAACGTCTTGTTCATGTTTTGCATGTTGTAGTTCATCACAAAGTTCTTGTAACTTGGTGGTAGTGATTGGAGGACACGGTAAATCCCCAAAGCATTAGGAATCACAATACCCAAGCTTTGAAGTTTGTTTGCGTGCCCAGACATCTTAAGCACATGCTCACTGACGGAGCTGCCCTCTTCCATCTTGCAGTTAAAGAACTTTTCAGAAGCCTCATAGCTTTCAATTGCCGCATGAGTCTCAAAGATCAATTTGAGATCCTCGACAATATCATATGGGTCTGAATTCTCAAACCTTTTCTAAAGCTCCGATTCTAAACCATACAAGATAGCACACTGAACTGTGGAGTACTGAGTCTTCCGAGTGAGGTAAACATTCTTTACTTCATCGGGAGCATCAGCTGCAGGTGGGTCACCCAGCGGTGCATCCAGCACATAGGTCAAATTACCAGCTGTGAGGACAATCCTCAAATTGCGGAACCAATCCGCGAAGTTGCTTCCATTGTTTTTCAACTTTTCTTTCTCTAGGAACGCGTTAAAATTGATGGTAGGGGCTGCCATTGATCTACAACATATTTGCAATAGTTTAGACTAAGTTTATGACAAATTGAGTTCAAATTAATAATAAAATTAATCTAGGTGAACTCCCACTCAAAACAATATCCCTCACATTGTTTTAGTGATCACACAAACCAAATCCACCACATCAACACCGATCATCACGAGAGTTGATATAGTTTCAATGGCGAACAATCGACATGTTCATCATATCTACTATATGATTCATGCTTTACCTTTCGGTGATCCGTGTTCCGAGACCATGTCTGTACATTCTAGGCTCGTCAAGATCAAACCTTAGTTTCCGCATGAGCAAATCTGGCTTGCTCACGTTGTATACACTTGCGGATCTAACACACCCGATCATCACGTGGTGCTTCGAAACAACAAGCTTTAGCAACAGTGCTAACTAAGGGTGAACACTTTATGACTTGAAATTCATGTGCATGAGGGATCATCTTATAATGCTACCGTCGTCTACTAAGCAATACAAGATGCATAAATGATTAACATCACATGCAATTCATAATATGTGATATGATATGGCCTTTCTTCTTTGTGCTTCCGATCTCCATCTTCTAGCACGAACATGATCTCCATCATCACCGACATTGCATCAAGGTCAATGACGCTTCTCCATGGTTGTCGTCCACCGGCTTCAACTATTACAACTACTTTGAATAGACATGCGGGTCTTAACATAAATTAAAGACAACCATATGGCTCCTTCCGGTTACCAACTTACAATAAGGAACATTGCATACATCAAATATAATCACAATCATGGCCATATCACATCACAGCACACCCCTGCAAACCAAAGTTAGACGCCTCTACTTTCTTTGCATATTTTACGTGGTTTGGGGCTTTCAATAAGTGTCGTTCTAACTTACGAACATGAACCACAACATTGATACTAGTATTGTTAATCACCCGTTGTAAATTGGATCTTAACTATGCTAGGAGAAACAGGCACCCGCAAAGCCACTTATGCAATACAAGTTGCATGTCAAGCGTGGAGCAAGTCTCATGAACGATGTCATGTAAGGTTAGCCCGGGCCGCTTCATCCCAACATACCGCAAGATGCAAAGTACACAAGAAGCAATCGACAATAAAAGCATCAACGCCCACAATGACCATTGTGTTCTACTCGTGCAACAGATCTACATATAGACACGGCTCTGATACCACTGTAGGGTTTCGTAGCATGAAAAACAAAAAATTTCTACCGCATACAAACAAACAAGCCAGGATCTATCTACTAGATTGTAGCAACGAGTCGATAAAATAACTCACCCTCGAAGATTCCAAAGTGTTTAACGAGAGCGGATTCTCGTGGGTGATGTAGTCGTACTCTTTCCGATCTCAAGATCGCGTAAACGATCCTTCCGGCGCTGCGTTCCGGCAGCGCTCCCGTAGTCGGTCACACGTTCGGTACTCGACGAAGACCTTCCTCTCCCTTGTTCCAGTAGGCAGCGGAGGTTGTAGCACTCTCCTCGCGATTCCGGCAGCACAACGGCGTGGTACCGGAATTAGAGGGGAGATCTCGCAGGGCTTCGCCTTAAGCCGGAGCGAGTATGGTGGAGTATGAGAGAGTCCCTCAATGATCTAGGGTTTAGACACGCCGAGGAGGCGGCTAAGCCGGCGGCTAGGGTTGATAGGTGGCGGCGGTGGTTTGCCCTAGGGCGGCGGCGGCGGCAGCAGGTGGCGGCGCCGACGGCTTAGGGTTTGGAGGAGAGGATCTTGTGTGTCTCTAGGAGGGAGCCCTGCCCCTCCTTATATAGGTGGAGGGGCCGGCCGACCAAGGGGAGGGAGAGGAGTCCCTCCCCAACTCGGCTTGGGTGGTGCGCCGCCGGTTGGAGGAGGGAACTCCTCCCCAACTCGGTTTTCCACTCCTCCTCCTCTTTCCAAAAACTGCCGTTTGACTTTCAAACTAGCCGTTTGACTTTTCAAACTAGGATTTGAATAAACCCTCTATTTTGATCAGCGATGACACCGAGTACATGATGCAATCATACCAACTTGATATAACACATTCATGTACCCTTCCCCCCGGAGTGCCGGACATTCCGGAACCTTCTAGAACATTCCCGATGAAAACACCGGAACCATTCTCCAAGTCCGAAACGGGACTTTCCTTATATGAATCTTATTCTCCGGACCATTCCGGATCTCCTCGTGATATCCCGAATCCCATTCGAGACTCCGAACAACATTCGGACTCTTTCTCATCATTCCATAACTACTCAAACAACGTCGAATCCTTAAGTGTGTCTCCCTACGGTTCGTGAATTACGCGGACATGATCGAGACACTTCTCCGATCAATAACCAATAGAGGAATCTGGAAATTCATATGGCTCCCACATATTTCTACGATTACTTTGCGATCGAATGAACCACTTACATATGATACCAATTTCCCTTTGTCTCACGATAGTTTACTTATCCGAAGTTTTGATCGTCGGTATCTCTGCATACCTAGTTCAACCTCGTTACCGATAAGTACTCTTTTCTCGTTCCCGTGATATGTGATCCCTTGTGAGCCAGTCACATGCTTGCAAGCTAATTGGATGACATTTCACCGAGAGGGCCCAGAGTATATCTATCCGTCATGTGGATGGACAAATCCCAATCTTAATCCATGTGTTTCAACCAATACTTTCCGAACACTCAATGCCACCTTTATAGCCACCCAGTTACGGTGTGGTGTTTGATGTCATCAAAGCATCCATCCGGTAAAGGTGATATGCATGATCTCATGGTCGAAGGAATTAGGTTACTATGTATCAGAAAGCATATAGCAATTGAACTATTAAAATGACTTGATCTTTATGCTACGCTTATCTATAGGAGTATGTCCACCATATCATTCTCCTAACGATATGATCTTGTTGTTAATAACATCTCAATGTTCATGATAGGGAAACCACAATCATCTATTAACCAACAAGCTAGTATTATATAGAGGCTTTACTAGGGACTCTTATTTTAGTTTACAAATCACACAAGTATCAATGTTTCCTTGTTAATACTATTATAGAATGAATGTAAACATTTATCATAAACACAAAGATATAATAATAACTACATTTATTATTGCCTCTAGGGAATATCTCCAACAGTTGTTCCCCAGGGGCGGTCGCTTCATCAAATTCGGCGAACACCAGGTCTACGTAGCGATGCGCGTGGAGCGCGCATATCCTGAGCACGTCGTCCTGGCACCGGATCCCCCAATGGCACCAGTCGCTGGGAAACCTCACGAACTCGTCTCCATGGAGGTAATGATGACTGCCCAAAACCCCGTAGCTCCCCCAGTTGTTCCAGTGGTAAATGAAAACACAGAAGGAGGAAATCATGAGGAAACGCCAAGGGCTGCAAGAACAGCAATGGCGTCGCTGGAGAAACCAGAGAACATAGCTAGGAGAAAAAGAGCTAAGGAGCTGCAGGAAGCGATAGATAGGTTGGCAGAGCCAGTGGCACAAGCAACTGACCCGGCGCGTGTGCAGGCCGAGTTGGAAGAACCCAGGATAAAAGTCTTGGAGAAAGCAAAGGAGCTAGCACAATTACAGCAGGATGTGGATATCACAATGCGAGAGCTTAACTCGGCAAATCGAGTCAAGGGCGCAAAATCCCGGCTTGATGCAACGAGATTAAGAGGAAGGAACCGCAAAAAAGAAATGGAAGATGCGACATCAAAGATAACACTAGAGAATAGAAATAAGACGGCCATGCGTCCGACGTACAACACAGCTGCAGCTAATCTGCGAGCAGCAGAAGCAGCAATGGCAGAATTACCCCACTTGGAAGGGGAAGCAAAGAAAAGGCAGCAAGAACGAGTCAATGAGTTAGTAAAAGAAGCCAGCATGCTGAATGAGGCAAATTACAGAGCAAATCTGGGTATAGCAGGGAGATCACAACTGGTTCACTCGGCAACTCCTCACCCGGAGCACACGGCTGGGCACACGGCATCCTCACCCGGAGCGGCACCCAGGTCGAGAAAAGAAAAAAGTGTGGATTCTGGAAGAAACAAGCAGATTGTCGCCTATGATCCGGCAGTAGTTCAAGGAAACCCGGCGCATACGCAAGGGGCAAAAAGAAATAATCCCCGAGAAAATGAAAACCAGGAAAAAATTGGACAGAGAAATGGCAACGGAGGGAAAAAATTGCGCCTCATACTCGGCGCACAACTCACTCGGCGGGAGGAGGAAATCCAGCTCCGAATAACGCACCAACTCAGCCAGAAAGAAGACAGCAGAGCACGGGAAAAGCAGTTCAACAGCCGGCTGACCCGAACCCGAATAAGTATAATGATGGTTACTCGGCTATGGTAAATGACGGGTATGAGCTGCCGGATCATGCATATCAAGCAATGGGAGAAAGATACGGAGGTAGGAACCTTCAGCCGGATGATGCCAGGCTGAAGCTTGACCGCATAAAAATGGCGGAGATAATTGAATCACAAGGTTCGCAGGGTCCAGCATGTTTTGGCCCAAGGATCATGAAGGAGCCACCGGTGCCAAATTTCCAGCTGGCCAGAGGGAAAAAAACATATGATGGAAGCACAAAGCCATAGGATTGGCTCGTAGATTATGGAACCGATGTGAAGATCGCGCAGGGAAACTTGAGATGGGCAGTACGTTACGTACCGCAGATGCTGGAAGGGCCAGCTCGGGTATGGTTGAACAATTTTCCACCCGGAAGCATCAACAGCGGGATTGATTTTCACGACGCCTTCATGAGCAATTTCACGAGCACTTACAAGAGGCCGAATCGCCCACAACAACTAGCAGTGTGCAAGCAAAGACCGAATGTGATAAACAGGGAGTTCCTCACGAGGTGGTGTACGATGCGTAACTCTTGTGAAGGGGTAATCGAGTCACAAGAAATCGCATGGTTTGCACAAGGATGTAGACATGGGAGTGTGCTATGTCAAAGGTTACAAAGAGATATGCCGGCAAGCCTAGCAGAGACGATAAGAATCGCGGACTCGTACGCGTTAGGAGATTCGACTCAGCCGCTGCTCATGTCGGCAGACGGGATGACTGAGACTCAGATGTATGACGCTGCCGGGTCGCAAAGGCGCCAGGAGAGATCCGAATACAGAAGCAAGAGAAGAGACGAGAGGCCGGATTACAGGTATGGTTCGGCTCAGGTTGCAGCAGTGGGTCAGGATCATCCAGATGCTGGAAGCAGTCAGCGTCAAAGGACAAATGGTCAACAACAATGGTTGCCAAAGAATGACGGCAAAAGGCCATATGATCAGAGGAAACAATATCAGGACCGACAAAAATACACCTATGAGATGATGTTGGACCAGCCGTGTAATTTTCACACGCCAAGTCCGAGTAAGCCGGAAAATCACTCAACAAGGCAATGCACGTGGTTTCAGAAAGGAGACAGAGTGGACTCGCCGAATAAGCAGCGAATAAGCAGCCATGCTGGGTAACTACCTGAACTTTAAAGCCAAAATACTTGGCCGACAAAGGAACTGTGTGCCAAATTCTAAGATAGGCCGCTCAGGCAGATATGAAACAAGAAAGAGAGCCAATTGCATTCGCAGGAAGATGGTGGGTCTACAGATGGAAGGTAGAAAGAAACGAGGAAAAGAAGGTGCTCACAGGAAGAGCAAAACCGCGTTCAAAGTGTGAAATAAAAACCACCCGCTCGCCAGCTTGAGGGGTGGGGGAAATCTCACCGGTGGGGAGACGGCAATCCACTTGCAGTGGAATGCTTCTGGTGGAGCGGAGCTACTCCACCTCTTCGGTGGAGAACTTAGAGCCTTCCCAACCACCGCGCTCTCCGGAGGGAACCTCCTGTTCCTCAGCACCATCAGCGCCGTCACGAGCATACATGGGATCGTCGGAGTCTGTCTCCTCCACGGAAAGGAGAGGCTTGGAACAACGAGGACCCGTGCTGAAATCGAAAGAGGGCAGGGGCAATCGCAGCACTAGAGCAAGAGGGAGAAGGAACCGCAAAGGAGGCAGTTCAATCTTGCAGGCGCGAGGAAGAAGAAAGGCTAATGAAACTGAACGGGCGTGGGGGAAGTGGAAACCCCCAACCCCTACTTAAGGGTAGTAAAAACCCCCATAGTGGGATCTAACTGCGCCGTGCGGCCAGCATGTGGCCATGTACCAGGTACTTATGAGAAGGGGTCGCCGGAGAAGTGGCAGATGACGGTGGCGCTCGGTTGATGTACTTGCCGAAGCTCTGGTGCACGCGCGGCCAAGCGAGCTGCACTGGGAGATGCAGGGGGAGATGGGGAGCACGCACGTCTGGACTAGGAGGCAAGGGGTGGTCGGACAGCGCCGGATTTCGCCGGAGTAGCTCGTCGGGGCAGGGGTTTCGAGCTAGCGATTCGGGCAGCCTGGTGGCCGAGAGAAGGCGATGTTTGGGGGGGGGAATGGAAGAGAGGGCATAGGCGTTTATGTACGCGTGATTACTGGCGAGAATTGATCGCTCATTGACGTGAATTCATTGGGGGTCTAACTGCGGCTGTAAACGGCGATGAACGATGGGAAACGGTCGACGCGGGTGGAAGAGAAGACTGACAGCGTGGGGCCTGGCTGTCTGCGAGAGAGAGGGAGTGGGTATGGGGTCCACTGATCAGCGACTTTGCGGGTGTGGTTTCTGGTGAAAAACGATTCAGGGGGGAGGGAAATAAGATGGGCTGCACTACTGGGCTGGACTGGGCCTACTAGTGGGTTGGGTTCGTTTCCATTTTTTTTTGTACAGAATGTTTTTCTTTTTCCTTTTCTATTTATAAGATTTGGTTTTTATTCAAACAATTCAAACACTACTTGAATTCAAACTTCTACCAAACTTTGTGTACATTTTAATACTGTTATTTAATATATTCTAAAGTAAAATTTAGAATAATTCTTTTATTCTTTTTAGGGTCTATTATTTTATTAAAAATAGACATTTTTCTTTATTTCAAATAGGATTTAAATATGTTTTAAAACTCTATTTGAAATCTAAATTTTTACCAAACCTTTTTCAGTAGGTTTTATTTGAAAATAATCTACTTTGAATTATTATTTAAAATACTTTATTATGTTTTTAATGTTCATTTAAAATGGAAAATGTCTTTACCTAAATGAAATTTGGATAATAATAAATCCTCATGATTTTATTTAAATAACTCTTTTTATTAAACAAAAATATTTTATTTTATTTGTTTGGCCAAGTTTTAATTTGGCTTTTTAAAATAGTCCTTATTTATTTATTTATTTCTTCCTTTGCTTATAAAAACCATATCTTTATTTAAAGATCCAAAAATGGTGATTCCAACTATTATAATTTTATTTATTATTTGTTTATCTTTTTAAATCCCTTTAGGATTCTATTTGATCAAAATAGGTTTTGATGTTTCCATTTGGAATCAAAAAGTTTCTTTTCACCCTAAATTTCAACAATTATTTATTTTGTTTATTTATTTTTCACATTTCAAAATTTGGAAAATTTTGGGATGTGATAGGCTACCACCCTTAAAATAAATATCGTCCCGGGATTTGGGAAGGATAGAGGTTACAAGTTGGCTTCAAGGAAATTAGGGTACTACCACCCTTAAAAGAAAGTCTCATAGGGTTATATTGATGGCTCACTTGAGTATGGGTTCAATACTTGATATCTAAACAAGGAATCCTTATTTGACTCAACTGAGTTAACTAATTCCTGACATCCACTTCTTCTATTTCTTCAAGGTTCCCATTCATGTCAATGTGGTTCACATGTCCTTCCTGGGTCACATTGGAGTCATTTCCTTTGGAGTTTCTAGCATCCTTTTTCTTTTTATTCTCAGGACAGTCTGATGCATAGTGTCCAAGTTCCTTAAAATTATAGCACTACAACTGGCTAATTTCTTTCTTCCTAGAAGTGTCATGTTGGTTCTGACCAAGGTCATCTCCATTGCCAGTATCATTAACATTATTATCACTTCCATTGTTGTTGTGGTGATACTGATGTGGTTCAGAATCTTCATTGCTCCTTTTGAATGAACGCTTCTTTTGTGATGATCCTGAGTGATACTTGAGTTTATGCTTCCTCTTTCTGTTCTCAACTTGACTCATCTTATTTTCCAAGATGGTGGCTTTGTCACAGAGTGATTGATAAGTTGGGACATAGGCAACAGACAGCTGCAGGTTCAACTCATCATTAACTTCATCCGGTGCATAGCGTGCCATATTGTTGAATTCTTCAATGTACTCAGCCACACTGAGGTGACGCTATTTCATATTGTGAAACTCCT
This sequence comes from Avena atlantica, assembly GCA_910589765.1. Lineage (NCBI taxonomy): Eukaryota > Viridiplantae > Streptophyta > Magnoliopsida > Poales > Poaceae > Avena > Avena atlantica. Next base: position 47,176,463 of record OU342739.1, read on the forward strand.
TTTTCTTCAAGTTCATCACTCCAGATGAGATGTGAGCTGTACGGAAACCATCCTCAAAAATAGCCCAAGTCACATCCTCAAGGGGAGTGGTGATCTGAAAGTTGTCCCACCATGTTGCTGCTGGTCCTTCAAGCAAATATGCTGCAGACCTAACTTTCTCTTCATCGGTGCAGCCAACAGTCACTAAGTCCTTGTTCACAGAACATAACCAGTCATTGACTACCATTGGATCAGTTGTTCCAGAGAACCTTTCAGGCCTTAGCTTTAGAAACCTGGTGAGCATGTCATGTGCTGGAGGATTATTCTGATTGTTGCTGTTGTTGTTGTTGTTCTTGTTATTGTTATTTTGATTCTGATTTTGCATAAACTGCGTCATCATCTGCATAAGTTGAGCTTGAGCAGTAGCCAACTACTGCATCTCGGGAGTGATGTTGTTGTTGTTGTTTTGGTTGGGGTTGGCACGACGGGGCGGCATCTGTTGGTTTGATAGGGATAAGTAATGATGGATAGGTCTAAAGAAGTTCTACCACACAACCCAAAACAATAAAGTTCAATCAAACAATCAACAAGTAACTATTCACTTAACAACTTATGAGCTTAACCCATGAGTTGAAGGAAAACAACAAGTTTTCTTGAAACCATCAACCTAGTATAGTCATACCTCATAGGTCAATATGATCCATACACTACCATGATATCAATATTTTTGGTAGGCAATCTAATGTCTCTTGGTTTTTCACTTATAGTCCTTAGTGATGTCTAAGTTGAAGTCTTTGGTGAAGCTAAAGTTGAAGTCATTGGTGTTGGTGAAGTCTTTGCTCATGGTGGAGGCTTTTTCCATCAAGTTGAAAAAGGAAGAGATGTAGAATCGAATACAAAAAGGTTGAGGAAAGAATTTACAAGTTTGTTTGTAAATAAGTTTTAGAACAAATACAACTCCTATTTTTCTAAGGGGTTTTGTCCAATCCTAGGGTTACAATCCTACAGACAACAAAGTGCTCTGATACCATCTGTAGCGGTCCCAACCTTTAATAAGGTAGAGATCCCTGTGTTTAGTCCCTGGATCAATAGCTAGCATCCACACTTAAGATGTAATATCAAGAAATAAAGGTCATATTACAACTTTATAACCAGGAATAAAATAATTCATTACTTCTTATGTAGCTCATTTGGCTATCACATTACAATGCCCCAGAATATCTATATAGCATGGAGTCCTTCATCTTCAAAGTGCCACAGGCAGTCATGTTGGTTGTAGACTTGTAATCCTATTCAACACACTTCACTAACATCAAACAAACCTTCAACATAATAAGTTGCAGCCACAAGGGTCAGTACATTTGAATTGTATTGGAAAGTTTCACTACTATGTAGAAATAAGTGGATCCTATCATTACATGCATATTTGGCTAAGTCGGGTTTAGTCTCATTTGCAGAAAGCAATATAGTTTTATCCTCTCTTTTCAAAAATAGTTTTGATCTTTTGAAAATATTTTTGAACTCCTTGGAAAACTCCAAGTGCTTCTAATCCCTTGTTGTCACCATCAAGTTTTACTTTGAGAAATGGGAATGTTGAGATCTTCCATAGCTTCAGGCCTTAGTTGCTCAGAGTTTTCCATAACCGGGGACACGGCTAAGTACTTATAATTTGATCTTCTGCAGAAGTTGTACACTTTACCCACATGACACAATCTCGTCTTGACGCCACCAGTGGCCGCTGGATAAGTACTCACCAAATGGAGTACTGGCAGATCGAGAATATGACAAAGTCTTTCCATAGAAGTCCTCCCAATACAGAATGCTAGCTTGTCTTCCAGGCACCAATGTAAGGATATATTTTCCTATGCACCATTCTAGTTAACCTGAAGATGCCAATGCATGGGTCTTCCACTATGTTGTTGACTAAGCCAGAACCCATTTAGCATGTGGCTGTACACGGAAGCCACTGTACGAGAAACATGTTCAATCTCTAAGTCCCTGGGTGGTTTTCTTGTAGTGCACATACACAAAGATATCCATATAAACATGGTTCCCTTTCTTGCCACCTTGTCCAAAATTGAGTATCCTCTTTCCACCCAGGTGGTTCATTGAGTACTTGTTTTATTATATAAAACATATATTTTTCCAACACTTCATATAATCATATCATGTATCCCATCCCAAATATAGCAGGGCTAAGCATACTACAACTACAATGTTTTCACTACGGAAGATATAAGGATATCCTAATAGGATATAGCATAGCATAGAAATATAGTAGTCCTATCATGCATGTTACAAAAATCCACTAAGGGTAATGAAAATAGTAGGACATGGATGATAATGTCACTTGCCTTTTTAGTAGGGAATATTGGTTTACTCCTTGATCTTGCGAATATCACACTCTTCTAACTTCACTACAATTCAATCAAGCAAACATATATTCAACTAGCATTCAAACACTTTATCACATAAATTGACAAAAACATGGCAATGCATGCAAGCATACAAAAGATGGCTTTATTTGTAAAAGTGGTTTCTATTAGGCTCTAAACATTTTAAATCACATCTTGGTCATTTAAAAAACTGGTAAAACCATTTAAATTCAAGTTGGTGAAAATGGCCACTCTAAGGCATTTTTGTTTTGCTTGGAATGATTTAAATCAAAATGATAATCCTTAGTGGTTGTAAAATATTTTTAAACACAACATGTTAGTGTTTTAAGGTCAAGTGTTTAATATTAAAACTATTTGCAAAAGGTTTCAGCCCATAAACCACTTTTATACCAAAGTGATATTTTATGTTGTTGGAAATGCCTTTTAGCAAAGTAATAATTTTACAGGGTTCATCAAATATATTTTTAAATCTCAAAACTTGGTGTTTAGGGTCAGAGAGTTTAATTCAAATCATTTTCCAAAGACTATACTCAAAAAGTATTTTAACACATAATCAATATTTTTATTTGACTAGAAATGTTATAATTCAAAGATTTATTCTTTAACTTCACAAAATACATTTTTAAATCCATAAGTTGGTTCCTATGGTTTGTAGGTTCAAAAAAATCCATTTGCCAAAGATTTTATCATAAAAAAATTTCTAGAATAATTTTTATATCCAAATTATGCCTACACAAATTTCTGCAAAACAAACTAAGTTTCCAGAAGCAATTCATTAAACAAAGTGCATGGTTGGAAAGTACTTGTTCTGCTGATTCAATTGATATAAAATTTGCAAAATTTGGACATGTGGATTAAAAGTTATGAATTTTGCAAGTTTGCACATCTAATAGATCAAAATTTCAGTTTTAAACAAACTCTGAACGCGTGGCGCTTTCTTACGGGACGATACCTCTTTGGGTGGATCGAGCTATACTGGCCGCAGGATCTCATTTAAATCGCACGACACAGATCGATGCATACCCTTCAATTAAAATCTAATCCTATTCCTTCGATCCAGATCCAACGGACCGCAGCAGCTCGACCATGGACTGGCGGCGCCGGATGGAAGCGCACGCTTATACGGGGAGGTTGCCAAGGAACTAGGTCGCGCGGGAGAGGGAGAGGATGCTCACCAGACTCGCAGGAGTGTGGCGAAGCTCAAGGTGGGGTCAGTTCATCGAGGGGCACTCGGGGGTAGCGGGGATTGCTCACCGGAGTTCGCGGCGGCGCCAGGTGCTTCTGTTCGTCATCGGGGGTGAGATTGTAGGCCACCAGAAGGAGAAAGAAAGGGTGTGTTAGACACGTGTGGGTGTGGAGGTCACGAAGGCATCAACGGGAGGGACAGGGGCGGACGGTACTTACAGGAAGGGGTCGCCGGAGAAGTGGCAGACGACGGTGGCGCTCGGGTGATGTCCTTGCCGAAGCTCTGGTGCACGCGCGGCCAAGCGAGCTGCACTGGGATATGCAGGGGCGATGGGGAGCACACACGTGTGGACTAGGAGGCAAGGGGTAGTCGGACGGCGCCGGATTTCGCCGCAGTAGCTCGTCGGGGCAGGGGTTTCGAGCTAGAGATTCGGGAAGCCTGGTGGCCGAGAGAAGGCGATGTTTGGGGGGAATGGAAGAGGGTGCATAGGAGTTTATGTACGCGTGATTACTAGCGAGAATTGATCGCTCATTGACGCGAATTCATCGGGGTTTAACTATGGCTGTAAACAGCGATGAACGATGGGAAATGGTCGACACGGGTGGGAGAGAAGACTGACAGCGTGGGGCCTGGCTGTCTCTGAGAGAGAGGGAGTGGGTATGGGGTCCACTGATCAGCGACTTTGTGGGTGTGGTTTCTGGTGAAAAACGATTCGGGGGGGAGGGAAAGAAGATGGGCTGCGCTGCTGGGCTGGACAGGGCCTGCTAGTGGGTTGGGTTCATTTCTATTTTTTTTGTACAGAATGTTTTTCTTTTTCCTTTTCTATTTATCTGATTTGGTTTTTATTCAAACAATTCAAACACTATTTGAATTCAAACTTCTACAAACTTTGTGTAGATTTTAACACTGTTATTTAATATATTCTAAAGTCAAATTTAGAATAATTCTTTTATTCTTTTTAGGGTCTATTATTTATTTAAAAATAGACATTTTTATTTATTTCAAATAGGATTTAAATATGCTTTAAAACTCTATTTGAAATCTAAATTTTTACCAAACCTTTTTCAGTAGGTTTTATTTGAAAATAATCCACTTTGAATTATTATTTAAAACACTTTATTATGTTTTTAATGTTCATTTAAAATGGGAAATGTCTTTACCTAAATGAAATTTGGATAATAATAAATCCTCATGATTTTATTTAAATAACTCTTTTTATTAAAAAAAAATATTTTATTTTATTTGTTTGGCCAAGTTTTAATTTGGATTTTTAAAATAGTCCTTATTTATTTCTTCCTTTGCTTATAAAAACCATATCTTTAGTTAAAGATCCAAAAATGGTGATTCCAACTATTATAATTTTATTTATTATTTGTTTATCTTTTTAAATCCCTTTAGGATTCTATTTGATCAAAATAGGTTTTGATGTTTCCATTTGGAATCAAAAAGTTTCTTTTCACCCTAAATTTCAACAATTATTTATTTATTTTATTTATTTTTCACATTTCAAAATTTGGAAATTTTTGGGATGTGATAGCCATCCACAAGTGAAATACACAAGGTAAACCATAGAAATGGGCCTTGTGTAACCACTCAACAAAAATCCATCCAAGCAATTACCATTTCACCCAGGAGTTTCATTCACTTAGTTATTTTATTAATCAAAACTTAGTCATAGACTTTAATTGCACAATATCATAGTATGAATATTCCACCCTTGCATTCTAATAGCTAGGCTATGCATACTAGCATAACTTGTCTCTTATCTTAGGAAGATTCCTACCAAGATATATTCTATAGGATCTACTATAGCATAGCAATATATAAAGATAGTCCTATCATGCATTTTAGTGCAAAAATATCACTAATGCAATATTGAAAATGTATGACTTTTGATGACCAAAGTATCACTTGCCTTTTTGGTAGAGAAACTAGGTACACTCCTTGATCTTGCAATTGTCACACTCTTCAAAGTTCACTACAATTCAATCAAGCAAAGCACACATTAAAAACTAGAATTCAAACAATTCACCACATAAAATGATAAAAACAAGGAAATGCATGCAAGCATGCAAAAAGGTTGTTTTATTTGAAAAGTGGTTTCTCACAAGGTTCTAACATTTCAAAACACCTATTGGTCTTTTATAAAAGTGGGAAAATCCTTTAAAATCAAGTTAGTGAAAATAGCCTTTTTAAATCAGGGGGTTCGAATCAAATCCATTTGCAAAAGGTTTTACTCAAAAATCATTTTAGAACAATTTTTATACTCAAAATAGTCCTACAAATGTTTCTGCAAAGCACCTAATTTTTCAGAAGCAAAAGACCAAACCAGGGACATGTTTGCAAAGTTTACATTTTTCTGAATCCATTGATATAAAATTTGCAAATTTTGGACATACAGATCAAAAGTTGTGATTTTTGCAAACTCAAACCACTAATAGATAAAATTCCGTTTTTAAAACAACAGAAAGCCACGTGTGTGTTTCTAATTGGCTGGTACCGCTTCGGGTGGATCGAGCAACGTGGCCCGCAGAATCAAACTGAAATCGCATGGCGCAGATCAGCTCGTACCGTTTCGTTAAGTGATCTAATCTATAGCGTTAGATTTAGATCCAACGATCTAGAGCGCACTGACCAAGATCTAGCGGCGCTGACGACGGCGCGCGGCGGCGGCGCGTAGGGTGGTGACGGTCCGACGATTCTAGGGGGTCAGGGGGTGGGTGCACTAGCTTACCATGCCCACGAGGTCACGACGATGCTCAACATGGCAGTGGTTGGCGAAGGGGCACACGAGGTCGATGAGGATTGCTCGCCGGAGCTAGCGTCGGCGTCAGGAACGCACTGGCATCGTCAGAGGCGAAGTTACGAGGCACGAGAAGACAAACCAGAGGTGGCTTTAGAGCGTGAGAGGGAGGAGAGTGCGAGAGCATCAATGAGAGGGAGAGGGGCGGTCAGAGCTCACCGGAAAACCTTGCCGGAGTCGTGCCCGTCATCGGTCATTTACAGCTGAAGACGAAGGCGAGTCTCTAGGGCACGCGTGTCACATCCAAAAAAATCCAAATTTAGAAATGCGAAAAATAAATAAACAAAAGAATTAATTATTGAAATTTAGGGTGAAAAGAAACTTTTTGCTTCTAAATGGAAACATCAAAACCCTTCTTGAACAAATTTGAATGAAAAGGAAATCCAACAAAATTTCAATCAAGTGAAATGCATTCATCAATGAATGTATCTTGAAATTTAAACACTTGGAAAAGTTAAATCAAAAACCCTAAAACCCTAATGGAATAAATCATTTCCAAGATCTCTCTCTAAGACTATGGATTTGATCCATATAAAAATTCATCAACAAACATTTATAAATGATAAAAAATGATAAATAAAAATATTATAGAACCATAGAAATTGGTTTCATTTAATTTGGAGCAATAAATAAAAACTTATGAATTTAAAAAGACAAAAAGAAATAATTTCCAAGGCTAATAAAGATCCTAACTAAAATCCATATCAAATTATGAGAAAATTAATCCTAAAGGGATTTAAAAAGATAAACAAATATTAATTAAAATTATACAAAGTGGAATCACCAATTTTGGATCTTTAAATAAAAAGATATGGATTTTATAGGGCAAAGAAAGAAATAAATAAATAAGGAATATTTAAAAGACAAATTAAATCTTGGCCAAATAAATAAGAAAATGGAATAAAGATAATAAAAATAAAATAAAGGGATAAAGAATATTCAAATAAAATTCTATGGCATTAACCAAATTCAATTCTATTTAAATAGAGACAAATCCCTAATGTAAATGATTAATTAAATCACGAGAAAATAATAAATTGGAATTTGCCCAAGTGGAACAAAAGTTATCTAATTAACTGAAAAGAAATAAAGAATTATTTGAATAAAATTTATATGGGTTTAAAAACATATTTGATTTTATTTGAATAAAGACAAATGCCCAATTTAAATAAATATTAAAACATATTAAAATATTTTAAATAATTCAAAGTGAACTATTTAACACACTAATGAATAAATAAAACCTAATGAAAAAGGTTTGGTAAAAATTGGAATTCAAATAGAAGTTTGAAAACATATTTAAACCTTATCTAAATAATGAAAAAATGTCTATTTTTAAATAAATAATAAAGCATAAGAGAATATAAGAAATTATTCTAAAATAGAATTTAAAATACATTGTTAAACAGTGTAAAAACCTACTTGAAACTTTGGAAATTTTTTGAAATCAAATGAAAGTTTGAAATCATTTGAATAAATTCAAAACAGAAATCAGAAATGAAAAAGGAAAAAGAAAACAAAGGAGAAAAAAATGAAAATGGACCTGACCCACTAAACCTAACCCAGCCCAGCAAAATCCCTGGTCCAACTAAAGCCCACTCGGCTCACCTCTAACACGCGAAACGCTTTCTCACCAGAACCCCCACACGCACAGTCATTGACTCCATGACCCCACCGTACCCCCTCCTCAGCTCGCTGACTAAGTGACCCCACTGCAGCCAGGTCATCGTCTTCCCCGCGCTAACCTCGCCCCATCCCCCTCTGGGCATTTTCTGCCGTTGAATGCCGGTGTAAATTTGCAGTAACGCCGCGATTAACCAGCCCCGTGACCTCTCCCTCATAACCTCACCCTCCCCCTCTTCCATTCCCCTCAGTCGCCATCTCCTCTCCGCCCCAGGGCTGCCCGAATTTCTTAATCACACATCACTGCCTCCGGTGAGCCTCATCACCGATTCCGGTGAACACAACCACCCCCACTGCCCCTGACTCACCCGAGCATGCTCGCCAGTGTCTCCTGCATCTGCCAGTAGTCTCTGTTTGCCCGCGCATGCCCCACAACCTCGCCTTCGTCTTCGACTGAACGTCGCCGCCTACTACTTCCACTCCGGCGACTCCTCACGGTAAGACCTGACCGCCCCTCCTTTCTGGTTGCTACCCCTACAACCTCCTCTCTCTTGCGCGTCTAATGCCGCTTTCCTTTGTATTCCCGTGGTTTGTAGCCTCGACTCCGACCAGACCCGAGCGCACCCGACGGCAGCATGAACTCCGGCGAGCGATTATCGTCAATGTCGTGCGCCCCTTCGTCGACGACGACCACCCCGAGAATTAGCACTCCACGGTGAACCCGGTGAGCTTATTTTCCATCTCCCTTACTTCCTGGTTGCGCCAAACCATCGTGAGTAGAGCGCACTGTCGCTCGCCGCTGCCCAGCGCCGCTCATCTATGGTTGACGTGCTCTGAGCCGTTGGATTTTGATCCAGTGGATGCGATAGATTGCTTAAGCGAATAGGTACCAGCTAATATGCACCGTTCGGTCTAAATGAGATCCTACGGTTCATGCAGCGCGATCCGCGCGAACCGGTACGCGCCAGTAAGAACGTGACGCGTGGCACAGACTTTGTTTTAAAAACAGAAACATTTCTATTTAGTGTTTGGGTTTGAAAATTCATAACTTTTGATCCACATGTCCGAATTTTGCAAATTTTATATCATTGGAATCAGAAAAAGGAATCCTTTGAAACCATTCCCTTAGTTTAGTAATTTTCCTCTGGAAAATTAGGTGTTTTTGCAGAAAGATTATTAGGGCTATTTTGGTTATAAAATTTATTCTAAAAATGTTTTTAGGGTAAAATACTTTGCAAATGGTTTGATTTAAACTCTTTGACCGTAAACACTAAGTTTTGGATTTAAAAATGTATTTGATTAACCCTAGAAAATTATTACTTTGATTTAAAGGCATTTCTAGTAAAACAAAATAAGGCTTTGATTTAAAAATGATTTTGGGTGAAACCTTTTGTAAATGGATTTGTTTTAAAACACATTGACCATAAACATTAATATTTGTGTTTAAAAACATTTTGGCTAACACTAGAAACTATTCCTTTGATTAAAATCATTTCTAGCAAAACAAAAATGATTTAAATGGCCCATTTTCACTAACCTGTTTTCAAATGACCTTGCCACTTTTATAAATGACCAATAGGTGTTTTAAAATGTTTATAGCCTATTAGAAACCACCTTTACAAATAAAACAACCTTTGCATGATTGCATGAATTTCTTTGTTTCTATTATTTTATGAGTTGAATTGTTTGAATGCTAGTTTTGAATTTGTGCCTTGATTGAATTATAGTGAACTTGAAGAGTGTGACCTTTGCAAGATCAAGGAAACCTATATTCTCTACTGAAAAGGAAAGTGGTGCTTCATACATTTTGTTCTCGTTCTTGTCATTTTGGTATATTATACGATTTTTTTCGATATCGTATGCAAAAGTTACGGCCTTTTTACCGTGGCATGGCTTTTTTTTGCAAATAAAGTCAAAACTCATGTTTGTTAATTTTAGTAGAAGCTATACCACATTACCTACCTAAATATGAAAGGATTTAATTTTTTGAAGTGTTTATCATTTTCTTTTATTTTTTGCAAAACCTAAAAAGGCGATCCACGGGGGGGGGGGGGGGGGTGGAGTTGGTGCAGGATAGTTAGGCGTAGGGCACTAGGGCAAGGTGCCCTACTAATAAGTTTATACATCTGTGGCGCACATGCCATAGTGCGCCACAGAAGTTTGTGGTCGTTTCACAGCAGAGGGGGGCGTGCGCTTAGGCGTAGCGCACCCCCCCCATGTGCGCCACAGATGAGACTAACAACCGTGGCGCACATGACCCTAGTGCGCTACAGATATTTGGCGTGCGGCCAACATGCCCCTGGCCCACACACATCTGTGGCGCACTATAGTCATGTGCGCCACGGTTGTTCTAGGTACTAGTAGGGCACTGCCCACAGGTGAGCCACGCCTGTTTTAGCCGTGGGGCACTTCAACCATGTGAGCCACGGATGTGCTGATTACCTATAGCCGTTTTCCTAGTAGTGAAAACCCTAAAACCCTAATGGAATAAATCATTTCCAAGATCTCTCTCTAAGACTATGGATTTGATCCATATAAAAATTCATCAACAAACATTTATAAAGGATAAAAAATGATAAATAAAAATATTATAGAACCATAGAAATTGGTTTCATTTAATTTGGAGCAATAAATAAAAACTTATGAATTTAATAAGACAAAAAGAAATAATTTCCAAGGCTAATAAAGATCCTAACTAAAATCCATATCAAATTGTGAGAAAATTAATCCTAAAGGGATTTAAAAAGATAAACAAATATTAATTAAAATTATACAAAGTGGAATCACCAATTTTGGATCTTTAAATAAAAAGATATGGATTTTATAGGGCAAAGAAAGAAATAAATAAATAAGGAATATTTAAAAGACAAATTAAATCTTGGCCAAATAAATAAGAAAATGGAATAAAGATAATAAAAATAAAATAAAGGGATAAAGAATATTCAAATAAAATTCTATGGCATTAACCAAATTCAATTCTATTTAAATAGAGACAAATCCCTAATGTAAATGATTAATTAAATCACGAGAAAATAATAAATTGGAATTTGCCCAAGTGGAACAAAAGTTATGTAATTAACTGAAAAGAAATAAAGAATTATTTGAATAAAATTTATATGGGTTTAAAAACATATTTGATTTTATTTGAATAAAGACAAATGCCCAATTTAAATAAATATTAAAACATATTAAAATATTTTAAATAATTCAAAGTGAATTATTTAACACACTAATGAATAAATAAAACCTAATGAAAAAGGTTTGGTAAAAATTGGAATTCAAATAGAAGTTTGAAAACATATTTAAACCTTATCTAAATAATGAAAAAATGTCTATTTTTAAATAAATAATAAAGCATAAGAGAATATAAGAAAATATTCTAAAATAGAATTTAAAATACATTGTTAAACAGTGTAAAAACCTACTTGAAACTTTGGAAATTTTTTGAAATCAAATGAGAGTTTGAAATCATTTGAATAAATTCAAAACAGAAATCAGAAATGAAAAAGGAAAAAGAAAACAAAGGAGAAAAAAATGAAAATGGACCTGACCCACTAAACCTAACCCAGCCCAGCAAAATCCCTGGTCCAACTAAAGCCCACTCGGCTCACCTCTAACACGCGAAACGTTTTCTCACCAGAACCCCCACACGCACAGTCATTGACTCCATGACCCCACCGTACCCCCTCCTCAGCTCGCTGACTAAGCGACCCCACTGCAGCCAGGTCATCGTCTTCCCCGCGCTAACCTCGCCCCATCCCCCTCTGGGCATTTTCTGCCGTTGAATGCCTGTGTAAATTTGCAGTAACGTCGCGATTAACCAGCCCCGTGACCTCTCCCTCATAACCTCACCCTCCCCCTCTTCCATTCCCCTCAGTCGCCATCTCCTCTCCGCCCCAGGGCTGCCCGAATTTCTTAATCACACATCACTGCCTCCGGTGAGCCTCATCACCGATTCCGGTGAACACAACCACCCCCATTGCCCCTGACTCGCCCGAGCATGCTCGCCAGTGTCTCCTGCATCTGCCAGTAGTCTCAGTTTGCCCGCGCATGCCCCACAACCTCGCCTTCGTCTTCGACTGAACGTCGCCGCCTACTACTTCCACTCCGGCGACTCCTCACGGTGAGACCTGACCGCCCCTCCTTTCTGGTTGCTACCCCTACAACCTCCTCTCTCTTGCGCGTCTAATGCCACTTTCCTTTGTATTCCCGTGGTTTGTAGCCTCGACTCCGACCAGACCCGAGCGCACCCGACCGCAGCATGAACTCCGGCGAGCGATTATCGTCAATGCCGTGCGCCCCTTCGTCGACGACGACCACCCCGAGAATTAGCACTCCACGTTGAACCTGGTGAGCTTATTTTCCATCTCCCTTGCTTCCTGGTTGCGCCAAACCATCGTGAGTAGAGCGCACTGTCGCTCGCCGCTGCCTAGCGCCGCTCATCTATGGTTGACGTGCTCTGAGCCGTTGGATTTTGATCCAGTGGATGCGATAGTTTGCTTAAGCGAATAGGTACAAGCTAATCTGCACCGTTCGGTCTAAATGAGATCCTACGGTTCATGCAGCGCGATCCGCGTGAACCGGTACGCGCCAGTAAGAACGTGACTCGTGGCACAGACTTTGTTTTAAAAACAGAAACATTTCTATTTAGTGTTTGGGTTTGAAAATTCATAACTTTTGATCCACATGTCTGAATTTTGCAAATTTTATATCATTGGAATCAGAAAAAAGGAATCCTTTGAAACCATTCCCTTAGTTTAGTAATTTTCCTCTGGAAAATTAGGTGTTTTTGCAGAAAGATTATTAGGGCTATTTTGGTTATAAAATTTATTCTAAAAATGTTTTTAGGGTAAAATACTTTGCAAATGGTTTGATTTAAACTCTTTGACCGTAAACACTAAGTTTTGGATTTAAAAATGTATTTGATTAACCCTAGAAAATTATTAATTTGATTTAAAGGCATTTCTAGTAAAACAAAATAAGGCTTTGATTTAAAAATGATTTTGGGTGAAACCTTTTGTAAATGGATTTGTTTTAAAACACATTGACCATAAACATTAATATTTGTGTTTAAAAACATTTTGGCTAACACTAGAAACTATTCCTTTGATTAAAATCATTTCTAGCAAAACAAAAATGATTTAAATGGCCCATTTTCACTAACCTATTTTCAAATGAGTTTGCCACTTTTATAAATGACCAATAGGTGTTTTAAAATGTTTATAGCCTATTAGAAACCACCTTTACAAATAAAACAACCTTTGCATGCTTGCATGAATTTCTTTGTTTCTATTATTTTATGAGTTGAATTGTTTGAATGGTAGTTTTGAATTTGTGCCTTGATTGAATTATAGTGAACTTGAAGAGTGTGACCTTTGCAAGATCAAGGAGTGAACCTATATTCTCTACTGAAAAGGAAAGTGGTGCTTCATACATTTTGTCCTATATTGTCACCATGCATTAGTGATATTTTGAGTAGGACTTGCATGGAATTTTCCTAAGTATAAGCTATGCCTTGGGAAATCCTATTAGATGATGCCTTAGTAGATTTTCCCTAAGTTAAGATGCCTGCTACTTTTATGCTTAGCCTAGCTAGTAGAAAACAAGGGTGGATTATATTCATGCTATGAAATATTTCTAAGTCTATGACTTGTGTTTTGTTTAATAAAACAATTATGTGAATGAATCACCTGGGTGGAATGGTGTGAATGAGTTATGTTGAGTGGTTACACAGGGCCCCATATTTATGGCCTACCCTAGTGTATCACACTTGTGGAAAGCAACCTAGGAACTGTAACATCCCAAAAATATTAAACTTAAATCATCAAACTCTAATCATCAAAATTAGGGTTAACAAAAACTTTTACAATTAAAAATATGAAAGCATTAATATGAGTGTGCATTAAAATTTGGATTCTTTTGAATTGCCTTGATTATGTGTTTCTTTGATTGTAAAAAGATATGGATTTTATAGGGCAAAGAAAGAAATAAAATAAATAAGGAATATTTAATAGACAAATTAAATCTTGGCCAAATCCATAAGAAAATGGAATAAAGATAATCCAAATAAAATAAAGGGATAAAGAACATTCAAATAAAATTATTTGGCATTAACCAAATTCAATTCTATTTAAATGGAGACAAATCCCTAATGGAAATGATTAATTAAATCATGAGAAAATAATAAATTGGAATTTTCCCAAGTGGAATAAAAGTTATCTAATTAACTTAAAAGAAATAAAGAATTATTTTAATAAAATTATATGGGTTTAAAACCATATTTGATTTTATTTGAATAAAGACAAATGCCCAATTTAAATATATATTAAATCATATTAAAATATTTTAAATAATTCAAAGTGAATTATTTAACACGCTAATGAATAAATAAAACCTAATGAAAAAGGTTTGGTAAAAATTGGAATTCAAATAGAAGTTTGAAAAACATATTTAAACCTTATTTAAATAAAGACAAAATGTCCATTTTTAAATAAATAATAAAGCATAAGAGAATATAAGAAAATATTCTAAAATAGACTTTAAAATACATTGTTAAACAGTGTAAAAACCTACTAAAACTTTGGAATTTTTTTGAAGTCAAATGAAAGTTTAAAATCATTTGAATAAATTCAAAACAGAAATCAGAAATAAAAAAGGAAAAAGAAAACGGAGGAGAAAAATGAAAACCGACCTAACCCACTAAACCTAACCCAGCCCAGCAAAATCCCTGTCCCAACTAAAGCCCACTCGGCTCACCTCTAACACGCGAAACGTTTTCTCAACAAAACCCCCACCCGCACAGTCACTGACTCCACGACCCCACCGTACCTCCCTCAGCTCGCTGACTAACCGACCCCACTGCAGCCAGGTCATCGTCTTCCCAACGCTAACCTCGCCCCATCCCCCTCTGGGCATTTTATGTTGTTGAATGCCGACGTAAATTCGCCGTAACGCCGCGATTAACCAGCCCCGTGACCTCTCCCTCATAACCTCACCCTCCCCCTCTTCCATTCCCCTCAGTCGCCATGTCCTCTCTGCCCCAGGGCTGCCCCGAATTTCTTGCTCACACATCACTGTCTCCGGTGAGCCTCATCACCGATTCCGCCGAGCACAACCACCCACACTGCCCCTGACTCACCCAATCATGCTCGCCAGTGTCTCCCGCATCTGCCAGTAGTCTCAGTTCTCTCGTGCATGCCCCATAACCTCGCCTTCGTCTTCGACTGAACGCCGCTGCCTACTGCTTCCACTCCGGCGACTCCTCACAGTGAGACCTAACCGCCCCATCCTCTCTGGTTGCTACCCCTACAACCTCCTCTCTCTCACGTGTCTAACGCTGCTCTCCTTTCGTATTTTCGTGGTTTGTAGCCTTGACTTCGACCAGACTCGAGCGCACCCGACGGCCACAGGAACTCCAGCGAGCGATTATCGTCAACGCCTTGCGCCCCTTCGTCGACGACGACCACCCCAAGAATCAGCACTCCACGGCGAACCCGGTGAACTTCTTTTCCCTCTCCCTTGCTTCCTGGTTGCGCCAAACCACCGCGAGCAGAGCACACCGCCGCTCACCGATGCCCAGCGCCGCTCATTTATGATTGACGTGCTCTGAGCCGTTGGATTTTGATCCAGTGGATGCGATAGATTGCTTAAGCGAACAGATACGAGCCAATCTAC
Source organism: Avena atlantica (assembly GCA_910589765.1). Taxonomy (NCBI): domain Eukaryota; kingdom Viridiplantae; phylum Streptophyta; class Magnoliopsida; order Poales; family Poaceae; genus Avena; species Avena atlantica. The sequence goes on from OU342739.1 coordinate 47,192,124, forward strand.
ACCGTGCGATCAAAATTACATCCTGCGGTTCACGCAGCACAATCTGCGCGAACTGGTACGCGCCAGTAAGAATGTGACGCGTCGCGCAGACTTTATTTTAAAAACATAAACATTTCTATTTAGTGTTTGGGTTTGAAAAATTCATAAATTTTGATCCACACGTCCAAATTTTGCAAATTTTATATCATTGGAATCATAAAAAGGAAACCTTTGCAACCATGCCCTTAGTTTAGTAATTTTCTTCTGGAAAATTAGGTGTTTGCAGAAACATTATTAGGGCTATTTTGGTTATAAAATTTATTCTAAAAATGTTTTTAGGGTAAAATCTTTTGCAAATGGTTTGATTTAAACTCTCTGACCCTAAACACTAAGTTTTGGATTTAAAAATGTATTTGATTAACCCTAGAAAATTATTACTTTGATTTAAAGGCATTTCTAGTAAAATAAAATGAAGCTTTGATTTAAAAATGATTTTGGGTGAAAACTTTTGTAAATGGATTTGTTTTAAAACACATTGACCATAAACATTAATATTTGTGTTTAATAACATTTTGGCTAACACTTGAAACTATTCCTTTGATTGAAATCATTTCTAGCAAAACAAAAATGATTTAAATGGCCCATTTTCACTAAATTGTTTTCAAATCACCTGGCCACTTTTATAAATGACCAATAGGTGTTTTAAAATGTTTATAGTCTATTAGAAACCACCTTTCCAAATAAAACAACATTTGCATGCTTGCATGTATTTCTTTGTTTCTATTATTTTATGTGTTGAATTGTTTGAATGCTAGTTTTAAATTTGTGCCTTGATTGAATTGTAGTGAACTTGAAGAGTGTGAACATTGCAAGATCAAGGAGTGAACCTATATTCTCTACTAAAAAGGCAAGTGGTTCTTCATACATTTTGTCCTAATATTTTCACTATGCATTAGTGATATTTTGAGTAGGACATGCATGGAATTTTCCTAAGTATAAGCTATGCCTTAGGAAATCCTAGTAGATGATGCCTTAGTAGATTTTCCCTAATTTAAGATTCCTGCTACTTTTATGCTTAGCCTAGCTAGTAGAAAAAAGGGTGGATTATATTCATGCTATGACATATTTCTAAGTCTATGACTTGTGTTTTGTTTAATAAAACAACTATGTGAATGAATCACCTGGGTGGAATGGTGTGAATGGGTTATGTTGAGTGGTTACACAGGGCACCATATTTATGGTCTACCCTAGTGTATCACACTTGTGGAAAGCCACCCAGGAACAAAGAGATTTGAGATGTCAAGTGCACACATGGCATTATGGGCTCTGCCTGGATCATATAGGTTGCAATAACTTAGCCAGATGGACAGTTGGTGGTAGTGGGTGATAGGATGGAGCGCGTCCATTTGGTCGAAGGGAAGGCTTTTGAAAGATCTTGTCTCCATGCATGTCGAGTCTTGTGGGGAAAGTGCACCACCTCTTGAGAGAGTAAAATCTAAGTACTTAGCCGTGTCCCCGGTAATGGAAAATTTGAGCATCAAGACATGGAAGCTATCAAGGATCTCCTCATCCCAATTTCTAAGATAAAAGCTTGTGGTTGAACAAGGGTAAAGGATCACCAATTTCTTTTGGTAGATGCCTTGGGTGATTTTTGACAAACAAAAACCTAGTGTTTTCAACTTATAAGGAAAACCTTATTTTGAGCAAAGGAAGCCTAAGCTCCACTTATCCAAATGCATATGGATGATAGATACCACTACTCTACCATAGTATCACTTGCCAATACAATTCAAATGTATTGACCCTTGTGGCTGCAACTTATTATGTTGTAGGTTTTTTTGATGTTAGTGAAGTGTGTTGAATAGGATTACAAGTCTACAACCAACATGATTGCCTGTGGCACTTTGAAGATGAAGGACTCCATGCTATATAGATATTTCTGCTGCATTGTAATTAGATAGCCAAATGAGCTATGTAAGATGTAATGAATTATTTTATTCCTGGTTATAAAGTTGTATTATGACCTTTGTTTCTTGATATTACATCTTAAACTGTGGATGCTAGCTATTGATCTAGGGACTAGCATTGTAAACATAGGGATCTCTACCTTATCAGGTTGGGACCTCTACAGCGCGCGAGCAAGCGTAGGCTATTGGAAGATGCGCGTGAGGTTGGTGATCAAGCTTGAGTGAGCCAGGGGGCACGGGTGGTCTGGGCTCGCCGGAATTTGCACCGGAGTTCGCCAGAGACAGCGACATTGCGAGCCAAAATGGGGGCAGCCTGGTGTCTCACTGGGTGCGGTGTCTGAGGGGAAAGAGAGAGGAGGGAGAGGATATTAATAGGGCGTGGTCGCTGGAGGAATCAGCTCGCAGGATTATGCGAATTTACGCGGATTGAATGCATGCAGAAATGGTAGAGGGGGAGAGGGGAATGGATCTCGTGCGGGGACGACGAATATAGCGTGGCAGTGGGGCCTGGGCGTCAGGGAGGGTGCGGAGTGAGTGTCGGGTGAGAAAAGGGTTGCGGGGGGTGAGAGGAGAGAGCCGGGTGGGCTGGTGTTGGGCCAGATTGGGCTAGGGGTGCTGGGTAGGTTAGTTTCTTATTTTTTTTCTTAATTATTTTTCCTTTTTCATTTCTAATTTCTGTTCTAATTCAAATCAAATGATTCAAGCTTCAATTTGAATTCAAATTTTTACCAAACCTTTTCAGTAGGTTTAAACTATTTTAATGTGTTAAAAGTCCATTTTGGCAATAAACCAAATATTTTCTTGTGATTTAATATTTATTTAGTTTTTAGGCATTTTTTCTTTATTTAAATAAAATTGAATATGGTTCAAACCCATATAATTTTATTCAAATAATCCATTATTCCTTTTTATAATTCAATAAACTTTTATTCCATTTGCTTATGGATTTGGCTAAGATTTAAATTGTCTTTTAAATATTTCTTATTTATTTAATTCTTTCTTTATTTTATAAAATCCATATCTTTTTATTTATAGTTCCAAAATTGGTGATTCCAATTTGTATAATTCTATTTAATATTTATTTATCCTTTTAAATCCCTTTAGGATTATTTTGCTCACAATTTTGTGTTGATTTTTAGTATAAGCTTTATTAGCCTTGGATATTATTTTCTTTTATCTTATTAAATTCATAAGTTTTTATCCATGACTCCAAATGGAGTGAAATCAATTCCCATGGTTTTATAATGTTCTTTCTTACAATTTTTGATCATTTATAAATGTTTGTTTCTGAATTTTTATATGGATCAAAGCCATAGTCTTAGAGTGATCTTGGAGATGATTTCTTCCATTAAGATTTGTGGTTTTGGTTTAACTTTTCCAAGTGTTTAAATTCAAGATTATTTCCATGAATAAATGCATTTGATTTGTTTAGAAATTTGTTTATTGCTTTTTCATTCAAATTTTGTTCCAGTAGGGTTTTGATGTTTCCATTTAGAAGCAAAAAGTTTCTTTTCACCCTAAATTTCAACATTTGTTTATTTTGTTTGTTTATTTTTTCACATTTCAAAATTTGGTGAATTTTTGGATGTGACAAATAGAATGTTCCTTTACCTTAGAAGGGAAAGGTATTTTCTCAATATAAGTTTCAGGCAAAATATGATCAACAATATAAACTTCAGTGTTTCTAGCAGGAACATGATTAACAATATCTTTATAAGGTGCATGGTACTTGTTCCACTCCTTTTTAGGAATTTAAATATAAGAGGCAAAGACATTAAAACAATATGCAAGAAATTGAGACTCAAGACCATACTCAGTACTAATATTATGAAAGTCATCAATTCCAATAAAAGATTTAATGCATTCATAATCATAATTTATACTTGACTTTCTTCCTTTGTCATTCTCCCATGCTTCAGTATTTTCTTGAACACGGTCTAGAAGATCCCATTTAGCTTCTTCTTTTAGACGTGTGAATGATCCAGCACAAGGAGCTCATGAATAGGACATTTGAGCATTAGTAACTTCAATCTCCCCAAGCTTGGGTTGTACTCTCTCCATCACGAGGCCAAAAGTTATATATTTGATTCCGATCTTTATGAATCTCACTAGGATGATAGAATTTAGAATAAAAGAGAGGTACTATTTCCTCCCATTCCATAGATTGTCCATTCTTCAGCAGCTTATATCATTCTTCAGCTCTTCCTTTCAATGATATAGAGAGTAACTTTTTATTAAATTGTTCCATTGTGATACCTTCACACTTAAACAACCCGCATAATTCATGGATAAAAAGCAAGTGATCACCAGGATGGACAGTTCCATCCCCAAAATAATAGTTATCCATAACACGATCAACAATTTTTGTAGGTATCTTAAAAGGATCTATTTCAGCTGGTGGTGGTTCATCTACTACCCTAGTAGTGGTAGTAGCTTTCCCAAATAGGAAACCAAGTGGGTTATCCATATTGGAAACAAAGTAACAAACCGAAATAAAATAAATACTCACAGTAGAAGTTTCCTTTACTAGTTCCACTCTTCAATAGCGCTTCACTCCCCAGCAACGACGCCAGAAAATAGTCTTGATGACCCACAGGTATAGGGGGTGTATCATAGTACTTTCGATAAATAGGAGTGTCGATCCCAACGAGGAGCAGAAGGTGTTGACTAGTGGTTTGGATTAGGAATTATCTGTAAATACTTAGCAAACGGATTTTTAGGGTTTTTTGATAAAGCAAAGAAATAAAGTGCAAGTAAATAAATGGCAACAATAATTGCAGCAAGTGGCCCAATCCTTTCTTCAACAAAGGAAAAGCCAGTTGTATTACTTATGAGGACCAAACATTCTAGAGGACACATGGGAATACTGTCAAGTGCTTTCGCTTCATATAGTTGATTAATATTCTTTGGTTGGATAAGTGTTGTGTGCGTGAACCTATGCTAATGTAACGAATTTACTTGGACTAATACATACTTCCGATTAAAATCCTTGCAAGCATATGCAACTATAAGAAAGTAATGAAGATAAAAACCTAACCACAACATTAAAATCTGAGATCCTACACTCCCTTGTGCAAAGGTTTCCTAACGGGAGTTTAGGTTTCTGTCACTCCGGCAACCCCACAATTAGTAGCCAAGTACACAATGCATTACCCTAGGCCCATAAATGGTGAAGTATCATGTAGTCGATGTTCACATGACACCAGTAGAAGAATAACACCACAACTTAAATATCAAACCATTGAATATTTCTCAACACAATTCCACCACTAACAACATGACTTCTCCCATGTCCTCAAGACACTACTAGGAAAACGATTATAGGTAGATTTTAATCCTATGGCGCATATAGGAAAAATGCTCCACTAAAATTTATTCTGTGGCGCATATAGCAAATGCTCCACAGAATTCTTGCAATTCTGTGGCGCATATAGCTCTATGCACCACATAAAGTGAGAATTCTGTGGTGCATATAGCCATATGCACCACATAATTCATGTGGTCCCCATGTGGGCCTGACCCAGCACATGGGCATGCCAGAATTCTGTGGCGCATATGGCTATATGCGCCACAGAATGTCAAAATTCCGTGGCGCATATGCTATATGCACCACATAATTCTCACTTTCTGTGGCGCATATAGCATATGCGCCACAGAATTTTGACATTCTGTGGGGTATTTTCTCTATCCGCCACAGAATGTGTGAAACATATCTAAAAGACAAGCATATAATATAATATATTAATTCTTGTTTTTAATAGGAAAATATATTAGTTCTTGCCTTTAATATATTATTACCATCCTTAAAATATTTTATTTAAAAAATAAATATAATAATTCTTTTTTAATAGGAAAATATATTAGTTCTTGCCTTTAATATATTACTACCGTCCTTAAAATATGTTTTTAAAAAATAAATATATCAATTCCTGTTTTTAATAGGCAAATATATTAGTTCTTGCCTTTAATATATTATTACCATCCTTAAAATATATTTTTTTAAATAAATATATTAATTCTTGTTTTTAATAGGCAAATATATTAGTTCTTACCTTTAATATATTATTACCATCCTTAAAATATTATTTATAAAATAAATATATTAATTCTTGTTTTTAATAGGCAAATATATTAGTTCTTGCCTTTAATATATTATTACCATCCTTAAAACATTTTTAAAAATATAAATATATTAATTCTTGTTTTTAATAGGCAAATATATTAGTTCTTGCCTTTAATATATTATTACCATCCTTAAAATATTTTTTTAAAAATAAATATATTAATTCTTGTTTTTAATAGGAAAATATATTAATTTTTGCCTTTAATATATTATTAGCATCCTTAATTTTTTTTAAAAAAAATAAATATATCATTTCTTGTTTTTAATATGCAAATATATTATTTCTTTCCTTTAATATATTATTACCATCCTTAAAATATATTTTAAAAAATAAATATATTAATTCTTGTTTTTAATAGGCAAATATATTAGTTCTTGCCTTTAATATATTATTACCATCCTTAAAATATTTTCTTAAAAAATTTTAAAAACATGTGGCCACCTCGAACCTGGGGCGCATCAGAGTGGAGGAGCAAGCTAGCGTTGAACCATTGCGGTAAAGTGTGTTTGGTGTTAAACTCTGTTTGTACCATCACAAAAAATTCTGTGGCGCATATCTAAACTGATACGCCATAGAATTCCCACACTTTGCCGTTTTTGAGTCGCGCTGTGCCTCTTTCTTCCCCAAACCGACCAATCGTCGAACCCTAGCTCGCCGCGCTACTCTCTCCGCTCGATCTTCCCATAGCGCCTTCGCTTGCCCCGCCGTGCGGCCGCACCGCGCTTGCCCCACTGTGCCGCCGTGCCACGCCTGCCGTCCACCATTTCCACCACCACCCCGCTGGTGACCCTCGGACCTTATCCCCTCCTTCTTCCCCGCTCCTTCCTCTCTTTCCACGCTGACCACGTCGTGGTGCGCGCAGAGCACCAGGAGGAGGAGGCTCCGACGACGTCCAGGACCACCACCGCCACAACACCCCGCGTAGGTGACCCCCTCCCCTCCTTCTTCCCTGTGCCCCTTCCTCTATGTCCACACGCGCTGACCTCGCCGACCGCCTCGTCTAGGAAGCCGCTACCCCACCAGACCTCCTTCCTCCATCGACCCGGTCAGACGGACGCCAGCTCCTTCCTGATTTCTGTTGAAGACCTCCTGCATCCTCCCTGACGATCTGCTCTCCATCGGCCCTGCAGGTATGAACTGGTCGTTCTCTCAGATCTCTTCTTACCTCTTCTCGATCTCTCCTCATTTTTAGTTAACAAGATAGAGTTAACTAATTAGATTTGTTAGTCATAGTTAATTAGATTTGTTAGTCATAGTTAACAAGATAGAGCTAACTTGCTAGTCATAGTTAATTAGATTTGTTGATTACACTTGCTAGTCATAGTTAATTAGATTTGTTAGTCATAGTTAACAAGATAGAGCTAACTTGCTAGTCATAGTTAATTAGTCATAGTTAACAAGATAGAGCCAACGAATTGGTACAAATTGAAGTGCCAGGCAGTTTACACTTTCTAGTCATAGTTAATTAGATTTGTTGATTATGTATTGTGCTGATAAGTTAATTTGCAAGTCATTGTTTATTTAGAGGAAAGTGAAGATCATTGTGCACTTTAAAGCAGTCAAGAATTTTTAATATTATCTCATTGTTTATTGATCCCGTTGATGCCATTACGATTCCAAATCTTTAGAAAAGAGTGGTACTGCATTCTTTATGACACCATTGCAGATTGCAGTTGGTGCCATTGTTTAGAAATGGCTACAGATTGCATATTGCAGATTGCAGTTGGCTTTAGAAAAGAACACTACTAGGAAAATGGCTATAGGTAATCAGCACATCCGTGGCTCACATGGTTGAAGTGCCCCACGGCTAAAACAGGCGTGGCTCACCTATGGGTAGTGCCCTACTAGTAACTAGAACAACCGTGGCGCACATGACCATAGTGCACCACAAATATGTGTGGGCCAGGGCCCTGTTGGCCGCACTCCAGACATCAGTAGCGCACATAGGGTAGGTGCGCTACGCCTGTTGGTGTTATCCGTGGCGCACGTTGGTGGGGTGAGCTACGCCTAAGCGCATGCCCCTCTGCTCCGTAAAACGGTCAGACACATCCGTGGCGCACTACGGCATGTGCGCCACGGATGTTACTAATCCCTGTGGCGCACTGGGGCCGAGTCGCCACGGATCTGGCGATTTTTTTGCCAGCTCCACTTTGTGCACATGTGTGATCATCCACCACCCCACACTTCACTTTCCCCTTCTTCTTCCTCCTTAGAACTAGTCGGGATCCTTCTCCTTCCCACCTCAATTTATCCACCCATTCACCATTTTTAGCATGTAGAACTTGCCTTGGATGTTACATAAGTAATAGAGGAAGCTCTCCGGTCTCTCATCTCCTTCTCCGGTCTCGCGCGCACCTCTCCTTTCCATCTTCTCGCGATTGGTCTCTCATCTCGGTAAGTTGTCCATGTAAGGATGTGTTCATGTGTATATGGATGATATGCTCATATGTATGTAGATGATCGATGCTCATGATGTGTGTATGGAGAGGATCGATGGTCATATGTGTGTATATATGGAGAGTATCGATGATGCTCATGCATGTGTGTATGGAGAGGATAATGATATGTTCAATTATGTATGGATCGGTCTCTCTCTTGTGTTTGTATGTGAACAAGTTGCCATTTGTTTTGCCAAAATCTTGATTCATTTCCATTTTGGCAAGACTTTGGCATTTCGCAAAGGTCCTAATTTTAGGATAGGTCATGCCGAAATTTTCTATCGACCATTGCATGCATGCATTCATTATGTGGTTCTAATAGACTTCTAAATGTACCGTGTACACCGTGTAGGCAAAAATGGTCCACATAATGAGCGAAGGAATTGTGGCTAGATTTTTGAAATGTGCGACGGCCGACATGATACGAAATAACAAGACGAATATAAGATGTCCGTGCAGAAGATGCAAACTCAACTGGATGATCAACCCAGATTCCGGGAATCTGCAGGCGCACCTGCTCCGCCATGGTTTCATGGATGGATACACTCGTTGGATAAGCGATGACGAAGACGATGGAGACGGTGAAGGTGGGCAACATGACGATGATCATCATCACGGAGAGAAAGGGCGAGATGATGAAGAGTCTCCTGGAGATGGTGAAGGTGCGGAAGCAGACCGGGATGATGATGATCTAGATGCTGGAGGAGCAGACGACGATGGAACAACGTCAGGCTGGGTGTAGGACCCTTATGTGCAAGAGCTGCTTCTCAAGCAGACGAGTAACGCTAGGGCTGCCGCTAGAGAGAAAGCCAAGCTTGCGCAACTTGAGAAAGACGCGGTTACTCCATTGAATGAAGGATGCAGGCCCGATGATACCCGGTTGAATGTAACGCTCAAGGCTATGGAGATGAAGGCAAAACACAAATTGAGCGACGCAAGCTTCGACGATATGATGGCATTCTGGCACGATCGTCTCCCGGAGGGGAATACATGTCCAACTAGTATCGAGGACGCCAAGAAAATCGTCTGTCCTCTCGATCTACCACACGTTCGATATCACGTATGCATCAATGATTGCATCATTTATCGGGGCGAGGACGCGGAGAAAACCACATGTCCGGTGTGCGGCGTGAGTCGATACAAGAAAGGGAAGAAAACACCTCGAAAAGTGGTATGGTACTTTCCTATCACTCCTCGTCTTCAGCGCTATTTCGTGGACCCTAAGGAAGCGAAGCTCATGCGATGGCAGGCGGAAAGGAAGAAGCCAGGAGATGACGATGATGACCCCGAAAAGGATGAGCTGCTGACGCACCCTTAAGATGCTAGCCAGTGGAAAGCATTGGACCTCGAATTCCCAGAATTCGGTGGAGATTCGAGGAACATCAGGCTTGGTGCGAGCACCGATGGACTCAATCCGTTCGGTAGCCAGAGCAGCACGCATAGCACTTGGCCCGTGTTTGTATGGATGTACAACCTCCCTCCATGGTTGTGCATGAAGAAGAAGTACATACAAATGAGTATGCTAATTCAAGGGCCGAAACAACCTGGTACCGACATCAATCTGTATCTCGGGCTGTTTAAAGAGGAGCTAGCCACGTTATGGGAATCTGGAGCCAATACTTACGACGCCGTCGCACAAGATTATTTCACTATGAGAGCCGCGTTGGTACTACGGTGCAAGACTATCCAGGTTGCGGGTATATCTCTGGGCAGGTTATCCAAGGATTCCGCGCATGCGTTAGGTGCATGGATAACATAATCTATCTCCAACTAGAGAAAGATCCAGGGTCATCGAAAACCGTGTTCATGGCGCACCGGAGGTGGCTCAGCAAGAATGATCCATGGATAAAACGTGGAGACCTGTTCGATGGCAAATCCGAGACCCAAGGAATCCCAGAGCATAGGAGCAGCAAAGAAGTGGAAGAGTTGCTGAAAACTGGAAAGATTGTCCTAAGCCTGGAAAGAAGCGAAAGAGGTAGCAACAAGACAAGCCTCTGATGAAGGTATAGAAAACAAGGTCTGTTTTCTGGGAGTTGCCATACTAGAAGTTTCTCCACACGCCTCATAGCCTCGACATCATGCATATCACGAAAAACGTGTGCGAGAGTCTGGTCGCCACCATAATCAACATGCCAGATAGGACGAAAGTTGGTCCGAAAGCAAGGCACGACCTGATATGCTTGGGTATCCGGAAGGAGCTTCACAGAGGACGCACTACTCCTGATGATCAGGAAGATGACGATGATCATGATTCGGAGACGACACAAGGTCGTCGGAAGGGTAAAAAGTTCAAGAAGAACGAATATTAGTGCCCTCCTTCTTGCTTCACTCTAAGCCAGGATGAGATCAAACAGTTTTTCAAGTTCCTTCTAGGAGTCAAATTTCCTTACGGCTACGCGGGCAAGATAAGCAGATACCTAGACGAGGCGAAGCAGAGATTTAGTGGCATGAAGTCTCACGACTGTGCCGTGCTAATGACACAGGTACTTTCGGTCGCACTAAGAGGGATAATGGACCAGCACGTCCGTGAAACGTTATTTGGCCTCTACAAGTTTTTTGACGTCATATCTAGGAAGTCGATTGGCGTGAATCAGCTCGGGAGGCTACAGGAGGAGATCGTGGTGATACTATGCGAGCTTGAGGTCTACTTCCCACCCGCATTCTTCGACATTATGGTGCATCTGCTGGTCCATGTCGTGGAGGAAATCGTCCAACTCGGGCCAATGTTCCTCCGCAGCATGATGGCGTTCGAAAGGATGAACAGACACATCAAAGGATACGTTCGCAACAGGTCCCGTCCAGATGGAAGCATAGCCAAGGGCTTTCTGGCCAAAGAGTGCATCTCTTTCTGCACGAATTATCTAGACATCGAGAACCCTGTCGGTTTTCCCGTCAACAGGCACCTTGGCAAGCTCGATGGATCTGGTCACCGAAAGGGTCGTCGCATACTGCATGCAGACTTCGATTTTCGACATGCAGACTTTGATCGAGCAAACCTCGTCGCGCTACAGCATTTAGAATTGGTTGATTCTTGGGTACATAAGCACAAAAGGTTAATCGAGAAGTACAGTGACCGGGGCATACAGAGGACGAAGGGAGAAATAATCAAAGAGCACAACTCAGATTTCACGCATTGGTTTAGGCAGACGCTCCTTGATAATCCCCCGCGATCGCATTCTTCTGATACGGAAAAGGTCATATTCACCTTGTCGCAGGGACCGATGCAAAAACTGGTGACCTATCAGGCACATGATATCAACGGCTACACATTCTACACGGAGGAAAAGGACAACAAGTGTGATTTTCAGAACTCAGGCGTAACGTCGGAATTCTACATCAATGACAACTTGAAGGAAAGATTCTACGGAAGAATCGAGGAGATCTAGGAGCTCGACTACTGTGGAGAAAAGGTGCCGATGTTCCGTGTCAGATGGGCAAAGAGCGTCGAAAGAGAAGACCGGTATTTCACAACCATGGTTATACCCGAAGCAGCCAAATCCAAGGCCGCCGATGCGAACGTGGACGTGAAAAATGAACCGTGGGTACTGGCTACTAAAGTGGACCAATGTTTTTGCATTACCGACCCGACAAAGCCTAGCCATGTTGTCGTGAGGAGAGGAAAAAGAAACATCATCGGAATGGATGGAGTCGCCAACGAGTAAGACTTCGACCAGTACGGCGATCCAAAGATTGAAGATGACGACGACTATGATGTAGCAACATACATCACAAGAAGAAAAAGGACAACCCTACCCAAAAAAGGTAGCCCGTTCGAAAGAAGAAACATTTAAGTGCCGGGGCTAAATTATTCATCCGCGACAAAGAAGGGAAAAAAGAATGTAAAACGCTAGCTCAAAAAATATTGTAAAACGCGTGGTCGAAAAAGATTGTAATATTCATGTACAAGACATATTTGTATCATGGACAAATTATTATGACATATTTGAATCATATTTAATTTGTACCACTTTTATGACATATATTATCACTTTTGGGCATTTTTGGAATATTTAAAAGTATTTTAAAAACAAAACAATACTTTTATGGAATATATCACCACTTTTGGGCATTTTTTGGAACATTTAAAATACAAATAAAAAAGGTGGGCACCAGGATTCGAACCTGGGTGCTCACAGGTTTAGATTAGAGCAGTGGGTGGAACCAATGGGATATGCTAATGTAGTTATATAATAGGGGTGTCCGCGCCGTCTTATGTGACTAGTAGTACCGAGTTAGGCGTAGCGCACCCTGGCCAAGTGCGCTACGGGCGCTACGGGTAACCGTAGCACACTTGGCCAGGGTGCGCTACGCCTAACTCGGTACTACTAGTCAACCGTGCCACGCCCGCGCGCCTCTCCTCCCTATCTCAGACACCGCCGATCTCATCCCCACTGCCACCCTCAGACACCGCTAATCTCGATCTACCGCCGCTCTTGGAGGAGGACGTGGAGGAGGAGGACTCTCGAGGAGGAGGTCGTGGACGTGGAGGAGGACGCTCGAGGAGGACGCTCGACGAGGATTCTCGAGGAGGAGGTCGTGGACGTGGAGGAGGAGGGCGCTCGAGGAGGAGGTCGTGGAGGAGGAGGCCCGTGCGCGTCCGAGGAGGAGGCCCGTGCCCGTGCGCGTCCAAGGCCCCTGCGCGTCCGAGGCCCGTGCCCACCCGCCATCGTTGTCCTCATCGCCTACCTAGCTCCGCGCTCCCTACTGGTGAGTCTCCTGCCCACCTCCCCTCTCTCCCTCTCTCTCTCCCTCTCTTCCTCTCTCTCCCTGTCGTTTAGATTTCTGAAATTTTGAACATTTGGTGTTCATCTGTAACATTTCCATCGATCTGTGAATACAAATGTAGAGTGTCAGTTTCAGTTAAATTTTCAGAGGAAGGAAATTTAACAGACGTTCCAAGCGAGGCCTTATTAATGGATAAAATTATTTCTGGTTTTTCCTTCTGTGTACAGAATGATCTCTACTGCTCCTAGAAAAATCCTAATAAGCCAACAGGCCCATGGCACCGATCTGTCCCAGGGAAATGCCATTTGGGCCATAAAAAGTTTCTTATGGTAATCTCAAAAAAATAAAAATAAGAATAACACATAGATACATGCCCATGTTGACAACATATTTTATGTGTATTTTCATGAACAAAAATGCTAGATTTATGGACACTATCTTGCTGTCTAAAATTTACTGACTGACATGCAACCACCTACTCCCTCTGTTTCAGAAACAGAGTAGTTGACAGTGACAGTGATAGTTAGTAGTTGACAAAATGTTCTGTCTGAATCTTGTACATCAAGCATTATAGTTAGCAGTAGGAATTTTATAGTTAGCATTATAGTTAAGCATTTATGCTTGCTGAAACCTGAAACTGCTAAGTCCAAACCTGAAACCTGGCACATGTCCAAGCATTATAGTTAGCATTATAGTTAAGCATTTGATGTTCCAAGAGTACCTCTCCATCTCCATCAGACTTATTTACAGTGTCAATGAGATGATTTTAATTCTGCAAGCACATGGCACATGTTATATACAGTATAATTTGAGATGAGAGCTAGTCTAGCTATAAGTATAGGAAATCCTTGGTGCTTTATCTGGAATTCTGTTTCCTCTACAAATATGCTTTATAATGATCTTCTAGTATATAAATCCTTGGTCCTTAGTCTAAAGTAGTACATGTTTTATGACAGTGAGGTTGTTGACAGTGCTTGATGTGCTGTTGACAGTGTTAAAAGTTTCAAATGTTCCCGAGTCTTTTTGCACATGTTGCTGCTGTTATTGCTATAGCTATACATGCTGATGTTAGTGTTGCTGTTATTGTTGTAGCTATGTATACATTGCTTTTTTACTGCCGTGAATCTCCTATGCAACATATCAGTTTTGAAATGGCAAGTCCATGATGTAGGTGTATGATCTGTATGCAGGTTCTTGTATGAAATGAGTCCCGATTTTTGCCGGAATGTTGATTAACTTCCGTTTCGGCAGAAATCGGGCACTCCTAGTTTAAGAAAATTAGCAAAGGTCATGCCGGATTTTTCCGTGCATTTAACCAATTATTATTTTTTTATTAGTGCAAAGATGTGTGACAACGACGAGGCTGGATGTTCTAAGCGCATCAGCGCTGAAGGAGAACTCAGACCTCTGAATAAACAATTGACATTCTGGGAGGCGGCCCAGCGGCTAGAAGACGATGAAGAATACCATCCTTCGGAGAGCGAGGATGATGAGATGGAAGACGCGGAGGAAGAAGCCGAAGGAACGGCGGGTGATGAAACCTCTGATGGCGGCGAGGGCACATGGAGTGGTAGCAATCCTCCTAAGAAGAATAAGAAGCCGAAGGAACGGCGCCCGAACACGGTCGGCACCGTTAGGGAGGAAATTACCAAAGTGAGCCCATCAGGGGTTCCTTTGGAGCCCGCCCTTGTCGTCAAAGGGTACGGTGGGCAAGTGGCGGCGATCAGCCGGACAACCATCTCGATCAACACCGAGAATCTCCGGCATAAAGATAATGGACACTTGCGCACACTCCTCTTTGAGAAGTTGCACGCAAGATACAAGTTCCCTGCTAAGTATCAGAACACAAATTATCATGGGAACGAAGTAAACAAATCCGCCCTCACAAAGATGAGCACCGCCCTGGCTAGCTGGAGAACCCGGATAAAGAAGAAGATCTATAAAGAAGGCAAAAGTCTCGAGGAGATCCAGAAGATTGACCTGCAGATCACCGAAGATCAGTTCCAGGAGTTCAAGGAGAGGTGTGAATCCGAAAGAGCCCTGGCCAATAGTAATTGGGGAAAGGTGCTGCAGGAGATGAATATAGGTCATCACCATCTCGGATCTGGTGGATACAGAACCGCGGAGGCCAAATGGAAGAAGGAGCTGAGGACGAAGAGTATAGATCCAAGGGGATAGAAAAACCCTTTGCGAAATTCGAACCTGGGCAGGTTCGAAACTTCATCAGGGCCCGTTACCATGTGGACCCAAAAAACAAACAACTCACCGCGGATCCTACTGTGAAGGAATTCGAGGAAATTGTGGTAAGTAATCTAATTACCGCGGATCAACTCGATTGCATTCTAATCGATGATCTAAACGATTCACTGTTACTTCTTCTGCAGGAGGAGGAAATTGTTGCTAGTCATGGATCCCAGGGTTCCTCATCCCAGGGGTCGACGGCGGCCACCCGGTGGGATAACCCTTTTAATAGGGCGATGAACCGGGCCAAGAAAATAGAGCCGGTTACGAAGAAGCCTTAGTTGGCTGACCGTCTGGCCGGCCTCGGGGGTAAGAATTGGGTGGATCATTTTGGTCCACCGCCGAGGACGCATGTGGCGCCGTCGGGAAGGAGCGAGGAGGAAAACCGCGAGGTTCAAGAACTTAAGGAACAAGTGGCGCAGATACCGCACATCGTCCAAGACAACCTGGCAATCACCCTCACGTCCTTCCTGCCTACCATGGTGGAGTCAATAGCGAACTTGAGTGCAGGTGGTCGAGTAGGGCCGTGCCCGATTCCAAGCATGGTCAGCAGCCACTCGAACAACGCGGCGCCGACGAATCAGTCGAACTACGTGTTCGTGACTCCGCCCGCTAGCACCGCGGCGCCGCAAGTGTTGGTGACTCCCCCTGCCATCACCGCGGCGCCGGAGTACATGTTGGTGCCCCCTGCCATCGTCGCTGCGGCACCGGAGCTCCAAGCACCCGTCGGTAGGGAGAATACACCGGCGGCTAGCTCCGCGCCATCAAGCAACCCTTCCATCTCTTGCACGCCCGTCGCCATATGCGGTGCGTCGACATTAGCCGATCTCGACGCCATCACGGTAAACAAATTTCTTTACCACCTTTCACGCCATCTATTACTCTTATGGCATCTCTGACGACGCCGTACATGTTTTCCGCAGATGGATGTTCCTTGCACTCTCTTATGCTATGTGAACAACGAGCTGAGGGATGTTGCTAAGGGTACCATCGTTCAACCCTTGCAGCGCACGTTCCACTCAAGGCCGATGCCAGATAGCGTGCACAGGGTTAAAATTAGTCGGGTGCTAAGGGGCTGCGACGACCTGGAACCTCCCATTCAACCCCCAGGAGCGGATGAAGAAGAGTCGGCTGTCCTCAGAACTTGCTTCGGCTTATTCTTGCAATGGCCAAAGAGCATGATCCGTTTGGGGACGGCGAGGACCATCTCACCACAGACAACAGCACCGCCCGTCGTGCCAGCGACAAGCGGTGGTAAGGCCCCCTTACCGCCCTCGCCGCCACCTCCACGCGGTGGGTCGGATGATCATGTTGATGATATGCACATGGCGCAGGATCCAGCCGAGGACGACGAAGACTGGAATGGTCACTTCTTCAACACTCAGTTTAGCAACGAAGACTTAGCTGGTGGCCTCACAGAGAAAGCCACTATCACCAAGCGTCTGTTTGGTTCTCAGGAGACGCCTCCAGCTTGCGCCTTTATAGAGCCAGCTGATACAACCAACCGGCCCTTTATTCTAAGCCCTGACATACTACATAGGGCGGCCGATGCTCAGATTGCGGTGCATGCCCGCTCTCCAAAAGGAAAAAAGGGCAGGAAAAGAAAATCTAGCAGCTCGAGCCAGCCGGTGGCGTCAACAACTGCGAATCCGATCAGGTTTCGGGACGGGCCACCAAGACCCCATGGTATTATGTGGAGGATTCATGTGGCGGGTGAGCCCATGCTACCTAAGAATTTGTGGAGGCTCGCCAGTTCGGAACTGCAGAGTGTGCATGACGGCGTGCTGACGATAGAGAGACGCCTTCTATCGGAGAAAGATCCCTCGCACCCGGTATTCGTGGTTAAGGTGCCACCAGGCTTGGGCTTCGTCAACAATGCCCCTGCGGATCTGTTCTTCCTGTGGTTCGACGACATCTTCAATATGTTCCACCTATACCCACTGCACTATACCATGGTCCGTCTGTTTTCTCTCAGCCTGGCCATGCAGATCATTAGAGAGAACACACCGGGCATCGCTATAGTGTACCCCTACTACATGCGTGACAGCTGCTTGGGTTCCCCCGCCAAACGACGTATCGTGGCCTCGTACCTAAAAAGAATCCTCGTGGCGAACAAGACAAAGGAATACATTCTCGTGCCTTACTTTCCTGAGTAAGTCGTTATTCACTCGCCACCGTCGATTGGCTTTATTAGATTATCGTCATTATTTTTCCAACACATTCCATTTGAATTTTTTGCGCAGAGATGAACACTGCACGCTCATATCCTTATCGCCGAAGCATTCCCGCACCACGTATTTCGACTCGGGGAGTCTAGAAAAGAAGAAAAACTACGACAAGATCAAGGAAGTTCTGGATGATGCTCTCACTGGCTTTGCCTCGACGGAAGGCACCACCTTCGTGCGTACGAAGGTCAAGTTCGGCAGGCACGTCTTCAACCACGTAACGGAGTTCCCCTGCGTGAAGCAGCCGGAAAACAGTAAGAAGGAAGCCTACTACGCACTCCATCACATGAGGGCGTTCCTACTTGACCAACAGAATTCTACGCTGCCAGATCATCTCAAACAGTGGGCCGAAGAAAAGGCCAAGATCACTGATTCAGATATTAGACAAGAGATGTATTGCATCCAGCATCAGTTTGGGGCAATCATCTTTCGTGATGTCATGACTTCTGGGGGGGGGGGATCTTCTACGGAGGAAATATCCCGAATAACCGTGACATAGAAGATCGCCTAGAGATGCAGGGTGACTATAGGAAGTTCATGACGAGACAAGGCATCCTCCCGTTCCCTAAGCCAAGCCAGAAGGCTTGATGTTGGCCTAGTTGTAGTTACAAACTATAGATGACATTTGTGTGTATGTGGACAAGTGTACATGCTACTATACTTATCTTATTAGGTTTATGAATCATCGCTTACTTCTTTTGTTTATTATTATTATATATAAATCAATGCTTGGTTTTTTTGCTTACTCTTTGGTCCTTTGCTCACTTTGGTCCTTCTTTTTTTCCTTACTTTATTAGTCTTTTTTCGAGAATAATGCCGATGATTGAAATGTCGTGGCATAATATATATGTGAATGTGCTACGACGGGATTGTGAGCCTTGTGATATGCACAAGTCCAGGTCTTGTGCATCCTACTTGGCTCACGGTTCCGTCGTAGCATATTCCTGTGTCCAACGACCTATATATATATATGAGGCATTCTTTTTGATTTACTTTGGTCTTTTTCGAGAATAATGCCGATGATTGAAATGTCGTGGCACAATATATATGTGAATGTGCTACGACGGGATTGTAAGCCTTGTGTTATGCACAAATCTAGATGTTGTGCATCCTACTTGGCTTTTCGGTTCCATCGTAGCATATTCCTGTGTCCAACGACCTATGTATATATATATGAGGCATTCTTTTTGATTTACTTTGGTCTTTTTCGAGAATAATGCCGATGATTGAAATGTCGTGGCACAATATATATGTGAATGTGCTACGACGGGATTGTGAGCCTTGTGATATGCACAAGTCCAGGTCTTGTGCATCCTACTTGGCTCACAGTTCCATCGTAGCATATTCCTGTGTCCAACGACCTATGTATATATATATATATGAGGCATTCTTTTCGAGTTACTTTGGTATTTTTCGAGAATAATGCCGATGATTGAAATGTAGTGGCACACTATATGTGAATGTGCTGCGATGGGATTGTCCGCCTTGTGCTATGCACAGGTCCAGGTGTTGTGCATCCTGCTTGGCAAACAGTTCCATCATAGCATATTCCTGTGTCGAACAACCTAGTTATATATGAGGCATGCTTTTTGAGTTTGGTCTTTTTGATTTAGGAGTACTTTCTATAAGTGTATCTTCATATGAGACTTTAATTATATATGTTTTTTTAATCATCGGTTAATTATTATTGTCAACTTATAGATGACGTGGTATGTCGTGTACAAGGGATGGGTTCCCGGAGATGATTGGGAAGACTGCCGAAGACAGGTGCACCGTTTCAGCGGCAATATCTACAAAGGGTACAACACTATGGCGGAGGCGGAAGCTAGATACACGCGCTATCTAGCGGTAGTTAGGACAAGGAACTGGATGAAGACCTACACCTTCGTCGCGGCGGTGATCATGCTTATCTTCTTTGGTTGTTTATCCCGTGTTTGTGTCTAGCTAGATTATATGTCTAGGCGAGCTTCCGAGCTCTAACTTGTTCGATCGACACATGTATTCGCATGTCACTAACTACTTTGTAACTTGATAGAAACAATGTATAACTTATGTATTCATGTATGAGACTTATCTATATGTATTTGTTTCAATCTTGTTTTGCGAATTGTGTATTTATATATATAACTGTATATCTTATATCTGTGTGTATATCTGCCTATATAATCTGTATTGTATATCATCTGGCCCTGAAATTAAAAAAAAGACACCCGTGGCGCACATGGCACAACTTCTGTGGCGCACTGCAACTAAAGCGCACCTGCGCAGCTTAGTGGCGCACTACAACGTGCGCCACTGAAGATCCAAGGCGTAGCGCACCTGCCAACATATCCGTGGCGCACTAGCAGGTGCGGTACGCCTATCTCCACATAACCGTGGCGCACCAGGCAGTGCGCCACGACTAGGAGATAGCCGTAGCGCAAGGCCCGTGGCGCACCACTAGTGCGCCACGGATGGTCCTTTTAGGTGCGCCACAGACGACCATTTTCCTAGTAGTGGAATGCCATTGTTTAGAAATGACTACAAATTGCAGATTGCAGTTGGCTTTAGAAATGGCTACTGTTAACTTATCATTGGTGCCATTGGTTAGTGATCATTGTTTGGTGCCATTGGTGCCATTGTTTAGTGATCATTGCATTCTTTTCCTAAGCAGGGGATAATAATGCATTTGATAATAATTGCTAGCTAGCTACTATTTTTGCAAAGCTAAAAAGCTACCAAAGCTACTGTATTTGCAATATAGGACAACCACTAAAGATACTGTAAGGATTAACAATATAGGACAACCACCAAAGCTACTGTTTTTAAATCTGGAGATGAAATCTGTTTTAAATCACCAAAGCTACTGTAAGAATTAACAATATAGGACAACCACCAAAGCTACTGTAAGAATTAACAATATAGGAGTATGATCACTTCCTTCACATAGGTAGCAAGTAGCTTGAGAGGTAGGGCATTGTCCAATAGGATGTTCTTCTTCACAATTGGGGCATTGTCCTTCATGCTCCTTGGAAGTATGATCCTTGTCTCCACAAATAATGCAAGCTGGGGCTCCATCTAAAATAACATTCTTGTCATCCTTGTTGTCATAAACTCTTTTGGGATAGCTTTCTTCCATGTTGATCATTTGATTAGTCACTTTGAGCATCAGTTGGGATTGTTCTTCCAAAAACTTTTGCAGTGCTGGATCTTTATTACTATTGTTGGCTATGAACTGAGCTGTCAGTTGGTTTAACTGGTTCTGTGTTGCTATGAGCTCTTTCATGCTGTCCTCTTGGTTGGTGCTGATGTCATCAACCTTGGAGTCTTTTGGAGTAGTCATCTGTTTGGGTTGGATTTGGGATTAGGATAGACAAGATAATTCTAAGGAAATATTTCTAATCACACACATCACAATTCACACAAGCAATGTGCAATCAATCACAAACAGACATTTCACTCAAACAAGGTTCAAGCACATACTTAGGTAACAAAAATATTTTTGTTACACCACATAAGTTGGTGTGTTTTACTTAACTAAATTATGGTGGTCCATCTATATAGTTCACTTGTGATCTTACTTCTTTCTTGGTTTCTTCTTCTTACTTGGGATCATGGTTTCCTTGAGAAAAACTCCTTGTTCACAAAACTTCAAGTGGTGTAGGTTCCTTCTAACTTTTGCATTCCCTCAGTCTAAATCTTGAGTATGATTTCCTTGTCTCACTTGTAGTCCTTAGTGGTATCCAAGTTGGAAGTCTTTGGTGAATATGCTGAAGATGTTGAAGTCATTAGAGTTGAAGTAGTCCTTTGCACATGGTGTAGTCTTTGGCCATGGGTAGGTTTTTCCATCAAGTTGAAATAGAAGAGATGTAGAGTTGAAACCAAAATGGTTGAGGAAAGAGTTTACAAGTGTTTTTGTATATAAGTTTTGGATCAAAATATAACTCCTATTTTTCTAAGGGTTTTTGTCCAATCCTAGTTTTACAAATCCTACAGGCAACACAATGCTCTGATACCATCTGTAAGGGAGTGTCCCAACCTTTACACAATATAACGTGGTGTCCCCTGTGTTTACAATGCTAGTCCCTGGATCAATAGCTAGCATCCACAGTTAAGATGTAATATCAAGAAACAAAGGTCATAATATAACTTTATAACCAGGAATAACATAATTTTATTACATCTTACATAGCTCATTTGGCTATTACAATACATTGCAGCGGAATAATTATACTCATGGGGTCCTTCATCTTCAAAGTGCCACAGGCAGATGTTGGTTGTAGACTTTGTAATCCTAATCAATCAATCCTCACTAAAAACAATCAAACCTACAACATAACAAGTTACAGCCACAAGGGTCAATACATTTGAATTGTATTGGCAAGTGATACTATAATAGTATAGTGGAGTCTATCATCTATATGCATTTGGCTAAGTGGAGTTGAGGCTTGCATTGCTCAAAATAGATTTTTCCTTAACATTTGAAAATACTAAGTTTATGCTTTGACAAAATCATTTTTCTCAATCAAAGATTGAAGATCCTTTACAAGGCATCTCTCAATCAAAGATTGAAGATTTCAAACAACCCTTGTTCAATCCACAAGATTTTAACTTAGAAATTTGAATGATGAGATTCTTGATTGCTTCCATCTCTTGATGCTCAAATTGTCCTTTACCAGGGACATGGCTAAGTACTTAGATTTTACACTTTGCAGAGGTGGTGCACTTTCCCCACAAGACTTGGTTTCCCAAGACAAGATCTTTCAGAAGCCTTCCCTTAGACCAAAATGGACGCGCTCCAACCTATCAAACATTACCACCCACTGTCCATATGGCTAAGTTCTTGCAACCTATATGATCATGGCAGAGCCCATATTGCCAAGTGGTTGCACTTGAAGCTTCTCAACATTTGACATCTCAAATCCCTTTGTTTCCTGGGTGGCCATCCACAAGTGAGATACACAAGGTCAACCATAAACATGGGCCTTGTGAACCACTCAACATAACCCAATCCTTCCATTCCACCCAGGTGATTCATTAACTTAGTTGTTTTATTAAACAAAACATAAGTCCTCGGACTTAGAATATTTTTCCATAGTGTGAATATATATTCCACCCATGTTTTCTATTAGCTAGGCTAAGCTTGATAGTAGTAGGAAACTTAACTTAGGAAATCCTACTAAGGATTCATCTACTAGGTTTTCCTATAGCAAGATTTATACTTAGCAAAATCCATGCAAGTTTTACTTAGTAAAATCACTAATGCATAGTGAAAGTAATGGGACAAAAAGTATGAAGCATCACTTGCCTTTTTGGTAGGGAATGGTGGTTCACTCCTTGATCTTGCTAGTCTCACACTTCACTACAAGTCAATCAAGCAAACACAAATTCAATTCACATTCCAAACCAAAGTCAAACAAACAATTTTTCACACACAAGTGATGGAATCTAAGTCATGCATAAGCATGCAAAGGTTGGTTCTATTGCAAGGACGGTCTCCACTAGGCTCCTAAACTTTGTAGGTTCCAAATTGGTCATTCACCAAAATGGCAAAGTCATTTGCAAAATGGGTTTTTATCCATAAACCATTTTCAAATCCTTTCATCATTTTATGTGGTGAAAATTATTTTTATCAAAGCAAAACTAATGGATTTGCTATTGCAAAACTTGGTGTTTTGGGTCAGTAGGTTTGGTCTAAAGCATTTTCCCAAAGTTTTTCTTTACAAAAACATTTTCATAATAAAATCAATAATTTTATTTGGCTAGAAAATGGCTAAGTCAAATAATCTAACCTAAATTTTACCAAAATCATTTTCAACACCCAGGGTTGGTTCCTAGGGTCAGTAAGGTCACAACAAACCATTTTGCAAAAGTTTTCCTTCAAAATCATTTTCAATAAATAAATTACATTTCTATTTGACTAGAAATGGTTTTAAATCAAAGAATCATTTCTTAATTTCACCAAATACATTTTTGTGTCCACAAAGTGTTTCCTAGGGTCAGTAGGTTCAAATCAATCGAATTGCCAAAGATTTTAACCCTAAATTCAATTTTAAACAATTTTTACATCCTTAACAAGCATACAAATGTCTCTGCAAATTCAAACAAGCTAACAGATACTATTTGCTAAACTAAGGGCATGGTTGTCTAGGGCTTGCTCTCCTGAATCCAACGACATAAAATTTGTAATTTTTGGACGTGTGGATCCAAAGATACAAGGGTTTGAAGTTTGCAAATAAATCTGATTCAAACATTCTTTTAAACAGATTCTAGTGCCACGCGGCAGTATCCTACTAGACGGTACCGCTTCGCGCGGATCAGCGTTGCGGTGCGTTGGATCTAATCGATCGCACGGTTCTGGAAGCATACCTCTTTGGCGTTTAAGTGACCTAATCCTGTTCGTCTGATCTAGATCTAACGGACCTAAACAGATGGCCATTAACCGGCGGCGCTGCGCGGCTGTGCGCGGCGGCGACGGGCAGACGGCGGCGGCGCTGGTGAAATAGGATGCGAGAGGGGAAAAGGAAGTGCTCACCGAGTTCGTGAGGACGTGGTGGTGCTCGCCGTGTGCTCGACGTGGCAAGGGGCGCACGAGATTTGTGGTAATTCCTCACCGGAGTGGGGCTGCGCCTCGGCCAAGCTCAGTCGTCGTCGAGGACGGCGCTAGGGATCACCCGGAGACAATTGAAACACACAGTCAGGAGCGCAAGGTCACGGCGAAGGCGTGTGCGTGAACGAGAGGGGTCGGGGTAGTCTGATTTACCAGAGAGGTTCCGCCGGAGTAGAGCCAGACGGTGGCGGTGCTGGGGGTTGTCGTTGGCGAGGCTACAGGGGCGCCCGCGGGTGAGCTGCAGTTACAGAGCGGTGATCCTGAGTCTGGCGAACCTGCTTGCTTGCTCGGGGAGTCAAGGGCGATGTGATGCCGCCGGAATTTGGCCGAGAACTCGTCGGAGACGGCGACGGTGCAGAAGAAAATTGCGATAGCCTGGTGGCTCTCGAGGTGTGAGGTCTGGGGGAAATGAAAGAGGAGAGGGAGGTGGTTAAACGAGCGTGATCGCGGGGGATTTAAATTCGCAGAATAACTCGCATTGATTTGGTTTAAAACACGGAAGAAACAGTCAGGGGCGAGTTCATCGGGGTGAAGACGACGATGATCTGGCTATGGGGCCCGGCGTCAGTGGGGAAAAACAATTCAAGTGGGGTCCTCTGGTCAGCGTCGGTGCGGGTGTGCGGTTGGGTAGAATAACGCTTCGTGCGTGGGGGAGGGGAGGTGGGCTGGACTGGGCTGGGGTGGGCTTTAGCTGGGCTGGTCGTTTTACTCTTTTTTTTCTGTCTGTATCCTTTTCTTTTTCTATTTCTGATTTCCATTTTGAATTTCAATCAACTTATTCAATCATTCAAACAATTCAAACACTCATTAAACTTTGCATTGTGTTTTTGGTTCTGTTTATCAACATAAACCAACACTCCAAAATAAAATAATATTTTCATTCATTAAATAAGTAAAATGGACCTTTATTTATTTAATCAAATAGGGTTTGATTAGTTAATAAAATCCTCATTTGAAATCCAAACACTTTCAAAACCAAATCAGTAGGTTTTATTTGAAAATATAAGATACTTGAAATACTTGTTTAAAATAAAATAACCTTTTATTTTAGGGTCCATTATTAATTAAATAAATGGACCTTATTTATTTAATCCAACTAGGATTTATTTCATTTAAAGTATTTATTTTGAAATAAAAAATAAAGACAAAACACTTCAGTAGGTTTTATTTGAGAATATAAAATATTTGGAAAACTTATTTAAAATAAATAAATAAGTTTTAGGGTTTTATTTAAAATGGGAAAAGCCTTTACTTTAATAAAATTTGGATATTAAATCCCTATTCTTTTATTTAAATAAACCTTTGCTATTTTAATTCAAAACAAAATGTTTAATTCAAAAGCTTGGCCAAGGTTTAATTTGGCTTTATAAAATAATCCTTATTTGTAAAACTTCTATTCCATTTGAAAACAAATCATTTCATCTAATTGTTTCAAAATAATATTTCCAAATGTTTTTATTTTTCCTTTTATTAAATGTTTATCTTTTTAAATCCCTTTAGGTTTTATTTAATTCAAATGGGTTTGAAGTTCCAATTGAATTCAAAAAGTTTCTTCTTGCTCTGAAAATCAAACAAAGTTTTATTTTATTCATTTATTTTCACATTACAAGATTTGGAAAATCTTGGGATGTGACACTCTGTTTCTCACCCACTCTCGCACCCCCCTCTCACTGACGTTCTGGCCCCACACGCCAAGTCATCATCGTCCCAAATCTTGCCCCCGACCAGCTCCGCCGCGGCCGTTTCTTCCCGTTGATCTGGCACTTGATTACGAGTTATTGCAGGCATAATTCCTCCTCTCGCCCTGGCTACTTAATCCCCTCCTCCTTCCACTCATTTCCCCTCAAGCCACACCCACGAAGAGCCACCAGACTGCCCGCATTCAAGCTCACTCTGCCGCGGTACCGAGTCTCTCCGGCGGACAATTCCGGTGAGAACTCCCCATCCCTTGCCTCCTGGTCTTGCGGTCGTGTTCGCCATACCAGTGCGCATCTAACCTAGCTCACGGTTTCCCTTCTGGTGACCTACAGCTTCGTCATCGTCAACGACAGCGCGTGCTCGACGAAGTTCTTTACTCCGACAAGCACATACGGTAAACCTAGCCCTCCCCTTCCTCTCTGGTTCACACTCGCAGCTTCAGTGCGCGTCTAACGCCGCCCTCATTTTTCTTTCCCGTGCCTTCTAGCGCCACCAACGTAGATGACAGAGCGCACCCGAAGCCGCCCGCAACTCCGACAAGGAATCCACGCCGTGTCCGTGCGCCCCAACCCCGTCCACCTGCACGTTGAGCTTCGTCGTGTCTCCACGACCTCGGTAAGCGCCAGAACCCTCCACTTTGCCCTGTGGTCATTTGCATCGCCCGCGAATGTTCAAAGCAACGTGATCCGCTGGATCTGGATCTAGCGGTTGCGATTAGATTTTCTAGCGAAGGGGTACGCGAGGATTTGGACCATAGATCTTAGATCTAGCGGTATAGGTTAGATCAGATGCGAAAGGGTAAGTTTTGATCTGGTGCGTTGGATCTAAATTATATCCAACGGTGCGGAAGAATAATCCTCCCCGAAGCGGTACTGACCAATCAGGAAGCACCGCGTGTCAGGGATTTTCTTTTAAAATCCAAATTTGATTTAATTAGATGAATAAATTTTAAAATTCAATAACTTTTGTTATGGTTATCCAAAAAATACAAATAATATACCATTGGAATCACAAAAATAAATCCTACACATCTGTAGGCTTAGTTTTGTGATTTGCTTCTGTTAAAATAGAATTTTATGCAGAGACATTTGTAGGCCTATTTTGTGTATAAAAATTATTTGGAAAATGTTTTAAAAGCCAAATTAAGGTTATTTAGTGTGTAATTGTTTAGTTTAGTGATTCAGTACTGTTTACTTGTCGTGTTTAGTTTAGAAAAATTCATCACATGGCATTTGCATGCATTCATATATTTTTTGCTTGATTATTTGAAATATGAATTTGGTGCTATCATTTTATTTGTAGATTTTGGTGCTAGTGGTGATTGTGATTGTGAGGATTGTTGCTACTCCCCCAACTACCAAGGCAAGTGGTGCTTCATATTTTGTCCCATTATTTTGACTATGCATTAGTGATATTTTGTATAGGGCTTGCATGATGTTTTTGCTAAGTATCTATATGCTATGCTTGGGAAATCCTAGTAGTTGTACCCTTGTTAGAATTTTCTCTAAATTAAAATACTTTCTATATTTACATGCTTAGCCTAGCTAGTATCAAAAAAGGGTGGATTATATACATGCTATGGAAAATGTTGCTAAGTCTTTGACTTGAGTTTTGTTTAATAAAACAACTAAGTGAATGAATCACCTGGGTGGAATGGTATGTTTGGGTTATGTTGAGTGGTTACACAAGGCCCATATCTATGGTCTACCTTGTGTATCACACTTGTGGAAAGCCACCCAGGAACAAAGGGATTTGAGATGCCATATGTTAAGAAGCTTCTAGTGCATCAACATGGCAATATGAGCTCTGCCTGGATCATATAGGTTGCAATAACTTATCCAAATGGACTGTTGGTGGTAGGGGGTGATAGGTTTGGAGCGCGTCCATTTTGTTCTAAGGGAAGGCTGCTGAAAGGTCTTGTCTCGATGCATGTTGAGTCTTGTGGGGAAAGTGCACCACCTCTCGAGAAGGAAGAATCTAAGTACTTAGCCGTGTCTCCGGCCATGGAAAATTTGGGCATCAAGACATGGAAGCTATCAAGAATCTCCTCATCCCAATTTCTAAGTTAAAAATTTGTGGTTGAACAAGGGTAAAGGTTCACCAATGTCTATTGGTGGTTCCTTGGGAGTTTTTGTCAAACAAAAACTTAGTGTTTTCAACTGATAGGTAAAATCTATTTTTGAGCAAAGCAAGCCTAAGCTACACTTAGCCAAATTCATGTAGAAGTTAGAAACTATTATTCTACTAAGGAATCACTTGCCAATACTATTCCAATGTATTGACGCACTGTTGCTATAACTTGTGATGTTGTAGGTTACTCTGATGAGGATTAGTGTTGTGAGTCTACACTCAACATGTTTGCCTATGGCACATGAAGACGAAGACTTTATTTTTTTTTAAGTTAAACTCTTGCTCTAGCCTTTGGCTATGTAGTTGTAAAAGACTATGTTATCTCTGGAATGACGATGTAATAATGACCTTTGTTTCTGTGTACTTCATCTTAAACTGTGGATGCTAGCATTTGATCCAGGGACTAGCATTGCAATCACAGGGACCTTTAACTTTACAAAGCTGGGGTCTTACATCATAGAGGCTAAGGTGAACGGTTCATAGTCATAACATGGTGTAAGCATGTGCCAAGTAAACCCAAATTAAGAATCAAAGGAGAATACCACAATATTATGCTTTTGTATGCTAAAACAACGCATGATTCTTTCATGGCACATTAAGCAATCTCAATTGTTTGAAACAAGTCATGCTAAAAAAATAATCACTAAGCATATGGTCAAAGAAACATCTAACATGACATGCTAAAGTCTAAGTCACAGTCAAAACAAGCTTCCTTTTGTACCACTATAAGCATGAAACATTCTACTCTTTTCCAACACCAATCAACTTATTTGAAACAATTCTCAAAGATAATAATCAATAAAGACCAGTGAGCTTGTCTCACAAATCTACAAAGAAGAACTAAAAAGTTCTAAGCGAAAAGCAGAAGAAAACTAAAGCTAAACACAGTGCTGGCAAAAGTGAACACTCACAGAATAATAAGAGTGAAAACTACTGTGTTCTAGGCAATGAAGAACTAGGTGTGACTTCTCCAAAATAGGTGTGTTGGGGTCCAACCAACTTATTGCAGCAAACAAAGCAAAATAAAACTAAAAACAAAAACAAAGACGCTCCAAAAAAAACACATAGTGCATGTGTAGAGGTCCCAACCTGATAAGGTAGAGATCCCTGTGTTTAAAATGCTAGTCCCTAGATCGAATAGCTAGCATCCACAGTTTAAGATGTAATATCAAGAAACAAAGGTCATATTACAACTATAACCAGGAATAAAATAATTCATTACATCTTACATAGCTCATTTGGCTATCTCATTACAATGCATCAGATATAACTATATAGCATGGAGCCCTTCATCTTCATATGCCACAAGCAATCATGTTGGTTGTAGACTTGTAATCCCTACTCAACAAACTTTACTAACATCAAACAAACCTGCAACATAATAAGTTATAGCCACAAGGGTCAATACACTTGAATTGTATTGGCAAGTGATACTATGGTAGAATAGTAGTATCTATCATCTATATGCATTTGGCTAAGTGTAGCTTAGGCTTGCTTTGCTCAAAATAAGGTTTTCCTTATTAGTTGAAAACACCAAGTTTTTGTTTATCAAAATCACCCATGGAACCACCAATAGAAATTGGTGAACCTTTAACCCTTGTTCAACCACAAGTTTTTAACTTAGAAATTGGGATGAGGAGATCCTTGATAGCTTCAATGTCTTGATGCTCAAATTGTCCATTGCCAGGGACAAATCTAATTACTTAGGTTTTACCCTCTCGAGAGGTGGTGCACTTTCCCCACAAGACTCGACATGCATCAAGACGAGATCCTTCAGAAGCCTTCCCGTAGACCAAATGGACGCGTTCCATCCTATCACCCCTACCACCTTCTGTCCATCTGGATAAGTTATTGCAACCTATATGATCAAGGCAGAGCCCATATTGCCATGTGGCTGCACTAGAAGCTTCTCAACACTTAACATCTCAAATGTCTTTTTTCCTGGGTGGCTTTCCCCAAGTGTGATACACAAGGTAGACATCACCATGGGCCTTGTGTAACCACACAACACAAACCATTCTCACCATTCCACCTAGGTGATTCAATCATATAGCTGTTTTATTAAGCAAATCACAAGTCATAGACTTAGAAATATTTCATAGCATGAATAATCCACTCATGTTTTCTACTAGCTAATCTAAGCATACTAGTAGAAAGAATCTTAACTTAGGGAAAATTCTTCTAAGGCATCATCTACTAGGATTTCCCAAGGCATAGCATAGCATAGATACTTAGAAAATGCCATGCAAGTCCTACTCAAAATATCACTAATGCATAGTCAAAATAATAGGACAAAATATATGAAGCACCACTTGCCTTTTTATTAGAGAAAATAGGTTCACTCCTTGATCTTGCAATTGTCACACTCTTCAAAGCTCACTAAAATTCAATCAAGCAAAGCACAAATTCAATACTAGCATTCAAAAAATTCACCACATAAAATAATAAAAACAAAGAAATGCATGCAAGCATGCAAAATGTTGTTTTATTGTAAAAGTGGTTTCTAATAAGGCTATAAAATTTTTAAAACACCTACTAGTCATTTATAAATTTGGCAAAATCATTTGAAACCAAGTTAGTGAAAATGGGCCATTTCAATCAATTTTGTTTTGCTAGAAATGATTTTAATCAAAGTAATAATTTTCCTGTGTTAATCAAATATATTTTTAAATCTAAAATTTAGTGTTTAGGGTCAGAGAGTTCAAATCAATCCATTTGCAAAAGTTTTTACTCAAAAAGCATTTTTAGAATAATTTTTATAACAAAAATAGCCTTCCAAATGTTTTTGCAAAAAAACATAATTTTCAAGAAGCAAAATACTAAACTAAGTCCATATTTCATATTTTTATGAATCCATTGATATAAAATTTGTAATTTTTGGCCGAGCAGAAAAAAGTTATGAATTTTGCAAATTCAATCATCTAATAGATCATTTTTTTTGTTTTAAAACTAGAGTTTAGCCACATGGAGTGTTTATTTTGGTCCATACCGTTTCGTTCAGATCAAGCAATATGGGACGTAGGATTTAAATGAGATTGCACGGCACAGATCAAATCATAGCTTCGTCTATGATCTAATTTTGTCCATGAGATCTACATCCTACGGTTCAGAACGCAACGACCATGGATGGGTGGCGCTAGCGACGGTGAGCGGCGACGGCGCGTTCGGGTTGTGACGTTCCGACGAATATAGGGGGTAAGGGGGTGGGGGAGATGCTTACTAATATCGCAGAGACGTGGTGATGCTCAAGGTGGCCGCAGTTGGCGAAGGGGCACATGGGATCGCCGTGTATTGCTCGCCAGAGTTGCACCTGTCGTCGGGCACGCACTGTCTTCGTCGGAGGCGAGTATCTGGGACGCAAGCGGCCAAGGAAACGCGTCAGGAGGATGCGCAAGTTGCAGAGGTTGCGAGGGA
The DNA here is from genome assembly GCA_910589765.1 of Avena atlantica. Lineage (NCBI taxonomy): Eukaryota > Viridiplantae > Streptophyta > Magnoliopsida > Poales > Poaceae > Avena > Avena atlantica. The sequence goes on from OU342739.1 coordinate 47,223,654, forward strand.
ACTCACCAGAGGGCAAGGGGCACACGGGGTCAACGACAATAGCTCGCCGGAGCTGATGCAGACGGCGGTGGCGCACGGGCGAAGACAGAGGTGAGGCAGTGGGGCACGCGCGGGCAAGCGAGAGGTGTCAGTAGATGCGTGAGAGGATGGTGAGTAAGCTCGTGTGAGACAGGGACAAGGGGATGGTCGGTGTTGGGCGGAATCGTCGCGGAAGCTCGTCGGAGGCAGCGGCGAAGTGAGCTAAATTCAGCGCAGCCTGGTGGCGTTTGGGTGCAAGCGAGCGACGGGAAATGGAGAGGGGGAAAAGGGGGTTAATCGAGCATGGTCGCAGGGGAGAGTAACTGCGGTGTTAACGCGAATTAACACGAGGCATCAATGGCAGAAAACAGCGAGGAGGAATGAGGGGGCGGTTTGTAACATTCCAAAAATGTTGAACAATGATTATCAAATTCCAATCACCAAAATTAGGGTTAACAAAAACTTTTGTTAATTCAAATCATTATGAATGCATGTGTGTATGTGATGATAGTATGAATGCATGATTGGACTTGTGTGATTGATCTGAATAGCAAGGAATGGTTTAAAGGTGAAAACAACATCATCTAAAACATTTCCAAGAAGAAAGAAATCAAGAGAAAATCAAAAACAAAACAAATAAAGCAAATGGTCATTTTTGCCAATCTTTCTCACTAGGCCACTTTGAGTGTTTATAGTCCAAGATTTCAAACAGAAACTTTTCCATTTATTTTCACCCCTTGCAATACCAAGTAAAAGTGAATCAAAGACCACCTTTCAAACATGCAGAAACATTTGGCAAATTGATTCAAATCACATTTCAAAATTGAATCTGATTCATATGTGAAGATCACCCCTTTTTCAAAAACCAACCAAACCAATTCCACTTGACCAATCCCACTAGCCAGAGACTCCCTAGTATGTAACCAACACATCCACCAAGTTTGAATCCAAAATTCAAATTTGAATCTCTTGCGGCCATTTCATCAAACACCTTGTAATCACCCAACCAACAAACATCAAACACTATTTGGAGCAGTGATTTTGGCCTAACTTGTTACCTCTCTGGTTTACAACAAGCTATTAGTAGATCATTTAGCCCATTTAACAAGCTTTATCACCACTGTGAGCTTGACATAGCCATCAATGGTGACCATGCCGAGCTCAACTTTCCACCTCTCAGTCGACAGCAAGCTAGGAGAAGCACCAAGCCTAGCAACCATGTTTGGGACACTCTCCACCGTCCATCGCCACCCACTGCCCAAGCCTCGAGCGCAGCTAGCCCCTGGACCACACAACCCGAGCATGCCAAGCCTCTCTGCGAGCGAGCCGAGAGCGCACCAGAGCGCCAACCGCGACACACGCCCATGGACCGCGCGCCGCCTTTGCCGCATGCAAGCAGGATCGCCAGCAACCTAGCAACACCGCAGACATGCCCGTTCGCCGCCGCACGGACCATAGACGTTGTGCGCCATTAAAACTGCCGTCGGACCCGCCCAGATCGCCGCGACTTTCCGATCGATTCGCACCGCCCCAAGCCACATAGCCATGTCGTTGAGCTTCAGTAGGGAGCACATCACCGCCCCTATCATCGCCCATGCCTTTAGCTTGGTGTGCCGACGACCACGATGAGCTCAGCCCGCGCCCGTCGGTACCCTTTAGGCACTATAAATAGAGGCCACCCCAGCACGAATTCTTCACACCATCTCACTCCCCTCTCTCTCGGAAGCACCCCACCTCACTCCTGGAGCAAGGCGAGCAACACATCGCCGGAATTTGGCCTGAGTCCGCCGCTGCTGGAAGAGAAGGGCGTCATTGATTGGAGCCGCCCCAGGAGGAGCTGCCGGTACCAGGACGATCGCCGTCGTCGACTTCATCGTTTACCCCCATCGCCGACCCTCGCCTGAGCCCCTGTGAGCCTCCCATGACCCCCACTGGACGCTCTAGGGTTCTGTCTCGCTGGCGTTGCCTGACGTGGATAATGAACCGTAGCCATAGGATTAGAGCTTGATCGTGCAGTCCACATCCCCCCATACCGCTTCGCACCCCTCTGTCTCACTAACGAGTGGGGACAGCCACTTAACCAGCCCACGCGCTCTATGCCTAGTGGGTCGGCCCAGTTAACCTCCCGCGCGACCCAGTAATTCAAATCTAGGTTTTTTCTTTTAGTTTCAAACTCAGTTATGTACCTATATTAAAAAAGCAACCCATCTCAATTCACTGAACCAAAATGCATGAAACCAATTTTGTTAGAAAGGTCCTAGAATGCTTAATCCAAGCCCGTTGGATTCAAACTAATTGGATGTATGGATCAGCAATAGTAAAAATAACAAGGCAGAAGCTTTTCCGCATTCAAACATTTTTCAAAATTCAACCATAAAAGCTTTTGAGTTGATTCCAACTCTCAAAAATCACATTTCACCATACCTTTCAGAATACATAAAAATATATAGGTTTACTTGCAGAAATAATGATCAAGTAATAAAAGAATGCCTCGTAGGCATTTCTAGTCACTTTAATTAATTAAAATAAAAAGGTTAAACCTTATTAAATTGTGACACCACTTTAAATCACATTCCCATGTACTGATATGTGTGGTGATGACATGTGTCAACATGATCCCATGTTTTAGTTGGAGAATATTAAATCTTAAGTAGTTTTTCAATGAGTAGAAATTACTTTTCTAAAATGAAGGAAATAAAACTATTTGCCTTAATGGTTGTAATGCTTGTGATGATCCTATATCATCTAGTGAAAACCTTGGTGTGATAAATAGAAATAGTTAAGTATTGTCTGGTGATTGTGTACCTCATATTTATTTATAGACGTTAGTACCGACCAAGGATACGAGGAGGAATGAGGATACTACGAGGAAGAAGCCGAGGAGAACTTCAACCACTGCTCTGCGCAAGGCAATATTATACTGATATCTTAGCAAGATATTGACTTTGCAAGTTAACCCTTGCATGGCAACTATGAAAATTAGATGCCTTAAGCATATGTGATTATACCCACTTGATGATACCAAATCCTAGTTTTACTTGCAAGCCTAGTATTTTATTTCTTTATCAAAGCTTTCTCTTAGAGTTTACTTAGTGACTTGTAGATAGTAGAAGGATATTTGAAGTTAGCATAAAGAGCATAAAACTTGGCCTAAGTTAGATAATCTTGATGTCATCCTGAGGCATGAGATTGAACTTAGCTAATTCATACTTGATAACCACCCCTCACTAGTGTTTACCCCCACCTGTAGTTGTTAGTGCTAAGCATAAAACTTGATCACTTTAGATGGGAATACTTGGTGAAAATGGTTATGAAAACCTTAGAATGATGAGTCATTCTACTGAAATGTTTTGCCATGTGTTCATGAACACCAGAGGATTTTTATGATGAAAATGTTAAGGCATGAGCCTTAGCCCTTTATAAAACTGATGGTTGTCTAGATGCGATACCATTCCAGTTTTACCGTACAACCACAATACCCAAAATTTGGGTAGGGCTTGACTGGAAATTTATATATCTTAGTATGGGTTCCCTTGCGGCCAAGGTTTGAGCTGAGGCTACCTTGTGAAGATTTTCCAGCTGTGTAGTTCTCAAGATGAGAGTTGGTCATGGTTGGGAGGCCAAACTCACAGGAGAGGTGCCTATACTAGGTCGTGTAATTGAAAGTTTAGGATTGATTATCCGCATACTAAGTATGGTGAATTCAGGATTGTTCCTGACGGATGTATCAAATGTTGTGGTGAAAGTGTACCACCTCTACAGAGTGTCAAACTATTTGAATAGCCGCGTCCATGGTTATGGACAGTTGGAGTGGCCATACTGTTCTATCATCAGATGTTTTCAAAATGACCTATGAAATGATTCATGACTTTGACTTGACCCCAATAGAGTTGTGATATGAAATTCAAGTACCCCCTTAGGTATTATGAAACTTTCAACTAGCTTTCTTTGCTTCTGAACTCAGTAGAGGCAAATCTGGCTTTTTGCGAAACAACCTAGAGCCTAGCATTTCCTACTCAAAAACCACTTCACTTGTTAGTATTAGTTTGCGAGTACTTAAAGGGTACTCATGGCTTTGTCCCAGGCTATTCCCGTGGCCAGACTATGAAGAGGACTATCAGGAGGACGGACAACAGGAAGGTTACGACAACTAGGATCACCTCCCATCGTCAGCATTGCCTATGACCGTGAAGATGGAGTCTCGCCTACACTACCGTTACTATTACGTTATTCCGCTGCTTGAATTGTATTAAGACTGGATCATGAGATCCTTATTTGTGTAAGACCTTATGTATGGTTTGTAATGGATGATGTACTGTGTTATCCAATCTGTTATGTCTCGCAAAAATGGTAATCCTGGGATTGCGATGTATGACATAACAGGCATCTGGGATTAAAAATTCGGGTGTTGACAGGTTGGTATTAGAGCCATCCTGACCATAGGAGACCCTAGTTTAGAATGGACGTTTGAATCTGTTGGGGAGGTGACCCCGGATAGGGTAAGGATAGGGGAAAGACGAAAGGAGATTCCCCGTCTAGTTTCCGAGTTACACTCTAAATCGGCCGAATCCTGTAAAGGTCGGCCGAGGTGTGAAAGAGTAGAACCCTTATGATAATAGCAAGGCATTACCCGGCCGGGATACTGCGTAAGTCGGTCGGGTCAGCCCGAATAATCTTAATGCAGGTGAAGGCCAAGCCGAGTTATGCGAGACGGGGCCGAATGATATGAAGCTTGCAGGAGAAGGAGATGCCAATAGTCAAACTCTAGTCGCAGGCTAGGGAGAACCTGAGCAGAGCCAAGCACAAAGGACAAGGCACAGAGAGACAGAGGGGAAGAAGGAGGTCACGGAGGTGATAGTCCTGAAGACCGAGGCATGCAGGTGGGGTTCTCTGGAACCTTGCCGTCGTTAGAAGGACGACACGGAAAGAAGGCCGCCGAGTTACTATATTGGGACAAGCATATTATTCGAATATGCTTGCCACGTCAGCCCTAGAGGAGCCCAAGGTTCTCCTTTATAAGGGGAGGCTTGGACTCTGAGAAGGGCATCGACTCATTTAGTACCGTTAGGCTGGTAAAGTTCTTCCTCTCTACTTGTACTCAGCTCAAGGAGCACTTGTAGCCCAAGGAAGGAGAAATAAAGATCTTACCTTAGTCTTCTGTGTGTAGAATCAACTACATCTTCCCTCCCCAGATCCCTCTAGTATCCATTGGCCCCATACTTTAGCCTACCCATGGCATCTGCCGTGCCACCACCACGACAGTTGCCACCCATCGTGGGGCCAGTAGTGGTGCTAGCTGGAGTCATGATCCGAACGGGAAAATTCATCCACACTGGCGAGCGCATTGTCTCTAGATTAGTCCAGAGATTTGATCTCTGTGACTACGTTAGCGACAACGCAGGAAGCTTCAAGGGAAAAACTCCTCCGTGCAACGGCGTCTTCATCAACTTGGGCATGCACCAGATCTACATCGGCGTTGACACCTCCGGCGTTTATCCTCACCAAGTTGTTGTTGCAGGAGAGCCTCCCCTTAGAGCCGCAAACAGTCCATGCGGAGTGCGCCCCGTCAGCAGCATCGAGGTGATGGTCTCAGCCGGGGTGCAGGCGGGAACAGCAGGCGCCGGATCAAGCAGAGATCGGACGATGGGTGTGCAGGTGGCCACCAGGCAGGCAGCTCCACAGCCCACCGAGGTAATTCCTTCAACGGCAAACCCAGCCGAGGTGCAGGATACGACCCCAAAGGAACCAAGGGTAAGAGGGCCACCTCTGGAAAAACCAGAAAACATTCTCCAGGCAACTATAGATAATCTGACTACACCTGTAGCGCCGATCCTTGATCCGGCAAACGCTCAGGCAGAGTTAGAAGAGACCAGGCAAAAAGTGCTAGTAGAGGCAAACAAGGTGTCAGTATTGCGGGAGTCTTTAAACAGGACCCTGCGAGAATATGCTAGGGCAAACAGGCTTGACGTCACCCCAGAGCGGGTCGACGAATTGAGACTAAGAGGGAAGAACCTCATAGATGATATCAACAAAGAGCATGATGCTCATAGGGCAGAATCAGTTGATCATAGGGCCGGAGGGATTACAGTTTTTGAGGGCACCGAGATATTGGTATCCTCGGCTGGAATCGGAGTCGTAGTAAGGGTTGTGGAGGACAAAAGGACCTCAGGGGAAATTTCAGGATTCACGGAGGAGACAGCAGGCTCAGTGGAAATATCTACGGGCCGAGTTGTACCGACATCAACAGGAGAGATCTCAGGCGCGTCCTGGCGAGATGGCATCTGATTCGGAGCAGGAGGAGAGTCAACATGAGCAGGACTAGGAATTCTAGTGTCTTCAGGAGGCGGAGGAGAAGGCGGCCGAGTCATGTGACTCGTCATACTGAGGCCACTAGGCTTAACAGAAAGAGGATCCCTGCAGAGGCAAAAAGATCAGGTCAAAAGGCAGAAAGAGAGAAACAAGAAATACAAATAAAAAGCAACTCACCCAGTAACCCCGGGCATAACTTTACGCTTAGGGGGTGCGGGGCAGATCTCTTTTTCCGTTTCTTGGGAACGGCTTCCGAGGCACCGACTGGGGCGCTACGTTTCCCCGAAGTAACAGGAGGTCGGGAGGCGAGAGGCTCGGCGTTGTGAACCTGACCCGCCGGATTAGCTGAGAAAGTAGAGGCCGGAAATGCATAAGAAAGTGTCATTGCGGCAACTACCTCAAGAACTTGGACCTCGTCCGAATCACCTTCCTCCTCGTGGGCCGGGGTTTGCCGCGGGCGCGAGCCGGAGCAAGATCCGACTTGGGAACGAACTCTTCCGAGTCCGGCTCCCCACTGTCCGGAGTGTTCCGATCCGCGGGCCACGGGAGGGACAGAACCTCGGCATCCTCAACCCTCTTCTCTTCAAACCTCTGCAGGACAAGAAAGAGAAAAATTAACAAGAGAAAACAAAGATGCGATTAAAAGGTAAAACATGACTGCAGGAACATACTCTGGGAGGGGGATGCTCGCGGGTGAACGGCTTCAATCCCCAGGCCCAGTCCTCCGGCATCTCCATCTTAAAGATAGCCCGGACGCGCTTGAAGATAAGATAATTGTCCAGCTCCATCGTCGAGACTCGGTTGGGATCGAGAGGACCGCTCATATAGAAGAGCTTGTGTGTGCGTTTCTGGAATGGGCAGATCCGGCTCCTAAAGAAGGTAGTCATCAGATCCTCGCAGCGTAGCCCGGAGCGGATCAGTTCCTTCAGCCGAATCTCAAAAGCCTCGGCCAGAGCATGACTCTTCCTCGGATTATAGGTCCAGTTCTTCTTGGAAGGAGTGCCAATGGAAAAAGCAGGGAGCCAAATCCTATCCTCATTCCCAGAGTTCTTGACATAAAATAACGACTTATGCCACTTCTTGCATGATTCTAAACCTGCAACGCAAGGAAATTCGAATTTCCTCCGAGGTGTGATTGACGCGGCACCACATTGGGTGAGCAACTTCTCGGAGGGTTGAAGAGATTTGTCTGGGACGAGGTTGGATCGAATCTGGAAAAACTTTGACCAAACATGCACAGATGGCCAAAGGCCGAAGTATCCCTTCGAGGCAGAGATGAAGGCAGAAAGAGAGGCAATGGCATTAGCAGGAAGATGATGCGGCTGCAGGCCGAAGTAATCAAGGAACTCCCTAGCAAAATCGCTGAGGGGGAGAGCAAACCCGCGAGCGAAATGTGACATGAAGACGACGTACTTGCCCTCCCTAAGAACTGGAGACGATTCGCCGCCGGGTAAGCGACAGGCTACCTCGGCAGGAATCCGGCGAGTTCGGATTAGCCACTCAACTTCTCGGCGGGTGACGGAAGAGCCCTGCCACGAGCCCCTCTCTGGCCCAGACGCAGCATCGTCGTCCTCAATGAGTGCACCGCTGACGGAGCTCGACATGAGGTCGCCGGAAGAATTTACGGAGGAAGAAATAGCGGCTGAGGGAAACTTAGAACTGCAAGGCCCCGTCGTGGTTCTACGCAAAAATGGCGGCGGAGTAGGGAAGGAACCACCGCGCCAGAACTAAAGAAAAGCAGAGGTGTCTAGAGGAAAGCCTAGGCTCTAAGACCGGATAAACTCACCGGCGACGACGCTGGAGCAAGCGAACGGGGACGAGGTCGACGGAGCAGTGCGGCAGAAGCCTTGCCGTCAAAGACCCAGATGGGCGCACGGCGGCGGAGGCACGAACGGGTGCGGAGGCGAGAGGAAGAAGAAGGGCACCAGTAAGCGAAGGGGGAAAGTGAATCCCCTAGCCCCGTGCCCCTCTTTATAACCGCGCCGCTTGAGAGGTAGTGGGATCGTGGGTGTGGCAGTTATCTGTGTAGATCGTGTACGCGGCACGATCGCACACCGCTAAGTGGAACCGCACCAATGACCACACGATGATAGAAAAGTTCAAGATCCCTGACGAAAACGGTACGCGAGGCGTCGCAGCGCCGACGCAACAGGCGCAGTAATTATTGTAGCCTGTCAGTGGACACTGTAGAGGAACGAAAAACTAGAGAAACAATGATGAGTATGACACGTAGGACGAGTCATACACGAGAAGAAACGCAGATACCTCGAACGAGAAAAAGATAAGTCGGAAACAATGGGAAACGAATATCGTGAAACTGATACGGCCCGGCCGAAGTTATAGGCAGGACCGTACCAACTTCGGGGACTAATGTTGGGGAGGTGACCCCGGATAGGGTAAGGACGGGGGAAAGGCAAAAGGAGATTCCCCGTCCAGTTTCCAAGTTACACTCTAAATCGGCCGAATCCTGTAAAGGTCGGCCGAGGTGTGAAAGAGTAGAACCCTTATGATAATAGCAAGGCATTACCCGGCCGGGATACTGCGTAAGTCGGCCGGGTCAGCCCGAATAATCTTAATGCAGGTGAAGTCCAAGCCGAGTTATGAGAGACGGGGCCGAATGATATGAAGCTTGCAGGAGAAGGAGATGCCAATAGTCAAACTCTAGTCGCAGGCTAGGGAGAATCTGAGCAAAGCCAAGCACAATGGACAAGGCGCAGAGCGACAGAGGGGCAGAAGGAGGTCACGGAGGTGACAGTCCTGAAGCTCGAGGCATGCAGGTGGGGTTCTCTGGAACCTTGCCGTCGTTAGAAGGGCGACACAGAAAGTAGGCCGCCGAGTTACTATATTGGGACAAGCATATTCTTCGAATATGCTTGCCACGTCAGCCCTAGAGGAGCCCAAGGTTCTCCTTTATAAGGGGAGGCTTGCACTCTGAGAAGGGCATCGACTCATTTAGTACCGTTAGGATGGTAAAGTTCTTCCTCTCTACTTGTACTCAGCTCAAGGAGCACTTGTAGCCCAAGGAAGGATAAATAAAGATCTTACCTTAGTCTTCTGTGTGTAGAATCAACTACATCTTCCCTCCCCAGATCCCTCTAGTATCCATTGGCCCCATACTTTAGCCTACCCATGGCATCTGTCGTGCCACCACCACGACAGAATCAAAAACTTAGTTGCAAAACCAAGGAAGTGAGTATTTACGAAAAACTTATTCTCATCCTTATCACTTAGACTCTTTCATGAAAATTCATGTTCCTCAAAAACTCTTGCAAACTTACATAAAATTTGACACACTTGATCACTCTACTAATTTACTCATCCTATATTCTTATAGATTGACGTGAAGTACAACAAGTTTTATCAGTTGGGGAATAGAGGAGACCTCATCTTTGAGCGTGACTTGGACCAGCTGTCAGAGCTGCTGGAGTGTTCGCACCCCGAGTTCTTTGGAGCTCAGCTCAATGATCAGGAGGAGAGGATTTGCAGTGGCTAGTTGTTGCAAGTCTCCGAGGAAAGATTGAATCCCCCACCTCAGAGGGAATTCAGTTCACCTTGAGAGAGAAAAACTGGCTCGATGGACTTGTCAGGACCATGCAGCAAGCTCTTGCCCGTCTGTCTGGGAAGAGTATCAATCAAATCAAGGGTACCCGCTTTGAGTTCTATCCAAGGTGTGATGTTATGGGACAACCACTGGAGGCCCCATATCACCATGAGCTGAAGAGTCAACTGGACCACCTCAGCTTCATGATGTATGACCGCCAGAAGGAGTTGGACAATGCCCGCTCCTACGCCAACCACAAGTACGCCATTGCCGCCAAGAAGGATCAAACTATTGCCATGATAGTGAAGGATCGCCAGTCTCGTCACCGCCAGCTCGACAAGAAGGAGCGCATCATTGCGCGTCTTCGCCACCGGATCACGGATTTGGAGAAGACCATCCACGAGAGAGACATGCAGTTGGAGGAGAGGGAGAATGCAGGGGAAGACCTTCGTGGAGACCCATACTCCTATCTCAGTGACGATGATGACTTTTTGGAGGATCAGGACATGGACTTCTTCACCGATGAGGATGACTTCGCCTTCATTGATGATGATGAGGAGGATGATGAGGACACCAACTCCGAGTAGTAGTAGCACTTGGGCACTAGCGTTAGTGAGTTGTATTCGGTCCCACTGTACCGTAGTTTCACAGAATGGTTCTTAAAACCATCTGTTTTCCTTTGTTGTGGTGTGTGTTTGTATCGTGTGCTATGAATGAATGAAAAGCAAGTTGCTAGAAAAATTTGAGTCAAACTTTTCAAACACCAAAATCCTGAACCTTAGAAATTTCCCTCTTTTCTCAGTATCTATCTCCATCTTCAGATGCCTCGTGGAGGAAGCACTTCATCCCCGGACCCGATGCTGCAAATCTTGCAAATGTTGATTTCGTTCCGTGAAGCCGAAAGAGCCGAACGTCAAGACAACTTAGCCACCCTTCAACAGATATCTCAGATGGCCAACAACAATCAAGGCCATGGAAATCAGGACAACCATGGATCCAAGATCATGAATTTCCAGAACACCAATCCTCCCATTTTCACTAAGTCTGAAGAGCCCCTAGATTCAGATGATTTTCTGCAAACCATGGAAAACAACTTGGAAGTTGCAGAAGTGGAAGCTAACGAGAAGGTACTGTTTGCCACCCACTACATGGCCAGAGATGCAAGAGCATGGTGGAACAGCGTTCGCGCGATGACTATCGGATAGATGATGACTTGGGAAGAGTTCAAAGCCAAGTTCAGCAGAACCCATGTGCCACCGGGTTTGATCAAGAGGATGAGAGATGAATTCAGGGAACTGAAGCAAGGGAGAATGACAATAGTTGAGTACCGTGACAAATTTTTGTCATTGGCTCGGTATGCACATGATGAAATAGATACTGAAGCCAAGAAGAAGGAGAGGTTCCTGAATGGTTTATATGATGAGATGCAGACAGTGTTAGTCAATATCCCCTTTGCTGATATTGAAGCCTTAGTTGACTTTGCCATTCAGATGGAAGGCAAGATCAACGAAGCCAATGAAAACCGCAAGAGTAGAATGATGCATCAACCAGGAACCCACCATACACCAAAGTATCGCCCCAACCCATCTCCAGGATTTGTCCCAAGAACCAACAGACACCCGATGAACTGTCCGACCTATCCCAACCATGGAAACACAAGGCCTAGAGGAAACCACAACAAACCCGTCAACCCCAGCAATTTCAACCGTGCATCGCCTAAGTTCAACAATAACAATGCCGCCACCAACACCAACACTGCCCCTAGAACTGGAAGCAATGTTGTGCTTGTTGCAGCAAAGGACAAGTCGCAAGTGACTTGTTATGAATGTGGAACCAAGGGTCACTACTCCAATGGGTGCCCCAAGAAGATTCCTCAGCCCTCAATGCAAATACCCCAGCTCAGCAGCAGCGTCGTGTTCAGCCTGGAAGGAGGTTTGCCCCAGGAAATTCGCTCAACTGCAACGGTTGTCTCTTTCTCATGCATGCGAAAGAAGCCCAAGAAGCGCCAGATGTCGTGCTGGGTATGTTTTCTGTTAACTCAGTACTTGCAAGAGTGTTGTTTGATTATGGAGCATCGCACTCGTTTGTTACTTAAGAATTTGCATGCACTAGTAAGATTCAACCCACCAAATTGAAGCATGTTATGATAGTTCAAATAACTGGTTCAACCACCAAATCTAGACAAATTTGCAAGGACATGCCTATCCGAATCCATGGCATAGATTTTTATGCTAATCTAATAGTACTCGGAACTAAAGGTTTGGAAGTAGTACTAGGAATGGACTGGATGTCCAAACATAAAGGATTAATTGACTGTCCCAAGAAAGCCATAACCATGACCGGTACAGCTGGAATATCAGTAGAGCATGTATCTGAAACATTGCCCCGTCAATTCAAATTCAACAAGAGTATAGCCCAACCAACCATTGACCAAGTCAGAGTAGTCTGTGAATACCCCGATGTATTTCCAGATGTTTTTTCCGGTATGCCCCTAGATCGGGATATCGAGTTTATCATTGAACTGATCCCTAGAACCGACCCATAGCCCAGAGACCTTATAGTATGAACCCATCTGAATTAATGGAGCTGAAGAAGCAACTGGATGCTATGCAGGAGATCGGATTGATCCAATCAAGTGCGTCGCCATGGAGATCACTTGTCTTGTTTGTGGACAAAGAAGGATGGAGGTAACCGTTTATGTACAGATTATCGGAAGTTGAATGATGTCACCATCAAGAACAAGTACGCGTTGCCAAAGATAGAATACCTGTTTGACTAGTTGACTGGTGCCAAAGTGTTTTCTAAGATTGATCTTAGAACTGGCTATCATCAACTCAAGATTTGCGCAGAGGATATTCCAAAGACTGCCTTTACCACCAGATATGGATTATACGAGTATACTGTCATGTATTTTGGATTAACCAATGCCCCCGCTTATTTCATGAACCTCATGAATACGATTTTTATGGACTTCCTGGATAAGTTTGTCATTGTTTTTATCGATGACATCCTTATCTATTCCAAATCAGAAGAAGAACATGAGCTCCACCTAAGGACCATCCTTGGAACCCTTAGGGAGCATCAGTTGTATGCCAAGTTTAGCAAATGTGAATTCTGGTTACAGGAGGTAGGATTCCTCGGACATATTATATCAGCCAGAGGAATTGCCGTTGACCCTGCAAAGGTAAAGGATGTTGAAGATTGGCAAGCCCCAACCACTCAAACCCAAGTTCGTGCATTTCTCGGATTAGCGAGATACTACCGAAGTTCGTAGAAGGATTCTCGAGTATCGCAAGACCCATGACCCAATTGCTGAAGAAGGATAAGAAGTTTGAATGGACAGATAAATGTGAAGCAAGTTTCCAGGAACTCAAGAGGAGATTGATTTCAGCCCCAATCTTGATCATGCCGGATATCACGAAGCCCTTTGATGTGTATTGTGACGCATCCAAGATCGGTCTCGGATGTGTGTTGATGCAAGAAGGCAAAGTTATATCTTATCTATCACGACAATTGAAATAGCATGAACAGAATTACCCAACCCATGACCTTGAACTGGCAGCCATAGTTCTAGCCCTGAAGACATGGAGGCATTATCTTATGGGAAACCGTTGTGAGATTTACTCGAATCACAAGAGCTTGAAGTATATATTCACTCAGAAGGAGCTGAATATGAGGCAGAGAAGATGGATTGAGCTAATCAAGGACTATGATCTAGACATTCACTATCACCCCGGTAAAGCTAATGTGGTAGCAGATGCCCTTAGCAGATTGCCGTTCCGCTTGAACTCCATGATTCTGAAGGAGCAACCAAGTTTGCACAAGGATATGGAATATTTCAGAATGGAATTAGTAAGTGAAGGATTTTTGGCTAGCATAGAACTTCAACCCACTTTGATCAGTCAGATCAAGGAGGGTCAGAAAGGAAATGCTAGTATCGACGGAATCAAACATCGTATCGATATAGGCAAAGTACCAGGATTCACCGAGGATGAAGATGGAGTTATGTGGTACAAAGGACGTCTCTGTGTACCAGCAGATTCAGAGCTGAAGGAAATTATCTTGAAGGAGGCCCATGATACTCTTTATTCTATCCACCCCGGAGGAACAAAGATGTATCAGGATCTGAAGGAGCAATTTTGGTGGCATAAGATGAAGAGAGAAATCAAAAGCTACATCACCAAGTGTGATATTTGTCAGAGAGTAAAGGTGGGACATCAAAGACCCGCAGGACTATTGCAACCATTGCAGATTCTAGAATGGAAGTGGGATTCGGTTGGAATGAACTTTATCACCGGATTTCCTACATCTAGTAGGGGAAATGACTCTATTTGGGTCATAATTGATAGATTGTCCAAGGTAGCCCATTTATTACCAGTCAAGACCACCTACCAGAGTTAGAAGCTAGCGGAGTTATACATCGCTAGAATCGTTAGTTTGCATGGAGTCCCCAAGAACATTGTGTTGGATCAAGGAACTCAGTTTACCTCGAGATTTTGGAAGAAAGTGCAAGAAGGATTAGGAACCCGACTAGATTTCATCACAGCTTATCACCCTCAAACCGATGGACAAACGGAGCGAGTAAATCAAATACTCGAAGATATGTTGAGAGCCTTTGTGCTAGAGTATGGATCTAAATGGGAAGACTGTCTGCCTTTTGCAGAATTTTCGTACAACAACAGTTATCAAGCTAGTTTGCAAATGGCCCCATTTGAATTCTTGTATGGAAGGAATTTTTGTACCCCTTTGAATTGGTCGGAAGTAGGAGAGAGTTAGATTTTTGGACCCGACATCCTCCGAGAAGCAGAAGAGAAAGTTCACAAGATTCGTGAGCACCTCAAGACCGCCCAATCCAGACAGAAGATTTATGCCAACAAGATACGTCGAGACCTCGCTTTCAATATCGGAGATTTTGTGTACCTCAAAGTGTCGCCTCTGAAGGGAATGCAGCGTTTCTAGCTCAAAGGAAAGTTAGCCCCTAGATATATCAGACCTTTCAAGTTTCTGAATCATTGAGGAGAAGTATTGTATCAATTAGCACAATGTGTTCCATATATCGTTACTTTGCAAATGCCTTGAAATTCCAGAGAAGACTGAAGTTTTCATGAATATTGATCACCGCACCATAGAGATCAACGATGACCTGACATATCCCGAAGTACCCATTCGTATTCTGTAGGAAGCTTTCAGGACCACTAGAACCCGAAGCATCAAGTTTCTCAAGATTCAATGGAGTAACCACACTGAAGAAGAAGCTACCTGGGAGCGAGAAGATCACATCAAGATGGAGTTTCCCAATGTCGTGGTGGTGGCACGGCAGATGCCATGGGTAGGATTAAGTTGGGGGCCGAATGGGTGCTTGTGGTCACCGGGGAGGGAGTGCATGGTCGAGCCATGCACGAAAAACAAGAAGAACTCTCCAAACTTGACAATTTGATTGATACCCCAAAGATTACAAGTGCTCCTTGAGTTATATTGGCTTGAGTACGCAACCAATGTTCTCTACGTTGTCCAACCTCCCTCTACTTCTGCTATGCCCTCCCTTATATAGGCAGTGCTAGCTAGCTAATACCCCTTTGGGTTCTAGGGTTTACTGTTTGGATCTTGGTCCCTACAATATGGGCCGGGTTATGGGCTGTCCTTAAGCCCATAGGCCCGGTCCATAAAGCTTGACAGCTAACGGTCTTCTGGTACACTGCTTCTTGTTCTTTTTGGCATCACGCAGTTATGTTGTACGTCAGCGCTTGCTTTGGGCGTCACTCGACTCCTTTTGTGTCACCCGGCGTCGCCCTTCTCTTTTGAACATGCATTACCATGGTCCTTCCCGAACCTTACTCGGAAAGGTGCTACGCGTCCTTCTTGACTCGGACCTTCTCGGTTGACTCGGCTCGTTGGTACCTGCAAGGGTTACAACTTTGTCCTATACGGGCCGAGATAGTTTGTATCTCTGCTCTCATGCTTATCTTTCCCAGCTGTTCCTACCCGGCCTGGTTCATTTTTCACTCGGAGCCATCCCAGCGGCGCTATGTTTCCCCTCTCGTGACCCTACCGGGGGTTATCCCCCCAACATTAGTCCCCGAAGCTGGTGATGTCTAGCAGTTCAAGCTGTTAGGCGTCTCCAGGTTCCTTTTGTGTGAATGGAACTTAGTTTTTGTCTTTAATCTTTATCAGTTTTGCATCTTGCCGGGTTAGTCTCACAATTTCGGGTCAATTCTTTGACTTCTTGGCTCATTCTTGCCTCGAGCCGAGTTATTTTGGCCAATTCCGGGTCATTTTCGGCGCACTTCAGTCACTGACAACTAGTAATCATGATTACTTGCCTAAATTTTTGTTCCAAGTTCTAGCGGCATAGTGACGGCTGCGCAGTTATTCCCCGTCACTGTGGCAGTCCCATCGGTCTGCGCCTCTTGTCCTTCCAGCCGTGACGTGGAAGCGGGTTTTCCGTGTATATTTGGCTATGTGGCGCTCGCTGAGTGGTTCTCCTGGCCTGGTACACGGCCACACGCTGGCCTCACGACACAGTTAGATCCCACGACGGGGGTTTTTACTTCCCTTAAGTAGGGGTTGGGGGTTTCCACTTCCCCCACGCCCGTTCAGTTTCCTTAGCCTTTCTTCTTCCTTGCCCCTACAAGATTGAACTACCTCCTTTGAGGTTCCTTCTCCCTCTTGCTTTAATGCTGCGATTGGCCCTGCCCTCTTTCGATTTCAGCACGGGTCCTCGTTGTTCCAAGCCTCTCCTTTCCGCGGAGGAGACAGACTCCGACGATCCCATGGATGCTCGTGACGGCGCTGATGGTGCTGAGGAACAGGAGGTTCCCTTCGGTGAGCGCGGTGGTTGGGAAGGCTTTGAGGTCTCCACCAAAGAGGTGGAGTGGCTCCGCTCCACCAGACGCATTCCACTGCAAGTGGATTGCTATCTTCCCACCGGTGAGATTTCCCCCACCCCTCAAGCTGGCGAGCAGGTGGTTTTTCTTTCACACATTTAACACGGTTTTGCTCTTCCTGTGAGCACCTTCTTTTCCTTGTTTCTTTCTACCTTCCATCTGCAGACCCACCATCTTCCTGCCAATGCAATTGGCTCTCTTTCTTGTTTCATATCTGCCTGCGAGGCCTATCTTGGAATTTGGCCCACAGTTCCTTTGTGGGCCAAGTATTTTGGCTTTAAAGTTCAGGTCATTCCCCAGCCTAGTGCTCCTCGATCCGAGAAGAGGACAACCCGGTGTGGTGCTGCTAGCATCACCCCCAGGAGATATTCTATCTTTCCTCGGGTTACCGGCATTGACTCCTGCAAGAAGTGGCATAGAACCTTTTTCTATGTCAAAAAACAGTGGGTCCGCTGATAACATCCGGCTTCCCCCTTTCTCGGACAAGGTCCCCAACAAGAAGTACTGGCAACTTGACCCGCGCGACCAAGACGATGTGGTTAACGAGGCAAACGCTATCCTGGAAAGGTTGCTGTCGCCGGATGAGAACTTTCATCTTGCCGACTTTGACCTCATGTGCACCTTCATATCACGCCGGGTAAGACCCATCCAAGCCAGGAGCCACAAGATGTGCTTCATGAACGGGTCCCATGATCCCACTTGGCACTCCACCAAGGAGCTCACCCATGACTCCATTGCCCGCCGAGTAAGCTCAATCTTCAAATTGAACTTGGCGGATGATTGGGCTTGGAGTTGCCCACCATTTAGCCGGGTCAGGCCTGTTCCCTGGGTAAGTTTTCCAAATTACCTTCTCGCCGAGTTGGCTTTAGCTCTTTTGACACTCTTTAGCTTAGTTTTTAGTCTCTCATTCTATTTGTCTTTCGCAGAATCTCCTTCACCAGGTTGATGACATTACTGTCCCTCCTGCTGGTTATAATGGGGATCGCTCTGACTCGGATGAGTTCGAGTATGACCTGGAGTGCTTCATGCCCATCCCGCACACTGCGGCTACTTCAGCTTTGGGTAAGAGTCAATCTCGCAATCCCTTACAAGATTGGTCTGACGATGATGAGGATGATGATTGTACACTTTTGGAGGTACATGCCTTGTGAGCTTAATCTCTTTGCTTATATGAGTAAGCCCGTTATTTACTTATGCAGCTGGCCAGGTACATGACGTTCCTCCTCTCGCCGTGGGCGGAGTTGGCAAGATTCCCGTTGCTAAGCCGAAGCGACGCGGAACCTCCTCCAGCACTCAGCCGGCCAAGAAGAACAAGCCCACTCCGGCTGCTCCTGCTGCCTCTGCTACTGCCAGACTAAGTGAGACTCGCCAAGCTACTGGCCGCCGAGTCACGCGATTCATCTGCGACGCGATTGTCACCGGGTGAGTTTTTGCACCTTGCTTTCTTTGCTCTTTTCTTTCTCATTGCTGTTGTTCTCTCATATATATCTTGTTGTTTTCAGCGTTGCACCTTTGACGGCGAATCAGGCTGCTTCTAGCATTGCCTCGCCGCTTAGGCCTGCACCTCCTCCAGCTGACTCGGCGGCGCCGAGTCCCGTACGGGTCGAGGCTCACGCTTTTCAGTGTCAGTCAGACCTGGTGGATCAACTCGGCTAGCACCCCTGTCGCTGGCCAGGAGAAACTTCCTGATCTTGGTGCTCGCGCATCTGGCGCCGAGAAACCCTCTGCTACCGGTTCCTCTGGCATCAGCCCTCAAGCTGATGTGAATGAACAACTTCCTGATCTTGGAGCCAGCAAAACTGCTGAGCCCAGTCAGGGGGCTCCACGTCCTTCTTCAAATCCTTCTGCTCGCTCTCCAGTTCTGTCAAAAGGCTAGACCCAGCCCAAGGCTTATGGTTCTACTCGCCCCTCTTATGGAAAATCCACCTCTTCCAAGCAAGCAACTCTAGTTTGCGCTCCGGGTTCTGCTCATCAGATTCGGCCTCCTACGTCAGCGACTGTGTCCGCTTCAATGGGTAAGGGGGATGAATCCGCGGCTGCCGGGTAAGGTGATGGCTCCAAGGCTGTTACCCTCCATACCTCCGCCGCTGCAACCCGTGCCACTATGGGAACCGCCCTGAAAACAGGTCGAGTTCTCACTCCGACGCTCAGCGGCAAGAGCCTTGGTTCGGCTGAACCTTACGCCGTGGCATGGAATGCAGCAGGCGAGAAGGAGGTCAGCACACGTGTCGGCAAGAAATTGACGCTGGGCCCCAAGGTCGTCTCCGACATAACCCAGCAGGCCATTACTCTGATGGCCCGCGCCGATGAAATAAACGAGGTAACATAACTTACTCTTTTGTACTGTTGAGTATTTCCTTTATACATATCACCTAGTCCCCGAGGTTATAGTTGAGTAAGAGACTTACTCGGCTATAAGCTCTTCAATTATTCACTTAGTCTTTGAATCCCACGCTTGCATGTTAGAGCTTCGAACCCTAGCCCTCGAGGTTACTGCCGAGTAAGGAACTTACTCGGCTGTAAGCTCTTAAACTCTTTGATTTCAGAGCTTCAATCCCTAGCCCTCGAGGTTACTGCTGAGTAAAAAACTTACTCGGCTGCAAACTCTCAAGATTTTTTTATTTGGCAGGTCGCCTGACTTGACTCTTTCCTATTCGTCTGTATTTTTTGATTAGCTTACGCATAACGAGCGCACCAAGGTGCACCAAGCTCTCGTCCTGGCGCATCGCAAGCTCGAACTTGCGTATGAGAAGCTGCAGACTGACACCTACGTCCAAGGTAATATCTTTGCTCTTCCTTTTTTCTGTTTGGTGTAATTTTTTTTGGTTCATCTTCTCATTTTCCTCACGCGCGTGTTCCACAGCCACCGCTCAGGATATCATCAATGATCTTCACTCACAAATCAGCGAGGCCGAGAGTAAATTTCTTGCCTTCCTAAGCCAATAGTTGAAATTTTTCTGTTGGTACTGACAAATTTTTGTTCCCAATAAGCAGAGAAGCACCAAGCTGAACTCCAGGAGGAGCGCGATGAGGTGACTCGGCTGAAGAAACTGATGGCCGAGACGGAGGAGAAGCACTTGGCCCAGGTGAAAGGGCTAAAGGAGGAGCTTGCCGAGAAGAGCGAGCAGCAGGCTGCCAGTGCCGAGAAGACTAAGAGGCTGCTTGACGAGGCCGAGTCATTGGTCGAGTCGAAAAATATGAACCTCGACGCCCTTCAAGCCAAGACCAAGACTTGGCATAACAAGCTCGCTGCCATCAACTTCTTTCTCGGTAGTGAGTTCTTAATCTTTACGCATTGTCCAAGTCCTACTAGATCTCTTGCATCTGCCCTTGATATTCGCTAACTTCCTATTTTTGCTTGCAGAAAACTTTCCTGAGGCCAACATGTTTGCCATCCGAGCCATGAAGAAGGTGACGGCGATGTGTCCATGGAGAAGCTCCTTGCAGCGGTGTCTGAACGGGTCAAGACCCTCAGATCTTGCGGTGTGGATTTTCTCAAGTCAGCTATCCATGCGCTTCGCATGCTCTGGCCGGATGAAGACCCACCCGAACTAATCGAGCCGCTAGCCGAGAGACTGCTCCTTACTGAAGATCGGCTGGATCAATGGCTTGAGTCGGCCATCCGGGCTGCAGCGGACAAGGCTCTCTCCTTCGTGCTTTCATGGTACGAGGACATCAACCTCGATGTTCTTGCTCGTATAAGGGGAGATGGCAAATGGCTGAATGACCCGGAGCTGATCAAGAAGCGCCAGGAGCGAGCTTATGCCATGATCGTGTACACCATGGTGCACGCTTGGTGTGAAGGGCCTAGATTTCTTGACCCTGGCAACCCGCTCGTCAAAGTTGCTGATGAAGACGGTGGCAACAGCGAGGCAACCGAGTCAGATGATCCAGATGACCCGGCCGCAGAGGCCCCTCACCTGGCCGATGCCCCAAGCACTCCTGGCTCCGAGAACGCTCCTCCGAGTTCTTCAGCTCCTTAGGCCAACAAATACTTGAACTTTTATTAGATCCCCGGTATGCCGGGTACAAATGTAACATAGACTGCACACGAACTTTGATTATGCGCCTTTTGATATGCTTTATATGTTTGTGTTATGCTCTTAGTGCGAATCGTTCAAGGGCAAGTCCCTGAGTTTCATTTTGCCGTGTCACCTTTCCTTGCCTCTGGCCCTTTTCTACCTTTTTCGGTGTTCGACATTAGGATCTCAAAGTACAAAGGATACAGTTAGAGGGTATGAAACTTGGATATCTTGGCCGAGACTACTCGACATGTAGTATAACAAGACCTACAGAGAGTTAGGCAAAAACTAATGCCGACTCGCGTTCTCCCTTGTATTTATACGGTGTTCGTGTTTACTCGTCTTAGATCCTTTTCTCTTGCTTGCCATGAAGCCGTGTTTTCAGACAACAGCATAGTCGAAGAGTTGATTTCTTTCGAGTAAACACTACTTGTTCCGAGATAAATTTCGGGTATCACGCTAGCCGACGTAAAATAGTTGAAATGGAAAGCCTAAGGGGTAGTCCCCGAGTCAATCTTTGGAATCATACCATTTTATTATTGGCACATAGCCAGCAAACACGCCCGACATATGAGAGTTCGAGTTATACATATACTGCTTCTCTTAAATATAGAAGGGACGGAGCAATGCCACATTCCATGGCCTTTTGGTTTCATCTCCTGACCTGTCCGCCTTGTTCTTTTGCGCTTCACGAGCGCCTATGAGATAGTAGGAATCATTGTGCAATGCTTTGCTTACAATGAATGGACCTTCCCATGGAGGTGACAATTTATGCATTCCAGCTGTGCGTTGCACCAGCCTTAGCACCATGTCTCCTTCTCGAAAAACACGAGGTTGCACTTTCTGGCTATGGTAGCGTCGGAGATTTTGTTGATATATAGCGGATCTGGAGAATGCCAGTTCCCTTGCTTCTTCGAGTAAATCTACTCCATCTTCTCGGGCCACTTTTACTTCGGCTTCCGAGTATTGCCTTATCCTCGGCGAGTCATATTCTATGTCGGCAGGCAAAACTACTTCAGCCCCATATACAAGGAAAAATGGCGTATAACGAGTTGATCGATTCGGAGTCGTTCTTAAGATCCACAGTACTGAGGGTAGTCCCTCTATCCAACAACCAGGTGATCTCTGAAGTGGTTCCATTAAGCGGGGTTTTATTCCAGATAGAACTAAGCCATTAGCCCGTTCAACGTGTCCATTTGATTCTGGATGGGCGATTGACGCTACGTTAAGTCTTATTCGGTGTTTCCCACAGAAGCGAGCAAAAGCTCCTTCGGCAAAGTTTGTGCTATTGTCCGTGATCACACTGTGTGGGTAACCGTATCTGAGGATTATATCCCTTAGGAATGTGACAGCTGTTTTACCGTCCAATTTCTTGATTGGCTTCACCTCTATCCACTTGGTGAACTTATCGATCATGACCAAGATATGAGTCATTCCTCCCCTTGCTTGTTTGAATGGTCCTACCATATCTAGGAACCATACTGCAAAAGGCCAAGTGATTGGTATAGTCTTTAGTTCAGACGTTGGTAAATGTGACTTGGATGCATAGTGTTGACAACCACCGCATTTTCTGACTAACTCTTGCGCATGTGCCAATGCGCTTGTCCAGTATAAGCCCTGTCGAAATACCTTGGCTACCAATCTCTTGATGATGCATGGTGCCCGCACTCTCCTTGATGGATATCCAATAAGATCTCATGGCCTTGCTCTGAGCTAATGCAACGCTGCAGTACACTTGTCACACTTCGCTTGTAGAGTTCCTTGTTGATTATGGTGTATGCTTTTGCTCTTCGTGTCGTTTGCCTTGCCAGTGTTTCATCACTCGGCAAGGTTCCATCTTTCAAATAATTGAATATCGGTTGTGCCCACGTGGGTATCCGTTGTGCCGGGTCAGCTTTAACATTGACGTCCATTGGTTCCGCCGACATAACCTGAGGAGTCCCCAAGTGTGATTCGGCTACCCCTGAGGTGAACGGATCAGTCCCCGAGTGACTCAAACCTACCCATGAGTCGATATCCATTGGCACTGCCTCTGATTCCTGATTCGCCAGGATAACCCTGATTGATTTGGACTCCGGCGACGGCTTGATCGATGGCTTCCTAAGATGCTCCAATGCTACCCCTGGTGGTATTGCTTGTCTGGATGATCCTAGTTTGGATAACACATCTGCTGCCTCATTTTCTGCTCTAGGAATGTGATGAAATTCGCAACCGTCAAAATATCCCGAAATTTGCTGCATGTGGAAGCGATATAATGCCATGTTCGCGTCCAGTGCGTCCCAATGTCCAGACACTTGCTGAATCACCAAATCCGAATTGCCAAAACACATGATCCTTTTGATACCAATTTCCTTGGCTACTTTAATGCCATGGACGAGTTCTTCATACTCGGCAACGTTGTTAGAAGCAACAAAATGAATCTGCAAGACATACCTCAGTTGATCCCTATTTGGAGATGTGAGCACTATCCCGGCGCCCAGACCCATTCTCGTCTTATTGGACCTGTCAAAATGCATTTTCCAGTAATTTGGATCTGGCAGTGGTGGTTCGTACTGCATTTCCATCCATTCTACAAAGAAATCTGCAACGGCTTGAGATTTTAATGCATCCCGCCTATCATATTGTAGAGTGTATGGTGCTAGTTCGATGGCCCATTTGGCTACTCGGCCGCTGGCATCTTTGTTGCCCAATATATCCGAGATAGGTTCCTCGCATATTACCTAGATTGGGTGTTCTTGAAAATAATTTTTCAGCTTCTTTGCTGCCATATATACCCCATATGTCATCTTATGATAATGCGGGTAATTCTGTTTCGAGACAGAGAGCACTTCTCACAAGTAATATACTGGTCTTTGGACTGATTTGCCCCTTCTTCACGTTCAACCACTATTACTGCACTTACAACTGTGTTGGTTGCGGCGACATACAGCAGCATTGGCTCCTTGGATAGTGGTGACGCTAATATTGGTGCTGTTGCCAACATTTTCTTTAATTCATGGAAAGCGCTATCAGCTTGCTGTGTCCATGTGAATTTGTCTGATTTCTTCATCAGCTGATATAGTGGTAGGGCTTTTTTTCCTATCCGACTAATAAACCTACTCAATGAAGCCAGATATCCAGTAAACTTCTGGACATCATTGAGGGTTTTTGGCAATTCCATTCTTACGATGGCCCTGATCTTTGTCGGGTTAGCTTCAATTCCTCGGCTGGATACAAGGAATCCGAGTAACTTTCCAGCCGGGACACCAAATGTACATTTTTCCGGGTTAAGTTTCATCCGGAATCTTCTCAAGTTTGCGAATGTTTGATGCAAGTCCTCAATTAGAGTATGACTTTGTTTGGTTTTTATTACCATGTCATCGACGTATACTTGAACATTTTTGTCCAATTGATCTTGCAAGCATTTTTGCATGCATCTTTGATATGTTGCGCCTGCATTTCTCAATCCGAATGGCATGGTGCGATAGCAATAAGCCCCGTACGGGGTGATAAAAACTGTCTTTATTTGATCATTTGGATTCAATGGAATCTGATGGAATCCTGAATATGCATCCACAAATGACAATAACTCACACCCAGCAGTAGAATCTATGACTTGATCGATCTGAGGCAGAGGAAATGGATCTTTCGGACATGCCTTATTAAGGTTCATGTAATCAATACACATGCGCCATACCACTGCCACGTTCGGGTCATCTTTCTTCTTCTCGACCAGGACTGGATTTGACAACCAGTCCGGGTGCAGCACTTCCATGATGAATCCAGCAGCTAAAAGTCTTGGAATCTCGGCCGCTATTACTTTCCTCATATCTTCGGCGAAGCGGCGGAGGGATTGCTTCACTGGCCTTGCATCTGGTCTTACATGAAGAGAGTGCTCAGCCAGCTCCCTCGAAACTCCTTGCAGATCTTGAGTGGACCATGCAAAGATGTCCCAATTCTCACGGAGGAAGCTGGTCAGCTCTCTTTCCTATTTATCTGTAAGGCCAGCCCCAATGGTTACTGTGCGCTCTAGGAAAGTTTCATCCACCTGCACCTTCTTGGTTTCTTTGGTAGCTTGAAATGATACATTGCCATGCGGGTTGGTGAGTGCTGGCATGGACATTTGTGCTACTTTGGGCAATGCTGCCACCTCCAACATCTGACATTTCTCTTGTGCTATGACGAGTGACTCGGCCAGTGAAGATCCGGCTGAGGCAAAATCAATAGATCTTTTGTAATCTCCTTCAACTGTGATCACCCCACATGGGCCTGGCAGCTTCATCTTCAAGTAAGCGATGTGAGGAGTAGCCATGAACTTTGCCATAGCCGGCCTGCCGATAAAGGCATGATATGAGCTGACCAGATCTACTACCTCGAACTCTATGGCTTCAGTGCGACAATTTTCTCTATTGCTGAATAAGACGTCGACCCAGATCTTTCGAATTGGCTCACAGGACAATCCCGGCACAATCCCGTGGAAAGTGGTCTTAGTCGGCTCCAACATGTTCATGGTAATGCCTAACTTGAGCATAGTATCCTTGTACATGATGTTGATGCTACTGCCATCATCGATTAACACCTTTGAAAATTTCACGTTGATATCTGGGCCCATGAACGTTGGATCCAGAACCAGAGCGTATCCCCCTGGGGTTGGCATGATTTTGGGGTGATCCTTTATACTCCAAGTTATCTCTTGCTCAGACGAATGCATGTACTTGGGAATTGCCGGCATCGTGGCATTCACTTCCATCGTTCGTCGCTGCTGGCTCTTCTTGTCATTTGGCTTTGTGACAAAGACAACATAGCTCTGGTGATTTTCTCTGTACTCATTTCTGGTTCCGTGGCCGACATGGGCATCGTCACCACTTGGATTATGCACTTGGTGCACAGCTTCTCTTCTTTATTGATTCTGATACCTTAGCTGCCTGTTTTCATATCTGTTATCTGCTCCTACTGCTTGAGCATTTCCTCTTGTAAGTGGAGGAGGGGGAGGTGGTGGAAGCTGCTTATTTCGGCGAGTCCACTCTGTCTCCTTTCTGAAACCAAGTGCATTGCCTTGTTGAGTGATTTGCCGGCTTACTCGGACTTGGCGTGTGAAACTTACACGGCTAATCCAGCATCATCTCATAGGTGTATTTTTGTCGGTCTTGATACTGTTTCCTCTGATCGTATGGTATTTTGCCGTCATTCTTTGACACCCATTGTTGTTGACCATTTGTCCTTTGACGCTGACTGCTTCCAGCATCTGGATGATCCTGACTCACTGCTGCAACCTGAGCCGAACCATACCTGTAATCCGGCCTTTCGTCTCTTCTCTTGCTTCTGTATTCGGATCTCTCCTGGCACCTTTGCGACCCGGCAGCATCATAGATCTGAGTCTCAGTCATCCCGTCTGCCGACATGAGCAGCGGCTGAGTCGGATCTCCTAACGCGTACGAGTCGGCGATTCTTATCGTCTCTGCTAGGCTTGCCGGCATATCTCTTTGTAACCTTTGCCACAGCACACTCCCATGTCTACATACTTGTGCAAACCATGTGATTTCTTGTGACTCGATTACCCCTTCACAAGAGTTACGCATCGTACACCACCTTGTGAGGAACTCCCTGTCTGTCTCATTCGGTCTTTGCTTGTAGATTGCTAGTTGATGTGGGCGATTCGGCCTCTTGTAAGTGCTCGTGAAATTGCTCACGAAGGCGTCATGAAAATCAATCCAACTGTTGATGCTTCCGGGTGGAAAATTGTTCAACCATACCCGAGCTGGTCCTTCCAGCATCTACGGTACGTAACGTACTACCCATCTCAAGTTTCCCTATGCGATCTTCACAGCGGTTCCATAATCTATGAGCCAATCCTCTGGCTTTGTGCTTCCATCATATGTTTTTGTCCCTCTGGCCAGCTGGAAATTTGGCACTTGTGGATCCTTCATGATCCTTGGGCCAAAACATGGTGGACCCTGCGGACCTTGTGATTCAATTATCTCTGCCATTTTTATGCGGTCAAGCTTCTGCCTAGCATCATCCGGCTGAAGGTTCCTACCTCCGTATCTCGCTCCCATTGCTTGATATGCATGATCCAGCAGCTCATACCCGTCATTTACCATAGCCGAGTAACCATCATTATACTTATTCGCGTTTGGGTCAGCTGGCTATTGAACTAATTTTCCTGCGCTCTGCTGTCTTCTTTCCGGCTGAGCTGGTGCGTTATTTGGAGCTGGATTTCCTCCTCCTGCCGAGTGAGTTGCGCACTGAGTATGAGGCGCAAAAATTTTCTGTCCAATTTTGTCCTGGTTTTCATTTTCTCGGTGATTATTTCTTTTTGCCCCTTGCGCATGCGCCGGGTTTCCTTGAACTACTGCCGGATCATAGGCGACCATCTTCTTGTTTCTTCCAGAATCCACACTTTTTTCTTTTCTCGGCCTGGGTGCCGCTCTGGGTGAGGATGCCGTGTGCCCAGCTGATCTGGCCGGAACAGGAGTTGCGGAGTGAACCAGCTATGATCTCTCTGCTATACCCAGATTTTCTCTGTAATATTCCTCATTCAGCATGCATGCTGGCTGCTTTTACTAACTCATTGACTCGTTCCTGCTACCTTTTCTTTGCTTCCCCCTCCAAGTGGGGTAATTCTGCCATTGCTACTTCTGCTGCTCGCAGATTAGCTGCTGCTGTGTTGTACGTTGGACGCATGGCCATCTCATTACTGTTCTCTGGTGTTATCTTTGATGTCGCATCTGCCAGTTCTTCATTGAGGTTCCTTCCTCTCAATCTCGTTGCATCAAGACGGGTCTTTGCGCCCTTGACTCGATTTTCCGAGTTAAGCTCTCGGATAGTGATATCCACATCCTGCTATAGTTGTGCTAGCTCCTTTGCTTTCTCCAGGACTTTTATCCTGGCATATTCCAACTCGGCTTGCACACGCGAAGGGTCAGTTGCTTGTGCCACTGGATCTACCAACTTGTCTATCGCTTCCTGCAGCTCCTTAGCTCTTTTGCTCCTAGCTATGTTCTTTGGTTTCTCCAGCGGCACCTTTGCTGTTCTTGCAGCCCTTGGCGTTTCCTCATGATTTCCTCCTTTTGTGTTTTCATTTACCACCGGAACTACTGGGGGAGCTACGGGTTTTGGGGCAGTCATCATTACCTCCATGGAGACGAGTTGGAGAGGTTTCCCAGCGACTGGTGCCGTTGGGGGATCCGGCGCCAGGACGACGTGCTCAGGATATGCGCGCTCCACGCGCACCGCGACGTAGACCTGGTGCTCGTCGAATCTGATGAAGCGACCGCCCCTAGGGAACGTCTTGGTACGAAGCAGCCCTCTTTGTCGCTGACGAAGTTGAGCGCTCCAAACCTCTGTATGAGGCGAGAGTAGACGTGCTCGCCGGTCTTGGCATTGATGTTGCCCATCCGGATGAAGACTCCATCAAGCACCTCCTTCTGCCCCACGGTGGGCGCCAACTGTCGTGGTGGTGGCACGGCAGATGCCATGGGTAGGCTTAAGTTGGGGGCCGAATGGGTGCTTGTGGTCATCGGGGAGGGAGTGCACAGTCGAGCCATGCACGAAGAAAAAGAAGAACTCTCCACACTTGACAATTTGATTGATACCCGAAAGATTACAAGTGCTCCTTGAGCTGTATTGGCTTAAGTACGCAGCACCTGTTCTCTACGTGGTCCAACCTCCCTCTACTTCTTCTATGCCCTCCCTTATATAGGCAGTGCTAGCTAGCTAATACCCCTTTGGGTTCTAGGGTTTACTGTTTGGATCTTGGTCCCTACAATATGGGCCAGGTTATGGGCTTGCCTTAAGCCCATAGGCCCGGTCCATAAAGCTTGACAGCTAACGGTCTTCGGGTACACTGCTTCTTGTTCTTTTTGGCGTCACGCGGTTACTTTGTACGCCAGCGCTTGCTTTGGGCGTCACCCGGCTCCTTTTGTGTCACCCGGCATCGCCCTTCTCTTTTGACCATGCTTTACCATGGTCCTTCCCGAACCTTACTCGGAAAGGTGCCACGTGTCCTTCTTGACTCGGCCCTTCCTCGGTTGACTTGGCTCGTTGGTACCTGCAAGGGTTACAACTTTGTCCTATACGGGCCGAGATAGTTTGTATCTCGGCTCTCATGCTTATCTTTCCCGGCCTTTCCTACCCGGCCTGGTTCATTTTTTACTCGGAGCCAACCCAGTTGCACTATGTTTCCCCTCTCGTGACCCTACCGGGGGTTATCCCCCCGACACCCAATCTTTTTAAGTCCTAGTTTTCTTCTTTATTCTTTCTCAAATCTCAGGACGAGATTTTGTTTAAGTAGGGAAGGTTTGTAACATCCCAAAAATGTTGAACAATGATTATCAATTTCCAATCACCAAAATTAGGGTTAATAAAAACTTTTGTTAATTCAAATCATTATGAATGCATGTGTGTATGTGATGATTGTATGAATGCATGATTGGACTTGTGTGATTGATCTAAATAGCAAGGAATGGTTTAAAGGTGAAAACAACATCGTCTAAAACATTTCCAAGCAGAAAGAAATCAAGAGACAATCAAAAACAAAACAAATAAAGAAAATGGTCATTTTTGCCAATCTTGCTCACTAGGCCACTTGAGTGTTTCTAGTCCAATATTTCAAACGGAAACTTTTCCATTTCTTTTCACCCCTTGAAATACCAAGTAAAAGTGAACCAAAGCCCACCTTTCAAACTTGCAGAAACATTTGGCAACTTGATTCAAATCACATTTCAAAATTGAATCTGATTCATATGTGAAGATCACCCCTTTTTTCAAAAACCAACCAAACCAATTCCACTTGAGAAATCCCACTAACCAAAGACTCCGTAGTATGTAACCAACAAATCCCCCAAGTTTGAATCCAAAATTCAAATTTGAATCTCCTGTGGCCATTTCATTAAACACCTTGCAATCACCCAACCAACAAGCATCAGACACTATTAGGAGAAGTGATTTTGGCCTAACGTGTTCCCTCTCTGGTTTATAGCAAGCTATTAGTTGATCATCTAGCCCATTTAACAAGCTTTAGCACCACTGTGAGCTTGCCATAGCCATCAATGGTGACCATGCCGAGCTCAACTTGCCACCTCTCTGTCGATGGCAAGCTAGGAGAAGCACCAAGCCTAGCAACCATGTCTGGGACACTCTCCACCGTCAACCTCCACCCCCTGCCCAAGCCTCGAGCATAGCCAGCCCCTGGACCACACAGCCCGAGCATGCCAAGCCTCTCTGCGAGCGAGCCGAGAGCGCGCCAGAGCGCTAACCGCGACACATGCCCATAGACCATGTGTCGTCCTCGCCACGTGCAAGCAGGATCGCCAGCACCCCAACAACACCGCATACATTCCCGTTCGCTGCCACGCGGACCGTAGACGCTGTGCACAAAAAACTGCCATCAGACCCGCCTAGAGCGTCGCGACGTTCCGACCGATTCGCACCGCCCCACGCCGCGTAGCCATGCCGTTGAGCTTCACCAGGGAGCACAGCACCGCCCCTATCGTCGCCCATGCCTTTAGCTTGTTGTGCCGACGACCACGACGAGCTCAGCCCGTGCCCGTCGGTCCCCTTCAGGCACTATAAATAGAGGCCACCCCAGCATGAATTCTTCACACCATATCACTCCCCTCTCTCTTAGAAGCACCCCACCTCACTCCTGGAGTAAGGCGAGAAGCGCATCGCCGGAATTTGGCCGGAGTCTGCCGCTGTTGGAGGAGAAGGGCGCCGTTTATTGGAGCCGCGACCAGGAGGAGCTGCCGGTACCAGGAGGAACGCCGTCGTCAACTTCGTCGTTCACCCCCATCGTCGACCCTTGCCTGAGCCCCGGTGAGCCTCCCATGACCCCCACTGGCCGCTATAGGGTTCTGTCTCGCCGGCATTGCCCGACATGGACGATGAACCGTAGCCGTAGGATTAGAGCTTGATCGTGCGGTCCACATCCCCCCATACCGCTTCACACCCCTCTGTATCACTAACGAGTGGGGACAGCCACTTAACCAGCCCGCGCACGCTGTGCGTAGTGGGACAGCCTAGTTAACCTCCCGCACGACCCAGTAATTCAAATCTAGGTTTATTCTTTTAGTTTCAAACTCAGTTCTATACCTAGATTCAAAAAGCAACCCAACTCGATTCACTGAACCAAAATGCATGAAACCAATTTTGTTAGAAAGGTACTGGACTGCCTAGTCCAAGCCTATTGGATTCAAACCAATTGGATGTATGGATTAGCAATAGTAAAAATAACAAGGCAGAAGCTTTTCTGCATTCAAACATTTTTCAAAATTCAACCATAAAATCTTTTGAGTTGATTCCAACTCTCAAAAATCACATTTAACCATACCTTTCAGAATATATAAAAATATATAGGTTTACTTGCAGAAATATTGATCAAGTAATAAAAGAATGCCTCATAGGAATTTCTAGTCACTTTAATTGATTAAAATAAAAAGGTTAAACTTTATTAAATTGTGACACCACTTTAAATCACATTCCCATGTACTGAAATGTGTGGTGATGACATGTGTCAAGATGATCCCATGTTTTAGTTGGAGAATATTAAATCTTAAGTAGTTTTTCAATGAGTAGAAATTACTTTTCTAAAATGAAGGAATAACTACCTTAATGGTTGTAATGCTTGTGATGATCCTATATCATCTAGTGAAAACCTTGGTGTGATAAATAGAAATAGTTAAGTATTTTTTGGTGATTGTGTACCTCGTATTTATTTATAGACGTTAGTACCGACCAAGGATACGAGGAGGAAGGAGGATACTACGAGGAAGAAGCCGAGGAGAACTTTAACCACTGCTCTGCACAAGGCAAGCTTATACTGATATCTTAGCAAGCTATTGACTTTGCAAGTTAACCCTTGCATGACAACTATGCAAATTAGATGCCTTAAGAATATGTGATTATATCCACTTGATGATACCGAATCCTAGTTTTACGTGCAAGCCTAGTATTTTATTTCATTATCAAAGCTTTCTCTTAGAGTCTACTTAGTGACTTGTAGATAGTAGAAGCATATTTGAAGGTAGCATAAAGAGTATAAAACTTGGCCCAAGTTAGATAATATTGATGTCTTCCTGAGGGATGAGATTGAACTTAGCTAATTCACACTTTATTACCACCCCTCACTAGTGTTTACCCCCACCTGTAGTTGCTAGTGCTAAGCATAAAATTTGACCACTTTAGATGGGAATACTTGGTGAAAATATTTATGAAAACCTTAGAATTATGAGTGATTCTACTAAAA
Organism: Avena atlantica; assembly: GCA_910589765.1. Lineage (NCBI taxonomy): Eukaryota > Viridiplantae > Streptophyta > Magnoliopsida > Poales > Poaceae > Avena > Avena atlantica. Next base: position 47,255,652 of record OU342739.1, read on the forward strand.
TGTTTTGCCATGTGTTCCTGAACCCCAGAGGATTTTTATGATGAAAATGTTAAGGCATGAGCCTTAGCCCTTTATAAAACTGATGGTTGTCTGGATGTGATACCATTCCAATTTTATCGTACAACCATAATACCCGAAATTTGGGTAGGGCTTGACTAGAAATTTATATACCTTAGTATTGGTTCCCTTGCGGCCAAAGTTTGAGCTGAGGCTACCTTATGAAGATTATCCACCTATGCAGTTCCCAAGATGACAGTTGGTCATGGTTGGGAGGCCAAACTCACAGGAGAGGTGCCTATACTAGGGCGTATAATTGAAAGGTTAGGATTGATTATCCGCATACTGAGTATGGTGAGTTAAGGATTGTTCCTGACGGATGTATCGAGTGTTGTGGTGAAAGTGTACCACCTCTGAAGAGTGTCAAACGACTCGAATAGCCGCATCCGCGGTTATGGACAGTTGGAGTGGCCATACTTTTCTATTGTCGGATGTTTTCAAAATGACTTATGAAATGATTCATGACTTTGACTTGACCCCAACAGAGTTGTGATATGAAATTCAAGTTCCCCATTAGGTATTATAAAACTCTCAACTAGCTTTCTTTGCTTCTGAACTCAGTAGAGTTAAATCTGGCTTTTTGCAAAACAACCTAGATACTAGCATTTCCTACTCAAAAACCACTTCACTTGTTAGTATTAGTTTGCGAGTACTTAAAGAGTACTCATGGCTTTGTCCCTGGCTATTCCCGTGGCCAGACTATGAAGAGGACTATCAGGAGGACAGACAGCAAGAAGGTTATGACAACTAGGATCACCTCCCATTGTCAGCATTGCCTGTGACCGTGAAGATGGAGTATCGCCTATGCTATCATTACTATTACGTTATTCCGCTGCTTGAATTGTATTAAGACTGGATCATGAGATCCTGATTTGTGTAAGACCTTATGTATGGTTTGTAATGGATGATGTACTATGATATCCATTCTGTTATGTTTCGCAAAAATAGTAATCGTGGGATTGTGATGTATGGTATAACAGGCATCTGGGATTAAATATCCCGGTGTTAACACGAGTTCCGCGGGTTAAAGACGATGCTAGTTGGCAAGGTGGGGCCTGGGTGTCAGGGAGGTAAGGGGGTACGGGCCACAGTGAGAAAAGAACGGGCAGGGAGAGAGTGGTCTGGGTGGGCTGTGCTGGGCCTAGTTGGGCTGGGAGCTGGGTAGGGTTAGTGGGTTGGTTCTGTTTATATTTTTTCCTTTTGAATTATTTTTCTTTTTCTAATTCCAATTTTTGTTTTCATTTGAATCAAATGTTTTGAACTTTAATTCGATTTCAAACCTTTTCCAAACTTTCAGTAGGTTTTTATACTGTTTAATAATGTGTTTTAAATAGTCCACTTTGAACTATTTCAAATATTCTCTCATGCTTTAATATTTATTGGGGCTTTTTGTCTTCATTCAAATAAAATTTAATATGGTTAAAAGCCCATATAATTTTATTTAAATAATATTTATTCCTTTATTTTTATTTGGATTATCTTTATTCCATTTTCTTATGGATTTGGCCAAGATTTAAATTATCTTTTAAATATTCTTTATTTATTTATTTCTTTATCTTATAAAATCCATATATTTTTATTTATAGTTCCAAAATTGGTGATTCCAATTTGTATAATTTTATTTAATATTTATTTATCCTTGTAAATCCTTTTAGGATTACTTTTACCACAATTTGGCATGGATTTTAGCTAGGATCTTTATTAGCTTTGGAAATTATTTCCTTTTATCTTATTAAATTCATCAGTTTTTATCCATGGCTTCAAATTGAATGAAACCATTTACTATGGTTTTATAATATTTTTGTTTACCATTTTGGATCATTTAAAAATGTTTGTTGCTAAATTTTTATATGGATCAAAGCCATAGTAGGCTTTAGGTGATTTGAAAATGATTTCTCTCATTAGGGTTTTAGGGTTTTGGTTTAATCTTTTCCCAAGTTTTTTTTAAATTCAAGATTCTTTCCATGCATGAATGCATTTGATCTTTTGAATATTTGTTTGTTGTTTTCTTATTCAAATTTTGTTCAAGTAGGGGTTTGATGTTTCCATTTAGAAGCAAAAAGTTTCTTTTCACCCTAAATTTGAACCCTTGATTATTTTGTTTATTTAGTTTTCACATTTCAAAATTTGGAAAATTTTGGGATGTGATAGACTACCACCCTTAAAAGGAATCTCGTCCCGAGATTCGGGAAGGCTAGAGGTTACAAGTTGGCTTCAAGGCAACTAGGGTACTACCAGCCTTAAAAGGTTTTCAACTAGATTACATCTTGGATTACTTGAGGTCTTGGTGTAACTTCTCTCGGTAGTTGTTTGCATAGTGTACTTTGTTACCACACTTGAAACATGTAAGGTTGATGTCCCTCATAGGTTTGCTTGTCTTGAATTTCTCCTTTTCTGGAAAATGTGATGCATAATGGCCTAGCTCTTTGCATTTGTGGCACATCACTTGGGTAATATCTTTCTTCTTCTTGGGTCTCTTTGAAGCTAGGAGGGCTCTTAGTTCATGTTATTCATACTTCACCTCAAAGGTGGGAAAACTTCCTCGGTTCTTAGAATGATTCCTAGGATAACGTCCATGTGTCCTCTTTTGTCCACCATGGTGAGTTACAATGTATGGAGGTGCAAACTAAGACTTGACTTTGTCTTCATCCTTCTTGGTAGAAGTTGTTCCTTCATGGAGGTTTCCAAATATTTGATGCATTCCATCTTGTTTCATCTATTGAACTACAGGGTAGATGGGGCATTGGATAGGGACATGACCATTTCCTTCACATAGGAAGCATGTAACTTGAGATGTGGGGCATTGTCTAGTTGGATGTTTCTCCTCACAATTAGGACATTGGTCCATATGCTCTTTGTAAGTGTGTCCTATGTCTCCACAAATTTTGCAAGCTTGAGTTCCTTCTATAATATCATCCTTGATATCATTGTTGTCATCATCTCTTTGGGAAGGGTTGCTTCTTATGTTGATCATCTGATTGGTCATCATTTGCAACACTTGGGATTGGGTTTCCAAGAATTTTTGCATGGCTGGGTCTAACTCATGGTTGTTGGCTAAAAACTGACTTGTCACTTGATTCAACTGGGCTTGGGTTTCTAGTAGTTTTTCTGTCATGTGTAACTCTAGGTTGTTGTTGTCACCATTCTTGATGTTGTAGTTGTTGTCTCCTGGAGAAGTCATCTGCTTGGGTTGGATTGGGATTAGAATAGGAAAAAGATATCTAGAGGAAGAATTTTACTCACACACAAAAATTCACACAAAGTAATGTGCAAGCAATAACAATCATGCAATCCACTCAAACAACAAGATTCAAGCATATTTTTCGGCAACAAAATATTTTTGCTACACCACATAAGTTGGTGTGATCAATAATTTGATTTCACTAAACACTAGTATGGTAGTCCAACTATGGGATGATCTCATGTGAACCCCATTCCTCTTAGTTGTTTCTTGTTGAATAAGATCATGGTATCCTTGGAAGAAAATCTTGTATCTTGGTCACAAGCTCAAAGGTGATGATGATTCCTTCTAAGTTGTGTTTCCATAGTCTCCAAAGTCTTGAGTAATATTTCTTGTCTCACTTGTAGTCCTTAGTGATGTCCAAATTGAAGTCCTTGGTGAAACTAAAGTTGAAGTCATTGGTGACGTCCTTGCTCATGTTGAGGTTTTTATCCATCAAGTTGAAAGGAGAGATGTAGAATCAAAACAAAATGTTGAGGAAAGAGTTTACTAGATTGTTTGTAAATAAGTTTGAACAAATTACAACTCCTATTTTTCTAAGGGTTTTTGTCCAATCCTAAGGTTAAAATCCTACAGGCAACACAGTGCTCTGATACCATCTGTAGAGGTCCCTACCTAATAAGGTAGAGATCCATGTGTTTACAATGCTAGTCCCTGGATCGAATAGCTAGCATCCACAGTTTAAGATGTAATATCAAGAAACAAAGGTCATATTACAACTATAACCAGGAATACAATAATTCATTACATCTTACATAGCTCATTTGGCTATCTCATTACAATGCAGCAGATATAACTATATAGCATGGAGCCCTTCATCTTCATATGCCACAGGCAATCATGTTGGTTGTAGACTTGTAATCCCTACTCAACAAACTTTACTAACATCAAACAAACCTACAACATAATAAGTTACAGTCACAAGGGTCAATACATTTGAATTGTATTGGAAAGTGATACTATGGTTGAATAGTAGTATCTATCATCTATATGCATTTGGATAAGTGTAGCTTAGGCTTTCTTTGCTCAAAATAAGGTTTTCCTTATTAATTGAAAACACTAAGTTTTTGTTTATCAAAATCACCCAAGGAACCACCAATAGAAATTGGTGAACTGATGGGGATACGCCTACTGGGGTATACTCAGCAGGACGTTTCCGACTGGCCCGAGGGCTGGCGAGTGGGCCTGCAGAACGGCGAGTGGATCAAAGCCCAGCAAGGTACCAAGCGACTGGAAGCTGAAGGCCCAGGCGAGTAGATAGGCCCAGTCGGACTAGGTTAAAACGATTACCGAAGCTGTAACCGAATCGGTTGAGATATGTAAACCCTAGGGGAGGTGAGACTATATAAACCTCCCTAAGGGGTGAGTAGAGACACGTTCCCTCATACACCCAAGCGACTCGCCGCCTAGCCGCCGAGCTCGCCCTTTTGTAACACCTCCACAATACAATCTAGCAGGAGTAGGTCTTTACCCTCCGGGGGGCCGAACCTGGGTAAAACCCTGTGTCTTTGCCCTCATCTCGCACCGCAGATGGCTGGCCGCCCTTGCCCCTCGTTCTACTACTCGCTGCCGATTGCAGCATCTGTCGTGACCATTCCCACGACAGTGGCGCCCACCGTGGGGCCTGGCCGGTCTGGCCGGTGTTCTGCGGCGAGATCCAATCTGCCCATCAACGAGACGGTCACCACCGGCCGCATGATAGCGATCGGCGAGATGCTCCAGATCTTGCCGAGTAGCTACGTCCCGGTGGCGCGACCCGTCACGCACAGCGTGATCCTGCCAATCGGCACGATCAGCCTCTTCGTCGGCCTCACCGACGTCATCGTCTCGGAGGACTCGGCTCGCATCCGCGAGTCGCCGCCACGCGATCGGCTCTCCGAGAGCCAGGTTCGCACGATCCACCGCCTTGCCTCCGAGTACAACTCGGCCCACAGCAACGTGGCCGGGAATTCAGCGGCCGCAGAAGATGCGGCCCTCACCGACGACGCCGACTTGGCGACCCCGGCGTCACTCGCCGGATCCATCACCGCGGCCTCATCCGCGGGCTCCATCGCCCAGGTCTCCAACGCGGGAGACTTCGAGGACCCCTCCATCCTCGGGATCTTCGAATTCGACTCCGGGTCGGAGAACTCCGCCGACCTCCGCGATGGTGCCAATCGACACGCCGCGGCTTACATGGCCACCGGCACCGATCCACCGGAGGATCCTTTCTCCACCCCAATCCCTCCTAACGCCACGGCAACGGAGGTCGAGGAACTCCGCTTGAAACTGGCGGAGGCGGTACGCAAGGAGCAGGCCGAGCGCGAAAAATTTCGCCTCGAGCAGGTGACAGCGCAGGAGTTGTCACGCTACCACCAGCAGCGGATCAGGTCACGTTTGAACCCCACCGTTCAAGGGCGTGCCCTGAACTTCGACGACGAAAACGACCCGGCCCGCATAGCCGAGCGTGCGATCTGCGAGAACGTGCCACCAGGAGGAAGCGCCCGGCCCCCGCCAGGATCGACGGCGATGGGTGCCCCACCACCACCCAATCGCACCCCTCCCAGGGACCAACCGCGGATAGTTGTCTCCTCACGGGAGCGAGACGCAAACGGCCTCCCACTGTTCTCCACCCCATTGGACAACCTCGTGGCAGGCCGAGCAGCAGCCGATAGCATCACGGCCACTAGCGACGGGGCCTTACAGATCCAGTACGTCAAGGCCCTGCTTGCGAAGGCCGTGGAGCAGCAAAAAGCGGGCGCCGACTCGCAAGGTCGAGTATACTCGCGTTCCTCGGGAAGCAGAGCGGCCTCCAGCGGCCGCCCAGCGGCGGCAAACACCCTCAATTGCCCACCACCAGAGCCACTGCAGCTCCAACACCGACCCGCGAACGCAGCACTCTCCACCAACGATCCCAGGCCGGCGACCAACTTCGTCGCCGCTAACGGACAACCCATCGACGCCCGCACTCACATCATCAACAACCAAAGCTGGCGCACACGCCAGCCCGACGACTTGCGGCACACCCTAACTAATCGCCGCGATGGCGAGCCTATGGGGTCGCTCAGTCGACTTGGGCCTAAGTGCTTCGGACCAATGATCCGAGGCGAGAAGTACCCGCCAAACTTCAAGGCGCCAAAGGAGATAGAAAAATACGACTCCTCGTACGACCCCGCAGTCTGGCTCGACACATACCTCATGGCAATGGGGATCGCGGGTCACACTGACCTACTCGCCGCCCGTTACATCCCACTGATGATGGAGGGGACGTGCAGGCAGTGGATCAAAACTCTCCCCCAGGACAGTATCGACTCCTGGGAAGAAATGCGCGACGCCTTCGTCAGGCACTTCGAGTGCTCCTACACCCGCGCCACCACCATTGAGGACCTGGAACGATGCGTCCAGGGACCCCGTGAGTCGACCCGCAACTGGGTCCAACGGTGGCAAGAGCTCTGGTACAACGCGGTCGGCATCCACCCGGACACCGCGATCCATTGCTTCAAGACCTCGTGCCGCTACGAGCCTCTAGTCGCCAAGCTCAAGTGACACTCCCGCACACTCGACAACATCCCCGACCTCCTCGAGATCGCCAAACGGTACGCCGAGGAGGATCCAAACCAGGAAACCGACGACGAGTCAGGAGGGCAACGCCGCACGGGCGGCAACGACAACGGACGCCGAACCGACCTACGCTACAGCGGCACCCGCCTCACTGGCAAGCGCCGCAGCGACGGGCGAGTCGACTTCGTCGCTAACGCTGGGCACGCACAGCGCGAGCCCAAGAGCTACCGCCGCGACGGAGGGCAACAGCGCGATGGCGGCAATTACAAGAACAAGCCAAGGTTCGACCCTGCGGCCCTCCTTAACCAACCATGTGCGTTCCATAGCAGGGAAGGGAAGCCCGCAACGCACACCACCGCCGACTGCCACACCCTCAGGGAAATCGAGAAGGCACGGCACGCGCGGGAGGACACCGACAACGACCCGCCAAATGGCGGAAAATTCGGCAAAGTAGCCGGCTCGCTCCACACCTTCACAGGCTTCAACACGAAGCGCGAGAAGAAGGTCATCGCCCGCGCCGTCGCCGTCAATGCGGTGGCCCAAACAGACGTCCCCCAGTTCCTGAACTGGTCGGAACAGCCCATCACCTGGAGCCGGCAAGACCACTCGCCACGCATCGAGTACCCAGGACGAGTCGCCCTGGTGGTCAAGCCCAAGGTTGGTGACTACTGGCTCCCCAAGACACTGATGGACGGCGGCAGCTCCATCAACATCCTCTACCTCGACACCTTCAGGCGACTGCGGCTCCCGCAGTCGATGATCGAGACAACCCACACCACGTTCCACGACATCGTCCCCGGTCGGAAGGCGTATCCGATCGGCAAAGTCACGCTGCCAGTCACTTTCGGTAGTCCGGCAAATTTCCGCACCGAGCGGATTGTCTTCGAGCTGGTGCCCTTCGACAGCCCTTACCACTGCGTCCTGGGGCGCCAGGCATTCGCTAAATTCATGGCAGCGCCCCACTACGCGTACAACGCGATGAAGCTCCCCGGGCCGTGCGGCGTCATCACCATCAACGGCGACCCCGACATGGCCGCCGAATGCGAGGCCAAAGGAGCCGAACTCGCCGACGCCGTCATCGCGGCAGAGACTAATCACACCGACGAGCTCGCCAAATACGCGAGCGGGATCAACAATGACGATCCCACAATACTCAAGAAGCCCAACTCAGAGGGCACAAACACCTCAACCTTTGAGGCCACGACGCACACTCGCACCGTCGAGCTGGTCCCAGGCGACTCCAGCCAGACGGTGACGATCGGGACAGGCATGAGCCCAGCATAGGAAGGCGCGCTCATCGAGTTCCTTCGTGAGAATAGGGACATCTTCGCATGGAAACCCTCTGACATGCCCGGTGTCCCTAGGGAACTCGCTGAGCACAAATTAAACGCCGACCCCAAAGCGTGACCTGTCAAGCAGTCGCTACGGCCCTTCAATGAAGAACGTCGTCGCGCAATCGCCGAGGAAGTGCAGCGCTTACTCGCTGCCGGCTTCATCCGGCCAATCAAATACTCCAAGTGGCTGGCAAACCCAGTCCTGGTAGAGAAGAAAAACGGGACCTGGAGAATGTGTATCGATTACACAAACCTGAACAGCGCCTGCCCAAAGGAGCAGTTCGTTCTCCCGCGGATCGATCAGATAATCGATTCAACCGCGGGTTCGGAGTCGCTATGTTTCCTCGACGCCTACTCCGGGTACAACCAGATCAAAATGGCTGTCGAAGACGAGGAGAAGACAGCGTTCATCACACCATTCGGAGCCTTCTGCTACACCGCCATGACCTTCGGCCTCAAGAACGCCGGGGCAACCTACCAGCGGTGCATGCAAGAATGCCTCGCGAGCCAAATTGGCCGCAACATCCACGTCTACATCGACGACGTGGTCGTGAAATCCGCTCGCCAAGGCGACCTACTCGCCGACCTGGCGGAAACCTTCGCCAATCTGCGAAGGTACAAGATAAAGCTCAACCCAGGCAAGTGCACCTTCGGCGTACCTGCCGGACAATTACTGGGGTACGTCGTCTCCAAACGAGGGATCGAGGCGAACCCAAAAAAGATCGACATGATCGCCCGGCTCGGCAAACCCGAGTGCCTGCGTGACGTCCAGAAGCTGGTCGGGCGAGTAGCGGCTCTCAGTCGCTTCATCCCCCGCCTGGGCGAAAAGGCGATGCCCCTATACCGCCTGATGCGCAAGAACCCCACCTTCCAGTGGGACAAGGAGGCGGACGACGCGCTCCGCGACCTCAAAAAGGTGCTACTCGCCGCACCACTACTCGCCGCCCCCGCCGACAAAGAACCTATGCTGGTTTACGTCGCGGCGTCCGAGCGCGTCGCCAGCGCTGTGATGGTCATCGAACGACCAGAGGAAGGAAAGGAGCGCCCGGTTCAGCGGCCGGTGTACTATATCAGCGAGGTCCTCACCGAATCGCGCCAGCGGTACCCACAGTACCAAAAGTTAGTATACGCGGTCTTCAGGGCTCAGCGGCGCCTGCCGCACTACTTCCAGGAGCACCCGGTCACGGTCGTCTCCTCAGCGCCACTGCAAGACATCATCCGCAATCGCGAGGCGACCGGACGGGTCGCCAAGTGGGCCGTCGAGATCGGCACCCACAACATTAAATACGAGCCACGAAGAGCGATTAAGTCGCAGGCACTGGCAGACTTCATCGCCGACTGGGAGGAGGCCCAGCAGCCAGAGAAGCTGTCGTACCTCCATTACTGGAGCCTGCACTTCGACGGCTCCAAGAACGCGGACGGTGCAGGAGCAGGGATAGTGTTGACTTCACCAAAGGGCGACAAGCTCCATTACATCCTCCGCCTCGAATTCACGCCCTGCACCAACAACATGGCTGAATACGAGGCCCTACTACACGGCATGCGAGCCGCCAAGGAGATGAACGTCAATCGCCTTCGATGCTACGGAGATTCCGACCTCGTCGCGGGGTAGGTCGCCGGCACCTGCGACGCCATCTCCCCTACCATGGCGGCATACCGCCAAGAGGTGGACAAGTTGGGCGGCCACTTCACCGGCTACTCTGTCGAGTGGATCGACAGGAGAAAAAACGAGGAGGCCGACGCCCTCTCTCGCATCGGGTCGGCTCGACTCGCACCACCCGCCGGCGTGTTCCTCGACACAATATCCAAACCATCAGTCTCTCCCCCGAGGGAGATCGACATCGGAGTCCCACTCCAACCAGAGGCAGCCTTGGTCGCACTCATCACCGAGCCAGACGACTGGACCAAGCCCTACATCGCCTACCTGGAAGCCGGCACCCTGCCAGCAGACGAGACAAACGCTCGAATGATCGCTCGCCGATGCAAGTCTTACACCATCATCGACGGTGAGCTACACAAGCGCAGCGTCACCGGCGTGTTCCAACGTTGCGTCCAACCGGCTGAAGGACGCAAAATCCTCCACGACATTCACTCAGGTGACTGCGGCCACCACGCCGCCGCTCGCTCCCTGGTCGCCAAGGCTATGCGACACGGCTTCTACTGGCCCACCGCACACGTCGACGCTTTCGACATCGTCCAGCGATGCGCCGGGTGCCAGAAGTACGCCAATTAGACGCGCGTACCGAGCTCAGCGCTCAAAACGATCCCCATCACTTGGCCATTCGCCGTATGGGGCATGGACATGGTAGGCCCCTTCAAGAAAGCCCCCTCTGGCTACACCCACCTGCTAGTCGCCGTCGACAAATTCACCAAGTGGGTGGAGGACAAGCCAGTCCGGAAATGCGACGGGAAGACCGCCACTAAATTCCTACGCGAGCTCATATATCGCTACGGGTTCCCAAACAGTATTATCACGGACAACGGCACAAACTTCGCCAAGGGAGCAATGGCCGAATTTTGCGAAGAGCACCACATCCGGCTCGATCTCGCGTCAGTCGCCCACCCGGAATCCAACGGCCAGGCGGAACGAGCCAACCAAAGCATCCTCCACGGCCTGAAGCCGCGACTCCAAGTACCACTCGAGCGCACCGCTGGATGCTGGGTCGAAGAGTTGCCCTCCGTCATTTGGGGAATCCGCACCTCGGTTAACAGATCGACGGGATTCACTCCCTTCTTCATGGTCTACGGCGCCGAAGCAGTCATGCCCACCGACCTCGAACACGACTCGCCGCGGGTCGTCCATTACACGGAGGCCGCAAACGAGCTGGCCCGCCAAGATGGGCTCGACCAGCTCGACGAAGCACGCGACCTCGCTCGGTCACGCACCGCCATTTACCAGCAAGGACTCCGCCGCTACCACAGCCGACAGGTGAAAACCCGGACCTTCCAGGAAGGCGACCTGGTGTTACGCCTCATCCAGGACAAGAAGGGCATGCACAAGCTCTCCCCTCCGTGGGAGGGCCCGTTCGCTATCGGGCGCGTACTCGGCAACGACGCCTACTACCTCATCGACGTCCGCGGGGACGGCGAACTTGACGTCAAGCGACCATGGAATGTAAACCTCCTCCGGAAGTTCTACTCCTAGAACCCCACACATGTACCCTCCAGTCGCTATGAAATAAAAGAAATGGTTACCGCAAATTGCGCCTACTCTCCATGACTTGTGCCACTCGCACTCGTAATAACAGCGCTACGCTAAAAAGCAGAAGTCAACCTTTGGTACAGCGATCGGCACGGCTAAGTAGTGCGGTGTAAGAGCACTGAATCACTTCAGGTCTTGCATCGTCCACGAAAAACGCCAACCCGGAGCCCCATTGGAGTCGCCTAGCTCGACTGGTTTTACGAACCAAGACAACTGCCCTCGCTTCTCACAGCGACCTTGGTCCTCCGCATCCTCGGCATAGCGACTCGAACGGCTAAGTACCACGCTCGGGGACTGAATACCAGTTCGTCGCGATCGGTCAGGGAAAACGCCAAGTAAGAGAGCATGCCCGGGACTCGCCACGCGACTGACCCCACGGGCCAGGCAGGAGTGACGCGCTCACACCAACGCGCTAAGTCCTCAACCACCCTCGAGTCGCGCCTAGAACTACCAAGTACCACGCTCGGGGACTCGGCCACCCGACCCCGTTCGCATACGGGAAAACGGTAAAGTACAGAGCACTCAAGGGAGTCGCCTTGCGACTGGCTCGGGCGAGTCGACCAAATCAACAAAACACATGATAACAACACACATCATGTACGAGGTAAACCCCACAAAAGGGCGGACGTGCTCGGGGACTCGTCCAAAAATCAATCCAAATCACACAAACAAATAGTAACATAGAAACGACGTCCCATTCAATCGCATATTGCATTGTCTTATGTTACAAAATATGCCCGTGTGGCAGAACTGCTGCTAACACTTCAAGGCAAAACTACCCTACTCTGCAGGCTTCGATGACGACTCGCCAGCATCCCGGCGATTATGGATGAACGCGGTGTACGGGTTTGATGGATACGTCGTCAGTTCACCCGCCATCGCCTCGCGAAAAGGCTGCTCGACCTTGAAGTCACGATGCGGTGGCTCGGGGTCGTTCGGCGCGATGACCGTTTCCTGGTAGGGCAGGAGGTCGCCCATCGCCCAGACACGCTCCGAGTACGTGGCAGCACACTCCTGCAACTTGAGAACCTCGGACAAATCCACCGCGCCAGTCGACGATGGATACCCACTCGTCACATCGTCAAGGTCGAAATCCTCGGGGAAGTGGGCGAGTCCAAGACTCAGTGCCGTCGACGCACCACGCCGAAACGCCGACCGCGTCATGAACTCAACGACCGCGGGCGCCTTCTCCAAATATTCCCACACCTTAACGAGGTCGCTGGGAATAACCTCCGTGGGCGACATTTCTTGAAGATAGGCGCGGATGCACGTCGCCGACAGCGTCGCCGAGTCGACGAGCATGCTTACGCACTGCTTCGCGTCGAGCGAGCTCGCTTCTTCTTGGCTACCAATAACGCGACCTGCGAGAAGGAGACAATGATGAGTGCGACGGACACCACAAAAACCACAACTAACAGAAAGGGAAGATGCACTCACCAAGCAACGGGCGGGCGAGTCCCGTGATGAAGCACTAAAGCGACGTGTGGTCGTCCTGAAGCCCAGCAATAAGGACTTCCAACACCTTGCGATCCTTAGCTCGCCCGTCCGCCGAGCTCGCTTCTTCTCTCGCCTCCCGCAGTTCGCGCTCGAGGTCGGTGACCCGCTGCTCAGCAGCGCCCAGAGCAGATCGCGCCGCCTCCAACTCACCAGCAGGGACAAGCTCCTGGCGAGCTTCCTCTGCCTTCGCAGCAACAGCCTGGAGCTCTTTGTTCGCCTCCTGGATGGTGGCCAGCTCCTTCTCAGCACGCTGTTGCGCGGCCAATCGGTCCGCCGACTCAAGCTGCAGACCCTGCATATCACCAAAAAAGTCAGTAAAAACGAACTTCCTAAGCGCCCACCCGCTGAAATTTAGCAAGTGCGCACTCGGGGACTGGCGATCAAGAACTTCCTAAGTGCCCACCCACTGAAATTTAGCGAGTGCGCACTCGGGGACTGGCAATCAAGAAATTCCCAAGTGCCCACCCCGCTAAAATTTAGCGCGTGCGCACTCGGGGACTGGATACGAAAATAAAAGACGAGAAAATTATAAGAATCAAGCCGCTGCAAAGCACCGACTTGATCCTCGGGGACTGGATATACCTGGATGGCTGCGCCAAGCATGCCATGAAGTTGCATCGCGTCCACGGACGCGAGTAACGCTTGCGTGTGCCCACGACGCTGGTCGACTTCAGCATCGGCGGTCCCCGGAGCGAGGCTCGGGGGCGCAGCCCCGCTCGCCGCGGCCGCCTTGGTCACGAAGCGGGGGAAGGTAGCGATAGAGGCACCCGCTCCAAAGGAAGTCGCCTCCGCCGTTCCAGGCAAGGAAACGCCCTCCTTCGTAGACGCGGCTGCCTCCACCGCGGGGCCGGCCGGCGCGACCGCCGTGTCATCAGAGACGGTGACGATGTCGTCGCCCTTGGCCTTCTTACTGCCATCCGCTGAGGCGACGACCTCGTCCGCTTTCCTCTTACGGGAAGGATCCTCCTCGCTAGCGGTGGAGGGTACCTGGGCCACGGTCGGATGGCCCATCCTTTTCACTCCGGTCCTGCACATCAGTCGAATCAATAAAGACAATCGAAATAGTTATGGAAAATAGGGAAGGCCGAACGCACTCACTTGGCGACTGGGATGAAGCGTAGCCCTGTGCGAAGGCCGGCCGGTTTTTCCAGTTCGGGGCCCAGTTGGCGACTGAGCCCTAGTTCCAGGACGTCGCGTGCCCAAGACATGGACGGCTTGTTCGTCGTTGAGGCCGCGGCTGGCGCCTCTGGGATACCCTCGGCAGGGGCTTCCTCGCGAATTGGAGCCGCTACAGCCGGAGCCTCCTTGCGGGGCGAAGCCGCCCCAATCGGAACCTCCTTGCGAGGCGAAGTCGCCGCACCTGGAGCCTTCCCCAGCCCAGAGACTGGCGCGAATGGCGGGGGCATCGAGGCCAGCGACACTTCCACAGTCGGCGCGTCTAGCGCGGTTGTCGCTGGGGCCGCGCCGTCACCAGCCGAGCTGTGAGCATCGGAGCTGCTCGTCGAGTGCGGCGGCGAGGCCATCCTCGGCGGCTTCGTTTTCCTCTTCGGGGGGGCCCTCGTTTCCTTTTCTTTCTTCTTCTTCTTCGAAGGAGTGGCCTGGCGGCGCGAGGTGGTTTCTGGGAGCTCGTCATCGTCATCGTGACGCTCGAGGCTCCTGCTCACTTCGATTTCGCGCTGACGTTGCCCGCGGGTTTTTCGGACCAGCGGGGCGATTTCCTCTTCGGACTCGTCCTCGTCGTCCTCGTTGCCCTTCGCGGGTGGCGATTCGCCTGTATCCTGGGCGGATGGCCCCGGGCTTTCATCATCAGAAGGTGGGAGCCACCCTTCCACCACTTGGAATAGCTGCGATGAATACAAAACAGAATCAGAATTACCGCGATTGCATACGCTGCGACTGCGAGCAAGGTAAATAAATTACCGTTGGAGCCGGACGCTTCGCGGTGTAGGGGGCGACCCCGGCCTGTGCATCCACGTACACCGCCTGGGTGATCTTCTTCAACGCTGGGAGATAGTCCTCCAGCTTCCACTCGTCGAGGCAGGCTTTCGTCGAGTCTCCTCGGCCCGTGTACTGATACATGTAGTGGTCGCGTTGGGCGAGCGGAACGAGCCGTCGCCCAAGCCAGCAATTGTACAAGTTTATCGTCTGAAGGCCCTTCTTCTTCAGACCACGGATGGCCTGGAGCATCTCGTCAATGACCATCCGCTGGTCGTCGAGGAGCTTGCCGACCTGGAGATGGCGCGGCAAGGAACGATTGGCCGAGTACCGCGGGATCGCCGCCTCGTCCTCCGGGGTCGCCTCGGTCACGTAGAACCATGACTTCTTCCAGTCGCTCGCTGCTTTGGCGGGTAGCATCAGATCGAAGAAAGAAGCTTTGGACTTGAGCTGGAACGTCAGGCCGCCCGCGGCTAGCATTGGGCCGCCTGCCTCCTCGCGGCTGATCCGTCCATGGAACAGATCTTGCCACAAGGGAAAGTAGGGCCGGCAGCCCAAGTAGCACTCGCAGAACGCCACGAAGATGGCGAGCTGCTCAATGCTGTGGGGACCCAGATCTGAAGGCTGGATCCCGTAGTAGGCGCAAAAACGCCGGAAGAACAAAGACGTGGGAAACCCTAGCCCCCGCTCGAGATGACTGGTGAAACAGACGAATTCCCTCTCTCGCGGGTTTGGGGTCGTTTCTCCGGCTGCGGGGATACGCCAACAGCCGGCTCGCAGGATTCCAGCCTCCTCAAAGGAGGCCAGCTGCGCCCTCGTACACTTGGACCTGCCCCATGTTCGGTGAGAAGGGCCATAGCCGAGAGGTTGGTTGGAGTTCGGAGGATTTCGGGTCGATTGGATCGCGGAGCGAAGGAAAGAAAATGCACGCACTCGGAAGAAGTGGTGGGCAGTTGGCTCTACGATTGCCTGCCATTCCTCTTATATAGCGGGAGTTACCCGCCAAATCAGGGGGCCGTTACCGCGCGATGATTACGCCGAAAGTTACCGTTGGATTACCCCAACGGCTAGTTTGACCACACCTGACGGTCCAACTCCAGCCACTCGGCTAGCTAGGTCAATCGCCACGACCGCGTTCCGCCGGCTCGACTCGCCCAAGACGCGACTCGGTTCACCGGATTTTCTTCTTCATACAGGAGCCCGCCGACGATTCGACTGGATGCCTACTTTGAAGCCGTATACTCCGACTGCCAGCAGCCACTTACGCCCAATCGACGACGGCCTCGGGGACTACTGATGGGGATACGCCTACTGGGGTATACTCAGCAGGACGTTTCCGACTGGCCCGAGGGCTGGCGAGTGGGCCTGCAGAACGGCGAGTGGATCAAAGCCCAGCAAGGTACCAAGCGACTGGAAGCTGAAGGCCCAGGCGAGTAGATAGGCCCATTCGGACTAGGTTAAAACGATTACCGAAGCTGTAACCGAATCGGTTGAGATATGTAAACCCTAGGGGAGGTGAGCCTATATAAACCTCCCTAAGGGGTGAGTAGAGACACGTTCCCTCATACACCCAAGCGACTCGCCGCCTAGCCGCCGAGCTCGCCCTTTTGTAACACCTCCACAATACAATCTAGCAGGAGTAGGTCTTTACCCTCCGGGGGGCCGAACCTGGGTAAAACCCTGTGTCTTTGCCCTCATCTCGCACCGCAGATGGCTGGCCGCCCTTGCCCCTCGTTCTACTACTCGCTGCCGATTGCAGCATCTGCCGTGACCATTCCCACGACATGAACCTTTAACCCTTGTTCAACCACAAGTTTTAAACTTATAAATTGGTATGAGGAGATCCTTGATAGCTTCAATGTATTGATACTCAAATTGTCCATTGCCGGGGACACGACTAAGTACTTAGGTTTTACCCTCTCGAGAGGTGCTGCACTTTCCCCACAAGACTCGACATGCATTGAGACGAGATCCTTCAGAAGCCTTCCCTTAGACTAAATGGACGCGTTCCATCCTATGACCCCTATCACCTTCTGTCCATCTGGCTAAGTTATTGCAACCTATTTGATCAAGGCAGAGCCCATATTGCCATGTGGCTGCACTAGAAGCTTCTCAACACTTAACATCTCAAATATCTTTGTTCCTAGGTGGCTTTCCCCAACTGTGATACAGAAGGTAGCCATCACCATGGGCCTTGTGTAACCACACAACACAAACCATTCTCACCATTCCACCCAGGTGATTCATTCATATAGCTGTTTTATTAAGCAAAACACAAGTCATGGACTTAGAAATATTTCATAGCATGAATAATCCACCCATGTTTTCTACTAGCTAAGCTAAGCATACTAGTAGCAATAATCTTAACTTAGGGAAAATTCTACTAAGGCATCATCTACTAGGATTTCCCAAGGCATAGCATAGCATAGATACTTAGAAAATTCCATGCAAGTCCTACTCAAAATATCACTAATGCATAGTCAAAATAATAGGACAAAATATATGAAGCACCACTTGCCTTTTTAGTAGAGAAACTAGGTTCACTCCTTGATCTTTCAATTGTCACACTCTTCAAAGCTCACTACAATTCAATCAAGCAAAACACAAATTCAATACTAGCATTCAAACAATTCACCACATAAAATAATAAAAACAAAGAAATGCATGCAAGCATGCAAAAGGTTTTTTTTATAGTAAAATTGGTTTCTAATAAGGCTATAAACATTTTAAAACACCTACTGGTCATTTATAAATGTGGCAAAATCATTTGAAACCAAGTTAGTGAAAATGGGCCATTTAAATCATTTTTGTTTTGCTAGAAATGATTTTAATGAAAGTAATAATTTTCTAGTGTTAATCAAATTTAATTTTAAATCCAAAAGTTAGTGTTTAGGGTCAGAGAGTTCAAATAAATCCATTTCCAAAAGGTTTTACTCAAAAAGAGTTTTTAGAATAATTTTTATAACCAAAATAGCCTTACAAATGTTTCTGCAAAAAAACATAATTTTACAGAAGAAAAATACTAAACTAAGTCCATATTTGCAAAGTTAACATTTTTCTGAATCCATTGATATAAAATTTGTAATTTTAGGCCAAGCAAAACAAAAGTTATGAATTTTGCAAATTCTATCATCTAATAGATCAATTTTCTGTTTTAAAACTAGAGTCTGGCCACGTGGAGTGTTTCTATTGGTCCATAACGTTTCGTTCAGATCAAGCAATGTGGGTCGTAGGATTTAAATGAGATTGCATAGCACATATCAAATCGTACCGCTTCGTCTATGATCTAATTCTATCCATTAGATCTACATCATACGGTTCAAAACGCAACGACCATGGATGGGTGGTGCTAGCGACGGTGAGCGACGGCGGCGCATTCGGGCAGTGACGTTCCGACAACTCTAGGGGGTAAGGGTGTGGGGGAGATGCATACTGAGATCAAAGAGACGCGGTGATGCTCAAGGTGGTCGCAGCTGGCAAAGGGGCGCACGGGATCGCTGTGTATTGCTCGCCGGAGTTGCGCCTGTCGTCGGGCACACACGGGCTTTATCGGACACGACTATCTAGGACGCAAGCGGCCAAGGCAACACGTCAGGAGGATGCGCAAGGTTGTAGTGGTTGCGAGGGTACTCACTAGAGGGAAAGGGGCACACGAGGTCGACGACAATAGCTCGCCGGAGCTGATGCATACGGCGGTGGCGCATGGGCGAAGACGGAGGTGAGGCTATGGGGAACGCGCGGGCAAGAGAGAGGTGTCAGTAGATGCGTGAGAGGATGGTGAGTAAGCTCGTGTGATCCAGGGACAAGGGGATGGTCGGGTTTGGCCTGAATCATCGCGGAAGATCGTTGGAGGCAGCGGCGAAGTGAGCTAAATTCAGCATAGCCTGGTGGCATTCGGGTGCGAGCGAGCGAGGGGAAATGGAGAGGGGGAAGAGGGGGTTAGTCGAGCGTGGTCACAGGGAGAGTAACTGCGGCGTTAACGCGAATTTATGCGACGCATCAACGGAATAAAACAGCGAGGATGAATGAGGGGGGCGGGTTCCTCGGGTTGAAGACGGTGCCAGTTGGCAAGGTGGGGCCTGGGTGTCAGCGGGGTGAGGGGTATGGGCCGCGGTGAGAAAAGAACGGGAAGGGAGAGAGTGGTCTGGGTGGGCTGTGCTGGGCCAAGTTGGGCTGCTAGCTGGGTAGGGTTAGTGGGTTGGTTCTGTTTATATTTTTTCCTTTTGAATTATTTTTCTTTTTCCAATTCCAATTTCTGTTTTCATTTGAATCAAATGTTTTGAACTTCCATTTGATTTCAAACCTTTTCCAAACTTTCAGTAGTTTTTTATACTGTTTAATAATGTGTTTTAAATAGTCCACTTTGAACTATTTCAAATATTCTCTCATGCTTTAATATTTATTTGGGATTTTTGTCTTCATTCAAATAATTGAATATGGTTAAAAGCCCATATAATTTTATTTAAATAATATTTATTCCTTTATTTTTAGTTGGATTATCTTTATTCCATTTTCTTATGGATTTGGCCAAGATTTAAATTCTCTTTTAAATATTCTTTATTTATTTATTTCTTTCTTTGTCTTATAAAATCCATATCTTTTTATTTATAGTTCCAAAATTGGTGATTCCAATTTGTATAATTTTATTTAATATTTATTTATCCTTTTAAATCCATTTAGGATTACTTTGCTCACAATTTTGCATGGATTTTAGCTAGGAGCTTCATTAGCTTTGGAAATTATTTCCTTTTATCTTATTAAATTCATAAGTTTTTATACATGTCTCCAAATTGAATGAAACCATTTTCTTTGGTTTTATAGTATTTTTGTTTACCATTTTTGATCATTTAAAAAATTTTGTTACTAAATTTTTATATGGATCAAAGCCATAGTCTTTGGGTGATTTGAAAATGATTTCTCTCATTAGGGTTTTAGGGTTTTGGTTTAATCTTTTCCCAAGTGTTTTTTTAATTCAAGATTCTTTCCATGCATGAATGCATTTGATCTTTTGAATATTTGTTTGTTGTTTTCTTATTGAAATTTTGTTCAAGTAGGGTTTTGATGTTTCCATTTAGAAGCAAAAATTTTCTTTTCACCCTAAATTTCAAAACTTGATTATTTTGTTTATTTATTTTTCACATTTCAAAATTTGGAAAATTTTGGGATGTGACAGCATGAAGCAATAAAAATATAGTGTCTTGATAGAAGCCCTGAGATTCTTTGTTGATGAAGAGGGGGATGCCTTGGGCATCCCCAAGCTTTGACGCTTATACTTCTTGAATATTTCTTGGGGTGACACGGGTGGCATCTCATCACATCTTCTCTCCCTACACTTGAAAACTTCCTTCATACAAAACTTCACACAATCTTCATTAGCAACATTAGTGTATTCAAGATAATAATAAGCCTGTGGGATTCAGTTTCAACTCAAGTAAATCATCCATTAAAATATAAGCTACTGTAGCAACTCCTTTTAAAAGATCAAGTGATCAAAGAGAACTAAAAAAGAAACCGATTAAGAGGGCAAATGCAAATAATGGTAGAAATCTGTCAAAACAGACCAGCAGGTGAAGACCAATTTTTGCAAAAATCTTCTGTTGCTCAATTCAAAAAGTGCAAAACTAACAAAAGTTGGGTAAATACCAGGGGAATGCACACAAAATATTACAGATTAGTACGATGTTTTGGGATTTTTCAAGATTTTTTACAGCGAAGCACAGAAATCTGTTTCGGGACAACAACTTCCCCAAATCTTACTTCCCTCTCATTAGAGGCTATTCTTTTCACAAAATCAGAGGTTATTACAGAGGAAATAACTTCCTAGACTCAACAAAAGAAAAACTTACTAAAATAAAAATTGGGTTATCTACCAAGAGTGCTTTTCTTTAACGCCTTTCAGCTAGGCATAGGAAGCAAGAATCAAGTATTTTCAAATGAAGATGCATCACATCAAATTTCTTACATCTACCTCTCTTACCTTTAGGGAACACATGATTGCTTAGTGGAGAAGTTAAATTCATGGTGCCTTTTCCCACATCTATTGTTGCTCCAAGGAGTTTTAGCAGGGATCTTCCAAGTGTAATTTGTCCTTTTCGTACACATTCAATAACAACATAATTAGTAGATACCATTTTCCCTAAGATTTTTGTAAACACTCCTTCAACGATTCCAATGGGTAATATACTGGCATTATTGGTAAGAGATATTTCTTCTTCACCCTCAGAAAGTCCACAAAGATTCAAAGATTCATAAATATCTTTAGGAATAAGATAAAATTCAGACATAATATCACAACGAGCATGAAAAGTTTCATCATTTATAGAAACTTTTACTTTAGGGAACCATTTTGATGGTTTAGAATTTATTGGAACATAATCATGATGCTCTCGAAGCATATTATAACATCCTTTTAAACTAGCTGTATTTGTCTTAAGAGTGTTTAATCTAGCATAAATTCTTATAAAGGATGAATCAAGTTTACTAGGCAAGTTATATGTTGCAATCATTTTTTATAGCATTAAAAGATTCATCCCCATCACAATGAAGAAAATCTCCTCCTACTACAGCATCCAAATAATACCTATAACAAAGATCAAGACCAAAGTAGAAACTTCTAAGAAGCAATCCTAGAGTCATTTTAGGTTTAGTTTTTTCATAAGAATCAGAAATTCTAGACCAAGCTTCTTTGAAACTCTCTTCACTTCCTCAGGTAACATAGTTATTGGAGCAACACTAGACATAAAAGAAAAATGAAGTAGGAACTAATTTTTTTTGTTTTTTGATAAAAAGAAGCAAACCAAACAAATCTAAAGAAACTAAGAAAAAAATCAAAGTAAAGAGATTGGTGGTGACAGACTCCCCTTGCAGAAATCTTCTTCCTCCAGAAAAGATTTTTGACGGGGAGGAAGAGATTGAAGTTGTCCTGTATCTCCCCGGCAACGGTGCCAGAAAAGCTTGATGACGGATCTATTGATGTAGAACCTGTTGGGAAACCCAAGAGCAAGGTATGATGAGCACAACAGCAAGTTTTCCCTCGGTTGTGAAACCAAGGTTATCGAACCAGTACGAGAAAGAAACAACTTCCGAAGGTGTTGCTAGCAATGTGGAACCTACACAACACAACCAAAATACTTTTCCCCAACTTACAGCGAGGTTGTAAAGCTCACAGGTTTTGCTGAAAACAGAGGATTAAACGTATAGTGCGGAAGATAGTAATTGCTTGAAAGTATATAGTAAACAATAGATGGTATATCAATGGGAAGGAATGGACCAGGGTCCACAGTTCACTAGAGGTATTCTCCATAAGATAAGTAACATGTTGGGTGAACAAATTACAGTTGGAAAATTGACAAATGGATAATGCATAACAATGCATGTACATGACATGATGATCACTATGAGATTTACTGGGAATTACAACATAATACATAGACCGTATATCATTCGGGATATCATCCAACTGCATCTATAACTAATAATCCACCTCCAGGATATCATCCAAATAACCCTTGGGTATTAAGTTGCAAGCAACAGATAATTGCATTCATCAAGGTGTGTAAAGTAAACAATACAATTTCCCTTGGACAAAGGATTGTTCTTTTCTCCCTAGTAGGAACAACACATCTACAAACTTAGAGGTTTTTGTAACTCCCCCAGATTACTAGAGCCATGTACCTACTATCGAGCATAAATACTCCCTCTTGGAGTCACAAGCAAATACTTGGCCAAAATAACTACTAGCAACGGAGAGCATGCAAGATCATAAATAACATAGACATGATAGAATCAATAAACAATCTTGACATAGTACTCAATATCCATCAGATCCCAACAAACACAACATGTATGGTTACAAATAGATGATCTTGATCATGATAGGTATCTCACAAGATCTAAACATGATAGCACAAAGAGGAGAAACAACCATCTAGCTACTATTATGGATCCATAGTCCAAGGATGAACTACTCACGCATCACTCCAGAGGTTGGCATGGTGATGAAGAAGGCCTCCGGGATGATCTCCCCTCTTCAGCAGGGTGCCGAGAAGAGCTTCGGATCCCTCCCGATCTAGGGATGATGGTGGCGCCGGCTATGGAATTTTTCGTGGAATTATGATCAGGTACTTAGGGTTTTCTCCACGGGGGTTTATATAGGCGAAGGGGAAAGGTCGGTAGAGGTCCAAGGGCCACACCATAGGGCGGAGTGCCCTCTGGCCGCGCCTGGGCTAGGTGTGGCCGCCCTAGGGTGCGCCTCCCTCTCGCCTCTGGACTCCGTCTCCGCCTCTGAAAAATAGAAAGTTCGGCTTTTGTTTCGTCCAATTCTGAGAATATTTCTTTACTAGATTTTCTGAAACCAAAAATAGCAGAAAACAGGAACTGGCACTGTGGCATCTTGTTAATAGGTTAGTTCTAGAAAATGAATAAAAATGCCTCAAAGTGTAGACAAAACATAAGATAGTTGGTACAAAACAAGCATGGAGCATAAAAAATTATAGATACGTTTACGACGTATCAACCACAAAATCACCAAGATCTCTTCATCCAACCATCCAAAGTCATTTATCTTTGGAGAATCGAAGGAGGAGGCCTTGATCTATAGCTTCACCAAGAGATATCTTCATTTCCCCCTCATTCACTTGAGGGCCCCTTGCTCTAGTGTTTCTTTGGAAACCCTAGCTCTTGATTTGGTTCTTACAAGTTTGTCTTTTATTGTTGTGATAACTTGCTTGCATTCTGAAGCCTCCAGTTCAGTTGTGGATGTGTACCTCGAACTTGTTGTAAAGGTGTCGGCTTCCACCTCAACGGTTGTCGTTATAGTGGAAGAAGTGAATTGAACCCCTTGGGGTGAGGTTCACCGGAGAACAAGGGAGGACTCTCATGGCGTTGGTGGTTTGAAACCACCCCCTCTCCAAATGCAGATGTACTTCCCCTCAAAAGGAAGGAACTACAGGAAATATATCCTTGTGTCTCCATGTGCTCCACTTTAGTTACTTCTATCCTTTACCGCACTTTACTTATCTTATTATTGCTTAGTGTTTGTGCTAGATTGACATATAGGTAAATTCACCATAGTTGCATAATCTAGAGAATTTACCTTTGTGTCAAACCCTAACTTGAAAAAAAGAAAAATTTGAAGTAGCACATATTCAACCCCCCCTCTAGGTGCCCATACGATCCTTTCAATTGGTATCAGAGCCTCAGATCTTTATTCAGGATTTAACGCCTAAGATAATATGGGTAGCAAAGAGGGAGAGGTAGGGGATGAGGCAAGTAACACGGTGTCCATGGAGGACCTCAAGAATTTGGAATCAATCTTTAGCTCCTCCCTGGGCAACGAGATCAAACAATTGCGTGACCTAGCAATAGTAGAAGAAGGTCCTTTCGTCCGGGCCATTAGTCCCGGCTGTGGATGGATCCGGGACTAATGTTCCGGACCCAACGTCCCGAAGCGGCGCACATCACTAGTCCCGGGCCGGTTGGGGCCATTAGTCCCGGTTTTAGATACAAACCGGCACTAATGGGTCTGGGGCCTGCTGCACGCTGCGGGCACCCCCATTAGTCCCGGCACTGCGAGCACCCCCATTAGTCCCCGTTTGTTCCTAAAACCGGGACTAATGGGATGACCCTATATATATGGCACAACCCCTCCCCTCACAACTGTTTCTTTCCTGGTGGGAGGTGGCATAGTTTTGTGCTAGTTTTTTTTCTTCATATGCAGTAGAGTTGTTTGGTGAAATGTCGGTTAGAGCAATGCGACTTTAGGTCACACAATACAAACATGATATGAGGTGCCCAAGACACACTTAATTTTTCTCATCTTTGTTTCTAAGTGTCCTAAAAGGTTAGCAATTATTTTCTCGTTTAGACCGCCCGACACTAATTTTAGCATCGTGATTGCATTTTATATACAGTTGTATAATGCAAATGAGCCATCAATGGATGTACG
Source organism: Avena atlantica (assembly GCA_910589765.1). NCBI lineage: Eukaryota > Viridiplantae > Streptophyta > Magnoliopsida > Poales > Poaceae > Avena > Avena atlantica. The sequence continues at coordinate 47,280,404 of OU342739.1, forward strand.
GTGACCGACACTCTGCCGCTTTTAGAGAAGGCGTGTGTTCTTTTTGTCTTGTGGCCGGCGAACAAGGGGCGGGATGGTTTTATTTGTTGTCCATGTGTGGTTAATGTAGGAATGAGAAGGCTCACACTTCCGCAGTAGTATTGAGAGCCACCTGCTTTGGTCCGGTTTCATGTTCTTCTATAATGTTTGGACCAAGCATGGAGAAAGAGGGATTATGATGGAAGACGGCGATGAAGAAGAGAACGATGATGATAACTACTAATCTATGTTCCCTGAATATGATGATACCACAAAGGAAGATAATGAATAAGAAGGAGGTGAAGAACGGGAACCAGATGAGCCTTCTTATGATCTTGGTCAGGTCATTTCTGATGCAAAGTGAGACTGCGACATTGAAAAGGAGAGGTTGCAATCGAGCAGATGTTACATGACCACAACAAATTATTGTACCCAACTTATGAAGATGGCTAGAAGAAGATGGGTAGCACACTGGAATTGCTGAAGTGGAAGGCCGAGATCGGTGTGACTGATGACTCGGGGTTCGAAAAGTTGCTGGTACTAATGAAGAAGTTTCTTCCAAGAAATAACGAATTGCCCGCCAGTACGTACGAAGAAAAGAAGCTCGTCTGCCCTCTAGGATTAGATGTACAAAAGATACATACGTTCCCTAATGACTGCATCCTGTACCATGGTGAGAAGTATGAGAATATGGATAAATGACCGGTATGCATAGCATTGCGGTATAAGATCAGAAAAGATGACCCTGGTGATGTATAGTGAGCCACCCAGGAAGAGGGTTCCTGCCAAGGTGATGTGGTATGCTCCTATAATACCACAGTTGAAACGTTTTTTCAGAAACAAAGAGCATGCCAATTTGTTGTGATGGCACATTGAAGATCGTAAGAAAGACGGGATCTTGAGGCACCCCGCTGATGGTCGGCAGTGGAGAAAAATCGAGAGAGACTTCCCGGAATTTGCTGGTGACGCAAGGAACTTATGGTTTAGTCTAATTACATATGGAATATGAATCCGTTTGGGGAGTAGAGCTGCAGTCACAACACCTGGCCCGTGACTATGTATCTACAACCTTCCTCCTTGGTTGTGCATGAAGCGGAAGTTCATTATGATGCCAGTGCTCATCCAAGGCCTGAAGCAACCCGGCAACTACATTCATGTGTACCTAAGGCCATTAGTTGATGAACATTTACAGTTGTGGGCCAAACCAGGTTAACGTGTGTGGGATGAGCACAAGAAGGAGCCATTCGACCTACGAGCGTTGTTGTTTGTAACCATCAATGATTGGCTTGCTCTTAGTAACATCTCAGGACAGACGAACAAGGGATACAATGCATGCACACACTATCTAGATGAGACTGAAAGTATATATCTGGAAAAATGTAGGTAGAATGTGTACCCATACAATCGTCGTTTTCTTCCGCCCAGACATCCCTTAAGGAAAAAAGGCAAGCATTTAGATGGCAATGCAGATACCCAGATGAAACCTGTCCCTCGTACTAGTTCTAATGTATTTGGTATGGTCAAGAATTTAAATGTAATATTTGGAAAGGGTCCTAGAGGACAACCTATTCCGAAAGACGCTGACGGACACGCACCCATGTGGAAGAAGAAATCTATATTTTGGGAGCTACCCTATTGGGAAGTCCATGAGGTCCACTTTACAATCGACGTGATGCACCTGACGAAGAATCTTTGCGTGAATATTCTATGCTTCCTGGGCGTGTATGGGAAGTCAAAAGATACCCAGAAGCATGGGAGGACCAACACCGTCATAAAGGATGAGACGACAAGCATCCATGTCAGTTTCAAGGGCCTGCCAGCTATGCTCTTACCAAGGAAGATAATGAAATCTTTTTTGAATTCCTTTTTAGTATCAAGGTCCCATCTGGCTTCTCGTCTAATATTAAAAGGGAATAGTAAATTTGACAGAGAAAAATTCCAAAACCTAAAGTCTCATGACTACCACGTGCTTATGACGCAATTGCTTCCGGTTGCATTGAGGGGAATTCTACTGGAAAATTATCGACTAGCCATTGTGAAGGTATGTGCATTCCTCAATGAAATTTCTTAGAAGGTAATCAATCCATAAAGTCTATTAGGGTTATAGATTTATGTTGTCCAATGTCTGGTCAGCTTAGAGTTGTTGTTCCCTTCATCCTTCTTCAATATTATAACGCACCTCCTAGTTCACCTAGTCGAAGAGATTAGAATTCTCGGTTCTGTGTTTCTAATATGTTCCCCTTGAGAGGTTCATGGGAGTATTAAAGAAATATGTTTATAACCGTGCTAGTCCAGAAGGAAGCATCTCCAAGGGCTATGGAACAGAGGAGGTCATTGAGTTTTGTGTTGACTTTCTTTCTAACCTTAAGCCGATTGGTGTTCCTGAATATCGGTATGAGGGGACGCTGACTGGAAAAGGCACACTAGGAAGGAAAGCATCCGTATATAGGGACGGGGATTCTTTCAGTAAATCACACTACACAGTTCTACACAATTCCACCTTGGTGGATCCGTATATCGAGAAACACAAGAATATTCTACGCTCCGAAAACCCGGGGAAGCCTGACTCTTGGATTAAAGTAGAAGACAGGGCTACTTTCGGCAGTTGGTTGCATGGTTGCAGACACATCTCATGAATAACACCACTATTGGAGATCAGCTGTACTTGTTGGCTAGGTTACCATATTTGGCTATATGTACTTTCCAATGGTACAAGATAAATGGTAATACATTTTACCCGATCGCCTAAGATAAAAAGAGCACCAACCAAAACAGTGGTGTCCGCTTTGATGCAACAGATAAAAATTGGCAGAAGTACACATATTATGGGTACATAGAGGAGATATGGGAACTTGAGTATGGACCTACTTTTAAGGTCCCTTTGTTTTGGTACAAATGGGTCAATATGACAGGAGGCGGGGTACATGAAGATGAAAAGTATGGCATGACAACGGTGGATCTCAACAATCTTGCGTACATGGATGAACCATTTGTCCTACCAAACGATGTGGTTCAGGTTTTCTATGTGAACAACATGTCTACCAAACTGAGAAAAAAATCAGCAAAAGAATACATCGTCCGATGAGCCAAAGCACCACATAGTTCTTTCAGGGAAAAGAAACATTGTGGGAGTGGGTGACAAGACAGACATGTCACAAGATTATAATAAGTTTCATGAAATCCCGCCCTACAAAGTGAAAAATGACCCAAGCCTCTTGTTAAATGATGAAGATTCTCCATGGCTACGGTGCAGAAGAAAACCACAACACTAGATAGGGATGTTGGTGATCTATGTAATGTATTAAACCTTTTATGTAATATCATATTGTGAGTCAAACATTTTATGTAAGATGGAAAACTTCCTCCTACAACATTTTTCGCCATCCCAAGATCCACATGCAGCAAAATATGGGCACAGTATCACAAACTATGCCCGTCCATGAAAACTAATACATCTTTCTCAATCAAACTAGACGACGACTCCCGGTGCCCGAGCCGCGGAGGTGAACACCCAAAGAAATAGAACCATCACATGAGCATATCTTGGGGGAGATCCCTAAAGAAACTGCCAGGTTTCGTCGACCCTGGTGTCCAACGCAACCATATAGCGACGGACGTGCTCGTCCTCCACCCTGACACAACGCCATACCACCTCCTCGGTGGCTGGCTCCCTCTGCACCATGCCTGGACCAGGTGACCTCAACCAAAGAAGCTCCGGGTAGATGATGACACCTGGATTCCTCAACAAGCTACGCGTCCCGGAAGGTAGCACCATCCAGTGCCAGCCTGGCGGAGCCCAGTCTCAATGCCTGGAGGAGCCTAGTTCTCCATCATTGCCACCGAGTCGACTACAAGGATGCGGGATGGGCATCCTAAAGTAGGCAGCGATGGATGTGTGTATGCGTGGGTGGCCATGACAGTCGGCCTATAAATAGAGGGAAAGGGCAGGAAAACATGGTGGGAAGCAGAGGGAAAGGGCGGGAAATATATTTAGTCCTGGACTTAAGGGAAAACATGGCGAGAAATGGAGGGAAAGTTTCATCTTTAGTCCTGGTTGGAGAAACCAACCGGGACTGAAGGGGTTGAGGCAGGCTAAGGCAGGCATCACTAACGATAGGGGTGAGTGTCAATATTCTGTCATGAGTGTCGACACTATGTCGTGCTGCTTGTACCTTGTCCCGGATGGTGTCACCAACCGGGACAAAATATGAGTCCCAGGTGGCAGCACTAATGATAGGGGTGAGTGTCGACATTATGTCTTTAGTGTCGACACTATGTCGTCATGCTTGTACTATAAATAGGCATACTTGTGAGTCCTTAGGAATCTCCTAGATGGTGTGCGAGAACAGGGACACCACTACAACCAGCTTGAGTGAGATGCCGAAGGAGCCTATACCTCCGGCAACTCCCTTAAGCTGGCCATAGATGCATTCCCCAATATGTGAAATTAGTTAGATCACAAGAGTATTGACCTAGTTAGAGAAGTTATAAGCTGCAAGATGGTGTGCGAGAGCAGGAACACCACTATGACCAACTTGAGGGCGATGCTGGAGGATCCCAGTCCTACGGCATCTCCCTTAAGTTGGTCATAGAGAAACTCCCTAATATGTGACCACGCGCGTCCTCTGCCTACTTTAGGATGCCTAACCATGAAGATCTGAACTCCAAACGGCTAGAAGCAGATGTCACGTCGTATGTTGTCCGCCTCAAAGGTGTAAGCGTCGGTGGATTCTTCTAGTCTCTTGGAAACCAGATCTTCATGGTCAGTACGAATAGGGACAACATATTCATAGTTCGGGAAAGTCGTAGTACGAATACGGACTAAAGGCCCCCCTTTAGTCCCGATCCATCCACAAAACGGGACTAACACTCAAGACATTTATATGCAAAACGGTTTATAGTGGCTACAACCGGGACTAAAAGCTAGAATTGTATTATTTTTCCATTTTTCGGTCTGGAGGACATGTTAGAATGGAAAAACTTTAATAGTTTGAGAAGTTAGAATAATTATTTTATCAAACAAAAATGGATTTGGATTACTTATTCAAATTCAAGCACTTTTCATTTTGAAAGTTTAGTGAGATCCAAAAATATGCAAAATATAATAGTTAATGCATTTTTAAATTTATAATGGAAAAATGGTTAATAGTTTGACCAGTTAAAATAATTATTTTATAAAACATAAAATGGATTTGGATTACTTATTCAAATTCATGCATTTTTTATTTTGAAAGTTTAGTGAGATTCAAAAATATGCAAAAAATAATAGTTAATGAATTTTGAAATGGGATTTCTATTTTCGTGCCCCTGGTTTGTTAGTTGTACTCAGTATTCCCCAGCCGCTTAACTCTTCCTCACTTTTCCCCTCTCTATGTTACAAAACCCTCACATGCGCTCATAGGCGCTCCGACGGAGGGATGGCGTCAGGTTAAAAGGCTTGACCGTTACATGCTGACTGGTGGGACCGCGTTGGGTCAGGTCGTGCATTGAGCGTTATGTTATGTTGCCTCGACTGTTACATGCCGACCGGTGGGACCGCGTTGGGGCGGGTCCTTCCGTGACCGATACATGCTGATGGGTGGGGGCCAGGATACACGTCGGACCCGCCATCCATATCTCGCTGACTTGTGGGCCGCTTTTTCCTGATTGGGTGGCCGATGTAGGCAATTACAAATGGGACTGTTCTGTGGGGGCATCAAAGCCAATGAACGATGGGGCTATCATGTGGGGTCATTGAAGCTAATGACCGATGGGGCCGTGATGTGGGGCTGGAGGAGGATTTGCATATTTTCCACATTTTACGTTGCAACTTGCATATTTGCCATTTTATGTGTCACCGACATGTGGTGGTCATGAGGCAAATATGCAAATTTCAAAGAAAAGGTTCGTTTTGTGGGGCCATCGAAGCCAATGAACGATGGGGCTATCATGTGGAGCCATCGAAGCCAATGACCGATGGAGCCATGATATGGAGCTAGAGGGGGGATTTGCATATTTGCCACATTTTATGTTGCAACTTGCGTATTTGCCATTTTGTGTTTCACTGACATGTGGTGGTCATGTGGAAAATTTCAAAGAAAAAGTTTGTTCTATGGGGCCATCGAAGCCAATGAACAATGGGGCCGTCATGGGGGGCTGTCAAAGCCAATGATCGATGGGGCAGTGATGTGGGGATGGAGGGGGATTTGCATATTTTCCACGTTTTAGATTGCAACTTGCATATTTGCCATTTTGTGTGTCACTGACATGTGGTGGCCATTTGGGAAATATGGAAATTTCAAAGAAAAAGTTTGGCAGATATGCAAAATTGGCAAATATGCAAAAATCCCGGAGCAGCTACTCCCCCAAACACGTGAGGTCGGCTCCCTCTCTCATCCGCTCCCAGCCCCCAGCGTCGAGCAGCTCCTACCCCACCGGCGGACAAAGCATCCATCGTCGGCGCGTCAGCGGCTCCGTCCTACGGTGGTGTCGGACGGAATGCCGCGCTGCACCTCAACCATGGCTCCAGCACCTGTTTCATCCGCATGCTTTGTACATTGAGGCAGTACCGACCGCAGGCAGGTCCGCCGCCCATGACGATTGGGACTTTGTTCCGCCGCCATAGCTCGACGCACGGTCGGAGCAATTGCTAGTAATTCTTGGTAAGACCTTCGCTCCTGCTCCGCCCACCCTAATCAATTTGGTTCCCGTAATTTCCTCGATATTGCAGGGGTAAATTAGTCTTCAATGTTTGGTCGTAGAGGGTAAACCAGCGAGGGTGGGGATTCGATCATGTCGTGGCCACATTCTCCTTCTCCTACCATGTCGGAAGTGCAGGCGTAACATCCCAAAAATATTAAACTAGAATCATCAAACTCTAATCACCAAAATTAGGGTTAACAAAAACTTTTCCAAATAAAAATATGAAAGCATTCATATGTGTGTGTATTAAAATTTGGATTCTTTTGAATTGCCATGATTATGTGTTTCCTTGCTTGTAAAATGATTCTTAGGTGAAATAAACATCATCTAAACAATCCCCAACCTTTTCCCAAAGATAAACAAGTCAAAAACAAACAAAATAAGTGAATGGTCACTTTGTCCAATTTAACTCCCATGCCTACTTTGGCTATCCCTAACTTTCAGAACTTAACAGAAACATGTATGGACATTTGCACCCCTTGATAGTACTCATAACATAGTATCAAGGCCCACTTTGTGATCATCCAGAGACATTCAAATGATAAGTTTAAATGACAGTTTAAAATTGAATCTAGTTCATATGGGAAGATCCCACTTTTTCAAAAACCACTCAAACCAACTCAGTTTTTAAAACCCAAGCATCCACAGACTCACCAGCACATGCCTAGCACACCCACCAAAAATATTTTCAAAATTCAAAACTTGAGTTCATGTGGCCATTTCATCAAACAGGTTGCAGATACAAATCAAACCAAATCAAAACACTATAGTGTGCAGTGATTCTGGCCTAACTTGTTCCCTCTCTGGACACCACTAGCCTTAGTAGATCATCTAACAACCTTAACTAATCTCTAGCACCACTGTAAGCTAGCCATTTTCATCAATGGTGAGCATGCCGAGTGCACCCTTGCCACCCCAGTGTGGACAGCAAGCTACACGCAGCACTAGCCTCGCCAACCTTGTCTGGGAGCAAGCTAGCACCCCACCGCCACTCCTTGTCCCAGGCGCGAGCGATGCCAGCCCCTGGACCACACGCATAAACCATGCCAACCTTCTCTGCAACCATACCGAGAGCGCGCCCCGTGCGCCACGCTCGACAGACGACCACAGACCACGCGCTGCCCTTGCCGCGTGCACGCGTGATCACCACCGTCCCAGCAACCCCGCAGACACGCCCATTCGCCGCCGCGCGGACCACGCGTGATGTGCGCCATTAAAACTTCTGTCGGGCACGCTCAGAGCACCGCAGCGTTCCGACCGATCACCACCGCCCCACACCTCGCCACCACGTCGTTGAGCTTCGCCAGGGAGCACAGCACCGCCCCCTACCGTCGCCCACGCTGATAGCCCTCTGTGCCGTCGACCACGACGAGCTCAGCCCGCGCCCGTCGGTCCCCTCTCGCCACTATAAATAGAGGCCTCCCCCGCTCGAATTCTTCACACCATCTCACTCCCCTCACCTCACTGATCGTTCCACCCCTTAGCCGGAGCAAGGCGAGCAACGCATCGCCGGAATTGCGTAGGAGCTCGCTGCTGCAGAGGAGAAGAGGAGCCGACGATTTCGTCCACCCCAGGAGCTGCCACGACCACCCCTGAGTTCGCCATCATAGACTTCGTCGTTCGCCCGCCTCATCGACCTTCGCCTGAGCCCCGGTGATCCCCCGACGACCCCCACTGAGCCGCTAGGGTTCGAACTCGCCGGTGACTAGTTCATCGTCGACGACGACCCTCGGCCGTTGATCTTACTTCTAATCCAACGCACCACAGCACCCCGTACTGCTTCGGGTGTTAAGAGTCACTGACCAGTAGACCCTCCTGTCAGTCGCACCCCGCGCCGCGGAGTGACACTGGGACGGCCCGTTAACAGTTCCCGCGCAGCCCAGTAATTTGAATTTAGATTTTTCTATTTAGATTCAAACTCAGTTCTGTACCTAGTTTCAAAAATCAACCCAGCTCGATTCAGTGAACCAAATGGAATGAAACCAATTTTCTTAGAAATATATTGAAATGTTTAATCCAAGCCCGTTGGATTCAAATCCTTTGGATCTGTAGATCAACCTTGGTAATATTAACAAGGCAGAACCTTTTTTGCCTTCAAACATTTTTCAAATTTAAACCATAATAGCTTTTGAGTTGATTCCAACTCTCAAAAATCACATTTGATCATACCTTTCAGAATATATAAAAATATATAGGTTTACTTACAGAAATAATGTCCAAGTAATAAAAGAATGCCACATAGGCATTTCTTGTCACTTATTTGTATTTAAAATAAAAGGTTAAATCTTATTAAATTGTGACTCCACTTTAAATCACATTCCCATGTACTGAAATATGTGGTGATGACATGTGTCAACATGATCCCATGTTTGAGTTGGAGAATATTAAATCTTAAGTAGTTTTTCAATGAGTAGAAATTACTTTTCTAAAAATAAAATAAATAAGACAAATGCTTTATTCTTATGATATTAGTGATGATGCTAGGTCATCTATAGAACCCTTGTGTGTGATGATTGAAAGTAGTTAAGTATTGTTTGGTGATTGTGTAGCTCGTATTTATTCATAGACGCTAGTACCGACCAAGGATACGAGGAGGAAGGAGGATACTACGAAGAAGAAGCTGAGGAGAACTTCAACCATTGCTCTGCACAAGGCAAGCTAACACTTGCAATTTAGCAAGCTTATACTGATACTTATGCAAGCCAATACTTGCAAGCCTTACTAGTCAAGTTGACCTATGCAAGCACATACTTGCTTGTTACCATGCCCACTATATGCCTTAAGCATATGTGATCATACCCACTTGATAACCCCATTCCTAGTTTTACTTACAAGCTTTATATTTTATTTCTTTATCAAACCTATTACTTAGAGATTACTTAAGTAACTTGTAGATATTAGAAAGATAATTGAAGGTTGCATAAAGAGCATAAAACTTGGCCTAAGCTAGATAATCTTGATGTCATCCTAAGGCATGGGAGTGTACTTAGTTGAAACTCCATGTCGTGGGAATGGTCACGGCAGATGTTGCAATCGGCAGCGAGTAGTAGAACGAGGGGAAAGGGCGGCCAGCCATCTGCGGTGCGAGATGAGGGCGGAGACACAGGGTTTTACCCAGGTTCGGCCCCCCGGAGGGTAAAGACCTACTCATGCTAGATTGTATTATGGAGGTGGTACAATGGGCGAACTCGGCGGCTAGGCGGCGAGTCGCTTGGGTGTATGATTGAACGTATCTCTACACGCCCCGCAGGGAGGTTTATATAGGCTCACCTCCCCTAGGGTTTACATATCTCAACCAAATCAGTTAAGGCTTCGGTACTCGTTTAACCTAATCTGACTGGACCTATCTACTCTCCTGGGCCTTTAGCTTCCAGTCGCTTGGAATCACGCCGGGCCTTGATCCAGTCGCCGTCCTGCAGGCCCACTCGCCAATTCTTAGGCCAGTCGGAAACGTCCTGCTGGGCATACCCCGGTAGGCACATCCCCATAAGTAGTCCCCGAGGCCGTCGTCGATTAGGCGTAGGTGGCTGCTGGCAGTCGGAGTATACGGCTCCAAAGTAGACATCCAGTCGAATCGTCAGCGGGCTCCTGTATAAAGGAGAAAACTAGTTATCCTGATCGCAACTTTGGCGAGTCGAATCGGCGAAACACTGTCATAGTGATCGGGTCGGCGAGCCGAGTGGCTGAAGTTGGACCGTTAAACGTGGTCAAACTAGCCGTTGGGGTAATCCAATGGTAACTTTTGGCGTAATCACCGCGTAGTAACGGCTCCCTGATTTGGCGGGTAACAACCGCTATATAAGGGGAATGGAAGGCGATCAGAGAACCACCTTCTCACCATTTCCTCCGATTGCACCCACTTTCGCCTCCCTTCGCATCGCGATCCAGCCGACCCGCAATCCTCCGACCCCCCACAAATCCTTCTGCTATGGCCCTCTCCACCGAACCTTGGGGTAGATCTAAGTGCACGAGGGCGCAACTGGCTTCCTTTGAGGAGGCCGGGATCCTGCGCGCCGGCTGCTGGCACATCCCCGCGGCCGGAGAGGTGACCCCGAACCCGCGCGAGGGGAATTCATCTGCTTCACCAGCCATCTAGAACGGGGGCTAGGATTCCCCACGTCCCTGTTCTTCCGGCGCTTTTGCGCCTACTACAGGATCCAACCGTTGGACCTAGGTCCACACAGCATCGAGCAGCTCGCCATCTTCGTGGCGTTCTACGAATGCTACTTGGGCTGCCGGCCCTACTTCCCTCTATGGCAAGATCTGTTCCACGGACGGATCAGCCGCGAGGAAGCGGGCGGCCCAATGCTTGCCGCGGGCAGCCTAACTTTCCAGCTGAAGTCGAAGGCTTCGTTCTTCGACTTGATGTTGCCCGCCAAGGCGGCGAGCGACTGGAAGAAATCTTGGTTCTATGTTGCCGAGGCGACCCCGGAGGGTGAAATGGTGATCCCACGATACTCCGCCAACCGATCCGAACCGCGCCGTCTTCAAGTCGGCAAGCTCCCCAGCGACCAGCGGATGGTCGTGGACGAAATGCTCCAAACTATCCGCTGTCTGAAGAAGAAGGGCCGCTAGACGATCAACTTGTACAACTGCTGGCTCGGGCGGTGGCTCGTCCCTCTGGCTCGGCGCGACCACTACATGTACCAATACACGGGCCGGGAGGACTCGACGAAGTGCTGCCTCGCCGAGTGGAAGCTCGAGGACTACACCCCAGCACTGAAGAAGATCACCCAGGCGGTGTACCTGGACGCAAAGGCTGGGGTCGCCCCCTACACCGCAAAGCATCCAGCCCCAACGGTAAGTCACCTCGCATCATTCGCAGTCGCAGTTTTTGCAGTCGCGGTCGGTCTAATCTCATTTTGTGTTCATTGCAGCTATTCCAAGTGGTGGAAGGATGGCTCCCGCCTTCAGACGACGAGAATTCGAGCTCGTCCGTCCAGGACATGGGCGAGTCGCCTCCTGCCAAGGGCGATACCGGGAGCGACGAGAGCAACAACGATGACGAGTCCGAGGAGGAGGTCGCCCCGCTGGTCCGCAAGACCCGCAGGCAACGTCAGCGTGAACTTGAGGCGAGTAAAAGCCTCGAGCGTCATGATGACGATGACGAACTTCCGGAGACCACCTCGCGCCGCCAGGCTACTCCGTCGAAGAAGAAGAAGAAGGAGAAGGAGGCGAAGGCTCCTCCGAAGAAGAAGACGAAGCCGATGAAGCCGGCTTCGCCACCGCACTCGACGAGCAGCTCCGACGCCCCCAGCCCGGCCAAGGACGAGGCGCCACCGACGGTTGCCGTACTGGACACGGCCACTGTCGAGGTACCGCTGGCCTCGATGCCTCCTCCATTCGCCCCAGTCTCTGGGCTAGGGGCGGCTCCGGCCGCGGCGGCTTCACCTCGCAGGGAAGCTCCTGCTGAAGATGTCCCAGAGGCTCCTGTTGCATCCTCGACCACGAAGAAGCCGTCCGTGTCTTGGGCACGCGACGTCCTGGAGATGGGCCTCAGTCGCTGACTGGGCCCCGAACTGGAGGAGCCAGCCGGCATCAGCACGGGGCTACGCTTCATTCCGGTCGCCAAGTGAGTTCACTCACCTACTTATGTCTTTCATAACAGCTTGAATTATTTTGCTCACACGATCGATTTACAGGACCGGAGCAAAGAAGATAGGCCACCCGACCGTGGCTAAGGTGCCACCCGTCGACAGCGAGGAAGATCCTTCCCGTAAGAGGAAGGCGGACGAGGTCGTCGCCCCCGCGGATGGCGCCAAGAAGGCCAAGGGCGACGACGTCGTCATGATCTCCGACGACACGGCGGTCGCGCCGAATGAACCCGCAACGGAGCCGGCCGTACCTACAAAGGAGGATGCTCCCTCGCCTGGGGCGTCCGAGCCGGTCTCCTTTGGTGCGGGTGCCTCTATCGCAACGTTCCCGCGCTTCATGACCAGGGCAGCTGCAGCGAGTGGGACCTCGCCTTCGAGCCGTGCACTTGGGGTCGCCGACGCAGAGGTCGAGCAGCGTCGTGGGCACACGCCGGCTCTCCTCGCATCCGTGGATGCGATACAACTTCACGGCATGCTTGGCGCAGCCATCCAGGTATGTCCAGTCCCCGAGGATCAGGTCGGTGTGCAGCAGCGGTCTGATTCTTTTAGTGCCTTGTTATTTTTCGCGTCAAGTCTCCGAGTGCATACTCGCTGAATTTCAGCGGGTGGGCACTTAGGATTTTTTGATCGCCAGTCCCCAAGTGCGTACTCGCTGAATTTCAGCGGGTGGGCACTTAGGAATTTTTGATCGCCAGTCCCCGAGTGCGTACTCGCTGAATTTCAGTGGGTGGGCACTTAGGATTTTTTTATCGCCAGTCCCCGAGTGCGTACTCGCTGAATTTCAGCGGGTGGGCACTTAGGAATTTTTTTTTGATCGCTAGTCCCCGAGTGCGTACTCGCTGAATTTCAGCGGGTGGGCACTTAGGAATTTGCTTTGGTTAATTGTTTAAATTGTGTGCAGGGTCTGCAACATGAGTCAGCTGACCGATTGGCAGCTAAACACCGCGCGGAGAAGGAACTGGCCGTCGTCCAAGAGGCGAATAAGGGGCTTCAGGCAGTTGCCACGAAGGCGGAGGAGGCTCGCCAGGGACTTGTCCCAGCGGGCGAGTTGGCAGTGGCTCAATCGGCATTGAGCTCGGCTGAGAAGCGGATCACCGATCTCGAGCGCCAGTTGAGGGAGGCGAAGGAGGAAGCGAACTCAGCGGATGGGCGAGCCAAGGCCGCCATTACGGCCGCCGCAGAGGATCGTAAAGTGTCCGACGCCCTTGTTGCTGGGCTTCAGGAGGACTATACTTCGCTTCAATGCTTCATCACGGATCTCGCCCGCCCCTTGATTGGTAAGTGTATCTGCCCCTGCCAATAGCATGTGCCTTTTTGTGATGTCCGATGTACTCACTGTCGTCTTCTATTCGTAGGTCGCATCCTTGATAGTGCGGAAGAGGCGAGCTCGTTCGACGCGCGGCAATGTGTGGCCACGCTCGTTGACTCGGCGACGTTGTCGGCGACGTGCATCCGAGCCTACCTCCAGGAGATATCGCCCACGGAAGTAATTCCCAGCGACCTCGTCGAGGTGTGGAAGTACTTGGAGAAGGCGCCGTCGGTCGTTGAGTTCATGACGCGGTCGGCGTTCCGGCGCGGAGCGGCGACGGCGCTTAGCCTTGGGCTTGCTCACTTCCCGGAGGACTTCGACCTCGACGACGTGACGAGTGGCTACCCGTCATCGACTGGCGCGGTGGAGATCTCCGAGGTGCTCAAGTTGACGGACCGCACCGCGACATACTCCGAGCGTGTCTGGGCAATGGGCGACCTCCTTCCTTACCAGGAGACGGTCGTCGCACCCAACGACCCCGAGCCCCCGCACCGGGACTTCAAGGTCGAGCATCCCTTTCCTGCGGCGATTGCGGGTGAGCTAACGACGTATCCGTCGAACCTGTACAGTCCCTTCATCCGCAATCGCAAGGGTGCTGGCGAGTCGTCGTCGAAGCCTGCAGAGTAAACTAGGTTGCCCTGGGGCGTTAGTAGCAGTTCTGCCATTCGGCCTACTATGTATTTTGAGACGATTGCAACATGATATTAATGAGATATCATGTTTGTTTCGTGATTTGTCATGTGTTTTCCGATTGAGGTTTGAACGAGTCCCCGAGCGCGTCCGCCCTTTTGTGGGGTTTACCTCGTGTATGATGTGTTTGTGGTTTGTGAGTGTTTTGTTATTGTGGTCGACTCGCCCGAACTCGAAGAGCCAGTCGCTAGGCGACACCCTTGAGCGCTCTGTACTTCACCGTTTTCCCCTGCGCGAATGGGGTGTCACATCCCAAGATTTTCCAAATCTTGTAATGTGAAAAATAATTGAATAAAATAAAACTTTGACGATTTTCAGGATGAGAAGAAACTTTTGATTCCAATTGGAAACTTTCAAAACCTATTTGGATCAAATAAAATCCTAAAGGGATTTAAAAACATAAATAAAGAATAAAGTTAAAATATTTGGAAATACTATTTTTGGAATCTTTTAAATAAAAGATTTGGTTTCCAAAAGAAAAGGTAAATTTATAAATAAGGATTATTTTATAAAGCCAAATTAAACCTTGGCCAAGCTTTTGAAATAAAAAGTTTTTGCTTTGATAAAATTAGTAAAGGTTTGTTTAAATAAAATAATAAGGATTTAATATCCAATTTTATTTAAATAAAAGGTTTTACCATTTTAATTAAAACATCAAAACTTATTATTTTATTCTAAATAAGTTTTCCAAGTGTTTATTATTTTCAAATAAAACCTACTGAATAGTTTTGGTACTATTTTGTTTTTCAAATACAGTTTTGAAAATAAATAAAACAAATCCTATTTGATTTAATAACTAAGGTCCATCTTATTTAATTATTAATGGACCCTAAAATAAAAATGTTATTTTATTTTAAACAAGTTTTCCAAGTATCTTTTATTTTCAAATAGAACCTACTGATTTGGTTTTGATAATATTTAGTTTTCAAATGGAGATTTTATTAAATAAATCAAAACCTATTGGAATTAATAATTAAGGTCTATTTTATTTAATTATTAAATAGATCCTAAAAAGAATAAAATTATTTTGTTTTGTTTTGGACTTTGGTTTATGTTGCTAAACAGAACCAAAACTCATTACAAGTATGGTGAGTGTTTGAATTGTTTTGGTTGTTTGAATTGTGATTTGAATTTCAAAACAGAAATTGAAATGGAAAAAGGTTCAGTATAAAAAAAAGAGAAACAAGTCGACCCAACCCAGAAGCCCACAAGGCCCAACCAGCCCAGCTTCTCTCCCTCCCGAAGAAAACGTTTGGAACCAACTTACTGACCCATGCAGACACCGACTGGTGGACCCAACTCCCCTCTCCTCTCTCTCGCTGCCAGTGGACCCCACAGCCACGCGGTCTTCTTCCCCACCCGCGACCTGTTCTTCCCCAGACTTCGCTGCCGTTCTCTGTCAATCAATCCCCGAGTAAATTCACTTAATAACAGCGTTGATTCCGCACGGTAACCTCGCTCACTTAAGCGCCCACTCCCCCACTCCATTTCCCCTCTCTCGCCCCGCTCTCTTGGCCACCAGGCTGCTTGGAATCCTCCCCGAACCACCACAGTCTCCGGCGAGCTCCCGTTTAAATTCCGGCCACCACCGCCAGCCCCACTGCTTCCAGAGCACCCTGGCTTGCTCGCCATCATCTCCTGCACCTGCCAGTACCTTCCCCTCAATCGCGCGTGCTTTGCAGCGTCGACTTCGTCTTCGACTGAACGACGTCGTCGTCCGCTCCAACTCCGACGAGCCCCACAGGTAGTTTCCGACCGCGCCTCTCCTTCTCCTTCACGCACGCATCTTCGCCAGGACTATGCGCATATGACCCTGTCTTCCGTTTGCCCTAGTACGCGCTGTAGCCTCGTCCTCGACGATGCCTAAGCAAGCCCGACGCCGACGATGTCTCCGACGAGCAATCGCCACCGTTCGCGTGCGCCCCCTGCCTAACGACGAGCACCTTGAGAATCAGAACGTCACCGCGATCACTGTAAGCACCCTCACCTCCTCCCTCAATTCTTAGATCGCCGGCACTGTCCACGTCTGACCGCGCCGCCAGTCGCCGCCGCGTCAGCGCCGCTGCCAAATGGTCAAAGCAATAGGGTCCATTGGATCTCGATCTGACGGATAAGATTAGAAATAAGCGAAGAGGTAAGTAGCCTATGTGCGACGTGCGATATGACTTGATCCAACGGTCTATGTTAGTCGATCCACGCGAAACGTTTTCGACGAATAGGAATCAGACGCATGTCCCAGAGTTGCTTTAAAAATAAAATTTGATCAATTAGACTTGTGATTTTGTAAATTGCACAACTTTTAAACCACACGTCCAAATTTTACAAACTTTATATCAATGGAATCAGTGGAACAAGACCTAGCCAACCATGCCATTTTTTTAGCAAAAAGCTTCTGTTAAAATGTTTGTTTTTGCAGAAACATTTGTATGCTTGTTTAGATTATAAAAATTGTTCAAAAATGATTTTGGGGATAAAATATTTTGCAAATGGTGTGACTTGAACCTACTGACCATAGGAAACATTTTTTGGTTTCAAAAATGTATTTGGTGATGCAAAAGAATGATTCTTTGATTTAAAACCAATTCTAGTCAAATAAAAATATGGTTTATTTATTAAAAATAGTTTTGGAAGAAAACTTTTGGGAAATGTTTTGTTTTAAACTCTCTGACCCTAAACACCAAGATTTATGGTTTGAAAACATATTTGGTGAACCCTATAGATTAATGCCTTAGTAAAAATATTTCTACACCACATAAAATAATGCCTTGTTTTGAAAATAGTTTATGAAGTGAAAAACTTTTGCAAATGACTTTACCACTTTATAAAATGACCATTAGGTGTTTTCAAATGTTTATGACCCATTAGGAACCACTTTTCAAAAACAAAACAAAGCTTGGCAAGCTTGCATGCATTACTTTGACTTTATGATTTTATGTGTTGTTTTGCTTGATTGGTAGATTGAGTTTGTGCCTTGCTTAATTGAATTGTAGTGAGTTGAAGAGTGTGATTGTTGCAAGGACAAGGAGTGAACTTATACCCTCTACCAAAAAGGCAAGTGATGCTTCATACTTTGTCCCATTATTTTTACTATGCATTAGTGATTTTTCTAAGTAAAACTTGCATGGATTTTTTGCTAAGTATAAGCCTTGCTATAGGAAAACCTAGTAGATGAAACCTTAGTAGAAATTTTCCTAAGTTAAGATTCCTACTACTATCAAGCTTAGCTTAGCTAATAGAAAACAAGGGTGGAATATATATCCATACTATGGAAAATTTCTAAGTCTGAGGACTTGTGTTTTTGTTTAATAAAACAACTAAGTTAATGAATCACCTGGGTGGAATGGGACTTGAATGGTGGATTTTGGTTGAGTGGTTACACAAGGCCCATGTTTATGGTTTACCTTGTGTATCTCACTTGTGGATTGCCACCCAGGAACAAAGATATTTGAGATGTCAAATGTTGAGAAGCTTCAAGTGCAGCCACTTGGCATTATGGGCTCTGCCTGGATCATATAGGTTGCAAGAACTTAGCCATATGGACAGTTGGTGGTAGAGTTTGATAGGTTGGAACGCGTCCATTTTGGTCTAAGGGAAGGCTTCTGAAATATCTTGTCTTGGTGAAACCAAGTCTTGTGGGGAAAGTGCACCACCTCTGCAGAGTGTAAAATCTAAGTACTTAGCCATGTCCCTGGGAAAGGACAATTTGAGCATCAAGACATGGAAGCTATCAAGAATCTCATCATCCAAATTTCTAAGTTAAAAACTTGTGGTTGAACAAGGGTTAAAGGATTTTTCAATCTTTGATTGGAAGAAAAGATTTGTCAAGCAAAAACTTAGTATTTTCAAATGTTAAGGAAAAATCTATTTTGAGCAATGCAAGCCTCAACTCCACTTAGCCAAATGCATATAGATGATAGACTCCACTATACTACCATAGTATCACTTGCCAATACAATTCAAAATGTATTGACCCTTGTGGCTGTGACTTGTATGTTGCAGGTTTGATTGATTTAGTGAAGTATGTTGATTAGGATTACAAAGTCTACAACCAACATGTCTGCCTGTGGCACTTTGAAGATGAAGGACTCCATGCTTATAGATATTCTGCTGCAATGTAATGTAATAGCCAAATGAGCTATGTAAGATGTAATAAAATTATGTTATTCCTGGTTATAAAGTTGTATTATGACCTCTGTTTCTTGATATTACATCTTAACTGTGGATGCTAGCTATTGATCCAGGGACTAGCATTGTAAACACATGGGACTCTACCTTATTTAAAGGTTGGGACCCTTTACAGATGGTATCAGAGCACTGTGTTGCCTGTAGGATTTGTAAACCTAGGATTGGACAAAAACCCTTAGAAAGATAGGAGTTATATTTGTTCCAAAACTTATTTACAAACAATCTTGTAAACTCTTTCCTCAACCATTTTGGTTTCAACTCTACATCTCATCTATTTCAAACTTGATGGAAAAAGCTACCCCATGGCCAAAGACTACACCATGTGCAAAGGACTTCTTCAACTATAATGACTTCAACATCTTCAACTCTAATGACTTCAACATCTTCAGCATATTCACCAAGGATTTCAATCTTGGATATCACTAAGGACAAGTGAGACAAGAAAACTTGCCCAAGATGTGGAGACTAAGGAAACACAAATTAGAAGGAGCCATCATCACTTAAAAGTTTTTGTGACCAAGAGTTTTCCCAAGGAAACCTTGATCTCATGCAAGAAGGAATCAACCAAGAAGGCTGGAAAGATCACAAGTGAACCATATAGATGGACCACCATATTTAGTTAAAGTCAAACCCACGAACTTAGGTGGTGTAACAAAAATATTTTTGGTTGCCTAAAAATGTGCTTGAACTTTGTGGTTTGAGTGAAATGTTTGTTTGTGATTGCTTGCACCCTTGCTTGTGTGAATTGTGATGTGTGTGATTAGAGTTATTCCCTTAGAAATATTTTTGCCTATCCTAATCTCAATTCAACCCAAACAGATGACTTCTCCAAGAAACCCCAACATCAAGAATGGTGACATCAACAACAACCAAGAGGACAACATGAAAGAACTTATAGCAACCCAAAACCAGTTGAGCCAAGAGACAACTTAGCTTTTAGCCAACAACAATGGACTAGACCCAGCCATACAAAGGATTTTGAAACTTCAATCCCAATTGTTGCAAGGATTGGTTACTCAAATGATCAACATGGGAGAAAACTTTTCCCAGAGAGCTAATGACAACAAGGATGGCAAAGATGTTGTTCTAGAGGGAACCCAAGCTAGCAATATTTGTGGAGACAAGGATCATACATCAAAAGAGCATGAAGAAGAATGCCCCAAGAAGAGAGAAAGATTTCCCACCTTTGAGGAGCATGAACTAGAAGAACTCCTAGTTTTGGAGAGACCCAAAAAGAAGAAGAAGGATATTACTCAAGTGCAATGTTACAATTGCAAAGAAATGGGACACTATGCCAGTGAATGCCCAGAAAAGAAGAAGAGACAAGAAGACAAACAAAATCTAGTGAAACCCAAGATAAGGAAGGATTTTAGCCAAGTGATGTGCAACCACTGCAAAGAGATAGGACATTATGCATCATATTGTCCAGAGAAGCCACCTCAAGACCTCAGCCTTGTCACATGTTTCAAATGCAAGGAGCTAGGCCACTATGCAAACTTCTGTCCAGGAAAGTTACATCAAGATCCCAAGCAAGCGAATATGTAAACTGGTTGGAAAATTTTTAAGCGTGGTAGTACCCTAGATGCTTTTGAGCCAACTTGTAACCCCTAGCCTCCCAAATCTCGAGACGAGATTTATTTTAAGGGTGGTAGCCTGTCACATCCCAAGATTTTCCAAATCTTGTAATGTGAAAAATAATTGAATAAAATAAAACTTTGATGATTTTCAGGGTGAGAAGAAACTTTTGATTCCAATTGGAAACTTTCAAAACCTATTTGGATCAAATAAAATCCTAAAGGGATTTAAAAAGATAAATAAAGAATAAAGTTAAAATATTTGGAAATACTATTTTTGTAATCTTTTAAATAAAAGATTTGGTTTCCAAAAGAAAAGGTAAATTTATAAATAAGTATTATTTTATAAAGCCAAATTAAACCTTGGCCAAGCTTTTGAAATAAAAAGTTTTTGCTTTGATAAAATTAGTAAAGGTTTGTTTAAATAAAATAATAAGGATTTAATATCCAATTTTATTTAAATAAAAGGTTTTACCATTTTAATTAAAACATCAAAACTTATTATTTTATTCTAAATAAGTTTTCCAAGTGTTTATTATTTTCAAATAAAACCTACTGAATAGTTTTGGTACTATTTTGGTTTTCAAATAGAGTTTTGAAAATAAATAAAACAAATCCTATTTGATTTAATAACTAAGGTCCATCTTATTTAATTATTAATGGACCCTAAAATAAAAATGTTATTTTATTTTAAACAAGTTTTCCAAGTATCTTTTATTTTCAAATAAAACCTACTGATTTGGTTTTGATAATATTTAGTTTTCAAATGGAGATTTTATTAAATAAATCAAAACCTATTTGAATTAATAATTAAGGTCTATTTTATTTAATTATTAAATAGATCCTAAAAAGAATAAAATTATTTTGTTTTGTTTTAGACTTTGGTTTATGTTGTTAAACAGAACCAAAACTCATTACAAGTATGGTGAGTGTTTGAATTGTTTAGGTTGTTTGAATTGTGAATTGAATTTCAAAACAGAAATTGAAATGGAAAAAGGTTCAGTATAAAAAAAGAGAAACAATTCGACCCAACCCAGCAGCCCACAAGGCCCAACCAGCCCAGCTTCTCTCCCTCCCGAAGAAAACGTTTGGCACCAACTTACTGACCCACGCAGACACCGAATGGTGGACCCAACTCCCCTCTCCTCTCTCTCGCTGCCAGTGGACCCCACAGCCACGCGGTCATCTTCCCCACCCGCGACCTGTTCTTCCCCAGACCTTGCTGCCGTTCTCTATCAATCAATCCCCGAGTAAATTCACTTAATAGCAGCGTTGATTCCGCACGGTAACCTCGCTCACTTAAGCACCCACTCCCCTTCTCCATTTCCCCTCTCTCGCCCGGCTCTCTCGGCCACCAGGCTGCTCGGAATCCTCCCCGAACCACCACAGTCTCCGGCGAGCTCCCGTTTAAATTCCGGCCACCACCGCCAGCCCCACTGCTTCCAGAGCACCCTGGCTTGCTTGCCATCATCTCCTACACCTGCCAGTACCTTCCCCTCGCTCACGCGTTCTCTGCAGCGTCGACTTCGTCTTCGACTGAACGACGCCGCCGTCCGCTCCAACTCCGACGAGCCCCAGAGGTAGTTTCCGACCGCGCCTCTCCTTCTCCTTCACGCACGCATCTTTGCCAGGACTGTGCACATCTGACCCTGTCTTCCGTTTACCCTAGTAGGCGTTGTAGCCTCGTCCTCGATGACGCCTGAGCAAGCCCGACGCCGACGACGTCTCTGATGAGCAATCGCCGCCGTTCCCGTGTGCCCACTGCCCAACGACGAGCACCTTGAGCATCAGAACGTCACCGCGATCACTGTAAGCACCCTCACCTCTTCCCTCGCTTCTTAGATTGCCGGCACTGTCCACTTCTGACCGCGCCGCCAGTCGCCGCCGCGTCAGCGCTGCTGCCAAATGGTCAAAGCAATAGGGTCCATTGGATCTCGATCTGACGGATAAGATTAGAAATAAGCGAAGAGGTAAGTAGCCTCTGCGCGTCGTGCGATATGACTTGATCCAACGGTCTGTGTTAGTCGATCCACGCGAAACGTCTTCGACGAATAGGAATCAGACGCATGTCCCAGAGTTGTTTTAAAAACAGAATTTGATCAATTAGACTCGTGATTTTGTAAATTGCACAACTTTTAAACCACATGTCCAAATTTTGCAAACTTTATATCAATGGAATCAGTGGAACAAGCCCTAGCCAACCATGCCATTTGTTTAGCAAAAAGCTTCTGTTAAAATGTTTGTTTTTGCAGAAACATTTGTATGCTTGTTTAGATTATAAAAATTGTTCAAAAATGATTTTGGGGACAAAATATTTTGCAAATGGTGTGATTTGAACCTACTGACCATAGGAAACACTTTGTGGTTTCAAAAATGTATTTGGTGATGCAAAAGAATGATTCTTTGATTTAAAACCAATTCTAGTCAAATAAAAATATGGTTTATTTATTAAAAATAGTTTTGGAAGAAAACTTTTGGGAAATGTTTTGTTTTAAACTATCTGACTCTAAACACCAAGCTTTATGGTTTGAAAACATATTTGGTGAACCCTATAGATTAATGCCTTAGTAAAAATATTTCTACACCACATAAAATAATGCCTTGTTTTGAAAATGGTTTATGAAGTGAAAACCTTTTGCAAATGACTTTACCACTTTACAAAATGACCATTAGGTGTTTTCAAATGTTTATGACCCATTAGGAACCACTTTTCAAAAACAAAACAAAGCTTGGCATGCTTGCATGCATTACTTTGACTTTATGATTTTATGTGTTGTTTTGCTTGATTGGTAGATTGAGTTTGTGCCTTGCTTAATTGAATTGTAGTGACTTGAAGAGTGTGATTGTTGCAAGGACAAGGAGTGAACTTATACCCTCTACCAAAAAGGCAAGTGATGCTTCATACTTTGTCCCATTACTTTCACTATGCATTAGTGATTTTTCTAAGTAAAACTTGCATGGAATTTTTGCTAAGTATAAGCCTTGCTATAGGAAAACCTAGTAGATGAAACCTTAGTAGAAATTTTCCTAAGTTAAGATTCCTACTACTATCAAGCTTATCTTAGATAATAGAAAACAAGGGTGGAGTATATATCCATACTATGGGAAATTTCTAAGTCTGAGGACTTGTGTTTTTGTTTAATAAAACAACTAAGTTAATGAATCACCTGGGTGGAATGGGACTTTAATGGTGTATTTTGGTTGAGTGGTTACACAAGGCCCATGTTTATGGTTTACCTTGTGTATCTCACTTGTGGATTGCCACCCAGGAACAAAGAGATTTGAGATGTCAAATGTTGAGAAGCTTCAAGTGCAGCCACTTGGCATGATGGGCTCTGCCTGGATCATATAGGTTGCAAGAACTTAGCCATATGGACAGTTGGTGGTAGAGTTTGATAGGTTGGAACGCGTCCATTTTGGTCTAAGGGAAGGCTTCTGAAATATCTTGTCTTGGTGAAACCAAGTCTTGTGGGGAAAGTGCACCACCTCTGCAGAGTGTAAAATCTAAGTACTTAGCCATGTCCCTGGTAAAGGACAATTTGAGCATCAAGACATGGAAGCTATCAAGAATCTCATCATCCAAATTTCTAAGTTAAAAACTTGTGGTTGAACAAGGGTTAAAGGATTTTTCAATCTTTGATTGGAAGAAAAGATTTTGTCAAGCAAAAAATTAGTATTTTCAAATGTTAAGGAAAAATCTATTTTGAGCAATGCAAGCCTCAACTCCACTTAGCCAAATGCATATAGATGATAGAATCCACTATACTACCATAGTATCACTTGCCAATACAATTCAAAATGTATTGACCCTTGTGGCTGTGACTTGTATGTTGCAGGTTTGATTGATTTAGTGAAGTATGTTGATTAGGATTACAAAGTTTACAACCAACATGTCTACCTGTGGCACTTTGAAGATGAAGGACTCCATGCTTATAGATATTCTGCTGCAATGTAATGTAATAGCCAAATGAGCTATGTAAGATGTAATAAAGTTATGTTATTCCTGGTTATAAAGTTGTATTATGACCTCTGTTCTTGATATTACATCTTCACTATGGATGCTAACTATTGATCCAGGGACTAGCATTGTAAACACAGGGGACTCTACCTTATTTAAAGGTTGGGACGCTTTACACAGGGTCGGGTGGCCGAGTCCCCGAGCGTTGTACTTGGTTGTTCTAGGCGCGACTCGAGGGTGGGTGAGGACTTGGCGCGTTGGTTTGAGCGCATCACTCCTGCCTGGACCGTTGGGTCAGTCGCATGGCGAGTCCTGGGCATGCTCTCATACTTGGCGTTTTCCCGAGCCGCTCGCGCTAAACTGGTCGTCAGTCCCCGAGCGTGGTACGTGGCCGTTCGAGTTACTATGTCGAGGATGCGGAGGATCGTGGTCGCTGTGAGAAGCGAAGGCAGTTGTCTTGGCTCGTAGAACCAGTCGGGCTAGGCGACTCCAATGGGGCTTCGGGTAGGCGTTTTTCGTGGACGATGCAAAGACTGAGGTGACTCGGTGCCTTTGCATCGCACTACTTGGCTGTGCCGATCGCTTTACCAAAGGTTGACTTCTGCGGTTAGCTTGACGCTGTTGTTACGAGTGCGGGTGGCACAAGACACGGAGAGTAGACGCAATTTGCGGTAAATAATTCTTTTTATTTCATAGCGACTGGAGAGTACATATGTGGCATTCTAGGAATAGAACTTCCGTAGGAGGTTTACATTCCATGGTCGCTTGATGTCGAGTTTGCCGTCCCCGCGGACGTCGATGAGGTAGTAGGCGTCGTTGCCGAGTACGCGCCCGATGGCGAATGGTCCCTCCCATGGAGGGGAAAGCTTGTGCATGCCATTCTTATCCTGGATGAGGCGCAGCACCAGGTCGCCTTCTTGGAAGGTGCGAGTTTTCACCCGCCGGCTGTGGTAGCGGCGGAGTCCTTGTTGGTAGATGGCGGTGCGCGAGCGAGCTCGGTCGCGTGCCTCGTCGAGTTGATCGACTCCATCCTGTCGTGCGAGTTCGTTCGCAGCCTCTGTGTAATGGACGACCCTCGGCGAGTCGTGCTCGAGGTCGGTGGGCATGACTGCCTCGGCGCCGTACACCATGAAGAAGGGGGTGAATCCTATCGACCTGTTGACCGAGGTGCGGATGCCCTAGATGACGGAGGGTAGCTCCTCGAACCAGCACCCGGCGGTGCGCTCGAGTGGTACTTGGAGTCGCGGCTTCAGGCCGTGGAGGATGCTTTGATTGACCCGTTCCGCCTGGCCGTTGGATTCCGGGTGGGCGACCAATGCGAGGTCGAGCCGGATGTGGTGTTCCTCGCAGAATTCGGCCATGGCTCCTTTGGCGAAGTTGGTGCCGTTGTCCGTGATGATGCTGTTTGGGAACCCGTAGCGATATATGAGCTCGCGTAGGAATTTAGTGGCAGTCTTCCCATCGCATTTCCGGACTGGCTTGGCCTCCACCCACTTTGTGAACTTGTCGACCGCGACCAGGAGGTGGGTGTAGCCGGAAGGAGCCTTCTTGAAGGGGCCTACCATGTCCATGCCCCATACGGCGAATGGCCAGGTGATGGGGATTGTCTTGAGCGCTGAGCTCGGCACGTGCGTCTAGTTGGCGTACTTCTGGCACCCGGCGCACCGCTGGACAATGTCGACGGCGTCGGCATGTGCGGTGGGCCAGTTGAAGCCATGCCGCATAGCCTTGGCGAACAGAGAGCGGGCGCCGACATGGTGGCCGCAGTCACCGGAGTGGATGTCGTGGAGGATCTTGCGTCCTTCGGCGGGTTGGACGCAGCGTTGGAACACGTCAGTGACGCTGCGCTTGTGGAGCTCGCCGTCGATGATGGTGTAGGACTTGCATCGGCGTGCGATCATCCGAGCGTCCGTCTCGTCTGCCGGCAAGGTGCCGGCCTCCAGGTAGACGATGTAGGGCTTGGTCCAGTCGTCTGGCTCGGTGACGAGTACGACCAGGGCTGCCTCCGGTTGTAACGGGACTCCGATGTCGATCTCCCTCGGGGGAGATACTGATGGCTTGGTGATTGTGTCGAGGAAGACGCCGGCGGGTGGTGCGAGTCGAGCCGACCCAATGCGAGAGAGTGTGTCGGCCTCCTCGTTCTTCCGCCTGTCGATCCACTCGACGGAGTAGCCTGTGAAGTGTCCGCCCAGCTTGTCCACTGCTTGGCGGTATGCCGCCATGGTGGGGGAGACGGCGTCGCAGGTGCCAGCGACTTGCCCAGCGACGAGGTCGGAGTCTCCGTACCAGCGTAGGTGGTTGACATTCATCTCCTTGGCAGCTCGCATGCCGTGGAGTAAGGCCTCGTACTCGTCCATATTGTTGGTGCGGGGTGTGAAGTCGAGGCAGAGGACGTAGCGGAGCTTTTCTCCCTTCGGTGAAGTTAGCACGGTCCCTGCGCCTGCGCCGTCCGCGTTCTTGGAGCCGTCGAAGTGCAGGCTCCAGTAATGGAGGTATGGCAGCTTCTCTGGCTGCTGGGCCTCTTCCCAGTCGGCGATGAAGTCCGCTAGGGCCTGCGACTTGATCGCTTTTCATGGCTCGTATTTGATGTTATGGACGCCGATCTCGACGGCCCACTTGGCGACCCGCCCGGTCGCCTCGCGGTTGCGGATGATGTCCTGCAATGGTGCTGAGGAGACGACCGTGATCGGGTGCTCCTGGAAGTAGTGCGGCAGGCGCCGCTGAGCTCTGAAGACCGCGTATACCAGCTTCTGGTACTGCGGGTATCGCTGGCGCGACTCAGTGAGGACCTCGCTGACACTAGAGGAAAAAGGGCCATCCGTTCGCGACCCCTCGGAGCATTAGTCCCGGTTGCGCCACCAACTGGGACTAATGCTGGCACGCGTCCCGGTTGGAGCGGGCACGGGGCCAGGGGGCATGCGTCCCGGTTGGTAAGGGGGAATACGTCCCGGTTGGAGCCAGCAACCGGGACTAAAGGTTTGGCCACAGCCACGTGGCGTGGCACGCACCTTTAGTCCCGGTTGCTGGCTCCAACCGGGACTAAAGACCCCTGCCCTCTATAAATGCAACGCCCCAGCCCCCTCCTCTGCCTCCACTCTGTTTTTTCGAATGGTGTAAGGTGTGAGGGTGTGTGCTAGTTTTTTCTCATGCATGCATTGAAGGTGTTTGTTGAAATGTTTGAGTGAAAAATCCCGTTGAATTTCTCATAGAACAAAAATATAGAAGGTGTCCGAGACGCACTTGAGCTTATTTCCCTCGATCGAGGTTAGCAATCTTATCTTTTCTAGGTCATTGATACAATTCATGTGTCGGTGTGAATTGGTTATTTCACTATTTATGATGTCCTGTTTTTTGATAAACTTACTTATATGATGCAGATGAACGGTCGGGAATGGATGTACGGTGACCGGCGGGTAGCCGGGTATATCAAAGGCGTGGATAAATTTATCGATGTGGCTACGGCAAACAAAGAGAATGGATTTATACGTTGTACATGTGTTCAATGTCGGAACAACAAGGAGTACTCTTCCTCGAAAATCATTCGCGGCCACCTGATTATGAAAGGTTTCATGCCGAACTATAATTTCCTGAATACAGTGATACTGCAATGGAAGACAATGGAGAGGAAAAAGGTGAAGAACGGGCATCAGATGAGCCGGCTAATGAACTTGGTAGGGTCATTTCTGATGCAAAGCGAGACTGTGAAACAGAAAATGAGAAGTTGAAGTTAGAGGGCATGTTAGAAGATCACAAGAAATTGTTGTACCCAAATTGTGAAGATGGCAGCACAAAGCTCGGTACCACACTGGAATTGTTGCGATGCCACAAGGCAAGTTAGTTAGTCATGAGGTTGTCCAGCCCCGTGTGGTTGTATGCTCGTCTAGGTTCCAAAGGCAAGAACTCAGCTCCTAGTGGTGGCGAGCATGGGACTACAAAACTGCATCACACCATGGCCTCCCATACAAGCCTTAGCATGTTTAATCTCATATCACCTCAGATATTATATCATCACGTTCTCCTGTCATACTAGATTCTCTGCATCTGATGCATCATCTGGATGGACCAGACTCAACAGCTATGCATGGCTAAGCAGGACACAGATATGAGCTCTAGCAAAGCACAAAAGCCAAACCTAGTTATGCTAGGAGCAGTGGATCAGGTAATATAAGCTCAAAGGAAGTAATGCAATAGATAGGATACTCTATCTGTCGATAAAAGACCACAGTAGAATCATATGCATCATGGCAGGAATTGAAATGCTTTCGAAAACATAGGATTATATCATGGTGGGGCTATGCTTGCCTTTGCCCGTTGATAACTGATAAGCAGATCTTCGGGAACCTTGTACTTGACTTGGTTACAGTTTTTCAAGTATTGTGCATCGATCTTCGAACTTCGACGGTGTTGATCTCTGGCTGCGAGCTCGATCTCGATCTCGTATTCTACCAGGAAGAACCAAACACCGAAAAGAGAGGGAAACAATCAACACGTGGCATCGATGCAATGCTTAAGCAAGTATGATGATATGACATGTTAATTTTCTTTGAAATGTAACCCTAAGGCATGCTCGACAACTTAATCGGGGTTCCGAGGGGCGCAAACCCTAACTCGGGGAAACTCCGGAAACCCATGAGAGGGGTTGATTTTGTTCTCTAATTAAACTTGTCATTTAAGTTGTTGAACAATGCATGATTATAGCTTAAAGAGATAGCTCTCATTTTTCTGAACATTTTGATATATTATTTGTATTTTTCTGAATCAATATGAATTAGTTATTGAATTTACAATATTCAAAACAATTTCTAAAATTATTTAACCTTTTCTTAATTTAAATAAAACTGGAAACCTTTTTACACCGAGGGCTAGGCTAGCCCTAGAGACAGATAGGTGGGGCACTATCCACCTCAGCCTCCACGCAGGCAAAGGGGGGCAGGGGGGCGATTTGTTATTTCTTACCGAGGCAGTAGCTACCAAAGAGGCTGACGGGTGGGACCTTGTACACGTTGGCAAGCCACGCAGGCGCCACGTAGGCTCGCCGGCGAGCACCGCAGACGGTGGCGGGGAACGGCGTTTGAGGGAGAGTGGGGATGCGCGGTTGCTACGGCTCGAAGCGGAGTGAAACGGGGAGCAATAAGATGGCGGCACCGCTAGCGGGAGGTCGCCAGAGACGCAGCGGCGAGCGATAGCATTGACAGAGCTTGCAGGTGCTCGGCGGCAGAGCGGTCTAGAGGGAGAGGGAGAACACGAGGTGGTGCTGGAGCACCGCATGCTCACCTTGAACGCGTTGGTGGTGGTGTCGAGGTCGGAGGAGCTCCTGAACGACGGCGATTGAAGACGACGGTGGCGGCCAGACCTCAGAGAGATGAGCTCGATTTGGACGCCTGGGAGCACGCCGGCTCACGCGGTTGAGGGCAATCGAACGAGTCGAGCAACATGGAGCTCCCAAGTTTCTCGGCGGGGGTTGGGGTGGCCGGGAACGGTGAGGCGCCGGCGAGCTGTGAGGCTACGGTTACGGGTTGGGGTAACCTGGGAGAGAGGGAGGTCGTCCAGGAGAGACTAAGGGGATAAGGGCGAAGGAGAGGCGTCGGCGCGGTATTATCCTCGTTAGGGAGCTCGTCGGACGGCCAGGAGGAGGCGGTGGTGATCCACGTCGGCGTCGGCGACACGGAGCTGTGCGCCTAGGAGGAGGAAGACGACAAGGAGAAGGAGTGAAGGGGTATGGGCCGGAGTGGGCCATGTTGGGCTGGCTGCTGCGCAGGTGGGCGGCAGAGAGAGAGGAAAGGCGCTGGGTCGGCCTGGGCTGCGGCCTTTCTAGCTAGTCTGACTTGTTTTTTTATTTTGCAGAATCTCTTTCTTTTTCTGTTTATCTATTTTCTCTTTTGTATTTGAATTTCCAACTGTTTTTGAATCATTCAAAAATACCAGAGGTTTTTATAAAACATATGAAATAGTGTGGGGCCCTTTTAGTCCATTTGGGATCCAATATTTTGGCACTTTTCAAATTACAAAACCTTTTGAATGCATTTCAAAGAGAGGGTAGAACTAGGGTTTAGGGTTTGATTTATTTTCTTCAATGCACAAGTTAAAGGATGATTGTCATGCAATGCACAATCAATCCTAATTACTATTTACTAAAAACTGGGGTGTTACAGCTCTATCCCCCTTACGAGAATCTCGACCCGAGATTCCTAAGGTAGGAAGAGAGAGACAGAGAGAGAAAGGAACATGGTCACTCTAAGGATAAGAGGGAACACACTAAACAACACACAGAGTATCTCATGGTCAACTCATGGATAGATTGTTCAAAAGCAACTCTGAGATGACAACATGAGACACGACAAGGTAACAGAGGAAACAAGAGGAGAAGGTTTCAAGTTGTTAGATAGATGGTCTTCATAAGGATTGAGACCATGGAACTTACAGAAGAGTTTAAAACTTCTGAAAAGGAGATCTTACAACAGAAAGAAGATGACCACAGACTTCGAGAAATGAATCTCTACTAAACGGCTTAAGTAGGGATTTCAGTTTGCACGGATATGGATCAACAAAACCAAGCTGTTGAACTACTTTTGAAACAAAAGAGTCACTCTTTCATTCAACATAAGGCTTAAGACAGAAAGGTGTTTTGGTAGAGAGGACTCATAAGAGTCACAAGGAACATGTAATAAGAGAAACTATTGATTACCAAAATCATAATCGCTCTTAGAACATGTTTAATAAAGCGTGACAGAAACTGTCTATTCATCCAGGACTACCAAAATCTTTGCCAAATATCATGATATCACTTTACACCACCAAGATGTATAGTTTAGAGGATTCTTGATGGTATGAGAAGAAAGTAACTTCATTCTCAGACTTCAATTACTTGGCATAACCACAATTTCCAACATAAAAGAGTCTGGAGGATCGACCGAGAGACATTTAGCAACTCTACTTTAAATGTTCTCCTTGATGTTCGATAAATAATACATCAAGCAAAGGTCGGACTTTGGATACAAAGGAAACCATAAACACAACTCCTATAGTAAGTCATAGAAGATGCATCATGAAGTGTGGTTGTTATTGCTGAATCAAGAGAATATGACAAAACGTCTTTCCGGCTAAGTGTTTCAACCATTACATCAATCTTGCCAGATTTACGAAGAGAACTATGTCAAAACCTTGGGGAACACCAACCATCGTTGCTACTTGAGATTCAGCTTTGGTTAGGTGGAATGATATTTCAGACTCAGCGTGTCCGAATAGAAAGTTTGCAACATTTACCACAAAGGTAATGTCACTAGATTCTCAATACACGGACTATAGTGTCAAGCTCCAAAAGATGAGCTAGATTGCTAGACCCATGCATTTAGCAACTTGTCGAAAGACAATGATATTTCAGACTCAGCGTGTCCGAATAGAAAGTTTGCAACATTTACCACAAAGGTAAAGTCACTAGATTCTCAAGACACGGACTATAGTTTCAAGATCCAAAAGATGAGCTAGATTGATAGACCCATGCATTTAGCAACTTGTCAAAAGACAACTGCGCACATAAAGTACTAATAGTAAATGACACATGTATCCTTAAGGAAAGGAAGATAACTCTTTCCAAATCCACTGCGACATCTTTCAACATTTGCAAGTGAATCAGAGAAGGTTACTTCTAACATCCAGAACACATACTTCGAGATGACTCAAAGACGGTTCTCAAAAGTTTTCCAACATTAATACCAATTGATCAGGATGAATCCAATCTAACATGGAGAATATAATATTATTGTTGATGGGCTCAACAACAAACTTATCGAAACACTCCAAGAAGATAGACTCATATGTTGTATGAACAAGACAAAAATACTGGTTAGACCAAAGACATGAAGATGTACTCAGGTGGAACATCACGAGTAGCAACATCATCAAGATAGTCCTTGGAACTAAGTTTGATTTGACAATAACCCAAATCAAATCAAAGATGGGGAATATAACATATCCACAAAGGAAATACTATCTTTCTTCAGTGCGAACAAAACTAGACATCCCTGTAATGAGGAACTAAGTCGGATAGAACTTTTGTCTTACAACTCTCCAAGTTATTGTTTAAGCTCAACCAACTAGTTCAGGGGTATCCAGTATGGATCCTTGAAGAAAATAGCAGTTCGGAGAACTTTCTTAGTCAAGAACTTGATAACTCGGTCATGTGGCAACATGGCGATACTTCTAGTAGACATATAGAATATCACGAACCACCGATATGTCACTTAGTTCGAGAGGAAACTTGCTTTACAAGGCAAGAGAATGTAGTCTCAGAGTTTCAGCACAAGCATAACTCTTTGACCGAAGAGAGTGTACCAGCATAACGGACTTGGTAGCACAATCAAACTTCGCTTAGTGATAGCATTAACAAATCACGCTAAGAATGACTCAATGTCCTTGGAGGTCAAACAATAACAATTTCTAAGAATCTCGAATAACCACATCATTACGCACACGCATCACTCACGAGCGCGAAAGCTTGAGGAAGGGTGGGTAAATATGTGTATGTTAGACCCCTCCTTTATAAAGGAAAGGATCCCTGTGATTGCAATGCTAGTCCCTGGATCAATGCTAGCATCCACAGTTTAAGATGAAGTACACAGATACAAAGGTCGTTTATTACATTCATTCCAGAGATAAAACATAGTCTTTTACAACTCAGGCCAAGGCCTAATACAAGAGTTTGTGGAATAAGTAAATAAACATAAGTCTTCATCTTCATGTGCCACAGGCAAGCATGTTGAGTGTAGACTCATGACTCCTATTCATCATCGGAGTAACCTGCAACATCACAAGTTACAGCCATAGAGGGTCAATACTTTGGAATAGTATTGGCAAGTGATACCTTAGTATATTTTAAGTGGACTATATTACTATATGCATTTTGGCTAAGTGTAGTTTGGTTTGCTTTGCTTGAAAATAGGTTTTTCCTATTAGTTGAAAACTCTAAGTTTCTTCTTTGTCAAAAACATACCCAAGGAAACCACCAATAGACATTGAGGTCCTTCACCCTTGTTCACCCACAAATTTTTATTGTAGAAGTTGGAGTGATGAGATTATTGTAGCTTCCATGTCTTGATGCTCAAAAAGTGTCCATTTCCTTGGACTAGGCTAAGTACTTAGGTTTTCCATCTGCAGAGGTTGTGCACTTTCCCCACCAGACTTGGTTTCCCAAGACAGGATCTTTCAGAAGCTTTTCCTTAGTCAAATGGACGCGTTCCAACCTATCATCCCATCTACCACCAACTGTCCAAAAGACTAAGTTCTAGCAACCTATATGATAAAGGCAGAGCCCATTTTGCCAAGTGGTTGCACTGTAAGCTTTCTCAACACTTGGCCTCCAAATCCCTTTGTGCCTGGGTGGCATACCACAAGTGAGATAAACAACCCAAGTCCATGGCCTTGTGTAACCACTCAACATAACCCAAACATTCCATTCCACCCAGGAGGTTCATTTGACTTAGTTGTTTTATTAAGAAAAATATAAGTCTCTTGACTTAGAATATTTTATCATAAACTATATAGATGTTCCCCACCCTTGTTTGCTAAGTAGCTAGACTAAGCAGAATATGGCAACCTACCATAGGATAATTTCCTTAGCATTTCTACTATTCCATTCTACTTGGGATTTCCCATCTTAGCACTTGGCAAAATATCATGCAATAATTTCTAGCAAAATAACTAATACTAGTACAAAACATAGGATAAAAATGTTGATGAAAATATCACTTGCCTTGGTAGTGGGGAGAGTAGCACTCTTCACAATCACAATCACTAGCAAAATCTACACAAGAAATAATAGCATACAATTACACACAATTATATACAATCAAAAATAATATGAATACATGCATGCAAGAATCTACTAAGTGATGATTTTTGAAATTACTACCAAGTATGCTTATGACTACTGAAACTTAACATAACACAAAATTTTGCCAACTAAACTCATTTGGCATCCACATAGTTTACTAAAATAATTTCCATTTAAAATGGTCCTATAACATGTTCTATAAATAAAATCATTTTTAACTGTTACTATATGCTAAATAAAGTGGACATTCTGAAAGGCCTTGTTTCACTGAATCCAACGGTATAAAGTTTGCAAAAATCTAACGTGGAATTCAAAAGTTATAAGCATTTGAAGTTTGAATCTAAATCAGGTTTTAAATTCTGTTTTTAATTTAACCTTGCCACGCGTCGCGTTATTACTGGCGCGTACCGGTTCGCACCGGATCACCCTTCTGTGCCGTTGGATCTAACTAACGCTGCGCGGCTCAGATCTGTCCATACCCCTTCGTTAAGTGAAGTGTTTCTACGCGTAGGATTCAGATCTAACGGCTAAAAATCTCTTAACCAAAAACGAGCGGCGCTACCGGCGGTGAAAGGCGGCGGCGTGTCAGTCAGTGGCGGTGCCGGCGTTCTAGGTCGCCCGGGGAAGGGAGGAGATGCTTACCAGAACCGCAGGAGGCTGCTGATGCTAAAGGTGGCAATGGCTTGGGAAGGGGCGTACGGGTTCGTCGGAGATTTCTCGCCGGAGTTCGCGAATGCGTCAGCCACGGTCAGTCGTCGACGTTGGCGAGGTTTCTCGTCGCGCTAATCCAAAATAGGGGTACTGTCAGATGCGCAAGACGATGAGGATTCTAGGCGTATCAGTCAGAGGGCAAGGGGCGGTTGCTACTTACGGAGGGAGGTCGCCGGAGTTCTTGCAGGAGACGGTGGCGGCCAGTCGTCGACGTTTCCGAAGCTAGGGGTCATGCGAAGGAAAACGGAGAGTGTCAGAAGATGCACAAAGGTTCACTGAACAAGATAGCGTGAACGCGAGACTGGGGGGAACTCGAGACTCACCGGAATTCGCCGGCGCAGTCGTCGGAGACGGCGGGGTTGCAGAGAGAAATGCGCGCAGCCTGGGGGCGTTCTGTGCTTGGGGTTTGGGGAAAAGAGAGAGGGGACAGAGGGGGTTTACATAGCCTGGCTAAGCGCGAGAATTACTCGGCCATTGATTCGAATTGACGCCGCGATTATCACTCAGGAAACGACAGCGTTGATTGGGGACGAACAGGTCGTGCGGGTGGAGACGACGCTGGCGTGGAGATGGCCCGCTTGTCAGCGAGGTGCGCGGAGTTTGGGTGGGGTCTGCTTGTCAGCGTCTGTTTGCGTGTGCTCGCGCGTGTGAGAAGAAAAGGAGATCCCCGGGTGGGCTTACTGGGCTCTTTCTTCTGCTGGGCCAGATTGTGGCCGCGTGGCCTTTTTCTTTTGAAGTGTTCTTTTCTTTTTCTAAATTCATTTTCTGGTATGAATTTTGATATGAATTCAAATCCTTTTGAAATAAAATTTCCTTGGGACTTTTGCAGGGTTTTTGTGGATTCAAAAATAGTCATAAAACTAAGTGGTTACTTTGCAAGGCTTGGTCCAGCTTGGTTTCTAAAATAATTAGGGATTTGTTCCTGTTTGCAAGTAATTGAAAGGGATTTTGAAAAACTACTTCTAAATTTGAAATCTTGGGGGATTAAAAGTTTCACCTAAACTTTCCATCAATGGAGGCAAGCAAACAAGTATTTAAACATTCAAATCTCTAAGGGTGATGTTTATTTGGGATAAATTGACCACATGAAATCATAGCTCATATTCTATCACTAAGTGATTTTTGAGAAAACCCTAAATGAATGAATGATGCAAAGTGATATGAATGAGTTTTGAAACTATGATTTTTGGGATGTTACAAATCTAACCCCCTTAAGATGAATCTCGCCCTCGAGATTCGGGTTGGCTAGCAAATAGGTGAGGGTGGTCTTTCCGAATATCATCTTCCCTTTCCCATGTTGCTTCTTCTTCGGTGTGATGGTTCCATTGCACTTTACAAAACTTGATAATCTTGGTCCTTGTAACTCTTTCTGCGGTCTCTAGTATCTTGACAGGCTTTTCCTCATAAGTGAGATCACTTTCTAGCTGAACTTCTTCCAAAGGTATGGTATCCTTCAAAGAAGACTCTTCCATTTCTGGATGACATTTCTTAAGCTGACTCAGATGAAATACGTTATGGACTGCTGACAGAGATTCTGGCAATTCAACTTCATATGCAACTTCTCCTTTGCGACTTAGAATCCTGAATGGCCCAACATATCTTGGTGCCAACTTTCCTTTGACTCCAAATCTTTTCACTCCACGGAGTGGTGATACCCTGAGGTAAGCTCTATCCCCAACTTCGTAGGTGACTTCTCTGCGCTTAGAATCCGCGTAGCTTTTCTGTCGGGACTGTGCTAACTTCAACCTGTCCTTAACCAATTTGACTTTCTCTTCGGCGTCTTTGATAAGATCCGGTCCAAATAAGCTCCTTTTTCCCACACCATTCCATAACAATGGGGTGGTACACTTCCTTCCGTAAAGTAACTCAAACGGTGCCATTCCAATACTAGATTGGTGACTGTTATTGTAAGAGAACTCTGCGTACGGTAAACTTTCATCCCAACTTGCTCCATAGTCTAGAGCACAGGCTCTCAACATGTCTTCAAGAATTTGGTTGGTTCTTTCTGTTTGTCCATCCGTTTGTGGATGAAAAGCAGTGCTGAATTCCAATCTTGTTCCCAGAGATTCATGAAGTTGTCTCCAAAAGTGAGATGTGAACTGGGTTCCTCTATCTGATACTATACTCTTAGGCACACCGTGAAGGCATACAATTCTGCTCATGTAAATTTTTGCTAACTTGGCACTTGTATAGGTGGTCTTCACAGGTATGAAATGAGCCACCTTAGTTAGGCGATCCATCACTACCCATATGGAATCATACCCTGACCTGGTCCTTGGTAATCCTGTGATGAAATCCATACCAATATTTTCCCACTTCCATTCAGGAATAGGCAGTGGTTGAAGCAAACCTGCTGGTTTTTGGTGTTCCGCTTTGACTCTGCTGCACACATCACACAAAGCGATATGTTCTGCGATGTCCCTTTTTAGATTGTTCCACCAAAACCTTTCCTTCATGTCCATGTACATCTTAGTATTTCCCGGGTGAATAGAATACGGAGAGTTGTGTCCTTCTTGCAAGATCAGTTTTCGCAACTCTGGGTCTCGTGGAACACATATACGTTTCCCGTGCCATAAAGTACCCTGATCGTCAACACGGAAATTCTTAGCCTTCCCTAGACTAATGTTTTCCTTTATCTTTCCAATTTCCTCATCAGTCTTCTGGGCTTCTCGGATTTTGTCTAGTAGAGTGGGTTGAACATCTAAGGACATGAGATATCCTTCTGGTACAATCTCCAATCCGAGTTCTTTGAATTGTTTACACAAGTCATCTGGCAATTCCCCTTTTGTAAGGCCATTTACAAATGTCTTACGACTTAGAGCATCGGCTACTACATTTGCTTTACCGGGATGGTATTGCAAACTTAAGTCGTAATCCTTGATAAGTTCTAGCCATCTTCTTTGTCTCATGTTGATTTCCTTCTGGGTGAAGATGTACTTCAAGCTCTTATGATCTGTGAACACTTCACACCTCTTTCCCAAAAGATAATGTCTCCATGTTTTGAGTGCATGGACAACAGAGGCTAACTCCAAATCATGAGTAGGATAGTTTACTTCATGAGTTTTGAGTTGTCTCGAAGCGTAGGCTACGACTTTACCATCTTGCATAAGTACGGCACCCAAACCTTGATGAGAAGCATCACAATATACTTGGAAATCCTTTTCCAAATCTGGCAGACAAAGTACTGGTGCTGTCACAAGTCTCTTCTTTAATTCTTGGAAACTGATTTCACAACCTTCAGTCCAAGCAAACTTCTTATCCTTCTTCAGCAATTCTGTCATTGGCTTAGCAACCTTCGAGAAATTTTCCATGAACCTTCTGTAATAACCTGCTAAGCCGAGAAAACTACGAACTTCTTTCACATTCTTGGGTGATTCCCATTCTGTCACAGCTGAAACCTTAGCAGGATCAACTGCCACACCATCTTTTGTCATCACATGACCAAGAAAACCAACTTTCTCTAACCAGAACTCACACTTGCTGAATTTGGCATAGAGTTTATGTTCCCTTAGTTTCTCAAGTATCAAGCGTAAGTGTCTTTCATGTTCTTCCTTGCTCTTGGAGTAGACCAAGATATCATCGATGAAAATGACAACGAACTTGTCAAGAAATTCCATGAACACTTTGTTCATCATATTCATGAAGTATGCTGGAGCGTTGGTTAAACCGAAAGGCATCACGGTATACTCATATAATCCATACCTTGTGGTGAATGCTGTTTTTGGTATGTCTTGCTCTCGTATCTTGAGTTGAAAATAACCTGACCGGAGATCAATCTTCGAGAATACACATGCTCCCTCTAGCTGATCAAATAAGTCGTTGATTCTTGGCAAAGGATATTTGTTCTTGATAGTAACCTCGTTGAGTGAACGGTAGTCAATACATAATCTTTGTGTTCTATCCTTCTTCTCCACGAACAATACTGGGGCTCCCCAAGATGAAGAACTTGGTTGAATAAACCCTTTCTGTAACTGTTCTCCTAGTTGTTTCTTGAGCTCTTTCAATTCATCAACTGACATTTTGTATGGCCTCTTAGCTATTGGTCCTGATCCTGGCACCAAATCTATCAGAAACTCCACATCTCTATCCGGTGGCATCCCTGGTAGCTCTTCCGGAAACACATCCGGATACTCACACACTATTGGTACACTGTCCATACTAACCCCCTTAAGAGAATTTAGCCTACTTCCTTTGGATTCAAAGTTTGACTTAAATTTTATTCTTTTTCCTTCGGGAGTTGTGAGTGTAACTGTGCGATTGGCACAATCTAATATCCCCTCATACTTAGCCATCCAATCCATTCCCAAAATCACATCCAATCCTTGGGAATTCAGGATTATTAGGTTCACTGGAAACTTATGTTTTCCAAACTCTATGACTAAGTCATGACATCCCGAGTTCACTATCATTTCTCCCCCCTGGAGAACTTACTCTTATAGGACACCCAATGGTTTCCACCGGTAGTTCATTTCTTTCAACAAATGATTTTGAGATGAATGAATGTGATGCACCGGTATCAAAGAGTACAAATGCTGAGATTGAATTGAGTCTGAACTTACCAGCTACGGCATCAGGCTCCTCATAGACCTCCTCCACATTGATGTGGTTAACCTGTCCTTTCTGAAAAGGATTTGGTTTGTTAGGTCCTTCAACTTTCTTCTCAGGGCACTCATTAGCATAATGCCCCAGCTTTTTGCATTTGAAGCACTCAACCTGACTGAGGTCCTTTTTAGGAGGTTGGCCTCCACTTCCACTACCATTTCCACCATAGTGGCTCTTATGTCCACCCTTGTGGTTCTTGTACTTGTCCTTGTCATGACTGCGGTGATGTTTGTTGTCATGACGGTTGTGGTTGTGCTTGCTGAATTTCCCATTTTTATGGGATCCTGAGCTGCCACTGTCATCATAGTGAGATCGTTTGTGAGACGGTCCCGAGCTGTGCTTGTCGGCGTGTTTCCTCTTTCTACTCTCGACTTGTTTCATTTTACTCTCCAAAATAGCAGCCTTGTCACACAAAGACTGATAAGTTGGAACATATGTCACTGCCAACTGCAGATTCAGCTCATCATTTAAGCCTTCTAGAAATTTTTCCTTTCTTTTGGCATCTGTGTCAACCTCATCCGGTGCATAGCGCGCCAGATTGTTGAACTCCTCTATGTATTCTGCCACGCTGCGGTGGCGCTGTTTCAGATTGTGAAACTCCTTCTTTTTCAGACTCATCATTCCTGATGAGATATGAGCGGTGCGAAAGCCATCCTCAAAGATAGCCCAAGTCACCTCATCAATAGGAGTGCTGATTTGGAAGTTGTCCCACCATGTGGCGGCTGGTCCTTCCAACAGATGTGCTGCGAACCTGACTTTTTCAGCATCCGTGCAGCCCACGGTCACTAAGTCCTTGTTCACGGAACGTAGCCAGTCATTGGCCACCATGGGATCAGTTGTTCCCGCAAACTTTGCTGGCCTCAAACGCAGAAATCTGGTGAGCATATCGAAACCCGGAGGGTTGTTGTTGTTGTTGTTGTTGTTGTTGTTGTTGTTGTTGTTGTTGTTGGGGTTATTGTTGTTATTCTGGTTTTGAATGAATGTTGTCATCATTTGCATAAGCTGTGTTTGCGCATTCATCATTTGTTGCATTTCCGGGGTGATGTTGTTGGGGTTGGGGTTTGCGCGACGGGGAGGCATCTGTGGTTTGTTCAAATAGATAAGAATGAGATACCCATAGATGTTTTATGCACAATACAACATAAGCAAACACATAACAAGCAACATAAGAATAAAAGTTCAACAACCACATAATAAGCTCATGAAGTAAAACACACAAGTGGCAAGCCATCCACATGTCGGATGGTCCAATAATAAGTTCACAATAACAAGTATGAATATGAAAGGTAAACGAGTAGTCAAGTCTACTCATCAGCGTCAATCTCCTCCTCGACAAAGGTAAGACCTGCGTTCTCCATCGCGGTCTTGTTCTCCTCAATCATAGTGGTCAAGGAATCGACCTTGGCCTTGAGAGTCCTCTTCTGGGAGCGAAGTCTCTCAATAACCATCTGCTGCTGCTCAAGCTCGAAGTCCTTGGACTTCAGTTCCTCGGTCATGTCCCGGATCTTCTTGTTCCTATCCTGGACGCGTTTCTCTTGACTCTTGAACTTGCGGTCCTGGGCCTCGAACTTTGTCTCCATTTCTTTGATCATCTCATCCTGCTGCGCAAAAAGCTTGTCCTTCTCGCGAAGCTGCACCTGAAGCTCGTCATTACCTAGCATGACGTTCGTTCTGTCCGTATCTACGTGCCTGAGAAGAGTTTCTAAGTCCTGAAGATAAAGTCGTATCGGCTCCGCAGTGCTCCTCGAGTCGTCCTCAAAGTCGATGGACTCTCCATCTACATCACGTCTCCCAAAGACGTGGAAGTGAGTGCCTCTAACCTGACGGGAATGACGGCCTAATAGTCGTCCTATCAGATCCTGCATGACTACCTCCATGCCTCTCTCCCTGTCATCGTGCATCAGCTTGAAGACGATGGCCTCAGTAGTAGGCTCAGTCTGGCGTCCGGGCTGATTCACCTTGAAGCCCCAGAGGTCCTTCCTCTCGAACTTGGTGAGTGGGTACACCGTAATGGTAGGAAGAGGGAGATCAAGCAGAGTGGTAAGCTCAATGATACGGGGACCAAAACGAGTAACCCGAAACTCCTCAACAGTGCTGATGGCAATAGGCATCTATTTATAAGAATGAAAAAGTTAGAACAACACAAATCAAGGTAATTCGAGACAATCATTCATACATATCCATGGAATACAATCATCACACAAATCATGCATACATAAGTCTATTACATTAATCAAAGGTCCAACATAATTAGAATATATTTTGGAAATAAGGTGATAGGTGGTGGTCCAACTAACGAAGTTTCTTACAGTCCAATCTCACGGGATCTATTATTAAACACAATGTTCCTAGAGGCAATCCACCAATCTTGCTCTCTTGACTCTATCACTAAGTCTATAACATCTCCCCTTATCTCTTGGTTGTTGTCTTCCAACTCTTGAGTAAGATCCTTCTCTTTCTCTAAGTCCTTTTGGAGGTTGAGCATTCTGCACTTGACTCTAGCACTTAGTTCCTTGATAGTCCTCCAAGCTGCATCCCTGGCTGACCTAAAGAATGTGGGGTGCATTGTTGTGTTGGTGTACATGCAGAATCCCCTTTCTTTGTGGTTGTCTTCCTTGTTTTTGTACAAGTGAAGTTGCACCCACCAATACTCCACTCCTTCATCCATCACCGGAAAGCCCTTGTACACGGCTTCACCATGTGCATCCATTGCCTCCATGAGGTCCTTGAGAATGTTGGGAAACTCAGTCTCACACTCCAAGGTCATGGTCATGAGTGGTCCCTTCTTCACGGCTTCGTTAATGGAGTTCATCTACAAAGGAAGTTGAAAGAGATTAGAAAAGTTTTACGAGAAGAATAGACAAGTGTAGAAGTAGTTGCAAAAACTTTTTCCTTAGTGGTTTTTCAATCCTAGGGTCATAATCCTACAGGCAACACAGTGCTCTGATACCATCTGTTAGACCCCTCCTTTATAAAGGAAAGGATCCCTGTGATTGCAATGCTAGTCCCTGGATCAATGCTAGCATCCACAGTTTAAGATGAAGTACACAGATACAAAGGTCGTTTATTACATTCATTCCAGAGATAAAACATAGTCTTTTACAACTCAGGCCAAGGCCTAATACAAGAGTTTGTGGAATAAGTAAATAAACATAAGTCTTCATCTTCATGTGCCACAGGCAAGCATGTTGAGTGTAGACTCATGACTCCTATTCATCATCGGAGTAACCTGCAACATCACAAGTTACAGCCACAGAGGGTCAATACTTTGGAATAGTATTGGCAAGTGATACCTTAGTATATTTTAAGTGGACTATATTACTATATGCATTTTGGCTAAGTGTAGTTTGGTTTGCTTTGCTTGAAAATAGGTTTTTCCTATTAGTTGAAAACTCTAAGTTTCTTCTTTGTCAAAAACATACCCAAGGAAACCACCAATAGACATTGAGGTCCTTCACCCTTGTTCACCCACAATTTTTTATTGTAGAAGTTGGAGTGATGAGATTCTTGTAGCTTCCATGTCTTGATGCTCAAAAAGTGTCCATTTCCTTGGACTAGGCTAAGTACTTAGGTTTTCCATCTGCAGAGGTTGTGCACTTTCCCCACCAGACTTGGTTTCCCAAGACAGGATCTTTCAGAAGCTTTTCCTTAGTCAAATGGACGCGTTCCAACCTATCATCCCATCTACCACCAACTGTCCAAAAGACTAAGTTCTAGCAACCTATATGATAAAGGCAGAGCCCATTTTGCCAAGTGGTTGCACTGTAAGCTTTCTCAACACTTGGCCTCCAAATACCTTTGTGCCTGGGTGGCATACCACAAGTGAGATACACAACCCAAGTCCATGGCCTTGTGTAACCACTCAACATAACCCAAACATTCCATTCCACCCAGGAGGTTCATTTGACTTAGTTGTTTTATTAAGAAAAATATAAGTCTCTTGACTTAGAATATTTTATCATAAACTATATAGATGTTCCCCACCCTTGTTTGCTAAGTAGCTAGACTAAGCAGAATATGGCAACCTACCATAGGATAATTTCCTTAGCATTTCTACTATTCCATTCTACTTGGGATTTCCCATCTTAGCACTTGGCAAAATATCATGCAATAATTTCTAGCAAAATAACTAATGCTAGTACAAAACATAGGATAAAAATGTTGATGAAAATATCACTTGCCTTGGTAGTGGGGAGAGTAGCACTCTTCACAATCACAATCACTAGCAAAATCTACACAAGAAATAATAGCATACAATTACACACAATTATATACAATCAAAAATAATATGAATGCATGCATGCAAGAATCTACTAAGTGATGATTTTTGAAATTACTACCAAGTATGCTTATGACTACTGAAACTTAACATAACACAAAATTTTGCCAACTAAACTCATTTGGCATCCACATAGTTTACTAAAATAATTTCCATTTAAAATGGTCCTATAACATGTTCTATAAATAAAATCATTTTTAACTGTTACTATATGCTAAATAAAGTGGACATTCTGAAAGGCCTTGTTTCACTGAATCCAACGGTATAAAGTTTGCAAAAATCTAACGTGGAATTCAAAAGTTATAAGCATTTGAAGTTTGAATCTAAATCAGGTTTTAAATTCTGTTTTTAATTTAACCTTGCCACGCGTCGCGTTATTACTGGCGCGTACCGGTTCGCACCGGATCACCCTTCTGTGCCGTTGGATCTAACTAACGCTGCGCGGCTCAGATCTGTCCATACCCCTTCGTTAAGTGAAGTGTTTCTACGCGTAGGATTCAGATCTAACGGCTAAAAATCTCTTAACCAAAAACGAGCGGCGCTACCGGCGGTGACAGGCGGCGGCGCGTCAGTCAGTGGCGGTGCCGGCGTTCTAGGTCGCCCGGGGAAGGGAGGAGATGCTTACCAGAACCGCAGGAGGCTGCTGATGCTCAAGGTGGCAATGGCTTGGGAAGGGGCGTACGGGTTCGTCGGAGATTTCTCGCCGGAGTTCGCGAATGCGTCAGCCACGGTCAGTCGTCGACGTTGGCGAGGTTTCTCGTCGCGCTAAGCCAAAACAGGGGTACTGTCAGATGCGCAAGACGATGAGGATTCTAGGCGTATCAGTCAGAGGGCAAGGGGCGGTGGCTACTTACGGAGGGAGGTCGCCGGAGTTCTTGCAGGAGACGGTGGCGGCCAGTCGTCGACGTTGCCGAAGCTAGGGGTCATGCGAAGGCAAACGGAGAGTGTCAGAAGATGCACAGAGGTTCACTGAACAAGATAGCATGAACGCGAGACTGGGGGGAACTCGAGACTCACCGGAATTCGCCGGCGCAGTCGTCGGAGACGGCGGGGTTGCAGAGAGAAATGTGCGCAGCCTGGGGGCGTTCTGTGCTTGGGGTTTGGGGGAAAAGAGAGAGGGGACAGAGGGGGTTTATATAGCCTGGCTAAGCGCGAGAATTACTCGGCCATTGATTCGAATTGACGCCGCGATTATCACTCAGGAAACGGCAGCGTTGATTGGGGACGAATAGGTCGTGCGGGTGGAGACGACGCTGGTGTGGAGATG
Source organism: Avena atlantica (assembly GCA_910589765.1). Taxonomy (NCBI): domain Eukaryota; kingdom Viridiplantae; phylum Streptophyta; class Magnoliopsida; order Poales; family Poaceae; genus Avena; species Avena atlantica. The sequence continues at coordinate 47,325,101 of OU342739.1, forward strand.
GCCCGCTTGTCAGCGAGGTGCGCGGAGTTTGGGTGGGGTCTGCTTGTCAGCGTATGTTTGCGTGTGCTCGCGCGTGTGAGAAGAAAAGGAGATCCCCGGGTGAGCTTACTGGGCTCTTTCTTCTGCTGGGCCAGATTGTGGCCGCGTGGCCTTTTTCTTTTGAAGTGTTCTTTTCTTTTTCTAAATTCATTTTCTGGTATGAATTTTGATATGAATTCAAATCCTTTTGAAATAAAATTGCCTTGGGACTTTTGAAGGGTTTTTGTGGATTAAAAAATAGTCATAAAACTAAGTGGTTACTTTGCAAGGCTTGGTCCAGCTTGGTTTCTAAAATAATTAGGGATTTGTTCCTGTTTGCAAGTAATTGAAAGGGATTTTGAAAAACTACTTCTAAATTTGAAATCTTGGGGGATTAAAAGTTTCACCTAAACTTTCCATCAATGGAGGCAAGCAAACAAGTATTTAAACATTCAAATCTCTAAGGGTGATGTTTATTTGGGATAAATTGACCACATGAAATCATAGCTCATATTCTATCACTAAGTGATTTTTGAGAAAACCCTAAATGAATGAATGATGCAAAGTGATATGAATGAGTTTTGAAACTATGATTTTTGGGATGTTACAGTGTAAGAGCATCACTGCATTAAGGGGTCATGAAACTCAGCACAACCTCTTAGTATAAAAGAGTGTGACACTTTAAGGTAGAACAGATAGAATCTAATCAATGATTCTTAATCTGCGTGTTACAACACTTTGACCTGGTCCTAGATATTACGAGGTACTGGAGTTTGTTTCTCCTGACATCCCGAAATGGGTTGTCTTGACGGACCACAAGAGTATCTTACATTGGAAGACACCGATGCACATTACTACTTGGCTACCAACTGGTAGACAAAGGTCAGAAAACAACAAGGGAAAAAAGGAACATGCTCAGGATAGAATCCCGAGATGTGGATGCATAAGTCAACAATCTCCCGAAAACCAATGCAGAGAAGGGGTAAGGGGTGGCAGAATCACGAGTATAGATGCGAGACTCACGAGGAGTACTCTTATCATGATCTGTTTGGTTCCATTAAAGAACATCTGCAATAGCATGTGGTAGGGGAAGTCCTTCATTGTCACAATTCAATCGCGACAAAGACCACATACTCGAAGACTAGAATTGTGGTACTAGCCATCCTGAGGTAATTTATGAACATTAACCACAGGGGTCAACAATGGATCTTGGGTTAAAGGTCAGCTTCAGGTACAAGATTCTCAACACCAGAATCCAGCAAAATCAGGGATCTTAGGTTCAAGTCCAAGAGTTAAAACCCAAAGAAAGGGGTAACTACTACTTGAGTGACATAGTGTACACTGCAAGATAGTACTCACGAGGTAGCTTCCAAGAGAAGAAACGACTTCTGAAGTACCCAGCAAACGAAAAGGAGGCACACGAGGCGAAAGTAAACCTCGAAGCCTAGAACAGAGAACTGAAGATCCAATAATATAATATTGTTGACCATAAGATAGAGAGATCATGATAGAAAGGAATCTCTTAGATGAACAAGAGCAAAGGGGACAAGGAATTCACAACACACACAACTCTAGGGAACTCAACACTAGGTCAACTGGATTAGAAATGACATGCCCAGAAGGCACCTAGACTTTGAGAGACTAGAAGAGATATCAAAAATTTTCCAAAATCAACACCAGATAAGATAACCCAGAGTTAGAGCGAAACTGGATAAGGAGTAAAAGAAGCATACTAGAGTTTTCACGAAAATTTTCAGCTTTAAAACAGTTTTCACAAACACTAGACTCAACATCGACCAATAGCAAGGTTTTCCTACGGTCGGTACTGCTCTGATACCAAAAACTATGACACCCCCGAGATCAGGGCTAAACAAATCCCAGATCTCCGTCTGAAATAAGCTTAACCTAGAGCTCGAGAATATCCAGTGAAGAGTCGGTAACACGGCAGTGACCCTACGACACAAAATTTTATTACGGCAAGCTCATAACTGAGTAGAGAACCAAATTATTATAAGCAGAGGTCACTAACCACAAACATCAAACAACGGAAGGCAAATTATGCTATTAAGTATAACAAACTTAACAAATGGCCTAAGAGGCCTGAAGCATAACGATGACGTCCCAGCCCATAGATTCCAGGCTGCCGGCCGGGAACCCCAAGCTACTCGTCAATGTCGATGCAGTACCAAACTGATCTTCAGCGAACACTTACTCTGCCAAAAGTATCAACAAAGCAAGGGTGAGTACAGGGTGTATTCCTCAAGACTTATGGCTAGTGGAGTTGTTTTGCATAAAGCCATCTTTGTTTATAAACAAGAGAGAGAAGAAGGTCATCTAATCAGAATATTTTAAAAGGGGATAAGAGAGCGACATCTCCATAGTATTTATCATCATCTTTTGATATCCACCAAATCATCATCATCTGAACTTGGATCACGCCGTCGTACCCATGAGGAAGCATCCTTAAGCACACGTTGATCTACCAAGTTTTAAGATCAGTTTATATTTCTCTATGATCTTGAGTCCGGTCGCTAAGTCGTTCATAACCGTGAACACGGCTTTTCGAAAAGATTATTACCCCATAGGGGTGTACAACTTTATCCACACGCGCCAACTGATTCTTAATGCCACTATAGATTATCCCTCTTCCTTGGAAGGCCGGCAGAGAGTGGTTGACCACAACCTTTACCTTGCTTTCGCCGAGACCATGAGTCACACAATAAGTATGGTTCCAACATAACGGGTCAAATCCCGAAGCCGGTACTTAAAGATGTGAGGCGAGGTTGGTTTACCAGGGGCGCTATCTACCCAAATCAACCTGATCCACGCTTCCCTACCTATTATGAATGCACCAACTTCACCCGGCAAATCTTTCAAAAGATTTTCTATGCATATGTCGAATGGAACGCCTGAACTATGTGACTCATGGAATCTACTAGGCAAGTTAGTTAGTCATGAGGTTGTCCAGGCCCCGTGTGGTTGTATGCTCGTCTTGGTTCCAAAGGAAAGAACTCAGGTCCTAGTGGTGGCGAGCATGGGACAAAAACCACATCGCACCGTGGCCTCCCATACAAGCCTTAGCATGTTTAATCTCATATCACCTCTGAAATAACATGTTGGGCCCCCATGTGTGGTTTTGGTAATTAATGACAATCTTTATGGACTAATGTGTGTATTAAGTTATACTTGTAGGATTTGTCCATTGGCATCACTTGGAGCATGTGTTGGCTTCAAGGTTGATGAAATGCAAAGAATATATGTTGGGCAAGCTCAATATGCGAGGTCGATGATGAGGAATTAAGAAAGGCGTTCCATCTTGAGAAGGGCAAGATCATCTACCTCGAGCTCAAGTGGAATGCTCAAGGCAAAGGTATAATATTGATAGGTTTTCCCTTTTGCCGGTCTCACGTTGTGTGTGTGAGACCGGGTTTAGGATAGATAACCGTACTATCAAGAGGGGCTCTCGTATAAGTAATTCAGTCACATCGTTTGAAGAGAGATCAAACCTTTGCATACTTGCATCATCATATTTGGCTGTTATTTGGTCTTATCCATGTGATGATAAGCTTGTGGTAATCTCCATAACAAGCTCTTGTTCATCTAAATCGGATCTCCCATTTGTATCTTGTTGCGATTTTGATTTATGCGGCTTTTCGGTTTCTCACCAAGTGAGGTATATCACATTATTCTACTTGATACTTTCTCACTTGGTGATAATCAATATTTCCACTTTTTATTGGGAAGCCCTTGTCGTCCTTTATCCAACGCAATTGGAATCGGTCAATCGGAGCTTCCAGTCAAAAGTTATTGCCGTTTGAACATTGGCCTATCATTTCCCCTTGCAAAATCTTCTGTGTCAACCGGTAGTATCGGATCTTCAACCGGTACTACCGCTTGACACCGGTACTACCGGTTCTAGTACTGGTTGGCACTGATCAAAAGAGAGAAGGGTGAGTACTAGTCAGTACCCACCTGTACCACGGAGCGGCACTACCGGCCCAACCGGTAGTACCGCTTGGTACAAGCGGTACTACCGCTTGAGGCGGTCGTACTGCTCGTCGGTACCGCTGTATACTGACTAGCACCCTCCCCTCTCCATTTTGGTCTGTCCCAAGCGGTACTTGGGACCGGTACTACCGCCTGAACCGGTAGTACCGCTTACTACCTCCGGTACTACCGCTCGGGGGTAGTACCGCAAGGGCGTACCGCCCAAAGACTGAAGAACACTGAAGAACAAGGTCACCACCAGTACCTGGTCCGGTACTGGACCGGTAGTACCGCTTGCAAGCGGTACTACCGCTTGAGTACCGGTACTACCAGTCATTTAATGCTCCAACGGCCATATTTTGCCCAGCCCTATAAATAGCTTTGCCCCCTTGACTTTTAGTCAAACTTCTTTCTCCTCTTTGGATTTAAAGCTTTGCCCCTATTTGACTTACTCCTTAAGCTTGATTTCTACTCATCCCTCCATTGATTCTTGCATATATTTGAGGGGTAGTTGGAGGAGATCTAGATCTACGTTTTGACCAAACCAAAACATCTCTTTGTGAGTGTATCTTTGGGGATCTAGATTTTGGGGGATTTTGTGTCTCTCTTTGATTCCTCCTCTCTTGTTCCCCCAATAGCTTTAGTAGCTTTGTTGGAACTTGAGAATGAGGGATTTGAGCATCTTTGTGGTGTTCTTGCCATTTGCATTTGGTGCATCGGTTTGAGTTCTCCTCGGAGAATTTGATTTGATTTACTCATTGGAGCTTGTCCCTCTTGGGTTCTTGGAACCCTAGACGGTTTGTGGCCTTGGTGGCATTGTGGCCTTTTGTGGCATTTGTTGGGAGCCTCCAATTAAGTTGTGGAGTTGTGCCCCAACCTTGTGAGAGGTTCCGGTTGCCACCGACAAGTGCACCGATAGTGGAAGCGTGGATCGATCCTATTGGGGTGAGATTCACCGGAGAATAAGGGAGGCCTTTTGTGGCGTTGGTGGTTTGATACCACCCCCTCTCCAAACGAGACGTACTCCATGTTGGGAGGAACTCGGTAAAATATCGGTGTCCCCGCGTGCCTCGGTTATCTCTATACCCGAGCCCTTTACTTACGCACTTTACATTGTGATAGCCTTCGTGCTTGAAGTAATATATATCTTGCTATCACTTTGTTGCTTGTTTTGCTTAGCATAAGTTGTTGGTGCACATAGGTGAACCTTAGTTGTTTCTAGGTTGTGCTTAACAAAGTAAACACTAGTTTTATTCCGCCTTTGTTGAGCCACTCTAGGAAAAGTTTTAATCGCCTACCCCCCCCCTCTAGGCGACATCTGTATCCTTTCAATTGGTATCAGAGCCCGGTCTCTCATTTTAGGCTTCACCGCCTTGAGAGTAAAGATGTTGGCTAGAGGATTTGTGCACAATCACATGTTCATATTCGATGGCACAAATTATGATATATGGAAAAATCGCATGCTCATTCATTTTAGGGACATGGACCCAAATTTGGAGCGTATTGTAGATATAGGTTTTTCTCCTCCTATGGATTTCAAAAATCTATCTTGTGAGGATGAGAAAAACTTATATCTCGATGCTCAAGCTTCTAATGTGCTTGTTAATGCTTTGAGCTATGTAGTTACCTCTTCAATCATTCCTTTTTGGAGCGCTCATGAGTTATGGACAAAACTTCAAGATAAATATGTTGTGTCCAACATTATTGAGGACGATTGTGTTGCTTCCACTTCCGGTCGAGATGAGTTCTCATCCTCTACCACTTCACCAACATGTGACTTTTCACAAGGTAATGATATGGTGAGTGGTGATAGAAATTGCAATTTGGATAGTGTGCTTACTATTTGTAATCCCTCATCTCTATCTAGTTGCAATGATCTATCTTTGGACTTTAACACTTCTAACACTACAAACTCCTTACATGCTTGTGTTAATAGTCCTTGCATATCAAGTAGAAATGACTCGAATAAATCTCATGATGATATGCTTGTGTTGTCTTGTTGCCATGATAAAAATGCTTCCATTTCCTCTAGTGCTTGTGTTGCTAACCATGTAGAGGAAACCGAAGATTCTATGGTCCAAGACATGGTTTTGAATGAAGCCACAAATGCAATCTCATCTTCAACTTCTTCCGGTACCCACCTATGCCTTATGGCTAGGGATTCTAAGTTAACTCCTACTTTGGAACCCATTACCTCTTGTGATGAGGAGGATGTGGATAATGTGGAAGAAGAGCTTGATATTGATGATTTATATGAGAAGGGTGAGATTGTTTATCGCGCCCTTGTTAAAAATGATATTGCTTGTTCTAACTTTGTTGAAGTCTTGGACTTTGCTATTAAGAGCAAAGAACATATTGATAAGTTAGAAACACAAATTGAGGTGCATGATAACAATGTTGATAAAATGTGTAGTCTTGAGCGTGAGTATGCTAATATAATTGCAAACCTAAATAAAGCTCTTGAAGAGGAACAAACCACCAAGGAATCTCTTGAGGAGACCTTTGCTTTAGATCTATCTAGAGTAAAGGAATCTCACGATAGAGATCTTGAGGTGGCAAGTGATCTCAAACATAAAAATGACGAGACTCAAGTTACTTATGCTAAACTCCTTGAGGATTTTGAGCACCTCAAAAATGCCTCTAGGGTCATAAAGGGTGAGATCATCAAACTCACCGAGTCACGTGAGCAACTTAAAGCCTCATATTCAAAAGAGCTTGACAAGTTGCCCTCACCTCTTTCTAATAATAATGATTCTTGTGCTACTAACTCTATTTCTTGTGAAGCATCTATTTTGGAGGAGAATGTTGAGCTAAAGGCTCAACTTGCGTTGCTAACTAGCAACTATGGGAAATTAGAAGAAAGCCATGTTAAGCTCTCAAGCTCGCATGAGGATCTTCTAGTCTCCCATGGTAGGCTAAAGTTAGCTCATGAGGCCATTATGTCAAAGGTAACATCTAGTGGGCCTCATGTGGACATTAGCACTATATCTACTCCAAATGTTATATTGCCATGTGCCAGTCCTTGTAATTCATCCTCTCACAACCATGCTATATCTCATGATGAATTACACTCCATGCCTTGTTGCTCTAACAATGTAGCATCTACTTCCTCTTGTACTTGTGTTGAAACTAACCATGTAGAGGAAATCAAAGAGCTCAAGGCTCAAGTCACTTCTTTGAAGAATGACTTGAAAAAGGGTCATCAAGGGAAGGCCGCACTCAACAAAATATTGAGTGTGCAAAAATCCCCCAATGACAAGAGTGGGCTTGGATTCAACTCCAATGTCAAGAACAAGTCCACTATCAAGTTGAAGCACAAGGACAAGAAGAAGAATGGCCAAGATCAAGTCAAGAATCCGGCCAACATTGTTTGCTTCAAGTGCAAGGAAGAAGGGCATCATGTCAAACATTGCCCATTAAAGAAGAAGTCCCTTGGCAAGAAGCAACAAGGGAAGTGGCCTCAAGCTCCACATATTGTTCGAGATGGGCCTCCTCCCAAGAAGACTCAAGCTCTTCCTCAAGTTGTTTCTTCATCCAAGAAGAAAGATGACAAGAGTAGAACTTGCTACATATGTCGCGAGAAGGGGCATATTTCTTCCTCATGCACTATCGGTATCTCCTCATCCAACCCTATCATTATTGATGATGCTTATTCTCTTTGTAAGGATGAGGTTGGCAATGTGTTTGCCAAATTTGTTGGTGCCCAATGTGGTGTCAAGAAAAGATCCATTTGGGTTGCCAAGCCTATTGTGACTAACCTCTTAGGACCCAACTTGGTTAGGTACCAACAAACCAAAACTTGATCAATAGGTGTGTTTTGGAGGGCATTGGAGACTTGGCTACATTATGAAGAATTGAGGGATCTTCATCAATTATTATTGTCAAGCCAAGACATTTGGATTATCATGATTTTATTATATATCCAATGTTCCTCCTTGGGGTAACATATGCTTAACTCATTTCATTGAAAGTTACTCGCCCCCTTGTGCATGTGTTGGTTTTGTATCTTCCATGCTTTTGTACATGTTGTGTTTTCCACCTAATTATCTTGAGGTATCAAACGTATTTGTGTATGATTAGGTGGCACACCATGTATGTGTGGTTCTTGTATTGTTTGAGCCTTGCTTGGTTATATTTGGTATCTTATTTGGCTCTTGTGAGAGATTAATGGATTATCCCATTTTGGGGGAGTGTTATGCTTGGGCATTCCATAATCCTAAAATTGTGTGTACATGAGAAATACCACCTAGTATTTATATTGGATTATTGTCTAGTCTCTATGTGGTACAATTCTCATGATAAATTTAAGTTTTATAATGTCCATTAATTATCTCTATTTGTATTTATTTTGCCTCGTGTTGGTTTTATGGTAGTGTCACATTATGGGGGAGTCATATGCTTAGTGCATATTAGAATCCTAGAAAATGTGAATATTCGAGGTTGTGTCACTTAGAATTGATATTGATAATTATCTAGCACCTATGTGACACATTTGCTCATACAAGTTTCAATTTGCTTGAATGCCTTTATTGATCTTATGTTGGATCTTGTATATGAGAGTGGTTCTTGGTATGTTTTTCCTCATATTTAGATATATATATCCTCATGGAAACCATTTGCTTCAAGTTACTCTAATCACTAGTGATTGTGTGACTATTGGAAGCTAACAAGAATCGTGTTCGAAGTATCATGCTCAATTCTTATATTTAGTTATATGCTTCTTGTTGTGACTATGATCTTGTATATCCATGCAAGCTACCTTGAGAAAATTATTCCCAATATTTCTTGTCCTTGGACAATGAGTACCCAACTTATGGTAGAATTTATTGATCATATTCAGTTTGGCCCTTGCTTAATTTTATCCTATCTTTGGCCAAGAAAATGTTTTGTGTTGTCTCCCAAGCCTTCCTTGTTTCTTGTGGATCTTCTTATTTTATTGATATCCTCTTGTGTTTTACTTATTGTAGGTACTAGTGATGATCCCATTTGTGTGCATTTTGCATTTAAAAGGAAAATCCAACATAATGCACTATCTATGGGGAAGCTCTCCTATATTATTTAGAACACTCATATTTTTGCTTCTTTGTTTGGTCCATATCGGGTTTTATGTGCTTGGAACCTCAATCTTTTTGTTTTGGTATTTGTGCCTGTTGGAATTATGCCCTAGAGTCAATAATAAAGATGTTATTATTATAATTCTTGTTCATGATAAAGTTTATGTTCCATGCTAGAATTGTATTAAGCGGAAACTTTAATACTTGTGTGGTTTGTAAACAACACCGTGTCCCTAGTACGCCTCTATGGACTAGCTCATTGATCAATGATGGTTAAGGTTTCCTGACCATAGACATGAGTTGTCAATTGATAATGAGATCATATCATTGGGAGAATGATATGGTGGATAGACCCAAACTAAGCAAAGCAATTAGATCGTGTCATCGTGTTCATCTTTGCGAAGCTTTTCTTATGTCAAATATTGTATTCCTTAGACCATGAGATAATGCAACTCCCTGGTATCGGAAGAAAGCTTTGAGGTCATCAAACGTCATCCTATGAGAGGGTGATCATAAAGGTGTCTCTCAGGTGATCGGAAAGTATCTGTTGGGTTGTATGTATCGAGATGGAATTTGTCCCTCCCAAGTCGGAGAGATATACTTCGGGCCCACTCGGTAATTGATATCAACACCGCTTGCAAGCATGTGGTTAAGGAGTTAATCACAAAGTGATATCGGATTACGGAACGAGTAAAGTACTTGTTGTGAACGAGATTGAACTAGGTATGACGGTACCGACGATCGAATCTCGGGCAAGTAAAATATCGCGAGACGAAGGGAATATATATATGGGATTGTTTGAATCCTGGCATCGTGGTTCATCCGATATGATCATCGATGAATGTGTGGGAGTCAATATGGGTGCCCAGACCCCGCTGTTGATTATTGATAGAAGATCATGTCTGCATATTCTCGAACCCGCAGGGTCACACACTTAACGTATCTCGACGCTAGGATAGATTGGATAATTGGTTGATGAATTTTTGTTCGGAGTCTCGGATGGGATCCGGGATATCACGAGAGGTTCCGGAATGGTCCGGAGAATAAGATTCATATAAGGCAGTGCAGTTTTTGGAGTTCGGAATTGTTCCGGGTTAATCGGTATTGTACCGGAAGCTTCTAGAACCTTCCGGAAGGGGACCAACGTGGCCCCACCTTCCGGGAGGGGGCATGGGCCTATGAGGGAGTGTCCTGGCCGCTTTGGGCCAGGGGCACAAGGCCCCATAGGGCCCAGCCGATTCTAGAGAGATTTGACTCGTTTAAATCTCGGGATAGAATTTCTAGATAAGGGAGAGTTTAAATCGTTTAAACTAGAGATAGGATTTCTAGATAAGGGAGAGTTTAAATTGTTTAAACTAGAGATAGGCTTGGAGGAGGGGCAAGGTCTGGCCGCCCCCCTCTATATATAGAGGGGTGGTGCGCACCTTCCCCACACACACCTTCCTCCAAGCCCTAGCAGCCTTGCTACCTTCCTCTCTCCCTCCCGACTGTTTGTAGGCGAAGCCCTGCAGCAGAAATTCTCCACCATATACACCACGCCGTCGTGCTGTAGATCCAATCTATCTCTCCACCATACTCGCTGGTCCGAGGAAGGAGGAGACGTCGAGGTGCTGAACGTGTGCATCTCACGGAGGCACCGCCACTTGTGGTGCTAGATCGGATCGGATCGCGAGGAGGAGAAGCGAGTACGACTACATCACCCACGTTCCGACGAACGTTCCGCTGTGCGAATCTTAAAGGGTATGAAGATCTAATCCAATCTCTCTCGTTGTTTGCATCTCCTAGATTAGATCTTGGCTTTCCCTCTGTTCGCTCCGTAGAAAATTTTGATTTACTATGCCGCGAAACCCTTCAGTGGTATCAGAGCTAGATCTATGCGTAGATGTGTTTCACGAGTAGAACGCAACATGGTTGTTGCGGGCGTTGATGTTTTCTGTTGCAAGCCTCTTGTTTGTGTTCTTCTTATGACGCGGGATAGTGAGATTGAAGCGGTCCAGGCCAACCTTACGCGACGTCGTTCGCGAGACCGGCTCCGCACTTGACGTGTGGCTTGTTCCACACATGCGGCTGGTGGATGTCAGTTTCTCTCACTATAGTTGTCATGGGATTAACACCGGAGTTTGGCAACCATAATATCACCGTTGTTGCTTTCCGTAGGTAAGAATCGTTCTTAGCATCTACTCCCATAAAGCCACGTAAAACATGCAACAACAAAGTAGAGGCGTCTAACTTGTTTTTGCAGGGAGTGTTTTCTGTGATATGGTATGGCCCAAGATGTGATGTGTATATTGTATGCGATGATCATGTTTTGTAATGTTTCACGACTTGCATGTCGATGAGTACACAACCGGCAGGAGCCATATGGTTGTCTTTATAATTGTGTATGACCTGCGAGTCAACTTCTTATACGCCATGTAATAGCTTTACTTTATCGCTAAGTAGTTAGCAATAGTTGTAGTTGCTATTCGCGGTGGAGGCAATCATGGTGGAGTGATGGAGATCATGCCGGAACGCACAAGACGGAGATCATTGCGCGAAGATTGGCTATACCATGTCACATAAAGTTATATGCATGTGATGTTTATCCTTTTATGTATCTTATCATGCTTAGATCGCGACGGTAGCATTATAAGATGATTCCTCACTTAAAGATCAAGATAAAAACTGTGTTCTCCCCAAGTATGCACCGTTGCGAAAGTTCGTCGTGTCCAAGCATCACGTGATGATCGGGTGCTATAGACTCTACGCTCACATACAACGGGTGCAAGCCAGTTTTTGCACACGCGGAAATACTTGGGTCTAACTTGACGAGCCTAGCATGTACAGACATGGCCTCGGAACACAAGAACCGAAAGGTTAAGCATGAGTCATATGAATGATATGATCAACACTTCGTTGTCCACCATTGAAACCACATCTCTTCTCGTGATGATCGGATTAGGTGTGGTGAATTTGGATCGTGTTCACTAAACAACTTGAGGGATGTTGAATTTAGTGGGAGTTCATCTAGTAATTTGATTAAGTTGAACTATTTATCATGAACATAGTCTAAATTGTACTTGCAAATACTGTAGATCCAATGGCCAAGTCCAACTTCAACTTCAACGTTTTTGCTAAGAAAGAAAAGCTTAGAAACAATGGGTCTAACTTCACCAACTGGTTCCGCAATCTAAGAATCATTCTGTCTGGCGGACAAAAGGACTATGTCTTTGAGAAAGCATTAGGTAACCCCCCTGCTGCAACTGCGCCGGCTGATGAGAAAGCTGTCTATTAGTCGCGCAAAGATGATTATGGTGTGATTAAGAGCACCATGTTGTTTGCTATGGAACCGGAGCTTCAAAATCGTTTTGAAACCTATCCCGGGCCCTTTGAGATTCTCGAGGAGCTGAAAACCATGTTTCAGACTCAAGCCCGTTCTGAGAGATATGAGATCTCTGAGAAGTTCTTTAACTGCAAGATGGAGGAAGGGAGTTCCGTTAGTGAGCACGCCATAAAGATGTCGGGCTACACTCAACGCCTTGAGCAACTGGAATGCACGATTCCAGAGGAGCTCAAGATTGACAGGGTTCTGCAATCACTCCCTCCCAGCTACAAAAGTTTTGTAGTGACTCATAATCAGATTGGTTCCACTGATACGATCACCGAGCTCTTCGCAAAGCTGAAGGCTGCGGAAGTGGACATCAAGAAGGATAATCATGTGTTGATGGTCAACAAGCCCTCCTTTAAGAAAGGTAAGGGAGCAAAGAAGCCCTTCAAGAAGGGCGGCGGCAAGCGCAATGCCCCTGCTGAGAAGAAGCTCAGGTCTGGTCCTAAGCCGGACACTGAGTGCTTCTATTGCAAGGACAGGGGTCACTGGAAGCGCAACTGTCCGAAGTACTTAGCGGACAAGAAGGCTGGCACCATCAAAGGTATATTTGATATACATGTTATTGATGTTTTCCTTACTAGCCCTCGTTGTAGTGCCTGGGTGTTTGATACCGGTTCAGTTGCTAATATTTGTAACTCGAAACAGGAGCTACGGAATAGACGGCGGCTTGCGAGGGATGAGGTGACGATGCGCGTTGGCAACGGATCAAGAGTTGATGTGATGGCCGTCGGCACGCTCTCCTTAGTTTTACCTTCGGGATTAGTTTTAAACCTTAATAAATGTTATTCTGTGCCTGCGTTGAGCATGAACATTATTTCCGGATCGTGTTTATTGCAAGACGGTTATTCATTTAAATCGGAGAATAATGGTTGTTCTATTTATATAAGTAACATCTTTTATGGTCATGCACCTCTTGTGAATGGTTTATTTCTTCTAAATCTCGAAAGGGATGAAACACATATCCATAACATTGAGGCTAAGAGATGCAAAGTAGATAGTGATAATACTACTTATTTGTGGCACTGTCGTCTAGGTCATATTGGAGTAAAGCGCATGAAGAAACTCCATTCTGATGGACTTTTGGAGTCTCTTGATTTTGAATCATTTGACACATGCGAACCATGCCTCATGGGCAAGATGATCAAAACCCCGTTCTCCGGTATGATGGAGCGAGCAACGGACTTGTTGGAAATCATACATACCGATGTATGCGGACCGATGAGTGTTTCGACGCGCGGTGGATATCGCTATTTCCTCACTTTTACCGATGACTTAAGTAGATATGGGTATATCTATTTAATGAAACATAAATCTGAAACGTTTGAAAAGTTCAAAGAATTTCAGAATGAAGTGGAGAACCATCGTAACAGAAAGATTAAGTTTCTACGATCCGATCGTGGGGGCGAATATTTGAGTTATGATTTTCTCACGCATCTTAAAGCAAGTGGAATCGTTTCACAACTCACGCCACCCGGAACACCACAGCGCAATGGTGTGTCTGAACGCCGGAATCGAACCCTATTAGATATGGTCCGATCAATGATGTCTCTTACTGATTTGCCGTTATCATTTTGGGGTTATGCATTAGAAACCGCTGCATTCACTTTAAATAGGGCTCCATCTAAATCCGTTGAGACGACATCGTATGAACTGTGGTTTGGTGCTAAACCTAAGTTGTCGTTTCTTAAAGTTTGGGGATGCGAAGCTTACGTCAAGAAGTTGATGCCGGACAAGCTCGAACCCAAAGCGGAGAAATGTGTCTTCATAGGATACCCTAAGGAAACTATTGGGTATACCTTCTATCACAGAACCGAAGGCAAAGTGTTTGTCGCAAAGAACGGTTCCTTTCTTGAGAAGGAGTTTCTCTCGAAAGAAGTGAGTGGGAGGAAAGTAGAGCTTGACGAGGTTATTGAACCTTCTCTTGAATTGGAGAGTAGCGCAGCACCTGAAATTGTTCCAGTGCCGCCTGCACCAACAATAGAGGAAGCTAATGACAAGGATCATGAAGCTTCGGACGATGCTGCTACTGAACGTCGCAGGTCGACAAGGTCGCGTGCCCCTCCTGAGTGGTACGGCAACCCTGTCTTGACGGTCTTGTTGGTAGAAGACAGTGAACCTACGAACTATGAGGAAGCGATGATGAGCCCAAACTCTGAGAAATGGCTGGAAGCCATGAAATCCGAATTGGGATCCATGAGCGAAAACCAAGTATGGACTTTGGTGGATCCTCCTAGCGACCGAAAGGCCGTTGAGTGCAAATGGATATTCAAGAAGAAAACGGACGCGGATGGTAATGTTACCGTCTATAAAGCACGGCTTGTCGCAAAAGGTTTTCGACAAGTTCAAGGTGTTGACTACGATGAGACTTTCTCTCCCGTAGCGATGTTTAAGTCCATTCGGATTTTATTAGCAATTGCTGCGTTTCATGATTATGAAATATGGCAGATGGATGTCAAGACTGCTTTCCTCAATGGCAACATTGATGAAGAGTTGTATATGATGCAACCCGAGGGTTTTGTCGATCCTAAGGATGCTAGTAAAGTATGCAAACTTCAGCGTTCCATTTATGGACTGAAGCAAGCATCTCGGAGTTGGAACCTTCGTTTTGATCAAGTGATCAAGAGCTTTGGATTTGTTCCAAATTGCTACGAAGCTTGCATCTACAAGAAAGTGAGTGGGAGCTCGGTGACGTTTCTGGTACTGTATGTGGATGACATATTGATTATCGGAAATGACATCAACATGCTTAACGATGTGAAGAGTTATTTGAACAAGTGTTTTTCAATGAAAGACCTAGGTGAAGCTGCTTATATATTGGGCATCAAAATCTATAGAGATAGACAAAGACGCCTGATAGATTTAAGCCAAAGTACATACCTAGACAAAGTTCTGAAAAGTTTCAGAATGGATAAGGCAAAGAAAGGTTCAGTGCCTATGTTGTCAGGTAAGATATTGAGCAAGGCTCAGTGTCCAGCTACGGTAAATGATAGGGAAGCTATGAGCAAAGTGCCTTATGCCTCGGCCATAGGTTCCATCATGTATGCCATGATGTGTACTAGACCGGATGTGTCCAATGCTCTTAGTTTGACGAGCAGATATCAAAGTGATCCAGGAGTGGAACACTGGACAGCCGTGAAGAACATCCTAAAGTACCTAAATAGAACTAAAGAAATGTTCTTAGTCTATGGGGGTGATGAACAGCTTGTCGTAAAAGGTTACGTCGATGCTAGTTTCGACACCGACAAGGATGATTCTAAATCTCAGACAGGATACGTTTATATTTTGAATGGAGGAGCTGTGAGCTGGAGAAGCTGCAAGCAAAGCGTGATCGCGGGATCTACAGTAGAAGCGGAATACATGGCTGCTGCAGAAGCGTCAAGTGAAGGAGTTTGGATCAGAAACTTCATCACTGAGCTATACATGGTTCCAAGTGCATTGGACCCACTGGAGATATTGTGTGACAACACCGGCGCCATAGCACTCGCTAAGGAACCAAGATATCATCCAAAGACCAAGCATATCAACCGCAAGTTTCATATAATCCGAGATTATATAGCAGATGGAGATCTGAAGATTAGCAAAGTACATACGGATCTGAATGTCGCAGATCCACTGACTAAACCTCTTCCACGTGTAAAACATGATCAACACCTCAGTGCCATGGGTGTGAGATTGTTGCCAAATGTAAACTAGATTATTGACTCTAGTGCAAGTGGGAGACTGTTGGAATTATGCCCTAGAGGCAATAATAAAGATGTTATTATTATAATTCTTGTTCATGATAAAGTTTATGTTCCATGCTAGAATTGTATTAAGCGGAAACTTTAATACTTGTGTGGTTTGTAAACAACACCGTGTCCCTAGTACGCCTCTATGGACTAGCTCATTGATCAATGATGGTTAAGCTTTCCTGACCATAGACATGAGTTGTCAATTGATAATGAGATCATATCATTGGGAGAATGATATGGTGGATAGACCCAAACTAAGCAAAGCAATTAGATCGTGTCATCGTGTTCATCTTTGCGAAGCTTTTCTTATGTCAAATATTGTATTCCTTAGACCATGAGATAATGCAACTCCCTGGTATCGGAAGAAAGCTTTGAGGTCATCAAACGTCATCCTATGAGAGGGTGATCATAAAGGTGTCTCTCAGGTGATCGGAAAGTATCTGTTGGGTTGTATGTATCGAGATGGAATTTGTCCCTCCCAAGTCGGATAGATATACTTCGGGCCCACTCGGTAATTGATATCAACACCGCTTGAAAGCATGTGGTTAAGGAGTTAATCACAAAGTGATATCGGATTATGGAACGAGTAAAGTACTTGCTGTGAACGAGATTGAACTAGGTATGACGGTACCGACGATCGAATCTCGGGCAAGTAAAATATCGCGAGACGAAGGGAATATATATATGGGATTGTTTGAATCCTGGCATCGTGGTTCATCCGATATGATCATCGATGAATGTGTGGGAGTCAATATGGGTGCCCAGACCCCGCTGTTGATTATTGATAGAAGATCATGTCTGCATATTCTCGAACCCGCAGGGTCACACACTTAACGTATCTCGACGCTAGGATAGATTGGATAATTGGTTTATGAATTTTTGTTCGGAGTCTCGGATGGGATCCGGGATATCACGAGAGGTTCCGGAATGGTCCGGAGAATAAGATTCATATAAGGCAGTGCAGTTTTTGGAGTTCGGAATTGTTCCGGGTTAATCGGTATTGTACCGGAAGCTTCTAGAACCTTCCGGAAGGGGACCAACGTGGCCCCACCTTCCGGGAGGGGGCATGGGCCTATGAGGGAGTGTCCTGGCCGCTTTGGGCCAGGGGCACAAGGCCCCATAGGGCCCAGCCGATTCTAGAGAGATTTGACTCGTTTAAATCTCGGGATAGAATTTCTAGATAAGGGAGAGTTTAAATCGTTTAAACTAGAGATAGGATTTCTAGATAAGGGAGAGTTTAAATTGTTTAAACTAGAGATAGGCTTGGAGGAGGGGCAAGGTCTGGCCGCCCCCCTCTATATATAGAGGGGTGGTGCGCACCTTCCCCACACACACCTTCCTCCAAGCCCTAGCAGCCTTGCTACCTTCCTCTCTCCCTCCCGACTGTTTGTAGGCGAAGCCCTGCAGCAGAAATTCTCCACCATATACACCACGCCGTCGTGCTGTAGATCCAATCTATCTCTCCACCATACTCGCTGGTCCGAGGAAGGAGGAGACGCCGAGGTGCTGCACGTGTGCATCTCACGGAGGCACCGCCACTTATGGTGCTAGATCGGATCGGATCGCGAGGAGGAGAAGCGAGTACGACTACATCACCCACGTTCCGACGAACGTTCCGCTGTGCGAATCTTCAAGGGTATGAAGATCTAATCCAATCTCTCTCGTTGTTTGCATCTCCTAGATTAGATCTTGGATTTCCCTCTGTTCGCTCCGTAGAAAATTTTGATTTACTATGCCGCGAAACCCTTCAGTGCCATCATGAGAAGTTTGGTTTATTGTTGCAACATTTCTCCTTTTGGGAGTTGGTTTTGTCTCATTCCTTGCTTCTTGATTTGACCATTTTAGAATGAGATAAATCCTTGAGCATTTTTATTTCTATCTATTTTTTTGCTCTTTTGATCTTAGCCTAGTTCATTTGTTGAACTTGTGATCGTTCATGTGTTGAATTGTTTTTTGATACAATTTGGACACCGCATGTCTTGTCACACTCTTGTGTGTGCCATCTCAGTTTACTTGGTGTTTTTGTTCAAATTGTATCTCCTTTTTGGTTCTTGAAAGCTTTATGCATGCATATTTACTATGTGATTATATTATGGCATGCTTGCTTTCTTTGATCCAATATATAAGGGAAACTCCACCAATTCCCATCGGCTAAGTTGTGCATGAAATTCAATTTCATATCAATGTGCACTTAATTATGTGGAGTCTCTCCTATGTATTATAGTTTCTCTAACTACTTTGGACCCAATAAGTTTGGGGACCATTTTGTACTTAATTTTGTTTTAGGTACATTGGAGATATATTGGATGCTTGTATTTCAATTTTGAAGAAGTGGTGCATACATGAAAAGTTGACTCAAGCTATAGGATGATCAACAAATTCATATACTCTACATCCTACCAATTATATCTCGGTAACAAGTATCTCTTTCTCATGCTCATATATCTTGATTCCAACCGTTAGTCGGTTGCCTTCTAGCATGAATTCATGTATTTGTAATTGTTGTAGTTCTAGCCATGGTCTTAATAGAACTCTCTATTGTAAATGTGTATAAGTTGAGATGAGTACATATAATTGGGACTATACAAAATCATGCATATGATCCTCCAATCCCAAATATGTCAATCTAGCAATTTTATTGCCTATCATTTCATCAACTTCTCTCATATGCAATAGTGAGATTTTTGCTAGTCTATTCTATCTTATGATACTTGTTGCCTTTCTCCATATATTCCAACTTTCTCCATTTCCCTTGGTGATAGTTGTAATATATGTAGTGTGTTGGTGTTTGAAGCTCATTAATGTACAATAAGATATATGTGAGCCCTTGGCCATGCTTTGAAGCTAGAAACTTATTGATATATGTTATGACTTCATTTTTGCCTTTCATGTGCTTTCTTGTATAATCTTCGTGATGTGTGCATTTTTCTTCTTTGGAATATGTCTTTGTGATATTTTCCACTTAGAGACATATACACATATGAGAAGATAATTTTAGTTGATTTTTAATCCTTGGAGACCACCTTTCTATTCCTTTTGATTCTTCGGTGGCTTCCAAATTTATTTTCCTATGAGTGCTTGTTCCTCTTGTTTGCATCTTCGGACACTCATATTTGTTCTTTCATGTCTTGTATTGTTAAATGAATTTGGATGAGTGAGGAGTCCATGACTATGCACCTCGTTCCCAAATGCAATTATCATAATTGGTGCATTCTCTTTGGGGAGCTCATCTAATTCATTTAATAATACTCATTTGCATTCTTTCACATTTGTTGTGTTTTAAATGCTTATGGGGGAGCAAGGATTCCATATTTGTGCATTATGTATTCCAATACATTTATTTTGAATTGTGCACAAATCTTGGGGAGCTTCTCTATTTGTTATTTAAAACACTCTTTTGCTCATATCATAATATCTTGTTGTCTCCATTTGGACTCATTTGTTGTTTTCAAATTGGTTTGTCGGACCTTGTAGTTGCTTGCATTATTTGACTTTGTTTTGCAATCTTAGGGTCCTCGATATAGTTCTAACTCCCTCCCAAGTATTCATCATTGGATATGTGCGAAGGCACACCTTTGGAGGAATTATTACTATATTTGCCTTCTAGAACTTGTCACCCATTTCGGCAATCGATGCCAATGGGGGAGAAGTTTTAGAGGGTTTAAGGGAAGTTGGTTTATGCATTGAGTGTTCTTGTGCATTTGCCTCTCATGCTCTTGCATCTTTGTTGATGCTTATCATGTGGTATATATAGAGGAAACTCCACCAATGATAATGATTGGCAATATATGCAATGAAATTCAAGTTCATCAGACATGCATAGATTGTGGGGGAGTTTGCTCTATATATGGTGGTGGTACCAATATCACATACTTTTGTAGTATTTGATATTGGTATTACCATTTCATTCAATAATATTCCTTATATAAACCCTCTTAAGGGGATTGTCATCAATTACCAAAATGGGGGAGATTGAAAGAACATGTTGGGCCCCCATGTGTGGTTTTGGTAATTAATGACAATCTTTATGGACTAATGTGTGTATTAAGTTATACTTGTAGGATTTGTCCATTGGCATCGCTTGGAGCATGTGTTGGATTCAAGGTCGATGAAATGCAAAGAAGATATGTTGGGCAAGCTCAATATGCGAGGTCGATGATGAGGAATTAAGAAAGGCGTTGCATCTTGAGAAGGGCAAGATCGTCTACCTCGAGCTCAAGTGGAATGCTCAAGGCAAAGGTATAATATTGATAGGTTTTCCCTTTTGCCGGTCTCACGTTGTGTGTGTGAGACCGGGTTTAGGATAGATAACCGTACTATCAAGAGGGGCTCTCGTATAAGTAATTCGGTCACATCGTTTGAAGAGAGCTCAAACCTTTGCATACTTGCATCATCATATTTGGCTGTTATTTGGTCTTATCCATGTGATGATATAGAGCTTGTGGTAATCTCCATAACAAGCTCTTGTTCATCTAAATCGGATCTCCCATTTGTATCTTGTTGCGATTTTGATTTATGCGGCTTTTCGGTTTCTCACCAAGTGAGGTATATCACATTATTCTACTTGATACTTTCTCACTTCGTGATAATCAATATTTCCACTTTTTATTGGGAAGCCCTTGTCGTCCTTTATCCAACGCAATTGGAATCGGTCAATCGGAGCTTCCAGTCAAAAGTTATTGCCGTTTTAACATTGGCCTATCATTTCCCCTTGCAAAATCTTCTATGTCAACCGGTAGTACCGGATCTTCAACCGGTACTACCGCTTGACACCGGTACTACCGGTTCCAGTACCGGTTGGCACTGATCAAAAGAGAGAAGGGTGAGTACTAGTCAGTACCCACCGGTACCACGGAGCGGCACTACCGGCCCAACCGGTAGTACCGCTTGGTACAAGCGGTACTACCGCTTGAGGCGGTCGTACCGCTCGTCGGTACCGCTGCATACTGACTAGCACCCTCCCCTCTTCGTTTTGGTCTGTCCCAAGCGGTACTTGGGACCGGTACTACCGCCTGAACCGGTAGTACCGCTTACTACCTCCGGTACTACCGCTCGGGGGTAGTACCGCAAGGGCGTTGTAGAGGTCTCAACCTGATAAGGTAGATTCCTCCTGTGTTTACAATGCTAGTCCCTGGATCAATAGCTAGCATCCACAGTTGATATGTAATATCAAGATACAAAGGTCATAACATAACTTTATAACCAGGAATAACATAATTTTATTACATCATACATAGCTCATTTGGCTATTACATTACATTGCAGCGGAATAACTATAGTCATGGGTCCTTCATCTTCAAAGTGCCACAGGCAGATTTGGTTGTAGACTTTGTAATCCTATTCAAACAATCTTCACTAAAATCAATCAAACCTGCAACATTACAAGTTACAGCCACAAGGGTCAATACATTTGAATTGTATTGGCAAGTGATACTATGTTAGTATAGTGGAGTCTATCTTCTATATCCATTTGGCTAAGTGGATCTGAGGCTTGCATTGCTCAAAATAGATTTTTCTTATCATTTTGAAAATACTAAGTTTTGCTTAACAAAATCATTTTTCTCAATCAAAGATTGAAGATCCTTTCCAAGGCATCTATCAACCAAAGATTTAAGATTTCAAACAACCCTTGTTCAAACCACAAGTATTTAACTTTAGAAATTGGAATGATGAGATTCTTGATTGCTTCCATGTCTTGATGCTCAAATTGTCCTTTACCAGGGACATGGCTAAGTACTTAGATTTTACACTCTGCAGAGGTGGTGCACTTTCCCCACAAGACTTGGTTTCCCAAGATAAGATCTTTCAGAAGCCTTCCCTTAGAACAAAATGGACGCTCTCCAACCTATCAAACACTACCACCCACTGTCCATATGGCTAAGTTCTTGCAACCTATATGATCATGGCAGAGCCCATATTGCCAAGTGGTTGCACTTGAAGCTTCTCAACATTTGACATCTCAAATCCCTTTGTTTCCTGGGTGGCCATCCACAAGTGAGATACACAAGGTTCACCAGTCCCCTGGCCTTGTGTAACCACTCAACATAACCCAATCCTTCCATTCCACCCAGGTGATTCATTAACTTAGTTGTTTTATTAAACAAAACATAAGTCCTCAGACTTAGAATATTTTTCCATAGTGTGAATATATTTTCCACCCATGTTTTCTATTAGCTAGGCTAAGCTTGGTAGTAATAGGAAACTTAACTTAGGAAATCCTACTAAGGATTCATCTACTAGGTTCTACTATAGCAAGGTCTATACTTAGCAAAATCCATGCAAGTTTTACTTAGCAAAAACACTAATGCATAGAGAAAGTAATAGGGTAGAAAGTATGAAGCGTCACTTGCCTTTTTGGTAGAGTATAGGTTCACTTCTTGATCTTTGCAACAATCACACTCTTCAAGTCACTACAAATCAATCAAGCAAGGCACAAACTCAATCTACCAATCAAGCAAAACAACACACATAAATAACAAAGTCAAAGAAATGCATGCAAGTATGCCAAGCTTTGTTTTGTTTGAAAAAGTGGTTCCTAATGGGGCATAGACATTTGGGTACATCTAATGGTCATTTTCTAAAGTGGCCAAGTCATTTGCAAAAGGTTTCACTTTAAAACCATTTTCAAAACAAAGTGTTATTTTATGTCGTGTAGAAATATTTTTTACTAAGGCATTACCCTATAGGGTTCACCAAATGAGTTGCTATTGCAAAACTTGGTGTTTGGGTCAGTAGGTTTGGTCCAAAACATTTTCTCAAAGTTTTCCATTTAAACCATTTTCATAAACAAAACAATAGAATAGTTTTGTTTGGCTAGAAATGGACTAAACTAATTAATCCATTCTAAACCTTTCCAAATTCATTTTCCAAAACATGGGTTGGTTCCTAGGGTCAGTAAGGTCACAACAAACCATTTTGCAAAGGTTTTAACCCTAAAATCATTTTTAAACAATTTTTCTAATCTAAACAAGCAATCAAATGTTTCTGCATAATCAACCAATCTAACAAATACTATTTGCTAAACTAAAGGCAGGGTTGGTTAGGTCTTGCTCTCCTGAATCCAACGACATAAAATTTGTAATTTTTGGACGTGTGGATCCAAAGATACAAGGGTTTGAAATTCACAAACAAATCTGTTTTCAAATCTGATTTTAGATCTAATATAGGCCATGCGTCACATCGTGATTGGCCGATACCGGTTTGTCTGGATCGCGTGCTGCGGACCACAGGATCTAGTTTGATCGCACGGCACAGGGCGCGTACCCTTTCGCTGTTAAGTGAGACTATCGTGAGTGTCAGATCTTGATCGGACGGCTATGGGGTGCTCGACCATAGACCAGCAGCGCTGCGGCGGCTGCTGGCGGCGGAGCGACCAGACGGTGGCAGTGCCGGTGAAATAGGAAGCGAGGTAGAATAAGGAGATGCTCACCAGAATCGCGGGATCGTGGTGAAGCTCAAGGTACTCGCGAGAAGGCAAGGGGCGCACGGGTGTCGTCGGAATTCCTCGCCGGAGATGCTCTGGTTCTCGGTTGCGGTCAGACGCTGTCAGGGGCGAGGCTACAGGGTTCGCCGAAGCAAGGCAGAGGGTGTGTTAGACGCAGACGGAGCTGGAGATGATGTGAGCATCCATGGAAAAGCTAGGGGCAGTCGAGGCTTATCGGGGAAGTTTGACGGAGACGAGACAGACGGCAGCGCTGCAGGTCATCGTCGAAGTCGAGGTTACAGGGCACCCGCGGTTGAACGGAAGGCACGGGCAGAAGCTCCAGGGGCTGGGGAGTGTGTGTGCTTGGTCAATGAGGCAAGGGGAGGTCTGGTTTCGCTGGAATCGTCACCGAAACATCATCGGACAGTGGGCGGTGTGCGGCGCAATTCGTCCAGCCTGGGGGCAGAGAGAGGGAGTGGTCTGGGGGAAATGGAGGAGAAGGCGCTGGCGCTTAAAACAGCGTGGTTGCAGGAGGAATTAACTGCGGCGTTAACTCGAATTGATCCTCACGAATTCATCACAGAAACGGAAGAGAGGAACTGGTCTGCGAGTGAGGGGTGAAGGAGACGATGAACAGGGAAAATGGGCCTACCAGTCAGTGGGAAAAGGAGAGAGGGAGAGGTCCACCGGTCAGTTGCTTAACGGGTTCTTTCTGCGGTGAAGAAAAACGTTTCGGGAGCGTGGGTGAAAACGACGAATAAGCGAGTGGGTCCGCTTGGCAGTGAAAGAAAGGGAGTGGGGCTGGGGTCCAGTCGTCATTCTCTGTGCGGTTAAGTTTCTGAGTGAGAAAAGAATGCTTCGGGGAGGAGAGCAGGTGGGCTAGGTGGGCTGCTGTTGGGCTAGTTGGGCCAGATGGTGGGCTGTTCTATATTTTTCTGTCTAAATCTTTTTCTATTTCTAAATCTATTTTTTTGATTTGAATTTCATCCAACTATTCAAGCATTCAAATAATTCTGTCGTGGTGGTGGCACGGCAGATGCCATGTGTAGGCTAAAGTATGGGGCCAATGGATGCTAGTGGGATCTGGGGAGGGAAGATGCAACTGTCTCTACACTCAAGCTGCCAAAGCGATGAACTTTATTTCTCTCTTGATGGGTTACAAGTGCTCCTTGAGCTATTTACAGGGGGACAATGTGAATCTCCCCAGCCTAACGGTGCGCCCAGAATCGATCCTCCCCTCTGGGTCCAAACCTCCCCTTATAAAGGGGTACCTTGGGTGCCCTTAGGGCTGACGAGGCAAGCATATTCGTGGAATATGCTTGTCCCAAAATAGTAGTTCGGCGCGCCGCTTTCCCTGTCCCCCTTCTTACTGCGGTAAGTTTCCAGAGGGCCCCTCCTGCGTGCCTCGGGCTTCTGGACCGTCACCTCCGTGACCTCCTTCTGCCCCTCTGACGCTCTGCACATTTGTCTTTAGTCTTTGGCTCTGCCCAGATTCCTAGACTGGGTTTGACTTTGGGCTTCTCCTTCTCCTGCAAGCTTCGTATGATTCGGCCCTTCCTCGTATAACTCGGCCTGTCCTTCACCTGCATCAGAATCATAGGAGCCGACCTGGCCGAGTTACTACTTACCTCGGCCCGGTAGTGTTTTGTCGTTATTGTTGCGGTCGTGCCTCTTCCTATCTTGGCCGACCTTTACAAGACTCGGCCGGCCCGAAATATAACTCGGAAACTGGACGGGGGAATATCTCTTCGTCTTTCCCCGTCTTTACCCTATCCGGGGTTACCTCCCCAACATTAGTCCCCGAAGCTGATATGGCCCTGCTGATAATTTCGGCCGGGTCATATCAGTTTCATCACCCTTCTTCTGTTCTGTTTCCGAGTCATTCCTTCTCCGTTCGGGGTATTCCCGTTCCTTCTCTCGTACGCCTCGTCCTACGTGTCATTCCCATCATTGATTTTCTAGTTTTTTGTTCCTGCTCTCTGTTTATTGTCAGGCTACAGTTAACACTGCGCCTGACGCGCTGGCGCCACGACGCCTCGTGAACCGTCTCCTTGGGGATCGTGGCCCTCTATGCTGTTGTGCGGCCCCTGGTGTGGTTCCACTCAGCGTCGTGCGTTGGTGCATCACCCACCGTCTACACGATCTGCAACCGCACGCACGATCCTACCTCCGCGCAGGAGCGTTGGTTACAAAAAGGGGGGCGCGGCTCTTGGGGGTCTCACTTTCCCCCAATCGCTTGCCCGCACCTTCTTCTTCCTCGCTTCCTCGCGCTCGTTTGCAGCTCCGCCGCCGCGCATCCCTCACAGCTTCTGACTGCGAAGGTTCCGCCGCGCGCTCGGCCAGTGTCAACCGCGCTCATTAGCCCCGGTGTCACTGCTGGTGAGTTTCCCTCGGTTTCACCGTCTTGGTCTCCCCCTAGATCTCCTTGTTTCCATTTCCTTTCTGCGCCGCGGTTCCGTAACTTCTCCGCCGCCGCTGTCGCGTAGAACCGCGACGGGGCCTCGTAGTTCTAAGTTTTCTTCCGCCGTCAGTTTCTCCTCCGGCGATCTTTCCGGCGAGGTCATGTCTAGTTCTGTTAGCGGCGCCATGGTAGAGGAAGACGACGCTGTCTCTGGGCCCGAGCGAGGCTCGTGGCAGGGTTCTTCAGTTACTCGGCGGGAAATCGAGTGGCTTATTCGAACTCGTAGGATCCCCGCCGAGGTCTCTTGTCGTTTACCCGGCGACGAGTTATCTCCTGAAGTTAGGGAGGGTGAGTTCGTCGTCTTCATGTCGCACTTCTCCCGTGGTTTTGGTCTCCCTCTCAGCGATTTCGCGAGGGATTTTCTTGATTACTTCGGCCTCCAGCCGCATCATCTCCCTGCGAATGCTATCGCTTCTCTCTCTGCATTCATTTCTGCTTCAGAGGGTTACTTCGGCCTTTGGCCATCGGTGCACATCTGGTCGAAGTTCTTTCAGATTCGGTCTAATGTCGTCCCTGATAAATCTCTGCATCCCTCCGAGAAATTGCTCACTCAGTGCGGGGCGGCCTCTATCACACCTCGGAGGCAATCTGTGTTTCCCCGCGTCACTGGGTTAGAGTCGTGCAAGAAATGGCACAGATCTTTTTTCTATGTCAAGAATAGAGGAACTGAAGATAGGATTCGGCTCCCTGCTTTCTCCATTGGCCCGCACTCCAAGGTGAATTGGACCTACAATCCAAGGAGGGGTCTCGTGGTGGCCGAGCTCTTCGAGACTCCTCAAGGAGTTGATACGGGCCGGGTTAAGCGGTGAGGACTTGATGGCTACTTTCATCAGTAGCCGAATCTGCCCGCTCCAGAAAAGGACTCATAAACTTTGCTATATGAGTGGTCCACTCGATCCCAACCGAGTCTCGACCGTCGAGCTGGACCACTACCTCGTCTACAAGCGCGTCCGAGCTATTTTTAAGACGGAGATGCCTGAAGACTGAACCTGGGGATTAAAGCCGTATACTCGCGAGCATCCTCCTCCTGCAGTAAGTTTAACTGTTCATGCTTTGATCTATTCTTATTTTCTTAACTTTCTGGATTAACATTTCCTTTCTCGCCTCACAGCGGTTCGCGAAGCAGAAGGACGAGGATGCCGAGGTCTTGTCGCTCCTGTGGACTGCTGATCGGAGTACTCCGGATGTTGGGGAGCCGGACTCCGAGGAATTCGTCCCTAAGTCGGATTCCGCTCCGACCCGCGCTCGTGGCAAGAGTTCGGCCCACGAGGAGGAAGGTGATTCGGACGAGGTTCAAGTCCTTGAGGTAGTTGCCGCAATGCCTATTTCTTATGCATTTCCGGCTTCTGCTTTCCCAGCTAATCCGGCCGGTCAGGTTCATGACGCCGAGCCTCTTGATTCGCGGCCCCCAGCTACCTTGGGGAAACGTGGGGCTCCTGCTGGTGCCTCGGACGCGGCTCCCAGGAAACGAGTAAAGAAATCCGCACTGAATCCTCCTCGGCGCAAGGCCATGCCAGGAGTTGCTGGGTAATCTCTATCTCCCCGTATTTCTTGTTCCTCTCTTTTTTGCTTTCCAAGCTTACGTTCTTTTTTTTTTTTTTGCTTTTGAAGTGCTCCTCTTTCCGTTAAACCTGGCGGTCCCAGTATGACCAGCCCTGTTAGTCGGCCGCCTCCTCCGCCTGTTGATGATACTAGGCTTCCTAGTCCTGCCCGTTCGGCTTCTCCTGCTCTGAGTCCGTCGCCCCCTCATAGTGATTTGCCTGAACCTCCTCTTGCCGACATCGATTCTACTCGGCCTTCCGAGGTCTCCGTTGACCCCGTTGCCCCTCTTGCGCGCCCCAGCGCTTTTTCTGAGCCTCAATCTGCTCCAGTACTCTCCACAGCAGCTCCTGCCCCGGCCGAGAAGGTCGTTACTTTGGCGCCTCCTCCGACCGTGACCCCTGCTGCTCCTATTACCGAGGTATCGGCTCCTGTTGGTACCTCTAAGGCAAAGAAGATCGTTTCCACCAAAGTCTCCATCTCTCAAAAAGGCCTTGCTAGCTCTTCCCAGCCTAATATTGCCGACGTGTTGCGCAAAGGGATTGCTCCCACCAAGGCTCCTGTTACCTCGGCCGCTAGCTCTCAACTTGCTCTTCATAAGAGTCCTGCGGTCGCCGTGGTTACAGAGCATGTCCGGGGTAAAGTTTTAACCCGGACGTCTAGTGGGAAAAGCCTCGGCTCGCTGGTGGAGTATGCCAATAACTGGAATGCGGCTGACCAATTTGAGGGTAATCCCATGAATCAGCCCTTTCAGCTTTCCGACATCAGCAGCCGTTTGGATCAAGCTGCCAAGATTGTTTTGGATAGTAACAAGATGAACGAGGTAAATATTCTGTCTTGGTGTTTTGACTATTCCATATATATGCACTAGTCCCCGAAACTTGAAAGTGAGTAACTTGTTAATCGCTTGGAAGTTTTTATCATGCTGTATCCAACCCAGCTTAGTTTAGTGTTCGGATTGGTCTCCGAGTAGACTTATCTTATACTTTGCTAAGCGTCTAGCTGCTCCTTGAGGTATCCAGTCTCCTAAGTCCGGGTTAAGTCCTTGTTTAACTTAGATCTGCTGTGGCTCTGAATATTCAGCCCTCTAGACTTGAGTTAAGCTCTTGCTTAGCTCGGGTCTATTGTAACTTCGAATATCCAGCCGCCTAGATCCGGGTCAAGCTCTTGCTTAACTCGGATCTACTGTAGCTTTGAATATCCAGCCACCTAGATCCGGGTCAAGCTCTTGCTTAACTCGGATCTGCTGTAGCTTCGAATATCCAGCCACCTAGATATGGGTCAAGCTCTTGCTTAACTCGGATCTGCTGTAGCTTCGAATATCCAGCCACCTAGATCCGGGTCAAGCTCTTGCTTAACTCGGATCCGCTGTAGCTTTGAATATCCAGCCACCTAGATCCGGGTCAAGCTCTTGCTTAACTCGGATCTACTGTAACTTTGAATATCCACTTATTGTTTGCTCTATTGCTCAGATTGCTCATGATCGGCGAACTGCCGAATTCCAGCGACTGCTTTTCTCGGACAGGAAGTTGCAAGAGAAATATGAGAAAGTTCTCCCTGTTGTGAAAAAGACAGGTAATTCGACCGTTCTCCTTGCTACTTCTGATATTGTCATTATTTCGTATTTGTAATGCCGACTTACTTTATGCGTTAATAGGTGATATCAATAATTTGAACATCCATCTTGAGAAAAAGGTCAAGAAATTGGAAGGTCAGTTTTTTCTCTACCTTTGTACTTATCCCTTTCTGAAACATGCATCTAGTTTCTTTTACTTTGCTTGGCCTTGGCAAGGTCGAGATACAAACCTTTTGTATTGCACGCCGATGTCTGACGTGACGTTGCATTTTTTAGATGAAGGTGTCGCTCATTCGGCGCTGCTAAAAGAGAAAAATGATGAGATAGCTCGCCTGAGCGCCGAGGTGGAGGCCCTTAAGCTTTCTCAGAAATCCGAGCTAGAAAAAATCGACCAGGAATTTTCTGAAGAGAAGAATCGGCTGGCTCTGGAGCTACAGAAGAATAAGGAGCTCCTGGAGGCTGCCGAGTTAAAAACTCGGGGAATGGGCGAGGAAATTGCTTCTTTTGAGAAGAGCAAGGGTATTTGGGCTAAAGACCTCCAGATGATGTTGAGTTATATTCATTGTAAGTTTCTTATCATGGCTGGCTTATGTTTTTCTCCGTCTTTGCTATTTCCTGACGCGTTCGAGTTTCATGCAGGTCATTTTCCAGAAGCTAAGCCTGTGAGCTCTAAGGCAGTCCTTGCTGCTCGTGCGCGCCGAGGTCTCCCTACTGATATGGACTTTGAGTATGAATTAGAAGATTTCTTGGTCGCTGTGGGCGCTACCCTTGGTCCGATGAAAGTTATGGGCAGGGACTTGGTGCTAGCCGCTATCCGAGCTTATCATGCTCTCTGGCCGAATACTTCTGGGACACCTAATATCCGCGAGATTGAGTTGCTGGTGACCAGATTGAACGAATCTGAAAAACAGCTAAGTCTTTGGAGGGAATCAGCTGGGCGGGCAGGCGCGGATATGGCCCTTACCGTTATTATGTCCTGGTATGAAGACATCTCCCTTGATATCCTGAGGAACTTGCGCACAGGCTCCCGCTGGGTTGAAGACCCCGCCTTTGTTGCTCTTCGGCAAGCTCGTGCCTTCCAGCTTGTTGAGTATGCCGACGTGCATACCTGGATTGAAGGTCCGAGTTTCCTGCCGAACCCGGAGGACGAGATTGCAGTAGAGGACGCATCGGACAATGATTCTGCCTCCTCTGGCGACTCCAGTTCAAGCTCGGACGGCAACGGTGATGCACGATCCTCTTCCAAGGGTACTGGGCATTCCACTGCAGAGACTGATGCTCCTCAACAGCCTCGGGTTTCTGCCGAAGTCGTGCCTGGTTCAGTGGAAGGTGAGGCGACCTCTGCCGAAGCAGCGCCTGCCTCGGACTGCCCAGTTCCTGACCCAGTCACTGCCTCCCCCGCCAAGGACCTTTAAATTTGTTTTTCTCCTTGGTATGCCAGGCGTATGATGTGCGTAAAACCTCTGTTCGCTTTGTGTAATGACACTTTTCTTTTGCTGTATGCTTCCGGGATATGTACGCTTGTAGATGCTATCATGTCCTTTACATGATCTCGCCTATCCGAATTCTGGCTTCGATTGTTTGACATTTTTCCCTTTTGGGATGTGCGTCTGGCTTCGTGTTTCTTAGTTTTAGCCCTTTGCTCTAGGTATGGGTTTCCAATCTTACACGAAATTTTTGCTATTTTTATTTTGAGCACCAAGTTTTGACGCTTCTTTCTATTAAAAAGCTAACCATTACCTTGGCATTGTCAAAGCATCACATATAGCATATAGGACCAAAATGGAAATATCATATATCGGTCTCCGAGATACTTCTCTGGATGCCGACGTGCAGTGCATAGGATAAAGTGGAAATAACATATAGATGTCCCCGGGCTACCGCTCTGGGTGCCGAAGTACCAATTCGGATAACACATGGCAGTCCCCGAGTCATTGCTCTGGGTGCCGAGGTTCAAACATATAATACGAGATCACATAACATACGGCAGTCCCCGAGTGACTACTCTGGGTGCCGAGGTTTAAACATATAATGCGAAATCACATAACCTATGGCAGTCCCCGAGTGACTACTCTGGGTGCCGAGGTTTAAACATATAATGCGAAATAACGTAACCTATGGCAGTCCCCGAGTGACTACTCTGGGTGCCGAGGTTCAAATACATTATTGGATTTTGACCTTGAGATACAGCGCTACGAGTAGAACGGCCGAAGTAAAGCCACATTCCAGGGGCGCTTCGTTTCTTCACCAGCTTTGTCTGCCTTGTTCTCTCGAGGGGACTGGGCGTCGATCAGATAATATGCATCGTTGTGCAATGCTTTGCTCACAATAAATGGTCCTTCCCATGGGGGTGACAACTTGTGCATGCCGGCCGTGCGTTGCACTAGTCGGAGGACCAAATCTCCTTCTTTGAATACTCTTGGATTCACTTTCTTGCTGTGATACCGCCGTAAGTTCTGTTGATAAATAGCCGATCGTGACAATGTCAACTCTCTGGCTTCTTCCAACAGGTCTACGGCATCTTGCCGAGCTATCTCATTTGTCTCCGAGGTTGTGTACTGGGCAACTCTTGGCGAGTCATACATTATGTCGGTTGGGAGCACGGCCTGTGCCCCGTACACCAGAAAAAATGGAGTGTAACCTGTTGACCTATTCGGAGTAGTGCGAAGGCTCCATAACACGGCTGGGATTTCTTCGATCCAACATCCAGCCGACCTTTGCAGAGGTTCAACAAGTCGTGGTTTTATTCCTGATAGCACCAGTCCATTAGACCTTTCCACCTGTCCATTGTATGCTGGGTGAGCCACCGAGGCAATATCTAGTCTTATGTGCTTCTCTCGGCAAAACCTAGCGAAAGCTCCTTCTGCAAAGTTTGTGCCATTATCCGTAATAATGCTGTGTGGGTATCCGTATCTTAAGATGATATCCTTGAGAAATTTCACTGCTGTGTGCCCACCACACTTTTTGATTGGTTTTACCTCAATCCACTTTGTGAATTTGTCTACCATAACCAAAATGTGGGTCATTCCTCCTCTCGCCGGCTTGAAAGGTCCCACCATGTCCAAACCCCATACGGAAAATGGCCACGTGATGGGTATTGTTTTCAACTCGGCCGCCGGCATATGTACTCTGGTTGCATACCTCTGACACCCATTGCACTTCTTAACTAATTCTTCTGCCTCTTTTAACGCCGTTGGCCAGTAAAATCCATGCCTGAAAGCCTTGGCTACTAGAGCGCGAGATGAGGCATGGTGCCCACATTCTCCTTGGTGTATGTCTAGAAGGATTTCTTGACCTTCTGTGGAACTCACGCACTTCTGCAATATGTTTGTTACGCTTCTCTTATATAACTCATTGTTTATGATTGTATAAGCTTTTGCTCTTCTGATGGTTTGTCTGGCTAATACTTCATTACTCGGCAATATCGCATCTTTTAGATACGAAAATATGGGTTGCGCCCATATCGGCGTTACCCTTTCTGCAGTGATCCCCCTGTCTATCTCCATGTTTTCTGCCGACGTATATACCTCAGCTCTCTCCATGATTGCTATTACCTCGGCTGTCCCTCTCTTTAGGGATTCCGAATCTTTCTGCGGATCTACCTCCATTGGCGTATGATTCTCTGCAGAACTTGCTGGGATAAAGATTGATTCGGACTCTGGTGATGGGTTTATTGATGGTTTCCTGAGGTGCTCCAGGGCAATACCTGGCGGAATTGATTGCCGGGTTGATCCTAATTTTGACAATGTGTCGGCAGCGTCATTTTCTGCTCGTGGTATGTGGTGGAATTCACATCCTTCAAAATATCCACTGATTTTTTGCACATGGAATCTGTATAAAGCCATATTAGCATCTAACGCGTCCCAATTACCTGATACTTGCTGCACTACTAGATCCGAGTCACCGTAGCATAGGATTCGGCGTATACCAATTTCTTTTGCCACTTTCAATCCGTGAACTAGTGCTTCATATTCAGCTACATTGTTGGATGCGGCAAAATGTATTTGCAGTACATATTTCAACTGATCTTTTTTAGGCGAGGTTAGCACTATTCCCGCTCCCAAACCGTTCCTTAGTTTGGAACCATCAAAATGCATTGTCCAGTAATTTGGATCTGGCAGTGGTGGCTCATATTGCACCTCGGCCCAGTATACGAGAAAGTCGGCGACAGCCTGAGATTTGATTGCATCTCTTCTATCAAATTGTGGAGCATACGGTGATAACTCGATCGCCCATTTTGCTATTTGGCCACTTGCATCTTTGTTGTTCAATATGTCGGCTATGGGTGCCTCACATATTACTTTGATGGGGTGCTCTTCAAAGTAATGCTTAAGCTTTTTTGCCGACATATATACTCCATAGGCCATCTTCTGATAGTGCGGATAATTCTGCTTTGAAGTGGATAATACTTCACTTAGATAATATACTGGCCTCTGAACTGACTTACCTTCTTCAAGTCGTTCCACTACAACCACAGTACTAACTACTCGATTGGTAGCCGCTATATAAAGTAGCATAGGTTCTTTCGATAATGGAGAAGCTAAGATGGGTGCCGTAACTAGCATCTTTTTCAATT
Organism: Avena atlantica; assembly: GCA_910589765.1. Taxonomy (NCBI): domain Eukaryota; kingdom Viridiplantae; phylum Streptophyta; class Magnoliopsida; order Poales; family Poaceae; genus Avena; species Avena atlantica. Next base: position 47,358,833 of record OU342739.1, read on the forward strand.
CCTGAAACGCAAGGTCGGCCTGGGGAGTCCAGCCAAATTTGTCCGACTTTCTCATCAGTTGATAAAGTGGCAGTGCCTTTTCTCCTAGCCGACATACAAATCGACTAAGCGAGGCCAGGCAGCCCGTGAATTTTTGTACATCATTCACACATCTCGGCAATTCCATTCTTTCTATTGCTCTTATCTTCGTTGGATTAGCCTCGATACCTCGGCTGGACACAAGGAACCCGAGTAGCTTTCCTGCCGGCACGCCAAATGTGCACTTCTCTGGATTAAGTTTCATTCGGAACCTTCTCAGGTTCGCGAAAGTTTGTCGTATATCTTCTAGCAAAGTTTTGCTCTCCTTAGTTTTGATGACTACGTCATCCACATATACTTGTACATTTTTTCCTATCTGATCATGTAGGCACTTTTGCATGCACCTCTGATACGTTGCTCCTGCATTTCGCAGGCCGAATGGCATTGTGCGATAGCAATAAGCCCCGTACGGGGTAATAAATGCAGTTTTTATTTGATCGGCCGGATTTAACGGTATCTGGTGGAAACCAGAATACGCGTCTACAAATGATAACAGCTCACAGCCCGCGGTCGAATCGATGACTTGGTCTATTCTAGGTAAAGGAAAAGGATCTTTCGGACATGCCTTGTTCAGGTTAGTGTAGTCGATACACATTCGCCACACAATGGCTACATTGGGGTCATCTTTTTTCTTTTCTACTAGTACCGGATTTGATAACCAATCCGGATACAGCACCTCCATGATGAACCCGGCTGCGAGAAGCCGAGCTATTTCATCCCCTATTACTTTTCTCCTGTCTTCGGCGAAGCGGCGGAGAGGTTGCTTCACCGGCCTTGCTCCTGGCCTGACGTTTAAAGAGTGCTCAGCCAACTCCCTCGGCACACCTTGCAGATCTTGAGTTGACCATGCAAATATGTCCCGATTCTCACGAAGGAAGTTGGTGAGCTCGCCTTCCTATTTAGCGTCAAGGCCTGCACCAATAGTAACAGTGCGCTCTGGGAATTGCTCATCAATCTGAAATTTCTTCGTCTCTTTTGTCGGCTGAAAAGAAACACTGCCATGAGGGTTGGCCAGTGCCGGCATGCTTAACTGTGCTGACTGAGCGAGGGCTGCTACCTCCTGAATCCTTTTCTTTTCTCTTGCTATAACCAATGACTCGGCCAAATTTGACCCGGCCGAAGCACACTCCATTGACTTCTTGTAATCCCCTGCAACTGTTATCACCCCTTGTGGTCCGGGTAACTTCATCTTTAGATAACCTATATGACAGCTGCTCATGAATTTGGCCAGTGCGGGCCGTCCGAGTAGAGCATGATAACAACTTTCCAGATCGACCACCTCAAATTCTAAATTTTCTGCTCTGCAATTATCTCTTGTACCGAATAACACGTCCACTCGGACTTTACCGATGGGCTCACATGAAAGCCCTGGCACTATCCCATGGAAAGTTGTCCTCGTGGACTGCAGCATATTCTGTGATATTCCGAGCTTGTGCATGGTATCTTTGTACATGATGTTGATACTGCTTCCATTATCGATGAGTACTTTTGAGAATTTCACATTGATGCTTGGTCCCACAAACGTCGGATCCAACACAAGTGCATATGATCCTGGACTCGGCATTATTCTGGGGTGGTCTTTCATGCTCCAGGTCATCTCCTGATCAGACCATGGCTGGTATCTTGGCACTGCTGGTACAACTGCATTCACTTCCATATGCCGGCGCTGCACACTCTGCTTGTCCTGCTGCTCTGTCGTGAACACACAATAAGACTGGTGATGTTCCCTGTAATCATTACGTCCAGCATTCGCCGGATTTATCCTTCCGTCCTGCCCCTGGTTCATTACTTGATGCACTGCATCCCTCCGATCCGAGTTATCGTACCTCGGAGGAGGGGGCGGTAGCATCAGTTGCTGTGTATTTGCTCCAGTTAACTGCGGCTGATGCTGCCGTTGCACCTGATGGGGAGCCTGAACTCCTGCCGGGTTCCCCATTGCATTTTTCATCCAGGCGCATTGCCGGGTTGTATGATTGGCTGGTCTAGATGGGTTAGATGTGTGAAATTTACACGGTTGATCCAACATGGATTCGAACGTATACTTCGGCCTCTCTTGCCATTGCTTCTTTTGTTCCGGGGTCCATTGCCTCTTTCCTTCATTCCTTGATGTCCACTGTTGAGGTCCATTTTTCTGCCGTTGAATTGCTCCGTGACTCGGCTGATCTTGTGCTACAGCCGCCACCTGGGCTGAATTATATCTATAATCCGGCCTCTCTTCTCTTCTTCTTCCTCTGAAATCACGTCTAGATGACCCGGCCAATTCTCTCGTGTACTGGTCTTGTTGCTCACGATGGTCTGCCGACATTAACTCCGGTTGGGTTGGGTCACCCAATGCATAGGAGTCCGCTATTCTGATTGTTTCTGCCAGTGTGGTTGGCATATCTCTCTGCAGGCGTTGCCACAGTACGCTGCCATAACGGCAGCCTTGCGCGAACCAAGCGATTGCTTGCGATTCGATAACTCCCTCACACGAGTTTCTCAAGTTACACCATCGAGTTAAAAACTCTCTATCTATTTCATTCGGCCTCTGCTTGCACATGGCTAGTTGCTGTGGTCTATTCGGTCTCTTGTATGTGCTGGTGAAGTTGGTAACGAACATCTCTTCGAAATCCAACCAGCAGTTGATACTGCCAGCTGGTTGATTATTCAACCATACCCTGGCTGGTCCTTCCAACATCTGTGGGACATACCGCACAGCCCATCTCAGATTTCCACCTGCTATCTTCACAGCGGTGGCATAATCAATCAACCAGTCTTGTGGTTTGGTACTTCCGTTGTACGTTTTTGTGCCTCTTGCCAACTGGAAATTCGGCACTGGTGGTTCGCCCATGATCCTCGGTCCGAAACATGCCGGACCTGGTGGACCTTGCTCTTCCAATAGCTCGGACCGGTATAGCCGATCCAACTTTACTCTTGCATCATTTGCCGGCAAATCCCTGTACAGGACTCTATCCTGCATCCCATAATGATTGTTTCCACCCTGGTTTGCGTATTCTACCTCGGAATATCCATCATTATACCTTTCATTCATCTGATTGTAGCGAGCCGGCCTCACTTCTCTTTCCTGCCGAGGCTCATGTCTTGGTTGCTGGTTGAGCGGCACTTCTCTTCTTACTTCGGCCGGGGTTTGGTTTTCATAATTGTCTCTTGCAGGTTCTTTCCTGCCGTGCTCCCCATTACCTCGGCCGCCGCCGTCCTTTTCCATGCGGCCGTGGTTTCTCTCCCCACTGTTACCTCGGCTTGCATTGCCTCTGTTCTCATTTGCCTTTCCAGCTATTGCCGGGTCATATGGAACAATTTGTTTGTTCCTCTTCCCTGAGGTTACTGCTTTTTCTTTTCTAGCGTTGTTTCCGGGTGAGGATGCCGCTGCCGCAGATAGAGCTGGTGCTGCCCCTGCCGAATGAACCATCCATGAAGCTCCTGGTCTTGCCGGGTTAGCTTTGAGCATTTCCTCATTTTGCTGGTTCGCGATGCGCACCAGCTCGTTCACTCTTTCTTGTTGCTTCTGCCGAGCTTCCCCTGTCAACCCCTCTAATTCCAATGCTGCGGCATTTGCCGCTCTCAGGTTTTTCGCCGGGGTACTGTACCTCGGCAAACCCAAATCTCCTGATTCGGCTCTGTGAGCTTCATGCTTTTTGTTAATATCATTCATGAGGTTCTTTCCTCTTAATCTCAGTTTGTCCACCCGCTCGGGTGCGATATCAAGCTTATTAGCTTTTGCATATTCTCTCAGGGTCCTGTTCAAGGATTCTCGCAGGGCTGATACTTTTTTGGCCTCTACCAGCACCTTTTGCCTGGTTTCCTCTAACTCTGCCTGAGCATTTGCCGGATCAAGTATCGGCGCTACAGGTGTAGTTAAGTTCTCTATAGTTGCCTGAAGAATGTTCTCTGGTCTCTCCAGAGGTGGTCCTCTCACTCTTGGTGCCTTTGGGGTGGTGTCATGTAGCTCGGCCGGGTTTGTCACTGGCGGAATTACCTCGACGGTTTGCAGTGTGATCTGCTTGGGCGGACCCTGTGCGCCTGCGGCGTGTTCTCTGCTTGACCCGGCTAATGCTACTCCCGCTGGAGTCCCTGCTGCGACCATCACCTCGACGCTGCCTGCCAGATGCTCTCCTGATGGACAGCTCGCCGCGCTTCGAGGTGGTTCCCCTGCAACAACAACCTGGTGAGGATAAATGTCGGTGATGTCGACGCCGACGTAGACCCTGTGCTCGCCCAGGCCGATGAAGATCCCGTTGCGCGGGGGGGTTTTCCCCCTGAAGCTCCCTGCATTGTCTCTGACATAGTCGCAGAGACCAAATCTCTGGACCAAGCCAGAAACAACGCGCTCGCCGGTGTTGATGAAGTTTCCCGTCCGGATCACAACTCCAGCTAGCACCGCTGCCTGCCCCACGGTGGGCGCCAACTGTCGTGGTGGTGGCACGGCAGATGCCATGTGTAGGCTAAAGTATGGGGCCAATGGATGCTAGTGGGATCTGGGGAGGGAAGATGCAACTGTCTCTAAACTCAAGCTGCAAAAGCGATGAACTTTATTTCTCTCTTGATGGGTTACAAGTGCTCCTTGAGCTGTTTACAGGGGGACAATGTGAATCTCCCTAGCCTAACGGTGCGCCCAGAATTGATCCTCCCCTCTGGGTCCAAACCTCCCCTTATAAAGGGGTACCTTGGGTGCCCTTAGGGCTGACGAGGCAAGCATATTCGTGGAATATGCTTGTCCCAAAATAGTAGTTCGGCGCGCCGCTTTCCCTGTCCCCCTTCTTACTGCGGTAAGTTTCCAGAGGGCCCCTCCTGCGTGCCTCGGGCTTCTGGACCGTCACCTCCGTGACCTCCTTCTGCCCCTCTGACGCTCTGCACATTTGTCTTTAGTCTTTGGCTCTGCCCAGATTCCTAGACTGGGGTTTGACTTTGGGCTTCTCCTTCTCCTGCAAGCTTCGTATGATTCGGCCCTTCCTCGTATAACTCGGCCTGTCCTTCACCTGCATCAGAATCATAGGAGCCGACCTGGCCGAGTTACTACTTACCTCGGCCCGGTAGTGTTTTGTCGTTATTGTTGCGGTCGTGCCTCTTCCTATCTTGGCCGACCTTTACAAGACTCGGCCGGCCCGAAATATAACTCGGAAACTGGACGGGGGAATATCTCTTCGTCTTTCCCCGTCTTTACCCTATCTGGGGTTACCTCCCCAACAAATTCAAACAATTCAAACAATTGTAATGAGTTTTTGGTTCTGTTTATCAACATAAACCAAATCTCAAAATAAAAATTATATTTTTATTCATTTTTAAGATCTATTTAATAGTTAAATAAAATAGCCCTTTAGTTATTTAAAATAGGGTTTGGTTTATTTAATAAAATCTTCATTTTAAACCCAAACACTTTCAAAACCAATTCAGTAGGTTTTATTTGGGAAATATAGAATACTTGGAAACTTGTTTTAAAACAAAATAACATTTTATATTAGAGTCCATTATTAATTAAATATAATAGATTTTCATTATTAAATCAAATAGGATTTGTTTTATTGAGATATTCATTTTGAAATCTAAAATAAAACCAAAACACTTCAGTAGGTTTTAATTAAGAAAATAAAATACTTAGAAAACTTATTTAAAATAATTTAATAAGTTTTGATATTTTAATTAAAATGGTAAAACCTTTTATTTAAATAAAGTTGGATATTAAATCCTTATTATTTTATTTAAATAAACCTTTGCTAATTTTATTTAAAATAAAATGTTTTAATTCCAAAGCTTGGCCAAGGTTTAATTTGGCTTTATAAAATATTCTTTATTTATAAACTTCTATTTCATTTGAAAACAATCATTTCATTTAATTGTTTCAAATTAGTATTTCCAAATGTTTTTATTTTTCCTTTTATTAAATGTTTATCTTTTTAAATCTCTTTAGGATTTTATTTAATTCAAATGGGTTTGAAGTTCCAATTGAATTCAAAAAGTTTCTTGTGGCTCTGAAAATCAAACAAAGTTTTATTTTATTCATTTATTTTCACATTACAAGATTTTGGAAAATCTTGGGATGTGACAGGCTACCACCCTTAAAATAAATCTCGTCCCGAGATTTGGGGAGGCTAGGGTTACAAGCAAGTTCAAAACAACTAGGGTACTACCACCCTTAAAATTTTCAAACAAAAATTACACATTGTCCTTCTTGGGATCCTGGGGAAAACTTCTCTAAGCAATCTTTTGCATTGCGCCCTTGATTTCCATTCTTGACTCATGGGCCAAGGTTGAGTTTCTCCATGGGCTTGTTCAACCATTTCTTCATCTTTTCTGGACAGTTGCTTGCATAATGTCCTGGATTCTTGCAGTTGAAACAATGAATGTCCTTGAGTTCTTCACGTAGCTCTTGTGGACAAGTTGCTACATAGTGGCCTAGCTCTCTGCAGTTGTTGCACACTACTTGGCCAATCTCTTTATTTTTCTTGTTCTCTGGGCACTCACTGGAATAGTGTCCCATTTCTTTACATCTACGACATTGCACAAGGTTCATGTCTGGTCTTGGTTTCTTGGGTTTCCTTGATCCTTTGAATTGGGTTGTCTTGTTTGGAGGTATAAGTGGTCCTTTTCCTTTGGTAGATTTGGATCCTTCTTGTTTCCATTGTTCCATCATGGAGTAGATGGGGCATTGGATAGGGGTATGGTCATTTCCTTCACAAAGGTAACAAGTAGCTTGAGAGGTGGGACATTGTCCAACAGGATGATTTTCTTCACAGTTAGGGCATTGACCTTCATGCTCCTTGGAAGTATGATCCTTCTCTCCACAAATAATGCAAGCTGGGGCTCCATCTAGAATAACATTCTTGTCATCCTTGTTGTCATAAACTCTTTTGGGATATGTTTCTTCCATGTTGATCATTTGATTAGTCACCTTAAGCATCAGTTGGGATTGTTCCTCCAAAAACCTTTGTAGTGTTGGATCTTTATCATTATTGTTGGCTATGAACTGAGCTGTCAGTTGGTTTAACTGGTGTTGGGTTGCTATGAGCTCTTTCATGCTGTCATCTTGGTTGGTGTTGATGTCATCAACCTTGGAGTCTTTTGGAGTATTCATCTGTTTGGGTTGAAGGGAGATTAGAATAGGCAAGATATTTCTAAGGAATTATTTCTAATCACACACATCACAATTCACACAAACAATGTGCAAGCATTCACAAACAACTTTTCACTCAAACAACAAAGTTCAAGCACATTTTTAGGCAATAAAATATTTTTGTTACTCCACATAAGTTGGTGTGTTTGACTTAACTAAAATATGGTGGTCCATCTATATGGTTCACTTGTTATCTTTCCATCCTTTCTTGATTCTTCGTGTATGAGATCATGGTTCCTTGAGAAAAACTCTTGGTCACAATACTTTCAAAGTTTGTTGATGGCTCCTTCTTATTTTGCATTCCCTTAGTCTCTAAATCTTGAGTAAGATTTCCTTGTTTCACTTGTAGTCCTTAGTAGTATCCAAGTTGGAAATCCTTGGTGAATATGCTGAAGATGTTGAAGTCATTAGAGTTGAAGATGTTGAAGTCATTAGAGTTGAAGTAGTCCTTTGCATATGGTGTAGTCTTGGGTCATGGGGTAGGTTTTTCCATCAAGTTTAAATAGAAGAGAAGTAGAGTTGAAACCAAAATGGTTGAGGAAAGAGTTTACAAGTGTTTTTGTAAATAAGTTTTTGAACAAATACAACTCCTATTTTTCTAAGGGGTTTTGTCCAATCCTAGGTTTACAAATCCTACAGGAAACACAATGCTCTGATACCATCTGTAGAGGTCTCAACCTGATAAGGTAGATTCCTCCAGTGTTTACAATGCTAGTCCCTGGATCAATAGCTAGCATCCACAGTTGAGATGTAATATCAAGATACAAAGGTCATAACATAACTTTATAACCAGGAATAACATAATTTTATTACATCATACATAGCTCATTTGGCTATTACATTACATTGCAGCGGAATAACTATAGTCATGGGTCCTTCATCTTCAAAGTGCCACAGGCAGATGTTGCTTGTAGACTTTGTAATCCTATTCAAACAATCTTCACTAAAATCAATCAAACCTGCAACATTACAAGTTACAGCCACAAGGGTCAATACATTTGAATTGTATTGGCAAGTGATACTATGGTAGTATAGTGGAGTCTATCTTCTATATGCATTTGGCTAAGTGGATCTCAGGCTTGCATTGCTCAAAATAGATTTTTCTTATCATTTTGAAAATACTAAGTTTTGCTTAACAAAATCATTTTTCTCAATCAAAGATTGAAGATCCTTTCCAAGGCATCTATCAACCAAATATTTAAGATATCAAACAACCCTTGTTCAAACCACAAGTTTTTAACTTTAGAAATTGGAATGATGAGATTCTTGATTGCTTCCATGTCTTGATGCTCAAATTGTCCTTTACCAGGGACATGGCTAAGTACTTAGATTTTACACTCTGCAGAGGTGGTGCACTTTCCCCACAAGACTTGGTTTCCGAAGACAAGATCTTTCAGAAGCCTTCCCTTAGACCAAAATGGACGCGCTCCAACCTATCAAACACTACCACCCACTGTCCATATGGCTAAGTTCTTGCAACCTATATGATCATGGTAGAGCCCATATTGCCAAGTGGTTGCACTTGAAGCTTCTCAACATTTGACATCTCAAATCCCTTTGTTTCCTGGGTGGCCATCCACAAGTGAGATACACAAGGTTCACCAGTCCCCTGGCCTTGTGTAACCACTCAACATAACCCAATCCTTCCATTCCACCCAGGTGATTCATTAACTTAGTTGTTTTATTAAACAAAACATAAGTCCTCAGACTTAGAATATTTTTCCATAGTGTGAATATATTTTCCACCCATGTTTTCTATTAGCTAGGCTAAGCTTGGTAGTAATAGGAAACTTAACTTAGGAAATCCTACTAAGGATTCATCTACTAGGTTCTACTATAGCAAGGTCTATACTTAGCAAAATCCATGCAAGTTTTACTTAGCAAAAACACTAATGCATAGAGAAAGTAATAGGGTAGAAAGTATGAAGCGTCACTTGCCTTTTTGGTAGAGTATAGGTTCACTTCTTGATCTTTGCAACAATCACACTCTTCAAGTCACTAAAAATCAATCAAGCAAGGCACAAACTCAATCTACCAATCAAGCAAAACAACACACATAAATAACAAAGTCAAAGAAATGCATGCAAGCATGCCAAGCTTTGTTTTGTTTGAAAAAGTGGTTCCTAATGGGTCATAGACATTTGGGTACATCTAATGGTCATTTTCTAAAGTGGCCAAGTCATTTGCAAAAGGTTTCACTTTAAAACCATTTTCAAAACAAAGTGTTATTTTATGTGGTGTAGAAATATTTTTTACTAAGGCATTAGCCTATAGGGTTCACCAAATGAGTTGCTATTGCAAAACTTGGTGTTTGGGTCAGTAGGTTTGGTCCAAAACATTTTCTCAAAGTTTTCCATTTAAAACCATTTTCATAAACAAAACAATAGAATAGTTTTGTTTGGCTAGAAATGGACTAAACTAATTAATCCATTCTAAACCTTTCCAAATTCATTTTCCAAAACATGGGTTGGTTCCTAGGGTCAGTAAGGTCACAACAAACCATTTTGCAAAGGTTTTAACCCTAAAATCATTTTTAAACAATTTTTCTAATCTAAACAAGCAATCAAATGTTTCTGCATAATCAACCAATCTAACAAATACTATTTGCTAAACTAAAGGCAGGGTTGGTTAGGTCTTGCTCTCCTGAATCCAACGACATAAAATTTGTAATTTTTGGACGTGTGGATCCAAAGATACAAGGGTTTAAAATTCACAAACAAATCTGTTTTCAAATCTGATTTTAGATCTAATATAGGCCACGCGTCGCGTCGTGATTGGCCGATACCGGTTCGTCTGGATCGCGTGCTGCGGACCGCAGGATCTAGTTTGATCGCACGGCATAGGGCGCGTACCCTTTCGCTGTTAAGTGAGACTATCGTGAGTGTCAGATCTTGATCGGACGGCTGTGGGGTGCTCGACCATAGACCAGCGGCGCTGCGGCGGCTGCTGGCGGCGGAGCGACCAGACGGTGGCGGCGCCAGTGAAATAGGAAGCGAGGTAGAATAAGGAGATGCTCACCAGAATCGCGGGATCGTGGTGAAGCTCAAGGTACTCGCGAGAAGGCAAGGGGCGCACGGGTGTCGTCGGAATTCCTCACCGGAGATGCTCTGGTTCTCGGTTGCGGTCAGACGCTGTCAGGGGCGAGGCTACAGGGTTCGCCGAAGCAAGGCAGAGGGTGTGTTAGACGCAGACGGAGCTGGAGATGATGTGAGCTTCCATGGAAAAGCTAGGGGCAGTCGAGGCTTACCGGGGAAGTTTGACGGAGACGAGACATACGGCGGCGCTGCAGGTCATCGTCGAAGTCGAGGTTACAGGGCACCCGCGGTTGAACGGAAGGCACGGGCAGAAGCTCCAGGGGCTGGGGAGTGTGTGTGCTTGGTCAATGAGGCAAGGGGAGGTCTGGTTTCGACGGAATCGTCACCGGAAAATCATCGGACAGTGGGCGGTGTGCGGCGCAATTCGTCCAGCCTGGGGGCAGAGAGAGGGAGTGGTCTGGGGTAAATGGAGGAGAAGGCGCTGGCGCTTAAAACAGCGTGGTTGCAGGAGGAATTAACTGCGGTGTTAACTCGAATTGATCCTCGCGAATTCATCGCAGAAACGGAAGAGAGGAACTGGTCTGCGAGTGAGGGGTGAAGGAGACGATGAACAGGGAAAATGGGCCTACCAGTCAGTGGGAATAGGAGAGAGGGGGAGGTCCACCGGTCAGTTGCTTAACGGGTTCTTTCTGCGGTGAAGAAAAACGTTTTGGGAGCGTGGGTGAAAACGACGAATAAGCGAGTGGGTCCGCTTGGCAGTGAAAGAAAGGGAGTGGGGGTGGGGTCCAGTCGTCATTCTCTGTGCGGTTAAGTTTCTAAGTGAGAAAATAATGCTTCGGGGAGGAGAGCAGGTGGGCTAGGTGGGCTGCTGTTGGGCTAGTTGGGCCAGATGGTGGGCTGTTCTATTTTTTTCTGTCTAAATCTTTTTCTATTTCTAAATCTATTTTTCTGATTTGAATTTCATCCAACTATTCAAGCATTCAAATAATTCAAACAATTCAAACAATTGTAATGAGTTTTTGGTTCTGTTTATCAACATAAACCAAATCTCAAAATAAAAATTATATTTTTATTCATTTTTAAGATCTATTTAATACTTAAATAAAATAGCCCTTTAGTTATTTAAAATAGGGTTTGATTTATTTAATAAAATCTTCATTTGAAATCCAAACACTTTCAAAACCAATTCAGTAGGTTTTATTTGGGAAATATAGAATACTTGGAAACTTGTTTTAAAACAAAATAACATTTTATTTTAGAGTCCATTATTAATTAAATATAATAGACTTTCATTATTAAATCAAATAGGATTTGTTTTATTGAGATATTCATTTTGAAATCTAAAATAAAACCAAAACACTTCAGTAGGTTTTAATTAAGAAAATAAAATACATAGAAAACTTATTTAAAATAATTTAATAAGTTTTGATATTTTAATTAAAATGGTAAAACCTTTTATTTAAATAAAGTTGGATATTAAATCCTTATTATTTTATTTAAATAAACCTTTGCTAATTTTATATAAAATAAAATGTTTTAATTCCAAAGCTTGGCCAAGGTTTAATTTGGCTTTATAAAATATTCTTTATTTATAAACTTCTATTTCATTTGAAAACAATCTTTTCATTTAATTGTTTCAAATTAGTATTTCCAAATGTTTTTATTTTTCCTTTTATTAAATGTTTATCTTTTTAAATCTCTTTAGGATTTTATTTAATTCAAATGGGTTTGAAGTTCCAATTGAATTCAAAAAGTTTCTTCTGGCTCTGAAAATCAAACAAAGTTTTATTTTCTTCATTTATTTTCACATTACAAGATTTTGGAAAATCTTGGGATGTGACAGGCGTACCGCCCAAAGACTGAAGAACACTGAAGAACAAGGTCACCACCGGTACCTGGTCTGGTACTGGACCGGTAGTACCGCTTGCAAGCGGTACTACCGGTCATTTAATGCTCCAACGGCCATATTTTGCCCAACCCTATAAATAGCTTTGCCCCCTTGACTTTTAGTCAAACTTCTTTCTCCTCTTTGGATCTAAAGCTTTGCCCCTATTTGCCTTACTCCTTAAGCTTGATTTCTATCATCCCTCCATTGATTCTTGCATATATTTGAGGGGTAGTTGGAGGAGATCTAGATCTACGTTTTGACCAAACCAAAACATCTCTTTGTGAGTGTATCTTTGGGGATCTAGATTTTGGGGGATTTTGTGTCTCTCTTTGATTCCTCCTCTCTTGTTCCCCCAATAGCTTTAGTAGCTTTGTTGTAACTTGAGAGTGAGGGATTTGAGCATCTTTGTGGTGTTCTTGCCATTTGCATTTGGTGCATCGGTTTGAGTTCTCCTCAAAGAATTTGATATGATTTACTCATTGGAGCTTGTCCCTCTTGGGTTCTTGGAACCCTAGACGGTTTGTGGCCTTGGTGGCATTGTGTCCTTTTGTGGCATTTGTTGGGAGCCTCCAATTAAGTTGTGGAGTTGTGCCCCAACCTTGTGAGAGGTTCCGGTTGCCACCGACAAGTGCACCGATAGTGGAAGCGTGGATCGATCCCATTGGGGTGAGATTCACCGGAGAATAAGGGAGGCCTTTTGTGGCGTTGGTGGTTTGATACCACCCCCTCTCCAAACGAGACGTACTCCATGTTGGGAGGAACTCGGTAAAATATCGGTGTCCCCGCGTGCCTCGGTTATCTCTATACCCGAGCCCTTTACTTATGCACTTTACATTGTGATAGCCTTCGTGCTTGAAGTAATATATATCTTGCTATCACTTTGTTGCTTGTTTTTCTTAGCATAAGTTGTTGGTGCACATAGGTGAACCTTAGTTGATTCTAGGTTGTGCTTAACAAAGTAAACACTAGTTTTATTCCGCCTTTGTTGAGCCACTCTAGGAAAAGTTTTAATCGCCTATCCCCCCCCTCTAGGCGACATCTGTATCCTTTCAATTGGTATCAGAGCCCGGTCTCTCATTTTAGGCTTCACCGCCTTGAGAGTAAAGATGTCGGCTAGAGGATTTGTGCACAATCACATGTTCATATTAGATGGCACAAATTATGATATATGGAAAAATCGCATGCTCATTCATTTTAGGGACATGGACCCAAATTTGGAGCGTATTGTAGATATAGGTATTTCTCCTCCTATGGATTTCAAAAATCTATCTTGTGAGGATGAGAAAAACTTATATCTCGATGCTCAAGCTTCTAATGTGCTTGTTAATGCTTTGAGCTATGTAGTTACCTCTTCAATCATTCCTTTTTGGAGCGCTCATGAGTTATGGACAACTTCAAGATAAATATGTTGTGTCCAACATTATTGAGGACGATTGTGTTGCTTCCACTTCCGGTCGAGATGAGTTCTCATCCTCTACCACTTCACCAACATGTGACTTTTCACAAGGTAATGATATGGTGAGTGGTGATAGAAATTGCAATTTGGATAGTGTGCTTACTATTTGTAATCCCTCATCTCTATCTAGTTGCAATGATCTATCTTTGGACTTTAACACTTCTAACACTACAAACTCCTTACATGCTTGTGTTAATAGTCCTTGCATATCATGTAGAAATGACTCGAATAGATCTCATGATGATATGCTTGTGTTGTCTTGTTGCCATGATAAAAATGCTTCCATTTCCTCTAGTGCTTGTGTTGCTAACCATGTAGAGGAAACCGAAGATTCTATGGGCCAAGACATGGTTTTGAATGAAGCCACAAATGCAATCTCATCTTCAACTTCTTCCGGTACCCACCTATGCCTTATGGCTAGGGATTCTAAGTTAACTCCTACTTTGGAACCCATTACCTCTTGTGATGAGGAGGATGTGGATAATGTGGAAGAAGAGCTTGATATTGATGATTTATATGAGAAGGGTGAGATTGTTTATCGTGCCCTTGTTAAAAATGATATTGCTTGTTCTAACTTTGTTGAAGTCTTGGACTTTGCTATTAAGAGCAAAGATAATATTGATAAGTTAGAAACACAAATTGAGGTGCATGATAACAATGTTGATAAAATGTGTAGTCTTGAGCGTGAGTATGCTAATATAATTGCAAACCTAAATAAAGATCTGGAAGAGGAACAAACCACCAAGGAATCTCTTGTGGAGACCTTTGCTTTAGATCTATCTAGAGTAAAGGAGTCTCATGATAGATATCTTGAGGTGGCAACTGATCTCAAACATAAAAATGACGAGACTCAAGTTGCTTATGCTAAACTCCTTGAGGATTTTGAGCACCTCAAAAATGGCTCTAGGGTCATAAAGGGTGAGCTCATCAAACTCACCGAGTCACGTGAGCAACTTAAAGCCTCATATTCAAAACAGCTTGACAAGTTGCCCTCACCTCTTGCTAATAATAATGATGATTGTGCTACTAACTCTATTTCTTGTGAAGCATCTATTTTGGAGGAGAATGTTGAGCTAAAGGCTCAACTTGTGTTGCTAACTAGCAACTATGGGAAATTAGAAGAAAGTCATGTTAAGCTCTCAAGCTCGCATGAGGATCTTCTAGTCTCCCATGGTAGGCTAAAGTTAGCTCATGAGGCCATTATGTCAAAGGTAACATCTAGTGGGCCTCATGTGGACATTAGCACTATATCTACTCCAAATGTTATATTGCCATGTGCCAGTCCTTGTAATTCATCCTCTCACAACCATGCTATATCTCATGATGAATTACACTCCATGCCTTGTTGCTCTAACAATGTAGCATCTACTTCCTCTTGTACTTGTGTTGAAACTAACCATGTAGAGGAAATCAAAGAGCTCAAGGCTCAAGTCACTTCTTTGAAGAATGACTTGAAAAAGGGTCATCAAGGGAAGGCCGCACTAAACAAAATATTGAGTGTGCAAAAATCCCCCAATGACAAGAGTGGGCTTGGATTCAACTCCAATGTCAAGAACAATTCCACTATCAAGTTGAAGCACAAGGACAAGAAGAAGAATGGCCAAGATCAAGTCAAGAATCCGGCCAACATTGTTTGCTTCAAGTGCAAGGAAGAAGGGCATCATGTCAAACATTGCCCATTAAAGAAGAAGTCCCTTGGCAAGAAGCAACAAGGGAAGTGGCCTCAAGCTCCACATATTGTTCGAGATGGGCCTCCTCCCAAGAAGACTCAAGCTCTTCCATGCTTTTGTAATGTTGTGTTTTCCACCTAATTATCTTGAGGTATCAAATGTATTTGTGTATGATTAGGTGGCACACCATGTATGTGTGGTTCTTGTATTGTTTGAGCCTTGCTTGGTTATATTTGGTATCTTATTTGGCTCTTGTGAGAGATTAATGGATTATCCCATTTTGGGGGAGTGTTATGCTTGGGCATTCCATAATCCTAAAATTGTGTGTACATGAGAAATACCACCTAGTATTTATATTGGATTATTGTCTAGTCTCTATGTGGTACAATTCTCATGATAAATTTAAGTTTTATAATGTCCATTAATTATCTCTATTTGTATTTATTTTGCCTCGTGTTGGTTTTATGGTAGTGTCACATTATGGGGGAGTCATATGCTTAGTGCATATTACAATCCTAGAAAATGTGAATATTCGAGGTTGTGTCACTTAGAATTGATATTGATAATTATCTAGCACCTATGTGACACATTTGCTCATACAAGTTTCAATTTGCTTGAATGCCTTTATTGATCTTATGTTGGATCTTGTATATGAGAGTGGTTCTTGGTATGTGTTTCCTCATATTTAGATATATATATCCTCATGGAAACCATTTGCTTCAAGTTACTCTAATCACTAGTGATTGTGTGACTATTGGAAGCTACCAAGAATCGTGTTCGAAGTATCATGCTCAATTCTTATATTTAGTTATATGCTTCTTGTTGTGACTATGATCTTGGATATCCATGCAAGCTACCTTGGGAAAATTATTCCCAATATTTCTTGTCCTTGGACAATGAGTACCCACCTTATGGTAGAACTTATTGATCATATTCACTTTGGCCCTTGCTTAATTTTATCCTATCTTTGGCCAAGAAAATGTTTTGTGTTGTCTCCCAATCCTTCCTTGTTTCTTGTGGATCTTCTTATTTTATTGATATCCTCTTGTGTTTTACTTATTGTAGGTACTAGTGATGATCCCATTTGTGTGCATTTTGCATTTAAAAGGAAAATCCTACATAATGCACTATCTATGGGGGATCTCTCCTATATTATTTAGAACACTCATATTTTTGCTTCTTTGTTTGGTCCATATCGGGTTTTATGTGCTTGGAACCTCAATCTTTTTGTTTTGGTATTTGTGCCATCATGAGAAGTTTGGGGAGTTTGGTTTATTGTTGCAACATTTCTCCTTTTGGGAGTTGGTTTTGTCTCATTCCTTGCTTCTTGATTTGACCATTTTAGAATGAGATAAATCCTTGAGCACTTTTATTTCTATCTATTTTTTTGCTCTTTTGATCTTAGCCTAGTTCATTTGTTGAACTTGTGATCGTTCATGTGTTGAATTGTTTTTTGATACAATTTGGACACCACATGTCTTGTCACACTCTTGTGTGTGCCATCTCGGTTTACTTGGTGTTTTTGTTCAAATTGTATCTCCTTTTTGGTTCTTGAAAGCTTTATGCATGCATATTTACTATGTGATTATATTATGGCATGCTTGCTTTCTTTGATCCAATATATATGGGAAACTCCACCAATTCCCATCGGCTAAGTTGTGCATGAAATTCAATTTCATATCAATGTGCACTTAATTATGTGGAGTCTCTCCTATGTATTATAGTTTCTCTAACTACTTTGGACCCAATAAGTTTGGGGACCATTTTGTACTTAATTTTGTTTTAGGTACATTGGAGATATATTGGATGCTTGTATTTCAATTTTGAAGAAGTGGTGCATACATGAAAAGTTGAGTCAAGCTAGAGGATGATCAACGAATTCATATACTCTACATCCTACCAATTATATCTCGGTAACAAGTATCTCTTTATCATGCTCATATATCTTGATTCCAACCGTTAGTCGGTTGCCTTCTAGCATGAATTCATGTATTTGTAATTGTTGTAGTTCTAGCCATGGTCTTAATAGAACTCTCTATTGTAAATGTGTATAAGTTGAGATGAGTACATATAATTGGGACTATACAAAATCATGCATATGATCCTCCAATCCCAAATATGTCAATCTAGCAATTTTATTGCCTATCATTTCATCAACTTCTCTCATATGCAATAGTGAGATTTTTGCTAGTCTATTCTATCTTATGATACTTGTTGCCTTTCTCCATATATTCCAACTTTCTCCGTTTCCCTTGGTGATAGTTGTAATATATGTAGTGTGTTGGTGTTTGAAGCTCATTAATGTACAATAAGATATATGTGAGCCCTTGGCCATGCTTTGAAGCTAGAAACTTATTGATATATGTTATGACTTCATTTTTGCCTTTCATGTGCTTTCTTGTATAATCTTCATGATGTGTGCATTTTTCTTCTTTGGAATATGTCTTTGTGATATTTTCCACTTAGAGACATATACTGTCACATTCCAAGATTTTCCAAATCTTGTAATGTGAAAATAAATGAATAAAATAAAACTTTGTTTAATTTTCAGGGCCAGAAGAAACTTTTTGAATTCAATTGGAACTTCAAACCCATTTGAATTAAATAAAACCCTAAAGGGATTTAGAAAGATAAACATTTAATAAAAGGAAAATAGAATATTTTGGAAATACTATTTTGGATCATTTAAATAAAAGATTTGGTATTAAAAAGAAAAGTTGAATTTATGAATAAAGAATATTTTATAAAGCCAAAATAGACCTTGACCAAACTTTGGGATTAAAACATTAAGTTTGAATGAAGATAGCAAAGGCTTATTTAAATAAATTAATAAGAATTTAATATCCCAGTTTTATTTAAATAAACAGTCTTACCATTTCAAATTAAAACCACAAAACTTGTTAATAAGTTTCCAACTATTTTATGTTCTCAAATAAAACCTACAAAAATGTTTTAATTTTATTTTGATTTCAAAATAAATATTCTAATAAAACAAATCCTAATTGAAGTAAATGAAAAGGGCCCATCTTATTAAATTGTTTAATGGACCACAAATAAGGTTGTTAATTCATTTTAAACAAGTTTCCAAATAATCTTTATTTCCAAATAAAACCTGCTGACCATGTTTTAAAAATATTTGGAATTCAAAGGGAGATTCTATTAATTAAATCAAACCCTATTTTATTATATAATTAATGAACCATTTTATTTAATTAAAGAATGATTCAATAAAAAAAATTATTATTTTATTATGGAAATTGGGTTTATGCTGACAAACAGAACCAAGTTCAAATTGTGAAGTGTGGGTTATTTGAATTGGATTGGTTGATATTTGTTTGTTTGAAAATTCAAAACAGAATTCAGAAATAGAAAAGAAAAAGTTACTGAATAAAAAAAAATGGATTTGATTCCAGCCCAGCCGGCCAAGCCCAGGAAGCCCACCAACCAGCCCAGCTCCTCATTCCGCAGGAAAACATTTCACCCCTCACATCCGACCCACACAGAGACCGATAGTGGGCCTCCTCCTCGTTCCTTTTCCCACTGACAGGTAGACCCCACCGCTCCTGTTCGTCGTCCTCACCCGCGCGACCCCTTCTTCCCCAAACCGCGCTGCCGTTCCCTGTCATCAATCCGCACGCTTAATTCTTCATAATGGCTGCGTTAATCTCGCCTCTGACCTTGCGTACTTAAGCGCCAGCACCTTCCCCTCCTTTTCCCTCTGTCGCCACTCCCTCTTTGCCCCTAGGCTGTCGCAAATCACTCCTGCACCGCCGCTGCTCCGACGAGCTTCCATCTCCAATCCCAGCCAGTACACGCCACCCCTGCCTTCTAGAGCGCCCTAGCAGTTTCCCCACTCCCAGACAATCCTCCCGGTGCTTTTCGTTCGACCGCGGGCGCCCCAGAGAGTCGACTAAGACAAACTCCGACAGCGCCGCCGTCTGTTTCTACTCCGACAACGACTTCCAGGTGAACCAGACCGCCCCGACCCCTCTCGTTCACGCACACAGCATCGCCTTAATCTTGCGCACCTGACCATACTCCTGTCTTACCTCCGCGTGATCTACAGCGTCGCCTTCAACCGCGGACAGAGCCAACCGACGCCGACGAAGTCTCCGGCGACCAATCGCCACCGTTCCCGTGCGCCCCCTGCTTCGTCGACCACACGTTGAGCTTCCCCAGTCTTCTGCGATCTCGGTGATCACCCCCTCCATCTTCCTTGCTTCCTAGAACCACCGCGAGCACCTCGTCTGGCCGTCACCGCCGTCCACCGCCGCGCAGCGCCGCCAGTTGATGGTTGATTGATTTCGCCTGTTAGATCTAGATCGTAAGGCTATAATAGAACATAAGCGAAGGGGTATCGTTTGCCTCTGCGCCGCTCGATCTAAATGAGATCCTACGGTCTGCAGCACGCAATCCAGACGAACCGGTATCGGCCAATCCCGAAGCGACGCGTGGCCAGTCTATTTGAAAACAGAAGTTTGAAATCTGATTTAGGTGTGATTTTCAAACCCTTATAACTTTCAAACCACACGTCCAAAAATTACAAATTTTATGTCATTGGATTCAGGAGAGCAAGACCTAAACAACTATGGCCTTAGTTTGGAAAATAGTATCTGTTTGTTTGCCTGTTTTTGCAGATTCATATATGAGCTTATTTAGAGTAGGAAAAATGATTAAAATTGATTTTAGGGTTAGATCTTTTTGCAAATTGGTATGTTGTGACCTTACTGACCCTAGGAACCAACCCTTGGTGTTAAAAATGATTTTGGTAAAATTTAGGTTGAATTATTTAAACTTCGCCATTTTCTAGCCAAATAAAATTATTGATTTTATTATGGAAATGTTTATGCAAGGAAAACTTTGGAAAAATGTTTTGGGACCAAACTTACTGACCCAAAACACCAAGTTTTGCCAAAAGCAACTCATTTGGTGAAAAACATAAAGTTTTGCTTTGATAAAAATAATTTTCACCACATATAATGATGAATGGATTTTAAAATGGTCTTGAGATAAAACCCATTTGCAAATGACTTTTCCATTTTGGTAAATGACCAATTTGGAACCTTACAAAGTTATAAACCTAGTAGAGACCAACCTTACAATAAAACCCTCCTTTGCATGACTTAGGTTCCATTGCCTTGTGAGTGTGAAATTGTTTGTTTGACTTTGGGTTGGAATGTTAGTTGATTTTGTGTTTGCTTGATTGTAGTAAATTTAGCAAAAGGGTGAGACTAGCAAGATCAAGGAGTAAACCACCATTCCCTACCAAAAAGGCAAGTTACACTATCATACAAAAGTCCTACTATTTTCATTATACTTAGTGCAATTTCGAAAACATGCATGAAAAGATATTTCTATACTTATGCTATGCTAAATCCTAATAGGATTCCCTATACACTCCTTAGTGAAAATAATGTAGTTGTACATGCTTAGCCATGCCTTATTTTGAAAAGAGATACATGTTGAGATTTTACAAAGGTTGAGAAAAGGACTTGTGTTTTACATAATAAAACAAGGACTCAATGAACCACCTAGGTGGTGGATACTTTAAGTTTTGGAGAAGGTGGCAACAAAAGGGACCATGTATATGGGGATCACTTTGTGTTGTGCTCCAAAAGAAAACCACCTAGGAAACTTAGAGATTGAACATGTTTCTCCAATTGTGGCTTTCGTGTGCATCCACATGCTATTATGGCTCTGGCTTAGTCAACTACATTAGGAAGACCCATTCATTGTCTTTAGTTACCGGACATGGGGATCTGGAATGCTTCATGGGGGCTGAAGACAAGCTAGCAATGATGTATGGGAGGACCTTTTGGAAAGACTTCGTCACATTCTCAGTCTGCCAGTACTCCATCTTGGTGAGCACTAATCCAGTAGGCCACTGGTGGCAACAAGATGGGATTGTGTCATGTGGGTAAAGTGTACTCCTTCTGCAGAAGTTAATAAAACCTAAGTACTTAGCCGTGTCCCCGGTAATGGACAAAACTGAGAAACTAAAGTTTGAACCATGGGAGATCTCGACATTCCAATTTATAATATAAAAACTTGATGCACTTGGGGATACCAAGGAATTCAAAGAGATTTTGATAAGCTTGATGCACTTGGGGTTACCAAGGTTCTCAAGAGCATGATATACTTGGGGTTACCAAGGAACTCATGAGATTTTGATAAAACTTGTTGCACTTGGGGTTACCAAGTAGCTCAAGAGATTTATGACAAGGGCTTGAACACTTGTGTTTCTACCAAGGAGTTCAAGGAACTTGGAAAAAGGATTTGACAAAGACCAAAACCATTTTGAAAAGATAGGATAAATGTTGCTTTATGCAAATAAGCCTCAAACTCTACTTAGCCAAATATGCATGTAATGATAAGATCCACTCATAATATACAAAGTAGTGAAACTTGCCAATACAATTCAAATGTATTGACCCTTGTGGCTGTAACTTGTATGTTGCAGGTTTGATTGATTATAATGAAGATTGTTTGATTAGGATTACAAAGCCTACAACCAACATCTGCCTGTGGCATTTTAAAGATGAAGGACTCCATGATTATTATTATTCCGCTGCAATGTAATGTAATAGCTAAATGAGCTATGTTTGATGTAATAAACTTATGTTATTCATGGTCGTAAAGTTATGTTATGACCTTTGTTTCTTGATATTACATCTTAACTGTGGATGCTAGCTATTGATCCAGGGACTAGCATTATAAAACACAGGAGGGATCTACCTTATTAGGTTGAGACCCCTACAGATGGTATCAGAGCATTGTGTTGCCTGTAGAATTTGTAAACCTAGGATTGGACAAAAACCCTTAGAAAAATAGGAGTCGTATTTGTTCAAAAACTTATTACAAAACACTTGTAAACCCTTTCCTCAACCATTTTGGTTTCAACTCTACTTCTCTTCTACTTCAACTTTATGGAAAAACCAACCCCATGACCAAGGACTACACCATGTACAAAGTACTTCCTCAACTTCTTTAACTCTAATGACTTCAACATCTTCAACTCTAATGACTTCAGCATGTTCACCAAGGACTTCCAACATGGATACCACTAAGGACTACAAGTGAGACCAGGAAATCTTACTTAAGATTTAGAGACTGAGGAAATGTAAAATAAGAAGGAACCATCAACAACTTTGAAGTTTGGCAACCAAGATTTTATCCCAAGGAAACATGATCTCATGCAAGGAGAATCATGCATGATGGAAAGATCACAAGTGAACCATATAGATGGACCACCATATTCTAGTTAAGTCAAATACACCAACTTATGTGGTGTAACAAAAATATTTTGTTGGATAAGTATGTGCTTGAACCCTGCTGATTGAGTGCAAAGTTGTTTGTGAATGTTTGGATTTGTGATTGCATGCACATTGTTTGTGTGAATTGTGATGTGTGTGAATAGAAATGATTCCTTAGAAATATCTTGCCATTCTAATCCTCATTCAACCCAAACAGATGACTACTCCAAAGGACTCCAAGGTTGATGACATCAACACCAACCAAGTTGACAGCATAAAAGAGCTCATAGCAACCCAACACCAGTTGAACCAACTGACAACTCAGTTCATAGCCAACAATAGTAATAAGGATCCAGCACTACAAAGGTTTTTGGAGGAACAATCCCAACTAATGCTTAAGGTGACCAATTAGATGATCAGCATGGAAGAAAGCTATCCCAAAGGAGTTTATGATAACAAAGATGACAAGAATGTTATTCTAGATGGAGCCCCAGCTTGCATTATTTGTGGAGACAAGGATCATACTTCCAAGGAGCATGAAGGTCAATGCCCCAATTGTGAAGAAGAACATCCTGTTGGACAATGTCCTACCACTCAAGCTACTTGCTACCTATGTGAAGGAAGTGATCATATTCCTAACCAATGTCCTATCTACTCCATGGTGGAACAAAGGAAACAAGAAGGATCCAAGTCTACCAAAGGAAAAGGACCACTTATACCTCCAAACAAGACAACCCAATTCAAGGGACTAAAGAAATTTAAGAAACAAAAGCAAGACATGAGCCTTGCACAATGTCGTAAATGTAGGGAAATGGGACACTACTCTAGTGGATTCCCATAGAACAAGAAGAATAAAGAGATTGACCAAGTGTGGTGCAACAACTGCAAAGAACCAGGTCATTATGTAGCAACTTGCCCACAAGAACAACGCAAAGAACTCAAGGACATTCATTGTTTCAACTGCAAGAATCCAGGACATTATGCAAGCAACTGTCCAGAAAGGATGAAAAACAAGTTGAACAAGCCTATGGAGAAACTCAACCTTGGCCCATGAGTCAAGTATAAAACAAAGCAAAAGTTTACTTAGAGAAGTTTTCCAGGACCCAAGAAGGCCAATATGTAATTTTTGTTTGAAAATTTTAAGGGTGGTAGTACCCTAGTTGTTTTGAATTTTGCTTGTAACCCAGCCTTCCCAAATCTCGGGACGAGATTTATTTTTAAGGGTGGTAGCCTGTCACATTCCAAGATTTTCCAAATCTTGTAATGTGAAAATAAATGAATAAAATAAAACTTTGTTTAATTTTCAGGGCCAGAAGAAACTTTTTGAATTCAATTGGAACTTCAAACCCATTTGAATTAAATAAAACCCTAAAGGGATTTAGAAAGATAAACATTTAATAAAAGGAAAATAAAATATTTTGGAAATACTATTTTGGATCATTTAAATAAAAGATTTGGTATTAAAAAGAAAAGTTGAATTTATGAATAAAGAATATTTTATAAAGCCAAAATAGAACTTGACCAAACTTTGGTATTAAAACATTAAGTTTGAATGAAGATAGCAAAGGATTATTTAAATAAATTAATAAGAATTTAATATCCCAGTTTTATTTAAATAAACAGTCTTACCATTTCAAATTAAAACCACAAAACTTGTTAATAAGTTTACAAGTATTTTATGTTCTCAAATAAAACCTACAAAAATGTTTTAATTTTATTTTGATTTCAAAATAAATATTCTAATAAAACAAATCCTAATTGAAGTAAATGAAAAGGGCCCATCTTATTAAATTGTTTAATAGACCACAAATAAGGTTGTTAATTCATTTTAAACAAGTTTCCAAATAATCTTTATTTCCAAATAAAACCTGCTGACCATGTTTTAAAAATATTTGGAATTCAAAGGGAGATTCTATTAATTAAATCAAACCCTATTTTATTATATAATTAATGAACCATTTTATTTAATTAAAGAATGATTCAATAAAAAAATTTATTATTTTATTATGGAAATTGGGTTTATGCTGACAAACAGAACCAAGTTCAAATTGTGAAGTGTGGGTTATTTGAATTGGATTGGTTGATATTTGTTTGTTTGAAAATTCAAAACAGAATTCAGAAATAGAAAAGAAAAAGTTACTGAATAAAAAAAATGGATTTGATTCCAGCCCAGCCGGCCAAGCCCAGGAAGCCCACCAACCAGCCCAGCTCCTCATTCCGCAGGAAAACATTTCACCCCTCACATTCGACCCACACAGAGACCGACAGTGGGCCTCCTCCTTGTTCCTTTTCCCACTGACAGGTAGACCCCACCGCTCATGTTCGTCGTCCTCACCCGCGCGACCCCTTCTTCCCCAAACCGCGCTGCCGTTCCCTGTCATCAATCCACACGCTTAATTCTTCATAATGGCTGCGTTAATCTCGCCTCTGACCTTGCGTACTTAAGCGCCAGCACCTTCCCCTCCTTTTCCCTCTATCGCCACTCCCTCTTTGCCCCTAGGCTGTCGCCAATCACTCCTGCACCGCCGCTGCTCCGACGAGCTTCCATCTCCAATCCCAGCCAGTACACGCCACCCCTGCCTTCTAGAGCGCCCTAGCAGTTTCCCCACTCCCAGACAATCCTCCCGGTGCTTTTCGTTCGACCGCGGGCGCCCCAGAGAGTCGACTAAGACAAATTCCGACAGCGCCGCCGTCTGTTTCTACTCCGACGAGGACTTCCAGGTGAACCAGACCGCCCCGACCCCTCTCGTTCATGCACACAGCATCGCCTTACTCTTGCGCACCTGACCATACTCCTGTCTTACCTCCGCGTGATCTACAGCGTCGCCTTCAACCGCGGACAGAGCCACCCGACGCCGACGAAGTCTCCGGCGAGCAATCGCCACCGTTCCCGTGCGCCCCCTGCTTCGTCGACCACACGTTGAGCTTCCCCAGCCTTCTGCGATCTCGGTGAGTACCCCCTCCATCTTCCTTGCTTCCTAGAACCACCGCGAGCACCTCGTCTGGCCGTCACCGCCGTCCACCGCCGCGCAGCGCCGCCAGTTGATGGTTGATTGATTTCGTCCGTTAGATCTAGATCGTAAGGCTGTAATAGAACATAAGCGAAGGGGTATCGTTTGCCTCTGCGCCGCTCGATCTAAATGAGATCCTACGGTCTGCAGCACGCAATCCAGACGAACCGGTATCGGCCAATCCCGAAGCGACGCGTGGCCAGTCTATTTGAAAACAGAAGTTTGAAATCTGATTTAGGTGTGATTTTCAAACCCTTATAACTTTCAAACCACACGTCCAAAAATTACAAATTTTATGTCGTTGGATTCAGGAGAGCAAGACCTAAACAACTATGGCCTTAGTTTGGAAAATAGTATCTCTTTGTTTGCATGTTTTTGCAGATTCATATATGAGCTTATTTAGAGTAGGAAAAATGATTAAAATTGATTTTAGGGTTAGATCTTTTTGCAAATTGGTATGTTGTGACCTTACTGACCCTAGGAACCAACCCTTGGTGTTAAAAATGATTTTGGTAAAATTTAGGTTGAATTATTTAAACTTAGCCATTTTCTAGCCAAATAAAATTATTGATTTTATTATGGAAATGTTTATGCAAGGAAAACTTTGGAAAAATGTTTTGGGACCAAACTTACTGACCCAAAACACCAAGTTTTGCCAAAAGCAACTCATTTGGTGAAAAACATAAAGTTTTGCTTTGATAAAAATAATTTTCACCACATATAATGATGAATGGATTTTAAAATGGTCTTGAGATAAAACCCATTTGCAAATGACTTTGCCATTTTGGTAAATGACCAATTTGGAACCTTATAAAGTTATAAACCTAGTAGAGACCAACCTTACAATAAAACCCTCCTTTGCATGACTTAGGTTCCATTGCCTTGTGAGTGTGAAATTGTTTGTTTGACTTTGGGTTGGAATGTTAGTTGATTTTGTGTTTGCTTGATTGTAGTAAATTTAGCAAAAGGGTGAGACTAGCAAGATCAAGGAGTAAACCACCATTCCCTACCAAAAAGGCAAGTTACACTATCATACAAAAGTCCTACTATTTTCATTATACTTAGTGCAATTTCGAAAACATGCATGAAAAGATATTTCTGTACTTATGCTATGCTAAATCCTAATAGGATTCCCTATACACTCCTTAGTGAAAATAATGTAGTTGTACATGCTTATCCATCCCTTATTTTGAAAAGAGATACATGTTGAGATTTTACAAAGGTTGAGAAAAGGACTTGTGTTTTACATAATAAAACAAGGACTCAATGAACCACCTAGGTGGTGGATACTTTAAGTTTTGGAGGAGGTGGCAACAAAAGGGACCATGTCTATGGGGATCACTTTGTGTTGTGCTCCAAAAGAAAACCACCTAGGAAACTTAGAGATTGAACATGTTTCTCCAATTGTGGCTTTCGTGTGCATCCACATGCTATTATGGCTCTGGCTTAGTCAACTACATTAGGAAGACCCATTCATTGTCTTTAGTTACCGGACATGGGGATCTGGAATGCTTCATGGGGGCTGAAGACAAGCTAGCAATGATCTATGGGAGGACCTTTTGGAAAGACTTCGTCACATTCTTAGTCTGCCAGTACTCCATCTTGGTGAGCACTAATCCAGTAGGCCACTGGTGGCAACAAGATGGGATTGTGTCATGTGGGTAAAGTGTACTCCTTCTGCAGAAGTTAATAAAACCTAAGTACTTAGCCGTGTCCCCGGTTATGGACAAAACTGAGCAACTAAAGTTTGAACCATGGGAGATCTCGACATTCCAATTTCTAATATAAAAACTTGATGCACTTGGGGATACCAAGGAATTCAAAGAGATTTTGATAAGCTTGATGCACTTGGGGTTACCAAGGTTCTCAAGAGCATGATATACTTGGGGTTACCAAGGAACTCATGAGATTTTGATAAAACTTGTTGCACTTGGGGTTACCAAGTAGCTCAAGAGATTTATGACAAGGGCTTGAACACTTGTGTTTCTACCAAGGAGTTCAAGGAACTTGGAAAAAGGATTTGACAAAGACCAAAACCATTTTGAAAAGATAGGATAAATGTTGCTTTATGCAAATAAGCCTCAAACTCTACTTAGCCAAATATGCATGTAATGATAAGATCCACTCATAATATACAAAGTAGTGAAACTTGCCAATACAATTCAAATGTATTGACCCTTGTGGCTGTAACTTGTATGTTGCAGGTTTGATTGATTATAATGAAGATTGTTTGATTAGGATTACAAAGCCTACAACCAACATCTGCCTGTGGCATTTTAAAGATGAAGGACTCCATGATTATTATTATTCCGCTGCAATGTAATGTAATAGCTAAATGAGCTATGTTTGATGTAATAAACTTATGTTATTCCTGGTCGTAAAGTTATGTTATGACCTTTGTTTCTTGATATTACATCTTAACTGTGGATGCTAGCTATTGATCCAGGGACTAGCATTATAAAACACAGGAGGGATCTAGCTTATTAGGTTGAGACCCCTACATATACACATATGAGAAGATAATTTTAGTTGATTTTTAATCCTTGGAGACCACCTTTCTATTCCTTTTGATTCTTCGGTTGCTTCCAAATTTATTTTCCTATGAGTGCTTGTTCCTCTTGTTTGCATCTTCGGACACTCATATTTGTTCTTTCATGTCTTGTATTGTTAAATGAATTTGGATGAGTGAGGAGTCCATGACTATGCACCTCGTTCCCAAATGCAATTATCATAATTGGTGCATTCTCTTTGGGGAGCTCATCTAATTCATTTAATAATACTCATTTGCATTCTTTCACATTTGTTGTGTTTTAAATGCTTATGGGGGAGCAAGGATTCCATATTTGTGCATTATGTATTCCAATACATTTATTTTGAATTGTGCACAAATCTTGGGGAGCTTCTCTATTTGTTATTTAAAACACTCTTTTGCTCATATCATAATATCTTGTTGTCTCCATTTGGACTCATTTGTTGTTTTCAAATTGGTTTGTCGGACCTTGTAGTTGCTTGCATTATTTGACTTTGTTTTGCAATCTTAGGGTTCTCGATATAGTTCTAACTCCCTCCCAAGTATTCATCATTGGATATGTGCGAAGGCACACCTTTGGAGGAATTATTACTATATTTGCCTTCTAGAACTTGTCACCCATTTCGGCAATCGATGCCAATGGGGGAGAAGTTTTAGAGGGTTTAAGGGAAGTTGGTTTATGCACTGAGTGTTCTTTTGCATTTGCCTCTCATGCTCTTGCATCTTTGTTGATGCTTATCATGTGGTATATATAGAGGAAACTCCACCAATGATAATGATTGGCAATATATGCAATGAAATTCAAGTTCATCACACATGCATAGATTGTGGGGGAGTTTGCTCTATATATGGTGGTGGTACCAATATCACATACTTTTGTAGTATTTGATATTGGTATTACCATTTCATTCAATAATATTCCTTATATAAACCCTCTTAAGGGGATTGTCATCAATTACCAAAATGGGGGAGAATGAAAGAACATGTTGGGCCCCTATGTGTGGTTTTGGTAATTAATGACAATCTTTATGGACTAATGTGTGTATTAAGTTATAGTTGTAGGATTTGTCCATTGGCATCGCTTGGAGCATGTGTTGGCTTCAAGGTCGATGAAATGCAAAGAAGATATGTTGGGCAAGCTCAATATGCGAGGTCAATGATGAGGAATTAAGAAAAGCGTTCCATCTTGAGAAGGGCAAGATCGTCTACCTCGAGCTCAAGTGGAATGCTCAAGGCAAAGGTATAATATTGATAGGTTTTCCCTTTTGCCGGTCTCACGTTGTGTGTGTGAGACCGGGTTTAGGATAGATAACCGTACTATCAGGAGGGGCTCTCGTATAAGTAATTAGGTCACATCGTTTGAAGAGAGCTCAAACCTTTGCATACTTGCATCATCATATTTGGATGTTATTTGGTCTTATCCATGTGATGATATAGAGCTTGTGGTAATCTCCATAACAAGCTCTTGTTCATCTAAATCGGATCTCCCATTTGTATCTTGTTGCGATTTTGATTTATGCGGCTTTTCGGTTTCTCACCAAGTGAGGTATATCACATTATTCTACTTGATACTTTCTCACTTGGTGATAATCAATATTTCCACTTTTTATTGGGAAGCCCTTGTCGTCCTTTATCCAACGCAATTGGAATCGGTCAATCGGAGCTTCCAGTCAAAAGTTATTGCCGTTTGAACATTGGCCTATCATTTCCCCTTGCAAAATCTTCTGTGTCAACCGGTAGTACCGGATCTTCAACCGGTACTACCGCTTGACACCGGTACTACCGGTTCCAGTACCGGTTGGCACTGATCAAAAGAGAGAAGGGTGAGTACTAGTCAGTACCCACCGGTACCACGGAGCGGCACTACCGGCCCAACCGGTAGTACCGCTCGTCGGTACCGCTGCATACTGACTACCACCCTCCCCTCTCCATTTTGGTCTGTCCCAAGCGGTACTTGGGACCGGTACTACCGCCTGAACCGGTAGTACCGCTTACTACCTCCGGTACTACCGCTCGGGGGTAGTACCGCAAGGGCGTACCGCCCAAAGACTGAAGAACACTGAAGAACAAGGTCACCACCGGTACCTGGTCCGGTACTGGACCGGTAGTACCGCTTGCAAGGGTACTACCGCTTGAGTACCGGTACTACCGGTCATTTAATGCTCCAACGGCCATATTTTGCCAAGCCCTATAAATAGCTTTGCCCCCTTGACTTTTAGTCAAACTTCTTTCTCCTCTTTGGATCTAAAGCTTTGACCCTATTTGCCTTACTCTTTAAGCTTGATTTCTACTCATCCCTCCATTAATTCTTGCATATATTTGAGGGGTAGTTGGAGGAGATCTAGATCTACGTTTTGACCAAACCAAAACATCTCTTTGTGAGTGTATCTTTGGGGATCTAGATTTTGGGGGATTTTGTGTCTCTCTTTGATTCCTCCTCTCTTGTTCCCCCAATAGCTTTAGTAGCTTTGTTGGAACTTGAGAGTGAGGGATTTGAGCATCTTTGTGGTGTTCTTGCCATTTGCATTTGGTGCATCGGTTTGAGTTCTCCTCGGAGAATTTGATTTGATTTACTCATTGGAGCTTGTCCCTCTTGGGTTCTTGGAACCCTAGACGGTTTGTGGCCTTGGTGGCATTTTGGCCTTTTGTGGCATTTGTTGGGAGCCTCCAATTAAGTTGTGGAGTTGTGCCCCAACCTTGTGAGAGGTTCCGGTTGCCACCGACAAGTGCACCGATAGTGGAAGCGTGGATCGATCCCATTGGGGTGAGATTCACCGGAGAATAAGGGAGGACTTTTGTGGCGTTGGTGGTTTGATACCACCCCCTCTCCAAACGAGACGTACTCCATGTTGGGAGGAACTCGGTAAAATATCGGTGTCCCCGCGTGCCTCGGTTATCTCTATACCGAGCCCTTTACTTATGCACTTTACATTGTGATACCCTTCGTGCTTGAAGTAATATATATCTTGCTATCACTTTGTTGCTTGTTTTGCTTAGCATAAGTTGTTGGTGCACATAGGTGAACCTTAGTTGTTTCTTGGTTGTGCTTAACAAAGTAAACACTAGTTTTATTCCGCCTTTGTTGAGCCACTCTAGGAAAAGTTTTAATCGCCTGTCCCCCCCCTCTAGGCGACATCTGTATCCTTTCAACCTCATATATTATCTCATCATGTTCTCCTGTCATACTAGATTCTCTGCATCTGATACATCATCTGGATGGACCAAACTCAACAGCTATGCATGGCTAAGAAGGACACATATATGAGCTCTAGCAAAGCACACAAGCCAAACCTAGTTATGCTAGGAGCAGTGGATCAGGTAATATAATCTCAAAGGAAGTAATGCAATAGATAGGATACTCTATCTGTCGATAAAAGACCATAGTAGAATCGTATGCATCATGGAAGGAATTGAAATGCTTTTGAAAACATAGGATTATATCATGGTGGGGCTATGCTTGCCTTTGCCCGTTGATAACCGATAAGAAGATCTTCGGGAACCTTGTACTTGACTTGGTTACAGTTGGTCAAATATTGTGCATCGATCTTCGAACTTCGACGGTGTTGATCTCTGGCTGCAAGCTCGATCTCGATCTCGTATTCTAACGGGAAGAACTAAACACTGGAATGAGAAGGAAAAAATCAACACATGGGATCGATGCAATGCTCAAGCAAGTATGATGATATGACAAGTTAATTTGCTTTGAAATGTAACCCTAAGGCATGCTCGACAACCTAATCGGGGTTCCAAGGGGCGCAAACCCTAACTCAGGGAAACTCCGGAAACCCATGAGAGGGGTTAATTTTGTTCTCTAATTAAACTTGTCATTTAAGTTGTTGAACAATGCATGATTATAGCTTAAAGAGACAGCTCTCATTTTTCTGAACATTTTGATATATTATTTGTATTTTTCTGAATCAATATGAATTAGTTATTGAATTTACAATATTCAAAAGAATTTCTGAAATTATTTAACCTTTTCTCAATTTAAATAAAACTGGAAACCTTTTTACACCGAGGGCTAGGCTAGCCCTAGAGACAGACAGGTGGGGCACTAGCCACCTCAGCCTCCATGCAGGCAAAGTGGGGCGGGGGGCAGTTTGTTATTTCTTACCGAGGCAGTAGCTAGCCAGAGAGGCTGACGGATGGGACCTGGTACACATTGGCAAGCCACGCAGGCGCCAAGCGGGCTCGCCGGCGAGCACCGCAGACGGCAGCGAGGAATGGCGTTTGAGGGAGAGTGGGGATGCGCGGTTGCTACGGCTCGAAGCGGAGCGACACGGGGAGCAATAAGATGGCGGCGCCGCTAGCGCGAGGTCGCCGGAGACGTAGCAGTGAGCGGCAGCGAAGACGGAGCTTGCAGGTGCTCGGCGGCAGAGTGATCTAGAAGGATAGGGAAAACGCGAGGTGGTGCTGGAGCACCGCATGCTCACCCTGAACGCGTTGGTGGCGGTGTCGAGGCCGGAGGAGCTCCTGAACGACGGTGATTGAAGACGACGGTGGCGGCGGGACCTCGGAGAGACGAGCTCGATTTGGACGCCTGGGAGCACGCCGGCTCACGCGGTTAAGGGCAATCGAACGAGTCGAGCAACGCGGAGCTCCCAAGCTTCACGGCAGGGGTTGGGGTGGCCGGGAACGGCCAGGCGCCGACGAGCTGCGAGGCTAGGGTTACGGGTTCAGGTAACCTGGGAGAGAGGGAGGTCGTCCGGGAGAGACAGAGGGGATAAGGGCGAAGGAGAGGCGTCGGCACGGTCTTATCCTCGTCAGGGAGCTCGTCAGACGGCCAGGAGGAGGCAGTGGTGATAAACGGTGGCGCCGGCGACACAGAGCTGTGCGCCTGGGAGGAGGAAGACAACGAGGAGAGGGAGTGAAGGGCTATGGGCCGGAGTGGGCTGTGTTGGGCTGGCTGCTGCGCGGGTGGGCGGCAGAGAGAGAGGAAAGGCGCCAGGCCGGCCTGGGATGCGGCCTTTCTAGCTAGTCTGACTTGTTTTTTTATTTTGCAGAATCTTTTTCTTTTCTATTTATCTATTTTCTCTTTTGTATTTGAATTTCCAACTATTTTTGAATCATTCAAAAATTCCAAAGGTTTTTATAAAACATATGAAATAGTGTGGGGCCTTTTTAGTCCATTTGGGCTCCAATATTTTGGAACTTTTCATATTACAAAACCTTTTGAATGCATTTCAAAGAGAGGGTAGAACTAGGGTTTAGGGTTTAATTTATTTTCTTCAATGCACAACTTAAAGGATGATGCTCATGCAATGCACAATCAATCCTAATTACTATTTACTAAAAACTGGGGTGTTACATTAATCACTCATGGATGAGGGAAACATCGGTGGTTGATGGAGATGAGTTGGTGATGACGATGGTGATGATCCTCTCCAAATTCCTCGTCCCGGCAGGGTGCCAGAACGGAGTTTCTGGATCTGAATCTTGGTTTCTGGTGGCGACGGCGGAGCGGAACTCTTTCTAGAAAACTATCGAACCCCCCTCGGTTTTTAGGTTGAAAGGCAACTTATAGGCGCAGAGGGAGGCCGAGGGTGTGCCTAGGGTGGCTGTACCCCCCTAGGCGCGGGCAGGGCCCACCCGCGCCTGGCATATTTTCCGGGATTTTTCCTAATAGTTCATTTTCTGCACAAAAACTAGACACCAAGGTAATTCTGCTGAAAACAGCGTCAGTCTGTGTTAGTTGTATCCCAATCACACAAGTTTAGAGGAGAAACGATAGCAAAAGTGTTCGGGAAAGTAGATATGTTTTGGACGCATCAGTGGGGAAAATAATATATCCACAAAGGAAATACTATCTTTCTTCAGCTCGAACAAAACTAAACATCCCTTATCCAAAGGAACTGGGTTGGGTAGAACTTTCGTCTTACAACTCTCCAAGTTGTTATTTAAGCTCGACCAACTAGTTCAGGGGTATCCAGTACGGATCCTTGGAGAAAAGAGCAGTTCAGATAACTTGCTTGCTCAAGAACTTGACATCACGGTCATGTGGCAACATGGCGATACTTCTAGTAGACATCTAGAATATCACAGACCACCGATATGTCACCTAGTTCGAGAGGGAACTTGCTTGGTAAGGCAAGAGGACATAGTCTTAGAGCTTCGGCACAAGCCTAACTCTTTGGCCGAAGAGAGTGCACAAGAATAGCGGACTTGGTAGCACAATCATCCTTTTGTTAGTGATGGGGTTAACCAATCACGCTAATAATAACTCAAATATCCTTAGATATCAAAACAATAATAATTACTAATAATCTCAGATAACCACATTATTACGCACACACATCACTCACGTGCGCGAAAGCTCGTGGAAGGGTGGTAACGATGTGTAAAGGCTTCACTTCATTAAGGGGTCGGGAAACTCAACACAACCTCTTAGTATAAAAGAGTGTGACACTTTAAGGCAGAACATGTATAAGCTAACCATTGCCTCTTAATCTGTGGATTACAACACTTTGACCTAGTCCTGGATATGACGAGGTACTGGAGTTTGTTTCTCCTAGATATCCCGAAATGGTTTGTCATGATGGACCACAAGAGTATCTTACATCGAAAATCATAGATGCGCATTTACTACTTGGTTACCAATTGGTAGAGAAAGCTCGGAAAACAAAAAAGCGAAAAGGGAACATGCTCAGGATGGAATCCCGAGATGTGGATGCATAGATTATCAATCTTCCGAAAACCAATGCAAGAAGGGGAAAGGTGTGGCAGAGTCACAGGTATAGATGCGAGACTCACGAGGAGTACTCTTGTCGTGATCTATTTGGTTCCATTGAAGAACATCTGCCATAGCTAGTGGTAGGGGAAGTCCTTGGTTGTCGAGATTCAATCGCGACAAAAACCACAAGCTTGAAGGCCAGAATTGTAGTACTAGCCATCCTGAGGTAATATGTGAACATTAACAATAGGGGTCAAAGGAAGGATCTTGGGTTAAAGGTCAGCTTCATGTACAAGATTCACAACACCAGAATACAACACAATCGGGGATCTTCGGTTCAAGTCCAAGAGTTAAAACCCAAAGAAAGGAAGTAACTACTACTTGAGTGACATAGCGTACACTACAAGGTAGTAATCACGAGGTAGCTTACAAGTGAAGAAACGACTACTAAAGTCCCAACAAAAGAAAAGGAGGCACACGAGGCGAAAGGAAACCTCGAAGCCTAGAACAGAACACTGAAGATCCAACAATATAATATTGTGGGTCCAAAATATAGAGAAATCATGATAGAAAGGAATATCTCAGATGAACAAGAGAAAAGGGGAACAAGGAATTCACAACACACACAACTCTAGAGAATTCAACACCAGGTCAAATGGCTTAGAAACGACATGCCCAGAAGGCACCTAAGCTTTGAAATTCTAGAAGAGATATCAAAATTTTTCAAAAGTCAACACCAGATAAGATAACCCAGAGTTAGAGCGGAACTGGACAAGAGTAAAAGAAGCATACTAAAGTTTTCGCAAATAATTTTCAGCTTTTAAAATAGTTTTCACAAGTACTAGACTCAACATCGACCAATAGCAAGGTTTTCCTATGGTCGGTACTGCTCTGATACCAAACCCTGTGACACCCCGGGGATCAGTGCTAAACAAATCCCAGACCACCGTCTTACATAAGCTTAACCTTGAGCTCGAGAATATCCAGCGAAGAATCGGTAACACAACAGTGACCCTACAACACAAAATTTATTACAGCAAGCTCATAACTAAGCAGAGAACCAAATTATTACAAGCAGAGGTCACTGACCACAAACATCAAACAACGGAAGGCAAATTATGCTATTAAGTATAGAAAACTTAATAAATGGTCTAAGAGGCCTGAAGCATAACGATGACGTCCTAGCCCATAGATTCCAAGCTGCCGGCCGGGAACCCCAAGCTACTCGTTGGTGTCGATGTAGTACCAAACTCATCTTCAAGGGAGCACTTAATCTGCTACAAAAGTATAAACAAAGCAAGGGTGAGTACAAGGTGTACTCTGCAAGACTTATGGCTGGTGGAGTTGTTTTGCATAAAGCCATATTTGTTTTGTAAGACAAGGGATAAGAAGCTCGTCTAATCAAAATATTTTAAAAGGGGATAAGAGAGCGACATCTATAAAATATTGATCATCATCTTTTCATATCCACCAAGTCATCATCATCTACCAACTAGGATCACCCATCATACCCATGAGGAAGCATCCTTAAGCACACGTTGAACTGCCAAGTTTTACGATTAGGTTATAGTTCTCTATGATCTTAGAATCTAGTTACCAAGCGTTCATAACCATGAACACGGATTTTCGAAAATATTTAACCCTACAGGGGTGTACAACTTTACCCACATGTACCAACCGACTCTTAATGCCAAGCTATTAGCCCTCTTCCTTGGAAGGCCGACAGAGGGTGGTTGGCCACAACCTTTACCTTGCTTTCATCTAAATCCATGAGTCTCCAAGAAAGGGTTCCATCAGCCCATATCTCTATGTACAAGGATCGGAAGTACTCCCGGAGCCTCCTTCCTCCTTGGCCACTCCCTATATGATGCACCACCTTCAACCCATCCAAATATGCAGATGCCAAATAGCTAACTACGGACTCATGGATCAGACTAGGCAAGTTAATCAAGCGAGAGGTTCCCAAGCCCCGTGTGGCTATACGCTCGTCTCGGTTCCAAAGGAAAGAACTCGGGTCCTAAGGGTGGAGAGCATGGGACTAGAAAAACCACATCCTACCGTGGCCTCCCATACAAGCCTTAGCATGTTTAATCTCATATCACCTTTGATATCATTTCATCGCCTTCTCCTGTCATACTAGATTATCTGCATCTGATACACCATCTGGATGGACCAGAATCAACAGCTATGTATGGCTAAGTAGGACACAGATATAAGCTCTAGCAGTGCACACAAGCCAAACCTAGTTATGCTAGGAGTAGTGGATCAGGTAATATAAGCTCAAAGGGAGTAATGCA
Organism: Avena atlantica; assembly: GCA_910589765.1. Lineage (NCBI taxonomy): Eukaryota > Viridiplantae > Streptophyta > Magnoliopsida > Poales > Poaceae > Avena > Avena atlantica. Next base: position 47,395,829 of record OU342739.1, read on the forward strand.
ACAGATAGGATACTCTATCTATCGATAAAAGACCACAGTAGAATCATATGCATCATTCCAAGAATTGAAATGCTTTCGAAATCATAGGATTATATCATGGTGGGGCTATGCTTACCTTTGCCTGTTGATAACCAATAAGAAGATCTTCGGAATCCTTGTACTTGACTTGGTTACAGTTGATCAAGTATTGTTCATCGATTTTCGATGGTCTTGATCTTGGTCTTCGATCTCGATATTGTATTCTACCGAAGAAGAACCAAATACAGGAAATAAAGGGAACACAATCAAAACATGGCATCGATGCAATGCTCAAGCAAGGATGATGATATGACAAGTTAAATTGTATCGAAAAGTAACCCTAAGGCATGCTCGACCAATTAATCAGGGTTCCAAGGGGTGCAAACCCTAACTCGGGGAAACTCTAGATGTATATGAGAGGGGTTGGTTTGTTCTTCTAATTAAACTTGTCATGTAAGTTTATTATCAATGCATGGTTATAGCTTAGATAGACAGCCCTCATTTTTCTGAACATTTTGATATATTATACATATTTGTCTGAGTTAAAATGAATTAGATATTGAATTTACAAGTTTTATAATATTTTCTGCAATTATTAAACTATTTCTAGATTTCAAGAAAATAAGAAAATACTTTTTGTACCAAAGGCACCCCTAGCCAGTGAGACTGATAGAGGGCCCTGGTGCCACATCGGCAGCCACGCGGCAAAGGGGGACCCATCCGAGGTTTGACTGCTTTGACCCCCGCGCGCTGACGTCCCGGTGATGCAGGCGTGACATCATCACCGTGGTTGCTCACAGATCGGTGACAGGGACGGTGTTTGGGCACGCACGGGCGAGCGAGGGTGCTGGTGTTAGGTGCAGCACGACGCAGGCGTCCTATTGGTGGTGGCGCCGCTCGGGTTTGGTCACCGGAGACGCGACGGCAAGGGGCGGTGATGGTGGAGCTTCTAGGTGCATGGCGCGGCAGCGATACATAGAGGAAGGAAAGGATTGGGTTGGCTCCTGAGCATCAGTGGCTCACCATGAAGACGATGGAGGGGTCGAATTGGATGGAGGAGCTAGAAATCGATGGCTAGGACAATAGGGAGCTCGACGGAGGCCATGGAGACGTATTCGATTGTGGGCAACTGAGACCTTCCCAGCTTGATTCCTTTGGCGAGAATAGGCAAGGGAGCATAGTGGTTCCGGTGGCATGCTCGGACGAGCACGGGGAGGCGTGGTACGACGGCGACCGGCGAGACCTGGGTGGCTAGGGTTCGGGTCCGCGTGCAGGTGTGAGCAAGAGACAACCAGGGAGAGGGATAAGACCAGAGGGGGAACGGAAGAGGCATGCTCGGATGATCCTTATCCTCTCTAGGGGGCGGCAGAAGTACGGATCATGGCGCATCGGCGACGAACGGCGCGGGCGTCGCCACCGAGCAGCTTGGCCAGAGGAGGAAGACGACAGGGGAGATGACCGAAGGGGTATGGGTCATGCTTGGGCCGAGTTTGGTCCATCGTTGGGCTGCAGCAAAGCAAGGGAAAGGGGCTGGTGCGGCTGCACTGGTAGCCATATAGGCTCGGGAGAGAGTGGGCTGTGGCCTGCTTTGCTCTCCGACTCTATTTTTTATAGAAACCTTTTCTTTCTCTGAAATTTGTTTTCTCTTTTCCAATTGTATTTCAATTTCTTTTCTGTTTTGTATAATTTCAAAAATACAAGACTTTGTAAAAGTACTGAAATATTTTAGGGGCCCTATTAGTCCTTTTGGGCTCCAAACATTTTGTCATTTCAAAATTCAAAACTATTTTGAATTGCTTTCAAAGAGAGAGGGAAAAGCTAGGGTTTAGGGTTTGTATTTCTATTTTATTCAATGAATTTTTAAGAGATGATGCTCATGTTATGCACAAACAAACCCTAAGGATCAGCTTAAACTAGGATGTTACATTATGCTACTGAAATTTATTATGAGAGAGGGAAACATGGTTTTATGTATATCAACAATATTAAATTTTCCCTCTTCATGTTGAAAATTTTGAAGTTGCACTTGTTTTGCTTTCCTATGCTTGTTGCTTTGTGCTTTCATGATATGTTTCTTTACAAGATTATTTTTCATAGGAAGTGGATTAGCCTTAAATTTGTTTTATATTTGCTTCTTGATGCTCTGTTTTACTTCAAATTCATATTTCTTATGTGAGCATCATCGAAATTATTATGCCTAACTTAAAGGCGTTAAAGAAAAGTACTAATTGGGAGATAACCCAAATTTCAGTAGGTTTTTCTTTTGTTGAGTCTTGGAAGTTATTAATTCTGTAATGACCTCTCCTTATCCTATTTGTATGGTTTTTGTTCCAAGAATAACCTCTAATCAGAGAGATGTAAGATTTGGGGAAGTTGCTGTCCCGAAACAGATTTATGTGCTTCACTGTAAACATTCGTGAAAAATCCCAGTACATCTGAATGAGCTGTAATTTTCTGTGCCTATGCCCCAGGTTATTATCTAACTTTCTTTAGTTTATCACTTTTCTATTTGAGCAACACAAGGTCTTCGAAAAAATCAGTTTTTACCTGCTGGTCTGTTTTGACAGATTTCTGCCATTATTTTCATTTGCCTCTTTATCGGTTTCTTTTGAGTTCTCTTTGATCACTTGAGCTTTTAAAAAGAATTGCTACAGTAGCTTGTGTTTTAATGGATGTTTTATTTTTGTTGAAACTAAACCCAAGGGCTTATTATCTTTAATACACTAATGTTGCTAATGAAGAATTATGTGAAGTTTTGTATGAAGGAAATTTTCAAGTGTAGGGAATGATGTGATGAGATGAAGAATGGACAAAAGATCAAGCTTGGGGATGCCACCCGTGTCACCCTAAGAAATATTCAAGAGGTACAGGCGTCAAAGATGGGGATGCCCAAGGCATCCTCTTCTTAATCAACAAAAATCTTAGGTCTTCTTTCAAGATACTTTATTTTTTGCTTCATGCACTATTGTGTTGTTCTTGGAGCGTATTTGTTTTTGGTTTTAGTTTTATTTTGTTTGGTTTGCTGCAATAAGTTGGTTGGATCCCGTCACACTTCTTTTGGGAGAGAGACACGCTCTGTTTTCATTTCTTAGAACACTTCAGTTTTCACTCTTATTGTTCTGCGAGTGTTCTCTTTTACTAGCACTACATTTAGCTTTAGTTTTCCTATGCTTTTTTCTTAGAACTTTTTAAGTTCCTCTTTGAAGTTAGGTGAGACAAGCTCACTGGTCTTTATTGATTATTATCTTTGTGAGTTGTTTCAAATAAGTCGATTGGTGTTGGAAAAGAGTAGAAAGTTTCATGCTTATAGTGGTACAAAAGGAAGCTTGTTTTGACTATGGCCTAGAATTTATCATGTCATGTTAGATGTTGCTTTGACCATATTCTTAGTAATTATTGCTGTAGCATGACTTGTTTCAAACAATTGAGATTTCTTTATGTGCCTTGAAAGAATCATGCGTTGTTTTAGCATACAAAAGCATAATATTGTGGTATTCTCCTTTGATGATTTATTTGGATTGACTTGGCACATGCTTACACCATTTTATGACTATGAACCAGTCACCCTAGCCTCTATGATCATTTATTTTTTGACTTGTGATATCACTTTATTCTTTGATTAATAATGTTTTGTCGCTTTGCATGATTATGACCATTATTGCTCTCTTAGTTGGTCGCTCCCAGTATTTTGCTGGCCTCCACTTGTACTGAGTATGAGCTCTACTCGTGCATTCAACTCGAAAGAAACCAAGTTATTCCAAAGAGTCCACTATAAATTCCTATGCATGGTGTGTTACACCATTCCATGTATATTCATGTTTTAATCTATCTTCCAAATTAAACTCTTATTATGTGAAAACTAGTGATTAAAGCTCTCACAAACTTGATGGCACACTTTATTTCTTGAAATTAATAAACTTGAACCATTGTGCCCATATATGTTGCTTATATGCTTGCAAATTATAAGTTGTGAATTAGCAGAACCATTTTTCATGGGGAAGGCTTTCAACATTGCACTTATTCTATTCAGTTGATATCATGTTCTTTTGTTTATGGATCCCGACGGTGTGAAATAAAGAGGGGCTTATAAGCTCATGGAGTTTGTATATGTGATAGAGAAACGCCTGGTCGGCTAGCCTAAGCCATGCCTAATCATGGTGGAAACTTACAGCGTAACCATAATGAGAATTCTGTGAAGCATCCTCAATAAAAACCTATGCAAATAGCAAATAAAAAGATCGCCGAGATGCTCACTGTCTGTTACATTGTCATTTTTATATGGGATAGCTCATATGTCATGGGGCAAGGGGTACCCCATTAGCGGTTCTCTATGATACACATATACTTACAATGACAAGAACTTATTTGTGAACAAAGTTGAGTAGCATGAGGTTCGGTACTCGTAAGCAAGGGGCATGAGATTTTCAACTTATAACTTTTCAAGCATATACTCATATTTGTTGTCACTTAACCTTAATCACTTCAAGATTCCAATGATAGGGGCAATGAGAGCTGAAAGCTAATAAGTACTATTATTTTTGGAAGCTCTTTATGAAAGTTGAAATCCCTGCTTCCCTCTATGAAGGGTCTTTCTTTTTTACTTTTATATCGAGTCTCCACCTTCTATCTTTATGCACCAATTAAGAGAGAATAGTTTTCATTCTTAGTTCTATGTGCATTGTCCCAAAACTTAATGATTGATTCATAATGTTGATATTGCTTGTTCTTGAACTATTTGTATCTAGTCACCCTTATGAACTTTGAAGGTGTCCTATGCATTTATGTTTTGCTACTCCATGAGGGACAAGCTGAATACCACACATGCTATGTTTTCTATATGTGGAACAAACAAACGTCTTTCGATACATTGTTGTTCATGATCTTTGTATGTACCTTTTCATGTTACAACATAGTTATTATGTCTTATTGTTAGAACTACATCTTTCATGCTCATGTTTAGAGTACTTTGATCCTAGCTATCAATGCTTTACAATATTTTGATCAAAATTGTGATGGTGCATGTCACCTCAAAAATTATTCTTTTTATCACTTACCTACTCGAGGACAAGCAGGAGTTAAGCTTGGGGATGCTTGTTACGTTGTAAACGTATCTATAATTTTCGATGCTCCATTCTTGTTTTATATCATTTGTCTTATGATTTGTCTACACTTTGAGGCATTTTTATACATTTTCTAGAACTAACCTATTAACAAGATGCCACAGTGCCAGTTCCTGTTTTCTGTTGTTTTTGGTTTCAGAAAAGTTGGTAAAGAAATATTCTCGGAATTGGACAAAACGAAGACCGATGTTCCTATTTTTCCAGATACGAGAAGGAGTCCAAAGAAAGGACGGAAGAGGGCCAGGAGGCAGCCAAACCCCCTAGTGGCATGTCCCCCTGGCCGCGTAGGGGTGTGGTGTGGGCCCCTGGTCCACCTACTGACATCGCTTTTAGCCAATAAGAAGCCTCTGATGCGAAAAGCCTAAAACAATCGGCCTCCATCCATGAAAAGTTTCGCAGCTCCGCCGCCACCAAAGAGGAGATTCGGGGGGCAGAAGTCTCTATTCCAGCACCCTGCCAGGACAGGGAATTGCCCACGAGGCCATCTGCATCGATCTCCATCACCATCTCCATCGCCGTTGCTGACTCCTATGATGAGGAGGGAGTAGTTCTCCCTCGAGGCTAAGGGCTCTACCGGTAGCTATGTGTTCATCTCTCTCTCTCTCTATGCGTGATATTATTGTGGTCATGAGCTTTGTAATCAAGTAGATCCACTCTGCTACTCAATTTCTTTAATTGTAATCTCCGGTTATCCCCACATGTGTGAAGTTGACAGTGTGCACACCGTGTGGCACTTAGGCTAAATATTACAGAAATACTTATCATGAGTTATATTTTGAGTTGGATGTCTCTATGAAATTGTGATGTTTGTTGGAACCATCTAGCGCTCAAGGTGATAGTGTGGGGTTACCTAGATGGGGAATGCGAACTTTAAGGAGAGATTTTGTAGCCCTACCATGGATTAGAGTTGTCCAACCGGAGAGTAGTTTAGGGTAGCATCATGAAGAGAAGATACTTATATGAGAGTGTCCACTAGTGAAAGTATGATATCTAGGCCTTGTTTCTAAGCATTGAAACACCGTTTACAACTAGACCTATTACATGTTTTCTTGCTTCCATCTTTATTTCAGATTGCAATTACCACTTATAATCATCCATATTACTTGTATTTCACTATCTCTTCGCCAAACTAGTGCACCTATACACCTAACAAGTGTATTGGGGGTGTTGGGGACACAAGAGACTTCTTGTATCTTGATTGCAGGGTTGTTTGAGAGGGATAGCTTTGACCACTTCCTCCCTAAGTTTGATAAACCTTGGGTGATCCACTTAAGGGAAACTTGTTGTTCTACAAACCTCGGCACTTGAAGGCCTAACACTGTCTACAAGAACATAAGCGTGCGTAGACATCAAACACCCATGAAAAACAATGCATGTATGCAGGGTTTCCCACGGAGCTTCCAGTGCCTGCAATGGCATGTCCTATCAACCAAACTCACTGGATACCTCCATTGCCTATCTTTACTATCAGTGTACGTTACCTCAGCCTCCATTCCTCTTCTAATGCATTTCATCTTCAATTGTTTTACCCTAGCATGCAAATCCTTAATCAAATATGGGAGGATGAGATGGCCAACATATACTGTTGATGCAATTCTTTGACGCAAATCAATCTTTATCATGATCATCTGCCTAATTTTATCAAATATTTGACACAGTATAAGCCCTTTTAATGACTTTACCTTTTCATTGAAACTCTCTGCAAGGTTACCTGTTACATAGTCTACCTTGAAATTTTCATTGAATCGACTTCTTGACCACACCATTCCATGATGTGCATCCAAGTACTCCTTCACCGCAGGTTTTTGTTTATACGACACTTCCAAATGATACAGATGCTTCCTCAAACTGTATGTGTATGAAGCTGGCCATAGGTTGTCAGTATAAACTTTACCCTTGATTTTCTTTGTAAAATTCTGCACTAAGTGTTTCATACATTCCCTATGCTCCACTCCGGGGAATACTGCTTCTATACCTTTCTCCGAACCTTTGCAAGCGTCCGTGTGGATAGTAAGTCCTGGTGGATGACCTATAAGGTCGCGTAAATTCTCTAGAAACCAAGCCCAACTTTCCTCTGACTCAATCTCCAAAACTCCATAAGCAACTAGGAACATCCAATTGTGGCCATCAACTGCAGTAGTAGCTACTAGGTGTCCTTAAAATCTGCCATGAAGAGTTGTTGCATCCACGGCCAAATAAGGCCAGCAACCATCCAGAAACCCTTGACAGCAAGCTTTGAAACAAAAAAACCCTTCTAAAGCAGTCATTCTTGATTGTCTTCCCTCTTATTTTGTAATGAACTTTATTCTTGTCTATTTATACAACACTACCTGGACTAGCCATCTCCACTTCAACTTTGAAGTTGTAAAGCAATTGAAAACTTTCATTCCATGGACCATTGATCCTCTCAAGAGTCGTTTCCTTTGCATAGAACATCCTCGTGTAGGGTACTGTAATAGTAAATGTTTTAGAAACTTCTTTTATGAGAGTTGTTGCACCAAGTAATGGGTTCGCTCTCATCCAATCCATGATTGCATCTGCTAACCACCTAGTCTTTGCTAGTTTTGTTTTGTCCTTTGGCTGTCCCCCTTGAGGTGGACAAGAATGTTCGAACAGGTTAAATTTTATCTGAAACATAATGAAAATGTTAGGTACAACTAACAAAATCTACACAATGATCTAAAATACACAACTGGTTGTAATACCTGAACCAAACTACTCCTGAGCATAGTGGATGCATGCATCCTCCACCTACACCTCTTGTATGGGCACTTCACTGTGAACCTTGGTGGCTCACTCTTAATAACATCATAATCATTATTTGTGTGAATGAAATATGTAGTAAGAGAATTATGACAGTCCCGCATCATTTCAAATACGGTGCCTTCTGAAATCTTAGGATCGTCCCTGTGCCACTCAATTACTGGCAAGTACTCCCCATCGTACTCGGCTAAAATGAGGTTGTCGTTGTTCTCCTCGTTCTCTTCACCATCAGTGTCATCAAATCTAGCACCCTGGGCAATTTCATCCGTGTATTGATCCTCTAGTGCCTCTTTACTGAATATATCTACAAATTCAGGAAACATCAACTCATCCTCATCATCTAGTGGAGGCGCTCCCTCGCCAGGCTCTGCCTCGTCCTCCACATCGTCCACACGAGCGGTTTGGCTTACACTCGTAGTGCAAACAGATGGTACTGATGTGGACCTATAAGGATCACCGGGACGCACATTATTAGCAGAGACACACAGATACGCCGTAAACATATCTGTAATTTTTGATGTTCCATGCTTGTTTAGTATCCACTTTGCTATGATTTTTCTACACTTTGAGGTATTTTTATACATTTTCTGGGCTAACCTATTAACAAGATGTCGTAGTGCCAGTTGCCTATTTTCTGTTATTTTTTGTTTCAGAAAAGCTAGTAAGGAAATATTCTCGGAATTGGACGGGACAAAAGCCAAAGTCAATATTTCACCGAGGAGAACACAGAGACAGAAGGGCGACTGGAGGGGCGCCACGGGGTGGCCACACACCCCCACGTGTGGGCCCACCCTAGGTCACGCCTGGGCAGGGTGTGGGCCCCCTGGCCGTCCTCCTACCTCGCCTCTTTGCCTATATAAATCCCCTGATGCCAAAACCCTAAGTACCCGATCAGATATCCACGAAACAGTTCGTAGCTGCCGCCACCATCGTCCCTAGATCGGGGGGATTTCAAGCTCTTCCCGGCACCCTGCCGAAGGGGAGAGATCGTCCTGGAGGCCTTCTTCGTCACCATGCCAACATTCGGTATGATGCGTGAGTAGTTCCACCTTGAACTAGGGGTCCATACAGTAGCTAGATGGTTGTTTCTCCTCCTTTGTGCTATCATGTTTAGATCTTGTGAGATCCGTTCATGATCAAGATCATCTATTTGTAATCATGCATGTTGTGTTTGCGAGGATCCGATGGATATTGAGATTACTATGTTAGATTGATTATTGATTCTATCATGTCTTATGATTATTAATTCTATCATGTATGTGTTGTTTGAGATCTTGCATGCTCTCTGTTTATAGTAGCTATCTTGGCCAAGTAGATGCTAGTAACTCCAAGAGGGAGTATTTATGCTCGATAGTGGGTTCATGCCTCTATTGAATCTAGGGAAGTGATAGAAATATCTAAGGTTGTAGATGTGTTGATGCTACTAGGGAGAAAACAACAATCTTTTGTTCATGGAACAATTGTATTGTTTACTTTACACATATTTCTTAAAGCAGTTCTCGGTTGCTTGTAACTTAAAACTGGAGGGTGTTCAGATGATAACCTGAAGGTGGATTACTAGTCATAGATGCAGTTGGATGGCGGTCTATGTATATTTTTGTAATGCCCAATCAAATCTCATAGGATCATGAATGTCTAGTATTGCATTGTTATGCCTTGCTCATTCCTGTCAATTGCCCGCTGTAATTTGTTTACCCAGAATGTTATGTTATCTATCTTAAGGAGAACACCTCTAGTGAACTATGGATCCCGGTACAATCTTTACCATTGATACATCATCCACTGTTACTGTTTACTTTCTGCAAGCAATCATTACCTTCCACACCATACATTTATTCCTTTGTTTTCAGCAAACCGGTGAGATTGACAACCTCACTGTACGTTGGGGCAAAGTCTTGAGTTTGTGTTGTGCAGGTTCCAAGTTGTTAGAAACACCTTGGAGTCGTTTCCTTCCTCCTACTGGTTCGATAACCTTGGTTTCATAACTGACGGAAGACTTACTTCTATGCTCATCATACCTTCCTATTGGGGTTTTCCAACGAATCTCTACAGTGATCTGAGCCGCATCACACACGATGTCCGACCACCTGATGATGCGTGACCACTAGATGATAATTTAACACTCTTTCCTATGTGCTCAAATTTAGGTTGCACATGGAGACTAATTCGACCAAAATGTTCGGTAGCATTCAAAGAGAAAACCATTACCAGATCATCTTCACTAGTTAGTGGGAGCAATCTTTGCTTGCTAATGTTGAAATATTGCAAATCAACTGAATCACCATTGCTCCAGGAGAATTTACAATAGATTTTATCTATTAATTCTCTGAGAGTTATGGAGGTTGCAACCACCGCTAGGAAGTAAAATCCAGAGAGATATTATTCACAACCACGAATTAAGCTAGTATCTAGTCTAACCGCCAACCAAAATGCCAGCACTGGATCAATCCTATTCGAAGAGCAAGGCAGTTAGTTGAATACTAGCGATTCGTGCTCAAATACTGCCAATAATCAACCCACAAAGGGAAATAATGCTTACCTAGATGGAATCCATGCGTTAGATCCCTGCGATTCCACCCAATCTTCTCCCTGCTCGACACAGATGGTCGGTACACCAGTCGGCGTTGCATACTGTTCCGTGAATGGGGTAGATCTAGCGGGGGCAGGAGCAGATCTAGAGAAGGAGTAGGCTCCGTGGCTAGGGGAGGGGGCGGCTCTAGGGCCGAGGACGACATAAGGTAGGAGGGAACAACGGCGGAGCAGTGGAGGGGCGGTGTGGGAGCTATTCCAGGCTCGGGGGGAAGCGAATGCTTTGGATGAGCGAGAATGGCCGGTCTAAAGTGTCTCCATGCAGACCCACCCTTCACCACGTATGCAAGACCCATCCAACACGGCCCAACCCTTAACCACGTCTGTAATACCCGCTCCAACACGGCCCCACCCATCAGCATGTAACGGTCGAGGTCACGTAACGTAAAAATCAACGCATGACCCGGCCCAACATGGTCCCACTAGTTAGCATGTAACGGTCAAGCCTTTGACTTGACGGCATCTCTCCGTCCGAGCGTCTGCGATCTCCTGCGAGGGTTTCATAACATAGCGAGGGGGAAAGTGAGGAAAAGTTAAGGAAAACTGAGTACAACTAACGAACCAAGGGCACGGAAATAGAAATCCCATTTTAAATTGATAATGGCAAAATGGTTAATAGATTTACAAGTTAAAATAATTATTTTATAAAACAGAAAATAGATTTGGATTACTTATTCAAATTCAAGAACTTTTCATTTTGAAAGTTTAATAAGCTTAAAATAGGAAAAATATAATATTTAATGCATTTTTAAATTGATAATGGCAAAATGGTTAATAGTTTGACAAATTAAAATAATTATTTAATAAAATAGAAAATGGATTTGGATTACTTATTCAAATTCAAGCACTTTTCATGTTGAAAGTTCTCTCAAATTCGTAAGTATGCAAAAAAATGTAGAATTCAAATGTTTAAACAATATATTCAAAATATTGAAAAAAGCACAGCGCGCGCTGGTTTTGTCCCAGCGTGCAAAAATTTGGGCCTTTAGTCTTGGCCCAGCCGGGACTAAAGGGATTCCCAGCATGCGCGGGTGCCGAAAAGCCGCCCCCACTCTAGTCCCGGTGTGTGGCACCAGCCGGGACTAAAGCCTAGTCTCGGCTGGTGCCACGCACCGTGACTAGAGGGAGGGTATATAAACGAGTCCCCCTTCCCCTGTGAATTCCACGCACCAGGACTTGGAGTCTAAATCGCGAAGAGTACGCCGTCAGGATGCCAAATTTCATCGGCGAATGCCACCGCGCCTCCCCTTCGCGTCGGACGCCACCGCCGCGCCTACCGCCCCCGTAGAGCCCACCTCCCCGCGCCTCTGCCAGCGCGCGACGCCCTGCCACCGCCCATAGCTCCATCACCGCCTGCGCCACCGGCCACCGCACATCACCCCACCACCGGCCACCGCCACCGCCTGCCGCCGGCCCCTCCTCTAGGTATATAGAAAATAATTTGGATTATTAGTTAATTAGTATTTTTATATAATTTGTATTAGGTTAGTATTTCGATTAGTATTTCTATATAATTTGTTTTAGTTAGTATTTGGATTAGTATTTCTATATAATTTGGATTAGTATTTTTAAATAATTTGGATTAGTTAGTATTTGGATTAGTTAGTATATAATTTGTATTAGTTTTATAATTATATTGCTATAGGAACATTTTATATATGAATATAGGAATATAGGTATATAAGAATATTTCTATTAATATTTGTGTATAGAAATATTTTGTATGGCAATATTTTTTGCTATGTTCAAATAATGTGTGCATTTTGCAAAAATATTGTGTGCATCTTGCATTTTGCAGGAACTATGGATCCACCTAGTCCAATCCACAGAGACCAATCACAATAACAAATTTTCGAGGATATAATCCACGAAGCCGATCCATCCGAATCTTCCTTGAGGTATCTGAACCCATCTGGGGAGGGAGAGGAGATCAACCAAGGAGAGGAAGAAGCCACTGGCTCCGATGATGGAAAGGCCGACAACTCTAATGATGGAGAATCCCATGGATGCTTAACAAAGACCAGCGAGGTATATATATGATGTCCGGTGATCACTAGATGTCCGGGAGTAGTGGTATGTACCGAGTTGTATATATATTATATTGACGAATGTTTCTTCTTCTCGTGGTGTGGAACACGATAGTGACATCGCGGATGGATAAAGAGGGACACTCAGATGCAATAGGTGGCTCACGCAACGGGTTGGGCACAGTAAACTGCAAACACAGCGACGTACCCAGGATCGGGGCCCTCTCGGCGAGGTAACACCCCTACTCCTGCAAGATGAACTATATGAAGGGGCGAATGCCCAATACAGATGCTCCTGGAGCTGTTTCCTTAGCTACTATCGAGATCTAGAGGAAGATGAAAACTAGAGGCTAGCACTTCTATCCTTCTATCTTTCCTTACCTAGAACCCCATCCCTGCCCTCCCTTATATACTGATCTCGGGGGTAGGTTACAATTTGGGCTCTACGGTCTACTGTTGGATATGGGTTTACAAGACATGGCCGGCTGCAGGGCCCATCCGGTGGGCCAACACCGAGTCCACCCTTCTTCTATCATCACCTTCTTCTTTAGCGGTCACTCGGGCTTCCTTTGGGCGTCATTCTTGCTTTAACGGTCACCCGGACTGCTTTGGCGGTCAGCCGACCACTTTGCTTTATCCTCGTCGGGTAACGCCGGTCGTGACGGCACGCCAGCCTGCCTGATGACGAAGGGGGCCAGAGGCGTACCCCGCAAGGAGCTTCACCCCCTCCGTGCTCTCCATCGAATCCGAGGTGAGACGGGTGGAAGCGGCCACTCGGCCGGTTCTTCTGGGTACTAGGCTAGACGGGCCAGCCTGGAAAGCTTTATGCCCGGCCAGTCGGTATTAGCAAACCAGCTGGAGTTGTCCTTCTTGAGGGCCAGGCGGCCTGTGCCTTCTGGAGCCGACCTACTTGGGCTGGCTCTCCCCACCCGGAGGTTATCCCCCCGACACTAGTCCCCAAGCGTGTATGGACTTGGCCGGTGGGTGAGGTCTTGTGTGCTCTTTTGCGTCTTGATGTAGTTGCTTTTCCGTGTCCGGCTGCAGCTTTTGCTTTCACTTTCCGGCTGGATTTAACGGGCTGCAGAATCGATGGCCACCCACTGGGTGTAGACAGCGAAGGCAGGGACCGACTGGAAAAGCTGGAGATGAAGCTTCAGTTTGATGAGGTTCGTGATGTCGTCATCCACGACAGTTTCTCTGGCGCATGTCGCATCAGTTGGACTTCCGTGTCGCTGCGTCAATTTTTGACAACTGCGCACGCCACTTGCCGCAGAGGTTTCTCGGGGCGAGCGCGCATGCCTCGTCTCGTGGTAACGCATGTGGATCTTCTGTGGTTGGTTGTGACGTCGCAGAGGATCCGGAGTCGTAGCGTCGTGTGGCCGGGGTGTTTCGTGGCCACGCGTCACGCAGAAGCTGAGGGGGCGATGGTACCCCCCGCGGGGATAAATAGGGCTCTGGAGGGGAGCGAGGTTTACACTTCCTCTTCCTCCGACTCTCATTCCCCTACCTCCTAGAGAATCTCACTCCTTGTGCCTCCTCTTAGTTGCCGCCGGAGCCGCCACACACCGTCCATCACGGCCGCTTCTTCTGCCGATATGCTGCCGGAGTAGCGTGGGGGTTGGTGTGGGTCCTTCGTGACCGATCACCTCGTTTACAAGTATCAGGAAGGGTAGATTTCTTCCCTCGTTGATGCTGGTAAAGCATCGGCTTGCGCCAGAGGGGGAGCGGGTTCTGGACCCTCGACCGGGGGTCGACCTTTCTCCTCCAACTCTTCGTCTTCTTTGACCTCCAACTCCACCACCTTGGCGCGAACGCCATCGCGCAGCTGCCGCATCACGCGGCCTGATGCGAATCATACCTTGGGGTGTGGCCCGAGGTGGCGAACATCCTCAAGTTCTTCCACTTCAAAGCCCAGAACACCGCCAAGGACGGTCCGCTAACACAGACGGGCTGCTGCGCCATCTACCCGCGGCCCTCTTCATAGATGCCACGGTTCGAGCTTCTCGACACCGTCAAGCTGTGGCAGCGGTCATATTTTTATGTGAGGAACGCCACGAAGGTGGATTGGATCTGCCTGCCGCCCTTCGTCAACGTGCCCTCGACGCAGAAGGCTTGGGCGATGAAGGGTATGGCACTGCGGCGGACCTCGATCGGATGGCCGCCCGGGTGGAGGCGATGGTGGAGACGGAGCGGCTCACTGCCCGAGACATCGCACTATCATGGATGGCGCGTCGCGTGCTTCCGCTGCAGAAGCGGTCGCACAAGATGAGCCATCTATCGACCGTCGATGATCCGACGCGGACATCGCAGAAGGATGTGCCCTACCAGGACCTGTGGAACTGGATCTCCATGATCTCCAAGTTCCACATGGAGGCGACCTGGACGTACTCCTGCCCGCCGTACCATCGCGGCCGCCTGTCGCCCTGGGTGATTTGTTCTCCAGTTCTCTTGCCTTTATCTTTGTTGTTGGGAGCTTTCCTTGGGTGCCTTATGCTCCCCTTTTTGAGTAGTTGTTCACAGCGCAGCTAGCCGAAGATGGTATGGGTGACTTCTTGCTCGCTCCTTCTTGGCGGACAGGAAGACGAAGAAGTACCCCCATATGGAGCCCAAAGGGTTTCCCGTCCGGTCGGACAACGGCCCCTCGGATCCTCATGATAATATGTCGGTTGCTGCTCCTTCCTTCGTCCTGGTCCATGGAGCTATGGTAAGATTTTGATTTGTTGCAGTCGATGCCGCCGATGATGAGGCTGGCCGAGATAAGGCCGCGGCGAAATCCCGGGGGAAGAGGGCGGCGCCCGTTGCCACGCTGTGATGACCCAGCATACCACTGCATGTTGTAGTATACTATAGTCGTGGACATAACACTCACGGAGTACCATTCCGCAAATATTACATCCTCAGAGTGGTACAACAGAAACAAAGCGGGTCCACAACATACATTGTTATTATTACAATCAGAATTTACATGACGACTTTGAGATCCTCCTAGGTCCATAGAGGTATCCCGATGACTTAGGGCTAAACTATAATAACTCAGAGAACAGAATTAAGAAGCAACTAAGGTTTATACGAGATTTAATATAGATAGAGGATAGAGATCTATGCTACTTGACTATATCACTATATATGCTACATCTACACTTCAGATACGTCGGTCTCTATTCCATAGATGTTTTCGTAATTGTTCCCTTCGATGCTTCCGGATAATTCTGGTTCTTCGTAGCGGAATTCTTCTTGGTCTTCAATTAGTATTTCCTCTTCGTGTATGTTAATGTCTTTAGAATCTAGCAAGGGTTAAGAAGATACGTTGAGTACAAGCGTACTCAGCAAGTTCACTAAAAAGGAGTGTTTGATGCACTATATCTACAGCCATAGGACATAGGTCGTAGGCAATGCAAGTTTTTGTAAAAATTTCTTCAAAGGTTGCTTTTATTCTGAAAATCTATGTCCGTCAGCCATCACGGGTTTACCAGAACTTTCATGGAGTTCCTTTCCCGCTACGTTCGCAGCTCCTTCCCGGAACAAGGAGTAATAAGTTACAGTTCTTTCACTCTGCAGAGGTGCGTTACTTTACCCATGAGAGATCTTAGCTTTGTTGCACATCCGGGCGCGCATTCCCGTTCACACTTCCTTGGTATGAGGCCTAGACTAAGATCCAAGCCAATCACTGTCCTTCTCCGCGACCCCGCATACACCACAATTGTTGTATGCCCAAACTCAAGGCAGACTTTTCCCCGTATAAAACGGCTATACCTTAGTTGGATACACACAACAACCATTAACACTAGAAATCTGTCTTTTGTAAGCCCATATCCACGATAGACTTTTTCCAGTATAAAACGGCTATACCCACGATCTGCAACTTACAAATGCCCAGATCAGTGTCCAATGCATGCGAAAGGGAGCCGATCCAGCTGATGACTTCTCCGTCCCATTCCAAATCTCATGGTTAACGCGTAATATATGGCGCAAGAATCACTAGCGACATTGGTTGTTAAGTCCTAGATAATATGTTCCTTTACCACCGGAACTTTCATAGTGGATTATTACCTCATGGTAAATAACCTATAATCATATTATTATGAAAATAGTGTTTTCTGACTTTTTTCAAATGCAGGTGTTGACAACACTGGATTTTTAAAATAATTTACAGAAAAATTATCAAAGGACATAAGCAAGTGTGAACTTGCCTTGATATAACAAAGTATTGTAGTCGAATGTCTCGACTTGACCCTGGACCTCGGGTTCTACAAAAGTACCATCATTGCCCGGTAAGGACAATGTTTAAATAAGCAATATGTTTTTATGCATAAGTAATGCTATGCATTTTGTAAAACCTTAAGTCATTCCCCAACATTACATGTGAGTTGGATTTAGATGATTTGTTTATGATGTGAGTTATCTTTAAGTTTATTTCATAAAGGAGTGTAGTTGTAAGGGTTTTTGGATAACATATAAGATACGAAAGTAAGGTACAATTGTAATACAATTCTAAGATTGAGTGATACCATGTAATCATTACAAGGTTTATGTTTTAATTTTGTTATGGTTTAAAAGAAATGGTATAGTGTTTATTTTGAAAGTGGCAAAAAGAATAACATTTGAAGAAAATATTATTTATGTTAAGTTAATCAACTCTGAAGATTAATAAGATTAAAGTTATGGTTTAGGATAAGGTTTGAATGATTTTGAGTCATTATATATCTAGCTTATGATATGTCAGACCAAAGTTAACTATAAAGATATAATTGGACTTGGGATATAATATTTATGGCATTAACAATAATTAGGGTTTTACTTAAGCATGATGAAACTTAGTCTTAAAGACTTAAAGATAGTATCCTAAATTATAATTATATGTTAGACTATTTTAGAGTTAAAAGATTATGTTTTGAACATGATTATTTTAGAGTTAAATAATTAATAAAACAACTATCCCATTTTAATAATTGAAGATATATGATCTAAGAATTTTAAAATGTTTTAGGAATAATATATTTAGTATTATCTTAGTAAGTATTCTTACTTAAAATCTTAAAATTGATTTTTATTTTATTTTAGGTATTATCTTGATTTTTTTATAAAATTTCTCAATTATTGAATGTCTTTAAATATTTGTTTTAAGTTTTATTTGTAAAATTTTAAGTTAGTATATTTATTAGATAAGAGATTTAATTTTATGCATGAAAGTGATTTTTATTTATTTTTAGGAATTATTCTGCATTTATTAAATTTCATTTAGTTATTTAAGGGTGTTAATGTTTATCTACATTTTATTAAATTTAAATAAATATGATTATATTTTTCTTAGGTGGAGATTATTTTTATAAGCATTTAGATGTATTATATATATTTTTAGGAAATTTTCTACATTTTTCTAGATATAAAATAGTGTTCAGGGTGTATTGGTCATTACTTTTTTCTAGCTTTTTTTATGCCTTTCTTTATTTTTGTCTGTTTGGTTGGTAACAAGAATGGCCCAGCCCGGCCCAGGCCTGGCTTGGGGTCAACACGACCCCATCCCCCTTCACCCTTCTCGCTCACTTCCCCTTCCTAGGACGAACCCGCTCCTCCCCTCTGTGACGTCCACTCCGCCGCTCGCCGAATTCCAGCGAACATCGGTCGCTGCAGCCACCGCCGAGAGCCACCCTAGCTTTGCCTACCTCAGACCTACTTACCACTCCAACTCGATTTGTGAATGATGCCCTATTGATCTCGCCCCCTTCAATTGTCTAGTTCTAGGGTTCTTGCTGCCCATGGCTCTAGAGATTGATGGTGACCCCATTGGTTTGTGGTGGTGTCCAGGTGATGCGGAGAGGATCTAGTGGTGATGCTTGCTGCAGGTTGCAGCTCGGCGCGGGGCTAGCACATGGTGCTCCCTGTGCCGTTGTGTCCCTGCTCGATTTGGGTTTATTTCTACCTCCTCTTCGACGAGCAGTAGCTTGTCAAAGGTAGGTGATCCTTTACTCACCCCTCCCTCTCTATTTTACTCCTGCCACTTAATCTGTGTCCAACCCTAGCTCGAGTTCCTCCCTCTAGTTCCTAAGCACATTATAGTAGCTTTGCTACTGAATCTGACTAGCAGGTTTGATCCTAAAATTCTATTTATCTGAATTGAGC
This sequence comes from Avena atlantica, assembly GCA_910589765.1. Classification (NCBI taxonomy): domain Eukaryota; kingdom Viridiplantae; phylum Streptophyta; class Magnoliopsida; order Poales; family Poaceae; genus Avena; species Avena atlantica. The sequence goes on from OU342739.1 coordinate 47,414,466, forward strand.
TAGTGGATGGCTTAGGGATGTGATTACCTTATGATGATGACACTAGCTAATTATGTAGCTAAAAGCACAAGTGAAGCTAGTGCTTCTAAGTTAAATTGCTACCTATCAGTAGAGAAACTATTGGGACTATTGCTATGTCCCTTGATAGTAGATATATATAAGATATGCTACTTCACTATGAAGGGATGTCTCTGTTTGGATGAATTTATCATCCAGAAATGTGTGGTTTAGTAATAGGCAGTATTATATTCACTGTCTTCTCTGAATCAATTATCTTATATGATTCCTAAATTCATTTAGGAAGATGATTATCTGATTTAAATAGACATAGATGAGCTTGTTGGTACAGAGGTGCTACCATATGGGAATGTACACTGTAGCCAAGCAGCTGTGGTATAAGTTTGTCTAGTAAAAACTAGATCATAAGCTAATGATGTTGGTCTGAAGCTATGTTTTTTTATAAATTCCCAACTGATGCCTGTGCTTGGTAGAGCATATATTCAGCTAATGACTTAGCTGAATCATGGTGATGTTAATTGGGAAATGATTTGAAAAATATGCCTTGCTTGCTAGCAGATGGATTATAAAAAAGGATGGCGGTTTTCTTTGGCTTGTATATGTGATCTTGACCTGGTGGTCAGAAGATACAATAGCTTAATATGCTCCCCACATCAGATTCATATGGTATATGATTATAGAATGATTATTGTAGCTTTGCTACAACATAATAAATGATTCCTAGTTTATGAACTAGGAAAATGATTTGACATATGGTTTGGTTGCCACTACCTAGTTGACTGGGTGGTCTTTTACCACATTAGATTTGGCTACTGTGGTGCCTTTCTGGAGTGTGCACAGTGGTTATCTAGCTAGCATGGTTACTTGTATAAATGGAAATGGAACCATTTATTTGAGATGATTTTGGATGCAAACTAATAACATGGAAATTCCTGGCCAATGAGGCAAGAGACTAAGGCAAGATTTATTTAAGAACAAATACTAAGATTGAGAAAGCTTTGTATGTCTCTATGATGATTTTGCAAAGCAACACTTTGCAATTCTGAGAGTACCACTCAACATAATCCTCCTAGATATATTCTAGTTGAAGGGAAGGTGGATATGGTTGCTATGTGTTATTATTTCCCTTACTCCAAGATGTCATTGCAAAACTGAAATAAGAACTGATGCTACAAGATCTAGATATACTTCCATCTACCTTGTTGTTTGTAGTGTGAACAGATGATGTGTACTGAGAGCTTATGAAACATTTGATTCTGCTACTATGGCTCCTGGTCACTCTCCTTTTAATAACCAGTTCCTCCTAGATCTGATGTGGCCTTGATGAGCTTTTACTGATCCATCTTATCCTTTTATCCTTCTCCTCCTTGTTAATCTTCCTTCCTCTATCCTTAATATATCTTTTCTACTGGTGCTTTGGTTTTGATCTAGTTGGTCTTCTCCTTCCTGATCTCCTACTGGCCTCATTCTTGATTAGGTAACCATAGTGGCTGTGATTTATGGTGGTTTGCCGGTCACTGCAATATCAAGCAGTGCTCTGGTATATGTGTGGGAAATGGATAATATGGGGGTGTTCTTATGTGTTCTTGAGAGAAAACTGATGCTTGTTCTGTGTATTGTGAATATACTCTAATGGGTTTCTGATATAGAGAAAGAAATTAAAGAAGCAAGCAGGTGCTTTGCTACGGCTGTGCTGGCTCTGTTATATGCTTGGTCCTTTCTCTGTGGTGTGGACAACACATCATTTGCATGCATGAAAGTGCTGCTTGCAGCTAGGCCCCACTAGGTGCAAGTTTCCACACGTGGAGACTTGGTGTTGTGGATGTGCTTCAGCTGAGATGGCAGCATTATCCTTGTGTTGATACTTCCTTTTGCTACCAAGTGAAATTTGCCCCAAATGCCAGTGAAGCAATGATGAGGCAAATGATGCACTAATAAGAACAGATTTACTCAATGGTGAAACTTGCCCAAATATTTCTGTCAATGATGTTGGACTCGGAAAGCTTTTGATAAGAACAAATATCCTTATTTGGTGAAACTTGCCCCTTTTATGATTGGCTCAGTGATGTAATGAACAATGCACCTCACTGTTAGACTGAGAGCTTAATTTCTAACACTAACCTTTTTTGTTTTTATCTTTTATTTGTTTTTTTTGTAGGAATTAAAAGAATATCCAGGAATATCAAAATAGATAGAGATTTTAGCTTAGAATTATCACTTTGTAATTCTTTTATTTAATTGTATTAACAATGCAATTCTTTTATATTTTAGTGAAGCTTTTCTTTTTCTTTATTTGTAACTATTCATCTATGTAATGACTTCTAATTACTTGTATTGATTAAATCTTTGTATGATTAAACAAAGATTTCTTCTTATTTTTTCTGTATTTTACTTTATTCTTATTCTTTTATTGTAAAAGAATAATATAATACTTCATGTATTCAATTTTATAAATAATACTGTTATATCCTGGTTGTAATCTTTTCTTTTTATTCCTTTATTATAAAAGGATAATGTGATATACATATATTCTTTTAATAAAGAACTTTTCTATTTGTTTCATTATTGTAATTCATTTTCCATTTTCTTTATTCATTTAATTATTTTATTATAATATTTTCTATATTCTTTTATTTTGAAGGAACATTGTAATGTTGGATTTTAAGGATCTTTATACTTTTATTTATAATACTTGCATTTGTATTATTATGAATAATTTGTTATAAGTCAAATTTGTCCCCTCATAACTCGAGAAAACAATAGAGGTCATGTCAAAATTCATCTCACCTCCCTTCTGATAAAACTAAACCTAATTCATCGGAGTGAGAATTCTGATCACTCTAGTCTTTTTATTTGGCGAAAAATTTACCTGGATTTTCAGATGCATGCATGCAGATGCACAAGATCCTAAATCTACCCTTCATTTAGTCCTAAATGCTGGGATGTTACAGACGCCGGCTCCTGTTGAGCAAAAAAGGACGCGTCGGGCGTGCCAAGTCGTCGTCGCGCCATCCGTCGTTGGGTTAGCATCTTCCCTTGTCCTATATTTCTCGCTTGTCTTGTCATTCTACCGTGGTTTTTCCTTACTTTCGTCCCATGAAGCAAGGCGACGTCGCTTGGTGACGCTGGTGCCGCCGCTGTTGCTCCTCCCCCGCCTTCGGCGGTTGAGGAGGTGGCGAGGTCGCCGGCTACACTATTATCTTTGGACCTGTTATCCACTTGTAAAATTGTGTGACCAATATTATCAAACACATTCTTCTCTATATGCATTGAGTCCAAATTATGTCAAACCAGCAAATGTTCCCAATATTCAAGCTGGAAAAAGATGCTTCTCTTCTTGAATGTTGACTCTACAGTGTGCACATCCTCCAGTACAGTATCTTCCTCCCCTTCATCTCTTTGTCTCTTTTTCTTCTTAGACTTTTGTTGTTTCTGTGTTTTCCCATAGATGGTGTGAATGCCTTTTGTCATTTCTGAAATCTCATGACCTGATGGCTAAATTGGAGGTTCCATGTCTTCAATTGTGCCATCAAATGAGTCTTTATCCTTCCTAAATGGGTGGTCTGCAGGTAGAAACATCCTAGTACCCAGGTAGCATGATTTGTGTCCATGTTTTAAACGTTTGGAACATGTACCCAGCAGGCAGTGGGAGCAAACAACAATACTCTCGCCACTAAGAATTCCCCGGCCTAGCCAGTCACTAATTGTCCATAGCAGTGCAGCATACACCCTGAATTTCCTTCCTATATGAGCATCAAAAGTCCAAAGACCATCCTTCCATAACACTTTCAGTTCATCAACAACTAGCTGCAGGTAAATGTCTATGTCTTTCCCTGGTGCCTTTCTACCAGGAATAATAACTGACAAAATGAAGTTGTTTTCTTTCATGCAATTCTCTGCTGGCAGATTGTATGGAATCAGTACAATTGTCCAGATGCTATAAGACAGGTTCATAGTTCTGAATGGATTGAAACCATCAATTGCCAGTCCAAACCTAATATTTCTAGCTTCTTTACTGAAACACTCATATTTGCATCAAAATGCTTCCAAGCTGGTGCATCAGAAGGATGCCTCATAAGACCATCCTTGATCCTACCATCAACATGCCAACTCATAAGTGGGGATGTGTTGCTTGACATGAATAATCTTGTAATTCTCTTCTTCAATGGGAAATGCCTGACCACCTTTTGAGCAACCTTGCTAAATCTTTTGCCAGCACCAATTTCTTTCACAATCTTCCATCTGGATGCATTACATACTGGACAGACAGATGCATTGATATTGTCTCCTCTATATATGATGCAGTCATTAATGCATGCATCATATGTGTCATACCCCAGCCCTACAGATTTGATGTACTGTTTGGATTCATGAAAATTCATAGGGAGAGTTGTATCCTCTGGTAGGACATCCCTAAATAGCTGCAGTACATCTTCAAATGTAGCTCTGGTTAATCCCCTGGTGTTCTTTATGTTCATTAGCTTCACAAGAAATTGCAGTTTTGTAATTTTTTTACATCCTGCATATAATTCTTGTCTGCCATCATTAACTAACTTGTTGAATGCCTCAGCTTCTTCATCAGCTCCATCTGTTTCTTCAGAGTCATCATCAGTATCATCACTGTCAACTTGTGTATCTGATCCTAAAGAGCTATTGTTGTACATATCATGAGAACCCAACATCATCTCATCCATCTCATCACTTCCTAAAGGAAATTCTACTGATTCATTGGGTTGTACATTAGGAATAGCACAATCTACTGATTCCCCATGGTATACCCATGTTGTATACCCAGGCATGAATCCTACAGATATTATATGGTCTTCAACATCTTCTAAACATTGCCTAGAGATGTTACAACAAAGTTTGCATGGGCAGAAAATCTTTTGGCTATAACCAGAATTTGTAGCTGCAAACTGAATAAAACCCCTAACCCCATCTGCAAACTGGGTACTGGATCTAGCAGCACTCATCCATGTTTTATCCATTGTACAAATAGATGAATAAACTTAGCAACTTGTTCCTGTGTAACCAATAGCAAGATACTAGTTACTATACAAACTAGGTAACATCAGAGCACATCAGAGCAGAGCACAAGTAATAACAGGAACAGTTCAGAGTATAGCATACCATATCAGAGCACAAGTAATAACAGGAACAGTTCAGAGTATAGCATAGCATATCAGAGCACAAGTAATAACAGGAACAGAAGAGGAATAGAGCACAAGTAATAACAGGAACAGAACACAAGTATAGCATATCAGAGCAGAGCACAAGTAATAACAGGAACAGGAGCAGAACTGGAATAGGAGCAGATCAGAGCATCACAGGAACATGTGGTGAATTCCTAACCTGAAGAACCAGCCTCGGCATCATTGCGAGTTATTTGTCGATGAAGAATAGATCGACGTGGATCATCATTACGAGTGCCCATTGCACGATGTGGATCTCGACGTAGAGGTGGTGGACGAGCTCCAGGTGGCGGCGGATCTCGACGGAGAGGTGGTGGTGGACGAGCTCGAGTAGGAAGCGGTGGAGGATCTTGATGGAGAGGTGGTGGTGGACGAGATCGAGGAAGAGGCGGCGGCGGATCTCGACGGAGAGGTGGTGGTGGACGAGCTCGAGTAGGAGGCGGTGGAGGATCTCGACGGAGAGGTGGTGGTGGACGAGATCGATGGAGAGGTGGTGGTGGATCTTGACGGAGAGGAGCGGATCGAGGAGGAGATGAGCTCGATCGAGGAGGAGGCGCTGGCGGATCGAGGAGGAGGCGCGTTGTATCTGAAAAAAAGAGAGCCAAGGTCAAAAAATAGAAAGACAAGGGTCAGTAATATGACATGAAAAAATTAAAGGACTAAAATAAAAAAATAACACTAGTAGTGATATTTTATTTTAACAGTAATTGTAAAACTAGATTACTTTGTAGTCTAGTCTAGTTTACATTGTTGTCTAGCTAGTGATATTTTATTTTAACATTAATTGTAAAACTAGACTACTTAAATTGTTGCCTAGTTTACATTGTAGTCTAGTTTAACATTGAAATGCAAAACTAAACATTGAGATGCAAAACTAAACATTGATGTAAAACTAGAACATTGAGATGAAAAAGTAAACATTGATGTAAAACTAGAACATTGAGATGCAAAACTAAACATTGATGTAAAACTAGAACATTGAGATGTAAAACTAAACATTGATGTAAAACTAGAACATTGAGATGTAAAACTAAACATTGAACAATCATAATCATAATCATAGTTGAATAATGAACATTGAGATGCAAAACTAAACATTGAACATTGTAGTCTAGTTGCCCATGTTCTGAATATTTATGAATTCAGAACAGTGAAGGCCTTCTAGACATTGCAAATTAAATGATCAACACTAGATAAAATGAAAATCATCAACACTTGAATAACAGAAAATCAAGAAACTGATCAACACTTGATAAACTGAAAATCATCAACACTTGAATAACAGAAAATGATCAACACTTGATAACCAACATTACAAACCAACATTACAAAACATTGTTCAACTTACAAACCAACATTACAGTAGATGCATTGTTCAGAACACTAGTCCACTAGAACACATTACAACTTAAAATGAAACACAATTTCTAATAAGCAACATAAAATCAAGGGTCTTCAATCATGTTCTTCAAGGGTCTTCAATATCCATATGCGATGCGCATTCTGTCCATATGCGCCTCGCCTATCTGATATATAGGAGGCGCATATGACTAAAATGCGCCTCGCATAATATGGGGCTGCTAGATTCCGTCCGTACAGGGATTATAGGAGGCGCATTCTTATCATATGCGCCTCGCCTATTTTTATACTAGAGGCGCATGGAGAAGGAGTGCACCTCGCCTATTTTATAGGAGGCGCATATGGTATAAATGTGCCTCGCATAAGCATGTCTCCTATAGCCTTTTCTCTAGTAGTGACCTGCGCTGGCTGCACCTGCCGCGCCGTATCCGCCTAGGGCTCCTTAGGGTTCCCGACCACGGGGCTGCTGCACCAAGCGCCTGCATCTTCGTGGTTGGGGTAGCTGTTCGCGGCCGCGCAGGACCCCCAAGAATACCCTCCTCCGTCCTGGGGCTGGCGTGAACCTGGCAGGCTCGTCATCACGGAGGTAACGAAGGAGGCTACAGCTATGCAGACGGCTGCAGCGGGCGGGGGCCAGTCGGGCGCTTCTGAACCAGCGGGGAGGGATTTGGTGGTGGTCGCGCCTTCAGGTGCGGTCGCTGATGATGACGAGGTCGTCGTGACCGGCTCAAGACCAGCTCCGGCTATGCTGACGCCATGTGCGATCCTCACCCAGCTCTCGGGCGCGGCGCCTGTCACACTCAGCCAGGTTCTCCACCTGGTTGAGGGAATGGAGAAGGGCCTTGGCGAGGCCAAAAATTTGTCTACTTTGATGGAGGTAGGTGTATCTCCCTATTATCTTTTTTCGTACTTTGTTCAGCCGGTTTGCCGTTCCATCTCTTACTCGTTTCTCTTTGCACAGAGCATTTCGGAGTCGGTGAAGAACACCCAGGATCTAGGTCGTCTTCGTGGTTGTCTCCCTTTTCCCGTTTTTTGTTGACCATCGGGTATCCTCCTACAACCATAATCCTGGACAAGGAGAAGGAGGTGGAGCGCCTCAAAGCTGAGGTTGCCCGGCTGGAGGAGTCGAACAGGACACGGCCAATGAAGTTCGACCAACTGGCCGAGGCCAAGCATCATCTTGAGGTTAGCGTGGAGAGGGGAAAGAAGGCAGCTGACATCCAGGGGGAGGCGCTGAAGAATTTTGAAACGATCTCCACCCAAAGGGAGGAGATGATCAAGACTCTCCGCTCCCAGGAGGAGGAGCTGACCAAGCACCTCCAGAGCATCTCGGAGATGGTTGTTAGTAAGTTTTCTTCTCTTTGCCTCCTTTTTACCATGGCTAGCTGAATCGAATCTTGCCACTCACTCCTGTCTTCGGTTGCAGCTCATTACCCTGAGTCGACCGAGATGGCTCTTGAGAAGCTGCCGGTGGAGTAGGCTGGATGCGACCTGACCGCCCTGGATCTGGTTAAGGTGCTGGTGGAGGAGAGAAATGGTCTTCGTGCTATTGCTAACGACCTCTTCCATTACATCTGGCTGGAGGCGGGTGATCTGCATGACATCGCCAGCTTAGTTGTTGCCTTGTCTCGTGGCATCGATGTGTTCGAGATCCACAAGGAATAGGCGGCTCGCGGTGGCATGGAGATGGCTCTGGACCTGGTGAAGTCCTGGTATTCGGGGCCTGAGCTAGGTGTGCTCAATCATGGTTTCCGTCTTGGGACCAGCTATGAGGGCCTCCGTGATAGCATTCCAGCGATCCGTTCCTGCGGGGTGAAGATCGGCACCTACGTGGATCTGGAGCGTGACTTCCACGACCCCTCCGAGCCATTGCCGTTTCACTAGGTCCCGGCTCCCTGGAACTCCGCCGATGTTGCCTCCACCAGCCAAGTTCCTGTAGCCAACGCTGGTCCTCCTCCTGCCGGTCCGCCTCCTGCTCCTGTTGTTGATGCTCCTTCTGCCGCTCCGGCTCTTGAGCCTTGATCCCTGGTATGCCAGGAGTGTTTGTCAAACTTTCCCTTTTTTGGTGCTTCCTATGTGTGAATCTTTGACATTAAACTTTGAATTTTGTGCGGAACATTCTTGTTCCGCTTATTGGGTTGGCGCCCCTTTTGTCTTGAGCTCATTCTGTCTTTTTGTTTGTCATTGGCATTGTTGTATTTATGCCTTTGTCAGTTGTAGTCCTTTGAAATTCGAGCCGGCTGGGCTTGCCATCCGGGTCGGGACTCTTGACTTAAGTTGATGGGTTCGCAGGAGTGCGCCCACTAGGTGTATTCTCCGAGTTTCGGGCCGCTGGGGTAGCCAGCCAGGTCGAAGATCTTTGCCTTCTTGACTTAAGTTGATGGGTGCGTGGGAGCGCGCCCACTAGGTGTAGTCCCCAAGGTTCGGGCCACCTGGGGTAGCCAGCCGGGTCGAAGCTCTTTGCCGTCTTGACTTAAGATGATGGGTGCGCGGGAGCGCGCCCACTAGGTGTAGTCCCCGAGGTTCGGGCCGGTTGGGGTAGCCAGCCGGGTCGAAGCTCTTTGCTGTCTTGACTTAGGTTGACGGGTGTGCGGGAGCGTGCCCACTGGGTGTAGTCCCCGAGGTTTGAGCCGGCTAGGGTAGCCAGCCGGGTCAAAGCTCTTTGCCACCCTATTTCCTGTCAAGTTGTCACTCATGTCATGCGAGACACAACGTTTCTTTGGGTTAATTTCATTATACGCACGCCCATTTATAGTTATGATTAAACGCGAAAACGGGAAGATGCCCTTTCGAGCTAGGCTATTAGTAGATCCCCTTTTCTCAGCGAGCATTGGCCTTTCAAGCATCGTCCTTACCGGCTGCCAGGCGGGTTGCGGTCTGCAGCCGGAATCGAAGGAACGGCTGAGCTGGTGTGCCTCGCGATACTTCGGTTCGTTGTTGTCAGCTTAGCTCTTGTGGGCGCGACCGGTTCGCCCAGGCGCCCTTGTTTTCTTCTTTGGCATTTTCTTGCAGTAGGTAATTTGAGCTTTCGCTCTTGCCGGGTCGACAGCCGGCTGGCGGTCTGAAGCAAGAATCGAAGAGTTTGCTCTAGGCACCCTGTGCAATACTATGCCGCCTGTAGAAATTAGGGGTGTCCGGGCTAGCCGGTACGGAGACGAATGTGGTGCGTGAATTGGGACAAAGTTCTCGGGACTATGCCGAGGCTTCCGAGCTTGTTCATTTATTACATGAAAGGGAAGATACATACACTTCTAGTTCAAGTGTAAAATGGCCAGAGTAGGCTCGCGTTCCATGGGCATTCCGTCTCCTCGTCCGAGCGATCTGCCTTGTTCTTGGCTGGCTTCTAGGCGTCGATCAAATAGTATGAGTTGTTCTGTAGCGCCCGACTGACGATGAATGCGCCTTCCCATGGCGGGGACAACTTGTGCATTCCTTTTGTGCTCTAGACCAGGCGCATCACCAGATCTCCTTCGCGAAAAGAAGTAGGCCGGATCCGGCTGGCGTGGTAGCGGCGCAGGTCCTGCTGATAGATTGCTGACCTGGACAGAGCCAGCTCTCGCGCTTCTTCAAGCAGGTCCACCCTGTCCTCCCGTGCTTCCTTGGCTTCCTGCTCTATGTAGAGCTGTTTGCGGGGTGCGTCAAACTGGATGTCCGTTGGGAGAACTGCCTCTGCCCCATAGACAAGGAAGAATGGTGTGAAGTTGGTTGAACGGTTCGGGGTGGTGCACATGCTCCATAACACAGCTCGCAACTCCTCGATCCAGCATCTGGGTGACCTGATGAGTGGTTCAATCAGCCTTGGCTTGATTCCGGCGAGAACTAAGCAGTTAGCATGCTCGCACTGCCCGTTTGACTGTGGGTGCATGAACGATGCCAGGTCCAGGCGGATGCCTCTGTCTCCTCAGAAGCGGGCGGAAGCCCCGTTAGTGAAATTGGTGTCGTTTTCCGTGATGATGTTGTGCGGGTAGCCAAATCGGATTATGATGTCCGTGAAGAACTTGATCACCATTCCTCCATCCAGTTTCTTGATGGGCTTTGCCTCAATCCACTTGGTGAACTTGTCTACGGCCACGAGCAGGTGTGTCGTACTGGATCGGGCTGTTTTGAATGTCCCAACCATGTCTAGCCCCCACACTGCAAATGGCCAGGTGATTGGTATCGTCTTGAGTGTCGCAGAAGGCGTGTGTATCAGCTAGCTGAATCGCTGACAACCGTTGGATGCTTTGACCAACTCCTGAGCGTCCTTCAGCGCTGTTGGCCAATGGAAACCATGGCGAAGTGCCTTGGCTGCTATTTCCCTTGATGAAGCGTGGTGGCTACATTCGCCCTGGTGTATGTCCATTAGGAGATTGGTTCCTTCCTCTTGGCTTACGCATCGCTGATAGATGCCCCCGACACTGCGCTTGTATAGCTCGTTGTTGATGATGGTGTATGCGCTTGCTCTTCGTCGCACTTGTCGTGCTGCCACTTCCTCCGTTGGGAGCTCGTCTTTGGCCAAGAAGTTCATGAATGGCTTCGCACAGTCGGGTATTTCCCGAATGGCGTACACCGTCTTCATGATGAGCCTAATCTCCTCGCGGATGGCTGCCTCTAGAACGTCGGGAGGTTTGTCGGGTGGGGGCTTGCTGGCGTCGACCGCAGGCTGCCGTGGAGCAATCCTCGGGTGCGACGCAGAAGTCCCCGGGTGTGACGCGGCAGTCCCCGGGTGCGACGCGGCAGTCCCCGGGTGCGGCGAGGCAGTCCCCGGGTGCGGCATGGCACCGACTGTTCCTCGGTCTGCGTTGAGTACTATGGAGTCGAATTCTGGCGACGAGGTGATGGAGGGCTTGTGCAGGTGCTCGAGGGAGACTCCATGCAGTATGGCCTGTCTTGTTGAGCCGTCCCTGGCCAAGGCGTCAGCAGCTTCGTTGTTGGCCCTGGTTACATGATGGAAATCGCACCCTTCGAAGCAAGCGCACAGCTGCTGAACGAAGGAATGGTAGAGGGCCATGTTCGCATCCCTTGCGTCCCACTCGCCAAAGATCTGTTGCACCACTAGGTCTGAATCGCCGAAGCATAGTATCCTCTGAATGCCTATCTTCTCGGCCATCTTGACCCCGTGGATGAGTGCTTCATATTCGGCGACGTTGTTGGATGCCTTTAAGTGGATCTGGAGGACGTACTCCAGCCGATCGCCTTTAGGGGAGGTTATCACGATTCCGGCTGCGAGTCCTCCTCGCATCTTGGAGCCGTCGAAGTGTAGCTTCCAGTATGTTGAATCAGGGACCAGTGACATGTACTGCATCTCTGCCCAATCGACGATGAAGTCGGCTAGTGATTGGGATTTGATTGCCGTCCTTGGCTCATACTGAATGTTGTGTGCAGCGAGCTCTATGGCCCATTTCTCCACGCGCCCAGTGGCGTCCTTGTTGTCGATAATCTCCGCGAGTGGGGCCAACGCCACCACCCAGATGGAGTGTTCTTGGAAGTAGTCCTTGAGCTTCTTGGCGGCCATGTACACGCCATACACCAGCTTCTGGTAGTGGGGGTAGTTCTGTTTGGAGAGTGACGGTACTTTGCTTAGGTAGTACACGGGGCGCTGGACCGGCTAGGCTTTCCCCTCTTCTGGCCTCTCCACTACCAATACCACAATGACAACTCTGTTTGTGATGGCGATGTACATTAGCATTGGCTCCTTTGCGGTTAGTGATGCCAAAATAGGCGGTGAGGTGAGCATGCGCTTGAGATCCCGGAAGGCTTCGTCCGCTTGAGCTGTCCAGATGAACTTGTCCGTCTTTTTCATGAGTTGGTACAGGGGGAGGGCCTTCTCACCCAACCGACTGACGAACCGGCTGAGGGAAGCCAGGCACCCAGTGAAATTGTGTATGTCACGTAGGCTTTGTGGCAGCTCCATGCGCTGGATGGCTCCAATCTTCTCCGGTTTGCCTCGATCCCTCGCTCGGAGACGAGAAATCCGAGGAGCTTACCGGCTGGGACGCCGAAGACGCACTTCTCTGGGTTCAGTTTGATCTGGAAGCGGTGGAGATTGTCGAAAGTTTCCTTCAGGTCCTCGAGTAGTGTGTGCTGCTCCTTGGTCTTGATGACGACGTCGTCGACGTAGGTGTGCATGTTTTTACCAATCTGCGTCTGCAGGCATTTCTGCATGCAGCACTGGTAAGTTGCTCCTGTGTTCTTCAGACCGAAGGGCATGGTGGTGTAGCAGTAAGCCCCATACGGGGTTATGAATGATGTCTTTATTTGATCGGTTACATTGAGCTTAATCTGGTGATAACCCGAGTAAGCATCTAGAAAAGACAACAAATCACATCCAGCGGTGGAGTCAATGACTTGATCTATCCGCGGCAGAGCGAAGGGATCCTTGGGTCATGCCTTGTTGAGGTTGGTGTAATCGACACACATGCGCCACGTCTTGTTTTTCTTCAGCACCAGCACCGGGTTGGCCAGCCATTCCTGGTGGAAAACCTCCATGATGAAGCCGGTTGCGAGCAGCCGTATGATCTCCGCACCAATGGTTCTTCTTCTTTCTTCTGCCAAGCGGCGTAAAGATTATTTGACCGGCTTTGCATCCGGTCGAACATGAAGAGAGTGCTCGGCGAGTTCCCTCGGGACACCTGGCATGTCTTTGGGGCACCATGCGAAAATGTCCCGATTATCACGGAGGAAGTCGACGAGCGCACTTTACTATTTGCTGTCCAGGCCGTTTCCAACCAGGACGAACTTGCTCGGGTCCTCCTCATTTAGCAGGATCTTCCTTGTGCCCTGCGAAGGCTTGAACTGTGTTTCTCCAGCTGGATTAGGTTCTCCAACCGACATATCGTTCTATAGAGCCGCCACGTTCTGCATTATGACGCGCTTCTCCTCGGCGATAATCATTGCCTCGGCTAGCTTGGAGCCGTCTGTGGCGCACTCGATCAAACGCTTGTAGCAGCTGTCAACGGTGATCACTCCCTTTGGGCCTGGCAGCTTCATTTTGAGGTACGTGTAGTGCGGCACTCCCATAAACTTGGTGAGGGCCGGGCGTCCTAGTATGGCGTGGTAGGCACTGGAGAGGTTCACCACCTCGAACCAAATCGGCTCGCGATGAAAGTTGTTTCGTTGCCAAAGATGACGTCCGGCTGGATCACTGGTAGAAAAGGGCCCATGCGTCCCGGTTGGTAAGGGCCATTAGTCCCGGTTGCCCAACCGGGACGGGGCAATCGGGACTAAAGCTCTAACCTTTAGTCCCGGTTGCCCCACCAACCGGGACAAATGGGGGCACACGTGGCGGCATCAGAGCGCGAGGGTGGGTGGAGCATTAGTCCCGGTTCGTAACACGAACCAGGACTAATAGCCTGCTGCCGCGGCAGAGATTTGGCCAATTTCTCTGCCGCGGCAGAGAATTCATTTTGGCACATTTTGTTGCCACGGCAGCATTTTCGCCACTTTTTGTGCCGCGGCAGAGAATTCATTTAGGTTGTTTTATTGTTTATTTAGTGTTTTGCACTTATCAACGAAGGAACCTTATATTACACAAGATCATCATGACAACATTACATTCAATACACGGATCGAGTTCATGCACTACATACAAAAGTTGATATTCGATGCTACCGGCCAATTTCTTGAAAGTTGCTATTAATTTTTACAATTCCTATTGTCTATACACAGCCGAGTAGCATTCCCCTTGTGTGTTTAGGACTTCTGCATCCAAGAATCCCGCCAATTCCTCCTAAATTGCTCGTACGCGATCCTATGGCAGAAGACCGTCCCGTAGACGTTCGATCTGATTTAAAAAAGGAGTCAGCCTATATGAATGAAACTAAACACAATTTTATTCTAAGTAAAAACTATAGAAATTGTTTACGTACGTGGAGTTGCTCTAAATTTCTGCCCTTCTCATCGCACGTCTGCAGGATGAACTCGCATACATAGTATCCACATAGATTGTTACCTGGTCCCTGCGTCAGGCACTTTACGAGAACAGAGTTCAATCAAAATAATAATCAAGCATGATAATAACTGTATCAAAACTAGAATCAAAGAGATGCTCGGATATAGCTAGTGGTGCTTACATTTAGTGGTTGAAATGTAAGCTCCTCTTTGCAAACACCCCTAGCCTTCTTGGTGAACCGTTTCCAAGCGATGCCCGGCGTAGAAAACGAATAAAATAAGTTATTAAGTACTTGATATCATAAAATTCACGAACGTTGCCGATATAGTGTCGTAATGATTAGAATTACCGCTGGAGAAGTATCTGCATGTCCTTCCACGTCTCAAGGGGTTTATGTTTCGAGTCCATGACTAGTACACGCCCTTTGTCAAGTTGAATGATTAACAGAATATAGTGGTACCTGCGAATGTAGAACTAATCAATTATATACTTAGCATCGAGTAAGCGAAATAAAAAGTGTATACAAGACAATAACACTCACTAGAAGTTGTAAGGAAATAGTATTTCCCTTTTGGTTTCTTGAAACCTTAACGTGTGTACTATATTATCCTCCGTATCCTGGGTGCTTATTTTGAGATTAGCTTCATGAACCCAATATGGGTCAATGAAGCCAATGTCATAGATTTGTCCTCTGCTGCATTCGAGAATCTTCATTCTGCATATTACAGTATGATTATATACATGCAATAAACAAAATAATATAGCTGGAGACTAAATTAATTACAGAATTAGTACTTACAGACAATAGGCACTGATGATCGATTTGTCCAAGGCGTCTTGGTTGAATAATTGAAATAGTTCATCAAATTCAATGGATATCATGTCATCCTTATCTTTCCCATGATGCTTTTTTGTAACCCTCAGCACTATCCAGTTAGCCCTGGCCCTTGTGGCATGCATGTACCAGTTATGCAATCTTCGCATTTTTGTTGGAAGATTGTTAATCTCCTCAGGTTTGACGAGAGGTTTTCCATACTGGTATTTGTATGCTACTTCACTCACGGGGAAGAACTCTAACTGGGATAAGTACTGGGCAATACTCATACCTTGAGCAGCGGCAGCTTCTCCGTATTGTGCAACTACCTCTGGATCATACTGCTCTTCGGCCCCATATTTGCTCGACCCTACATTGGTTTGAGAAATCACCATGAGAGGGGCGCAAGTCTGTTTTGCTTGTTCTCCGAGCTGGGCAACAGATTTCCCGCTTGCATCAGTACTGCTCTTCGAGGCTTTTTGTGCCGCATGTGACTTGAGAATAGAACGCTCATAGTCTGATGACAGCTTTGGCTCGGGTTGATGAAGATTCTTTAGCATTTTCAACACTTTGACTTTTTCTTCTTTGGTGCTGGGGAACTCTGGCTCTTTTGGCCGCCTCAGCTTAGCGAAAAACGTTGTCGTTTCCGCATCAACGATCGCCGCAGTCTCCTCTTTAGTACTGTCATAAGCTCTCTTGGGAGGAACCTTTGGTACTTTTGGAAGAGGCTCTTGTTTACGTTTCGGCGATCGCTTACGACGCATAGTAGCGGTACGCTTAAGCTTTTTATCCTGAGGCGCCGACGATGGCTCCCGCGGCGCTGGCTGCACCGGAGATTGGTGAGGCGACGGAGCCGGGTGAGGCGACGAAGACGGCTGCCGCGGCAGCGACGACCTCGCTGGAGACGGGTGAGGCGGTGGCGAAGATGGCCTTGGCGTGTGATTTCGAAGCACGATACAATCCTTCGGCCATAGAATGGTGACGTTTTTTGCGTCACCCAGCACAGTCACATCCCCTTCACCAGCAGGGTAGTGAAGATCCAAAACCTCAAAGGTGGGCATGATTTCATCCACGCCGACAACAGCGTAGCCCTCTGGAACCGGACGACAGTGGTAAGTTGGTGTGGGTCCAATTGGTAAGGTATAGCCGACCGCCACCTTCATTGATATGTTCACAACTTTGACATGTAGCTCGCAGTGTGTCATCTCTGTGATATCATCCACTGGGTAGCCAACAGGAGCCATCGTCGGTGCATCATCGTCATCGCCATTGTCATCACCCGGGACCTCGGTGGAAGCCACACTGCTTTTTCGATAATTCGATAGGCCGGTAACATCGAATGAAGTGTGCTGCTGAGATGGGCCGGTAGTACTTTGCTCTTTAAGTGAGTTAATTTCATATTGTTGTTGCTTTAATCGTTCTTCAATTAAACGCATTCGCTCTTTCTGACTTTCTGCTTCAACTGCCGCCCTGTCCTTACTCCTCTAACGACTTCTATCAGGATATTTCTTCCTCTCTTCGGGAAACCCAGTCCTCCATGATTGGGAGCCTATTGTGCCTCGTGTTCGTCCATCATGTTCCTTATTTCCAAGGGCAAGTGTGAGCTCATCATTCTTTCTATCGGGAATGAAGTCCCCATCTTTAACAGCTTTTACTGCTTTTCTGATCCTCTCGATTGGCAAGGGGTCTTCTTTATGTCGTATGTTATATATACACCTCCCTTCCGAGTCCAACGTGCCCCCATGCCCGTAAAACCAATTCCTTGCACGTTCTACCCAATCGTCTGTCTCTGGGGTGATCTTTTTATCACGCAGTTCCTGCTCAAGTTTCTCCCACTTAGGAATGCCAGCCCTGTAGCCACCTTGCCCCATAGTATGGTGATACTTCTTCTTAGCAGCATTCAGCTTATTCGTTTCAGACATTTTCTTAGCCTTTTCTGATTTCTTGTATTCCACAAACTCAGCCCAGAATGGTTTTATCTTCTCAAACTGAATATTCTTGAAATCGGGAGTCTTGTTTTTCACGACATAGTCAAGGTGCAATCTTTTCTTCCAGTTGGTGAAACACTGGGCCATCTTCTTCAAAGCCTACTCCCTGACCTTAGCCTCCATGGCTCTCCCATGTTGTAAGGCGTCCTCAACTGGATCCTCCGCATTTGGATCCAGCTCTATCTTCGGTAGTTTGAAATTAACCATGAGCCTCTTCCACAGTAAATCTTTGGCGTGGTTAGGGACAAATAAACATGTTCCCTCTTCATCCGCATTAGCAGGCCTATTCCAATTTCTAATGGTGATCGGGATTAAGTCCCTAACGATTACTCCGCATTGTGCCACAAATTTGGTTGCGACAACTTCGGGAGCTGTCGGTTTGCCGTCTTCAGCGACATCTTCGATCCTGAACCTCTCATGGTGTTGCAACTTTTTGGTTGGGACTCGTCTGCTCTTTTCAGTAGATTCCTTCGATCCGGAGGGCAAAAAGAAGAAAGATCGTCGTTACTATTTCTATATAGATAGCAGATGATTAATTAATGAATTGATTTATATTACATGCACCTCGCCGGAGCGGTCGTCTTCTCGATTACACAAGGCATCGCCTTCTCCCTCGCGGAAGGCAACACCTTCAACCTCAAACAAGTTGTCTATTCCGGTAAAAAGAGGATCACCCTCACCGGAGTTGTTCAGAAACGTTGATACGTCTAAATTATCTTCCCCACGGATCACACCTTGGATCAACTCTTCCTTTTCTTCATCTCTGACGTGTGGGTCCATATTTTCTGCATAGATGGAAAAACGAATAAGTCAAAGTGGCTAAAGGAGAAATTTAAGGAGAAACCCTAATATATACATACACAATAATAAAAATGAAGAGAAACCCTAAACCCTAAACCTAGCTACAAAAAGGAAACCGTGTAGTAGATAGGTAACTCTAGCTAAAATCAACTAAAATCAATATTCCGGAGTTCCGAGGGGTGTAAAACCTAGTTCGGAGAAACCTCGGATGCATATGAGAGGGGAACATGAGCATAAGGCTACAAAAGGGAAACTATCCAGCAGATAGGTAACACTAGATACTAACAAAATACCATATTGGAATCGATTTAAGAGGGTTCAGAATGCCCTGGCGAAGGCACATCGTCGAACCCACATGCACCTAAGGGGTATTAATGATTCCTTATCTAACCACAGTGACTGACAATGTGAATCGGGTCTGGGGCTACCCACAGTGACTGACCAGTGGTGCCGAAGACCAATAATACCAAACTAATTAATAAACCTAATAATACCTAACTAATAATAAACCTAATAATCGAAACACCGAAAAGAAAGGGAAACAATCAACACATGGCATCGATGCAATGATCAAGCAAGTATGATGATATGACAAGTTAATTTGCATTGGAATGCAACCCTAAGACATGCTCGACGATTTAATCGGGGTTTCGACGGGTGAAAACCCTAAATCGGGGAAACTCAGGAACATATGAGAGGGGTGCATTTGTTCTTCTAATTATACTTGTCATTTAAATTGTTGAACAATGCATGATTATAGGTTAAATAGATAGGTTTCATTTTTCTGAACAATTTGATATATTATTTGTATTTTTCTGACTTATAAATAAAAAGATATTGATTTTACAAGTTTATATCAATTTCTGGAATTATTAAATCATTTAAAATTGAATTACTGTGTCAATATGACATCAACAAAGGGTTGGTTTTTTTTTACCAAGACAGAACCTAGCCACTGTCACTGAGTGCTGGGCCCTATGCCACATCAGCAAGCCACCGTGGTGGTCAAAGGTCAGCGGGCCCGTGGGCCACGTCAGCGTGACGCCGCGGCTCGCCAGTGCCGCCCGCACCTACTGATCGCCAGTGCCGCCCGCGCCGCCCGCGCCTACTGGCCAGCGCCGCCCGCGCCTCGCCAGCGCCGCCCGCGGTTCGCCAGCTCGCTGCCCCGGCCCCCGTATCCAACCCGTAGCCCGCGCGCCGACGGCGACGACAACGTGGCCCCGTAGCCGCCCCGAACCCCGTAGCCCGCGTATCGGAGAGGCGCATACCTGCTAGCGGCGATGACGCGCGACGGCGGTTGGAGATGCTGGCGCGCGCGGCTGGAGGGATGACGAAGAGCCGACGGAGGTGCTGGCGATTCGCACGGGGAGGAGCGCGCGACGGCCAAAGAGCCGACGGAGACGAAGGTGGAGGCGACGGCGTCGATGAAAGCAGAGGAAGAAGCAGAGAATTGAGATGGAGAAGAAGAAGAGGAGGCGTGCGCAGTTATAACCAAAGGACCTTTAGTCCATGTTGGTGGCTCCAACCGGGACTAAAGGGTCATACGTCCCGGTTGGTGCCACCAACCGGGACGTATAGTCCAATTTTCAGCAGCTGAAGGGGCGCGCGCGCAGGGGGCTCTTTAGTCCCGGTTGGTGGCTCCAACCGGGACGTATTCCCCTGTTTTCAAATTTTTTCAGTTATTTTCTCTCTGTTCCCGCCTTATTTTTTATTTTGGGATTTAAATTTGTAATGTTTTTTAAATGATAATTACTTTGGAATTTAGAAAAACTTTAAACATAAAAAGTGTTTGAATTTGAATAACTAATTCGAAACCATTTTCTGTTTTGAAAAATAATTAATGTAACTATTTAAACTATGAACCATTTAAAATTAATAATGAAATAACTTATATTTTTTAAATATTAATTTGGAATTTAGAAAAACTTTAAACATAAAAAGTGTATGGATTTGAATAAATAATCCAAAACCAATTTCTATTTTTAAAAAATAATTAATGTAACCATTTAAAATTAATAATGAAATAACATATATTTTTTAAATATTAATTTGGAATTTAGAAAAACTTTAAACATAAAATATGTATGGATTTGAATAAATAATCCAAAACAAATTTCTATTTTTAAAAAATAATTAATGTAACCATTTACAATTAATAATGAATTAACTTATATTTTTTTAATATCAATTTGGAATTTAGAAAAACTTTAAACATAAGAAGTGTATGGATTTGAATAAATAATCCAAAACCATTTTCTATTTTTAAAAAATAATTAATGTAACCTTTTAAAATGAATTAACTTATATTTTTGAATATTAATTTGGAATTTAGAAAAACTTTAAACATAAAAAGTGTTTGGATTTGAATAAATAATTCAAAACCATTTTCTGTTTTAAAAAACAATTAATGTAACCATTTAAAATATGAACCATTTACAATTAAAAATTAATTAACTTATATTTTTTAATATCAATTTGGAATTTAGAAAAACTTTAAACATAAGAAGTGTATGGATTTGAATAAATAATCCAAAACCATTTTCTATTTCTAAAAAATAATTAATGTAACCTTTTAAAATGAAGATAGGGGACGAGCATCGTTAGAACTTGTATTGGATCTCTGAAGAAACCACATATTGCGAGTCTAAAAATGATTTTTTCAAAAAATCATGGGCGATAGATCATGTACCTGTAGTACAAACCGGACCCACTTCCTACCGATTCGGTAGACATTTGTCCTTTTTACCCGGGATGGACGAAAAGGTTTGAGATGTACCGGTTGGGAGATAGTCCATGTAAGGTGGTCTAGTATTTTAGGAAAATGGGATGGTAGCATTCTGAAACGGCATTTTGGTGGTTACTTCACAAAACGACCCGTTTTTTGCGCACGGAAAATGGAAAAGGGCTTTTCCGTGCGACAAAAAGGAAAACTTCCTCCTGCAACATTGTTCTCCATACCAATGTCCACACACATGCATAATATGGGCACAACATCACAAACTATGTCGTGATTCAGCACATAACATCGGTCGTTTGGACCAAAAAAGCCATGAAACCTCGAACATGATAGGTCATTTTGTGAAGGTTTTTTCGAAAAATGATCAATATACCAAGTCTGGTATTTTTCCTTTCAACTATGTAACAAAATATGACACCACGCGAAGGATTTTCATTGTTCGGATTTTTTTTGAATTTATTATTCCCGTTTTGAATTATCTGAATTTCTAACTATGGTCGAACCGGTGTGCATGAAGATAGGGGACGAGCATCGTTAGAACTTGCATTGGATATCTGAAGAAACCACATATTGCGAGTCTAAAAATGATTTTTTTAAAAAATCACGGGCGATAGATCATGTACCTGTAGTACAAACCGACCCACTTCTTGCCGATTCGGCAGACATTTGTCCTTTTTACCTGGGATGGACGAAAAGGTTTGAGATGTACCGGTTGGGAGATAGTCCATGTAAGGTGGTCTAGTATTTTAGGAAAATGGGACGGTAGCATTCTGAAACGGCATTTTGGTGGTTACTTCAAAAACGACCCGTTTTTTGCACTCGAAAAATGGAAAAGGGCTTTTCCGTGCGACAAAAAGGAAAACTTCCTCCTGCAACATTTTTCTCCATACCAATGTCCACACACATGCATAATATGGGCACAACATCACAAACTATGCCGTGATTCAGCACATAACATCGGTCATTTGGACCGAAAGCCATGAAACCTCGAACATGATAGGTCATTTTGTGAAGGTTTTTTCGAAACATGATCAATATACCAAGTCTGGTATTTTTCCTTTCAACTATGTAACATAATATGACACCACGCGAAGGATTTTCATTGTTCGGATTTTTTTTTGAATTTATTATGCCCGTTTTGAATTATCCGAATTTCTAACTATGGTCGAACCGGTGTGCATGAAGATAGGGGACAAGCATCGTTAGAACTTGCATTGGATCTCTGAAGAAACCACATATTGCGAGTCTAAAAATGATTTTTTCAAAAAATCACGGGCGATAGATCATGTACCTATAGTACAAACCGGACCCACTTCCTACCGATTCGGCAGACATTTGTCCTTTTTACCCGGGATGGACGAAAAGGTTTGAGATGTACCGGTTGGGAGATAGTCCATGTAAGGTGGTCTAGTATTTTAGGAAAATAGGACGGTAGCATTCTGAAACGGCATTTCGGTGGTTACTTCACAAAACGACCCGTTTTTTGCGCTCGGAAAATGGAAAAGGGCTTTTCCGTGCGACAAAAAGGAAAACTTCCTCCTGCAACATTGTTCTCCATACCAATGTCCACACACATGCATAATATGGGCACAACATCACAAACTATGTCGTGATTCAGCACATAACATCGGTCGTTTGGACCGAAAAAGCCATGAAACCTCGAAGATGATAGGTCATTTTGTGAAGGTTTTTTCGAAAAATGATCAATATACCAAGTCTGGTATTTTTCCTTTCAACTATGTAACAAAATATGACACCACGCGAAGGATTTTCATTGTTCGGATTTTTTTTGAATTTATTATGCCCGTTTTGAATTATCTGAATTTCTAACTATGGTCGAACCGGTGTGCATGAAGATAGGGGACGAGCATCGTTAGAACTTGCATTGGATATCTGAAGAAACCACATATTGCGAGTCTAAAAATGATTTTTTCAAAAAATCACGGGCGATAGATCATGTACCTGTAGTACAAACCGGACCCACTTCTTGCCGATTCGGCAGACATTTGTCCTTTTTACCTGGGATGGACGAAAAGGTTTGAGATGTACCGGTTGGGAGATAGTCCATGTAAGGTGGTCTAGTATTTTAGGAAAATGGGACGGTAGCATTCTGAAACGGCATTTTGGTGGTTACTTCAAAAACGACCCGTTTTTTGCACTCGAAAAATGGAAAAGGGCTTTTCCGTGCGACAAAAAGGAAAACTTCCTCCTGCAACATTGTTCTCCATACCAATGTCCACACACATGCATAATATGGGCACAACATCACAAACTATGCCGTGATTCAGCACATAACATCGGTCATTTGGACCGAAAGCCATGAAACCTCGAACATGATAGGTCATTTTGTGAAGGTGTTTTCGAAACATGATCAATATACCAAGTCTGGTATTTTTCCTTTCAACTATGTAACATAATATGACACCACGCGAAGGATTTTCATTGTTCGGATTTTTTTTTGAATTTATTATGCCCGTTTTGAATTATCCGAATTTCTAACTATGGTCGAACCGGTGTGCATGAAGATAGGGGACAAGCATCGTTAGAACTTGCATTGGATCTCTGAAGAAACCACATATTGCGAGTCTAAAAATGATTTTTTCAAAAAATCACGGGCGATAGATCATGTACCTATAGTACAAACCGGACCCACTTCCTACCGATTCGGCAGACATTTGTCCTTTTTACCCGGGATGGACGAAAAGGTTTGAGATGTACCGGTTGGGAGATAGTCCATGTAAGGTGGTCTAGTATTTTAGGAAAATAGGACGGTAGCATTTTGAAACGGCATTTCGGTGGTTACTTCACAAAACGACCCGTTTTTTGCGCTCGGAAAATGGATAAGGGCTTTTCCGTGCGACAAAAAGGAAAACTTCCTCCTGCAACATTGTTCTCCATACCAATGTCCACACACATGCATAATATGGGCACAACATCACAAACTATGCCGTGATTCAGCACATAACATCGGTCATTTGGACCGAAAAAGCCATGAAACCTCGAACATGATAGGTCATTTTGTGAAGGTTTTTTCGAAACATGATCATTGTTCGGCACACATTTAGTCCCAGATGTAGTCACAAACCGGGACTAAAAATATTTTCCGCCATTTCCCACCTCTTCCCGCCAAGTTTTCCCGCCCTTTCCTTTCTACTAGAGCTTTTAGTCCCGGATGTAGTCACTAACCGGGACTAAAGATATTTCCCGCCATTTCCCAAAGCTTCACGCCAAGTTTTCCCGCCCTTTCCCTCTATATTTAGGGTGATCGTGTCATGGCTATCCACACATCCACACCTTCCTCTCTTAGAACAATGGACAACACCTACTGGGCCATTCTAACCCTCGAGGAGACCGAGGAGCTGTGCGCCTCCAACTACCCTTGTCCGCCGGGCTACCGGCCGCCCGCCGGCTGGATGCTGAGCGCAGGAGGGGTTCCTTCCCTCCTGTCCCTCAAGGTTCCACACGCCAGGCGGCCATCACAAACCACTTCTACCATGAGCTCACGCCGGAGCAGCGGATGGATCCCCAGTGGGATCCCGACAACTACGACACCTGGAATGCCTTCTTCGCTAATAGGCGGGAAAGGGAGCTCGCCAGGTACGAGGGTGATGGCCCGCCACCGGTGAACCACAACGAAGCCGACCGTCGTCTGTGGTGGGCGAACCGTACTATCATCGAAGTGATGCGCTACATCGCCGGGGGAGACCATCCTCGCCTACGGTGCCCATGAGTCCACCCGCCAGAGGCCCCACACTGTCCCGGCGGTAGCGGCATCGTCTTCCAGGAGACCCCTCTCCCACCCGCCGTGAATCCGAGGCTGGAATGGCCCCTGGTATATGCCATGTATGGGCAAAGGATCCCCGGAGTGGCAGGTGACGATGACGATGACGATGACGACGACGATGAAGACCCTAAAGCTGCGTACTATAGGACTAGGCATGATTATGACTAAAGGGGGCGGCTTTAGTCCTGAGTGTTAGCTAGTCCCGGTTTGTCCCGGTTTTTAATATTAATAAATGTCTTGAGTGTTACCTAATAAATAGAGGGAAATGCCTATATAAAGAGAGGTTTCATATTTAGTCCCGGTTGGAGAAACCAACCGCGACTGAAGGGATTGCGGCAGAGTGGGCCAGGCAACACTAATAATAGGGGTGAGTGTCGACATTATGTCGTGCGGCTTGTACCTTGTCCCGGATGGTGTCACCAACCGGGACTAAAGATGAGTCAGCATTAATAATAGGGGTGAGTGTCGACATTATGTCGTGAGTGTCGACATTATGCCGAGCTGCTTCTACTATAAATATGCATCCTTGTGAGTCCAGTCCTCCAGCCAGTTTGAGGCATCTCCAAGATGGTTTTAGAGAGCAGGGACACCACTACGGCCAGTTTCAGGGAGATGCCGACGGAGCCCAGTCCTCCGGCATCTCCGAGAAACTGGTCATAGAGGCAGTCCCTAATATGTGAAATTAGTTAGCTTCGAGGCATATTGATCTAGTTAGTGAAGTTACAAGCTGCAAGATGGTTTTCGAGAGCAGGGACACCACTGCGGCCAGTTTCAGGGAGATGCCGACGGAGCCCGGTCCTCTAGCATCTCCGAGAAACTGGTCATAGAGGCACTCCCTAATATGTGAAATTAGTTAGCTCCGAGGCGTATTGATCTACTTAGTGAAGTTACAAGCTGCAAGATGGTTTTCGAGAGCAGGGACACCACTGCGGACAGTTTCAGGGAGATGCCGACGGAGCCCAGTCCTCCGGCATCTCCGAGAAACTGGTCATAGAGGCACTCCCTAATATGTGAAATTAGTTAGCTCCGAGGCGTATTGATCTAGTTAGTGAAGTTACAAGCTGCAAGACATTTATTAATATTAAAAACTGAGACAACAAAACCGGGACTAAAGGCCACAAACCGCGAAAGATATCCTTTGGTCAAGCCACAAACTGCGAAAGACATGAACTAGAGTTACATAATATGAGCATGAACTTCTTGGCATATGTCATTCCTTATGACCGCTTCAGACGTAACCATGGAGCATCTTCTTTACTTAACGGAATGCTTGGGTCAGTTTTCACTGTGAAGGGCGGAATTTCATCAAACTTATTATAATCTTCTGACATGTCTGTCTTGTCCTCGATTCCCACGATGTTTCTTTTCCCTGAAAGAACTATGTGACGCTTTGGCTCATCATATGATGTATTCGTTTGCATATTTTTTCTTTTTTTCGGTCTGGAGGACATGTCCTTCACATAGAAAACCTGAGACACATCATTGGCTAGGACGAATGGTTCATCTCTATAACCAAGATTGTTGAGATCCACTGTTGTCATTCCGTACAACTGGTCTATCTTTACGCCTTCCCCATTCAGGTTGACCCATTTGCAGCGAAACAAAGGGTCCTTAAAAGAGACTCCATAGTCTAGTTCCCATATCTCCTCTATGTAACCATAATATGTGTCCTTTTGTCCATTCTCGTCTATTGCATCAAAGCGGACACCACTATTTTGGTTGGTGCTCTTTTTATCTTGGGCGATCGTGTAGAATGTATTCCCATTTATTTCGTACCCTTGGAAATTCAATACAGTAGAAGATGGTGACGCAGCCAACAAGTATAGCTGATCTCCAACAGTGGTGTCATTCAAGAGATGTGTCTGCATCCAACCACCGAAAGACTTCATGTGTTCATCTGTAATCCATGATTCAGGCTTCCCCGGGTTTTTGGAGCGTACAATATTCTTGTGTTCCTCGATATACGGAGCTGTCAAGGTGGAATTATGTAGAACTGTGTAGTGTGCTTTAGTGAAAGAATCCCCGTCACTACATATCATTGCTTTCTTTACCAGCGTGCCTTTTCCACTTAGTCTTCCCTCATGCCGCGAGTCAGAAACACCAATCGGCTTAAGGTCAGGAATAAAGTCAACACAAAACTCAAGGACCTCCTCTGTTCCATATCCCTTGGAGATGCTTCCTTCTGGTCTAGCACGGTTATGAACATATTTCTTTAAGACTCCCATGAACCTCTCAAAGGGGAACATATTGTGCAGAAATACCGGACCGAGAATGGCAATCTCTTCCACTAGATGAACCAGGAGATGCGTCATAATATTGAAGAAGGATGGTGGGAACACCAATTCAAAACTAACAAGACATTGTACCACATCCTTCTATAACCTTGGCAGAATATCTGGATTGATTACCTTCTGAGATATTGCATTGAGGAATGAACACAGCTTCACAGTGGGTACTCAAACATTTTCCGGTAGAAGCCCCCTCAATGCAATCGGAAGAAATTGCGTCATAATCGCGTGACAGTCATGAGACTTTAGGTTTTGGAACTTTTTCTCTGCCATATTTATTATCCCCTTTATATTAGATGAGAAGCCCGACGGCACCTTGATACTGTAAAGGAATTCAAAAAAGATTTCCTTCTCTGCTTTGGTAAGAGCATAGCTGGCACGACTTAAGTGACGCCCTTTATCCGTCTTGTTATCTGTATGCATGTTCTTTGGGTCTTTCATAATTTTTTGGTCCTCCCGTGCTTCAGGTGTATCTTTTGTCTTCCCATACACGCCTAGGAATCCTAGCAGGTTCACGCAGAGATTCTTCGTCACGTGCATCACGTCGATTGAAGAGCGGACACGCAGGACTTTCCAATATGGCAGCTCCCAAAATATAGATTTCTTCTTCCACATGGGTGCGTGTCCTGTAGCGACGTCGTTCGGAACTGATTGACCGCCGGGACCCTTTCCAAAGATTACTTCTATGTCCTTGACCATACCAAATAAATCATCACCAGCAGGGAGTTCAGGCTTCTTCCGGTGATCTGCCTCACCTTTGAAATGCTTGCCTTTCTTTCTTACGGGATGATTGGCCGGAAGAAATCGTCGATTCGCCAGGTACACAACCTTCTTGCATTTATGCAAATATGTACCTTCGGTCTTATCTAAACAGTGGGTGCATGCCTTATATCCTTTGTTTGTCTGTCCTGAAAGGTTACTAAGAGCAGGCCAATCATTGATGGTTACGAATAACAACCCTCGTAGATTAAATGGCTCCTGTTTGTTCTCATCCCACGCACGTACACCTGGTTTTCCCCACAACTGTAAGAGTTCTTCAACTAATGGCCTAAGGTACACATCAATGTCGTTGCCCGGTTGCTTCGGGCCTTGGATGAGCACTGGCATCATAATGAACTTACGCTTCATGCACAACCAAGGAGGCAGGTTGTAGATACATAGAGTCATGGTCCAGGTGCTGTGACTGCAGCTCTTCTCCCAAAAAGGATTCATGCCATCCGTACTTAGACCAAACCATAAGTTCCTTGCGTCACCTGCAAAGTCTGGGAAGTCTCTCTCGATTTTTCTCCACTGTGACCCATCAGCAGGGTGTCTCAACTTCCCGTCTTTCTTACGGTCTTCTTTGTGCCATCGCAACAACCTGGCATGCTCTTTGTTTCTGAACATGCGTTTCAACCTTGGTATTATAGGAGCATACCACATAACCTTAGCAGGAACCCTCTTCCGGAGGGGCTCTCCCTCAACATCACCAGGGTCATCTCGTCTGATCTTATACCGCAACACGTTGCATACCAGGCATTTATCTAAATTCTCATACTCCTTACCGCGGTAGAGGATGCAGTCATTAATGCATGCATGTATCTTTTGCACATCTAATCCCAGTGGACAGAGAGTCTTCTTTGCTTCGTAGGTACTCTCGGGAAGTTCGTTATGTTTTGGAAACTTCGGCTTCATTATTTTCAGCATCTTTTCAAATGAGGAGTCAGTTAGACCACACTCTGCCTTCCATCGCAACAATTCCAGTGTGGTACCGAGCTTTGTGCTGCCATCTTCACAATTTGGGTACAACAATTTCTTGTGATCTTCTAACATGCCCTGTAACTTCAACTTCTCATTTTCTGTTTCACAGTCTCGCTTTGCATCAGAAATGACCCTACCAAGTTCATCAGCCGGCTCATCTGATGCCCGTTCTTCACCTCTTTCCTCTCCATTGTCTTCCATTGCAGTATCACTGTATTCAGGAAACATATGATGATAGTTGTTATCATCATCTTCTTCTTCACCATCTTCCATCATAACCCCTCTTTCCCCGTGCTTGGTCCAGCAATTATAGTTGGGCATGAAACCTTTCATAATCAGGTGGCCGCGAATGATTTTCGAGGAAGAGTACTCCTTGTTGTTCCGACATTGAACACATGGATAACGTATAAATCCATTCTCTTTGTTTGCCGTAGCCACATCGATAAATTTATCCACGCCTTTGATATACCCGGCTACCCGCCGGTCACCGTACATCCATTCCCGACCGTTCATCTGCATCATATAAGTAAGTTTATCAAAAATCAGGACATCATAAATAGTGAAATAACCAATTCACACCGACACATGAATAGTATCAATGACCTAGAAAAGATAAGATTGCTAACCTCGATCAAGGGAAATAAAGAGGAGAAAGCTCAAGTGCGTCTCGGATACCTTCTATATTTTTGTTCTATGAGAAATTCAACGGGATTATTCACTCAAACATTTCAACAAACACGTTCAATGCATGCATGAGAAAAAACTAGCACACCCCCTCACACCTTCCACCATTCGAAAAAACAGAGTAGAGGCAGAGGGGGCTGGGGCGTTGCATTTATAGAGGGCAGGGGTCTTTAGTCCCGGTTGGAGCCAGCAACCAGGACTAAAGGTGCGTGCCACGCCATGTGGCTGTGGCCAAACCTTTAGTCCTGGTTGGTGGCTCCAACCGGGACGCATGCCCCCTTAACAACCGGGACGCATGCCCCCTGGCTCCTGCCCGCTCCAACCGGGACGCGTGCCAGCATTAGTCCCGGTTGGTGGCGCAACCGGGACTAATGCTCCGAGGGGTCACGAACGGATAGCCCTTTTTGCTCTAGTGGATCTTGCCGATTGGCGAGTGCGACGGGCCTGGAACTTCCCCATGGAATGAAGTGCTTGAGGGCTCCAACTGGGACTCGCTGATGTCGAGCCGTTCGAGGCTGCTGCGGTATAGGAGGTTGATGTTGCTTCCTCCGTCGATGAGTACACGGGAGAAACGGCACGAGTGTTTCTTGGAGACGATGATGGGGTTGAGGACCATTGCGTAGCTGCCAGGGCTTGGTAGCACGGCCGGCTGGTCTTCCTTGATCCAGGTGATTGCCTGGTCCAACCAATGTAGGTATTGGGGAACGGGGGGAACAATTGCGTTCACCTCCGCCTCGCGCCTCCTCTTGGCGTGCTTTGTCTCTGGCTCCGCAAGGAAGATGTGGTAGTTGCCCACTTGTCGTGGGTAACCATCCTCGTCATCATCGCGGTGGTTGCGCCGCTCCCTGTTGTCTAGTGGGCCTCCGGCTGGCGGTGGAGGTGGTGGTGGGATCCCGCCGGCTTCAGCCATATTCTTCGTCCAGCTGCACTGGCGCGTTGTGTGGTTCGCAGGCTTGCTACCGCCGCTGTGGAACTTGCACGGCCCATCGATCATGGAATCCATTGTGTACTTGGGTCATGGCGGCTTGTCATCTGGTCTCTGCCTCCGGCTGTCGCCTGCAGCCGGGTCCTCGTGCACCGCAGCTACTTGCTTGGCACCATACCGGCTGTCCGGTTGGTCGTCTTTCCTCTTGCCACGGAGGTTGTCGTCGCCATGCCGCCTGGGGTGATGGTTGCCCGGCTGGCGGCGCTCCGCCTGCTTGTCCGTTACGATTTGGACTTGGTCGTCCACCACGATAGGCTTCTTCATAGCTGCGTCGGCGATGGCGTACTTGCCCGCGATGGCCATGACCTGGGCCATGGTTTGCGGGTCTGCCCTGCTAAGCTTATGCTTCAACATGGTGCCGTCTCGACAACCGTTGGTGAAGAAGTCGATTGCCTGGTCCTCACGCACCCCTTCACACGAGTTGTGCATGCTGGTCCTTCATCTAGGGCCAGTCGGACTTTCCTCCTCTAGCGTGCGCGACTACACCAAGAGGTCAATGCTATCGCGCACGTCAGCCGGTTCTCGGGGGCCGAATTGGCCTTTAGACGCGACGCGGGAAGGTCCTTGTTTGCATCTGCTCCTTCATCTAGGGCGCGCGTCTTCTTTCCTTGGGAAGCTCCTTCTGCCGGGGCACGACACATGCTAGAAGCGGCGGCGACTCGGTTGTGGCGGCCATGATTGCCAAACTCGCCACGCGGGCGGCTGTTCTGCCCAACTCCTCGTGGGGAGGACGCCTGCTGGTGCTTGCTTCCTCCGTGCGCTGTTTGGTCCACGCCTTTGCGAACGACAATGTCTCGGGTGTTACCCATCTGGCTGGGAGTACCCATGACCTGCTGCTTGTTAGCAGTGGCAACGAGGAGCTGGACGTGCTCCTACTGGCGATGAAGTTCTTCTCCCTCGAGGTTCTTCAGCTCCGCGGCCGCCGCTTCGGCTGCTCTCATGTTCCTGGCGGTGGTGCTGTAAACGGGCTGCAAAACGCCTGCGTGTGAATCGGCGGCGCGGTCCAGTTCTGATGCGAGGTCACGCCCCCGGTGCTGGACTTGCCTGACGAAGCCGTTGGC
Organism: Avena atlantica; assembly: GCA_910589765.1. Lineage (NCBI taxonomy): Eukaryota > Viridiplantae > Streptophyta > Magnoliopsida > Poales > Poaceae > Avena > Avena atlantica. Next base: position 47,445,787 of record OU342739.1, read on the forward strand.
AGTGTTGTACTCATGCATGGTGGCGTTTAGTCGGCGCTAGTTAGCAGCAACCTTGGTAGCTTCCTCCAGGAGCTTCTGGCGCGTGCCTTCGAGCGTGGCCGCGGCTGCTGCCGGGTCTGCCTCGATAGTGACTGGCACACGCAGGTGCTGAATGGAGGCAGTGAGCGGATCTTGCTCTTGTTCGGGCGCGAAGCTCTCTCCTACCGTTCGGCGCTCCTGAGGCGGGCGGTGGTTTTCGCGGGCGTTCACCACAATGTCTTCGACGCAACCATTTGCCACGGTCGGGCCGTGGGCGAGGCGGGTGAGAGGCACTTCGAGGATGGAGGTGACCACGCTGGGAAGGCATCGGTGATGATGGCGACATAGACGCGGATGTCCCCGAAGTGCATGATGGAGCTGTTGGCGGGGAAGACGTTCCCGGTGAAGCATGCGGCGTTGTTGACGACACAGTCAAAAGCGTCGAATGTGAGGACGAGGCTGGAGGCCACGTGTTCACCGGCAACGAGCAGAAGTCCCATGCGGAAGATGATCCCAGCCGAAGTGATGTGCCCCACGGTGGGAGCCAACTGTCGTGGTGTGGAACATGGTAGTGCCATCAGGGATGGCTAAAGAGGGACACTCGGATGCAATCAGTGGCTCACGCAACGGGTTGGGAACGGTTAACTGCAAACACAGCGACGTAACCAGGTTCGGGGCCCTCTCGGCGAGGTAACACCCCTACTCCTGCAAGATGAACTATATGAAGGGGCGAATGTCCAATACAGATGCTCCTGGAGCTGTTTCCTTAGCTATTATCGAGAGCTAGAGGAAGATGAAAACTAGAGGCTAGCACTTCTATCCTTCTATCTTTGCTTACCTAGAACCCCAGCCCTTTCCTCCCTTATATACTGATCTCGGGGGCAGGTTACTATTTGGGCTCTAGGGTTTACTATTTGGATATGGGTTTATAGGACAGGGCCGGCTGTAGGGCCCAGCCGGTGGGCCAGGACCCAGTCCACCCTTCTTTTATCGTCACCTTCTTCTTTAGCGGTCACCTGGGCTTCCTTTGGGGCGTCATTCTTGCGTTAACGGTCACCCGAACTGCTTTGTGCGGTCAGCCGACCACTTTGCTTTATCCTCGTCGGGTAGCGCCGGTCATGACGGCACGCCAGCCTGCCTGATGACGAAAGGGCCAGATGCGTACCCCGCAAGGATCATCACCCCCTCCATGCTCTCCATCGAATCTGAGGTGAGCCGGGTGGAAGCGGCCACCCGGCCGGTTCTTCTGGCTACCGGGCTAGACGGGCCATCCGGGAAAGCTTTATGGCCAGTCGGGCGGTATTAGCAAACCAGCTAGAGTTGTCCTTCTTGAGGGCCAGGAGGCCTGTGCCTTCTGGAGCTGGCCTACTTGGCCCTGGCTCTCCCCACCCAGGGTTTATCCCCCCGACACTTCTCTTAATCATCCACATCGAGCAAAAATTCCAAGAGAGGTCCGGCCAAAAAGTTGGATGCCCGTACGAATTATACAATTATGACGGTCTCAGCACTGGGCGAACCGTTGAAACCCCAAAAGGCTACAACTGTATTTAAACAACAAGGCTGGGTTATTGTTAGGGATTGCATCCCGGTCATCATTCGAGAGTGGCATAAGCCCAAAGAGGCAGAAGAGAGTGATCTATATGTCGACGAAAGGTACAAAGAGGGTCTTTGGAATGACCTCATGGCACATTTCACGCTGCCAGAATGTGAGAGTGATGCCGAGACAGCTGCATTGAGGAAGAAAGTCAAGCAGTTTCCTCTTAAGAAGATGGCCGAACTATTCAGGAACTGGAAGAAATCATTATGGCTAAATTATCAGAAGGACAAGAAAACTCCGAAGTTCGAAGGCTATCTAGCGAAGCAGTAGCATTAATGGGATGCATTTGTGGAGTATAGGAAGTCAGGAATTGTAGAGGAAAAGTCAGAAAAGAACAAGGTAAATGCTGCGAAAAAGAAATATCACCATCGCATGGGGCCAGGGGCTACGTGACTGCCATGCCAAAGTGGGATGCAAAAGATAAACATATGTGTGCTAAAGGGATCATTCCAGAACCAATTCACGAAGAATAGGATTTGAGGGAAAGAAATTGGTTCCTTGGGCATGGGAGTGAGTATGAACAACTTACAGGGGACCTTGTTTTTGCAGTGAAGAGATTAGGGAACCTAGGGATACATGGCTGAAACTGGTGAAAGAAATTAAAGAAGGGATAACAAAGTTCCACCCCGATAGAGAAAAAAGACTTACTTACAAAGGTCCTCGGGAATGACCAAAAGGGAGGACGAGTATGAGGCCTTGTCCCTAGTTATACGTGGGAGACTAGGTTTCCTAAGAACCAAGGTACTTATAGAAGCCGAGCGAGAGCAAAGAGATGACGGGAGGAGGAGGGATACAAGTTCAACCAGTTGCTAGCAAGAATTTACAAGCAATAGCAGCAGATTGACAAACTTAGAGGAGTAGCACGCCTACAAGATCCTGCACTAGATATTACCGCCAACCCATCTCCATGGAGAAGAAGCGTGGCTGAATCTGAGGTCACGTCTGACAACGCATGGATGATAGATGCCGGTCCTGGCTACCCTGTGGATGGAATCAAGGAGCAGATATCTTGTGAGCTCCATCATTTGCTTTACCTTGTCCACCTGACGCATGTTGGCATGGACGTGCGATTCCACCTAGCTATTCTAAAGTCAGGGTGGATCAAATCATAACAGAGTGGGAGTCAATGGACCTGGACATCCCTGGACCTGAAGGTGAGAGGACACCTGAAGAAGTACTGGGTGGTATCATTCTATGGGACAAGAACAACATCAAGTTTACAGGCTCAGCCCCAAGGAAAACACCTCGGCTGAGTCGTCGTAGGTCACCTTCACCTCCATCACCTCCAAGAGGCCCATCCCAGGATGACTAAGACCACCACAACACGAGTCTCGATCTCTTCTGCACGGTCAGCAGTCTTCGCCGCCCGCTAAGGACAATAAGCGGAAGCATGCTCCTTCAAAGTATACTAACCGACGTAGCATCCCAAAACGAAAAATGTCGCCCCTCCTAACAGTAACTTATTAGAATCTTCCCATCAGACCTTATAATCGCAGTGACGAGGAAACCGCAGTGATCGCGAAGGCCGAATGTGCTGTGCATTTTGAAAAGAAGAAACCCAAGCCCGCTCTGGTATACACCAAGAAGAAAAAGTCGTATGCATTTGATTTTCTGAACACAAAATCATAATATGAGTTGCACCATAAGCTAGATGATTATCTACGCGCACTTCAGAAAGAAGTGACAAAGAGAAAATCAAGTAGAAGTGCAAGCGGGAGAAAATCAGCAAGTAAAAGTGCAAGCGGGAGCAAAACAGCAAGTAAAAGTGCAAGCAGTAAAAGATCAGACGTTCCCCTTCTTGGACAACGGGCCAAACAATCGATCCAACCCTCAAGGTCTTATCCTAAAACGTTCCCCAGCCAATAGATATGGAAGCAGCTGCGGACTTGGCGGCCAGTATGAATGTGAGTGTTACTGCATTGTTAGGCTCCCAAGACAACAATTTACCCAAGGTGATTGTAGTCCATAGATATGTCGCAGGTGAGGATTTGGTCAGCAAAGAGAAGTTAAAAGAACTGCCAACACAAATGCAGAATCTCCATAACTGTTACTTGACAGCCGTAAAGCAGGGGAGAATATTTACCACAGCGAAAGTCCCACGTGAGTACTACTTCAGACCCGATGATGTTCATGTTGAGTTTCTAGAACTCTTCCAGTTATACAATCTCGGCTCCCCCGAAAAATCTATCCTTAGTTGCTATTGTATGTAAGTTGTTGAATTCATTGTCTACATGTTTAGTTTTTTAGTAGTTCGGTTGATTGCATGTAATTATTCTCATTATATTATTTTATACTCTATTATTATGTAGAATGAAGATCCAGGAATGTAAAATAAAAAAATCTATAGTATTGGGTTCATTGACCCAGATAAAGTACATATAGATACACTAACGAAAAAACCCGAGGACAGAGAGGAAAACATTTTAAGGTTTTGAATGGAGCAAAATTTATGTGACCACATATTTTATCCTTACAATTTCAAGTGAGGGTCTTACTTTGTTGTACACATTCACTTTTGATTACTCGATGTTAAGTGTAACTGATGTATATGTAAACGTTTGCAGCTTCCACTGGATTCTTCTAGATATTCAAGTTGATAAGGGAAGACTTGAAGTCAGACCCATCAAAGAGAAACCTGGAAGAGTTCCGCAGCATCCAGGACATGTTCCAGAAGTATTTTTTGCGCTATATCAGTATCTTTTGTTGATTTCCTGAGATATCAGGTAATGAATAACTCATTCATTCATTTTCTTCGTCGGGCAGGGTTTGGAAGCGGTTTAAGCGTGAGGTTACGGGTACCTTTAGTAACAAGCTGACGTTTACTCCGGACTCGGTAAGTAGCATGTGATATGTCCGCGCATCTCTTTACTTCAAGTTTCAATACAATAATGATGTTAGATTATTATTTTGATTGAATTCTATTCTTGTAAACTCCACGAGGCAGCCAAAGGGGACGAATCTATGTGGATTCTATGTTTGCAAGTTCATTCGCACGTTTACCACTGAGCACAAAGATTAGAGTCGAAGTAATAAATACATTCACAGCATCATTTTATTACCGTCACTTTTTGTTATCATGATTGATATTCATATTGATCTCCTTTTCTTATATAGTTCGAGAGAATGCGGGGTCAACTCATACCAGAGCAACGCATACAAGGAATTGCGGAGGAGATGGCGGGATTTATTTTCAAAGAGATGGTAGACAATGCCGGAGAATTTAGTGTGAATAGGCGCTACTGATCTCCATGCAATTAAATAGACAGGCTTTAGTCCCGGTAATTGTGATCTCCATGTAACTACCAAAATTTTATATATTTGTATGCTCGATATAGTAATACAAGTTATCTTATATATGCACGAACGTGTATGATATGTGGTGGCATAGAAATATTCAAAAAATATTTTGAAATGAAAAAAGAAATAAATAAAAGAATACAAAATGAATTCTCTGCCGCGGCAGAGAAAGTGCACAAAATGCTGTCGCGGCAGAGAACCACTAGTCGCGGTCCGTAACACCAACCGAGACTAGTGGGGTGCACCCCGAACACGCCGCGGAGGCCGCATGGACAACCATTTTTCCCGGTTGGTGACTGGGTCGGGACTAATGCTGGCCTCTAGTCCCGCTTGGTTAGTCCCGGTTACTCCTTGTTCCGGGAAGGAGCTACGAACGCGAAAGGAAAGAAACTCCACGAAGTTCTGGTAAACCTGTGAAGGCTGACGGATATAGCTTTTCAGAATAAAAGCAACCTTTGAAGAACTATTTACGAAAATATGCGTAGCCTATGACCTATGGTCGATGGCTGTAGATAGTGCATCAAATAATCTTTTTAGTGAACTTGCTAAGTACTCTCGTACTCAACCGTATATTTTTAACCCATGCTAGATTCATAATTCAATGAAGACAACGTCAACACAAACTTATGCTCAAGGAAATCGTCACCGAAAGTTCAAGTTCTTCAATGAAGTCAATGGAGTAAATATACCATCAGTTGAAGTGAAGACGAATTTCCTAATTAGATATAAGTATATTCTCTGGCCATAGAATCTATCTCTATAGAGCATTGCGATAGTCGCAATTGCGAACCAAATGGTATTAGAACTTAAATTATTCTTAGTATAGTATTTAGCTTATTCTGGCTCTTCATTATAAGTTTTTTTCCTTTATAACCTAGTGAGTTCTCTGGATATTTTGTAAAGAATTGAATTGTGATATGTTTTGGACCCGCTATGTTTCTGTTGTACCACTCTGAGAGATGTAATACTAGTGAAGGGTGTTTTATTGGTGTTATGTCCACAACTATCGTATACTACATCATGCAGTGGTATGTTGGGTCACCACACCTGTAGGCATAGTATTTATCTAGTAGAGCGCAACGGATGCATTGCCAGGCCATCATATTAGATATGTAGGTCTTATCCTTACTTAGTAGATGCAGCATCCAAATGTTTATCGCCGTGAAGACGATTCAGGTGGCCAAGGAGACACCGTCTCTTTACTTTTTTTTGAGATTGAAACTGGCTGCATTCAAATCGCGCACTCAGGCGCCAACAAGTGTACAATAGACGCTGGTGGATCCTCCAACCAGGTGTTACAACCAATATTTTCGCAGCCTACTTTCGCTAGGTGATGTGCCACCTTATTGCCCGAACGACGCACATGCCTAATCGAGTAATCACCGAATTCCCGGAGTAGAGCTTTAACGTCCTCCACAATTGGGCCAAGCATCGACCTGTCCAGCTCGGCTCGCTGTAGCTTCATCACAACCTCCATGCAGTCGGATTCGAGACAAATCTTAACGATGCCCTTCTCTTTGGCCAGCTCCAAAGCCCTATTACACGCAATAATCTCAACACCTTCAGGATCAGAAACAGAGCACAAAAAATGGCTGGCTGCTGCCACAAACCCGCCATGGTGATTTCGGATAATTACTCCACACCTACCCTGTCCTGAGCTTGCTAAGTACGCGCCATCAGCATTAGCCTTGAGCCACCCCTCATCCGGTGGTAGCCAGGGCACCACAGGAGGAGTAGGTTTCAGAGCCGCTGGGGGCTTTAATCCCGCCCACTCCTCCACGAGAAACAGCACCCGCTGCGCCAATCTTCTCGGGTCTGCTAAGTGCGGTTCCTCCCGAGCATCGTTGCGAGCTAGCCACAACTGGTACAACGCCATGATCGCTAGCGCTGACTCCGATTCGTCCATCTTACTCAACCATTCCAGAACACAGTCTTGTAGAGTCGTCCTGGACATCCCATCCATGGCAGGAGCGAGGAGAGGAGCTCCAGTGAGTTCCCTCAGTTCCTTCCACATGCATACCGAGTGTGGACAAAGCCAAAACCTGTGCATAAGAGATTCTGCACGGTTACATATCAAGCAGACCACACCCAATTTGATTTTTCTATATTCCAGCTCCTCGACAACAGCCAAGCCATTTTTGACATTGTGCCATGTAGTAGGCGGAGTCGCCAGTGAATTCGACTGCCATCAATTAGATCGTCACTATGTTTAACGTTTGTGACGGTTGTCCTTACATAGACGATTGGGTTCAACTATACCAACACACACGATAAAATAAACTTTATTGGATGCGATCATCCTAAGAGGCACACGATTCATTTTGAGAAAATCTTGTGCGATGACCTCAAGTACCGCACATGGTTAAGTTGCACAACTGTGTCCAAAGACCTCTCATATCGCACACGATTTCAGAACCGTGTACGATTACCTATACCATTACCATATAAAACCCCACGTGGTGACAATTCATTTGTATTGTGTGCGATGTGAATAGTTAAACTGTGATTCTCTGAATTGTACTCTCTCTTTTTGCGAATGGTATTGTACTATTGTTAGGAGATCATGGACTCATTTGGTCTCTGGTGCCAAGTTTAATGATGCCAGATGTTCTTATCCACGAATTGATTACACAATATCTTTGGATACGCAAAATAAAAACATACATATCTACCATAAATGATAGGAACCACTACCTTCTGTATGATACAATATAATGAATACATCATATTATTTGTAAAATGAAGTGTATCTAAAATATCTTTATATGATATCTTATCACTTGCACAAGGCTGTAAAATTTCACAGTAAATTAAAGCCGTCATATATGCATATCTTTGATAAGCAATAATATAAAGTTATATGCCTACCATAAATAATTACCAACCACCTACCATTCTACACAATGCAATAAATTATTCCTAGAGTTGTGTGATATTGATCGGTATATATACATGTCACTATTTCTGAAAAGCAAAAGATGCAAAACCTTCTTACAATTATTTTGTAGCTTATTTCCTCACAATATTTTCATTGAAGAAGAGAAACGCAATATTTGCAAGAGAATGCAAAAGCTTATGCGCCTTCCGCAACTGCTCATATTATTGATTGTTTACTCATCTCAAGTTTGTGCAATATCATGGTCGTATATGAATTGAATGAGGCAACAATCACCTACGAATAGTAGCTGGCCACTGACAAAAGATGGCATGGAGAGTGGAATTAACCATGTAAGTTAAAGTCTGTCTATCTAGTTGACTGATTATGTGCATCACATATATATGTAAGAAATAGATCGATCTGATTGGTTATGACAGGAGGGAAGCATTTTCGCATACTTTGTATTGGCTTCGTTGTATCCATCCTTTCCATCCTTTTGAGTTGAACGATGAAGGTGGGGATTGTGTTTATTTTGCTTTAATGTTCTCTGGTTCTTGAGATGGTGTGTGTCTAGAAAATAGTCTCTAATTAGTTGTTGGTTTCACCTGACGTGGTGCACCTGCTCTGAACTATTCTCTCTTGATTTTGCTTCTGATTTTCGTTTCTATAAAACATTGGTGGTTTCTTTAATGGAGATCAACTAGGGAGGCTCGTTGTTTCAAAAGTAACAGGGGAAAAGCAGATGTTGGCGTCTTCTCTGTAAAGAAGCATTTTCACTATAACTGAGATTTATTTCTGCATTCTCTTTCATCTGAGCCTCTTTTTGCTTCCCATAAAGCCATAGATCTTCTTTACAAAACAGTGGAACTTTTTATGTACACGGTATAATATGGAATTACCTTCTTTCAACCAAGGTTTTTGGATCATACAAATGACAAGATAAACTATACTCGATCAATTTAATGTTCATCAATTAATATAGAAAGTACTTTTGAAGTTGTGTAAAGTGTGTTACTAATCGTTGTCTTATCTTTCTGCAGTATGCTTTCTTTTAGTCAATCACAGAGTCTCAGACTGCCCTTTTCGGTGGCATGGCAACATTTGATGCCTACGGTTTGCAAGTGCTCCATAGACAAACAAGCTCAGCACAAATATGTGTGGTAAATCAGCATGGGGACGACTATAGCAGTGTAAATGCTGCAGTAGCCGGATGGGTGGTAAGTTAGTTTCTGGATGCTTGCTCATGCACAACCTACCTGGAAATCATGATAGTTTTCATTTAGTGATGATTGTACCCTTTAATTTTAATCATGAATTCTATTCACTCCATAAATTTATAGCTAAATTATTATCAATTGGTATTACTTTGATGCAGGCTAGCCCGTCCGATTATGGTGATAATAGAACACATTTCTTTACCGGATGGACGGTATGTGGCTCAATATTTTGTATTCCTTAATATTTTCCGGACTTAATATTCCGAGATAAATTCAGTTTCTTAGTTTCTTCGCCATATACCATATTTATCATGTATATGTGGTCATCCTTTTTCTCATAACAGGCTGATGGTATAAGTCAATTGGATGCGATGACTTGGAATGCAAGGGTTTTGTACCGGTACAAAATGCTCCCACCACTCCAGGAGACACTCTAGATACTTCTAAGGGAAAACTAAATATCACAATGAAGATATTCAAGGTAAGTAGCTAAAACACGGATAAATACACCATGGAGGGCTATTTATGGTCTACATTTTATGACTAAATGATGACCAGTAATTGACACCTGGTTTTGCACTGAGTCATATATATTGCTAGTATTGGAATGAAGTGACGATATTCACATTTAATCGTTTTGCAGAATAAAGATGATGGTGACTGGTGGCTATATATACTTTGGTTATGATAATAGTAACCTTAGCGCTGTTGGATATTGGCCAAAGAGTATTTTTAGTAGTATGGCAGAGCATGCAAACTCTGTTCAATGGGGTGGTTACACCCTGTCTGATCCTGGGAGTGCTAGCCCCGTAATGGGCAGTGGGCATTGGCCGGGAATAAATTCAGCAACTGTTCGAGACGTAAGATTCGTCGATGAAAGTGGTAGAGGCTACAAGATTAATCCATGGCCTAGGGGCCTTGTTGCTTCTATATCCCACAGGAAATGCTACGGAGCCGTGCTATCTGTAGATGAAATGTTTTACTACGGAGGACCTGGTGGTTGTACTATGTAGTAAGGCTTTTACAGCCCATGAGATTTGAATGATTGAATAAAGATCTAATGGTCAATTTTCCGGCTGTTTGAAAAATGAAACCGGCGTAACTCTCCTCTAATGCCATATATAGAAAACAAAGAAGGCGCTTCTATGCTTTTCGAAAGTTCTCTTGCACGAAACTCAAAGCAACCTAATAATTATGATTAGAGAAATTAGATGAATGCCCGTGCGTTGCTGTTGGGCTGCATCTAGCAGCCCCTCTTCTTCTACTCCCTCCGTTTCAAAATATAAGATGTTTTAGCTTTGTGAAGCAAATGTATCTAGACTTGTTTCAGTATGTAGGTTCATTCAGGTTTGGAGTGAATCTACACACTAAAAGTAGTCTAAATACACCTTCTTCACAAACCTAAAACATCTTATATTTTGAAACGGAGGGAGTACCTCTTATCTCTCTCTTGTTTCTCCAACACAAGAACAACACACGCACAAACAGCCAAGAAAGAAGGACAAGGCTTTGCCAAGAAACATTCTTCCCCGGTGAATATGCGGACTATATTTTCACTACAAGAAACGCCAGATACGCCGACGGCAAATAGTCGGGCCTGTCGGTGCCGTTGTCTGGGATCGTCAGCTGGGCCAGGCGGCCGTCGGCGTACAGTTGCCGTCGGCGTAGGTACCGACGGCCGCCGTCGGCGATGATTCCCGTCGGCGTAAACGTGCAAATCTTTGATGGCCACCGTCGGCCTACAAGTTGCCCTCGGCGTAATGCGCTGGTTAACGGCCCACCTGATGGTCCACGACTCCCTGTTACGCGCATAGGTACGCCGACCGCTAGGCCGTCGTCCTAGAAGTGGCACCACATGTACGACGACGGCAATACCGTCGGCCTAGCTGGTTTATTTTCATTTTTTCCAATGCATAAAATACTTATAGTTGATTTATTTATTTTCCACTACAATTTTAATGTAGATGTAGTTTATAAATAAATTGGTGATTATAAGTTAACCACGCGAATCTTCGCGTATCCCGCCACCCACATAGAATAACGACTGAAACCCGATGGGAAAACATAAATGTAATGTAAAATAGAAAAAATAAAATACACATATAATACACAAATACAACAAAAATATTAAAGATATATCTCATTTTCTATAGACCCCGATGAACCGAAACCTCTCTGTTGGGGAAACCCTAGAAACCCCTCTCTTTTAGGGACCCTCGGGCATCGAACCCACTGTTTTAGAGAAACCCTACATCATGTGAAGGTTTTCCATGTAGATATAAAATAAACAAACCTAAACCACCAAGAGAGTGCATTGTTCAACCCTCGTATGGAGAATGCTACGAGGGTAGACCAGCGGGGCCCTCGGATTAGGGTTTCGTCGAAAAAGGAGCGCCCGAGGGCCGGGATGCCACGGGAACATGCGTGTGGCCCTAGAATACATGCACAAGGGTGGTGAAATGCCCCTAGATGGAAAACCTAGCTCCCGGGTGTGACCGTCCACGTTGCATGCGAAAACACTTAGAGAAGTGTGCTGGACATGTAGGAGGAGACTCCTGCCGCGGGTCAAACACGGGTAAATTGGTGGAGCCTTGGGCCTATCTTTGGTTTTCCATGTATATATGACCTAAACAAACCTAAACCACCAAGAGAGTGCATTGTTCAACCCTCGTACGGAGAATGCTATGGGGGTAGACCCGCGGGACCCTCGGATTAGGGTTTCGTCAGAAAAGGAGCGCCCGAGGGCCGGGATGCCATGGGAACATGCGTGTGGCCCTAGAATACATGCACAAGGGTGGCGGAATGCCCCTAGATGGAAAACCTACCTCCCGGGTGTGACCGTCCATGTTGCATGCAATAACACTTAGAGAAGTGTGCTGGACATGTAGGAGGAGACTCCCGCCGCGGGTCAAACGCGGGTAAACTGGTGGAACCTTGGGCCTATCCTTGGTTTTCCATGTAGATATGACCTAAAAAAACCTAAACCACGAAGAGAGTGCATTGTTCAACCCTCGTACGGAGAATGCTACGGGGGTAGACCCACGGGGCCCTCGGATTAGGGTTTCGTCAGAAAAGGAGCGCCCAAGGGCCGGGATGCCATGGGAACATGCGTGTGGCCCTAGAATACATGCACAAGTGTGGTGGAATGCTCCTAGATGGAAAACCTAGATGTAGAGGGAGTGTCCCAACCTTTATACAAATAAGGTGGTGTCCCCTGTGTTTTACAATGCTAGTCCCTGGATCAATAGCTAGCATCCACAGTTTAGATGTAATATCAAGAAACAAGGGTCATAATATAACTTTATAACCAGGAATAACAAAATTTTATTACATCAAACATAGCTCATTAGGCTATTACATTACATTGCAGCGGAATAAATATAGTCATGGGTCCTTCATCTTCAAAGTGCCACAGGCAGATGTTGGTTGTAGACTTTGTAATCCTAAACAATCAATCTTCACTAAAATCAATCAAACCTGCAACATACAAGTTACAGCCACAAAGGGTCAATACATTTGAATTTTATTGGCAAGTGATACTATGTTAGTATAGTGGAGTCTATCATCTATATGCATTTGGCTAAGTGGAGTTGAGGCTTGCATTGCTCAAAATAGATTTTTCTTATCATTTTGAAAATACTAAGTTTTTGCTTGACAAAATCATTTTCTCAATCAAAGATTTCGAGATCCTTGTACCAAGCCATCTCTCCATCAATGATTGAAGAATTCAAACAACCCTTGTTCAAACCACAAGATTTTAATTTAGAAATTGGAATGATGAGATTCTTGATTGCTTCCATGTGTTGATGCTCAAATTGTCCTTTACCAGGGACATGGCTAAGTACTTAGATTTTACACTCTGCAGAGGTCGTGCACTTTCCCCACAAGACTTGGTTTCCCAAGACAACATCTTTCAGAAGCTTTCCCTTAGACCAATATGGACGCGTTCCAACCTATCAAACACTACCACCCACTGTCCATATGGCTAAGTTCTTGCAACCTATATGATCATGGCAGAGCCCATATTGCCAAGTGGTTGCACTTGAAGCTTCTCCACATTTGACATCTCAAATCCCTTTGTGCCTGGGTGGCATACCACAAGTGAGATACACAATCCAAATCTATGGCATTGTGAACCACTCAACCAATCTCCACCAAGCAAGCCCATTCCACCCAGGGGATTCATTAACTTAGTTGTTTTATTAAACAAAAACATAAGTCCTCAGACTTAGAGATTTTTCCATAGTGTGAATATATTTTCCACCCATGTTTTCTATTAGCTAGGCTAAGCTTGATAGTAATAGAAATCTTAGCTTAGGAAAATCCTACTAAGAATTCATCTACTAGGTTTTACTATAGCAAGGTCTATACTTAACAAAATCCATGCAAGTTTACTTAGCAAAATCACTAATGCATAGTGAAAGTAATGGGACAAAAAGTATGAAGCATCACTTGCCTTTTTGGTAGGGAATGGTGGTTCACTCCTTGATCTTCCTAGTCTCACACTTCACTACAAATCAATCAAGCAAAAACAAATTCAATCCACATTCCAAACCAAAGTCAAACAAACAATTTAACACACACAAAACAATGGGATCTAAGTCATGCATGGGAGCATGCACAAGATAGTTTTATTTTGCAAAGGGGTCTCTATGGGGTTTCTAAACTTTGTAAGATCCAAATTGGTCATTTACCAATGTGGCAAAGTCATTAGCAAGAGGGTTTTGTCCAAAAACTATCTTTAAATCCATTCATCATTTTATGTGGTGAAAAATGTTTTAATTAAGACAAAACTCTTAAGTTGTTCACCAAATGAGTTGCTAATTTTCAAAACTTGGTGTTTTAGGTCAGTAGGTTTGGTCCAAAACATTTCCTTAAAGTTTTCTTTCCATAAATTTTTTTATAACAAAAACCATTCTTTTTATTTGGCTAGAAAATGACTAAGTCAAGTAATCCAACATAAATCTTACAAAAACCATTTTTAACACCAAGGTTTGGTTCCTAGGGTCAGTAAGATCACAACAATCCAATTTGCAAAGGTTTTACTTCAAAATTATTTTCAATAAATAAATTACATTTCTATTTGACTAGAAATGGTTTTAAATCAAAGAATCATTTCTTAATTTCTCCAAATACATTTTTGAGTCCACAAAGTTTTTCCTAGGGTCAGTAGGTTCAAATCAATCCAATTGTCAAAGATTTTAACCTAAATTCAATTTAAAACAATTTTTACATTCTTAACAAGCATGCAAATGTTTCTGCAATTTAAAACAAGCTAACAGCTACAATTTGCTAAACTAAGGGCATGGTTGGCTAGGGTTTGTTCTCCTGAATCCATTGATATAAAATTTGCCAAATTTGGACGTGTGGTTTGAAAGTTACAATGGTTTGAAAATCATAACATAATCAGATTTCAAATCTGTTTTTAAACCGAGCAGGTGACACGTGGCGTTATTCTACTGGTTGATACCGGTTCGGCCGGATCGGCATCGTGAACCGCAGGATCTAACTGGAACGTGCGGCGCAGATCGACGCATACCCCTTCGCTCACTTTCTTTCCTATCCATTGGATCAAGATCGGACGGTTGCTGCTGCCTGGCCAAGGACTGGCGGCGCAATGACAATGGCGAGCGGCGGAGCGGCCAGTTGGCGGCGGCGCTGGCGAGGCAGGAAGTGAAACAGGGAGGGATCAAGCTCACCGAGGTCACCAGGATGAGGTGATGCTGTTCGTGTGGTCGTCGTGGCAAGGGGCGCACTATGCTGGCTTGAATCGCTCGCCGGAGTTCGTTTCCGTGTCGGGCTTCTCTGTTTTTCGTCGGAGGCGACGACACAAGCCACGGGAAAGCAAGATAACAGTTGCGTTAGATGCGTACGGGGTCTGTGATCGTGTGTGCATCAACGATACGGAAGGGGGTGGTCAGATATTACCTGGAGGACTCGCCGGAAAAGTAGCAGACGACGGCGGCGTTCGGGTGTCGTTGTTGCCGAGGCACTGGGGCGTGCGCGAGCGAGCTAATGCCTCTGGGAGGTTCGGTAGGATGTGGGGATCAGGTGAGGGTGGTCGAAGAGGCAAGGGGCGGTGAGAGGCTGCCGGAATTGATGAGAATGGTCGCCGGAGTCTGCGGTGGTGCAGGGTAAAATCGAGTAGCCTGGGGGCGTACTAGGGTGGGGATCTGAGGGGGAAACCGAGAGGGGGAAGAGGCGGTTAAGAGGGAGTGGTCACTGGTGGGGGTTACTCGTCCAGTAAAGAGGATTCACGCAGGCATTCAACGGCAGTAATGGCCAGGGAGGGGGCGCGGTCAGTGGCGGGTGAGGAAGAAGAGGGCCCGTGGTGGGGTCTGGTGTTAGTGAGAAAAGGAGAGAAAGGGGGAGGTCCACCAGTCATAGGCTATGCGGGTTGTTTATGCGGTGAAGAAAAACGCTTCAGGGAAAAGAGGAGGTGGGCTGCGAGTTGGGCTGTTGGGCCAGATGGTGGGCTGGTCCAATTTCATATTTTTTTTCTGCCTCTTTGTTTTATTCTTTTCTTATTTCTATTTTCTGATTTGATATTCAAACAAATGATTCAATCAACAATGCAAACCATTCAAACAATTCAAACTTGTATTGAGTTTTTGGTTCTGTTTAGTAGCATAAACCAACTTCCAAAATAAAATAATATTTTAAATCTTTTTAGGTTCCATTTATTAATTATATAAAATGGACCATGGTTTATTAATAAAATAGGGTTTGGTTTATTTAATAAAATCCCCATTTTAAATTCAAATATTTTCAAAATCAAATCAGTAGGTTTAATAAATAATACTTGGAAACATGTTTTAAAACAAATAACCTTTTATTTTAGAGTCCAAAATATAATAACCTTTTCATTATTAAATCAAATAGGATTTGTTTTATTTGAGATATTTATTTGGAAATCTAAAACAAAACCAAAACACTTCAGTAGGTTTTGTTTGAGTAAATAAAATACTTAGAAACTTATTTAAAATAATTTAATAAGTTTTGATGTTTCAATTAAAATGGTAAAACCTTTTATTTAAATAAATTTTTGAATAATAAATTCTTATTAATTTATTTAAATAAACCTTTGCTATTTTTATTTAAAATAAAATGTTTTAATTCCAAAGCTTGGCCAAGGTTTTAATTTGGTTTTATAAAATAATATTTATTTATAATTCCACCTTTTCCTTTAAAAACAAAATCTTTTATTTAAAAGATTAATAATGGTATTTCCAAAACATTTTATTTTCCTCTATTTAAAATGTTTATCTTTTTAAATTCCTTTAGGATTTTATTTAATCCAAATGGGTTTGAAGTTCCAATTGAATTCAAAAAGTTTCTTCTGGCCCTGAAAATCAAACAAAGTTTTATTTTATTCATTTATTTTCACATTACAAGATTTGGAAAATCTTGGGATGTGACACTAGATCCCGGGTGTGACCGTCCATGTTGCATGCGATAACACTTAGAGAAGTGTGTTGGACATGTAGGAGGAGACTCCTGCCGCGGGTCAAACGTGGGTAAACCAGTGGAACCTTGGACCTATCTTTGGTTTTCCATGTAGATATGACCTAAACAAACCTAAACCAGCAAGAGAGTGCATTGTTCAACCCTCGTATGGAGAATGCTACGGGGGTAGACCCGCGGGGCCCTCAAATTAGGGTTTCGTCGGAAAAGGAGCGCCCGAGGGCCGGGATGCCACGGGAACACGCGTGTGGCCCTAGAATACATGCACAAGGGTGGTGGAATGCCCCTAGATGGAAAACCTAGCTCCCGGGTGTGACCGTCCATGTTGCATGCGATAACACTTAGAGAAGTGTGCTGGACATGTAGAAGGAGACTCTCGCCGCGGGTCAAACACGGGTAAACCGGTGGAACCTTGGGCCTATCCTTGGTTTTCCATGTAGATATGACCTAAACAAACCTAAACCACCAAGAGAGAGCATTTTTCAACCCTCATACGGAGAATGCTACGGGGGTAGACCCGTGGGGCCCTCGGATTAGGGTTTCGTCATAAAAGGAAAGCCCGAGGGCCAGGATGCCATGGGAACATGCGTGTGGCCCTAGAATACATGCACAAGGGTGGTGGAATGCCCCTAGGTGGAAAACCTAGCTCCCGGGTGTGACCGTCCACGTTGCATGCGATAACACTAAGAGAAGTGTGCTGGACATGTAGGAGGAGACTCTCGCCGCGGGTCAAACGCCGGTAAACCGGTGGAACCTTGGGCCTATCCTTGGTTTTCCATGTAGATATGAATTAAAAAAGCTAAACCACCAAGAGATTGCATTGTTCAACCCTCATACGGAGAATGCTACGGTGGTTGACCCGCGGGGCCCTCGGATTAGGGTTTCATCGGAAAAAGAGTGCCCGAGGGCCGGGATGCCACGGGAACATGCGTGTGGCCCTAGAATACATGCACAAGGGTGCTGGAATGCCCCTAGATGGAAAACCTAGCTCCTGGGTGTGACAGTCCATGTTGCATGCGATAACACTTAGAGAAGTGTGCTGGACATGTAGGAGGAGACTCCCGCCGCGTGTCAAACGCGGGTAAACCGGT
The DNA here is from genome assembly GCA_910589765.1 of Avena atlantica. Lineage (NCBI taxonomy): Eukaryota > Viridiplantae > Streptophyta > Magnoliopsida > Poales > Poaceae > Avena > Avena atlantica. The sequence goes on from OU342739.1 coordinate 47,463,349, forward strand.
GGAACCTTGGGCCTATCCTTGGTTTTCCATGTAGATATGACCTAAACAAACCTAAACCACCAAGAGAGTGCATTTGTTCAACCCTCGTACGGAGAATGCTACGGGGGTAGACCCGCGGGGCCCTCGGATTAGCGTTTCGTCGGAAAAGGAGCGCCCGAGGGCCGGGATGCCACAGGAACATGCGTGTGGCCCTAGAATACATGCACAAGGGTGATGGAATGCCCCTAGATGGAAAACCTAGCTCCCGGGTGTGACCGTCCAAGTTGCATGCGATAACACTTAGAGAAGTGTGCTGGACATGTAGGAGGAGACTCCCGCCGCCGGTCAAACGCGTGTAAACCGGTGGAACCTTGGGCCTATCCTTGGTTTTCCATGTAGATACGACCTAAACAAACCTAAACCACCAAGAGAGTGCATTGTTCAACACTCATACGAGTAATGCTACGGGGGTAGACCCGCGGGGCCCTCGGATTAGGGTCGTCGGAAAAGGAGCGCCCGAGGGCCGGGATGCCACGGGAACATGCGTGTGGCCCTAGAATACATGCACAAGGGATGAGTTGATGTAGGAGCGCTTCGTTGGGAACCCCAAGAGCAAGGTGTGAAGCAGCACAACATCAAGTTTTAACTCAGTAAGAAACTGAGGTTATCGAACTAGTAGGAGGAAGGAAACATCACACAGGTGTTGCAAGCAACGCGGAGACCGGCACAACACAAACTCAAGACTTTTCCCCAACGAATCAGTGAGGTTGTCAAGCTCACCGGTTTGCTGTAACAAAGGATTAAACGTATGGTGTGGAAGGTAATGGTGGTTTGCAGCAATTAAACAAGTAACAGTGGAAGATGTATCAATGATAAAGATTTGACCGGGGTCCATAGTTCACTAGAGGTGCTCTCCTTAGATAAACAACATGGCATGAAGGGTAAACAAATTACAGCAGGGCAATTAACAGGAACTAAGCAAGGCATAACAATGCAATTACTAGTCAGAAAGATCCTATGAGATTCGATTGGGCAATAGAACAAGATACATAGACCGCCATCCAACTGCATCTATGACTAGAAGTCCACCTTCAGGTTATCATCCGAACCCCCTCCATTATTAAGTTGCAAGCAACAGACAACTGCTTTAAGCAAAGTGTGTAAGGTAAATAGTCCACATGTTCCATGAACAAGAGACCGTTCTTTTCTCCCTAGTAGCAACAGCACATCTACAACCGAGGATATTATTGTCACTTCCCATGGAAACTAGAGGGATGAACCCACTATCGAGCATAAACACCCCCTCTTGGAGTCACTAGCAACTACTTGGCCAAGATAGCTACTAAAAATGAAGAGCATGCAAGATCACAAACAACACAGACATGATAGAATCATAAGGACAAAACCATTAATCAAACCAACATAATAATCTCAATATCCATCGGATCCCGGCAAACACAACATGCATGATTACAAATAGATTAGATCTTGATCATGAGAAGAGCTCACAAGATCTATACATGAAAGCACAAGGAGGAGATACAACCGTCTAGCTACTACATGGACCCATAGTCCAAGGTGGACCTACTCACGCATCATACCGGAGATAAGGCCTCCGATATGATCTCCCCTTCAGCAGGGTGCCGGGAAGAACTTCAGATCCCCACAGATCTAGGGACGATTGTGGCGGCGGCTATAGAAGGTTTCGTGGATATTTGATCGGGTACTTAGGGTTTCTGCATCGGGGCCTTCTTATAGGCGAAGGGGGAGGCTGAGGCGATGGCCAAGGGCCCCACACCCTGCCTAGGCGCGGGGCAGGGCCCACCCGTGCCTAGGGGGGTCTGGTCGCCCTGGCACGCCTCTCCGTCTCCCCTCTGGACTTCTTGTTCCTCATGGAAAATTATTGACTTTGACATTTGTCCCGTCCAATTCCGAGAATATTTCTTTACTAACTTTTCTGGAACCAAAAATAGCAGAAAACAGGCAACTGGCACCGTGGCAACTTGTTATTAGGTTAGTACCAGAAAACATGTAAAAAGCGCCTCAAAGTGTAGACAAAGCAAAGCAAAGTAGATATTAAACAAGCATGGAGCATCAAAGATTATAGATACGTTTCCGACGTATCAAGCATCCCCAAGCTTAACTCCTGCTCGTCCTCGAGTAGGTAAGTGATAAAAATAATAATTTTTGAGGCGACAAGCACCCTCACAATAAATATCCAACCATTTACAAGCATTGAAAGCTGGGATCAAAGAACTGGAAACATGTGCATGAAAGATGGAGTTCTGACAATAGGACATAGTAACTATGCATGCAACATGACAAGCTACAAACAAATATCATGAATAACATGCATTGAAAAACATTTATTTGTTTCACATACAGAAAACATAGCATAGTGGCAATCAACTTGTCCCTCATAAAGTAGCAAATAGAAGCATAGGACACCTTCAAAGTTCACAAGGGTGGCTAGAAACAAATAGCACAAGAACAAGTAATATCACAATATGCATCAATCAATAAGCTTTGGAACACTGCATAAAGAATGACAACTATGCTCTCTTAATGGTGCCTAAAGGTATAAGGTGGAGACTCAATAATGGTGGAAGAAAGACCTTTTATAAAGGAAGCAGGGATTTCAAGTTTCAAAAATAGCTTCCAAAAATTATGGTACTTGTTAGCTTTCAGCCCTCATTACCCCTACCATAAGCATCTTGAAGTGATTAAGGTTAAAGTGAACAAAGATGGAGTATATGCTTGACAAAGTATAAGTTGGCAATCTCAAGTCCCTTGAATACAAGGGCCACACCTCATGCTACTCAACTTTAGTCACATGTAAGTTCTCATTGTAAGTATTTGCATATCATTGAGAACTGCCAACGCGTTACCCATTGCACATGGTACAGGAGCTATCCCATAACCAAAATAACAAGGCAAGCAGACAATGAGCATCTTAGCAATCTTCTCTCTTTCCTGTTTTCTCAATGTATCTCTTTTTTTATAAGAAGAATGCTTCATAGATGTCACTATGGTGATGCTGCAAGTTTCCACCATGATTAGGCATGGCTTAGTCTAGCGGCACAGGCGTTTCTCTAACACAGGATACAAACTCCATGGACTTACAAGTTCCCTCTTTATTTCACACCGGTGACATCCATAGACAAAAGAGCATGATCTCAACTGAGTACAAAGTACAAGTGCAATGTTGAAAACGTTCCCCGTGACAGCACGGTTCTGCTAATTCCAACGTATAAGTGTAAGCATATACAATATAGATGACACAATGGTTCAATTTTATTAGGGGCAAAGAATATAAAGTGTGCCATCAATTTTGTGAGGGCTTTAATCACTAAGTTTTCACATAACAAAATAGTTTTTAATTGGAAGATAGCTGAAAACAAGAATATACTTGGAATGGTGTAACACACCATGCATAGGAGTTTATAGTGGACACTTTGGAATAACTTGGTTTCTTGGGAGTTGGAAGCATGAGTAGATCTTACTCACACAAGTGTAGGCTAGCAAAAGACTGGGAGCAACCAACTAAGAGAGCAATAATGGCCATAATAATGCAAAGCAACAAAACATTACTAATCAAAGCAAAGAGTGGTACTATAAGTCATGGACTAAATGATCATAGAGGCTAATGGTGACTTGTGAGAGTCATAACATGGTGTGAGCATGTGCCAAGTCAACCCAAGCAAAGCATCAAAGGAGAGTATCATAATACTATGCTTTTGCATGCTAAAACAATGCATAATTTTTTTCAAGGCACACTAAGAAATCCCAATTGTTTGGAACAAGACATGATACAGCAATAATCACTAAGCATAAGGTCAAAACAACACCTAGCATGTCATGCTAAAGTCTAAGTCACAGTCAATGCAAGCTCCTCTTGCACTTCCAAGCAAGAACTTACTACTCCTTTCAAACACCAAGCAACTTATTTGGAAAATAACACAGTGAGAACATGGGTCCAAACTACTTTATTCAAGCAAACTAAACAACCTAAGCAAAGAAAACAAAATCTAAGACGCTCCAAGAACAACACAACTGTGCATGAAACAATAAAAACAAAGTGTCTAGACAGACTTGAGCTTTTTATTGATGAAGAAGGGGATGCCTTGGGCATCCCCAAGCTTTGACGCTTGTACCTCTTGTATATTTCTTGAGGTGACGCCGGGGTGGCATCCCCAAGCTTGAGATTTTGTCCATTCTTCATCTCATTGCATCATTCTCTCTCTACACCTGAAATTTTTTCTTCATACAAAACTTAACACAATCTTCATTAGCAACATTAGTGTATTCAAAAGATATTAGACCTCTGGAAAAGCTTTGGAACAGCAAGTCTTTTCACTAAAACCACAAGATACTGTAGTAACACCTTAAAAAATCTCAATTAACCTAAAGATAACTCAAAAAGGAATCAATAAGAAGCAAATGCAAATAATGGCAGAAATCTGTCAAAACAGACCAACAGGTAGAAACCGATTTTTTAGAATATCTCCTGTTTCTCAAATCAAAAGGTGTTGAACTAACGAAAGTTAGCTAATATACTGGGGGATTTAATCGTAAATTTTGAGCTCAATCCGAGTTACATATACTCCTCACGAAATTTTTTGGTGGAGGACATAAATCTGTTTCGGGACAACAACTCCCCAAATCTTACTTCCCTCTCATTAGAGGTCATTCTTAGCACAAAAAGTATAAGGAGAGATCATTACTGAAGTAATAGCTTCCAAGACTCAAGTAAACTCTTGGGTTATCTCCCAACAAGTACTTTTCTTTAACGCCTTTAAGTTAGGCACAAGAAGCAAGAAGAATTAAGTATTTTCAAATGAAGAAGCATAACATCAAACCTTTCTTTCAAAGGAGGATCAAAAAGAAACTTCTATATCCTCATAGGTAAGTGTTAAATACCTTTCTTGAATGGAAAATGATATTTAATGGTGCCTTCTTTCATATCAATGATGGCACCAACTGTTCTAAAAAAGGTCTTCCCAAAGTAATAGGACAAGAAGCATTGTATTCAACATCCAAAACATAGAAATGCACAGGGACATAAACATTGTTAACCATAATGAGAACACCATTAATACTCCCCATGAGTTTCTTCTTAGCATTATCATTGAGTGGGACATCCAAATAACAATCTTCCAATGGTGGCAAATCAAGCATTTCATAAATCTTCCTAGGCATAATAGAGACACTAGACCCAAGATCACATGAAGCTTTGAGATAAAAGTCATTCACTTGTATATTAATAATGGGTTCCCAACTATCTTCTACTTTCCTAGGAATAGAATCTTTGTGTTTTAGCTTCTCTTCCTTAATCTTAACAAGAGCATTTGTAATGTGTTTGGTGAAAGCAACATGCATATCACTAGCATCAGGACTTCTAGCAAGCTTTTGTTGGAACATAATCACTTCAGAAATATTGCAACCATCAATATCAAAATCAAACTTAGCATCACTAGTAGTAGGATCAATAGGCTTAGGTATAGTAGGAGGAGGAACAGGGACTACTTGTGGTTTAGTGGTGATAGTGCACACACTATTGTTTCTATTAATTTCAGCTTCCCTTTCCAATTTAGCATGAAGTTGAGCTAACAGCCTAACATTTTCATCAATAGGAACTTGTATGGCATGAGCAGTAGCAAAGGTATTTTCCATAGTTTCAGGTTTAGCAGCCATTTTATTAATCAAGGAAGACTGAGCTTCAGACAAAGAGGATATATTTTTCTCAACATTTAATAGCTTTTCCGCTATAGCCTTATTGAAAGTGGTTTGTTTACTAATAAAGTCTTTGAGCATGACTTCAAGTTTAGAGGGGGCACTTCTAGCATTGTTGTAGGAGTTTCCATAGGAATTGCCATTATTAGGAGGATAAGGCCTATAATTGATGTTACCACCAAAATTATTTCAATATGAATTGTTGTTGAAATTGTTGTTTCTAATGAAGTTCACATAAACTTTCTCTTCTTGAGCAACCAAGGAGGCTACGGGACTATCAGGATCTAAAGGAGCTTTCCCATTAACAAGCATAGCCATAATAACATCAATCTTATCACTCAAAGAGGAAGTTTCCTCAACAAAATTTACCTTCTTACCATGTGGAGCTCTCTCAACATGCCATTCAGAGTAGTTAACCATCATATTATCAAGGAGCCTTGTTGCAACACCCAAAGTGAGGCCCATGAAGGTACCTCCAGCAGAGGAATCCAACAGATTTCTTGAGGAGAAGTTCAAACCTTCATAAAAAGTCTGGATAATCATCCAAGCAGTGAGTCCATGAGTGGGGAAATTCTTAACCAAAGATTTCATTCTTTCCCAAGCTGGAGCAACATGTTCACTATCAAGTTGTTTAATTTTCATAATGTCACCTCTCATAGATATAATCTTAGCAGGAGGATAATATTTTCCAATAAAAGCATCTTTGCACTTAGTCCAAGAATCAATACTATTTTTAGGCAAAGATAGCAACCATTCTTTAGCTTTTCCTCTCAAGGAGAAGGGAAAAAGTTTGAGCTTAATAATATATCCATCTACATCCTTATACTTTTGCATCTCAAAAAGTTCAACAAAGCTATTTCGATGGGCAGCAGGATCATCAGAACCAGCACCAGAAAATTGCTCTCTCATCACAAGATTGAACAAAACAGGCTTAATTTCATAAAAGGTAGCATCAGGAGCAGGTGGAGAAATAGGGGTGCTAAGGAAATCATTGTTGTTGGTGATAGTGAAGTCACACAACTTGGTGTTCTCAGCAGAGTTCATTTTGCCAAAGATGGGAAAGCCAAAAACAACAGCAGCAGCTAGAGCAGGAACTATTTTTTTTGGGTTTTTGAATAAAGCAAGCAAACCAAGCTAGACTAATTTTTGGGGTTATTTTTTTTGGAAAGAGGCAAACAAAACCAAGCAAAAGAAACAAAGAAAACTAAAAACAAAGTAAACAGAAAGGAAGTGGAGGACTCCCCTAGTGAAGACGTCCTTAGCCTCCCCGGCAACGGCGCCAGAAAAGCTTGATGCAGCACTGAGAGTATGTAGGAGCGCTTCGTTGGGAACCCTAAGAGCAAGGTGTGAAGAAGCACAACAAAAAGTTTTCCGTCAGTAAGAAACCGAGGTTATCGAACCAGTAGGAGGAAGGAAACATCACACTGGTGTTGCAAGCAACACGGAAACCTGCACAACACAAACTCAAGACTTTTCCCCAACGAATCAGTGATGTTGTCAAGCTCACCGGTTTGCTATAACAAAGGATTAAACGTATGGTGTGGACGGTAATGGTGGTTTGCAGCAAGTAAACAAGTAACAGTGAAAGATGTATCAATGATAAAGATTGGACCGGGGTCCATAGTTCACTAGAGGTGCTCTCCTTAGATAAACAACATGGCATGAAGGGTAAACAAATTACAACAGGGCAATTGATAGGAACTGAGCAAGGCATAACAATGCTATTACTAGTCAGAAATATCCTATGAGATTCAATTGGGCAATACAACAAGATACATAGACTGCCATCCAACTGCATCTATGACTAGAAGTCCACCTTCGGGTTATCATCCGAACCCCCTCTAGTATTAAGTTGCAAGCAACAGACAACTGCTTTAAGCAAAGTGTGTAAAATAAACAGTATGTTCCATGAACAAGAGATCGTTGTTTTCTCCCTAGTAGCAACAGCACATCTACAATCAAAGAGATTATTGTCACTTCCCTTGGAAACTAGAGGCATGAACCCACTATCGAGCATAAATACCCCCTCTTGGAGTCACTAGCAACTACTTGGCCAAGATAGCTACTAACAACGGAGAGCATGCAAGATCACAAACAATACAGACATGATAGAATCATAAAGACAAAACCATTAATCAAACCAACATAATAATCTCAATATCCATCGGATCTCCGCAAACACAACATGCATGATTACAAATAGATTAGATATTGATCATGAACGGAGCTCACAAGATCTATACATGAAAGCACAAGGAGGAGATACAACCGTCTAGCTACTACATGGAGCCATAGTACAAGGTGGAACTACTCACGCATCATACCGGAGAGAAGGCCTCCGGGATGATCTCCCCTTCGGCAGGGTGCCGGGAAGAACTTCAGATCCCCCCGATCTAGGGACGATGGTGGCGGCGGCTACAGAAGGTTTCGTAGAGATTTTATCGGGTACTTAGGGTTTGCATCGGGGGCTTCTTATAGGCGAAGGGAGAGGCCGAGGCGGTGGCCAGGGGCCCCACACCCAGTCTATGCGCGGGGCAGGGCCCAGCCGCGCCTAGGGGGGTCTAGGTGCCCTGGCATGCCTCTCTGTCTCCCCTCTGGACTTCCTATTCCCCACAAAAAGTTATTGACTTTGACGTTTGTCCTGTCCAATTCCGAGAATATTTTTTTACTAACTTTTCTGAAACCAAAAACAGCAGAAAACATGCAACTGGCACTGTGACAACTTGTTAATAGGTTAATACCAGAAAACATATAAAAAGCACCTCAAAGTATAGACAAAACAAAGCAAAGTAGATACTAAACAAGCATGGAGCGTCAAAAATTATAGATACGTTTCTGACGTATCACCTAACACAACGACTAGGTCAATCTCTAGACCATTGACATGCAATTGCAAACTAATCACGTAATGCAATACTAATATTTCCTTAGTGACAAGATTAAGTCTAACCGTTGCTACACAGGATTACAAAAATATAAATAAAAATTGACGCATAAACATTTTATTTTGTGAAGATGCGCACCTAGCATGATTTATGCACCTTATATGTCATCTCTGCGGACAAATCCAAATTAGTGACTTCTCATAGAATAAGGACCGGAGTCTGGGTCGGGCCAAAAATTCAAATAAGGACGAAATTATTTGGCCGGAGAACAAATCTACCTGGCCTGAACGAAATGGACGAATTTCGCCTGAAATTTGAAATTCCAGGCCGAAATTCAAAACCCTGACTAGGGGTGAGTCCGATGCCTTTGTTTTAGCTGGCCGATTAGCATTCTTCGTATCACTTATCTTCTGATATTTTTCCAAGAGCTGCGCGAAAATGACTTTCAACTTCTTCCCTTTGCGCTTATCATGACCTTTGTCTTCTTTGATTTTGCATGCATCGGTCTTTGGAGTCATGTGTTGTCCCCAGTGCTAGATGTCCCTATCGTAGCTTTGATAGAATGTCAGACTTTAAGATTGTCAACTTGAACATCTTCCTCTCTCGGCGAATCGATTCCCTATGTGCACCAGTACGTCTTTGGACGATCCGGCTTGCAGCCGAGAGTCGCCACTTTGCGATCAAGGTTTACTGGAGCCAGCTGATCATAGGTTTTCACCCACTGGTAGAAAAGGGCCCATGCGTCCCGGTTGGTAAAGGCCATTAGTCCCGGTTGCCCAACCGGGACGGGGCAATCGGGACTAAAGCTCTAACCATTAGTCCCGGTTGCCCCACCAACCGGGACAAATGGGGCACACGTGGCGGCATCAGAGCGCGAGGGGGGGGGGTGGAGCATTAGTCCCGGTTCGTAACACGAACCAGGACTAATAACCTGCTGCCGCGGCAGAGATTTGTCCCATTTCTCTGCCGCGGCAGAGAATTCATTTTGGCACATTTTGTTGCCGCGGCAGCATTTTCGCCACTTTTTGTGCCGCGGCAGAGAATTCATTTAGGTTGTTTTATTGTTTATTTAGTGTTTTGACTTATCAACGAAGGAACCTTATATTACACAAGATCATCATGACAACATTACATTCAATACACGGATCGAGTTCATGCACTACATACAAAAGTTGCTATTCGATGCTACCAGCCAATTTCTTGAAAGTTGCTATTTTTACAATTCCTATTGTCTATACACAGCCGAGTAGTATTCCCCTTGTGTGTTTAGGACTTCTGCATCCAAGAATCCCGCCAATTACTCCTGAATTGCTCGTATGCGATCCTTTGGCAGAAGACCGTCCCGTAGACGTTCGATCTGATTTAAAAAAGGAGTCAGCCTATATGAATATGAAACTAAACACAATTTGATTGTAATAAAAAACTATAGAAATTGTTTACGTATGTGGAGTTGCTCTAAATTTCTGCCCTTCTCATCGCACGTCTGCCGGATAAACTCGCATACATAGTATCCACATAGATTGTTACCTGGTCCCTGCGTCAGGCACTTTACGAGAATAGAGTTTAATCAAAATAATAATCAAGCTTGATAATAACTGTATCAAAACTAGAATCAAAGAGATGCGCGGATATAGCTAGTGGTGCTTACATCTAGTGGTTGAAATGTAAGCTCCTCTTTCCAAACACCCCTAGCCTTCTTGGTGAACCGTTTCCAAGCACTGCCCGGCGTAGAAAACGAATAAAATAAGTTATTAAGTACTTGATATCATAAAATTCACGAACGTTGCCGATATAGTGTCGTAATGATTAGAATTACCGCTGGAGAAGTATCTGCATGTCCTTCCACGTCTCAAGGGGTTTATGTTTCGAGTCCATGACTAGTACACGCCCTTTGTCAAGTTGAATGATTAACAGAATATAGTGGTACCTGCGAATGCAGAACTAATCAATTATATACTTAACATCGAGTAAGCGAAATAGAAAGTGTATACAAGACAATAACACTCACTGGAAGTTGTAAGGAAATAGTATTTCCCTTTTGGTTTCTTGAAACCTTAACGCGTGTACTATATTATCCTCCGTATCCTGGGGGCTTATTTTGAGATTAGCTTCATGAACCCAATATGGGTCAATGAAGCCAATGTCATAGATTTGTCCTCTGCTGCATTCGAGAATCTTCATTCTGCATATTACAGTATGATTATATACATGCAATAAACAAAATAATATAGATGGAGACTAAATTAATTACAGAATTAGTACTTACAGATAATAGGCACTCATGATCGATTTGTCCAAGGCGTCTTGATTGAATAATTGAAATAGTTCATCAAATTCAATGGATATCATGTCATCCTTATCTTTCCCATGATGCTTTTTTGTAACCCTCAGCACTATCCAGTTAGCCCCGGCCCTTGTGGCATGCATGTACCAGTTATGCAATCTTCGCATTTTTGTTGGAAGATTGTTTACCTCCTCAGGTTTGAAGAGAGGTTTTCCGTACTGGTATTGATATGCTACTTCACTCACGGGGAAGAACTCTAACTGGGATAAGTACTGGGAAATACTCATACCTTGAGCAGCGGCAGCTTCTCCGTATTGTGCAACTACCTCTGGATCATACTGCTCTTCGGCCCCATATTTGCTCGACCCCACATTGGTTTGAGAAATCACCTTGAGAGGGGCGCAAGTCTGTTTTGCTTGTTCTCCGAGCTGGGCAACAGATTTCCCGCTTGCATTAGTACTGCTCTTCGAGGCTTTTTGTGCCGCATGTGACTTGAGAATAGAACGCTCATAGTCTGATGACAGCTTTGGCTCGGGTTGATGAAGATTCTTTAGCATTTTCAACACTTTGGCTTTTTCTTCTTTGGTGCTGGGGAACTCTGGCTCTTTCGGCCGCCTCAGCTTAGCGAAAAACATTGTCGTTTCTGCATCAACGATCGCCGCAGTCTCCTCTTCAGTACAGTCATAAGCTCTCTTGGGAGGAACCGTTGGTACTTTTGGAAGAGGCTCTTGTTTACGTTTCGGCGATCGCTTACGACGCACAGTAGCGGTACGCTTACGCTTTTTATCCTGAGGCGCCGGCGATGGCTCCCGCGGCGATGGCTGCACCGGAGATTGGTGAGGCGACGGAGCCGGGTGAGGCGACGAAGACGGCTGCCGCGGCGGCAACGACCTCGCTGGAGACGGGTGAGGCGGCGGCGAAGATGGACTTGGCGTGTGATTTCGAGGCACGATACAATCCTTCGGCCATAGAATGGTGACGTTTTTTGCGTCACCCAGCACAGTCACACCCCCTTCACCAGCAGGGTAGTGAAGATCCAAAACCTCAAAGGTGGGCATGATTTCATCCACGCCGACAACAGCGTAGCCCTCTGGAACCGGACGACAGTGGTAAGTTGGTGTGGGTCCAATTGGTAAGGCATAGCCGACCGCCACCTTCATTGATATGTTCACAACTTTGACATGTAGCTCGCAGTGTGTCATCTCTGTGATATCATCCACTGGGTAGCCAATAGGAGCCATCGTCGGTGCATCATCGTCATCGCCATTGTCATCACCCGGGACCTCGGTGGAAGCCACACTACTTTTTCGATTATTCAATAGGCCGGTAGCATCGAATGCAGTGTGCTGCTGAGATGGGCCGGTAGTACTTTGCTCTTTAAGTGTGTTAATTTCATCTTGTTGTTACTTTAATCGTTCTTCAATTAAACGCATTCGCTCTTTCTGACTTTCTGCTTCAACTGCCGCCCTGTCCTTACTCCTCTGACGGCTTCTATCAGGATATTTCTTCCTCTCTTCGGGAAACCCAGTCCTCCATGATTGGGAGCCTATTGTGCCTCATGTTCGTCCATCATGTTCCTTATTTCCAAGGGCGAGTGTGAGCTCATCATTCTCTCTATCGGGAATGAAGTCCCCATCTTTAACAGCCTTTACTGCTTTTCTGATCCTCTCGATTGGCAAGGGGTCTTCTTTATGTCGTATGTTATATATACACCTCCCTTCCGAGTCCAACGTGCCCCCATGCCCGTAAAACCAATTCCTTGCACGTTCTACCCAATCGTCTGTCTCTGGGGTGATATTTTTATCACGCAGTTCCTGCTCAAGTTTCTCCCACTTAGGAATGCCAACCTTGTAGCCACCTTGCCCCATAGTATGGTGATGCTTCTTCTTAGCAGCATTCAGCTTATTCGTTTCAGACATTTTCTTAGCTTTTTCTGATTTCTTGTATTCCACAAACTCATCCCAGAATGGTTTTATCTTCTCAAACTGAATATTCTTGAAATCGGGAGTCTTCTTTTTCACGACATAGTCAAGGTGAAATCTTTTCTTCCAGTTGGTGAAACACTGGGCCATCTTCTTCAAAGCCCACTCCCTGACCTTAGCCTCCATGGCTCTCCCATGTTGTAAGGCGTCCTCAACTGGATCCTCCGCATTTGGATCCAGCTCTATCTTCGGTAGTTTGAAATTAACCATGAGCCTCTTCCATAGTAAATCTTTGCAGTGGTTAGGGACAAATAAACATGTTCCCTCTTCATCTGCTTTACCAGGCCTATTCCAATTTCTAATGGTGATCAGGATTAAGTCCCTAACGATTACTCCGCATTGTGCCACAAATTTGGTTGCGACAACTTCGGGAGCTGTCGGTCTACCGTCTTCAGCGACATCTTCGATCCTGAACCTCTCATGGTCTTGCAACTTTTTGGTTGGGCCTCGTCTTCTCTTTTCAGTAGATTCCTTCGATCCGGAGGGCTAAAAGAAGAAAGATCGTCGTTACTATTTCTATATAGATAGCAGATGATTAATTAATGAATTGATTTATATTACATGCACCTCGCCGGAGCGGTCGTCTTCTCGATTACACAAGGCATCGCCTTCTCCCTCGCGGAAGGCAACACCTTCAACCTCAAACAAGTTGTCTACTCCGGTAAAAAGAGGATCACCCTCACTGGAGTTGTTCAGAAATGTTGATACGTCTAAATTATCTTCCCCACGGATCACACCTTGGATCAACTCTTCCTTTTCTTCGTCTCTGATGTGTGGGTCCATATTTTCTGCATAGGTGGAAAAACGAATAAGTCAAAGCGGCTAAAGGAGAAAGTTAAGGAGAAACCCTAATATATACATACACAATAATAAAAATGAAGAGAAACCCTAAACCCTAAACCTAGCTACAAAAAGGAAACCGTGTAGTAGATAGGTAACTCTAGCTAAAATCAACTAAAATCAATATTCCGGAGTTCCGAGGGGTGTAAAACCTAGTTCGGAGAAACGTCGGATGCATATGAGAGGGGAACATGAGTATAAGGCGACAAAAGGGAAACTATCCAGCAGATAGGTAACACTAGATACTAACAAAATACCATATTGGAATCGATCTCCATCTCGATATCGTATTCTACCGAGAAGAACCAAATCACCGGAAAGAAAGGGAAACAATCAACACATGGCATCGATGCAATGCTCAAGCAATGATGATGATACGACAAGTTAATGTGCATTGGAATGTAACCCTAAAGCATGCTCGACAAGTTAATCGGGGTTCCGAGGGGCGCAAACCCTAACTCAAGGAACTCCGGAATCACCTGTTAGGGTTACTAGGGTGTTCTAATTAAACTTGTCATTTAAGTTGTTGAACAATGCATGATTATGGCATAGATAGATAGTTCTCATTTTTCTGAACATTTTGGTATATTATTTGTATTTTTCTGAATTACAGATTAAAAGTTATTGAATTTACAAGTTTTATTCAAATTCTGAAATTATTAAATCAAATGTTTAAACCTTTTGCACCATAGTAAGAACTAGCCATAGTGGCTGACAGGTGGGGCCCGGAGCCACCTCAGCAGCCACGCAAGCAAAGGGGAAACAGGGTCATCTATCACCAGAGAAGGAGCTAGCCCTAGAGGCTGACTGGTGGGACCAGGGCCACGCGGATGCCACCTAGATGCCACGTTGGGCTCGCCGGCGGGAGCAGCCACCGCCGCACATCTCGCACCGCTGACGCCGCCACCGCACATATCGCGCCGCCGCCGCACATCTCGCGCCGCCGCCGCACATCTCGCGCCGCCGTCGCACCCACCCGTTGGTGCCTGCCCGTGGCGGCAGGGGGAGGAGGAGGAGGGGGAGGACAGAGGCATGATGGAGAGGGGGAGGACGGAGGCAGGCCGTACCTTCTGGCGGCCGGTGACGACGCGCGGCGACGGTCGTTGGAGGTGGTGGCGACGGTCGTTGGGCAGCCTGACGGCGGCGCGGGAAGCTTGACGAAGCGGCGGCACTGACGACCACGGGCAGCTGACGGTGAGGCGGCGGCGCAGGCAGCCTGACGGCGTCGGGGGCGGCGAGCTCGGGCAGCCTGCCGGCGTCGGGGGCGGTTGTGCGCGCATCGGTGAAGCAGAGAAGTGATGGGGAAGGGAAGAAGAAGAGGAGGCACGCGCTGTTATAACCAATGGGCCTTTAGTCCCGGTTGGTGGCTCCAACCGGGACTAAAGGGTCATACGTCCCGGTTGGAGCCACCAACCGGGACGTATAGTCCAATATTTTCAGCAGACCAAGGGTTGGCGCGCAGGGGGTCTTTAGTCCCGGTTGGTGGCTCCAACCGGGACATATTCCCCTGTTTTCAAAAAATTTCAAGTATTTTCTCTCTGTTCCCGCCTTATTTTTTATTTTGGGGTTTAAATTTGTATTGTTTTTTAAATGAAAATTAATTTGGAATTTAGAAAAACTTTAAACATAAAAAGTGTTTGGATTTGAATAAATAATTCAAAACCATTTTCTGTTTTAAAAAATAATTAATGTAACCATTTACAATTAAAAATGAATTAACTTATATTTTTTTAATATCAATTTGGAATTTAGAAAAACTTTAAACATAAGAAGTGTATGGATTTGAATAAATAATTCCAAAACATATTCTATTTTAAAAAAATAATTAATGTAACCTTTTAAAATGAATTAACTTATATTTTTGAATATTAATTTGGAATTTAGAAAAAATTTAAACATAAAAAGTGTTTGGATTTAAATAAGTAATTCAAAAAAAAAATTTCTTTTAAAAAATAATTAATGTAACCATTTAAACTATGAACCATTTACAATTAAAAATGAATTAACTTATATATTTTTAATATTAATTTGGAATTTAGAAAAACTTTAAACATAAAAAGTGTTTGGATTTAAATAAATAATTCAAAAAAATTGTTCTCCATACCAATGTCCACACACATGCATAATATGGGCACAACATCACAAACTATGCCGTGATTCATCACATAACACCGGTCATTTGGACCGAAAGCCATGAAACCTCGAACATGATAGGTCATTTTGTGAAGGTTTTTTCGAAACATGATCAATATACCAAGTCTGGTATTTTCCCTTTCAACTATGTAACATAATATGACACCACGCGAAGGATTTTCATTGTTCGGATTTTTTTTGAATTTATTATGCCTGTTTTGAATTATCTGAATTTCTAACTATGGTCGAACCGGTGTGCATGAAGATAGGGGACGGGCATCGTTAGAACTTGCATTGGATCTCTGAAGAAACCACATATTGCGAGTCTAAAAATGATTTTTTCAAAAAATCACGGGCGATAGATCATGTACCTGTAGTACAAACCGGACCCACTTCCTACCGATTCGGCAGTCATTTGTCCTTTTTACCCGGGATGGACGAAAAGGTTTGAGATGTACCGGTTGGGAGATAGTCCATGTAAGGTGGTCTAGTATTTTAGGAAAATGGGACGGTAGCATTGTGAAACGGCATTTTGGTGGTTACTTCACAAAACGACCCGTTTTTTGCGCTCGGAAAATGGAAAAGGGCTTTTCCGTGCGACAAAAAGGAAAACTTCCTCCTGCAACATTGTTCTCCATACCAATGTCCACACACATGCATAATATGGGCACAACATCACAAACTATGCCGTGATTCAGCACATAACATCGGTCATTTGGACCGAAAGCCATGAAACCTCGAACATGATAGGTCATTTTGTGAAGGTTTTTTCGAAACATGATCAATATACCAAGTCTGGTATTTTTCCTTTCAACTATGTAACATAATATGACACCACGCGAAGGATTTTCATTGTTCGGATTTTTTTTGAATTTATTATGCCCGTTTTGAATTATCTGAATTTCTAACTATGGTCGAACCGGTGTGCATGAAGATAGGGGACGGGCATCGTTAGAACTTGCATTGGATCTCTGAAGAAACCACATATTGCGAGTCTAAAAATGATTTTTTCAAAAAATCACGGGCGATAGATCATGTACCTGTAGTACAAAGCGGACCCACTTCCTACCGATTCGGCAGACATTTGTCCTTTTTACCCGGGATGGACGAAAAGGTTTGAGATGTACCGGTTGGGAGATAGTCCATGTAAGGTGGTCTAGTATTTTAGGAAAATGGGACGGTAGCATTGTGAAACGGCATTTTGGTGGTTACTTCACAAAACGACCCGTTTTTTGCGCTCGGAAAATGGAAAAGGGCTTTTCCGTGCGAAAAAAAGGAAAACTTGCTCCTGCAACATTGTTCTCCATAGCAATGTCCACACACATGCATAATATGGGCACAACATCACAAACTATGCCGTGATTCAGCACATAACATCGGTCATTTGGACCGAAAGCCATGAAACCTCGAACATGATAGGTCATTTTGTGAAGGTTTTTTCGAAACATGATCATTGTTCGGCACACATTTAGTCCCGGATGTAGTCACAAACCGGGACTAAAAATATTTTCCGCCATTTCCCACCTCTTCCCGCCAAGTTTTCCCGCCCTTTCCTTTCTACTAGAGCTTTTAGTCCCGGATGTAGTCACTAACCGGGACTAAAGATATTTCCCGCCATTTCCCAAAGCTTCACGCCAAGTTTTCCCGCCCTTTCCCTCTATATTTAGGGTGATCGTGTCATGGCTATCCACACATCCACACCTTCCTCTCTTAGAACAATGGACAACACCTACTGGGCCATTCTAACCCTCGAGGAGACCGAGGCGCTGTGCGCCTCCAACTACCCTTGTCCGCCGGGCTACCGGCCGCCCGCCGGCTGGATGCTGAGCGCAGGAGGGGTTCCTTCCCTCCTGTCCCTCAAGGTTCCACACGCCAGGCGGCCATCACAAACCACTTCTACCATGAGCTCACGCCGGAGCAGCGGATGGATCCCCAGTGGGATCCCGACAACTACGACACCTGGAATGCCTTCTTCGCTAATAGGCGGGAAAGGGAGCTCGCCAGGTACGAGGGTGATGGCCCGCCACCGGTGAACCACAACGAAGCCGACCGTCGTCTGTGGTGGGCGAACCGTACTATCATCGAAGTGATGCGCTACATCGCCGGGGGAGACCATCCTCGCCTACGGTGCCCATGAGTCCACCCGCCAGAGGCCCCACACTGTCCCGGCGGTAGCGGCATCGTCTTCCAGGAGACCCCTCTCCCACCCGCCGTGAATCCGAGGCTGGAATGGCCCCTGGTATATGCCATGTATGGGCAAAGGATCCCCGGAGTGGCAGGTGACGATGACGATGACGATGACGACGACGATGAAGACCCTAAAGCTGCGTACTATAGGACTAGGCATGATTATGACTAAAGGGGGCGGCTTTAGTCCTGAGTGTTAGCTAGTCCCGGTTTGTCCCGGTTTTTAATATTAATAAATGTCTTAAGTGTTACCTAATAAATAGAAGGAAATGTCTATATAAAGAGAGGGTTCATATTTAGTCTCCGTTGGAGAAACCAACCGCGACTGAAGGGATTGCGGCAGAGTGGGCCAGACAACACTAATAATAGGGGTGAGTGTCGACATTATGTCATGCGGCTTGTACCTTGTCCCGGATGGTGTCACCAACCGGGACTAAAGATGAACCTTTAGTCCCAGTTGGAGACACCAACCGGGACTAAAGATGAGTCAGCACTAATAATAGGGGTGAGTGTCGACATTATGTCGTGAGTGTCGACATTATGCCGAGCTGCTTGTACTATAAATATGCATCCTTGTGAGTCCAGTCCTCCAGCCAGTTTGAGGCATCTCCAAGATGGTTTTAGAGAGCAGGGACACCACTACGACCAGTTTCAGGGAGATGCCGACGGAGCCCAGTCCTCCGGCATCTCCGAGAAACTGGTCATAGAGGCACTCCCTAATATGTGAAATTAGTTAGCTCCGAGGCGTATTGATCTAGTTAGTGAAGTTACAAGCTGCAAGATGGTTTTCGAGAGCAGGGACACCACTACGACCAGTTTCAGGGAGATGCCGACAGAGCCCAGTCCTCCGGCATCTCCAAGAAACTGGTCATAGAGGCACTCCCTAATATGTGAAATTAGTTAGCTCCGAGGCGTATTGATCTAGTTAGTGAAGTTACAAGCTGCAAGATGGTTTTCGAGAGCAGGGACACCACTACGACCAGTTTCAGGGAGATGCCGACGGAGCCCAGTCCTCCGGCATCTCCAAGAAACTGGTCATAGAGGCACTCCCTAATATGTGAAATTAGTTAGCTCCGAGGCGTATTGATCTAGTTAGTGAAGTTACAAGCTGCAAGATGGTTTTCGAGAGCAGGGACACCACTGCGGCCAGTTTCAGGGAGATGCCGACGGAGCCCAGTCCTCCGGCATCTCCAAGAAACTGGTCATAGAGGCACTCCCGGTCCAGCCACAAAACGGGACTAACACTCAAGACATTTATTAATATTAAAAACTGAGACTACAAAACCGGGACTAAAGGCCACAAACCGCGAAAGATATCCTTCGGTCAAGCCACAAACTGCGAAAGACATGAACTAGAGTTACATAATATGAGCATGAACTTCTTGGCATATGCCATTCCTTATGACCGCTTCAGACGTAACCATGGAGCATCTTCTTTACTTAACGGAATGCTTGGGTCAGTTTTCACTGTGAAGGGCGGAATTTCATCAAACTTATTATAATCTTCTGACATGTCTGTCTTGTCCTCGATTCCCACGATGTTTCTTTTCCCTGAAAGAACTATGTGACGCTTTGGCTCATCATATGATGTATTCGTTTGCATATTTTTTCTTTTTTTTCGGTCTGGAGGACATGTCCTTCACATAGAAAACCTGAGACACATCATTGGCTAGGACGAATGGTTCATCTCTATAACAAAGATTGTTGAGATCCACTGTTGTCATTCCGTACAACTGGTCTATCTTTACCCCTTCCCCATTCAGGTTGACCCATTTGCAGCGAAACAAAGGGACCTTAAAAGAGACTCCATAGTCTAGTTCCCATATCTCCTCTATGTAACCATAATATGTGTCCTTTTGTCCATTCTCGTCTATTGCATCAAAGCGGACACCACTATTTTGGTTGGTGCTCTTTTTATCTTCGACGATCGTGTAGAATGTATTCCCATTTATTTCGTACCCTTGGAAATTCAATACAGTAGAAGATGGTGACGCGGCCAACAAGTATAGCTGATCTCCAACAGTGGTGTCTTTCAAGAGATGTGTCCGCATCCAACCACCGAAAGACTTCATGTGTTCATCTGTAATCCATGATTC
Source organism: Avena atlantica (assembly GCA_910589765.1). NCBI lineage: Eukaryota > Viridiplantae > Streptophyta > Magnoliopsida > Poales > Poaceae > Avena > Avena atlantica. Next base: position 47,483,468 of record OU342739.1, read on the forward strand.
AGGCTTCCCCGGGTTTTTGGAGCGTACAATATTCTTGTGTTCCTCGATATACGGAGCTGCCAAGGTGGAATTATGTAGAACTGTGTAGTGTGCTTTAGTGAAAGAATCCCCGTCCCTACATATCATTGCTTTCTTTCCCAGCGTGCCTTTTCCACTTAGTCTTCCCTCATGCCGCGAGTCAGAAACACCCAATCGGCTTAAGGTCAGGAATAAAGTCAACACAAAACTCAATGACCTCCTCTGTTCCATATCCCTTGGAGATGCTTCCTTCTGGTCTAGCATGGTTATGAACATATTTCTTTAAGACTCCCATGAACCTCTCAAAGGGGAACATATTGTGCAGAAATACCGGACCGAGAATGGCAATCTCTTCCACTAGATGAACCAGGAGATGCGTCATAATATTGAAGAAGGATGGTGGGAACACCAATTCAAAACTAACAAGACATTGTACCACATCCTTCTGTAACCTTGGCAGAATATCTGGATTGATTACCTTCTGAGATATTGCATTGAGGAATGCACACAGCTTCACAATGGGTACTCGAACATTTTCCGGTAGAAGCCCCCTCAATGCAATTGGAAGCAACTGCATCATAATCACGTGACAGTCATGAGACTTCAGGTTTTGGAACTTTTTCTCTGCCATATTTATTATCCCCTTTATATTAGATGAGAAGCCCGACGGCACCTTGATACTGTAAAGGACTTCAAAAAAGATTTCCTTCTCTGCTTTGGTAAGAGCATAGCTGGCACGACTTAAGTGACGCCCTTTATCCGTCTTGTTATCTGTATGCATGTTCTTTGGGTCTTTCATAATTTGTTGGTCCTCCCGTGCTTCAGGTGTATCTTTTTTCTTCCCATACACGCCTAGGAATCCTAGCAGGTTCACGCAGAGATTCTTCTTCACGTGCATCACGTCGATTGAAGAGTGGACACGCAGGACTTTCCAATATGGCAGCTCCCAAAATATAGATTTCTTCTTCCACATGGGTGCGTGTCCTGTAGCGACGTCGTTCGGAACTGATTGACCGCCGGGAACCTTTCCAAAGATTACTTCTATGTCCTTGACCATACCAAATACATCATCACCAGCAGGGAGTTCAGGCTTCTTCCGGTGATTTGCCTCACCTTTGAAATGCTTGCCTTTCTTTCTTACGGGATGATTGGTCGAAAGAAATCGTCGATTCGCCAGGTACACAACCTTCTTGCATTTATGCAAATATGTACCTTCGGTTTTATCTAAACAGTGGGTGCATGCCTTATATCCTTTGTTTGTCTGTCCTGAAAGGTTACTAAGAGCAGGCCAATCATTGATGGTTACGAATAACAACCCTCGTAGATTAAATGGCTCCTGTTTGTTCTCATCCCACGCACGTACACCTGGTTTGCCCCACAACTGTAAGAGTTCTTCAACTAATGGCCTAAGGTACACATCAATGTCGTTGCCCGGTTGCTTCGGGCCTTGGATGAGCACTGGCATCATAATGAACTTACGCTTCATGCACAACCAAGGAGGCAGGTTGTAGAAACATAGAGTCACGGGCCAGCTGCTGTGACTGCAACTCTGCTCCCCAAAAGGATTCATGCCATCCGTACTTAGACCAAACCATAAGTTCCTTGCGTCACCTGCAAAGTCTGGGAAGTCTCTCTCGATTTTTCTCCACTGTGACCCATCAGCAGGGTGTCTCAACTCCCCGTCTTTCTTACGGTCTTCTTTGTGCCATCGCAACAACCTGGCATGCTCTTTGTTTCTGAACATGCGTTTCAACCTTGGTATTATAGGAGCATACCACATAACCTTAGCAGGAACCCTCTTCCGGAGGGGCTCTCCCTCAACATCACCAGGGTCATCTCGTCTGATCTTATACCGCAACGCGTTGCATACCGGGCAATTATCTAAATTCTCATACTCCTTACCGCGGTAGAGGATGCAGCCATTAATGCATGCATGTATCTTTTGCACATCTAATCCCAGAGGACAGAGAGTCTTCTTTGCTTCGTAGGTACTCTCGGGAAGTTCGTTATGTTTTGGAAACTTCGGCTTCATTATTTTTAGCATCTTTTCAAATGAGGAGTCAGTTAGACCACACTCTGCCTTCCATCGCAACAATTCCAGTGTGGTACCGAGCTTTGTGCTGCCATCTTCACAATTTGGGTACAACAATTTCTTGTGATCTTCTAACATGCCCTCTAACTTCAACTTCTCATTTTCTGTTTCACAGTCTCGCTTTGCATCAGAAATGACCCTACCAAGTTCATCAGCCGGCTCATCTGATGCCCGTTCTTCACCTTTTTCCTCTCCATTGTCTTCCATTGCAGTATCACTGTATTCAGGAAACATATGATGATAGTTGTTATCATCATCTTCTTCTTCACCATCTTCCATCATAACCCCTCTTTCCCCATGCTTGGTCCAGCAATTATAGTTGGGCATGAAACCTTTCATAATCAGGTGGCCGCGAATGATTTTCGAGGAAGAGTACTCCTTGTTGTTCCGACATTGAACACATGGACAACGTATAAATCCATTCTCTTTGTTTGCCGTAGCCACATCGATAAATTTATCCACGCCTGTGATATACCCGGCTACCAGCCGGTCACCGTACATCCATTCCCGACCGTTCATCTGCATCATATAAGTAAGTTTATCAAAAAACAGGACATCATAAATAGTGAAATAACCAATTCACACCGACACATGAATTGTATCAATGACCTAGAAAAGATAAGATTGCTAACCTCGATCGAGGGAAATAAAGAGGAGAAAGCTCAAGTGCGTCTTGGGCACCTTCTATATTTTTGTTCTATGAGAAATTCAACGGGATTTTTCACTCAAACATTTCAACAAACACCTTCAATGCATGCATGAGAAAAAACTAGCACATACCCTCACACCTTACACCATTCGAAAAAACAGAGTGGAGGCAGAGGGGGCTGGGGCGTTGCATTTATAGAGGGCAAGGGGTCTTTAGTCCCGGTTGGAGCCAGCAACCGGGACTAAAGGTGCGTGCCACGCCACGTGGCTGTGGCCAAACCTTTAGTCCCGGTTGGTGGCTCCAACCGGGACGTATTCCCCCTTACCAACCGGGACGCATGCCCCCTGGCCCCGTGCCCGCTCCAACCGGGACGCGTGCCAGCATTAGTCCCGGTTGGTGGCGCAACCGGGACTAATGCTCCGAGGGGTCGCGAATGGATGGCCCTTTTTCCTCTAGTGACCCTAAAGAAAATCCTTACTCACAAATCAATGCCTTCAACAAGGTCATTGCCAGACACAACCAGTTAAGGCCAGAACTTGGATTTTCACCCTGCAAGATAAGACTGGGAACTCTCCCTGTGTTGTCTGTCCGCATCAACAGTCGCTGCAACGAGTCCCAGATCACGCGGCCAGTTCTTCGTCGCCACAAGAACAAAAATCACCATCGCTACCATCATATTTCTGTATGGTTCGTAGCATAGAAAACAAAAATTTTCCTACGATTAGAACAACTGAATGGTACGATATCTTGGCCGACTTGCTTAGTGACAATTTTGTTGCTAACAAATAAGTTACTCATCTTTATTAGTGACAATTTTGTTGTAACAATTTTGTTGCTAACAAATAAGTTACTCATCTTTATTAGAAAGGCCGACCATGGCCGACTTGCTTAGTGACAATTTTGTTGCTAACAAATAAGTTACTCATCTTTATTAGAAAGGCCGACCATGGCCGACTTGCTTAGTGACAATTTTGTTGTACCAAGATCTATCTACTAGATACAATCAACGGACGGATATACATCCGTAGAGAACATACCCTTAAAGACCGACAAAGCTTAACAAGTTAAACTCGTGGTTGATGTAGACGATATCTTTCCGATCTCAATTTGGCGTTGTGCCGACGGCAGCCGGCCGTCGGCGTAGCAATTATTTCCTGTAGTGATGTAAGAGAACTTCATAAATGGCTTTATGTTTCTGCAACCTAAATAATTACAGAATATACGTCTGAACTGAGACCAAATGTTAGCCAAGTATGAAACAAGCAAAGCTATCCATATGAATATAAAACCGAGTCGGCACAATGGGAAGAGCTTTGATGTTGAATATTTTCCATGGTCGGCCTTTCTGAATGGTACGATATCTTGGTCTCTCAAAGTTTATGAATATTATCATAACCAAAGTATAGCCACCAGTCACCATCATCTTTATTCTGCAAAACAATTAAATGTGAATATCACTTCATTCCAATACTAGCAACATATATACTCAGAGCATCTCCACTCGCCTACCCAGGAGGCCGATCCAGACACCGAATTTTGGTCCGGACACCGAAAATCGGCCCAGTCGCGTACCCAAGGACATGTTTTCGTCCGGATTTCGGCATGTTTTGGTCCGGCCTACCCAGGCCGTACCCAGGATCCCGGGTACGCCCTGGGAACGCCGGACTCAGCGAAAACGGGCGTGGGCCAGCTCTGTCGGCGAGATAAAGCACCACTCCCGCCAATTCGCCGAGCTCCCTGCCCTTTTCTTACCCCTCCCACCTTTCTTCCCCATTCCCCCACCCCCGAAGCTCCACCGATCACCGCGCCCGACATGCCGCCCAAGAGTTTCGTCCAACCCAGATCGAACCTGGGCGAGGGTCCGGCGGAGAAGAAGGCGAGGAAGCCGAGAGCGCCGCCGACCAAGCCGGAGGGCATGTCCTTGGCCGAGTGGGAGAAGAGGGAGCACGCCAGGTAGATCTCTTTGCCAGAGCGGAAGGACCGGAAGGAGAGGCCGAAGCTCCGGCAACAGCAAGCGGAGGAGGAAAAGGCGATGGTGAAGGCGGCGGCGGAAGAACAGGTGATGGTGAAGGCGAAGCAGACGGCAACGACGCGTTCGGCGTTGATGGCCGCGCCGTACCCACCACACTGGGGGAGCCAGGCTAGCGTCGGCTCGCCCATTGGCTTCTCGCCGATCTCTCCGGCCAGCTTCCAGGAGAGCCAGGTGGCTACTCGGCAGAGGTACTCCTCGTCGCCGAAGTTCGATGGCGGCTTCAACCCGAACGTGCTCTTCCCCTGCCTGGCGCCGCGCCCTCCTTCGGCCTTCGGCGTCGACATCAACCTCCCCTACTCCGCCTCTCCTGCGTACGCAAGCCCCGCTCTGCGCCATGGACCGCTGCCCTTCGGCAGAAGCTCGGCGCCCTTCGGCGAGGTCGACGCGCGCAACCTGTTCGGCGGAATGCCGGTCGCCCTTCCGGCCGACATGACGGCCGAGGCCTACATGGAGGACCTGATCGTAACAGGCTCGGCAACGAACGACCCCTCCTTCTTCACGGAAGAGCAGACCCGGGCCGACGCTGAGCGCGGCGTCGAGTCCCAGGACCTCGCCGACGTCGATGCCGAGGATACCCAGGCTGAGCAGACGCCGCCAGAGGACGCCGAGACTGAGGCGAAAGGCAAGAAGGGGAAGAAGACGGCGGACGCTCACCTCAAATGGACCGTGTCCGAGGACACCTGCCTCGCCGAAGCTTGGAAGACGGTGAGCATGGATCCGATAACGGGTGCGAACCAAAATTCCGACAATTATTGGCGGCGCGTGAAGCCAGCATTCGACGAGCGAAGCATGTGCGACCCAAAGTATCGCAAGATCCACGTGGAGCGAGGGGAGAAGGCAATAACGAACCACTGGACGATCGTCCAAACTGCGTGCAGCAAGTGGCACAGTTGCGTGGAAGAAGTCGACCGCACACAAGCCAGTGGGGAGAACATGGACAACAAGGTACTCGCGAACATTAACTTTGTCGTGCACTCTCTTGACACACTCGCGAACATGGACAACTGGACACACTTCCATTTTGTAGCTGCGCCGTGCACTTCTTCTGTTTTGAGAGGACATGAAGATGGAGTTCAAGTTCCATCATGTCTTCGAGAAAATCGAGCATTGCGAGAAGTGGCGGGACACTCGGCTGAGTCTCTCCAAGAGCAAGGACGGCGTCTACAACCCCGAGGCCCCGACTGCTGCTGCTAGCGAAGGAAGACCTGAGCTCGACCAGAAGAAGGCGAAGATGCTCAAGGCCGCCGGACCTCCTGCCGAGCGTCTCCAGGCTTCGATCGAGAAATGCCTCGCCGACACGAGGCAGCAGGCCGAGAAGAGGGCTGAGAAGAGCGAGGAGCGCTGGAAGAAGCTGATGGAGACACAAGGGGAAAAGGTGGCCCTCATCAAGGCCAGCCTCGCCGAGAAGAAAGCCAGCCTCGTCGAGGAGAAGGCCAACTACGCCGCCAAGAAGCGCCACACGGACCTCAAGTTCCTCATGGGCGGCGAGGACACGTCGAATATGAGCTCGCCGGTCAAGACCTGGTACATGGCGCAACGTCAGGCCATCCTGGAGGGCATGACCACGACTACCATGCCGAACGTGCCAGCGCCGAACGCTCCCACGCCGAGCTCTGCTTCGACTTCCTCCAACCCGGGGGCCTTCACCGGCGAGATGGACGACAACGCCGCGTCGGCCATGCCGCAGGAGCCCATCACCATCGACGACTGATCGTTGTTTTCCTGTTATGTAATAAAAATATGTCGCCGAACATGTAGGCGCATCTGTCGAACACCTTGTGGCCGAGCACTCGCCGGCGGGAACTATACAGAATCAAAATATATAGCCGTTTTGTGTCCGCCTGGGTACACAGCCTGGGTAGCCTAGTGGGAAACTGGGCATACCCAGGCCGAAAACTTGCGCCGTCCGGCCGGAAAAAGGTCCGAATTTCGGCCTGGGTTCGACCAACGAGTGGAGATGCTCTCAGTGTAGAACCAGGTGTCAATTAGTGGTCATCATTTAGTCATAAAATGTAGACCATAAATAGCCCTCCATGGTGTATTTATCAGTGTTTTAGCTACTTACCTTGAATATCTTCATTGTGATATTTAGTTTTCCCTTAGAAGTATCTAGAGTGTCTCCTGGAGTGATGGGAGCATTTTGTACCGGTACAAAACCCTTGCATTCCAAGTCATCGCATCCAATTGACTTATACCCATCAGCCTGTTACGAAAAAAAGGATGACCACATATACATGATAAATATGGTATATGGCGAAGAAACTAAGAAACTGAATTTATCTCCGAATATTAAGTCCGGAAAATATTAAGGAATACAAAATATTGAGCCACATACCGTCCATCCGGTAAAGAAATGTGTTCTATTATCACCATAATCGGATGGGCTAACCTGCATCAAAGTAATACCAATTGATAATAAGTTAGCTATAAATTTATGGAGTGAATAGAATTCATGATTAAAATAAAAGGGTACAATCATCACTAAATGGAAACTATCATGATTTCCAGGTAGGTTGTGCATGAGCAAGCATCCAGAAACTAACTTACCACCCATCCGGCTACTGCAGCATTTACACTGCTATAGTCGTCCCCATGCTGATTTACCACACATATTTGTGCTGAGCTTGTTTGTCTATGGAGCATTTGCAAACCGTAGACATCAAATGTTGCCATGCCACCGAAAAGAGCAGTCTGAGAATCTGTGATTGACTGAAAGAAAGCATACTGCAGAAAGATAAGACAATGATTAGTAACACACTTTACACAACATCAAAAGTACTTTCTATATTAACTGAGGAACATTAAATTGATCGAGTATAGTTTATCTTGTCATTTGTATGATCCAAAAACCTTGGTTGAAAGAAGGTAATTCCATATTATACCCCGTACATAAAAAGTTCCAATGTTTTGTAAAGAAGATCTCTGGCTTTATGGGAAGCAAGAAGAGGCTCAGATGAAAGAGAATGCAGAAATAAATCTCAGTTATAGTAAAAATGCTTCTTTACAGAGAAGACGCCAACATCAGCTTCTCCCCTGTTACTTTTGAAACAACGAGCCTTCCTAGTTGATTTCCATTAAAGAAACCACCAATGTTTTACAGAAACGAAAATCAGAAGCAAAATCAAGAGAGAATAGTTCAGAGCATGTGCACCACGTCAGGTGAAACCAACAACTAATTAGAGACTATTTTCCAGACGCACACCATCTCGAGAACCAGAGAACATTACAGCAAAATAAACACAATCCACCTTCATCGTTCAACTCAAAAGGATGGAATGGATGGATACAATGAAGCCAATACAAAGTATGCGAAAATGCTTCCCTCCTGTCATAACCAATCAGGTCGATCTATTTCTTACATCTATATGTGAGACTTTAACTTACATGGTTAATTCCACTCTCCACGCCATCTTTCGTCAGTGGCCATCTACTATTCGTCGGTGATTGTTGCCTGATTCGATTCATATACGACCATGATATTGCACAAACTTGAGATGAATAAACAATCAATAATATGAGCAGTTGCGGAAGGCGCATAACCTTTTGCATTTTCTTGCAAATATTTCGTTTCTCTTCTTTAATGAAAATATTGTGAGGAAATAAGTTACAAAATAATTGTAAGAAGGTTTTGCATCTTTTGCTTTTCAGAAATAGTGACATGTATATATACCGATCAATATCACACAACTCTAGGAATAATTTATTGTATTGCGTAGAATGGTAGGTGGTTGGTAATTAGTTATGGTAGGCATATAACTTTATATTATTGCGTATCCAAAGATATGCATATATGATGGCTTTAATTTACTGTGAAATTTTACAGTGTTGTGCAAGTGATAAGATATGATATCAAGATATTTTAGATACACTTCATTTTACAAATAAGAGAAATAGTGGGATACCATAGATGCTACCTATGCATACTCATCCAACCATTAGATCCCTTATAGGGAGCCAAAAAATTAGTAGTGGGAGTACACATATTTGCAAAGGAATATTATAACATCGTCATACCAAGAGCACATATAGTAATACTACACCACACATCTTTCCAAACAATCAACACATGCATGCGTCCATAAAAGTTACAAAAAATTTAGCAATCTAACCAACCATATTACTCACTGCATGCAAACTACTCAAGTTATAAGCGCATATGTTGTTTTAGCAAAGCACAAAGGAGTTCTCATATGAACATCACATGGACCATAGAAGCTGCAAAAAAATTAGCTATCCAACCAACCATTTTTACCGGCACATGCAACATATTAGTATACAACCTTACTCTTGAGAAACACAAAACAGTTTTATATGCACATCACATGGACCATAAAATTTGCAAAAATTCTAGCAATCCAACCAACCATTTTTTCACACGGCTAACTAGAGAAACACGCGCGAAAATTATAGCTAAAATTTGTGCACCCGCCAATGGACCGTTAGATGAAAGAAAACATGCAAATATGTTTGCTCGGTTAGATGCTTCATATGCTTACCTACCTAGCACACACCTACCTAACATGCACCTAGTACGGCTAAGCATGTGCCTAGATAGCAAGCACAAATTTATGCCAGAAAAATGCTGCTCGGTATGCTGAAGTAAGTGCTTGCCATGTGGTTTGGAAATAAACGGAGATGACACCGTGAGTTGCATGCATGTTTCCATCCAATGGTTGAATTAGTATGCATAGGTTGAATTAGTATGCATAGGTAGCACCTAGCTATTCTATATGCATTCAACTCATTGGATTTATTGTCGAAATTCGTGTATGTTTCCATGCTCGGATTGATACTTAGAATGCACACATCTCATCAAGTAGTACAGTTAGTCAGGGTCTAGTGCAACAAGTACAACTAGCATATGCATGCATCCAAATTTGTAGAAATTTTTGCAACAATAGGGATTGTTTGATATGCTGGTTATGCTATTCTACAAACGGCAATAACACCGTTAACTGCATGCAAGATCTTGGTTCTCTCTCATCTTGGCAGCTAGTTCACGTACTCCCTGTATCCAACGTCAACGTTTGCATGCATTGGTAGTATCATAGATAGAAAATCCACGTTGATATATATAGGCATGTGTATTGTATCATGTACACGTCTTTTGTTTTTCCTTAAATATTTACCGAGGAGATTTTCATCTACCGAGTAGTTCACCTACTTATTTTTGGTTAATAATTTACTTGGTTTTATGAATTAAAAAAGGCACGTGCACTTTATCCTTTCCAGAGTTGATTATTGTTTTTACACAAATTTGTATCGAGAACATCTGCATCTATTAATATATGTTTGTACTTTGGGTCAATTGCTCCCTTGAGAACAGATTCAAACTGTCCTCGTGTTACCGTACCGCTCCCTTATCTAAAGACATAATTGGTGGGTGGGTGGGGGGGGGGGGGGGGGGGGGGGGGGGGGGGGGGGGGGGGGGGAGTTAGTACAAGGTCTAGCAAAAATCCGAATTTATTAGCCATCCGATCTTGCCTCTAGGTAATCTCCAGCGTTAATTTTTCTTACCGAGGTGGTATAAAAAGGCCCAGTCCAGCCCGCACGAGGTGAAACCCTGGACGTCTCCTCTTTTCTCCTCCCACATGCAGCGGCGGGATGCCGCTCCGCCTCCCTGGCCGCACCTTCCTCCTCCACGCCCTGCCCCTCCTCCTCTCCGATAATTTGACATAGTTACCCCCTCTTTGGGGTTTACAAGGCTTGCAACCACAAGGCATTCTTCATTCTTTTTCTTATCATTTCAACCCTAGATTACTCTGTTTTCATGTAATGCCAATATTGAGCCTGATCTTATCTTCATGGAGCTATTAAAATTTTATTTTCTTGTCACCAGAGATGCTCCTTTCAAAATCTAGACCGTTGTTTTGATCCATCCACTCCACATCCTAGAGAAAGGTTCACTTTTCTTGGTTGCCCATCTCCGAATCAACCAAGCATTTTTCTTGAAGCCGTCCATTTTTTCCTATGCATCTGGATGGAAGATTTTTGTAAAATTGGTATACTTTACTCTAGGAATTGCTATCAATATCTAAAATCTTCCATACAAACTTTAGGACACAAGTACTCAAAGATGTATATTTTCTTGTGATTCTTTTGCTGAAGGAAAAAATACCATTTCCTATGTACGAAAACCGGATCTTTCTGAGAAAAAAATGTCAGCCACCTCACTTGGTAAACTCACGTAGTGGCACTAGTGGAAAAAGGGCCATCCGTTCGCGACCCCTCAGAGCCACCAACCGGGACTAATACTGGCACGCGTCCCGGTTCGAGCGGGTACGGGGCCAGGCGGCATGCGTCCCGGTTGGTAAGGGGGAATGCGTCCCGGTTGGAGCCACCAACCGGGACTAAAGGTTTGGCCACAGCCACGTGGCGTGGCACGCACCTTTAGTCCCGGTTGCTGGCTCTAACCGGGACGTATTCTCCCGCCCTCTATAAATGCAACGCCCCAGCCCCCTCTGCCTCCACTCTGTTTTTTCGAATGGTGGAAGGTGTGAGGGGTGTGCTAGTTTTTTCTCTTGTATGCATGCATTGAAGGTGTTTGATAAAATGTTTGAGTGAATAATCCCGTTGAATTTCTCATAGAACAAAAATATAGAAGGTGTCCGAGACGCACTTGAGCTTTCTCCTCTTTATTTCCCTCGACCGAGGTTAGCAATCTTATCTTTTCTAGGTCATTGATACAATTCATGTGTCGATGTGAATTGGTTATTTCACTATTTATGATGTCCTGTTTCTTGATAAACTTACTTATATGATGCAGATGAACGGTCGGGAATGGATGTACGGTGACCGGCGCGTAGCCGGGTATATGAAAGGCGTGGATAAATTTATCGATGTGGCTACGGCAAACAAAGAGAATGGATTTATACGTTGTCCATGTGTTCAATGTCGGAACAACAAGGAGTACTCTTCCTCGAAAATCATTCGCGGCCACCTGATTATGAAAGGTTTCATGCCCAACTATAATTGCTGGACCAAGCACGGGGAAAGAGGGGTTATGATGGAAGATGGTGAAGAAGAAGATGATGATAACAACTATCATCATATGTTTCCTGAATACAGTGATACTGCAATGGAAGACAATGGAGAGGAAAAAGGTGAAGAACGGGCATCAGATGAGCCGGCTGATGAACTTGGTAGGGTCATTTCTGATGCAAAGCGAGACTGTGAAACAGAAAATGAGAAGTTGAAGTTAGAGGGCATGTTAGAAGATCACAAGAAATTGTTGTACCCAAATTGTGAAGATGGCAGCACAAAGCTCGGTACCACACTGGAATTGTTGCGATGGAAGGCAGAGTGTGGTCTAACTGACTCCTCATTTGAAAAGATGCTAAAAATAATGAAGCCGAAGTTTCCAAAACATAACGAACTTCCCGAGAGTACCTACGAAGCAAAGAAGACTCTCTGTCCTCTGGGATTAGATGTGCAAAAGATACATGCATGCATTAATGGCTGCATCCTCTACCGCGGTAAGGAGTATGAGAATTTAGATAAATGCCCGGTATGCAATGCGTTGCGGTATAAGATCAGACGAGATGACCCTGGTGATGTTGAGGGAGAGCCCCTCCGGAAGAGGGTTCCTGCTAAGGTTATGTGGTATGCTCCTATAATACCAAGGTTGAAACGCATGTTCAGAAACAAAGAGCATGCCAGGTTGTTGCGATGGCACAAAGAAGACCGTAAGAAAGACGGGAAGTTGAGACACCCTGCTGATGGGTCACAGTGGAGAAAAATCGAGAGACACTTTCCAGACTTTGCAGGTGACGCAAGGAACTTATGGTTTGGTCTAAGTACGGATGGCATGAATCCTTTTGGTAGCAGAGCTGCAGTCACAGCACCTGGCCCGTGACTCTATGTATCTACAACCTGCCTCCTTGGTTGTGCATGAAGCGTAAGTTCATTATGATGCCAGTGCTCATCCAAGGCCCGAAGCAACCGGGCAACGACATTGATGTGTACCTTAGGCCATTAGTTGAAGAACTCTTACAGTTGTGGGGCAAACCAGGTGTACGTGCGTGGTATGAGAACAAATAGGAGCCATTTGATCTACGAGGGTTGTTATTCGTAACCATCAATGATTGGCTTGCTCTTAGTAACCTTTCAGGACAGACAAACAAGGGATATACGGCATGCACCCACTGTTTAGATAAGACTGAAGGTACATATTTTCATAAATGCAAGAAGGTTGTGTACCTGGCGAATCGACGATTTCTTCCGACCAATCATCCCGTAAGAAAGAAAGGCAAGCATTTCAAAGGTGAGGCAGATCACCGGAAGAAGCCTGAACTCCCTGCTGGTGATGATGTATTTGGTATGGTCAAGGACATAGAAGTAATCTTTGGAAAGGGTCCCGGCGGTCAATCAGTTCAGAACGACGTCGCTACAGGACACGCACCCATGTGGAAAAAGAAATCTATATTTTGGGAGCTGCCATATTGGAAAGTCCTGCGTGTCCGCTCTTCAATCGACGTGATGCACGTGACGAAGAATCTCTGCGTGAACCTTCTAGGATTCCTAGGCGTGTATGGGAAGACAAAAGATACACCTGAAGCACGGGAGGACCAACAAATTATGAAAGACCCAAAGAACATGCATACACATAACAAGACGGATAAAGGGCGTCACTTAAGTCGTGCCAGCTATGCTCTTACCAAAGCAGAGAAGGAAATCTTTTTTGAAGTCCTTTACAGTATCAAGGTGCCGTCGGGCTTCTCATCTAATATAAAGGGGATAATAAATATGGCAGAGAAAAAGTTCCAAAACCAGAAGTCTCATGACTATCACGTGATTATGACGCAGTTGCTTCCGATTGCATTGAGGGGGCTTCTACCGTAAAATGTTTGAGTACCCATTGTGAAGCTGTGTGCATTCCTCAATGCAATATCTCAGAAGGTAATCAATCCAGATATTCTGCCAAGGTTACAGAAGGATGTGGTACAATGTCTTGTTAGTTTTGAATTGGTGTTCCCACCATCCTTCTTCAATATTATGATGCATCTCCTGGTTCATCTAGTGGAAGAGATTGCCATTCTTGGTTCGATATTTCTGCACAATATGTTCCCCTTTGAGAGGTTCATGGGAGTCTTAAAGAAATATGTTCATAACCGTGCTAGACCAGAAGGAAGCATCTCCAAGGGATATGGAACAGAGGAGGTCATTGAGTTTTGTGTTGACTTTATTCCTGACCTTAAGCCGATTGGTGTTTCTGACTCGCGGCATGAGGGAAGACTAAGTGGAAAAGGCACGCTGGGTAAGAAAGCAATGATATGTAGGGACGGGGATTCTTTCACTAAAGCACACTACACAGTTCTACATAATTCCACCTTGGCAGCTCCGTATATCGAGGAACACAAGAATATTGTACGCTCCAAAAACTCGGGGAAGCCTGAATCATGGATTACAGATGAACACATGAAGTCTTTCGGTGGTTGGATGCGGACACATCTCTTGAATGACACCACTGTTGGAGATCAGCTATACTTGTTGGCCGCGTCACCATCTTCTACTGTATTGAATTTCCAAGGGTACGAAATAAATGGGAATACATTCTACACGATCGTCGAAGATAAAAAGAGCACCAACCAAAATAGTGGTGTCCGCTTTGATGCAATAGACGAGAATGGACAAAAGGACACATATTATGGTTACATAGAGGAGATATGGGAACTAGACTATGGAGTCTCTTTTAAGGTCCCTTTGTTTCGCTGCAAATGGGTCAACCTGAATGGGGAAGGGGTAAAGATAGACCAGTTGTACGGAATGACAACAGTGGATCTCAACAATCTTTGTTATAGAGATGAACCATTCGTCCTAGCCAATGATGTGTCTCAGGTTTTCTATGTGAAGGACATGTCCTCCAGACCGAAAAAAAGAAAAAATATGCAAACGAATACATCATATGATGAGCCAAAGCGTCACATAGTTCTTTCAGGGAAAAGAAACATCGTGGGAATCGAGGACAAGACAGACATGTCAGAAGATTATAATAAGTTTGATGAAATTCCGCCCTTCACAGTGAAAACTGACCCAAGCATTCCGTTAAGTAAAGAAGATGCTCCATGGTTACGTCTGAAGCGATCATAAGGAAGGACATATGCCAAGAAGTTCATGCTCATATTATGTAACTCTAGTTCATGGCTTTCGTGGTTTGTGGCTTGACCGAAGGATATCTTTAGCGGTTTGTGGCCTTTAGTCCCGTTTTTGTAGTCTCAGTTTTAATATTAGTAAATGTCTTGAGTGTTAGTCCCGTTTTGTGGCTGGACCGGGACTATGAAGAAGTTGTCCCGATTCGTACTTACCATTAAGATCTTATCTCCAAACGCGCGCAGTCACATATTAGGGAGTGCCTCTATGACCAGTTTCTTGGAGATGTCGGAGGACTGGGATCCGGCGGCATCTCCCTGAAACTGGTGGTAGTGGTGTCCCTGCTCTCGAAAACCATCTTGCAGCTTGTAACTTCTCTAACTAGATCAATACGCCTCGGAGCTAACTAATTTCACATATTAGGGAGTGCCTCTATGACCAGTTTTGAAGGGAATATGCCCTGAGAGGCAATAATAAAGTGTTTATTATGTGTATTCCAAGTATATGTTAGATGTTTATTTTGCATGCTATAATTGTATTAATACAGAAACGTTAATACATGTGTGTTTAATAAACAAACAGAAAGTTCCTAGTTATGCCTCTCTCATAAACTAGCTCGTTGATTAACAAGATGATCAAGGTTTCCTGATCATGGACATTGGATGTTGTTAATAACGGGATCACAACATTAGTGTAATGGTGTTATGAACATTCATCCGAAGTATAGCATTACGATCAAAGTCATTGAGTTTATATTGCTATAACAACTTACGAAGTGATCCTAATCCTTAGACCATGAGATCATGTCAATCACTAACACCGGAAGAGTTTCTTGATAACATCAAACATCACACCGTAACAGGGTGATTATAAAGATGGATTCAGAACTAATAAAGTGTTATGTTGAGGCTCATGGATCGAGAGTGGAATTTTTTCATCCCGATGACGGATAGATATACTCTGGGCCCTCTCGGTGATATCACATTGATTAGCTTTCAAGCAAGTGATTTGATCACTAGAATGTTATATCACAGGAACGAGAAAAGAGTGCATGTCGGTAACAAGATCAAACTAGGTATGGAGATACCGATGATCGAATCTCGGACATGTAATATATCGTGAAACAAAGGGATTAAGATACTAGCGTAAAAGGTTCCGACGATCAAAAGAAAGTCATCGTTGAATGTGTGGGAGTCAGTATGGGTCTCCAGATCCCGCTTCTGATTATTGATCCGAGAGGGGTCTCGATCATGTCCGCATTATTCACGAACCGTAGGGTGACACACTTAAGAGACACCGACATCCAATTGGAGCAAATGTTTCATGCCAAAAGAATGAACAAGCGCAGGAATTTATTTCACTAGATACCAAAACAGGTTTTCGGGTGAAATTGCATAAAGTGGTTATGCATGTGAAATAGAATTCTAGCAAGGGGTTATTTGTGAATTTTTGTCATTAAAGTAATTGCAAAATTCTGAATAAAATAAAAGAGTTTTATTTAATGAGAGTTTGCATTAAATTTGGTGGAAATTTAATGGGAATTTGAGTGGAATTTTGAGTGGAGGGAATTTAAAGGAGATTTGTGAGTGGAGTGTCCACCCACATGAAGAGGGGAGGGCAAGGGGTAGCCCGCGCCCTTCCCCGACGACCGCGCCGCCCTGCCTCCGCCTCCGACCGCCACCGCTGCGCGCTCCGGCCTCCACCGCCGCCCGCGTCTCCTTCCCCGACGACCGCGCCGCCCGCACCTTTCCCGACGACCGCGCCCTTCCCCCACCGCCGCGCGTCATCGCCTCCAGAAGAGGTATGCCCCTCCCTGCCTCTGTCCTCCCCTCCCTCTGCTACTGCTGGTGGGCGGCGGCGGCTGCTGCTAGGTGCTGCTGGTGGGCTTCGGGTGGTGGGCGGTGGCTGCTGCTAGGTGCTGCGCGCGTGCAGGCAGGGAAGAGAGGAGATGGGCCTCGGCCCAGGGAAAGCTTTTGTCCCTGTTTGAAAAAAAGGCTGTGCATCATCGCATCTAGGGATGGCACCCGCCGGGTTTGGGGCGGGTCCGGTCCCCCCATACCCACCCCATTTAAGTTGTCGGGTTTCATTTCTTACCATACCCGTGGCCCGACCAGGTTCGGGGCCCCGGCGGGTACCCACCAGCGCATGAGACGGGAGCGACGCTGACGCATGCTGGAAGAAAACAATGGGATAGTAGGATGGGTTTAGTGAAAATGGACGCGTGCGTGCGTGTCCTGTCTTTAGGACTCCATATTCCAGCGTGTGCATGTGATGTGTGTTGTCTACGTGCATGGCCCGCGTGGACGTGTGGTTAGTCATATGATTATTAGGGATAGGATTAAGGCTTACAGCGGGTCTACGGGTATGGTTTTGCCACCCCATACCCGCCCCATTAAACTTGGAGGGTCTAACTTTTTACCAAACCCTCCCCATTTAAGGCGGGTATCCATCAGGTTTGTGGGTTTCGGGGCCCCATTGCCATCCCTAATCGCATCCTTATCATCGGACTATCCTCGTTTGCTATAGGAGTATCACATTTACTCAATGATAGATTTATACTCCCTCATGTCAGGTTTGTAAGGCTCGGGAAAAGGGGATGTCGGTGGCCGGTTCCGCAGGACATGGGAGGCGTGCAGGGACGCGTGGGGCGGGTGTATTGTGGCAAGAGAGAGGCAGAAGCTCTGTTTGCTCGGGGAAGGTGAGGAGAGGGGGAGGAGGCGGCGCCGATGGGACTTCCCATGTTCGCTCACGCGTGGGCGAGACATGGTAGAAGGGGTCGCGCGGTCAAAACCATTGCGAGATATGGTATTTTGTTAGTATCTAGTGTTACCTATCTGCTGGATAGTTTCCCTTTTGTAGCCTTATACTCATGTTTAGGGATGTAAACGGCATCCCGTTTAGTGCCACTTATTTGCTGTTAGTTATAGATTTATGATTGTAGAAATTAATCCGGAAGAAAATAAGCCTATGATAAGATTATATGGCGATATGTGGCGCTGCTGTCGCGCCATTTGACATCCCTACTCATGTTCCCCTCTCATATGCATCCGAGGTTTCTCCGAACTAGGTTTTACACCCCTCGGAACTCCGGAATATTGATTTTAGTTGATTTTAGCTAGAGTTACCTATCTACTACATGGTTTCCTTTTTGTAGCTAGGTTTAGGCTTTAGGGTTTCTCTTCATTTTTATTATTGTGTATGTATATATTAGGGTTTCTCTGAATTAGGGTTTATATCTCTCAACACCGTACCTAACTTTCTCCTTTAGACGCTTTGACTTATTCGTTTTTCCACCTATGCAGAAAATATGGACCCACACGTCAGAGACGAAGAAAAGGAAGAGTTGATCCAAGGTGTGATCCGTGGGGAAGAAAATTTAGACGTATCAACGTTTCTGAACAACTCCGGTGAGGGTGATCCTATTTTTACCGGAATAGACGACTTGTTTGAGTTTGAAGGTGTTTCCTTCTACGAGGGAGAAGGCGATGCCTTGTGTAATCGAGAAGACGACCGCTCCGGCGAGGTGCATGTAATATAATCAATTCATTAATTAATCATCTGCTATCTATATAGAAATAGTAACGACGATCTTTCTTCTTTTAGCCCTCCGGATCGAAGGAATCTAATGAAAAGAGCAGGCGAGGCCCAACCAAAAAGTTGCAAGACCATGAGAGGTTCAGGATCGAAGATGTCGCTGAAGACGGCAAACCGACGGCTCCCGAAGTTGTCGCAACCAAATTTGTGGCACAATGCGGAGTAATCGTTAGGGACTTAATCCCGATCACCATTAGAAATTGGAATAGGCCTGCTAATGCGGATGAAGAGGGAACATGTTTATTTGTCCCTAACCACGCCAAAGATTTACTGTGGAAGAGGCTCATGGTTAATTTCAAACTACCGAAGATAGAGCTGGATCCAAATGCGGAGGATCCAATTGAGGACGCCTTACAACATGGGAGAGCCATGGAGGCTAAGGTCAGGGAGTGGGCTTTGAAGAAGATGGCCCAGTGTTTCACCAACTGGAAGAAAAGATTGCACCTTGACTATGTCGTGAAAGAGAAGACTCCCGATTTCAAGAATATTCAGTTTGAGAAGATAAAACCATTCTGGGCTGAGTTTGTGGAATACAAGACATCAGAAAAAGCTAAGAAAATGTCTGCAACGAATAAGCTGAATGCTGCTAACAAGAAGTATCACCATACTATGGGGCAAGGTGTCTATAGGGCTGGCATTCCTAAGTGGGAGAAACTTGAGAATGAACTGCGTGATAAAAAGATCACCCCAGAGACTGACGATTGGGTGGAACGTGCAAGGAATTGGTTTTACGAGCATGGGGGCACATTGGACTCGGAAGGGAGGTGTATATATAACATACGACATAAATAAGACCCCTTGCCAATCGAGAGGATCAGAAAAGCAGTACATGCTGTTAAAGATGGGGACTTCATTCCCGATAGAGAGAATGATGAGCTCACACTCTCCCTTGGAAATAAGGAACATGATGGACGAACACGAGGCACAAGAGGCTCCCAACCATGGAGGACTGGGTTTCCAGAAGAGAGGAAGAAATATCCTGATAGAAGCCGTTAGAGGAGAAAGGACAGGGTGGAAGTTGAAGAAGATAGTCAGAAAGAGCGAATGCGTTTAATTGAAGAACGATTAAAGCAACAACAAGATGAAATTAACGCACTTAAAGAGAAAAGTACTACCGGCCCATCTCAGCAGCAAACTGCATTCGATGCTACTGGCCTATCGAATAATCAAAAAAGCAGTGTGGCTTCCACCGAGGTCCCGGGTGATGACAATGGCGATGACGATGATGCACCGACGATGGCTCCTGTTGGCTATCACAGAGATGACACACTGCGAGCTACATGTCAAAGTTGTGAACATATCAATGAAGGTGGCGGTCGTCTATGCCTTACCAATTGGACCCACACCAACTTACCACTGTTGTCCGGTTCTAGAGGGCTACGCTGTTGTCGGGGTGGATGAAATCATGCCCACCTTTGAAGTTTTGGATCTTCACTACCCTGCAGGTGAAGGGGATGTGACTGTACTGGGAGACGCAAAAAACGTCACCATTCTATGGCCGAAGGAATGTATCGTGCTTCGAAATCACACGCCAAGGCCATCTTCGCCGCCGCCTCACCCGTGTCCAGCGAGGTCGTCGCCGCTGCGGCAGCCGTCTTCGTCGCCTCACCAATCTCTGGCGCAGCCATCGCTGCGGGATCCATCGCCGGTGCCTCAGGATAAAAAGCGTAAGCGTACCGCTAATGTGCGTCGTGGTAAGCGATCGCCGAAACGTAAACAAGAGCCTCTTCCAAAAGTACCAAAGGTTCCTCCCAAGAGAGCTTATGACTGTACTGAAGAGGAGACTGCGGCGATCGTTTATGCGGAAATGACAGCGTTTTTTGCTAAGCTAAGGCGGACAAAAGAGCTAGAGTTCCCCAGCACCAAAGAAGAAAAAGCCAAAGTGTTGAAAATGCTAAAGACTCTTCATCAACCCGAGCCAAAGCTGTCATCAGACTATGAGTGTTCTATTCTCAAGTCACATGCGGCACAAAAAGCCTCGAAGAGTAGTACTGATGCAAGCGAGAAATCTGTTGCCCAGCTCGGAGAACAAGCAAAACAGACTTGCGCCCCTCTCAAGGTGATTTCCCAAACCAATGTGGGGTCGAGCATATATGGGGCCGAAGATCAGTATGATCTAGAGGTAGTTGCACAATACGGAGAAGCTGCCGCTGCTCAAGGTATGAGTATTGCCCAGTACTTATCCCAGTTAGAGTTCTTCCCCGTGAGTGAAGTAGCATACAAATACCAGTACGGCAAACCTCTCGTCAAACCTGAGGAGGTAAACAATCTTCCAACAAAAATGCGAAGATTGCATAACTGGTACATGCATGCCACAAAGGTCGGGGCTAACTGGATAGTGCTGAGGGTTACAAAAAAGCATCATGGGAAAGAAAAGGATGACATGATATCCATTGAATTTGATGAACTATTTCAATTATTCAATCAAGACGCCTTGGACAAATCGATCATCAGTGCCTATTGTCTGTAAGTACTAATTCTGTAATTAATTTAGTCTCCAGCTATCTCACTTTGTTTATTGCATGTATATAATCATACTGTAATATACAGAATGAAGATTCTCGAATGCAGCAGAGGACAAATCTATGACATTGGCTTCATTGACCCATATTGGGTTCATGAAGCTAATCTCAAAATAAGCCCCCAGGATACGGAGGATAATATAGTACACACGTTAAGGTTTTAAGAAACCAGAAGGTAAATACTTTTTCCTTACGACTTCGAGTGAGTGTTATTGTCTTGTATACACTTTCTATTTCACTTACTCGATGTTAAGTATATAATTGATTAGTTATGCATTTGTAGCTTCCACTATATTCTGTTAATCATTCAACTTGACAAAGGGCGTGTACTAGTCATGGACTCGAAACATGAACCCCTTGAGACGTGGAAGGACATGCAGATGCTTCTCCAGCGGTAATTCTAATCATTACGACACTATATTGGCAACGTTCATGAATTTTATGATATCAAGTAATTAATAACTTCTTTTATTTATTTTCTTCGTCGGGCAGCGCTTGGAAACGGTTCACCAACAAGGCTAGGGGTGTTTGGAAAGAGGAGCTTACATTTCAACCACTAAATGTAAGAACCACTAGCTATATCCGCGCATCTCTTTGATTCTAGTTTTGATACAGTTATTATCATGCTTGATTATTATTTTGATTGAACTCTGTTCTCGTAAAGTGCCTGACGCAGGGACCAGGTAACAATCTATGTGGATACTATGTTTGCGAGTTCATCCGGCAGACGTGCGATGAGAAGGGCAGAAATTTAGAGAAACTCCACGTACGTAAACAATTTATATAGTTTTTAATTACAAACAAATTTTGTTTAGTTTCATTCATATAGACTGACTCATTTTTTAAATAAGATTGAACGTCTACGGGACGGTCTTCTGCCAAAGGATCGCGTACGAGCAATTCAGGAGGAATTGGCGGGATTCTTGGATGCAGAAGTCCTAAACCCAAAAGGGGAATACTATTCGGCTGTATATAGACAATAGGGATTGTAAAAATAGCAACTTTGAAGGAATTCGCCGGTAGCATCGAATAGCAACTTTTGTATGTAGTGCATAAACTCGATCCGTGTATTGAATGTAATATTATCATGATGATCTTGTGTAATATAAGGTTCCTTCATTGATAAGTGCAAAACTCTAAATAAACAATAAAACAACCTAAATGAATTCTCTGCCGCGGCACAAAAAGTGGCGAAAATACTGCCGTGGCAACAAAATGTGCCAAAATGAATTCTCTGCCGCGGCAGAGAAATGGGCCAAATCTCTGCCACGGCAGAAGGTTATTAGTCCCGGTTCGTGTTACGAACCGGGATTAATGCTCTGCCGCCCTCGCCCTCTGCCGCTGCCACGTGTGCACCCTTTTGTCCCGGTTGGTGGGGCAACCGGGACTAAAGGTTAGGGCTTTAGTCCCGATTGCCCCGTCCCGGTTGGGAAACCGGGACTAAAGCCCCGTACCAACCGGGACCAATAGCCCCGTTTCCACCAGTGTGGGCAGGGCAGATCTTCAACTAAATTCTCTACTCCCTGGCGCCTCCCATCAATTCGTCCTAAATCCACCGTCTTTTATGTCCTTTCAAAACTGGCACGTGACATACCATCAATCCACATCTCATATGTTGCTTTTGAATCCTCTTTTAGTACAAGTGGTCATACTCTAGATAACTTCGGAAGCTCTTTGACACCAATGACACTTCAATCCTTGATGTGCACAAGATTGGTTGCACCATAAGTGTATCTTACCAATAGTAAAGTTTATCTTGCGGAGTTGACCAAACAAGAGGAAGGTACGAAAAGACACAATGTCCATTTCTATCGTTTATGGGTTATTATGAAACTTTACATACTAATTGTCTTAATGTTTTGTTATTATGTAGAATTTGGAGGCCCCCAAGTGGATGCTTACGATGAGCTAATATCAATTGATTGATCTCCATGCATCGTGTGCCACATCTTTTGAATATTGGCTGAAATTGAAGTTCTCGGTGTATTTTGTTGTTTCATGTCATGAGATTGGAGAAACCATGTAATTCTAGTTGTTTCTGTCCACTGTCATTCTTGTTCCAGAATTTCATTTCATGTGTGTGGGATCTGGGATGTTACCATTTGGAGAGCTGTTTCCTTATGTTTAGCCAATCCTAATGTGTGGGATGTTCAACTTTGCTATTTGTTAACTATTTAATGATGTTTGGTTGCCAAACTAGTTCATGATATATTATCCCGTGACAACATATTATTACTATGTCTCTCTCTTGTTAATTGTTCTATATGTGCTATTACATGAAGCAAAAACATCATGCCAAAAAAATCACTTCATCGAATGCACTAAAAATTCATGCCAAAAGTTGATTGTCATTCAAAATTTTGCATCAACTTTGGTTAGTTTAGTCATTACCAAAACAGAATCGAATCTCATTGGTGTTAGCAAAAGGGAACTGTATTTTGTACACTATAGTATTGAAACTGTATTTACATAAAACAAAAATAGTGAGATATCATGGACGCTAAGTTAGATGGACCGTTAGCATCTTCACTCCCAACCCCACCTACCCCGACTTGGTCGTCGTCCTTGACAGTACCCACCTTGCATCTAGGCTCCTGTAGAAATAGGATTACATCTCCTTCAGCCAGCTCCCTCATCGCGGCCACGCAGCCTCCATGCCGCATTATTCCCCGTTGGCGCCGGCAGTTCCTTCGTCTGCCGCATGCTCGAGCCGGCCGCCATCGGCCAGGATCTCCAACAGGGTGGACTTCTGGAGCACGAGGCCATGGCCCATGGCTCACTCCTTGCCATGACTGGAGAAACTAGAGGAGTGGCAAGTCTTTAAAAAAGCTAATTAGAGTGAGAGAGACTTCGTCATCATCGCGGTGGTTGCTCCGCTCCTTGTTGTCTGGTGGGCCGGCGGCTGGCGGTGGAGGTGGTGGTGGGATCCCGTCAGCTTCAGCCATATTCTTCGTCCAGCTGCACTGGCGCGTTGTGTGGTTCGCAGGCTTGCTACCGCCGCTGTGGAATTTGCACGGCCCATCGATCATGGACTCCATGGTGTAGTTGGGTCGTGGCGGCCTGTCATCTGGTCTCTGCCTCCGGCTGTCGCCTGCAGCCAGGTCCTCGTGCACCGCAGCTACCTGCTTGGCACCGTACCGGCTGTCCGGTTGGTAGTCTTTCCTCTTGCCATGGAGGTTGTCGTCGCCATGCCGCCTGGGGTGATGGTCGCCCGGCTGGCGGCTCTCTGCCTGCTTGTCCGTTACGATTTGGACTTGGCCGTCCACCACGATAGGCTTTTTCATAGCCGCGTCGGTGATGGCGTACTTTTCCGCGATGGCCATGACCTAGGCCATGGTTTGCGGGTCTGCCCAGCTAAGCTTATGCTTCAACATGGTGCCGTCTCGGCAACCGTTGGTGAAGAAGTCGATTGCCTGGTCCTCACGCAACCCTTCACACAAGTTGTGCATGCTGGTCCTTCATCTAGGGCCAGTTGGACTTTCCTCCTCCAGCGTGCGTGACTACACCAAGAGGTCGATGCTCTCGCGCACGTCAGCCGGTTCTCGGGGGCCGAGTTGGCCCTTCAGACGCGACGCGGGAAGGTACTTGTTTGCATCTGCTCCTTCATCTAGGGCGCGCGTCTTCTTTCCTTGGGATGCTCCTGCTGCCGGGGCACCACTCACGCTAGAAGCGGCGACGTCTCGGTTGTGGCGGCCACGATTGCCAAACTCGCAACGTGGGCGGCTGTTCTGCCCAACTCCTCCTGGGGAGGACGCCTGCTCGTGCTTTCTTCCTCCGTGCGCTGTCTGGTCCACGCCTTTGCGAACGGCAATGTCTCGGGTGTTACCCATCTGGCTGGGAGTACCCACGGCCTGCTGCTTGTTAGCAGTGGCAATGAGGAGCTGGACGTGGTCCTACTGGCGATGAAGTTCTTCTCCCTCGAGGTTCTTCAGCTCCGCGGCCGCCGCTTTAGCCGCTCTCATGTTCCTGGCAGTGGTGCTGTAAACGGGCTGCACAATGCCTGCGTGTGAATTGGCGGCGCGGTCCAGTTCTGATGTGAGGTCACGCCCCCGGTGCTGTACTTGCCTGACGAAGCCGTGGGCAGTGTTGTACTCATGCACGGTGGCGTTTAGTCGGCGCTGGTTAGCGGCAACCTTGGTAGCTTCCTCCAGGAGCTTCTAGCGCGTGGCTTCGAGTGTGGCCGCGGCGGATGCCGGGTCCGCCTCGATAGTGACTGGCACGCGCAGGTGCTTAATGGAGGCAGTGAGCGGATCTTGCTCTTGTTCGGGCACGGAGCTCTCTCCTACCGTTCGCCGCTCCTGAGGCGGGCGGTGGTTTTCGCGGGCGTTCACCACAATGTCTTTGACGCAACCAGTTGGCGCGGTCGGGCCGTGGGAGAGGTGGCTGAGAGGCACTTCGAGGATGGAGGTGACCACGCTGGGAAGGCCTCGGTGACGATGGCAACATAGACGCAGATGTCCCCGAAGTGCATGATGGAGCTGTTGGCGGGGAAGGCGTTCCCGGTGAAGCATGCAACGTTGTCGAGGACGCAGTCAAAAGCGCCGAATGTGAGGACGAGGCCGGAGGCCATGTGTTCACTGGCAACGAGCAGAAGTCCCGTGCGGAAGATGATCCCAGCCGAAGTGATGTGCCCCACGGTGGGAGCCAACTGTCGTGGTGTGGAACATGGCAGTGCCATCAGGGATGGCTAAAGAGGGACACTCGGATGCAATCAGTGGCTCACGCAACGGGTTGGGAACAGTAAACTGCAAACACAACGACGTAACCAGGTTCGGGGCCCTCTCGGCGAGGTAACACCCCTACTCCTGCAAGATGAACTATATGAAGGGGCGAATGTCCAATACAAATGCTCCTGGAGCTGTTTCCTTAGCTATTATCGAGAGCTAGAGGAAGATGAAAACTAGAGGCTAGCACTTCTATCCTTCTATCTTTGCTTACCTAGAACCCCAGCCCTGCCCTCCCTTATATACTGATCTTGGGGGCAGGTTACAATTTGGGCTCTAGGGTTTACTGTTTGGATATGGGTTTACAGGACAGGGCCGGCTGCAGGGCCCAGCCGGTGGGCCAGGACCCAGTCCACCCTTCTTTTATCGTCACCTTCTTCTTTAGCGGTCACCCGGGCTTCCTTTGGGGCGTCACTCTTGCTTTAACGGTCACCCGGACTGCTTTGTGCCGTCAGCCGACCACTTTGCTTTATCCTCGTCGGGTAGCACCGGTCGTGATGGAACGCCAGCCTGCCTGATGATGAAGGGGGCCAGATGCGTACCCCGCAAGGATCATCACCCCTCCATGCTCTCCATCGAATCCGAGGTGAGCCGGGTGGAAGCGGCCACCCGTCCGGTTCTTCTCTCTACCGGGCTAGACGGGCCATCCGGGAAAGCTTTATGCCTAGTCAGGTGGTATTAGCAAACCAGCTAGAGTTGTCCTTCTTGAGGGCCAGGAGGCCTGTGCCTTCTGGAACGGGCCTACTTGGCCCTGTCTCAACCCACCCGGGGGTTATCCCCCCGACAATTCTCTTAATCCTCCACATCGAGCAAAAATTCCAAGCGAGGTCCGGCCAAAAAGTTGGATGCCCGTATGAATTATACAATTATGATGGTCTCAGCACTGGGCGAACCGTTGAAACCCCAAAAGGCTACAAGTGTATTTAAACAACAAGGCTGAGTTATTGTTAGGGATTGCATCCCGGTCATCGTTCGAGAGTGGCATAAGCCCAAAGAGGCGGAAGAGAGTGATCTATATGTCGACGAAAGGTACAAAGAGGGTCTTTGGAATGACCTCATGGCACATTTCACGCTGCCAGAATGTGAGAGTGATGCCGAGATAGCTGCATTGAGGAAGAAAGTCAAGCAGTTTCCTCTTAAGAAGATGGCCGAACTATTCCAAAACTGGAAGAAATCATTATGGCTAAAGTATCAGAAGGACAAGAAAACTCCGAAGTTCGAAGGCTATCTAGCGAAGCAGTAGCATTAATGGTATGCATTTGTGGAGTATAGGAAGTCAGGAATTGTAGAGGAAAAGTCAGAAAAAACAAGGTAAATGCTGCGAAAAAGAAATATCACCATCGCATGGGGCTAGGGGCTACGCGACAGCCATGCCAAAGTGGGATGCAAAAGAGAAACATATGTGTTCTAAAGGGATCATTCCAGAACCAATTCACGAAGAATAGGATTTGAGGGAAAGAAATTGGTTCCTTGGGCATGGGAGTGAGTATAAAGAACTTACAGGGGACCTTGTTTTTGCAGTGACGGGATTAGGGTACCTAGGGATACATGGCTGAAACTGGTGAAAGAAATTAAAGAAGGGATAACAAAGTTCCATCCCGATAGAGAAAATACTTCCTTACAAATGTCCTCAGGAATGACCAAAAGGGAGGACAAGTATGAGGCCTTGTCCCTAGTTATACGTGGGAGACTGGGTTTCCTAAGAACCAAGGTACTTATAGAAGCCGAGCGAGAGCAAAGAGATGACGGGAGGAGGAGGAGGGATACAAGTTCAACCAACTGCTAGCAAGAATTTACAAGCAATAGCAGCAGATTGACAAACTTAGAGGAGTAGCACGCCTACAAGATCCTGCACTAGATATTACCGCCAACCCATCTCCATGGAGAAGCAGCTTGGCTGAATCGGAGGTCGCGTCTGACAATGCATGGATGATAGATGCCGGTCCTGGCTACCCTGTGCATGGAATCAAGGAGCAGATATCTTGTGAGCTCCATCATAAGTTGAAGAACATATCTGTGAAGGTCGCGGTCGGATGTTCTTTACCTTGTCCACCTGATGCATGTTGGCATGGCCGTGAGATTCCACCTAGCTATTCTAAAGTTAGGGTGGATCAAATCGTAACGGAGTGGGAGTCAATGGACCTGGACATCCTTGGACCTGAAGGTGAGAGGACACCTGAAGAAGTACTGGGTGGTATCATTCTATGGGACAAGACCAACATCAAGTTTACAGGCTCGACCCCAAGGAAAACACCTCCTCTGAGTCGTCGTAGGTCACCTTCACCTCCATCACCTCCAAGAAGCCCATCGCAGGATGACTAAGACCACCACAACACGAGTCCATCTCGATCTCTTCTGCACGGTCAGCAGTCTTCGCCGCCCACTAAGGACAATAAGCGGAAGCATGCTCCGTCAAAGTGTACTAGCCGACGTAGCATCCCAAAACGAAAAATGTCGCCCCTCCTAACAGTAACTTATTAGAATCTTCCCATCAGACCTTACGATCGCACTGACGAGGAAACCGTAGTGATCGCGAAGGCCGAATGTGCTGTGCATTTTGAAAAGAAGAAACCCAAGCCCGCTCTGGTATACACCAAGAATAAAAAGTCATATGCATTTGATTTTCTGAACAAAAAATCGTAATATGAGTTGAACCATAAGGTAGATAACTATCTACGCACACTTCAGAAAGAAGTGACAAAGATAAAATCAAGTAGAAGTGCAAGCGGGAGAAAATCAGCAAGTAAAAGTGCAAGCGGGAGCAAAACGGCAAGTAAAAGTGCAACCAGAAGATCAGACATTCCCCTTCTTGGACAAAAGGCCAAACAATCGATCCAACCCTCAAGGTCTTATCCTAAAACGTTCCCCAGCCAATAGATATGGAAGTAGCTGCGGACTTGGCGGCCAGTATGAATGTGAGTGTTACTGCATTGTTAGGCTCCCAAGACGACAATTTACCAAGGTGATTGTAGTCCGTAGATATGTCGCATGTGAGGATTTGGTCAGCAAAGAGAAGTTAAACGAACTGTCAACACAAATGCAGAATCTCCATAACTGGTACTTGACAGCCGTAAAGCAGGGGAGAATATTTACCACAGCGAAAGTCCCACGTGAGTACTACTTCAGACCCGATGATGTTAATGTTGAGTTTCTAGAACTCTTCTAGTTATACAATCTCGGCTCCCTCGAAAAATCTATCCTTAGTTGCTATTGTCTGTAAGTTGTTGAATTCATTGTCTACATGTTTAGTTTTTTAGTAGTTCAGTTGATTGCATGTAATTATCCTCATTATATTCTTTTATTCTCTATTTTTATGTAGAATGAAGATCCAGAAATGTAAAATAAAAAAATCTATAGTATTGGGTTCATTGACCCAGATAAAGTACATATAGATACACTAACGAAAAAACCCAAGGACAGAGAGGAAAACATATTAAGGTTTCGAATGGAGCAAAATTTCTGTGACCACATATTTTATCCTTACAATTTCAAGTGAGGGTCTTACTTTGTTGTACACATTCACTTTTGATTACTCGATGTTAAGTGTAACTGATGTATATATAAACGTTTGAAGCTTCCACTGAATTCTTCTAGATATTCAAGTTGATAAGGGAAGACTTGAAGTCAGACCCATCAAAGAGAAACCTGGAAGAGGTCAGCAGCATCCAGGACATGTTCCAGAAGTAATTTTTGCGCTATATCAGTATCTTTTGTTGATTTCCTGAGATATCAGGTAATGAATAACTCATTCATTCATTTTCTTCGCCGGGCAGGGTTTGGAAGCGGTTTAAGCGTGAGGTTACATGTACCTTTAGTAATAAGCTGACGTTTACTCCGGACTCGGTAAGTAGCATGTGATATGTCCGCGCATCTCTTTACTTCAAGTTTCAATACAATAATGATGTTAGATTATTATTTTGATTGAATTCTATTCTTGTAAAGTGCGCGAGGCAGCCACAGGGGACGAATCTATGTGAATTCTATGTTTGCAAGTTCATTCGCACGTTTACCACTGAGCACAAAGATTAGAGTCGAAGTAAGAAATACATTCACAACATCATTTTATTACCGTCACTTTTTGTTATCATGATTGATTTTCATATTGATCTCCTTTTCTTATATAGTTCGAGAGAATGCGGGGTCAACTCCTACCAGAGCAACGCGTACAAGGAATTGCAGAGGAGCTAGTGGGATTTATTTTTAAAGAGATGGTAGACGATGCCGGAGAATTTAGTGTGAATAGGCGTTACTGATCTCCATGTAATTAAATAGACGGGGTTTAGTCCCGGTAATTGTGATCTCCATGTGACTACCAAAATTGTATATATTTGTATGCTCGATATCGTAATACAAGTTATCTTATATATGCACGAACGTGTATGATATGTGGTGGCGTAGAAATATTCAAAAAATATTTTGAAATGAAAAAAGAAAAAAATAAAACAATACAAACTGAATTCTCTGCCGCGGCAGAGAAAGTGCACAAAATGCTGTCGCGACAGAGAACCACTAGTCGCGGTCCGTAACACCAACCGGGACTAGTGGGGTGCACCCCGAACACGCCGCGGCGTCCGCGTGGACAACCATTTTTTCCGGCTGGTGACTGGGCCGGGACTAATGCTGGCCTCTAGTCCCGCTTGGTTAGTCCCGGTTACTCCTTGTTCCGGGAAGGAGCTACGAACGCGAAAGGAAAGTAACTCCAAGAAGTTCTGGTAAACCTGTGAAGGATGACGGATATAGCTTTTCAGAATAAAAGCAACCTTTGAAGAACTGTTTACGAAAATATGCATAGCCTATGACCTATGGTCGATGGCTAGTGCATCAAATAATATTTTTAGTGAACTTGCTAAGTTCTCTCGTACTCAACCGTATCTTTTTAACCCTTGCTAGATTCATAAGTCAATGAAGACAACGTCAACACAAACTTATGCTCAAGGAAATCGTCACAGAAAGTTCAAGTTCTTCAATGAAGTCAATGGAGTAAATATACCATCAGTTGAAGTGAAGACGAATTTCCTAATTAGATAGAAGTATATTCTCTGGCCATAGAATCTACCTCTAAAGAGCATTGCGATAGTCGCAATTGCGAACCAAATGGTATTAGAACTTAAATTATTCTTAGTGTAGTATTTAGCTTATTCTGGCTCTTAATTATAAGATTTTTTTCCTTTATAACCTAGTGAGTTCTCTGGATCTTTTGTAAAGAATAGAATTGTGATATGTTTTGGACCCGCTATGTTTCTATTGTACCACTCTGAGAGATGAAATACTAGTGAAGGGTGTTTTATTGGTGTTATGTCCGCAATTATCGTATACTACATCATGCAGTGGTATGTTGGGTCACCACACCTGTAGGCATAGTATTTATCTAGTAGAGCGCAACGGATGCATTGTCAGGCCATCATATTAGATATGTAGGTCTTATCCTTACTTAGTAGATGCAGCATCCAAATGTTTATCGCCGTGAAGACGATTCAGGTGGCCAAGGAGACACCGGCTCTTTACTTTTTTTTTAGATTGAAACTGGCTGCATTCAAATCGCGCACTCAGGCGCCAACAAGTGTACAATAGACGCTGGTGGATCCTCCAACCAGGTGTTACAACCAATATTTTCGCAGCCTACTTTCGCTAGGTGATGTGCCACCTTATTGCCCGAATGACGCACATGCCTAATCGAGTAATCACCGAATTCCCGGAGTAGAGCTTTAACGTCCTCCACAATTGGGCCAAGCATCGACCTGTCCAGCTCGGCTCGCTGTAGCTTCATCACAACCTCCATGCAGTCGGATTCGAGACAAATCTTGACGATGCCCTTCTATTTGGCCAGCTCCAAAGCCCTTTTACACGCAATAATCTCAGCACCTTCAGGATCAGAAACAGAGCACAAAAAATGGATGGCTGCTGCCACAAACCCGCCATGGTGATTTCGGATAATCACTCCACACCCACCCTGTCCTGAGCTTGCTAAGTACGCGCCATCAGCATTGGCCTTGAGCCACCCCTCATCCGGTGGTAGCCAGGGAACCACAGGAGGAGTAGGTTTCAGAGCCGCTGGGGGCTTTAATCCCGCCCACTCCTCCACGAGAAACAGCACCCGCTGTGCCAATCTTGTCGGGTCAGCTAAGTGCGGTTCCTCCCGAGCATCGTTGCGAGCTAGCCACAACTGGTACAACGCCATGATCGCTAGCGCTGACTTCGAGTCGTCCATCTTACTCAACCATTCCAGAACACAATCTTGTAGAGTCGTCCTGGACATCCCATCCACGGCAGGAGCGAGGAGAGGAGCTCCAGTGAGTTCCCTCAGTTCCTTCCACATGCATACCGAGTGTGGACAAAGCCAAAACCTGTGCATAAGAGATTCTGCACAGTTACATATCAAGCAGACCACACCCAATTTTATTTTTCTATATTCCAGCTCCTCGCCAACATCCAAGCCATTCTTGACATTGTGCCATGTATAGGCGGAGTCGCCAGTGAATTCGACTGCCATCAATTAGATCGGCACTATGTTTAACCGTTTGTGACGGTTGTCCTTACATAGACGATTGGGTTCAACTATACCAACACGCACGATAAAATAAACTTTATTGGATGCGATCATCCTAAGAGGCACACGATTCATTTTGAGAAAATCTTGTGCGATGACCTCAAGTACCGCACATGGTTAAGTTGCACAACTATGTCCAAAGACCTCTCATATCGCACACGATTTCAGAACCGTGTACGATTACCTATACCATTACCATATAAAACCCCACGTGGTGACAATTCATTTGTATTGTGTGCGATGTGAATAGTTAAACGTGTGATTCCCTGAATTGTACTCTTTTTTTTGCGAATGGTATTGTACTATTGTTAGGAGATGTTCTTATCCACGAATTGATTACACAATATCTTTGGATATGCAAAATAAAAACATACATATCTACCATAAATTATAGGAACCACTACCTTCTGTATGACACAATATAATGAATACATCATATTATTTGTAAAATGAAGTGTATCTAAAATATCTTGATATGATATCTTATCACTTGCACAAGGCTGTAAAATTTCACAGTAATTAAATTAAAGCCGTCATATATGCATATCTTTGATAAGCAATAATATAAAGTTATATGCCTACCGTAAATAATTACCAACCACCTACCATTCTACATAATGCAATAAATTATTCCTAGAGTTGTGTGATATTTATCGTATATATACATGTCACTATTTCTGAAAAGCAAAAGATGCAAAACCTTCTTACAATTATTTTGTAGCTTATTTCCTCACAATATTTTCAATGAAGAAGAGAAACGCAATATTTGCAAGAGAATGCAAAAGGTTATGCGCCTTCCGCAACTGCTCATATTATTGATTGTTTACTCATCTCAAGTTTGTGCAATATCGAATGAGGCAACAATCGCCCACGAATAGTAGCTGGCCACTGACAAAAGATGGCGTGGAGAGTGGAATTAACCATGTAAGTTAAAGTCTGTATATCTAGTTGACTGATTATGTGCATCACATATACATGTAAGAAATAGATCGATCTGATTGGTTATGACAGGAGGGAAGCATTTTCGCATACTTTGTATTGGCTTCGTTGTATCCATCCTTTCCATCCTTTTGAGTTGAACGATGAAGGTGGATTGTGTTTATTTTGCTGTAATGTTCTCTGGTTCTCTAGATGGTGTGTGTCTGGAAAATAGTCTCTAATTAGTTGTTGGTTTCACCTGACGTGGTTCACCTGCTCTGAACTATTCTCTCTTGATTTTGCTTCTGATTTTCGTTTCTGTAAAACATTGGTGGTTTCTTTAATGGAGATCAACTAGGGAGGCTCGTTGTTTCAAAAGTAACAGGGGAAAAGCAGATGTTGGCGTCTTCTCTGTAAAGAAGCATTTTCACTATAACTGAGATTTATTTCTGCATTCTCTTTCATATGAGCCTCTTCTTGCTTCCCATAAAGCCATAGATCTTCTTTACAAAACAGTGGAACTTTTTATGTACATGGTATAATATGGAATTACCTTCTTTCAACCAAGGTTTTTGGATCATACAAATGACAAGATAAAATATACTCGATCAATTTAATGTTCGTCAGTTAATATAGAAAGTACTTTTGAAGTTGTGTAAAGTGTGTTACTAATCGTTGTCTTATCTTTCTGCAGTATGCTTTCTTTCAGTCAATCACAGAGTCTCAGACTGCCCTTTACGGTGGCATGGCAACATTTGATGCCTACGGTTTGCAAATGCTCCATAGACAAACAAGCTCAGCACAAATATGTGTGGTAAATCAGCATGGGGACGACTATAGCAGTGTAAATGCTGCAGTAGCCGGATGGGTGGTAAGTTAGTTTATGGATGCTTGCTCATGCACAAGCTACCTCGAAATCATGATAGTTTCCATTCAGTGATGATTGTACCCTTTTATTTTAATCATGAATTCTATTCACTCCATAAATTTTTAGCTAACTTATTATCAATTGGTATTACTTTGATGCAGGTTAGCCCGTCCGATTGTGGTGATAATAGAACACATTTCTTTACCGGATGGACGGTATGTGGCTCAATATTTTGTATTCCTTAATATTTTCCAGACTTAATATTCCGAGATAAATTCAGTTTCTTAGTTTCTTCGCCATATACCATATTTATCATGTATATGTGGTCATCCTTTTTTTCATAACAGGCTGATGGGTATAAGTCAATTGGATGCGATGACTTGGAATGCAAGGGTTTTGTACCGGTACAAAATGCTCCCATCACTCCAGGAGACACTCCAGATACTTCTAAGGGAAAACTAAATATCACAATGAAGATATTCAAGGTAAGTATCTAAAACACTGATAAATACACCATGGAGGGCTATTTATGGTCTACATTTTATGACTAAATGATGACCAGTAATTGACACCTGGTTTTGCACTGAGTCATATATATTGCTAGTATTGGAATGAAGTGACGATATTCACATTTAATCGTTTTGTAGAATAAAGATGATGGTGACTGGTGGCTATATATACTTTGGTTATGATAATAGTAACCTTAGCGCTGTTGGATATTGGCCAAAGAGTATTTTTAGTAGTATGGCAGAGCATGCAAACTCTGTTCAATGGGGTGGTTACACCCTGTCTGATCCTGGGAGTGCTAGCACCGTAATGGGCAGTGGGCATTGGCCGGGAATAAATTCAGCAACTGTTCGAGACGTAAGATTCGTCGATGAAAGTGGTAGAGGCTACAAGATTAATCCATGGCCTAGGGGCCTTGTCATAGTTGCCATGTTTCCGGTACGACGGGAACGAGGGACGGGAACGAGGGACGAGAGTCGGCGGCTGCCAAAACCAGGGGACGGCGGGGATATACATCTTTCGAACGATTTTTCTTTAAGAGGGACGCGATCCAAACAATTCGGGGACGATGACTCCGGTACGATACTGGGGACGAGGAACCTGAACACTATGGGATCCTGGATTGCAGGACCAGTGCATTAAAAAAAATCCTGAATTGATTCCTTGAATCGGGTGTGCATAACTGCATATACGTGAAGAAAGGAAGCATATCACATGTTAATATACGATGCTTGATTATAGCTATTTGGACACCAGGTACGTCTGTTCCCGTGAATCAAGCTTTCGTTTCCCATGTCAGATTGGTAATTTTGAAACTAGTTCCAACCATATGGCATCGGTGAATCGGGGTACTATACCTATTGTCCGGGGACGCGTACCGGACATCGACTCCCATCGTACCCCTCCTTGTCCCCATACCTCGATTCGGGACGGCGATCCCGGGACAGGGAACGATCTACCGTTCCCCGTTTCCGGCTACTATGGGCCTTGTTGCTTCTATATCCCACAGGAAATGCTACGGAGCCGTGCTATCTGTAGATGAAATGTTTTACTACGGAGGACCTGGTGATTGTACTATGTAGTAAGGCTTTTACAGCCCATGAGATTTGAATGATTGAATAAAGATCTAATGGTCAATTTTCCGGCTGTTTGAAAAATGAAACCGGCGTAACTCTCCTCTAATGCCATATATAGAAAAAAAAGAAGGCGCTTCTATGCTTTTCCAAAGTTCTCTTGCACGAAACTCAAAGCAACCTAATAGTTGTGATTAGAGAAATTAGATGAATGCCCGTGCGTTGCTGTTGGGATGCATCTAGCAGCCCCTCTTCTTCTACCTCTTAACTCTCTCTTGTTTCTCCAACACAAGAACAACACACGCACACACAGCCAAGAAAGAAGGACAAGGCTTTGCCAAGAAACATTCTTCCCGGTGAATATGCGGACTATATTTTCACTACAGGAAACGCCAGATACGCCGACGGCAAATAGTCGGGCCCATCGGTGCCGTTGCCTGGGATCGTTAGCTGGGCCAGGCGGCCGTTGGCGTACAGTTGCCGTCGGCGTAGTTACCGACGGCCGCCGTCGGCGACGATTCCCGTCGGCGTAAACGTGCAAATCTTTGATGGCCACCGTCGGCCTACAAGTTTCCCTCGGCGTAATGCGCTGGTTAACGGCCCACCTGACGGTCCACGACTCCCCGTTACGCGCATAGGTACGCCGACCGCTAGGCCGTCGGCCTAGAAGTGGCACCACCTGTACGACGACGGCAATCCCGTCGGCCTAGCTGGTTTATTTTTATTTTTTCCAATGCATAAAATACTTATAGTTGATTTATTTATTTTCCACCATAATTTTAATGTAGATGTAGTTTATAAATAAATTGGTGATTATAAGTTAACCACGCGAATCTTCGCGTATCCCGCCACCCACATAGAATAACGACTGAAACCCGATGGGAAAACATAAATGTAATGTAAAATAGAAACAATAAAATACACATATAATACACAAATACAACAAAAATATTAAAGATATATCTCATTTTCTATAGACCCCGATGAACCGAAACCTCTCTGTTGGGGAAACCCTAGAAACCCCTCTCTTTTAGGGACCCTCGGGCATCGAAACCATTGTTTTAGAGAAACCCTACATCATGTGAAGGTTTTCCATGTAGATATAACATAAACAAACCTAAACCACCAAGAGAGTGCATTGTTCAACCCTCGTATGGAGAATGCTACGGGGGTAGACCCGCGGGGCCCTCAGATTAGGGTTTAGTCGAAAAAGGAGCGCCCGAAGGCCGGGATGCCACGGGAACATGCGTGTGGCCCTAGAATACATGCACAAGGGTGGTGAAATGCCCCTAGATGGAAAACCTAGCTCCCGGGTGTGACCGTCCACGTTGCATGCGATAACACTTAGAGAAGTGTGCTGGACATGTAGGAGGAGACTCCTGCCGCGGGTCAAACGCGGGTAAACTGGTGGAACCTTGGGCCTATCTTTGGTTTTCCATGTAGATATGACCTAAACAAACCTAAACCACCAAGAGAGTGCATTGTTCAACCATCGTACGGAGAATGCTATGGGGGTAGACCCGCAGGACCCTCGGATTAGGGTTTCGTCGGAAAAGGAGCGACCGAGGGACGGGATGCCATGAACATGCGTGTGGCCCTAGAATACATACACAAGGGTGGTGGAATGCCCATAGATGTAAAACCTACCTCCCGGGTGTGACCGTCCATGTTGCATGCGATAACACTTAGAGAAGTGTGCTGGACATGTAGGAGGAGACTCCCGCCGCGGGTCAAATGCGGGTAAACTGGTGGAACCTTGGGCCTATCCTTGGTTTTCCATGTAGATATGACCTAAACAAACCTAAACCACTAACATAGTGCATTGTTCAACCCTCGTACGAAGAATGCTATGGGGGTAGACCCACGGGGCCCTCGGGTTAGGGTTTCGTCGGAAAAGGAGCGCCCGAGTGCCGGCATGCCATGGGAACATGCGTGTGGCCCTAGAATACATGCAGAAGGGTGGTGGAATGCCCCTAGATGGAAAACCTAGATCCCGGGTGTGACCGTCCATGTTGCATGCGATAACACTTAGAGAAGTGTGCTGGACATGTAGGAGGAGACTCCTGCCGCGGGTCAAACGCGGGTAAACCGGTGGAACCTTGGGCCTATCTTTGGTTTTCCATGTAGATATGACCTAAGCTAACCTAAACCACCAAGAGAGTGCATTGTTAAATCCTCATATGCAGAATGCTACGGGGGTAGACCCGCAGGGCCCTTAGATTAGGGTTTCGTCGGAAAAGGAGCGCCCGAGGGCCGGGATGCCACGGTAACACGCGTGTGGCCCTAGAATACATGCACACGGGTGGTGGAATGCCCCTAGATGGAAAATATAGCTCTCGGGTGTGACCGTCCATGTTGCATGCGATAACACTTAGAGAAGTGTGTTGGACATGTACAAGGAGACTCCCGCCGCGGGTCAAACACGGGTAAACCGGTGGAACCTTGGGCCTATCCTCGGTTTTCCATGTAGATATGACCTAAACAAACCTAAACCACCAAGAGAGAGCATTTTTCAACCCTCGTACGGAGAATGCTACGGGGGTAGACCCGTGGGGCCCCCGGATTAGGGTTTCGTCAAAAAAGGAGCGCCCGAGGGCCAGGATGCCATGGGAACATGCGTCTGGCCCTAGAATACATGCACCAGGGTGGTGGAATGCCCCTAGATGGAAAAAATAGCTCCCGGGTGTGACCGTTCATGTTGCATGCGATAACACTTAGAGAAGTGTGCTGGACATGTAGGAGGAGACTCCCGCCGCGGGTCAAACGCGGGTAATCCGGTGGAACCTTGGGCATATCCTTGGTTTTCCATGTAGATATGAATTAAACAAAGCTAAACCAGCAAGAGAGTGCATTGTTCAACCCTCATACGGAGAATGCTACGGTGGTAGACCCACGGGACCCTCGGATTAGGGTTTCGTCGGAAAAAGAGTGCCCGAGGGCAGGGATGCCACGGGAACATGCGTGTGGCCCTAGAATACATGCACAAGGGTGGTGGAATGCCCCTAGATGGAAAACCTAGCTCCTGGGTGTGACCGTCCATGTTGCATGCGATAACACTTAGAGAAGTGTGTTGTACATGTAGCAGGAGACTCCCGTCGTGGGTCAAACGCGGGTAAACCGGTGGAACTTTGGGCCTATCCTTGGTTTTCCATGTAGATATGACCTAAACAAACCTAAACCACCAAGAGAGTGCATTTGTTCAACCCTCGTACGGAGAATGCTACGGGAGTAGACCCGCGGGGCCCACGGATTATGGTTTCGTCGGAAAAGGAGCGCCCGAGAGGGCCGGGATGCCACAGGAACATGTGTGTGGCCCTATAATACATGCACAAGGGTGGTGGAATGCCCCTAGATGGAAAACCTAGCTCCCGGGTGTGAGCGTCCAAGTTGAATGCGATAAATCTTAGAGAAGTGTGCTGGACATGTAGGAGGAGACTCCCGCCGCGGGTCAAACGCGGGTAAACCGGTGGAACCTTGGGCCTATCCTTGGTTTTCCATGTAGATACGACGTAAACAAACCTAAACCACCAAGGGAGTGCATTTTTCAACCCTCGTACGAATAATGCTATGGTGGTAGACCCGCGGGGCCCTCGGATTAGGGTTTCGTCGAAAAAGGAGCGCCCGAGGACCGGGATGCCACGGGAACATGCGTGTGGCCCTAGAATACATGCACAAGGGATGAGTTGAAGTAGGAGCGCTTAGTTTGGAACCCCAAGAGCAAGGTGTGAAGCAGCACAACAACAAGTTTTAAATCAGTAAGAAACTGAGGTTATCGAACTAGTAGGAGGAAGGAAACATCACACAGGTGTTGCAAGCAACACGGAGACCTGCACAACACAAACTCAAGACTTTTCCCTAACGAATCCGTGAGGTTGTCAAGCTCACCGGTTTGCTGTAACAAAGGATTAAACGTATGGTGTGGAAGGTAATGGTGGTTTGCAGCAATTAAACAAGTAACAGTGGAAGATGTATCAATGATAAAGATTGGACCGGGGTCCATAGTTCACTAGAGGTCCTCTCCTTAGATAAACAACATGGCATGAAGGTAAACAAATTACAGCAGGGCAATTAACAGGAACTGAGCAAGGCATAACAATGCAATTACTAGTCAGAAAGATCCTATGAGATCCGATTGGGCAATACAACAAGATACATAGACCGCAATCCAACTGCATCTATGACTAGAAGTCCACCTTCAGGTTATCATCCGAACCCCTTCCATTATTAAGTTGCAAGCAACAGACAACTGCTTTAAGCAAAGTTTGTAAGGTAAATAGTCCACATGTTCCATGAACAAGAGACCGTTGTTCTCTCCCTAGTAGCAACAGCACATCTACAACCGAAGATATTATTGTCACTTCCCATGGAAACTAGAGGCATGAACCCACTATCGAGCATAAATACCCCCTCTTGGAGTCACTAGCAACTACTTGGTCAAGATAGCTACTAAAAACGGAGAGCATGCAAGATCACAAACAACACAGACATGATAGAATCATAAAGAAAAAACCATTAATCAAACCAACATAATAATCTCAATATCCATCGGATCCCCGCAAACACAACATGCATGATTACAAATAGATTAGATCTTGATCATGAACAGAGCTCACAAGATCTATACATGAAAGCACAAGGAGGAGATACAACCGTCTAGCTACTACATGGACCCATAGTCCAAGGTGGAACTACTCACGCATCATACCGGAGAGAAGGCCTCCGATATGATCTCCCCTTCAGCAGGGTGCCGGGAAGAACTTCAGACCCCCATAGATCTAGGGACGATTGTGGCGGCGGCTACAGAAGGTTTCGTGGATAGTTGATCGGGT
Organism: Avena atlantica; assembly: GCA_910589765.1. Taxonomy (NCBI): domain Eukaryota; kingdom Viridiplantae; phylum Streptophyta; class Magnoliopsida; order Poales; family Poaceae; genus Avena; species Avena atlantica. Next base: position 47,523,930 of record OU342739.1, read on the forward strand.
ACTTAGGGTTTCTGCATTGGTGCCTTCATATAGGCGAAGGGGGAGGCTTAGGCGGTGGCCAGGGGCCCCACACCCTGCCTAGGCGCGGGGCAGGGCCCAACCATGCCTAGGGGGGTCTGGTCGCCCTGGCACGCCTCTCCGTCTCCCCTCTGGACTTCTTGTTCCTCATGGAAAATTATTGACTTTGACGTTTGTCCCGTCCAATTCCGAGAATATTTCTTTACTAACTTTTCTGGAACCAAAAATAGCAGAAAACAGGCAACTGGCACTGTGGCAACTTGTTAATAGGTTAGTACCAGGAAACATGTAAAAAGCACCTCAAAGTGTAGACAAAGCAAAGCAAAGTAGATATTATACAAGCATGGAGCATCAAAAATTATAGATACGTTTCCGACGTATCAAGCATCCCCAAGCTTAACTCCTGCTCGTCCTCGAGAAGGTAAGTGATAAAAATAATAATTTTTGAGGCGATGTGCACCCTCACAATAAAGATCCATCCATTTGCAAGCATTGAAAGCTGGGATCAAAGAACTCGAAACATGTGCAAGAAAGATGGAGTTCTGACAATAGGACATAGTAACTATGCATGCAACATGGCAAGCTACAAACAAATATCATGAATAACATGCATTGAAAAACGTTTATTTGTTTCACATACAGAAAACATAGCATAGTGGCAATCAGCTTGTCCCTCATAAAGTAGCAAATAGAAGCATATGACACCTTCAAAGTTCACAAGAGTGACTAGAAACAAATAGCACAAGAACAAGTAATATCACAATATGCATCAATCAATAAGCTTTGGAACACTGCACAAAGAATGACAACTATGCTCTCTTAATGGTGCCTAAAGGTAGAAGGTGGAGACTCAATAATGGTGGAAGAAAGACCTTTTATAAAGGAAGCAGGGATTTCAAGTTTCAAAAAGAGCTTCCAAAAATTATGGTACTTGTTAGCTTTTAGCCCTCATTGCCCCTATCATAAGCATCTTGAAGTGATTAAGGTTAAAGTGAACAAAGATGGAGTATATGCTTGACAAAGTATAAGTTGGCAATCTCAAGTCCCTTGAATACGAGGGACACACCTCATGCTACTCAACTTTAGTCACATGTAAGTTCTTCTCATTGTAAATATTTGCATATCATTGAGAACCGCCAACGGGTTACCCCTTGCACATGGTACAGGAGCTATCCCATAACCAAAATAACAAGGCAAGCAGACAATGAGCATCTCAGCAATCTTCTCTCTTTCCTCTTTTCACAATGTATCTCTTTTTTTATAAGAAGAATTCTTCATAGATGTCACTATGGTGATGCTGCAAGTTTCCACCGTGATTAGGCATGGCTTAGGCTAGCGGCCCAGGCGTTTCTCTAACATAGGATACAAACTCCATGGACTTACAAGTTCCCTCTTTATTTCACACCGGTGACATCCATAGACAAAAGAGCATGATCTCAACTGAGTACAAAGTACAAGTGCAATGTTGAAAACGTTCCTCGCGACAGCACGGTTCTGCTAATTCCAATGTATAAGTGTAAGCATATACAATATAGATGACACAATGGTTCAAGTTTATTAGGGGCAAAGAATATAAAGTGTTCCATCAATTTTGTGAGGGATTTAATCACTAAGTTTTCACATAACAAAATAGCTTTTAATTGGAAGATAGCTGAAAACAAGAATATACTTGGAATGGTGTAACACACCATGCATAGGAGTTTATAGTGGATACTTTCGAATAACTTGGTTTCTTGGGAGTTGGAAGCATGAGTAGATATTACTCACACAAGTGGAGGCTAGTAAAATACTGGGAGCAACCAACTAAGAGAGCAATAATGGCCATAATCATGCAAAGGAACAAAACGTTACTAATCAAAGAAAAGAGTGGTACTATAAGTCATGGACTAAATGATCATAGAGGATAATGGTGACTTGTGAGAGTCATAACATGGTGTGAGCATGTGCCAAGTCAACCCAAGCAAAGCATCAAAGGAGAGTACCATAATACTATGCTTTTGCATGCTAAAACAACGCATAATTTTTTTTTCAAGGCACACTAAGCAATCCCAATTGTTTGGAACAAGACATGCTACAACAATAATCACTAAGCATAAGGTCAAAACAACACCTAGCATGTCATGCTAAAGTCTAAGTCACAGTTAATGCAAGCTCCTCTTGCACTTCCAAGCAAGAACTTACTACTCCTTTCCAACACCAAGCAACTTATTTGGAAAATAACACAGTGAGAACGTGGGTCCAAACTACTTTATTCAAGCAAACTAAACAACCTAAGCAAAGAAAACAAAAACTAAGACGCTCCAAGAACAACACAACTGTGCATGAAACAATAAAAACAAAGTGTCTAGACAGACTTGAGCTTTTTATTGATGAAGAAGGGGATGCCTTGGGCATCCCCAAGCTTTGACGCTTGTACCTCTTGTATATTTCTTGGGGTGACACCGGGGTGGCATCCCCAAGCTTGAGCTTTTGTCCATTCTTCATCTCATTGCATCATTCTCTCTCTACACCTGAAATCTTTTCTTCATACAAAAGTTAACACAATCTTCATTAGCAACATTAGTGTATTCAAAAGATATTAGACCTCTGGAAATCATTGGAACAACAAGTCTTTTCACTAAAAACACAAGCTACTGTAGTAACTCCTTAAAAAATGTTAGACCCCTCCTTTATAAAGGAAAAGATCCCTGTGATTGCAATGCTAGTCCCTGGATCAATGCTAGCATCCACAGTTTAAGATGAAGTACACAGATACAAAGGTCGTTTATTACATTCATTCCAGAGATAAAACATAGTCTTTTACAACTCAGGGCCAAAGGCCTAGTACAAGAGTTTATGGAATAAGTAAATAAACATAAGTCTTCATCTTCATGTGCCACAGGCAAGCATGTTGAGTGTAGACTCATGACTCCTATTCATCATCGGAGTAACCTGCAACATCACAAGTTACAGCCACAGAGGGTCAATACTTTGGAATAGTATTGGCATGTGATATATACCTTAATATATTTTAAGTGGACTATATTACTATATGCATTTTTGGCTAAGTGTAGCTTGGCTTGCTTTGCTGGAAAATAAGTTTTTCCTATTAGTTGAAATCACTAAGTTATTCTTTGTCAAAACATTCCCAAGAAACCACCAATAGACATTGGGGTCCTTCACCCTTGTTCACCCACAAATTTTTACTTAGAAGTTGGAGTGATGAGATTCTTGTAGCTTCCATGTCTTGATGCTCAAATTGTCCATTTCCTTGGACTAGGCTAAGTACTTAGGTTTTCCATCTGTAGAGGTTGTGCACTTTCCCCACCAGACTTGGTTTCCCAAGACAGGACCTTTCAGAAGCTTTTCCTTAGTCAAATGGACGCGTTCCAACCTATCATCCCAACTACCACCAACTGTCCAAATGACTAAGTTCTAGCAACCTATATGATCAATGCAGAGCCCATATTGCCAAGTGGTTGCACTGTAAGCTTTCTCAACACTTGGCCTCCAAATCCCTTTGTGCCTGGGTGGCATACCACAAGTGAGATACACAACCCAAGTCCATGGCCTTGTGTAACCACTCAACATAACCCAATCCATCCATTCCACCCAGGAGATTCATTTGACTTAGTTGTTTTATTAGAAAAGCATAAGTCTCATGACTTAGAAATATTTTCATCATAATAAGTATAGATATTCACCACCCTTGTTTGCTAAGTGGCTAGGCTAAGCATGTTATGGTAACTTAACTTAGGAAAATTCCCTAGCAATTCTACTATTCTACACTACTTAGGATTTCCCATCTTAGCATTAGGCAAAAATAGCATGCAAGACTTAGCAAAATATCTAATGCTAGTACAAAACATAGGATAGAAATATTCATGAAAATATCACTTGCCTTTGTAGTGGGGAGAGTAGCACTCTTCACAATCACAATCACTAGCAAAATCTACACAAGAAATTGTAGCATACAATTACACACAATTATATTCAGTCAAAAATAATATGAATGCATGCATGCAAGAATTTACTAAGTGGTGATTTTTGAAAATACTACCAAGCATGCACATGTTTACAGAAACTTATCAAGTCACAAGTTTGTCAACTAAACTTATTTGGCACCAATACAACTTACCGAAATAAATCTATACTTAAATTAGCCCTAAACATGTTATACAAATAAAGTCATTTTAACTGTTACTATTTGTTAAACAAATTGGATATTCAGAAAGGTCTTGTTTCACTGAATCCAACGGTATAAAGTTTGTAAAATTCTAACGTGGCATTCAAAAGTTATAGCAGTTTGAAGTTTGGATCTAAATCAGGTTTAAATTCAGTTTTTGAATTCATCCTAGCCACGCGTCACCACCTCACTGGCACGTACCGGTTCGTGCGGATCGAGCGCTGCGGACCGCACGATCTAAATGAAATCCGGCGGCTTAGACACACGCGTACCTCTTCGCTTAGGATCTATCCTAGCCCTACGATGCAGATCCAACGGACCAAACTACCCAGCCACAATCTGGCGGCGCTAGCGGCGCTAACTGGCGGCGGCGCGTCTGACTACGGCGGCGCCGGCGTTCTACATCGCTCCAGGAAGTAGGGAGGTGCTTACCAGATCCGCCAAGACGTGCTGAAGCTCGACGTGGTACTGGTTTGCGGAGGGGTGCTCGGAGATGGGCTATGGATCTCGTCGGAGTTGCGTCTGGCGTCGGGTGGATGTTGTCGGGGTCGTTGCCGAGGTTCCGTGTTGCCCTAACACAAACCAGGGGGTTTAGGAAGTGCGCAAGACAGTTGCGAACACGCTCGAGTGAAGGAAAAGGCAAGGGGTGTACGGGACTTACTGAGATTGGTCGCCGGAGTTGGGGTGGTCGTCAGGTGCTTACGGCGTCAAGCGAATACGGCGACCTGGGGAAATACAGGATGAGCTAGTGGGGTCAGGATGTGCGCCAGGGGATTACAAAGTGGCTCAAACAATCCAGAGGGGAAGGGGCGCACGGGGCTCACCTGAATCTATCGCCAGAGTGAGCTCTGTCTGCGGCGGTTCTCAGTGAGTCGTGGGCAGCCTGGTGGCGTGAATGTAGAATTGGCTGGGGGAAAATGACTGCGACGAGGTGGGGATCTTATAGCCGGTGCCTCGACAGGAAACGCCCGAGGTTTAATGCCCAATTAAGCCGCGCCATTACCGGCAGTGACTGCAGCTGCGACGTGGTCGCGGGCGCGGTTTGAGGAAGACGATGACAGCGTGGACAGGGCCCGCTCGTCAGCGATGTGTGCGAAATGGGGTAGGGTCCGTTTGTCAGTGACTGGCTGTGTGCGTTCGCGCGTGAGAGAAGGAAAGAAAATTCCCGGGTGGGCTTGCTGGGCTCGATCCTCTGCTGGGCCAGATAACTGGCGCTCGGCCCTTTTCCTTTGTTTATTTCTTTTTCTTTTTCTATTTTTATTTTCTGGTTAGATTTTAGATATGAATTCAAATCCTTTTTGAATTCAAATAATTCTGGGGATTTTTGCAGGGTACTGTGATTCAAAACCAGTCATTTAACCATGTGGTTACTCTATAAGGGCTCTGGTCAAGTTTGGACTTTAAATCAATCAGAGACATTGCCTCTGGTTTGCAATGTTTTTGAAAATAGGGATTTGAATTTATTTGCCATTTGAAAACTTTGGTCAAACTCTTACTCCTAAACTTTCCAATAATTGAGGCAAGCAATCAAGTTCCTAAACATTCAAGTTTCAAAATGGTGTTGGTCTTTTGAATTAACTCTTTTCACATAAAATCATATCATCAAAAGCTTCTATTTTTCTGAAATGATTTTGGGAAAATCCCTAAATGATGATGAATGAGTTTTGGAATATGTATTTAGGGATGTTACAAAAAATCTCAATTAACCTAAAGATAACTCAAAAAGGAATCAATAAGAAGCAAATGCAAATAATGGCAGAAATCTGTCAAAACAGACCAGCAGGTAGAAACCGATTTTTTAGAACATCTCCTGTTGCTCAAATCAAAAGGTGTTGAACTAACTAAAGTTATATAACATACTGGAGGATTTAATCGTAAATTTTGAGCTCAATCCGAGTTACATAGACTTCTCACGAAATTTTTGGTGGAGGACATAAATCTGTTTCAGGACAACAACTCCCCAAATCTTACTTCCCTCTCATTAGAGGTCATTACTGAAGTAATAACTTCCAAGACTCAAGTAAACTCTTGGGTTATCTCCCAACAAGTACTTTTCTTTAACGCCTTTAAGTTAGGCACAAGAAGCAAGAAGAATCAAGTATTTTCAAATGAAGAAGCATTAACATCAAACCTTTCTTTCAAAGGAGGATCAAAAAGAAACTTCTATATCCTCATAGGGAAGTGTTCAATACCTTTATTGAATGGAAAATGATATTTAATGGTTCCTTCTTTCATATCAATGATGGCACCAACTGTTCTAAAAAAGGTCTTCCCAAAGTAATAGGACAAGAAGCATTGTATTCAACATCCAAAACATAGAAATCCACATGGACATAAACATTGTTAACCATAATGAGAACACCATTAATACTCCCCATGAGTTTCTTCTTAGCATTATCATTGAGTGGGACATCCAAATAACAATCTTCCAATGGTGGCAAATCAAGCATTTCATAAATCTTCCTAGGCATAATAGAGACACTAGACCCAAGATCACATGAAGCTTTGAGATCAAAGTCATTCACTTGTATATTAATAATGGGTTCCCAACTATCTTCTACTTTCCTAGGAATAGAAGCTTTGTGTTTTAGCTTCTCTTCCTTAATCTTAACAAGAGCATTTGTAATGTGTTTGGTGAAAGCAACATGCATATCACTAGCATCAGGACTTCTAGCAAGCTTTTGTAGGAACATAATCACTTCAGAAATATTGCAACCATCAATATCAAAATCAAACTTAGCATCACTAGTAGTAGGATCAATATGCTTAGGTATAGTAGGAGGAGGAACAGGGACTACTTGTGGTTTAGTGGTGATAGTGCACACACTATTGTTTCTATTAATTTCAGCTTCCCTTTCCCACTTAGCATGAAGTTGAGCTAACAGCCTAACATTTTCATCAATAGTAACTTGTATGGCATGAGCAGTAGCAAAGTTATTTTCCATAGTTTCAGGTTTAGCAGCCATTTTATTAATCAAGGAAGACTAAGCTTCAGACAAAGAGGATATATTTTTCTCAACATTTAAAAGCTTTTCCGCTATAGCCTTATTGAAAGTGGTTTGTTTACTAATAAAGTCTTTGAGCATGACTTCAAGTTTAGAGGGGCACTTCTAGCATTGTTGTAGGAGTTTCCATAGGAATTGCCATTATTAGGAGGATAAGGCCTACAATTGCTGTAACCACCAAAATTATTTCAATAGGCATTGTTGTTGAAATTGTTGTTTCTAATGAAGTTCACATCAACTTGATCTTCTTGAGCAACCAAGGAGGCTAAGGGACTATTAGGATCTAAAGGAGCTTTCCCATTAACAAACATAGCCATAATAACATCAATCTTATCACTCAAAGAGGAAGTTTCCTCAACAAAATATACATTCTTACCATGTGGAGCTCTCTCAACATGCCATTCAGAGTAGTTAACCATCATATTATCAAGGAGCCTTGTTGCAGCACCCAAAGTGAGGCCCATGAAGGTACCTCCAGCAGCGGAATCCAACAGATTTCTTGAGGAGAAGTTCAAACCTGCATAAAAAGTCCGGATAATCATCCAAGCAGTGAGTCCATGAGTGGGGAAATTCTTAACCAAAGATTTCATTCTTTCCCAAGCTGGAGCAACATGTTCACTATCAAGTTGTTTAATTTTCATAATGTCACTTCTCATAGATATAATCTTAGCAGGAGGATAGTATTTTCCAATAAAAGCATCTTTGCACTTAGTCCAAGAATCAATACTATTTTTAGGCAAAGATAGCAACCATTCTTTAGCTTTTCCTCTCAAGGAGAAGGGAAAAAGTTTGAGCTTAATAATATATCCATCTACATCCTTATACTTTTGTATCTAAAAAAGTTCAACAAAGCTATTGAGATGGGCAGCAGGATCATTAGAACCAGCACCAGAAAATTGCTCTCTCATCACAAGATTTAACAAAGCAGGCTTAATTTCATAAAAGGTAGCATCAGGAGCAGGTGGAGCAATAGGGGTGCTAAGGAAATCATTTTTGTTGGTGATAGTGAAGTCACACAACTTGGTGTTCTCAGCAGAGTTCATTTTGCCAAAGATGGGAAAGCCAAAAACAACAGCAGCAGCTAGAGCAGAAACTATTTTTTTGTGTTTTTGAATAAAGCAAGCAAACCAAGCTAGACTAATTTTTGGGGTTTTTTTTGGAAAGAGGCAAACAAAACCAAGCAAAAGAAACAAAGCAAACTAAAAACAAAGTAAAGAGAAAGGAAGTGGAGGACTCCCCTAGTGAAGACGTCCTTAGCCTCCCCGGCAACAGCGCCAGAAAAGCTTGATGTAGCGCTGAGTTAATGTAGGAGCGCTTCGTTGGGAACCCTAAGAGCAAGGTGTGAAGAAGCACAACAAAAAGTTTTCCGTCAGTAAGAAACCGAGGCTATCGAACCAGTAGGAGGAAGGAAACATCACACTGGTGTTGAAAGCAACGCGGAAACCTGCACAACACAAACTCAAGACTTTGCCCCAACGAATCAGTGAGGTTGTCAAGCTCACCGGTTTGCTATAACAAAGGATTAAACGTATGGTGTGGAAGGTAATGGTGGTTTGCAGCAAGTAAACAAGTAACAGTGTAAGATGTATCAATGATAAAGATTGGACCGGGGTCCATAGTTCAGTAGAGGTGCTCTCCTTAGATAAACAACATGGCATGAAGGGTAAACAAATTACAACAGGGCAATTGACAGGAACTGAGCAAGGCATAACAATGCTATTACTAGTCAGAAATATCCTATGAGATTCAATTGGGAAATACAACAAGATACATAGACTGCCATCCAACTGCATCTATGACTAGAAGTCCACCTTCAGGTTATCATCCGAACCCCCTCTAGTATTAAGTTGCAATCAATAGACAACTGCTTTAAGCAAAGTGTGTAAAGTAAACAGTCCACATGTTCCATGAAGAAGAGACAGTTGTTTTCTCCCTAGTAGCAACAACACATCTACAACCAAAGAGATTATTGTCACTTCCCTTGGAAACTAGAGGCATGAACCCACTATCGAGCATAAATACCCCCTCTTGGAGTCACTAGCAACTACTTGGCCAAGATAGCTACTAACAACGGAGAGCATGCAAGATCACAAACAATACAGACATGATAGAATCATAAAGACAAAACCATTAATCAAACCAACATAATAATCTCAATATCCATCGGATCCCCGCAAACACAACATGCATGATTACAAATAGATTAGATATTGATCATGAACGGAGCTCACAAGATCTATACATGAAAGCACAAGGAGGAGATACAACCGTCTAGCTACTACATGGACCCATAGTCCAAGGTGGAACTACTCACGCATCATACCGGAGAGAAGGCCTCCGGGATGATCTCCCCTTCGGCAGGGTGCCGGGAAGAACTTCAGATCCCCCCCGATCTAGGGACGATGGTGGCGGCGGCTACAGAGCAACGCGTACAAGGAATTGCGGAGGAGCTGGCGGGATTTATTTTCAAAGAGATGGTAGACGATGCCGGAAAATGTAGTGTGAATAGGCGCTACTGATCTCCATGTAATTAAATAGACGGGCTTTAGTCCCGGTAATTGTGATCTCCATGTAACTACCAAAATTGTATATATTTGTATGCTCGATATCGTAATACAAGTTATCTTATATATGCACGATCGTGTATGATATGTGGTGGCGTAGAAATATTCAAAAACTATTTTGAAATGAAAAAAGAAATAAATAAAAAAATACAAAATGAATTCTCTGCCGCAGCAGAGAAAGTGCACAAAATGCTGTCGCGGCAGAGAACCACTACTCGCGGTCTGTAACACCAACCGGGACTAGTGGGGTGCACCCCGAAAATGCCGCGGCGCCCGCGTGGACAACCATTTTTCCCGGCTGGTGACTGGGCCGGGACTAATGCTGGCCTCTAGTCCCGCTTGGTTAGTACCGGTTACTCCTTATTCCGGGAAGGAGCTATGAACGCGAAAGGAAAGAAACTCCACGAAGTTCTGGTAAACCTGTGAAGGTTGACGGATATAGCTTTTCAGAATAAAAGCAACCTTTGAAGAAATGTTTACGAAAATATGCATAGCCTATGACCTATGGTCGGTGGTTGTAGATAGTGCATCAAATAATCTTTTTAGTGAACTTGCTAAGTACTCTCGTACTCAACCGTATCTTTTTAACCCTTGCTAGATTCATAAGTCAATGAAGACAACGTCAACACAAACTTATGCTCAAGGAAATCGTCACCGAAAGTTCAAGTTCTTCAATGAAGTCAATGGAGTAAATATACCATCAGTTGAAGTGAAGTCGAATTTCCTAATTAGATAGAAGTATATTCTCTGGCCATAGAATCTACCTCTATAGAGCATTGCGATAATCGCAATTGCGAACCAAATGGTATTAGAACTTAAATTATTCTTAGTGTAGTATTTAGCTTATTCTGGCTCTTGATTATAAGATTTTTTCATTTATAACCTAGTGAGTTCTCTGGATCTTTTATAAAGAATTGAATTGTGATATGTTTTGGACCCGCTATGTTTCTGTTGTACCACTCTGAGAGATGTAATACTAGTGAAGGGTGTTTTATTGGTGTTATGTCCACAACTATCGTATACTACATCATGCAGTGGTATGTTGGGTCACCACACCTGTAGGCATAGTATTTATCTAGTAGAGCGCAACGGATGCATTGCCAGGCCATCATATTAGATATGTAGGTCTTATCCTTACTTAGTAGATGCAGCATCCAAATGTTTATCGCCATGAAGACGATTCAGGTGGCCAAGGAGACACCATCTCTTTACATTTTTTTGAGATTGAAACTGGCTGCATTCAAATCGCGCACTCAGGCGCCAACAAGTGTACAATAGACGCTGGTGGATCCTCCAACCAGGTGTTACAACCAATATTTTCGCAGCCTACTTTCGCTAGGTGATGTGCCACCTTATTGCCCGAACGACGCACATGCCTAATCGAGTAATCACCGAATTCCCGGAGTAGAGTTTTAACGTCCTCCACAATTGGGCCAAGCATTGACCTGTCCAGCTCGGCTCGCTATAGATTCATCACAACCTCCATGCAGTCGGATTCGAGACAAATCTTGACGATGCCCTTCTCTTTGTTCAGCTCCAAAGCCCTTTTACATGCAATAATCTCAGCACCTTCAGGATCAGAAACAGAGCACAAAAAATGGCTGGCTGCTGCCACAAACCCGCCATGGTGATTTCGGATAATCACTCCACACCCACCCTGTCCTAAGCTTGCTAAGTACGCGCCATCAGCATTAGCCTTGAGCCACCCCTCATCCGGTGGTAGCCAGGGCACCACAGGAGGAGTAGGTTTTAGAGCCGCTTGGGGCTTTAATCCCGCCCACTCCTCCACGAGAAACAGCACCCGCTGCACCAATCTTGTCGGGTCAGCTAAGTGCGGTTCCTCCCGAGCATCGTTGCGAGCTAGCCACAACTGGTACAACGCCATGATCGCTAGAGCTGACTCCGAGTCATCCATCTTACTCAACCATTCCAGAACACAGTCTTGTAGAGTCGTCCTGGACATCCCATCCACGGCAGGAGCGAGGAGAGGAGCTCTAGTGAGTTCCCTCAGTTCCTTCCACATGCATACCGAGTGTGGACAAAGCCAAAACCTGTGCATAAGATATTCTGCACGGTTACATATCAAGCATACCACACCCAATTTGATTTTTCTATATTCCAGCTCCTCGCCAACAGCCAAGCCATTCTTGACATTGTGCCATGTAGTAGGCGGAGTCGCCAGTGAATTCGACTGCCATCAATTAGATCGGCACTATGTTTAACCGTTTGTGACGGTTGTCCTTACATAGACAATTGGGTTCAACTATACCAACACACACGATAAAATAAACTTTATTAGATGCGATCATCCTAAGTACCGCACATGGTTAAGTTGCACAACTGTGTCATCCAAAGACCTCTCATATCGCACACGATTTCAGAACCGTGTACGATTACCTATACCATTACCATATAAAACCCCACGTGGTGACAATTCAATTGTATTGTGTGCGATGTGAATAGTGAATAGTTAAACGTGTGATTCCCTGAATTGTACTCTTTTTTTTTGCGAATGGTATTGTACTATTGTTAGGAGATCATGGACTCATTTGGTCTCTGGTGTCAAGTTTAATGATGCCAGATGTTCTTATCCACGAATTGATTACACAATATCTTTGGATACGCAAAATAAAAACATACATATCTACCATAGATGATAGGAACCACTACCTTCTGTATGACACAATATAATGAATACATCATATTATTTGTAAAATGAAGTGTATCTAAAATATCTTGATATGATATCTTATCACTTGCACAAGGCTGTAAAAGTTCACAGTAAACTAAAGCCGGCATATATGCATATCTTTGATAAGCAATAATATAAAGTTATATGCCTACCGTAAATAATTACCAACCACCTACCATTCTACACAATGCAATAAATTATTCCTAGAGTTGTGTGATATTGATCGGTATATATACATGTCACTATTTCTGAAAAGCAAAAGATGCAAAACCTTCTTACAATTATTTTGTAGCTTATTTCCTCACAATATTTTCATTGAAGAAGAGAAACGCAATATTTGCAAGAGAATGCAAAAGGTTATGCGCCTTCCGCAACTGCTCATATTATTGATTGTTTACTCATCTCAAGTTTGTGCAATATCATGATTGTATATGAATCGAATGAGGCAACAATCGCCCACGAATAGTAGCTGGCCACTGACAAAAGATGGCGTGGAGAGTGGAATTAACCATGTAAGTTAAAGTCTGTCTATCTAGTTGACTAATTATGTGCATCACATATAGATGTAAGAAATAGATCGATCTGATTGGTTATGACAGGAGGGAAGCATTTTCGCATACTTTGTATTGGCTTCGTTGTATCCATCCTTTCCATCCTTTTGAGTTGAATGATGAAGGTGGATTGTGTTTATTTTGCTGTAATGTTCTCTGGTTCTCGAGATGGTGTGTGTCTGGAAAATAGTCTCTAATTAGTTGTTGGTTTCACCTGACGTGGTGCACCTGCTCTGAACTATTCTCTCTTGATTTTGTTTCTGATTTTCGTTTCTGTATAACATTGGCGGTTTCTTTAATGGAGATCAACTAGGGAGGATCGTTGTTTCAAAAGTAACAGGGGAAAAGCAGATGTTGGCGTCTTCTCTGTAAAGAAGCATTTTCACTATAACTGAGATTTATTTCTGCATTCTCTTTCATCTGAGCCTCTTCTTGCTTCCCATAAAGTCATAGATCTTCTTTACAAAACAGTGGAACTTTTTATGTACAGGGTATAATATGAAATTACCTTCTTTCAACCAAGGTTTTTGGATCATACAAATGAGAAGATAAACTATACTCGATCAATTTAATGTTCCTCAGTTAATATAGAAAGTACTTTTGAAGTTGTGTAAAGTGTGCTACTAATCGTTGTCTTATCTTTCTGCAGTATGCTTTCTTTCAGTCAATCAAAGAGTCTCAGACTGCCCTTTTCGGTGGCATGGCAACATTTGATGCCTACGGTTTGCAAATGCTCCATAGACAAACAAGCTCAGCACAAATATGTGTGGTAAATCAGCATGGGGACGACTATAGCAGTGTAAATGCTGCAGTAGCCGGATGGGTGATAAGTTAGTTTCTGGATGCTTGCTCATGCACAACCTACCTCGAAATCATGATAGTTTCCATTTAGTGATGATTGTACCCTTTTATTTTAATCATGAATTCTATTCACTCCATAAATTTATAGCTAACTTATTATCAATTCATATTACTTTGATGCAGGTTAGCCCGTCCGATTATGGTGATAATAGAACACATTTCTTTACCGGATGGACAGTATGTGGCTCAATATTTTGTATTCCTTAATTTTTTCCGGACTTAATATTCCGAGATAAATTCATTTTCTTAGTTTCTTCGCCATATACCATATTTATCATGTATATGTGGTCATCCTTTTTTTCGTAACAGGCTGATGGGTATAAGTCAATTGGATGCGATGACTTGGAATGCAAGGGTTTTGTACCGGTACAAAATGCTCCCATCACTCCAGGAGACACTCCAGATACTTCTAAGGGAAAACTAAATATCACAATGAAGATATTCAAGGTAAGTAGCTAAAACACTGATAAATACACCATGGAGGGCTATTTATGGTCTACATTTTATGACTAAATGATGACCAGTAATTGACACCTGGTTTTGCACTGAGTCATATATATTGCTAGTATTGGAATGAAGTGACGATATTCACATTTAATTGTTTTGCAGAATAAAGATGATGGTGACTGGTGGCTATACTTTGGTTATGATAATAGTAACCTTATAGCTGTTGGATATTGGCCAAAGAGTATTTTTAGTAGTATGGCAGAGCATGCAAACTCTGTTCAATGGGGTGGTTACACCCTGTCTGATCCTGGGAGTGCTAGCCCCGTAATGGGCAGTGGGCATTGGCCAGGAATAAATTCAGCAACTGTTCGAGACGTAAGATTCGATCGATGAAAGTGGTAGAGGCTACAAGATTAATCCATGGCCTAGGGGCCTTGTTGCTTCTATATCCCACAGGAAATGCTACGGAGCCGTGCAATATGTAGATGAAATGTTTTACTACGGAGGACCTGGTGGTTGTACTATGTAGTAAGGCTTTTACAGCCCATGAGATTTGAATGATTGAATAAAGATCTAATGGTCAATTTGCCGGCTGTTTGAAAAATGAAACTGGCGTAACTCTCCTCTAATGCCATATATAGAAAACAAAGAAGGCGCTTCTATGCTTTTCCAAAGTTCTCTTGCACGAAACTCAAAGCAACCTAATAGTTGTGATTAGAGAAATTAGATGAATGCCCGTGCGTTGCTGTTGGGTTGCATCCAGCAGCCCCTCTTCTTCTACCTCTTAACTCTCTCTTGTTTCTCCAACACAAGAACAACTCACGCACACACAGCCAAGAAATAAGTACAAGGCTTTGCCAAGAAACATTCTTCCCCGGTGAATATGCGGACTATATTTTCACTACAGGAAACGCCAGATACGCCGATAGCCTAGCTATACGCCGACGGCAAATAGTCGGGCCCGTTGGTTCCATTTCCCGGGATCGTCAGCTGGGCCAGGCGACCGTCGGCGTAAGTACCGACGGCCGCCGTCGGCGACGATTCCCGTCGGCGTAAACGTGCAAATCTTTGATGGCCACCGTCGGCCTACAAGTTGCCCTCGGCGTAATGCGCTGGTTAACGGTCCACCTGACGGTCCACGACTCCCCGTTATGCGCATAGTTACGCCGACCGCTAGGCCGTCGGCCTAGAAGTGGCACCACCTGTATGACGACGGCAATGCCGTCGGCCTAGCTGGTTTATTTTCATTTTTTCCAATGCACAAAATACTTATAGTTGATTTATTTATTTTCCACTATAATTTTAATGTAGATGTAGTTTATAAATAAATTGGTGATTATAAGTTAACCATGCGAATCTTCGCGTATCCCGCCACCCACATAGAATAACGACGCGAATCTTCTGAAACCCGATGGGAAAACATAAATGTAATGTAAAATAGAAACAATAAAATACACATATAATACACAAATACAACAAAAATATTAAAGATATATCTTATTTTCTACAGACCCCGATGAACCGAAACCTCTCTGTTGGGGAAACTCTAGAAACCCCTCTCTTTTAGGGACCATCGGGCATCGAACCCACTGTTTTAGAGAAACCCTACATCATGTGAAGGTTTTCCATGTAGATATAACATAAACAAACCTAAACCACCAAGAGAGTGTATTGTTCAACCCTCGTATGGAGAATTCTACGGGGGTAGACCCGCGGGGCCCTCGGATTAGGGTTTCGTCGAAAAAGGAGCGCCCGAGGGCCGGGATGCCACGGGAACATGCGTGTGGCCCTAGAATAGATGCACAAGGTTGGTGAAATGCCCCTAGATGGAAAACCTAGCTCTCGGGTGTGACCGTCCACGTTGCATGCGATACCACTTAGAGAAGTGTGCTGGACATGTAGGAGGACACTCCTGCCGCGGGTCAAACGCGGGTAAACTGGTGGAACCTTGGGCCTATCTTTGGTTTTCCATGTAAATATGACCTAAACAAACCTAAACCACCAAGAGAGTGCATTGTTCAACCCTCGTACGGAGAATGATATGGGGGTAGACCCGCGGGAGCCTCGGATTAGGGTTTCATCGGAAAAGGACCGCCCGAGGGCCGGGATGCCATGGGACCATGAGTGTGGCCCTAGAATACATGCACAAGGGTGGTGGAATGCCCTAGATGGAAAACCTACCTCCCGGCTGTGACCGTCCATGTTGCATGCGATAACACTTAGAGAAGTGTGCTAGACATGTAGGAGGAGACTCCCGCCGCGGGTCAAACGCGGGTAAACTGGTGGAACCTTGGGCCTATCCTTGGTTTTCCATGTAGATATGACCTAAACAAACCTAAACCACCAAGAAAGTGCATTGTTCAACCCTCGTACGGAGAATGCTAAGGGGGTAGACCCACGGGGCCCTCGGAATAGGGTTTCGTCGGAAAAGGAGCGCCCGAGGGCCGGGATGCCATGGGAACATGCGTGTGGCCCTAGAATACATGAACAAGGGTGGTGGAATGCCCCTAGATGGAAAACCTAGATCCCGGGTGTGACCGTCCATGTTGCATGCGATAACACTTAGAGAAGTGTGCTGGGCATGTAGGAGGAGACTCCTGCCACGGGTCAAACGCGGGTAAACCGGTGGAACCTTGGGCCTATCTTTGGTTTTCCATGTAGATATGACCTAAAAAAACCTAAACCACCAAGAGAGTGCATTGTTCAACCCTCGTATGGAGAATGCTACGGGGGTAGACCCGCGGGGCCCTCAGATTAGGGTTTCGTCGGATAAGGAGCGCCCGAGGGCCGGGATGCCACGGGAACACGCGTGTGGCCCTAGAATACATGCACAAGGGTGGTGTAATGCCCCTAGATGGAAAACCTAGCTCCCGGGTGTGACTGTCCATGTTGCATGTGATAAAACTTAGAGAAGTGTGCTAGACATGTAGGAGGAGACTCCCGCCGCGGGTCAAACGCGGGTAAACCGGTGGAACCTTGGGCCTATCCTCGGTTTTACATGTAGATATGACCTAAACAAACCTAAACTACCAAGAGAGAGCATTTTTCAACCCTCGTACGGAGAATGCTATGGGGGTAGACCCGTGGGGCCCTCGGATTAGGGTTTCGTCAGAAAAGGAGCGTCCGAGGGCCAGGATGCCATGGGAACATGCGTGTGGCCCTAGAATACATGCACAAGGGTGGTGGAATGCCCCTAGGTGGAAAACCTAGCTACCGTGTGTGACCGTCGATGTTGCATGCAATAATACTTAGAGAAGTGTGCTGGACATGTAGGAGGAGACTCCCGCCGCGGGTCAAACGCGGGTAAACCGGTGGAACCTTGGGCCTATCATTGGTTTTCCATGTAGATATGAATTAAACAAAGCTAAACCACCAAGAAAGTGCATTGTTCAACCCTCATACGGATAATGCTATGGTGCTAGACCCGTGGGGCCCTCGGATTAGGGTTTCGTCGGAAAAAGAGTACCCGAGGGCCGGGATGCCACGGGAACATGCGTGTGGACCTAGAATACAAGCACAAGGGTGGTGGAATGCCCCTAGATGGAAAACCTATTTCCTGGGTGTGACCGTCCATGTTGCATGCGATAACACTTAGAGAAGTGTGCTGGACATGTAGGACGAGACTCCCGCCGTGGGTCAAACAAGGGTAAACCGGTGGAACCTTGGGCCTATCCTTGGTTTTCCATGTAGATATGACCTAAACAAACCTAAACCACCAAGAGAGTGCATTTTTTCAACCCTCATACGGAGAATGCTACGGGGTAGACCCGCAGGGCCCTCGGATTAGGGTTTCGTCGGAAAAGGAGCGCCCGAGGGCCGGGATGCCATAAGAACATGCGTGTGGCCCTAGAATACATGCACAAGGGTGGTGGAATGCCCCTAGATGGAAAACCTAGCTCCCGGGTGTGACCGTCCAAGTTGCATGCGATAACACTTAGAGAAGTGTGCTGGACATGTAGGAGGAGACTCCCGACGCGGGTCAAACGCGGGTAAACCGGTGGAACCTTGGGCCTATCCTTGGTTTTCCATGTAGATACGACCTAAACAAACCTAAACCACCAATAGAGTGCATTCTTTAACCCTCGTACGAATAATGCTACGGGGGTAGACCCGCGGGGCCCTCGGATTAGGGTTTCGTCGGAAAAGGAGCGCCCGAGGGCCGGGATGCCACGGGAACACGCGTGTGGCCCTAGAATACATGCATAAGGGTGGTGGAATGCCCCTAGATGGAAAACCTAGCTCCCGGGTGTGACCGTCCATGTTGCATGCGATAACACTTAGAGAAGTGTGTTGGACATGTAGGAGGAGACTCCCGCCGCTGGTCAAACGCGGGTAAACCGGTGGAACCTTGGGCCTATCCTCGGTTTTACATGTAGATATGACCTAAACAAACCTAAACCACCAAGAGAGAGCATTTTTCAACCCTCGTACGGAGAATGCTACGGGGGTAGACCCGTGGGGCCCTCGGATTGCACCACCAACCGGGACTAATGCTGGCACGTGTCCCGGTTGGAGCGGGCACGGGGCCATGGGGCATGCGTCCCGGTTGGTAAGGGGGAATACGTCCCGGTTGGAGCCACCAACCGGGACTAAAGGTTTGGCCACAGCCACGTGGCGTGGCACGCACCTTTAGTCCCGGTTGCTGGCTCCAAACGGGACTAAAGACCCCCTGCCCTCTATAAATGCAACGCCCCAGCCCCTCTGCCTCCACTCTGTTTTTTCGAATGGTGGAAGGTGTGAGGGGGTGTGCTTGTTTTTTCTCATGCATGCATTGAAGGTGTTTGATGAAATGTTTGAGTGAATAATCCCGTTGAATTTCTCATAGAACATAAATATAGAAGGTGTCCGAGACGCACTTGAGCTTTCTCCTCTTTATTTCCCTCGATCGAGGTTAGCAATCTTATCTTTTCTAGGTCATTGATACAATTCATGTGACGGTCTGAATTGGTTATTTCACTATTTATGATGTCCTGTTTTTTGATAAACTTACTTATATGATGCAGATGAACGGTCGGGAATGGATGTACGGTGACCGGCGCGTAGCCGGGTATATCAAAGGCGTGGATAAATTTATCGATGTGGCTACGGCAAAAATTAGAATGGATTTATACGTTGTCCATGTGTTCAATGTCGGAACAACAAGGAGTACTCTTCCTCGAAAATCATTCGCGGCCACCTGATTATGAAAGGTTTCATGCCCAACTATAATTGCTGGACCAAGCACGGGGAAAGAGGGGTTATGATGGAAGATGGTGAAGAATAAGATGATGATAACAACTATCATCATATGTTTCCTGAATACAGTGATACTGCAATGGAAGACAATGGAGAGGAAAGAGGTGAAGAACGGGCATCAGATGAGCCGGATAATGAACTTGGTAGGGTCATTTCTGATGCAAAGCGAGACTGTGAAACAGAAAATGAGAAGTTGAAGTTAGAGGGCATGTTAGAAGATCACAAGAAATTGTTGTACCCAAATTGTGAAGATGGCAGCACAAAGCTCGGTACCACACTGGAATTGTTGCGATGGAAGGCAGAGTGTGGTCTAACTGACTCCTCATTTGAAAAGATGCTGAAAATAATGAAGCCAAAGTTTCCAAAACATAACGAACTTCCCGAGAGTACCTACGAAGCAAAGAAGACTCTTTGTCCTCTGGGATTAGATGTGCAAAAGATACATGCTTGCATTAATGACTGCATCCTCTACCGCGGTAAGGAGTATGAGAATTTAGATAAATGCCCGGTATGCAATGCGTTGCGGTATAAGATCAGACGAGATGACCCTGGTGATGTTGAGGGAGAGCCCCTCCGGAAGAGGGTTCCTGCTAAGGTTATGTGGTATGCTCCTATAATACCAAGGTTGAAACGCATGTTCAGAAACAAAGAGCATGCCAGGTTTTTGCGATGGCACAAAGAAGACCGTAAGAAAGACGGGAAGTTGAGACACCCTGCTGATGGGTCACAGTGGAGAAAAATCGAGAGAGACTTCCCAGACTTTGCAGGTGACACAAGGAACTTATGGTTGGTCTAAGTACGGATGGCATGAATCCTATTGGGAAGCAGAGTTGCAGTCACAACACCTGGCCCGTGACTCTATGTATCTACAACCTGCCTCCTTGGTTGTGCATGAAGCGTAAGTTCATTATGATGCCAGTGCTCATCCAAGGCCCGAAGCAACCGGGCAACGACATTGATGTGTACCTTAGGCCATTAGTTGAAGAACTCTTATAGTTGTGGGGAAAACCAGGTGTACGTGCGTGGGATGAGAACAAACAGGAGCCATTTGATCTACGAGGGTTGTTATTCGTAACCATCAATGATTGGCCTGCTCTTAGTAACCTTTCAGGACAGACAAGCAAGGGATATAAGGCATGCACCCATTGTTTAGATAAGACCGAAGGTACATATTTGCATAAATGCAAGAAGGTTGTGTACCTGGCGAATAGACGATATCTTCCGACCAATCATCCCGTAAGAAAGAAAGGCAAGCATTTCAAAGGTGAGGTAGATCACCGGAAGAAGCCTGAACTCCCTGCTGGTGATGATGTATTTGGTATGGTCAAGGACATAGAAGTAATCTTTGGAAAGGGTCCCGGCGGTCAATCAGTTCCGAACGACGTCGCTACAGGACACGCACCCATGTGGAAGAAGAAATCTATATTTCGGGAGCTGCCATATTGGAAAGTCCTGCGTGTCCGCTCTTCAATCGATGTGATGCACGTGACGAATAATCTCTGCGTGAACCTGCTAGGATTCCTAGGCGTGTATGGGAAGACAAAAGATACACCTGAAGCACGGGAGGACCAAAAAATTATGAAAGACCCAAAGAACATGCATACACATAACAAGACGGATAAAGGGCGTCACTTAAGTCGTGCCAGCTATGATCTTACCAAAGCAGAGAAGGAAATCTTTTGTGAAGTCCTTTACAGTATCAAGGTGCCATCGGGATTCTCATCTAATATAAAGGGGATAATAAATATGGCAGAGAAAAAGTTCCAAAACCTAAAGTCTCATGACTGTCACGCGATTATGACGCAATTTCTTCCGATTGCATTGAGGGGGCTTCTACCGGAAATTGTTTGAGTACCCACTGTGAAGCTGTGTTCATTCCTCGATGCAATATCTCAGAAGGTAATCAATCCAGATATTCTGCCAAGGTTACAGAAGGATGTGGTACAATGTCTTGTTAGTTTTGAATTGGTGTTCCCACCATCCTTCTTCAATATTATGACGCATCTCCTGGTTCATCTAGTGGAAGAGATTGCCATTCTCGGTCCGGTATTTCTGCACAATATGTTCCCCTTTGAGAGGTTCATGGGAGTCTTAAAGAAATATGTTCATAACCGTGCTAGACCAGAAGGAAGCATCTCCAAGGGATATGGAACAGAGGAGGTCATTGAGTTTCGTGTTGACTTTATTCCTGACCTTAAGCCGATTGGTGTTTCTGACTCGCGGCATGAGGGAAGACTAAGTGGAAAAGGCACGCTGGGAAAGAAAGCAATGATATGTAGGGATGGGGATTCTTTCACTAAAGCACACTACACAGTTCTACATAATTCCACCTTGGCAGCTCCGTATATCGAGGAACGCAAGAATATTGTACGCTCCAAAAACCCGGGGAAGCCTAAATCATGGATTGCAGATGAACACATGAAGTCTTTTGGTGGTTGGATGCGGACACATCTCTTGAATGACACCACTGTTGGAGATCAGCTATACTTGTTGGTCGCGTCACCATCTTCTACTGTATTGAATTTCCAAGGGTACGAAATAAATGGGAATACATTCTACACGATCGCCCAAGATAAAAAGAGCACCAACCAAAATAGTGGTGTCCGCTTTGATGCAATAGACGAGAATGGACAAAAGGACACATATTATGGTTACATAGAGGAGATATGGGAACTAGACTATGGAGTCTCTTTTAAGGTCCCTTTGTTTCGCTGCAAATGGGTCAACCTGAATGGGGAAGGGGTAAAGATAGACCAGTTGTACGGAATGACAACAGTGGATCAACAATCTTGGTTATAGAGATGAACCATTCGTCCTAGCCAATGATGTGTCTCAGGTTTTCTATGTGAAGGACATGTCCTCCAGACCGAAAAAAAAGAAAAAATATGCAAACGAATACATCATATGATGAGCCAAAGCGTCACATAGTTCTTTCAGGGAAAAGAAACATCGTGGGAATCGAGGACAAGACAGACATGTCAGAAGATTATAATAAGTTTGATGAAATTCCGCCCTTCACAGTGAAAACTGACCCAAGCATTCCGTTAAGTAAAGAAGATGCTCCATGGTTACGTCTGAAGCGGTCATAAGGAATGACATATGACAAGAAGTTCATGCTCATATTATGTAACTCTAGTTCATGTCTTTCGCGGTTTGTGGCTTGACCGAAGGATATCTTTCGCGGTTTGTGGCCTTTAGTCCCGGTTTTGTAGTCTCAGTTTTTAATATTAATAAATGTCTTGAGTGTTA
Source organism: Avena atlantica (assembly GCA_910589765.1). Taxonomy (NCBI): domain Eukaryota; kingdom Viridiplantae; phylum Streptophyta; class Magnoliopsida; order Poales; family Poaceae; genus Avena; species Avena atlantica. Next base: position 47,546,717 of record OU342739.1, read on the forward strand.
GTCCCGTTTTGTGGCTGGACCGGGAGTGCCTCTATGACCAGTTTCTTGGAGATGCCGGAGGACTGGGATCCAGCGGCATCTCCCTGAAACTGGTCGTAGTGGTGTCCCTGCTCTCGAAAACCATCTTGCAGCTTGTAACTTCTCTAACTAGATCAATACGCCTCGGAGCTAACTAATTTCACATATTAGGGAGTGCCTCTATGACCAGTTTCTCGGAGATGCCGGAGGACTGGGCTCCGTCGGCATCTCCCTGAAACTGGCCGCAGTGGTGTCCCTGCTCTCGAAAACCATCTTGCAGCTTGTAACTTCACTAACTAGATCAATACGCCTCGGAGCTAACTAATTTCACATATTAGGGAGTGCCTCTATGACCAGTTTCTCGGAGATGCCGGAGGACTGGGCTCCGTCGGCATCTCCCTGAAACTGGCCGTAGTGGTGTCCCTGCTCTCTAAAACCATCTTGGAGATGCCTCAAACTGGCTGGAGGACTGGACTCACAAGGATGCCTATTTATAGTACAAGCAGCTCGGCATAATGTCGACACTCACGACATAATGTCGACACTCACGACATAATGTCGACACTCACGACATAATGTCGACACTCACCCCTATTATTAGTGCTGACTCATCTTTAGTCCCGGTTGGTGTCTCCAACCGGGACTAAAGGTTCATCTTTAGTCCCGGTTGGTGACACCATCCGGGACAAGGTACAAGCCGCACGACATAATGTCGACACTCACCCCTATTATTAGTGTTGCCTGGCCCACTCTGCCGCAATCCCTTCAGTCGCGGTTGGTTTCTCCAACCGGGACTAAAGATGAACCCTCTCTTTATATAGGCATTTCCCTCTATTTATTAGGTAACACTCAAGACATTTATTAATATTAAAAACCGGGACAAACCGGGACTAGATAACACTCAGGACTATAGCCGCCGCCTTTAGTCATAATCATGCCTAGTCCTATAGTACGCAGCTTCAGGGTCTTCATCATCGTCGTCATCATCATCGTCATCGTCACCTGTCACTCCGGGGATCCTCAGCCCATCCATGGCATATACCAGGGGCCATTCCAGCCTCGGATTCACGGCGGGCGGGAGAGGGGTCTCCTGGAAGACGATGCCGCTACCACCGGGACAGTGTGGGGCCTGTGGCGGGTGGACTCGTGGGCTCCGTAGGCAAGGATGGTCTCCCCCGGCGATGTAGCGCATCACTCCGATGATAGTACGGTTCGCCCACCATAGACGACGGCCGGCTTCGTTGTGGTTCACCGGTGGCGGGCCATCACCCTCGTACCTGGCGCGCTACCTTTCCCGCCTATTAGCGAAGAAGGCATTCCAGGTGTCGTAGTTGTCGGGATCCCACTGGGGATCCATCCGCTGCTCCGGCGTGAGCTCGTGGTATAAGTGGTTTGTGATGGCCGCCTGGCGTGCGGAACCTTGAGGGACAGGAGGGACAGGAACCCCTCCAGCGCTCAGCATCCAGCCGGCGGGCGGCCGGTAGCCCGGCGGACAAGGGTAGTTGGAGGCGCACAGCGCCTCGGTCTCCTCGAGGGTCAGAATGGCCCAGTAGGCGTTGTCCATTGTTCTAAGAGAGGAAGGTGTGGATGTGTGGATAGCCATGGCACGATCACCCTAAAAATAGAGGGAAAGGGCGGGCAAACTTGGCGTGAAGCTTTGGGAAATGGCGGGAAATATCTTTAGTCCCGGTTAGTGACTACATCCGGGACTAAAAGCTCTAGTAGAAAGGAAAGGGCGGGAAAACTTGGCGGGAAGAAGTGGGAAATGGCGGAAAATATTTTTAGTCCCGGTTTGTGACTACATCCGGGACTAAATGTCTGCCGAATCGGCAGGAAGTTATGTGCTGAATCACGACATAGTTTGTGATATTGTGTTGAATCATTTTTAGACTCGCAATATGTGGTTTCTTCAGAGACCAATGCAAGTTCTAACAATGCTCGTCCCCTATCTTCATGCACACCGGTTCGACCATAGTTAGAAATTCAGATAATTCAAAACGGGCATAATAAATTCAAAAAAAATCCGAACAATGAAAATCCTTCGCGTGGTGTCATATTTTGTTACATAGTTGAAAGGAAAAATACCAGACTTGGTATATTGATCATGTTTCGAAAAAACCTTCACAAAATGACCTATCATGTTCGAGGTTTCATGGCTTTCGGTCCAAATGACCGATGTTATGTGCTGAATCACGGCATAGTTTGTGATGTTGTTCCCATATTATGCATGTGTGTGGGCATTGGTATGGAGAACAATGTTGAAGGAGGAAGTTTTCCTTTCTGTCGCACGGAAAAGCCCTTCTACATTTTCCGAGCGCAAAAACGGGTCGTTTTGTGAAGTAACCACCAAAATGCCGTTTCAGAATGCTACCGTCCCATTTTCCTTAAATACTAGACCACCTTACATGGACTATCTCCCAACCGGTACATCTCAAACCTTTTCGTCCATCCCGGGTAAAAAGGACAAATGTTTGCCGAATCGGTAGGAAGTGGGTCCGGTTTGTACTACAGGTACATGATCTATCGCCCGTGATTTTTTGAAAAAACCATTTTTAGACTCGCAATATGTGGTTTCTTTAGAGATCCAATGCAAGTTCTAACGATGCTCGTCCCCTATCTTCATGCACACTAGTTCGACCATAGTTAGAAATTCAGATAATTCAAAACGGGCATAATAAATTCAAAAAAATCCGAACAATGAAAATCCTTCGCGTGGTGTCATATTTTGTTACATAGTTGAAAGGAAAAATACCAGACTTGGTATATTGATCATATTTCGAAAAAACCTTCACAAAATGACCTATCATGTTCGAGGTTTCATGGCTTTCGGTCCAAATGACCGATGTTATGTGCTGAATCACGGCATAGTTTGTGATGTTGTGCCCATATTATGCATGTGTGTGGACATTGGTATGGAGCACAATGTTGCAGGAGGAAGTCTTCCTTTTTGTCGCACGGAAAAGCCCTTTTCCATTTTCCGAGCGTAAAAAACGGGTCGTTTTGTGAAGTAACCACCAAAATGCCGTTTCAGAATGCTACCGTCCCATTTTCCTAAAATACTAGACCACCTTACATGGACTATCTCCCAACCGGTACATCTCAAAACTTTTCGTCCATCCCGGGTAAAAATGACAAATGTCTGCCGAATCGGTAGGAAGTGGGTCCGGTTTGTACTACAGGTACATGATTTATCGCCCGTGAATTTTTGAAAAAATCATTTTTAGACTCGCAATATGTGGTTTCTTCAGAGATCCAATGCAAGTTCTAATGATGCTCGTCCCCTATCTTCATGCACACCGGTTCGACCATAGTTAGAAATTCAGATAATTCAAAACGGGCATAATAAATTCAAAAAAAAATCCGAACAATGAAAATCCTTCGCATGGTGTCATATTTTGTTACATAGTTGAAAGGAAAAATACCAGACTTGGTATATTGATCATGTTTCGAAAAAACCTTCACAAAATGACCTATCATGTTCGAGGTTTCATGGCTTTCGGTCCAAATGACCGATGTTATGTGCTGAATCACGGCATAGTTTGTGATGTTGTGCCCATATTATGCATGTGTGTGGACATTGGTATGGAGAACAATGTTGCAGGAGAAAGTTTTCCTTTTTGTCGCACGGAAAAGCCCTTTTTCCATTTTCCAACACTCACCCCTATTATTAGTGTTGACTCGTGTTTTGTCCCGGTTGGTGTCTCCAACCGGGACTAAAGGTTCATCTTTAGTCCCGGTTGGTGACACCATCCGGGACAAGGTACACGCCGCACGACAAAATGTCGACATAAAAATAGAAAATGGTTTTGGATTATTTATTCAAATCCATACACTTTTTATGTTTAAAGTTTTTCTAAATTCCAAATTGATATTAAAAAAATATAAGTTAATTCATTTTTAATTGTAAATGGTTCATATTTTAAATGGTTACATTAATTATTTTTTAAAACAGAAAATGTTTTTGAATTATTTATTTAAATCCAAACACTTTTTATGTTTAAAGTTTTTCTAAATTCCAAATTAATATTCAAAAATATAAGTTAATTCATTTTAAAAGGTTACATTAATTATTTTTTAAAAGTAGAAAATGGTTTTGGATTATTTATTCAAATCCATACACATCTTATGTATAAAGTTTTTCTAAATTCCAAATTGATATTAAAAAAAATAAGTTAATTCATTTTTAATTGTAAATGGTTCATATTTTAAATGGTTACATTAATTATTTTTTAAAACAGAAAATGGTTTTGAATTATTTATTCAAATCCAAACACTTTTTATGTTTAAAGTTTTTCTAAATTCCAAATTAATATTTAAAAATATAAGTTAATTCATTTTAAAAGGTTACATTAATTATTTTTTAAAAATAGAAAATGGTTTTGGTTTATTTATTCAAATCCATACACTTCTTATGTTTAAAGTTTTTCTAAATTCCAAATTGATATTAAAAAAATATAAGTTAATTCATTTTTAATTGTAAATGGTTCATATTTTAAATGGTTACATTAATTATTTTTTAAAACAGAAAATGGTTTTGAATTATTTATTCAAATCCAAACACTTTTTATGTTTAAAGTTTTTCTAAATTCCAAATTAATTATCATTTAAAAAACAATACAAATTTAAACCCCAAAATAAAAAATAAGGCGGGAACAGAGAGAAAATACCTGAAATTTTTTGAAAACAGGGGAATATGTCCCGGTTGGAGCCACCAACCGGGACTAAAGACCCTTGCGCGCCAACCGTTGGTCTGCTGAAAACATTGGAGTATACGTCCCGGTTGGTGGCTCCAACCGGGACGTATGGCCCTATAGTCCCGGTTGGAGCCACCAACCGGGACTAAAGGCCCTTTGGTTATAACAGCGCGCGCCTCCTCTTCTTCTTCCCTTCCCCACTCACTTCTCTGCTTCACCGACGCGCGCACAACCGCCCCCGATGCTGGCAGGCTGCCCGAGCTCTCTGCCCCCGACGCCGTCAGGCTGCCCGAGCCCGCGCGTTCCATCCGTCAGCACCGCCGCCTCCGTCCGTGCGCGCACCAGTCGTCGCCCACGACTCCGTCTTCCTCGACCCCGACCGTGCTCGCCGGCGTCGATTCACTCAACCTCGACCTCCCGCGCTCTCTCTGACCAACCTCACGCGCTCAGGGTGAGAAAGCGAACCTTCTGGATGCCTCCTTCCTTACCCTCTCGCTGTAGTTCATGCCTGCGCCGTTAGATCTCGTTCGCCATCGTCGGCCGTCGTTGTACCACCTGCTCCGGCAACCAACAGAGGGCGGCGCCGCCAATTTTGAGTCTGCCTGGATGCGCTGATTCCAGCACGCCAAGTCCCGCAGCCCCGCTTGCTCTCCTCCGCTGCCTACCATCACCGTCTGACGTGTCTCGGGCGAGCCCAACGTGGCGTCTAGGTGGCATCCGCGTGGCCCTGGTCCCACCAGTCAGCCTCTAGGGCTAGCTCCTTCTCTAGTGACAGATGACCCTGTTTCCCCTTTTCTTGCGTGACAGGTGGCCCTGGTCCCACCAGTCAGCCACTATGGCTAGTTGTTACAGGTGATTCCGGAGTTCCTTGAGTTAGGGTTTGCGCCTCTCGGAACCCCGATTAACTTGTCGAGCATGCTTTAGGGCTACATTCCAATGCACATTAACTTGTCATATCATCATCATTGCTTGAGCATTGCATCGATGCCATTTGTTGATTGTTTCCCTTTCTTTCCGGTGATTTGGTTCTTCTCGGTAGAATACGATATCGAGATCGAGATCGAAGACCGAGATCAAGACCATAGAAGATCGACGAACTATACTTGACCAACTATAATCAAGTCAAGTATTTTGTTAGTATCTAGTGTTACCTATCTGCTGGATAGTTTCCCTTTTGTAGCCTTATACTCATGTTCCCCTCTCGTATGCATCCGAGGTTTCTCCGAACTAGGTTTTACACCCCTCGGAACTCCGGAATATTGATTTTAGTTGATTTTAGCTAGTTACCTATCTACTACACGGTTTCCTTTTTGTAGCTAGGTTTAGGGTTTAGGGTTTCTCTTCATTTTTATTATTGTGTATGTATATATTAGGGTTTCTCTGAATTAGGGTTTATATCTCTCAACACCGTACTTAACTTTCTCCTTTTGCCGCTTTGACTTATTCGTTTTTCCACCTATGTAGAAAATATGGACCCACACGTTAGAGACGAAGAAAAGGAAGAGTTGATCCAAGGTGTGATCCGTGGGGAAGATAATTTAGACGTATCAACGTTTCTGAACAACTCCGGTGAGGGTGATCCTCTTTTTACCGGAATAGACAACTTGTTTGAGGTTGAAGGTGTTGCCTTCCGCGAGGGAGAAGGCGATGCCTTGTGTAATCGAGAAGATGACCGCTCCGGCTAGGTGCATGTAATATAATTAATTCATTAATTAATCATCTGCTATCTATATAGAAATAGTAACGACGATCTTTCTTCTTTTAGCCCTCCGGATCGAAGGAATCTACGGAAAAGAGCAGACGAGGCCCAACCAAAAAGTTGCAAGACCATGAGAGGTTCAGGATCGAAGATGTCGGTGAAGACGGCAAGCCGACGGCTCCCGAAGTTGTCGCAAACAAATTTGTGGCATAATGCGGAGTAATCGTTAGGGACTTAATCCCGATCACCATTAGAAATTGGAATAGGCCTGTTAATGCGGATGAAGAGGGAACATGTTTATTTGTCCCTAACCACGCGAAAGATTTACTGTGGAAGAGGCTCATGGTTAATGTCAAACTACCGAAGATAGAGCTGGATCCAAATGCGGAGGATCCAGTTGAGGACGCTTTACAACATGGGAGAGCCATGGAGGCTAAGGTCAGGGAGTGGGCTTTGAAGAAGATGGCCCAGTGTTTCACCAACTGGAAGAAAATATTGCACCTTGACTATGTCGTGAAAGAGAAGACTCCCGATTTCAAGAATATTCAGTTTGAGAAGATAAAACCATTCTGGGTTGAGTTTGTGGAATACAAGACATCAGAAAAAGCTAAGAAAATGTCTGCAACGAATAAGCTGAATGCTGCTAACAAGAAGTATCACCATACTATGGGGCAAGGTGGCTATAGGGCTGGCATTCCTAAGTGGGAGAAACTTGAGAATGAACTGCGTGATAAAAAGATCACCCCAGAGACTGATGATTGGGTGGAACGTGCAAGGAATTGGTTTTACGAGCATGGGGGCACATTGGACTCGGAAGGGAGGTGTATATATAACATACGACATAAATAAGACCCCTTGCCAATCGAGAGGATCAGAAAAGCAGTACATGCTGTTAAAGATGGGGACTTCATTCCCGATAGAGAGAATGATGAGCTCACACTCGCCCTTGGAAATAAGGAACATGATGGACGAACACGAGGCACAAGAGGCTCCCAACCATGGAGGACTGGGTTTCCAGAAGAGAGGAAGAAATATCCTGATAGAAGCCGTTAGAGGAGAAAGGACAGGGTGGAAGTTGAAGAAGATAGTCAGAAAGAGCGAATGCGTTTAATTGAAGAACGATTAAAGCAACAACAAGATGAAATTAACGCACTTACAGAGAAAAGTACTACCGGCCCATCTCAGCAGCAAACTGCATTCGATGCTACTGGCCTATCGAATAATCGAAAAAGCAGTGTGGCTTCCACCGAGGTCCCGGGTGATGACAATGGCGATGACGATGATGCACCGACGATGGCTCCTGTTGGCTATCACAGAGATGACACACTGCGAGCTACATGTCAAAGTTGTGAACATATCAATGAAGGTGGCGGTCGGCTATGCCTTACCAATTGGACCCACACCAACTTACGATTGTCGTCCGGTTCCAGAGGGCTACACTGTTGTCGGCGTGGATGAAATCATGCCCACCCTTGAAGTTTTGGATCTTCACTACCCTGCAGGTGAAGGGGATGTGACTGTGCTGGGAGACGCAAAAAACGTCACCATTCTATGGCCGAAGGAATGTATCGTGCTTCGAAATCACACGCCAAGGCCATCTTTGCCGCCGCCTCACCCATCTCCAGTGAGGTCATCGCCGCCGCGGCAGCCGTCTTCGTCGCCTCACCCGGCTCCGTCGCCTCACCAATCTCCGGCGCAACCATCGCCGCGGGAGCCATCGTCGGCGCCTAAGGGTCAAAAGCGTAAGCGTACCGCTACTGTGCCATGTGGTAAGCGATCGGCGAAACGTAAACAAGAGCCTCTTCCAAAAGTACCAAAGGTTCCTCCTAAGAGAGCTTATGACTGTACTGAAGAGGAGACTGCGGCGATCGTTGATGCGGAAACGACAGCGTTTTTCGCTAGGCTGAGGCAGCCGAAAGAGCCAGTGTTCCCCAGCACCAAAGAAGAAAAAGCCAAAGTGTTGAAAATTATAAAGACTTTTCATCAACCCGAGCCAAAGCTGTCATCAGACTATGAGCGTTCTATTCTCAAGTCACATGCGGCACAAAAAGCCTCGAAGAGCAGTACTGATGCAAGCGAGAAATCTGTTGCCCAGCTCGGAGAACAAGCAAAACAGACTTGCGCCCCTCTCAAGGTGATTTCCCAAACCAATGTGGGGTCGAGCAAATATGGGGCCGAAGAGCAGTATGATCCAGAGGTAGTTGCACAATACGGAGAAGCTGCCGCTGCTCAAGGTATGAGTATTGCCCAGTACTTATCCCAGTTAGAGTTCTTCCCCGTGAGTGAAGTAGCATACAAATACCAGTACGACAAACCTCTCGTCAAACCTGAGGACGAAGATTGCATAACTAGTACATGCATGCCACAAGGGCCGGGGCTAACTGGATAGTGCTGAGGGTTACAAAAAAGCATCATGGGAAAGAAAAGGATGACATGATATCCATTGAATTTGATGAACTATTTCAATTATTCAATCAAGACGCCTTGGACAAATCGATCATTAGGGCCTATTGTCTGTAAGTACTAATTTTGTAATTAATTTAGTCTCCAGCTATATTATTTTGTTTATTGCATGTATATAATCATACTGTAATATGCAGAATGAAGATTCTCGAATGCAGCAGACAAATCTATGACATTGGCTTCATTGACCCATTTTGGGTTCATGAAGCTAATCTCAAAATAAGCCCCCAGGATACGGAGGATAATATAGTACACGCGTTAAGGTTTCAAGAAACCAAAAGGAAAATACTATTTCCTTACAACTTCGAGTGAGTGTTATTGTCTTGTATAGACTTTATATTTCGCTTACTCGATGTTAAGTATATAATTGATTAGTTATGCATTTGCAGCTTCCACTATATTCTGTTAATCATTCAACTTGACAAAGGGCGTGTACTAGTCATGGACTCGAAACATAAACCCCTTGAGACGTGGAAGGACATGCAGATACTTCTCCAGCGGTAATTCTAATCATTACGACACTATATCAGCAACGTTCGTGAATTTTATGATATCAAGTACTTAATAACTTATTTTATTCGTTTTCTACGCCGGGCAGCGCTTGGAAACGGTTCACCAACAAGGCTAGGGGTGTTTGGAAAGAGGAGCTTACATTTCAACCACTAGATGTAAGCACCACTAGATATATCCGCGCATCTCTTTGATTCTAGTTTTGATATAGTTATTATCATGCTTGATTATTATTTTTATTGAACTCTGTTCTCGTAAAGTGCCTAACGCAGGGACCAGGTAACAATCTATGTGGATACTATGTTTGCGAGTTCATCCGGCAGACGTGCGATGAGAAGGGCAGAAATTTAGAGCAACTCCACGTACGTAAACAATTTCTGTAGTTTTTAATTACAATCAAATTGTGTTTAGTTTCATTCATATAGGCTGACTCCTTTTTTAAATCATATTCTGCCAAAGGATCGCGTACGAGCAATTCAGGAGGAGTTGGCGGGATTCTTGGATGCAAACAACCTAAATGAATTCTGTGCCGCGGCACAGAAAGTGGCGAAAATGCTGTCGCGGCAACAAAATGTGCCAAAATGAATTCTCTGCCGCGGCAGAGAAATGGGCCAAATCTCTGCCGCGGCAGAAGGTTATTAGTCCCGGTTCTTGTCACGAACCGGGACTAATGCTCCACCACCCCCTCGCCTTCTGCCGCTGCCACGTGTGCACCCTTTAGACCCGGTTGGTGGGGCAACCGGGACTAAAGGTTAGGGCTTTAGTCCCGATTTCCCCGTCCTGGTTGGGCAACCGGGACTAAAGCCCCGTACCAACCGGGACCTATAGCCCCTTTTCCACCAGTGTAGGGTTTCGTCAGAAGAGGAGCGCCCGAGGGTCAGGATGCCATGGGAACATGCGTGTGGCCCTAGAATACATGCACAAGGGTGGTGGAATGCCCCTAGGTGGAAAACCTAGCTCCTGGGTGTGACCGTCCATGTTGCATGCAATAACACTTAGAGAAGTGTGCTGGACATGTAGGAGGAGACTCCCGCCGTGGGTCAAACGCGGGTAAACCGGTGGAACCTTGGGCCTATCATTTGTTTTCCATGTAGATATGAATTAAACAAAGCTAAACCACCAAGAGAGTGCATTGTTCAACCCTCATACGGAGAATGCTATGGTGGTAGACCCGCGGGGCCCTCGGATTGGGGTTTCGTCGGAAAAAGAGTGCCCGAGGGCCAGGATGCCACGGGAACATGCGTGTGGCACTAGAATACATGCACAAGGGTGGTGGAATGCCCCTAGATGGAAAACCTATCTCCTGGGTGTGACCGTCCATGTTGCATGCGATAACACTTAGAGAAGTGTGCTGGACATGTAGGAGGAGACTCCCGCCGCGGGTCAAACGCGGGTAAACCGGTGGAACCTTGGGCCTATCCTTGGTTTTCCATGTAGATATGACATAAACAAACCTAAACCACCAAGAGAGTGCATTTTTTCAACCCTCGTACGGAGAATGCTACGGGGGTAGACCCGCAGGGCCCTCGGATTAGGGTTTCTCGGAAAAGGAGCGCCCGAGGGTCGGGATGCCACAAGACCATGCGTGTGGCCCTAGAATACATGCACAAGGGTGGTGGAATGCCCCTAGATGGAAAACCTAGATCCCGGCTGTGACCGTCCAAGTTGCATGTGATAACACTTAGAGAAGTGTGCTGGACATGTAAGAGGAGACTCCCGCCGCGGGTCAAACGCGGGTAAACCGGTGGAACCTTGGGCCTATCCTTGGTTTTCCATGTAGATACGACCTAAACAAACCTAAACCACCAAGATAGTGCATTGTTCAACCCTCGTACGAATAATGCTACGGGGGTAGACCCGCGGGGCCCTCGGATTAGGGTTTCGTCGGAAAAGGAGCGCCCGAGCGCTGGGATGCCACGGGAACATGCGTTTGGCCCTAGAATACATGCACAAGGGCTGAGTTGATGTAGGAGCACTTCATTGGGAACCCCAAGAGCAAGGTGTGAAGCAGCACAACAGCAAGTTTTAACTCAGTAAGAAACCGAGGTTATCGAACCAGTAGGAGGAAGGAAACGTCACACAGGTGTTGCAAGCAACGTGGAGACCTGCACAACACAAACTGAAGACTTTTCCCCAACGAATCAGTGAGGTTGTCAAGCTCACCGGTTTGCTGTAACAAAGGATTGAACGTATGGTGTCGAAGGTAATGGTGGTTTGCATCAATTAAACAAGTAACAGTGGAAGATGTATCAATGATAAAGATTGGTCCGGGGTCCATAGTTCACTAGAGGTGCTCTCCTGATAAACAACATGGCATGAAGGGTAAACAAATTACAGCAGGGCAACTAACAGGAACTGAGCAAGGCATAACAATGCAATTACTAGTCAGAAAGATCCTATGAGATTCGATTGGGCAATACAACAAGATACATAGACCGCCATCCAACTGCATCTATGACTAGAAGTCCACCTTCAGGTTATCATCCGAACCCCCTCCATTATTAAGTTGCAAGCAACAGACAACTGCTTGAAGCAAAGTGTGTAAGGTAAAGAGTCCACATGTTCCATGAACAAGAGACCATTGTTTTCTCCCTAGTAGCAATAGCACATCTACAACCGAAGAGATTATTGTCACTTCCCATGGAAACTAGAGGCATGAACCCACTATCGAGCATAAATACCCCCTCTTGGAGTCACTAGCAACTACTTAGCCAAGATAGCTACTAAAAATGGAGAGCATGCAAGATCACAAACAACACAAACATGATAGAATCATAAAGACAAAACCATTAATCAAACCAACATAATAATCTCAATATCCATCGGATCCCCGCAAACACAACATGCATGATTACAAATAGATTAGATCTTGATCATGAACAGAGCTCACAAGATCTATACATGAAAGCACAAGGAGGAGATACAACCGTCTAGCTACTACATGGACCCATAGTCCAAGGTGGAACTACTCACGCATCATACCGGAGAGAAGGCCTCCGATATGATCTCCCCTTCAGCAGGGTGCCGGGAAGAACTTCAGATCCCCACAGATCTTGGGACGATTGTGGTGGCGGCTACAGAAGGTTTCGTGGATATTTGATCGGGTACTTAGGGTTTCTGCATCGGGATCTTCTTATAGGTGAAGGGGGATGCTGAGGCAGTGGCCAGGGGCCCCCCACCCTGCCTAGGCGCTGGGCAGGGCCCACCCGCGCCTAGGGGGGTCTGGTCACCCTGGCACGCCTCTCCGTCTCCCCTCTGGACTTCTTGTTCCTAATGGAAAATTATTGACTTTAACGTTTGTCCCGTCCAATTCCGAGAATATTTCTTTACTAACTTTTCTGGAACCAAAAATAGCAGAAAACAGGCAACTGGCACTGTGGCAACTTCTTAATAGGTTAGTACCAGAAAACATGTAAAAAGTACCTCAAAGTGTAGACAAAGCAAAGCAAAGTAGATACTAAACAAGCATGGAGCATCAAAAATTATAGATACGTTTTCGACGTATCAAGCATCCCCAAGCTTAACTCCTGCTCGTCCTCGAGTAGGTAAGTGATAAAAATAATAATTTTTGAGGCGACATGCACCCTCACAATAAAGATCCAACCATTTGAAAGCATTGAAAGCTAGGATCAAAGAACTCGAAACATGTGCATGAAAGATGGAGTTCTAACAATAGGACATAGTAACTATGCATGCAACATGACAAGCTACAAACAAATATCATGAATAACATGCATTGAAAAACGTTCATACAGAAAACATATTATAGTGGCAATCAACTTGTACCTCATAAAGTAGAAAATAGAAGCATAGGACACCTTCAAAGTTCACAAGGGTGACTAGAAACAAATAGCACAAGAACAAGTAATATCACAATATGCATCAATCAATAAGCTTTGGAACAGTGCACAAAGAATGAAAACTATGCTCTCTTAATGGTTCCTAAAGGTAGAAGGTGGAGACTCAATAATGGTGGAAGAAAGACCTTTTATAAAGGAAGCAGGGATTTCAAGTTTCAAAAAGAGCTTCCAAAAATTATGGTACTTGTTATCTTTCAGCCCTTATTGCCCCTATCATAAGCATCTTGAAGTGATTAAGGTTAAAGTGAATAAAGATGGAGTATATGCTTGACAAAGTATAAGTTGGCAATCTCAAGTCCCTTGAATACGAGGGCCACACCTCATGCTACTCAACTTTAGTCACATGTAAGTTCTTCTCATTGTAAGTATTTGCATATCATTGAGAACCGCCAACGGGTTACCCCTTGCACATGGTACAGGAGCTATCACATAACCAAAATAACAAGGCAAGCAGACAATGAGCATCTCATCAATCTTCTCTCTTTCCTCTTTTCTCAATGTATCTCTTTTTTATAAGAAGAATGCTTCATAGATGTCACTATGGTGATGCTGCAAGTTTCCACCGTGATTAGGCATGGCTTAGGCTAGCAGCCCGGGCGTTTCTCTAACACAGGATACAAACTCCATGGACTTCTAAGTTCCCTCTTTATTTCACAACGGTCACATCCATAGGCAAAAGAGCATGATCTCAACTGAGTACAAGTACAAGTGCAATGTTGAAAACGTTCCTCGTGACAGCACGGTTCTGCTAATTCCAATGTATAAGTGTAAGATTATACAATATAGATGACAAAATGGTTCAAGTTTATTAGGGGCAAATAATATAAAGTGTGCCATCAATTTTGTGAGGGCTTTAATCACTAAGTTTTCACATAACAAAATAGTTTTTAATTGGAAGATAGCTGAAAACAAGAATATACTTGGAATGGTGTAACACACCATGCATAGGAGTTTATAGTGGACACTTTGGAATAACTTGGTTTCTTGGGAGTTGGAAGCATGAATAGATCTTACTCACACAAGTGGAGGCTAGCAAAAGACTGGGAGCAACCAACTAAGAGAGCAATAATGGCCATAATCATGCAAAGCAACAAAACATTACTAATCAAAGCAAAGAGTGGTACTATAAGTCATGGACTAAATGATCATAGAGGCTAATGGTGACTTGTGAGAGACATAACATGGTGTGAGCATGTGCCAAGTCAACCCAAGCAAAGCATCAAAGGAGAGTACCATAATACTATGCTTTTGCATGCTAAAACAACACATAATTTTTTTTTCAAGGCACACTAAGAAATTCCAATTGTTTGGAACAATACATGCTACAGCAATAATCACTAAGCATAAGGTCAAAACAATACCTAGCATGTCATGCTAAAGTCTAAGTCACAGTCAATGCAAGCTCCTCTTGCACTTCCAAGCAAGAACTTACTACTCCTTTCAAACACCAAGCAACTTATTTGGAAAATAACACAGTGAGAACGTGGGTCCAAACTACTTTATTCAAGCAAACTAAACAACCTAAGCAAAGAAAACAAACTCTAAGACGCTCCAAGAACAACACAACTGTGCATGAAACAATAAAAACAAAGTGTCTAGACAGACTTGAGCTTTTTATTGATGAAGAAGGGGATGCCTTGGGCATCCGCAAGCTTTGACGCTTGTCCCTCTTGTATATTTCTTGGGGTGACACCGGGGTGGCATCCCCAAGCTTGAGCTTTTGTCCATTCTTCATCTCATTGCATCATTCTCTTTCTACACCTGAAATTTTTTCTTCATACAAAAGTTAACACAATCTTCATTAGCAACATTAGTGTATCCAAAAGATATTAGACCTCTGGAAAATCTTTGGAACAACAAGTCTTTTCACTAAAAACACAATATACTGTAGTAACTCCTTAAAAAATCTCAATTAACCTAAAGATAACTCAAAAAGGAATCAATAAGAAGCAAATGCAAATAATGGCAGAAATCTGTCAAAACAGACCAGCAGGTATAAACCAATTTTTTAGAACATCTCCTGTTGCTCAAATCAAAAGGTGTTGAACTAACTAAATTTATATAACATCTGGGGGATTTAATCGTAAATTTTGAGCTCAAACCGAGTTACATAGACTTCTCACGAAATATTACTTCCCAAATATTACTTCCCTCTCATTAGAGGTCATTACTGAAGTAATAACTTCCAAGCCTCAAGTAAACTCTTGGGTTATCTCCCAACAAGTACTTTTCTTTAACGCCTTTAAGTTAGGCACAAGAAGCAAGAAGAATCTAGTACTTTCAAATGAAGAAGCTTTAACATCAAACCTTTCTTTCAAAGGAGGATCAAAAAGAAACTTCTATATCCTCATAGGGAAGTGTTAAATACCTTTCTTTAATGGAAATGATATTTAATGGTGCCTTCTTTCATATCAATGATGGCACCAACTGTTCTAAAAAAGGTCTTCCCAAAGTAATAGGACAAGAAGCATTGTATTCAACATCCAAAACATAGAAATCCACAGGGACATAAACATTGTTAACCATAATGAGAACACCATTAATACTCCCCATGAGTTTCTTCTTAGCATTATCATTGAGTGGGACATCCAAGTAACAATCTTCCAATGGTGGCAAATCAAGCATTTCATAAATCTTCCTAGGCATAATAGAGACACTAGACCCAAGATCACATGAAGCTTTGAGATCAAAGTCATTCAATTGTATATTAATAATGGGTTCCCAACTATCTTCTACTTTCCTAGGAATATAAGCTTTGTGTTTTAGGTTCTCTTCCTTAATCTTAACAAGAGCATTTGTAATGTGTTTGGTGAAAGCCACATGCATATCACTAGCATCAGGACTTCTAGCAAGCTTTTGTAGGAACATAATCACTTCAGAAATATTGCAACCATCAATATCAAAATCAAACTTAGCATCACTAGTAGTAGGATCAATAGGCTTAGGTATAGTAGGAGGAGGAACAGGGACTACTTGTGGTTTAGTGGTGATAGTGCACACAATATTGTTTCTATTAATTTCAGCTTCCCTTTCCCACTTAGCATGAAGTTGAGCTAACAGCCTAACATTTTCATCAATAGTAACTTGTATGGCATGAGCAGTAGCAAAGGTATTTTCCATAGTTTCAGGTTTAGCAGCCATTTTATTAATGAAGGAAGACTGAGCTTAAGACAAGGAGGATATATTTTTCTCAACATTTAAAAGCTTTTCCGCTATAGCCTTATTGAAAGTGGTTTGTTTACTAATAAAGTCTTTGAGCATGACTTCAAGTTTAGAGGGGGCACTTCTAGCATTGTTGTAGGAGTTTCCATAGGAATTTCCATTATTAGGAGGATAAGGCCTATAATTGCTGTTACCACCAAAATTATTTCAATAGGCATTGTTGTTGAAATTGTTGTTTCTAATGAAGTTCACATCAACTTGCTCTTCTTGAGCAACCAAGGAGGATAAGGGACTATTAGGATCTAAAGGAGCTTTCCCATTAACAAGCATAGCCATAATAACATCAATCTTATCACTCAAAGAAGAAGTTTCTCAACAAAATTTACCTTCTTACCATGTGGAGCTCTCTCAACATGCCATTCAGAGTAGTTAACCATCATATTATCAAGGAGCCTTGTTGCAGCACCCAAAGTGAGGCCCATGAAGGTACCTCCAGCAGCGGAATCCAACAGATTTCTTGAGGAGAAGTTCAAACCTGCATAAAAAGTCTGGATAATCATCCAAGCAGTGAGTCCATGAGTGGGGAAATTCTTAACCAAAGATTTCATTCTTTCCCAAGCTGGAGCAACATGTTCACTATCAAGTTGTTTAATTTTCATAATGTCACTTCTCATAGATATAATCTTAGCAGGAGGATAGTATTTTCCAATAAAAGCATCTTTGCACCTAGTCCAAGAATCAATACTATTTTTAGGCAAAGATAGCAACCATTCTTTAGCTTTTCCTCTCAAGGAGAAGGGAAATTTTTTGAGCTTAATAATATATCCATCTACATCCTTATACTTTTGCATCTCAAAAAGTTCAACAAAGCTATTGAGATGGGCAGCAGGATCATCAGAACCGACACCAAAAAATTGCTCTCTCATCACAAGATTTAACAAAGCAGGCTTAACTTCATAAAAGGTAGCATCAGGAGCAGGTGGAGCAATAGGGTTGCTAAGGAAATCATTGTTGTTGGTGCTAGTGAAGTCACACAACTTGGTGTTCTCAGCAGAGTTCATTTTTGAATAAAGCAAGCAAACCAAGCTAGACTAATTTTTGGGGTTTTTTTTGGAAAGAGGCAAACAAAACCAAGCAAAAGAAACAAAGAAAACTAAAAACAAAGTAAAGAGAAAGGAATTGGAGGACTCCCCTAGTGAAGACGTCCTTAGCCTCCTCGGCAACGGCGCCAGAAAAGCTTGATGCAGCGCTGAGTTGATGTAGGAGCGCTTTTTTGGGAACCCTAAGAGCAAGGTGTGAAGAAGCACAACAAAAAGTTTTCCGTCAGTAAGAAACCGAGGTTATCGAACCAGTAGGAGGAAGGAAACATCACACTGGTGTTGCAAGCAACGCGGAAACCTGCACTGATGGGGATATGCCTACCGGGGTATACCCAGCAGGACGTTTTCCGACTGGCCCAGGAACTGGCGAGTGGGCCTGCAAGACGGCGACTAGATCAAGACCTGGCGTGGATCCAAGCGACTGGAAGCTGAAGGCCCAGGAGAGTAGATAGGCCCAGTCGGACTAGGTTAACGAGTACCGAAACCTTAACTGATTCGGTTGAGATATGTAAACCCTAGGGGGAGGTGAGTCTATATAATCCTCCCTACAGGGCGTGTAGAGGCACGTTCCATCATCCACCCAAGCGACTCGCCGCCTAGCCGCCGAGCTCGCCCCATTGTATCTCTACCATAATACAATCTAGCAGGAGTAGGTCTTTATCCTTCGGGGGGGCGAACCTGGGTAAAACCCTGTGTCTCCGCCCTCATGTCGCACCGCAGATGGCTGGCCGCCCTTGCCCTTCGTTCTACTACTCGCTGCCGATTGCAGCGTCTGCTGTGGTCATTCCCACGACAGTGGCGCCCACCGTGGGGCCTGGCCGGTGTTCCGCGACGAGATCCAATCTGCCCATCAATGAGTCGGTCGCCACCGGCCGCATGATAGCAATCGACGAGATGCTCCAGATCTTGCCGAGCAGCTACGTCCTGGCGGCGCGACCCGTCACGCACAACATGATCCTGCCGGTCGGCATGATCAGCCTCTTCGTCGGCCTCACCGACATCATCGACTCGGAGGACTCGGCTCGCATCCGCGAGTCGCCGCCACGCGACCGGCTCTCCGAGAGACAGGTCCGCATGATCCATCTGTAGGGGTTCGTAGCATGGAAAACAAAAAATTTCTACCGCATGCACACAAACAAGCCAAGATCTATCTACTAGATTGTAGCAACGAGTCGATAGAGGAACTCACCCTCGAAGATTCCAAAGCGGTTAACGAGAGAAGATTCTCGTGGGTGACGTAGTCGTACACTTGCCGATCTCAAGATCGCATAGACGATCCTTCCGGCGCTACGTTCTGGCAGCGCTTCCGCAGTCGGTCACACATTCGGTACTCGATGAATACCTTCCTCTCCCTTGTTCCTGCAGGCAGTGGAGGTTGTAGCACTCTCCTCACGATTCCGGCAGCACGATGGCGTGGTACCGGGAGTAGAGGGGAGATCTCGCAGGGCTTCGCCTTAAGCCGGAGCGAGTATGGTGGACTATGAGAGAGCCCTCGGCGATCTAGGGTTTAGACACACCGAGGAAGAGGTGCTAGGGCCGACGGCTAGGGCTTGGAGGTGCCCAAGTCGGCGTCTAGGGGAGCCCTAGGCGGCGGCATCAGGAGGTGGCGGCGGCGGGCTAGGGTTTTGGGGTAGGGAACTTGTGTGCTAGGAGGGGAGCCCTGCCCCTCCTCTTATAGGAGGTAGGCGCCGGCCAAGGGGAGGGGAATGCCTCCCCAACTCGGATCCCAAGTGGGCCCGCGGTGGAGGAGGGACTCCTCCCCAACTCGGTTTCTCACTTCCCCTCCACTTCCCAAAATAGCCGTTTGACTTTTCAAATTGGCGTTTGACTTTTCAAACTAGGATTTGATTAAACCCTTTATTTTGTTCAGCGATGACACCTAGTACATGATGCAATCATTCCAACTTGGTATGACACATTCATGTACCCTTCCCCTTCGGAGTGCCGGACATTCCGGAACCTTCTAGAACATTCCCGGTGAAACAGGACTTTCCTTATATGAATCTTATTCTCTGGACCATTCCGGATCTCCTCGTGATATCCCGGATTCCATCCGAGACTCCGAACAACATTCGGTCTCTTTCTCATCATTCCATAACTACACAACAACATCGAATCCTTAAGTGTGTCTCCCTACGGTTCGTGAATTACGCGGACATGATCGAGACACTTCTCCGATCAATAACCAATAGAGGAATCTGGAAATTCATATGGCTCCCACATATTTCTACGATTACTTTGCGATCGAATGAACCACTTTACATATGATACCAATTTCCCTTTGTCTCACGATAGTTTACTTATCCGAGGTTTTGATCGTCGGTATCTCTGCATACCTAGTTCAACCTCGTTACCGATAAGTACTCTTTTCTCGTTCCCGTGGTATGTGATCCCTTGTGAGCCAGTCACATGTTTGCAAGCTAATTGGATGACATTCCACCGAGAGGGCCCAGAGTATATCTATCCGTCATATGGATGGAAAAATCCCACTCTTGATCCATGTGCCTCAACACATACTTTCCGAACACTCAATGCCACCTTTATAGCCACCCAGTTACGGTGTGGTGTTTGATGTCATCAAAGCATCCTTCCGGTGATGGTGATTAACATGATCTCATGGTCGAAGGAATTAGGTTACTATGTATCAGAAAGCTTATAGAAAATGAACTATATTAAATGACTTGATCTTTATGCTACGCTTAACTATAGGAGTATGTCCATCACATCATTCTCCTAATGATATGACCCTGTTGTTAATAGCATCTCTATGTTCATGATCAGGAAACTATGATCATATATTAACCAACAAGCTAGTTTAACAAGAGGCTTTACTAGGGACTCTTTTATGTTTACAGATCACACAAGTATTAATGTTTCCTATTAATACAATTATAGCATGGTATGTAAACATTTATCATAAGTATGAAGATATGATAATAACCACTTTATTATTGTCTCTTGGGCATATCTCCAACAGTCTCCCACTTGCACTAGAGTCAATAATCTAGTTTCAAACTTTTGTGTATTCAACACCTATGGCTTTCCGGTGTTTTATGTACACGATTGCTAGTGGTCAACTGATCTCCGGATCTGACACTTCCAGGTCCGTGTGTAATTGCATGACTTTGCGTCTCTATGCATCACTCATTCTCTAATGAGATGGCTTTGTATAAATTTGGTCCTTTGGTGAGACCTTTAGTTCTTTGGGGTTAAAACATGTTGATAATATTGTCGTACAATATATCTTCATAGTATTATCCCGCTGTGAACTACACCTAGTTTGTTAACAAACTACTTGACACAAATGCCCTCTTTAGCTGCTATAATAGCAGTTATATACTTAGCCTTTTGTTGTAGTATCTGTCACAATGTCTTAACTTTGGAACTCATCCAAATCCATTATGGAACTTACTTTCCATTATATTGTGTCACCCTTAGTTTAGATTGAGATAAACTTAATTTGTACTTTGTGACAAAACTAGTATCAATGTAGTACTTTTACAATGAACTAACCATCTATTTGTCACTTCTACAAATAATATACTCTTAGTTCTTCCAAAAGATTATAAGAATATCCTTACTATCGTCCAATGATCATCTTATGAATCATTCTGGTATATGCTTATAACATTTAGAGCATAGGACATATCTCGATTTGTACATATCACAGTATGATTGATATAAATACTCTTTGTGATTTCATACATCAAGTATCAATCTATACTTGAATCTTTGTTTCACTTACCAAGTGTCAATACACTTGAATATATCATCAATATTGAACTCATTCAATCCTTTCTGTGTGACAAGAACCTTTCTTGTAGTTTCTATATTGAACTCATTCAATATATCATCTATGTACTTTTGGCACAACCATATTAGTGTCTATTGATGCCAAATATTTGGGTTTTGCCTAAGACTTTCATCGAGATGAAATTCTTATCTTGTGTCAATAAAAGATACATCATTTCCAATCAACAATATGTCTTCCACATAATGTATTAGAAACATGTCTTAGCGCTCCCACTTAATTTCTTGCAAATGCAAGCATCTTCATAGACTCTGATGAAATTAAACTTTTTTAACAATTTCATCATAGTGAAGATTCCAACTCCGCGATGCTCACTTCAACCATTGAAGTTTGCATATGCTTTTAGCATCCTTTGAGTTAACAAAACCCTATGGACCATGTTATGCACATGTCCTAGGTAACAATTCTATTATAAGAACTTGTTTTGTTTATTCAACTACCACATAACAAAAATTATATGTAGTGGTTGCTACATTAATCCGTCTAGACTAAATATCGCTATGAAAGATCAAATCTTGTCATAGTCAATCTTTGAACATTGTTGTGAACTCTTTCCCAACATATCGACTATTTCATAGATGTGAAACATCCATGTCTATTTCTTTATAGATCCAAACACAACTGTAGGTCTTACACTTTTCTCGAGGGTCCTTCAAGTTCAAAACTTGATTTCTCGTGTATGGAACTATCATGGATTTTATGGCTTCAAGCCATTTAACGGAGTCAGGGCCCATCATCGCTTCTTTGCATGTAGTACGTTCATTATTCTCAAATATTGATTCAACCCTCAAATCTTGGTATTTGATTGATTACTCGACCTACTTGGTTCAATAGAAACTTTGACATTCATAACCACAACCTTTGAGGCACGTGAGCCATGAGCATTGTTGCTGCCTCCGGAACACTTTTCGGCGCTGCGCAACTTTGCACATATAGCTAAGGTTCTTTTAACTTTATCAAAGTTCTATTGTCCTCCCACTTATCTTTTCACGAAAAATTCCTTCTCAAAGAAACTTGACGTTCTAAGTGACAAACACTTTTGTCTCCGATGTTATGGAGGATTACTTAACAGTTATTCGAAATAACATACAAAGACAGGTTCATCCGACTTTGGTTGCAAACATCTTTCTTATGCATAGCATACCAATGTTTAAGAAAGGACAACTTGGGTTTTATCCCAAACCATAACTTTATATGGTGTCATTTCAACGGATTATGATGGAGCTCTTTTCAGTGGAAAAACGGTAGTCTCTACAGCTTTTAATCTTTAAAATATAATGGCAGTTTTATGATTTACACCTTCGATCTTACCATGTCAAACAAGGTTTAATCACATATCTCGAACGCTCCATACTTCTTATGGTGTTTCGGGAAAAATGCAAATCCATGGAACGATTCCATAAATCTTTAGGTATTATGCTAAACTTGTAACTCAAATATCTTCTTTTATGATCTTATCATAAACTATTTATATTCTTGTTACAATGATTTTGCACTTCATCTTGAAAGTCTTTGAACTTTTCAAACGTTTCATACTTCATCCTTGTAGGGGTCCCAATCTTTAATAAGGTAGATTCCTCCTGTGTTTACAATGCTAGTCCCTGGATCAATAGCTAGCATCCACAGTTAAGATGTAATATCAAGAAACAAAGGTCATAATATAACTTTATATCCAGGAATAACATAGTTTTATTACATCTTACATAGCTCATATGGCTATTACATTACATTGCAGCGGAATAACTATAAGCATGGGGTCCTTCATCTTCAAAGTGCCACATGCAGATGTTGGTTGTAGACTTTGTAATCCTAATCAATCAATCTTCACTAAAATCAATCAAACCTGCAACATACAAGTTACAACCACAAAGGGTCAATATATTTGAATTGTATTGGCAAGTGATACTATGCTAGTATTGTGGAGTCTATCAACTATATGCATTTGGCCGAGTGGAGTTGAGGCTTGCATTGCTCAAAATAGATTTTTCCTTAACATTTGAAAATACTAAGTTTTTGTTTTGACAAAATCATTTTTCTCAATCAAAGATTGAAGATCCTTTACAAGGCATCTCCCAATCAAAGATTGAAGATTTCAGACAACCCTTGTTCAATCCACAAGTTTTAACTTTAGAAATTTGAATGATGAGATTCTTGATTGCTTCCATGTCTTGATGCTCAAATTGTCCTTTACCAGGGACATGGCTAAGTACTTAGATTTTACACTCTGCAGAGGTGGTGCACTTTCCCCACAAGACTTGGTTTCCCAAGACAAGATCTTTCAGAAGCTTTCCCTTAGACCAAAATGGACGCGCTCCAACCTATCAAACACTACCACCCACTGTCCATATGGCTAAGTTCTTGCAACCTATATGATCATGGCAGAGCCCATGTTGCCAAGTGGTTGCACTTGAAGCTTCTCAACATTTGACATCTCAAATCTCTTTGTTCCTGGGTGGCATACCACAAGTGAGATACACAAGCCAAGTCATGGCCTTGTGTAACCACTCAACATAAACCAATCCTTCCATTCCACCCAGGTGATTCATTAACTTAGTTGTTTTATTAAACAAAAACATAAGTCCTCAGACTTAGAGATTTTTCCATAGTGTGAATATATTTTCCACCCATGTTTTCTATTAGCTAGGCTAAGCTTGATAGTAGTAGGAATCTTTAACTTAGGAAAATCCTACTAAGGATTCATCTACTAGGTTTTCTTATAGCAAGGTCTATACTTAGCAAAATCCATGCAAGTTTTACTTAGCAAAATCACTAATGCATAGAGAAAGTAATGGGACAAAAAGTATGAAGCATCACTTGCCTTTTTGGTAGGGAATGGTGGTTCACTCCTTGATCTTGCTAGTCTCACACTTTCTAACTTCACTACAAGTCAATCAAGTAGAAACAAAATCAACTATCATTCCAAACCAATAAATCAATCAAACAATTTAACACACACAAAACAATGGGATCTATGTCATGCATGGGAGCATGCACAAGATAGTGTTATTTTGTAAAGAGGGTCTCTATTGGGTTTCTAAACTTTTTAAGATCCAAATTGGTCATTTACCAAAGTGGCAAAGTCATTAGCAAGAGGGTTTTGTCCAAAAACCATTTTTAAATCCATTCATTATTTTATGTGGTGGAATTTTAGTTTTATCAAGTCTAAAACCTTTAAATCTTCACCAAAATTTTCTAACTCTTAGGACTTGGTGTTTTGGGTTCAGTGGGTTTGATCAAACCATTTTCTTAAAGTTTTCTTTCCATAAACATTTTCATAACAAAAACCATTCTTTTTATTTGGCTAGAAAATGGCTAAGTCAAGTAATCCAACCTAAATCTTACCAAAATCATTTTTAACACCAAGGGTTGGTTCCTAGGGTCAGTAAGGTCACAAAAATCCAATTTGCAAAGGTTTTAACCTTAAAATCATTTTTTAACAATTTTTATACTCTAAACAAGCATACAAATGTTTCTGTAAATTCAAACAAGCTAACAGATACTATTTGCTAAACTAAGGGCATGGTTGTCTAAGGCTTGCTCTCCTGAATACATTGATATAAAATTTGTAATTTTTGGACGTGTGGTTTGAAAGTTACAGAGTTTTCAAAACTGCATCAAATTCTGATTTCAAAATCTGTTTTAAAACAGAAACTAGCCACGTGGCTGTTCCTGATTCACTTAAAACGTTCGCGCGGATTGACTGACAGCAGCCGTTATATTTAAGTCATATCGCATGGTTAAGAGCTAGCGTACCCTTTCAGTTAAATGGATCTATCGCACTCATTGGATTTAAATCGAACGGCTACGGTGCGACTGACCAGAGGAGGGCGGCGCTAGCGGCGGCAGACGGCGGCGCGGGCTCTGGCGGCGAGGTTGCTGGCGACACAGGGGGCTAGAGGGAGAGAGGGGTAGCTCACCAGGTTCTCTGTGCCTTGCTGATTCTCAATGTGTTCTTGTCTGACGAAGGGGCGCTCTAGGTCAACCTGAATTCCTCGCCGTAGTTGTCGTCGGCGTCGGACGCTTTCTGTCGTCGTCGATGGCGAACCTATAGGTTATGCGCGGATAAATGGCGAGCATCAGAGAACGCGTTAGACAATGGAGATCAAAATGGTTTGGGCTAGAGTGCAAGGTATGCACGGGTTCAGACGTTAGGGCTCACCGGAGTTATGCTCTCCGTCGGGTTCTAGCAGAGGTTGTCAGAGGCGGTCTTCAAGGCACACGAGGGTAAACGGAAGACGTCAGTAAACGCGGATGATAACCAGGTTTGCGATAAGGGAAACCAGAATGAAAGAGAGGGTCGGAGTTCACCGGGATTTGTCGACGAACTCGTCGGAGCTGCGGCGGCGCTCAGTGGTTTGCTGGAGATGGCGTTCTGGGGCGCCCGCGGGTAAATGGGAAGTGCCGGGAGATGCTCCTGGGAGTGGGTAAGGTGTGATCTTGGTCAGGGAGGAGAGGGGCGGCGAGGGGCTGCCGGAATCGGCGTCGGAGCATCGTCGGACAGAGGTGGTGTTCGAGTCAAATTCGATGGCCTGGGGCGTATCTGGGGGAGGAAACAGAGGGGAAGTAGAGAGGAGGGGCAGACGTTTAAGGGAGCGTGGTCTCTGGAGGAATCAAAGCTTCCTTCAACGCGCATTCACCACCGGTGTAACTCACTGCAAACGGCCGGGCGACGGGGTCTCGTTGAAGACGATGAACAGAGAAGGGTGGGTCCCGGCTGTCTGCGAGAGAGGAAATGAGGGGGAGGGTCCACTTGTCATTGTCTGTGTGGGTTAGTGTTTAGGTAGGAAAACGTTTCGCTGTGGATAGAGAAACTGGGCTGGCGCTGGGCCTATTAGGCTTTGTCGACTGGGCTGGTCCCAAACTCTATTTTTTTTTCTGTCTGCTGGCTTTTTCTTTTTCTAATTCTATTTCCTGTTTTGAATTCCCAAACATTCAAACATCAACCAAAACAATTCAAACAACACCAAACTTTGTAATATTGAAATTAGTTCTGTTTAGTAACATGAATCAAAATCCTTCAAATTAATAATTTTAATAATAGGGTATATTATTATTTAATTAAATAGATGTACCATTTATTAAATCCATAGGTTTTGATTTAATTCAAAGTTCCTCTTGAGAACTAAATAATTTTAAACCTTTCAGTAGGTTGAATTTGAAAATAAGGAATATTTGGAAAGCTTGTTTAAATTAAAAATAACATTTTTATTTTAGGTTCTATTAATATTTAAATAAAATGGACCTTAGTTAATAATCTATATAGAATTTGTTTTATTAATTTATTTATTTTGAAATCTAAAATAAAACCAAAACACTTCAGTAGGTTTCATTTGAGAATATAAAATATTTGGAAAACTTATTTAAAATATTTTAATAAGTTTTGATGTTTTAATTAAAATGGTAAAACCTTTTATTTAGATAAATTTGGATATTAGATCCTTATTAATTTATTTAAATAAACCTCTGCTATTTTTATCAAAAATGTTTTTAATCCTAAAGCTTGGCCAAGGTTTAATTTGGCTTTATAAAATAATCCTTATTTATGAATCCACCTTTTCTTTTGAAAACCAAATCTTTTATTTAAAAGATTCCAAAATAGTAATTCCAAAACATTTTAATTTCCTTTAATAAATGTTTAACTTTATGAATCCCTTTAGGATTTTATTTAATTCAGATGGGTTTGAAGTTCCAATTGAATTCAAAAAGTTTCTTGTGGCTCTAAAAATCAAACAAAGTTTTATTTTATTCATTTATTTTCACATTACAAGATTTGGAAAATCTTGGGATGTGACAATACTTATTAAGTAAATATTCATATATTCACTCAAATTTTCGGAGAAAGTATATGAAGTTGAAATCCATCGCTCTTGACTACACGTAATGGACTTCGTACAACAATATGTACAAGTTCCAATAAGCTAGTCATTCGTTCCCTTTTGGCCTATGAACGAAGTTTTAATTATCTCTTGGAAAGTTTTACAAGCGTCATGTGATCAAAAATCAGAGGACTCCAAAATTCCATCCACATGGAGTTTCTTCATGTTTTCTTTCCAATATAATTTAAACGGCGATGTCACTTCCTAAGTGATCTTTCAATCAATTTGTCTTTCGACATTTTTAGCACTAGTTTTATGGATGTGATTTCTCCAACAAGATTTGTGAATCATCCATCTTTTATGGATTACGACAATTATTTGAACAACCCTTCTGTTCTCATAATACCTGATAAAACAAATATTGAAGGCAAGCTTTGATGTTTAATGAGCAACACAATAACCCTTTATTTGTTCTTGATGAACATCATCACATATTCTTTTGCTAGTTACTTAGGCCATTGTAGTTCATGAATTGTGTTGTTTCGTATGATGATTCACACCAACAAATTCAGTATCAAATACTTAAGCACCACATTGTTTAATAAGCAAAGAATATAGCCATAACATGTATATCATCTATATACTTAAACTGAACAATTCTAGTATTTTCTTTTCTGCCATATATTTATGAGATTCTCTTTCAGTATTTCCTTTTCTGTTTGAAAGAATCTATCAACATCAATAGTGGAGCCATACACATGACACATAGTCCAAAGCGTGTATAGTTAAATACCAATGTCTTTGGACATGCACTTTGAAGTAGATCACCATTATCAAATGTTTGGTGTTCTTTCAAATTCCTCTCTTTAGTAATCTCTTGATGTAGTAAACATTTTACCTACATCAAATATTCACCCTTACCATGGAATTATTCATGATCAAGCTACTTTAGCTTATTGCGGTGAATCGTGAGTATAATGTTGCTCTCCAAAACCTTTTGGAGAATTAAGACATCTAGTGTCTTCAACCTTTTGCAAATTCTCATCAAATATGAGAACATGACTTTTTCCATATTATACTCTATCATGTTGTAACCAAAACTTCGTTTCAGATATCACAATATCTTCCACACATCATGGTTTATGAAACAACTCTTTCAGATCCTAGATAACCTTGATATTAAGACAATCCTTTGAATATCAAGAATCATGGAGACAAACATGATACTCATACACTAACTCTTGGAATTGTCACTCTAGTTTTAATACCAATTATTAAACTTCATGGAGTAACCGGAACTTACTGAAAGTTTGCAATAGGACTTTTAAAATTTAGATTAACACTTCAAAACAATACGATACCAGTTCGTAAAGTAACTAACCAGAAATTTATAGTTCTATCATCTCAATTAAAACTAAGCGCAAGGTGGTAAACGGATGCCAATGACTACAACAATTATGCAAATTCACTTTGATTTAATTTATGATAAATAGTGTTCAACTTTTAATCATATTGCCGTTGAACTCCCACTCAAAACAATATCCCTCACATTGTTTTAGTGATCACACGAACCAAATCCACCACATCAAAACCGATCATCATGAGAGTTGATGTAGCTTTAATGGCGAACAATCGACATGTTCATCATATCTACTATATGACTCATGCTTTACCTTTCGGTGATCCGTGTTCCGAGACCATGTCTGTACATGCTAGGCTCGTCAAGATCAAACCTTAGCTTCCGCATGAGCAAATCTGGCTTGCTCACGTTGTATACACTCGCAGAATCTAACACACCCGATCATCACGTGGTGCTTCGAAACAACGAGCTTTAGCAACGGTGCTTACTAAGGATGAACACTTTAAAACTTGAAATTGTGTGCTTGAGGGATCATCTTATAATGCTACCGTCGTGAACTAAGCAATACAAGATGCATAAAAGGATTAACATCACATGCAATTCATAATATGTGATATGATATGGCCTTTCTTCTTGTGCTTCCGATCTCCATCTTCAAGCACGAACATGATCTCCATCATCACCGGTGTGGCGTCAAGGTCAATGGCGCCGCTTCATGGTTGTCTTCCACTAGCATCAACTATTACAACTACTTTGAATAAACACGCGGGTCTTAACAGAATTTAAAGACAACCATATGGCTCCTGCCGGTTGCCAACTTACAATAAGGAACATTGCATACATCATATATAATCACGATCATGGCCATATCACATCACAGCACACCCTTGCAAAACAAAGTTAGACACCTCTAATTTTCTTTGCATGTTTTACGTGGTTTGGGGCTTTCATTAAGTGTCGTTCTAACTTACGAACAAGAATCACAACATTGATACTAGTATTGTCAATCACCCGTTGTAAATTGAATCTTAACTATGTTGGGAGAAACATGCACCCGCAAAGCCACTTATGCAATACAAGTTGCATGTCAAGCGTGGAGCAAGTCTCATGAACGATGTCATGTAAGGTTAGCCCGGGCCGCTTCATCCCACCATCCCGCAAGATGCAAAGTACACAAGAAGCAATCGACAACAAAAGCATCAACGCCCACAATGACCATTGTGTTCTACTCGTGCAACAGATCTACATATAGACACGGCTCTGATACCACTGTAGGGGTTCGTAGCATGGAAAACAAAAAAATTCTACCGCATGCACACAAACAAGCCAAGATCTATCTACTAGATTGTAGCAACGAGTCGATAGAGGAACTCACCCTCGAAGATTCCAAAGCGGTTAACGAGAGCAGATTCTCGTGGGTGATGTAGTCGTACACTTGCCGATCTCAAGATCGCGTAGACGATCCTTTCGGCGCTGCGTTCTGGCAGCGCTTCCGCAGTCGGTCACACGTTCGGTACTCGATGAAGACCTTCCTCTCCCTTGTTCCAGCAGGCAGCGGAGGTTGTAGCACTCTCCTCGCGATTCCGGCAGCACGACGTCGTGGTACCGGGAGTAGAGGGGAGATCTCGCAGGGCTTCGCCTTAAGCCGGAGCGAGTATGGTGGACTATGAGAGAGCCCTCGGCGATCTAGGGTTTAGACACACCGAGGAAGAGGTGCTAGGGCCGATGGCTAGGGCTTGGAGGTGCCCAAGTCGGCGGCTAGGGGAGCCCTAGGCGGCGGCGGCATCAGGAGGTGGCGACGCCGGGCTAGGCTTTTGGGGTAGGGAACTTGTGTGCTGGGAGGGGAGCCCTGCCCCTCCTCTTAAAGGAGGGAGGCGCTAGCCAAGGGGAGGGGAATCCCTCCCCAACTCGGATCCCAAGTGGGCCGGCGGTGGAGGAGGCACTCCTCCCCAACTCGGTTTCCCACTTCCCCTCCACTTCCCAAAATAGCCGTTTGACTTTTCAAATTGGCGTTTGACTTTTCAAACTAGGATTTGATTAAACCCTTTATTTTGTTTAGCGATGACACCTAGTACATGATGCAATCATTCCAACTTGGTATGACACATTCATGTACCATTCCCCTTCGGAGTGCCGGACATTCCAGAACCTTCTAGAACATTCCCGGTGAAAACACCGGAACCATTCCCCAACTCTGAAACAGGACTTTCCTTATATGAATCTTATTCTCCGGACCATTCCGGATCTCCTCGTGATATCCCGGATTCCATCCGAGACTCCGAACAACATTCAGTCTCTTTCTCATCATTCCATAACTACACAACAACATCGAATCCTTAAGTGTGTCTCCCTACGGTTCGTGAAATACGCGGACATGATCGAGACACTTCTCCGATCAATAACCAATAGAGGAATCTAGAAATTCATATGGCTCCCACATATTTCTACGATTACTTTGCGATCGAATGAACCACTTTACATACGATACCAATTTCCCTTTGTCTCACGATAGTTTACTTAACCGAGGTTTTGATCGTCAGTATCTCTGCATACCTAGTTCAACCTCGTTACCGATAAATACTCTTTTCTCGTTCCCGTGGTATGTGATCCCTTGTGAGCCAGTCACATGCTTGCAAGCTAATTGGATGACATTCCACCGAGAGGGCCCAGAGTATATCTATCTGTCATATGGATGGACAAATCCCACTCTTGATCCATGTGCCTCAACACATACTTTCCGAACACTCAATGCCACCTTTATAGCCACCCAGTTATGGTGTGGTGTTTGATGTCATCAAAGCATCCTTCCGGTGATGGTGATTAACATGATCTCATGGTCGAAGGAATTAGGTTACTATGTATCAGAAAGCTTATAGCAAATGAACTATATTAAATGACTTGATCTTTATGCTACGCTTAACTATAGGAGTATGTCCATCACATCATTCTCCTAATGATATGACCCTGTTGTTAATAACATCTCTATGTTCATGATCAGGAAACTATGATCATATATTAACCAACAAGCTAGTTTAACAAGAGGCTTTACTAGGGACTCTTTTATGTTTACAGATCACACAAGTATTAATGTTTCCTATTAATACAATTATAGCATGGTATGTAAACATTTATCATAAGTATGAAGATATGATAATAACCACTTTATTATTGCCTCTTGGGCATATCTCCAACACCATCGCCTCGCCTCCGAGTACAACTCGGCCCACAGCAACGTGGCCGAAAACTCCGCGGCCGCGTAAGACCCGGCCCTCAATGACGACGTCGACTCGGCAACCCCGGCGTCACTCGCCGGATCCATCACCGTGGCTTCGCCTGCAGGCTCCATCACCCAGGTCTCCAACGTGGGAGACTTCGAGGATCCTTCCATCCTTGGGATCTTCGACTTCGACTCCGGGTCGCAAAACTCCACCGATCTCCGCGACGGGACCGGTCACCACGCCGCGACCTACATGGCGACTGGCACCGATCCGCCGGAGGACCCCTTCTCCACCCCGATCCCTCCTAACGCCACGACAACGAAGGTCGAGGAACTCCGCCTGAAGCTGGCGGAGCCAGTCCGCAAGGAGCAAGCCGAGCGCGAAAATTTTCGCCTCGAGCAGGTGATGGCGCAGGAGCTGTCGCGCTACCACCAGCAGCGAATCAGGTCGCGCTTGAATCCCACCGTCCAGGGGCGCGCCCTGAACTTCGACGACGAGAACGACCCGGCCCGCGTGGTCGAGCGCGCGATCTGCGAGAACGCGCCACCAGGAGGAAGCGCCCGGCCCCCACCAGGGTCGACGGCGAACGGCGCCCCACCTCCACCCAACCGCACACCCCCCAGGGATCAGCCGTGGATAGTGGTCTCCTCACGGGAGCGAGACGCGAACGGCCAACCACTGTTCTCCACCCCGATGGACAACCTCGTGGCGTGCCGATCAGCGGCCGACAACATCACGGCCACCGGTGACGGGCCCTATAGATCCAGTACGTCAGGGCCCTGCTCGCAAAGGCGGTCGAGCAGCAAAACGCAGGCGCCGACTCGCAGGGTCGGGTGTACTCGCGTTCTTCGGGCAGCAGAGCGGCCTCAAGCAGCCGCCCATTGGCGGCAAACACCCTCAACTGCCCGCCACCCGAACCACTGCAGCTCCAACACCGACCCGCGAACGCGGCACTCTCCACCAACGACCCTAGGCCAGCGACCAACTTTGTCGCCGCCAACGGTCAGCCCGTCGACGCCCGCACCCACATCATCAACAACCAAAGCTGGCGCGCAAGCCAGCCCGACGACCTGCGACACACCCTAACCAATCGCTGCGATGGCGAGCCAATGGGATCGCTAAGCCGACTCGGGCCCCGGTGCTTCAGACCGATGATCCGAGGCAAAAAATTCTCGGCGAACTTCAAAGCGCCGAAGGAAATAGAGAAGTACGACCCCTCGTACGACCCCTCTGTGTGGCTGGACACCTACCTCATGGCGATGGGGATCGCCGGCCACACCGACCTGCTAGCCGCCCGTTACCTCCCCCTGATGATGGAGGGAACGTACAGGCAGTGGATCAACACCCTTCCTCAGGACAGCATCGACTCCTGGGAAGAGATGCGCGACGCCTTCGTCAGGCACATCGAGTGCTCCTACACCCGCGCCACCACCATCGAGGACCTGGAACGATGCGTCCAGGGACCCTGCGAGTCGACCCGATGCTGGGTCCAGCGGTGGCAAGAACTATGGTACAACGCGGTCGGCATCCACCCGGACACCGCGATCCACTGCTTCAAGACCTCGTGCCGCTACGAGCCCCTGGTCGTCAAGCTCAAGCGACACTCCTGCACACTCGACAACAAACCGGACCTCCTCGAGATCGCCAAAAGATACGCGGAGGAAGATCCAAACCAGGAAACCGACGACGAGTCGGGAGGCCAACGCCGCACGAGCGGCAACGACAATGGACGACGGTCCGACCTGCGCTACAGCAACACTCGCCTCACCGGCAAGCGCCGCAGTGACGGGCGAGTCAACTTCGTCACCAACGCCGGGCACGCGCAGCGCGAGCCCAAGAGCTTCCGCGGCGACGGAGGGCAACGCCGCGACGGCGGCAATTACAAGGCGAAACCAAGGTTCGACCCCGCGGCCCTCCTTAACCAACCTTGTGCGTTTCACAGCAGGGAAGGGAAGCCCACCACGCACACGACCGCCGATTGCCACTCTCTCAAGGAGATTGAGAAGGCACGGCGAGCGCGGGAGGACCCCGATAACAACCCGCCAAACGGCGGAAAATTCGGCAGTGTGGCCGGCTCGCTCCACACCTTCACAGGCTTCAACACGAAGCGCGAGAAGAAGGTCATCGCCCGCGCCGTCGCCGTCAACGCGGTGGCCCAGGTGGACGTTCCCCAGTTCCTCAACTGGTCGGAGCAGCCCATCACCTGGAGCCGCCAGGACCACTCGCCACGCATCGAGTACCCAGGCCGAGTCGCCCTGGTGGTCAAGCCCAAGGTGGGAGACTACTAGCTCCCCAAGACATTGATGGACGGCGGCAACTCCATCAACATCCTATACCTAGACACCTTCAGGCAACTGCGGCTCCCGTAGTCGATATGGTCGAAACGACCTACACCACATTCCACGGCATCGTCCCCGGTCGGAAGGCGTACCCGATCGGCAAGGTCACGCTGCCAGTCACCTTCGGCACACCAGCAAACTTCCGCACCGAGCGGATCGTCTAGTTCATGGCAGCGTCCTGGGGCACCAGGCGTTCGCCAAGTTCATGGCAGCGCCCCACTACACGTACAACGCGATGAAGCTCCCCGGGCCGCGCGGCGTCATCACCGTCAACGGCGACCCCGACATGGCTGCCGAGTGCGAGGCCAAAGGAGCCGAACTCGCCGACGTCGTCATCGCGGCAGAGACCAACCACGCGACGAGCTCGCCAAATACGCGAGCGGGGTCAACAACGACGACCCCACCATACTCAAGAAGCCCAATTCGGAGGGCGCCAACACCTCAGCCTTCGAGGCAACGACGCACACCCGCACCGTCGAGCTGGTCCCAGGCGACTCCAGCCAGACGGTGACGACCGGGACGGGAATGAGCCCAGCATAGGAAGGCGCGCTCATCGAGTTCCTCCGTGAGAACAGGGACATCTTCGCATGGAAGCCCTCTAACATGCCTGGTGTCCCTAGGGAACTCGCTGAGCACAAACTCAACGCCGACCCCAAAGTGCGACCCGTCAAGCAGTCGCTGTGGCCCTTCAATGAAGAGCGCCGCCGAGCCATCGCCGAGGAGGTGCAACGCCTACTCGCTGCAGGCTTCATTCGGCCAATAAAATACTCCAAGTGCTGGCAAACCCAGTCCTGGTCGAGAAGAAAAATGGGACCTGGAGGATGTGTATCGACTACACAAACTTAAACAGCGCCTGCCCGAAGGAGCAATTCGTCCTCCCACGGATCGACCAAATAATCGACTCCACCGCGGGCTCGGAGTCGCTGTGTTTCCTCAACGCCTACTCTGGATACAAATAGATCAAAATGGCTGTCGAGGACGAGGAAAACACGGCGTTCATCACGCCATTCGGAGCCTGCTGCTACACCGCCATGACCTTCGGCCTCAAGAACGCCGGGGCGACCTACCAGCGGTGCATGCAGGAATGCCTTGCGAGCCAAATTGGCCGCAATATCCACGTCTACATCGACGACGTGGTAGTGAAGTCCGCTCGCCAGGGCGATCTACTCGCGGACCTGGCGGAAACATTCGCCAACCTGCGGAAATACAAGATAAAGCTAAACCTAGGCAAATGCAGCTTCGGTGTACCAGCAGGGCAACTACTGGGGTACGTCGTCTCCAAGCATGGGATCGAGGCGAACCCCACCAAGATCGACACAATCGCTCGACTCGGCAAACCCGAGTGCCTGCGCGACGTCCAGAAGCTGGCCGGGCGAGTTGCGTCTCTCAGCCGCTTCATCCCCCGATTGGGCAAAAAGGCGATGCCCCTATATCGCCTGATGCGAAAGAACCCCACCTTCCAGTGGGACAAGGAGGCGGACGACGCACTCCGCGACCTCAAGAAGGTGCTACTCGCAGAACCACTACTCGCCGCCCCCGTCAACAAAGAACCCATGCTAGTCTACGTCGCGGCTTCCGAGCGCGTCGTCAGCGCCTCCATGGTCGTCGAGCGGCCGGAGGAGGGAAAGGAGCGCCCAGTACAGCGACCGGTGTACTACATCAGCGAGGTCCTCACCGAGTCGCGCCAGCGATACCCGCAATACCAGAAACTGGTATACGCAGTCTTAAGAGCACAGCGGCGCCTGCCGCACTACTTCCAGGAGCATCCGATCACGGTCTTCTCCTCAGCACCGCTGTAGGACATCATCCGCAACCGCGAGGCGACCGGGCGAGTCGCCAAGTGGGCTGACGAAATCGGCGTCCACAACATCAAGTACGAGCAACGAAAAGCGATCAAGTCGCAGGTTCTCGCGGACTTCATCGCCGACTGGGAAGAGGCCCAGCAGCCGGAAAAACTGCCATACCTCCACTACTGGAGCCTACACTTCGACGACTCCAAGAACGCGGACGACGCAGGAGCAGGGATCGTGTTGACTTCACCGAAGGGCGACAAGCTCCGCTACGTCCTCTCTCTCGACTTCACCCCCTGCACCAACAACATGGCTGAGTACGATGCACTACTCCACGGCATGCGAGCTGCCAAGGAGATGAACGTCAACCGCCTACGTTGCTACGGAGACTCCGACCTCGTCGCTGGTACTTGCGACGCTGTCTCTCCCACCATGGCGGAATACCGCCAAGCAGTGGACAAGCTGGGAGGACACTTCGCAGGCTACTCCGTCGAATGGATCGATAGGCGGAAGAACGAGGAGGCCGACACACTCTCTCGCATCGGGTCGGCTCGACTCGCACCACCCGTCGGCGCCTTCCTCGACACGATCACCAAGCCATCAGTCTCTCCCCCAAGGGAGATCGACATCGGAGTCCCGCTGCAACCAGAGGCAGCCCTGGTCGCCCTCATCGCCGAGCCAGACTACTAGACTAAGCCATACATCGCCTACCTGGAGGCTGGTACCTTGCCGGCAGACGAGACAGACGCCCAGATGATTGCACGTTGATGCAAATACTTCACCATCATCGACAGCGAGCTCCACAAGCGCATCGTGACTGGCGTGTTCCAACGCTGCGTCCAACCCGCCGAAGGACGCAAGATCCTCCACGACATCCACTCCGGCGACTGCGGACACCACGCCGGAGCCCGCTCTCTGGTCGCAAAGGCCATGCGGCACGGCTTCTACTGGCCCACCGCACACGCCGATGCCGTCGACATTGTCCAGCGGTGTGCCGGGTGCCAGAAGTACGCCAACCAAACACACGTGCCGAGCTCAGCGCTCAAGACAATCCCCATCACCTGGCCATTCGCCATATGGGGTATGGACATGGTAGGCCCTTTCAAAAAGGCCCCCTCTGGCTTCACCCACCTCCTGGTCGCGGTCGACAAATTCACAAAGTGGGTGGAGGCCAAGCCAGTCCGGAAATGCGACGGGAAGACTGCTACCAAATTCCTACGCGAGCTCATATATCGCTACGGGTTCCCAAACAGCATCATCACGGACAACGGCACCAACTTCGCCAAAGGAGCCATCGCCGAGTTCTGCGAGGAACACCACATCCGGCTCGACCTCGCGTCAGTTGCCCACCCGGAGTCCAACGGCTAGGCAGAACGGGCCAACCCGAGCATCCTCCACGGCCTGAAGTGTCGGCTCCAAGTACCGCTCGAGCGCACCGCCGGGTGCTGGGTCGAGGAGCTGCCCTCCGTCATCTAGGGTATCTGTACCTCAGTCAACAGGTCGACAGGGTTCACCCCCTTCTTCATGGTGTACAGCGCCGAGGCAGTCATGCCCACCGACCTCGAGCACGACTCGCCAAGGGTCATCCACTACACGGAGGCTACGAACGAACTCGCACATCAGGACGGAGTCGATCAACTCGACGAGGCACGCGACCTAACTCGCTCTCGCACTGCCATCTACCAGCAAGGACTCCGCCGCTACCATAGCCGGAGGGTGAAAACCCGCACCTTCCAGGAAGGCGACCTGGTGCTACGACTCATCCAGGACAAGAAGGGCATGCACAAGCTCTCCCCCCCATGGGAGGGACCATTCGCCATCAGGCGAGTACTCGGCAACGACGCCTACTACCTCACCGACGTCCGCGGGGACGGCGAACTCGACGTCAAGCGACCATGGAATGTAAACCTCCTACGGAAGTTCTACTCCTAGAACTCCACATATGTATCCTCCAGTCGCTACGAAATAAAAATATTGGTTACCGCAAATTGCGTCTACTCTCTGTGTCTTGTGCCACTCGCACTCATAGTAACAGCACCAAGCTAACTGCAAGAGTCAACCTCTGGTACAACGATCGACATGGCCAAGTAGTGCGCTACAAGGGCACTGGGTTACCCCAGGCCTTGTAACGTCCAAGAAAAACGCCTACCCGGAGCCCCATTGGAGTCGCCTAGCTCTACTGGCTTAACGAGCCAAGACAACTGCCTTCGCTCCTCACAGCGACCATGATCCTCCGCATCCTCGACACAGCGACTCGAACGGCCAAGTACCACGCTCGGGGACTGACGACCAGTTCAGCGCGAGCGGCTAGGGAAAACGCCAAGTATGAGAGCATGCCCAGGACTCGCCACGCGACTGACCCGTCGGGCCAGGCAGGAGTGATGCGCTTACCCTAACGCGATTAGTCCTCACCCACCCTAGAGTTGCGCCTAGAACAACCAAGTGCCACGCTCGGGGACTCGGCTACCCGGCCTCGGTCGCGCAAGGGAAAACGGTGAAGTACAGAGCACTCATGGGAGTCGCCTTGCGACTGGCTTTCCAAGCTCGGGCGAGTCGACCTCAATAACAAAACGTTCAAAACCACAAACACATAAACAAACGAGGTGAACCCCATAAAAAGGGCGGACGCGCTCGGGGACTAGTTCAACCCTCAATCACAAACACACGACAATTCACAACATAATGTGATATTCCATTATATCAGATCATAGTTGTTACACCGTACAATGTGCGCCCAATGGCGAAACCGCTACTAACGCCCCAGGGCCCAATGTCTTATTCCGCAGGCTTCGATGACGACTCGCCGCAACCCTTGTGGTTGCGAATGAAGGGAGTGTACGAGTTCGACTGGTACGTCGTCAACTCACCCGCCATCGCCGCACGAAAGGGCTGCTCGATTTGAAGTCCCGGTGTTGCGGCTCGGGGTCGTTGGGTGCGACGATCGTCTCCTGGTAAGGAAGAAGGTCACCCATCGCCTAGACGTGCTCGGAGTATACCGCGGCGCGGTCCGTCAGCTTCAGCACCTCGGCGATCTCCACTGAGCCAGTCAACGATGGTTAGCCACTCATCACGTCGTCCAGGTCGAAATCCTCCGGGAAGTGGGCGAGCCCAAGGATAAGCGCCGTCGCCGCCCCGCGGCGGAACGCCGACCGCGTCATGAACTCGTCGACCGACGGCGCCTTCTCCAAGTATCGCCACACCTCGACGAGGTTGCTGGGAATCACTTCCGTGGGCGACATCTCCTAAAGATACGCCCGGATACACACCGCGGACAACGTGGCCGAGTCGACCAGCGTGGCTACACATTGCCGCGCGTCGAACGACTGCGCCTCTTTCGCGCTGTCGATGATCCGACCTGTGGATAGAGGGTGATAGTGAATACATCAAAGATTACACAATGCAAATATTACAGGCAGAGGCAGGCACACTCACCAATCAAAGGGCGGGAGAGATCCGTGATGAAGCTTTGAAGAGAGGAGTAGTCGTCCTGAAGCCCAGCAACAAGGGCATCAGAGACCTTACGCTCCTCAGCGGCGGCTGTAACAGCAGCCTTGGCTCGCCCATCTGCCGAACTCGCCTCCTCCTTCGCTTCCTTCAGCTCGCGCTCAAGGTCGATGATTCGCTTCTCAGCCGAGCTCAACACAGATTGGGCTGCCATCAATTCACTCGCTGGGACAAGGCCCTGGCGAACCTCCTCTGCCTTTGCAGCAATTGCCTGGAGTCCCTTGTTCGCCTCTTGAACGGTGGCAAGTTCCTTCTCCGCGCGACGTTTCGCAGCAAGCCGGTCGGCTGACTCACGTT
Organism: Avena atlantica; assembly: GCA_910589765.1. Lineage (NCBI taxonomy): Eukaryota > Viridiplantae > Streptophyta > Magnoliopsida > Poales > Poaceae > Avena > Avena atlantica. Next base: position 47,586,358 of record OU342739.1, read on the forward strand.
GCAAACCCTGTGCAAAAGTCAAACAGTTAACAAAAACAAAGAACTAAGTGCCCACCCGCTGAAATTCAGCGCGTAGGCACTCAGGGACTGGAGACCAAAAATCCTAAGTGCCCACCCGCTGAAATTCAGCGAGTAGGCACTCGGGGACTGGAGACCGAAAAACCTAAGTGCCCACCCGCTGAAATTCAGCGACTAGGCACTCGGGGACTGGATGCGAGAAATAAAAACGAGACACTAAAAGAATCCGACCACTGCAACTCAGCGGCCCGATCCTCGGGGACTGGACATACCTGGATGGCTGCGCCAAGCATGCCATGAAGCTGTATCGCGTCCACGGATGCGAGAAGAGCCGAAGTGTGCCCGCAACGCTGCTCGACCTCCGTCTTGGCGATCCCAGGTGCGCGGCTCGAGGGCGTGGTACCACTTGCCGTAGCCGCTCTAGCCATGAAGCGCGGGAAGGTCGCGATGGATGCGCCGGCACCAAAAGAGGCTGGCTCGGCCACCCCAGGCGAGGGAGCACCCTCCTTGATCGCCGAGGCCGCCCCCGCCGCAGGATCACTCGGATCCATCGTCGTGTCGTCAGACACCGTGACGACCTCGTCACTCTTGGCCTTCTTGGCACTGTCTGTGGGGGCAGCGACCTCATCAGCCTTCCTCTTCCGAGAGGGGTCCTCCTCGGCGACGACTGGCGGCACCTTGGCCACGGACGGATGGCCTATCTTTTTAACTCCAGTCCTGCAAATTGGTTACATGAGCAAAGTGGTTCAAGTACAACGAAAAACAAGACAGCTGAATAAAACTCACTTGGCGACTGGTATGAACCGTAGTACCAGGCGGATGCCAGCCGGCTTCTCCAGTTCGGGGCCCAGTTTACGACTGAGACCCATCTCCAGGACATCATGCTCCCAAGACACGGACGGCTTCTTTGTTGTCGAGGCCGCGACAGGAACTTCCGAAACATTTTCGGCGTGAGCTTCCCTGGGAGGCAAAGCTGCCGCGACCGGAGCAGCCCCCGACCCAGAGACTGGGGCGAACGGCGGAGGCATCGAGGCTATAGGCACCTCACTCAGGACGGCGGTGACATCCGGTGCCGCCATCGTCTGTGGCGCTTCAACCTTGGCCAGGCTGGTGGCGTCAGAGCTGCTCGGCGAATGAGGCGGAGATGCCTGTCTCGCTGGCTTCGTCTTCCTCTTTGGAGGGGCCTTCACCTCCTTCTTCTTCTTCTTCTTCTTCTTCTTCGACGGAGTGGCTTCACGACGCGAGGTGATCTCGGGAAGCTCATTGTCGTCATCGTCATGACGTTCGAGGCTTCTACTCGCCTCGAGTTCACGCTGACGTTGCCCGCGAGTTTTCCGAACCAGCGGGGCGACCTCTTCCTCGGACTCGTCGTCGTCGTCTCTCTTGTCGCTGTCGACGCCGCCCTTGGCAGGAGGCGATTCGCCCCCGTCCTGGACGGACGAGCTCGAATTCTCGTCGTCTGCGGGCGGAAGCCACCCTTCCACCACTTGAAATAACTGCTATAGGCATTAGACAGTATCAGTATAACCGCGACAGCATTAACTGCGACTGCGAGTGATAGAAAGTGACTTACCGTTGGGGGTGGATGCTTCGCGGTGTAGGGGGCGACCCCGGCCTTCGCGTCCAGGTACACCGCCTGGGTGATCTTCTTCAACGTCGGGATGTTGTCCTCGATTTTCCACTCGGCGAGGCAGGATTTTGTCGAGTCCTCCTGGCCCGTGTACTCGTGCATATAGTTGTCACGGCGGGCCAGGGGGACGAGTCACCGCCCGAGACAGCAGTTGTACAAATTGATGGTCTGGAGACCTTTCTTCTTCAGGCCGTGGATGGTCTGAAGCATCTCATCCACAACCATCCGCTGGTCTGTTGGAAGCTTGCCGACTTGGAGTCGGCGCGGTTTGGGCCGGTCGGCGGAGTATCTTGGGATCGCCACCTCGCCGTCTGGAGTCGCCTCGGTGACGTAAAACCAAGACTTCTTCCATTCACTAGCCGCCTTGGCAGGTAGCATCAGATCAAAAAAGGAGGCCTTCGACTTCAATTGAAACGTCAAGCCGCCCGCGGCAAGCATTGGGCCGCCTGCTTCTTCGCGACTGATCCGCCCGTGGAACAGATCTTGCCACAGGAGGAAATAGGGCCTGTAGCCCAGGTAGCACTCGCAGAACGCCACGAAAATGGCGAGCTGCTCGATGCTGTGCGGGCCCAGGTCCGATGGCTGGATCCCGTAGAAGGCGCAGAAGCGCCGGAAGAAGAGAGATGTGGGGAATCCTAGCCCCCATTCCAGGTGGCTGGTGAAGCAGAAGAATTCCCCCTCGCGCGGGTCCGGAGTCACCTCTCCGGCCGTAGGGATGCGCCATCTACCGGCGCGCAGGATCCCGGCCTCCTCGAAAGACGCTAGTAGCGCTCTCGTGCACTTGGACCTGCCCCATGGTTCGGTGGAGGGGGCCATTGGCGGGAAGGTTCGTGGGGGTCGGAGGATTGCGGATCGGCCGGATCGCGATGCAGAGGAAAACGGAGGTGCGCGCAATCGAAGGAAATGACGAGGAGGTGGTTCTCCGATCGCCTACCATTCCCTTTATATAGCGGTTGTTACCCGCCAAATCAAGGAGCCGTTACTACACGGTGATTACGCCAAAAGTTACCGTTGGATTACCCCAACGGCTAATTTTGTCTGCGTTTGACGGTCCAACTTCAGCCACTCGGCTCGCCGACCCGATCACTACAACAGTGATTGAATGTTTCGCCGACCCGTTCGCCAAAGCTGCGACCAGAATGACTAGTTTTCTCCTTTATTCAGGAGCCCGCCACTAATTCGACTGGATGTCCGCATTGAAGCCGTATGCTCCGACTGCCAGCAACCACCTGAGCCCAATCGACGACGGACTCGGGGACTACTGATGGGGAGATGCCTACCGGGGTATACCCAGCAGGACGTTTTCCGACTGGCCCAGGAACTGGCGAGTGGGCCTGCAAGACGGCGACTGGATCAAGACCCGGCGTGGATCCAAGCGACTGGAAGCTGAAGGCCCAGAAGTGTAGATAGGCCCAGTCGGATTAGGTTAAACGAGTACCGAAACCTTAACTGATTCGGTTGAGATATGTAAACCCTAGGGGGAGGTGAGTCTATATAAACCTCCCTACAGGGCGTGTAGAGGCACGTTCCATCATCCACCCAAGCGACTCGCCGCCTAGCCGCCGAGCTCGCCCCATTGTATCTCTAACATAATACAATCTAGCAGGAGTAGGTCTTTACCCTCCAGGGGGCCGAACCTGGGTAAAAATCTGTGTCTCCGCCCTCATCTCGCACCGCAGATGGCTGGCCTCCCTTGCCCTTCGTTCTACTACTCGCTGCCGATTGCAACGTCTGTCGTAGTCATTCCCACGACACAGGGTTATCAAGGTCATCGGTTTGCTATAACAAAGGATTAAACGTATGGTGTGGAAGGTAATGGTGGTTTGCAGCAAGTAAACAAGTAAAAGTGGAAGATGTATCAATGATAGAGATTGGACCGGGGTCCATAGTTCACTAGAGGTGCTCTCCTTAGATAAACAACATGGCCAATTGACAGGAACTGAGCAAGGCATAACAATGCTATTACTATTCAGAAATATCCTATGAGATTCAATTGGGCAATACAACAAGATACATAGACTGCCATCCAACTGCATCTATGACTAGAAGTCCACCTTCAGGTTATCATCCGAACCCCCTCTAGTATTAAGTTGCAAGCAACATACAACTGCTTTAAGCAAAGTGTGTAAAGTAAACAGTCCACATGTTCCATGAACAAGAGATCGTTGTTTTCTCCCTAGTAGCAACAGCACATCTACAACCAAAGAGATTATTGTCACTTCCCATGGAAACTAGAGGCATGAACCCACTATCGAGCATAAATACCCTCTCTTGGAGTCACTAGCAACTACTTGGCCAAGATAGCTACTAACAACGGAGAGCATGCAAGATCACAAACAATTAATCAAACCAACATAATAATCTCAATATCCATCGGATCCCCGCAAACACAACATGCATGATTACAAATAGATTAGATATTGATCATGAACGGAGCTCACAAGATCTATACATGAAAGCACAAGGAGGAGATACAACCGTCTAGCTACTACATGGAGCCATAGTTCAAGCTGGAACTACTCACGCATCATACCGGAGAGAAGGCCTCCGGGATGATCTCCCCTTCGGCAGGGTGCCGGGAAGAACTTCAGATCCCCCCGATCTAGGGACGATGGTGGCGGCGGCTACAGAAGGTTTCGTGGAGATTTTATCGAGTACTTAGGGTTTTGCACCGGGGGCTTCTTATAGGCGAAGTGAGAGGCCGAGGCGGTGGCCAGGGGCCCCACACCCTGCCTAGGCGCGGGGCAGGGCCCACCCGCGCCTAGGGGGGTCTGGGCGCCCTGGCATGCCTCTCCGTCTCCCCTCTGGACTTCCTGTTCCCCACAAAAAGTTATTGACTTTGACGTTTGTCCTGTCTAATTCCGAGAATATTTCTTTACTAACTTTTCTGAAACCAAAAACAGCAAAAAACAGGCAACTGGCACTGTGACAACTTGTTAATAGGTTAATACCAAAAAACATGTAAAAATCACCTCAAAGTATAGACAAACAAAGCAAAGTAGATACTAAACAAGCATGAAACATCAAAAATTATAGATACGTTTCTGACGTATCATCTAACACAACGACTACGTCAATCTCTAGACCATTGACATGCAATTGCAAACTAATTACGTAATGCAATACTAATATTTCCTTAATGACAAGATTAAGTCTAACAGTTGCTACGGAGGATTACAAAAATATAAATAAAAATTGACGCATAAACATTTTATTTTGTGAAGATGCACACCTAGCATGATTTATGCGCCTTATATGTCATCTCTGCGGACAAATCCAAATTAGTGACTTCTCATAGAATAAGGACCGGAGTCTGGGTCGGGCCAAAAATTCAAATAAGGACGAAATTATTTGGCCGGAGAACAAATCTACCTGGCCTGAACGAAATGGACGAATTTCGCGACTAGGGGTGAGTCCGATGCCTTTGTTTTAGCTGGCCGATTAGCATTCTTCGTATCACTTATCTTCTGATATTTTTCCAAGAGCTGCGCGAAAATGACTTTCAGCTTCTTCCCTTTGCGCTTATCATGACCTTTGTCTTCTCTGATTTTGCATGCATCGGTCTTTGGAGTCATGTGTTGTCCCCAGTGCTAGATGTCCCAATCGTAGCTTTGATAGAATGTCAGACTTTAAGATTGTCAACTTGAACATCTTCCTCTCCCGGCGAATCGATTCCCTATGTGCACCAGTCCGTCTTTGGACGATCCGGCTTGCAGCCGAGAGTCGCCACTTTGCGATCAAGGTTTACTGGAGCCAGCTGATCATCTGGACTTGTCTTGACTAACTCCAATTGTCCTTGGACGACTGATTGAGCTACTTGCGGAAACACACCATAGCTTCCAATATCTTGCGAGTCCTGCACTGGCTCCGATCCTGACGTCTCGACATGGTAATCATTTATGACGATAGAATTAGCCGAAGATGCATCGTATCCCCAGACTGAAGGTACATTGTATATCCATTAGCCTATACTGTAATACCGGCTTTCGATTTAAACAACCTAGTGGAGGCGACTTATAACATCATCTAACAACTCGGCTATGCTTAATCTTTTTTTTCTCCTTTGATGCTCTCGAATCGGCTATGTAAGAGAACTTCATAAATGGCTTTATGTTTCTGCAACCTAAATAATTACAGAATATACGTCTCAACTGAGACCAAATGTTAGCCAAGTATGAAACAAGCAAAGCTATCCATATGAATTTAAAACCGAGTCGGCACATTGGGAAGAGCTTTGATGTTGAATATTTGCCACGGTCGGCCTTTTTGAATGGTACGATATCTTGGCCGACTTGCTTAGTGACAATTTTGTTGCTAACAAATAAGTTACTCATCTTCATTGGTCTCTCAAAGTTTATGAATACTTTACTAATATATTTTGAGTTGTTGCTTGTTTTGGTGGCTTCGGTTTAATCATTGTAATCCCTTCTGTAAATTTTTTGAGAATAATCTAATAAAACAGGTTGTGTGTCTTTTGGACGCGGAGGCCAGGGTGATCTTTGCCCATTTCGAAGAAAAAAATTACTAATAGATGCATTAACAATATAATTCTGACTTAATCAAAAAACAAGTAAACTATTTGCTAGAGCTACCTTTTCGAAGACGTTGGGAAGATGCACTGTTTGCACACTTGGAACAATGCTTTTCTCCTCCTTTGCATAACTCTCCAACACTCCGTATTTTCATGGTCTCGTGTGTCGCATCGTCTTGATGATGAGGTGTGCTTCGGTCCCCCCCCCTAAACTTAAGTTTCATGGGCAGTTTTCATCGAAACCCATATCGAGGCCACGTATATCTCCGTATATGTGTACTCGGTCGAACTGAGTATAATCCATGTCCCGGGCGGCTGATCCCACCTCTTATTATCGCGATCTACGTCTTTGCATGTCATATTTAATTTTTTTTGTTGTTGCTGTTATATAACTTACGATTTTCGCTTCTGCAGGCACATGAGTATTCGTGTACGGGGAGTATACGTCTAAGAGGACCATATGGACTTCGGGTGGGTTCGTACGGTCCTGAAAACAATTGGTATGAGTTTTTGTTTGTCAAAGTTTGAAAAGAAGGAGGGGGGAGGGGGGACCGAAGCAAAAGTGTTGATGATATTCGTCAAGCGAACTTTGTCTGGCTTTGTTTTCTTGCTCTTGACGTTCAACATTAGTCAATCTTTTTTTTTGAAAAAGAGTATATATTAATATCACAGGGATACCAATTATACCCAGCCTCTGCAACAACCCATGCACACAGTCCAGAAAAAAAGAATTATAAAAAAGAACAGTCCCGCTATAGAGAACTAATCCTCAAAGTAACAACACTGACACCATCAGAACAACATTGGTAGTCCTCCACTCCAATAACAACGCCTTCAAGAAGAAAACAGTGCCCAAGCATCGTCGTTGCCCGATCAAAGATCATAGGTTTTCACCCTGAAGAAAGTCCTTACTCACAAATCAATGCCTTCAACAAGGTCATTTCCAGGCACAACCAGTTAAGGCCAGAACTTGGATTTTCACCCTGCAAGATAAGACTGGGAACTCTCCCTGTGTTATCTTCCCGCATCAATAGTCGCTGCAACGATTTCCAGATCACGCGGCCAGTTCTTCGTCGCCACAAGAACAAAAATCACCATCGCTACCCTCATATTTCTGTAGGGTTCGCAGCATAGAAAACAAAAAAATTCCTACGATGAGAACAACTATGTACCAAGATCTATCTACTAGATACAATCAACGGACGGATATACATCCATAGAGAACATACCCTTAAAGACCGACAAAGCTTAACAAGTTAAACTCGTGGTTGATGTAGACGATATCTTTCCGATCTCAAGATCGAGAGAAAGTTCTAGCACCACAAATCAGCGGCGCATTCGTGCTCGTACACACGTCCGAGGCACCAAGCAACCTCCGCCTCCTTGCTCCAGCGGTGCAGCGGAAGCACAACTCTTTCTTGCCGAATAGCGACCGGGAACATGTATCTTGCTAGTCCGAGACCATGGGGGATAAATACTAGAGGTGAGAGAGATCCTTCAAGAGGAGGTGTGAGTGAGAGAGAGAGGAGAGGGGGCTCCTTTTATAGGAGGAGGGGGCACCCAAGAGGGTGGCCGCCGGCCATGGGGGCTGCCCCTCCCCTCCTTCATTCATGTGGGTGGACACTCCACTCACACAAATGTCTTTCAATTCTCTCCACTCAAAAACCCACTCAAATTCCCATTAAATTTCCACCAAATTTAATGCAAATTCTCATTAAATAAAACTCCTTTTATGTATTAAGAATTTTGTCAATTACTTTAATGACAAACATTCACATATAACCCCTTGCTAGTATTTCATTTCATATGCAAAAACACTTTCTGCAATTTCACCCAATAACCCGTTTCGGTATCTAGTGAAATAAATTCCTGCGCTTGTTATTCTTTCCGGCATGAAACTTTTGCTCCAAATGGATGTCGGTGTCTCTTAAGTGTGTCACCATACAGTTCGCGAATAATGCGGACATGATCGAGACCCCTCTCAGATCAATAATCAGAAGCGGGACCTGGAGGTCCATACTGACTCTCACACATTCAACGATGACTTTCTTGTGATCGCGAGAACCTTTTACGCTAGTATCTTAATCCCTTTGTTTCGTGATATATTAAATGTCCGAGATTCGATCATCGGTATCTCCATACCTAGTTTGATCTCGTTACTGACATGCACTCTTTTCTCGTTCCCGTGATATAACATTCTAGTGATCAAATCACTTGCTTGCAAGCTAACCAATATGATATCACCGAGAGGGCCCAGAGCATATTTTATCTACCATCGGGATGAATAAATTCCACTCTCGATCCATGGGCCTCAACATAACACTTTAGTAGTACTAAACCCATCTTTATAATCACCCTATTACAGTGTGATGTTTGATGTTATCAAGATACTCTTCCGGTGTTAGTGATTGACATGATCTCATGGTCTAAGGATTAGGATCACTTTGTATGATGTTATAGTAATATAAACTCAATGACTTTGATCGTAATTCTATACTTCGGATGAATGTTCATCGCATCATTACACTAATGTTGTGACCTCTTTATTAACAACATCCAATGTCCATGATCAGGAAACCTTGATCATCTTGATAATCAACGAGCTAGTTTATGAGAGAGGCATAACTAGGAACTTTCTATTTTTTTATTAAACACACATGTATTAATTTTTTTGTATTAATACAATTATAGCATTCAAAATAAACATCTATCATATACTTGGAATATACATATAAAAACTCTTTATTATTGCCTCTCTGGGCATATTCCCTTCAATTTCCGCTTTCCTGGCATTCTCCGCATCTGACTTCACCATTTCTCTAAGAATAGCACTTGGTGGGAACAAACAACAGAGCTTCGCAACGCTCCCGCTGAAACCAAACGGCCATAAAAACAAGGTGCGCATGACCGAATACCTTCTGATCCAGCAATCTCCAGGCATGATATGTCCATGGGAGTTCGCCGGCGGAGCCTTCCGGAACCCGCCTCTCCAGACCAGATCTGAAGGGTTTCGCAGCATAGTAAATCAAAAAAATTCTATGGATGCGAACGGGGAAAGCCAAGATCTACATCCTTATACTTTTGCATCTACATCCTTATACTTTTACATCTACGGATGCGAACGGGGAAAGCCAAGATCTACATCCTTATACTTTTGCATCTACATCCTTATAATTTTACATCTACGGATGCGAACGGGGAAAGCCAAGATCTACATCCTGATAATTTTACATCCTTATACTTTTGCATATCAAAAAGTTCAACAAAGCTATTGAGATGGGCAGCATGATCATCAGAACCAGCACCAGAAAATTGCTCTCTCATCACAAGATTTAACAAAGAAGGCTTAATTTCATAAAAGGTAGCATCAGGAGCAGGTGGAGCAATAGGGGTGCTAAGGAAATCATTGTTGTTGGTGATAGTGAAGTCACACAACTTGGTGTTCTCAGCAGAGTTCATTTTGCCAAAGATGGGAAAGCCAAAAACAGCAGCAGCAGCTAGAGCAGGAACTATTTTTTTTGTGTTTTTGAATAAAGCAAGCAAACCAAGCTAGACTAATTTTTGGGGGTTTTTTTTTGGAAAGAGGAAAACAAAACCAAGCAAAAGAAACAAAGCAAACTAAAAACAAAGTAAAGAGAAAGGAAGTGGAGGACTCCCCTAGTGAAGACGTCCTTAGCCTCCCCGGCAATGGCGCCAGAAAAGCTTGATGCAGCGCTGAGTTGATGTAGGAGCGCTTCGTTGGGAACCCTAAGAGCAAGGTGTGAAGAAGCACAACAAAAAGTTTTCCGTCAGTAAGAAACCGAGGCTATCGAACCAGTAGGAGGAAGGAAACATCACACTGGTGTTGAAAGCAACGCGGAAACCTGCACAACACAAACTCAAGACTTTGCCCCAACGAATCAGTGAGATTGTCAAGCTCACCGGTTTGCTATAACAAAGGATTAAACGTATGGTGTGGAAGGTAATGGTGGTTTGAAGCAAATAAACAAGTAACAGTGGAAGATGTATCAATGATAAAGATTGGACCGGGGTCCATAGTTCACTAGAGGTGCTCTCCTTAGATAAACAACATGGCATGAAGGGTAAACAAATTACAACAGGGCAATTGACAGGAACTAAGCAAGGCATAACAATGCTATTACTAGTCAGAAATATCCTATGAGATTCAATTGGGCAATACAACAAGATACATAGACTGCCATCCAACTGCATCTATGACTAGAAGTCCACCTTTAGGTTATCATCCGAACCCCCCTAGTATTAAGTTTCAAGCAACATACAACTGCTTTAAGCAAAGTGTGTAAAGTAAGCAGTCCACATGTTCCATGAACAAGAGATCGTTGTTTTCTCCCTAGTAGCAACAGCACATCTACAACCAAAGATATTATTGTCACTTCCCTTGGAAACTAGAGGCATGAACCCACTATCGAGCATAAATACCCCCTCTTGGAGTCACTAGCAACTACTTGGCCAAGATAGCTACTAACAACGGAGAGCATGCAAGATCACAAAAAATATAGACATGATAGAATCATAAAGACAAAATCATTAATCAAACCAACATAATAATCTCAATATCCATCGGATCCCCGCAAACACAACATGCATGATTACAAATAGTTTAGATATTGATCATGAACGGAGCTCACAAGATCTATACATGAAAGCACAAGGAGGAGATACAACCGTCTAGCTACTACATGGACCCATAGTCCAAGGTGGAACTACTCACGCATCATACCAGAGAGAAGGCCTCCGGGATGATCTCCCCTTCGGCAGGGTGCCGGGAAGAACTTCAGATCCCCCCCGATCTAGGGACGATGGTGGCGGCTGCTACAGAGCAACGCTTACAAGGAATTGTGGAGGAGCTGGCGGGATTTATTTTCAAAGAGATGGTAGACGATGCCGGAAAATTTAGTTTGAATAGGCGCTACTGATCTCCATGTAATTAAATAGACGGACTTTAGTCCCGGTAATTGTGATCTCCATGTAACTACCAAAATTGTATATATTTGTATGCTCGATATCGTAATACAAGTTATCTTATATATGCACGAACGTGTATGATATGTGGTGGCGTAGAAATATTCAAAAAAAATTTGAAATGAAAAAAGAAATAAATAAAACAATCCAAATGAATTCTCTGCCGCGGCAGAGAAAGTGCACAAAATGCTGTCACGGCAGAGAACCACTACTCGCGGTTCGTAACACCAACCGTGACTAGTGGGGTGCACCCCGAAAACGCCGCGGCGGCCGCGTGGACAACCATTTTTCCCTGCTGGTGACTGGGCTGGGACTAATGCTAGCCTCTAGTCCCGCTTGGTTAGTACCGGTTACTCCTTATTCCTGGAAGGAGCTACGAACGTGAAAGGAAAGAAACTCCACGAAGTTCTGGTAAACCTGTGAAGGCTGACGGATATAGATTTTCAGAATAAAAGCAACCTTTGAAGAAATGTTTACGAAAATATGCATAGCCTATGACCTATGGTCGGTGGCTGTAGATAGTGCATCAAATAATCTTTTTAGTGAACTTGCTAAGTACTCTCGTACTCAACCGTATCTTTTTAACCCTTGCTAGATTCATAAGTCAATGAAGACAACGTCAACACAAACTTATGCTCAAGGAAATCGTCACCGAAAGTTCAAGTTCTTCAATGAAGTCAATGGAGTAAATATACCATCAGTTGAAGTGAAGTCGAATTTCCTAATTAGATAGAAGTATATTCTCTGGCCATAGAATCTACCTCTATAGAGCATTGCGATAATCGCAATTGCGAACCAAATGGTATTAGAACTTAAATTATTCTTAGTGTAGTATTTAGCTTATTATGGCTCTTCATTATAAGATTTTTTTCCTTTATAACCTAGTGAGTTCTCTGGATCTTTTATAAAGAATTGAATTGTGATATGTTTTGGACCCGCTATGTTTCTGTTATACCACTCTGAGAGATGTAATACCAGTGAAGGGTGTTTTATTGGTGTTATGTCCACAACTATCGTATACTACATCATGTAGTGGTATGTTGGGTCACCACACCTGTAGGCATGGTATTTATCTAGTAGAGCGCAACGGATGCATTGCCAGGCCATCATATTAGATATGTAGGTCTTATCCTTACTTAGTAGATGCAGCATCCAAATTTTTATCGCCATGAAGACGATTTAGGTGGCCAAGGAGACACCGTCTCTTTGCATTTTTTTGAGATTGAAACTGGCTGCATTCAAATCGCGCACTCAGGCGCCAACAAGTGTACAATAGACGCTGGTGGATCCTCCAACCAGGTGTTAAAACCAATATTTTCGCAGCCTACTTTCGCTAGGTGATGTGCCACCTTATTGCCCGAACGACGCACATGCCTAATCGAGTAATCACCGAATTCCCGGAGTAGAGCTTTAACGTCCTCCACAATTGGGCCAAGCATCGACCTGTCCAGCTCGGCTCGCTGTAGCTTCATCACACCCTCCATGCAGTCGGATTCGAGACAAATCTTGACGATGCCCTTCTCTTTGGCCAGCTCCAAAGCCCTTTTACACGCAATAATCTCAGCACCTTCAGGATCAGAAACAGAGCACAAAAAATGGCTGGCTGCTGCACAAACCTGCCATGGTGATTTCGAATAATCACTCCACACCCACCCTGTCCTGAGTTTGCTAAGTACGCGCCATCAGCATTAGCCTTGAGCCACCCCTCATCCGGTGGTAGCCAGGGCACCACAGGAGGAGTAGGTTTCAGAGCCGCTGGGGGCTTTAATCCCGCCCACTCCTCCACGAGAAACAGCACCCGCTGTGCCAATCTTGTCGGGTCAGCTAAGTGCGGTTCCTCCCGAGCATCGTTGCGAGCTAGCCACAACTGGTACAACGCCATGATCGCTAGCGCTGACTCCGAGTCGTCCATCTTACTCAACCATTCTAGAACACAGTCTTGTAGAGTCGTCCTGGACATCCCATCCACGGCAGGAGCGAGGAGAGGAGCTCCAGTGAGTTCCCTCAATTCCTTCCACATGCATACCAAGTGTGGACAAAGCCAAAACCTGTGCATAAGAGATTCTGCACGGTTACATATCAAGCAGACCACACCCAATTTGATTTTTCTATATTCCAGCTCCTCGCCAACAACCAAGCCATTCTTGACATTGTGCCATGTAGTAGGCGGAGTCGCCAGTGAATTCGACTGCCATCAATTAGATCAGCACTATGTTTAACAGTTTGTGACGGTTGTCCTTACATAGACGATTGGGTTCAACTATACCAACACACACGATAAAATAAACTTTATTGGATGCGATCATCCTAAGAGGCACACGAATCATTTTGAGAAAATCTTGTGCGGTGACCTCAAGTACCGCACATGGTTAAGTTGCACAACTGTGTCCAAAGACCTCTCATATCGCACACGATTTCAGAACCGTGTACGATTACCTATACCATTACCATATAAAACCCCACGTGGTGACAATTCATTTGTATTGTGTGCGATGTGAATAGTTAAACGTGTGATTCCCTGAATTGTACTCTTTTTTTGCGAATAGTATTGTACTATTGTTAGGAGATCATGGACTCATTTGGTCTCTGGTGTCAAGTTTAATGATGCCAGATATTCTTATCCACGAATTGATTACATAATATCTTTGGATACGCAAAATAAAAACATACATATCTACCATAAATGATAGGAACCACTACCTTCTGTATGACACAATATAATGAATACATCATATTATTTGTAAAATGAAGTGTATCTAAAATATCTTGATATGATATCTTATCACTTGCACAAGGCTGTAAAATTTCACGGTAAATTAAAGCCGTCATATATGCATATCTTTGATAAGCAATAATATAAAGTTATATGCCTACCGTAAATAATTACCAACCACCTACCATTCTACACAATGCAATAAATTATTCCTAGAGTTGTGTGATATTGATCGGTATATATACATGTCACTATTTCTGAAAAGCAAAAGACGATGCAAAACCTTCTTACAATTATTTTGTAGCTTATTTCCTCACAATATTTTCATTGAAGAAGAGAAACGCAATATTTGCGAGAGAATGCAAAAGGTTATGCGCCTTCCGCAACTGCTCATATTATTGATTGTTTACTCATCTCAAGTTTGTGCAATATCATGGTCGTATATGAATCGAATGAGGCAACAATCGCCCACGAATAGTAGCTGGCCACTGACAAAAGATGGCGTGGAGAGTGGAATTAACCATGTAAGTTAAAGTCTGTCTATCTAGTTGACTGATTATGTGCATCACATATAGATGTAAGAAATAGATCGATCTGATTGGTTATGACAGGAGGGAAGCATTTTCGCATACTTTGTATTGGCTTTGTTGTATCCATCCTTTCCATCCTTTTGAGTTGAATGATGAAGGTGGATTGTGTTTATTTTGCTGTAATGTTCTCTGGTTCTCGAGATGGTGTGTGTCTGGAAAATAGTCTCTAATTAGTTGTTGGTTTCACCTGACGTGGTGCACCTGCTCTGAACTATTCTCTCTTGATTTTGCTTCTGATTTTCGTTTCTGTAAAACATTGGTGGTTTCTTTAATGGAGATCAACTAGGGAGGATCGTTGTTTCAAAAGTAACAGGGGAAAAGCAGATCTTGGCGTCTTCTCTGTAAAGAAGCATTTTCACTATAACTGAGATTTATTTCTGCATTCTCTTTCATCTGAGCCTCTTCTTGCTTCCCATAAAGCCATAGATCTTCTTTACAAAACAGTGGAACTTTTTATGTACAGGGTATAATATGGAATTACCTTCTTTCAACCAAGGTTTTTGGATCATACAAATGACAAGATAAACTATACTCGATCAATTTAATGTTCCTCAGTTAATATAGAAAGTACTTTTGAAGTTGTGTAAAGTGTGTTACTAATCGTTGTCTTATCTTTCTGCAGTATGCTTTCTTTCAGTCAATCAAAGAGTCTCAGACTGCCCTTTTCGGTGGCATGGCAACATTTGATGCCTACGGTTTGCAAATGCTCCATAGACAAACAAGCTCGGCACAAATATGTGTGGTAAATCAGCATGGGGACGACTATAGCAGTGTAAATGCTGCAGCAGCCGGATGGGTGGTAAGTTAGTTTCTGGATGCTTGCTCATGCACAACCTACCTCGAAATCATGATAGTTTCCATTTAGTGATGATTGTACCCTTTTATTTTAATCATGAATTATATTCACTCCATAAATTTATAGCTAACTTATTATCAATTGGTATTACTTTGGTGCAGGTTAGCCCGTCCGATTATGGTGATAATAGAACACATTTCTTTACCGGATGGACGGTATGTGGCTCAATATTTTGTATTCCTTAATATTTTCCGGACTGAATATTCCGAGATAAATTAAGTTTCTTAGTTTCTTCGCCATATACCATATTTATCATGTATATGTGGTCATCCTTTTTTTCGTAACAGGCTGATGGGTATAAGTCAATTGGATGCGATGACTTGGAATGCAAGGGTTTTGTACCGGTACAAAATGCTCCCATCACTCCAGGAGACACTCTAGATACTTCTAAGGGAAAACTAAATATCACAATGAAGATATTCAAGGTAAGTAGCTAAAACACTGATAAATACACCATGGAGGGCTATTTATGGTCTACATTTTATGACTAAATGATGACCAGTAATTGACACCTGGTTTTGCACTGAGTCATATATATTGCTAGTATTGGAATGAAGTGACGATATTCACATTTAATCGTTTTGCAGAATAAAGATGATGGTGACTGGTGGCTATACTTTGGTTATGATAATAGTAACCTTAGCGCAGTTGGATATTGGCCAAAGAGTATTTTTAGTAGTATGGCAGAGCATGCAAACTCTGTTCAATGGGGTGGTTACACCTTTTCTGATCCTGGGAGTGCTAGCCCCGTAATGGGCAGTGGGCATTGGCCGGGAATAAATTCAGCAACTGTTCGAGACGTAAGATTCGTCGATGAAAGTGGTAGAGGCTACAAGATTAATCCATGGCCTAGGGGCCTTGTTGCTTCTATATCCCACAGGAAATGCTACGGAGCCGTGCAATCTGTAGATGAAATGTTTTACTACGGAGGACCTGGTGGTTGTACTATGTAGTAAGGCTTTTACAGCCCATGAGATTTGAATGATTGAATAAAGATCTAATGGTCAATTTTCCGGCTGTTTGAAAAATGAAACTGGTGTAACTCTCCTCTAATGCCATATATAGAAAACAAAGAAGGCGCTTCTATGCTTTTCCAAAGTTCTCTTGCACGAAACTCAAAGCAACCTAATAGTTGTGATTAGAGAAATTAGATGAATGCCCGTGCGTTGCTGTTAGGCTGCATCTAGCAGCCCTCTTCTTCTACCTCTTAACTCTCTCTTGTTTCTCCAACACAAGAACAAAACACGCACACACAGCCAAGAAAGAAGTACAAGGCTTTGCCAAGTTGCCCTCAGCGTAATGCGCTGGTTAACGGCCCACCTGACGGTCCACGACTCCCCGTTACGCGCATAGTTACGCTGACCGCTAGGCCGTCGGCCTAGAAGTGGCACCACTTGTACGACGACGGCAATGCCGTCGGCCTAGCTGGTTTATTTTCATTTTTTCCAATGCATAAAATACTTATAGTTGATTTATTTATTTTCCACTATAATTTTAATGTAGATGTAGTTTATAAATAAATTGGTGATTATAAGTTAACCACGCGAATCTTCGCGTATCCCGCCACCCACATAGAATAACGACGCGAATCTTCTGAAACCCGAGGGGAAAACATAAATGTAATGTAAAATAGAAACAATAAAATACACATATAATACACAAATACAACAAAAATATTAAAGATATATCTCATTTTCTACAGACCCCAATGAACCGAAACCTCTCTGTTGGGGAAACTCTAGAAACCCCTCTCTTTTAGGGACCATCGGGCATCGAACCCACTGTTTTAGAGAAACCCTACATCATGTGAAGGTTTTCCATGAAGATATAACATAAACAAACCTAAACCACCAAAAGAGTGCATTGTTCAACCCTCGTATGGAGAATGCTACGGGGGTAGACCCGCGGGGCCCTCGGATTAGGGTTTCGTCGAAAAAGGAGCGCCCGAGGGCCGGGATGCCACGGGAACATGCGTGTGGCCCTAGAATAGATGCACAAGGGTGGTGAAATGCCCCTAGATGGAAAACCTAGCTCCCGGGTGTGACCGTCCATGTTGCATGCGATAACACTTAGAGAAGTGTGCTGGACATGTAGGAGGAGACTCCTGCCGCGGGTCAAACGCGGGTAAATTGGTGGAACCTTGAGCCTATCTTTGGTTTTCCATGTAGATATGACCTAAACAAACCTAAACCACCAAGAGAGTACATTTTTCAACCCTCGTACGGAGAATGCTATGGGGGTAGACCCGCGGGAGCCTCAGATTAGGCTTTCGTCGGAAAAGGACCGCCCGAGGGCCGGGATGCCATGGGACCATGCGTGTGGTCCTAGAATACATGCACAAGGGTGGTGGAATACCCCTAGATGGAAAACCTACCTCCCGGGTGTGACCGTCCATGTTGCATGCGATAACACTTAGAGAAGTGTGCTAGACATGTAGGAGGAGACTCTCGCCGCGGGTCAAACGCGGGTAAACTGGTGGAACCTTGGGCCTATCCTTGGTTTTCCATGTAGATATGACCTAAACAATCCTAAACCACCAAGAGAGTGCATTGTTCAACCCTCGTACGGAGAATGCTATGGGGGTAGATCCACAGGGCCCTCGGAATATGGTTTCATCGGAAAAGAAGCGCCCGAGGGCCGGGATGCCATGAGAACATGCGTGTGGCCCTAGAATACATGCACAAGGGTGGTGGAATGCCCCTAGATGGAAAACCTAGATCCCGGGTGTGACCGTCCATGTTGCATGCGATAACACTTAGAGAAGTGTGCTGGACATGTAGGAGGAGACTCCTGCCGCGGGTCAAACGCGGGTAAACCGGTGGAACCTTGGGCCTATCTTTGGTTTTCCATGTAGATATGACCTAAAGAAACCTAAACCACCAAGAGAGTGCATTGTTCAACCCTCGTATGGAGAATGCTACGGGGGTAGACCCGCGGGGCCCTCAGATTAGGGTTTCGTCGGAAAAGGAGCGCCCGAGGGTCGGGATGCCACGGGAACACGCATGTGGCCCTAGAATACATGCACAAGGGTGGTGGAATGCCCCTAGATGGAAAAACTAGATCCCGGGTGTGACCGTCCATGTTGCATGCGATAAAACTTAGAGAAGTGTGCGGGACATGTAGGAGGAGACTCCCGCCGCGGGTCAAACGCGGGTAAACCGGTGGAACCTTGGGCCTATCCTCGGTTTTACATGTAGATATGACCTAAACAAACCTAAACCACCAAGAGAGAGCATTTTTCAACCCTCGTACGGAGAATGCTACGGGGGTAGACCCGTGGGGCCCTCATATTAGGGTTTCGTCAGAAAAGGAGTGCCCGAGGGCCAGGATGCCATGGGAACATGTGTGTGGCCCTAGAATACATGCACAAGGGTGGTGGAATGCCCCTAGGTGGAAAGCCTAGCTCCCGGGTGTGACCGTCCACGTTGCATGCAATAACACTTAGAGAAGTGTGCTGGACATGTAGGAGGAGACTCCCGCCGCGGGTCAAACGCGGGTAAACCGGTGGAACCTTGGGCCTATCATTGGTTTTACATGTAGATATGAATTAAACAAAGCTAAACCACCAAGAGAGTGCATTGTTCAACCCTCATACGGAGAATGCTATGGTGGTAGACCCGCGGGGCCCTCGGATTAGGGTTTCGTCGGAAAAAGAATGCCTGACGGACGGAATGCCACGGGAACATGCGTGTGGCCCTAGAATACATGCACAAGGGTGGTGGAATGCCCCTAGATGGAAAACCTATCTCCTGGGTGTGACCGTCCATGTTGCATGCGATAACACTTAGAGAAGTGTGCTGGACATGTAGGAGGAGACTCCCGCCGCGGGTCAAACGCGGGTAAACCGGTGGAACCTTGGTCCTATCCTTGGTTTTCCATGTAGATATGACCTAAACAAACCTAAACCACCAAGAGAGTGCATTATTTCAACCCTCGTACGGAGAATGCTACGGGGGTAGACCCGCAGGGCCCTCGGATTAGGGTTTCGTCGGAAAAGGAGCGCCTGAGGGCCGGGATGCCACAAGAACATGCGTGTGGCCCTAGAATACATGCACAAGGGTGGTGGAATGCCCCTAGATGGAAAACCTAGCTCCCGGGTGTGACCGTCCAAGTTGCATGCGATAACACTTAGAGAAGTGTGCTGGACATGTAGGAGGAGAGTCCCGCCGCGGGTCAAACGCGGGTAAACCGGTGGAACCTTGGGCCTATCCTTGGTTTTCCATGTAGATACGACCTAAACAAACCTAAACCACCAAGAGAGTGCATTGTTCAACCCTCGTACGAATAATGCTACGGGGGTAGACCCGCAGGGCCCTCGGATTAGGGTTTCGTCGGAAAAGGAGCGCCCGAGCGCCGGGATGCCACGGGAACATGCGTGTGGCCCTAGAATACATGCACAAGGGCTGAGTTGATGTAGGAGCACTTCGCTGGGAACCCCAACAGCAAGGTGTGAAGCAGCACAACAGCAAGTTTTAACTCAGTAAGAAACCGAGGTTATCGAACCAGTAGGAGGAAGGAAACGTCACACAGGTGTTGCAAGCAACGCGGAGACCTGCACAACACAAACTCAAGACTTTTCCCCAACGAATCAGTGAGGTTGTCAAGCTCACCGGTTTGCTGTAACAAAGGATTGAACGTATGGTGTCGAAGGTAATGGTGGTTTGCATCAATTAAACAAGTAACAGTGGAAGATGTATCAATGATAAAGATTGGACCGGGGTCCATAGTTCACTAGAGGTGCTATCCTTAGATAAACAACATGGCATGAAGGGTAAACAAATTACAGCAGGGCCATTAACAGAAACCGAGCAAGGCATAACAATGCAATTACTAGTCAGAAAGATCCTATGAGATTCGATTGGGCAATACAACAAGATACATAGACCGCCATCCAACTGCATCTATGACTAGAAGTCCACCTTCAGGTTATCATCCGAACCCCCTCCATTATTAAGTTGCAAGCAACAGACAACTGCTTTAAGCAAAGTGTGTAAAGTAAGCAGTCCACATGTTCCATGAACAAGAGACCATTGTTTTCTCCCTAGTAGCAACAACACATCTACAACCGAAGAGATTATTGTCACTTCCCATGGAAACTAGAGGCATGAACCCACTATCGAGCATAAATACCCCCGCTTGGAGTCACTAGCAACTACTTGGCCAAGATAGCTACTAAAAACGGAGAGCATGCAAGATCACAAACAACACAAACATGATAGAATCATAAAGACAAAACCATTAATCAAACCAACATAATAATCTCAATATCCATCGGATCCCCGCAAACACAACATGCATGATTACAAATAGATTAGATCTTGATCATGAACAGAGCTCACAAGATCTATACATGAAAGCACAAGGAGGAGATACAACCGTCTAGCTACTACATGGACCCATAGTCCAAGGTGGAACTACTCACGCATCATACGGGAGAGAAGGACTCCGATATGATCTCCCCTTCAGCAGGGTGCCGGGAAGAACTTCAGATCTCCACAGATCTAGGGACGATTGTGGCGGCGGCTACAGAAGTTTTCGTGGATATTTGATCGGGTACTTAGGGTTTCTGCATCGGGATCTTCTTATAGGCGAAGGGGGAGGCTGAGGCAGTGGCCAGGGGCCCCACACCCTGCCTAGGCGCGGGGCAGAGCCCACCCGCGCCTAGGGGGGTCTGGTCACCCTGGCACGCCTCGCCGTCTCCCCTCTGGACTTCTTGTTCCTCATGGAAAATTATTGACTTTGACGTTTGTCCCGTCCAATTCCGAGAATATTTCTTTACTAACTTTTCTGGAACCAAAAATAGCAGAAAACAGGCAACTGGCACTATGGCAACTTGTTAATAGGTTAGTACCAGAAAACATGTAAAAAGCACCTCAAAGTGTAGACAAAGCAAAGCAAAGTAGATACTAAACAAGCATGGAGCATCAAAAATTATAGATACGTTTTCGACGTATCAAGCATCCCCAAGCTTAACTCCTGCTCGTCCTCGAGTAGGTAAGTGATAAAAATAATAATTTTTGAGGCGACATGCACCCTCACAATAAAGATCCAACCATTTGCAAGCATTGAAAGCTGGGATCAAAGAACTCGAAACATGTGCATGAAAGATGGAGTTCTGACAATGGGACATATTAACTATGCATGCAACATGACAAGCTACAAACAAATATCATGAATAACATGCATTGAAAAACGTTTGTTTGTTTCACATACAGAAAACATAGCATAATGGCAATCATCTTGTCCCTCATAAAGTAGCAAATAGAAGCATAGGACACCTTCAAAGTTCACAAGGGTGACTAGAAACAAATAGCACAAGAACAAGTAATATCACAATATGCATCAATCAATAAGCTTTGGAACACTGCACAGAGAATGACAACTATGCTCTCTTAATGGTGCCTAAAGGTAGAAGGTGGAGACTCAATAATGGTGGAAGAAAGACCTTTTATAAAGGAAGCATGGATTTCAAGTTTCAAAAAGAGGTTCCAAAAACTATGGTACTTGTTAGCTTTCAGCCCTCATTGCCCCTATCATAAGCATCTTGAAGTGATTAAGGTTAAAGTGAACAAAGATGGAGTATATGCTTGACAAAGTATAAGTTGGCAATCTAAAGTCCCTTGAATACGAGGGCCACACCTCATGCTACTCAACTTTAGTCACATGTAAGTTCTTCTCATTGTAAGTATTTGCATATCATTGAGAACCGCCAACTGGTTACCCCTTGCACATGGTATAGGAGCTATCCCATAACCAAAATAACAAGGCAAGCAGGCAATGAGCATCTCAGCAATCTTCTCTCTTTCCTCTTTTCTCAATGTATCTCTTTTTTATAAGAAGAATGCTTCATAGATGTCACTATGGTGATGCTGCAAGTTTCCACCATGATTAGGCATGGCTTAGGCTAGCGGTCCAGGCGTTTCTCTAACACAGGATACAAACTCCATGGACTTACAAGTTCCCTCTTTATTTCACACCGGTGACATCCATAGACAAAAGAGCATGATCTCAACTGAGTAAAAAGTAAACGTGCAGTGTTGAAAACGTTCCTCGTGACAGCACGGTTCTGCTAATTCCAATGTATAAGTGTAAGCATATACAATATAGATGACACAATGGTTCAAGTTTATTAGGGGCAAATAATATAAAGTGTGACATCAATTTTGTGAGGGCTTTAATCACTAAGTTTTCACATAACAAAATAGTTTTTAATTGGAAGATAGCTGAAAACAAGAATATACTTGGAATGGTGTAACACACCATGCATAGGAGTTTATAGTGGACACTTTGGAATAACTTGGTTTCTTGGGAGTTGGAAGCATGAGTAGATCTTACTCACACAAGTGGAGGCTAGCAAAAGACTGGGAGCAACCAACTAAGAGAGCAATAATGGCCATAATCATGCAAAGCAACAAAACATTACTAATCAAAGCAAAGAGTGGTACTATAAGTCATGGACTAAATGATCATAGAGGCTAATGGTGACTTGTGAGAGTCATAACATGGTGTGAGCATGTGCCAAGTCAACCCAAGCAAAGCATCAAAGGAGAGTACCATAATACTATGCTTTTGCATGCTAAAACAACGCATAATTTTTTTCAAGGCACACTAAGCAATCCCAATTGTTTGGAACAATACATGCTACAGCAATAATCAATAAGCATAAGGTCAAAACAACACCTAGCATGTCATGCTAAAGTCTAAGTCATAGTCAATGCAAGCTCCTCTTGCACTTCCAAGCAAGAACTTACTACTCCTTTCCAACACCAAGCAACTTATTTGGAAAATAACAAGTGAGAACGTGGGTCCAAACTACTTTATTCAAGCAAACTAAATAACCTAAGCAAAGAAATCAAAAACTAAGAAGCTCCAAGAACAACACAACTGTGCATAACAATAAAAACAAAGTGTTTAGACAGACTTGAGCTTTTTATTGATGAAGAAGGGGATGCCTTGGGCATCCCCAAGCTTTGACGCTTGTACCTCTTGTATATTTCTTGGGGTGACACCGGGGTGGCATCCCCAAGATTGAGATTTTGTCCATTATTCATATCATTGCATCATTCTCTCTCTACACCTGAAATTTTTCTTCATACAAAAGTTAACACAATCTTCATTAGCAACATTAGTGTATTCAAAAGATATTAGACCTCTGGAAAATCTTTGGAACAACAAGTCTTTTCACGAAAAACACAAGCTACTTTAGTAACTCCTTAAAAAATCTCAATTAACCTAAAGATAACTCAAAAAGGAATCAATAAGAAGCAAATGCAAATAATGGCAGAAATCTGTCAAAACAGACCAGCAGGTAGAAACCGATTTTTTAGAACATCTCCTGTTGCTCAAATCAAAAGGTGCTGAACTAACTAAAGTTATATAACATACTGGGGGATTTAATCGTAAATTTTAAGCTCAATCCGAGTTACATAGACTTCTCACGAAATTTTTGGTGGAGGACATAAATCTGTTTCGGGACAACAACTCCCCAAATATTACTTCCCTCTCATTAGAGGTCATTACTGAAGTATTAACTTCCAAGACTCAAGTAAACTCTTGGGTTATCTCCCAACAAGTACTTTTCTTTAACTCCTTTAAGTTAGGCACAAGAAGCAAGAAGAATCAAGTATTTTCAAATGAAGAAGCATTAACATCAAACCTTTCTTCCAAAGGAGGATCAAAAAGAAACTTCTATATCCTCATAGCAAAGTGTTCAATAGCTTTCTTGAATGGAAAATGATATTTAATGGTGCCTTCTTTCATATCAATGATGGCACCAACTGTTCTAAAAAAGGTCTTTCCAAAGTAATAGGACAAGAAGCATTGTATTCAACATCCAAAACATAGAAATCCACAGGGACATAAACATCCAAAACACCATTAATACTCCCCATGAGTTTCTTCTTAGCATTATCATTGAGTGGGACAACCAAATAACAATCTTCCAATGGTGGAAAATCAAGCATTTCATAAATCTTCCTAGGCATAATAGAGACACTAGACCCAAGATCACATGAAGCTTTGAGATCAAAGTCATTCACTTGTATATTAATAATGGGTTCCCAACTATCTTCTACTTTCCTAGGAATATAAGCTTTGTGTTTTAGCTTCTCTTCCTTAATCTTAACAAGAGCATTTGTAATGTGTTTGGTGAAAGCAACATGCATATCACTAGCATCAGGACTTCTAGCAAGCTTTTGTAGGAACATAATCACTTCAAAAATATTGCAACCTTCAATATCAAAATCAAACTTATCATCACTAGTAGTAGGATCAATAGGCTTAGGTATAGTAGGAGGAGGAACATGGACTACTTGTGGTTTAGTGGTGGTAGTGCACACACTATTGTTTCTATTAATTTCAGCTTCCCTTTCCCATTTAGCATGAAGTTGAGCTAACAGCCTAACATTTTCATCAATAGTAACTTGTATGGCATGAGCAGTAGCAAAGGTATTTTCCATAGTTACAGGTTTAGCAGCCATTTTATTAATGAAGGAAGACTGAGCTTAAGACAAAGAGGATATATTTTTCTCAACATTTAAAAGCTTTTCCGCTATAGCCTTATTGAAAGTGGTTTATTTACTAATAAAGTCTTTGAGCATGACTTCAAGTTTAGAGGGGGCACTTCTAGCATTGTTGTAGGAGTTTCCATAGGAATTGCCATTATTAGGAGGATAAGGCCTATAATTGATGTTACCACCAAAATTATTTCAATAGGCATTGTTGTTGAAATTGTTGTTTCTAATGAAGTTCACATCAACTTGCTCTTATTGAGCAACCAAGGAGGCTAAGGGACTATTAGGATCTAAAGGAGCTTTCCCATTAACAAGCATAGCCATAATAACATCAATCTTATCACTCAAAGAAGAAGTTTCCTCAACAAAATTTACCTTCTTACCATGTGGAGCTCTCTCAACATGCCATTCAGAGTAGTTAACCATCATATTATCAAGGAGCCTTGTTGCAGCACCCAAAGTGAGGCCCATGAAGGTACCTCCAGCAGCGGAATCCAACAGATTTCTTGAGGAGAAGTTCAAACCTGCATAAAAAGTCTGGATAATCATCCAAGGAGTGAGTCCATGAGTGGGGAAATTCTTAACCAAAGATTTCATTCTTTTCCAAGATGGAGCAACATGTTCACTATCAAGTTGTTTAATTTTCATAATGTCACTTCTCATAGATATAATCTTAGCAGGAGGATAGTATTTTCCAATAAAAGCATCTTTGCACTTAGTCCAAGAATCAATACTATTTTTAGGCAAAGATAGCAACCATTATTTAGCTTTTCCTCTCAAGGACAAGGGAAAATGTTTAAGCTTAATAATATATCCATATGCATCCTTATACTTTTGCATCTCAAAAAGTTCAACAAAGCTATTGAGATGGGCAGCAGGATCATCAGAACCAGCACCAGAAAATTGCTCTCATCACAAAATTTAACAAAACAGGCTTAATTTCATAAAAGGTAGCATCAGGAGAAGGTGGAGCAATAGGGTTGCTAAGGAAATCATTGTTGTTGGTGCTAGTGAAGTCACACAACTTGGTGTTCTTAGCAGAGTTCATTTTGCCAAAGATGGGCAAGCCAAAAACAGCAGCAGCAGCTAGAGCAGGAACTATTTTTTTGTGTGTTTTTGAATAAAGCAAGCAAACCAAGCTAGACTAATTTTTGGGGTTTTTTTTAGAAAGAGGCAAACAAAACCAAGCAAAAGAAACAAAGCAAACTAAAAACAAAGTAAAGATAAAGGAAGTGGAGGACTCCCCTAGTGAAGACGTCCTTAGCCTCCCCGGCAACGGCGCCAGAAAAGCTTGATGCAGGGCTAAGTTGATGTAGGAGCGCTTCGTTGGGAACCCTAAGAGCAAGGTGTGAAGAAGCACAACAAAAAGTTTTCCGTCAGTAAGAAACCGAGGCTATCGAACCAGTAGGAGGAAGGAAACATCACACTGGTGTTGAAAGCAACGCGGAAACCTGCACAACACAAACTCAAGACTTTGCCCCAACGAATCAGTGAGGTTGTCAAGCTCACCGGTTTGCTATAACAAAGGATTAAACGTATGGTGTGGAAGGTAATGGTGGTTTAAAGCAAATAAACAAGTAACAGTGGAAGATGTATCAATGATAAAGATTGGACCGGGGTCCATAGTTCACTAGAGGTGCTCTCCTTAGATAAACAACATGGCATGAAGGGTAAATAAATTACAACATGGCAATTGACAGGAACTGAGCAAGGCATAACAATGCTATTACTAGTCAGAAATATCCTATGAGATTCAATTGGGCAATACAACAAGATACATAGACTGCCATCCAACTGCATCTATGACTAGAAGTCCACCTTCAGGTTATCATCCGAACCCCCTCTAGTATTAAGTTGCAAGAAACAGACAACTGCTTTAAGAAAAGTGTGTAAAGTAAACAGTCCACATGTTCCATAAAAAAGAGACCGTTGTTTTCTCCCTAGTAGCAACAGCACATCTACAACCAAAGAGATTATTATCACTTCCCTTGGAAACTAGAGGCATGAACCCACTATCGAGCATAAATACCCCCTCTTGGAGTCACTAGCAACTACTTGGCCAAGATAGCTACTAACAACGGAGAACATGCAAGATCACAAACAATACAGACATGATAGAATCATAAAGACAAAACCATTAATCAAACCAACATAATAATCTCAATATCCATCAGATCCCCGCAAACACAACATGCATGATTACAAATAGATTAGATATTGATCATGAACGGAGCTCACAAGATCTATACATGAAAGCACAAGGAGGAGATACAACCGTCTAGCTACTACATGGACCCATAGTCCAAGGTGGAACTACTCACGCATCATACCGGAGAGAAAGCCTCCGGGATGATCTCCCCTTCGGCAGGGTGCCGGGAAGAACTTCAGATCCCCCCGATCTAGGGACGATGGTGGCGGCGGCTACAGAAGGTTTCGTGGAGATTTTATCGGATACTTAGGGTTTTGCACCGGGGGCTTCTTATAGGCGAAGGGAGAGGCCGAGGCGGTGGCCAGGGGCCCCACACCCTGCCTAGGCGCGGGGCAGGGCCCACCCGCGCCTAGGGGGTCTGGGCGCCCTGGCATGCCCCTCCGTCTCCCCTCTGGACTTCCTGTTTCCCACAAAAAGTTATTGACTTTGACGTTTGTCCTGTCCAATTCCGAGAATATTTTTTTACTAACTTTTCTGAAACCAAAAACAGCAGAAAACATGCAACTGACACTGTGACAACTTGTTAATAGGTTAATACCAAAAAACATGTAAAAATCACCTCATAGTATAGACAAAACAAAGCAAAGTAGATACTAAACAAGCATAGAGCATCAAAAATTATAGATACGTTTCTGACGTATCATCTAACACAACGACTACGTCAATCTCTAGACCATTGACATGCAATTGCAAACTAATTACGTAATGCAATACTAATATTTCCTTAATGACAAGATTAAGTCTAACAGTTGCTACGGAGGATTACAAAAATATAAATAAAAATTGACGCATAAACATTTTATTTTGTGAAGATGCACACCTAGCATGATTTATGCGCCTTATATGTCATCTCTGCGGACAAATCCAAATTAGTGACTTCTCATAGAATAAGGACCGGAGTCTGGGTCGGGCCAAAAATTCAAATAAGGACGAAATTATTTGGCCGGAGAACAAATCCACCTGGCCTGAACGAAATGGACGAATTTCGCCTGAAATTTGAAATTTCAGGCCGAAATTGAAAACCCTGACTAGGGGTGAGTCCGATGCCTTTGTTTTAGCTGGCCGATTAGCATTCTTCGTATCACTTATCTTCTGATATTTGCGAAAATGACTTTCAGCTTCTTCCCTTTGCGCTTATCATGACCTTTGTCTTTTCTGATTTTGCATGCATCGGTCTTTGGAGTCATGTGTTGTCCCCAGTGCTAGATGTCCCTATCGTAGCTTTGTAAGAATGTCAGACTTTAAGATTGTCAACTTGAACATCTTCCTCTCCCGGCGAATCGATTCCCTATGTGCACCAGTCCGTCTTTGGACGATCCGGCTTGCAGCCGAGAGTCGCCACTTTGCGATCAAGGTTTACTGGAGCCAGCTGATCATCTGCACTTGTCTTGACTAACTCCAATTGTCCTTGGACGACTGATTGAGCTACTTGCGGAAACACACCATAGCTTCCAATATCTTGCGAGTCCTGCACTGGCTCCGATCCTGACGTCTCGACATGGTAATCATTTATGACGATAGAATTAGCCGAAGATGCATCGTATCCCCAGACTGAAGGTACATTGTATATCCATTAGCCTATACTGTAATACCGGCTTTCGATTTAAACAACCTAGTGGAGGCGACTTAACATCATCTAACAACTCGGCTATGCATAATCTTTTTTTCTCCTTTGATGCTCTCGAATCGGCTATGTAAGAGAACTTCATAAATGGCTTTATGTTTCTGCAACCTAAATAATTACAGAATATACGTCTCAACTAAGACCAAATGTTAGCCAAGTATGAAACAAGCAAAGCTATCCATATGAATTTAAAACCGAGTCGGCACAATGGGAAGAGCTTTGATGTTGAATATTTGCCACGGTCGGCCTTTTTGAATGGTACGATATCTTGGCCGACTTGCTTAGTGACAATTTTGTTGCTAACAAATAAGTTACTCATCTCGATTGGTCTCTCAAAGTTTATAAATATTTTACTAATATATTTTGAGTTGTTGCTTGTTTTGGTGGCTTCGGTTTAATCATTGTAATCCCTAATTTTTTGAGAATAATCTAATAAAACAGGTTGTGTGTCTTTTGGACGCGGAGGCCAGGGTGATCTTTGCCCATTTCGAAGAAAAAATTACTAATAGATGCATTAACAATATAATTCTGACTTAATCAAAAAACAAGTAAAGTATTTGCTAAGCTACCTTTTCGAAGACGTTGGGAAGATGCACTGTTTGCACATTTGGAACAATGCTTTTCTCCTCCTTTGCATAACTCTCCAACACTCCGTATTTTTATGGTCTCAAGCGAACTTTGTCTGGCTTTGTTTTCTTGCTCTTGACGTTCAACATTAGTCAATCTTTTTTTTAAAAAAAGAGTATATATTAATATCACAGGGATACCAATTATATCCAGCCTCTGCAACAACCCATGCACACAGTTCAGAAAAAAAAATTATAAAAAAGAACAGTTCCCCTATTGTCGTGGGAATGACTACGGCAGATGCTGCAATCGGCAGCGAGTAGTAGAACGAAGGGCAAGGGCGGCCAGCCATCTGCGGTGCGAGATGAGGGCAAAGACACAGGGATTTACCCAGGTTCGGTCCCCCGGAGGGTAAAGACCTACTCCTGCTAGATTGTATTATGGAGGTGATTACAATGGGCGAACTCGGCGACTAGGCGGCGAGTTGCTTGAGTGTATGAGGGAACGTGTCCCTACTCACCCCGTAAGGAGGTTTATATAAGCTCACCTCCCCTAGGGTTTACATATCTCAACCGATTCAGTTACAGCTTTGGTAATCGTTTAACCTAGTCCGACTGGGCCTATCTACTCGCCTGGGCCTTCAACTTCCAGTCGCCCAGTAGCCTGCTGGGCTTTGATCCACTCGCCGTTATGCAGGCCCACTCGCCAGCCTTTGGACCAGTCGGAAACGTCCTGCTGAGTATACCCCAGTAGGCGTATCCCCATCAGTACTCCCCGAGGCCGTCGTTGATTAGGCGTGAGTGGCTGCTGGCAGTCGGAGTATACGGCTTCAAGTAGGCATCCAGTCTAATCGTCGGCGGGCTCCTGCATGAAGGAAAAAATCCGGCAGACCGAGTCGCGTCTTGAGCGAGTCGAGCCAACGGGACGCGGCCTCGGCGAGCGACTTAGCGAGCCGAGTGGCTGGAGTCGGACCGTCAGGCGTGGTCAAACTAGCCGTTAAGGTAACTCAACGGTAACTTTTGGCGTAATCATCGCGCGGTAACGGCCCCCTAATTTGGCGGGCAACTCCCGCTATATAAGAGGAATGGTAGGCTATCGCAAAACCAACCGCCCACCATTTCTTCCGAGTGCGCACATCTTCCTTCCTTTGCTTCCGCGATCCGATCGACCCGCAATCCTCCGACCTCCAAACAAATCCTCAGCCATGGCCCTCTCCACCGAACCTTGGGGTAGATCCAAGTGCACAAGGGCGCAGCTGACCTCCTTCGAGGAGGCCGGAATCCTGCGGGCCGGCTGCTGGCGTATCCCCGCAGCCGGAGAAACGACCCCAAACCCGCGAGAGAGAGAGTTCGTCTGTTTCACCAGTCACCTCGAGCGGGGGTTAGGGTTTCCCACATCTTTGTTCTTCCGGCGTTTCTGCGCCTACTACGGGATCCAGCCCTCAGATCTGGGTCCCCATAGCATCGAGCAGCTTGCCATCTTCGTGGCGTTCTGCGAATGCTACTTGGGCTGCCGGCCCTACTTTCCCTTGTGGCAAGATCTGTTCCATGGACGGATCAGCCGCGAGGAGGCGGGCGGCCCAATGCTAGCCGCGGGCGGCTTAACCTTCCAACTCAAATCCAAAGCTTCCTTCTTCGACCTGATGCTGCCGGCCAAAGCAGCGAGCGACTGGAAGAAGTCATGGTTCTACGTGACCGAGGCGACTCCGGAGGACGAGGCGGCGATCCCGCGGTACTCGGCCAATCGTTCCGAGCCACGCCATCTCCAGGTCGGCAAGCTCCCCGACGACCAGCGGATGGTCGTCGACGAGATGCTCCAGACCATCCGTGGTCTGAAGAAGAAGGGGCTCCAGACGGTAAACTTGTACAATTGTTGGCTTGGGCGGCGGCTCGTTCCGCTCGCCCAACGCGACCATTACATGTACCAGTACACGGGTCGGGGAGACTCGACGAAGGCCTTCCTCGACGAGTGGAAGCTGGAGGACTACCTCTCAGCACTGAAGAAGATCACCCAGGCGTCGTACGCAGATGCGCAGGCCGGGGTCCCCCCCTACACCGCGAAGCGTCCGGCTCCGACGGTAATTTCTTTATCTTGTTCGCAGTCACAGCATGTGCAGTCGCGGTAATTCTAACTCTGTTTCATTGTTTATCGCAGCTGTTCCAAGTGGTGGAAGGGTGGCTACCACCCGCCGATGACGAGAGCTCCGGGCCATCCGCTCAGGATACAAGCGAGTCGCCACCCGCCAAGGGCAACGAGGACGACGAGGACGAGTCCGATGAAGAAATTGCCCCACTGGTCCGAAAGACCCGCGGGCAACGTCAGCGCGAAATCGAGGCGAGTAGGAGCCTCGAGCGTCACGATGACGACGACGAACTCCCAGAAACCACCTCGCGCCGTTAGGCCACTCCTTCGAAGAAGAAGAAGAAGGAGAAGGAGGTGAGGGCCCCCCTGAAGAGGAAAGCGAAGCCGCCGAAGGCGGCCTCACCGCCGCACTCACCGAGCAGCTCTGATGCTCATAGCTCGGCCGATGACGGCGCGGCCCCGGTGACAACCGCGCTAGAGGCGCCATCTACGGAAGCGCCGCTGGCCTCAATGCCTCCACCCTTCGCGCCGGTCTCCGGGCTAGGGAAGGCTCCGGCTGTGGCGACTTCGCCTCGCAAGGAGGTCCCGAGCGTGGCGGTCTCGCCCTGCAAGGAGGCTCCAGCCGCGGCAGCTCCAATTCGCGAGGAGGCCTCCGCCGAAGGCGTCCCGGAGGCGCCAACCGCTACCTCAACGTCAAAGAAGCCGTCCGTATCCTGGGCCCCCGACGTCCTGGAATTGGGGCTTAGGCGCCGATTGGGCCCTGAGCTGGAAAAACCTGCCAGCCTTCGCACAGGGCTTCGTTTCATCCCGGTCGCCAAGTGAGTGCATTCGGCCTTCTTTATTCTCTTTTAGTACTTCGATTGTCTTTTATTGACTGGATTTGATGTGAAGGACCGGAGTGAAAAAGATGGGCCACCCGACCGTGGCCAAGGTACCCTCCGCCGCTAGCGAGGAGGGTCCTTCCCGTAAGAGGAAAGTGGACGAGGTCGCCGCCTCAGCAGAAGGCAGCAAGAAGGCCAAGGGCGACGACATCGTCGCTGTCTCTGACGGCGCGGCGGCCACGCCGGCTGGACCCGCAGTGGAGGCAACCGCATCTACGAAGGAGGGCGTTTCCTTGCCTAGACCGGAGGAAGCGACTTCCTTTGGGGCGGGTGCCTCGATTGCTACATTCCCCCGCTTCGTGACCAAGGCGGCCACGGCAAGTGGGACTGCGCCCCCGAGCCTCGCTCCAGGGACCGCCGACGCTGAAACCGACCAACGTCGCGGGCACACGCCGGCGCTGCTCGCGTCTGTGGACGCAGTACAACTTCATGAAATGCTTGGTGCGGCCATCCAGGTACCTCCAGTCCCCGAGGATCAGGTCGGTGCTTAGCAGCGGCTTGATCCTTATAGTTCTTTCGAATCCAGTCCCCGAGTGCGTACGCGCTAAATTTTAGCGGGTATGCACTTAGGAATTTTCGCGTCACCAGTCCCCGAGTGCGCACTCGCTAAATTTTAGCGGGTGGGCACTGAGTAATTTTCGTGGTCGCCAGTCCCCGAGTGCGCACTCGCTAAATTTTAGCGGGTGGGCACTGAGTAATTTTCGTGGTCGCCAGTCCCCGAGTGCGCACTCGCTAAATTTTAGCGGGTGGGCACTGAGTAATTTTCGTGTTTGCTGACTTTGATGATGTACAGGGTCTGCAGCTGGAGTCGGCGGAGCGATTGGCTGCGAAGCAACGTGCTGAGAAGGAGCTGGCCACTATCCGAGAAGCAAACAAGGAGCTTCGCGCTGTTGCTGCGCAGGCAGAGGTGGCTCGCCAGGAGCTTGTCCCTGCTGGTGAGCTGGTGGCGGTGCAATCTGCGTTAAGTGCTGCTGAGGAGAGGGTCGCCGACCTCGAGCGCGAACTGCGGGGGGCAAAAGAAGAAGCAAGCTCGGCGAACGGGCGAGCTAAGGCCGCCATTGCGGCCGCGGAGGAAGACCGCAAGGTGTCGGAAGCCCTCATCGTTGGGCTTCAGGACGATCATACGTCGCTTCAGAGCTTCATCACGGGACTCGCCCGCCCGTTGCTTGGTGAGTCCGTCTTCCCTTCCTTTCAATTGTATTGTTTGTGGTTTCCGTGGTGCTCATAACTGACTCCTTCTCGCAGGTCGTATTATAGGTAGCCAAGAAGAAGCGAGCTCTCTTGGCGCGAGGGAGTGCGTAAGCATGCTCGTCGACTCGGCGACGCTGTCGGCGACGTGCATCCGCGCCTACCTTCAAGAGATGTCGCCCACGGAGGTTATTCCCAGTGACCTCGTTAAGGTGAGGGAGTACTTGGAGAAGGCGCCCGCGGTCGTAGAGTTCATGACGCGGTCGGCGTTTCGGCGCGGAGCGTCGACAGCTCTGAGCCTGGGACTCGCCCACTTCCCCGAGGACTTCGACCTCGACGATGTGACAAGTGGGTATCCTTCGTCGACTGGCGCGGTGGATCTGTCCGAGGTTCTCAAGCTGCAGGAACGTGCCGCTGCGTACGCGGAGCGTGTCTGGGCGATGGGCGACCTCCTTCCCTACCAGGAAACGGTCGTCGCGCCGAACGACCCCGAGCCGCCGCATCGTGACTTCAAGGTCGAGCAGCCTTTCCGCGCGGCGATGGCGGGTGAGCTGACGACGTATCCGTCAAATCCGTATACCGCGTTCATCCGTAGGCGCCGGGATTCTGGTGCGTCGTCGTCGAAGCCTGCAGAATAGGGTAGTGTGCCTAGGTATGTTAGCAGCAGTTCTGCCGAGCATGCATAATTTGTAATGTAAGACAATGCGATGTGCGATTGAATGGGATGTTTTGTCCCTTTGCTAGTTATTTGTGTGTTTTGGATTGATTTTGGATGAGTCCCCGAGCGCGTCCGCCCTTTTGTGGGGTTCACCTTGTATATGATGTTTGTTGTTATCACGTGTTTTGTTAATTTAGTCGACTCGCCCGAGCTCGGAGAGCCAGTCGCAAGGCGACTCCCGTGAGTGCTCTGTACTTTACCGTTTTCCCGTACGC
Organism: Avena atlantica; assembly: GCA_910589765.1. Lineage (NCBI taxonomy): Eukaryota > Viridiplantae > Streptophyta > Magnoliopsida > Poales > Poaceae > Avena > Avena atlantica. The sequence goes on from OU342739.1 coordinate 47,620,675, forward strand.
GAACGGGGTCGGGTGGCCGAGTCCCCGAGCGTGGTACTTGGTAGTTCAAGGCGCGACTCGAGGGTGGTTGAGGACTGAGCGCGTTGGTGTGAGCGCGTCACTCCTGCCTGGCCCGGAGGGTCAGTCGCGTGGCGAGTCCTGGGAATGCTCTCTTACTTGGCGTTTTCCCTGACCGATCGCGACGAACTGGTATTCAGTCCCCGAGCGTGGTACTTAGCCGTTCGAGTCGCTACACCGAGGATGCGGAGGACCAAGGTCGCCGTGAGAAGCGAGTGCAGTTGTCTTGGTTCGTAAAACCAGTCGAGCTAGGCGACTCCAATGGGGCTCCGGATTGGCATTTTTCGTGGACGACGCAAGACCTGAAATGACTCAGTGCTCTTACATCGCACTACTTGGCCGTGCCGGTCGCTGTACCAAAGGTTGACTTCTGCATGTTAGCATGACGCTGTTATTACGAGTGCGAGTGGCACAAGGCATGGAGAGTAGACGCAATTTGCGGTAACCGTTTCTTTTATTTCATAGCGACTGGAGAGTACATATGTGGGGTTCTAGGAGTAGAACTTCCGAAGGAGATTTATATTCCATGGCCGCTTGACGTCGAGTTTGCCATCCCCGCGGACGTCGATGAGGTAGTAGGCGTCGTTGCCGAGTACGCGCCCGATAGCGAACGGGCCTTCCCACGGAGGGGAGAGCTTGTGCATGCGCTTCTTGTCCTGGATGAGCCGTAACACCAGGTCGCCTTCCTGGAAGGTGCGGGTTTTCACCCGTCGGCTGTGGTAGCGGCGGAGCCCTTGCTGGTAAATGGCGGTACGCGATCGAGCGAGGTCGCGTGCCTCGTCGAGTTGGTCGAGCCCATCTTGGCGGGCCAGCTCGTTTGCGGCCTCCGTATAGTGGACGACCCGCGGCGAGTCGTGTTCTAGGTCGGTGGGCATGACTGCTTCGGCGCCGTGGACCATGAAGAAGGGAGTGAATCCCGTCGACCTGTTGACCGAGGTGCGGATTCCCCAGACGACGGAGGGTAGCTCTTCGACCCAGCATCCAGCGGTGCGCTCGAGTGGTACTTGGAGTCGCGGCTTCAAGCCGTGGAGGATGCTTTGGTTGGCTTGTTCTGCCTGGCCGTTGGATTCCGGGTGTGCGACTGACGCGAGGTCGAGCCGGATGTTGTGCTCTTCGCAGAATTCGGCCATTGCTCCCTTGGCGAAGTTTGTGCCGTTGTCCGTGATGATGCTGTTGGGGAAACCGTAGCGGTATATGAGCTCGCGCAAGAACTTAGTGGCGGTCTTCCCGTCGCATTTCCGGACTGGCTTGGCCTCCACCCACTTCGTGAAATTGTCGACGGCGACTAGCAAGTGGGTGTAGCCTGAGGGGGCCTTTTTGAAGGGGCCTACCATGTCCATGCCCCACACAGCGAATGGCCAGGTGATGGGGATTGTTTTGAGCGCCAAACTTGGTACGTGCGTCTGGTTGGCGTACTTCTGGCACCCGGCGCATCGCTGGACGATATCGACAGCGTCGGCGTGTGCGGTGGGCCAGTAGAAGCCGTGTCGCATAGCCTTGGCGACCAGGGAGCGCGCGGCGGCATGGTGGCCGCAGTCGCCTGAGTGGATGTCGTGTAGGATTTTGCGTCCTTCAGCCGGTTGGACGCAGCGTTGGAACACGCCGGTGACGCTGCGCTTGTGTAGCTCGCCGTCGATGATGGTGTAAGACTTGCATCGGCGAGCGATCATTCGAGCGCTTGTCTCGTCTGCGGGCAAGGTGCCGGTTTCCAGGTAGGCGATGTAGGGCTTGGTCCAGTCGTCTGGCTCGGTGATGAGTGCGACCAAGGCTGCCTCTGGTTGGAGTGGGACTCCGATGTCGATCTCCCTCGGGGGAGAGACTGATGGTTTGGAGATTGTGTCGAGGAACACGCCGGCGGGTGGTGCGAGTCGAGCCGACCCGATGCGAGAGAGGGCGTCGGCCTCCTCATTCTTCCGCCTGTCGATCCACTCGACAGAGTAGCCGGTGAAGTGGCCGCCCAACTTATCCACCTCTTGGCGATACGCCGCCATGGTAGGGGAGATGGCGTCGCAGGTGCCGGCGACTTGTCCCGCAACGAGGTCGGAGTCTCCGTAGCATCGAAGGCGATTGACGCTCATCTCCTTTGCGGCTCGCATGCCGTGGAGTAGGGCCTCGTATTCAGCCATGTTGTTGGTGCAGGGCGTGAATTCGAGGCGGAGGATGTAGCGGAGCTTGTCGCCCTTTGGTGAGGTCAGCACTATCCCCGCTCCTGCACCGTCCGCGTTCTTGGATCCGTCGAAGTGCAGGCTCCAGTAATGGAGGTACGGCGGCTTCTCTGGCTGCTGGGCCTCCTCCCAGTCGGCGATGAAGTCTGCCAGTGCCTGGGACTTAATCGCCCTTCGTGGCTCGTATTTAATGTTGTGGACGCCGATCTCGACGGCCCACTTGGCGACCCGCCCGGTCGCCTCGCGATTGCGGATGATGTCTTGTAGTGGTGCTGAGGAGACGACCGTGATCGGGTGCTCCTGAAAGTAGTGCGGCAGGCGCCGCTGAGCCCTGAAGACCGCGTATACCAGCTTCTGGTATTGTGGGTATCGCTGGCGCGACTCGGTGAGGACCTCGCTGATGTAGTACACCGGCCGCTGGATCGGGCGCTCCTTTCCTTCCTCCGGGCGTTCGACAACCATTACGGCACTGACGACGCGCTCGGACGCCGCGACGTAAACCAGCATGGGCTCTTTGTCGACGGGTGCGGCGAGTAGTGGTGCGGCGAGTAGCACCTTTTTGAGGTCGCGGAGCGCGTCGTCCGCCTCCTTGTCCCACTAGAAGGTGGGATTCTTGCGCATCAGGCGGTATAGGGGCATCGCCTTTTCGCCCAGGCGGGGGATGAAGCGACTGAGAGCCGCTACACGCCCGGCCAGCTTCTGGACGTCACGCAGGCACTCGGGTTTGCCGAGTCGGGCGATCGTGTCGATCTTCGTTGGGTTTGCCTCGATCCCTCGTTTGGAGACGACGTACCCCAATAGTTGCCCGGCGGGTACACCGAAGGTGCACTTGCCTGGGTTGAGCTTTATCTTGTACCTCCGCAGATTGGCGAAGGTCTCCGCTAGGTCGGCGAGTAGGTCTCCTTGGCGAGCGGATTTCACGACCACGTCGTCGATGTAGACGTGGATGTTGCGGCCAATTTGGCTCGCGAGGCATTCTTGCATGCACCGCTGGTAGGTTGCCCCGGCGTTCTTGAGGCCGAAGGTCATGGCGGTGTAGCAGAATGCTCCGAATGGCGTGATGAACGCCGTCTTCTCCTCATCCTCGACAGCCATTTTGATCTGGTTGTACCCGGAGTAGGCGTCGAGGAAACACAGCGACTCCGAACCCGCGGTTGAATCGATTATCTGATCGATCCGCGGGAGGACGAACTGCTCCTTTGGGCAGGCGCTGTTCAGGTTTGTGTAGTCGATACACATTCTCCAGGTCCCGTTTTTCTTCTCGACCAGGACTGGGTTTGCCAGCCACTTGGAGTATTTGATTGGCCGGATGAAGCCGGCAGCGAGCAGGTGCTGCACTTCCTCGGCGATTGCTCGACGGCGCTCTTCATTGAAGGGCCGTAGCGACTGCCTGACGGGTCGCACTTTGGGGTCGGCGTTTAGTTTGTGCTCAGCGAGCTCCCTAGGGACACCAGGCATGTCGGAGGGTTTCCATGCGAAGATGTCCCTATTCTCACGAAGGAACTCGATGAGCGCGCCTTCCTACGCTGGGCTCATGCCTGTCCCGATCGTCACCGTCTGGCTGGGGTCGCCTGGGACCAGCTCGACGGTGCGGGTGTGCGTCGTGGCCTCAAAGGTTGAGGTGTTTGTGCCCTCTGAATTGGGCTTCTTGAGTATTGTGGGGTCGTCATTGTTGACCCCGCTCGCGTACTTGGCGAGCTCGTCGGCGTGATTAGCTTCTGCCGCGATGACGGCGTCGGCGAGTTCGGCTCCTTTGGCCTCGCATTCGGCGGCCATGTCGGGGTCGCCGTTGATGGTGATGACGCCGCACGGCCCAGGGAGCTTCATCGCGTTGTACGCGTAGTGGGGCGCCGCCATGAATTTGGCGAACGCCTGGCGCCCCAGGACGCAGTGGTAAGGGCTGTCGAAGGGCACCAGCTCGAAGACGATCCGCTCGGTGCGGAAGTTTGCCGGAGTACCGAAGGTGACGGGTAGCGTGACTTTGCCGATCGGGTACGCCTTCCGACCGGGGACGATGCCGTGGAACGTGGTGTGGGTTGTCTCGATCATCGACTGCGGGAGCCGCAGCCGCCTGAAGGTGTCGAGGTAGAGGATGTTGATGGAACTGCCGCCGTCCATCAGTGTCTTGGGGAGCCAGTAGTCGCCAACCTTGGGCTTGACCACCAAGGCGACTCGTCCTGGGTACTCGATGCGTGGCGAGTGGTCTTGCCGGCTCCAGGTGATGGGCTGTTCCGACCAGTTGAGGAACTGGGGGACGTCTGTTTGGGCCACCGCGTTGACGGCGACGGCGCGGGCGATGACCTTCTTCTCGCGCTTCGTGTTGAAGCCTGTGAAGGTGTGGAGCGAGCCGGCTACTTTGCCGAATTTTCCGCCGTTTGGCGGGTCGTTGTCGGTGTCCTCCCGCGCGTGCCGTGCCTTCTCGATTTCCCTGAGGGTATGGCAGTCGGCGGCGGTGTGCGTGGCGGGCTTTCCTTCCCTGCTGTGAAACGCACACGGTTGGTTAAGGAGGGCCGCGGGATCGAACCTTGGCTTGTTCTTGTAGTTGCCGCCATCGCGTCGTTGCCCTCCGTCGCGGCGGTAGCTCTTGGGCTCGCGTTGTGCGTGCCCAGCGTTGGCGACGAAGTCGACTCGCCCGTCGTTGCGGCGCTTGCCTGTGAGGCGGGTGCCGCTGTAGCGTAGGTCGGTTCGGCGTCCGCCGTCGTTGCCGCTCGTGCGGCGTTGCCCCCCTGACTCGTCGTCGATGTCTTGGTTGGGATCCTCCTCGGCTTATCGTTTGGCGATCTCGAGGAGGTCGGGGATGTTGTCGAGTGTGCGGGCGTGTCGCTTGAGCTTGGCGACTAGTGGCTCGTAGCGGCACGAGGTCTTGAAGCAATGGATCGCGGTGTCTGGGTGGATGCCGACCGCGTTGTACCAGAGCTCTTGCCACCGTTGGACCCAGTTGCGGGTCGACTCGCGGGGTCCCTGGACGCATCGTTCCAGGTCCTTGATGGTGGTGGCGCGGGTGTAGGAGCACTCGAAGTGCCTGACGAAGGCGTCTCGCATTTCCTCCCAGGAGTCGATACTGTCCTGGGGGAGCGTGTTGATCCATTGCCTGCACGTCCCCTCCATCATCAGTGGGAGGTAACGGGCGGCGAGACGGTGGGCGCCACTGTCGTGGGAATGACCACGGCAGATGCTGCAATCGGCAGCGAGTAGTAGAACGAAGGGCAAGGGCGGCCAGCCATCTGCGGTGCGAGATGAGGGCAAAGACACAGGGATTTACCCAGGTTCGGCCCCCCGGAGGGTAAAGACCTACTCCTGCTAGATTGTATTATGGAGGTGATTACAATGGGCGAACTCGGCGACTAGGCGGCGAGTTGCTTGAGTGTATGAGGGAACGTGTCCCTACTCACCCCGTAAGGAGGTTTATATAAGCTCACCTCCCCTAGGGTTTACATATCTCAACCGATTCAGTTACAGCTTTGGTAATCGTTTAACCTAGTCCGACTGGGCCTATCTACTCGCCTGGGCCTTCAACTTCCAGTCGCCCAGTAGCCTGCTGGGCTTTGATCCACTCGCCGTTATGCAGGCCCACTCGCCAGCCTTTGGACCAGTCGGAAACGTCCTGCTGAGTATACCCCAGTAGGCGTATCCCCATCACCTATAGAGAACTAATCCTCAAAGTAACAACACTGACACCATCAGAACAACACTGGTAGTCCTCCACTCCAATAACAACGCCTTCAAGAAGAAAACAGTGCCCAAGCACCGCCGTTGCCCGATCAAAGATCATAGGTTTTCACCCTGAAGAAAGTCCTTACTCACAAATCAATGCCTTCAACAAGGTCATTTTCAGGCACAACCAGTTAAGGCCAGAACTTGGATTTTCACCCTGCAAGATAAGACTGGGAACTCTCCCTGTGTTGTCTTCCCGCATCAACAGTCGCTGCAACGAGTCCCAGATCACGCGGCCAGTTCTTCGTCGCCACAAGAACAAAAATCACCATCGCTACACTCATATTTCTGTAGGGTTCGCAGCATAGAAAACAAAAAATTTCCTACGATGAGAACAACTATGTACCAAGATCTATCTACTAGATACAATGAAAGGACGGATATACATCCGTAGAGAACATACCCTTAAAGACTGACAAAGCTTAACAAGTTAAACTCGTGGTTGATGTAGACGATATCTTTCCGATCTCAAGATCGAGAGGAAGTTCTAGCACCACAAATCAGCGGCGCATTCGTGCTCGCACACACGCCGAGGCACCAAGCAACCTCCGCCTCCTTGCTCCAGCGGTGCAGCGGAAGCACAACTCTTCTTGCCGAATAGCGACCGGGAACATGTATCTCGCTAGTCCGAGACCATGGGGGATAAATACTAGAGGTGAGAGAGATCCTTCAAGAGGAGTTGTGAGTGAGAGAGAGAGGATAGGGGTCTCCTTTTATAGGAGGAGGGGGCACCCAAGAGGGTGGCCGCCGGCCATGGGGGCTGCCCCTCCCCTCCTTTATTCATGTGGGTGGACACTCCACTCACACAAATGTCTTTCAATTCTCTCCACTCAAAAACCCACTCAAATTCCCATTAAATTTCCACCAAATTTAATGTAAATTCTCATTAAATAAAACTCCTTTTATATATTAAGAATTTTGTCAATTACTTTAATGACAAACGTTCACATATAACCCCTTGCTAGTATTTCATTTCACATGCAAAAACACTTTCTGCAATTTCACCCAATAACCCGTTTCGGTATCTAGTGAAATAAATTCCTGCGCTTGTTATTCTTTCCGGCATGAAACTTTTGCTCCAAATGGATGTCGGTGTCTCTTAAGTGTGTCACCATACAGTTCGCGAATATTACGGACATGATCGAGACCCCTCTCAGATCAATAATCAGAAGCGGGACCTGGAGGTCCATACTGACTCTCACACATTCAACGATGACTTTCTTGTGATCGCGAGAACCTTTTACGCTAGTATCTTAATCCCTTTGTTTCGTGATATATTACATGTCCGAGATTCGATCATCGGTATCTCCATACTAGTTTGATCTCGTTACTGACATGCACTCTTTTCTCGTTCCCGTGATATAACATTCTAGTGATCAAATCACTTCCTTGCAAGCTAACCAATATGATATCACCGAGAGGGCCTAGAGCATATTTTATCTGTCATCGGGATGAATAAATTTCACTCTCGATCCATGGGCCTCAACATAACACTTTAGTAGTACTAAACCCATCTTTATAATCACCCTGTTACGGTGTGATGTTTGATGTTATCAAGATATTCTTCCGGTGTTAGTGATTGACATGATCTCATGGTCTAAGGATTGGGATCACTTTGTATGATGTTATAGTAATATAAACTCAATGACTTTGATCGTAATGCTATACTTCGGATGAATGTTCATCGCATTATTACACTAATGTTGTGACCTCTTTATTAACAACATCCAATGTCCATGATCAGGAAACCTTGATCATGTTGTTAATCAACGAGCTAGTTTATGAGAGAGGCATAACTAGGAACTTTCTATTTGTTTATTAAACACACATGTATTAATGTTTTTGTATTAATACAATTATAGCATTCAAAATAAACATCTATCATATACTTGGAATATACATAATAAACACTTTATTATTGCCTCTCAGGGCATATTCCCTTCAATTTCCGCTTTCCTGGCATTCTCCGCATCTGACTTCATCATTGCTCTAAGAATAGCACTTGGTGGGAACAAACAACATAGCTTCGCAACGCTCCCGCTGAAACCAAACGGCCATAAAAACAAGGTGCGCATGACCGAATACCTTCCGATCCAGCAATATCCAGGCATGATACGTCCATGGGAGTTCGCCGGCGGAGCCTTCCGGAACCCGCCTCTCCAGACCAGATCTGAAGGGTTTCGCAGCATAGTAAATCAAAAAAAATTCTACAGATGCGAACGGGGAAAGCCAAGATATAATATAGGAGATGCAAACAACGAGGGGGAATAGATAAGATCTTCATACCCTTGAAGATTCGCACAGCGGAACGTTCGACGGAACGTGGGTGATGTAGTCGTACTCGCTTCTCCTCCTCGTGATCCGATCCGATCTAACACCGCAAGTGGCGATGCCTCTGAGAGATGCACATGTGCGGCACCTCGACGTCTCCTCCTTCCTCGGTCCAGCAAGTGGGGTGGAGAGATGGATTGGATTTTCAACGCGACGGCGCGGTGCAAGCGGTGGAGAGTTTCTGCGGCAGGGCTTCGCCTACGTGCAATCGGGAGGGAGAGAGAGAGGAGGGGCAGCAGGGCGGCTAGGGTTGAGGAGGAGGTGTAGGGGGAGGGTGCGCCCCCAGCCCTCTTTATATAGAGGGGTGGGCGGCCAGCCCTAGCCCCTTCCCCAAGCCCTAGGCAGGCGGCCAAGGAGGGAGGAGTGGGGGGCAAGTTTCCCCTCCCTTCTAGAAGCTCCCCTAGGGTTTCCCTAGGGTTTGGCCAGCTGGGCCCTATGGGGCCTTGTGCCCCTAGCCCAATGCGGCCAGGGCACTCCCTCATAGGCCCATTCCCCCTCCCGACAAGTGGGGCCACATTGGTCCCACTCCGGAAGGTTCTAGAAGCTTCCGGTACAATACCGAATAACCCGAAACAATTCCGAACTCCAAAATCTGCTTTGCCTTATATGAATCTTAATCTCCGGACCATTCCGGAACCTCTCGTGATGTCCTGGATCTCATCCGAGACTCCGAACAAAAAATGATAAACCAATTATCCATTCTATCCTAGCGTCGAGACACGTTAAGTGTGTGACCCTTCGGGTTCGAGAATATGCAGACATGATCTTCTATCAATAATCAACAGCGGGGTCTGGAAACCCATATTGACTCCCACACATTCATCGATGATCATATCGGATGAACCACGATGCCAGGATTCAATCAATCCCATATATATATTCCCTTCGTCGCGCGATATTTTACTTGCCCGAGATTCGATCGTCGGTACCGTCATACCTAGTTCAATCTCGTTCACAGGAAGTACTTTACTCATTCCGTAATCCGATATCACTTTGTGATTAACTCCTTAACCACGTGCTTGCAAGCGGTGTTGATATCGATTACCGAGTGGGCCCGAAGTATATCTCTCCGACTTGGGAGGGACAAATCCCATCTCGATACATACAACCCAACAGATACTTTTCGATCACCTGAGAGACACCTTTATGATCACCCTCTCATAGGATGACGTTTGATGACCTCAAAGCTTTTATACGATACCAGGGAGTTGCATTATCTCATGGTCTAAGGAATACAATATTTGACATAAGAAAAGCTTCGCAAAGACGAACACAATGACACGATCTAACTTCTCCGCTTAGTTTGGGTCTGTCCATCATATCATTCTCCCAATGATATGATCCCATTATTAATCGACAACTCATGTCTATGGTTAGGAAACCTTAACCATCATTAATCAATGAGCTAGTCCATAGAGGCGTACTAGGGACACGGTGTTGTTCACAAACCACACAAGTATTAAAGTTTCCGCTTAATACAATTCTAGCATGGAATATAAACTTTATCATGAACAAGAATTATAATAATAACATCTTTATTATTGCCTCTAGGGCATAATTCCAACAGTCTCCCACTTGCACTAGAGTCAATAATCTAGTTTACATCTGGCAACAATCTAACACCCATGGCACTAAGGTGCTGATCATGTTTTGCACGTGGAAGAGGTTTAGTCAATGGATCTGCGACATTCAGATCTGTATGTACTTTGCTAATCTTCAGATCTCCATCTAATATATAATCTCGGATTATATGAAACTTGCGGTTGATATGCTTGGTCTTTGGATGATATCTTGGTTCCTTAGCCAGTGCTATGGCGCCAGTGTTGTCACACAATATCTCCAGTGGGTCCAAGGCGCTTGGAACCACACCAAGATCAGTGATGAAGTTCCTGATCCAAACTCCTTCACTTGACGTTTCTGCAGCAGCCATGTATTCCGCTTCTACTGTAGATCCCGTGATCACGCTTTGCTTGCAGCTTCTCCAGCTCACAGCTCCTCCATTCAAAATATAAACGTATCCTGTCTGAGATTTAGAATCATCCTTGTCGGTGTCGAAACTAGCGTCGACGTAACCCTTTACGACGAGTTGTTCATCACCTCCATAGACTAAGAACATTTCTTTGGTCATATTTAAGTACTTTAGGATGTTCTTCATGGCTGTCCAGTGTTCCACTCCTGGATCACTTTGATATCTGCTCGTCAAACTAAGAGCATTGGACACATCCGGTCTAGTACACAGCATGGCATACATGATAGAACCTATGGCCGAGGCATAAGGCACTTTGCTCATAGGTTCTCTATCATTTACCGTAGCCAGACACTGAGCCTTGCTCAATATCTTACCTGACAACATAGGCACTGAACCTTTCTTTGCCTTATCCATTCTGAACCTTTTCAGAACTTTGTCTAGGTATGTACTTTGGCTTAAAGCTATCATGCGTCTTTGTCTATCTCTATAGATTTTGATGCCCAATATATAAGCAGCTTCTCCTCGGTCTTTCATTGAAAAACATTTGTTCAAATAACTCTTCACATCGTTAAGCATGTCAATGTCATTTCCAATAATCAATATGTCATCCACATATAGTACCAGAAATGTCACCGATCTCCCACTCACTTTCTTGTAGATACAAGCTTCATAGCAATTTGGAACAAATCCAAAGCTCTTGATCACTTGATCAAAACAAAGGTTCCAACTCCGAGATGCTTGCTTCAGTCCATAAATGGAACTCTGAAGTTTGCATACTTTATCAGCATCCTTAGGATCGACAAAACCTTCGGGTTGCATCATATACAACTCTTCATCAATGTTGCCATTGAGGAACACAGTCTTGACATCCATCTGCCATATTTCATAATCATGAAACGCAGCAATTGCTAATAAAATCTGAATGGACTTAAACATCGCTACGGGAGAGAAGGTCTCATCGTAGTCAACACCTTGAACTTGTCGAAAACCTTTCGCGACAAGTCGTGCTTTATAGACGGTAACATTACCATCCGCATCCATTTTCTTCTTGAAAATCCATTTGCACTCAACGGCCTTTCGGTCGCTAGGAGGGTCCACCAAAGTCCATACTTGGTTTTCGCTCATGGATCCCAATTCGGATTTCATGGCCTCTAGCCATTTCTTAGAGTCTAGGCTCATCATCGCTTCCTCATAGTTCGCAGGTTCACTGTCTTCTACCAACAAGACAGTCAAGACAGGGTTGCCGTACCACTCAGGAGGGGCACGCGACCTTCTCGACATGCGACGTTCAGTAGTAGCATCGTCCGAAGCTTCATGATCCTTGTCATTAGCTTCCGCTATTGTTGGTGCAGGCAGCACTGGAACAATTTCAGGTGCTGCGCTACTCTTCAATTCAAGAGAAGGTTCAACAACCTCATCTAGCTCTACTTTCCTCCCACTCACTTCTTTCGAGAGAAACTCCTTCTCAAGAAAGGATCCGTTCTTTGCGACAAACACTTTGCCTTCGGTTCCGTGATAGAAGGTATACCCAATAGTTTCCTTAGGGTATCCTATGAATACGCACTTCTCCGCTTTGGGTTCGAGCTTGTCTGGCATCAACTTGTTGACGTAATCTTCGCATCCCCAAACTTTAAGAAACGACAACTTAGGTTTAGCACCAAACCACAGTTCATACGGTGTCGTCTCAACATATTTAGATGGTGTCCTATTTAAAGTGAATGCAACAGTTTCTAATGCATAACCCCAAAATGATAACGGCAAATCAGTAAGAGACATCATTGGTCGGACCATATCTAATAGAGTTCGATTCCGGCGTTCAGACACACCATTGCGCTGTAGTGTTCCGGGTGGCGTGAGTTGCGAAACGATTCCGCTTGCTTTAAGATGCATGAGAAAATCATAACTCAAATATTCACCTCCACGATCGGATCGTAGAAACTTAATTTTTCTGTTACGATGGTTCTCCACTTCATTCTGAAATTCCTTGAACTTTTCAAATGTTTCAGACTTATGTTTCATTAAATAGATATACACATATCTACTTAAGTCATCGGTAAAAGTGAGAAAATAGCGATATCCACCGCGCGTCGAAACACTCATCGGTCCGCATACATCGGTATGTATGATTTCCAACAAGTCTGTTGCTCGCTCCATCATACCGGAGAACGGGGTTTTGATCATCTTGCCCATGAGGCATGGTTCGCATGTGTCAAATGATTCAAAATCAAGAGACTCCAAAAGTCCATCAGAATGGAGTTTCTTCATGCATTTTACACCAATATGACAGAGACGACAGTGCCACAAATAAGTAGTATTATCACTATCTACTTTGCATCTCTTAGCCTCAATGTTATGGATGTGTGTTTCATCCCTTTCGAGATTCAGAAGAAATAAACCATTCACAGCAGGTGCATGACCATAAAAGATGTTACTCATATAAATAGAACAACCATTATTCTCAGATTTAAATGAATAACCGTCTTGCAATAAACACGATCCAGATATGATGTTCATGCTCAACGCAGGCACATAATAACATTTATTAAGGTTTAAAACTAATCCCGAAGGTAAAACTAAGGGGAGCGTGCCGACGGCCATCACATCAACTCTTGATCCGTTGCCAATGCGCATCGTCACCTCATCCCTCGCAAGCCGCCGTCTATTCCGTAGCTCCTGTTTCAAGTTACAAATATTAGCAACTGAACCAGTATCAAATAACCAGGCACTACAACGAGGGCTAGTAAGTAAAACATCAATAACATGCATATCAAATATACCTTTGATGGTGCCAGCCTTCTTGTCCGCTAAGTACTTCCGATAGTTGCGCTTCCAGTGACCCTTGTCCTTGCAATAGAAGCACTCAGTGTCCGGCCTAGGTCCAGACTTGAGCTTCTTCTCAGCAGGGGCAACGCGCTTGCTACCGCCTTTCTCGAAGGGCTTCTTTGCACCCTTACCTTTCTTAAAGCTGGGGGGCTTGTTGACCATCAACACATGATTATCCTTCTTGATGTCCACCTCCGTAGCTTTCACCTTAGCGAAGAGCTCGGTGATCGTATCAGTGGAACCAAACTGATTATGAGTAACTACAAAACTTTTGTAGCTAGGAGGGAGTGATTGCAGAACCCTGTCAATCTTGAGATCCTCTAGAATCTTGCAGTCCAGTTGCTCAAGGCGTTGAGTGTAGCCCGACATCTTTATGGCGTGCTCACTAACGGAACTCCCTTCCTCCATCTTGCAGTTAAAGAATTTCACAGAGATCTCATATCTCTTAGAACGGGCCTGAGTCTGAAACATAGTTTTCAGTTCCTCAAGAATCTCAAAGGTCCCGGGATAATCTTCAAAACGATTCTGAAGGTCCGATTACATAGCAAACAACATGGTGCTCTTAATCACACCATAATCATCTTTGCGCGACTGATAAACAGCTTTCTCATCAGCCGGCGCATCTACAGCAGGGGCGTCACCTAGCGCATCCTCAAGGACATAGTCCTTTTGTCCGCTAGCGAGAATGATTCTCAGATTGCGGAACCAGTTGGTAAAGTTAGACCCATTGTTTCTAAGCTTTTCTTTCTCAGCAAAAACGTTGAAGTTGAAGTTGGACTTAGCCATTTGATCTACAATATTTGCAAGTACAAATTAGACTATGTTCATGACAACTAGTTCAACTTAATCAAATTACTAGATGAACACCCACTAAATTCAACATCCCTCAAGTTGTTTAGTGAACATGATCCAAATTCACCACACCTAATCCGATCTTCACGAGAAAAGATGTGGTTTCAATGGTGGACAACGAAGTGTCGATCATATCATTCATATGACTCATGCTTAACCTTTCGGTTCATGTCTTCCGAGGCCATGTCTGTACATGCTAGGCTCGTCAAGTCAAACCCAAGTATTTCTGCGTGTGCAAAACTGGCTTGCACCCGTTGTATGTGAGCGTAGAGTTTATAGCACCCGATCATCACGTGATGCTTGAACACGACAAACTTTCGCAACGGTGCATACATGGGGAGAACACAGTTTTATCTTGATCTTTAAGTGAGGAATCATCTTATAATACTACCGTCGCGATCTAAGCATAATAAGATACATAAAAGGATAAACATCACATGCATATAACTTTATGTGACATGGTATAGCCAATCTTCACGCAATGATCTCCATCTTGTGCGTGCCGGCATGATCTCCATCCCTCCACCATGATTGCCTCCACCACTAATAGCAACTAAAACTATTGCTAACTACTTAGCGATAAAGTAAAGCTATTACATGGCGTATAAGAAGTTGACACACAGGTCATACACAATTATAAAGACAACCATATGGCTCCTGCCGGTTGTGTACTCATCGACATGCAAGTCGTGAAACATTACAAAACATGATCATTGCATACAACATACACATCACATCTTGGGCCATACCATATCATAGAAAACACTTCCTGCAAAAACAAGTTAGACGCCTCTACTTTATTGTTGCATGTTTTACGTGGCTTATGGGGGTAACAAGCTAAGAACGATTCTTACCTATGGAAAGCCACAACGGTGATATTATGGTTACCAAACTCCGATCTAAATCCCATGACAACTATAGTGAGAGAAACTGGCATCCACCAGCCGCATGTGTGGAACAAGCCACACGTCAAGTGCGGAGCCGGTCTCGCGAACGAGGTCGCGTAAGGTTGGCCTGGACCGCTTCGATCTCACTATCCCGCGTCATAAGAAGTACACAAACAAGAGGCTTGCAATAGAAAACATCAATGCCCGCAACAACCATGTTGCGTTCTACTCGTGAAACACATCTATGCGTTGATCTAGCTCTGATACCACTAAAGGGTTTCGCAGCATAGTAAATCAAAAAAATTCTACGGATGCGAACGGGGAAAGCCAAGATCTAATCTAGGAGATGCAAACAACGAGGGGGAATAGATGAGATCTTCATACCCTTGAAGATTCGCACAGCGGAACGTTCGACAGAATGTGGGTGATGTAGTCGTACTCGCTTCTCCTCCTCGCGATCCGATCCGATCTAACACCGCAAGTGGCGATGCCTCCGAGAGATGCACACGTGCGGCACCTCGACGTTTCCTCCTTCCTTGGTCCAGTAAGTGGGGTGGAGAGATGGATTGGATCTACAACGTGACGGCGTGGTGCAAGCGGTGGAGAGTTTCTGCGGCACGGCTTCGCCTACGCGCAGTCGGGAGGGAGAGAGAGAGGAGGGGCAGCAGGGCAGCTAGGGTTGAGGAGGAGGTGTAGGGGGAGGGTGCGCCCCCAGCCCTCTTTACATAGAGGGGTGGGCGGCCAGCCCTAGCCCCTTCCCCAAGCCCTAGGCCGGCGGCCAAGGAGGGAGGAGTGGGGGCAAGTTTCCCCCCTCCCTTCTAGAAGCTCCCCTAGGGGTTGGATGGCTGGGCCCTATGGGGCCTTGTGCCCCTGGCCCAATGCGGCCAGGGCACTCCCTCATAGGCCCATGCCCCCTCCCGACAAGTGGGGCCATGTTGGTCCAACTCCGGAAGGTTCTAGAAGCTTCCGGTACAATACTGAATAACCTGAAGCAATTCCGAACTCCAAAATCTGCTTTGCCTTATATGAATCTTATTCTCCGGACCATTTCGAAACCTCTCGTGATGTCCTGGATATCATCCGAGACTCCAAACAAAAACTCATAAACCAATTATCCAATCTATCCTACCGTCGAGACACGTTAAGTGTGTGACCCTTCGGGTTTGAGAATATGCAGACATGATCTTCTATCAATAATCAACAGCGGGGTCTGGAAACCCATATTGACTCCCACACATTCATCGATGATCATATCGGATGAACCACGATGCCAGGATTCAATCAATCCCATATATATATTCCCTTCGTCGCGCGATATTTTACTTGCCCGAGATTCGATCGTCGGTACCGTCATACCTAGTTCAATCTCGTTCACAGCAAGTACTTTACTCCTTCCGTAATCCGATATCACTTTGTGATTAACTCCTTAACCACGTGCTTGCAAGCGGTGTTGATATCGATTACCGAGTGGGCCCGAAGTATATCTCTTCGACTTGGGAGGGACAAATCCCATCTCGATACATACAACCCAACAGATACTTTCCGATCACCTGAGAGACACCTTTATGATCACCCTCTCATAGGATGACATTTGATGACCTCAAAGCTTTCATCCGATACCAGGGAGTTGCATTATCTCATGGTCTAAGGAATACAATATTTGACATAAGAAAAGCTTCGCAAAGACGAACACAATGACATGATCTAATTGCTCCGCTTAGTTTGGGTCTATCCATCATATCATTCTCCCAATGATATGATCTTATTATTAATCGACAACTCATGTATATGGTTAGGAAACCTTAACCATCATTAATCAATGAGCTAGTCCATAGAGGCGTACTAGGGACACGGTGTTGTTCACAAACCACACAAGTATTAAAGTTTACGCTTAATACAATTCTAGCAATACAATTCTTGCATGAAATATAAACTTTATCATGAACAAGAATTATAATAATAACATCTTTATTATTGCCTCTAGGGCATAATTCCAACAAGATCAACGAGGGCAGACATCAAGCAGATCTTCGTCTTCGTGCTAAAGAAACCAAAGGACCACCACCTTTATTAGATCCAACACAGCGATCCCCACAGCGCCGGCCGGTAACCAGAGAACGGATCGAGCAGGCAATTAGGGTTAGAGAGCCGATCTAGGTCTTCCAACAAAATCCCATCGCCGGCACCTCCTCCACCAGATCGCCACCCGCCCCACTCCGGTAGAGGCCGCCGCCTCCATATCCGAGCTCCCACGAAGTCACCGCCGGCCGGAGCCACGTAGACGTCCATGGCGAGCGGGCCCCATTCAGCGCTGGCGTTCTCCTCCCTAGCTCCACGCTAGGGCTGGGAGGCCAGATCCCCGCCGTCCCCATCACCGGCACCGCGCACTTAGGCCGGCGGCCCTCCGGGGATGACGAGGAGGGGGGAGGATGGAGGTGGAGGAGGTGGCGGCGGGGTTAGGGCTTGGCCAGACGCGAGGGGCAGCGTTTTCACATTAGCCGAATTATGTCTGGCTATATCTTCTTCTTCTTGATGCTCAGCAATCGTTGACACGGAACTCATAGCGTATGCACGTATGATCCCTCGCATCGAGAGAAATCAGGCATAGCTAATAACTTGCGTTGTTTGACATGATTTTGCTCAACGCATCTTGCATCTTCTTCCTTAACCGACTTAGATATGCCTGAATTTAATCTGGCTTCAACCGAGTCTTCTATGATGGCTGGATCAATTTCCGGTTGTTCGTTGGACTCGTCACGTGAATAGTTTAATCTGTCTTTAATAGCTGAGTCTACTGTACTAGCTGAGTCAATCTTCTATCCTATTGTTGACTTGCTCGCAGAGTTTCGTCTTTTAGGACCTATTTTATGACCTCTTCTAAAGATTTGGGGCTTATAGCTCCTATGCGACGTCTTTACATGGAATTGGAAGGAACACGACATCGTTGAAAAGAATAGCTCGCACGCGACACTTCTGAAGCGGCAAATAGCTCCCATGCGACACTTCCACTTAACCCCACGAGACCGTCAACGAGTTCGAATCAGCTGAGCACAGTAGGACCCACAGCCTCTCCACGTCATGGCGGAACTCACCTGATGTCCACCTCATATCGTGGGACCCACCCTGTGGTTGAAGAGAGCCGTTGGCCCCGATCCGTCCCCGCACCCGAGCACTCCCGCCACCGTTCCAGCATCTCATCCCCTTCTGTTTTCTTCTCCGGCGAGCAAGTGTGGCAACGCCGGCGAGGGATGTCGAGCTCTGCTTCCTCCCACCGCTCATGGCCTCGGTATGGTGCGGTGCCGATGAGGAGGTGCCCCGATTGCCCCCGTACCGCTCCCCTGAAGCGGCTTGTCACATCCACCGACAAGAACGGCAACATTAGTCTGGAATTTGTGAAGTGTGAGAGCAAGCCCGAGCCGGGAAAGGTGAGATCTGAGTGTTCCGAGCGCCAATTTCTCGCTTTTCTTTCGAAATTTCATGCATTTCATCGAATTTGGGATTTAGGGTTCATCTCTGCGATTTCAGGAACTGCCAAAATGTGGGCATTTTGAGTGGCTTGATGAGTACATCGAGCGAATTGGGGTGGAGGTAGCATCCCGGGAGCTCGAAAACCCGTCCGTGGTGGAGCAATTGGGATGTGGCAACCCCATTTCCGCTGGTACTATGGTGGATGCGGAAGTGAAGGCCGAGCTAAAGAAGATGAACAAGCAGCTAAGGCAAATCATCGAATTGAAGAAGCAGGACAATCTGATGGCCGGTTTTTTTTATTTTTGTGTAATTTCTCTCGGATTAGTTTATCTCCTCATCGTTAGTCATTAGACAGCGCAGTCAGTGTTCGAGTGATGCTTTGTAATGGATGTAATGGTCTATGTCTTTGGCTTGAATAAAATGCAACACAAATTCGGGCTAATTTTGAGCTGCTCTGTTTTCGAAATCAGTGTTTCTTCAGTTTCGTCAGTTTCGTCAGTGTTCCTTTTATCAGTGTGCAGGGGGCGCCCGTGTGCAGGGGAGGGGGAGGGGTTGAAAAGTAAAAAAACAATTGACGAGGATTGAAAAAGGCCAGGCCCAAATATAACTTAGCCATGCCAAAATGGACGTATCCAGGCCCAATAGTAACTATATGTTGATTGGGCAAAAAAAATGGTACTCACGTTACAATCTAAATAGGAACGTGTGGATCTGCAGATACTCGTGCTCAGGTTGCAATCTTTTTTTTTGCAAAAATAAATATATAAATGAAGTCCAAGGACATCCATTTAACTAACATAACTTGGGCGCTCCTTTAACTTATGTAAATATGTAAATGTCTTATTTGAAAATGAACCATGTGTTGTATGAACTTGTTTTTGTGTCTTTTGTTTTATACACTTGTAAATATATAAATATTGCACGAGTATTATATGAACTTTTTTTTGTGTCTTTTGTTTTATACACTTGTAAATATATAAATATTGCACGAGTATTATATGAACTTGTTTTTGTGTCTTTTGTTTTATACACTTGTAAATATATAAATATTGCACGAGTATTATATGAACTTGTTTTTGTGTCTTTTGTTTTATACACTTGTTGTTTTGGGTGTTTTGACAAATGACAATACAATAAAACACAGATTACAATGAAACAAGGGATGGAATAGGCGCAATAATATTACAATAAAACACAGATAACATTACTTATATTAGATAGGGGGGATCGATAACATTACAATAAAAATAAAAAGGTACAATAATATAGAAGGGGCGGAATAGGCGCCCCGCCTAAACCCTGGGCTAGCCCCTAAACCCTAACCCCCTACTCCATCGGCGGTGGAGGCGGTGCCGGTGCAGCCGCATTCCGGGCCGCATTCCACGCCGCCAGCCTCTCCCGCTGGTCCCGCTTCCGTTGCTCCTCCCAGAAGGCCCGGCCATTGGCCTCCCGTTGCTCCTCCTCCTGCCGTCTGCGCCTTTTCTTCAAGGCGCGCTGGGCCTCCTTCTCCTCCCACCTGGCGATGCGAGCCTCCTCCTTCGCCGCCTTAGCCCAGTAGGCTTCGGAGGGGAGGTCGCCGCCGCCGGGGAGGTTGGGGACGGGGTTGTGGACGATGGGGCCCTGGTCTCCCCAGGGGCAGGGCGGGGACTTCTCCTTCTTGCCAGGCTTGGGGCGGGGGCGGCGCGTGGGCTACTCCCACCACTGCTTGTGGTCCGGGTGGTTGTCCTCGTCGCTGAGTTCGGTGTCGGAAGGGAGGCGGCAGGGGGAGGTCGCCATGGTCGGAGTGTTTGGGGGGCGGCTGGGAGGAGGCAAAGGGACGGGCTCGAGGTTGAAGAGATGAGGGGCAAGATGAGATGAGGAGGCAAAGGCGTTTTGCCTATTTATTGAGGGCGGAGCGTGAAGGGCGGCGTGGGAATCCAGCGTCGCGTTGGCGCAGACGCCGAGACGAGACGCGTGCGCTGCGTTGCCCCTGCATACATGATCAATGCGAAAGAGACGGGAAGCGGGGCAGCGGGCGTGATCAATGCGAAAGAGAGAAAAAAATAGCTAGGATGCGACGCCCTCGCCCCTGCATGCATGCATGTGCATTAATGCGAAAGAGAGAAAAAAACGTCCAAGGTAGTTGTTCATTGGCAGTGAAAAATAAAAGGGAAAATATAATTTGGCCTTGATTTACTTCGGTAATAAATGCAGGAATCTAGTACCAAGGTACTCGTTCGTTTTTACACACGCAAGAAAAATCGGTGGGAGTAATATTGACTTTTTGTATGGCGCATGAACCAGATGGAAGTAAATTTGACTGAAGAAAGTTGTTCGACGTACACTTATTTAATGGGGCAGCGCTGTTGCACGCAAAATAGCTAGACTGCGACGCTAGGGGCAGCTGCTGCATGCATGGTGCAGCCCGCCCAGACGCCGAGACGAGACGTGTGCGCTGCGTTGCGTGTGGGAAGCAGGCGTGATCAATGCGAAAGAGAGAAAAAAAATAGCTAGGATGCGACGTACTGTAACCCCTGCACCGCCGCCCCCGACCCTGCATGCTGCATACATGGTGCAGCCCGCCCCGCCCAGCGCCCTCGCATGCCACGCTCGGTCCAACGGTCTCGAGTGTGCCAATGTTGTACGTTATATTTATTACATATTTTAGATTTTGATATTTTTTCTGCTGGTCATAGTGACATGCATACTCCCTCTGTCCACAAATAAGTGTACGTTTGGCTTCAAAATTTGTCCACAAAAAATGTACTTCTACCTTTCCAATGCACTTGGGTATCCACTATGTAGTCCATAAGGCTATCCACAAGCCAAAAAGTAGTCCATAAGACTAGTCATAGTGGGAGTAACTTAGGTAGTAACATGCATGTACATACAATGCCAATTAGGCAAATTGGTGACATGGCATGACAATTAATGAAGAAAGAGAGAGGTAGTAACTTAGCTAGTTACCATAACATCACACATACCAAGATCATATGAGTCTACAACCTAATTAATTAGCTCTTGCATGACACCATACATATGTTATCACCCACTATGAAGGTAGTAACATCAACTAGTAACATGTGCAAGTTACTAGTCTTAGTTACTTAGCACTATGACCAGCCTAAGGCTATCCACAAGCCAAAATAACATAGATGTGGTATCATGCAAAGTCTCATTTATTACAATGAACCTGAGGGGAGTAAGTTTGATTGGAGAAATTTGTTACACGTAAACTTATTTAATGCGACGGAGGGAGTAAATACGCTGCAGCGTTGTTGGACGTAAAATAGCTAGACTGCGACGCTAGGGGCAGCTGCATGCCCGCATGGTGCAGCCCGCCCCGCCCAGCGCCCTCGCATGCCACGATGTTGCACGTAAAAATGATGAAGCCAATCAGATTCCAGAATCATCCATCCCACGGATCGCCAAGAGCTAGCCACGAAATCCTTCTAAGAGACGCCAACCAATCAGGTTGCAGAACAAGCCCTTCCACGGATCGCCCAGAGCCACCCGCGGAATCCTTCTAGAAGACGCGATCGGACGGCCACAGTGTCGCGCTAGGGTTAGATCTACGGTCCTCATTCGGCCTTAGGGTTAGCGGGGTTTAGGATGCAGTCAACGGGGTTTCACAAGTTTGACCAAACATTCAAATGTGCATAACTAATTCAAAAAAAATCAAAAAAATACAAAACCTTCGCATGGTGTCATGTTATGTCACATAGTTGTGAGGAAAAATATCAAACTTGGTCTATTGATCATATTTCAAAAAACCCTCCACAAAATGACCTATCTCCTCCGAGGTTTTCTGGCTTTCGGGTCAAATGACCAATGATATGGCTAGAATCAAGGCATAGTTTGTGATAATGTGCCCATATTTGGCATGCATGTCTATAATGGGATGACTAACAATGTTGTAGCACAAAGTTTTCCTTTTCGACGCACAGAAAAATCATTTTCTATTTTCTGAGTGCCGAAAGAGGGGGGGATTTGTGAAGCAACCACCAAATTGAAGTTTCAAAATGGTAACATCCTATTTTTCAAAAATACTAGACCACCTAGAATGTACAATTTCCCAACCTGAGTATCTCAAACCTTTTATTCCATCCCTGGTGAAAAAGACAAATCCTGCCGAATCGGCTGGAAGTGGGTAAGATATGAACTACAGGTACATGATTCCATGCTGATGATTTTTTGTAAAAATAATTTTTAGGTTCACAACATGCTATTTCATCAGAGATCCAATGCTAGTTTTGCGAGCCTCAGCCCCTAGCTAAGAATATTTATGAAAACCCTTCAAGTTTGACCAAACATTCAAATGTGCATAACTAATTCAAAAAAAATCAAAAAAATACAAAACCTTCGCATGGTGTCATGTTATGTGACATAGTTCTGAGGAAAAATATCTAACTTGGTTTTAGAAATGGTCGAAAAAAAACTTGCTTAGAAATGGGGTGGTTTACCCTAGCTTTGGAGCCCATTTCTACCCCATTTTGGGTGAGGGTGAGTTGTACTTCACAAAAGGGATCAGGGTGAGGATGAGTTGTATTGTACATATGAGAAAAACGTTGGAAGCTCATACAAACATAGAAAAGTGACATAGCTACATATGTTGAAATTCAAATTTACCATCATATTTGAATTTTGTCCAAATTATCAACAAGTGACAAATTATTATAATAACAAATGTTTACAACAACAAGTGCCAAATTATTACAACAACAAGTGTCAAATGTTTACAACAATAACAAATGTTTACAATAACAAATGTCTATTTCTTTTGGCTCTTCTTACCCCTCGTTTTCTTCTCCTTCACAAGTTTCACACCACACAATAGGTTTATGCTCTTCTTTTTCTTACCATTACCATATGGCCTCCCCACAGCACGTCCAAGAGTCTCCTTCACCTCCTGCACCTCCTCAACAACCTCATGATCATGATCCAGAGCCTCATCAACATGGTCACTTTGCACCAGAGCCTCAACAACATGGTCACTTTGCACCAGAGCCTCAACAACTTGGTCAGTTTGCACCAGAGCCTCAACAACAGGCTCATTTTGCACCAGAGCCTCAACAACAGGCTCATTTTGCACCAGA
Organism: Avena atlantica; assembly: GCA_910589765.1. NCBI lineage: Eukaryota > Viridiplantae > Streptophyta > Magnoliopsida > Poales > Poaceae > Avena > Avena atlantica. Next base: position 47,644,016 of record OU342739.1, read on the forward strand.
GCCTCAACAACAGGCTCATTTTGCACTAGAGCCTCAACAACAGGCTCATTTTTCCCCTCATTTTGCACCAGAGCTTCCAAATCAGAAACGGTGTGCCCTAAAGCCTCAACAGTTTGCACATCATCCTCCAAAACAAGTTCAGATTGCACCTCAGCAGCACCAAACATGATCTGGTTAGTTCTCTTCTTTCTTTGGCCATTGATTCTTGCCCTTTTCACTGGCCAGCATTCGTCAACAACAAGAGGTGGGCCTTTTTCTCCACGCTTCCTCCTGAAAACAAGAAATTTAGCTGGGGGAGAAAAATCATCAACAAGAAATGGGATAGATTTTGGATGAACATACTTTGGCTTTTCAGCAGTGTATCTGCACTTGGTAGAGCCAGCTCGGTGTCCAAGTTCTTCACAGAGTTTGCATCTATTCTTGTTACCTTTTTGGGCCCTTTTTGGCTTGGCATCTTTCTTTCCCTTCTTGCTGCTCCCACCTTTCTCAAACCAAGCCTTGAATCTACTCTGCTTGGGCCTGCCAGCCTTTCTTTTCATCAAAGGAGGACACAAGGAGAACTGAATGTCCACTTCAGGCCACTGAGACTGATCTGTAAGTGTTGGAATTGGTGTTCCATATGCAGCCTTGAATTTTGCTACAGAATAATACTCATGCAAATATGGGTGCATATTTAGCTTGTGTTTGGAGGCCAAGAAAAGTATGGCATGCTCACAAGGCTTCCCAGTGTGTTGCCACTCAAGGCATGTGCATTCATGCAATTGAGTGTCAACAACATGCCTCCTGCCAGTCTTTGTATCTCTGACTTCAGCACCCCACAATGAGGATTTCTCAACACGCAAATGTGCAAGATTTCTGCTCCTGTTGACCACCTGCTGCACAACATCAGGAAGCTTATCTCCTTGAAGAACATCACCAAGCCTTCTTCTCAATTCCCACAACCTCATGATCATGATCCTGATCTGGTCAACCATGTCATGGACAGGCAAGTCTTTTAACTCCTTCACTTTGTTGTTGAAACTTTCTGCCAAATTATTGTTGATATGATCACATTTGATGGCAGTGTTAAAACCAGACCTGTACCATAAAAGAGAATGGTAGGTTTCCAACCATGTATAAAACTTGACCCTATCTTCCTCAGAGCATGCCGCCTTAATCTTTTCAAGGTGATATGAATGTGTCTGCCTGGTGTAAGATCTTGCTGCTGGCCACATGCGTCCAAAATCATCTCCTCTGGATTTTTTGATCAAATTCATCCACATATGGCCGAAGCACTCCCTCTGCTCAGCATGAGGGAAAACAATCTTCACTGCATTTTCTAAACCTTTACATGCATCTGTGTGCACTGCCAATGGAGAGACTGGCCCTATGCATCTTTTCAACTGCATCATGAACCATGTCCATGATGCCTCTGTCTCAGACTGAAACATGCCAATAGCTACAGGGAACATCCAATTGTGTCCATCTAAAGCATTGCATGCTGCTAGTTGACCATTCCACTTTCCAGTCAAGAAAGATGAGTCTATACTCAAATATGGACGGCAACCTGCTTTGAAGCCATCGATGCAAGGCTTTAAAGCCATGAAGAATTTAGAGAAGAAGACTTTCCCATCAGCTGTTACCTCAGTATCTATCTCCACAACACTGCCAGGTGACCTCTTCTCTACTTCTGCTTTGAAGTTATAAAGCATTCGAAAGGTATTTGCCCAATCACCATATAGCTCTTTCATTGCCCTTTGCTTTCCCTTCCACACTGTAGTATAATTCAGCTTAATGGGGTACTGCTTTTCCAAGTCTATTTTCAGTCCCTTTGCAGTGCTGTTTGGTGTTGTGGCTAAAATGGGCTTGATCTTTTCTTTAACCCATAATTGTGATGTCATCTTTCTAACTGTTTGAGAACTTGTAATGCAAGTATGAGGTTTTGGAATTTGATTCACTCTTATTTTCCTTCCATCAGGTTGGCGTCTAGCAGATATATACCACTTGCAAGGCTTGGCACCACCATCATAACCTATGCATTTTGCATAGAACTTCTTTTTATCAGTCCACATAGTCTTGGTAGCAAACTCACGTTTGACTGCATATGTCCTGAAACACATCCTGAATTCATCCATGCTTGGAAACAATCTCCCAACTTCAATAACTGGGTCCTCTTTGTCATAAACTGTTACTAGCTCATCATCATGTGCATCATCTACATGAACTGCAGCATTTTCCAACAACTCTAGATCTATATCTGCCTCTTCATCTCTTAAATGGTTGTCACCATCATTTGAAGCTTCATCCCTCTTCTTCTCCTTGTCTCTGTCATCTATAGGAATGCCAAAAAGCTTTGCCATTTCAATGTCATCTATTGGTGCAATGACCAAATCAGTGCGGTCATGTATCTCAACTGAATTCCAATCAACAGTTACAATCCTTTGTGCATTACCATCTGCAGCCTCCCCTTGTGCATTAGCATCATCATCCTCCACTGTTAACACTTCCAACTCAGTAAGTATAGGCATTACTTGCCTTTGTGCAGCCCAATCATCCTCGACCATCTGAGCAGCCAGCTTCGAGGCCACATATCCAACCCTCGAATCAGGTTTCAGATCAATGAGCTCTGCTAAAAACAGAACAGTTTTGCTTGTCCAACCGTTTCTCTCATCGATTTCATCAACTATATGTTCCCCTGTCTCAACCCTAACATAGTCACATTTGCAATCATCAAATCGTAACAAAGAAACTTCTTGCTCTGGCCCCCAAACCACACTATCCCCAATTTTTTCCACCATTTTCCTTACTGCCTCCTCTCCCATGTTTATTAGCTCTTGGGGATCAACATGTTCTAATTCCACCTCCCATTTAACAACCGTGTCTCTCTCAATGATCTGCGTGCTTCCATCAACTAAAACAGCCCTAGAGGGAAATAAATTGATGCGAAATTCAAAGGTTTGGCGCGCAACATCGTCTCCCCTGTTTTTGGCGGGCACTGTGAGCTAGCGGAAGCGAACAGAGAGCTCAACCTTAGAGAAATTAAGTGCAGAGATACGGGATATACCGATTAGAAGTCCCCTCTCCATGCTCCATATCGTTCCCCCTCGCCCCGTTCAGCACACCCTCGCCTCCACAATCTAGCATCAATGGGCACGCTCAGATCTCGAATTGAGAAGAATGGGAGAGGAATTAGCTTTCAAATGGCACTCACCACCTTCGTCGTCGAACGAAAGCTCCGCCGCCTAAATTAATTACCGTGCCACCGCTGCCGGCGCCGAGAACGATGGGTGAGGTCCGCCGCCGCCGTCGGGGAAGCTACCGTCAGTGTTACGCGCGCTCTCGGTCGGAAGCGGTTGGTTTGACTGGCTGTCCCAACCAACCGGTTTGGCTTAACCCTAATATTGGAACAAAGTTAAATGTGTCCTTACGACCGATTTAAGGCCCGTGTGGCCCTGGGATATTAGTTGCCTCACATCCGTCGCATGCGAGCTATTCTTTTCAACGATGTCGCTTTCCTTCCAATTCCATGTAAAGACGTCGCATAGGAGCTATAAGACCAAAGATTTGAGATGTATATGAGCCCACCTTTTGAGTAGTTGTCTCCCACACTTTCAGTTTCTTCCGGGAGTTGTGGAAATCCTCGGAGTACGCATTTGAGATATCCTTTGTCTCCTCAACATCTTGAGCCGGCATACTCGTAAGTACTCTTTCTGTTTATCATAACTTTTCGGCGACGTACGTCTCCTGAGGCGGCGGGCGCTAAACCCAACTCCCTCCCCAGATCTTAGCCGGCGATTGGACTGGTTTCCTCTTCCTCCGCTTGCCGCTCCGGGTTAGGGTATTTTTATCCTGGCACGCCGTTGGGGTTGTGAGAGCGACGTCCGGATGAATAAATCTGTCTCATCTCTACTCCCACACCGGCGCTGATCTTCACGGTTGCGCCTCGGAGGTGATGGCAACGTTTGCTGGTTGGTCTTTCAGATCGGCGATCTTCTCGTCGTTCTTTAGATCTGGCGAGATCTGTTTCTCGTTGTGTCGCTGGCGCTCGTCGTTATCCGCGATGGCGCTGACGGCCGGGACGAGATGGTTTCTCTGGAGCAAGGATGTTGGTCCGGAGGTGGTGTATCTGTCTTTCTCCTTCGACTTCGTCGATAGGAGGCGACGGATCTTGGTCCAAGACAGCATGGGAACGTCCCCCGGTCGACATGCACAGCGACATGTGCCTCGCTGCGTGCAGCAGGTCTGTTCATCGACTCACAAAGCCTCGTTGGTGGTGGTGCTTTTTTGGATCTTGCAATGGTGGAGGCTCGGCGTCTCTTTCGGCGTTCGTCTCGATGGCGCTGGAGGTTGGCGGAGGCCGCTAGATTTGGTGGTTGCAGTAAAATCTAGGGGTCGTTATGTATTTCTCGATCTCTTAGTATTTTATCTGTAGTGTTTTCAGGATAATCAGTTTATCCCAGTCTGTCTTTTAGTATCCACATGTGTTGCTTCATGTAACTTGATTTTCAATTAATGAAATATGTGGTTGCTCTAAAAAAAACATCTTGAGCTGGCACATGTGCTTTTGCAAAATCTCCACTAATTCGGTCTTATTGTGAATATCACTAGTCAGATGAGGTACCGACCAAGTGGCCACATGAGGTGCAGTATATGACGGCTGAGGGTAGCCGGCAGGATATCCAACGGTCCCGTCCACCAGCATGTTGTAAGTATAGCTTGGCATGGGCAGCCCGGCCCGAAAAAGGCCAAAGGGCAGGGATTTTCTAGCCCGTGGGCCGGGCCTGGGCTGCAGATTTAAGGCCTGTGAGTAACTTGGGACGGGCTAGGGCCTAAGGAAAGGTGAACATAGGGAAGGCCCGACGGCCCGGTGGTTTTTGCGTAGTTTGGGCCAGGCTTGGGCCGAATTTTTAGGCTCGACAGCCGGGATCAGGACCGGAAAATGCACGGACGGGCTTCTTTCGACCCGGCCTGAGAAACGCCCAGGAATAGCTGGAAGGCGGACACGCGTATTGCCAGTCGGCTGCCAATGAACAAAACCGTGAGACATCCTCTTGCATGTGAGGTGTTCCTGATGGGGATATGCCAATCAGGGTATCCACGAAGGCAGGAAGCGACAGGTCCAAGATAATGTTGAGTGGGCCAGTGGTAACGACGATTGGAGAGGAGGCTTCAAAGAAGACTGGCGACTGGACGTGAAGGCCCAAGACCGTAGCTAGGCCCAGTCGGATTAGGTCAAACTCCCGAAGCCTTTACTGATTCGGTTGAGATCTTGTAAAACCCTAGCGAGGCACTCATATATAAGTCCCTAAGGTTCCCTTTACATTCACGAGCTATTAGTTACCTCATCCAAGCGACTCGCTACCTAGACACCGAGTGCGCCCCCTTGTAATGTCATTCGTCACCAATACAAACAAGTAGGAAGTAGGTCTTTACCCTACGGGGGCCAAACCTGGGTAAACCCTGCATCTTGCCCAATCTCGATCTGCGGATGGCGACTCGCTCTTGCCCTTCTTCGACTCAATCGCCACCCCTGGTAGTGACTGTCGCGGCCATTCCCGCGACAGTTCCATATTGATCCATCAAACTTATCGTGCTGCTCATCGACATATTGAATGGGACGATTGTTCGGATCTACTATATGTTGCATGTTGCCGACATATATTTTTCAAGCTTCTTCAACGTTATACTTAGTCGGCTTTTGCTCGTAAGTGCTATACGACATATTTTTTTGCAAAGGAAAGCCCAAGAAGGGCTAGGAATCTGCATTAGAACGGCGGTGGGTATACAATTACAGAACAGACCATAAAAAGAAAAAATATAGCACAATCCCTTAAAATTACAACCAAGACCCTGCAAAGATTCGTGAAAACGCGATCAAGTCCTTCGTCGTCGTCAAGCTTTGACCACCAGCCACGGCCGCCAGCAACTCCACCGGGGACACAACCACTTGGTTGAGATACGACGTTGCTCGCCACGCCAGGGTTGAAGAAGACCCTCCCACCAAGGAGGGAGACGATGCCTGAGAAAAAGAGCTCAGGTGCAGCAGGGCCATGCCTATGGCCAGAGATAGCGCCGGGAAATAGAGGTCGACCCTTGGGAACTGTGGAACTGTTGCCGCCGCAACCACCACACCTCTCACCTTCTCTCCATTGCCTCCTCGGATGGTTGTGTCCTAGCGTGGCGGGAGATAGCATAGAAACTAGTGTCGTGAGATGAAGCTGCCCGCCTCGCTCTCCGTCCATTCAATCTCCCACCAAGGGAACTTGGAGATGACAGGGAACAAGGACCGCCCAGCGCCGCGATGGAGCACCGATATGTACGAGAAGTAGGGCCACCACTTCACTGCTGCTACAAGATCACGGATGCTGCCTAGAGGGGGTGAATAGGCAGTTAAATACTTTTACGAGATGGGCTTAACAAAGGCGGAATAAAACTAGCATTTTCTTTTGTCAATCACAAATCCTATATATACTATGGTTCACCTATGTGCACCAACAACTAATTCTAAGCTATAAAAACAACAAAGTGATAAAAATAATATAGATTACTTCAAGAACGAAGGCTATCACAATGTAAAGTGCATAAGTAAAGGGCTCAGGTATAGAGATAACCAAGGCACGCGGAGATGGCGAAGTTTTACCAAGTTCCTCCCTACAAGGGAGTACGTCTCATTGGAGGGGTGGACTGTATTAAGACCACCAATGCCACAATAGGCCTCACAATATTCTCCCGAGTACCCGCCACACGACAAGCACCCGATCCACTATGGGACACTAGAGGGCGGTCACCAAACCCATACAAGATTGGGGCAATCTCCACAACTTAATTGGAGGCTCCTAATAATCACCACCAAGGCCACAAACTTGGGGAGATCTCCACAACTTAATTGGAGGCCACAATAAGTCACTACAAAGGCCACACAACCATCTAGGGTTCCAAGAACCCAAGAGAACAAGCTTCTTGATTTCACCAACGCACCTAATGCAATGGCAAGTCCTTCACTCCCAAATTCCACCAAAGCTACAATATATATTGGGGTAATAAGAGACAAAGAACACAAGAGGAAAACCACAAAAGTTTCCAAGATCTAGATCCCAATATGTTCCCCTCACTTAGAGGAGAGATGGATTGGCGGGATTATAGATATAGATATCCTCTCTCTTTTCCCTCCAAGAGATGCAAGAATCATGGGAGGAAGAGGGAGAGGAAAATCTCAAGAGATTCAACAATGGAGGGGGCAAAGAGCTTCAACAGATAAGTCCAATGGAGAAGTAGGGGACCTTTTATAGGGGGGTTGAAATCTGACTGTTACCTGCTACGACGAGTGGTATTACCAGAACCAGAAGCGGTAGTACCGGACGGGACCGGTACTACCAGAATGGTACCAGAAGTGGTATCGGGCAAAAACATGCGGAGATGAAAAAGCCTCTGTCTCCACCGGTAGGAAATGCTGCATGAGCCGGTAGTAACGCGAAGCGATAGTACCGAAAAATATAGCGGTAGTACCGGATGTTGTGGTAGTGCCAGGCTGGTGGAACCGACCGGAACTGAGAGGGAACATCAGCTCGCCAATGGCCTCGGACCTATTTGGTACCGTCGAGCGATACTACCGGTGCCAAGCGGTAGTACCAGATGGAAAATCCGGTGCTACCGGTTGGTACAGACAACGGAGGTATCAATAGCAAAACGCAAATTCCTTGAGCTACTGAACTCCAAACTCCGAAAAGGATACCACCAAGGGAGGAAATATCTATAATATATATGTGAGATATCCCCCAAGGTGTGGAGCCAGAAAACCCGCAAGATCAAAAAGTCAATAACATATAAAAGGGAAATTTGTTTTTGATGAAAAGAGCTTGTTATGAAGATTTCCACAAGCTCTAGCTCACATGGATAAGATCCAAATAACAACTAAGAAAGATGATACTAAGTATGAAAGGTTTGAGCTCTCTCCGAAAGATATGATCGAGTTACTCACTCGAGAGCCCCTTTTGATAGTATGGTTATCTATCCTAAACCTGCTCTCCCGACTACCAACATGAGACCGGCAAAAGGGAAAACCTATCAAGATTATATCTTTGCATTGAGCAATCCGCTTGAGCTCGATGTAGACGATCTTGTCCTCCTCAAGATGGAACACCTTTCTTGATTTCTTTTGCACGCACTTGCTTGATGAAGACTTGCAACTTGCTCCCCCATACACCATGGGGAAACCTCTTCTTCTAACTTGTCTTCATCAAACCATGATCACCGAGGATGGCAAGATTCAAGCATGCAATATTTTAGATATGGCGCATATTGAGCTTGCACAACATTTTTTCTAGCTTCATTTGGAAGATGTCTTGAAGAAACACATGAGGAACTCCAACTTCTTCTTTAAGAAACTCTTGATATCCTTTTCTTTATTCATCTTCTTCTACACGATTCCAAAGGTCCCAAATCCCTTGGACATTGCGTCTTCTTCTACTTCACTTCTTCTACCTTGAAGCCAACACATGCTCCAAGCGATGCCAATGGACAATTCCTACAAGTGCAACTTAATGCAAACATTAGTCCATAGAGATTGTCATTAATTACCAAAACCACAAATGGGGCCCACATGCTCTTTCAGATGTGTAGTGATACGTCGTATACGTATCTATAATTTTTTATGCTCCATGCTTGTTTAGTATCTACTTTGCTTTATCTACACTTTGAGGTGTTTTTACATGTTTTCTGGTACTAACCTATTAACAAGATGACACAGTGCCAATTGCATGTTTTCTTCTATTTTTGGTTCCAGAAAGGCGGAAAATCAATATTCTTGAAATTGGACGGGACAAAATCCAAAGTCATTATTTTTCCCGGAGCAACACGGAACCACGAAGCAGATTAGAGGAAGACACCAGGGTGGCCGCAACCCCTAGGTGCAGGCTAGCCCGGGTGGCTCCCACAGGGGGTGTGGGCCCCCTGGCCCTCCACCGACCTTGCCTCCTTCACCTATAAGAAGCCTCCGACCCAAAAACCTAAATAATCCAGAAGAAATCCACAAAAACCTCTATAGCGTCGTTGCCACCGAAGGGGAGATTCAGGGGACAGAAGGTCTCTGTTCCAGCACCTTGCCGGGACAGGGAAGTGCCCCCCGAGCCATCTCCATCGATCTCCACCACCATCTTCATCACCGTTGCTGATTCCCATGATGAGGAGGGAGTAGTTCTTCCTCGAGGCTAAGGGCTCTACTGGTAGCTATGTGTTCATCTCTCTCCCTATGCATGATCTTATTGTGGTCATGAGCTTTGTAATCAAGTAGATCTACCTTGCTACTCAAGTGCTTTAATAGATCTCTGCTCTCCCCATGTGTGTGAAAGTGACAGCGTGCGTGCCATGGTGGCACTTAGGCTAGAGTCTACATAAATACTCACCGTGCTTTAATAGATCTATGCTTTTCCCACGTGTGTGAAAGTGACAGCGTGCACACCTTGTGTGGCACTTAAGCTAGGTTAGATATATATTTATCATGAGTATATTTTGAGTTGGTTGTCTTTATAAAATTGTGGTGTTTGTTGTAACCATCTAGCGCTCAAGGTGACAGTGTGGGGTTATCTAGATTGGGGAAGGCCCTAGCGTGGATTAGAGTGTCCAACCAGAGAGTAGTTAAGAGTAGTATCATGAAGAGAGGATATTTATATGAGAGAGTGTTCACTACTGAAAGTATGATCCCTAGGCTTTGTTTCTAAACACTGAAACAATGTTTGCATCTAGATCTGGTGCATGTTTGCTTGATTCCATCTTTATTTCAGTTTCACACACGTTACCCCACGTCAACAACAAGTCAGAAGCTATTTACTGGCACCGTTACCGCTTGTATTTCACTATCTCTTCACCGAACTAGTGCACTTATACACCTGACAAGTGTATTGGGTGTGTTCGAGACACAAGAGACTTCTTGTATCTTGATTGCAGGATTGCTTGAGAGGGATACCTTTGACCACTTCTTCCCTGAGTTCGATAAACCTTGGGTAATCCACTTAAGGGAAACTTGATGCTGTTCTACAAACCTCTGCACTTGGAGGCCCAACAATTGTCTACAAGAATAGAAGTGCGTAGACATCAAGCTATTTTCTGGCGCCGTTGCCGGGGAGGTAAGGTAAAAGGTACTCACATCCTCCGGTGTGAGTGCTCGAAGTTATTTCCTTTAGATTTTGCAATTTTGTCTTTTTGTTTCTTGTTTTCACTAGTTAGGTTTAGTGGAAAACAACAAAAAAATTAGAGAGCTTTATAGTGTTTATCTTGAGCTAGGACATGAAGTGTTTGAAGAGAAAATTAAAAAACCTATGGAACTTTATTTGCATGCTAATAGCAATGTTATTATTATGAATTCTTTGGACACCATTATTGCTAATGCTATGGAAAAGTCTAAGCTTGGGGAAGCTAGTTTTTATGAAAATGATCTTTTTAGTCCCTCGGCTTTGGAAGATAGCTATTATATTGCTTATGATGATACCAAACCTCCAATATATGATGATTACAATGATGATTATGATATTTTCAGTACACCTACTATTGAGGAGAAAATTAATTATGATCACAATATTCTTCCTATATTTAATGATTATGGTGATGAGAATAGTAATGATATCTATTTTGTTGAATTTGCTCCCACTACAATTAATAAGAATGACTATGCTTATGTGGAGAGTAATAATTATTTTATGCATGTGGCTCATGATAAGAATGTTTTATGTGATAGTTATATTGTTAATTTAATTCATGATGCTACTGAAAGTTATTATGAGAGAGGGAAACATGGTTTTATGCATCTCAAAAATATTAAGTTTCCCCTCTTTATGTTGAAAATCTTGAAGTTGCACTTGTTTTGCTTTCCTATGCTTGTTGCTTTATGCTTTCATAACTTGTTTCTTTACAATATTCCTATGCATAGGAAGTGGGTTGGGATGTGTTTTGAATTTGCTTCTTGATGCTCTCTTTTACTTCAATTTATATTTCTTATGTGAGCATCTTCTCAAGCTATCAAGCCTAACTTAAAGGCGTTGAAGAAAAGTACTTATTGGGAGATAACCCAAGAGTTTTCTTAAGTTTTGGAAGTTATTACTTCAGTAATGACATATCCTTATCCTTTTTGTTTTTTGTGCCAAGAATAACCTCTAATGAGAGGAAGTAAGATTTGGGGAGTTGCTATCCCGAAACAGTTCTTTTGTTCCACCGTAAAAATTCGTGAGGAATATCTGTAAGTCGGATTGAGATGATATTTTGTGAATAAATCCCCCAGTGTGTTAGCTAACTTTCGTTAGTTCAAAACGTTTTGATTTGAGCAACAGAAGGTCTTCGAAAAAATCGGTTTCTACCTGCTGGTCTGTTTTGACAGATTTCTGCCATTATTTGCATTTGCTTCTTATTGATTCTTTTTGGGAAATTGAGCTTTTTGAGGGAGTTAGTACAGTATCTTGTGTATTTAGTAAAAGTTTTTCTGTTTTGAAAGTAAACCCAAAGGCTTATTACTTTTGAATGCACTAATGTTGCTAATGAAGATTGTGTGATGTTTTGTATGAAGGAAAATTTTCAGGTGTAGAGAAAGAATGATGTAATGAGATGAAGAATGGACAAAATATCAAGCTTGGGGATGCCACCCCGGTGTCACCCCAAGAAATATTCAATAGGTACAAGCGTCATAGCTTGGGGATGCCCAAGGCATCCCCTTCTTCATCAATAAAAAGCTCAGGTCTTTCTAGACACTTCGTTTTTATTGTTTCATGCACTGTTGTGTTATTCTTGGAGCGTCTTAGTTTTCGTTTTTGGTTTTCGTTTTCTTATTTTTCTTGAATAAATTTGGTTTATCAGAACACACTTATTTTGGAGAGAGACACACTCTGTTTTCATTGCCTAGAACACTCTAGTTTTCACTCTTATTGTTCTATGAGTGTTTAATTTTATTAGCATTGCGTTTAGCTTTAGTTTTCTTGTGGTTTTAGCTTAGAACTTTTTAGTTCTTATTTGTGGATTTGTGATACAAGCTTACTGGTCGTTATTGATTATTATCTTTGTGAGTTGTTTCAAATAAGTTGATTGGTGTTGGAAAAGAGTAGGAAGTTTCTTGCTTAAGTGGTACAAAAGGGAGCTTGTTTTGATTGTGGCTTAGACTTTATCATGTCATGATAGATGTTGTTTTGACCTTATGCTTAGTGATTATTGCTGTAGCATGACATGTTCCAAACAATTGAGATTTCTTAATGTGCCTTGAAAGAATCATGTGTTGTTTTAGCATACAAAAGCATAGTATTGTGGTATTCTCCTTTGATATTTTGTTTGGGTTGACTTGGCACATGATCACACCATGTTATGACTATGAACCAGTCACCTTAGCCTCTATGATCATTTAGTTTTTGACTTGTGGTACCACTTTATGCTTTGATTAGTAATGTTTTGTCGCTCTGCATGATTATGGCCATTATTGCTCTCTTAGTTGGTCGCTCTCAGTCTTTTGCTAGCCTTCACTTGTACTGAGTAAGCTCTACTCATGCATCCAACTCCCAAGAAACCAAGTTATTCCAAAGATTCCACTATAAATTCCTATGCATCGTGTGTTACACCATTCCAAGTATATTCTTGTTTTCATCTATCTTCCAATTAAAAAATATTTTTTTATGTGAAAACTTAGTGATTAAATCTCTCACAAACTTGATGGCACACTTTATTTTTCTTGCCCCTAATAAACTTGAACCATTGTGTCATCTATGTTGTATATGCTTGCACTTATACGTTGGAATTAGCAGAACCGTGCTGTCACGGGGAACACTTTCAACATTGCACTTATACTTTGTACACAGTTGATGTCATGCTCTTTTGTCTATGGATGTCGTCGGTGTGAAATAAAAGGAGAGCTTGTAAGTCCATGGAGTTATGTATGTGTGTTAGAGAAACGCCTGGGCCGCTAGCCTAAGCCATGCCTAATCATGGTGGAAACTTGCAGCATCACCATAGTGAGCAATCTATGAAGCTTTATTCTTATAAAAAAAGAGACATACTGAAAAGAGGATGAGAGAAAAAAGCACCATATTCCCATGGTAAATAAGAAGATTGCTGAGATGCTCATTGTCTGCTTGCCTTGTCATTTTGATTATGGGATAACTCCTGTATCATGTGCAAGTGGTACCCCGTTGACGGTTCTCTATGATACACATGTACTTACTATGACAAGAACTTACACGTGACTAAAGTAGCAATTTAAATTAAAATAACCTATTTGTGTAATAAATATAAATAATAAACCTTTTGCCAAACTATTTCACAACGTCTAACCCTTTTCTGCAACTCCAGTTCGCACGGCGCCGCACACACGGGTGCAACTCCAGCTTCCATGGCGTTGCACATTTCCATGCTGGCAGCCCTAAGGACGTGTCACGAGGACGTGGACCCAGTCTCGAACGTGCAGCGCCAAGTTAGACGGAGCTACATCCAAGCTTGCAGCGCCGTCGCGGGCGGCGCCGCACACTTTGCCAGCATGGAAGACTAGATCCCAGCCCGGAAGTGCGGCGCCGCGTGGCCTGGAGCTGCTTCACAGCTTGGGACGCCGTGTGTGGTGGCGCCACAAGTTAGACGACAGCTTCACGTTAGTGCCGCGTGCGGTCTCCCTGCTTGGAATTTTGGCGTTGCAAGAAGCGTGCGCTAGGCGCGGCATCTTTTGGTCCTGACACTTCGTCTAGCTGAAGGGCAGCTGGGGCGACGACATGTGTTTTCCATATACATGAGCTCGACGTGTGTTTGCACAGCGCCCGACTTGTTTATTGTTCCCTGTTGATCTAGCTCATCCCTTTCCTGCGCTTCCCCTCTAGTCCCTCTCCGTGAAAGTGATCACACAAGGTCTAGACTCCTCTCTCTTAGTTCCTTTATAAAAGGAACCTGCCTCCCCCTCCTGTCCATGATCTCTTGCTCTCGGCAGGCATCACAGATTCACAGTGCTCTCCCCCGATCGATCTCATCCTGATCTCCGGATAGATCTCTAGTTAGATCTGATGTCTACCATATACACATGAGCCAGCTCTCTACCGCTTTCCCTCTGATGGAGGAAGATCATCACCACCAGGATCACCATCAGCGACACTTCCAGGCCTTCATCATGCCCAAGGATTCCCTGATCTTGTTCCCTTTTGTGATCAGCAATGGTAGCCCTAGTGACAACAGTGGCCTCACCTATGGAGGATCAGACCAGCATCACCCGAGGCAGCACACAGCTATAGAGCCCCAACACGTAAGTACCTACCAGCTGAGTGGATCTCCACTGTAGTACTAACGAATTTGCTTGGAGCTCACTTCTAGCTAGTTATTACTAGTTTCTTAATTAACATGCATGATCTTTGTTTGTTATAATTTCATCAGATGATCGGCGGATCATCCAGCGTGTTCTCAACACTGTTACCCACCGTGGATAGCATGCGCGACAACATGATCGAGCGATACAACTCTTCGTACGATCCAAACGATATGGAGAAGCTGTAGCTGCGGAGCCCTTCACCTAGACGAAGTGTCAGGAACAAATGCTGCCGCACCTAGCGCACGCTTCTTGCAACGAGGCTAATTGTCGTATAACTTGCAGCGCCACCACGCACGGCGTCGCAAGCTGTGAAGCGGCTCCAGACCACGCGGCTTCACACTTCCGGGCTGGGAACAGTCCTACATGCTGGCAAAGAGTGCGGCGCCGTCCGCCACGGCGCTGCAAGCTTGGATATAGCTCCGTCCACCTTGGCGCTGCAGGTTCAAGACTGGGCCCATGTTCTCGCGACACGTCCTCAAGGCTGCCAGCGTGGCAAATGTGCAGCGCCGTGGAAGCTGGAGTTGCACCTGTCTGTGCGGCGCCGTGCGAGCGGGAGTTGCAGAAAAAGGTTAAACGTTGTGAAATAGTTTGGCCGAAGGTTTATAATTTAAATTTGTTACACAAATGGGTTATTTTTATTTAAATTGCCGACTAAAGTTGAGTAGCATGAGGAGCGGCCCTTGTATTCAAAGGACATGAGATTGCCAACTTATACTTTGTCAATCATATACTCCATAGTTTGTTCACTCTAACCTTAATAACTTCAAGATGCTTATGATAGGGGCAATGAGGGCTGAAAGCTAACAAGTACCATAATTTTTGGAAGCTCTTTTTGAGACTTGAAATCCCTGCTTTCCTTTATGAAGGGCCTTTCTTCCACCACTATATTGAGTCTCCACCTTCTACCTTTAGGCACCAGTTAAGAGAGCATAGTTGCCATTCTTAGTTCTATATGCATTGTCCCAAAACTTATTGATTGATGCATATTGTTGATATTACTTGTTCTTGTGCTATTTGTATATAGTCACTCTTATGAACTTTGAAGGTGTCCTATGCATCTATTTGCTACTCCATGAGGGACAAGCTGAATGCCACTATGATATGTTTTCTGTATGTTAAACACATAAACGTCTTTCAATGCATGTTATTCATGAATCTTTGTTTGTAACCTTTCATGTTGCATTCATAGTTAATTTGTCTTATTGTTAGAACTTTATCTTTCATGCTCATGTTTAGAGTTCTTTGATCCTAGCTTTCAATGCTTGCAAATGGTTTGATCTTGATTTTGATGGTGCATGTCACCTTAAAATTTATTCTTTTTATCACTTACCTACTCGAGGACGAGAAGGAGTTAAGCTTGGGGATGCTTGATACGTCGTAAACGTATCTATAATTTTTGATGCTCCATGCTTGTTTAGTATCTACTTTGCTTTGCTTTGTCTACACTTTGAGGCTTTTTATATGTTTTCTGGTACTAACCTATTAACAAGATACCACAGTGTCAGTTGCTTGTTTTCTTCTGTTTTTGGTTCCAGAAAGGCAGAGAATCAATATTCTCGGAATTGGACGGGACAAAAGACAAAGTCATTATTTTCCCGGAGCAACACGGAACCACGAAGCAGAGTTGGAGGAGGACACCAGGGTGGTCGTAGCCCCCTAGGCGCGGGCCAGCCCTGGTGGCCCCCATAGGGGTGTGGGCCCCCTGGACCTCCATCGACCTTGCCTCCTTCTCCTATAAGAAGCCTCCGAACCAAAAAAAACCCTATATAATCCAGAATAAATCCACGAAAACCTTTGTAGCCCCGCTGCCACCGAAGGGGAGATTCGGAGGACAGAAAGTCTCTGTTCTGGCACCCTATCGGGACGGGGAAGAGCCCCCGGAGCCATCTGCATCGATCTCCACCACCATATTCATCACTATTGCTGATTCCCATGACGAGGAAGGAGTAGTTCTTCCTCCAGGCTAAGAGATTTAGAGGTAGCTATGTGTTCATCTCTCTCCCTATGCATGATCTTGTTGTGGTCATGAGCTTTGTAATCAAGTAGATCTACCTTGCTACTCAAGTTCTTTAATAGATCTCTGCTCTCCCCATGTGTGTGAAAGTGGCAACGTGCATGCCATGGTGGCACTTAGGCTAGAGTCTACATAATACTCATCGTGCTTTAATAGATCTATGATTTTCCCCACGTGTGTGAAAGTGACAGTGTGCACACCGTGTGTGGCACTTAAGCTAGGTTACATATATATTTATCATGAGTATATTTTGAGTTGGTTGTCTTTATGAAATTATGGTGTTTGTTGGAACCATCTAGCACTCAAGGTGACAGTGTGGGGTTATCTAGATTGGGGAAGGCCCTACCGTGGATTACAGTGTCCAACTAGAGAGTAGTTAAAAGTAGTATCATGAAGAGATGATATTTATATGAGAGAGTGTTCACTAGTGAAAGTATGATCCCTAGGCCTTGTTTCTAAACACTGAAACACCGTTTGCATCTAGATCTGGTGCATGTTTGCTTGCTTCCATCTTTATTTTCAGTTTCACAAACGTTAACCCACTTTCAACAACAAGTCACAAGCTATTTTCTAGCACCGTTACCGCTTGTATTTCACTATCTCTTCGCCGAACTAGTGCACCTATACACCTAACAAGTGTATTGGGTGTTTTGGGGACATAAGAGACTTCTTTTATCTTGATTGCAGGATTGCTTGAGAGCGATACCTTTGACCACTTCCTCCCTGAGTTCGATAAACCTTGGATAATCCACTTAAGGGAAACTTGCTGCTATTCTACAAACCTCTGCACTTGGAGTCCCAACAACTGTCTACAAGACTAGAAGTGCGTAGACATCACGTAGATCTTGCTATATCCTTGCATCCCCCCTCGCGACCACCGTCGGCCATAGGATACATGATGTAGCCCGACCTACGGTTGTTACCACATCAAGGTCTCCAGCTTACGTCAAGTCGTCATGGAGTACAAAGGTGAATCTGTTCCTCTATACGAGACCACTTCCTACCCTGTTGAATGGTATGCCACTTCATACTCCGTCACATATGCATGATAGGTTCACACTGACAAGTACAGAGGTAAGGGGGAAAGCCCGGAACATCAAGCTCGACAAGACGGAGGCTTGGAAGAGGAGATGGAAGAAGCAGCGGCTAAGCCACCAGAGTCTCCGACCCTGAAGGACAGATTCTCCGGCCTGCTACACCGGAGTCTCTGGCCGACCTTCGGACCGACCCCAGAAACCATCCAAGGGACAGTATGTATGCCCCCCAGAGAGGGACGAGAGACTGACCGGAATCTCCGGACCACACCAGAGTCTCCGGCCCATCACAATGTAGTCTCCGTCCTGAGTTAATGGGCCTATGCGCCGCCAGCTGGGCCCTTGGCCCATGTACCCATTTATTCCGCCCAAAACCTAGTTTTATCCCCAAACTACCCCTTGTTTAGTGGTTGGCCTATAAATAGAGCCCCCACCCCTTAATTTATCCCACAGGCATAGATGATAGACTAAAGAAAACCCCCATTCTGGAATCTCTAGTTTTGCATCATCCCCTTTACCAAGGGGACCGACTATCGTCACTAACCTCGATTGGACTTTTAATCATGCATCCATCGTTGAAAAAGGCATTGGAGTGGGTGTCTCGTCTCCAAGTTGTCAAGACCCTCCCCAAGGTGTTCTTCCCTCTTCAATGTGGATTTGAGGGAGCATGTTGACCGATCTTTCCTTGTGAGGATTATATCAGACCGGTGGCCGCTGTTCAGGAGCAATCGGCCTTGTATCATGTGAGTTCTGCGTGTATTCATCGTGTTCTTCGCGAGGTGTGTGTTCGCTTCCTCTATCTTCTCCATTTTCCCTTGCTTTCCCATCGATTTGACCATGTGATTCGTGAATATCGGGCCACCCAAGAGGTTAACCCCTATCATATGGTATCAGCAGGTTTTGGTTGCCACGGATTTCTCTTCGATTTGGTATTTTCCCCATAAATTCGAAAATTCCACCAACAATAGCCCCAATTCGTGTTTTGGATAGATCTGTGATTTCAGTGAGTTTTGGTTGGTTTTGATCCATGTATTACTTGCTAAACTTGTTGATCTACCTTCCTCTACATTCACATAGCCTAATTCCTTGATTTCCCTCATCAATTTGAGGTTTTAGTTCGACTTTTTCTGCCCAAATCGAGCCCCATTCGCATTTAAGACGTTCTGGTATATCTGGGACCGGAGTATCTGGCCCAGACCGGAGTTTCCAGGGTTAATGATCTCCAGGCCGGAGTCTCCGCCCCTCCTGCAGACAGAAAAACTGCTTCATGGTTTTGAGCATAAATTTTGCATTCGAACTCGGATTTTGGTGTTCTTTAGCTGGTTTTGAAGAGGATAAGGAGCTATACATTATCATCATCCATGTTGTTCATGCTATATACTCCATCCAAATTCTGTGAGCAAGGCTTAATCCAATAATAAAGGGTGAAGATCGTCGATTAAAAGTATAAACATTCTGCGACTTTTCCCCACTTGCATTCCTTTGTGAACCCCAATATATTTGAGACCAACAAACACCTATTGATACTAGTTCCTATTATGATTTCTTGGGATATGCACATTTGATACTTTGTAGAATTTCGAGCAAACGTTGTGAGCGTTATCTCATATAGTTATCGTGTATAGTTGTTGGCACAAGGAAGAGGAAAGTGAAAAAGAAAAGAAAAAGAGAGAAAGAAAAAGAAAAAAAATAGGAAAATAAATAGGAAAAAGAGAAGAAACAAACAAACAAGTGACTCAAAGAATAGGAAGCGCAAGCTCAATGAACATCATATAGGTGGTACTTATTGTGCATATCTTATAGCCCACCAATTAATTGCAATTGAACTAGCATCTCTCCTTGCACTTGTGTGACACGAGATTATAGTCTTTGCTAGGTAATCATTTGGTTCTTGACTCACTTTTTCCGTCGCACAAGTCCCATTTATCCCATTGTGTGTGTTTCCTTGTACATATTTCCTATCTTATAGATTGACTTGTTTTGCTTTGTGATCATTGTGGTTCTTTACTTGCCATTACAATATCTTGATTTTGGATTGGTTCTTGACATACCACTTTCCCTACCTATCCATCATAAGCTTTGTGTGTGTATGTTTTTTAGTAGTTAGTTGGTTTTGGTGTTTCGCGTGAACTTCACTTTGCTTGGTTTATTGTTCTCAAGTTGGCCACTTTCACGATACTATCTTACAAGGTACAGTAAGGTTTGATGTTGCATCACCAACACTCTCTACCACTTCCATATACAACACTTGGTCTTGTGAATCATGTATAGGGACTCCGGAATCGAGGATGATTTCTATGAAGAATCCATAATGAGCCACCATGCCTATGTCTCCAAAAGCATGGATGACATGATGGAGCACTACACTGACAATGGCTGCACATGGTTGGGTGATATGGGGTACTACAACAACAATAACTCCCCAAGCATGGGAGACTTCAAGAACGACAAGCTCCTCAAGTCGTACCGACCAAGACGGAGCATCCACCTCGAGTGCGCCAAGGTCCACCATCAAATGGACAAGTTAGAGAGAGCCCTCCACAACTTCAAGATGGACATGGACAACAACATCAACAAAACCATGAGCATGGTCGCCAAGACTAATGATGCTTTACGCTCATTAGAACAACTTACCAAGAAGAGTGGCAAGGACAAGGGCCATTGTCGCGAGCGTCATATGGATGACCAAGTGCGCCACCTAAATCAACCATCGGCAAGGCACGCCATGACCTCCACCGACACCATCATAAGGCGCCTTCAACTACTAGTGCTACCACCACAATGGTACCAAGAGCAAGCCTTCGTCTATGCCATCAAGCTTCAACACCTATGCTTGACTTCTACGAGACCTCGCGAACGAGGAAAATAAAGACCTATAATTTGCCAAGTTGGTTGAGTACGGCAAGAGGATGTCTACACTCCAAGATGGAGGAAGCCAAGGCCACATATGTGCTGAAGTCGATCTGAGCATATTTACCTTTTGTTTTTGCATAAATAGAGTAGGAATCTTTGTATTTCACTGTGTTCGCACACACCTTTTGTCTTTATTTCAACAGGATCCCAAATCACTAAGTCCATTATGAACATATTGTTGGGCCACGCGGAGATAAAACAAAAATTTCCCCTCTAACGTGGTGATCCCAAGATCTAGCTGAGGTAGAAGGCCACGAGGTTTACCACAAGACGCGCAGTTGTGGATTATTGATGAAGCGCGTAAGTTGATGCAGTGCAGTCCTTTGCGATCCGATCATCCTGGTGTTGATCGTACAACACCTCTGCTGGTATCCACACGTACAAGGAGGAGCACTGGCGGCGAACTGCTAGGTTCGTAACGACGGTAGGACTGCTGTGGAGCTAGGGTTTCCAACCGGTTTAGGTCCAACCCAACCAGATTACAGGTTCAGATCCAACCCTAACTTTCTCCCGCTCTTAAGTGTGTGACCCCGCAGGCTCATGGCTACTTGGACACGATTGGAGTCCGACTCTCAATCTATCAATCGGTAGCAGCTCCTAGCATAACGTGTCGACTCCCAAGTACCAAAGAGTCATGACGACTTGCCTTCCCAATGCGACTTACGTCCGAGTCCCTTTTGCCTCACGATATATCTTGTCAAACTATAGGCGAATATTTGTCATCCCTTAAATAGTCTGACTCTCTTCTCGATCCGAGATAAGTGATTCACCCGACTAACTCTTAGTCGATCGCCTCGGTTAACACTTAACTGAGTCGTGCATGGCCATGCTTTCTGAATCATATCTCACGAGAGGGCACAAAGAATATCTCTCCAAGTTGAGGGGCAAAATCCCATCTTGGTTATTCACATCACACAGCTTGATTCTCAGTCGACCCGAACTCTGCCTTTATAACTGCCCAGTTACGGATCAGTGTTTGACAGAACCTAAGTCGGTGATCCTCAACTCGGACTATGCAATAACCTCAGGTCTAAGGATTACATTGATTGAGATATACAAATGAAAACTTGTTCGTTGTACCTCAATATGGGTCAATCCGACTCGCTAAACTCTTTATACGAATCTGTGTAAGTTGGAATAGCATCTCCATGCCCATGACAAGTGGAACCGAGTCATCAATCCAACTTTCACATTGGTCTAAGTTGTGTGTCCAGCACAACCTCAATGACCAAGGATATTTAGTACAAACAACATGAATGTATAGTTCCACAACCGAATCACATATTCAATGATACACATCAGTTGTTTATACAAGGACTACTTAATATCTTTATGAGTACAATGGGAAATCTCATCATACATGATTGCCTCTAGGGCATATTCCCAACAGTCTCCCACTTGCACTAGAGTCAATCTTCCGACATCACATGTCTAGGCATCTAATGCCCATGGCTCTCAGGTGCGCCTCATGCTTCGGATGTGGTAACGGCTTTGTCAACGGATCCGCAATATTTGCATCCGTGTGTACCTTGCATAACTTGATATCACCCTAATCCACGAACTGGCGAATTAGGTGGTACCGCATGAGTATGTGCTTGTTCTTATGGTGTTGTCTAGGTTCCTTGGCTTGTGCAATAGCACCATTGTTGTCACAATACACGTCCAACGGATTGGACGAGCCCTGAACCACACCAAGATCCATGAGGAAATTCCTCATCCAAACAGCTTCCTTTGCTGCCTTTGAGGCGGCAATATACTCAGCCTCTATTGTAGATGCAGCACCGTCTCTTGCTTAGAAATCTTCCAGCTCACAGCACCTCCGTTTATAATAAACACGTATCCGGATTGCGAATGGGAATCATCAGAGTCGGTAAGATAACTCGCATCCGTGTAACCCTTTACACTGAGTTCATCTTCACCACCATAAACAAAAAACATATCCTTAGTCCTTCTCAAGTACTTTAGGATATTTTTAGTTGCTGTCCAGTGGATTTCTCCAGGATCAGCCTGGTATCTGCTCACAACACTTAGAGCATAGGAAACATCCGGCCTAGTACAAATCATGGCATACATTATGGATCCGACTGCAGAAGCATACGGAATCGCACTCATCCGACTTTGCTCATCAGTTGTCGAAGGACACTAGTCTTGCTAAGTTTTACACCATAGGACATCGGTAAGAACCCCTTCTTAGACGATTCCATGTTGAACTTCTTCAACACTTTGTCCAAATAAGTACTCTGACTCAATCCAATGAGCCTTCTTGATCTCTCTCTATAGATCTAGATTCTGAGGATGTATGTTGCCTCACCCAAGTCTTTCATTGAGAAACTCCTTTCCAATGATTCCTTGGTTTCTTGCAACATCTGGACATCATTTCCAATCAGTAATATGTCATCCGCATATAAGATTAGAAATTTTACTTTGCTCCCACTAAACTTCTTGTATAAACAAGAATCATGATCACTCTTGATGAAGCCAAACGATTTGACTACCTCATCAAAGCGAATGTTCCAACTCCGAGATGCTTGCTTCAACCCATAAATGGATTTCTGAAGTTTACATACTTTGTCAGCATTACACTACTAGGAAAACGGCTATAGGTAATCAGCACATCCGTGGCTCACATGGTTGAAGTGCCCCACGGCTAAAACAGGCGTGGCTCACCTGTGGGAAGTGCCCTACTAATAACTATAACAACCGTGGCGCACATGACTATAGTGCGCCACAGATGTGTGTGGGCCAGGGCCCTGTTGGCCACACGCCAAACATCTGTAGCGCACTATAGTCATGTGCGCCACGGTTGTTAGGGTCATCTGTGGCGCACGTGTGCCTGGTGCGCTACGACTGAGCGCATGCCCACCTCTGCTCTGAAACGGCCACAAACTTCTGTGGCGCACTCCGCCTAGTGCGCCACAGGGACTAGGAGCATATGTGGCACACTCAGCCTAGTGCGCCACAGAAGTTTGTACTCCCTGTGGCGCACTAGGGCCGTGTGCGCCACGGATGTGTCGATTCTTTTAGGACAGCACTTTATGTGCACATGTGTGCCCACACATCCACCACCCCACACTTCACTTTCCCCTTCTTCTTCCTCCTTAGATCTAGTCGGGATCTTCTCCTTCCCACCTCAATTTCTCCATACATTCACCATTTTTAGCATGTAAAACTTGCTTTGGATGTTACATAAGTAATAGAGGAGGTCTCCGGTCTCTCATCTATCCGTCTCTGGTCGACGCGCGCACCTCTCCTTTCCATCTTTCTCGCGATCGGTCTCTCATCTCGGTAAGTTGTCCATGTAAGGATGTGTTCATGTGTATATGGATGATGCATGTGCTCATATGTATGTAGATGATCGATGCTCATGATGTGTGTATGTGTGGAGAGGATCGATGGTCATATGTGTGTGTATATGGAGAGTATCGATGATGCTCATGCATGTGTGTATGGAGAGGATAATGATATGTTCATGTGTGTATGGATCGGTCTCTCTCTCTCTCTCTTGTGTTTGTATGTGAACAAGTTGCCATTTGTTTTGCCAAAATGTTGATTCATTTCCATTTTGGCAAGACTTTGGCATTTCGCAAAGGTCCTAATTTTAGGATAGGTCATGCCGAAATTTTCTATCGACCATTGCATGCATGCATTCATTATGTGGTTCTAATAGACTTCAAAATTGTACCGTGTACATCGTGCAGGCAAAAATGGTCCGCATAATGAGCGAAGGCATTGTGGCTAGATTTTTGAAATGTGCGACGGCCGACATGATACGAAATAACAAGACAGATATAAGATGTCCGTGCAGAAGATGCAAACTCAACTGGGTGATCGACCCAGATTCCGGGAATCTGCAGGCGCACCTGCTCCGCCATGGTTTCATGGATGGATACACTCGTTGGATAAGCGATGGCGTAGATGATGGAGACGGTGAAGAAGGTGGCCAACATGACGATGATCATCATTACGGCGAGAACGGGCGAGATGATGAAGAGGCTCCTGGAGATGGTGAAGGTGCGGAAGCAGACCGGGATGATGATGATCTAGATGCCGGAGGAGCAGACGACGATGGAACAACGTCAGGCTGGGTGCGGGACCCTTATGTGCAAGAGCTGCTTCTCAAGCAGACGAGTAACGCCAGGGCTGCCGCTAGAGAGAAAGCCAAGCTTGCGCAACTTGAGAAAGACGCAGTTACTCCATTGTATGAAGGATGCAGGCCTGATGATACCCGGTTGAATGTAACGCTCAAGACTATGGAGATGAAGGCAAAGCACAAATTGAGCGACGCAAGCTTCGACGATATGATGGCATTCTGGCACGATCGTCTCCCGGAGGGGAACAAATGTCCAGTATCGAGGATGCCAAGAAAATCGTCTGTCCTCTCGATCTACCGCACGTTAGATATCACGTATGCATCAACGATTGCATCATTTATTGGGGCGAGGACGCGGAGAAAACCACATGTCCGGTGTGCGGCGTGAGTCGATACAAGAAAGGGAACAAAGCACCTCGAAAAGTGGTATGGTACTTTCCTATCACCCCTCGTCTGCAGCGCTATTTCGCAGACCCTAAGGAAGCGAAGCTCATGCGATGGCATGCGGAAAGGAAGAAGCCAGGAGATGATGATGACCCCGAAAAGGATGAGCTGCTGACGCACCCTTCAGATGCTAGCCAGTGGAAAGCATTGGACCTCGAATTCCCAGAATTCGGTGGAGATTCGAGGAACATCAGGCTTGGTGCGAGCATCGATGGACTCAATCCGTTCGGTAGCCAGAGCAGCACGCACAACACTTGGCCCGTGTTTGTATGGATGTACAACCTCCCTCCATGGTTGTGCATGAAGAAGAAGTACATACAAATGAGTATGCTAATTCAAGGGCCGAAACAACCTGGTACCGACATCAATCTGTATCTCGGGCTGTTGAAAGAGGAGCTAGCCACGTTATGGGAATCTGGAGCCAATACTTACGACGCCGTCGCACAAGATTATTTCACTATGAGAGCCGCATTGGTCACTACGGTGCAAGACTATCCAGGTTGCGGGTATATCTCGGGGCAGGTTATCCAAGGATTCTGCGCATGCGTTAGGTGCATGGATAACACAAGCTATCTCCAACTAGAGAAAGATCCAGGGTCATCGAAAACCGTGTTCATGGCGCACCGGAGGTGGCTCGGCAAGAATGATCCATGGAGAAAACGTGGAGACCTGTTCGATGGCAAATCAGAGACCCGAGGAATCCCAGAGCGTAGGAGCAGCGAAGAAGTGGAAGAGTTGCTGAAAAACTGGAAAGATTGTCCTAAGCCTGGAAAGAAGCAAAAGAGGCAGCAACAAGACAAGCCGCTGATGAAGGTATGGAAAACAAGGTCTGTTTTCTGGGAGTTGCCATACTGAAGTTTCTCCGCACGCCTCATAGCCTCGACATCATGCATATCACGAAAAACATGTGCGAGAGTCTGGTCGCCACCATAATCAACATGCCAGATAGGACGAAAGATGGTCCGAAAGCAAGGCACGACCTGATATGCTTGGGTATCCGGAAGGAGCTTCACAGAGGACGCACTACTCCTGATGATCAGGAAGATGACGATGATCATGAGTCGGAGACGACACAAGGTCGTCGGAAGGGTAAAAAGTTCAAGAAGAACGAATATTACTGCCCTCCTTCTTGCTTCACTCTAAGCCAGGATGAGATCAAACAGTTTTTCAAGTGCCTTCTAGGAGTCAAATTTCCTTACGGCTACGCGGGCAAGATAAGCAGATACCTAGACGAGGCGAAGCAGAGGTTCAGTGGCATGAAGTCTCACGACTGTGCCATGCTAATGATGCAGGTACTTCCGGTCGCACTAAGATGGATAATGGAGGAGCACGTCCGTGAAACGTTATTTGGCCTATGCAAGTTTTTCGACGTCATCTCTAGGAAGTCGATTGGCTTGAATCAGCTCGGAAGGCTACAGGAGGAGATCGTGGTGATACTATGTGAGCTTGAGGTCTACTTCCCACCCGCATTCTTCGACATTATGGTGCATCTGCTGGTCCATGTCGTGGAGGACATCGTATAACTCGGGCCGATGTTTCTCCGCAGCATGATGGCGTTCGAAAGGATGAACGGACACATCAAAGGATACGTTCGCAACAGGTCCCGTCCAGTTGGAAGCATAGCCAAGGGCTTTCTGGCCGAAGAGTGCATCTCTTTCTGCACGAATTATCTAGACATCGAGAACCCTGTCGGTCTTCCCGTCAACAGACACCTTGGCAAGCTCGACGGATCTGGTCACCGAGAGGGTCGTCGCATACTGCATGCAGACTTCGATTTTCGACGCGCAGACTTTGATCGAGCAAACCTCGTCGCGCTACAGCATTTAGAACTGGTCGATCCTTGGGTACAGAAGCACAAAAGGTTAATCGAGAAGAAGTACAGTGACCGGGGCATACAGAGGACGCAGGGAGAAATAATCAAAGAGCACAACTCAGATTTCACGCGTTGGTTTAGGCAGACGCTCCTTGATAATCCCCCGCGCTCGCATTCTTCTGACACGGAAAAGATCATATTCACCTTGTCGCAGGGACCGATGCAAAACCTGGTGACCTATCAGGCGTATGATATCAACGGCTACACATTCTACACGAAGGAAAAGGACAACAAGTGTGATTATCAGAACTCAGGCGTAACGTCTGAATTCTACACCGATGACAACGTGAAGGAAAGATTCTACAGAAGAATCGAGGAGATCTGGGAGCTCGACTACTGTGGAGAAAAGGTGCCGATGTTCCGTGTCAGATGGGCAAAGAGCGTCGAAAGAGAAGACCGGTATTTCACAACCATGGTTATACCCAAAGCAGCCAAATCCAAGGCCGCCGGTGCAAACGTGGCCGCGAAAAATGAACCGTGGGTACTGGCTACCAAAGTGGACCAATATTTTTTCATTACCGTCCCGACAAAGCCTAGTCGTGTTGTCGTGAGGAGAGGAAAAAGAAACATCATCGGAATGGATGGCGTCGCCAACGAGCAAGACTTCGACCAGTACGGCGATCCAAAGATTGAAGATGACGACGACTACGATGCAGCAACATACATCACAAGAAGAAAAAGGACAACCCTACCCAAAAAAGGTAGCCCGTTCGAAAGAAGAAACATTAAAGTGCCGGGGCTAAATTATTCAACCGCGACAAAGAAGGGAAAAAAGATTGTAAAACGCTAGCTCAAAAAATATTGTAAACGCGTGGTCAAAAAAGATTGTAATATTCATGAACAAAGTATTATGAAATTTAGTTATACTTTAAATCATATTTTTGGGCATTTTTGGAATATTATTACTTTTGGGCATTTTTGGAATATTTAAAAGTATTTTAAAATCAAAATAAAACTTCTATGGCATATATCACCACTTTTGGGCATTTTTTGGAATATTTAAAAGTGTTTTTAAATTCAAAACAAAAAATTGGGGCACCAGGATTCGAACCTGGGTGCTCTCAGGTTTAGAATAGAGTAGTGGGCAGAACCAGTGGGATAGGCTAGTATAGTTGTTAGCTAGTGGGTCTGTAGTTCTCTTATCCAGTAGTTAGAAGCCGATAGGCGTAGCGCACTAGCCCGTAGTGCGCTACAGATATCCGTAGCGCACTATGGCTCAGTGCGCTACGCCTAAGTGCCTTTATCCACACGTGTGGCACCCGACCCCCTCTCTCATCCCCATCTCTCCATCTCTTAGCCCGAAGCCGAAGGACCGCCGTCGCCGCTCTCGATCCGCCGCCGCTGCGTCTGAGGAGGAGGAGGCCTGCCCGCGCCCGAGGAGGAGGAGGTCCGCCCGTACGTGTCCGAGGAGGAGGTCCGCCCGCGTCTCAGGAGGAGGCCCGTGTCCGAGGAGGAGCAGCCGCCGCGCGCGTCTCAGGAGGTGGAGGCCGCCGTCGTCCACCCGTCGTCGTCCGCCCGTCGTCGTCCGCCCGTCGTCCGCCCGTCAGAGGTGAGCATCTCCTCGCCCCTCTCTCCCTCTCTTCCTGCGGCGCCTATGACATGATACTCGGCGAGGTCTCTTCCCCTTATCCAATGATTTCCTAGAGGCGCTGCAGGGAGATGCCTGTGGCAGCATGGCTCTTCCCTTAGGACTGAAGCCAAGGTCTTATACTGCTGTTGGCCTATTGCTTTACAAGCTGCTCTAAGGTTAACTGACCATGCTGTAGATGATGTAGTTCAGTGGTTATTTTGCAAGCTGCTCGCTGGTATATATGGTGGATGATGGGTGTTCGGTGTTCCCATGCTCGCCGTGAAATGTGTTACGGAAGGTTTTAACTTGGGTG
This sequence comes from Avena atlantica, assembly GCA_910589765.1. NCBI lineage: Eukaryota > Viridiplantae > Streptophyta > Magnoliopsida > Poales > Poaceae > Avena > Avena atlantica. Next base: position 47,672,554 of record OU342739.1, read on the forward strand.
CTCTGTTACTTCCCGTGCATCCGAGCAATTGTCTGAAATCTGAACTTAGTATGTTGGTTACTTTGCATTCTATTAACTGCTCTGGTTTTCAACTTGTAATGTGGTTGTTTTTGTGGCTATGAAAGATATTGCATCGTTGGTAATCTCTATCTTTGGCATGGTGGTCTCTTTATTTTTTTGTGATGATTTGGCATGGTGGTCACTTTCCTTTTCTAGTACTGCTGTTGTGTTGCTAGTGTTGGTTGATGGAGTTTGAATAATCTGATATGCAGTCACAGTTAACTTCCTGGTCCCCTTTCACCGTACATCAATACATTTCATCGCTTGGATTTGAAAGACACAAAACTGGGCTGGTTTGTAATTGCTTATCATGCCTGCCATACAATTGACAAGCACAAACTTAACTTCGAAAGAAAATAGGAATTCTTCTAGGAAAGTAGTACTCTTTTGATGTAATGTTACACACTGTATAGATTCATTTCTTACTGGTCTGTATAATTCTTTTGATAGATATTTTTGTTCTGCAAATAAAATATTAACACGTATTTCCAAAAATAAATCCGGTGCAGAACATTTTTATCCAGAACAGATACAAGTTTTAAAAGTCATGTTAGAATTTTTTAATTTACACATTTGGTTACCTAAAAGCTTCACATAGGATCACTAGTAATGTTGCCTCAGATCAAAGCCTCTGTTCTTTCAGGATGCAGAGTTCAGTGATATCAGCCTGGGAAGGATGCCACGCTGAATTTCCTGCTACTAAAATGCAAGTACAGAACCAGAAGCTAAGAATTCAGATATAGGTTTACTGCATGAAAGAGACCACCATTGAACATAACTGAAAAACGTTATTATCACCCTGGAAGGTTGCCAACAGTAACAGCTTAAGTACATCAACAGATCACCGTTACTTTGAATTCTTAGCTTCTTTGTATAACAGTAACAGCTTAAGAAAATATTCGTGTATCTGATCAACATCTTGCACCCCATATAGGTGGATTATAATACTAATGATGGTTGATAAGTGGTGGAGTAATTAGAAAGAGAGTAGAAGTAGTGGCATGAATTAGCATCTGGGAACTAAAAGAATAAGTTATTTTCTCTGTTCAGGTTATTTCCATCATATGAGCACAACTGAATGATATTTTCTTTTTTCAAGAGACCTAGCAGGCTTTAGTTGACAGAAACATGTATCCTTGGGTTTTACTTGCTGCTGTGTATGCTCATATGTGTTATTTTCTTTTTTCAAGAGACCTAGCAGGCTTTAGTTATTTTCTTTCCATCATATGCTTGGTGCCTGGTGAATCCAGATGATAACTGTAAAAGCCCATTGCTTGATGTGGCTGGGCATGTTGATGCATTCTTAACCAATGTGTTTTCTACCTAGATGTTTATGTGTTGGTTGTGTTGGCCAGATTATCCTATGTGACCAGATTATGTGCTGGCTGTGTTGGCCATTTATTGTGTGCTGGTTGTGCTGGCTATGATGGCCATTTATTGTGTGCTAGCTATGCTGGCCATATATATGCAGGTTCTTGTATGAAATGAGTCCCGATTTTTGCCGGAATGTTGATTAACTTCCGTTTTGGCAGAAATCGGGCACTCCTAGTTTAAGAAAATTACCAAAGGTCATGCCGGATTTTTCCGTGCATTTAACCAATTATTTGTTTTTTATTAGTGCAAAGATGTGTGACAACGACGAGGCTGGATGTTCTAAGCGCATCAGCGCTGAAGGAGAACTCATACCTCCGAATAAACAATTGACATTCTGGGAGGCGGCCCAGCGTCTAGAAGACGATGAAGAATACCATCCTTCGGAGAGCGAGGATGATGAGATGGAAGACGCGGAGGAAGAAGCCGAAGGAACGGCGGACGATGAAACCACTGATGGCGGTGAGGGCACAGGGAGTGGTAGCAACCCTCCTAAGAAGAAGAAGCCGAAGGACCGGCGCCCGAACACGGTCGGCACGGTCAGGGAGGAAATTACCGAAGTGAGCCCAACAGGGGTTCCTTTGGAGCCCGCCCTTGTCGTCAAAGGGTACGGTGGGCAAGTGGTGGCGATCACCCGGACAACCATCTCGATCAACACCGAGAATCTCTGGCATAAAGATAATGGCCACTTGCGCACACTCCTCTTCGAGAAGCTGCACGCAAGATACAAGTTCCCCGCTAAGTATCAGAACACAAATTATCATGGGAACGAAGTAAACAAATCCGCCCTCACAAAGATGAGCACCGCCCTGGCCAGCTGGAGAACCCGGATAAAGAAGAAGATCTATAAAGAAGGCAAAAGTCTCGAGGAGATCCAGAAGATTGACCCGCAGATCACCGAAGATCAGTTCCGGGAGTTCAAGGAGAGGTGTGAATCCGAAAGAGCCCTGGCCAATAGTAATCGGGGAAAGGCGCTGCAGGCGATGAATATAGGTCATCACCATCTCGGATCTGGTGGATACAGAACCGCGGAGGCCAAATGGAATAAGGAGGACGAAGAGTATAGATCCAAGGGGATAGAAAACCCCTTTGCTAAATTCGAACCCGGGCAGGTTCGAAACTTCATCAGGGCCCGTTACCATGTGGACCCAAAAACCAAACAACTCACCGCGGATCCTGCGGTGAAGGAATTCGAGGAAATTGTGGTAAGTATAATCTAATTACCGCGGATCAACACGATTGCAATCTAATCGATGATCTAAATGATTCACTGTTACTTCTTCTGCAGGAGGAGGAAATTGTTGCTAGTCATGGATCCCAGGGTTCCTCATCCCAGGGGTCGACGGCGGACACCCGGTGGGATAACCCTTTTAACAGGGCGATGAACCGGGCCAAGAAAATAGAGCCGGTTACGAAGAAACCGTCGTCGGCTGGCCGTCTGGCCGGCCTCGGGGGTAAGAATTGGGTGGATCATTTTGGTCCACCGCCGAGGACGCATGTGGCGCCGTCTGGAAGGAGCGAGGAGGAAAACAGAGAGGTTCAAGAACTTAAGGCACAAGTGGCGCGGATCCCGCAGATCGTCCAAGACAACCTGGCAATCACCCTTACGTCCTTCCTGCCTACCTTGGTGGAGTCAATAGCGAACTGGAGTGCGGGTGGTCGAGTAGGGCCGTTCCCGATTCCAAGCATGGTCAGCAGCCACTCGAACAACGCGGCGCCGACGAATCAGGCGAACTACGTGTTCGTGACTCCGCCCGCTAGCACAGCGGCGCCGCAAGTGTTGGTGACTCCCCCTGCCATCACCGCGGCGCCGGAGTACATGTTGGTGCCCCCCCTGCCATCGTCGCGGCGGCACCGGAGCTCCAAGCACCCGTCGGTAGGGAGAATACACCGGCGGCCAGCACCGCGCCATCAAGCAGCCCTTCCGTCTCTTGCACGCCCGTCGCCGTATGCGGTGCGTCGACATTAGCCGATCTCGACGCCATCACGGTAAACAAATTGCTTTAATTACCGCCTTTCATGCCATCTATATATTACTCTTGTGGCATCTCGCTCTGATGACGCCGTACATGTTTTCTGCAGACGGATGTTCCTTGCACTCTCTTATGCTACGTGAACAACGAGCTGAGGGATGTTGCCAAGGGTACCATCGTTCAACCCTTGCAGCGCACGTTCCACTCAAAACCGATGCCAGATAGCGTGCACAGGGTTAAAATTAGTCGGGTGCTAAGGGGCTGCGACGACCTGGAACCTCCCATTCAACCCCTAGGAGCGGATGAAGAAGAGTCGTCTGTCCTCAGAAGTTGCTTCGGCTTGTTCTTGCTATGGCCAAAGAGCATGATCCATTTGGGGACGGCGGGGGCCATCACGCCACAGACAACAGCACCGCCTGTCGTGCCAGCGACAAGCGGTGGCAAGGCCCCCTTACCGCCCTCGCCGTCACCTCCACGCGGTGGGTCGGATGATCATGTTGATGATATGCACATGGCGCAGGATCCGGCCGAGGACGACGAAGACTGGAATGATCACTTCTTCAGCACTCAGTTTGGCAACGAAGAAGACCTAGCTGGTGGCCCCACAGAGAAAGCCACTATCACCAAGCGTCTGTTTGGTTCTCAGGAGACGCCTCCAGCTTGCGCCTTTACAGAGCCAGCTGATACAACCAACCGGCCCTTTATTCTAAGCCCTGACACACTACATAGGGCGGCCGGTGCTCAGATTGCGGTGCCTGCCCGCTCTCCAAAAGGAAAAAAGGGCAGGAAAAGAAAATCTAGCAGCTCGAGCCAGCCGGTGGCGTCAACAACTGCGAATCCGATCAGGTTTCGGGATGGGCCACCAAGACCCGAGGGTATTATGTGGAGGATTCATGTGGCGGGTGAGCCCATGCTACCTAAGAATTTGCAGAAGCTCGCCGGTTCGAAACTGCAGAGTGTGCATGACGGCGTGCTGACGATAGAGAGACGCCTTCTATCGGAGAAAGATCCCTCGCACCCGGTATTCGTGGTTAAGGTGCCACCAGGCTTGGGCTTCGTCGACACTGCCCCCGCGGATCTGTTCTTCCTGCGGTTCGAGGACATCTTCAATATGTTCCACCTATACCCGCTGCACTATACCATGGTCCGTCTCTTTTCTCTCAGCCTGGCCACGCAGATCATTAGAGAGAACACACCGGGCATCGCTATAGTGGACCCCTACTACATGCGTGACGGCTGCATGGGTTCCCCCGCCGAACGACGTATCGTGGCCTCGTACCTAAAAAGAATCCTCGTGGCGAACTAGACAAAGGAATACATTCTCGTGCCTTACTTTCCCGAGTAAGTCGTTATTCAGTCGCCACCGTCGATTGGCTTTATTAGATCATCATCATTCTTTTTTCAACACATTCCATTTGAATTTTTTGTGCAGAGATGAACACTGCATGCTCATCTCCTTATCGCCGAAGCATTCCCACGCCACGTATTTCGACTCGGGGAGTCTAGAAAAGAAGAAAAACTACGACAAGATCAAGGAAGTTCTGGATGATGCTCTCACTGGCTTTGCCTCGATGGAAGGCACCAGCTTCGTGCGTAAGAAGGTCAAGTTCGGCAGGCACGTCTTCAACCACGTAATAGAGTTCCCCTGCGTGAAGCAGCCGGAAAACAGTAAGAAGGAAGCCTACTACGCACTCCATCACATGAGGGCGTTCCTACTTGACCAGCAGAATTCTACGCTGCCAGATCATCTCAAACAGTGGGCCGAAGCAAAGGCCAAGATTAATGATTCGGATATTAGACAAGAGATGTATCGCATCCAGCAGCAGTTTGGGGCAATCATCTTTCGTGATGTCATGACTTCGGGGGGGATCTTCTACGGAGGAAATATCCCGAATAACCGTGACATAGAAGATCGCCTAGAGATGCAGGGTGACTATAGGAAGTTCATGACGAGGCAGGGCGTCCTCCCGTTCCCTAAGCCGAGCCAGAAGGCTTGATGTTGGCCTAGTTGTAGTTGCAAACTATAGATGACCTTTGTGTGTGTGTGGACGACAAGTGTACTTATCTTATTAGGTTTATGAATCACCGCTTACTTATTTTGCTTATTATTATTATATATCAATCAATGCTTGGTTTTTTTGCTTACTCTTTGGTTCTCGGACGACAAGTGTGAGTTTTTTTTGTCTTTTTCGAGAATATGCCGATGATTGAAATGTCGTGGCACAATATATATGTGAATGTGCTATGACGGGATTGTTAGCCTTGTGATATGCACAAGTCCAGGAATTGTGCATCCTACTTGGCTAACAGTCCCGTCATAAGCATATTCATGTGTCCAACGACCTAGCTAGTTATATATGAGGCATTCTTTTCGAGTTATTTTTTTCTTTTTCGAGAATATGCCGATGATTGAAATGTCGTGGCACAATATATATGTGAATGTGCTATGACGGGATTGTTAGCCTTGTGATATGCACAAGTCCAGGAATTGTGCATCCTACTTGGCTAACAGTCCCGTCATAAGCATATTCCTGTGTCCAACGACCTAGCTAGTTATATATGAGGCATTCTTTTCGAGTTATTTTTGTCTTTTTCGAGAATATGCCGATGGTTGAAATGTCGTGGCACAATATATATGTGAATGTGCTATGACGGGATTGTTAGCCTTGTGATATGCACAAGTCCAGGAATTGTGCATCCTACTTGGCTAACAGTCCCGTCATAAGCATATTCATGTGTCCAACGACCTAGCTAGTTATATATGAGGCATGCTTTTCGAGTTATTTTTGTCTTTTTCGAGAATATGCCGATGATTTAAATGTCGTGGCACAATATATATGTGAATGTGCTATGACGGGATTGTTAGCCTTGTGATATGCACAAGTCCAGGAATTGTGCATCCTACTTGGCTAACAGTCCCGTCATAAGCATATTCCTGTGTCCAACGACCTAGCTAGTTATATATGAGGCATGCTTTTCGAGTTATTTTTGTATTTTTCGAGAATATGCCGATGATTGAAATGTCGTGGCACAATATATATGTGAATGTGCTATGATGGGATTGTTAGCCTTGTGATATGCACAAGTCCAGGAATTGTGCATCCTACTTGGCTAACAGTCCCATCATAGCATATTCATGTGTCCAACGACCTAGCTAGTTATATATGAGGCATGCTTTTCGAGTTATTTTTGTCTTTTTCGAGAATATGCCGATGATTGAAATGTCGTGGCACAATATATATGTGAATGTGCTATGACGGGATTGTTAGCCTTGTGATATGCACAAGTCCAGGAATTGTGCATCCTACTTGGCTAACAGTCCCGTCATAAGCATATTCCTGTGTCCAACAACCTAGTTATATATGAGGCATGCTTTTTGAGTTTGCTCTTTTTGATTTAAGAGTACTTTCTATAAGTGTATCTTCATATGCGACTTTAATTATACATGTTTTTTCAATCACCGGTTAGTTATTATTGTCAACTTGTAGATGACGTGGTACGTCGTGTACAAGGGACGGGTTCCTGGAGTCTACGATGATTGGGAAGACTGCCGGAGACAGGTGCACCGTTTCAGCGGCAATAGCTACAAAGGGTACAACACTATGGCGGAGGCGGAAGCTAGATACACGCGCTATCTAGCGGTAGTTAGGACAAGGAACCGGATGAAGACCTACACCTTCGTCGCGGCGGTGATCATGCTAATCTTCTTTGGTTATTTATCCCGCGTTTGTGTCTAGCTAGCTAGTTTAGATGTCTAGGCGAGCTTCCGAGCTCTAACTTGTTCGATCGACACATGTATTCGCATGTCACCAACTACTACTTTGTAACATGATCAAAACAATGTAACTTGGACTATGTATTCATGTATGAGACTTATCTATATGTATTTGTTTCAATCTTGTTTTTCATATTGAGTATTTATATATATAATTGTATATCTTGTATCTGTGTGTGTATATCTGCTGTAATATTGTATATAATCTGTATTGCATATAATCTGGCTTGGAAATTAAAAAAAAACAAAAAATACATCTGTGGCGCACATGGTCTACCTTCTGTGTCGCACTACACCTAAAGCGCACCATGGATGTTTAGTGGCGCACTAGGTAGTGCGCCACAGAAGATCCAAGGGGTAGCGCACCACGCCAAACTTCTGTGGCGCACTTGGAGGTGCGCTACGCCTATCTCTACACAACCGTGGCGCACTAGGCAGTGCGCCACAGCTGAGAGATAGCCGTAGCGCAAGGCCCGTGGCGCACTGCAGGTGCGCCACAGATGATGGTTTCAGGTGCGCCACTAAAGGCCGTTTTCCTAGTAGTGTTAGCCGGATCGAAAAAACCCTCGGGCTGTATCATATACACGTCCTCGGTTAAATTTCCGTTAAGGAAAGCCGTTTTGACATCCATCTTCCATATCTCATAGTCGAAATAGGCCGCTATAGCTAACATGATCCGAACTGATTTAAGCATCGCTACGGGCGAGAAAGTCTCGTCGTAATCAACTCCGTGAACTTGTCGGAACCCCTTCGCGACAAGGCGTGCTTTATAGACGGAAAACATTTCCATCCATATCAGTATTCTTCTTAAAGACCCATTTGCACTCGACGGGCCTTGCACCTTCTGGCAGATCAACCAAGTTCCAAACTTGATTTTCATCCATGGACTTTAACTCGGATCTCATGGCTCCAAGCCATGACTCGGAATCAGATCCCACCATCGCTTCCGAATAATTTGCCGACTCATCACTATCTAACAGTAACACATCATGAACACTTCGTAATCTTGCCGATCTTCGTAGTATAGGTGCTACTGCCGGCTCAGCTGTTACGACCGGCTCAACCTCCAAGGTTTTTGCCGACTCGCTACTAGCCGGTTCCTCTCGAATTTCTTCGAGCTGCACCGTGCTCCCACTTACTCCCCGACTGAGAAACTCTTTCTCAAGGAAGACACCGTTCCGAGCGACAAACACTTTTCCCTCTTCTCGGTTGTAGAAGTAGTAACCCAAGGTTTCCCTCGGATACCCCACAAAAATACACTTATCCGACTTGGCTGTAAGCTTGTCCGACTGAAGGTGCTTGACAAACGCTTCACAACCCCAAATCTTAAGAAAAAACAAACTCGGCTTTTTGCCTGTCCACATCTCATGTGGTGTCTTCTCTACCGATTTTGATGGTACTCTGTTTAGTGTGAACGACGTTGTTTCTAGACAATAACCCCAAAATGATAAAGGCAGATATGTCCGACTCATCATTGACCGTACCATGTCCAACAAGGTCTGATTCCGCCTTTCCGAAACACCATTCCTTTGCGGCGTTCCTGGCGGAGTAAGTTGAGGAACTATTCCACAACTTTTCAGATGGTAATCAAACTCATGGCTCATGTACTCGCCTCCTCGGTCCGACCGAAGAAACTTTATTTTCTTGCCGAGTTGATTCTGTGCTTCATTCTAGAATTCTTTGAACTTTTCAAAGGCTTCCTACTTATGTTTCATCAAGTAGATATATTCATACCTACTCAAATCATCAGTGGAGGTAATGAAGTACTCATAACCACCCCTAGCTGTCGTGTTCATTGGTCCACATACATCACTATGTACTAGTCCCAACAAGTCGGACGCCCTTTCGCAACTCTTTGCAAAAGGTGTCTTGGTCATTTTGCCGAGTAGGCAAGATTCGCATGTCTCGAATGACTCCAAGTCGAACGAAGTTAGGAGTCCATCATCATGGAGCTTCTTCATGCGTTTCCAACTTATATGACCAAGCCGACAGTGCCAAAAGTAAGTCATATTCAGATCATTTGGTTTCAACCTTTTAACATTTATGTTATAAACCGACTCACCATCAAGATTCAAAATAAATAACCCGTCCTGGACGGGTGCAAAGCCGTGAAACATATCATTCAAATACAAAGAACAACCATTATTCTTGATATTCGACTCATAGTCTTGCCTCATCAAACATGAAGTAGAAATAATGTTTCGACTGAGCAACTGGAACATAATAAAAATTATTCAGTTCCATAATGAATTCGGAAGGTAAATGAAGCTGCATCGTGCTGACTTCCAACACAGCAACTCTTGCTTTGTTGCCGACTCGAATATCAACCTCGCCTCTTGCTACGCTCCTAGTTCTTAACAGTCCCTGCAACGAGTTGCAGATGTGAATAACTGATCCGGTATCATATACCCAAGAACTATTAGGTGCATCAGCAAGATATATGTCTATAACATTGCAAAAAAGTGTACCTGAGTCGGAAGTCATACCTCCACTCTTGGCTTTGTCGGCCAAGTACTTGCTACAATTCCTCTTCCAGTGGCCATCCGCCTTGCAATCGAAGTAAGTGGATCCGGCTGAAGGAGATGGCTTATTCCCTGAGGAAGTGCTTGGGTCCGGGTCCTGAGCCTGCTTTCCTCCTGACTTAGCCTTCTTCTTAGTCCAAGAACTCTTCTTGAACTTAGCCTTATTCTGCACCATCAACACTTGACTGGCGCCCTTCTTGAGATCCGCCTCTGCCTGCTTGAGCATCCCATGTAATTCAGTGAGCTTCTTATCCATACCGTGCATGTGGTAGTTCGAAATGAACTGCACATATGAACTAGGAAGAGAGTTTAGAATTATATCCGTAGCGAACTCTTCGCTAATGGGGTAGCCAAGCCTCTCCAAAGACTGCACGTAACCAACCATTTTGATCACATGCAGACTCAGTGGATCACCATCCTTAAGCTTGCAACTCAGCAAAGCCTGAGAGACTTGATACCTCTCAGTCTTCGCCTGAGCCTGGAACATACTTTTGAGGCTTTCGATCATATCATAGGCCTCAACATGCTCGAACTGCTTTTGCAAGTCCGGTTCCATGTAAGCAAGCATAAGACAGCTAATATTCGTGGACTCATCCTTAGCCCGACGGTAGGCATTAGTGGCTGCGACAGTCGCATTCTCATTCGTCTCATCTGGAAGTGGGTTGTCTAGGACATGGTCCTTCTTTTCTTGTTTGAGAACAATTCTTAGATTTCGATACCAGTTAGTAAAATTAGTGTCGTTCAGTTTATCTTTCTCAAGAATGGTTCTCAACGCAAAACTGGATATCTGAGAGTGACTGCTACTTGGTGCCATGATCTACAACAGAAAATATGCAAAACACTTAATACATGTATTCATAAAAGAGCAAGCATATTATACATTTTAATATTTTATGCTCCCACTAGAACCAACACCCCTCCGCTGGTTGCTTAGTAATTCAGGATCCTAAATAAGCAAGTCGGCTAGTGAGCTTTAGCATCACCACTAGCCGCCAAGTGATCTAGGTAGACAAATCCTTGTCAATCACATCTCATACGACTCCTGTTGGACGGGTGGCATCATATTCCCCGGCTCCCATCCGACTTTTCCCCGAGCCCCACAACCGTTGTGATAGACCCGTCTAGCTTACCGAGTGTTTCCGCAGCAAGAGTCTGACTCGAACCCACCTAGTCTAAAAGAATTGGCAGCACCTCAATTTTATGAGCCCACTAATGTCCGACTTGTGATGGTGCAAACACTGGCGGGAAAACCGACTAGACCTTCTTTGAGGGATTAAATTTTACCGACTATCTAATAGAGGTAAAACAGAGACATAACAATAACACAAAATAAAGAAATTATAATGTGAAATGGTATGGCTCTCTTCATGGCGATCTCCATCTCCACAAAGCCTGTAATCCGACTTGTGCCAACTCTTGTCACTTGCCGTCTTACTCCATGTCGCCGACATGTACAATACCTTGCATGCCTTCCGGGTTCTCCAAACAGCTACACTAGCTTAGTAAAGTAAATTACAAGGAGAATCCGACACGCAGGTCGGTAGACAATAATATGACAGCACCTAGGCTCCAGCCGGCTGACAAAAACCGTGATTCGCAGATCACGTATGGATTACACACATACATCACATGCACATGAACCATACCATTAACAACTTCCTGCAAAAACAAGTTATGCATAGATACAATATCTACCGGCGTTGTGAAACTCGCAACAATATCTAAGGCGCTACGATTTTTCTGAAAACGTATATCTCATCTACGATCCGAACATAGATTCCGACCATCGTTCCGATTCGATCAAACTCTTTGATCTTCGATAACCGCTTCTAGATTTACGTGTCACAGTCTACCCCGATGGCGGAAGCCGACCGGTAGGGGTATGTCGTTCCACGACCTCAGCAGTATGATCACGGAAATCAGATCTACCGTTCTCCGAGTACAGTTGATCCAATCAACCTCGTACAAAACCAATCTATCTCATAGATTGACCACCAAATAGCACATAGATCTCATCTACAGCCAACCGCATATCACATATGCGAGATCTCGAGCCTAACATCAGAAGCTATCGCTCTGATACCACTGTTGGGCCACGCGGAGATAAAACAAAAATTTCCCCTCTAACGTGGTGATCCCAAGATCTAGCTGAGGTAGAAGGCCACGAGGTTTACCACAAGACGCGCAGTTGCGGATTACTGATGAAGCGCGTCAGTTGATGCAGTCAGTCCTTTGCGATCCGATCGTCCTGGTGCTGATCGTACAACACCTCTGCTGGTATCCACATGTACAAGGAGGAGCACTGGCGGCGAACTGCTAGGTTCATAACGACGGTAGGACTGCTGTGGAGCTAGGGTTTCCAACACATGGAATGACCTAACCGATCAACGATTAACCTTTCTGGGTTACGGTGCTCCACTATATATAGGGAGTGAACGTGGGCTCTTCTCGCGCGGCCCATTCACTAAAGCCCATATAACACTAGTCACCGTGAGTCCAACTCACTAACTCAGTCCTAATCCGGTTTAGGTCCAACCCAACAAGATTACAGGTTCAGATCCAATCTGAACTTGCTCCCGCTCTTAAGTGTGTGACCCCGCAGGCTCATGGCTACTTGGACACGATTGGAGTCCGACTCTCAATCGATCGGTCGGTAGCGGCTCCTAGCATAATGTGCCGACTCTCAAGTACCAAAGAGTCATGACGACTTGCCTTTCCAATGCGACTTACGTCCGAGTCCCTTTTGCCTCACGATATACCTTGTCAAACTATAGGCGAATATTTGTCATCCCTTAAATAGTCCGACTCTCTTGTCGATCCGAGATAAGTGATTCACCCGACTAACTCTTAGTAGATCGCCTCGGTTAACACTTAACCGAGTCATGCATGGCCATGCTTTCCGAATCATATCTCACGAGAGGGCCCAGAGAATATCTCTCCAAGTGGAGGGGACAAATCCCATCTTGGTTATTCACATCACACAGCTTGATTCTCAGTCGACCCAAACTCTGCCTTCATAACTGCCCAGTTACGGATCAACGTTTGACAGAACCTAAGTCGGTGATCCTCAACTCGGACTATGCAATAACCTCAGGTATAAGGATTACATTGATTGAGATATACAAATGACAACTTGTTCGTTGTACCTCAATATGGGTCAATCCGACTCGCTAAACTCTTTATACGATTCTGTATAAGTTGGAATAGCATCTCCATGCCCATGACAAGTGGAACCGAGTCATCAATCCAACTTTCACATTGGTCTAAGTTGTGTGTCCAGCACAACCTCAATGACCAAGGATATTTAGTACAAACAACATGAATGTATAGTTCCACAACCAAATCACATATTCAATGATACACATCAGTTGTTTATACAAGGAATACTTAATATCTTTATGAATACAATGGGAAATCTCATCATACATGATTGCCTCTAGGGCATATTCCCAACACATATCAATTAAAACTGTCATATTCTACTATAATATGATAGTTTTAAGTGATAAAAGTCATTTTATAGATTTACCTTCGCACATGGGAAAATAACAAACGAGGAGAGGCAATTAGTGCCATTAACGACTTATGGTACGGGCGGAGCCTGCCCGTACTAGGTGCCATCGGGTTAGCCTCTTCAAATACTTACTCCTGGCAAAGACAACGGGAGGATCCGACATTCACAGTCACCATAAACCACGAAAAACCATATCTGAAAGGGATCTAAAGGGGGAACTTGGTTAGGGAGAAATCCCTGTTGATCCACGGATCATTGGAGGACAACACATCATCTCCTTAATCATCAACCACTGCATCTACATCACCACTATTACCCCCATCCTTCATCCATTAGATATTGTTGTAATTATAGATTCAATTGTGGTTTGCACTAGATCTATTTCAGTACTTTCATCCATCCGATTGATTATGATGATGTTGTTGATTGCTTCCATGTGTGAGTAGTTCCTTTGTTCTTGGGGAGATGGAGAAAACCTAGCACTATTAAGAATTTGCAATAAAGATGATCCATTAGTGTGTCCATATGACTTGTCGGTATATGATTGATTTATAATTTGTGTTTGGTCTCTCTCTCTTTAGATGGTATGTGAAAGTCAACCACATACCATTTTCCCTTGGGACTAAAGGGAGGGAGAAATCTTTTGGACGGGCTTTGAGATCGTACCCGGAATGGCCCCGTGACAGATTGGCGTCGGCTCGTGAACTACGCAGTCAAAGGAGGAATTAAGAGGGACTTCCTAAGCTAATTACGATATCCACGGGGACCTCACTCTTAGCTTAATAAAGTGGCTTCCTATGAGCCTTGTAGTGAACATCTTATTATGGCGCTCTCTCCATACATTTCATGACACAAGATGTTATCTTAAATTATTAATAATGACAACGCCACGCTAGAGGAGTATCCTACATCCTCGAGAATGTTTTAGCCCTATTGAATTCCACCACACTTTCATACGATCTTTTTACTTGCTTTCTTTTAATTGTTTTAATTACGTTTCTGCACACAACCAAAAACCTTTCAAACACTCTTGAGATCAAAGGCAACTTACAAGTATCCTTTGGTAGATAGTGACAAGGGGCATTAAGACCTTTACCAATAGCTCTCTGTGGGTTCTATATCTTTACTTCAAAACTAGATACAATTGATATGTGCACTTGCATCCATCAATGGACATTCCTCAAAGATTGTGACACAATCAAGTCACAAAGTTCATCGTTGCAATAGTCAAAAACGAAGAATCCTTCTCCTTAGATCGTGAGACCATATCAAATCACTGTCTCCCGAGGTTACTTTGATGGCACTTAACGTCGCTCAGTGAAATGGTGATCATAACGGTGTCGTTGGGTATCCGGAGGAACGGGTTAAGGAGACTGCGTCAAGAGCGAGATTTTTTTACCCAGTGACGGATAAGATGTAGTTAGGCTGAATTGGTGAAATTACATCCATATATGTTGCAACATGTGACTAGGTCATGGGGATGTAATATCGCGGTAATAAGTAAACATTACTTATCGGTAACGAGATTGAATAAGGTATGGAGATACCTAACGATCGGATCTCGAAGAAGTAGTCTAAAAAACAAAGGGAAACAGACTCGACGTTTACGGTTCAAACGCCATCATCAATATGGAATGTGCAGGGGTCATCATGGGCGTCCTGGTCCCGCTGTTGATCATTGATAGAGATCATGGTTATACCATTCCCAAGCGGTGAGGGGATCCACTTAAGGGTATGACGAGCCGGAGATTATCCGTAAGTTGGAATCATAGTAGATAAAGATAAAGTCGTTGTGCCGCGGAGAGAGATCTGAAGTTGTTCTAAGAAAGAAGGGAAACCAGAAAAGTTCCGGTGAGAGGACCGGAATAGTTTTGGGAAGTTCCGAAATTGTTTGGAGGATATATAAAGGAATCTGAAAGGTGTTTCGGGTCGAATTGGACTTGGTAATATGTATTTACCTATTAATTAATATTACATATAATATTAAAATTTAATTTGAAAGGGTATTCCACTAATGGGCCAAGTTTCCTAGGGAAAATGGGCCCATGAGGGAAACCGGAAGGGAGAAGGGCCTTGGCGCCTAGGGTTTGGCACCTAGGGCTGCCCCTCTCCCTGGCCGGTGGCTAGGGTTAGGGTTTGGGGCGCCCTAGGGCCGCCCCTCCCCTTGGCCGTCGCCTCTCCTCCCTTTGGCCGCCACCTAGATGTCTTGGGGGAGGGGCAAAGCTACCCCTCCTCCCTATATAAAGAGGCCCCCTCTCCCCGTTTGGAGTACACACCAATATGACAGATCCCATGAGTTGGGAGATCTCGTCCTCCTCCTCTACAATCTCTCTCTCTAGTTGTCTCCATGCATTGGCACGGCCCAGGGCTATTCACGCAAGAGACGACGCATTCGCAGCACGCCATTGCGCTGCAAGGATTCCAAGAGCCAGAGATCTACTTCTGCACTCCCGGCAGGGATCAAGGGAGCATAGGTACTCGTCGTACACCGTATGTGTACGAAGCCACGAGGTGCAACACTTGGGGCACTTTGGATGTCATGAGCCGGACTGTTGCATGGTGATGGAGCAAGGGGTTACATGCGAGGAGCTTCGTGACCTTGAGGTCGGGTAGCAGCACGACTACTTCAACCGCTTTTGGACTACAAAGGTATGTATCTGAAACCTCTCGGTCATTACAGCATTACTAGTAGATAGATCTTGGGCATCGGTGCAATCTATCATAGTAAAATTTTGATTTTCTGCATCGGAACCCCAACACAACATGGATAAGGATCTCTTATGGGTAAAGCAACACCCCTCTGCAGAGTGTACAAAAGTGTGACATGTTAATCCTTGTTCTGGGAAGGAGCTACGAACGCGAAAGGAAAGGAAATCCACGAAGTTCTGGTAAACCTGTGAAGGCTGACGTGTAGGGTTTTGTAGCATGGAAAACAAAAAATTTCTATCGCATGCAAACAAACAAGCCAAGATCTATCTACTAGATTGTAGCAACGAGTCGATGGAATAACTCACCCTCGAAGATTCCAAAGTGTTTAACGAGAGCGGATTCTCGTGGGTGATGTAGTCGTACTCTTCCCGATCTCAAGATCGCGTAGACGATCCTTCCGGCGCTGCGTTCCGGCAGTACTCCCACAGTCGGTCACACGTTCGGTACTCGACGAAGACCTTCCTCTCCCTTGTTCCAGCAGGCAGCGAAGGTTGATTCCAACTTCGGGATGCTTGCTTCAATCCATAGATGGACCGTTGAAGTTTGCATACCTTGTTAGCATCTTTAGGATCGACAAAACCTTTGGGTTGCATCATATACAACTCTTCATCAATGTCTCCATTGAGGAATGCTGTTTTGACATCCATCTGCCATATCTCATAATCATAATATGCAGCGATTGCTAACATAATCCTCACAGACTTTAGCTTCGCTACTGGTGAGAAAGTCTCATCGTAGTCAACACCTTGAATTTGTCGAAACCCCTTTGCGACAAGTCGAGCTTTATAGACAGTAACATTACCATCAGCATATGTTTTCTTCTTGAAAATCAAATTTGTTCTCGACAGCCTTCCGGCCATCCGGTAAGTCCACCAAAGTCCATACTTGGTTTTCGTACATGGATCCAATCTCGGATTTCATGGCATCTTGCCATTTATTGGAATCTGGGCTCATCATCGCTTCCTCATATGTCTTAGGGTCATCGGTGTTGTCCACCAACATGACACTCATAACGGGATCATACCAATCTGGAGTGGTACGAGTTCTCGTTGACCTGTGAGGCTCTGTAGCAACTTCAACCGAAGTTTCATGATCATCATCATTAGCTTCCTCTCTAATTGGTGCAGACACCACGGGAACTTCTTCCGGTGCTGCGCTACTCGCAATTTCGAGAGAAGGTTCGACAACCTCGTCGAGTTCTACTTTCCTTCCAGTCACTTCTTTCGAGAGAAATTCCTTCTCTAGAAAGGATCCATTCTTGGCAACGAAGATTTTGCCTTCGGATCTATGATAGAAGGTGTACCCAATAGTTTCCTTCGGGTATCCTATGAAGACGCATTTTTCCGCTTTGGGTTCAATCTTTTCCGACTGTAACTTCTTTACATAGGCTTCGCATCCCCACACTTTAAGGAACGACAATCTAGGTTTCTTCCCAAACCATAATTCATACGGTGTCGTTTCAACGGATTTAGATGGTGCCCTATTTAAAGTGAATGCGGTTGTTTCTAATGCATAACCCCAAAATGATAGCGGTAAAGCTGTAAGTGACATCATAGAACGAACCATATCTAAGAGAGTTCGATTACGACGTTCAGACACACCATTACGCTATGGTGTTCCCGACGGTGTCAATTGCGAAAGTATTCCGCATTTCTTCAAATGCTCGCCAAACTCGTAACTTAGATATTCACCTCCACGATCAGAACGTAGAAATTTAATCTTCTTGTTACGTTGATTCTCTACCTCACTTTGAAATTCCTTAAACTTCTCGAAAGTTTCGAACTTATGTTTCATGAAATAAATATAGCCATATCTACTCAAGTCATCCCTGAAGGTAAGAACATAACGATAACCACCGCGCGATGCTACACTCATTGGACCACACACATCGGTATGTATGATTTCCAATAAGTCTGTAGCTCGCTCCATCATACCAGAAAATGGAGCCTTAGTCATTTTACCCATCAGACATGCTTCGCATCTATCAAGTGATTCGAAATCAAGTGATTCAAGGAGTCCATCGGAATGGAGTTTCTTCATGCGCTTCATTCCAATGTGACCAAGACGACAGTGCCACATATAGGTCGAATTATCGCTTGATTTCAAACGTTTAGCCTCAATGTTATTAATATGTGTATTTCCACTATCGAGATTCAATAAGAATAGACCATCTATCAAAGGTGCATGTGCATAAAACATATTAATCATATAAATCGAACAACCATTATTCTCAGACTTAAACAAGTAACCGTCTCGCAATAAACAAGATTCCGATATAATGTTCATGCTCAACACAGGCACCAAATAACAATTATTTAAGTATAAAACTAATCCCGATGGTAGATGAAGGGGTAGCGTGCCGACCGTGATCACATCAACCTTTGATCCGTTTCCCACGCGCGTCGTCACCTCGTTCTTCGCTAGCTTCCGTTTATTCTGCAGCACCTGATTCGAGTTACAAATATGAGCAACCGAACCAGTATCAAATACCCAGGCACTACTACGAGTACTAGTGAGATACACATCAATAACATGTATATCAGATATACCTTTCTTCTTGATGTTGCCGTTCCTCAAATCCGCCAAGTACTTTGGGAAATTCCGCTTCCAGTGACCTTCTCCCTTGCAGTAAAAGCACTCAGTATCAGGCTTAGGTCCAGCCTTGGTCTTCTTCGTCGGCGTGGTAACTTTCTTACCACCCTTCTTGAAGTGTCCCTTCTGCTTAGACTTGCCTTTCTTGAATTTGATGGTCTTATTGACGAACAACACTTGGTGCTCTTTCTTGATCTCCACTTCTACAGATTTCAACATGGCAAAGAGTTCTGGCAATGTCTTGTTCATGTTTTGCATGTTGTAGTTCATCACAAAGTTCTTGTAACTTGGTGGTAGTGATTGGAGGACACGGTAAATCCCCAAAGCATTAGGAATCACAATACCCAAGCTTTGAAGTTTGTTTGCGTGCCCAGACATCTTAAGCACATGCTCACTGACGGAGCTGCCCTCTTCCATCTTGCAGTTAAAGAACTTTTCAGAAGCCTCATAGCTTTCAATTGCCGCATGAGTCTCAAAGATCAATTTGAGATCCTCGGCAATATCATATGGGTCTGAATTCTCAAACCTTTTCTGAAGCTACGATTCTAAACCATACAAGATAGCACTCTGAACTGTGGAGTACTGAGTCTTCCGAGTGAGGTAAACATTATTTACTTCATCGGAAGCATTAGCTGCAGGTGGGTCACCCAGCGGTGCATCCAGCACATAGGTCAAATTACCAGCTGTGAGGACAATCCTCAAATTGCGGAACCAATCCGCAAAGTTGCTTCCATTGTTTTTCAACTTTTCTTTCTCTAGGAACGCATTAAAATTGATGGTAGGGGCTGCCATTGATCTACAACATATTTGCAATAGTTTAGACTAAGTTGATGACAAATTGAGTTCAAATTAATAATAAAATTAATCTAGGTGAACTCCCACTCAAAACAATATCCCTCACATTGTTTTAGTGATCACACGAACCAAATCCACTACATCAACACCGATCATCATGAGAGTTGATATAGTTTCAATGGCGAACAATCGACATGTTCATCATATCTACTATATGATTCATGCTTTACCTTTCGATGATCCGTGTTCCGAGACCATGTCTGTACATTCTAGGCTCGTCAAGATCAAACCTTAGTTTCTGCATGAGCAAATATGGCTTGCTCATGTTGTATACACTTGCGGAATCTAACACACCCGATCATCACGTGGTGCTTCGAAACAACAAGCTTTAGCAACGGTGCTAACTAAGGGTGAACACTTTATGATTTGAAATTCATGTGCATGAGGGATCATCTTATAATGCTACCATCGTCTACTAAGCAATACAAGATGCATAAAGGATTAACATCACATGCAATTCATAATATGTGATATGATATGGCCTTTCTTCTTTGTGCTTCCGATCTCCATCTTCTAGCACGAACATGATCTCCATCATCACCGGCATTGCATCAAGGTCAATGACGCTTCTCCATGGTTGTCGTCCACCGGCTTCAACTATTACAACTACTTTGAATAGACACGCGGGTCTTAACATAAATTAAAGACAACCATATGGCTCCTGCCGGTTGCCAACTTACAATAAGGAACATTGCATACATCAAATATAATCACAATCATGGCCATATCACATCACATCACACCCCTCCAAACAAAGTTAGACTCCTATACTTTCTTTGCATATTTTACGTGGTTTGGGGCTTTCAATAAGTGTCGTTCTAACTTACGAACATGAACCACAACATTGATACTAGTATTGTTAATCACCCATTGTAAATTGGATCTTAACTATGCTAGGAGAAACAGGCACCCGCAAAGCCACTTATGCAATACAAGTCGCATGTCAAGCGTGGAGCAAGTCTCATGAACGATGTCATGTAAGGTTAGCCCGGGCCGCTTCATCCCAACATACTGCAAGATGCAAAGTACACAAGAGGAAATCGACAATAAAAGCATCAACGCCCACAATGACCATTGTGTTCTACTCGTGCAACTAATCTACATATAGACACGGCTCTGATACCACTGTAGGGTTTCGTAGCATGGAAAACAAAAAAATTCTATCGCATACAAACAAACAAGCCAAGATCTATCTACTAGATTGTAGCAACGAGTCGATGGAATAACTCACCCTCGAAGGTTCCAAAGTGTTTAACGAGAGCGGATTCTCGTGGGTGATGTAGTCGTACTCTTCCCGATCTCAAGATCGCGTAGACGATCCTTCCGGCGCTGCATTCCGGCAGTGCTCCCGCAGTCGGTCACACGTTCGATACTCGACGAAGACCTTCCTCTCCCTTGTTCCAGCAGGCAGCGGAGGTTGTAGCACTCTCCTCGCGATTCCGGCAGCACAACGGCGTGGTAGCGGAAGTAGAGGGGAAATCTCGCAGGGCTTCGCCTTAAGCCGGAGCGAGTATGGTGGAGTATGAGAGTGTCCCTCGACGATCTAGGGTTTAGATACGCCAAGGAGGGGGCTAGGCCGGCGGCTAGGGTTGCTAGGCGACGGCAGCAGGTGGCGGCGCCGGTGGCTTAGGGTTTGGAGGAGAGGATCTTGTGTCTCTCTAGGAGGGAGCCCTGTCCCTCCTTATATAGGTGGAGGGGCCGGCTGGCCAAGGGGAGGGAGAAGAGTCTCTCCCCAAATCGGCTTGGGTGGTGCGCCGCCGGTTGGAGGAGGGAACTCCTCCCCAACTCAGTTTCCCCCTCCTCCTCCTCTTTCCAAAAACTGCCATTTGACTTTCAAACTAGTCGTTTGACTTTTCAAACTAGGATTTGCATAAACCCTCTATTTTGATCAGCGATGACACCGAGTACATGATGCAATCATACCAACTTGATATAACACATTCATGTACCCTTCCCCCCCGGAGTGTCCGGATCTCCTCGTGATATCCTGAATCCCATTCGAGACTCCGAACAACATTCAGACTCTTTCTCATCATTCCATAACTACTCAAACAACGTCGAATCCTTAAGTGTGTCTCCCTACGGTTCGTGAATTATGCAGAAATGATCAAGACACTTCTCCGAACAATAACCAATAGAGGAATATGGAAATTCATATGGCTCCCACATATTTCTACGATTACTTTGCGATCGAATGAACCACTTACATACGATATCAATTTCCCTTTGTCTCACGATAGTTTACTTATCCGGGGTTATGATCGTCGGTATCTCTGCATACCTAGTTGAACCTCGTTACCTATAAGTACTCTTTTCTCGTTCCCGTGATATGTGATCCCTTGTGAGCCAGTCACATGCTTGCAAGCTAATTGGATGGCATTCCACCGAGAGGGCCCAGAGTATATCTATCCGTCATATGGATGGACAAATCCCACTCTTGATCCATGTGTCTCAACCAATATTTTCCGAACACTCAATGCCACCTTTATAGCCACCCAGTTACGGTGTGGTGTTTGATGTCATCAAAGCATCCATCCAGTAAAGGTGATATGCATGATCTCATGGTCGAAGGAATTAGATTACTATGTATCAAAAGCATATAGCAATTGAACTATTAAAATGACTTGATCTTTATGCTATGCTTATCTATAGGAGTATGTCCACCATATCATTCTCCTAACGATATGATCTTGTTGTTGATAACATCTCAATGTTCATGATAGGGAAACCACAATCATTTATCAACCAACAAGCTAGTGATGTATAGAGGCTATACTAGGGACTTCAATTTAAGTTTACAAATCACACAAGTATTAATGTTTCCTTGTTAATACTATTATATCATGAATGTAAACATTTATCATAAACACAAAGATATAATAATAACTACATTTATTATTGCCTCTAGGGCATATCTCCAACATGACGGACATAGCTTTTCAGAGTAAAAGCAACCTTTGAAGAACTGTTTACGAAAACATGCATAGCCTATGACCTATGGTCGGTGGCTGTAGATAGTGCATCAAATAATCTTTTTAGTGAACTTGCTGAGTACGCTCGTACTCAACTGTATCTTATTAACCCTTTCTAGATTCATAAGTCAATGAACACAACGTCAACACCAACTTATGCTCAAGGGAATCGTCACCGAAAGTTCAAGTTCTTCAATAAAGTCAATGGAGTAAATATACCATCAGTTGAAGTGAAGACGAAGTTTCTGATTAGATAGAAGTATATTCTCTGGCCATAGAACCTACCTCTATAGAGCATTGCAATAGTCGCAATTGCGAACCAAATGGTATTAGAACTTAAATTATTCTTAGTGTAGTATTTAGCTTATTCTAGCTCTTCATTATGATATTTTCTTCCTTTATAACCTAGTGTGTTCTCTGGATATTTTGTAAAAAATTGAATTGTAATATGTTTTGGACCCGCTATGTTTCTGTTGTACCACTCTGAGGGATGTAATACTAGTGAAGGGTGTTTTATTGGTGTTATGTCCACGACTATAATATACTACATCATGCAGTGGTATATTGGGTCACCGCACCTGTAGGCGCAGTATTTATCTGGTAGAGCGCAACGGATGCATTGCCAGGCCATCATATTAGATATGTAGGTCTTATCTTTACTTAGTAAACACAACATCCAAATGTTTATCGCCGTGGAAACGATTCGGGTGGCCAAGGAGACACTGTCTCTTTACTTGACATTGTGCCATGTAGTAGGCGGAATCGCCAGCGAATTCGACTGCCATCAATTTGATCGGCACTATGTTTAACCATGTGTGACAGTTGTCCTTACATAGACGACTAGGTTCAACTATACCAACACACACGATAAAATAAACTTTATTGGATGCGATCATCCTAAGAGCACACGATTCATTTTGAGAAAATCTTGTGTGATGACCTCATGTACCGCACATGGTTAAGTTGCACAACTGTGTGCAAAGACCTCTCATATCACACACGATTTCAGAACCGTGTGCGATTACCTATACCATTACCATATAAAACCCCACGTGGTGACAATTCAATTGTATTGTGTGCGATGTGAATAGTTAAATGTGTGGTTCCCTGAATTGTACTCTTTTTGCGAATGGTATTGTACTATTGTTAGGAAATCATGGAGTCATTTGGTCTCTGGTGTCAAGTTTAATGATGCCAGATGTTTCTTATCCACGAATTGATTACACAATATCTTTGGATACGCAAAATAAAAACATACATATCTACCATAAATGATAGGAGCCACTACCTTCTGTATGACACAATATAATGAATACATCATATTATTTGTAAAATGAAGTGTATCTAAAATATCTTGATATGATATCTTATCACTTGCACAAGGCTGTAAAATTTCACAGTAAATTAAAGCCGTCATATATGCATATCTTTGGATACGCAATAATATAAAGTTATATGCCTACCATAAATAATTACCAACCACCCACCATTCTACACAATACAATAAATTATTCCTAGATTTGTGTGATATTGATCGGTATATATACATGTTACTATTTCTGAAAAGCAAAAGATGCAAAACCTTCTTACCATTATTTTGTAGTTTATTTCCTCACAATATTTTCATTGAAGAAGAGAAACACAATATTTGCAAGAAAATGCAAAAGGTTATGCGCCTTCCGCAACTGCTCATATTGTTGATTGTTTATTCATCACAAGTTTGTGCAATATCATTGTCGTATATGAATCGAATGAGGCAACAATCACCCCCGAATAGTAGCTGGCCACTGACAAAAGATGGCGCGGAGAGTGGAATTAACCATGTAAGTTAAAGTCTGTCTATCTCGTTGATAGATTATGTGCATCACATATAGATGTAAGAAATAGATCGACCTGATTAGTTATGACAGTAGGGAAGCATTTTCGCATATTTTGTATTGGCTTCATTGTATCCGTCCTTTTGAGTTGAACGATGAAGGTGGATTGTGTTTATTTTTCTGTGATGCTCTCTGGTTCTTAAGATGGTGTGTATCTGGAAAATAGTCTATAATTAGTTATTGGTTTCACCTGACGTGGTGCACCTGCTCTGAACTATTCTCTCTTGATTTTGCTTTTGATTTTCGTTTTTGTAAAACATTGGCGATTTCTTTAATGGAAATCAACTAGGGAGGCTCGTTGTTTCAAAAGTAACAGGGGAGAAGCCGATGTTGGCGTCTTCTCTGTAAAGAAGCATTTTCACTATAACTGAGATTTATTTATGCATTCTCTTTCATCTGAGCCTCTTCTTGCTTCCCATAAAGCCAGAGTCTTCTTTACAAAACAGTGGAACTTTTTATGTACATGGTATAATATGGAATTACCTTCTTTCAACCAAGGTTTTTGGATCATACAAATGACAAGATAAACTATACTCGATCAATTTAATGTTCCTCTGTTAATCTCAAAACAGGCTTTCGCCCCGCTTTATAAATGCGCATGTTCCTCGGTTAATCTAGAAAGTACTTTTGAAGTTGTGTAAAGTGTGTTACTAATCGTTGTCTTATCTTTCTGCAGTATGCTTTCTTTCAGTCAATCACAGAGTCTGAGACTGCTCTTTTCGGTGGCATGGCAACATTGGATGTCTACAGTTTGCAAATGCTTCATAGCCAAACAACCTCAGCACAAATATGTGTGGTAAATCAGCATGGGGACGACTATAGCAGTGTAAATGCTGCAGTAGCCGGATGGGTGGTAAGTTAGTTTCTGGATGCTTGCTCATGCACAACCTACCTGGAAATCATGATAGTTTCCATTTAGTGATGATTGTACCCTTTTATTTTAATCATGAATTCTATTCACTCCATAAATTTTTAGCTAACTTATTATCAATTGGTATTACTTCGATGCAGGTTAGCCCGTCCGATTATGGTGATAATAGAACACATTTCTTTACCACATGGACGGTATGTGGCTTAATATTTTGTATTCCTTAATATTTTCAGGACTTAATATTCCGAGATAAATTCAGTTTCTTAGTTTCTTCGCCATATACCATATTTATCATGTATATGTGGTCATCCTTTTCTTTGGTAACAGGTTGATGGGTATAAGTCAATTGGATGCGATAACTTGGAATGCAAGGGTTTTGTACCGGTACAAAATGCTCCCATCACTCCAGGAGACACTCTAGATACTTCTAAGGGAAAACTAAATATCACAATGAAGATATTCAAGGTAAGTAGCTAAAACACTGATAAATACACCATGGAGGGCTATTTATGGTCTACATTTTATGACTAAATGATGACCACTAATTGTCACCTGGTTCTGCATTGAGTCATATATATTACTAGTATTGGAATGAAGTGATATTCACATTTAATTGTTTTGCAGAATAAAGATGATGGTGACTGGTGGCTATACTTTGGTAATGATAATAGTAACCTTAGCGCTGTTGGATATTGGCCAAAGAGTATTTTTACTAGTATGGCAGAGCATGCAAACTCTGTTCAATGGGGTGGTTACACCCTGTCTGATCCTGGGAGTGCTAGCCCCGTAATGGGCAGTGGGCATTGGCCGGGAATAAATTCAGCAACTGCTCGAGACGTAAGATTCGTCGATGAAAGTGGTAGAGGCTACAAGATTAATCCATGGCCTAGGGGCCTTGTTGCTTCTATATCCCACAGGAAATGCTACGGAGCCGTGCTATCTGTAGATGAAATGTTTTACTACGGAGGACCTGGTGGTTGTACTATGTAGTAAGGCTTTTACAACCCACGAGATTTGAATGATTGAATAAAGATCTAATGGTCAATTTTCCGTCTGTTTGAAAAATGAAACTGGCGTAACTCTCTTGTAATGCCATATATAGAAAACAAAGAAGGCGCTTCTATGCTTTTCCAACGTTCTCTTGCACGAAATTCAAAGCAACCCAATGTTTGTGATTAGAGAAATCAGATGAATGCCCGTGCGTTGCTACAGAGGATTACAAAAATATGAATAAAAATTGACACATAAACATTTTATTTTGTGAAGATGCACACCTAGCATGATTTATGCCCCTTATATGACATCTGCGGACCAAATCCAAATTAATGACTTCTCATAGAATAAGGACCGGAGTCTGTGTCGGGCCAAAAATTCAAATAAGGACGAAATTATTTGGCCGGATAACAAATCTACCGGGCCTAAACGAAATGGACGAATTTCGCCTGAAATTCGAAATTTCGAAATTCAAAACCCTGACTAAGGGGTGAGTCCGATACCTTTGTTTTAGCTGGCGGATTAGCATTCTTCTTCGTATCACTCATCTTCTGATATTTTTCCAAGAGCTGCGCGAAAATGACTTTCAGCTTCTTCCCTTTGCGTTTATCATGACCTTTGTCTTCTTTGATTTTGCATGCATCAGTCTTTGGAGTCATGTGTTGTTCCCAGTGCCAGATGTCCCTATCGTAGCTTTGATAGAATGTCAGCCTTTAAGATTGTCAACTTGAACATCTTCCTCTCCCGGCGAATCGATTCCCTATGTGCACCAGTCCGTCTTTGGACGATCCGGCTTGCAGCCGAGAGTCGCCACTTTGCGATCAAGGTTTACTGGAGCCAGCTGATCATCTGCAGTTGTCTTGACTAACTCCAATTGTCCTTGGACGACTGATTGAGCTACTTGCGGAAACACACCATAGCTTCCAATATCTTGCGAGTCCTGCACTGGCTCCGATCCTGACGTCTCGACATGGTAATCATTTATGACGATAGAATTAGCCGAAGATGCATCGTATCCCCAGACTGAAGGTACATTGTATATCCATTAGCCTATACTGTAATACCGGCTTTCGATTTAAACAACCTAGTGGAGGCGACTTAACATCATCTAACAACTCGGCTATGCATAATCTTTTTTTCTCCTTTGATGCTCTCGAATCGGCTATGTAAGAGAACTTCATAAATGGCTTTATGTTTCTGCAACCTAAATAATTACAGAATATACGTCTCAACTGAGACCAAATGTTAGCCAAGTATGAAACAAGCAAAGCTATTCATATGAATATAAAGCCGAGTCGGCACAATGGGAAGAGCTTTGATGTTGAATATTTGCCACGGTCGGCCTTTCTGAATGGTACGATATCTTGGCCGACTTGCTTAGTGACAATTTTGTTGCTAACAAATAAGTTACTCATCTCGATTGGTCTCTCAGAGTTTATGAATATTATCATAACCAAAGTATAGCCACCAGTCACCATCATCTTTATTCTGCAAAACAATTAAATGTGAATATCACTTCATTCCAATACTAGAAATATATATACTCAGTGCAGAACCAGGTGTCAATTAGTGGTCATCATTTAGTCATAAAATGTAGACCATAAATAGCCCTCCATGGTGTATTTATCAGTGTTTTAGCTGCTTACCTTGAATATCTTCATTGTGATATTTAGGTTTCCCTTATAAGTATCTAGAGTGTCTCCTGGAGTGATGGGAGCATTTTGTACCAGTACAAAACCCTTGCATTCCAAGTCATCGCATCCAATTGACTTATACCCATTAGCTTGTTACGAAAAAAAAGGATGACCACATATACATGATAAATATGGTATATGGCGAAGAAACTAAGAAACTGAATTATCTCGGAATATTAAGTCCGGAAAATATCAAGGAATACAAAATAGTGAGCCACATACCATCCATCCGGTAAAGAAATGTGTTCTATTATCACCATAATCGGACAGGCTAACCTGCATCAAAGTAATACCAATTGATAATAAGTTAGCTATAAATTTATTTAGTGAATAAAATTCATGATTAAATCAAAAGGGTACAATCATCACTAAATGGAAACTATCATGATTTCCAGATAGGTTGTGCATGAGCAAGCATCTAGAAACTAACTTACCACCCATCCGGCTACTGCAGCATTTACACTGCTATAGTCGTCCCCATGCTGATTTACCACACATATTTGTGCTGAGCTTGTTTGTCTATGGAGCATTTGCAAACCGTAGACATCAAATGTTGCCATGCCACTGAAAAGAGCAGTTTGAGACTCTGTTATTGACTGAAAGAAAGCATACTACAGAAAGGTAAGACAACTATTAGTAACACACTTTACACAACTTCAAAAGTACTTTCTATATTAACTGAGGAACATTAAATTGATCGAGTATAGTTTATCTTGTGATTTGTATGATCCAAAAACCTTGGTTGAAATAAGTTAATTCCATATTATACCCTGTACATAAAAGTTCTACTGTTTTGTAAAGAAGATCTCTGGCTTTATGGGAAGCAAGAAGAGGCTCAGATGAAAGAGAATGCAGAAATAAATCTCAGTTATAGTGAAAATGCTTCTTTACAGAGAAGACGCCAACATCGGCTTCTCCCCTGTTACTTTTGAAACAACGAGCCTCCCTAGTTGATTTTCATTAAAGAAATCGCCAATGTTTTACATAAACAAAAATCAAAAGAAAAATCAAGAGGGAATAGTTCAGAGCAGGTGCACCACGTCAGGTGAAACCAACAACTAATTAGAGACTATTTTCCAGACGCACACCATCTCGAGAACCAGACAACATTACAGCAAAATGAACACAATCCACCTTCATCGTTCAACTCAAAAGGATAGATACAGTGAAGCCAATACAAAGTATGTGAAAATGCTTCCCTCCTGTCATAACCAATCAGGTCGATCTATTTCTTCCATCTATATGTGAGACTTTAACTTACATGGTTCATTCCACTCTCCACGCCATCTTTCGTCAGTGACCAGCTACTATTCGTCGGTGATTGTTGCCTCATTCGATTCATATACGACCATGATATTGCACAAAATTGAGATGAATAAACAATCAATAATATGAGCAGTTGCGGATGGCGCATAACCTTTTGCATTTTCTTGCAAATATTGCGTTCCTCTTCTTCAATGAAAATATTGTGAGGACATAAGCTACAAAATAATTGTAAGAAGGTTTTGCATCTTTTGCTTTTCAGAAACAGTGACATGTATATATACCAATCAATATCACACAACTCTAGGAATAATTTATTGTATTGCGTAGAATGATAGGTGGTTGGTAATTAGTTATGGTAGGCATATAACTTTATATTATTGCGTATCCAAATATATGCATATATGACGGCTTTAATTTACTGTGAAATTTTACAGTCTTGTGCAAATGATAAGATATCATATCAAGATATTTTAGATACACTTCATTTTACAAATAAGAGAAATAGTAGGATACCATGGATGCTACCTATGCATACTCATCCAACCATTAGATCCCTTATAGGGAGCCAAAAAATTAGCAGTGGAAGTACACATATTTGCAACGGAATATTCTAACATCGTCATACCGAGAGCACATATAGTACTACTACACCACACATCTTTCCAAACAATCAACACATGCATGCATCCATAAAAGTTACAAAAAAATTAGCAATCTAACCAACCATATTACTCACTGCATGCAAACTACTCAAGTTATAAGCGCACATGCTGTTTTAGCAAAGCACAAAGCAGTTCTCATATGCACATCACATGGACCATAGAAGCTGCAAAAAAATTAGCTATCCAACCAACCATTTTTACCGGCAGAGGCAACATACTAGTATCCAACCTTACTTTTGAGAAACACAAAACAGTTTTATATGCACATCACGTGAACCATAAAAGCTGCAAAAATTCTAGCAATCCAACCAACCATTTTTTCACACGGCTAACTAGAGAAACACGCGTGAAAATTATAGATGAAATTTGTGCACCCGCCAATGGACTGTTAGATGGAAGAAAAAATGCAGATATGTTTGCTCGGTTAGATGCTTGATATGCTTGCCTACCTAGCACACAGCTACCTAGCATGCACCTAGTACATCTAAGCATGTGTCTAGATAGCAAGAACAAATTTATGCCAGAAAAATGCTGCTCGGTATGCTGAAGCAAGTGCTTGCCATGTGGTTTGAAAATAAACGGAGATGACACCGTGAGTTGCATGCATGTTTCCATCCAATGGTTGAATTAGTATGCATAGGTTGAATTAGTATTGCATAGGTAGCACCTAGATATTTTATATGCATGCAACTCATTGGATTTATTGTCGAAATTCGTGTGTGTTTCCATGCTCGGATTGATGCTTAGCATGCACACATCTTATCAAGTAGTACAGTTAGTCAGGGTCTAGTGCAACAAGTACAACTAGTATACACATGCATCCGAGTTTGTAGAAATTTTTGCAACAATAGGGGTTGTTTGATATGCTACAATAAAATCTGGTTATGCTATTCTACAAACGGCAATAACACCGTTAACTGCATGCAACATCTTGGATCTCTCTTATCTTAACAGCTAGTTCACGTATTTCCTGTATCCAACGTCAACGCTTGCATGCATTGGTAGTATCCTAGATAGCAAATCCACGTTGATATATATAGGCATGTGTATTGTATCCTGTACACGTCTTTTGTTTTTCCTCAAATATTTACCGAGGAGATTTTCATCTACCGAGTAGTTCACCTACTTATTTTTGGTTAATAATTTACTTGGTTTTATGAATTAAAAAAAGGCACATGCACTGTATCCTTTCCACCGTTGATTATTGTTTTTACACAAATTTGTATCGAGAACACCTGCATCTATTAATATATGTTTGTACTTTGCGTCAATTGCTCCCGCACGAGGTGAAACCCTAGCCGTCTCCTCTTTTCTCCTCCCACATGCAGCGGCGGGATGCCGCTCCGCCTCCCTGGCCGCACCTTTCTCCTCCACGCCCTGCCCCTCGTCCTCCCGTGGCCCCTCCTCCTCCCATCCCTTCCCTCTCCGAGAATTTGACATAGTTACCCCCTCTTTGGGGTTTACAAGGCTTGCAACCACAAGGAATTCTTCATTCTTTTTCTTATCATTTCAACCCTAGATTACTCAGTTTGCATGTAATGCCAATATTGAGCCTGATCTTATCTTCATGGAGCTATTAATATTTGTATTTTCTTGTCACCAGAGATGCT
The DNA here is from genome assembly GCA_910589765.1 of Avena atlantica. NCBI lineage: Eukaryota > Viridiplantae > Streptophyta > Magnoliopsida > Poales > Poaceae > Avena > Avena atlantica. Next base: position 47,703,870 of record OU342739.1, read on the forward strand.
CCTTTCAAAATCTAGACCGTTGTTTTGATCCATCCACTCCACATCCTAGAGAAAGGTTCACTTTTCTTGGTTTCCCATCTCCGAATCAACCAAGCATTTTTCTTGAAGCCGTCCATTTTTTCCTATGCATCTGGATGGAAGATTTTTGTAAAATTGGTATACTTTACTCTAGGAATTGCTATCAATATCTAAAATCTTTCATACAAACTTTAGGACACATGTACTCAAAGATGTATATTTTCTTGTGATTCTTTTGCTGAAGGAAAAAATACCATTTCCTATGTACGAAAACCGGATCTTTCTGAGAAGAAAATGTCAGCCACCTCACTTGGTAAACTCACGTAGTGGGCAGGGCAGATCTTCAACTAAATTCTCTACTCCCTGGCGCCTCCCGTCAATTCGTCCTAAATCCACCGTCTTTTATGTCCTTTCAAAACTGGCACGTGACATACCATCAATCCCCATCTCATATGTTGCTTTTGAATCCGCTTTTATTACAAGTGATCGTACTCTAGATAACTTCGGAAGCTCTTTGACACCGATGACACTTCAATCCTTGATGTGCACAAGATTGGTTGCACCATAAGTGTATCTTACCAATACTAAAGTTTATCTTGCGGAGTTGACCAAACAAGAGGAAGGTACGAAAAGACACAATGTCCATTTCTATCGTTTATGGGTTATTATGAAACTTTACATACTAATTGTCTTAATGTTTTGTTATTATGTAGAATTTGGAGGCCTCCAAGTGGATGCTTACGATGAGCTAATATCAATTGATTGATCTTCATGCATGGTGTGCCACATCTTTTGAATATTGGCTGAAATTGAAGTTCTCGGTGTATTTTGTTGTTTCATGTCATGAGATTGGAGAAACCATGCAATTCTAGTTGTTTCTGTCCACTGTCATTCTTGTTCCAGAATTTCATTTCATGTGTGTGGGATCTAAGATGTTACCATTTGGAGAGCTGTTTCCTTATGTTTAGCCAATCCTAATGTGTGGGATGTTCAACTTTGATATTTGCTAACTAGTTAATGACGTTTGGTTGCCAAACTAGTTCATGATATATTATCCTGTGACAACAGATTATTACTATGTCTCTCTCTTGTTAATTGTTCTATATGTGCTATTACATGAAGCAAAAAGATCATGCCAAAAAAATCATTTCATCGAATGCATTAAAAATTCATGCCAAAAGTTGATTGTCACACTAGTAGAAAACAGGCCATCCGTTCGCGCCCCCTCAGAGCATTAGTCCCGGTTGCGCCACCAACTGGGACTAATGCTGGCACGCGTCCCGGTTCGAGCGGGCACGGGGCCCGGAGGCATGCGTCCCGGTTGGTAAGGGGGCATACGTCCCGGTTTGTAACACCAACCGGGACTAAAGGTTTGGCGACAGCCACGTGGCGTGGCACACACCTTTAGTCCCGGTTGGTGGCTCCAACCGGGACGTATGCTCCCGTCCTCTATAAATGCAACGCCCCAGCCCCCTCTGCCTCCACTCTGTTTTTTCTCTTGGTGGAAGGTGTGAGGGGTGTGCTAGTTTTTTCTCTTCTATGCATGCATTCAAGGTGTTTGATGAAATGTTTGAGTGAATAATCTCGTTCAATTTCTCATAGAACAAAAATATAGAAGGTGTCCGAGACGCACTTGAGCTTTCTCCTCTTTATTTCCCTCGATCAAGGTTAGCAATCTTATCTTTTCTAGGTCATTGATACAATTCATGTGTCGATGTGAATTGGTTATTTCACTATTTATGATGTCCTGTTTCTTGATAAACTTACTTATATGATGCAGATGAACGGTCAGGAATGGATGTACGGTGACCGGCGCGTAGCCGGGTATATGAAAGGCGTGGATAAATTTATCTATGTGGCTACGACAAACAAAGAGAATAGTTTTATACGTTGTCCATGTGTTCAATGTCGGAACAACAAGGAGTACTCTTCCTCGAAAATCATTCGCGGCCACCTGATTATGAAAGGTTTCATGCCCAACTATAATTGCTGGACCAAGCACGGGGAAAGAGGGGTTATGATGGAATATGGTGAAGAAGAAGATGATGATAACAACTATCATCATATGTTTCCTGAATACAGTGATACTGCAATGGAAGACAATGGAGAGGAAGGAGGTGAAGAACGGGCATCATATGAGCCGGCTGATGAACTTGGTAGGGTCATTTCTGATGCAAAGCGAGACTGTGAAACAGAAAATGAGAAGTTGAAGTTAGAGGGCATGTTAGAAGATCACAAGAAATTGTTGTACCCAAATTGTGAAGATGGCAGCACAAAGCTCGGTACCACACTGACTCCTCATTTGAAAAGATGCTGAAAATAATGAAGCCGAAGTTTCCAAAACATAACGAACTTCCCGAGAGTACCTACGAAGCAAAGAAGACTCTCTGTCCTCTAGGATTAGATGTGCAAAAGATACATGCATGCATTAATGACTGCATCCTCTACCGTGGTAAGGAGTATGAGAATTTAGATAAATGCCCGGTATGCAATGCGTTGCGGTATAAATTCAGACGAGATGACCCTGGTGATGTTGAGGGAGAGCCCCTCCGGAAGAGGGTTCCTGCTAAGGTTATGTGGTATGCTCCTATAATACCAAGGTTGAAACGCATGTTCAGAAACAAAGAGCATGCCAGGTTGTTGCGATGGCACAAAGAAGACCGTAAGAAAGACGGGAAGTTGAGACACCCTGCTGATGGGTCACAGTGAAGAAAAATCGAGAGAGACTTCCCAGACTTTGCAGGTGACGCAAGGAACTTATGGTTTGGTCTAAGTACGGATGGCATGAATCCTTTTGGGGAGCAGAGCTGCAGTCATAGCACCTGGCCCGTGACTCTATGTATCTATAACCTGCCTCCTTGGTTGTGCATGAAGCATAAGTTCATTATGATGCCAGTGCTCATCCAAGGCCCGAAGCAACCGGGCAACGACATTGATGTGTACCTTAGGCCATTAGTTGAAGAACTCTTAAAGTTGTGGGGCAAACCAGGTGTACGTGCGTGGGATGAGAACAAACAGGAGCCATTTGATCTACGAGGGTTGTTATTCGTAATCATCAATGATTGGCCTGCTCTTAGTAACCTTTCAAGACAGACAAACAAGGGATACAAGGCATGCACACACTATTTAGATAAGACTGAAGGTACATATTTGCATAAATGCAAGAAGGTTGTGTACCTGGCGAATCGACGATTTCTTCCGACCAATCATCCCGTAAGAAAGAAAGGCAAGCATTCCAAAGGTGAGGCAGATCAGCGGAAGAAGCCTGAACTCCCTGCTGGTGATGATGTATTTGGTATGGTCAAGGACATAGAAGTAATCTTTGGAAAGGGTCCCGGCAGTCAATCAGTTCCGAACGACGTCGCTACAGGACACGCACCCATGTGGAAGAAGAAATCTATATTTTGGGAGCTGCCATATTGGAAAGTCCTGCGTGTCCGCTCTTCAATCGACGTGATGCACGTGACGAAGAATCTTTGCGTGAACCTGCTAGGATTCCGAGGCGTGTATGGGAAGACAAAAGATACACCAGAAGAACGGGAGGACCAACAAATTATGAAAGACCTAAAGAACATGCATACACAGAACAAGATGGATAAAGGGCGTCACTTAAGTCGTGCCAGCTATGCTCTTACCAAAGCAGAGAAGGAAATATTTTTTGAAGTCCTTTACAGTATCAAGGTGCCGTCGGGCTTCTCATCTAATATAAAGGGGATAATAAATATGGCAGAGAAAAAGTTCCAAAACCTGAAGTCTCATGACTGTCACGTGATTATGACGCAGTTGCTTCCGATTGCATTGTGGGGGCTTCTACCGAAAAATGTTAGAGTACCCATTATGAAGCTGTGTGCATTCCTCAATGCAATATCTCAGAAGGTAATCAATCCAGATATTCTTCCAAGGTTACAGAAGGATGTGGTACAATGTCTTGTTAGTTTTGAATTGGTGTTCCCACCATCCTTCTTCAATATTATGACGCATCTCCTGGTTCACCTAGTGGAAGAGATTGCCATTCTCGGTCCGGTATTTCTGCACAATATGTTCCCCTTTGAGAGGTTCATGGGAGTCTTAAAGAAATATGTTCATAACCGTGCTAGACCAGAAGGAAGCATCTCCAAGGGATATGGAACAGAGGAGGTCATTGAGTTTTGTGTTGACTTTATTCCTGACCTTAAGCCGATTGGTGTTTCTGACTCGCGGCATGAGGGAAGACTAAGTGGAAAAGGCACGCTGGGAAAGAAAGCAATGATATGTAGGGACAGGGATTATTTCACTAATGCACACTACACAGTTCTACATAATTCCACCTTGGCAACTCCGTATATCGAGGAACACAAGAATATTGTATGCTCCAAAAACCCGGGGAACCCTGAATCATGGATTACAGATGAACACATGAAGTCTTTCGGTGGTTGGATTCGGACACATCTCTTGAATGACACCACTGTTGGAGATCAGCTATACTTGTTGGCCGCGTCACCATCTTCTACTGTATTGAATTTCCAAGGGTACGAAATAAATGGGAATACATTCTACACGATCGCCCAAGATAAAAAGAGCACCAACCAAAATAGTGGTGTCCGTTTTGATGCAATAGACGAGAATGGACAAAAGGACACATATTATGGTTACATAGAGGAGATATGGGAACTAGACTATGGAGTTTTTAAGGTCCCTTTGTTTCGCTGCAAATGGGTCAACCTGAATGGGTAAGGGGTAAAGATAGACCATTTGTACGGAATGACAATAGTGGATCTCAACAATCTTGGTTATAGAGATGAACCATTCAATCTAGCCAATGATGTGTCTCAGGTTTTCTACGTGAAGGACATGTCCTCCAGACCGAAAAAAAGAAAAAATATGCAAACGAATACATCATATGATGAGCCAAAGCATCACATAGTTCTTTCAGGAAAAAGAAACATCGTGGGAATCGAGGACAAGACAGACATGTCAGAAGATTATAATAAGTTTGATGAAATTCCGCCCTTCACAGTGAAAACTGACCCAAGCATTCCGTTAAGTAAATAAGATGCTCCATGTTTACGTCTGAAGCGATCATAAGGAAGGACATATGCCAAGAAGTTCATGCTCATATTGTGTAACTCTAGTTCATGTCTTTCGCGGTTTGTGGCTTCACCGAAGGATATCATTCGCGGTTTGTGGCTTGACCGGGAGTATATATAGGGGGGCCTTTAGTCCCGGTTTTGTAGTCTCAGTTTTTAATATTAATAAATGTCTTGAGTGTTAGTCCCGTTTTGTGGCTGGACCGGGACTATGAAGAAGTTGTCCCGATTCGTACTTACCATTAAGATCTGATCTCCAAACGCGCGCGGTCACATATTAGGGAGTGCCTCTATGACCAGTTTCTTGGAGATGCCGGAGGACTGGGATCCGGCGGCATCTCCCTGAAACTGTTCGTAGTGGTCTCCCTGCTCTCGAAAACCATCTTGCAGCTTGTAACTTCTCTAACTAGATCAATACACCTGGGAGCTAACTAATTTCACATATTAGGGAGTGCCTCTATGACCAGTTTCTCGGAGATGCCGGAGGACTGGGCTCCGTCGGTATCTCCCTGAAACTAGTCGTAGTGGTGTCCCTGCTCTCGAAAACCATCTTGCAGCTTGTAACTTCTCTAACTAGATCAATACGCCTGGGAACTAACTAATTTCACATATTAGGGAGTGCCTCTATGACCAGTTTCTCGGAGATGCCGGAGGACTGGGATCCGTCGGCTTCTCCCTGAAACTGGCCATAGTGGTGTCCCTGCTCTCAAAAACCATCTTGGAGATGCCTCAAACTGGCTGGAGGACTGGACTCGCAAGGATGCCTATTTATAGTACAAGCAGCTCGGCATAGTGTCGACACTTACGAAATAATGTCGACACTCACCCCTATTATTAGTGCTGACTCGTGTTTTGTCCCGGTTGGTGTCTCCAACCGGGACTACAGGTTCATCTTTAGTCCCGGTTGGTGACACCATCCGGGACAAGGTACACGTCGCACGACATAATGTCGACACTCACCCCTATCATTAGTGCTTCCTGGCCCAGCCTACCGAAATCCCTCCAACCGGGACTAAATATGAACCTTTAGTATATTAAAAATCCGAACAATGAAAATCCTCCGTGTGGTGTCATATTATGTGACATAGTTGAAAGGAAAAATACCAGACTTGGTATATTGATCATGTTTCGAAAAAACCTTCACAAAATGACCTATCATGTTTGAGGTTTCATGGCTTTCGGTCCAAATGACTGATGTTATGTGCTGAATCACGGCATAGTTTGTGATGTTGTGCCCATATTATGCATGCGTGTGGACATTGGTATGGAGAATAATTTTGCAGGAGGAAGTTTTCCTTTTTGTCGCACGGAAAATCCCTTTTCCATTTTCCGAGCGCAAAAAACGGGTTGTTTTCTGAAGTAACCACCAAAATGCCGTTTCAGAATTCTACCGTCCCATTTTCCTAAAATACTAGACCACCTTACATGGACTATCTCCCAACCGGGACATCTCAAACCTTTTCGTCTATCCCGGGTAAAAAGGACAAATGTCTGCCGAATCGGCAGGAAGTGGGTCCGGTTTGTACTACAGGTACATGATCTATCGCCCGTGATTTTTTGAAAAAATAATTTTTAGTTTCGCAATAAGTGGTTTCTTCAGAGATCCAATGCAAGTTCTAACGATGCTCGTCCCCTATCTTCATGCACACCGGTTCGACCATAGTTAGAAATTCAGATAATTCAAAACGGGCATAATAAATTCAAAAAAAATCCGAACAATGAAAATCCTTCGCGTGGTGTCATATTATGTTACATAGTTGAAATGAAAAATACCAGACTTGGTATATTGATCATGTTTCGAAAAAACCTTCACAAAATGACCTATCATGTTCGAGGTTTCATGGCTTTCGGTCCAAATGACCGATGTTATGTGCTGAATCACATCATAGTTTATGATGTTGTGCCCATATTATGCATGCGTGTGGACACTGGTATGGAGAACAATGTTGCAGGAGGAAGTTTTCCTTTTTGTTGCACGGAAAAGCCCTTTTCCATTTTCCGAGCGCAAAAAACGGGTCGTTTTGTGAAGTAACCACCAAAATGCCGTTTCAGAATACTATACCACCTTACATGGAATATCTACCAACCGGGACATCTCAAACCTTTTCGTCCCACTACTGGAAAACAGGCCTTCGGTTCGATCAAAGCAACGTCACCAGTCCCGGCCCGTCACGAACCGCGACTAGTGTTAGCACTAGTCCCGGTCCGTGAGGCCTCCAATGGCTAGAAATGGCCATAAGCACTAGTCCCGGGCCGGACCAGAGCATTAGTCCCGGTCCGTAATACGGCCCGGGACTAATAAGCTGGAGCGGGGCAACAGCTCTTTTCGGGGACTATTAGTCCCGGGTCGTATCACGGCCCGGGACTAATTGTCCATCACTATATATAAAGCTCCCTGGCTAGCTGCCCTAAAGCATGTGGTGGCTATTTTTCTCAAAGAAGCAAGAGAGTTCATGCCATTTTTTTTCTCAAGATTTAGTTTGCAACACCTAAATCCAAAGCTTTAAAAGGTTAGAACTTCATTCTTTCATCTCTTATTGCTACTTTAGCTCTATAATGCTCTAGAAGTATAGAGATATGGATCAAATGCATGCATGCTCTAGAAGTAGCTAGAAGGATTTTGATATATATGTGTAACAAATTTTGATTAGGCACATAGTTACTGAAAATTGAAATGTGTAATTTTAGAGTTTCAGAGCTTGGAATGGAATGAGGTTTTCACTGATAGAACAATAATAAAAAACTCCACATTTATCATGTTGATTGTTTTCTCCAATTCACAAATTGGTGCATGTAAATTTTTCAAAATTCAAAATTAATGCTCTAGAAGTTCTCAATATAACTTGTAATAATTTTATCATGTTGTGTAATGGTTTTTGATATACTTTTACTATAATGCAGATGGTCCGAGAATGGATGTACGGTACTGACCGACGCTCTGGCGAGTTCATTAATGGCGTGCATGAATTCATCTATGTTGCTGATGCAAACAAGCACAATGGTTTTGTATTCTGTCCATGTAATGGATGTAGGAATCAGAAGGATTACTCTGACTCAAAAACCCTTCACAGCCACCTATTGAAGTATGGCTTCTTGCCCAGTATAATTGTTGGACCAAGCACGGAGAGAGAGGGGTTATAATGGAAGACAATGAAGAAGAGGAGGAGGATGACAACTATCATGGTTTCCCTGAGTACGGAGATACTTCCAAGGTTAGGGAGGATGAAGAAGATACACATGATGAACACGCTGATGATCTTGGTCGGACCATTGCCGATGCACGAAGATATTGTCAAACTGAAAAGGATAGGGAGAAGTTCAATCACATGCTATAGGATCACAAAAAGTTGTTGTACCCAAATTGCGAAAATGGTCTGAAAAAGCTGGCAGCACACTGGAATTGCTGCGATGGAAGGCTGAGTGTGCTATACCTGACTCCTCATTTGAAAAGTTGCTGAAAATGATGAAGAATATGCTTCCAAAAGATAACGTATTGACCGCCAGTACATACGAAGCAAAGAAGGTTGTCTGCCCTCTAGGTTTAGAGGTTCAAAAGATACATGCATGCCCTAATGACTGCATCCTCTACCGCGGTGAGGAGTATGAGAATTTAGATGCATGCCCGGTATGCACTTCACTTCGGTATAAGATTAGACGAGATGACCCTGGTGACGTTGAGGGCGAGCCCCCCCGGAAGAGGGTTCCTGTGAAGCTTATGTGGTATGCTCCTATAATACCACGGTTGAAACGCTTATTCAGAAACAAAAAGCACGCCAAGTTGTTGCGATGGCATAAAGAGGAACGTAAGTCAGATGGGATGTTGAGACACCCCGCTGATGGGTCGCAATGGAGAAAAATCGATAGAAAGTACCCGGACTTTGCAGATGACGCAAGGAGTTTAAGGTTTGGTCTAAGTACAGATGGCATGAATCCCTTTGGGGAGCAGATCTCCAGTCACAGCACCTGGCCCGTGACTCTATGCATCTATAACCTTCCTCCTTGGTTGTGCATGAAGCGGAAGTTCATTATGATGCCACTGTTGATCCAAGGTCCGAAGCAACCCGACAACGACATTGATGTGTACCTAAGGCCATTAGTGGAAGAACTTTTATAGTTGTGGCACGAACCCGGGATACGCGTGTGGGATGAGCACAAGCAGGAAGAATTTAACCTCCGAGCATTGCTTTTCGTAACAATCAATGATTGGCCTGCTCTTAGTAACCTTTCAGGAAAGTCAAACAAGCGATACAATGCATGCACACACTGTTTAGATGAGACTGAAAGTATATATTTGGAACATTGTAAGAAGAATGTATACAATGAGCATTGTCGATTTCTTTTGGCCAAGCATCCCTTAAGAAAGAAAGGCAAGCATTTCAATGGTCTGGCATTTCACCAGACGAACCTAAGGAGCGTACTAGTGCTGATATATTTGATATGGTCAAAGATTTGGATCAACTGGTAACCTTTGGAAAGGGTCCTGGAGGAAAATCTGTTCCGAAAGAGGCTGAAGGACACGCACCCATGTGGAAGAAGAAATCTATATTTTGGGAGCTACCATATTGGAAATTCTTAGAGATCCGCTCTGCAATCGATGTGATGCATGTGACGAAGAATCTTTGCGTGAACCTGGTAGGCTTCTTGGGCGTGTATGGGAAGACAAAAGATACACTGGAAGCACGAAAGGACCATCAACGTATGAAAGACCCAGATGGCCTGCATCCAGAATGGTTTCAAGGTCATTCCAGCTACGCTCTTACCAAACAAGAGAAGGAAATATTTTTTGAATTCCCAAGCATTATTAAGGTCCCGTCTGGCTTCTCGTCGAATATAAAGGGGATAATAAATATGGCAGAAAAAAGTTCCAAAACCTAAAGTCTCATGACTGCCACGTGATTATGACACAAATGCTTCTGATTGCATTGAGGGGCCTTCTACCAGATAATGTTCGAGTACCCATTGTGAAGCTATGTGCATTCTCAATGCAATCTCTCAGAAGATAATCAATCCTGAAGATCTACCATGGTTACAGAATGATGTGGTACAATGTCTTGTCAGTTTTGAGTTGGTGTTCCCACCATCCTTCTTCAATATTATGACGCACCTGCTGGTTCACCTAGTCGAAGAGATTTCCATTCTCGGTCCTGTATTTCTACACAATATGTTTCCCTTTGACAGGTTGATGGTAATCTTAAAGAAATATGTTCGTAACCGTGCTAGGCCAGAAGGAAGCATCTCCAAGGGCTATGGAACAGAGGAGGTCATTGAATTTTGTGTTGACTTCATTCCTGACCTTAAGCCGATTGGTCTTCCTCAATCGCGGTATGAGGGGAGACTGAGTGTAAAGGGTACTCTAGGAAGGAAATCAATAATATGTAGAGACGGGCATTCTTACACCGAAGCACATTACACCGTTCTACAGAATTCTATCTTGGCAGCCCCATATATCGAGGAACACAAGAAAATCTTACGCTCCAACAACCCTGGAAAGCATGACTTTTGGATTAGAGATGAACACATGAAGAGTTTTGGCGGTTGGTTGCAACATCTCATCAAAAACAACACTCTTGGAGATCAGCTATACTTGTTGTCTAGGTCACCATCTTCGACTATATCGACTTTCCAAGGGTACGAGATAAATGGGTATACATTTTACACGATATCCCAAGATAAAAAGAGCACCAACCAAAACAGTGGTGTCCGCTTTGATGCAACAGACAACAATGGGTCAAAGACCACATGTTATGGTTACATAGAGGAGATATGGGAACTTGATTATGGACCTACTTTTAAGGTCCCCTTGTTTTGGTGCAAATGGGTCAAGCTGACAGGAGGAGGGGTTGAGGTAGACAAGAAATACGGAATGGCATCGTTGGATCTCAACAATCTTGGGTACTTAGACGAACCATTCGTCCTAGCCAATGATGTGGCTCAGGTTTTCTATGTGAAGGACATGTCTACCAAACCTAGAAAACGAAAAAATAAGAAAAAGAATACATCAGACGATGAGCCAAAGCGCCACATAGTTCTTTCAGGAAAAAGAAACATCGTGGGAGTGGAGGACAAGACAGACATGTCAGAAGATTGTGATAAGTTTCATGAAATTCCGCCCTTCGCGGTGAAGGATGACCCAAGCATCATGTTAATGAATTAAGATGCTCCATGGATACGACGGGATCATAAAGGAACACACGCGAAGAAATGATATATAATAATTGTAACATTTTATGAGTGAAGATGTTCCATGCATGTGTCCATTTTATAGTGTTGTCTGCAAACAGATAAATGGATATTATATTAAGATTCTTTATATTTTTCTGATAATAATAGACATATTATTTGTTTTATTTGGAGTATTACAATAAAAGATATGATTTTCCAAAGTTTTATATTTGATTTGAATTAAAAAAGAAAATTTACAAATTAAATAATTTATAAATGATGCAAACATATAAATGGATATTATATTAAGATTCTTTATATTTTTCTGATAATAATAGACATATTATTTGTGTTATTTGGATTATTACAATAAAAGATATGATTTTCCAAAGTTTTTATATTTGATTTGAATTACAAAAAGAAAATTTACAAATGAAATAATTTATAAATGATGCAAACAGATAAATGGATATTATATTAAGATTCTTTATATTTTTCTGATAATAATAGACATAGTATTTGTGTTATTTGGATTATTACAATAAAAGATATGATTTTCCAAAGTTTTTGAATTAAAAAAAGAAAATTTATAAAAAAACAATTAGTCGCGGGTCGTGGCTGGACCCGGGACTGAAGGGTGCCTGCGCGCGCGAAAACGAAGCGGCCGAAAAAACCCTTTAGTCCCGGGTCATGGCTTAACCCGCGACTAGAGGGGGGGGTCTTTAGTCGCGGGTTAAGCCACGACCCGGGACTAAAGACCCTTTAGTCGCGGGCGGTGGCTTAGCCCGGGACTAAAGGTTCGTCTGTATATATTCCGCGCACCAGGGGGCTGCCCAACACTTAGCATTTCTCGACGAATGAAGCAAACGAAGACGAAGCATCAAAGACGCAGGGGAGGTGCTGCCCAGACGCCGATTCCACCGCGCCGCCGCCCTCGTCTCCGGCCGTGCGTGCTCCGCCGCTCCGCCGTGCCGTGCTCCGCCGTGTCGCCACGCCGCCTCGCGCTGTCCCGCCGCCCCGCAATGCGCGCCGCCGCGCCGCCGTGCCGCCACGCATCGTCCCGCCGCCTGCAACGCCGCCGCCTCGACGTGCGTTTTTTAGCTAGGAATTTTTAGTTTCTTTTTTTATATCTTAGTAGCATTTTTAGTATCTTAGCATTTAGTTTCTTTTTTAGGAATATATAATTGCTTTTAGTTTCTTTTTTTTAGAATATATATTTGTTTATATAATTGTTTTTAGTTGTTTTTAGGAATATATAATTATTTTTAGTTTCTTTTTTTAGGAATATATAATTGTTTTTAGTTGTTTTTAGGAATATATAATTGTTTTTAGTTTCTTTTTTAGGAATATATAATTGTTTATATAATTGTTTTTAGTTCTTTTTAGGAATATATAATTGTTTATATAATTGTTTTTATTTGTTTTTAGGAATATATAATTGTTTATATAATTTTTTAGGATTAGGATTATTGTTTTAGTGATTTTTTTGTTTTATTTATTAAGATTATAATTAGGATTAGGATTAGGGTTATTTTTTTGTTTAAGTTATTATAATTAGGATTATATTGTTTTAGTTATTAGGATTATTGTTTTTTCTAACCTGTTTAACTCTCTTTTTGTTAAAGATAATTAAGTCATGGATCCATCCGAAGATCCTGGTCGCATCGGTGAAGGTTTTCTTCAGGGCATGATAAGAGGTGAAATTCCTCTTATTACTACCGGCGCCGAAGATATTTTGCTCGAGGAAGAGATATCCTCACATCTGAATCCATCCGGTGATGGACTAGAGGAAAACATAATGTACCAAGGGGAACACCAGATGGACGAAGGGCAAACAAATAACAACAATAATGATGGCCCCTCGACAGGATCCGGCGAGGTACATATATATATATATGTATGTATAAAGTCTCGTGTTACCTCTATTCATTAACTGATCTAGATATATATTAATCACTCTCTCTTCCTCTTTTAGCCCACCAGATCGAAGCAATCGACAGCTCGAACGAAACAAGGGCCGAACAAAAAGTTGGATGGTAATCAGAGGTTCACCATCGAAGAAATAGATGATGATGGTGAACCGATTGCTCTAGAGAAGCACCAGAGGATGTTTATAAATCAATGCGGGGTGCTTGTTAGGAACAACCTGCCGATCACCATCGAAGAATGGAATAAGTCAAAGAAAGCCGGTGAAGAATCCAACAGCTATGTCACCGATGATGCCAAAGATGACCTTTGGCAGAAGCTCATAGCGCATTTCATACTACCTCCAGAGTATGAGGAATTTGAGGTAGATGGTATTACCCCAAGGCCGGGTGGGCTTGAAAATAGAGCGAAAGTCAAGGAGTAGGCACTAAGCAAGATGGCTGAACTGTACCGGAACCACAAGAAAAATTTATACGCGAAATATGTCGCGAAAAAGAAAACTCCAGACTTCAAAGGAGTAAACGAGAAGTTGAGAGAACAGTGGCCCGATTTTGTACAGTACAAGAAATCTGATAAAGCAAAGGCAAAGTCGTCAAAGAACGCGTTAAATGCTGCCAACAAGAAATACCATCATAAAATGGGGACAGGTGGCTACAAGAGTGCCATCCCTAAGTGGGAAACTATGGAGAAGGATATGAGGGCTAGAGGCGTCACTCCTGGTACAGATGGATGGCCCGAGAGGTCAAAGCACTGGTGGTACGGGCACGGGGGATCCTTGGACCCAGAAATAGGGAAGACATTATTTCATGATAAAATTCTAAAACCCTCCCAAGACCTTATTCAAGCAATGAACGATGCTTAATTGGGATTGTTTCGTCCCGAGAGATAGAACTACGAGCTGACACGCGCCCTAGGGAATCCTGAAAAGGGAGGACGAACACAAGGCAAAGGCGTCGGTGTCTCGTGGAAGAAAGGGTTTCCTCAGTACGATGCCAGTTACATAAGCCGTCAGAGAAAGAAGGACCGGGCGGCAGACCGGATCTCCAGGGTAGAGCAGGACCTAGCTGATCTGAAGAACCTCATGCATGAAATTAGCCAAAGGCCGCCATAGTCAACTCACCCACGGTCTGATGATCCTGCATTAGATCTTATCCAACGGAGAAGCAGTGTGGCTTCCACGGAGGTCCGTGCTGATGATCAAGCACTACTGGATGATGCACCGGCTCCTCACTACCTCGTGGATGATGTCAGAGAGATGGCACAATGTGAGCTACATCAGCCAATGAACAACCTGTCCTTCAAGGTGGCGATCGGCACTGCTTTACCTTGTCTACCTGGAGCACTCCACCATTCACTTCCGATTCCACCAGGCTATGCTCGTGTCACGGTGGATGACATAGTGGAGGATTTTGCGGACCTAGAGATTGAAATCGCTACGCCTGAAGGCCTTACGAAACTAGGAGATGTCAAGCGCAACATCATTCTATGGAATAAGAAGTACATCAAGTTTCCAGGCTCGGCGCCAAGGCCACCGACTCCAAGGAATCCAAATCCACCCCGCATCGAATATCGTCAACCTCCAAGTCCACCCCAACCCGATTATCGCCAACCTCCAAGTCCACCCCAACCCGATTATCGCCAACGTCCAAGTCCACCCTGCCCCGCTGACGATCGCCGCAGCAGGAGTACATCAACTCGATCTCCGCCTCCGCCTCCGTGCAATACTACTACCTCGTCGAAGAAACGGAAGTTCGACGGTCCCCTGCGCCCCACATCGAAGAAAGGTCAAACACCGAAGATAGTCGCTATCCCGCCGGCTCTTCCAAAGAGACCTTATGACAAGACCGATGAGGAAACTAACGCGGATGTGGCTTCCCAAGTTAAGGCGCATTTTGCACCCAAAAAGCCTGAGCCAAAGACGGTATATAACGAAAAAACCAAAAAGTGGGCTAAGTCCTTTCTTCAGCAACCATCCCAGATATTGATGAATCTGGAATCATACTATGACCGTGAGATTATAAGCAAGCACGGAAGAAAAAATCACAAGTGCAAAAAGCGGGAAGCAAGTTGCCCAGCTCGGAGCACAGAAGAATCAATCGGTTGCCCCGCTCAAAGTCATTTTAGACCTCGACAAGGCCTTCAGAGCTGAAATGGATATGGACATGCAAATAATGGACCCTAGAGCCCGTAATAATGTTGCACTTATAGGAATCACTGTATCGCAGGCCAAAGCACTTTCTAACGAAGCAAATATGTCTCTTGGTCAATATTTAGGCTATGAAGATACGCCAGTGGGTCAGATAGTACGGCAGTATGTCCAAGGGGAGCCTCTAGTCAGTAATGAGGAGTTCACGCGTCTATCCACACATATGCGAAATCTGCACGAATGGTACATGTCGCAAGCACAAAAAAAGCATCAGAAAGATTGGTTTCTGGTGGACGTTAGATTGGAGCATCACTTCAAACAATACTCGATACATGTTCAAATGACCGAACTGTTTCAGTCATACAACCAGCGCGCCCTCGACAAATCTATCATTGGTTGCTACTGTCTGTAAGTTATTTATTTCTATAATTAATTTTGTAGCTTTAGCTCGTTCATTGCATTTAATATATTATCCTAACTATATATCCTTTTGTATGATGATATTATATTCTGCAAAATGAAGATGCTTGAATGCAAAAGAGCTAGAAGATACGACGTTGGGTTCATTGACCCATATATCGTTAATGAATATACGTTAAAGAATCACCCCAAGGACGTGGAGGAAGACCTGTGCAGGTTCTTAACCGAGAATAATTTTGTTAAGGAAATACTATTTCCTTACAACTTCAAGTGAGTGTTTATATCTTGTACACATTTTATTTTTGCTTACTCGATGAGCTATGCATGTATGCTTATGTAAACGTCCGCAGATTCCACTGGATCTTGCTAACCATTCAAGTTGACAACTCCCTAGTTGAAGTCCATGACTCATTAAGTTGGGACCAAGAGAAGTGGAGCGACATGAAAGCAATGCTCCATAAGTAATTTCAATCATTATCGCATTATATCGTCCTCTTTCATTCATTTCCTGATATCAAGTAACTAATAACTCCTTTGTTCATTTTCTTTGCCGAGCAGGTGTTGGACACGGTTCAGACAGAAAATACCAGGTCCATTCAAAGAGGAGCTAACTTATAAAATGGCGAAGAGTTTACAGCAGCCACCGGGAACTCATTTATGTGGATACTACATCTGCGAGTACATCCGCGAGTTGACCAGTGAGCGGAAAGTTGACTCACATTATATTTATGATTTGCGAGAGAAACTAGAGCCAGACCAACGCATAAGAGCAATTCAAGAGGAGATGGCGGGATTTATGATGAAGGAAGTCCTTGATGTACATGGAGAGCATTATGCGGATGACGTGGAACTCGATTTGCCTTAGTCATCTCCATGTAGCTCATATGATATATATATTCATCAATGACCATGTAATTTCAAAACATTTCTTCCTTTTGATATGATTGATTATATGTATGCTTGCAAGGGATCGATTAATTATATAAATGCATCGACGTGTAGTGTGTATGTAGTAGCATATAATATGTATACTAAAATATATGTTTGTTATAGTGAAACACAAAACGAAAAAGGAACAAAATGGAAAAAAAGGAAATACACAATCTCTGCCGCTGCAGAGAAATGTGGTGTTTCTCTGCCGCGGTAGGAAACCTTTTAGTCCCCGGTGGTGTTATAGCCCGTGACTAGAGGGTTTCCGCCCCCCGCGACGCTGAAACAGCCACGTGGCTGTTATCAGTCCCGGGCCGTTGCGAGTCGGGACTAGAGGGGGGGCCTCTAGTCCCGTTTTCGC
Source organism: Avena atlantica (assembly GCA_910589765.1). NCBI lineage: Eukaryota > Viridiplantae > Streptophyta > Magnoliopsida > Poales > Poaceae > Avena > Avena atlantica. The sequence goes on from OU342739.1 coordinate 47,720,899, forward strand.
AGTCCGGGCCCAAAACCGGGACTAGAGCCTGTTGCGGCCCTGGGACTGGAGGCCCTTTTTCCACCAGTGTCCATCCCGGGTAAAAAGGGCAAATGTCTACCGAATCGGCAGGAAGTGGGTCTGGTTTGTACTACAGGTACATGATCTATCGCCCATGATTTTTTGAAAAAATCATTTTTAGACTCGCAATATGTGGTTTCTTCAGAGATCCAATGCAAGTTTTAACAATGCTCGTCCCCTATGTTCATGCACACCGGTTCGACCATAGTTAGAAATTCAGATAATTCAAAACGGGCATAATAAATTCAAAAAAATCCGAACAATGAAAATCCTTCGCGTGGTGTCATATTATGTGACATAGTTGAAAGGAAAAATACCAGACTTTGTATATTGATCATGTTTCAAAAAAACCTTCACAAAATGACCTATCATGTTCGAGGTTTCATGGCTTTCGGTCCAAATGACAGATGTTATGTGCTGAATCACGGCATAGTTTGTGATGTTGTGCCCATATTATGCATGCGTGTGGACATTGGTATGGAGAACAATGTTGCAGGAGGAAGTTTTCCTTTTTGTTGCATGGAAAAGCCCTTTTCCATTTTCCGAGCGCAAAAAACAGGTCGTTTTGTGAAGTAACCACCAAAATGCCGTCTCAGAATGCTACCGTCCCATTTTCCTAAAATACTAGACCATATTACATGAACTATCTCCCAACCGGGACATCTCAAACCTTTTCGTCCATCCCGGGTAAAAAGGACAAATGTCTGCCGAATCGGTAGGAAGTGGGTCCGGTTTGTACTACAGGTACATGATCTATCACCCATGATTTTTTGTCAAAATCATTTTTAGACTCGCAATATGTGGTTTCTTCAGAGATCCAATGCAAGTTCTAACGATGCTCGTCCCCTATCTTCATGCACACCGGTTCGACCATAGTTAGAAATTCAGATAATTCAAAACGGGCATAATAAATTCAAAAAAATCCGAACAAAGAAAATCCTTCGCGTGGTGCCATATTATGTTACATAGTTGAAAGGAAAAATACCAGACTTGGTATACTGATCATGTTTCGAAAAAACCTTCACAAAATGACCTATCATGTTCGAGGTTTCATGGCTTTCGGTCCAAATGATCGATGTTATGTGCTGAATCACGGCATAGTTTGTGATGTTGTGCCCATATTATGCATGCGTGTGGAAATTGGTATGGAGAACAATGTGTAGGGTTTCGTAGAATGGAAAACAAAAATTTTCTACCGCATACAAACAAACAAGCCAAGATCTATCTACTAGATTGTAGCAACGAGTCGATGGAATAACTCACCCTCGAAGATTCCAAAGTGTTTAACGAGAGCGGATTCTCGTGGGTGATGTAGTCGTACTCTTCCCGATCTCAAGATCGCGTAGACGATCCTTCCGGCGCTGCGTTCCGGCAGCGCTCCCGCAGTCGGTCACACGTTCGGTACTCGACGAAGACCTTCCTCTCTCTTGTTCCAGCAGGCAGCGGAGGTTGTAGCACTCTCCTCGCGATTCCGGCAGCACAACGGCGTGGTACCGGAAGTAGAGGGGAGATCTCGCAGGGCTTCGCCTTAAGCCGGAGCGAGTATGGTGGATTACGAGAGAGCTACTCGGCGATCTAGGGTTTAGACACACCAAGGAGGAGGTGCTAGAGCCGGAGGCTAGGGCTTGGGGCAGCCCAAGTCGGCGGCTAGGGCAACCCTAGGAGGCGGCGGCAGCTGCAGGAGGTGGTGGCGCCAAGCGAGGGTTTGGGGCAGGGAACTTATGTGCTAGGAGGGGCAGCCTTGCCCCTCCCTTTATAGGTGGGAGGTGCGGCCAAGGGGAGGCGAGTCCCTCCCCAACTCGGCTTGGAGGTGGGCCGCCGGTTGGAGGAGGGAACTCCTCCCCAACTCGGTTTCCACCTCTCCTCCTCTTTCCAAAAACTGTCGTTTGACTTTTCAAACTAGCCGTTTGACTTTTCAAACTAGGATTTGAATAAATCATTTATTTTGGACAGCGATGACACCTAGTACATGATGCAATCATTCCAACTTGTAATGACACATTCATGTACTCCTTCCCCTCCGGAGTGCCGGACATTCCGGAACCTTCTAGAACATTCCCGATGAAAACACCGGAATCATTCCCCAACTCCGAAACGAGACTTTCCTTATATGAATCTTATTCTCTGAACCATTCCAAATCTCCTCGTGATATCCCGGATCCCATCCGAGACTCCGAACAACATTCGGTCTCTTTCTCATCATACCATAACTACTCAAACAACGTCGAATCCTGAAGTGTGTCTCCCTACGGTTCGTGAATTATGCGGACATGATCGAGACACTTCTCCGAACAATAACCAATAGAGGAATCTGGAAATTCATATGGCTCCCACATATTTCTACGATTACTTTGCGATCGAATGAACCACTTACATACGATACCAATTTCTCTTTGTCTCATGATAGTTTACTTATCCGAGGTTATGATCGTCGGTATCTCTGCATACCTAGTTCAACCTCGTTACCGATAAGTACTATTTTCTCGTTCCCGTGATATGTGATCCCTTGTGAGCCAGTCACATGCTTGCAAGCTAATGGGATGACATTCCACCGAGAGGGCCCAGAGTATATCTATCTGTCATATGGATGGACAAATCCCACTCTTGATCCATGTGTCTCAACCAGTACTTTCCGAACATTCAATGCCACCATTATAGCCACCCAGTTACGGTGTGGTGTTTGATGTCATCAAAGCATCCATCCGGTAAAGGTGATATGCATGATCTCATGGTCGAAGGAATTAGGTTACTATGTATCAGAAAGCATATAGCAATTGGAACTATTGAAATGACTTGATCTTTATGCTACGCTTATCTATAGGAGTATGTCTTGTTGTTGATAACATCTCAATGTTCATGATAGGGAAACCACAATCATTTATCAACCAACAAGCTAGTGATGTATAGAGGCTTTACTAGGGACTTCATTTTAAGTTTACAAATCACACAAGTATTAATGTTTCCTTGTTAATACTATTATAGCATGAATTTAAACATTTATCATAAACACAAAGATATAATAATAACTACATTTATTATTGCCTCTAGGGCATATCTCCAACAGTCTCCCACTTGCACTAGAGTCATCTAATCTAGATTACATGGTAATATACCGAACACCCATGGCAGTTTGGTGCTGGTCATGTTTTGCCCTCGGGAGAGGTTTAGTCAACGGATCCGCCACATTCAGATCTGTGTGTACTTTGCAAATCTTTATATCCCCATCTTGGATATGTTCTCGAATAGCGTGAAAACGTAGCTTGATGTGCTTCAGCTTCTTGTGTGACCTTGGTTCTTGCGCATTGGCTATGGCGCCCATGTTATCACAATAGATAGACATTGGGTCCAGCGCACTTGGAACCACACCCAGCTCTGTAATGAACTCTTTCATCCATATCGCTTCTTGTGAAGCCTACGAAGCAGCCATGTATTCCGATTCAGTTGAAGATCTCGCCACAACGCTTTGCTTTGCACTCCTCCAGCTAACTGCTGCACCATTCAAAATAAATACGTATCTAGATTGTGATTTAGAATCATCCGGATCGGTGTTCCAACTAGCATCAGTGTAACCATTAACAACGAGCTGTTCATCACCTCCATAAGAAAGAACCATATCCTTAGTTCTTGTCAAGTACTTAAGGATGTTTTTGACTGCTGTCCAATGATCCACTCCTGGATCACTTTGATATCTGCTAATTAGACTAACAGCATATGCAATGTCGGGTCTAGTACATAGCATGTCATACATTAGAGATCCTATGGCTGAGGCATAGGGAGTCTTACTCATCCTTTCTCTATCTTCTGCCGATGTCGGACTTTGAGTTTTACTCAAGGTCGTATTGGGCAACATGGGCAAGAACCCTTTCTTGCTTTCTTCCATTCCAAACCTCTTTAGAACTTTGTCCAAATATGTACTTTGTGACAATGATATTTGGCGTTTCGATCTATCTCTATAAATCTTTATGCCTAATATATAAGCTGCTTCGTCAAGATCCTTCATTGAAAAAAACTATTATTCAAATATTCCTTGACACTATTAAGAAGGTCTACATCATTCCCAATCAACAATATGTCATCTACATATAGTATCAAGAATGCTACAGAGCTCCCACTCACTTTCTTGTAAATACAAGCTTCTCCATAAGTTTGTATAAAACCAAAACTTTTGATCACCTTATCAAAACGTTGATTCCAACTTCGGGATGCTTGCTTCAATCCATAGATGGACCGTTGAAGTTTACATACCTTGTTAGCATCTTTAGGATCGACAAAACCTTTGGGTTGCATCATATACAACTCTTCATCAATGTCTCCATTGAGGAATGCTGTTTTGACATCCATCTACTATATCTCATAATCATAATATGCAGCGATTGCTAACATAATCCTCATAGACTTTAGCTTCGCTACTGGTGAGAAAGTCTCATTCTAGTCAACTCCTTGAATTTTTCGAAACCCTTTTGCGACAAGTCGAGCTTTATAGACAGTAACATTACCATCAGCATTTGTTTTCTTCTTGAAAATCCATTTGTTCTCGACAGCCTTCCAGCCATCCGGTAAGTCCACCAAAGTCCATACTTGGTTTTCGTACATGGATCCAATCTCGGATTTCATGGCTTCTTGCCTTTATTGGAATCTGGGCTCATCATTGCTTCCTCATATGTCTCAGGGTCATCGGTGTTGTCCACCAACATGACACTCATAACGGGATCATACCAATCTGGAGTGGTACGAGTTCTCGTTGACCTGCGAGGCTCTGTAGCAACTTCAACCGAAGTTTCATGATCATCATCATTAGCTTCCTCTCTTATTTGTGCAGGCACCACAGGAACTTCTTCCGGTGCTGCGCTACTCGTAATTTCGAGAGAAGGTTCGACAACCTCGTCGAGTTCTACTTTCCTTCCAGTCACTTCTTTCGAGAGAAATTCCTTCTCTAGAAAGGATCCATTCTTGGCAACGAAGATTTTGCCTTCGGATCTATGATAGAAGGTATACCCAATAGTTTCCTTCAGGTATCCTATGAAGACGCATTTTTCCGCTTTGGGTTCAAGCTTGTCCGGCTGTAACTTCTTTACATAGGCTTCGCATCCCCAAACTTTAAGGAACGACAATTTAGGTTTCTTCCCAAACCATAATTCATACGGTGTCGTTTCAACGGATTTAGATGGTGCCCTATTTAAAGTGAATGCGGCTGCTTCTAATGCATAACCCCAAAATGATAGCGGTAAATCTGTAAGTGACATCATAGAACGAACCATATCTAAGAGAGTTCGATTACGACGTTCGGACACACCATTACACTGTGGTGTTCCCGGCGGTGTCAATTGTGAAAGTATTCCGCATTTCTTCAAATTCTCGCCAAACTCGTAACTTAGATATTCACCTCCACGATCAGAACGTAGAAATTTAATCTTCTTGTTACGTTGATTCTCTACCTCACTTTGAAACTCCTTAAACTAGTTTCGGACTTATGTTTCATGAAATAGATATAACCATATCTACTCAAGTCATCCGTGAAGGTAAGAACATAACGATAACCACCGCGCGATGCTACACTCATTGGACCACACACATCGGTATGTATGATTTCCAATAAGTCTGTAGCTCACTCCATCATACCAGAAAATGGAGTCTTAGTCATTTTACCCATCAGACATGCTTCGCATCTTTCAAGTGATTCAAAATCAAGTGATTCAAGAAGTCCATCGGAATGGAGTTTCTTCATACGTTTCACTCCAATGTGACCAAGACGACAGTGCCACATATAGGTCGAATTATCGCTTGATTTCAAACGTTTAGTCTCAATGTTGTTGATATGTGTATTTCCACTATCGAGATTCAATAAGAATAGACCATCTATCAAAGGTGCATGTGCATAAAACATATTACTCATATAAATCGAACAACCATTATTCTCGGACTTAAACAAGTAACCGTCTCACAATAAACAAGATCCCGATATAATGTTCATGCTCAACGCAGGCACCAAATAACAATTATTTAAGTATAAAACTAATCCCGATGGTAGATGAAGGGGTAGCGTGCCGACCGCGATCACATCAACCTTTGATCCGTTTCCCACGCGCATCGTCACCTCGTTCTTCGCTAGCTTCCGTTTATTCTGCAACACCTGTTTCGAGTTACAAATATGAGGAACCGAACCAGTATCAAATACCCAGGCACTACTACGAGTACTAGTGAGATACACATCAATAACATGTATATCAGATATACCTTTCTTCTTGATGTTGTCGTTCTTCAAATCCGCCAAGTACTTTGGGCAATTCCGCTTCCAGTGACCTTCTCCCTTGCAGTAAAAGCACTCAGTATCAGGCTTAGGTCCAGCCTTGGTCTTCTTCGTCGGCGCGGTAACTTTCTTACCACCCTTCTTGAAGTGTCCCTTCTTCTTAGACTTGCCTTTCTTGAATTTGGTGGTCTTATTGACCAACAACACTTGGTGCTCTTTCTTGATCTCCACTTCTGCAGACTTTAACATAGCAAACAGTTCTGGCAACTGCTTGTTCATGTTCTGCATGTTGTAGTTCATCACAAAGTTCTTGTAACTTGGTGGTAGTGATTGGAGGGCACGGTAAATCCCCAAAGCATTAGGAATCACTATACCCAAGCTTTGAAGTTTGTTTGCGTGCCCAGACATCTTAAGCACATGCTCACTGACGGAGCTGCCCTCTTCCATCTTGTAGTTAAAGAACTTTTCAGAAGCCTCATAACTTTCAATTGCCGCGTGAGTCTCAAAAATCAATTTGAGATCTTCGACAATATCATATGGGTCTGAATTCTCAAACCTTTTCTGAAGCTCCGATTCTAAACCATACAAGATAGCACACTGAACTATGGAGTACTGATTCTTCCGAGCGAGGTAAACATTCTTTACTTCATCGGCAGCATCAGCTGCAGGTGGGTCACCCAGCGGTGCATCCAGCACATAGGTCAAATTACCAGCTGTGAGGACAATCCTCAAATTGCGGAACCAATCCGCGAAGTTGCTTCCATTGTTTTTCAACTTTTCTTTCTCTAGGAACGCATTAAAATTGATGGTAGGGGCTGCCATTGATCTACAACATATTTGCAATAGTTTAGACTAAGTTTATGACAAATTGAGTTCAAATTAATAATAAAATTAATCTAGGTGAACTCCCACTCAAAACAATATCCCTCACATTGTTTTAGTGATCAGACGAACCAAATCCACCACATCAACACCGATCATCACGAGAGTTGATATAGTTTCAATGGCGAACAATCGACATGTTCATCATATCTACTATATGATTCATGCTTTACCTTTCGGTGATCCGTGTTCCAAGACCATGTATGTACATGCTAGGCTCGTCAAGATCAAACCTTAGTTTCCGCATGAGCAAATCTGGCTTGCTCATGTTGTATACATTTGTGGAATCTAACACACCCGATCATCACGTGGTGCTTCGAAACAACAAGCTTTAGCAACGGTGCTAACTGAGGGTGAACACTTTATGACTTGAAATTCATGTGCATGAGGGATCATCTTATAATGCTACCATCGTCTACAAAGCAATAAAAGATTCATAAAGGATTATCATCACATGCAATTCATAATATGTGATATGATATAGCCTTTCTTCATTGTGCTTCCGATCTCCATCTTCTAGCACGAACATGATCTCCATCATCACCGGCATTGCATCAAGGTCAATGACGCTTCTCCATGGTTGTCGTCCACCGGCTTCAACTATTACAACTACTTTGAATAGTCACGCGGGTCTTAACATAAATTAAAGACAACCATATGGATCCTGCCGGTTGCCAACTTACAATAAGGAACATTGCATACATCAAATATAATCACAATCATGGACATATCACATCACTGCACACCCCTGCAAAACAAAGTTAGACGCCTCTACTTTCTTTGCATATTTTACGTGGTTTGGGGCTTTCAATAAGTGTCGTTCTAACTTACGAACAAGAACCACAACATTGATACTAGTATTGTTAATCACCCGTTGTAAATTGGATCTTAACTACGCTAGGAGAAACAGGCACCCGCAAAGCCACTTATGCAATACAAGTTGCATGTCAAGCGTGGAGCAACTCTCATGAACGATGTCATGTATGGTTAGCTCGGGCCGCTTCATCCCAACATACCGCAATATGCAAAGTACACAAGAAGCAATTGACAATAAAAGCATCAACGCCCACAATGACCATTGTGTTCTACTCGTGCAACAGATCTACATATAGACACGGCTCTGATACCACTGTAGGGTTTTGTAGCATGGAAAACCAAATTTTTCTACCGCATACAAAAAAACAAGCCAAGATCTATCTACTAGATTATAGAAACGATTCGATGGAATAACTCACCCTCGAAGATTCCAAAGTGTTTAACGAGAGCGGATTCTCGTGGGTGATGTAGTCGTACTCTTCCCGATCTCAAGATCGCGTAGACGATCCTTCCGGCGCTGCGTTCCGGCAGCGCTCCCGCAGTCGGTCACACGTTCGGTACTCGACGAAGACCTTCCTCTCCCTTGTTCCAGCAGGCAGCGGAGGTTGTAGCACTCTCCTCGCAATTCCGGCAGCACAACGGCGTGGTACCGGAAGTAGAGGGGAGATCTCGCAGGGCTTCGCCTTAAGCCGGAGCGAGTATGGTGGATTATGAGAGAGCTCCTCGGCGATCTAGGGTTTAGACACACCAAGGAGGAGGTGCTAGAGCCGGCGGCTAGGGCTTGGGGCAGCCCAAGTCGGCGGCTAGGGCAACCCTAGGAGGCGGCGGCAGCTGCAGGAGGTGGTGGCGCCAAGCTAGGGTTTGGGGCAGGGAACTTGTGTGCTACCCCTCCCTTTATAGGTGGGAGGTGCGGCCAAGGGGAGGGGAGTCCCTCCCCAACTCGGCTTGGAGGTGGGCCGCCGGTTGGAGGAGGGAACTCCTCCCCAACTCGGTTTCCACCTCTCCTCCTCTTTCCAAAAACTGCCGTTTGACTTTTCAAACTAGCCGTTTGACTTTTCAAACTAGGATTTGAATAAACCCTTTATTTTGGACAGCGATGACACCTAGTACATGATGCAATCATTCCAACTTGTAATGACACATTCATGTACCCCTTCCCCTCCGGAGTGCCGGACATTCCGGAACCTTCTAGAACATTCCCGATGAAAACACCGGAATCATTCCCCAACTCCGAAACGAGACTTTCCTTATATGAATCTTATTCTCCGGACCATTCCGGATCTCCTCGTGATATCCCGGATCCCATCCAATACTCCGAACAACATTCGGTCTCTTTCTCATCATACCATAACTACTCAAACAACGTCGAATCCTTAAGTGTGTCTCCCTACGGTTCGTGAATTATGCGGACATGATCGAGACACTTCTCCGAACAATAACCAATAGAGGAATCTAGAAATTCATATGGCTCCCACATATTTCTATGATTACTTTGCGATCGAATGAACCACTTACATACGATACCAATTTCCCTTTGTCTCACGATAGTTTACTTATCCGAGGTTATGATCGTCGGTATCTCTGCATACCTAGTTCAACCTCGTTACCGATAAGTACTCTTTTCTCGTTCCCGTGATATGTGATCCCTTGTGAGCCAGTCACATGCTTGCAAGCTAATTGGATGACATTCCACCGAGAGGGCCCAGAGTATATCTATCCGTCATATGGATGGACAAATCCCACTCTTGATCCATGTGTCTCAACCAATACTTTCCGAACACTCAATGCCACCTTTATAGCCACCCAGTTACGGTGTGGTGTTTGATTTCATCAAAGCATCCATCCGGTAAAGGTGATATGCATGATCTCATGGTCGAAGGAATTAGGTTACTATGTATCAGAAAGCATATAGCAATTGAACTATTGAAATGACATGATCTTTATGCTACGCTTATCTATAGGAGTATGTCCACCATATCATTCTCCTAATGATATGATCTTGTTGTTGATAACATCTCAATGTTCATGATAGGGAAACCACAATCATTTATCAACCAACAAGCTAGTGATGTATAGAGGCTTTACTAGGGACTTCATTTTAAGTTTACAAATCACACAAGTATTAATGTTTCCTTGTTAATACTATTATAGCATGAATGTAAACATTTATCATAAACACAAAGATATAATACTAACTACATTTATTATTGCCTCTAGGGCATATCTCCAACACAATGTTGCAGGAGGAAGTTTTCCTTTTTGTCGCACGGAAAAGCCCTTTTCTATTTTTCGAGTGTAAAAAACGGGTCGTTTTGTGAAGTAACCACCAAAATGCCGTTTCGGAATGCTACCGTCCCATTTTCCTAAAATACTATACCACCTTACATGGACTATCTACCAACCGGGACATCTCAAACCTTTTCGTCTATCCCGGGTAAAAAGGACAAATGTCTGCCGAATCGTAGGAAGTGGGTCCAGTTTGTACTACAGGTACATGATCTATCGCCCGTAATTTTTTGAAAAAATCATTTTTAGACTCGCAATATGTGGTTTCTTCAGAGATCCAATGCAAGTTCTAAATGAGCCATTTTTCTTCCCGCCATTTCTTCCCGCCATTTTTCTTCCCGGCATTTCTCCCGCTAGTTTTTCCCGCCAGTTCTTCCCTCCAGTTATCTTCTTGCCATTTCTCACTATATATATGTAGGGTTGGCCTCCATTGTCATTGCACATCTCTAGACTCATATCTGCAACCTCATCACTCTTTCTCATGACTTCCACCGTAGCACTAACTCCCAAGGAGGCGGAGGCGCTTTGCACCTCGAACTACCCCTGCCCGCCAGGCTACTATGTCCCTGTCGGCTGGATGCTGAGCGCCGTAGCCGTGCCGGTTCCTCTTGTCCCTCTAGGTGTGGCGCGTCGGATGGCCATCACGAACCACTACTACTTCGAGCTCAAGCCGGAGCAGCGGAGGAATCCCAGATGGCATCCCGACTATTTCCCGACTTGGGAAGCCTTCTTCATGGATCGGCGTGAGAGGGCGCTCGCCAGGCACGAGGAGGATGTCCCACATCCTCCGAACTTCAACGAGGCCGGCCGTCGGTTGTGGTGGTGCGGTCGGACTCTCCAGAGTGTCATGGCCTACAACACGTCCGCCGACTCTAGCCCCCGCCTGCGCTACCCTCAAGTCCAGCCCACTCGTACTCAGCCTTCAAGGTTCAACTACGGCGACCCCGACGATGACAGCGACGACGGCCACGGCGAGTACGACGACTACAGTGGCGAGTATTACAGGTGTAGGCAGGAGCATGACTGAATCACTCCATCATTGCAAAACAAGTTCGGCCGATTGTGGCTTAATCTGGCCATGTATCTTAATTTTCACTTCTTCTATGTAACTTTGTGTTAGTTGCGTTATGTACTTTAATTCCAGTTCTATCCTAATAAAATTTTCTTTCCGCCCATTATTTCCAGTCCTTTTTTCCCGCCCATTAATATATAAAAAATATAAGTTAATTCAAATCCAAATTAAAACACAGAAAATGGTTTTGAATTATTTAAAAATAGAAAATGGTTTTGAATTATTTATTCAAATCGAAACACTTTTTATGTTTAATGTTTTTCTAAATTCCAAATTAATATTCAAAAAATACAAGTTAATTCATTTTTAAGTTTAAATGGTTCATAGTTTAAATGGTTACATTAATTACTTTTTAAAAATAGAAAATCGTTTTGAATTATTTATTCAAATCCAGACACTTTTTATGTTTAAAGTTTTTCTAAATTCCAAATTAATATTCAAAAAATATAAGTTAATTCATTATTAATTTTAAATGGTTCATAGTTTAAATGGTTACATTAATTATTTTTAAAAACAGAAAATGGTTTGAATTAGTTATTCAAATTCAAACACTTTTTTATGTTTAAAGTTTTTCTAAGTTCCAAATTAATATTCAAAAAATATAAGTTAATTCATTTTTAATTTTAAATGGTTCATATTTTAAATGGTTACATTAATTATTTTCTAAAAATAGAAAATGGTTTTGAATTACTTATTCAAATTCAAACACTTTTTATGTTTAAAGTTGTTCTAAATTCCAAATTAATATTCAAAAAATATAAGTAAATTCATTTTTAATTTTAAATGATTCATATTTAAATGGTTCATAGTTTAAATGGTTACATTAATAATTTTTAAAAACAGAAAATGGTTTCGAATTAGTTATTCAAATTCAAACACTTTTTATGTTTAAAGTTTTTCTAAATTCCAAAGTAATATTAAAAAAATATAAGTTAATTCATTTTTAATTTTAAATGGTTCATATTTTAAATGGTTACATTAATTATTTTTTAAAAATAGAAAATGGTTTTGAATTAGTTAATCAAATTCAAACACTTTTTATGTTTAAAGTTTTTTTCTAAATTCCAAATTAATATTAAAAAATATAAGTTAATTCATTTTAATTTTAAATGGTTCATAGTTTAAATAGTTACATTAATTATTTTTAAAAACAGAAAATGGTTTCGAATTAGTTATTCAAATTCAAACACTTTTTATGTTTAAAGTTTTTCTAAATCCAAAGTAATTATCATTTAATAAACATTACAAATTTAAACCCCAAAATAAAAAATAAGGCGGGAAGAGAGAGAAAATTTCTGAAAAAATTTGAAAACAGGGTCATATGTCCCGGTTGGAGCCACCAACCGGGACTAAAGACCCCTGCGGCGCGCCAACCCTTGGTCTGCTGAAAAAATTGGAGTATACGTCCCGGTTGGTGGCTCCAACCGTGACGTATGACCCTTTAGTCCCGGTTGGAGCCACCAACCGGGACAAAAGGTCCTTTGGTTATAACTGACGCGCCTCCTCTTCTTCTTTCCCATCTCACTTCTCTGCTTCTCACCGACGCGCGCACAGGAACCGCCCCCGACGTCGGCAGGCTGCCCGAGCTCGCCGCCCCCGACGCCGGCAGGCTTCCCGAGCCCGCGTGTTCCGTCCGCCACCACCGCCGCCTCCGTCCGTGCGCGCCCCAGCTACTTCCCCCAGCCCCCCTCCCCGCCCGACGCCGCCTCTCTCTAACGCGCGGTGAGCCTCTGCACCTCCCAGTGCCCTCCGTTTGCCTGCTTGCTTGTTGTAGCCGCCACGCGTCGTGTCCCTACAAGCACCGCCGCCGCTGCCCGCCGTGCGCCCAGCTCCGGTGACCTTCTTCGAGCGGCGCCGCCACTTTATTGCTTACCTCGACGCGCTGCTTCGATCAAGCCTAGCCCCGTCGCCCCGCACGCCTCACAGCGCCGTCCCCGGTGACCACCCGACGGTGGCCGCCGAGATGATGTCACCCCGGCGTCACGCTGACGTGGCCCACGGGCCTGCTGACCTTTAACCACCATGGTGGCTTGCTGATGTGGCCTAGGGCTCAGTAGTCAGTTACAGTGGCTAGGTTCTGTCTAGGTAAAAAAAACCTATAAATGATTTAATAATTCTAGAAATTTTAAATGATTTAATAATTCTAGAAATGATTTTAAATTATTTAATAATTCCAGAAATTGATATAAACTTGTAAATTCAATATCTTTTTATTTATAAGTCAGAAAAATACAAATAACATATCAAATTGTTCAGAAAAATGAAACATATCTATTTAACCTATAGTCATGCATTGTTCAACAACTTAAATGACAAGTATAATTAGAAGAACAAATGCACCCCTCTCATATGTTTCGGAGTTTCCCCGAGTTAGGGTTTTCACCCCTCGGAACCCCGATTAAATCGTCGAGCATGTCTTAGGGTTACATTCCAATGCAATTTAACTTGTCATATCATCATAATTTCTTGAGCATTGCATCGATGCCATGTGTTGATTGTTTCCCTTTCTTTTCGGTGTTTGGATTATTAGGTTTATTATTAGTTAGGTATTATTAGGTTTATTAATTAGTTTGGTATTATTGGTCTTCGGCCCCACTGGTCAGTCACTGTGGGTAGCCCCAGACCCGATTCACATTGTCAAGCAACTTAAAAGCCCTATCTTAGATAATGAATCATTAATACCCCTTAGGTGCATGTGGGTTCGACGATGTGCCTTCGCCAGCGCATTCCGAACCCTCTTAAATCGATTCCAATATGGTATTTTGTTAGTATCTAGTGTTACCTATCTGTTGGATAGTTTCCCTTTTGTATCCTTATACTCATGTTCCCCTCTCATATGCATCCAAGGTTTCTCCGAACTAGGTTTTACACCCCTCGGAACTCCGGAATATTGATTTTAGTTGATTTTAGCTAGAGTTACCTATCAACTACACAGTTTCCTTTTTGTAGCTAGGTTTAGGGTTTAAGGTTTCTCTTCATTTTTATTATTGTGTATGTATATATTAGGGTTTCTCTTAATTAGGGTTTATATCTCTCAACACCATACCTAAATTTCTCCCTTAGCCGCTTTGACTTATTCGTTTTTCCACATATGCAGAAAATATGGACCCACACGTCAGAGACGAAGAAAAGGAAGAGTTGATCCAAGGTGTGATCCGCGGGGAAGAAAATTTAGATGTATAAACGTTTCTGAACAACTCCGGTGAGGGTGATCCTCTTTTTACCGGAATAGACGACTTGTTTGAGGTTGAAGTTGTTGCCTTCCGCGAGGGAGAAGGCGATGCTTGTGTAATCGAGAAGACGACCGCTCCGGTGAGGTGCATGTAATATAATTAATTCATTAATTAATCATCTGCTATCTATATAGAAATAGTAACGATGATCTTTCTTCTTTTAGCCCTCCGGATCGAACAAATCTACTGAAAAGAGCAGACGAGGCCCAACCAAAAAGTTGCAAGACCATGAGAGGTTCAGGATCGAAGATGTCGCTGAAGACGGCAAACCGACGGCTCCCAAAGTTGTCGCAAAAAAATTTGTGGCACAATGCGGAGTAATCGTTAGGGACTTAATCCCGATCACCATTAGAAATTGGAATAGGCCTGCTAATGCGGATGAAGAGGGAACATGTTTATTTGTCCCTAACCACGCCAAAGATTTACTGTGGAAGAGGCTCATGGTTAATTTCAAACTACCGAAGATAGAGCTGGATCCAAATGCGGAGGATCAAGTTGAGGACGCCTTAGAAAACGAAAAAATAAGAAAAAGAATACATCAGACGATGAGCCAAAGCGCCACATAGTTCTTTCAGGAAAAAGAAACATCGTGGGAGTGGAGGACAAGACAGACATGTCAGAAGATTGTGATAAGTTTCATGAAATTCCGCCCTTCGCGGTGAAGGATGACCCAAGCATCATGTTAATGAATTAAGATGCTCCATGGATACGACGGGATCATAAAGGAACACACGCGAAGAAATGATATATAATAATTGTAACATTTTATGAGTGAAGATGTTCCATGCATGTGTCCATTTTATAGTGTTGTCTGCAAACAGATAAATGGATATTATATTAAGATTCTTTATATTTTCTGATAATAATAGACATATTATTTGTTTTATTTGGAGTATTACAATAAAAGATATGATTTTCCAAAGTTTTATATTTGATTTGAATTAAAAAAGAAAATTTACAATAAATAATTTATAAATGATGCAAACATATAAATGGATTTATATTAAGATTCTTTATATTTTTCTGATAATAATAGACATATTATTTGTGTTATTTGGATTATTACAATAAAAGATATGATTTTCCAAAGTTTTATATTTGATTTGAATTACAAAAAGAAAATTTACAAATGAAATAATTTATAAATGATGCAAACAGATAAATGGATATTATATTAAGATTCTTTATATTTTTCTGATAATAATAGACATAGTATTTGTGTTATTTGGATTATTACAATAAAAGATATGATTTTCCAAAGTTTTTGAATTAAAAAAAGAAAATTTATAAAAAAACAATTAGTCGCGGGTCGTGGCTGGACCCGGGACTGAAGGGTGCCTGCGCGCGCGAAAACGAAGCGGCAGAAAAAAACCCTTTAGTCCCGGGTCGTGGCTTAACCGCGACTAGAGGGGGGGGTCTTTAGTCGCGGGTTAAGCCACGACCCGGGACTAAAGACCCTTTAGTCGCGGGCGGTGGCTTAGCCCGGGACTAAAGTTCGTCTGTATATATTCCGCGCACCAGGGGGCTGCCCAACACTTAGCATTTCTCGACGAATGAAGCAGACGAAGACGAAGCATCAAAGACGCAGGGGAGGTGCTGCCCAGACGCCGATTCCACCGCGCCGCCGCCCTCGTCTCCGGCCGTGCGTGCTCCGCCGCTCCGCCGTGCCGTGCTCCGCCGTGTCGCCACGCCGCCTCGCGCTGTCCCGCCGCCCCGCAATGCGCGCCGCCGCGCGCCGTGCCGCCACGCATCGTCCCGCCGCGCAACGCGCCGCCTCGACGTGCGTTTTTTAGCTAGGAATTTTTAGTTTCTTTTTTTATATCTTAGTAGCATTTTTAGTATCTTAGCATTTAGTTTCTTTTTTAGGAATATATAATTGCTTTTAGTTTCTTTTTTTAGAATATATATTTGTTTATATAATTGTTTTTAGTTGTTTTTAGGAATAATAATTATTTTAGTTTCTTTTTTAGGAATATATAATTGTTTTTAGTTGTTTTTAGGAATATATAATTGTTTTTAGTTTCTTTTTTAGGAATATATAATTGTTTATATAATTGTTTTTAGTTCTTTTTAGGAATATATAATTGTTATATAATTGTTTTTATTTGTTTTTAGGAATATATAATTGTTTATATAATTTTTAGGATTAGGATTATTGTTTTAGTGATTTTTTTTGTTTTATTAAGATTATAATTAGGATTAGGATTAGGGTTATTTTTTTGTTTAAGTTATTATAACAAGATTATATTGTTTTAGTTATTAGGATTATTGTTTTTTTTCTAACCTGTTTAACTCTCTTTTTGTTAAAGATAATTAAGTCATGGATCCATCCGAAGATCCTGGTCGCATCGGTGAAGTTTTCTTCAGGGCATGATAAGAGGTGAAATTCCTCTTATTACTACCGGCGCCGAAGATATTTTGCTCGAGGAAGAGATATCCTCACATCTGAATCCATCCGGTGATGGACTAGAGGAAAACATAATGTACCAAGGGGAACACCAGATGGATATGTTCTCGAATAGCGTGAAAACGTATCTTGATGTGCTTCAGCTTCTTGTGTGACCTTGGTTCTTGCGCATTGGCTATGGCGCCCATGTTATCACAATAGATAGACATTGGGTCCAGCGCACTTGGAACACACCCAGCTCTGTAATGAACTCTTTCATCCATATCGCTTCTTGTGAAGCCTACGAAGCAGCCATGTATTCCGATTCAGTTGAAGATCTCGCCACAACGCTTTGCTTTGCACTCCTCCAGCTAACTGCTGCACCATTCAAAATAAATACGTATCTAGATTGTGATTTAGAATCATCCGGATCGGTGTTCCAACTAGCATCAGTGTAACCATTAACAACGAGCTGTTCATCACCTCCATAAGAAAGAACCATATCCTTAGTTCTTGTCAAGTACTTAAGGATGTTTTTGACTGCTGTCCAATGATCCACTCCTGGATCACTTTGATATCTGCTAATTAGACTAACAGCATATGCAATGTCGGGTCTAGTACATAGCATGTCATACATTAGAGATCCTATGGCTGAGGCATAGGGAGTCTTACTCATCCTTTCTCTATCTTCTGCCGATGTCGGACTTTGAGTTTTACTCAAGGTCGTATTGGGCAACATGGGCAAGAACCCTTTCTTGCTTTCTTCCATTCCAAACCTCTTTAGAACTTTGTCCAAATATGTACTTTGTGACAATGATATTTGGCGTTTCGATCTATCTCTATAAATCTTTATGCCTAATATATAAGCTGCTTCGTCAAGATCCTTCATTGAAAAAAACTATTATTCAAATATTCCTTGACACTATTAAGAAGGTCTACATCATTCCCAATCAACAATATGTCATCTACATATAGTATCAAGAATGCTACAGAGCTCCCACTCACTTTCTTGTAAATACAAGCTTCTCCATAAGTTTGTATAAAACCAAAACTTTTGATCACCTTATCAAAACGTTGATTCCAACTTCGGGATGCTTGCTTCAATCCATAGATGGACCGTTGAAGTTTACATACCTTGTTAGCATCTTTAGGATCGACAAAACCTTTGGGTTGCATCATATACAACTCTTCATCAATGTCTCCATTGAGGAATGCTGTTTTGACATCCATCTACTATATCTCATAATCATAATATGCAGCGATTGCTAACATAATCCTCATAGACTTTAGCTTCGCTACTGGTGAGAAAGTCTCATTCTAGTCACTCCTTGAATTTTTCGAAACCCTTTTGCGACAAGTCGAGCTTTATAGACAGTAACATTACCATCAGCATTTGTTTTCTTCTTGAAAATCCATTTGTTCTCGACAGCCTTCCAGCCATCCGGTAAGTCCACCAAAGTCCATACTTGGTTTTCGTACATGGATCCAATCTCGGATTTCATGGCTTCTTGCCTTTATTGGAATCTGGGCTCATCATTGCTTCCTCATATGTCTCAGGGTCATCGGTGTTGTCCACCAACATGACACTCATAACGGGATCATACCAATCTGGAGTGGTACGAGTTCTCGTTGACCTGCGAGGCTCTGTAGCAACTTCAACCGAAGTTTCATGATCATCATCATTAGCTTCCTCTCTTATTTGTGCAGGCACCACAGGAACTTCTTCCGGTGCTGCGCTACTCGTAATTTCGAGAGAAGGTTCGACAACCTCGTCGAGTTCTACTTTCCTTCCAGTCACTTCTTTCGAGAGAAATTCCTTCTCTAGAAAGGATCCATTCTTGGCAACGAAGATTTTGCCTTCGGATCTATGATAGAAGGTATACCCAATAGTTTCCTTCAGGTATCCTATGAAGACGCATTTTTCCGCTTTGGGTTCAAGCTTGTCCGGCTGTAACTTCTTTACATAGGCTTCGCATCCCCAAACTTTAAGGAACGACAATTTAGGTTTCTTCCCAAACCATAATTCATACGGTGTCGTTTCAACGGATTTAGATGGTGCCCTATTTAAAGTGAATGCGGCTGCTTCTAATGCATAACCCCAAAATGATAGCGGTAAATCTGTAAGTGACATCATAGAACGAACCATATCTAAGAGAGTTCGATTACGACGTTCGGACACACCATTACACTGTGGTGTTCCCGGCGGTGTCAATTGTGAAAGTATTCCGCATTTCTTCAAATTCTCGCCAAACTCGTAACTTAGATATTCACCTCCACGATCAGAACGTAGAAATTTAATCTTCTTGTTACGTTGATTCTCTACCTCACTTTGAAACTCCTTAAACTAGTTTCGGACTTATGTTTCATGAAATAGATATAACCATATCTACTCAAGTCATCCGTGAAGGTAAGAACATAACGATAACCACCGCGCGATGCTACACTCATTGGACCACACACATCGGTATGTATGATTTCCAATAAGTCTGTAGCTCACTCCATCATACCAGAAAATGGAGTCTTAGTCATTTTACCCATCAGACATGCTTCGCATCTTTCAAGTGATTCAAAATCAAGTGATTCAAGAAGTCCATCGGAATGGAGTTTCTTCATACGTTTCACTCCAATGTGACCAAGACGACAGTGCCACATATAGGTCGAATTATCGCTTGATTTCAAACGTTTAGTCTCAATGTTGTTGATATGTGTATTTCCACTATCGAGATTCAATAAGAATAGACCATCTATCAAAGGTGCATGTGCATAAAACATATTACTCATATAAATCGAACAACCATTATTCTCGGACTTAAACAAGTAACCGTCTCACAATAAACAAGATCCCGATATAATGTTCATGCTCAACGCAGGCACCAAATAACAATTATTTAAGTATAAACTAATCCCGATGGTAGATGAAGGGGTAGCGTGCCGACCGCGATCACATCAACCTTTGATCCGTTTCCCACGCGCATCGTCACCTCGTTCTTCGCTAGCTTCCGTTTATTCTGCAACACCTGTTTCGAGTTACAAATATGAGGAACCGAACCAGTATCAAATACCCAGGCACTACTACGAGTACTAGTGAGATACACATCAATAACATGTATATCAGATATACCTTTCTTCTTGATGTTGCCGTTCTTCAAATCCGCCAAGTACTTTGGGCAATTCCGCTTCCAGTGACCTTCTCCCTTGCAGTAAAAGCACTCAGTATCAGGCTTAGGTCCAGCCTTGGTCTTCTTCGTCGGCGCGGTAACTTTCTTACCACCCTTCTTGAAGTGTCCCTTCTTCTTAGACTTGCCTTTCTTGAATTTGGTGGTCTTATTGACCAACAACACTTGGTGCTCTTTCTTGATCTCCACTTCTGCAGACTTTAACATAGCAAACAGTTCTGGCAACTGCTTGTTCATGTTCTGCATGTTGTAGTTCATCACAAAGTTCTTGTAACTTGGTGGTAGTGATTGGAGGGCACGGTAAATCCCCAAAGCATTAGGAATCACTATACCCAAGCTTTGAAGTTTGTTTGCGTGCCCAGACATCTTAAGCACATGCTCACTGACGGAGCTGCCCTCTTCCATCTTGTAGTTAAAGAACTTTTCAGAAGCCTCATAACTTTCAATTGCCGCGTGAGTCTCAAAAATCAATTTGAGATCTTCGACAATATCATATGGGTCTGAATTCTCAAACCTTTTCTGAAGCTCCGATTCTAAACCATACAAGATAGCACACTGAACTATGGAGTACTGATTCTTCCGAGCGAGGTAAACATTCTTTACTTCATCGGCAGCATCAGCTGCAGGTGGGTCACCCAGCGGTGCATCCAGCACATAGGTCAAATTACCAGCTGTGAGGACAATCCTCAAATTGCGGAACCAATCCGCGAAGTTGCTTCCATTGTTTTTCAACTTTTCTTTCTCTAGGAACGCATTAAAATTGATGGTAGGGGCTGCCATTGATCTACAACATATTTGCAATAGTTTAGACTAAGTTTATGACAAATTGAGTTCAAATTAATAATAAAATTAATCTAGGTGAACTCCCACTCAAAACAATATCCCTCACATTGTTTTAGTGATCAGACGAACCAAATCCACCACATCAACACCGATCATCACGAGAGTTGATATAGTTTCAATGGCGAACAATCGACATGTTCATCATATCTACTATATGATTCATGCTTTACCTTTCGGTGATCCGTGTTCCAAGACCATGTATGTACATGCTAGGCTCGTCAAGATCAAACCTTAGTTTCCGCATGAGCAAATCTGGCTTGCTCACGTTGTATACATTTGTGGAATCTAACACACCCGATCATCACGTGGTGCTTCGAAACAACAAGCTTTAGCAACGGTGCTAACTGAGGGTGAACACTTTATGACTTGAAATTCATGTGCATGAGG
The DNA here is from genome assembly GCA_910589765.1 of Avena atlantica. NCBI lineage: Eukaryota > Viridiplantae > Streptophyta > Magnoliopsida > Poales > Poaceae > Avena > Avena atlantica. The sequence goes on from OU342739.1 coordinate 47,742,287, forward strand.
GATCATCTTATAATGCTACCATCGTCTACAAAGCAATAAAAGATTCATAAAGGATTATCATCACATGCAATTCATAATATGTGATATGATATAGCCTTTCTTCATTGTGCTTCCGATCTCCATCTTCTAGCACGAACATGATCTCCATCATCACCGGCATTGCATCAAGGTCAATGACGCTTCTCCATGGTTGTCGTCCACCGGCTTCAACTATTACAACTACTTTGAATAGTCACGCGGGTCTTAACATAAATTAAAGACAACCATATGGATCCTGCCGGTTGCCAACTTACAATAAGGAACATTGCATACATCAAATATAATCACAATCATGGACATATCACATCACTGCACACCCCTGCAAAACAAAGTTAGACGCCTCTACTTTCTTTGCATATTTTACGTGGTTTGGGGCTTTCAATAAGTGTCGTTCTAACTTACGAACAAGAACCACAACATTGATACTAGTATTGTTAATCACCCGTTGTAAATTGGATCTTAACTACGCTAGGAGAAACAGGCACCCGCAAAGCCACTTATGCAATACAAGTTGCATGTCAAGCGTGGAGCAACTCTCATGAACGATGTCATGTATGGTTAGCTCGGGCCGCTTCATCCCAACATACCGCAATATGCAAAGTACACAAGAAGCAATTGACAATAAAAGCATCAACGCCCACAATGACCATTGTGTTCTACTCGTGCAACAGATCTACATATAGACACGGCTCTGATACCACTGTAGGGTTTTGTAGCATGGAAAACCAAATTTTTCTACCGCATACAAAAAAACAAGCCAAGATCTATCTACTAGATTATAGAAACGATTCGATGGAATAACTCACCCTCGAAGATTCCAAAGTGTTTAACGAGAGCGGATTCTCGTGGGTGATGTAGTCGTACTCTTCCCGATCTCAAGATCGCGTAGACGATCCTTCCGGCGCTGCGTTCCGGCAGCGCTCCCGCAGTCGGTCACACGTTCGGTACTCGACGAAGACCTTCCTCTCCCTTGTTCCAGCAGGCAGCGGAGGTTGTAGCACTCTCCTCGCAATTCCGGCAGCACAACGGCGTGGTACCGGAAGTAGAGGGGAGATCTCGCAGGGCTTCGCCTTAAGCCGGAGCGAGTATGGTGGATTATGAGAGAGCTCCTCGGCGATCTAGGGTTTAGACACACCAAGGAGGAGGTGCTAGAGCCGGCGGCTAGGGCTTGGGGCAGCCCAAGTCGGCGGCTAGGGCAACCCTAGGAGGCGGCGGCAGCTGCAGGAGGTGGTGGCGCCAAGCTAGGGTTTGGGGCAGGGAACTTGTGTGCTACCCCTCCCTTTATAGGTGGGAGGTGCGGCCAAGGGGAGGGGAGTCCCTCCCCAACTCGGCTTGGAGGTGGGCCGCCGGTTGGAGGAGGGAACTCCTCCCCAACTCGGTTTCCACCTCTCCTCCTCTTTCCAAAAACTGCCGTTTGACTTTTCAAACTAGCCGTTTGACTTTTCAAACTAGGATTTGAATAAACCCTTTATTTTGGACAGCGATGACACCTAGTACATGATGCAATCATTCCAACTTGTAATGACACATTCATGTACCCCTTCCCCTCCGGAGTGCCGGACATTCCGGAACCTTCTAGAACATTCCCGATGAAAACACCGGAATCATTCCCCAACTCCGAAACGAGACTTTCCTTATATGAATCTTATTCTCCGGACCATTCCGGATCTCCTCGTGATATCCCGGATCCCATCCAATACTCCGAACAACATTCGGTCTCTTTCTCATCATACCATAACTACTCAAACAACGTCGAATCCTTAAGTGTGTCTCCCTACGGTTCGTGAATTATGCGGACATGATCGAGACACTTCTCCGAACAATAACCAATAGAGGAATCTAGAAATTCATATGGCTCCCACATATTTCTATGATTACTTTGCGATCGAATGAACCACTTACATACGATACCAATTTCCCTTTGTCTCACGATAGTTTACTTATCCGAGGTTATGATCGTCGGTATCTCTGCATACCTAGTTCAACCTCGTTACCGATAAGTACTCTTTTCTCGTTCCCGTGATATGTGATCCCTTGTGAGCCAGTCACATGCTTGCAAGCTAATTGGATGACATTCCACCGAGAGGGCCCAGAGTATATCTATCCGTCATATGGATGGACAAATCCCACTCTTGATCCATGTGTCTCAACCAATACTTTCCGAACACTCAATGCCACCTTTATAGCCACCCAGTTACGGTGTGGTGTTTGATTTCATCAAAGCATCCATCCGGTAAAGGTGATATGCATGATCTCATGGTCGAAGGAATTAGGTTACTATGTATCAGAAAGCATATAGCAATTGAACTATTGAAATGACATGATCTTTATGCTACGCTTATCTATAGGAGTATGTCCACCATATCATTCTCCTAATGATATGATCTTGTTGTTGATAACATCTCAATGTTCATGATAGGGAAACCACAATCATTTATCAACCAACAAGCTAGTGATGTATAGAGGCTTTACTAGGGACTTCATTTTAAGTTTACAAATCACACAAGTATTAATGTTTCCTTGTTAATACTATTATAGCATGAATGTAAACATTTATCATAAACACAAAGATATAATACTAACTACATTTATTATTGCCTCTAGGGCATATCTCCAACACAATGTTGCAGGAGGAAGTTTTCCTTTTTGTCGCACGGAAAAGCCCTTTTCTATTTTTCGAGTGTAAAAAACGGGTCGTTTTGTGAAGTAACCACCAAAATGCCGTTTCGGAATGCTACCGTCCCATTTTCCTAAAATACTATACCACCTTACATGGACTATCTACCAACCGGGACATCTCAAACCTTTTCGTCTATCCCGGGTAAAAAGGACAAATGTCTGCCGAATCGTAGGAAGTGGGTCCAGTTTGTACTACAGGTACATGATCTATCGCCCGTAATTTTTTGAAAAAATCATTTTTAGACTCGCAATATGTGGTTTCTTCAGAGATCCAATGCAAGTTCTAAATGAGCCATTTTTCTTCCCGCCATTTCTTCCCGCCATTTTTCTTCCCGGCATTTCTCCCGCTAGTTTTTCCCGCCAGTTCTTCCCTCCAGTTATCTTCTTGCCATTTCTCACTATATATATGTAGGGTTGGCCTCCATTGTCATTGCACATCTCTAGACTCATATCTGCAACCTCATCACTCTTTCTCATGACTTCCACCGTAGCACTAACTCCCAAGGAGGCGGAGGCGCTTTGCACCTCGAACTACCCCTGCCCGCCAGGCTACTATGTCCCTGTCGGCTGGTTGCTGAGCGCCGTAGCCGTGCCGGTTCCTCTTGTCCCTCTAGGTGTGGCGCGTCGGATGGCCATCACGAACCACTACTACTTCGAGCTCAAGCCGGAGCAGCGGAGGAATCCCAGATGGCATCCCGACTATTTCCCGACTTGGGAAGCCTTCTTCATGGATCGGCGTGAGAGGGCGCTCGCCAGGCACGAGGAGGATGTCCCACATCCTCCGAACTTCAACGAGGCCGGCCGTCGGTTGTGGTGGTGCGGTCGGACTCTCCAGAGTGTCATGGCCTACAACACGTCCGCCGACTCTAGCCCCCGCCTGCGCTACCCTCAAGTCCAGCCCACTCGTACTCAGCCTTCAAGGTTCAACTACGGCGACCCCGACGATGACAGCGACGACGGCCACGGCGAGTACGACGACTACAGTGGCGAGTATTACAGGTGTAGGCAGGAGCATGACTGAATCACTCCATCATTGCAAAACAAGTTCGGCCGATTGTGGCTTAATCTGGCCATGTATCTTAATTTTCACTTCTTCTATGTAACTTTGTGTTAGTTGCGTTATGTACTTTAATTCCAGTTTTATCCTAATAAAATTTTCTTTCCGCCCATTATTTCCAGTCCTTTTTTCCCGCCCATTAATATATAAAAAATATAAGTTAATTCAAATCCAAATTAAAACACAGAAAATGGTTTTGAATTATTTAAAAATAGAAAATGGTTTTGAATTATTTATTCAAATCGAAACACTTTTTATGTTTAATGTTTTTCTAAATTCCAAATTAATATTCAAAAAATACAAGTTAATTCATTTTTAAGTTTAAATGGTTCATAGTTTAAATGGTTACATTAATTACTTTTTAAAAATAGAAAATCGTTTTGAATTATTTATTCAAATCCAGACACTTTTTATGTTTAAAGTTTTTCTAAATTCCAAATTAATATTCAAAAAATATAAGTTAATTCATTATTAATTTTAAATGGTTCATAGTTTAAATGGTTACATTAATTATTTTTAAAAACAGAAAATGGTTTTGAATTAGTTATTCAAATTCAAACACTTTTTTATGTTTAAAGTTTTTCTAAGTTCCAAATTAATATTCAAAAAATATAAGTTAATTCATTTTTAATTTTAAATGGTTCATATTTTAAATGGTTACATTAATTATTTTCTAAAAATAGAAAATGGTTTTGAATTACTTATTCAAATTCAAACACTTTTTATGTTTAAAGTTGTTCTAAATTCCAAATTAATATTCAAAAAATATAAGTAAATTCATTTTTAATTTTAAATGATTCATATTTAAATGGTTCATAGTTTAAATGGTTACATTAATAATTTTTAAAAACAGAAAATGGTTTCGAATTAGTTATTCAAATTCAAACACTTTTTATGTTTAAAGTTTTTCTAAATTCCAAAGTAATATTAAAAAAATATAAGTTAATTCATTTTTAATTTTAAATGGTTCATATTTTAAATGGTTACATTAATTATTTTTTAAAAATAGAAAATGGTTTTGAATTAGTTAATCAAATTCAAACACTTTTTATGTTTAAAGTTTTTTTCTAAATTCCAAATTAATATTAAAAAATATAAGTTAATTCATTTTTAATTTTAAATGGTTCATAGTTTAAATAGTTACATTAATTATTTTTAAAAACAGAAAATGGTTTCGAATTAGTTATTCAAATTCAAACACTTTTTATGTTTAAAGTTTTTCTAAATCCAAAGTAATTATCATTTAATAAACATTACAAATTTAAACCCCAAAATAAAAAATAAGGCGGGAAGAGAGAGAAAATTTCTGAAAAAATTTGAAAACAGGGTCATATGTCCCGGTTGGAGCCACCAACCGGGACTAAAGACCCCTGCGGCGCGCCAACCCTTGGTCTGCTGAAAAAATTGGAGTATACGTCCCGGTTGGTGGCTCCAACCGTGACGTATGACCCTTTAGTCCCGGCTGGAGCCACCAACCGGGACAAAAGGTCCTTTGGTTATAACTGACGCGCCTCCTCTTCTTCTTTCCCATCTCACTTCTCTGCTTCTCACCGACGCGCGCACAGGAACCGCCCCCGACGTCGGCAGGCTGCCCGAGCTCGCCGCCCCCGACGCCGGCAGGCTTCCCGAGCCCGCGTGTTCCGTCCGCCACCACCGCCGCCTCCGTCCGTGCGCGCCCCAGCTACTTCCCCCAGCCCCCCTCCCCGCCCGACGCCGCCTCTCTCTAACGCGCGGTGAGCCTCTGCACCTCCCAGTGCCCTCCGTTTGCCTGCTTGCTTGTTGTAGCCGCCACGCGTCGTGTCCCTACAAGCACCGCCGCCGCTGCCCGCCGTGCGCCCAGCTCCGGTGACCTTCTTCGAGCGGCGCCGCCACTTTATTGCTTACCTCGACGCGCTGCTTCGATCAAGCCTAGCCCCGTCGCCCCGCACGCCTCACAGCGCCGTCCCCGGTGACCACCCGACGGTGGCCGCCGAGATGATGTCACCCCGGCGTCACGCTGACGTGGCCCACGGGCCTGCTGACCTTTAACCACCATGGTGGCTTGCTGATGTGGCCTAGGGCTCAGTAGTCAGTTACAGTGGCTAGGTTCTGTCTGGGTAAAAAAACCTATAAATGATTTAATAATTCTAGAAATTTTAAATGATTTAATAATTCTAGAAATGATTTTAAATTATTTAATAATTCCAGAAATTGATATAAACTTGTAAATTCAATATCTTTTTATTTATAAGTCAGAAAAATACAAATAACATATCAAATTGTTCAGAAAAATGAAACATATCTATTTAACCTATAGTCATGCATTGTTCAACAACTTAAATGACAAGTATAATTAGAAGAACAAATGCACCCCTCTCATATGTTCCGGAGTTTCCCCGAGTTAGGGTTTTCACCCCTCGGAACCCCGATTAAATCGTCGAGCATGTCTTAGGGTTACATTCCAATGCAATTTAACTTGTCATATCATCATAATTTCTTGAGCATTGCATCGATGCCATGTGTTGATTGTTTCCCTTTCTTTTCGGTGTTTGGATTATTAGGTTTATTATTAGTTAGGTATTATTAGGTTTATTAATTAGTTTGGTATTATTGGTCTTCGGCCCCACTGGTCAGTCACTGTGGGTAGCCCCAGACCCGATTCACATTGTCAAGCAACTTAAAAGCCCTATCTTAGATAATGAATCATTAATACCCCTTAGGTGCATGTGGGTTCGACGATGTGCCTTCGCCAGGGCATTCCGAACCCTCTTAAATCGATTCCAATATGGTATTTTGTTAGTATCTAGTGTTACCTATCTGTTGGATAGTTTCCCTTTTGTATCCTTATACTCATGTTCCCCTCTCATATGCATCCAAGGTTTCTCCGAACTAGGTTTTACACCCCTCGGAACTCCGGAATATTGATTTTAGTTGATTTTAGCTAGAGTTACCTATCAACTACACAGTTTCCTTTTTGTAGCTAGGTTTAGGGTTTAAGGTTTCTCTTCATTTTTATTATTGTGTATGTATATATTAGGGTTTCTCTTAATTAGGGTTTATATCTCTCAACACCATACCTAAATTTCTCCCTTAGCCGCTTTGACTTATTCGTTTTTCCACATATGCAGAAAATATGGACCCACACGTCAGAGACGAAGAAAAGGAAGAGTTGATCCAAGGTGTGATCCGCGGGGAAGAAAATTTAGATGTATAAACGTTTCTGAACAACTCCGGTGAGGGTGATCCTCTTTTTACCGGAATAGACGACTTGTTTGAGGTTGAAGTTGTTGCCTTCCGCGAGGGAGAAGGCGATGCCTTGTGTAATCGAGAAGACGACCGCTCCGGTGAGGTGCATGTAATATAATTAATTCATTAATTAATCATCTGCTATCTATATAGAAATAGTAACGATGATCTTTCTTCTTTTAGCCCTCCGGATCGAACAAATCTACTGAAAAGAGCAGACGAGGCCCAACCAAAAAGTTGCAAGACCATGAGAGGTTCAGGATCGAAGATGTCGCTGAAGACGGCAAACCGACGGCTCCCAAAGTTGTCGCAAAAAAATTTGTGGCACAATGCGGAGTAATCGTTAGGGACTTAATCCCGATCACCATTAGAAATTGGAATAGGCCTGCTAATGCGGATGAAGAGGGAACATGTTTATTTGTCCCTAACCACGCCAAAGATTTACTGTGGAAGAGGCTCATGGTTAATTTCAAACTACCGAAGATAGAGCTGGATCCAAATGCGGAGGATCAAGTTGAGGACGCCTTAGAACATGAGAGAGCCATGGAGGCTAAGGTCAGGGAGTGGGCTTTGAAGAAGATGGCCCAGTGTTTCACCAACTAGAAGAAAAGATTGCACCTTGACTATGTCATGAAAGAGAAGACTCCCGATTTCAATAATATTCAGTTTGAGAAGATAAAACCATTCTGGGCTGAGTTTGTGGAATACAAGACATCAGAAAAAGCTAAGAAAATGTCTGCAACGAATAAGCTGAATGCTGCTAACAAGAAGTATCACCATACTATGGGGCAAGGTGGCTACAGGGCTGGCATTCCTAAGTGGGAGAAACTTGAGAATGAACTACGTGCTAAAATATCACCCCAGAGACAGACGATTGGGTAGAACGTGCAAGGAATTGGTTTTACGGGCATGGGGGCACGTTGGACTCGAAAGGGATGTGTATATATAACATGCGACATAAAGAATACCCCTTGCCAATCGAGAGGATGAGAAAATCAGTAAAGGCTGTTAAAGATGGGGACTTCATTCCCGATACAGAGAATGATGAGCTCACACTCGCCCTTGGAAATAAGGAACATGATGGACGAACACGAGGCACAAGAGGCTCCCAACCATGGAGGACTGGGTTTCCCGAAGAGAGGAAGAAATATCCTGATAGAAGCCGTCAGAGGAGAAAGGGCAGGGCGGAAGTTGAAGCAGATATTCAGAAAGAGCGAATGCGTATAATTGAAGAACGAATAAAGCAACAACAAGATGAAATTAACGCACTTAAAGAGCAGAGTACTACCGGCCCATCTCAGCAGCACACTGCATTCGATGCTACCGGGCTATCGAATAATTGAAAAAGCAGTGTGGCTTCCACCGAGGTCCCGGGTGATGACAATGGCGATGATGATGGTGCACCGACGATGGCTCCTGTTGGTTACCCAGTGGATGATATCACAGAGATGACACACGACAAGCTACATGTCAAAGTTGTGAACATATCAATGAAGGTGGCGGTCGGCTATGCCTTACCAATTGGACCCACACCAACTTACCACTGTCGTCCGGTTCCAGAGTCTACGCTGTTGTCGGGGTGGATGAAATCATGCCCACCTTTGAAGTTTTGGATCTTGACTACCCTGCAGGTGAAGGGGATGTGACTGTACTGGGAGACGCAACAAACGTCACCATTCTATGGCCGAAGGAATGTATCGTTCTTCGAAATCACACGCCAAGGCCATCTTCGCCGCCGCCTCACCCGTCTCCAGCGAGGTCGTCGCCGCCTCGGCAGCCGTCTTCGTCGCCTCACCCGGCTCCGTCGCCACACCAATCTCCGGCGCAGCCATTGCCGGCGCCTCAGGATAAAAAGCGTAAGTGTACCGCTACTCTGCGTCGTGGTAAGCGATCGCCGAAACGTAAACAAGAGCCTCTTCCAAAAGTACCAAAGGTTCCTCCCAAGAGATCTTATGACTGTACTGAAGAGAAGACTGCGGCGATCGTTGATGCGGAAACGATAGCGTTTTTCGCTAAGCTGAGGCGGCCGAAAGAGCCAGAGTTCCCCAGCACCAAAGAAGAAAAAGGCAAAGTGTTGAAAATGCTAAAGACTCTTCATCAACCCGAGCCAAAGCTGTCATCAGACTATGAGCGTTCTATTCTCAAGTCACATGCGACACAAAAAGCCTCGAAGAGCAGTATTGATGCAAGCGAAAAATCTCTTGCCCAGCTCGGAGAACAAGCAAAACAGTCTTGCGCCCCTCTCAAGGTGATTTCCCAAACCAATGTGGGGTCGAGCAAATATGGGGCCGAAGAGCAGTATGATCCAGAGGTAGTTGCACAATACGGAGAAGTTGCCGCTGCTCAAGGTATGAGTATTGCCTAGTACTTATCCCAGTTAGAGTACTTCCCCGTGAGTGAAGTAGCATACAAATATCAGTACGGCAAACCTCTCGTCAAACCTGAGGAGGTAAACAATCTTCCAACAAAAATATGAAGATTGCATAACTGGTACATGCATGCCACAAAGGCCGGGGCTAACTGGATAGTGCTGAGGGTTACAAAAAAGCATCATGGGAAAGAAAAGGATGACATGATATCCATTGAATTTGATGAACTATTTCAATTATTCAATCAAGACGCCTTGGACAAATCGATCATCAGTGTCTATTGTCTGTAAGTACTAATTCTGTAATTAATTTAGTCTCCAGCTATCTCACCTTGTTTATTGCATGTATATAATCATACTGTAATATGCAGAATGAAGATTCTCGAATGCAGCAGAGGACAAATCTATGACATTGGCTTCATTGACCCATATTGGGTTCATGAAGCTAATCTCAAAACAAGCCCCCAGGATATGAGTTCACTTGTCTATGAGTGTCCGAACAGCTTCAGATCCTTCCAAGGCGCAGGGGTTCTCTCTCCATTCACTTGGAGGATAATATAGTACACGCGTTAAGGTTTCAAGAAACCAGAAGGGAAATACTTGTTCCTTACAACTTCGAGTGAGTGTTATTGTCTTCTATACACTTTCTATTTCGCTTACTCGATGTTAAGTATATAATTGATTAGTTATGCATTCGCAGCTTCCACTATATTCTGTTAATCATTCAACTTGACAAAGGGCGTGTACTAGTTATGGACTCGAAACATAAACCCCTTGAGACGTGGAAGGACATGCAGATGCTTCTCCAGCGGTAATTCTAATTATTACGACACTATATCGGCAATGTTCGTGAATTTTATGATATCAAGTAATTAATAACTTCTTTTATTCGTTTTTTTGCCAGACAGCGCTTGGAAACGGTTCACCAACAAGGCTAGGGGTGTTTGGAAAGAGGAGCTTATATTTCAACCACTAGATGTAAGCACCACCAGCTATATCCGCGCATCTCTTTGATTCTAGTTTTAATACAGTTATTATCATGCTTGATTATTATTTTGATTGAACTCTGTTCTCGTAAAGTGCCTGACGCAGGGACCAGGTAACAATCTATATGGATACTATGTTTGCGAGTTCATCCGACAGACATGCGATGAGAAGGGCAGAAATTTAGAGCAACTCCACGTACGTAAACAATTTCTATAGTTTTTAATTACAATCAAATTGTGTTTAGTTTCATTCATATAGGCTGACTCCTTTTTAAATCAGATCGAACGTCTACGGGACGGTCTTCTGCCAAAGGATCGCGTACGAGCAATTCAGGAGGAATTGGTGGAATTCTTGCATCCAGAAGTCCTAAACCCAAAAGGGGAATACTATTCGGCTATATATAGACAATAGGGATTGTAAAAATAGCAATTTTTGTATGTAGTGCATGAACTCAATCCGAATATTGTCATGATGATCTTGTGTAATATAACGGTTCCTTCATTGATAAGTGCAAAACACTAAATAAACAATAAAATAACCTAAATGAATTCTCTGCTGCGGCACAAAAAGGTGGCGAAAATGCTGTCACGGCAACAAAATGTGTCAAAATGAATTCTCTGCCGCGACAGAGAAATGGACCAAATCTCTGCCGCGGCAGAAGGTTATTTGTCCCAGTTCGTAACACACGAACCGGGACTAATGCTCCACCCCCTCGCCCTTTGACGCCGCCACGTGTACCCTCATTTGTCCCGGTTGGGGGGACAACCGGGACTAAAGGTTGGGGCTTTAGTCCCGATTGCCCCGTCCCGGTTGGATAACTGGGACTAAAGCCCCTTACCAACCGGGACACATGGCACGTTCTCCACCAGTGGCATGGCACGTTCTCCACCAGTGTCATTCAAAATTTCGCATCAACTTTGGTTAGTTTAGTATTACCGAAACAGAATCGAACCTTATTGGTGTTAGCAAAAGGGAACTGTATTTTATATACTATAATATTGAAACCGTATTTACATAAAACGAAAATAGTGAGATATCATGGATGCTAAGTTAGATGGACCGTTAGCATCTTCACTCCCAACCCCACCTACCCCGACTTGGTCGTCGTCCTTGACAGTACCCACCTCGCGTGTCTAGGCTCCTGTAGAAATAGGATTACATCTCCTTCAGCCAGCTCCCTCATCGCGGCCACGCAGACTCCATGCCGCATTATTCCCCGTTGGCGCCGGCAGTTCCTTCGTCTGCCGCATGCTCGAGCCGGCCGCCATCGGCCAGGATCTCCAACAGGGTGGACTTCTGGAGCACGAGGCCATGGCCCATGGCTCACTCCTAGCCAGGACTGGAGAAACTAGAGGAGTGGCAAGTCTTTAAGAAAGCTAATTAGAGTGAGAGAGACTCGCGCACAGTTGGATACAAAATTATCAAAGCTGGACAACATCAGATGGGTTTTATACAAATTTTTATGCAAAAAATTCAAGCGGAAGGCTACCCAATTGTAGCTCTGAATCCATACACGGGAGGAAAAAATAACAGCCATGATTGGAAAACATAACATGTACTGTACCTAATTCACATACGGTGGAGCAAATCCACATCGAAAAAACGAGATGAAGCAATTTCAGATCGAAACAAAAATGCAAATGGAAACTCAAACGCTCAGGCTGATTTCCCCGCTGCGGCACTAACTTCTTCCAATCCAAACAAAAAAGAAACACCATGTGCGGAAATTCACTTTGGCTTGTAGATGTAGATGCATTTATCGTCGAAATGACATACTTCAAAATGTTTAAAAATTAAGAAAAAATACCCGGGTGTACATAACAACATTTTATGTTCTTACACGAAATTTCATGAATAAAAGATATTTTATGTGGCTTGTATAGAAAAGACAATTTTCTGTGTTGTAAAATAGCTTTTCACAAGATTTTTTTTTCTTTTTTACATAGACCACAAAAATATCTTTTTACAGCAAAACCTTTGTGTGAGAAGATAACATGTTCAGATGTACACTCAGGATTTTGGTTCTAAGTTTTTTAACATTTTAAAATTTATATTTTCTATAATAGGTATCTAGACCTGGGCACCAAAACGCCATGTCCCACCGTGTGCCAGCTGATTTCACTAGGGAGAGAAATAACCGATGCCCGTACGTCCAGTTGACACATTTTTCCCCGCCGACGGGGCACCGCGCTTCCTGGCCGCAACCCCGCTCCGCCTCCTCCTCGGTGGCTGACCGATTTCAGGCGCCACCTCCTTCCTCTGCGGCAGCCCCACATCCCAACTCCGGCTTTGCTCCAAATCCGTGCCGCCGGCTAGTACAACAAGCAAGGTAACAAATCGATTCAGCTAGTACTACTTCGATACACGCACGTAATATACACAGGAGTCAGGAGACAAACATGAAACAAGTTGATGTTAACGGCCAGTGTATATTACGGTTTAGGTAATCATATATCTCATGTCTTGTCTTATACTTAAAATAATCCATGTACGTTTATATATATTCGTTCATAAGACTCAATAATATATTCATTATTTCCGTCAATTCCTCTATGGTTCTACATGGCATCAGACTAAACTGATCGCAAACCCTAGCCTCCGTCGACACGCTTTTGCCGCGCTGCCCCCGGAGAGGTCGATCTATATGATCTCTACCGGGGCAGCGCAACCCGTACGCAAGGTTCGTCCGTCGATCCATGATCGGCTGTCCTGAAAGTCTCCTTTTCCGATCTTTTGATCGGTTTTCTTTTTTGGTTTACTGATCTTAGATCGGATTGAGTCGGCCACCGACGTTGTCCACTCGCGCCTCTACTCCGACCAACGGCATCGACGATCTAAATTGTGCCTGTGCGTCTGGCCTCTCCTTTATCGCGCCTGCCTCGACAGGCTGTCGCGGCCCCATGGCAGGCTACCACGCACCGCAAACGGTTGCTACGCCTTCCTTTGAAGGCTGTCGTGGCCGCCTACCTCGGATCGTCTTCGTCATCATCGTCCGGGACTTTACCGACAACATCATCATCAACTCCGATATATGTGTCGTCCATGCCATGCCATGGCACATACGGCGCACCATCGGTTTGATCCACCGATCCTGTGCCTGTCTACGCCAAACACGTTCCTGAGCACGCGCCTACCACCGATCAAGATACGAGTTGCCGTTGCGTCGCCGCCTTGGTCCTCGCCAACTGGCTACAAACGCGCATCCCAAGCGTGTATGTCACTGGTGGTCTCTCAGCCGCTGCACCGACTTGCGCCCTGCAGCTATGTCGTCCCCTCGGGTCGTAGCGTCGTTGCACGCAATCTACTTCACCGACATCCTCGGTTTCCACCGCACCATCTCCTACGGCGCGGATCACCACCGTCTGCGCATGGTCTTCGTCATGCCGCCGAGTTCTTCTTCGCCTACATCGAGTACCGCCGCCGCGCCTCTCTAGGCGTCCAGCATGACCACTCCGGGTCGCCGCTGGTTTCGTCGCCCTCTACGTCTTCGTCCACTACACACTACTAGGAAAAGGGCAATAGATAATCCGCACATCCGTGGCTCACATGGTTGAAGTGCCCCACGGGTAAAATAGGCGTGGGTAGTGCCCTACTAGTAACTAGAACAACCGTGGCGCACATGGGGTATGTGCGCCACAGATATGTATGGGCCAGGGGCCTGCCAGCCGCGTGCCACGTACCCGTAGCGCACATTGGGTAGGTGCGCTACGGTTGTGGCAAGTTCTGTGGCGCACTATTGCATGTGCGTCACGGTTGTGGCAAGTTCTGTGGCGCACTATGCCATGTGCGTCACGGATGTATAAACTTAGTAGTAGGGCACCTTGCCCAAGTTCCCTACGCCTAACTATCCTGCACCAACTCCACCCCGCCCCCGCGGATCGTCTTTTTAGGCTTTGCAAAAAATAAAAGAAAATGATAAACACTTCAAAAAATTAAATCCTTTCATATTTAGGAAGATAATGTGGTATAGTTTCTAGGAAAATTAACAAACATGAGTTTTGACTTTTTCTGCAAAAAAAAGTCATGCCACGGTAAAAAGGCCGTAACTTTTGCATACGATGTCGAAAAAAATCGTATAATATACCAAAATGACGAGAACGAGATTTCGCATCCGCTCGCAACATCATCCGGTTGTTTAGAGTTTTTTAGATTTTAAAAATTCGAAAAGAGTAAAAAGTTACGGTCAAAAGACCGTTTTTTCTGCAGAAAAAAAATAGAGGGCGACTTACCCGTAGCGCACCACCACCTAGTGCGCCACGGATAAGCTTGGGCGGCGCCCTCCTCCCTTTTCCTTTCCCCTTTTCCCTTCCCCTTTTCCCTCTTGCTCTCCCTTTCCCTTCTCCTTCTTCCTTCTCCCTTCTTCCTTCTCCCTTCTTCCTTCTCCTCCTTCCCCCTTTCCTCTCCTTGCAGTGACGGCGCGACGTCGACCTCCTTCTCCTCCTCCTCGCAGTGACAACGGGCGATGGCGGTGCAACGGTGGCCTCTGTAACACCCTCAGAATCGACCCTATGCAAGTTTCAGCGCTTCCCGCCAAACCCGCATAGAAACGATTCAAAGGTGCCCACCAGGCACTTTCGTGCGGGTGGAAAACGAAGTAATAACATTACACAACAGTCCTCGATGGGACCCACAGAACAGATATATATACAACAGCGACTCAATGAGTCAAGAATACAGATATAATATACAAAGATCCAAATCACCTTGAAAATAATAGAGCGTTCGACTACGGACAAGATGCAAATGGGGCTAAGAGCCCTGAAGAATAACCAATGGCGTCCATAACCCTGCCCAGGCCAAGCCGGAAGGGTAACCCTGCTAACGACGTCGATCTCAAAACCTGCTTAAACAAAAGGGGTGCCGACAAAGGGCAAAGGAAAAAGAGGAGCGTCAGTACTGAGGCCAGTACACGGCGAGGCTAGAATTCGGCGGTCCTCGCCTACGTAGGTATGGTGGACTGAAGCGGCAGCGGCAGCATGCACTAAACAACCTATAGAGACTCGATACAACTAGCGACTATCAGAGAGGGGTAAGAAAGACCTATTCGGAACCATCTTAATACTACCACCAAGCATACCCATCCTGGTATTTCCCCCTCGAGACCAAACGAGGAAGTCAACCGAGGAACTCACACCGTTGGCAGTTTTATTTATTCGGTTATCGTTGCAGCAATTACTAGTAAGGTATAGATAGTCATCCTGATATAATAAGCAGTGGGCACTTTTAATTAACCATTCCATTGTAGTTGCACTCTTACTAGTCAGATACAAGTAGCATGAGATATCCCAAAACCCAGCAGTTGTTGGTACTTTTATTTAGCCATTCCATTATAGTTGCAATACTTACTAGTCAGATACAATTAGCAAGCGACAACCCAAACAAGCAATTGTTGGCATTTTTATTTAGCCATTCCATTATAGTGAAGCTGATTACTAGTCATTATATAGTCAAATTTATAGCACTACTTTAGTTATAGTTGTCTATGATCGAGATACTGTGCTCCAAATCGTCCATAACCGCGGACACGGCTTTCAGAAAGTTTTACCCTGCAGGGGTGCACAAATAGCAACACACACTCGATCAACCTCGGAAAAACCAAATCAAAACCCAACGAGGCTTTCACGACAAAGCAATCACAGGATTCAAAAATATTTCAGGGGGCCACCCCATTGAGTACACCCGCAACGAAGTTAGCTGACTTCGAGACGGACTCAAGGTTTGCGTCAGTGGCTGTAAACGGCTGGGAACCCGAAAGTGTGACTGGGCTTGTCGATACCGCGAAAACACTCCGCTACCCTAAACAGTACAGGTGCATTCCTCGCACAATTTAAATAAAGCAGTAAAGCA
The DNA here is from genome assembly GCA_910589765.1 of Avena atlantica. NCBI lineage: Eukaryota > Viridiplantae > Streptophyta > Magnoliopsida > Poales > Poaceae > Avena > Avena atlantica. The sequence goes on from OU342739.1 coordinate 47,758,489, forward strand.
TGGCATAAGTACAGGATAGTAAATAAAACCTCAAACTAGTTTGTGGCCCCAAGAAATAAGAATGAATCAAGCTCTGGCTCAGGGGGGTCCCATAATCCTCCCGGATGTGGATAGCGCGAATATTCAAGGAACAGGTATCAAGTACTCGGGGTCCTACGGGACACAAGTGGACGGTTAACAACCAAATAACATCTATTGCCCACCTGTGCCTCTGGATTTACCTACTTCAATTTTAGTTATTAAACAGTAATTAAAGTCTTGATCATCTCCAACAATAACCATGCGGTAAAACTCCAACAACTGTGGTACTTGACGACACGCAACAGCACTTGAGCAAGCGACTACGACGCGCAGGTCCAACTATCTACCAAACAACAGGTAATAGGAGGTGTCCAAGGCAATATAAGGCTGCAAGGGATATCACGGGTACGAAAGCTAGAGCATCGCAACACAGATAGCAATAGATCAACAGGAGGGAATAAATACTATAAAAGTAAGATAGGTATTAAGGGGGAGATGCTCGCCTGAAACATTGCCGAAGGTTCAACCGAAGATCGGGTCGACACTCGCATCAACTCAACGGCCTTATCCGCGAAGAAGCAAAACACTAGAAGAAACACCGGATGCACTGTTTAATACTATGGCAAAAGATCGGGCATGATGCATGTATGATGTATGATATGGCAAAGGTGCGATGCATTTAGGCCATATTAAGCGGAACCGAGGTCCCGTCAATTAATCAGATGGTTCAAGTTATTTAACTACCCCGCAATTTAAATGTTGTCTTAACATGGCAAAATATATCACCGGTTCGCTACACAAATTTATATGGGACCAATATAAGACTAGATTTGCCCGCATATGGCCTCCATGTTTAATTTAGGTGAATCGGCATAAGGCCCCCAAGCCACATGACAAGTATGCATGCATGGCAATTTTATATGCAAAAAGATCAATATTATATATTATAAAAATATGAGGGGTCTCGGATAGGGGTCACACATGTGGTTCGGAAGATCTTGGTTCCGGGGGTTCGGGGTTCGGTCTCAGGGTCCGACGGGGAAACGATGAAGTTCGGACTCGCGATAGCGAACTTGAGTAGATCGGGTACCGGGGTCTTCGGATCCGGGAAGTAGATCTTGTCGCACGGACGTCAATGCTTCCGGGAAGGAGAACTTGTCGTTGCGGAGATCTTGTCGGGTCCGCGCCATCGAGTCGGTCTTGGCATTCGGGGCGAAGAACTTGGCGTATCCGCGTCGGCGATCTTGGCGTTCTTCAGGTTCGGGTCCTGGCTCCCGAGAGGAAGTACTTGATGGTTCTCGGGTCCGAGAAGATCTTGTCGCACCGTGTCCGGGTAGGCGAACTTGTCGGTTCCGCGGTTTCGATCGTCGGTGTCGGACTCGGGTCTCGGCACTGGGAAATCTTGGTGTCTTCGAATGTTCATGAAGGAGATCTTGTGGTTCGGGCTGCAGGGTCCGTGTTCACTTGCATAGCGTTGGTGAGGATCTTGAATCGACATCGATGACTTCGTGTTGGTTTGTCTAAGAGGAGATCTTGTGTAACCAATCACCTCACCGGGGCAGAACTTGTGGAGCCATGTCCATCTCCGTTACAACGTCCCATCAACAAGACAGCACGGGGTCGGGGACGGAAGAGTACGGGGCTGCTCGGGGATGGGGACGCACGGCCATGGTTGCTGCAGAGAAGGGCATCGAGCTGGCGGAGATCAAGGTCGGCCAAGTCGAGGTCATGGCGCAGCGGCACACCCGACGCGCAGGAGGATGGAGGCGCCGATAGGGCAGTGACGGGGAGGGGTTTGGGAGGAGGCCGGCAGGGTGGTTCTCGCAGAGGGTGGCGGCGGCCAGAGGACGGGAGACGCGGCCGGCAGCGAGCTCCGCGGTAGGAGTCGGGGAGCGCCAGAGACGGGCTCGGGCGGCCGCGACGGCCGGGAGGCGGGACCGGCGAGGCGACCCGTCGGGAGCTTGGCGGCGTGGCTCCGGGGACGCAACCGCGGGAGAGGGAGGCGGCGGCGACGACGGGGGGAGCTCTGCTCGGTTTGGCGGGGAAGCTCCAGAGGCGGGGACGGAGGCGAGCAGGGGGCGTGGCGTGCTCGGGCCGCGGCTAGAAGAGGAGGCGGGGAGGGACGCTCGCGGAGGGGGTCGCGCGGTGAGGAGGCGACGCCGGTGAGGTCGCGGGCGAGGCAGAGGGCGCCGAGGAGTGGCATCGGCTCGACGGAGAAGGACGGCGCTTGGGGGAACCGCGGCTCAGGGGGGGTTCGGCGGAGCGGCGACGGAGGCAGGAGACGCTGGCCGGAGGCGGCTCGCCGGTGGAGGCGTGCGCGTACAGGGAAGGAGAAGGAGCGGGGGAGAGAGAGGGAGCGGGCAGGTGGGTCTCGCTGTGCGGTGGGGAGGAACCAGGGGAGCGGGCAGGTGGGGCTTGGGGTGGGGCCAGGCCAGGAGTTGGTGGGGGTGTGGTGTGTGTGTGTGCTGCGTGAGTGCGGGGTGGGGCCCAGGAAGAGTGGGGTCAGGCGGGTGGGGTGGGTTTGTGTGCGTGTAGAGCCAGAGGAGGCTGCGGGTGAGAGGTAGGTTGAGAGAGGAGGGAGTTGGGGGTGAGGTGGGAGCGTGGGATTGGGTAGAGGGAAGGGAGAGGTGATGTGGCGAGATAGGATAGGTTGGGGTGAGGTGGAGGGGTTTGGGTAGACTAGGATTGGGTAGGAAAAGGTTTAGATATTTATTTGGGGTAGTAGGCTGCTGCCAGCTGGGCCCTTTGGGCCTGGTCGGTCGCGGCCTTCCCCGAAAACATTTATTTATCTATTTTGGTTTTAATAGACTTTTGCAAATAATTTTTAGACAAACAAAATAATCTAGAAGAGACCAGAGTTTCGTTTGAACTTAAGAGGGAATATCTAGAAAACAAAATTAGGCTTTTTAGGAATAGTTTTAGACAAAACCATGCATGATGACATGACGGTACTCAAATGCAATGTGGCATGATGGCATGAGCATGCGATCATGATGATGCAATTCACAAAAACAACGCGATTTTCTAGTAGTGGTTTTGCAGAATGCCACAGCCTCCTTCTCCTCCTCCTCGCAGTGACAACGGGCGACAGCGGTGCAACGGTGGCCTCCTTCTCCTCCTTCTCGCAGTGACAACGGGCGACGGCGGCATCCTTCTCCTCACCGACCTCCCTTCCTCCCTCTCTTCCTACCTTCCTCTCTTCCTCCATCTCTTCCTTCTTCCCTCTCTTCCTCCATCTCTTCCTTCCTCCCTCTCTTCCTACCTTCCTTTCTCCAACCACACCCTTTCTACCACCTCGACGCCGGCGAGGACTAGAGCGGCCACGACCCCTCCCGCACCTCCCTTCCACGGCCATGCTCCGGCGAGGTGACACGACTGCGGCGGCGATGCACGGACCCGATTGCTTTTGCAATTCAAAACAAGGGTGTTTTTTGCATTTTTTTTTGTTTTTTGAAAAACACATCGGTGGCGCACCTGAAAAGGCCTTCTGTGGCGCACTACCAGGTGCGCCACGCCTATCTCGACACAACCGTGGCGCACTATGCAGTGCGCCACGACAACGAGATAGCCGTAGCGTGAGGCCTGTGGCGCACTGCTAGTGCGCCATAGAAAGCCTTTTCGGGTGCGCCACGAACAGACGTTTTTCTAGTAGTGTGCGACATACCCTAACCAACCGCCGCGACGGTGAGCCGATGGGGTCGCTAAGACGACTCGGGCCCCGGTGCTTCGGACCAATGATCCGAGGCGAAAGATACCCGGCGAACTTCAAAGCGCCGAAGGAAATAGAGAAGTACGCACTACTAGGAAAACGGCTATAGGTAATCAGCACATCCGTGGCTCACATGGTTGAAGTGCCCCACGGCTAAAACAGGCGTGGCTCACATGTGGGCAGTGCCCTACTAATAACTAGAACAACCGTGGCGCACATGACTATAGTGCGCCACAGATGTGTGTGGGCCAGGGCCCTGTTGGCCACACGCCAAACATCTGTAGCGCACTATAGTCATGTGCGCCACGGTTGTTAGGGTCATTTGTGGCGCATGTGTTCCTGGTGCGCTACGCTTAAGCGCATGCCCCCCTCTGCTCTGAAACGGCCACAAACTTCTGTGGCGCACTCGGCCTAGTGCGCCACAGGGAGTAGGCGCATCTGTGGCGCACTTGGTGTAGTGCGCCACAGATGTTTGTACTCCCTGTGGCGCACTAGGGCCGTGTGCGCCACGGATGTGTCGATTTCTTTAGGGCAGCACTTTATGTGCACATGTGTGACCACATCCACCACCCCACACTTCACTTTCCCCTTCTTCTTCCTCCTTAGATCTAGTCGGGATCTTCTCCTTCCCACCTCAATTTCTCCACACATTCACCATTTTTAGCATGTAAAACTTGCTTTGGATGTTACATAAGTAATAGAGGAGGTCTCCGGTCTCTCATCTATCCTTCTCCGGTCGACGCGCGCACCTCTCCTTTCCATCTTTCTCGCGATCGGTCTCTCATCTCGGTAAGTTGTCCATGTAAGGATGTGTTCATGTTTATATGGATGATGTGCTCATATGTATGTAGATGATCGATGCTCATGATGTGTGTATGTGGAGAGGATCGATGGTCATATGTGTGTGTATATGGAGAGTATCGATGATGCTCATGCATGCGTGTATGGAGAGGATAATGATATGTTCATGTGTGTATGGATCGGTCTCTCTCTCTCTCTCTTGTGTTTGTATGTGAACAAGTTGCCATTTGTTTTGCAAAAATGTTGATTCATTTCCATTTTGGCAAGACTTTGGCATTTTGCAAAGGTCCTAATTTTAGGATAGGTCATGCCGAAATTTTCTATCGACCATTGCATGCATGCATTCATTATGTGGTTCTAATAGACTTCAAAATTGTACCGTGTACATCATGCAGGCAAAAATGGTCCGCATAATGAGCGAAGGCATTGTGGCTAGATTTTTGAAATGTGCGACGACCGACATGATACGAAATAACAAGACAGATATAAGATGTCCGTGCAGAAGATGCAAACTCAACTGGGTGATCGACCCAGATTCCGGGAATCTGCAGGCGCACCTGCTCCTCCATGGTTTCATGGATGGATACACTCGTTGGATAAGCGATGACGTAGATGATGGAGACGGTGAAGAAGGTGGCCAACATGACGATGATCATCATCACGGCGAGAACGGGCGAGATGATGAAGAGTCTCCTGGAGATGGTGAAGGTGCGGAAGCAGACCGGGATGATGATGATCTAGATGCCGGAGGAGCAGACGACGATGGAACAACGTCAGGCTGGGTGCGGGACCCTTATGTGCAAGAGCTGCTTCTCAAGCAGACGAGTAACGCCAGGGCTGCCGCTAGAGAGAAAGCCAAGCTTGCGCAACTTGAGAAAGACGCGGTTACTCCATTGTATGAAGGATGCAGGCCCGATGATACCCGGTTGAATGTGACGCTCAAGGCTATGGAGATGAAGGCAAAGCACAAATTGAGCGACGCAAGCTTCGACGATATGATGGCATTCTGGCACGATCGTCTGCCGGAGGGGAACACATGTCCAACTAGTATCGAGGATGCCAAGAAAATCGTCTGTCCTCTCGATCTACCGCACGTTAGATATCACGTATGCATCAACGATTGCATCATTTATCGGGGCGAGGACGCGGAGAAAACCACATGTCCGGTGTGCGGCGTGAGTCGATACAAGAAAGGGAAGAAAGCACCTCGAACAGTGGTATGGTACTTTTCTATCACTCCTCGTCTGCAGCGCTATTTCGCGGACCCTAAGGAAGCGAAGCTCATGCGATGGCATGCGGAAAGGAAGAAGCCAGGAGATGATGATGACCCCGAAAAGGATGAGCTGCTGACGCACCCTTCAGATGCTAGCCAGTGGAAAGCATTGGACCTCGAATTCCCAGAATTCGGTGGAGATTCGAGGAACATCAGGCTTGGTGCGAGCACCGATGGACTCAATCCGTTCGGTAGCCAGAGCAGCACGCACAGCACTTGGCCCGTGTTTGTATGGATGTACAACCTCCCTCCATGGTTGTGCATGAAGAAGAAGTACAAACAAATGAGTATGCTAATTCAAGGGCCGAAACAACCTCGTACCGACATCAATCTTTATCTCGGGCTGTTGAAAGAGGAGCTAGCCACGTTATGGGAATCTGGAGCCAATACTTACGACGCCGTCGCACAAGATTATTTCACTATGAGAGCCGCGTTGATCACTACGGTGCAAGACTATCCAGGTTGCGGGTATATCTCGGGGCAGGTTATCCAAGGATTCTGCGCATGCGTTAGGTGCATGGATAACACAAGCTATCTCCAACTAGAGAAAGATCCAGGGTCATCGAAAACCGTGTTCACGGCGCACCGGAGGTGGCTCGGCAAGAATGATCCATGGAGAAAACGTGGAGACCTGTTCGATGGCAAATCAGAGACCCGAGGAATCCCAGAGCGTAGGAGCAGCGAAGAAGTGGAAGAGTTGCTGAAAAACTGGAAAGATTGTCCTAAGCCTGGAAAGAAGCGAAAGAGGCAGCAACAAGACAAGCCGCTGATGAAGGTATGGAAAACAAGGTCTGTTTTCTGGGAGTTGCCATACTGGAAGTTTCTCCGCACGCCTCATAGCCTCGACATCATGCATATCATGAAAAACGTGTGCGAGAGTCTGGTCGCCACCATAATCAACATGCCAGATAGGACGAAAGATGGTTCGAAAGCAAGGCACGACCTGATATGCTTGGGTATCCGGAAGGAGCTTCACAGAGGACGCACTACTCCTGATGATCAGGAAGATGACGATGATCATGAGTCGGAGACGACACAAGGTCGTCGGAAGGGTAAAAAGTTAAAGAAGAACGAATATTACTGCCCTCCTTCTTGCTTCACTCTAAGCCAGGATGAGATCAAACAGTTTTTCAAGTGCCTTCTAGGAGTCAAATTTCCTTACGGCTACGCGGGCAAGATAAGCAGATACCTAGACGAGGCGAAGCAGAGGTTCAGTGGCATGAAGTCTCACGACTGTGCCGTGCTAATGACGCAGGTACTTCCGGTCGCACTAAGAGGGATAATGGATGAGCACGTCCGTGAAACGTTATTTGGCCTATGCAAGTTTTTCGACGTCATCTCTAGGAAGTCGATTGGCTTGAATCAGCTCGGAAGGCTACAGGAGGAGATCGTGGTGATACTATGTGAGCTTGAGGTCTACTTCCCACCCGCATTCTTCGACATTATGGTGCATCTGCTGGTCCATGTCGTGGAGGACATCGTACAACTCGGGCCGATGTTCCTCCGCAGCATGATGGCATTCGAAAGGATGAACGGACACATCAAAGGATACGTTCGCAACAGGTCCCGTCCAGATGGAAGCATAGCCAAGGGCTTTCTGGCCGAAGAGTGCATCTCTTTCTGCACGAATTATCTAGACATCGAGAACCCTGTCGGTCTTCCCGTCAACAGACACCTTGGCAAGCTCGACGGATCTGGTCACCGAGAGGGTCGTCGCATACTGCATGCAGACTTCGATTTTCGACGCGCAGACTTTGATCGAGCAAACCTCGTCGCGCTACAGCATTTAGAACTGGTCGATCCTTGGGTACAGAAGCACAAAAGGTTAATCGAGAAGAAGTACAGTGACCGGGGCATACAGAGGACGCAGGGAGAAATAATCAAAGAGCACAACTCAGATTTCACGTGTTGGTTTAGGCAGACGCTCCTTGATAATCCCCCGCGCTCGCATTCTTCTGACACGGAAAAGATCATATTCACCTTGTCGCAGGGACCGATGCAAAACCTGGTGACCTATCAGGCGTATGATATCAACGGCTACACATTCTACACGGAGGAAAAGGACAACAAGTGTGATTATCAGAACTTAGGCGTAACGTCGGAATTCTACACCGATGACAATGTGAAGGAAAGATTCTACGGAAGAATCGAGGAGATCTGGGAGCTCGACTACTGTGGAGAAAAGGTGTCGATGTTCCGTGTCAGATGGGAAAAGAGTGTCGAAAGAGAAGACCGGTATTTCACAACCATGGTTATACCCGAAGCAGCCAAATCCAAGGCCGCCGGTGCAAATGTGGCCGCGAAAAATGAACCGTGGGTACTGGCTACCAAAGTGGACCAATGTTTTTTCATTACCGACCCGACAAAGCCTAGCCGTGTTGTCGTGAGGAGAGGAAAAAGAAACATCATCGAAATGGATGGAGTCGCCAACGAGCAAGACTTCGACCAGTACGGCAATCCAAAGATTGAAGATGACGACGACTACGATGCAGCAACATACATCACAAGAAGAAAAAGGACAACCCTACCCAAAAAAGGTAGCCTGTTCGAAAGAAGAAACATTAAAGTGCCGGGGCTAAATTATTCAACCGCGACAAAGAAGGGAAAAAAGATTGTAAAACGCTAGCTCAAAAAATATTGTAAAACGCGTGGTCGAAAAAGATTGTAATATTCATGGACAAAGTATTATGAAATTTAGTTATACTTTGAATCATATTTTTGGGCATTTTTGGAATATTATTACTTTTGGGCATTTTTGGAATATTTAAAAGTATTTTAAAATCAAAATAAAACTTCTATGGCATATATCACCACTTTTGGGCATTTTTTGGAATATTTAAAAGTATTTTTAAAATCAAAACAAAAAATTGGGGCACCAGGATTCGAACCTGGGTGCTCTCAGGTTTAGAATAGAGTAGTGGGCAGAACCAGTGGGATAGGCTAGTATAGTTGTTAGCTAGTGGGGCTGTAGTTCTCTTATGCAGTAGTTAGAAGCCGATAGGCGTAGTGCGCTACAGATATCCGTAGCGCACTATGGCTCAGTGCGCTACGCCTAAGTGGCTTTATCCACACGTGGCGCCCGACCCCCTCTCTCATCCCCATCTCTCCATCTCTCAACCCGAGTACGATCCGCCGCCGCCGCCGCTCTCGATCCGCCGCCGCTGCGTCTGAGGAGGAGGAGGCCTGCCCGCGCCCGAGGAGGAGGAGGTCCGCCCGTGTCCGAGGAGGAGGTCCGCCCGCGTCTCAGGAGGAGGCCTGTGTCCGAGGAGGAGCAGTCGCCGCGTCTCAGGAGGTGGAGGCCGCCGTCGTCCGCCCGTCGTCGTCCGCCCGTCTTCCGCCCGTCAGAGGTGAGTGTCGCCTCTCCCCTCTCGCCCTCTCTCCCTCTCTCCCTCTCTCTCCCTCTCTCCCTCTCTCTCCCTCTCTCCCCTCTCTCTGCAGGCCATGGTTAGGGTTCTGCTTCATGGTCTGAAAAAGAACTCTCTATGTGATACTCAGCTCTAGTATTATGCAGCCAAGTGTCTATTAGTCTAGCAATCGTGAAGCTTGCTCTTATATTGTTGACAAAAGCTTGTTGTTGGTTCACCTGGGCATGGTCAAACATGACTGTAGCTTGATTTAAAAAAGCTTGCTGTTGACAAACATGACTTGTTGACAAAAGCTTGCTGTTGACAAAATTTAGAACTGCAACACGCATCATAACAGTTTAAACATGACTGTAGCTTGTTGTTGACAAAAGCTTGCTGTTGACAAAAGCTTGCTATCCAGAAGATTTTTACAGAAGCTTGCTGTTGACAAAATTCCTCTTTCTATTCGTAGTGAAGATTTTTTTGTCTATACCTTTCCTTTTTCCGGTATCCTATCCAGAAGGAAATAAAATACAAATAGAAAGCCACAACAATGTATTGAGTGGAAAGAGTTGGTCTACAAATAATGTAAAAGAGCAAGAACATTGCACACAGCATGTGCTCTCTACCCAAAAAGTGATATAGCAACCTATACTGCAGAATTCTACTTTAGCTACGCAGTGGAGAAGTATCTGGAGATAGAGTAGGCAGGGGCAGCAGCCCTAGCTCCATTGCTTGAAATCTTGAGGGCATTGGTAGCTGAGCTTGCCCACAGCCTCAGAGCCATTGCAGCTGGATTAGTTGTTGCAACCTTGCAACCCAAGCAACAAAGTGTATATGCATTCTTCTTTGCCCTCTCCTTGAAGGGGATAGTAGCTCAGTGGTAGTAGTGGTGGGAGGATAGGGAAATGGGAATTGTTTGGCTCAGGAAGAGAGGGGGGAAATAAGAGGGGGTGTGCAGGGATAGGATTTGTATGGCTGCTGGGTGCTCATAGCCTCATCCTTGGTTAGAGCACAGCCATTAATCCTTCTCAGCTTGATCCAAAATCTATTGATTAATGTTACACAATGTGAGATCAGAAAATGGTCCCTAAGTCTGTACTACTAACAGTAAACCGTGAGTGTAGACTAGTAAAATCCTGACTGTGAAGCCATGGTAATAATAATACTAGGACTTAATCCTGATACATGTCAATGTAAGGAGAGATTGGTGAATTTTAATCTACCGTGTCCTTTGCGTGTGGCATTACATTATTGTTTGTTACCGGTGTATAACAGAGAGGAATCGCCTCTGGGTAATGCAAAATATTTATGCTTGGTTTTTAGTTGCTGTCAATTGCTGTCAATTGCTGTCAATTGCTGCTGTCATGACAAAATGAAGTAGTAAAAGAAAACCTGGCTATCAATTGCTGCTGTCAGTTGACAGAAACATGTATGCTTGGGTTTTAGTTGCTGCTGTCAATTTCTTGGGTTTTATTTGCTGCTATCAATTATTTATTTGTAGTAAAATGGAACTTTGATGTCATTGTGCTTGTGCTTGTATATGAAGCACTTTATTATGTGTGTATGCAGGTTCTTGTAATAAATGAGTCCCGATTCTTACCGGAATGTTGATTAACTTCCGTTTCGGCAGAAATCGGGCACTCCTAGTTTAAGAAAATTAGCAAAGGTCATGCCGGATTTTTCCGTGCATTTAACCAATTATTTGTTTTTTATTAGTGCAAAGATGTGTGACAACGACGAGGCTGGATGTTCTAAGCGCATCGGCGCTGAAGGAGAACTCAGACCTCCAAATAAACAATTGACATTCTGGGAGGTGGCCCAACGGCTAGAAGACGATGAAGAATACCATCCTTCGGAGAGCGAGGATGATGAGATGGAAGACGTGGAGGAAGAAGCCGAAGGAACGGCGGACGATGAAACCACTGATGGCGGCGAGGGCACAGGGAGTGGTAGCAACCCTCCTAAGAAGAAGAAGAAGAAGAAGAAGAAGCCGAAGGACCGGCACCCGAACACGGTCGGCACGGTCAGGGAGGAAATTACCGAAGTGAGCCCATCAGGGGTTCCTTTGGAGCCCGCCCTTGTCGTCAAAGGGTACGGTGGGCAAGTGGCGGCGACCACCCGGACAACCATCTCGATCAACACCGAGAATCTCCGGCATAAAGATAATGGACACTTGCGCACACTCCTCTTCGAGAAGCTGCACGCCAGATACAAGTTCCCCGCTAAGTATCAGAACACAAATTATCATGGGAACGAAGTAAACAAATCCGCCCTCACAAAGATGAGCACCGCCCTGGCCAGCTGGAGAACCCGGATAAAGAAGAAGATCTATAAAGAAGGCAAAAGTCTCGAGGAGATCCAGAAGATTGACCCGCGGATCACCGAAGATCAGTTCCGGGAGTTCAAGGAGAGGTGTGAATCCGAAAGAGCCCTGGCCAATAGTAATCGGGGAAAGGTGCTGCAGGCGATGAATATAGGTCATCACCATCTCGGATCTGGTGGATACGAACCGCGGAGGCCAAATGGAATAAGGAGGACGAAGAGTATAGATCCAAGGGGATAGAAAACCCCTTTGCTAAATTCGAACCCGGGCAGGTTCGAAACTTCATCAGGGCCCGTTACCATGTGGACCCAAAAACCAAACAACTCACCGCGGATCCTGCGGTGAAGGAATTTGAGGAAATTGTGGTTAGTATAATCTAATTACCGCGGATCAACACGATTGCAATATAATCGATGATCTAAATGATTCGCTGTTACTTCTTCTGCAGGAGGAGGAAATTGTTGCTAGTCATGGATCCCAGGGTTCCTCATCCCAGGGGTCGACGGCGGCCACCCGGTGGGATAACCCTTTTAACAGGGCGATGAACCGGGCCAAGAAAATAGAGCCGATTACGAAGAAGCCGTCGTCGGCTGGCCGTCTGGCCGGCCTCGGGGGTAAGAATTGGGTGGATCATTTTGGTCCACCGCCGAGGACGCATGTGGCGCCGTCGGGAAGGAGCGAGGAGGAAAACCGAGAGGTTCAAGAACTTAAGGCACAAGTGGCGCGGATCCCGCAGATCGTCCAAGACAACCTGGCAAACACCCTCACGTCCTTCCTGCCTACCTTGGTGGAGTCAATAGCGAACTGTAGTGCGGGTGTTCGAGTAGGGCCGTGCCCGATTCCAAGCATGGTCAGCAGCCACTCGAACAACGCGGCGCCGACGAATCAGGCGAACTACGTGTTCGTGACTCCGCCCGCTAGCACCGCGGTGCCGCAAGTGTTGGTGACTCCCCCTGCCATCACCGCGGCGCCGGAGTACATGTTGGTGCCCCCCCTGCCATTGTCGCGGCGGCACCGGAGCTCCAAGCACCCGTCGGTAGGGAGAATACACCGGCGGCCAGCACCGCGCCATCAAGCAGCCCTTCCGTCTCTTGCACGCCCGTCGCCGTATGTGGGGCGTTGACATTAGCCGATCTCGACACCATCACGGTAAACAAATTTCTTTATTTACCGCCTTATTTCATGCCATCTATATATATATTACTCTTATGGCATCTCGCTCTGACGACGCCGTACATGTTTTCCGCAGACGGATGTTCCTTGCACTCTCTTATGCTACGTGAACAACGAGCTGAGGGATGTTGCCAAGGGTACCATCGTTCAACCCTTGCAGCGCACGTTCCACTCAAAGCCGATGCCAGATAGCGTGCACAGGGTTAAAATTAGTCGGGTGCTAAGGGGCTGCGACGACCTGGAACCTCCCATTAAACCCCCAGGAGCGGATGAAGAAGAGCCGTATGTCCTCAGAAGTTGCTTCGGCTTATTCTTGCTATGGCCAAAGAGCATGATCCGTTTGGGGACGGCGGGGGCCATCACGCCACAGACAACAACACCGCCTGTCGTGCCAGCGACAAGCGGTGGCAAGGCCCCCTTACTGCCCTCGCCGTCACCTCCACGCGGTGGGTCGGATGATAATGTTGATGATATGCACATGGCGCAGGATCCGGCCGAGGACAACGAAGACTGGAATGATCACTTCTTCAGCACTCAGTTTGGCAACGAAGAAGACCTAGCTGGTGGCCCCACAGAGAAAGCCACTATCACCAAGCGTCTGTTTGGTTCTCAGGAGACGCCTCCAGCTTGCGCCTTTACAGAGCCAGCTGATACAACCAACCGGACCTTTATTCTAAGCCCTGACACACTACATAGGGCGGCCGGTGCTCAGATTGCGGTGCCTGCCCGCTCTCCAAAAGGAAAAAAGGGCAGGAAAAGAAAATCTAGCAGCTCGAGCCAGCCGGTGGCGTCAACAACTGCGAATCCGATCAGGTTTCGGGACGGGCTACCAAGACCCGAGGGTATTATGTGGAGGATTCATGTGGCGGGTGAGCCCATGCTACCTAAGAATTTGCGGAAGCTCGCCAGTTCGGAACTGCAGAGTGTGCATGACGGCGTGCTGACGATAGAGAGACGCCTTCTATCGGAGAAAGATCCCTCGCACCCGGTATTCGTGGTTAAGGTGCCACCAGGCTTGGGTTTCGTCGACACTGCCCCCGCGGATCTGTTCTTCCTGCGGTTCGAGGACATCTTCAATATGTTCCACCTATACCCGCTGCACTATACCATGGTCCGTCTCTTTTCTCTCAGCCTGGCCACGCAGATCATTAGAGAGAACACACCGGGCATCGCTATAGTGGACCCCTACTACATGCGTGACGGCTGCTTGGGTTCCCCCGCCGAACGACGTATCGTGGCCTCGTACCTAAAAAGAATCCTCGTGGCGAGCAAGACAAAGGAATACATTCTCGTGCCTTACTTTCCCGAGTAAGTCGTTATTCAGTCTCCACCGTCGATTGGCTTTATTAGATCATCATCATTCTTTTTTCAACACATTCCATTTGAACTTTTTGCGCAGAGATGAACACTGCACGCTCATCTCCTTATCGCCGAAGCATTCCCACGCCACGTATTTCGACTCGGGGAGTCTAGAAAAGAAGAAAAACTACGACAAGATCAAGGAAGTTCTGGATGATGCTCTCACTGGCTTTGCCTCGACGGAAGGCACCAGCTTCGTGCGTAAGAAGGTCAAGTTCGGCAGGCACGTCTTCAACCACGTAACAGAGTTCCCCTGCGTGAAGCAGCCGGAAAACAGTAAGAAGGAAGCCTACTACGCACTCCATCACATGAGGGCGTACCTACTTGACCAGCAGAATTCTACGCTGCCAGATCATCTCAAACAGTGGGCCGAAGAAAAGGCCAAGATCAATGATTCGGATATTAGACAAGAGATGTATCGCATCCAGCAGCAGTTTGGGGCAATCATCTTTCGTGATGTCATGACTTCGGGGGGGATCTTCTATGGAGGAAATATCCCGAATAACCGTGACATAGAAGATCGCCTAGAGATGCAGGGTGACTATAGGAAGTTCATGACGAGACAGGGCGTCCTCCCGTTCCCTAAGCCGAGCCAGAAGGCTTGATGTTGGCCTAGTTGTAGTTGCAAACTATAGATGACCTTTGTGTGTGTGTGTGGACGACAAGTGTACTTATCTTATTAGTTTTATGAATCACCGCTTACTTATTTTGCTTATTATTATTATATATCAATCAATGCTTGGTTTTTTTTCTTACTCTTTGGTCCTTTGCTCAATTTGGTCCTTCTTTTTTTCCTTACTCTTTTTTCGAGAATATGCCGATGATTGAAATGTCGTGGCACAATATATATGTGAATGTGCTATGACGGGATTGTTAGCCTTGTGATATGCACAAGTCCAGGAATTGTGCATCCTACTTGGCTAACAGTCCCGTCATAGCATATTCCTGTGTCCAACGACCTAGCTAGTTATATATGAGGCATTCTTTTCGAGTTATTTTTGTCTTTTTCGAGAATATGCCGATGATTGAAATGTCGTGGCACAATATATATGTGAATGTGCTATGACGGGATTGTTAGCCTTGTGATATGCACAAGTCCAGGAATTGTGCATCCTACTTGGCTAACAGTCCCGTCATAGCATATTCCTTTGTCCAACGACCTAGCTAGTTATATATGAGGCATTCTTTTCGAGTTATTTTTGTCTTTTTAGAGAATATGCCGATGATTGAAATGTCATGGCACAATATATATGTGAATGTGCTATGACGGGATTGTTAGCCTTGTGATATGCACAAGTCCAGGAATTGTGCATCCTACTTGGCTAACAGTCCCGTCATAGCATATTCCTGTGTCCAACGACCTAGCTAGTTATATATCAGGCATTCTTTTCGAGCTACTTTGGTCTTTTTCGAGAATAATGCCGATGATTGAAATGTCGTGGCACACTATATATGTGAATGTGCTACGTACGATGGGATTGTACGCCTTGTGCTATGCACAAGTCCAGATGTTGTGCATCCTACTTGGCGTACGGTTCCATCATAGCATATTCCTGTGTCCAACAACCTAGTTATATATGAGGCGTGCTTTTTGAGTTTGCTCTTTTTGATTTAAGAGTACTTTCTATAAGTGTATCTTCATATGCGACTTTAATTATACATGTTTTTTCAATCACCGGTTAGTTATTATTGTCAACTTGTAGATGACGTGGTACGTCGTGTACAAGGGACGGGTTCCCGGAGTCTACGATGATTGGGAAGACTGCCGGAGACAGGTGCACCGTTTCAGCGGCAATAGCTACAAAGGGTACAACACTATAGCGGAGGCAGAAGCTAGATACACGCGCTATCTAGCGGTAGTTAGGACAAGGAACCGGATGAAGACCTACACCTTCGTCGCGGCGGTGATCATGCTTATCTTCTTTGGTTATTTATCCCGTGTTTGTGTCTAGCTAGCTAGTTTAGATGTCTAGGCGAGCTTCCGAGCTCTAACTTGTTCGATCGACACATGTATTCGCATGTCACCAACTACTACTTTGTAACATGATCAAAACAATGTAACTTAGACTATGTATTCATGTATGAGACTTATCTATACGTATTTGTTTCAATCTTGTTTTTCATATTGAGTATTTATATATATAATTGTATATCTTGTATCTGTGTGTGTATATCTGCTGTAATATTGTATATAATCTGTATTGCATATAATCTGGCTTGGAAATTAAAAAAAACAAAAAAATACATCTGTGGCGCACATGGTCTACCTTCTGTGGCGCACTACACCTAAAGAGCACCATGGAAGTTTAGTGGCGCACTAGGTAGTGCGCCACAGAAGATCCAAGGGGTAGCGCACCATGCAAAACTTCTGTGGCGCACTAGGAGGTGCGCTACGCCTATCTCTACACAACCGTGGCGCACTAGGCAGTGCGCCACGGCTGAGAGATAGCCGTAGTGCAAGGCCCGTGGCGCACTGCAGGTGCGCCGCAGATGATGGTTTCAGGTGCTGATGGGGATACGCCTACTGGGGTATACTCAGCGGGACGTTTTCGACTGGCCCAAGGGTTGGCGAGTGGGCCTGCATAACGGCGAGTGGATCAAAGCCCAGCAAGGTACTGGGCGACTGGAAGTTGAAGGCCCAGGCGAGTAGATAGGCCCAGTCGGACTAGGTTAAACGATTACCAAAACTGTAACTGAATCGGTTGAGATATGTAAACCCTAGGGGAGGTGAGCCTATATAAACCTCCCTATGGGGTGAGTAGAGACACGTTCCCTCATACACCCAAGCAACTCGCCGCCTAGTCGCCGAGTTCGCCCATTGTAAACACCTCCATAATACAATCTAGCAGGAGTAGGTCTTTACCCTCCGGGGGGCCGAACCTGGGTAAAACCCTGTGTCTTTGCCCTCATCTCGCACCGCAGATGGCTGGCCGCCCTTGCCCCTCGTTCTACTACTCGCTGCCGATTGCAGCATCTGCCATGGCCATTCCCACGACAGTGGCGCCCACCGTGGGGCCTGGCCGGTCTGGCCGGTGTTCTCCGGCGAGATCCAATCTGCCCATCAACGAGACGGTCGCCACCGGCCGTATGATAGCGATCGGTGAGATGCTCCAGATCTTGCCGAGTAGCTACGTCCCGGCGGCGCGACCCGTCACGCACAGCGTAATCCTGCCAATCGGCACGATCAGCCTCTTCGTCGGCCTCACCGACGTCATCACCTCGGAGGACTCGGCTCGCATCCGCGAGTCGCCACCACGCGATCGGCTCTCTGAGAGCCAGGTTCGCACGATCCACCGCCTCGCCTCCGAGTACAACTCGGCCCACAGCAACGTGGCCGGGAACTCAGCGGCCGCAGAAGATGCGGCCCTCACCGACGACGCCGACTCGGCGACCCCGGCGTCACTCGCCGGATCCATCACCGCGGCCTCGTCCGCGGGCTCCATCGCCCAGGTCTCCAACGCGGGAGATTTCGAGGACCCCTCCATCCTCGGGATCTTCGAATTCGACTCCGGGTCGGAAAACTCCGCCGACTTCCACGACGGAACCGGTCGCCACGCCGCGACCTACATGGCCACCGGCGCCGATCCGCCGGAGGATCCTTTCTCCACCCCAATCCCTCCTAACGCCACGGCAACGGAGGTCGAGGAACTCCGCTTGAAATTGGCGGAGGCAGTACGCAAAGAGCAGGCCGAGCGCGAAAAATTTCGCCTCGAGCAAGTAACAGCGCAGGAACTGTCGCGCTATCACCAGCAGCGGATCAGGTCACGCCTGAACCCCACCGTTCAGGGGCGCGCCCTGAACTTCGACGACGAAAACGACCCGGCTCGCATAGCCGAGCGCGCGATCTGCGAGAACGCGCCACCAGGAGGAAGCGCCCGGCCCCCGCCAGGATCGATGGCGATGGGTGCCCCACCACCACCCAACGGCACCCCTCCCAGGAACCAGCCGCGGATAGTCGTCTCCTCACGGGAGCGAGACGCGAACGGCCTCCCGCTGTTCTCCACCCCGATGGACAACCTCGTGGCAGGCCGAGCAGCAGCCGATAGCATCACGGCCACCGGCGACGGCGCCTTACAAATCCAGTACGTCAAGGCCCTGCACGCAAAGGCCGTGGAGCAGCAAAGAGCGGGCGCCGACTCGCAAGGGCGAGTATACTCGCGCTCCTCGGGAAGCAGGGCGGCCTCAAGCGGCCGCCCAGCGGCGGCAAACACCCTCAATTGCCCGCCACCAGTGCCACTGCAGCTCCAACGCCGACCCGTGAACGCGGCACTCTCCACCAACGATCCCAGGCCGGCGACCAACTTCGTCGCCGCTAACGGAGAACCCATCGACGCCCGCACTCACATCATCAACAACCAAAACTGGCGCGCACGCCAGCCCGACGACTTGCGGCACACCCTAACTAATCGCCGCGATGGCGAGCCTATGGGGTAGCTCAGTCGACTAGGGCCTAAGTGCTTCGGACCAATGATCCGAGGCAAAAAGTACCCGCCAAACTTCAAGGCGCCAAAGGAGATAGAAAAATACGACTCCTCGTACGACCCCGCAGTCTGGCTTGACACATACCTCATGGCAATGGGGATCGCGGGTCACACTGACCTACTCGCCGCCCGTTACCTCCCACTAATGATGGAGGGGACGTGCAGGCAATGGATCAACACGCTCCCCCAAGACAGTATCGACTCCTGGGAGGAAATGCGAGATGCCTTCGTCAGGCACTTCGAGTGCTCCTACACCCGCGCCACCACCATCGAAGACCTGGAACGATGCGTCCAGGGACCCCGCGAGTCGACCCGCAACTGGGTCCAACGGTGGCAAGAGCTCTGGTACAACGCGGTCGGCATCCACCCGGACACCGCGATCCATTGCTTCAAGACCTCGTGCCGCTACGAGCCTCTAGTCGCCAAGCTCAAGCGACACGCCCGCACACTCGACAACATCCCCGACCTCCTCGAGATCGCCAAACGGTACGCCGAGGAGGACCCCAACCAAGAAATCGACGACGAGTCAGGAGGGCAACGACGGCGGACGCCGAACCGACCTACGCTACAGCGGCACCCGCCTCACAGGCAAGCGCCGCAACGACGGGCGAGTCGACTTCGTCGCCAACGCTGGGCACGCACAACGCGAGCCCAAGAGCTACCGCCGCGACGGAGGGCAACGACGCGATGGCGGCAACTACAAGAACAAGCCAAGGTTCGATCCCGCGGCCCTCCTTAACCAACCATGTGCGTTTCACAGCAGGGAAGGAAAGCCCGCCACGCACACCACCGCCGACTGCCACACCCTCAGGGAAATCGAGAAGGCACGACACGCGCGGGAGGACACCGACAACGACCCGCCAAATGGCGGAAAATTCGGCAAAGTATCCGGCTCGCTCCACACCTTCACAGGCTTCAACACGAAGCGCGAGAAGAAGGTCATCGCCCGCGCCGCCGCCGTCAACGCGGTGGCCCAAACAGACGTCCCCCAGTTCCTCAACTGGTCGGAACAGCCAATCACCTGGAGCCGGCAAGACCACTCGCCACGCATCGAGTACCCAGGACGAGTCGCCTTGGTGGTCAAGCCCAAGGTTGGCAACTACTGGCTCCCCAAGACACTTATGGACGGCGGCAGCTCCATCAACATCCTCTACCTCGACACCTTCAGGCGGTTGCGGCTCCCGCAGTCGATGATCGAGACAACCCACACCACGTTCCACGGCATCGTCCCCGGTCGGAAGGCGTACCCGATCGGCAAAGTCACGCTACCCGTCACCTTCGGTACTCCGGCAAACTTCCGCACCGAGCGGATCGTCTTCGAGCTGGTGCCCTTCGACAACCCTTACCACTGCGTCCTGGGGCGCCAGGCGTTCGCCAAATTCATGGCAGCGCCCCACTACGCGTACAACGCGATGAAGCTCCCCGGGCCGTACGGCGTCATCACCATCAATGGCGACCCCGACATGGCCGCCGAATGCGAGGCCAAAGGAGCCGAACTCGCCGACGCCGTCATCGCGGCAGAAACTAATCACGCCGACGAGCTTGCCAAATACGCGAGCGGGGTCAACAATGACGACCCCACAATAGTCAAGAAGCCCAACTCAGAGGGCACAAACACCTCAACCTTTGAGGCCACGACGCACACCCGCACCGTCGAGCTGGTCCCAGGCGACCCCAGCCAGACGGTGACGATCGGGACAGGCATGAGCCCAGCATAGGAAGGCGCGCTCATCGAGTTCCTTCGTGAGAATAGGGACATCTTCGCATGGAAACCCTCCGACATGCCTGGTGTCCCTAGGGAGCTCGCTGAGCACAAACTAAACGCCGACCCCAAAGTGCGACCTGTCAAGCAGTCGCTACGGCCCTTCAATGAAGAACGCCGTCGAGCAATCGCCGAGGAAGTGCAGCGCCTCCTCGCTGCCGGCTTCATCCGGCCGATCAAATACTCCAAGTGGCTGGCAAACCCAGTCCTGGTCGAGAAGAAAAACGGGACCTGGAGAATGTGTATCGACTACACAAACCTGAACAGCGCCTGCCCAAAGGAGCAGTTCGTCCTCCCGCGGATCGATCAGATAATCGATTCAACCGCGGGTTCGGAGTCGCTATGTTTCCTCGACGCCTACTCCGGGTACAACCAGATCAAAATGGCTGTCGAGGATGAGGAGAAGACGGCGTTCATCACGCCATTCGGAGCCTTCTGCTACACCGCCATGACCTTCGGCCTCAAGAACGCCGGGGCAACCTACCAGCGGTGCATGCAAGAATGCCTAGCGAGCCAAATTGTCCGCAACATCCACGTATACATCGACGACGTGGTCGTGAAATCCGCTTGCCAAGGCGACCTACTCGCCGACCTAGCGGAGACTTTCGCCAATCTGCGGAGGTACAAGATAAAGCTCAACCCAGGCAAGTGCACCTTCGGTGTACCCGCCGGGCAACTACTGGGGTACGTCGTCTCCAAACGAGGGATCGAGGCAAACTCAATGAAGATCGACACGATCGCCCGGCTCGGCAAACCCGAGTGCCTGCGCGACGTCCAGAAGCTGGCCGGGCGTGTAGCGGCTCTCAGTCGCTTCATCCCCCGCCTGGGCGAAAAGGCGATGCCCCTATACCGCCTGATGCGCAAGAATCCCACCTTCCAGTGGGACAAGGAGGCGGACGACGCGCTCCGCGACCTCAAAAAGGTGCTACTCGCCGCACCACTACTCGCCGCACCCGCTGACAAAGAGCCTATGCTGGTTTACGTCGCGGCGTCCGAGCGCGTCGTCAGTGCCGTAATGGTTGTCGAACGACCAGAGGAAGGAAAGGAGCGCCCGGTCCAGCGGCCGGTGTACTACATCAGCGAGGTCCTCACCGAGTCGCGCCAGCGATACCCGCAGTACCAAAAGCTAGTATACGCGGTCTTCAGGGCTCAGCGGCGCCTGCCGCACTACTTTCAGGAGCACCCGATCACGGTCGTCTCCTCAGCACCACTACAAGACATCATCCGCAATCGCTAGGCGACCGGGCGGGTCGCCAAGTGGGCCGTCGAGATCGGCGTCCACAACATTAAATACGAGCCACGAAGGGCGATTAAGTCACAGGCACTGGCAGAATTCATCGCCGACTGGGAGGAGGCCCAGCAGCCAGAGAAGCCGCCGTACCTCCATTACTGGAGCCTGCACTTCGACGGGTCCAAGAACGCGGACGGTGCAGGAGCGGGGATAGTGCTGACTTCACCAAAGGGCGACAAGCTCCGCTACATCCTCCGCCTCGAATTCACGCCCTGCACCAACAACATGGCTGAGTACGAGGCCCTACTCCACGGCATGCGAGCCGCAAAGGAGATGAGCGTCAATCGCCTTCGATGCTACGGAGACTCCGACCTCGTTGCGGGACAAGTCGCCGGCACCTACGACGGCATCTCCCCTACCATGGCGGCGTATCGCCAAGAGGTGGATAAGTTGGGCGGCCACTTCACCGGCTACTCTGTCGAGTGGATCGACAGGCGGAAAAACAAGGAGGCCGACGCCCTCTCTCGCATCGGGTCGGCACGACTCGCACCACCCGCCGGCGTGTTCCTCGACACAATCTCCAAACCATCAGTCTCTCCCCCGAGGGAGATCGACATCGGAGTCCCACTCCAACCAGAGGCAGCCTTGGTCGCACTCATCACCGAGCCAGACGACTGGACCAAGCCCTACATCGCCTACCTGGAGACCGGCACCCTGCCCGCAGACGAGACAAGCGCTCGAATGATTGCTCGCCGATGCAAGTCTTACACCATCATCGACGGCGAGCTACACAAGCGCAGCGTTACCGGCGTGTTCCAACGTTGCGTCCAACCGGCTGAAGGACGCAAAATCCTCCACGACATCCACTCGGGCGACTGCGGCCACCACGCCGCCGCCCGCTCCCTGGTCGCCAAGGCTATGCGACACGGCTTCTACTGGCCCACCGCACACGCCGACGCTGTCGAAATCGTCCAGCGATGCGCCGGGTGCCAGAAGTACGCCAACCAGACGCACGTACCAAGCTCGGCGCTCAAAACAATCCCCATCACCTGGCCATTCGCTGTGTGGGGCATGGACATGGTAGGCCCCTTCAAGAAGGCCCCCTCTGGCTACACCCACTTGCTAGTCGCCGTTGACAAATTCACGAAGTGGGTGGAGGCCAAGCCAGTCCGGAAATGCGACGGGAAGACCGCCACTAAGTTCCTACGCGAGCTCATATACCGCTACGGGTTCCCCAACAGCATCATCACGGACAACGGCACAAACTTCGCCAAGGGAGCAATGGCCGAATTCTGCGAAGAGCACCACATCCGGCTCGACCTCGCGTCAGTCGCACACCCGGAATCCAACGGCCAGGCGGAACGAGCCAACCAAAGCATCCTCCACGGCCTGAAGCCGCGACTCCAAGTACCACTCGAGCGCACCGCTGGATGCTGGGTCGAAGAGCTACCCTCCGTCATCTGGGGAATCCGCACCTCGGTCAACAGGTCGACGGGATTTACTCCCTTCTTCATGGTCTACGGCGCCGAAGCAGTCATGCCCACCGACCTCGAACACGACTCGCCGCGGGTCGTCCACTATACGGAAGCCGCAAACGAGCTGGCCCGCCAAGATGGGCTCGACCAACTCGACGAAGCACGCGACCACGCTCGATCGCGTACCGCCATTTATCAGCAAGGCCTCTGCCGCTACCACAGCCGACGGGTGAAAACCCGCACCTTCCAGGAAGGCGACCTGGTGTTACGCCTCATCCAGGACAAGAAGGGCATGCACAAGCTCTCCCCTCCGTGGGAAGGCCCGTTCGCTATCGGGCGCGTACTCGGCAACGACGCCTACTACCTCATCGACGTCCGCGGAGACGGCGAACTCGACGTCAAGCGGCCATGGAATGTAAATCTCCTCCGGAAGTTCTACTCCTAGAACCCCACACATGTACTCTCCAGTCGCTATGAAATAAAAGAAACGGTTACTGCAAATTGCGTCTACTCTCCATGCCTTGTGCCACTCGCACTCGTAATAACAGCGTCATGCTAAAATGCAGAAGTCAACCTTTGGTACAGCGACCGGCACGGCCAAGTAGTGCGATGTAAGAGCACTGAGTCATTTCAGGTCTTGCGTCGTCCACGAAAAACGCCAATCCGGAGCCCCATTGGAGTCGCCTAGCTCGACTGGTTTTGCGAACCAAGACAACTGCCCTCGCTTCTCACAGCGACCTTGGTCCTCCGCATCCTCGGCGTAGCGACTCGAACGGCTAAGTACCACGCTCGGGGACTGAATACCAGTTCGTCGCGATCGGTCAGGGAAAACGCCAAGTAAGAGAGCATGCCCAGGACTCGCCACGCGACTGACCCACCGGGCCAGGCAGGAGTGACGCAATCACACCAACGCGCTCAGTCCTCAACCACCCTCGAGTCGCGCCTTGAACTACCAAGTACCACGCTCGGGGACTCGGCCACCCGACCCCGTTCGCGTACGGGAAAACAGTAAAGTACAGAGCACTCAAGGGAGTTGCCTTGCGACTGGCTCTCCGAGCTCGGGCGAGTCGACTAAACTAACAAAACACATGATAACAACAAACATCATATACAAGGTGAGCCCCACAAAAGGGCGGACGCGCTCGGGGACTCATCCAAAATCAATCCAAAACACACAAACAAATAGCAAAATGGACAAAACGTCCCATTCAATCGCATATCGCATTGTCTTATATTACAAATTATGCCCGCTTGGCAGAACTGCTGCTAACACATCTAGGCAAACTACCCTATTCTGCAGGCTTCGATGACGACGTGCCAGAATCCCGGCGCCTACGGATGAACGCGGTGTACGGGTTTGACGGATACGTCGTCAGCTCACCCGCCATCGCCGAGCGGAAAGGTTGCTCAACCTTGAAGTCACGATGCGGCGGCTCGGGGTCGTTTGGCGCGACGACCGTTTCCTGGTAGGGAAGGAGGTCGCCCATCGCCCAGACACGCTCCGAGTACGCGGCGGCACGTTCCTGCAACTTGAGAACCTCGGACAGATCCACCGCGCCAGTCGACGAAGGATACCCACTCGTCACATCGTCGAGGTCGAAGTCCTCGGGAAAGTGGGCGAGTCCAAGGCTCAGCGCTGTCGATGCTCCACGCCGAAACGCCGACCGCGTCATGAACTCTACGACCACGGGCGCCTTCTCCAAGTACTCCCACACCTCAACGAGGTCACTGGGAATAACCTTCGTGGGCGACATCTCTTGAAGGTAGGCGCGGATGCACGTCGCCGACAGCGTCGCCGAGTCAACGAGCATGCTTACGCACTCCCTCGCGTCAAGAGAGCCCGCTTCTTCTTGGCTACCAATAACACGACCTGCGAGAAGGAGACAATTATGAGTACCATGGAAACCACAAAAAATACAACCGAAAGACAGGGAAGACGCACTACCAAGCAACGGGCGGGCGAGTCCCGTGATGAAGCACTGAAGCGACGTATAATCGTCCTGAAGCCCAACAACGAGGGCTTCCGACACCTTTCGGTCTTCCTCCGCGGCCGCAATGGCGGCCTTAGCTCGCCCGTTCGCCGAGCTTGCTTCTTCTTTTGCCTCCCGCAGTTCGCGCTCGAGGTCGGCGACCCTCTGCTCAGCAGCACTTAACGCAGATCGCACCGCCACCAGCTCACCAACAGGGACAAGCTCCTGGCGAGCCACCTCCGCCTGCGCAGCAACAGCCTGAAGCTCCTTGTTTGCTTCTTGGATAGTGGCCAGCTCCTTCTCAGCATGTTGCTTCGCAGCCAATCGCTCTGCCGACTCCAGCTGCAGACCCTGTACATCTTCAAAGTCAGCACACACGAAAATTACTCAGTGCCCACCCGCTAAAATTTAGCGAGTGCGCACTCGGGGACTGGCGACCACGAAAATTACTCAGTGCCCACCCGCTAAAATTTAGCGAGTGCGCACTCGGGGACTGGCGACCACGAAAATTACCCAGTGCCCACACGCTAAAATTTAGCATGTGCGCACTCGGGGACTGGCGACCACGAAAATTCCTCAGTGCATACCCGCTAAAATTTAGCGCATACGCACTCGGGGACTGGATTCGAAAGTACAAAACGAGAAACTATAAGAATCAAGCCGCTGCTAAGCACCGACCTGATCCTCGGGGACTGGAGGTACCTGGATGGCCGCACCAAGCATGCCATGAAATTGTACTGCGTCCACAGACGCAAGCAGCGCCGGCGTGTGCCCGCGACGTTGGTCGATTTCAGCGTCAGCGGTCCCTGGAGCGAGGCTCGGGGGCGCAGCCCCACTTGCCGTGGCTGCCTTGGTCACGAAGCGGGGGAAGGTAGCAATCGAGGCACCCGCCCCGAAGGAAGTCGCTTCCTCCGGTCTAGGCAAGCAAACGCCCTCCTTCGTAGACGCGGTTGCTTCCACTGCGGGTCCAGCCGGCGCGGCCGCCGCGTCGTCAGAGACAGCGACGATGTCGTCGCCCTTGGCCTTCTTGCTGCCTTCCGCTGAGGCGGCGACCTCGTCCACTTTCCTCTTACGGGAAGGATCCTCCTCGCTAGCGGCGGAGGGTACCTTGGCCACGGTCGGGTGGCCCATATTTTTCACTCCGGTCCTGCACATCAAATCAAATCAATAAAATACAATCGAAGTACTAAAAGAAAATAGAGAAGGCCGAATGCACTCACTTGGCGACTGGAATGAAACGCAACCCTGTACGAAGGCCGGCCGGTTTTTCCAGCTCAGGGCCCAGTCGGCGACTAAGCCCCAGTCCCAGGACGTCGGGGGCCCAGGATACGGACGGCTTCTTTGACGTTGAGGTAGCGGTTGGCGCCTCCGGGACGCCTTCGGCGGAGGCCTCCTCGCGAATTGGAGCTGCCGCGGCCGGAGCCTCCTTGCGGGGCGAGACCGCCACGCTCGGGACCTCCTTGCGAGGCGAAGTCGCCACAGCCGGAGCCTTCCCTAGCCCGGAGACCGGCGCGAAGGGCGGAGGCATTGAGGCCAGCGGCACTTCCACGGATGGCGCATCTAGCGCGGTTGTCGCCGGGACCGCGCCGTCACCGGCCGAGCTGTGAGCATCAGAGCTGCTCGTTGAGTGCGGCGGTGAGGCCGTCTTCGGCGGCTTCGCTTTCCTCCTCGGGGGGCCCTCGCCTCCTTTTCCTTCTTCTTCTTCTTCGAAGGAGTGGCCTGACGGCGCGAGGTGGTCTCTGGGAGTTCGTCGTCATCATCATGACGCTCGAGGCTCCTGCTCGCTTCGATTTCGCGCTGACGTTGCCCGCGGGTCTTTCGGACTAGTGGGGTAATTTCCTCTTCGGACTCGTCCTCATCGTCCTCGTTGCCCTTGGCGGGTGGCGATTCGCTTGTATCCTGGGCGGATGGCCTGGGGCTCTCGTCGTCGGCGGGTGGTAGCCACCCTTCCACCACTTGGAACAGCTGTGATGAACACGAAACAGAGTTAGAATTACCGCGACTTCACATGCTGCGACTGCGAACAAGATAAAGAAATTACCGTCGGAGCCGGACGCTTCGCGGTGTAGGGGGGGACCCCGGCCTGCGCATCCGCGTACGCCGCCTGGGTGATCTTCTTCAATGCTGAGAGGTAGTCCTCCAGCTTCCACTCGTCGAGGCAGGCTTTCGTCGAGTCTCCCCGGCCCGTGTACTGGTACATGTAATGGTCGCGTTGGGCGAGCGGAACGAGCCGCCGCCCAAGCCAACAATTGTACAAGTTTACCGTCTGGAGCCCCTTCTTCTTCAGACCACGGATGGTCTGGAGCATCTCGTCGACGACCATCCGCTGGTCGTCGGGGAGCTTGCCGACCTGGAGGTGGCGTGGCTCGGAACGGTTGGACGAGTACCGCGGGATCGCCGCCTCGTCCTCCGGGGTCGCCTCGGTCATGTAGAACCATGACTTTTTCCAGTCGCTCGCTGCTTTGGCCGGCAGCATCAGGTCGAAGAAGGAAGCTTTGGACTTGAGTTGGAAAGTCAAGCCGCCCGCGGCTAGCATTGGGCCGCCCGCCTCCTCATGGCTGATCCGTCCATGGAACAGATCTTGCCACAAGGGAAAGTAGGGCCGGCAGCCCAAGTAGCACTCGCAGAACGCCACGAAGATGGCGAGCTGCTCGATGCTGTGGGGACCCAGATCTGAGGGCTGGATCCCGTAGTAGGCGCAGAAACGCCGGAAGAACAAAGACGTGGGAAACCCTAACCCCCGCTCGAGGTGACTGGTGAAACAGACGAACTCTCTCTCTCGTGGGTTTGGGGTCGTTTCTCCGGCTGCGGGGATACGCCAGCAGCCGGCCCGCAGGGTTCCGGCCTCCTCGAAGGAGGCCAGCTGCGCCCTTGTGCACTTGGATCTGCCCCAAGGTTCGGTGGAGAGGGCCATGGCCGAGAGGTTGTTTGGAGAACGGAGGATTTCGGGTCGATTGGGTCACGGAAGCAAAGGACGGAAGATGTGCGCACTCGGAAGGAATGGTGGGCGGTTGGCTCTGCGATAGCCTACCATTCCTCTTATATAGCGGGAGTTGCCCGCCAAATTAGGGGGCCGTTACCGCGAGATGATTACGCCGAAAGTTACCGTTGAGTTACCTTAACGGCTAGTTTGACCACGCCTGACGGTCCACCTCCAGCCACTCGGCTCGCTAAGTTACTCGCCGAGACCGCGTCCCGTTGGCTCGACTCGCCCAGGACGCAACTCGGTTCGCCGGATTTTTTCCTTCATGCAGGAGCCCGCCGACGATTCGACTGGATGCCAACTTGAAGCCGTATACTCCGACTGCCAGCAGCCACCCACGCCTAATCAACGACGGCCTCGGGGACTACTGATGGGGATACGCCTACTGGGGTATACTCAGCGGGACGTTTCCGACTGGCCCAAGGGTTGGCGAGTGGGCCTGCATAACGGCGAGTGGATCAAAGCCCAGCAAGGTACTGGGCGACTGGAAGTTGAAGGCCCAGGCGAGTAGATAGGCCCAGTCGGACTAGGTTAAACGATTACCAAAACTGTAACTGAATCGGTTGAGATATGTAAACCCTAGGGGAGGTGAGCCTATATAAACCTCCCTATGGGGTGAGTAGAGACACGTTCCCTCATACACCCAAGCAACTCGCCGCCTAGTCGCCGAGTTCGCCCATTGTAAACACCTCCATAATACAATCTAGCAGGAGTAGGTCTTTACCCTCCGGGGGGCCGAACCTGGGTAAAACCCTGTGTCTTTGCCCTCATCTCGCACCGCAGATGGCTGGCCGCCCTTGCCCCTCGTTCTACTACTCGTTGCCGATTGCAGCATCTGCCGTGGCCATTCCCACGACAGGTGCGCCACTAAAGGCCGTTTTCCTAGTAGTGATGACCCCACGTACGATCCCTCAGTGTGGATGGACACTTACCTCATGGCAATGGGGATCGCCGGCCACACCGATCTACTCGCCGCCCGCTACCTCCCCCCTGATGATGGAGGGGGCGTGCAGACAGTGGATCAACACTCTCCCCGCGGACAACGTCGACTCCTGGGAAGAGATGCGCGACGCCTTCGTTAGGCACTTCGAGGGTTCATACACCCGCGCCACCACCATCGAGGACCTGGAACGATGCGTCCAGGGACCTCGCGAGTCGACCCGCAGCTGGGTCCAACGATGGCAAGAACTATGGTACAACGCGGTCGGTATCCATCCAGACACCGCAATCCACTGCTTCAAGACCTCGTGCCGCTACGAGCCCCTGGTTGCCAATCTCAAACGATCATACTGCACACTCGACAACATACCGGACCTCCTTTAGATCGCCAAAAGAAACGCGGAGGAAGACCCAAACCAGGAAACCGACAACGAGTCGGGAGGGCAACGCCGCACGAACGGCAACGACAACGGACGACGGTTCGATCTACGCTACAGCAACACTCGCCTCACCGGCAAGCGCCACAGTGACGGGCGAGTCGACTTCGTCGCCAACGCTGGGCACGCGTAGCGCGAGCCCAAGAGCTTCCACCGCGACAGGGGGCAACGCCACGACGGCGGCAACTACAAGGCGAAACCAAGGTTCGACCCCGCGGCCCTCCTTAACCAACCTTGTGCGTTTCACAGCAGGGAAGGAAAGCCCGCCACGCACACGACCGCCGACTGCCACTCTCTCAAGGAGATCGAGAAGGCACGGCGAGCGCGGGAGGACCCCGACAACAACCCGCCAAACGGCGGAAAATTCGGCAGCGTGGCCGGCTCGCTCCACACCTTCACAGGCTTCAACACGAAGCGCGAGAAGAAGGTCATCGCCCGCGCCGTCGCCGTCAACACGGTGGCCCAGGTGGACGTTCCCCAGTTCCTCAACTGGTTGGAGCAACCAATCACTTGGAGCCGCCAGGACCACTCACCGCGCATCGAGTACCCAGGCCGAGTCGCCCTGGTAGTCAATCCCAAGGTGGGAGACTACTGGCTCCCCAAGAAATTGATGGATGGCGACAAGCTCCGCTACGTCCTCTGCCTCAACTTCACCCCCTGCACCAACAACATGGACGAGTATGAGGCACTACTCCACGGCATGCGAGCCGCCAGGGAGATGAATGTCAACCGCCTACGTTGCTACGGAGACTCCGACCTTGTTGCTGGGCAAGTCGCCGGCACCTGTGACGCCGTCTCCCCCACCATGGCGGCATACCGCCAAGTAGTGGACAAGCTGGGCGGACACTTCGCAGGCTATTCCGTCGAGTGGATCGACAGGCGGAAAAATGAGGAGGCCGACGCACTCTCTCGTATCGGGTCGGCTCGACTCGCACCACCTGCCGGCGTCTTCCTCGACACCATCACCAAGCCTTCCGTCTCTCCCCCAAGGGAGATCGACATCGGAGTCCCGCTGCAACCAGAGGCAGCCCTGGTCGCACTCATCGCCGAGCCAGAAGACTGGACTACACCGTACATCGCCTACCTGGAGGGAGGCACCTTGCCAGCAGACGAAACAGACGCCCGGATGATAGCACGCCGCTGCAAATACTTCGTCATCATCGACGGCGAGCTCCACAAGCGCAGCGTGACCGGCGTGTTCCAACGGTGCGTCCAACCCGCTGAAGGACGTAAAATCCTCCACGACATCCACTCCGGCGACTGCGGCCACCACGCTGGCGCCCTCTCTCTGGTCGCAAAGGCTATGCGACACGGCTTCTACTGGCCCACCGCACACGCAGACGTCGTCGACATTGTCCAGCGGTGCGCCAGGTGCCAGAAGTACGCCAACCAGACCCACGTGCCGAGCTCGGCGCTCAAGACAATCCCCATCACCTGGCCGTTCGCCGTATGGGGTATGGACATGGTAGGCCCTTTCAAGAAGGCCCCCTCCGGCTTCACTCACCTCCTGGTCGCAGTCGACAAATTCACAAAGTGGGTGGAGGCCAAGCCAGTCCGGAAATGCGACGGGAAGACCGCCACCAAGTTCCTACGCGAGCTCATATATCGCTACGGGTTCCCAAACAGCATCATCACGGACAACGGCACCAACTTCTCCAAAGGAGCCATGGCTGAGTTCTGCGAGGAACATCACATCCGACTCGACCTTGTCTCAGTCGCCCACCCGGAGTCCAACGGCCAGGCGGAACGGGCCAACCAGAGAATCCTCCATGGCCTGAAGCCACGGCTCCAAGTACCACTCGAGCGCACCTCCGGGTGCTGGGTCGAGGAGCTACCCTCCGTCATCTGGGGCATCCGCACGTCGGTCAACAGGTCGACAGGGTTCACCCCCTTCTTCATGGTGTATGGCGCCGAGGCAGTCATGCCCACCTACCTAGAGCACGACTCGCCAAGGGTCGTCCACTACACGGAGGCTGCGAACGAACTCGCACGCCAGGATGGAGTCGATTAACTCGACGAGGAACGCGACCTAGCTTGCTGATGGGTTTCGCGGCATAGTAAATCAAAATTTTCTACGGATGCGAACAGAGGGAAAGCCAAGATCTAATCTAGGAGATGCAAACAGCGAGAGAGATTGGATTAGATCTTCATACCCTTGAAGATTTGCACAGCGGAACGTTCGTCGGAACGTGGGTGATGTAGTCGTACTCGCTTCTCCTCCTCGCGATCCGATCCGATCTAGCACCACAAGTGGCGGTGCCTCCGTGAGATGCACACGTGCAGCACCTCGACGTCTCCTCCTTCCTTGGTCCAGCAAGTATGGTGGAGATATGGGTTGGATCTACAACGCGACGGCGCGGTGCAATTGGTGGAGAATTTCTGCTGCAGGGCTTCGCCTACAAGCAGTCGGGAGGGAGAGAGGAGGGCAGCAGGGCGGCTAGGGTTGGAGGGGAAGGTGTGGGGGGTTGGTGCGCCCCCAGCCCTCTATATATAGAGGGGTGGGCGCAGCCCTAGCCCCTCCCCCAAGCCATGGCCGGTGGCCCCAAGGGAGGAGGAGTGGGGGGCAAGGAAACCCCCCTTCTAGAAACTCTATCTCGAGTTTAAACCTCTCTAGGCCGGCTGGGCCCTATGGGGCCTTGTGCCCCTGGCCCAATGCGGCCAGGGCACTCCCTAATAGGCCCATGCCCCCTCCCGGAAGGTGGGGCCACGTTGTTCCCCTTCCGGAAGGTTCTAGAAGCTTCTGGTACAATACCGATTAACCCGGAACAATTCCGAACTCCAAAAACTGCACTGCCTTATATGAATCTTATTCTCCGGACCACTCCAGAACCTCTCGTGATGTCCCGGATCCTATCCGAGACTCGGAACAAAAACTCATAAACCAATTATCCAATATATCATAGCGTCGAGACACATTAAGTGTGTGACCCTGAGGGTTCGAGAATATGCAGACATGATCTTCTATCAATAATCAACAGCGGGGTCTGGAAACCCATATTTACTTCCACACATTCATCGATGATCATATCGGATGAACCATGATGCCAGGATTCAATCAATCCCATATATATATTCCCTTCGTCTCGTGATATTTTACTTGCCCGAGATTTGATCGTCGGTACCGTCATACCTAGTTCAATCTCGTTCACAGCAAGTACTTTACTCGTTCCGTAATCCGATATCACTTTGTGATTAACTCCTTAACCACATGCTTGCAAGCGGTGTTGATATCGATTACCGAGTGGGCCCGAAGTATATCTCTCCGACTTGGGAGGGACAAATCCCATCTCGATACATACAACCCAACAGATACTTTCCGATCACCTGAGAGACACCTTTATGATCACCCTCTCATACGATGACATTTGATGACCTCAAAGCTTTCTTCCGATACCAGGGAGTTGTATTATATCATGGTCTAAGGAATACAATATTTGACATAAGAAAAGCTTCGCAAAGACAAACACGATGACACGATCTAATTGCTTCGCTTAGTTTGGGTCTGTCCATCATATCATTCTCCCAATGATATGATCTCATTATCAATTGACAACTCATGTCTATGGTTAGGAAACCTTAACCATCATTGATCAATGAGCTAGTCCATAGAGGCGTACTAGGGACACGGTGTTGTTCACAAACCACACAAGTATTAAAGTTTCCGCTTAATACAACTCTAGCATGGAATATAAACATTATCATGATCAAGAATTATAATAATAACATCTTTATTATTGCCTCTAGGGCATAATTCCAACAGTCTCCCACTTGCACTAGAGTTAATAATCTAGTTTACATTTGGAAACAATCTCACACCCATGGCACTGAGGTGATGATCATGTTTTACACGTGGAAGAGGTTTAGTCAATGGATCTGCGACATTCAGATTTGTATGTACTTTGCTAATCTTCAGATCTCCATCTGCTATATAATCTCGGATTATATGAAACTTGCGGTTGATATGCTTGGTCTTTGGATGATATCTTGGTTCCTTAGCGAGTGCTATGGCGCCAGTGTTGTCACACAATATCTCCAGTGGGTCCAATGCACTTGGAACCACTCCAAGCTCAGTGATGAAGTTTATGATCCAAACTCCTTCACTTGACGCTTCTGCAGCAGCCATGTATTCCGCTTCTACTGTAGATCCCGTGATCACGCTTTGCTTGCAGCTTCTCCAGCTCACAGCTCCTCCATTCAAAATATAAATGTATCCTGTCTGAGATTTGGAATCATCCTTGTCGGTGTCAAAACTAGCGTCGACGTAACCTTTTACGACGAGCTGTTCATCACCCCCATAGACTAAGAACATTTCTTTAGTCCTATTTAGGTACTTTAGGATGTTCTTCACGGCTGTCCAGTTTTCCACTCCTGGATCACTTTGATATCTGCTCGTCAAACTAAGAGCGTTGGACACATCCGGTCTAGTACACAGCATGGCATACATGATAGAACCTATGGCCGAGGCATAAGGCACTTTGCTCATAGCTTCCCTATCATTTACCGTAGCTGGACACTGAGCCTTGCTCAATATCTTACCTGACAACATAGGCACTGAACCTTTCTTTGCCTTATCCATTCTGAACCTTTTCAGAACTTTGTCTAGGTATGTACACTGGCTTAAAGCTATCAGGCGTCTTTGTCTATCTCTATAGATTTTGATGACCAATATATAAGCAGCTTCACCTAGGTCTTTCATTGAAAAACACTTGTTCAAATAACTCTTCACATCGTTAAGCATGTTGATGTCATTTCCGATAATCAATATGTCATCCACATATAGTACCAGAAACGTCACCGAGCTCCCACTCACTTTCTTGTAGATACAATCTTCGTAGCAATTTGGAACAAATCCAAAGCTCTTGATCACTTGATCAAAACGAAGGTTCCAACTCCGAGATGCTTGCTTCAGTCCATAAATGGAACGCTGAAGTTTGCATACTTTATCAGCATCCTTAGGATCGACAAATCTTCGGGTTGCATCATATACAACTCTTCATCAATGTTGCCATTGAGGAAAGCAGTCTTGACATCCATCTGCCATATTTCATAATCATGAAACACAGCAATTGCTAATAAAATCCGAATGGACTTAAACATCGCTACGGGAGAGAAAGTCTCATCGTAGTCAACACCTTGAACTTGTCGAAAACATTTCACAACAAGCCGTGCTTTATAGACGGTAACATTACCATCCGCGTCCGTTTTCTTCTTGAAGATCCATTTTCACTCAACGGCCTTTCGGTCGCTAGGAGGGTCCACCAAAGTCCATACTTGGTTTTCGCTCATGGATCCCAATTCGGATTTCATGGCTTCTAGCCATTTCTCAGAGTCTGGGCTCATCATCGCTTCCTCATAGTTCGCAGGTTCACTGTCTTCTACCAACAAGACAGTCAAGACAGGGTTGCCGTACCACTCAGGAGGGGCACGCGACCTTGTCGACCTGCGATGTTCAGTAGCAGCATCGTTCGAACCTTCAAGATCCTTGTCATTTGCTTCCTCTATTGTTGGTGCAGGCGGCACTGGAACAATTTCAGCTGCTGCGCTACTCTCCAATTCAAGAGAAGGTTCAATAACCTCGTCTAGCTCTACTTTCCTCCCACTCACTTCTTTCGAGAGAAACTCCTTCTCAAGAAAGGAACCGTTCTTTGCGACAAACACTTTGCCTTCGGTTCTGTGATAGAAGGTATACCCAATAGTTTCCTTAGGGTATCCTATGAAGACGCATTTCTCCGCT
The DNA here is from genome assembly GCA_910589765.1 of Avena atlantica. Taxonomy (NCBI): domain Eukaryota; kingdom Viridiplantae; phylum Streptophyta; class Magnoliopsida; order Poales; family Poaceae; genus Avena; species Avena atlantica. Next base: position 47,793,507 of record OU342739.1, read on the forward strand.
TTGGGTTCGAGCTTGTCCGGCATCAACTTCTTGACGTAAGCTTCGCATCCCCAAACTTTAAGAAATGACAACTTAGGTTTAGCACCAAACCACAGTTCATACGGTGTCGTCTCAACGGATTTAGATGGTGCCCTATTTAAAGTGAATGCAGGGGTTTCTAATGCATAACCCCAAAATGATAACGGCAAATCAGTAAGAGACATCATTGATCGGACCATATCTAATAGGGTTCGATTCCGGCGTTCAGACACACCATTGCGATGTGGTGTTCCGGGTGGCGTGAATTGTGAAACGATTCCACTTGCTTTAAGATGCGTGAGAAAATCATAACTCAAATATTCACCTCCACGATCGGATCATAGAAACTTAATCTTTCTGTTACGATGGTTCTCCACTTCATTCTGAAATTCTTTGAACTTTTCAAACGTTTCAGATTTATGTTTCATTAAATAGATATACCCATATCTACTTAAGTCATCGGTAAAAGTGAGAAAATAGCGATATCCACCGCGCGTCGAAACACTCATCGGTCCGCATACATCGGTATGTATGATTTCCAACAAGTCCGTTGCTCGCTCCATCATACCGGTGAACGGGGTTTTGATCATCTTGCCCATGAGGCATGGTTCGCATGTGTCAAATGATTCAAAATCAAGAGACTCCAAAAGTCCATCAGAATGGAGTTTCTTCATGCGCTTTACACCAATATGACCTAGACGACAGTGCCACAAATAAGTAGTATTATCACTATCTACTTTGCATCTCTTAGCCTCAATGTTATGGATGTGTGTTTCATCCCTTTCGAGATTTAGAAGAAATAAACCATTCACAAGAGGTGCATGACCATAAAAGATGTTACTCATATAAATAGAACAACCATTATTCTCCGATTTAAATGAATAACCGTCTTGCAATAAACACGATCCATAAATAATGTTCATGCTCAACGCAGGCACATAATAACATTTATTAAGGTTTAAAACTAATCCCAAAGGTAAAACTAAGGAGAGCGTGCCGACGGCCATCACATCAACTCTTGATCCGTTGCCAACGCGCATCGTCACCTCATCCCTCGCAAGCCGCCGTCTATTCCTTAGCTCCTATTTCGAGTTACAAATATTAGCAACTGAACCGGTATCAAATACCCAGGCACTACAACGAGGGCTAGTAAGGAAAACATAAATAACATGTATATCAAATATACCTTTTATGGTGCCAGCCTTCTTGTCCGCTAAGTACTTCGGACAGTTGCGCTTCCAGTGACCCTTGTCCTTGCAATAGAAGCACTCAGTGTCCGGCTTAGGACCAGACTTGAGCTTCTTCTCAGCAGGGGCAGTGCGCTTGCCGCCGCCCTTCTTGAAGGGCTTCTTTGCTCCCTTACCTTTCTTAAAGGTGGGCTTGTTGACCATCAACACATGATTGTACTTTTTGATGTCCACTTCCGCGGCCTTCAGCTTTGCGAAGAGCTTGGTGACCGTATCAGTGGAACCAATCTGATTATGAGTCACTACAAAACTTTTGTAGCTGGGAGGGAGTGATTGCAGAACCCTGTCAATCTTGAGCTCCTCTGGAATCGTGCATTCCAGTTGCTCAAGTCGTTGAGTGTAGCCCGTCATCTTAATGGCGTCCTCACTAACGGAACTCCCTTCCTCCATCTTGCAGTTAAAGAACTTCTCAGAGATCTCATATCTCTCAGAACGGTCCTGAGTCTGAAACATGGTTTTCAGTTCTTCGAGAATCTCAAAGGGCCCGGGATAGTCTTCAAAACGATTTTGAAGTTCCGGTTCCATAGCAAACAACATGGTGCTCTTAATCACACCATAATCATCTTTGCGCGACTGATAGACAGCTTTCTCATCAGCCGGCGCAGTTGCAGCAGGGGGGTCACCTAACGCTTTCCCAAGGACATAGTCCTTTTGACCGCCAGAGAGAATGATTCTGAGATTGCGGAACCAATTGGTGAAGTTAGACCCATTCTTTCTAAGCTTTTCCTTCTCAGCAAAAACGTTGAAGTTGAAGTTGGACTTAGCCATGTGATCTATAGTATTTGCAAGTACAAATTAAACTATGTTCATGATAACTAGTTCAAATTAATCAAATTACTAGATGAACTCCCACTAAATTCAACATCCCTCAAGTTGTTTAGTGAACACGATCCAAATTCACCACACCTAATCCGATCATCACGAGAAGAGATGTGGTTTCAATGGTGGGCAACGAAGTGTCGATCATATCATTCATATGACTCATGCTTAACCTTTCGGTTCATGTGTTCCGAGGCCATGTCTGTACATGCTAGGCTCGTCAAGTTAGACCCAAGTATTTCCGCGTGTGCAAAACTGGCTTGCACCCGTTGTATGTGAGCGTAGAGTCTATAGCACCCGATCATCACGTGATGCTTGGACACGACGAACTTTCACAACGGTGCATACTTGCGGAGAACACAGTTTTTATCTTGATCTTTAAGTGAGGAATCATCTTATAATGCTACCGTCGCGATCTAAGCATAATAAGATACATAAAAGGATAAACATCACATGCATATAACTTTATGTGACATGGTATAGCCAATCTTCACGCAATGATCTCCATCTTGTGCATTCCGGCATGATCTCCATCACTCCACCATGATTGCCTCCACCACGAATAGCAACTACAAATATTGCTAACTACTTAGCGATAAAGTAAAGCTATTACATGGCGTATAAGAAGTTGACTCGCAGGTCATACACAATTATAAATACAACCATATGGCTCCTGCCGGTTGTGTACTCATCGACATGCAAGTCGTGAAACATTACAAAACATGATCATCGCATACAATATACACATCTCATCTTGGGCCATACCATATCACAGAAAACACTCCCTGCAAAAACAAGTTAGACGCCTCTACTTTGTTGTTGAATGTTTTACGTGGCTTATGGGAGTAGATGCTAAGAACGATTCTTACCTATGGAAAGCCACAACGGTGATATTATGGTTGCCAAACTCCGGTGTTAATCCCATGACAACTATAGTGAGAGAAACTGGCATCCACCAGCCGCATGTGTGGAACAAGCCACACGTCAAGTGCGGAGCCGGTCTCGCGAACGATGTCGCGTAAGGTTGGCCTGGACCGCTTCAATCTCACTATCCCGCGTCATAAGAAGAACACAAACAAGTGGCTTGCAACAGAAAAAATCAACGCCTGCAACAACCATGTTGCGTTCTACTCGTGAAACACATCTACGCATAGATCTAGCTCTGATACCACTGATGGGTTTCGCGGCATAGTAAATCAAAATTTTCTACGGATGCGAACAGGGGGAAAGCCAAGATCTAATCTAGGAGATGCAAACAGCGAGAGAGATTGGATTAGATCTTCATACCCTTGAAGATTCGCACAGCGCAACATTCGTCGGAACGTGGGTGATGTAGTCGTACTCGCTTATCCTCATCGCGATCCGATCCGATCTAGCACCACAAGTGGCGGTGCCTCCGTGAGATGCACACGTGCAGCACCTCGACATCTCCTCCTTCCTTGGTCCAGCAAGTATGGTGGAGAGATGGGTTGGATCTACAATGCGACGGCGCGGTGCAATTGGTGGAGAATTTCTGCTGCAGGGCTTCGCCTACAAGCAGTCGGGAGGGAGAGAGGAGGGCAGCAGGGCGGCTAGGGTTGGAGGGGAAGGTGTGGGGGGTTGGTGCGCCCCAGCCCTCTATATATAGAGGGGTGGGCGCAGCCCTAGCCCCTCCCCCAAGCCACGGCCGGTGGCCCCAAAGGAGGAGGAGTGGGGGGCAAGGAACCCCCCCCTTCTAGAAACTCTATCTCGAGTTTAAACCTCTCTAGGCCGGCTGGGCCCTATGGGGCCTTGTGCCCCTGGCCTAATGCGGCCAGGGCACTCCCTCATAGGCCCATGCCCCTCCCGGAAGGTGGGGCCACGTTGGTCCCCTTCCGGAAGGTTCTAGAAGCTTCCAGTACAATACCGATTAACCCGGAACAATTCCGAACTCCAAAAACTGCACTGCCTTATATGAATCTTATTATCCGGACCACTCCGGAACCTCTCGTGATGTCCCGGATCCTATCCGAGACTCCGAACAAAAACTCATAAACCAATTATCCAATCTATCATAGCGTCGAGACACGTTTAGTGTGTGACCCTGCGGGTTCGAGAATATGCAGACATGATCTTCTATCAATAATCAACAGCGGGGTCTGGAAACCCATATTGACTCCCACACATTCAATGATCATATCGGATGAACCACGATGCCAGGATTCAATCAATCCCATATATATATTCCCTTCGTGTTGCGATATTTTACTTGCCCGAGATTTGATCGTCGGTACCGTCATACCGAGTTCAATCTCGTTCACAGCAAGTACTTTACTCGTTCCGTAATCCGATATCACTTTGTGATTAACTCCTTAACCACATGCTTGCAAGCGGTGTTGATATCGATTACCGAGTGGGCCCGAAGTATATCTCTCCGACTTGGGAGGGACAAATCCCATCTCGATACATACAACCGAACATAGGATCACCTGAGAGACACCTTTATGATCACCCTCTCATAGGATGACGTTTGATGACCTCAAAGTTTTCTTCCGATACCAGGGAGTTGTATTATCTCATGGTCTAAGGAATACAATATTTGACATAAGAAAAGCTTCACAAAGACGAACACGATGACACGATCTAATTGCTTCGCTTAGTTTGGGTCTGTCCATCATATCATTCTCCCAGTGATATGATCTCATTATCAATTGACAACTCATGTCTATGGTTAGGAAACCTTAAACATCATTGATCAATGAGCTAGTCCATATAGGCTTACTAGGGACACGGTGTTGTTCACAAACCACACAAGTATTAAAGTTTCCGCTTAATATAATTCTAGCATGGAATATAAACATTATCATGAACAAGAATTATAATAATAACATCTTTATTATTGCCTCTAGGGCATAATTCCAACACTTGCTCCCGCACTGCCATCTACCAGCAAGGACTCCGCCGCTACCATAGCCGGCGGGTGAGGACTCGCACTTTCCAGGAAGGCGACCTGGTGCTACGCCTCATCCAGGACAAGAAGGGCATGCACAAGCTCTCCCCCCGTGGGAGGGACCATTCGCCATCGGGAGAGTACTCGGCAACGACGCCTACTACGTCATCGACGTCCGCGGAGACGGGAAACTCGACTTCAAGCGACCGTGGAATGTAAACCTCCTACGGAAGTTCTACTCCTAGAACTCCATACATGTAACCTCCACTAGCTATGAAATAAAACATATCGGTTGCCGCAAATTGCGTCTACTCTCCGTGTCTTGTGCCACTCGCACTCGTAACACTACTAGGAAAACGGCCTTTAGTGGCGCACCTAAAACCATCATCTGTGGCGCACCTGCAGTGCGCCACGGGCCTTGCGCTACGGCTATCTCTCAGCCGTGGCGCACTGCCTAGTGCACCACGGTTGTGTAGAGATAGGCGTAGCGCACCTCCAAGTGCGCCACAGAAGTTTGGTGTGGTGCGCTACCCCTTGGATCTTCTGTGGCGCACTACCTAGTGCGCCACTAAACATCCATGGTGCGCTTTAGGTGTAGTGTGCCACAGAAGGTAGACCATGTGCGCCACAGATGTATTTTTTGTTTTTTTTAATTTCCAAGCCAGATTATATGCAATACAGATTATATACAATATTACAGCAGATATACACACACAGATACAAGATATACAATTATATATATAAATACTCAATATGAAAAACAAGATTGAAACAAATACATATAGATAAGTCTCATACATGAATACATAGTCCAAGTTACATTGTTTTGATCATGTTACAAAGTAGTAGTTGGTGACATGCGAATACATGTGTCGATCGAACAAGTTAGAGCTCGGAAGCTCGCCTAGACATCTAAACTAGCTAGCTAGACACAAACGCGGGATAAATAACCAAAGAAGATAAGCATGATCACCGCCGCGACGAAGGTGTAGGTCTTCATCCGGTTCCTTGTCCTAACTACCGCTAGATAGCGCGTGTATCTAGCTTCCGCCTCCGCCATAGTGTTGTACCCTTTGTAGCTATTGCCGCTGAAACGGTGCACCTGTCTCCGGCAATCTTCCCAATCATCGTAGACTCCGGGAACCCGTCCCTTGTACACGACGTACCACGTCATCTACAAGTTGACAATAATAACTAACCGGTGATTGAAAAAACATGTATAATTAAAGTCGCATATGAAGATACACTTATAGAAAGTACTCTTAAATCAAAAAGAGCAAACTCAAAAAGCATGCCTCATATATAACTAGGTTGTTGGACACAGGAATATGCTTATGACGGGACTGTTAGCCAAGTAGGATGCACAATTCCTGGACTTGTGCATATCACAAGGCTAACAATCCCGTCATAGCACATTCACATATATATTGTGCCACGACATTTCAATCATCGGCATATTCTCGAAAAAGACAAAAATAACTCGAAAAGCATGCCTCATATATAACTAGTGATGGGGATACGCCTACTGGGGTATGCTCAGCAGGACGTTTCCGACGAGCCCGAGGGCTGGCGAGTGGGCCTGCAGAACGGCGAGTGGATCAAGGCCCAGCAAGGTACCAAGCGACTGGAAGCTGAAGGCCCAGGCGAGTAGATAGGCCCAGTCAGACTAGGTTAAACGATTACCGAAGCTGTAACCGAATCGGTTGAGATATGTAAACCCTAGGGGGGGTGAGCCTATATAAACCTTCCTAGGGGGTGAGTAGAGACACGTTCCTTCATACACCCAAGCGACTCGCTGCCTAGCCGCCGAGCTCGCCCATTGTAACACCTCCATAATACAATCTAGCAGGAGTAGGTCTTTACCCTCCGGGGGGCCGAACCTGGGTAAAACCCTGTGTCTTTGCCCTCATCTCGCACCGCAGATGGTTGGCCGCCCTTGCCCCTCGTTCTACTACTCGCTGCCGATTGCAGCATCTGCCGTGACCATTCCCACGACAGTGGCGCCCACCGTGGGGCCTGGCCGGTCTGGCCGGTGTTCTGCGGCGAGATCCAATCTGCCCATCAACGAGACGGTCGCCACCGGCCGCATGATAGCGATCGGCGAGATGCTCCAGATCTTGCCAAGTAGCTACGTCCCGGTGGCGCGACCCGTCACGCACAGCGTAATCCTGCCAATCGGCACGATCAGCCTCTTCGTCGGCCTCACCGACGTCATCGTCTCGGAGGACTCGGCTCGCATCCGCGAGTCGCCGCCACGCGATCGGCTCTCCGAGAGCCAGGTTCGCACGATCCACCGCCTCGCCTCCGAGTACAACTCGGCCCACAGCAACGTGGCCGGGAACTCAGCGGCCGCAGAAGATGCGGCCCTCACCGATGACGCCGACTCGGCGACTCCGGCGTCACTCGCCGGATCCATCACCGCGGCCTCATCCGCGGGCTCCATCGCCCAGGTCTCCAACGCGGGAGACTTCGAGGACCCCTCCATCCTCGGGATCTTCGAATTCGACTCCGGGTCGGAGAACTCCGTCGACCTCCGCGATGGTGCCAATCGCCACGCCGCGGCTTACATGGCCACCGGCACCGATCCACCGGAGGATACTTTCTCCACCCCAATCCCTCCTAACGCCACGGCAACGGAGGTCGAGGAACTCCGCTTGAAACTGGCGGAGGCGGTACGCAAAGAGCAGGCCGAGCGCGAAAAATTTCGCCTCGAGCAGGTGACGGCGCAGGAGCTGTCACGCTACCACCAGCAGCGGATCAGGTCACGCTTGAACCCCACCGTTCAAGGGCGTGCCCTGAACTTCGACGACGAAAACGACCCGGCCCGCATAGCCGAGCGTGCGATCTGCGAGAACGCGCCACCAGGAGGAAGCGCCCGGCCCCCGCCAGGATCAACGGCGATGGGTTCCCCACCACCGCCCAACCGCACCCCTCCCAGGGACCAACCGCGGATAGTTGTCTCCTCACGGGAGCGAGACGCAAACGGCCTCCCGCTATTCTCCACCCCAATGGACAACCTCGTGGCAGGCCGAGCAGCAGCCGATAGCATCACGGCCACTGGCGACGGCGCCTTACAGATCCAGTACGTCAAGGCCCTGCTTGCGAAGGCCGTGGAGCAGCAAAAAGTGGGCGCCGACTCGCAAGGTCGAGTATACTCGCGTTCCTCGGGAAGCAGAGCGGCCTCAAGCGGCCGCCCAGCGGCGGCAAACACCCTCAATTGCCCGCCACCAGAGCCACTGCAGCTCCAACACCGACCCGCGAACGCGGCACTCTCCACCAACGATCCCAGGCCGGCGACCAACTTCGTCGCCGCTAACGGACAACCCATCGACGCCCGCACTCACATCATCAACAACCAAAACTGGTGCGCACGCCATCCCGACGACTTGCGGCACACCCTAACTAATCGCCGCGATGGCGAGCCTATGGGGTCGCTCAGTCGACTTGGGCCTAAGTGCTTCGGACCAATGATCCGAGGCGAGAAGTACCCGCCAAACTTCAAGGCGCCAAAGGAGATAGAAAAATACGACTCCTCGTACGACCCCGCAGTCTGGCTCGACACATACCTCATGGCAATGGGGATCGCGGGTCACACTGGCCTACTCGCCGCCCGTTACCTCCCACTGATGATGGAGGGGACGTGCCGGCAGTGGATCAACACGCTCCCCCAGGACAGTATCGACTCCTGGGAGGAAATGCGCGACGCCTTCGTCAGGCACTTCGAGTGCTCCTACACCCGCGCCACCACCATCGAGGACCTGGAACGATGCTTCCAGGGACCCCGCGAGTCGACCCGCAACTGGGTCCAATGGTGGCAAGAGCTCTAGTACAATGCGGTCGGCATCCACCCGGACACCGCGATCCATTGCTTCAAGACCTCGTGCCGCTACGAGCCTCTAGTCGCCAAGCTCAAGCGACACTCCCGCACACTCGACAACATCCCCGACCTCCTCGAGATCGCCAAACGGTACGCCGAGGAGGATCCAAACCAGGAAACCGACGACGAGTCAGGAGGGCAACGCCGCACGGGCGGCAACGACAGCGGACGCCGAACCGACCTACGCTACAGCAGCACCCGCCTCACTGGCAAGCGCCGCAACGACGGGCGAGTCGACTTCGTCGCCAAAGCTGGGCACGCACAGCGCGAGCCCAAGAGCTACCGCCGCGATGGAGGGCAACGACGCGATGGCGGCAATTACAAGAACAAGCCAAGGTTCGATCCTGCGGCCCTACTTAACCAACCATGTGCCTTCCACAGCAGGGAAGGGAAGCCCGCAACGCACACCACCGCCGACTGCCACACCCTCAAGGAAATCGAGAAGGCACGGCACGCGCGGGAGGACACCGACAACGACCCGCCAAATGGCGGAAAATTCGGCAAAGTAGCCGGCTCGCTCCACACCTTCACAGGCTTCAACACGAAGCGCGAGAAGAAGGTCATCGCCCGCGCCGTCGCCGTCAATGCGGTGGCCCAAATAGACGTCCCCCAGTTCCTGAACTGGTCGGAACAGCCCATCACCTGGAGCCGGCAAGACCACTCGCCACGCATCGAGTACCCAGGACGAGTCGCCCTGGTGGTCAAGCCCAAGGTTGGCGACTACTGGCTCCCCAAGACACTAATCGACGGCGGCAGCTCCATCAACATCCTATACCTCGACACCTTCAGGCGGCTGCGGCTCCCGCAGTCGATGATCGAGACAACCCACACCATGTTCCACGGCATCGTCCCCGGTCGGAAGGCGTATCCGATCGGCAAAGTCACGCTGCCAGTCACTTTCGGTAGTCCGGCAAACTTCCGCACCGAGCGGATCGTCTTCGAGCTGGTTCCCTTCGACAGCCCTTACCACTGCGTCCTGGGGCGCCAGGCGTTCGCTAAATTCATGGCAGCGCCCCACTACGCGTACAACGCGATGAAACTCCCCGGGCCGTGCGGCGTCATCACCATCAACGGCGACCCCGACATGGCCGCCGAATGCGAGGCCAAAGGAGCCGAACTCGCCGACGCTGTCATCGCGGCAGAAACTAATCACGCCGACGAGCTCGCCAAATACGCGAGCGGGGTCAACAATGACGATCCCACAATACTCAAGAAGCCCAACTCAGAGGGCACAAACACCTCAACCTTTGAGGCCACGACGCACACCCGCACCGTCGAGCTGGTCCCAGGCGACCCCAGCCAGACGGTGACGATCGGGACAGGCATGAGCCCAGCATAGGAAGGCGCGCTCATCGAGTTCCTTCGTGAGAATAGGGACATCTTCGCATGGAAACCCTCCGACATGCCTGGTGTCCCTAGGGAGCTCGCTGAGCACAAACTAAACGCCGACCCCAAAGCGCGACCTGTCAAGCAGTCGCTACGGCCCTTCAATGAAGAACGTCGTCGAGCAATCGCCGAGGAAGTGCAGCGCTTACTCGCGGCCGGCTTCATCCGGCCAATCAAATACTCCAAGTGGCTAGCAAACCCAGTCCTGGTCGAGAAGAAAAACGGGACCTGGAGAATGTGTATCGACTACACAAACCTGAACAGCGCCTGCCCAAAGGAGCAGTTCGTCCTCCCGCGGATCGATCAGATAATCGATTCAACCGCGGGTTCGGAGTCGCTATGTTTCCTCGACGCCTACTCCGGGTACAACCAGATCAAAATGGCTGTCGAAGACGAGGAGAAGACGGCGTTCATCACGCCATTCGGAGCCTTCTGCTACACCGCCATGACCTTCGGCCTCAAGAACGCCGGGGCAACTTACCAGCGGTGCATGCAAGAATGCCTCGCGAGCCAAATTGGCCGCAACATCCACGTCTACATCGACGATGTGGTCGTGAAATCCGCGCGCCAAGCCGACCTACTCGCCGACCTGGCGGAAACCTTCGCCAATTTGCGAAGGTACAAGATAAAGCTCAACCCAGGCAAGTGCACCTTCGGTGTACCCGCCGGACAACTACTGGGGTACGTCGTCTCCAAACGAGGGATCGAGGCGAACCCAACAAAGATCGACACGATCGCCCGGCTCGGCAAACCCGAGTGCCTGCGTGACGTCCAAAAGCTGGCCGGGCGAGTAGCGGCTCTCTCAGTCGCTTCATCCCCCGCCTGGGCGAAAAGGCGATGCCCCTATACCGCCTGATGCGCAAGAACCCCACCTTCCAGTGGGACAAGGAGGCGGACGACGCGCTCCGCGACCTCAAAAAGGTGCTACTCGCCGCACCACTACTCGCCGCCCCCGCCGACAAAGAACCTATGCTGGTTTACGTCGCGGCGTCCGAGCGCGTCGTCAGTGCTGTGATGGTCGTCGAACGACCAGAGGAAGGAAAGGAGCGCCCGGTTCAGCGGCCGGTGTACTACATCAGCGAGGTCCTCACCGAGTCGCGCCAGCGGTACCCACAATACCAAAAGTTAGTATACGCGGTCTTCAGGGCTCAGCGGCGCCTGCCGCACTACTTCCAGGAGCACCCGGTCACGGTCGTCTCCTCAGCACCACTACAAGACATCATCCGCAATCGCGAGGCGACCGGACGGGTCGCCAAGTGGGCCGTCGAGATCGGCACCCACAACATTAAATACGAGCCACGAAGAGCGATTAAGTCGCAGGCACTGGCAGACTTCATCGCCGACTGGGAGGAGGCCCAGCAGCCAGAGAAGCTGCCGTACCTCCATTACTGGAGCCTGCACTTCGACGGCTCCAAGAACGCGGACGGTGCAGGAGCAGGGATAGTGTTGACTTCACCAAGGGGCGACAAGCTCCGTTACATCCTCCGCCTCAAATTCACGCCCTGCACCAACAACATGGCTGAATACGAGGCCCTACTCCACGGCATGCGAGCCGCCAAGGAGATGAACGTCAATCGCCTTCGATGCTACGGAGACTCCGACCTCGTCGCGGGGCAGGTCGCCGGCACCTGCGACGCCATCTCCCCTACCATGGCGGCATACCGCCAAGAGGTGGACAAGTTGGGCGGCCACTTCACCGGCTACTCTGTCGAGTGGATCGACAGGCGAAAAAACGAGGAGGCCGACGCCCTCTCTCGCATCGGGTCGGCTCGACTCGCACCACCCGCCGGCGTGTTCCTCGACACAATCTCCAAACCATCAGTCTCTCCCCCGAGGGAGATCGACATCGGAGTCCCACTCCAACCAGAGGCAGCCTTGGTCGCACTCATCACCGAGCCAGACGACTGGACCAAGCCCTACATCGCCTACCTAGAAACCGGCACCCTGCCAGCAGACGAGACAAACGCTCGAATGATCGCTCGCCGATGCAAGTCTTACACCATCATCGACGGCGAGCTACACAAGCGCAGCGTCACCGGCGTGTTCCAACGTTGCGTCCAACCGGCCGAAGGACGCAAAATCCTCCACGACATTCACTCAGGCGACTGCGGCCACCACGCCGCCGCTCGCTCCCTGATCGCCAAGGCTATGCGACACGGCTTCTACTGGCCCACCGCACACGCCGACGCTGTCGACATCGTCCAGCGATGCGCCGGGTGCCAGAAGTACGCCAATCAGACGCGCGTACCGAGCTCAGCGCTCAAAACGATCCCCATCACTTGGCCATTCGCCGTATGGGGCATGGACATGGTAGGCCCCTTCAAGAAAGCCCCCTCCGGCTACACCCACTTGCTAGTCGCCGTCGACAAATTCACCAAGTGGGTGGAGGCCAAGCCAGTCCGGAAATGCGACGGGAAGACCGCCACTAAATTCCTACGCGAGCTCATATATCGCTACGGGTTCCCAAACAGTATCATCACGGACAACGGCACAAACTTCGCCAAGGGAGCAATGGCCGAATTTTGCGAAGAGCACCACATCCGGCTCGATCTCGCGTCAGTCGCCCACCCGGAATCCAACGGCCAGGCGGAACGAGCCAACCAAAGCATCCTCCACGGCCTGAAGCCGCGACTCCAAGTACCACTCGAGCGCACCGCTGGATGCTGGGTCGAAGAGCTGCCCTCCGTCATCTGGGGAATCCGCACCTCGGTTAACAGATCGACGGGATTCACTCCCTTCTTCATGGTCTACGGCGCCGAAGCAGTCATGCCCACCGACCTCGAACACGACTCGCCGCGGGTCGTCCACTATACGGAGGCCGCAAACGAGCTGGCCCGCCAAGATGGGCTCGACCAGCTCGACGAAGCACGCGACCTCGCTCGATCGCGCACCGCCATTTACCAGCAAGGACTCCGCCGCTACCACAGCCGACGCGTGAAAACCCGCACCTTCCAGGAAGGCGACCTGGTGTTACGCCTCATCCAGGACAAGAAGGGCATGCACAAGCTCTCCCCTCCGTGGGAAGGCCCATTCGCTATCGGGCGCGTACTCGGCAACGACGCCTACTACCTCATCGACGTTCGCGGGGACGGCGAGCTCGGTGTCAAGCGACCATGGAACGTAAACCTCCTCCGGAAGTTCTACTCCTAGAACCCCACACATGTACTCTCTAGTCGCTATGAAATAAAAGAAACGGTTACCACAAGTTGCGTCTACTCTCCATGACTTGTTCCACTCGCACTCGTAATAACAGCGGTACGCTAAAATGCAGAAGTCAACCTTTGGTACAGCGATCGGCACGGCTAAGTAGTGCGGCATAAGAGCACTGAATCATTTCAGGTCCTGCGTCGTCCACGAAAAACGCCAATCTGGAGCCCCATTGGAGTCGCCTAGCTCGACTGGTTTTACGAACCAAGACAACTGCCCTCGCTTCTCACAGCGACCTTGGTCATCCGCATCCTCGGCATAGCGACTCGAACGGCTAAATACCACGATCGGGGACTGAATACCAGTTCGTCGCGATCGGTCAGGGAAAACGCTAAGTAAGAGAGCATGCCCAGGACTCGCCACGCGACTGACCCCACGGGCCAGGCAGGAGTGACGCGCTTACGCCAACGCGCTAAGTCCTCAACCACCCTCGAGTCGCGCCTAGAACTACCAAGTACCACGCTCGGGGACTCGGCCAACCGACCCCGTTCGCGTACGGGAAAACGGTAAAGTACAGAGCACTCAAGGGAGTCGCCTTGCGACTGGCTCTCCGAGCTCGGGCGAGTCGACTAAATCAACAAAACACATGATAACAACAAACATCATATACGAGGTGAACCCCACAAAAGGGCGGACGCGCTCGGGGACTCGTCCAAAATCAATCCAAAGCACACAAACAAATAACAAAATAAACACGACGTCCAATTCAATCGCATATTGCATTGTCTTATATTACAAAATATGCCCGTGTGGCAGAACTGCTGCTAACACTTCAAGGCAAACTACCCTACTCTGCAGGCTTCGATGACGACTCGCCAGAATCCCGGCGACTACGGATGAACGCGGTGTACGGGTTTGATGGATACGTCGTCAGTTTACCCGCCATCGCCGCGCGAAAAGGCTGCTCGACCTTGAAGTCACGATGCGGCGGCTCGGGGTCGTTCGGCGCGACGACCGTTTCCTGGTAGGGAAGGAGGTCGCCCATCGCCCAGACACGCTCCGAGTACGTGGCGGCACGCTCCTGCAACTTGAGAACCTCGGACAGATCCACCGCGCCAGTCGACGAGGGATACCCACTCGTCACATCGTCGAGGTCGAAATCCTCGGGGAAGTGGGCGAGTCCAAGGCTCAGTGCTGTCGACGCTCCACGCCGAAAAGCCGACCGCGTCATGAACTCAACGACCGCGGGCGCCTTCTCCAAATATTCCCACACCTCAACGAGGTCGCTGGGAATAACCTCCGTGGGCGACATTTCTTGAAGGTAGGCGCGGATGCACGTCGCCGATAGCGTAGCCGAGTCGACGAGCATGCTTACGCACTGCCTCGCGTCGAGCGAGCTCGCTTCTTCTTGGCTACCAATAACGCGACCTGCGAGAAGGACACAATGATGAGTGCGACGGACACCACAAAAACCCCGACTAACGGAAAGGGGAGATGCACTCACCAAGCAACGGGCGGGCGAGTCCCGTGATGAAGCACTGAAGCGACGTGTGGTCGTCCTGAAGCCCAGCAATAAGGACTTCCGACACCTTGCGATCCTCCTCCGCGGCTGCAATGGCGGCCTTAGCTCGCCCGTCCGCCGAGCTCGCTTCTTCCCTCGCCTCCCGCAGCTCGCGCTCGAGGTCGGCGACCCGCTGTTCCGCAGCGCCCAGAGCAGATCGCGCCGCCTCCAACTCACCAGCAGGGACAAGCTCCTGGCGAGCTTCCTCTGCCTTCGCAGCAACAGCCTGGAGCTCGTTGTTCGCCTCCTGGATGGTGGTCAGCTCCTTCTCAGCACGCTGTTGCGCGGCCAATCGGTCCGCCGACTCGAGCTACAGACCCTGCATATCATCGAAAAAGTCAGTAATAACGAACCTCCTAAGTGCCCACTCGCTGAAATCTAGCGAGTGCGCACTCGGGGACTGGCGATCAAGAAATTCCCAAGTGCCCACCCCGCTAAAGTTTAGCGCGTGTGCACTCGGGGACTGGATACGAAAATAAAAGACGAGAAAGTAAAAAGAATCAAGCCGCTGCAAAGCACCGACCTGATCCTCGGGGACTGGATATACTTGAATGGCTGCGCCAAGCATGCCATGAAGTTGCATCGCGTCCACGGACGCGAGTAACGCTGGCGTGTGCCCACGACGCTGGTCGACTTCAGCATCGGCGGTCCCTGGAGCGAGGCTCGGGGGTGCAACCCCGCTCGACGCGGCCGCCTTGGTCACGAAGCGAGGGAAGGTAGCGATAGAGGCACCCGCTCCAAAGGAAGTCGCCTCCGCCGTTCCAGGCAAGGAAACGCCCTCCTTCGTAGACGCGGCTGCCTCCACCGCGGGGCCGGCCGGCGCGACCGCCGTGTCGTCAGAGACAGTGACGATGTCGTCGCCCTTGGCCTTCTTACTGCCATCCGCTGAGGCAACGACCTCGTCCGCTTTCCTCTTACGGGAAGGATCCTCCTCGCTACCGGTGGAGGGTACCTGGGCCACGGTCGGGTGGCCCATCCTTTTCACCCCAGTCCTGCACATCAGTTGAATCAATAAAGACAATCGAAATAGCTATGGAAAATAGGGAAGGCCGAATGCACTCACTTGGCAACTGGGATGAAACGTAGCCCTGTGCGAAGGCCGGCCGGTTTTTCCAGTTCCGGGCCCAGTTGGCGACTGAGCCCTAGTTCTAGGACGTCGCGTGCCCAAGACACGGACGGCTTCTTCGTCGTTGAGGCCGCGGCTGGCGCCTCTGGGATACCTTCGGCAGGGGCTTCCTCGCGAACTGGAGCCGCTACAACCGGAGCCTCCTTGCGGGGCGAAGCAGCCCCAATCGGAACCTCCTTGCGAGGCGAAGTCGCCGCGGCTGGAGCCTTCCCTAGCCCAGAGACTGGCGCGAATGGCGGGGGCATCGAGGCCAGCGGCACTTCCACAGTCGGCGCATCTAGCGCGGTTGTCGCTGGGGCCGCGCCGTCACCGGCCGAGCTGTGAGCATCAGAGCTGCTCGTCGAGTGCGGCGGCGAGGCCATCCTCGGCGGCTTCATTTTCCTCTTCGGGGGGGCCTTCGCTTCCTTTTCCTTCTTTTCTTCTTCGAAGGAGTGGCCTGGCGGCGCGAGGTGGTTTCTGGGAGCTCGTCGTCGTCATCATGACGCTCGAGGCTCCTGCTTGCTTCGATTTCACGCTGACGTTGGCCGCGGGTCTTTCGGACCAGCGGGGCGATTTCCTCTTCGGACTCGTCCTCGTCATCCTCGTTGCCCTTCGCGGGTGGCGATTCGCTTGTATCCTGGGCGGATGGCCCCGGGCTCTCGTCATCAGAAGGTGGGAGCCACCCTTCCACCACTTGGAACAGCTGCGATAAATACGAAACAGAGTCAGAATTACCGCGACTGCATACGCTGCGACTGCGAACAAGGTAAGGAAATTACCGTCGGAGCCGGACGCTTCGCGGTGTAGGGGGCGACCCCGGCCTGTGCATCCACGTACACCGCCTGGGTGATCTTCTTCAACGCTGGGAGATAGTCCTCCAGCTTCCACTCGTCGAGACAGGCTTTCGTCGAGTCTCCCCGGCCCGTGTACTGATACATGTAGTGGCCGCGTTGGGCGAGCGGAACGAGCCGTCGCCCAAGCCAGCAATTGTACAAGTTTATCGTCTGAAGGCCCTTCTTCTTCAGGCCACGGATGGCCTGGAGCATCTCGTCGACGACCATCCGCTGGTCGTCGGGGAGCTTGCCGACTTGGAGATGGCGCGGCTCGGAACGATTGGCCGAGTACCGCGGGATCGCCGCCTCGTCCTCCGGGCTCGCCTCGGTCACGTAGAACCATGACTTCTTCCAGTCGCTCGCCGCTTTGGCGGGTAGCATCAGATCGAAGAAAGAAGCTTTGGACTTGAGCTGGAACGTCAGGCCGCCCGCGGCTAGCATTGGGCCGCCTGCCTCCTCGCGGCTGATCCGTCCGTGGAACAGATCTTGCCACAAGGGAAAGTAGGGCCGGCAGCCCAAGTAGCACTCGCAGAACGCCACGAAGATGGCGAGCTGCTCGATGCTGTGGGGACCCAGATCTGAAGGCTGGATCCCGTAGTAGGCGCAAAAACGCCGGAAGAACAAAGACGTAGGAAACCCTAGCCCCCGCTCGAGATGACTGGTGAAACAGACGAATTCCCTCTCTCGCGGGTTTGGGGTCGTTTCTCCGGCTGCGGGGATACGCCAACAGCCGGCTCGCAGGATTCCAGCCTCCTCGAAGGAGGCCAGCTGCGCCCTCGTGCACTTGGACCTGCCCCATGGTTCGGTGAGAAGGGCCATAGCCGAGGGGTTGGTTGGAGATCGGAGGATTTCGGGTCGATTGGATCAAGGAGCAAAGGAAAGAGAATGCGCGCACTCAGAAGAAGTGGTGGGCAGTTGGCTCTACGATTGCATGTCATTCCTCTTATATAGCGAGAGTTACCCGCCAAATCAGGGGGCCGTTACCGCGCGATGATTACGCCGAAAGTTACCGTTGAGTTGCCCTAACGGCTAGTTTGACCACGCCTGACGGTCCAACTCCAGCCACTCGGCTCGCCAGGTCACTCGCCGCGACCGCGTTCGACAGCTCGGCTCGCCCAAGACGCGACTCGGTTCACCGGATTTTCTTCTTCATACAGGAGCCCGCCGACGATTCGACTGGATGCCTACTTTGGAGCCGTATACTCCGACTGCCAGCAGCCACTTACGCCTAATCGACGACGGCCTCGGGGACTACTGATGGGGATACGCCTACTGGGGTATGCTCAGCAGGACGTTTCCGACTAGCCCGAGGGCTGGCGAGTGGGCCTGCAGAACGACGAGTGGATCAAGGCCCAGCAAGGTACCAAGCGACTGGAAGCTGAAGGCCCAGGCGAGTAGATAGGCCCAGTCGGACTAGGTTAAACGATTACCGAAGCTGTAACCGAATCGGTTGAGATATGTAAACCCTAGGGGGGGGTGAGCCTATATAAACCTCCCTAGGGGGTGAGTAGAGACACGTTCCTTCATACACCCAAGCGACTCGCTGCCTAGCCGCCGAGGTCGCCCATTGTAACACCTCCATAATACAATCTAGCAGGAGTAGGTCTTTACCCTCTGGGGGGCCGAACCTGGGTAAAACCCTGTGTCTTTGCCCTCATCTCGCACCGCAGATGGCTGGCCGCCCTTGCCCCTCGTTCTACTACTCGCTGCCGATTGCAGCATCTGCCGTGACCATTCCCACGACAACTAGCTAGGTCGTTGGACACAGGAATATGCTATGATGGGACTGTTAGCCAAGTAGGATGCACAATTCCTGGACTTGTGCATATCACAAGGCTAACAATCCCGTCATAGCACATTCACATATATATTGTGCCACGACATTTCAATCATCGGCATATTCTCGAAAAAGACAAAAATAACTCGAAAAGCATGCCTCATATATAACTAGCTAGGTCGTTGGACACAGGAATATGCTTATGACGGGACTGTTAGCCAAGTAGGATGCACAATTCCTGGACTTGTGCATATCACAAGGCTAACGATCCCGTCATAGCACATTCACATATATATTGTGCCACGACATTTCAATCATCGGCATATTCTCGAAAAAGACAAAAATAACTCGAAAAGCATGCCTCATATATAACTAGCTAGGTCGTTGGACACAAGAATATGCTTATGACGGGACTGTTAGCCAAGTAGGATGCACAATTCCTGGACTTGTGCATATCACAAGGCTAACAATCCCGTCATAGCACATTCACATATATATTGTGCCACGACATTTCAATCATCGGCATATTCTCGAAAAAGACAAAAATAACTCGAAAAGAATGCCTCATATATAACTAGCTAGGTCGTTGGACACAGGAATATGCTTATGACGGGACTGTTAGCCAAGTAGGATGCACAATTCCTGGAGTTGTGCATATCACAAGGCTAACAATCCCGTCATAGCACATTCACATATATATTGTGCCACGACATTTCAAGCATCGGCATATTCTCGAAGAAGACAAAAATAACTCGAAAAGAATGCCTCATATATAACTAGCTAGGCCGTTGGACACAGGAATATGCTTATGACGGGACTGTTAGCCAAGTAGGATGCACAATTCCTGGACTTGTGCATATCACAAGGCTAACAATCCCGTCATAGCACATTCACATATATATTGTGCCACGACATTTCAATCATCGGCATATTCTCGAAAAAGACAAAAAAACTCACACTTGTCGTCCGAGAACCAAAGAGTAAGCAAAAAAACCAAAGAGTAAGCAAAAAAACCAAGCATTGATTGATATATAATAATAATAAGCAAAATAAGTAAGCGGTGATTCATAAACCTAATAAGATAAGTACACTTGTCGTCCACACACACACACAAAGGTCATCTATAGTTTGCAACTACAACTAGGCCAACATCAAGCCTTCTGGCTCGGCTTAGGGAACGGGAGGACGCCCTGCCTCGTCATGAACTTCCTATAGTCACCCTGCATCTCTAGGCGATCTTCTATGTCACGGTTATTCGGGATATTTCCTCCATAGAAGATCCCCCCCGAAGTCATGACATCACGAAAGATGATTGCCCCAAACTGCTGCTGGATGCGATACATCTCTTGTCTAATATCCGAATCATTAATCTTGGCCTTTGCTTCGGCCCACTGTTTGAGATGATCTGGCAGCGTAGAATTCTGCTGGTCAAGTAGGAACGCCCTCATGTGATGGAGTGCGTAGTAGGCTTCCTTCTTACTGTTTTCCGGCTGCTTCACGCAGGGGAACTCTGTTACGTGGTTGAAGACGTGCCTGCCGAACTTGACCTTCTTACGCACGAAGCTGGTGCCTTCCGTCGAGGCAAAGCAAGTGAGAGCATCATCCAGAACTTCCTTGATCTTGTCGTAGTTTTTCTTCTTTTCTAGACTCCCCGAGTCGAAATACGTGGCCGTGGGAATGCTTCGGCGATAAGGAGATGAGCGTGCAGTGTTCATCTCTGCGCAAAAAATTCAAATGGAATGTGTTGAAAAAAGAATGATGATGATTATCTAATAAAGCCAATCGACGGTGGCGACTGAATAACGACTTACTCGGGAAAGTAAGGCACGAGAATGTATTCCTTTGTCTTGTTCGCCACGAGGATTATTTTTAGGTACGAGGCCACGATACGTCGTTCGGCGGGGGAACCCAAGCAGCCGTCACGCATGTAGTAGGGGTCCACTATAGCGATGCCCGGTGTGTTCTCTCTAATGATCTGCGTGGCCAGGCTGAGAGAAAAGAGATGGACCATGGTATAGTGCAGCGGGTATAGGTGGAACATATTGAAGATGTCCTCGAACCGCAGGAAGAATAGATCCGCGGGGGCAGTGTCGACGAAGCCCAAGCCTGGTGGCACCTTAACCACGAATACCGGGTGCGAGGGATCTTTCTCCGATAGAAGGCGTCTCTCTATCGTCAGCACGCCGTCATGCACACTCTGCAGTTCCGAACTGGCGAGCTTCCGCAAATTCTTAGGTAGCATGGGCTCACCCGCCACATGAATCCTCCACATAATACCCTCGGGTCTTGGTGGCCCGTCCCGAAACCTGATCGGATTCATAGTTGTTGACGCCACCGACTGGCTCGAGCTGCTAGATTTTCTTTTCCTGCCCTTTTTTCCTTTTGGAGAGCGGGCAGGCACCGCAATCTGAGCACCGGCCGCCCTATGTAGTGTGTCAGGGCTTAGAATAAAGGGCCGGTTGGTTGTATCAGCTGGCTCTGTAAAGGCGCAAGCTGGAGGCGTCTCCTGAGAACCAAACAGATGCTTGGTGATAGTGGCTTTCTCTGTGGGGCCACCAGCTAGGTCTTCTTCGTTGCCAAACTGAGTGCTGAAGAAGTGATCATTCCAGTCTTCGTCGTCCTCGGCCGGATCCTGCGCCATGTGCATATCATCAACATGATCATCCGACCCACCGCGTGGAGGTGACGGCAAGGGCGGTAAGGGGGCCTTGCCACCGCTTGTCGCTGGCACGACAGGCGGTGCTGTTGTCTGTGGCGTGATGGCCCCCGCCGTCCCCAAACGGATCATGCTCTTTGGCCATAGCAAGAACAAGCCGAAGCAACTTCTGAGGACAGACGACTCTTCTTCATCCGCTCCTGGGGGTTGAATGGGAGGTTCCAGGTCCTCGCAGCCCCTTAGCACCCGACTAATTTTAACCCTGTGCACGCTATCTGGCATCGGTTTTGAGTGGAACGTGCGCTGCAAGGGTTGAACGATGGTACCCTTGGCAACATCCCTCAGCTCGTTGTTCACGTAGCATAAGAGAGTGCAAGGAACATCCGTCTGCAGAAAACATGTACGGCGTCGTCAGAGCGAGATGCCACAAGAGTAATATATAGATGGCATGAAAGGCGGTAATTAAAGCAATTTGTTTACCGTGATGGCGTCGAGATCGTCTAATGTCGACGCACCGCATACGGCGATGGGCGTGCAAGAGACGGAAGGGCTGCTTGATGGCGCGGTGCTGGCCGCCGTTGTATTCTCCCTACCGACGGGTGCTTGGAGCTCCGGTGCCGCCGCGACGATGGCAGGGGGGCACCAACATGTACTCCGGCGCCGCGGTGATGGCAGGGGGAGTCACCAACACTTGCGGCGCCGCGGTGCTAGCGGGCGGAGTCACGAACACGTAGTTCGCCTGATTCGTCGGCGCCGCGTTGTTCGAGTGGCTGCTGACCATGCTTGGAATCGGGCACGGCCCTACTCGACCACCCGCACTACAGTTCGCTATTGACTCCACCAAGGTAGGCAGGAAGGACGTAAGGGTGATTGCCAGGTTGTCTTGGACGATCTGCGGGATCCGCGCCACTTGTGCCTTAAGTTCTTGAACCTCTCTGTTTTCCTCCTCGCTCCTTCCCGACGGCGCCACATGCGTCCTCGGCGGTGGACCAAAATGATCCACCCAATTCTTACCCCCGAGGCCGGCCAGACGGCCAGCCGACGACGGCTTCTTCGTAATCGGCTCTATTTTCTTGGCCCGGTTCATCGCCCTGTTAAAAGGGTTATCCCACCGGGTGGCCGCCGTCGACCCCTGGGATGAGGAACCCTGGGATCCATGACTAGCAACAATTTCCTCCTCCTGCAGAAGAAGTAACAGTGAATCATTTAGATCATCGATTAGATTGCAATCGTGTTGATCCGCGGTAATTAGATTATACTTACCAAAATTTCCTCGAATTCCTTCACCGCAGGATCCGCGGTGAGTTGTTTGGTTTTTGGGTCCACATGGTAACGGGCCCTGATGAAGTTTCGAACCTGCCCGGGTTCGAATTTAGCAAAGGGGTTTTCTATCCCCTTGGATCTATACTCTTCGTCCTCCTTATTCCATTTGGCCTCCGCGGTTCTGTATCCACCAGATCCGAGATGGTGATGACCTATATTCATCGCCTGCAGCGCCTTTCCCCGATTACTATTGGCCAGGGCTCTTTCGAATTCACACCTCTCCTTGAACTCCCGGAACTGATCTTCGGTGATCTGCGGGTCAATCTTCTGGATCTCCTCGAGACTTTTGCCTTCTTTATAGATCTTCTTCTTTATCCGGGTTCTCCAGCTGGCCAGGGCGGTGCTCATCTTTGTGAGGGCGGATTTGTTTACTTCGTTCCCATGATAATTTGTGTTCTGATACTTAGCGGGGAACTTGTATCTTGCGTGCAGCTTCTCGAAGAGGAGTGTGCGCAAGTGGCCATTATCTTTATGCCGGAGATTCTCGGTGTTGATCGAGATGGTTGTCCGGGTGATCGCCGCCACTTGCCCACCGTACCCTTTGACGACAAGGGCGGGCTCCAAAGGAACCCCTGTTGGGCTCACTTCGGTAATTTCCTCCCTGACCGTGCCGACCGTGTTCGGGCGCCGGTCCTTCGGCTTCTTCTTCTTAGGAGGGTTGCTACCACTCCCTGTGCCCTCGCCGCCATCAGTGGTTTCATCGTCCGCCGTTCCTTCAGCTTCTTCCTCCGTGTCTTCCATCTCATCATCCTCGCTCTCTGAAGGATGGTATTCTTCATCGTCTTCTAGACGCTGGGCCGCCTCCCAGAATGTCAATTGTTTATTCGGAGGTCTGAGTTCTCCTTCAGCGCTGATGCGCTTAGAACATCCAGCCTCGTCGTTGTCACACATCTTTGCACTAATAAAAAACAAATAATTGGTTAAATGCACGGAAAAATCCGGCATGACCTTTGCTAATTTTCTTAAACTAGGAGTGCCCGATTTCTGCCAAAACGGAAGTTAATCAACATTCCGGCAAAAATCGGGACTCATTTCATACACGAACCTGCATATATATGGCCAGCATAGCTAGCACACAATAAATGGCCATCATAGCCAGCACAACCAGCACACAATAAATGGCCAACACAGCCAGCACATAATCTGGTCACATAGGATAATCTGGCGAACACAACCAACACATAAACATCTAGGTAGAAAACACATTGGTTAAGAATGCATCAACATGCCCAGCCACATCAAGCAATGGGCTTTTATAGTTATCATCTGGATTCACCAGGCACCAAGCATATGATTGAAAGAAAATAACTAAAGCCTGCTAGGTCTCTTGAAAAAAGAAAATAACACATATGAGCATACACAGCAGCAACTAAAACCCAAGGATACATGTTTCTGTCAACTAAAGCCAGCTAGGTCTCTTGAAAAAAGAAAATATCATTCAGTTGTGCTCATATGATGGAAATAACCTGAACAGAGAAAATAACTTATTCTTTTAGTTCCCAGATGCTAATTCATGCCACTACTTCTACTCTCTTTCTAATTACTCCACCACTTATCAACCATCATTAGTATTATAATCCACCTATATGGGGTGCAAGATGTTGATCAGATACACGGATATTTTCTTAAGCTGTTATTGTTATACAAAGAAGCTAAGAATTCAAAGTAACGGTGATCTGTTGATGTACTTAAGCTGTTACTGTTGGCAACCTTCCAGGGTGATAATAACGTTTTTCAGTTATGTTCAATGGTGGTCTCTTTCATGCAGTAAACCTATATCTGAATTCTTAGCTTCTGGTTCTGTACTTGCATTTCAGTAGCAGGAAATTCAGCGTGGCATCCTTCCCAGGCTGATATCACTGAACTCTGCATCCTGAAAGAACAGAGGCTTTGATCTGAGGCAACATTCCTAGTGATCCTATGTGAAGCTTTTAGGTAACCAAGTGTGTAAATTAAAAAATTCTAACATGACTTTTAAAACTTGTATCTGTTCTGGATAAAAATGTTCTGCACCGGATTTATTTTTGGAAATACGTGTTAATATTTTATTTGTAGAACAAAAATATCTATCAAAAGAATTATACAGACCAGTAAGAAATGAATCTATACAGTGTGTAACATTACATCAAAAGAGTACTACTTTCCTAGAAGAATTCCTATTTTCTTTCGAAGTTAAGTTTGTGTTTGTCAATTGTGTGGCAGGCATGATAAGCAATTACAAACCAGCCCAGTTTTGTGTCTTTCAAATCCAAGCGATGAAATGTATTGATGTACGGTGAAAGGGGACCAGGAAGTTAACTGTGACTGCATATCAGATTATTCAAACTCCATCAACCAACACTAGCAACACAACAACAGTACTAGAAAAGGAAAGTGACCACCATGCCAAATCATCAGAAAAAAATAAAGAGACCACCATGCCAAAGATAGAGATTACCAACGATGCAATATCTTTCATAGCCACAAAAACAACCACATTACAAGTTGAAAACCAGAGCAGTTAATAGAATGCACAGTAACCAACATACTAAGTTCAGATTTCAGACAATTCCTCGGATGCACGGGAAGTAACAGAGCACCCAAGTTAAAACCTTCCGTAACACATTTCACAGCGATCATGGGAACACCGAACACCCATCATCCACCATATATACCAGCGAGCAGCTTGCAAAATAACCACTGAACTACATCATCTACAGCATGGTCAGTTAACCTTAGAGCAGCTTGTAAAGCAATAGGCCAACAACAGTATAAGACCTTAGCTTCAGTCCTAAGGGAAGAGCCATGATGCCACAGGCATCTCCCTGCAGCGCCTCTAGGAAATCATTGGATAAGGGGAAGAGACCTCGCCGAGTATCATGTCATAGGCGCCGCAGGAAGAGAGGGAGAGAGGGGAGAGGAGATGCTCACCTCTGACGGGCGGACGACGGGCGGACGACGACGGGCGGACGACGGTGGCCTCCACCTCCTGAGACGCGCGCGGCGGCTGCTCCTCCTCGGACACGGGCCTCCTCCTGAGACGCGGGCGGACCTCCTCCTCGGACACGTACGGGCGGACCTCCTCCTCCTCGGGCGCGGGCAGGCCTCCTACTCCTCAGACGCAGCGGCGGCGAATCGAGAGCGGCGGCGGCTGTCCTTCGGCTTCGGGCTGAGAGATGGAGAGATGGGGATGAGAGAGGGGGTCGGGCGCCACACGTGTGGATAAAGGCACTTAGGCATAGCGCACTGAGCCATAGTGCGCTACGGATATCTGTAGCGCACTACGGGCTAGTGCGCTACGCCTATCGGCTTCTAACTACTGGATAAGAGAACTACAGACCCACTAGCTAACAACTATACTAGCCTATCCCACTGGTTCTGCCCACTACTCTATTCTAAACCTGAGAGCACCCAAGTTCGAATCTTGGTGCCCCAATTTTTTGTTTTGATTTTAAAAACACTTTTAAATATTCCAAAAAATGCCCAAAAGTGGTGATATATGCCATAGAAGTTTTATTTTGATTTTAAAATACTTTTAAATATTCCAAAAATGCCCAAAAGTAATAATATTCCAAAAATGCCCAAAAATATGATTTAAAGTATAACTAAATTTCATAATACTTTGTTCATGAATATTACAATCTTTTTTGACCACGCGTTTATAATATTTTTTGAGCTAGCGTTTTACAATCTTTTTCCCTTCTTTGTCGCGGTTGAATAATTTAGCCCCGGCACTTTAATGTTTCTTCTTTCGAACGGGCTACCTTTTTGGGTAGGGTTGTCCTTTTTATTCTTGTGATGTATGTTGCTGCATCGTAGTCGTCGTCATCTTCAATCTTTGGATCGTCGTACTGGTCGAAGTCTTGCTCGTTGGCGACTCCATCCATTCCGATGATGTTTCTTTTTCCTCTCCTCGCGACAACACGGTTAGGCTTTGTCGGGTCGGTAATGAAAAAACATTGGTCCACTTTGGTAGCCAGTACCCACGGTTCATTTTTCGCGGCCACGTTTGCACCGGCGGCCTTGGATTTGGCTGCTTCGGGTATAACCATGGTTGTGAAATACCGGTCTTCTCTTTCGACGCTCTTTGCCCATCTGACACGGAACATCGGCACCTTTTCTCCACAGTAGTCGAGCTCCCAGATCTCCTCGATTCTTCCGTAGAATCTTTCCTTCACGTTGTCATCGGTGTAGAATTCCGACGTTACGCCTGAGTTCTGATAATCACACTTGTTGTCATTTTCCTCCGTGTAGAATGTGTAGCCGTTGATATCATACGCCTGATAGGTCACCAGGTTTTGCATCGGTCCCTGCGACAAGGTGAATATGATCTTTTCCGTGTCAGAAGAATGCGAGCGCGGGGGATTATCAAGGAGCGTCTGCCTAAACCAACGCGTGAAATCTGAGTTGTGCTCTTTGATTATTTCTCCCTGCGTCCTCTGTATGCCCCGGTCACTGTACTTCTTCTCGATTAACCTTTTGTGCTTCTGTACCCAAGGACCGACCAGTTCTAAATGATGTAGCACGACGAGGTTTGCTCGATCAAAGTCTGCGCGTCGAAAATCGAAGTCTGCATGCAGTATGCGACGACCCTCTCGGTGACCAGATCCGTCGAGCTTGCCAAGGTGTCTGTTGACGGGAAGACCGACAGGGTTCTCGATGTCTAGATAATTCGTGCAGAAAGAGATGCACTCTTCGGCCAGAAAGCCCTTGGCTATGCTTCCATCTGGACGGGACCTGTTGCGAACGTATCCTTTGATGTGTCCGTTCATCCTTTCGAACGCCATCATGCTGCGGAGAAACATCGGCCCGAGTTGTACGATGTCCTCCACGACATGGACCAGCAGATGCACCATAATGTCGAAGAATGCGGGTGGGAAGTATACCTCAAGCTCACATAGTATCACCACGATCTCCTCCTGTAGCCTTCCGAGCTGATTCAAGCCAATCGACTTCCTAGAGATGACGTCGAAACACTTGCATAGGCCAAATAACGTTTCACGGACGTGCTCGTCCATTATCCCTCTTAGTGCGACCGGAAGTACCTGCGTCATTAGCACGGCACAGTCGTGAGACTTCATGCCACTGAACCTCTGCTTCGCCTCGTCTAGGTATCTGCTTATCTTGCCCGCGTAGCCGTAAGGAAATTTGACTCCTAGAAGGCACTTGAAAAACTGTTTGATCTCATCCTGGCTTAGAGTGAAGCAAGAAGGAGGGCAGTAATATTCGTTCTTCTTGAACTTTTTACCCTTCCGACGACCTTGTGTCGTCTCCGACTCATGATCATCGTCATCTTCCTGATCATCAGGAGTAGTGCGTCCTCCGTGAAGCTCCTTCCGGATGCCCAAGCATATCAGGTCGTGCCTTGCTTTCGGACCATCTTTCGTCCTATCTGGCATGTTGATTATGGTGGCGACCAGACTCTCGCACACGTTTTTCGTGATATGCATGATGTCGAGGCTATGAGGCGTGCGGAGAAACTTCCAGTATGGCAACTCCCAGAAAACAGACCTTGTTTTCCATACCTTCATCAGCGGCTTGTCTTGTTGCTGCCTCTTTCGCTTCTTTCCAGGCTTAGGACAATCTTTCCAGTTTTTCAGCAACTCTTCCACTTCTTCGCTGCTCCTACGCTCTGGGATTCCTCGGGTCTCTGATTTGCCATCGAACAGGTCTCCACGTTTTCTCCATGGATCATTCTTGCCGAGCCACCTCCGGTGCGCCATGAACACGGTTTTCGATGACCCTGGATCTTTCTCTAGTTGGAGATAGCTTGTGTTATCCATGCACCTAAAGCATGCGCAGAATCCTTGGATAACCTGCCCCGAGATATACCCGCAACCTGGATAGTCTTGCACCGTAGTGACCAACGCGGCTCTCATAGTGAAATAATCTTGTGCGACGGCGTCGTAACTATTGGCTCCAGATTCCCATAACGTGGCTAGCTCCTCTTTCAACGGCCCGAGATACAGATTGATGTTGGTACCAGGTTGTTTCGGCCCTTGAATTAGCATACTCATTTGTATGTACTTCTTCTTCATGCACAACCATGGAGGGAGGTTGTACATCCATACAAACACGGGCCAAGTGTTGTGCGTGCTGCTCTGGCTACCGAACGGATTGAGTCCATCGGTGCTCGCACCAAGCCTAATGTTCCTCGAATCTCCACCGAATTCTGGGAATTCGAGGTCCAATTCTTTCCACTGGCTAGCATCTGAAGGGTGCGTCAGCAGCTCATCCTTTTCGGGGTCATCATCATCTCCTGGCTTCTTCCTTTCCGCATGCCATCGCATGAGCTTCTCTTCCTTAGGGTCCGCGAAATAGCGCTGCAGACGAGGGGTGATAGGAAAGTACCATACCACTTTTCGAGGTGCTTTCTTCCCTTTCTTGTATCGACTCACGCCGCACACCGGACATGTGGTTTTCTCCGCGTCCTCGCCCCGATAAATGATGCAATCGTTGATGCATACGTGATATCTAACGTGCGGTAGATCGAGAGGACAGACGATTTTCTTGGCATCCTCGATACTAGTTGGACATTTGTTCCCCTCCGGGAGACGATCGTGCCAGAATGCCATCATATCGTCGAAGCTTGCGTCGCTCAATTTTTGCTTTGCCTTCATCTCCATAGCCTTGAGCGTTACATTCAACCGGGTATCATCGGGCCTGCATCCTTCATACAATGGAGTAACCGCGTCTTTCTCAAGTTGCGCAAGCTTGGCTTTCTCTCTAGCGGCAGCCCTGGCGTTACTCGTCTGCTTGAGAAGCAGCTCTTGCACATAAGGGTCCCGCACCCAGCCTGACGTTGTTCCATCGTCGTCTGCTCCTCCGGCATCTAGATCATCATCATCCCGGTCTGCTTCCGCACCTTCACCATCTCCAGGAGCCTCTTCATCATCTCGCCCGTTCTCGCCGTGATGATGATCATCGTCATGTTGGCCACCTTCTTCACCGTCTCCATCATCTACGCCATCGCTTATCCAACGAGTGTATCCATCCATGAAACCATGGCGGAGCAGGTGCGCCTGCAGATTCCCGGAATCTGGGTCGATCACCCAGTTGAGTTTGCATCTTCTGCACGGACATCTTATATATGTCTTGTTATTTCGTATCATGTCGGCCGTCGCACATTTCAAAAATCTAGCCACAATGCCTTCGCTCATTATGCGGACCATTTTTGCCTGCACGATGTACACGGTACAATTTTGAAGTCTATTAGAACCACATAATGAATGCATGCATGCAATGGTCGATAGAAAATTTCGGCATGACCTATCCTAAAATTAGGACCTTTGCGAAATGCCAAAGTCTTGCCAAAATGGAAATGAATCAACATTTTGGCAAAACAAATGGCAACTTGTTCACATACAAACACAAGAGAGAGAGAGAGACCGATCCATACACACATGAACATATCATTATCCTCTCCATACACACATGCATGAGCATCATCGATACTCTCCATATACACACACATATGACCATCGATCCTCTCCACACATACACACATCATGAGCATCGATCATCTACATACATATGAGCACATGCATCATCCATATACACATGAACACATCCTTACATGGACAACTTACCGAGATGAGAGACCGATCGCGAGAAAGATGGAAAGGAGAGGTGCGCGCGTCGACCGGAGACAGATAGATGAGAGACCGGAGACCTCCTCTATTACTTATGTAACATCCAAAGCAAGTTTTACATGCTAAAAATGGTGAATGTATGGAGAAATTGAGGTGGGAAGGAGAAGATCCCGACTAGATCTAAGGAGGAAGAAGAAGGGGAAAGTGAAGTGTGGGGTGGTGGATGTGTGGGCACACATGTGCACATAAAGTGCTGTCCTAAAAGAATCGACACATCCATGGCGCACACGGCCCTAGTGCGCCACAGGGAGTACAAACTTCTGTGGCGCACTAGGCCGAGTGCGCCACAGATGCTCCTAGTCCCTGTGGCGCACTAGGCGGAGTGCGCCACAGAAGTTTGTGGCCGTTTCAGAGCAGAGGTGGGCATGCGCTCAGTCGTAGCGCACCAGGCACACGTGCGCCACAGATGACCCTAAAAACCGTGGCGCACATGACTATAGTGCGCTACAGATGTTTGGTGTGTGGCCAACAGGGCCCTGTCCCACACACATCTGTGGCGCACTATAGTCATGTGCCACGGTTGTTATAGTTATTAGTAGGGCACTGCCCACAGGTGAGCCACGCCTGTTTTAGCCGTGGGGCACTTCAACCATGTGAGCCACGGATGTGCTGATTACCTATAGCCATTTTCCTAGTAGTGTAATAACATCGTCAAGCTAACTGTAGAAGTCAACCTCTGGTACAGCGACCGACACGGCCAAGTAGTGCGTTACGAGGGCACTGGGTTACCCCAGGACTCGTAACGTCCACGAAAAAGCCTACTCGGAGCGCCAGTGGAGTCTCCTAGCTCGACTGGCTTAACGAGCCAAGACAACTGCCTTCGCTCCTCACAGCGACCATGATCCTCCGCATCCTCGACACAGCGACTCGAACGGCCAAGTACCACGCTCGGGGACTGACGACCAGTTAAGCACGAGCGACTAGGGAAAAACGCCAAGTACGAGAGTGTGCCCAGGACTCGACATGCGACTGACCCGAAGGTCAGGCAGGAGTAATGCGCTCACTCTAACGCGCCCAAGTCCTCACCCACCCTAGAGCCGCGACTAGAACCACCAAGTACCACGCTCGGGGACTCGGCTTGTTGGAGATATGCCCTAGAGGCAATAATAAATGTAGTTATTATTATATCTTTGTGTTTATGATAAATGTTTACATTCATGCTATAATAGTATTAACAAGGAAACATTAATACTTGTGTGATTTGTAAACTTAAATTGCAGTCCTAGTAAAGCCTCTATATAATACTAGCTTGTTGGTTAATAAATGATTTTGGTTTCCCTATCATGAACATTGAGATGTTATTAACAACAAGATCATATCGTTAGGAGAATGATATGGTGGACATACTCCTATAGATAAGCGTAGCATAAAGATCAAGTCATTTTAATAGTTCAATTGCTATATGCTTTCTGATACATAGTAACCTAATTCCTTCGACCATAGGATCATGCATATCACCTTTACCGGATGGATGCTTTGATGACATCAAACACCACACCGTAACTGGGTGGCTATAAAGGTGGCATTGAGTGTTCGGAAAGTATTGGTTGAGACACATGGATCAAGAGTGGGATTTGTCCATCCATATGAAGGATAGACATACTCTAGGCCCTCTCGGTGAAATGTCATCCAATTAGCTTGCAAGCATGTGACTGGCTCACAAGGGATCACATATCACGGGAACGAGAAAAGAGTACTTATCAGTAACGAGGTTGAACTAGGTATGCAGAGATACCGACGATCATAACCTTGGATAAGTAAACTATCGTGAGACAAAGGGAAATTGGTATCGTATGTAAGTGGTTCATTCGATCGCAAAGTAATCATAGAAATATGTGGGAGCCATATGAATTTCCAGATTCCTCTATTGGTTATTGTTCGGAGAAGTGTCTCGATCATGTCCGCATAATTCACGAACCGTAGGGAGACACAATTAAGGATTCGACGTTGTTTAAGTAGTTATGGATTGATGAGTAAGAGACCGAATGTTGTTCGGAGTCTCGGATGGGATCCGGGATATCACGAGGAGATCCGGAATGGTCCGGAGAATAAGATTCATATAAGGAAAGTCCTGTTTCGGGGTTGGAGAGTGGTTCCGGTGTTTTCATCGGGAATGTTCTAGAAGGTTCCGGAATGTCCGGCACTCCGAAGGGGAAGGGTGCATGAATGTGTCATACCAAGTTGGAATGATTGCATCATGTACTAAGTTTCATCGCTGAACAAAATAAAGGGTTTAATCAAATCCTAGTTTGAAAAGTCAAACGCCAATTTGAAAAGTCAAACGGCTATTTTGGAAAGTGGAAGGGAAGTGGGAAACCGAGTTGGGGAGGAGTTCCTCCTCCACCGCCGGGCCACTCGGGATCCTAGTTGGGGAGTGACTCCCCTCCCCTTGGCCGGCGCCTCCCACCTATAAAGGGAGGGGCAGGGCTGCCCCACCTAGTACACAAGATCTCCACCCAAAAACCCTAGCCCGGCGCCGCCACCTCCTGTTGCCGCCGCCGCCTAGGGCTCCCCTAGCCTCTGACTTGGGCAAGCCCCAAACCCTAGCCGCCAGCCCTAGAACCTCCTCCTTGGTGTGTCTAAACCCTAGATCGCCGAGGAGCTCTCTCATAGTCCACCATACTCGCTCCGGCTTAAGGCGAAGCCCTGCGAGATCTCCCCTCTACTTCCGGTACCATGCCGTTGTGCTGCCGGAATCGCGAGGAGAGTGCTACAACCTCCGCTGCCTGCTGGAACAAGGGAGAGGAAGGTCTTCGTCGAGTACCGAATGTGTGACCGACTGCGGGAGCGCTGCCGGAACGCACCGCCGGAAGGATCGTCTACGCGATCTTGAGATCGGGAAGAGTACGACTACATCACCCACAAGAATCCGCTCTCGTTAAACACTTTGGAATCTTCGAGGGTGAGTTATTCCATCGACTCGTTGCTACAATCTAGTAGATAGATCTTGGCTTGTTTGTTGGTATGCGGTAGAAAATTTTTGTTTTCCATGCTACAAAACCCTACAATGGTATCAGAGCCGTGTCTATATGTAGATCTGTTGCACGAGTAGAACACAATGGTCATTGTGGGCGTTGATGCTTTTGTTGTTGATTGCTTCTTGTGTACTTTGCATCTTGCGGGATGTTGGGATGAAGCGGCCCGGGCTAACCTTACATGACATCGTTCATGAGACTTGCTCCACGCTTGACATGCAACTTGTATTGCATAAGTGGCTTTACGGGTGCTTGTTTCTCCCAGCATAGTTAAGATACAATTTACAACGGGTGATTGTCAATACTAGTATCAATGTTGTGGTTCATGTTCGTAAGTTAGAACGACACTTATTGAAAGCCCCAAACCACGTAAAACATGCAAAGAAAGTAGAGGCATCTAACTTTGTTTTGCAGGGGTGTGAAGTGATGTGATATGGCCATGATTGTGATTATATTTGATGTATGCAATGTTCCTTATTGTAAGTTGGCAACCGGCAGGAGCCATATGGTTGTCTTTAATTTTGTTAAGACCCGTGTGTCTATTCAAAGTAGTTGTAATAGTTGAAGACGGTGGACGACAACCATGGAGAAGCGTCATTGACCTTGATGCAATGCCGGTGATGATGGAGATCATGTTCGTGCTTGAAGATGGAGATCAGAAGCACAAAGAAGAAAGGCCATATCATATAACATATTATGAATTGCATGTGATGTTAATCCTTTATGCATCTTGTATTGCTTAGTTAACGACGGTAGAATTATAAGATGATCCCTCATGCACATGAATTTCAAGTCATAAAGTGTTCACCCTTAGTTGGCACCGTTGCTAAAGCTTGTTGTTTCGAAGCACCACGTGATGATCGGGTGTGTTAGATTCCGCAAGTGTATACAACGTGAGCAAGCCAGATTTTCTCATGCGGAAGCTAAGGTTTGATCTTGTCGAGCCTAGCATGTACAGACATGGTCTCGGAACACGGATCACCGAAAGGTAAAGCATGAATCATATAGAAGATATGATGAACATGTCGATTGTTCGCCATTGAAACTACATCAACTCTCGTGATGATCGGTTTTGATGTGGTGGATTTGGTTCGTGTGATAACTAAAACAATGTGAGGGATGTTGTTTTGAGTGGGAGTTCACCTAGATTAATTTAACTATTAATTGGAACTCAATTTGTCATAAACTTAGTCTAAACTATTGCAAATATGTTGTAGATCAATGGCGGCCCCTACCATCAATTTTAATGCGTTCCTAGAGAAAGAAAAGTTGAAAAACAATGGAAGCAACTTCGCGGATTGGTTCCACAATTTGAGGATTGTCCTCAAAGCTGGTAATTTGACCTATGTGCTGGATGCACCGCTGGGTGACCCACCTGCAGCTACTGCTACCGAGGAAGTAAAGAATGTTTACCTCGCTCGGAAGACTCAGTACTCCACAGTTCAGTGTGCTATCTTGTATGGTTTAGAATCAGAGATTCAGAAAAGGTTTGAGAATTCAGACCCACATGATATTGTCTGTGATCTCAAATTGATCTTTGAGACTCACGCGGCAATTGAGAGCTATGAGGCTTTTGAAAAGTTCTTTAACTGCAAGATGGAAGAGGGCAGCTCCGCCAGTGAGCATGTGCTTAAGATGTCTGGGCACGCAAACAAACTTCAAAGCTTGGGTATAGTGATTCCTAATGCTTTGGGGATTTATCCTGTCCTTCAATCACTACCACCAAGTTACAAGAACTTTGTGATGAACTACAATATGCAAAACATGAACAAGCAGTTGCCAGAACTGTTTGCTATGTTAAAATCTGCAGAAGTGGAGATCAAGAAAGAGCACCAAGTGTTGATGGTCAATAAGACCACCAAATTCAAGAAAGGCAAGTCTAAGCAAAAGGGACACTTCAAGAAGGGTGGTAAGAAAGTTACCGCGCCGACGAAGAAGAACAAGGCTGGACCTAAGCCTGATACTGAGTGCTTTTACTGCAAGGGAGAAGGTCACTGGAAGCGAAATTGCCGAAAGTACTTGGCGGATTTGAAGAACGGCAACATCAAGAAGAAAGGTATATCCGATATACATGTTATTGATGTGTATCTCACTAGTACTCGTAGTAGTGCCTAGGTATTTGATACTGGTTCGGTTGCTCATATTTGTAACTCGAAACAGGTGCTGCAGAATAAACGGAAGCTAGCGAAGAACGAGGTGACGATGCACGTGGGAAACGGATCAAAGGTTGACGTGATCGCGGTTGGCACGCTACCCCTTCATCTACCATCGGGATTAGTTTTATACTTAAATAATTGTTATTTGGTGCCTGCGTTAAGCATGAACATTATATCGGGATCTTGTTTATTGCGAGACGGTTATTTGTTTAAGTCCGAGAATAATGGTTGTTCGATTTATATGAGTAATATGTTTTATGCACATGCACCTTTGATAGATGGTATAGTCTTATTGAATCTCGATAGTCGAAATACACATATTAATAACATTGAGGCTAAACGTTTGAAATCGAGCGATAACTCGACCTATATGTGGCACTGTCGTCTTGGTCACATTGGAGTGAAGCATATGAAGAAACTCCATTCCGATGGACTTCTTGAATCAC
Source organism: Avena atlantica (assembly GCA_910589765.1). Taxonomy (NCBI): domain Eukaryota; kingdom Viridiplantae; phylum Streptophyta; class Magnoliopsida; order Poales; family Poaceae; genus Avena; species Avena atlantica. Next base: position 47,829,372 of record OU342739.1, read on the forward strand.
TTGATTTTGAATCACTTGAAAGATGCGAAGCATGTCTGATGTGTAAAATGACTAAGACTCCATTTTCTGGTATGATGGAGCGAGCTACAGACTTATTGGAAATCATACATACCGATGTGTGTGGTCCAATGAGTGTAGCATCGCGCGGTGTTTATCGTTATGTTCTTACCTTCACGGATGACTTAAGTAGATATGGGTATATCTATTTCATGAAACATAAGTCCGAAACATTCGAGAAGTTTAAGGAATTTCAAACTGAGGTTGAGAATCAACGTAACAAGAAGATTAAATTTCTACGTTCTGATCATGGAGGTGAATATCTAAGTTACGAGTTTGGCGAGCATTTGAAGAAATGGGGAATACTTTCACAATTGACACCGTCGGGAACACCACAGCGTAATGGTGCGTCTGAACGTCGTAATCGAACTCTCTTAGATATGGTTCATTCTATGATGTCACTTACAGATTTACCGCTATCATTTTGGGTTTATGCATTAGAAACAGCCGCATTCACTTTAAATAGGGCACCATCTAAATCCGTTGAAACGACACCGTATGAATTATGGTTTGGGAAGAAACATAAATTATCGTTCCTTAAAGTTTGGGGTTGCGAAGCCTATGTAAAGAAGTTACATCCGGACAAGCTTGAACCCAAAGCGGAAAAATGCGTCCTCATAGGATACCCGAAGGAAACTATTGGGTATACCTTCTATCATAGATCCGAGGGAAAAATCTTCGTTGCCAAGAATGGATCCTTTCTAGAGAAGGAATTTCTCTCGAAAGAAGTGACTGGAAGGAAAGTAGAACTCGACGAGGTTGTCGAACCTTCTCTCGAACTTGCGAGTAGCACAGCACTGGAAGAAGTTCCTGTGGTGCCTACACCAATAAGAGAGGAAGCTAATGATGATGATCATGAAACTTCGGTTGTAGTTGCTATAGAGCCTCGCAGGTCAACGAGAACTCGTACCACTCCAGATTGGTATGATCCCGTTATGAGTGTCATGTTGGTGGACAACACCGATGACCCTGCGACATATGAGGAAGCGATGATGAGCCCAGATTCCAATAAATGGCAAGAAGCCATGAAATCCGAGATTTGATCCATGTACGAAAACCAAGTATGGACTTTGGTGGACTTACCGGATGGCCGGAAGTCTGTCGAGAACAAATGGATTTTCAAGAAGAAAACAGATGCTGATGGTAATGTTACTGTCTATAAAGCTCGACTTGTCGCAAAAGGGTTTCGACAAATTCAAGGAGTTGACTACGATGAGACTTTCTCACCAGTAGCGAAGCTAAAGTGTGTGAGGATTATGTTAGCAATCACTGCATATTATGATTATGAGATATGGCAGATGGATGTCAAAACAGCATTCCTTAATGGAGACATTGATGAAGAGTTGTATATGATGCAACCCAAAGGTTTTGTCGATCCTAAAGATGCTAACAAGGTATCCAAACTTCAACGGTCCATCTATGGATTGAAGCAAGCATCCCGAAGTTGGAATCAACATTTTGATAAGGTGATCAAAAGTTTTGGTTTTATACAAACTTATGGAGAAGCTTGTATTTACAAGAAAGTGAGTGGGAGCTCTGTAGCATTCTTAATACTATATGTAGATGACATATTGTTGATTGGGAATGATGTAGACCTTCTTAATAGTGTCAAGGAATATTTGAATAATAGTTTTTCAATGAAGGATCTTGGCGAAGCAGCTTACATATTAGGCATAAAGATTTATAGAGATAGATCGAGACGCCTAATATCATTGTCACAAAGTACATATTTGGACAAAGTTCTAAAGAGGTTTGGAATGGAAGATAGCAAGAAAGGGTTCTTGCCCATGTTGCCCAATACGACCTTGAGTAAAACTCAAAGTCCGACAACGGCAGAAGATAGAGAAAGGATGAGTAAGACTCCCTATGCCTCAGCAATAGGATCTCTAATGTATGCCATGCTATGTACTAGACCCGACATTGCATATGCTGTTAGTTTAACTAGCAGATATCAAAGTGATCCAGGAGTGGATCATTGGACAGCGGTCAAAAACATCCTTAAGTACTTGAGAAGAACTAAGGATATGGTTCTTTCTTATGGAGGTGATGAACATCTCGTTGTTAATGGTTACACCGATGCTAGTTGGAACACCGATCCAGATGATTCTAAATCACAATCTGGATATGTATTTACTTTGAATGGTGCAGCAGTTAGCTAGAGGAGTGCAAAGCAAAGCGTTGTGGCGAGATCTTCAACTGAATCGGAATACATGGCTTCTTCGGAGGCTTCACAAGAATCAATATGGATGAAAGAGTTCATTACAGAGCTGGGTGTGGTTCCTAGTGCGCTGGACCCAATGTCTATCTACTGTGATAACATGGGCGCCATAGCCAATGCGCAAGAACCAAGGTCACACAAGAAGCTGAAGCATATCAAGATGCATTTTCACGCTATTCGAGAACATGTCCAAGATGGGGACATAAAGATTTGCAAAGTAGACACAGATCTGAATGTGGCGGATCCGTTGACTAAACCTCTCCCGAGGGAAAAACATGACCAGCACCAAACTGCCATGGGTGTTCGGTATATTACCATGTAATCTAGATTAGATGACTCTAGTGCAAGTGGGAGACTGTTGGAGATATGCCCTAGAGGCAATAATAAATGTAGTTATTATTATATCTTTGTGTTTATGATAAATGTTTATATTCATGCTATAATAGTATTAACAAGGAAACATTAATACTTGTGTGATTTGTAAACTTAAATTGCAGTCACTAGTAAAGCCTCTATATAATACTAGCTTGTTGGTTAATAAATGATTGTGGTTTCCCTATCATGAACATTGAGATGTTATTAACAACAAGATAATATCGTTAGGAGAATGATATGGTGGACATACTCCTATAGATAAGCGTAGCATAAAGATCAAGTCATTTTAATAGTTCAATTGCTATATGCTTTCTAATACATAGTAACCTAATTCCTTCGACCATAAGATCATGCATATCACCTTTACCGGATGGATGCTTTGATGACATCAAACACCACACCGTAACTGGGTGGCTATAAAGTTGGCATTGAGTGTTCGGAAAGTATTGGTTGAGACACATGGATCAAGATTGGGATTTGTCCATCCATATGACGGATAGATATACTCTGGGCCCTCTCTGTGAAATGTCATCCAATTAGCTTGCAAGCATGTGACTGGCTCACAAGGGATCACATATCACGGGAACGAGAAAAGAGTACTTATCAGTAACGAGGTTGAACTAGGTATGCAGAGATACCGACGATCATAACCTTGGATAAGTAAAATATCGTGAGACAAAGGGAAATTGGTATCGTATGTAAGTGATTCATTCGATCGCAAAGTAATCGTATAAATATGTGGGAGCCATATGAATTTCCAGATTCCTCTATTGGTTACTGTTCGGAGAAGTGTCTCGATCATGTCCGCATAATTCACGAACCGTAGGGAGACACAATTAAGGATTCGACGTTGTTTAAGTAGTTATGGATTGATGAGTAAGAGACCGAATGTTGTTCGGAGTCTCGGATGGGATCCGGGATATCACGAGGAGATCCGGAATGGTCCGGAGAATAAGATTCATATAAGGAAAGTCCTGTTTCGGGGTTGGAGAGTGGTTCCGGTGTTTTCATCGGGAATGTTCTAGAAGGTTCCGGAATGTCCGGCACTCCGAAGGGGAAGGGTACATGAATGTGTCATACCAAGTTGGAATGATTGCATCATGTACTAAGTTTCATCGCTGAACAAAATAAAGGGTTTAATCAAATCCTAGTTTGAAAAGTCAAAAGCCAATTTGAAAAGTCAAACGACTATTTTGGAAAGTGGAAGGGAAGTGGGAAACCGAGTTGGGGAGGAGTTCCTCCTCCACCACCGGGCCACTTGGGATCCGAGTTGGGGAGGGACTCCCCTCCCCTTGGCCGGCGCCTCCCACCTATAAAGGGAGGGGCAGGGCTGCCCCTCCTAGTACACAAGATCTCCACCCAAAAACCCTAGCCCGGCGCCGCCACCTCCTGTTGCCGCCGCCTAGGGCTCCCCTAGCCGCCGACTTGGGCAAGCCCCAAAACCTAGCCGCCGGCCCTAGCACCTCCTCCTTGGTGTGTCTAAACCCTAGATCACCGAGGAGCTCTCTCATAGTCCACCATACTCGCTCCGGCTTAAGGCGAAGCCCTGCGAGATCTCCCCTCTACTTCCGGTACCACGCCGTTGTGCTGCCGGAATCGCGAGGAGAGTGCTACAACCTCCGCTGCCGGCTAGAACAAGGGAGAGGAAGGTCTTCGTCGAGTACCGAACGTGTGACCGACTGCGGGAGCGCTGCCGGAACGCGACGCCGGAAGGATCGTCTACGCGATCTTGAGATCGGGAAGAGTACGACTACATCACCCACGAGAATCCGCTCTCGTTAAACACTTTGGAATCTTCGAGGGTGAGTTATTCCATCGACTCGTTGATACAATCTAGTAGATAGATCTTGGCTTGTTTGTTTGTATGCGGTAGAAAATTTTTGTTTTCCATGCTACAAAACCCTACACGGCTACCCGACCTCGTTCGCGCAAGGGAAAACGGTCAACTAAAGAGCACTCATGGGAGTCGCCCTGCGACTGGCTTTCCAAGCTCGGGCAGGTCGACCTCAATAACAAAACAACCGACAAAACATTAAAAACCACAAACACATAACAAACGAGGTAAACCCCATAAAAAGGGCGGACGCGCTCGGGGACTCGTCCAATCAGCAATCAAAATCGCAAGACAATTCACAAAATAACGCGAAATTCCATTACAGCAAAAGCAAAGTCGTTACAATGTACGAGTTCAGCCCAATGGCCAAATTACTACTAACGCCCCAGGGCACAATGTTTCTATTCCGCAGGCTGTGACGTCGACTCGCCGCCACCCTTGCGGTTGCGAATGAAGGGATTGTACGGGTTCGACGGGTACGTCGTCAACTCAACCGCCATCGCCGCACGGAAGGGCTGCTCGACCTTGAAGTCCCGGTGCGGAGGCTCGGGATCGTTGGGCGCGACAGTCGTCTCCTGATAGGGGAGGAGGTCGCCCATCGCCCAGACGCGATCGGAGTATACCGCGGCTCGGTCCGTCAGCTTGAGCACCTCGGCAATCTCCACCGAGCCCGTCAACGAGGGGTAGCCACTCGTCACGTCGTCAAGGTCGAAGTCCTCTGGGAAGTGGGCAAGCCCAAGGCTAAGCGCCGTTGTCGCCCCGCGCCGCAACGCCGACCGCGTCATGAACTCGACGACTGACGGCGCCTTCTCCAAATACCGCCATACTTCGACGAGATCGCTGGGAATCACTTCTGTTGGCGATATCTCTTGAAGATACGCTCGAATGCAAGCTATAGACAACGTGGCCGAGTCGACCAAAGTGGCCACACACTGTCGCGCGTCATACGACTGCGCCTCCTCCGAGCTGTCGATAATCCGACCTGCGGACAGGGGACGGTAGTAAGTACAACGACGATTTCACAATGTAGCTACTACAGGCAGAGGCAGGCAAATTTACCAATCAAAGAACGACAGAGGCCCGTGATGAAGCTTTGAAGAGAGGAGAAGTCATCTTGTAGCCCAGCAACGAGGGCATCAGAGACCTTACGATCTTCAGCGGCAGCCGTAACAGCAGCTCTAGCTCGCCCATCCGCTGAACTCGCCTCAGCCTACGCTTCCTTAAGCTCGTGCTCAAGGTCAGCGATCCGCTTCTCAGCCGAACTCACTGCAGACTGAGCCGCCGTTAGTTCACTCGCCGGGACAAGGCCCTGGCGGACTGGCGGGCCTCCTCTGCCTTGGCAGCGATCGCCTGGAATCCCTTGTTCGTCTCTTGGACGGCAACAAGTTCCTTCTCCGCGCGACACTTTGCAGCAAGCCGGTCGGCTGATTCACGCTGCAAGCCCTGTGCACAAATCAAACAGTTAACAACAACGGAATCCTAAGTGCCCACTCGCTGAAATTCAGCGACTGGACACTCGGGGACTTGAGATCAAAAATCCTAAGTGCCCACCCGCTGAAATTCAGCGACTGGACACTTGGGGACTGGATCTCAAAAATCCTAAGTGCCCACCCGCTGAAATTCAGCGACTGGACACTCGGGGACTGGGTGCTACAAATAAAACAAACACCAAAAGAATCTGACCACTGAAATTCAGTGGCCCGATCCTCGGGGACTGGACATACCTGGATGGCTGCGCCCAGCATGCCATGGAGTTGAAGCGCGTCCACATATGCGAGAAGAGCCGGAGTGTGCCCGCGGCGCTGCTCGACCTCCATTTCGGCGACCCCAGGTGTGCGGCTCGATGGTATTGTACCACTCGATGTAGCCGCTTTGGCCATGAAGCGGGGGAAGGTCGTGGCGGACGCTCCAGCGCCACTGGGAGTCGGCTCGGCAATTCCAGGCGAGGAAACACCCTCCTTGGTCTTCACGGCCACCTCCATCGCAGTCGGAGGATCACTCGGAGCGATCGTCGTGTCGTCAGAGACCGTGACGATGTCGTCGCCCTTGGCCTTCTTAGCACTGTCTGCGGGGGCAGCGACATCATCAGCCTTCCTCTTCCGTGAGGGGTCCTCTTCGGCGACGAATGGTGGCACCTTGGCCACGGAAGGGTGGCCGATCTTCTTAACTCCAGTCCTGTGACATAACGATGTAAGCAAAGTTGTCCGAGTACAATGAAAGACAAGCAGTAGGATAAAACTTACTTGGCAACTGGTATGAACCGCAATCCCGTGTGGATACTGGCCGGCTTCTCCAGTTCGGGGCCCAGTTTCCGACTGAGGCCCATCTCCAAAACATCACGTGCCCAAGACACGGAAGGCCTCTTCGATGACGAGGCCGCGACAGGAGCCTCCGAGACAACGTCGGCAGGAGTTCTCCTGGCAGGTGAAGTTGTTGCGGCTGGAGCAGCCCTCAACCCAGAGACTAGAGGTACCTCATCCAGGGCGGCAGCAGCATCCGGCGCTGATGTCGTCTTCGGCGCTTCATCCTTGGCCAAGCTGCTGGCGTCAGAACTACTCGCCGAACGAGGCGGAGATGCCTATTTTGCCGGCTTCGTCTTCCTCTTTGGTGGAGCCTTCACTTCTTTCTTCTTCTTCTTTTTCGACGGTGTAGCCTCACGACGCGAGGTGTGCTCGGGAAGCTCGTCGTCCTGACGTTCGAGGCTTCTACTCGCCTCGAGCTCGCGTTGATGTTGCTCGCGAGTTTTGCGAACCATCGGGGCGGCATCTTCCCTGGGCTCGTCGTCATCGTTTTCATCATCACTCGAGTCGCTCCCAACGCCGCCCTTGGCAGGAGGCGACTCGCCCCCGTCCTGGACGGACGATCTCGAGTTTTCGTCGTCCGCGGGTGGGAGCCACCCTTCCACTACTTGGAATAGCCGCAGCAGGCACGAGACAATATCAGTATAACCGCGACAGCATCAACTGCGACTGCGAATGGTAGCGAAAACAGCGACTTACCGTTGGAGCTGGATGCTTCGCGGTGTAGGGGGCGACCCCAGCCTTCGCGTCCAGGTATGCTGCCTGGGTGATCTTCTTCAGCGCCAAGACGTAGTCTTCGAGTTTCCACTTGGCGAGGCAGGATTTCGTCGAGTCCTCCATGCCCGTGTACTCGTACATGTAATGGTCGCGGCGGGCCAGGGGAACGAGTCGCCGCTCGAGCCAAAAGTTGCACGGTTTGATGGTTTGAAGGCCTTTCTTCTTCAGGCCGCGGATGGTCTGAAGCATCTCGTCCACGACCATCCGCTGGTCTACTGGGAGCTTTCCGACCTGGAGCCGGCGCCGTTCGGGTCGGTCGGCGGAGTACCTTGGGATCGCCACTTCGCCGTCTGGAGTCGCCTCGGTGACGTAGAACCAGGACTTTTTCCACTTGTTTGCCGCCTTGGCGGGCAGCATCAGGTCGAAGAAGGAGGCCTTCGACTTCAACTGAAACGTCAGGCCGCCCGCAGCGAGTATTGGGCCGCCTGATTCTTCACGACTGATCCTCCCGTGGAACAGATCTTGCCACAGGGGGAAGTAGGGCCTGCAGTTCAGGTAGCACTCGCAGAACGCCACGAAAATGGCGAGCTGCTCAATGATGTGCAGGCCCAGGTCCGACGGCTGGACCCCGTAGAAGGCGCAGAAGCGCCGGAAGAAGAGAGATGTGGGAAACCCCAGCCCCCGCTCCAGGTGGCTGGTGAAGCAAATAAATTCTCCCTCGCGCGGGTCCGGAGTCACCTCTCCGGCCGCGGGGATGCGCCACCTGCCGGCGCGCAGGATCCCGGCCTCCTCGAAGGATGCCAATAGCGCTCTGGTGCACTTGGACCTGCCCCATGGTTCGGTGGAGGGGGCCATTGGCAGAAAGGTTCGCGTAGGTCGAAGTTTTTTGGATCGATTGGATCGCGGGGCGGAGGAAAACGGAGATGGGTGAAATTGGAGGAAATGACGGAGGAGTGGTTCCCCGATCGCCTGCCATTTCCCTTGTATAGCGGTTGCTACCCGCCAATTTCGGGAGCCGTTACTACGCGGTGATTACACCAAAGTTACCGTTGGATTACCCCAACGGCTAGCTTTGACTACATATGACGGTCCATCTTCGTCCATTCGACTCGCCGACCCGATCACTACAACAGTGACTGAACATTTCGCCGACCCGTTCGCCGAGCTGCGACCCGATTGACCACTGTCATTGCGACTAGAATAACTGGTTTTTCCTTTATTCAGGAGTCCGTCGTCGATTCGACTGGGAGTCCGCATTGGACCCGTATACTCCGACTGCCAATGAACACCTGCGACCAATCAACGACGGCCTCGGGGACTACTGATGGGGATATGCCTACCGGGGTATACCCAGCAGGACGTTTTCGACCGGCCCAGGAACTGGCGAGTGGGCCTGCAGGACGGCGACTGGATCAAGACCTGGCGTAGATTCAAGCGATTGGAAGCTAAAGGCCCAGGAGAGTAGATAGGCCCAGTCGGATTAGGTTAAACGATTACCGAAACCTTAACTGATTCAGTTGAGATATGTAAACCCTAGGGGGTGAGTCTATATAAACCTCCCTAGAGGGTGTTTAGAGGATATGTTCCATCATCCACCCAAGCGACTCGCCGCCTAGCCGCCGAGCTCGCCCCATTGTACTTACATTATAATACAATCTAGCAGGAGTAGGTCTTTACCCTCCGGGGGGCCGAACCTGGGTAAAACCCTGTGTCTCCGCCCTCATCTCGCACCGCGGATGGTTGGCCGCCCTTGCCCCATGTTCTACTACTCGCTGCCGATTGCAGCATCTGCCGTGGTCATTCCCACGACAATTTGTACACTTCCTGCTCCCAAAAGGCTAATGACGGGGCTGACACTACCTCTTCATCCGCGGGACAATCGGGGCAGCCCGTATTAGGGTATCAACTATACCCTATCCACCCAGAGGGGTGGATGTAACATCCCAGGATTAGCAGCTAAAAATAGGCAGGACACATGTGTGTACATTGCATTCATGCATCAGAAAATCCGTGGAATTTTCGCGCAAACCTAAATAAGCTGTAGAGGGATCGAGATCTCTCTTGTTCTAATGTAAACATCAGGACAAGTGCGATGGATTTCTACATGACCTCTATTGTACTTCTGTGTTTGAGGGGAAGGCAATTCAAATTCGAATATTTAATTGATGAATTTGAATACAAAAAGAGTTTGAAATAGATTAATAATTGTAAATTAAATTGTAATAAGAGATACTAGGTGAACTCTTATTTATAAAAAGATACAATAATCGCAAGTCTTAATTAATAAACAAAATTTAATTAAATGAATTATAGTAATAAAATTCTTATTTATAAGTAAGATATAAATATTTAATTAGTTCCAAGAATAATGGAACACTTTATTATAGAATACAATGTTTCATTGTTATTACAATAAAAGAATAAAAGTAAATTATTATAAAACAAATAAATATAAAAATTAATTATATAAATAAATAACTAAAAGGATTCTTTATTACAAGCATATATAAATATTACATTGTCTTTGCAAATGCATTATAAAAGAAAAATAAAACTAGTACACTTTATTGAATAAAATAAACAATACAATATTTCTTTGCAAAAGAAGAATGAATAAATAAAAAAGAATTCCTTTATTACAATTATACAATGCTTACTACTTCACAAAAGAAAAAGTGAATTACAAAAGAATAAAATAAAATTTAAAACTAAAGCCATCTTCATTTTCTTCATCTTCTAAATCCATTCTTTATATTTATGATTCTTGATCCCTGCAAAACAACACAAAAGATAACAAAAAACAATAAAGAATAAAAGAAGGGTTAGTATATTATTTTTACTCTTAGATTTGGCATACAAATGATATGCTTTGACTCATCATTGAGTATGTCAAAAAAGGGGCCAATGTAAAAATCTGTTCTTATCCAGAATGTTAACCTCAGAACTGATGCATCATAGGCAGGGGCAAATTTCACCAAGTAAGGAGAGAGGCAAGTTTCACCATGGATAAAGAAGAGGATCCGGCCAAACAGTAAAGCTCACTTTTACTTGATCATATCCACCAAAAAATATCTACACCATTGAAACTTGGACCTTAGGTCCCACTTGTAAGCAACTTGCACATCAACATGCAGATAACTGCTGTCAACACAGCAGCAATCCCAGGAAGGAGACAAGAAAGCAATCCTTGTACACAAAGGGGTTAACCACTCGTAGCAATCAAGCTACCATTCCATCTCCACACTTCAGAGAACATTCTCCATCTTACCATCCTATCATCACCAAGAATACATAGATGATCCCACCAAAACCTCATCCAACTTATGGTTGCTTCAAGAAGCCATCCAATAGTTAGGACAAGGAGGAGTAGATCAAGAAAGAAGCCAAAAGGAGCTAAGAGATGAAGGTTACAAGAACAAGTTATAGCAGGTGATCTGAAGCAACACCAAAACTACCACAAGATCATCAGCAACCCATTACAAGCACAAGCTATAGCAGATCAAGGAGCAATAGTAATTGTAAGATCCCTCCTTTGTAAAGTAAGAAGGATCCCTGTGATTGCAATGCTAGTCCCTGGATCATTGCTAGCATCCACAGTTTAAGATGAAGTACACAGATACAAAGGTCATTTATTACATCCATTCCAGAGATAAAACATAGTATTTACAACTCAAGGCCACATGCCTAATACAAGATTTTGGAATAAGTAAATAATTATAAGTCTTCATCTTCATGTGCCACAGGAAAACATGTTGAGTGTAGACTCATGACACCTAATCCTCATTAGAGTAACCTGCAACATCACAAGTTACAGCCACAGCGGGTCAATACTTTGGAATAGTATTGGCAAGTGATACCTTAGTAAATTTTAAGTGGACTATAGCACTATATGCATTTTGGCTAAGTGTAGCTTGGCTTCCTTTTCTCAAAATAGGTTTTTCCTATTAGTTGAAATCACTAAGTTTTTCTTTGTCAAAATCTTTCCCAAGAAACCATCAATAGACATTGAGGTCCTTCACCCTTGTTCACCCACAAGTTTTTACTTAGAAGTTGGAGTGATGAGATTCTTGATAGCTTCCATGTCTTGATGCTCAAGTTGTCCATTGCCATGGACTTGGCTAAGTACTTAGATTTTCCATCTGCAGAGGTTGTGCACTTTCCCCACCAGACTTGGTTTCCCAAGACAGGACCTTTCAGAAGCCTTTCCTTAGACCAAATGGACGCGCTCCAACCTATCATTCCCACTACCACCAACTGTCCAAATGGCTAAGTTCTAGCAACTTATGTGATCCAGGCAGAGCCCATATTGCCAAGTGGCTGCACTAGAAGCTTCTCAACACTTGGCCTCTAAAATCCCTTTGTTCTTGGGTGGCATACCACAAGTGAGATACACAAGGTAAACCATAGCCATGGGCCTTGTGTAACCACTCAACCAAAACCCACCATTCAAGTCCCATTCCACCCAGGTGATTCATTTACTTAGTTGTTTTATTAGGAAAACATAAGTCCATAGACTTAGAAATATTTTCATCATAGCATGTATATTTCACCATCCCATGTTTGCTACTATCTAGGCTAAGCATGGCATAGATAGTAACTTAACTTAGAAATTTCCTAGCAATTCTACAACTACTTAGGATTTCCCAACATGGCATTTGGCAAAAAAAAGTAACATGCAAGACTTAGCAAAATATTTCTAATGCTTGTAAGAAAATATAGGGATAGTAATATTCATGAAGTACCACTTGCCTTGGTAGTGGGGAGAGTAGCACTCTTCACAATCACAATCACTAGCACCAAAGTCTACACAAAGAATGGTAGCACAAAATTACACACAATTCATATACAAACATAAATATATGCATGCCTGCAAGATGCTAAGGAATGATTTTTAAAACCCAACCAAGCAAGTGCATAGTACTGAACCATAAACAAGTCAAAAACTTGCTAAACAAAGTTTATTTGCCACTAAAATAATTTCCTAAACAATTTCTATACTCAAAATAGTCCTAAACAAGTTTCTGCATATAAAGTCATTTTAACAGAAACTAAACACTAAACACATTGCATAAACAAAAAGGGCTTGTCTCCCTGATTCCAACGGTATAAAATTTGTCAAATTCTAACGTGTGGATCAAAAGTTATAGCTATTTCAAAATTGGATCTAAATCTGATTCAAATCTGTTTTTTAAACTCAAACCCTAGCCACGCGTCTGTTTCCTATTGGCCCGTACCAGTTCGGACGGATCGAGCTCTGCGAGCCGTAGGATTTAAGTCAGATCTGGTGGCTGAGATGCGCGCATACCTCTTCGCTTAAGTTCTAATTTCAGCCATAGGATTTACATCTAACGTTCCTGAACGCCTTGACCAAAGATGAGCGGCGCTAGCGGCGGCGACTGGCGGCGGCGCGTCTGTTAGCGGCGGCGCTGGAGTTCTAGGTCGCGCGGGAGTGAGGGAAGAGGCTTACCAGAACCGCGGTGGTGTGCTAAAGCTCAACGTGGCGGTGGCTTGGAAAGGGGCGCACGGGGTCGTCGGAGATTCCTCGCCGGAGTTCGCGAACGCGTCGGGTGCAGCTGCTGTCGACGTTGGCGAGGTTCGGCGTCGCGCTAAGTCAAAAGGAGGGCACCGTTAGATGCGCAAGACGATGGGGGTCCTAGGCGTATCAGGCAGAGGGCAAGGGGAGGCTGGTACTTACGGGGAGAGGTCGCCGGAGTTCGTGCAGAGAGTGGCGGCGCTCGGTCGAAGTCGTTGCCGAAGCTACAGACCATGCGAGAACAAACTGGGTGTGTCAGTAGATGCGCAAGGAGTTGCTGAGCTTGATAGCATGAGTCAGGGACAAAGGCGAACACGGTGCTCACCGGAATTCGTCGGCGCGGTCGTCGGAACAGCGGCGGCGTCGAGCGAGTTGTGAGCAGCATGGGGGCGTGAAGGGGGAATTGGTTGAGGGGAAATGGTCGCGAGAGAGAGGGGATTAAGTAGCCAGAGGCTCGACAAGAAACGCCCAGTGATTCAATGCCATTTACCTCGCGGAATCAAAGCAACAACTGGCAGCGGCGGAGTTCGTGCGCGGGATTTTAGGGAAGACGACGATGACATGGACGGGGCCCGTTTGTCAGCGAAATAAGCAGAGAGGGAGTGGGGTCCGAGCGTCAGTGACCGCGTGGGTGCGTCTGCGCGTGCGAGAGAGAGAGAGGGAGGCCGGGTGGGCTAGCTGGGCCGGTTTTGCTGTTGGGCTAGAATAGGAGCGCCTGGCCTTTTTCTTTTCTTTAATCCTTTTATTTTTCCAGAATGAATTTCAGGAATGGTTTTCAATTGATTTCAAACTCCTTTTGAATTCAAATCTTTTTGGAATTTTTGCAGTGTGCAATAGTCACAGAACTTGGCATAAAACCAAGTGGTCACTTTGAGTTGGCTTGGTTATTTTTGGAAAAACAGAATAACAGGGACATTGCACTTGGTTTGGAAATGTTTGAAAATGGTTTTTGAAACCATTTCTATTTTGTAAAATTTTGTTCTAACTCCATACTCAAACCAATCAACAAGGGAGACAACCAATCTAGGTTTAAAACATTCAAACTCTCAAATGGGGATGGCCATTTGATTTAAGTTTGCTCACATAAAATGATGGCACTATGTGCTTCTGTTTTTTGAAATGAGTTTGAAATTGATCTTAATTCTATATGCATGCATGAATGATATGCAATCTTCGAAATCATGATTTTAGGGATGTTACAAATCTAACCCCCTTAAGGTGAATCTCACCCTCGAGATTAGGATTGGCTAGCAAATAGGTGAGGGTGGTCTTTCCGAAGATCATCTTCTCTTTCCCATGTTGCTTCCTCTTCGGAATGATGATTCCACTGCACTTTGCAAAACTTGATAGTCTTAGTCCTTGTGACTCTTTCTGCAGTTTCAAGAATCTTGATAGGTTTCTCTTCATAAGTGAGATCACTTTCTAATTGAACTTCCTCCAAAGGTATAGTATCCTTCAAAGATGTTTCTTCCATTTCTGGGTGACATTTCTTAAGCTGACTCACATGAAACACATTATGGACAGCTGATAGAGATTCTGGCAGTTCAATTTCATAGGCAACTTCTCCTTTGCGACTCAGAATCTTGAAGGGCCCAACATATCTTGGTGCCAATTTTCCTTTGACTCCGAACTTTTTCACTCCACGAAGTGGTGATACTCTAAGATAGGCTCTATCACCAACTTCGTAGGTGACTTCTCTACGCTTAGGATCTGCGTAGCTTTTCTGTCGGGATTGTGCTATCTTCAACCTGTCCTTAACCAATTTGACCTTCTCTTCGGCTTCTTTGATAAGATCTGGCCCGAATAAACTTCTTTCTCCCACACCATTCCATAACAATGGGGTGGTACACTTTCTTCCGTAGAGAAACTCAAACGGTGCCATCTCAATGCTGGCTTGATAGCTGTTGTTATAAGAAAATTCTGCGTAAGGCAGACTTTCATCCCAACTGGCTCCATAGTCTAGGTCACATGCACTCAACATGTCTTCCAGAATTTGATTAGTCCTTTCTGTTTGTCCATCAGTTTGAGGATGAAAAGCAGTACTGAATTCCAACCTCGTTCCCAATGACTCATGTAGCTGTCTCCAAAAATGGGAAGTGAATTGAGTTCCCCTATCAGACACAATACTCTTGGGCACTCCATGTAGACATACAATTCTACTCATGTAGATTTTGGCTAACTTAGCACTTGTATAGGTTGTCTTCACGGGTATGAAATGAACCACTTTTGTTAGGCGATCCACTACTACCCATATGGAATCATATCCTGACCTGGTCCTTGGTAATCCGGTAATGAAATCCATACCAATCTTGTCCCACTTCCAATCAGGAATAGGTAGTGGTTGAAGCAAACCTGCTGGTTTCTGGTGCTCCGCTTTCACTCTACTACACACATCACACAAAGCAATATGTTCGGCGATGTCCTTCTTGAGATTATTCCACCAAAATCTTTCTTTCATGTCCATGTACATTTTGGTGTTACCCAGGTGAATAGAATACGGAGAGTTGTGTGCTTCTTGCAAAATCAGTTTCCGCAACTCCGGGTCTTGTGGAACACAGATACGTTTCCCATGCCATAAAGTACCCTGTTCTTCTTCATGGAATCCTTTGGCTTTTCCCAAGCTAATCTTTCCTTTAATCTCTTCAATTTCTTTATCAATCTTCTGGGCTTCTTTGATCTTGTCCAACAAAGTGGGTTGAACATCCAAAGACATGAGATGTCCTTCAGGCACAATCTCCAATCTGAGTTTCCTAAATTGGGTACACAGATCATCCGGCAATTCTCCTTTGGTAAGGCCATTCACAAAAACTTTACGACTCAGAGCATCTGCTACAACATTTGCTTTACCGGGGTGGTATTGCAAACTTAAGTCATAGTCCTTGATAAGTTCTAGCCATCTTATTTGTCTCATATTGATTTCCTTCTGAGTGAAGATATACTTCAAACTTTTGTGATCCGTGAACACTTCACAACGCTTTCCCAAAAGATAGTGTCTCCATGTTTTGAGTGCATGGACGACAGAGGCTAACTCTAAATCATGAGTGGGATAGTTCACTTCATGAGTTTTGAGTTGTCTCGAGGCATAAGCCACAACTTTACCGTCTTGCATAAGAACTGCACCCAAACCTTGATGAGATGCATCACAATATACTTGGAAATCCTTTTCCAAGTCTGGCAGACACAAGACTGGTGCTGTCACAAGTCTCTTCTTCAATTCCTGAAAGCTGAGTTCACACCCTTCAGACCAAGCAAATTTCTTGTCTTTCTTTAACAATTCAGTCATGGGCTTAGCTACCTTAGAGAAATTCTCAATAAACCTTTTGTAGTAACCTGCTAAGCCAAGGAAACTACGAACTTCTTTCACAGACTTGGGAGATTCCCATTCAGTCACAGCTGAAACTTTAGCAGGATCAACTGCTACACCATCCTTTGTCATAACATGACCAAGAAAACCAACTTCCTCCAACCAGAACTCACACTTGCTGAATTTGGCATAAAGTTTATGCTCTCTTAATTTCTCAAGTATCAAACGTAAGTGTCCTTCATGTTCTTCTTTGCTCTTGGAGTAGACTAAGATGTCATCGATGAAAACGACAACAAACTTGTCAAGGAATTCCATGAACACCTTGTTCATCATATTCATGAAGTATGCTGGTGCATTTGTCAAGCCAAAAGGCATTACGGTATACTCATAAAATCCATACCTTGTAGTGAATGATGTTTTAGGTATGTCTTGTTCTCTTATCTTGAGTTGAAAATAGCCTGACCTTAGATCAATCTTTGAGAACACACATGCTCCTTCAAGCTGATCAAACAAGTCATTGATTCTAGGCAAAGGATATTTGTTCTTGATAGTTACCTCGTTGAGTGAACGGTAATCTATGCATAACCTTTGACTTCTATCTTTCTTCTCCACAAACAAGACTGGTGCTCCCCAAGATGAAGAACTTGGTTGAATAAATCCTTTCTGCAACTGTTCTCCAAGTTGCTTCTTGAGTTCCTTCAGTTCATCAACTAACATTTTATATGGTCTCTTTGCTATTGGTCCAGACCCTGGTACCAAATCTATTAGAAACTCCACATCTCTATCTGGTGGCATTCCAGGCAATTCTTCCGGAAACACATCCGGATACTCACTCACAATTGGCACACTGTCCATGCTAACCCCCTTAAGAGAATTTAGCTTACTTCCTTTAGATTCAAAGTTAGACTTGAATTTAATCCGCTTTCTTTCCGGGGTTGTGAGTGCAACAGTACGATTGGCACAATCTAGTACTCCTTCATACTTAGCCATCCAATCCATTCCCAAAATTACGTCCAGTCCTTGGGAATCTAGGATTATCAGACTCACTGGAAATTTATGTTTTCCAAACTCTATTACTAGATCCCAGCATCCAAGACTTACTATCATATCTCCACCCGGAGAACTAACTTTTATTGGACACCCAATGTTTTTAGTTGGAAACCCATTTCTATCAACAAATGCTTTTGATATGAATGAATGCGATGCTCCAGTATCAAAAAGAACAAATGCTGGAATAGAATTGAGTCTGAACTTACCAGCAACAGCATCAGGCTCCTCATAGACCTCCTCCACATTGATGTGGTTCACCTGTCCTTTCTGGAAAGGATTGGGCTTGACAGGTCCTTCAACTTTATTTTCAGGGCACTCATTTGCATAATGCTCCATCTTCTTGCATTTGAAGCATTCAACCTGAATGATGTCTCTCTTAACAGGCTGACTTCCACTTCCACTTCCATTACCACTGTGGTGGCTCTTATGTCCACTCTTGTGGTTCTTGTACTTATCATTGTCATGACTGCGATAATGCTTGTTGTCATGACGGTTGTGGTTGTGGTGCTTGTTGAATTTCCCATGCTTGTGGGATCCTGAGCTTCCGCTGTCATCATAGTGAGATCGTTTGTGAGACGACCCTGAGCTGTGCTTGTCGGAGTGCTTCTTCTTTCTACTCTCAACTTGTTTCATTTTGTTCTCCAAAATAGCAGCCTTGTCACAGAGCGACTGATAAGTGGGAACATCCAATTGCAGATTCAGCTCATCATTCAAGCCTTCCAGAAATTTTTCCTTTCTCTTGGCATCTGTGTCAACTTCATCCGGTGCATAACGCGCCAGATTGTTGAACTCCTCAATGTATTCAGCCACGCTGCGGTGGCGCTGCTTCAGATTGTGGAACTCCTTCTTTTTCAGACTCATCACTCCTGATGAGATATGAGCAGTGCGAAAGCCATCCTCAAAGATATCCCATGTCACTTCATCTATGGGAGTGGTGATCTGAAAGTTGTCCCACCAAGTGTCGGCTGGCCCTTACAGCAGATGTGCTGCAAATCTGACTTTTTCAGCATCCGTGCAGCCCACGGTTACTAAGTCCTTGTTTACAGAACGTAGCCAATCATTGGCCACCATGGGATCAGTCGTCCCTGAAAACTTAGCTGACCTCAATCTCAGAAATCTGGTGAGCATATCAAAGCCCAGAGGGTTGTTGTTGTTGTTATTATTGTTGTTGTTATTGGGGTTGTTGTTGTTATTGTTTTGGTTCTGGATGAATGTTGTCATCATCTGCATCAGCTGTGTTTGAGCAGTCATCATTTGTTGCATTTCTGGAGTGATGTTGTTGTTGTTGGGGTTGGGGTTTGCACGACGGGGAGGCATCTGTGGTTTGTTCAAATAGAGATAAGAATGAGATACCCATAGATGTTTTCATGCACATTACATCACATAAGCAAATACAAGCATGCAACACAAGATAAAAGTTCAACAACATGATAAAAATTTCATAAGGTAAAACACACAAGTATCAAGCCATCCACATGTCGGATGGTCCAATAACAAGTACGATAATAAAAGATAATCGAGTAGTCAAGTCTACTCAACGGCATCAATCTCCTCCTCGACAAAGGTAAGACCTGCATTCTCCATCGTGGTCTTGTTCTCCTCAATGGTAGTGGTCAAGGACTCTATCTTGGCCTTGAGAGCCCTCTTCTGGGAACGAAGCCTCTCGATCACCGTCTGCTGCTGCTCTAGCTCGAAGTCCTTGGACTGCAGTTCTTCAGTCATGTCCTGGATCTTCTTGTTCCTATCCTGGACACGCTTCTCCTGACTCTTGAACTTCCTGTCCTGGGTCTCGAACTTCGCCTCCATTTCCTTAACTATCTCGTCCTGCTGCGTGAAGAGCTTGTCCTTCTCGCGAAGCTGCACCTGGAGCTCATCGTTGCCGAGCATGACATTGGTCATGTCCGTGTCCACGTTCCTAATGAGAGACTCTAAGTCCTGGAGGTACAGGCGTATCGGCTCTGCTGCATCCCTCGAATCGTCCTCGAAGTCGATGGACTCTCCATCCTCATCACGTCTTCCAAAGACGTGGAAGTGGGTGCCTCTAACCTGTCGGGAGTGTCTTCCTAGCAGACGTCCTATCAGATCCTGCATCACTACATCAATGCCTCTCTCCCTGTCATCGTGCATAAGCTTGAAGACGATGGCCTCCGTAGTAGGCTCTGTCTGGCGTCCGGGCTGGTTCACCTTGAAGCCCCAGAGGTCCTTCCTCTCGAACTTGGTGAGTGGATGCACCATGATGGTGGGAAGAGGAAGATTGAGCAAAGTGGTAAGCTCAACGATACGAGGACCAAAGCGGGTAACCTGGAACTCCTCAACAGTGCTGATGGTAATAGGCATCTATTTATAAGATAGAAAAGTTAGACAACACTATTTAATATAAAGTAAAAGGCATAACATCACATACACATCCTTGGAAAGCAAAACACACAAGTCATGCATACATGAAACCATTACATCAACCAATGGTTCAATCTTATTTCAAAGCAACATTTTGGAAAATAGGGTGATAGGTGGTGGTCCAACTAACGAAGTACGTTTACAATCCTATCTCATTGGATCTGTTGGCTAACACAATGTTCCTAGAAGCAATTAGCCTATCATGCTCACATGATTCCATCACCAAGTCTATAATGTCTCCTCTTAAGGTTTGATTGGTAGCTTCCAACTCTTGGGTATGTTCCTTCTCTTTCTTCAAGTCTTTTTGGAGGTTGAGCATTCTGCACTTGACTCTAGCACTAAGTTCTTTGATAGTCCTCCAAGATGCTTCTCTTGCTGACTCAAAGAATGTGGTGTGTACCACAGTGTTGGTGTACATGCAGAATCCTGTTTCTTTGTGGTTGTCTTCCTTGTTTTTGTACAAGTGAAGTTGCACCCACCAGTATTCCACTCCTTCATCCATCACAGGAAAGCCTTTGTACACAGCTGCACCATGTATTTCCATTGCCACCATGAGGTCCTTGAGAATTTTGGGAAACTCTGTCTCACACTCCAAGGTCATGGTCATGAGTGTTCCTTTCCTTACGGCTTCGTTGATGGAGTTCATCTACAAATAGAGATGAGAAAGAGAAGATTAGAAAAGTTTACGAGAAGAATAGACAAGTGTAGAAGTAGTTGAAATTTTTTCCTTAGTGGTTTCCAATCCTAGGGTCATAATCCTACAGGCAACACAGTGCTCTGATACCATCTGTAAGATCCCTCCTTTGTAGAGGAAAAAGGATCCCTGTGATTGCAATGCTAGTCCCTGGATCATTGCTAGCATCCACAGTTTAAGATGAAGTACACAGATACAAAGGTCATTTATTACATCCATTCCAGAGATAAAACATAGTCTTTACAACTCAAGTCCACATGCCTAATACAAGAGTTTGGAATAAGTAAATAATTATAAGTCTTCATCTTCATGTGCCACAGGCAAACATGTTGAGTGTAGACTCATGACACCTAATCCTCATCAGAGTAACCTGCAACATCACAAGTTACAGCCACATTGGGTCAATACTTTGGAATAGTATTGGCAAGTGATACCTTAGTAAATTTTAAGTGGACTATAGCACTATATGCATTTTTGCTAAGTTTAGCTTGGCTTGCTTTGCTCAAAATAGGTTTTTCCTATTAGTTGAAATCACTAAGTTTTTCTTTGTCAAAATCTTTCCCAAGAAACCATCAATAGACATTGAGGTCCTTCACCCTTGTTCACCCACAAGTTTTTACTTAGAAGTTGGAGTGATGAGATTCTTGATAGCTTCCATGTCTTGATGCTCAAGTTGTCCATTGCCATGGACTTGGCTAAGTACTTAGATTTTCCATCTGCAGAGGTTGTGCACTTTCCCCACCAGACTTGGTTTCCCAAGACAGGACCTTTCAGAAGCCTTTCCTTAGACCAAATGGACGCGCTCCAACCTATCATTCCCACTACCACCAACTGTCCAAATGGCTAAGTTCTAGCAACTTATGTGATCCAGGCAGAGCCCATATTGCCAAGTGGCTGCACTAGAAGCTTCTCAACACTTGGCCTCTAAAATCCCTTTGTTCCTGGGTGGCATACCACAAGTGAGATACACAAGGTAAACCATAGCCATGGGCCTTGTGTAACCACTCAACCAAAATCCACCATTCAAGTCCCATTCCACCCAGGTGATTCATTGACTTAGTTGTTTTATTAGGAAAACATAAGTCCATAGACTTAGAAATATTTTCATCATAGCATGTATATTTCACCATCCTTTGTTTGCTACTAGCTAGGATAAGCATGGCATAGATAGTAACTTAACTTAGAAATTTCCTAGCAATTCTACAACTACTTAGGATTTCCCAACATGGCATTTGGCAAAAAAAAGTAACATGCAAGACTTAGCAAAATATTTCTAATGCTTGTAAGAAAATATAGGGATAGTAATATTCATGAAGTACCACTTGTCTTGGTAGTGGGGAGAGTAGCACTCTTCACAATCACAATCACTAGCACCAAAGTCTACACAAAGAATGGTAGCACAAAATTACACACAATTCATATACAAACATAAATATATGCATGCCTGCAAGATGCTAAGGAATGATTTTTAAAACCCAACCAAGCAAGTGCATAGTACTGAACCATAAACAAGTCAAAAACTTGCTAAACAAAATTTATTTGCCACTAAAATAATTTCCTAAACAATTTCTATACTCAAAATAGTCCTAAACAAGTTTCTGCATATAAAGTCATTTTAACAGAAACTAAACACTAAACACATTGCATAAACAGAAAGGGCTTCTCTCCCTGATTCCAACGGTATAAAATTTGTCAAATTCTAACGTGTGGATCAAAAGTTATAGCTATTTCAAAATTGGATCTAAATGTGATTCAAATCTGTTTTTTAAACTCAAACCCTAGCCACGCGTCTGTTTCCTATTGGCCCGTACCGGTTCGGACGGATCGAGCT
This sequence comes from Avena atlantica, assembly GCA_910589765.1. Taxonomy (NCBI): domain Eukaryota; kingdom Viridiplantae; phylum Streptophyta; class Magnoliopsida; order Poales; family Poaceae; genus Avena; species Avena atlantica. The sequence continues at coordinate 47,851,682 of OU342739.1, forward strand.
CTGCGAGCCGTAGGACTTAAGTCAGATCTGGTGGCTCAGATGCGCGCATACCTCTTCGCTTAAGTTCTAATTTCAGCCGTAGGATTTACATCTAACGTTCCTGAATGCCTTGACCAAAGATGAGCGGCGCTAGTGGCGGCGACTGGTGGCGGCGTGTCTGTCAGCGGCGGCGGCGCGTCTGTCAGCGGCGACGCTGGCGTTCTAGGTCGCGTGGGAGTGGGGGAAGAGGCTTACCAGAACCGCGGTGGTGTGCTGAAGCTCAACGTGGCGGTGGCTTGGAAAGGGGCGCACGAGGTCATCGGAGATTCCTCGCCGGAGTTCGCGAACGCGTCGGGTGCGGCTGTTGTCGACGTTGGCGAGGTTCTGCGTCGCGCTAAGTCAAAAGGAGGGCACCGTTAGATGCGCAAGACGATGGGGGTCCTAGGCGTATCAGGCAGAGGGCAAGGGGCGGCTGGTACTTACGGGGAGAGGTCGCCGGAGTTCGTGCAGAGAGTGGCGGCGCTCGGTCGAAGTCGTTGCCGAAGCTACAGACCATGCGAGAACAAACTGGGTGTTTCAGTAGATGCGCAAGGAGTTGCTGAGCTTGACAGCATGAGTCAGGGACAGAGGGGAACACGGTGCTCACCGGAATTCGTCGGCGCGGTCGTCGGAACAGCGGCGGCGTCGAGCGAGTTGCGAGCAGCATGGGGGCGTGAAGGGGGAATTGGTTGAGGGGAAATGGTCGCGAGAGAGAGGGGATTAAGTAGCCAGAGGCTCGACAAGAAACGCCCAGTGATTCAATGCCATTTACCTCGCGGAATCAAAGCAACAACTGGCAGCGGCGGAGTTCGTGCGCGGGATTTTAGGGAAGACGACGATGACGTGGACGGGGCCCGTTTGTCAGCGAAATAAGCAGAGAGGGAGTGGGGTCCGAGCGTCAGTGACCGCGTGGGTGCGTCTGCGCGTGCGAGAGAGAGAGAGGGAGGCCGGGTGGGCTAGCTGGGCCGGTTTTGCTGTTGGGCTAGAATAGGAGCGCCTGGCCTTTTTCTTTTCTTTAATCCTTTTATTTTTCCAGAATGAATTTCAGGAATGGTTTTCAATTGATTTCAAACTCCTTTTGAATTCAAATCTTTTTGGAATTTTTGCAGTGTGCAATAGTCACAGAACTTGGCATAAAACCAAGTGGTCACGTTGAGTTGGCTTGGTTATTTTTGGAAAAACAGAATAACAGGGACATTGCACTTGGTTTGCAAATGTTTGAAAATGGTTTTTGAAACCATTTCTATTTTGTAAAATTTTGTTCTAACTCCATACTCAAACCAATCAACAAAGGAAACAACCAATCTAGGTTTAAAACATTCAAACTCTCAAATGGGGATGGCCATTTGATTTAAGTTTGCTCACATAAAATGATGGCACTATGTGCTTCTGTTTTCTGAAATGAGTTTGAAATTGATCTTAATTCTATATGCATGCATGAATGATATGCAATCTTTGAAATCATGATTTTAGGGATGTTACAGTAATAGACCCAGATCTCCAGCAGGCCCTAGAGCACTCACCAACAGCAGGTAACAATCATCTGTAATACACATTAGATTATGTAGCATATATTCTTAAATCATGCATATAGATCTGGGAGTACTAGAGAAATAATACACACCCACTTGGTCCATCTACCCTTCAACTAGATTTTCATCTAGGAGGATTGGATGGCAAGATTCTCTCAGACTAGCATGCAAGTGGCATGCTAGATCATCACTGAGTCCAAAGAGGAGGCAACAATAAACCATTTTTTTTAGATACTGCAGCAGTAGATCATGTCACTATGAACTGCTATTGTGCACTCTTCGGAGACACCACAATAGGGTTCTAAAGCAAAGCACAACCACTACTTAAGTTATCTACATAATTCTCCACTTAATATAGTATTTCACATCGGTATCACTATAACCTATTAATGTGTACACTCCAAAGAGGCATCACAGTAATAGGCTCACAACAATAAAAGCCATCAAAGTATACTAGCAGCAACAACTTAGGTTTTCAAACCATTAGAAGCTTTCTTAAACCATTTCTCTAGCTAAAATCAACTAGAGATCATTTAAGCTTTACTTCTGTCATCCTGGACAGATAAAAATTCAATCAAGATCATTACTGAACCATAGGTTCAGTTCAACATATAAACAAAAGTTCCACACATAGAGACAAACGTGGTTATTCAACAATAAAAGGCACCACTGAGCTCAACATACATTTTTCATGCCTGGCCAATTCAATGTCCAGCAACCAGGGGAAATCACAAAATAATTAAGCCTTAGGTAATCAGATTCCCTAATTACAATTAGTAATCAAGTATTCTATTTAACCACTGTCAAGTTAATGACAGAATCTTTGCCAACAACATCCTGAACCAAAAGGTTCAGAGTTCAGTGATTTTAATCCATAAGCAAGATATCCATTCTAAGTAAATTAACAACCACAACAACTTGCTAAGGTTATCAAATATACATCAGAGAACCGTTTCTAGAATATATTAGGGGATCTCTAATTAGAGATCAATACAGAGAGAAGAAATCAAGTAGTCTACAAGTGGGCCGTAACACTACGTTCAACAGCATAGAATCAAACCACCACAATTCAACATATTTCTAAGTGCATTAGTAATGTGTATTTCTCAAGCATTTCATATACCACTAGCATCACGAGCACTCAATCAAGCTAAGGGTCACATGCTCACAATTGTTCACCAAACAAACCACTGTGAAGCATCAAGCATCAAAATAAGGAGGAAAATGAACCTAGTTAAGGATGTATACTAAGATAGAGAGAGGTTTGTGAGAGGGGGAGGGTGGTACCAATCTGTTGGCAAGATCAAGCTCGTCGAAGAAGCCGTAGTAGTAGTGACAACAGAGACGCGAAGCACAGTGCGACGGCACAACAACACGGGGAGCATCATCGCGCTGTACTGCATCAACCACACCACCAACAAGGTCCTAGCATCCTAACGCCCACGTCATACCCCTGGGGTTGCAGAGAACCTCGCCGTCCCGCCGGAGTGACAACAAAAGAGGAATTAGGGTTTGGGGCTGGTGGTGAGCACGTTGGGGCATGGGACACGAATCGAATTGGGTAGGCTAGTGAAGCTTTGATAGGCACTTCGAGGAGGGCCATCGGCACCGGCCGAAGTTGCCAAGCTCGCCGAAATCGAGCAGCACCAGCGGCGAGCTAGCAGATGCGCCAGGGAGAGGCTGGTCGAAAGGGGGAAGACGAACTGGAACGAGCAGGTCGGTTTGACCGGCTCGGTTTACCGATCGGGTTGGTCTAGCCCAACCATGGGCCAGACTGACTAGTGGGTCCAGGGTATTATTTAAAAATAAAAATTACCAAAACACCCCAAAGATTGTTTCACCTCTAGAAAAATATAGAAAAATCCTAAAAATAAATATAATATATCAAAGGTAAATAGTGTGCTGCCCAGGGGGATAGATGCCCCCTAGTGGATGCCGCCTAGCGCATGCAAAACAAGAATAAGCTAGACAATTTGATTAACCAAACTGTAATAAAGCTGACAGGCTACAACAAACATTTTGTAAAGCTGACAGGCTACATGCAAACAAATGGTCTCCTAGATATACGTGTACATTGTTTGCTTGTGTTAGCATGGTTGTGCACCAGAGCACAGGCAAAAAACTCTCTGCCAACCCATTGTATCCTCATTACATATGTGTTGTATTGTTGCGTACCACTATAAATATCATCATATTTTCTTACTAGATAGCTGTACTCATTAGCATGGATGTTTGGTAGATGGAAGTGGTTTGTATAAGCAGCCATGAACAAGCTAACGAGTATAAGCTAGCTCGTATAAGCCAGTTTCTATATGCTAGCTAGTTGTACAACAACCATAGCTCTCCTGCTCGATCACGTGAACAAGCTAGTCATGGACACGCGAAGAAACTAGCTAGAAAGGACCCAACTAGATTGGGAACAAAAATCTCTACACTCGTCGGTTAACCATGCAAAAAGACTGCTAACACAGCATGACCTGCTATGCTTGACACAGCCTAGCGCTGCATGCAGACTGCTGACATAACCCAGCAGTCCAAGCAACCTTTAATTATCTGTTAGCGCAGTACATGCGGTAAACAACAAAATGACATCCAGCCGTAGGTGCGGATCTCAACACACATCGTACGATGCTGGCTGGAGGGGACAACTATCCCCCTTGGCAGCAAATCCATACTCTATATCAAAATGTTCAAAATAATAATATCTACCTAATAAAAATATAACTTTATTTATTTAAAATAAATACAAAGCAAATAAATATTAACACCATTAAGTCCCAAGTGAAGCCTCATAAAATAAGGAAATATCCTAAAAAGGATTAAAAATCATTTTTGTGCATAAAAATAAATCTACTATTTTATAAAAATACTAGTCTAATTTTTATATATAAATAAAAATTGAAGTAAATATTTAAATACATTTAATCCTTTATGGAATTTTATAAACATAAAAATAATACCTAAAAATAAATAAAAATCAATTTTAAGGTCCTTAAATAAATATATTACACTATAAAAATATTAAATATATTATTAGAAAATTCTTTAATATTTTAAATAATAAATCCTTATCAAATACTTGTTTTGTGAATTCTTTAAAAACAATTCTTAAGTAAGAAATAATCACAATTTTTATACAACCTTGAGCAATTAAATCCAAAACTTGAATTCATAATCAAACTTAAATATAACTATTAACTTTAAAATATTCTTTTCAAAATCTTATTAAAAATCCTTTTAAATAAACATTGGGTATCACTCATACATATAATATAATGAATAATCATTATATCTTAACTATTATTAACATAACTTCTAATTCTAGCAAATTACTTGGTAGCAAAACAAATTTAATCTAACCATTCACTTAAAGTGAATAATTCCACACCTTAACTATACCTATCATAAATTTAAAACTTGGAAATAATTAAAACATATTACACCTTAAGTTTACTTACTCTTTTAATGTTAACTTTAGTCTCAAAGTTTATAAACATCATGTCTAATAACTACTTATGTTTAATAGTTAACTTTGGTCTATTTAACCTAAGACATGAAGCATCCCAAATCCAAACTAATCAATCAAACATCAAAAGATATTGATCATGTTTTATTAACAATAAAGATTGTTTAAACCTTAGAAAGGAAATCTTTTCTTCAAATGTTATTCTTTTTGACACTTCAAACAATAATCTTATAATAAGTTCTTCAATTCTTAACAACTCCATCCCAAGGATGTTTATCAATAGTCACTAAATAAGAATTAACCATAAATCGCATTATTTTATACTTTACTTGTATATTTTGAATTGTTAACACTTAAGCTCCTTTATAAAGGTCATTACTGATAAAGTAAAATTTGAAGATAAACCAACTCTTAACAGAATTACCTAAACTCACTTCACTCAAAGTATTGGGGAATTCACTTTGTGAGTTTTACAAAATGCATAGCATTACTTATGCATAACTGCATCTTGCTTCTTTAAACATTAGTCCTTATTGGACCAATGATGTTGATTTCAGATATTGAATCTTATATCGTCTCGAAGACCATGAGTGCATAATCTTGCAATCACAAAAGGCAAGTTCACACTTGCTCATGTCCTTTAATTATCTTTAGTAAATATTTTACAAATCCAGTGTTGTCATCACCTGCATTTGAAAAAGGTCAGAAAACACTATTTTCATAATAATATGATTATAGGTTAATTACCATGAGGTAATAACCTACTATGAAAGTTTCGCTGGTAAAGGAACATATTATCTAGGACTTAACAACCAATGTCGCCAGTGATTCTTGCGCCGTATATAACGCATTAACCATGAGATTTGGAATGGGACGGAGTAGTGAGTTGCATTCTTTTCCTCTCAAATGGAGGCAAAACGACCTTAACGTGACATTGTGATTCCTTGTGCAGATCCAACATATGGGTGGGCACCCTTACGCCCCACAATTTTGGTGTCTAGATTATCTATGAATGGTGTTTAGGGGTATAGTCCATTTAATATGGTGCTTTCCCGGGCATCACCAGGTCATAGAGTCTTCGGGAACTCATCAGGGTTTTAGCCTGCCCGAAAGGGGGCTTAACAGAGGTGAGCCGGCCCCGAAGGATCGCGCAGACATATGGGGTCGTGGAGAGGGCAGTGATTGGCTTGGATCTTAGTCTGGGCCTCATACCAAGGAAGTATGAACGGGTTGGCCACTCGGATGTGCAACAAAGCTAAGATCTCTCATGGGTAAAGTAACGCACCTCTGCAGAGTGTAAGAACTGTAACTTGTTACTCCCTGTTCCGGGAAGGAGCTACGAACGCGGCGGTAAAGGAACTCCATGAAAGTTCTGGTAAACCCGTGAAGGCTGACGGACATAGCTTTTCAGAATAAAAGCAACCTTTAAATAAATGTTTACGAAAACCTGCATTGCCTATGACCTTTGGTCTGTGGATGTAGATATAGTGCATCAAACACTCCTTTCTAGTGAACTTGCTGAGTACGCTCGTAATCAACGTATCTTCTTAACCCTTGCTAGGTTCTAAAGCCAGTACAGATGATGTCTACATCAAGTTATGCTCCAGGAATCATCATCAAAAGCTAAAGCTCTTCAATGAAGTCAGGAAAGTCAACACATACATCAACTCAAGTGAAGACGAAGTTACTGATTAGATAGGAATATAATCTCTAGCTGTCGTGGTTTTGCCGACGAGTACGCCATGGAGGGGTCCTCACAGTGCGTGTTTAGAGATGTGGGGGAAGACGGACGGTTGACGGGTATGAGGTAACACAGCTTACCCAGGTTCAGATCCCACGACGGTGGCGGAATCATACTCCTGCTATAAATCACTATAAGGGCAATACGCCGAGTTACAGAGATTGGTTCGCTGTGCGAGATGTGTGTTAATCGCTACTTGATCGTCTGAGATTGTGCCATAAAGGCTCCCATAGGCCCGACTTATATAGTCGCTAGGTCCTAGGGTTACATGGAAAAGTCCTAGCCGGACAGGTTACAAAGTCCTACACCGTCTATTACTAGTCTTGTGTATCTTGCACTCCAAGGCTCCGGGTACATCGGTGACTCCAACCGTAGCCTTCCTTTATCCGGCATGGGACTCCCTTCTGGATCCATCTAACTGGGCCGCCCAGCAGGCCATGGGCCATTCTACTAACTGTGGGCCACCCGGGTTATCCGGATAGGAGACATGCTATGAGGATACTCATATAGCATATCCCCAACAGTAGCCCCCGGAGAACTCCGAGATCTTGCGCCGTCTTGCCTCTTCATGTGGAATGCTCCGTCTAGATGGATGTCGGCAAATCGTCAAGCAATATCTTGTAGTCCTCCCAAAGAACCCTGCAAGGTTTTCTCCGTCTTCAACATGTAAGTCGGAGAAATGCTGAATCTTCCATCGTACTCTTCCGTAGCCGGATTGGATCCGTCCATGCCGGAATCTTCTAATGCGACGGCTCATCTGCCTATGTCAGCTAGGGCTACGTAGACATAGGCCAGCGACGCCTCGTAACCCACACATGCAGAGAACGCAATCATGTCCGATTTTCCCACGCGAGAAATACGAACCGTTGGCGGCGACGGTTGGAAACATGGCGAAATTTCCGCGCACGTTCACGAACACATCGTCTACGCGGAAACCGTCCGATTAAGCTGCACGAATCTTGATGCCGGAGATGATAAATAGTAATTGCGGTGAACTTTTTACTTTTCACCTCATTCTCTCCCCGCATCGTCTTCTTCCTCCAGTGCGTGCCTCCTCGATCTCTCCACGAGAACTCGCGAAAAACCCTAGCCCTGATCCGCACCAGTCACCTCCAAACTCACTCCATGGCTAGCAGCAGCACTTCCCCTTCCATGGCAGCGCCGAACAAAGCCGCGGCGAAGCCGGCAAGCTCTATCATCGTGCCCCAGAGGGCTTGGTCATCCCCGCCTTGGTGGTGGTTGAGTCCACCGGCGGCGACCATAATCCAGCGGCGCTGGAGCCGTTGGAGGAGGAGCTCGATTCTCACAAGGGAGACTGGCGTGGTTCAGATATCATGAACCGCGACATCCAGGAGCTGATCGCCGAGGGCTACCTCCCTACGACGGAGGGGCTCGCCTGGCTGGCGGCGCCGGCCGGCGTGGTGACACCTTCTCCCCAAGACGGAGAAAAAGTGTACCTCAGAGCCCAACTGGTATGCGGAGTCTCCCTGCCCATCTCCAACTTCTTCTTCTCCGTCTTGAACCACTACAGAGTCCAGCCCCAAAACCTTTCTCCCAACAGTATCTTAGCGCTTAGCAACTACGCGGCGCTCTGTGAGGGTTACTTAGGGATAAAGCCTAGGCTAGATCTCTTTGTGTACTTCTTCACCGTTAAACGTGAAGCCGGAGCCAGTAAGGAAGAGCTTAGAAATTGCGGCACCATAAGCTTCAAGATCCGACCTGGCCGGCGGATCCCCGACATCGTCGGTCATGAGTCCTACAAAAACTGGCTGCGTACTTACTTCTACGGCCCAGATATCCCTCTGACTGGCCGACAAGTAACATACCCGGACTTCGTTGACTGAGCTGCCGCTGAAGCCTCGTCATGGAGATCCCAGGCCTCCCTTCCCTCCGACCTTGATGCTTCCCGCGCCATAAGGCGGATAGAATGGTTCGTAGGGACGGGTTTGACCGGCTTGCACTACAAGGAATCTGAGCTTCTATGACCCTCCATTTTCGTCACAAAATCGTCACAGTAGTTCATCTATGACGATCTTATGACGAAAATGAAATCGTCGAAAGCTGGGCGTCGCAAATGAACTATAACGACGATTTTTGCGAAATTGTCATAACCGTCTATGACGATATTGGATCGTCATAACCTCTATGACGATTCAAGATCGTCATGGACCATCTAGCCAGGCCAGGTCAGATCCGACGTGGCTGATCCGATGTGGCAAAATTATGACGAAATAAAATCGTCGTAGTCTGAATTCAGCCCAGTCCATTCGGTCATTTATGTGGGCCAAGCCCAATAATTCAAATAAGCTTTTCTAATCAATTCCGTTCAGCTACATGGCTCAAGCCCAGCATATTGGCCTTTTTATTTCTAGGCCCAGGCCTTTTTCTACAATGATTTTGTTCTGCATTTTTTGAATTATTCACTGCTGCAATTTAATATTGTTTGGGCCACAGCCATTTTAAAGCCCAAAAATTATTTGGATCATTTCTTACTAGCCCAAATATCTTTTGGATCATTTCCTGTGACCGAGCAGTCAAGAACCAAAATCAAATAAATTTTCACAAATGACATCAAAAATTATAATGTATATTTCAATCAAGCCGTATTACATAACCTGGAATATAAAACATTTGGGGATATGTAGTATATTACAATCATTCATAGTTCAGACCACCCAAGACCATGTATAACTACCTAGAAAACATGACTATCTACTCCACTTTTTTGAGTATGCAATAAAATCTTCCCTTCTTCCAACTTCAGCCTTGAGCTCCTGTATAAGAGAGAAAAAGATGGCCATCGAGTCAGAATGAAATCATATCTTCTAGCAATAACGTAGAAAATTAGAAACACAATAAATAATAGATTTACAAGAACCCAACTCCAAATCAACAGATTGCAGTTCACAAACTAATTGCTATTAGCACTCAAATATACACATGTAGTTCATAAAATGCATGACATAGACACTACAGGTACTAGATAGAACAAATATACTAGCACACATTAAGATCCAGGAAATGATCTGTGTATACGAAAAGAGCAGCAGCAAGAAAATTAAGCTTCAGGAAATACTCCACAGGTTAAGCGGGCAACAAAAACGGGAACCTAATAAAACGCTATTCAGACAATACCTTTCCACATCACATAGGAACTCGACAAAATAATATGTCATGGAACCTTGGCCTATCAACCAAGTAATAAAGGAATAGGATGGGAGAGATCAGAGACTTATCTAGTCCATAAAGGGAACACCCCTGCCGTGGCAGCGTGCTGATATCGACGTTGCAAATGTGGTAACATGGCAAAGGATGATGCGCTTCAGCACACAAGCAGCAGGGCTAGCTCCTTTGAGTCTGTGAGAACAATGGTTTGGGTCAATAAGGATCAAGAATGCTACTCTTGCATGTCAAACTAATGCATTACAGGGTTATTAAATGATTTTGAATCATAGTAGCAGAAGGTGAACTCATACTGACTAGCAAAAGGCCAACATATACCAAAAATCACATATGGATTTCACATATTCTCAACAGCAGATATTACCAATTGTTTTCACAGATTCCATAAACCTATCATTAAAATCACCTACTAGTGCCTTGCATATGGAATTAAGTATGCCTAGATGAGCTTATGTACACTCCAACACATCATATACATTTCAATTTACTAAAAACAACATGATTATGCTCTAGTTATACATAATAACTCCATCTGCATCTACTAGACCACCTAATCTACAACACAATAGGAGCTATAAACCAACCAGAAGAAGTACCACACTCCTAAGTGATCAACATATCACCATGAACCTATTTATTAATTCACTCATTTAAGACCAGCAGCATTACCACATGATTAGTATCAGAACAGGAACTATAAGTTGAACTCTATAAATTACAGTAGTAGTACACCACATGCTCTGTACCACAAACATGGTACAAGTCCAGGATACCACCAATACAACCAAATTGCACAAACACCATGGCTCCACGGCATAGACGTATGCTGTAGAATAACACAATCAGAGCTAAGAAGTCAGTGAATAAGCACCAATAGCACAATGGAAAGTTTATAATAAATGGCAAACATATGTTATATAGTAAACGACAAGCATAAATAGCTCTGTTGGTTGAGGTTAACAGTCAAAATTATATTATACAACAACATATGATTCCCCAGGAAAAGGCTACACTACATATACAGTAGAAGTTCATAGCAGGGAAACACACTCCCGTTACTGGATGAGGGTGGCATACTCCAAGTCTACTCAAGTATATTGTTAAATAAAAACAATTCATATAACTAGGTTAGCTTTTTATGCAAGAACCACTGGCTTGGGCACTTGGCTGGTTTCTGGTTACACCATGCTCTTGTGCAAACAACTATGGTATTACCAATGGTAATGTGAGAACAATACGCCAAGAATTTGAGCACAACGTTTAGGAAGAAATGTAAGCTATTTTTCCTCCCGATGGATCCTATTTAGTGCACAAATTCTACAGATGTTGGAACTATGAGAAGTACTATATTTACTACATGCCTAGTCACTTTTATCACAACAACTAGATCAATCTTGTATTAACGCTACTCCATTGATCAGAGAAATACCAGAAGCAATGTGTACGAGATGCTCAACTCCCCAACAACCCAAGATATATACACTGTGATGGTCACCATGTCAAAACTAAATAAAGTGGGATGCAGACACAACCACATAAATATAGAGGTGCATAGTGGACTACAATAGACAAGCATAGCTCATCGGCAACAACATGTACACTTTATAAGAACATATAGATAGCACAAAAGGTGTATTCGGCAGCCTTCTACAGGATGACTGACCACTTCTAAAAACATATCCCCCTCAAGAATGAATGCTTTCATATTGCATTGGTTAGAGAACAATGTTACGAGAAGTGAGAACATTAGAAACATAGGTAAATTTGGCTCTGTGCTCTATACAAAATAAAAGGAAATGCTAGTTTAACACAAAAAATATTCACTAACACAAAAATTTGCTTGCCATTTGCATCATTCACACCATAAATATGTACACACTGAGAAATACCAGAAGAACGGATTCTAAAAATACCAGAAGTAACTTAGACATACTAGTTTGTGTGTCCATGATGATGGGAGAGAGTTTATGTACAAAGCATAACTTTCATAAGTCTGTAGCAAGCACGCATGTTTATTACATTACCGTAACAAACAAATACTATAGCTCATATTAACACAACAAGAAATAGCAGAAAAAGGAATTCTGGACTAGAAGCAGAGTACTATAAATCAAGATAGAGGAACAATGGTCATTGTACAACAAGAAACCTTTCAAATAGACTCTCATTCAGTATATGTATGCAGATTGTAGAGAAGACCTGATTGCTGAGAATAAATGGCAAGGCATGTCATTTAACCTATAACTGGTCACATATGTATATTATATATCCTATAATTGGCAACGTATGCCTGGTAGATGTTCTACTTACCTTAACTAGGTGCACGCAAAAGTTACTTAAACTGGCTTGCATCACCATAATCATCATTTAAACTAACTGGTCACATATATATGCATCGTAATTGGCAACTTATGCCTAGTCATCCAGCTGATGTGCAAAGTTACCTTCACTTAAGGCATGAAAAAATGTAGTACTTAAACTAGCTTGCATCACTGTAATCGTTCACACTTGAAGAAATGGAAAGACCTTATACAGAGCTATATCACAAATAGATCCAGAGGAGATGGGAGGATAAGGTAGGTTGGCGGATATATACCTCGGGTTGGTGGAATCACGAATAGATCCAGAAGGCCTTGGCGACGCGCTTGGGCGTCCTGCGCAGCCCCTCCCGGTGGTCGTCCCCGCTGAAGCCCACTAGCAGCACGGGCCACCCACGCCTCCATCTGCATCGGCGGCAGGCCACCCACGCCCACCCACGTCTCCATGGTCGTGGTAGCGGCTCATCTGGAAGATCCGGGCATCCTTCCGACGGACCTCCCCTCCTCTTAGGGCACAGGTGTTACTTATGGTAGGGCTCGCCGGCGATGCAGAGGATGTCGTTGAGGCCGCCGACGGTGGGTGTGAGGGCACAGGATCGAGTAGGGAGGTTCGGGCGGTGGTTCTAGTGCTTGGAGGAAGAAGGGAAACACGTACGCGGATGGAGAAGCAGCGACATGAGAGGACCGGGGAGGATGTGGATGGAAGACGGCGTTGATTAGGGGTGGGGTGGGGGTGGCGGCGGCAGCATGGATTGGATCTTGGGAGGCAGCATGGATTGGATCTTGGGCGACAGCTCTGGGTGGGTCGGGTCGACACGGAGGCGCTGGGTGGCTCGGGATCTGACACAAGGGAAGAGAAGATAGGAGGAGGTGGTGGAAACGGCCGGAAGCAACCACGGCGCACGGCCATGGCGGCCTGGCCGCCATCCACGATTGAGAGAGAGGAGAGGCAGGTCGGGTGGCGAGCGACGCAGTGAGGAGCAAGGGGATTAGGGTTGCTGTCGAGCAGAGAGAGGAAGGAGTGGCGGCGGGGTCTGCGAGGAGGAGCGATGGGATTAGGGTTTGGCACATGAATATACAATATATAGAAATTGACATGTAGACATGCCACGTAGACAGAATTGCTGATGTGGCCAACCAATCAATTCAACGTATCAGATTTTAGATTATATGACGATTTAAATTCGTCATAATGGAGCATAAATAATCCTCTAAGTTGTATCCTAGTGATTATGACGATTTTATATGCTGAAATTACAACGATTTGACACAAATCGTCATAATTTTATAGGATTTTGACCTATACAAATAGCCTATGGACAGCTTATGCCAAATCGTAATATATTTATGACAATTTCATTTCCCGTCACTATGAAAAGGTCACAAGTTAACACATTTCTTGTAGTGTTGGACCTAGCCATGTGCTGGTTCATCAGGCGAATCCAACCTCTGTAGCACCGCACGAAGCTCATGCATGAGTATACCAGCGATAGAAGGGATAGCCTCCGCATCTCCGTGGACAACTTCTCGAGTGACTCCGTCAAGCTCCGCCTTAAGGACATCGTCAAGGTGAAGGACAAGAAGCGTAGCTTCACCATCACCTACGACATGGTCGTAGACGGCAAGTGCCCAAAGGTAGTTATTTATTTTCCGTGTATGACATATGCTCCAGTTCTTCCGTCTTACAAATGTCATCTCATCTAACACGGTGACTTCTCACTTAAGAGCTTAGCAATCTAGAGGAGGACAGCATGGCTGTCCAAATCTACGATCCAAATATGAAGGAAGTCCTGGTCGTGTCCGACGACGATGCTCCATTGGCGCGAAAGCGGAAGAGATCCACCTCTGACGCTGCTGACGGAGGCAAGAAGAATAAGACGGAGGGTGGAGCCTCCAAGAAAACTATCACCGCCCTGGAGGCGGAGAAGAGAAAAGTTATCGGGATCCCCTTTGCCAAAGCACCCCCACTTGTGTAAGCTTCTTTCTCTCCGACATTGTCTATTCATCTATCTTGCTCATGTACTTATGCATTTTGCACGTTTCAGGAAGAAAGCCACGACCAGCCTGAAGAATACCTCCAAATTGGGGGCTTCTAGAACCATCAAGGACATGCTGCATCGCAACGCATCTCCCGCCATCGCCCCTGCCACTCCCTCCGTCAAGCCCTCGTCCATCCCAACAAGCTCACAAGTTAAGGAGGCATCTGGCCCTTCCGCCATGGAAGTGGACTCGGGTGCCTCTACCGAGGTCACTGTTGTCAGCGAGCAGGCGACGCAGGAGAGTGCCGCCCACCAAATGGCTGAAGCTTCGGCTAAGGATGCCATCGATGGCGGTAAGGCGATGGTGGAAGCAGGTACTTCTACCGTAGGCCGCGCTCCCGCACCCAAGAAAGCCATAGCCTATCCAAAGATAGTCTATCTGGTACTTACATCGGGTAGCACTGCTATGGTTCCTGGTGCGGCACTAACATCTCCGACGTGCGGTCTAGAGGAGCTCCTCCGACAAGCAGAGATCTTGCAAGGAAACAACGAGTCCTTTGGCAAGCTGCTGGCCGAGAGTGCTACAAACCTCAAGATCATTGCACTTGTAAGTTTTATTTGTCTTTTTCTTTTCATATGAGTATCCCAATGTAGCCCCCGAGGATATAGACGGAAACCTCAAGCCTCTAGTTGTAACTGAATTAGTTCCGACTAGATGCTTAAAGAAAAGCTAAGCATATATCCGAGTTAAAAACTTTATACTGTAGCCCCCAAGCTTCTAATCGAGAACTGAATTAGTTCCGACTAGATGCTTAAAGAAAAGCTAAGCATGTTGCTAAGTTAAAAACTCTCGCTGTAGCCCCCGAGCGTCTAGGTGGAAAATTTCCGGCTAGATGCTCCAAGCAGACCAAACAACGTTTAACTTTTTCCTTTTTTCCATAGAACGAGAATGCTCGGAGGGGCATGTCCAACGACAAGTACCAGAATATGCGCGCAAACTTGGAAGCTGAAAAGGGTAAAACTACCTTCTTGAAGGAACAGGTCACCAAGAGCAAGAGTCTATTTTCTTTTTCGCATTTCGACTTGGTTTTGTGCCCATATTCTCTGAGTACTCAATGTGTACTTTGCTTTCTTTGACTTGCAGAAACCATCGCCAAGGCCAAGAATATTGTCGATCTATCCAAGCACATACAAGAGCTGGATAGCGAGAACAAAATTCTTAAGCAAGAGAGGAAGGACATGCTGAAAATGCATGAGGAGTAAATGAAGGTCCTGCGGGACTCCGCCACCAAGGAAATCAATCGCTTGAAGGAGGACATCTCTATATTAAGAGATTAGAAGAAAGCTGCCGATGAGCAGAATCAACGCCATAGTGAGGCGTATAAAATCCTCCAACAAGAGAAAGAATCCTTGGCGGACACCCTCTGGCAAGCTGAGGCCAGCATCTTCAGTAAGTTTTCTCCATCTTGGATTTCCGTAGTCTGGGTACTCTGAATTGTTGAACTCATGTGTTCCTTGTCGGAATTTGCAGCTCCTATGGGTTTAACCCGATCACCTCCTCCAGCCAAAGAATGCATGGTTCTTGCCGGCAAATTCAACAACACCGCCATCACGCAAGCTAAGGAGATCGCCAAGCCCCTCCAGATCAACATCAAGGCATCAGACTCTGTGGCGAAGTACTCGGAGATCTTGCGCCGAGCCCCCAAGCGTATCACAAGCTGGAAAGCTTCATGTGCACGGGCTGGCGCAAGGATGGCGCTGTCAATGGTGAAGGCACACTACAAAGATGCCAACATCGACACGGTGACCTCTGGCATTCCCGATATAGACGATGATGTCAAAGAGATTAACCACGAATCCATCTTGTCGTCGCTTGCGGGTTATGACACCAGAGTTGCCAAGTTGGTCGACATCAACGTCTTCGTGCCGATGAACACCATCGATGGCGGCAGCCAAAGCTCATCCGAGTCTCTTCACACCGCCGACTTCAAGGGTGGTTCTCCTGCTGGTGATGATGCTGCTTCTAAGTCACCTGCGCCAAAGGAATGAAGAAAAAATTTGTAATATTTGTTTCACCTTTGGTGCGTATGCGGAAAAAACTTATTGATGTAACTTAAGGCGGAAAACAATGTTGCATGTCCTGCTACTTAAGAATCAGTTTGCAGCATGTATATATTTTTTAAGCAAGTGCTGGCTTATCCATTACTTTGGTTCTTATGCTTGACTTTTCGTGAGTCGGAAGACTCGTTGTCGGAACCATGCGCTTAGGTGATGCCCAATGGCACCGTCAATAACCTAAGCACAAAATCGCCGACAATAAGTGCCAAAAGTCACTACTCCAGAATCCACATAAAAACGGCAAAGAACATGTAGACCAGAAAACTTAAGCTAACGCCCGTAGGCGGAATTTTCACAAGTGCAATCGCAAAACTTGTGCATAAAGGTTTTACATGATCCAAAAATGAACACTAAAGGAGGTAAAAGACTCAGAAATATGAGTGAACCAGAGAGATTTATTTCATTGATCATATAACAGGTACACAATTAGATAGAAAATGCTAAGTGTAAAAATGACGTAGCTGTGCTATGTTCCATGGCCGATGAAGCTCCGGGTAGTCATCATCCGGGTCACGTCGCTTATGCTTATGATCCTTGTTGGGTCTATCCTTCAGTTCACGATTGTCAACGAGGTAGTAAGACCCATTGAGTAGCGCCTTGATTATGATGAACGGTCCTTCCCATGGCGGGGATAATTTGTGTGATTTCTTCTGCTTAAGTCGGAGCACCAAATCCCCCTCTTTAAACGAGCGATGCTGAACGCGGCGACTATGGTAGCTGCGTAGCTTCTGCTGGTATATGGCAGATCTTTGGCATGCCAAAACGCCCTCCTCCTCGAGAAGGTCCACATCTAGGCGTCTGGATTCTTCGGCGTCATCTTCGTCGTAGGCGGCAACTCTTGGTGCATCGTGAAGGATGTTGGAAGGCAGGATGGCTTCTGCTCCATATACCATGAAGTAAGGGGTGTAGCCGGTGGATCTGTTGGGTGTAGTTCGTAAACTCCACAGCGCAGATGGCAATTCTTCTGCCTAGGCTCCAGCTGCTCTATGTAGCGGTGCCTCAAGACGTGGCTTGATTCCCTGCAGAATTAATCCATTGGCTCGCTCAACCTGAACGTTGGATTGTGGGTGTGACACAAATGCAAGGTCAAGTCGGATGCCTTTCTCCCAACAATAAGCCTCCACTTCTCCGAGTGACAAATTGCTTCCGTTGTCGCTGATAATGCTATGTGGGAGACCAAATATCATCATATTTTCTCCGGGTGTTACATATGTGTTGTATTGTTGCGTACCACTATAAATATCATCATATTTTCTTACTAGATAGCTGTACTCATTAGCATGGATGTTTGGTAGATGGAAGTGGTTTGTATAAGCAGCCATGAACAAGCTAACGAGTATAAGCTAGCTCGTATAAGCCAGTTTCTATATGCTAGCTAGTTGTACAACAACCATAGCTCTCCTGCTCGATCACGTGAACAAGCTAGTCATGGACACGCGAAGAAACTAGCTAGAAAGGACCCAACTAGATTGGGAACAAAAATCTCTACACTCGTCGGTTAACCATGCAAAAAGACTGCTAACACAGCATGACCTGCTATGCTTGACACAGCCTAGCGCTGCATGCAGACTGCTGACATAACCCAGCAGTCCAAGCAACCTTTAATTATCTGTTAGCGCAGTACATGCGGTAAACAACAAAATGACATCCAGCCGTAGGTGCGGATCTCAACACACATCGTACGATGCTGGCTGGAGGGGACAACTATCCCCCTTGGCAGCAAATCCATACTCTATATCAAAATGTTCAAAATAATAATATCTACCTAATAAAAATATAACTTTATTTATTTAAAATAAATACAAAGCAAATAAATATTAACACCATTAAGTCCCAAGTGAAGCCTCATAAAATAAGGAAATATCCTAAAAAGGATTAAAAATCATTTTTGTGCATAAAAATAAATCTACTATTTTATAAAAATACTAGTCTAATTTTTATATATAAATAAAAATTGAAGTAAATATTTAAATACATTTAATCCTTTATGGAATTTTATAAACATAAAAATAATACCTAAAAATAAATAAAAATCAATTTTAAGGTCCTTAAATAAATATATTACACTATAAAAATATTAAATATATTATTAGAAAATTCTTTAATATTTTAAATAATAAATCCTTATCAAATACTTGTTTTGTGAATTCTTTAAAAACAATTCTTAAGTAAGAAATAATCACAATTTTTATACAACCTTGAGCAATTAAATCCAAAACTTGAATTCATAATCAAACTTAAATATAACTATTAACTTTAAAATATTCTTTTCAAAATCTTATTAAAAATCCTTTTAAATAAACATTGGGTATCACTCATACATATAATATAATGAATAATCATTATATCTTAACTATTATTAACATAACTTCTAATTCTAGCAAATTACTTGGTAGCAAAACAAATTTAATCTAACCATTCACTTAAAGTGAATAATTCCACACCTTAACTATACCTATCATAAATTTAAAACTTGGAAATAATTAAAACATATTACACCTTAAGTTTACTTACTCTTTTAATGTTAACTTTAGTCTCAAAGTTTATAAACATCATGTCTAATAACTACTTATGTTTAATAGTTAACTTTGGTCTATTTAACCTAAGACATGAAGCATCCCAAATCCAAACTAATCAATCAAACATCAAAAGATATTGATCATGTTTTATTAACAATAAAGATTGTTTAAACCTTAGAAAGGAAATCTTTTCTTCAAATGTTATTCTTTTTGACACTTCAAACAATAATCTTATAATAAGTTCTTCAATTCTTAACAACTCCATCCCAAGGATGTTTATCAATAGTCACTAAATAAGAATTAACCATAAATCGCATTATTTTATACTTTACTTGTATATTTTGAATTGTTAACACTTAAGCTCCTTTATAAAGGTCATTACTGATAAAGTAAAATTTGAAGATAAACCAACTCTTAACAGAATTACCTAAACTCACTTCACTCAAAGTATTGGGGAATTCACTTTGTGAGTTTTACAAAATGCATAGCATTACTTATGCATAACTGCATCTTGCTTCTTTAAACATTAGTCCTTATTGGACCAATGATGTTGATTTCAGATATTGAATCTTATATCGTCTCGAAGACCATGAGTGCATAATCTTGCAATCACAAAAGGCAAGTTCACACTTGCTCATGTCCTTTAATTATCTTTAGTAAATATTTTACAAATCCAGTGTTGTCATCACCTGCATTTGAAAAAGGTCAGAAAACACTATTTTCATAATAATATGATTATAGGTTAATTACCATGAGGTAATAACCTACTATGAAAGTTTCGCTGGTAAAGGAACATATTATCTAGGACTTAACAACCAATGTCGCCAGTGATTCTTGCGCCGTATATAACGCATTAACCATGAGATTTGGAATGGGACGGAGTAGTGAGTTGCATTCTTTTCCTCTCAAATGGAGGCAAAACGACCTTAACGTGACATTGTGATTCCTTGTGCAGATCCAACATATGGGTGGGCACCCTTACGCCCCACAATTTTGGTGTCTAGATTATCTATGAATGGTGTTTAGGGGTATAGTCCATTTAATATGGTGCTTTCCCGGGCATCACCAGGTCATAGAGTCTTCGGGAACTCATCAGGGTTTTAGCCTGCCCGAAAGGGGGCTTAACAGAGGTGAGCCGGCCCCGAAGGATCGCGCAGACATATGGGGTCGTGGAGAGGGCAGTGATTGGCTTGGATCTTAGTCTGGGCCTCATACCAAGGAAGTATGAACGGGTTGGCCACTCGGATGTGCAACAAAGCTAAGATCTCTCATGGGTAAAGTAACGCACCTCTGCAGAGTGTAAGAACTGTAACTTGTTACTCCCTGTTCCGGGAAGGAGCTACGAACGCGGCGGTAAAGGAACTCCATGAAAGTTCTGGTAAACCCGTGAAGGCTGACGGACATAGCTTTTCAGAATAAAAGCAACCTTTAAATAAATGTTTACGAAAACCTGCATTGCCTATGACCTTTGGTCTGTGGATGTAGATATAGTGCATCAAACACTCCTTTCTAGTGAACTTGCTGAGTACGCTCGTAATCAACGTATCTTCTTAACCCTTGCTAGGTTCTAAAGCCAGTACAGATGATGTCTACATCAAGTTATGCTCCAGGAATCATCATCAAAAGCTAAAGCTCTTCAATGAAGTCAGGAAAGTCAACACATACATCAACTCAAGTGAAGACGAAGTTACTGATTAGATAGGAATATAATCTCTAGCTGTCGTGGTTTTGCCGACGAGTACGCCATGGAGGGGTCCTCACAGTGCGTGTTTAGAGATGTGGGGGAAGACGGACGGTTGACGGGTATGAGGTAACACAGCTTACCCAGGTTCAGATCCCACGACGGTGGCGGAATCATACTCCTGCTATAAATCACTATAAGGGCAATACGCCGAGTTACAGAGATTGGTTCGCTGTGCGAGATGTGTGTTAATCGCTACTTGATCGTCTGAGATTGTGCCATAAAGGCTCCCATAGGCCCGACTTATATAGTCGCTAGGTCCTAGGGTTACATGGAAAAGTCCTAGCCGGACAGGTTACAAAGTCCTACACCGTCTATTACTAGTCTTGTGTATCTTGCACTCCAAGGCTCCGGGTACATCGGTGACTCCAACCGTAGCCTTCCTTTATCCGGCATGGGACTCCCTTCTGGATCCATCTAACTGGGCCGCCCAGCAGGCCATGGGCCATTCTACTAACTGTGGGCCACCCGGGTTATCCGGATAGGAGACATGCTATGAGGATACTCATATAGCATATCCCCAACAGTAGCCCCCGGAGAACTCCGAGATCTTGCGCCGTCTTGCCTCTTCATGTGGAATGCTCCGTCTAGATGGATGTCGGCAAATCGTCAAGCAATATCTTGTAGTCCTCCCAAAGAACCCTGCAAGGTTTTCTCCGTCTTCAACATGTAAGTCGGAGAAATGCTGAATCTTCCATCGTACTCTTCCGTAGCCGGATTGGATCCGTCCATGCCGGAATCTTCTAATGCGACGGCTCATCTGCCTATGTCAGCTAGGGCTACGTAGACATAGGCCAGCGACGCCTCGTAACCCACACATGCAGAGAACGCAATCATGTCCGATTTTCCCACGCGAGAAATACGAACCGTTGGCGGCGACGGTTGGAAACATGGCGAAATTTCCGCGCACGTTCACGAACACATCGTCTACGCGGAAACCGTCCGATTAAGCTGCACGAATCTTGATGCCGGAGATGATAAATAGTAATTGCGGTGAACTTTTTACTTTTCACCTCATTCTCTCCCCGCATCGTCTTCTTCCTCCAGTGCGTGCCTCCTCGATCTCTCCACGAGAACTCGCGAAAAACCCTAGCCCTGATCCGCACCAGTCACCTCCAAACTCACTCCATGGCTAGCAGCAGCACTTCCCCTTCCATGGCAGCGCCGAACAAAGCCGCGGCGAAGCCGGCAAGCTCTATCATCGTGCCCCCAGAGGGCTTGGTCATCCCCGCCTTGGTGGTGGTTGAGTCCACCGGCGGCGACCATAATCCAGCGGCGCTGGAGCCGTTGGAGGAGGAGCTCGATTCTCACAAGGGAGACTGGCGTGGTTCAGATATCATGAACCGCGACATCCAGGAGCTGATCGCCGAGGGCTACCTCCCTACGACGGAGGGGCTCGCCTGGCTGGCGGCGCCGGCCGGCGTGGTGACACCTTCTCCCCAAGACGGAGAAAAAGTGTACCTCAGAGCCCAACTGGTATGCGGAGTCTCCCTGCCCATCTCCAACTTCTTCTTCTCCGTCTTGAACCACTACAGAGTCCAGCCCCAAAACCTTTCTCCCAACAGTATCTTAGCGCTTAGCAACTACGCGGCGCTCTGTGAGGGTTACTTAGGGATAAAGCCTAGGCTAGATCTCTTTGTGTACTTCTTCACCGTTAAACGTGAAGCCGGAGCCAGTAAGGAAGAGCTTAGAAATTGCGGCACCATAAGCTTCAAGATCCGACCTGGCCGGCGGATCCCCGACATCGTCGGTCATGAGTCCTACAAAAACTGGCTGCGTACTTACTTCTACGGCCCAGATATCCCTCTGACTGGCCGACAAGTAACATACCCGGACTTCGTTGACTGAGCTGCCGCTGAAGCCTCGTCATGGAGATCCCAGGCCTCCCTTCCCTCCGACCTTGATGCTTCCCGCGCCATAAGGCGGATAGAATGGTTCGTAGGGACGGGTTTGACCGGCTTGCACTACAAGGAATCTGAGCTTCTATGACCCTCCATTTTCGTCACAAAATCGTCACAGTAGTTCATCTATGACGATCTTATGACGAAAATGAAATCGTCGAAAGCTGGGCGTCGCAAATGAACTATAACGACGATTTTTGCGAAATTGTCATAACCGTCTATGACGATATTGGATCGTCATAACCTCTATGACGATTCAAGATCGTCATGGACCATCTAGCCAGGCCAGGTCAGATCCGACGTGGCTGATCCGATGTGGCAAAATTATGACGAAATAAAATCGTCGTAGTCTGAATTCAGCCCAGTCCATTCGGTCATTTATGTGGGCCAAGCCCAATAATTCAAATAAGCTTTTCTAATCAATTCCGTTCAGCTACATGGCTCAAGCCCAGCATATTGGCCTTTTTATTTCTAGGCCCAGGCCTTTTTCTACAATGATTTTGTTCTGCATTTTTTGAATTATTCACTGCTGCAATTTAATATTGTTTGGGCCACAGCCATTTTAAAGCCCAAAAATTATTTGGATCATTTCTTACTAGCCCAAATATCTTTTGGATCATTTCCTGTGACCGAGCAGTCAAGAACCAAAATCAAATAAATTTTCACAAATGACATCAAAAATTATAATGTATATTTCAATCAAGCCGTATTACATAACCTGGAATATAAAACATTTGGGGATATGTAGTATATTACAATCATTCATAGTTCAGACCACCCAAGACCATGTATAACTACCTAGAAAACATGACTATCTACTCCACTTTTTTGAGTATGCAATAAAATCTTCCCTTCTTCCAACTTCAGCCTTGAGCTCCTGTATAAGAGAGAAAAAGATGGCCATCGAGTCAGAATGAAATCATATCTTCTAGCAATAACGTAGAAAATTAGAAACACAATAAATAATAGATTTACAAGAACCCAACTCCAAATCAACAGATTGCAGTTCACAAACTAATTGCTATTAGCACTCAAATATACACATGTAGTTCATAAAATGCATGACATAGACACTACAGGTACTAGATAGAACAAATATACTAGCACACATTAAGATCCAGGAAATGATCTGTGTATACGAAAAGAGCAGCAGCAAGAAAATTAAGCTTCAGGAAATACTCCACAGGTTAAGCGGGCAACAAAAACGGGAACCTAATAAAACGCTATTCAGACAATACCTTTCCACATCACATAGGAACTCGACAAAATAATATGTCATGGAACCTTGGCCTATCAACCAAGTAATAAAGGAATAGGATGGGAGAGATCAGAGACTTATCTAGTCCATAAAGGGAACACCCCTGCCGTGGCAGCGTGCTGATATCGACGTTGCAAATGTGGTAACATGGCAAAGGATGATGCGCTTCAGCACACAAGCAGCAGGGCTAGCTCCTTTGAGTCTGTGAGAACAATGGTTTGGGTCAATAAGGATCAAGAATGCTACTCTTGCATGTCAAACTAATGCATTACAGGGTTATTAAATGATTTTGAATCATAGTAGCAGAAGGTGAACTCATACTGACTAGCAAAAGGCCAACATATACCAAAAATCACATATGGATTTCACATATTCTCAACAGCAGATATTACCAATTGTTTTCACAGATTCCATAAACCTATCATTAAAATCACCTACTAGTGCCTTGCATATGGAATTAAGTATGCCTAGATGAGCTTATGTACACTCCAACACATCATATACATTTCAATTTACTAAAAACAACATGATTATGCTCTAGTTATACATAATAACTCCATCTGCATCTACTAGACCACCTAATCTACAACACAATAGGAGCTATAAACCAACCAGAAGAAGTACCACACTCCTAAGTGATCAACATATCACCATGAACCTATTTATTAATTCACTCATTTAAGACCAGCAGCATTACCACATGATTAGTATCAGAACAGGAACTATAAGTTGAACTCTATAAATTACAGTAGTAGTACACCACATGCTCTGTACCACAAACATGGTACAAGTCCAGGATACCACCAATACAACCAAATTGCACAAACACCATGGCTCCACGGCATAGACGTATGCTGTAGAATAACACAATCAGAGCTAAGAAGTCAGTGAATAAGCACCAATAGCACAATGGAAAGTTTATAATAAATGGCAAACATATGTTATATAGTAAACGACAAGCATAAATAGCTCTGTTGGTTGAGGTTAACAGTCAAAATTATATTATACAACAACATATGATTCCCCAGGAAAAGGCTACACTACATATACAGTAGAAGTTCATAGCAGGGAAACACACTCCCGTTACTGGATGAGGGTGGCATACTCCAAGTCTACTCAAGTATATTGTTAAATAAAAACAATTCATATAACTAGGTTAGCTTTTTATGCAAGAACCACTGGCTTGGGCACTTGGCTGGTTTCTGGTTACACCATGCTCTTGTGCAAACAACTATGGTATTACCAATGGTAATGTGAGAACAATACGCCAAGAATTTGAGCACAACGTTTAGGAAGAAATGTAAGCTATTTTTCCTCCCGATGGATCCTATTTAGTGCACAAATTCTACAGATGTTGGAACTATGAGAAGTACTATATTTACTACATGCCTAGTCACTTTTATCACAACAACTAGATCAATCTTGTATTAACGCTACTCCATTGATCAGAGAAATACCAGAAGCAATGTGTACGAGATGCTCAACTCCCCAACAACCCAAGATATATACACTGTGATGGTCACCATGTCAAAACTAAATAAAGTGGGATGCAGACACAACCACATAAATATAGAGGTGCATAGTGGACTACAATAGACAAGCATAGCTCATCGGCAACAACATGTACACTTTATAAGAACATATAGATAGCACAAAAGGTGTATTCGGCAGCCTTCTACAGGATGACTGACCACTTCTAAAAACATATCCCCCTCAAGAATGAATGCTTTCATATTGCATTGGTTAGAGAACAATGTTACGAGAAGTGAGAACATTAGAAACATAGGTAAATTTGGCTCTGTGCTCTATACAAAATAAAAGGAAATGCTAGTTTAACACAAAAAATATTCACTAACACAAAAATTTGCTTGCCATTTGCATCATTCACACCATAAATATGTACACACTGAGAAATACCAGAAGAACGGATTCTAAAAATACCAGAAGTAACTTAGACATACTAGTTTGTGTGTCCATGATGATGGGAGAGAGTTTATGTACAAAGCATAACTTTCATAAGTCTGTAGCAAGCACGCATGTTTATTACATTACCGTAACAAACAAATACTATAGCTCATATTAACACAACAAGAAATAGCAGAAAAAGGAATTCTGGACTAGAAGCAGAGTACTATAAATCAAGATAGAGGAACAATGGTCATTGTACAACAAGAAACCTTTCAAATAGACTCTCATTCAGTATATGTATGCAGATTGTAGAGAAGACCTGATTGCTGAGAATAAATGGCAAGGCATGTCATTTAACCTATAACTGGTCACATATGTATATTATATATCCTATAATTGGCAACGTATGCCTGGTAGATGTTCTACTTACCTTAACTAGGTGCACGCAAAAGTTACTTAAACTGGCTTGCATCACCATAATCATCATTTAAACTAACTGGTCACATATATATGCATCGTAATTGGCAACTTATGCCTAGTCATCCAGCTGATGTGCAAAGTTACCTTCACTTAAGGCATGAAAAAATGTAGTACTTAAACTAGCTTGCATCACTGTAATCGTTCACACTTGAAGAAATGGAAAGACCTTATACAGAGCTATATCACAAATAGATCCAGAGGAGATGGGAGGATAAGGTAGGTTGGCGGATATATACCTCGGGTTGGTGGAATCACGAATAGATCCAGAAGGCCTTGGCGACGCGCTTGGGCGTCCTGCGCAGCCCCTCCCGGTGGTCGTCCCCGCTGAAGCCCACTAGCAGCACGGGCCACCCACGCCTCCATCTGCATCGGCGGCAGGCCACCCACGCCCACCCACGTCTCCATGGTCGTGGTAGCGGCTCATCTGGAAGATCCGGGCATCCTTCCGACGGACCTCCCCTCCTCTTAGGGCACAGGTGTTACTTATGGTAGGGCTCGCCGGCGATGCAGAGGATGTCGTTGAGGCCGCCGACGGTGGGTGTGAGGGCACAGGATCGAGTAGGGAGGTTCGGGCGGTGGTTCTAGTGCTTGGAGGAAGAAGGGAAACACGTACGCGGATGGAGAAGCAGCGACATGAGAGGACCGGGGAGGATGTGGATGGAAGACGGCGTTGATTAGGGGTGGGGTGGGGGTGGCGGCGGCAGCATGGATTGGATCTTGGGAGGCAGCATGGATTGGATCTTGGGCGACAGCTCTGGGTGGGTCGGGTCGACACGGAGGCGCTGGGTGGCTCGGGATCTGACACAAGGGAAGAGAAGATAGGAGGAGGTGGTGGAAACGGCCGGAAGCAACCACGGCGCACGGCCATGGCGGCCTGGCCGCCATCCACGATTGAGAGAGAGGAGAGGCAGGTCGGGTGGCGAGCGACGCAGTGAGGAGCAAGGGGATTAGGGTTGCTGTCGAGCAGAGAGAGGAAGGAGTGGCGGCGGGGTCTGCGAGGAGGAGCGATGGGATTAGGGTTTGGCACATGAATATACAATATATAGAAATTGACATGTAGACATGCCACGTAGACAGAATTGCTGATGTGGCCAACCAATCAATTCAACGTATCAGATTTTAGATTATATGACGATTTAAATTCGTCATAATGGAGCATAAATAATCCTCTAAGTTGTATCCTAGTGATTATGACGATTTTATATGCTGAAATTACAACGATTTGACACAAATCGTCATAATTTTATAGGATTTTGACCTATACAAATAGCCTATGGACAGCTTATGCCAAATCGTAATATATTTATGACAATTTCATTTCCCGTCACTATGAAAAGGTCACAAGTTAACACATTTCTTGTAGTGTTGGACCTAGCCATGTGCTGGTTCATCAGGCGAATCCAACCTCTGTAGCACCGCACGAAGCTCATGCATGAGTATACCAGCGATAGAAGGGATAGCCTCCGCATCTCCGTGGACAACTTCTCGAGTGACTCCGTCAAGCTCCGCCTTAAGGACATCGTCAAGGTGAAGGACAAGAAGCGTAGCTTCACCATCACCTACGACATGGTCGTAGACGGCAAGTGCCCAAAGGTAGTTATTTATTTTCCGTGTATGACATATGCTCCAGTTCTTCCGTCTTACAAATGTCATCTCATCTAACACGGTGACTTCTCACTTAAGAGCTTAGCAATCTAGAGGAGGACAGCATGGCTGTCCAAATCTACGATCCAAATATGAAGGAAGTCCTGGTCGTGTCCGACGACGATGCTCCATTGGCGCGAAAGCGGAAGAGATCCACCTCTGACGCTGCTGACGGAGGCAAGAAGAATAAGACGGAGGGTGGAGCCTCCAAGAAAACTATCACCGCCCTGGAGGCGGAGAAGAGAAAAGTTATCGGGATCCCCTTTGCCAAAGCACCCCCACTTGTGTAAGCTTCTTTCTCTCCGACATTGTCTATTCATCTATCTTGCTCATGTACTTATGCATTTTGCACGTTTCAGGAAGAAAGCCACGACCAGCCTGAAGAATACCTCCAAATTGGGGGCTTCTAGAACCATCAAGGACATGCTGCATCGCAACGCATCTCCCGCCATCGCCCCTGCCACTCCCTCCGTCAAGCCCTCGTCCATCCCAACAAGCTCACAAGTTAAGGAGGCATCTGGCCCTTCCGCCATGGAAGTGGACTCGGGTGCCTCTACCGAGGTCACTGTTGTCAGCGAGCAGGCGACGCAGGAGAGTGCCGCCCACCAAATGGCTGAAGCTTCGGCTAAGGATGCCATCGATGGCGGTAAGGCGATGGTGGAAGCAGGTACTTCTACCGTAGGCCGCGCTCCCGCACCCAAGAAAGCCATAGCCTATCCAAAGATAGTCTATCTGGTACTTACATCGGGTAGCACTGCTATGGTTCCTGGTGCGGCACTAACATCTCCGACGTGCGGTCTAGAGGAGCTCCTCCGACAAGCAGAGATCTTGCAAGGAAACAACGAGTCCTTTGGCAAGCTGCTGGCCGAGAGTGCTACAAACCTCAAGATCATTGCACTTGTAAGTTTTATTTGTCTTTTTCTTTTCATATGAGTATCCCAATGTAGCCCCCGAGGATATAGACGGAAACCTCAAGCCTCTAGTTGTAACTGAATTAGTTCCGACTAGATGCTTAAAGAAAAGCTAAGCATATATCCGAGTTAAAAACTTTATACTGTAGCCCCCAAGCTTCTAATCGAGAACTGAATTAGTTCCGACTAGATGCTTAAAGAAAAGCTAAGCATGTTGCTAAGTTAAAAACTCTCGCTGTAGCCCCCGAGCGTCTAGGTGGAAAATTTCCGGCTAGATGCTCCAAGCAGACCAAACAACGTTTAACTTTTTCCTTTTTTCCATAGAACGAGAATGCTCGGAGGGGCATGTCCAACGACAAGTACCAGAATATGCGCGCAAACTTGGAAGCTGAAAAGGGTAAAACTACCTTCTTGAAGGAACAGGTCACCAAGAGCAAGAGTCTATTTTCTTTTTCGCATTTCGACTTGGTTTTGTGCCCATATTCTCTGAGTACTCAATGTGTACTTTGCTTTCTTTGACTTGCAGAAACCATCGCCAAGGCCAAGAATATTGTCGATCTATCCAAGCACATACAAGAGCTGGATAGCGAGAACAAAATTCTTAAGCAAGAGAGGAAGGACATGCTGAAAATGCATGAGGAGTAAATGAAGGTCCTGCGGGACTCCGCCACCAAGGAAATCAATCGCTTGAAGGAGGACATCTCTATATTAAGAGATTAGAAGAAAGCTGCCGATGAGCAGAATCAACGCCATAGTGAGGCGTATAAAATCCTCCAACAAGAGAAAGAATCCTTGGCGGACACCCTCTGGCAAGCTGAGGCCAGCATCTTCAGTAAGTTTTCTCCATCTTGGATTTCCGTAGTCTGGGTACTCTGAATTGTTG
Source organism: Avena atlantica (assembly GCA_910589765.1). NCBI lineage: Eukaryota > Viridiplantae > Streptophyta > Magnoliopsida > Poales > Poaceae > Avena > Avena atlantica. The sequence goes on from OU342739.1 coordinate 47,881,282, forward strand.
AACTCATGTGTTCCTTGTCGGAATTTGCAGCTCCTATGGGTTTAACCCGATCACCTCCTCCAGCCAAAGAATGCATGGTTCTTGCCGGCAAATTCAACAACACCGCCATCACGCAAGCTAAGGAGATCGCCAAGCCCCTCCAGATCAACATCAAGGCATCAGACTCTGTGGCGAAGTACTCGGAGATCTTGCGCCGAGCCCCCAAGCGTATCACAAGCTGGAAAGCTTCATGTGCACGGGCTGGCGCAAGGATGGCGCTGTCAATGGTGAAGGCACACTACAAAGATGCCAACATCGACACGGTGACCTCTGGCATTCCCGATATAGACGATGATGTCAAAGAGATTAACCACGAATCCATCTTGTCGTCGCTTGCGGGTTATGACACCAGAGTTGCCAAGTTGGTCGACATCAACGTCTTCGTGCCGATGAACACCATCGATGGCGGCAGCCAAAGCTCATCCGAGTCTCTTCACACCGCCGACTTCAAGGGTGGTTCTCCTGCTGGTGATGATGCTGCTTCTAAGTCACCTGCGCCAAAGGAATGAAGAAAAAATTTGTAATATTTGTTTCACCTTTGGTGCGTATGCGGAAAAAACTTATTGATGTAACTTAAGGCGGAAAACAATGTTGCATGTCCTGCTACTTAAGAATCAGTTTGCAGCATGTATATATTTTTTAAGCAAGTGCTGGCTTATCCATTACTTTGGTTCTTATGCTTGACTTTTCGTGAGTCGGAAGACTCGTTGTCGGAACCATGCGCTTAGGTGATGCCCAATGGCACCGTCAATAACCTAAGCACAAAATCGCCGACAATAAGTGCCAAAAGTCACTACTCCAGAATCCACATAAAAACGGCAAAGAACATGTAGACCAGAAAACTTAAGCTAACGCCCGTAGGCGGAATTTTCACAAGTGCAATCGCAAAACTTGTGCATAAAGGTTTTACATGATCCAAAAATGAACACTAAAGGAGGTAAAAGACTCAGAAATATGAGTGAACCAGAGAGATTTATTTCATTGATCATATAACAGGTACACAATTAGATAGAAAATGCTAAGTGTAAAAATGACGTAGCTGTGCTATGTTCCATGGCCGATGAAGCTCCGGGTAGTCATCATCCGGGTCACGTCGCTTATGCTTATGATCCTTGTTGGGTCTATCCTTCAGTTCACGATTGTCAACGAGGTAGTAAGACCCATTGAGTAGCGCCTTGATTATGATGAACGGTCCTTCCCATGGCGGGGATAATTTGTGTGATTTCTTCTGCTTAAGTCGGAGCACCAAATCCCCCTCTTTAAACGAGCGATGCTGAACGCGGCGACTATGGTAGCTGCGTAGCTTCTGCTGGTATATGGCAGATCTTTGGCATGCCAAAACGCCCTCCTCCTCGAGAAGGTCCACATCTAGGCGTCTGGATTCTTCGGCGTCATCTTCGTCGTAGGCGGCAACTCTTGGTGCATCGTGAAGGATGTTGGAAGGCAGGATGGCTTCTGCTCCATATACCATGAAGTAAGGGGTGTAGCCGGTGGATCTGTTGGGTGTAGTTCGTAAACTCCACAGCGCAGATGGCAATTCTTCTGCCTAGGCTCCAGCTGCTCTATGTAGCGGTGCCTCAAGACGTGGCTTGATTCCCTGCAGAATTAATCCATTGGCTCGCTCAACCTGAACGTTGGATTGTGGGTGTGACACAAATGCAAGGTCAAGTCGGATGCCTTTCTCCCAACAATAAGCCTCCACTTCTCCGAGTGACAAATTGCTTCCGTTGTCGCTGATAATGCTATGTGGGAGACCAAATCTCACCACTAGATACCGGACAAACCTGAGGGCAGTTGCCCCATCAAGCTTTCTAATGGGTTTAGCTTCTATCCATTTAGTGAATTTATCAACTGATACTAGCAGGTGTGTAAACCCACATGGTGTCGTCTGTAAAGATCCCACCATGTCTAGCCCCCAGACTGCAAACGTCCAAGTTATTGGTATTGTTCGCAATTCTTCAGCAGGAACATGTGGTTGTCGGGCATAATACTGGCATCCCATGCATGTGTCAACCAGCTTGTCGGCGTCTGCCTTCGCGGTCAGCCAGTAGAATCCTTGCTGGAAGGATTTCGTGACCAATGATCGAGGAGCGGCGTGATGCCCGCAATCTCCGAGATGGATTTTGCGTAGGATTTCCATACCTTCTAACTGGAAAACACACTTTAGGTATACACCAGTAGTGCTCCTTTTGTAGAGTTGTCCATTGATTATGGTATAATCCTTTGCTCGTCGTACTATTTGCCGTCTTTCGACCTCGTCGCCGGGCAAAGTTTTGTGTTCGAGATATTCCATGAACGGTTTTGTCCAAGCCGGAGGGACCTTTGTCACCATGTTGATGAAAGAGTTAGCTCTATCCGGGTTGTCGATGTCGGCTCCCTTCACAGATGGTGTGCGCAGGTGCTCTAGGAAAACTCCTGGTGGAATTCGTTTGCACCCTGATCCAAGCTTAGACAGCAGATCAGCCGCCTCGTTTTGCTCCCTAGGTACATACTTGACTTCGTAGCCCAAGAAGCTCTTGGCTATCTCGTCCACTTCGTCTCGATATGCAGCCATCATAGGGTTCCGCGCATTCCAGGTGCCAGCCACCTACTGGGCAACCAAGTCGGAATCTCCACAGCAAACTATGCGCTTGATGCCAATATCCTTGGCTACACGCAGTCCGTGAATGAGTGCTTCATACTCCGCCATGTTGTTTGTAGCCTCGAAGTGGATCTGCAGAACGTAGTGTAGCTTGTCTCCTGTTGGTGACTGTAGCAATACACCAGCCCCCGAGCCATTGAGCAGCTTTGATCCATCAAAGTGCATCACCCAGTACTCTGGTTCCGACAACGGAGTAGCATCTGGCATCTCCGTCCAATCTGCAACAAAATCCGCCAAGGCTTGTGACTTGATAGCGTCGCGTCTCTTGTAAGTGATCTCGAAGGCGGCAAGTTCAATGCCCCACTTCGCGACCCTTCCAGTGGCGTCGCTGTTGTTGATTATGTCAGACAGTGGGGTCTTGCTTACCACTGTGATTGGGTGCTCCTGAAAGTAGTGCCTCAGCTTCCGAGAAGCATGGAATACTCCATAAGATATCTTCTGGTAGTGCGGGTAACGCTGCTTGGACTCCGTCAAGACCTCGCTTACATAGTAAACTGGTCGTTGAACTCCGTGCTCATAGCCTGGTTCCTTCCGCTCTACCACGACGACGATGTTGATTACCCGGTTGGTTGCCGCCATGTAGATTAACAGGGCTCGCCAGGCTCGGGCGCTGCAAGGATGGGTGTTGAGGAAAGAATCTCCTTGAGCTGCTTCAATGCTGCGTCTGCTTCGTCCGTCCACGTGAATTTGTCCACCTTCTTAAGCAACTTGTACAGCGGCAGAGCCTTCTCTCCAAGTCGGATGACGAACCGACTAACTGCTGCAACACAACCTGTTAGTCGCTAAATGTACTTTATGTTGAATAATAGAGCAATTTACCAAGCGAATTACCCATAATAAATGCTAGATAAAACATGATTAGAATAAAGGAAAAATACCAATCATGTGAAATAGTGAAAACAGATTAAGAGAGGTAACCAAGCAGACTGCAAGACATAGGTCTTGAGATGCGATCAGAACAAGATTGATAAAGAAAACATACATGGCAGAGGCAGCAGAAGAGGAACCGCCGGTGTTCGTGTTGGCACCGTCGTTAGCCATGTCGTCGAGGAAGAGGGTGTTGATGTCGGGAAAGAAGTCCTCGTTGGGGAAGACGTCGGCGCAATCGGTATCCGAGAGGGAGTCCGTGATGAAGCCAGTAGTCACGCAGATAGCGCTCCCCAAAAACCTTATCGCCCTTCTCCCGTACAAGACTCGAAGCAGCGGGGTCTCGGAGGCCTACTGTCCCGGCTCGCGATGCACGCCACAAGAAGGGATGGGGAAGATCTAAGTAGCGCAGTGCTCTAGAACCGGAGGCGCTAAGGGTTTGTGGCAGTGTACCTAAGAGGAGGCGCGACCTCTCTCTTATATAGACATAGAGGGGTAGGCAGACAAGCTGCGCTGAAGATGAAACGAACGGACAGCAGTTGAAACAAACAGGCAGCAGCCCACCAGACAGCCTCCACTCAGCTCATATTTATTTAGCTCGTATTAAAAGTCCAAAACATTTCAACTTATGTACGACTTTTCATATTCCATTCATGCGTGGCAAAATAAAGCTCGGCTCAGCGAGATTCCCGCAACCCGCATCGCGCGCGCGTCGTGTCGTGACGTGACGAGGCGAGGCGAGGCGTGGCGAGGCGAGCGAGGAGGAGGAGGAGCGCGCGTTTTGAACTCTCTCCTTCTCCTTCTCATCCTTTTACCAAGTGGTAGGAGAGCTCACCTTATAAGCTGGTCCAACTTCCACTCAACTAGCAATGTGGGACTAAACATTTGTCCCAGCTCTTGCCTTGCATGAATGGGCCACATGGGCCTCTAGGATTTTCAGGAATTATTGAAATGGAAAATGGGCTAGACTATTTGGGCCAAAATTCCAACAATCCCCCACCAGATCCCAGAGGCACATGTAATTTGCCTTTGGTTCCAAAACACTGTTTATATACCGCTACTATAGTGGAGACTGTTAAGTTGAACTTCCACCTAGAATTCTATGCTACACTAGGTTGCGACTTGTACAGTAGACTATGCCTTGAACTGCAAGTTTGCTGCAACCTAGCTTCACACGAAGCCTTGACCGATACTGGGCTACCGTGGGACTTCCCCGCGGGTGGAGCTTATGCGTCATACTCCATGGCCTTTCATGAGTTTATTAGAGAGCACCCAACTCTCATAGACTGCGACGTTTGACAGTCAGACTCATATAGGTGTGTTCTTCAATAGATGTTATGTAGGACAACATCGCTGCTTAAGATTAAGCCATTTAGAACACATTAAGATAAAATCAACCTGCTGTGCAGAATAGGAAAGTATTGCATCTTCACGGAGTGGTGTTCATTAAAGTGGGAATACTTTCCTCTCAGTCTACCAATAGCTTGTCTCCCAATTCTAATTCACGGGATCTCCGATCACATAGATTGGTTTGCCACTATGGAAAACTCATAGTGTGGGTCTCATACCCATCTCCTTCGATGCATTTTCTATCACATTGCATGATAGTCCCTTTGTGAAGGGATCTGCCAGGTTCTTAGATGTTTGGATATAATCCAATGCAATAACTCCGGAGTTTCTCATTTTCCTGACAGATTTTAGTCTCCTCTTCACATGTCTTGAGGACTTCATATTATCCTTAGAACTGTTCACCTTAATAATCACAGTTTGATTATCATAGTTCATTAGAATTGCGGGTATAGGTTTTTCAACCACAGGTAAGTCCATCAAGAGTTCACGAAGCCACTCTGCTTCAACAGTGGTCGTGTCTAGTGTTGTGAGTTCTGCTTCCATAGTTGACCTCGTTAAGATGGTCTGCTTGCAAGACTTCCAAGAAACAGCGCCACCACCAAGTGTGAAAACATATCCACTCGTGGCCTTTATCTCGTCAGCATCAGATATCCAATTTGAATCACTATAACCCTCTAGTACCCTCGGATACCCGGTATAGTGTATGCCATAGCTCGCAGTGCCTTTTAGATATCTCATAACTCTCTCAAGAGAATGCCAGTGATCATCTCCTGGATTTGAAACAAATCGACTGAGTTTGCTTACAACAAAGGCGATGTCAGGCCTCGTGGCACTAGCTAAATACATAAGTGAGCCAATGATTTGAGAGTATCTTAGTTAGTCTCTAGCATTTCCTCGATTCTTTCGAAGCAACACACTAGGATCATACGTTGTAGGAGAAAAATTGACGTCGCTATACCCGAAACGACTCAAGATCTTTTCCACATAGTGGGACTGAAGCAGTGTAATCCCACCATCATCATCTCTCAATAGCTTGATGTTCAGGATGACATCAGCTACTCCGAGATCCTTCATCTCAAAGGAACGAGATAAGAAATCTTTGACCTCCTTAATTGCATTAAGGTTGGTTCCGAAAGTCAGTATGTCATCAACATACAAACAAAGGATGACTCCCTCACCCCCACCATGAAGATAGTATACACACTTGTCAGCTTCGTTCACAACAAAGCCTGCAGCGGTTAAGGTTTTATCAAAATTTTCGTGCCACTGCTTAGGTGCTTGTTTAAGACCATATAAAGACTTCAGTAGCTTGCACACTTTTCTTTCTTGAAAAATTTACTACAAAACCATCTGGTTGATCCATATAAATTTCCTCATCCAACTCTCCATTTAGGAAAGCCGTCTTAACGTCCATTTGATGAACGAGAAGAACGTGTGAGACAGCCAGAGAAAGTAGTACTCGAATGGTGGTCAACCTTGCTACAGGTGAGTAAGTTTCAAAGAAGTCTTCACCTTCCTTTTGGGTATAACCCTTGGCCACAAGCCTTGCCTTGTACTTCTCAATAGTACCATCAGGCCTTAGTTTCTTCTTAAACTCCCATTTACATCCTACAGTTTTGCACCCATAAGGATGATCAGTGATCTCCCATGTTTCATTAGCTAAGATGGAATTCATCTCACTATGAATAGCTTCCTTCTAGTAGTCAGCATCAGGAGATGCATAAGCTTCTGAAATGGAAGTGGGAGTGTCATCGACAAGGTACACAATGAAATCATCACCAACAGACTTTGCAGTCCTTTGTCTCTTGCTCCTTTTAGGAATTTCATTATCATCCTCCTTAGGACTATCAGAGTGTTCAATTGGAATGGTAGGTTCAGAGAATATAGCAAATTCCTGATTAGATGAACTAGGTATCTCCGGATTTGATGAGTTAGGTTTATCCTTCATTGGAAAGATATCCTCAAAGAAAGTCACATCAGTCGACTCCATGATTGTACCGACATGAATGTCAGGCACTTCAGATTTTACTATCAAGAATCTATAACCAATGCTATGAAAAGCATAGCCCAGAAATACTAATCATGTGAAATAGTGAAAACAGCTTAAGACAGGCAACCAAGCTGACTGCAAGACATAGGTCTTGAGATGCGATCAGAACAAGATTGATAAAGAAAACATACACGACAGCGGCAGCAGAAGAGGAACGGCCGGTGTTCGTGTTGGCACCGTCGTTAGCCATGTCGTAGAGGAAGAGGGTGCTGATGTCGGGGAAGAAGTCCTCGTTGGGGAAGACATCGGCGCAATCGGTATCCGAGAGGGAGTCCGTGATGAAGCCAGTAGTCGCGCAGATAGCGCTCCCCAAAAACCTTATCGCCCTTCTCCCGTACAGGACTCGAAGCTGCGGGGTCTCGGAGGCCTACTGTCCCGGCTCGCGGTGCACGCCACAAGATGGGATGGGGAAGATCTAAGTAGCGTAGTGCTCTAGAACCGGAGGCGCTAAGGGTTTGTGGCAGTGTATCTAAGAGGAGGCGCGACCTCTCTCTTATATAGACATAGAGGGGTAGGCTGACAAGCTGCGCTGAAGATGAAACGAACGGACAGATGTTGAAACGAATAGGCAGCAGCCCACCGGGCAGCCTCCACTCAGCTCATATTTATTTAGCTCGTATTAAAAGTCCAAAATGTTTCAACTTCTGTACGACTTTTCATATTCCATTCATGCGTGGTAAAATAAAGCTCGGCTCGGCGAGATTCCCGCAACCCGCGGCGTGCGCGCGTCGTGACGTGACGTGACGAGGCGAGGCGAGCGAGGAGGAGGAGGAGGAGAGCGCGTGTGGAACTCTCTCCTTCTCCTTCTCATCCGTTTACCAAGTGGTAGGAGAGATCACCTTATAAGCTGGTCCAACTTCCACTCAACTAGCAATGTGGGACTAAACATTTGTCCCAGCTCTTTCCTTGCATGAATGGACCACATGGGCCTCTAGGATTTTCAGGAATTATTGAAATGGAAAATGGGCTAGACTATTTGGGCCAAAATTCCAACACTTTAGACATGTCGGATGGTTTATGTTTAAGATGGCCTTGATTTTTCCGGGTTAACCTCGATTCCGCGTTGGGAAACGATGAAACCCAACAATTTGCCGGATGGAACCCCGAAGATACAATTCTTAGGGTTAAGCATCATGTTATATTTCCGGAGATTATCAAAGGTTTCTTTTAAGTCAGAGATTAAGTTATTTGAATTTTTAGACATCACCGAGATATCGTCCACATAGGCGTGAACGTTCCGACCAATTTGGTCGTGAAGGCAATGTTGCATTGTCCGCTGGTACGTAGCACCTGCGTTTTTCAGCCCAAAGGGCATCGTAACATAGCAAAACGTGCCGTATGGGGTAGCGAACGAAGTGGCCAATTGGTCCGACTTCCTCATCTTGATCTTGTGGTATCCTGAGTATGCATCGAGAAAACACAAAAGTTCTGAGCCAGCCGTAAAGTCAATGACTTGGTCAATGCGAGGCAAAGCAAACGGATCTTTGGGACATGCTTTGTTCAAGCCGGTGTAATCAACGCACATTCTTAATTCATTGGTTCCCTTTTTGGGGACAAGTACAGGATTGGCCACCCATTGGGTGTGAAGGACTTCTCGGATAAATCTAGCCTTAAGTAACCTAGCTATCTCTTTGCCAATGGCACGTCTCTTCTCATATCCAAAGCATCGTAGAGGTTGTTTCACTGGTTTGGATTTTGGATCAATGTTTAAGATGTGCTCGGCAAGTTCCCTAGGTACACCTTTCATGTCGGCAGGTTGCCAGGCAAAGATGTCACTGTTCTCACGGAGGAACTCGACGAGCGCGCTTTCCTATTTGGGATCCAGGTTCGTCCCAATGGCAGTGACCTTGGAGGCATCGCCTACCACAAGCTCCACCGGCTTGGTCTCGATGGCGGCCTTGAATGCAGGAGCAGAGTCGGAGATCTGCTTCTTCAACGCGGGCATCTCTAAGTCATCGACCTTGCTCTGGATCTCTTTGAATTCTTCGCTGTAGAGGACAGCTTCCGCAACAGCTGCTTCATTGATCTCGCAGTCCCTTGCCTTGGTAAAGCTTCCGGATACGATGATGACACCGTTTGGTCCGGGTATCTTGAGTTTGTTGTAGACGAAGCATGGTTTGGCCATGAACGTGTGGAATATGTCGCGGCCGAATATGATGTGGTACACGTTCTTGAAGGGGACCACCTCAAAGGTCATGCACTCTTGGCAGTAATTATTAACATCGCCAAAGGCAACCTGAAGTTTAATGCACCCAAGGGACCGATCCTCCCGACCAGGAACTACGCCGTGGAAGATGGTGTTGGTCCGCCTTAGGTTTGCCTCCATCAAGTTCATCTTCTGTAGTGTATCCAGGTACATGATGTTGATGTTGCTTCCACTATCCACCATACACTTGGTGAACTCCACGTCGTCAATCAAGGGGTTGATGACCATGGCGTATTGGTTCTCCGTAGGGATAAGGTCTGGGTGGTCTGTCCTATCCCAAGTAATTGGAACCTCCGACCAGCGCAGGTACTGGGGAACTGGGGGAGAGTAGCCATCAGGATCCTCAGGGAGGTCTTCTGTTGTCGGACGGTGGGGGTGCCAAGGAAAGTGTGGTAGACTGGCGCCTTCTTCACGAAGGGGTTCTTTCTCTTGTCGTCGCTCTTGGCGGCGTTCTTGGGGTCAACGTCCTTGTCCATTTCACTTGAATCCTTGGACTCCTCCTCCTTCTTCTTCCCCTTGCCCTTGCCTCGCGGTCTGTTCTTCCGACTTTGCTTGTAGCCGGACTCCGGGTCTTCCTTGAGGTCGTTGACGAACTTGCAGTGTCGATTGGTGTGGGTGGCATTGCCGTTGATGTTGAGGTGTACGAGGCACGGCATATTGCGGTACTCCTCGTAGGTTTGGGGAACGCGGAGCGGCGCCGAGGTGGTTTCGCCTCCTCATTGCTGCCCTCGACCAGCTCGCCTTCCTCGGCCACGTTGTCCGCCATCACCTCGTCCTGCAAAAGTCATAGCGACCATGTCGGTAGATTGCTTTTCTTCTGGAGAGGTTTTCCGCTTTGTACTGCTGTTCCTCCGAGCCTGAGTTGGAACGGCCGTTGCCGGCAGAGAGCCGCGAGCATCGTCGTCGGCAGCTGCGAACTCACTAGCCAACTGAATCATCTGGTTCAAGTCAAGCTGGTGATTGTCCTGCAAGCGCTTCAACTTATGTCGGAGCAACGTGCCCCTTTCCAACCCATCGATGAAGGCGTCCATGGCGGTCTGAGCGTGCACCCCTGCGCAGGAATTCTTCATGTACAGCCAGCAGGAGAGGTAGGCGTGAGATGTCTCGTCTTTCTCTTGCACGCACCGCTGTAGATCGCCAACAGTGCAGGGACACTTGTATGTACCCTCAAAGTTCTTGGTGAACGCCTCTTGCATGTCTAACCAATTGCAGATGGATTTCTCCGGCAAGTCGTCGATCCATTGACGGGTCATGCCCGCCAACATTAACGGGAGGTACTTGACGACGACGTTGGGGTTGCCTCTGGCAATATCCACCGCGTTGCCGTAGTCCTGCAACCATGTGGCTGGCTTGGCGGTGCCGTCATAGGGCTTGATGGTCTTGTCGATCCGGAAACCTTTGGGGTAAATTGCGGACCGTATTGCAGGTCCAAAGCAACATGGTCCCAGGTATGGTCCTTCCCGGGCCTCGTGGATCTTATCGATCCGTGAACGTGCATCGTATGGCTCCGGGTTCTTCTTCTTGTAAACAGGGGATGGGCTACGTGAACGATGCGGGCCTCCTCCGCCATGGTGACTGCTTGGTGGTGACGAAGGCGGAGGTGGCGGTGGGTTAGCCTTCTTGTTGTTACCCTCCTGCGACGCCTCGCGCCTGTCACGGTTGCTTGTCGGACGCGGAGGGTCATGGCGTGACCTGATCTTGTGTCCTTGGTCGCGCTCTCCATCATGACGGGTCTGCTCCGTGTTGTCGCGGATGACAATGTCGCACTTCTTTGGCAGGGGCATATCCGTATGATGGTGGTCCTTGGGATCTTCATGATGTCGGGGGGATCGGGGCGGTGGCAATGGGTGACGAGGTCGGGCCTTTTCTCCGTGGTCAGAGGATATGGGGATAACATCCTTCCTGTTGAGCGCATCCCTCCGTCTTCGTTCTGATGAACCCGTTTGGGACCCGACATCAAGAGGAGATCGATCCCTTGGAGGCTTGCACTGGCTAGACTGGCAAAGAGCTGGGTCGGATTCAAGCCTCTGAGAGGTGGCCTTTTCCTGCTGCTTCACCGCCTTGGCCACTAGGTCATAGACCTGTTCCACTGCCTCGGGCGATCTATCCTGCTCCAGAAGGGTCTTGGCGACGGCGAAGTTAAGGAGTGGGGTGGGCATCACCTGCTTGCCTTCACTGTCAATGTATGGCTTGGCCTGTGCCGTCTTCGAGGGAGCCCATCCTAGGTTTCGCCTTACACCAGGATCATTGATGACGCGAGCTGGAGCTTTCTTGGCCTTTTGCTGCTGCAGCAGAGTCTTGTACTCGGCCTCCATTGCTCTAGCTTTCTCTATGGACTTATGCGTGTTGACCAGATCTCGATCTAGCTTAGCGCCTTGCTCCGCTATGGCCTACGCTTCCTCCAGCAGCTGCTGGCGCTTCTCGTCAAGCTGAGTCACGTTCTGGATATGGGCTACGGTCAGTGGCTCAACGAGGAGATTGCCGTACATCACTCTATCAGCCAGAGTAACTTGGGCAGCAGCAGACGTAGACGCCGGAGGCGGCAAGTTTGCGGTGTTGTTGTTGCTCGGGCCGATGCCGAGTTCCTGCGGTTGTTTCACTGGGTTAGGCGAAGGAAGCATGACCTTTGCACGATCATCGTCAGCAGCAATAAGTGGCCCTTCCCCTTTTCCAGCGCTGTAGGCGGAACTTGTCTGGGTTGATCTTCATCCATCACCATCCCAATGGTGACGAACAGCTCTCGAGACGTGACGGCGTTGTTGGCTTGCTCGTCGCGCGTGTACTCCTCCTCCATCTCCTGCATGGCGGAGTCTAGCTCCTCTAGGCTGAAATCTATCTCCTCTGAATCTGCACTGAAGTCAGCATAAAGCGTGTCAATAACAGAGTCGGAGGGTGCCAGGGCTTCCTCGATGACGGGCGGTGGAGGTGCAACAGCAGGGACAATGACCGGAGGTGGCGGCGCAGCTGCGACGACGGCGGCCGGAGGCGGTGGTGGCGGTGGCTGAATCGGAGGGGCTCCGTCAATGAGCGCAAGTGTTGTCTGAGCTGCTGCTTCGGCCTCCGTGTAGTTGTTGACGGTGTTCACCATGCCTTCGAAGGTAAAGCGGCCTGACGCCTGTTGTCGTCTTAGAGAATGTCGGAGAAGCGTTCCATGGTCCAGTCCTTCCACAAAGTGATACATAGCATCATCATTGTGGTAGTGGGCCAGATCGGCTCGTATACGGAGCCACCTGGCTAGGTAATCGCGGGGGTTTTCGCCCTCTCTCTGAACGCATCGCGCCAGATCAAAGATGGTAACCACGCCGACGAACTTGGATCTCTGCTGTCCAGACGCACGGGTGAAGCCGGCGGACTTGCAGCGATCTTCCACCTTTATATCCTGCACAGGGGCGGTTTGGGTGGGCCTTGAATTTTTCCGATCTTTGCCGGCAAACTCCGAAGAGATATCCGACATCGATCCTTCCACGAACGTATCCTGCCCGTAGGCGGTCCGTTCGGGCCTTGATGCTCCTCCGACTCCCAGGGAACTAGTGCCCGAGTCGGTTTCGCCAATGAAGAGCTGGATGTCTCCGATAGGAACGATCGAACACCGCGTAGGTTTCGTCTTCGCCGAGATCCAGAACTCGTTGGGAGGGATGATCGGAACGTTGCCAGAGAAGAGAAAGCGACCGATGGCTATGGTTTCGCCGATTCCCACGAAGATCTTGGTCCTCGCCCGCTGAAGAGCCTGAAGCGCCTCTTGCCCCACGATGGGCACCAACTGTCGTGGTATTGCCGACGAGTACGCCATGGAGGGGTCCTCACAATGTATGTTTAGAGACGTGGGGGAATACAGACGGTTGACGGGTACAAGGTAACACAGCTTACCCAGGTTCAGATCCCACGACGGTGGCGGAATCCTACTCCTGCAATAAATCACTATAAGGGCAATACGCCGAATTACAGAGATTGGTTCGTTGTGCGAGATGTGTGCTAATCGCTACTTGATCGTCTAAGATTGTGCCCTAAAGGCTCCCATAGGCCCGACTTATATAGTCGCCAGGTCCTAGGGTTACAGGGAAAAGTCCTAGCCGGACAGGTTACAGAGTCCTACACCGTCTATTACTAGTCTTGTGTATCTTGCACTCCAAGGCTCCGGGTACGTTGGTGACTCCAACCGTAGCCTTCCTTTATCCGGCATGGGCCTCCCTTCTGGATCCTTCTAACCGGGCCGCCCAGCAGGCCATGGGCCATGCTACCAACTGTGGGACACCCGGGTTATCCGGATAGGAGACATGCTATGAGGATACCCATATAGCATATCCCCAACACTAGCCATAGAACCTATTTTTGTAGCGTATTGCAATAGCAGCAATGCCGGACCATTAGTTAAATTACTAGTCTTAATAGTATGATAGCTTTTGAGTTGTTTATTGTAAAGAGTTGAGCTGTAACCTATAGTCATGTCTTGGACCTGATGTGTTTCTATTGTACCACTCTGAGGGATGTAATACTAGTGAACGGTGTTTCATTGGTGTTATATCAATGACTATAGTGTACTACATCATGCAGTGGTATGCTGGGTCACCGCAGTTGGTATCAGAGCATATTCTTTGACCTTAGGATTGAAACCCTTTTAGGAAGATCTGTAGGTTGGATAGTGACTATAGGAGCCATATTATCTAAACAAAATATTCTTATGACTTGTGATGAGTATCCACTTAAGGATAACCTTGTCACACCTAAGTCAGATGCTTAAGTCATTGTTTCTTAGGAGTAATTATTTTATCTTTTCTCAGTATAGTGCTATTTAGTGTCTTCCGAAGGAGACATAAACCACCCAGCTACTATAGGAAAGTGTAATACATCATATGGAACTAGTCTTAATGGTGTAGCCTAACTCTAGAATTCAAGTAGCACAGTGGAATTTTATTGTTAATTGATAACCAAAGACTACATGATGAATATCATCAGGATAAATGTTGATGTAATGAGTAGTAATCATGTGGGATTAACTTGAGAATTCTACGTGATAAAGTGAAATTATGTTAAGATTTAAAAATAGTGGAGTGAGAAACAAAGTCATCATGGTTAGATTAACTCTTACATCATGATAAAGAGGTAAAATATAACAAGATCATGGTAAGATTAGCTCCGAAACCATGATGAGAGTATAAATATGATAAGTAATTAGTAGATTATCTTGAGGTAGAAGTAAGGAAATAACATGGTAGAACTATGATAGAACTCATAAGTGCTAGAAAATTCTAATAATCTTTGGTTTAAGTTAGCAAGTAGAATCTGATTAGTCTTTTGGAGTAATCATGTGAGTTTAGTTTACCAATAACGAAAGGTTGAGTATATTAGCCATTCCAAAAGTGAGACTAAATGTTAGTCAAAACCAAATTCAAACCACTTTGCTTAAATTTATCTTGTTGCAATTGAGCAATTAGGGTAAATATTGAGACAAAGTATAGTTTGACCCTAAGTGCTAAGTATCACAATGTAAACCTATACGAGGAGGTGTCATATACTACACAACTAAGCCGAAATTCTAGAGATATTATACTCAACTACTATATTACGTGCTTAGAATATTATGTGTTATATGTACCACATTTGGATTTATTTGTTTTTCTTGGATCTTCTTGATTGACTAGATCTGTACATGAAGTTTGACTTGGTGTGCAAATGCATGTTGCAACATCCAGTTACTACTTGATGTTATAGACCTAGATAGGAATGGGAATTTGTGTAAGGGAGTGACGATTTTCAAAGACCAAGATGAAGACTTACATGAAGAATGAAGCAAAGTATAAGGAGTATCAATGCAATTTGAAGGATGGATCAAGTTCAGATAATTACTAAACAACAATAAGAAGAAAGATTAGTGTAGAAAATATATGTAGCCACAGGAAGTAATAAATTTAAAGTTCAACCAACATAGGTGATGTTGCTAAGAAGTTAATGAAATAGTAGTACCTAGTTCATGGAAGCATCATGAATTAGTACAAATAATAAGCTTTGGAACCAAAATGGTATTCAAGCTCTGACAATTCAGAGAGAATGCCAGAAGTATGTCGAAAACCATAGGGTAATCCATATACCCTAAGATGGTCCGCAGCTGGTATATGGTTAACATAGTTAACCAGATCATCTTAATGGTTGCATAAAGAGCATAAAACTTGGCCTAAGTTAATTAAGACATAAATAAGTATAAAAATTAAGCAATTGTCTTTTGAGGCGCTTCGCGAAGTCAGACTATCAAAGCAAAAATGTCCAAACAGTAAGTAAGCCAAATAATGCTGAAAGATTCACTTCGAAGATCCATAATTGTGTGGATACACCGTACAATCTTTCATAAGACCCTAACTAGGTATAGTATAAGCTGGATAGAGACCAATATTCTAATTATAAAACCAATAAATACTATATAAACAATTTTAAGACTATTAGTAAACCCTAAGGGGGAGAGTAAAACATTAGAAATGAAAGTATCATTATCTGACTTTCTGAATAAAGGTTGGAGAAGAAGGACTAACCCACAACAACAGAAGGCCTTATTTTTATAAGGTTAAAAGAAAATCATCAGAAAAGTACTCTCTGAAGTATGTCTGGATGAATGATCGAAATTTATTTCAAGGTAATAATACTCAAACCTTAAGTTAATAAGTGGAAGTTAAAGAAGTACTTAAGGTAATAAGGAAAGATTATCTAAAGCCTGCTAAGGTGAAATCTTGAAGGAGATAGAATAGATTAATTCTAACAAACTAATTCTAGAGGAAACAACTCTTAAGTGATCTTTAAGAGTGAATAATCACATCAAAACAGACATGCATAGAGGAACAAGAAATTCCAATGGGTATGGACTAAATGAGTTCAAATCCAATCTTAGAAAGGACTACCAGTATAAACCATACCATCACAAATCAAAAGTTAGTCTTTTGGCCACAACTATTGACTAATAAAATTTAATACCCTATTTTAGTGAGACTTCCAAGACCTTATATAATGTAATAAGGAAGTTTGATGATCAAGTAAAGGAGTTGGATTAGGATACCTAATCAGGGAAATGAACTAAAGAAGAGACTCCAAATTAAGGAGTTCATAATAAGGAAATATCCTTAAGGGATGATAGTAAAAGGAAATTTGGGGTATTGGAAACAACATGTTAGAAATTGTCAAGTATGATGAGAATTCAATAAAAAGATCTAGATATGTGATACTACAATTATTCCCATTTGAGGTTACTATGGAATTGAGAAATGTTGTAACCAATACAATTGTAATTCCTCATTCCAAAACACAAGAGAGTATGAACTTCGAGGACGAAGTTTTTTTTAAGGGGGAGAGTCTGTAACATCCCGGGATTAGCAGCTAAAAATAGGCAGGACACATGTGTGTACATTGCATTCATGCATCAGAAAATTCGAGGAATTTTCGCGCAAAACTAAAGAAGCTCTAGAGGGATCGAGATCTCTCTTGTTCTGATGGAAACATCAGGACATGTGCGATGGATTTCTACATGACCTCTACTGTACTTCTGTGTTTAAGGGGATGGCAATTCAAATTAGAATATTTAATTGATGAATTTGAATACAAAAAGAGTTTGAAATAGATTAATGATTGTAAATTAAATTGTAATAAGAGATACTAGGTGAACTCTTATTTATGAGAAGATACAATAATTGCAAGTCTTAATTAAGAAACAAAATTGAATGAAATGAATTATAGTAATAAATAAGAATGGAATTCTAGTTCCAAGAATAATGGAACACTTTATTATAGAATACAATGTTTCATTGTTATTACAATAAAATAATAAAAGTAAATTATTATAAAACAAATAAATATAAAAATGAATTATATAAATAAATAACTAAAAGGATTCTTTATTACAAGCATATATAAATATTACATTGTCTTTCCAAATGCATTATAAAAGAAAAAGAAAACTAGTACACTTTATTGAATAAAATAAACAATACAATATTTCTTTACAAAAGAAGGATGAATAAATAAAAAAGAATTCATTTATTACAATTATACAATGCTTATTACTTCACAAAATAAAAAGTGAATTACAAAGGAATAAAATAAATTTAAAACTAAAGCCATCTTCATTTTCTTCATCTTCTAAATCCACTCTTATATTTCTGATTCTTGATCCCTGCAAAACAACACAAAAGATAACAAAAAAACAATAAAGAATAAAAGAAGGGTTAGTATATTATTTTTACTCTCAGATTTGGCATACAAATGATATGCTTTGACTCATCATTGAGTATTATTCAAAAAAGGGGCCAATGTAAAAATCTGTTCTTATCTAGAATGTTAGCCTCAGAACTGATGCATCATAGGCAGGGGCAAATTTCACCAAGTAAGGAGAGAGGCAAGTTTCACTATGGATAAAGAAGAGGATCCAGCCAAACAGTAAAGCTCACTTTTACTTGATCATATCCACCAGAAAATATCTACACCATTGAAACTTGGACCTTAGGTCCCACTTGTAAGCAGCTTGCACATCAACATGCAGATAACTGTTGTCAACACAGCAGCAATCTCAGGAAGGAGACAAGAAAGCAATCCTTGTACACAAAGGGGTGAACCAGCCGTAGAATTCAAGCTACCATTCCACCTCCACACTTCAGAGCACATTCTCCATCTTACCATCATATCATCACCAAGAATACATAGATCATCCCACCAAAACCTCATCCAACTTATGGTTGCTTCAATAATCCATCCAATAGTTAGGACAAGGAGGAGTAGATCAAGCAAGCAGCCAAAAGGAGCTAGGAGATGAAGGTTACAAGAACAAGTTACAACAGGTGATCTGAAGCAACACCAAAACTACCATAAGATCATCAGCAACCCATTACAAGCACAGGCTGTAGCAGATCAAGGAGCAATAGTAATAGACCCAGATCTCCAGCAGGCCCTAGAGCACTCACCAACAACAAGTAACAATCATCTGTAATACACATTATATTATGTAGCATATATTCTTAAATCATGCATATAGATCTGGGAGTACTAGAGAAATAATACACACCCACTTGGTCCATCTACCCTTCAACTAGATTTTCATCTAGGAGGATTGGATGGCAAGATTCTCTCAGACTAGCATGCAAGTGGCATGTCTAAATCATCACTAAGTCCAAAGAGGAGGCAACAATAAAATCTATTCTTCTAAATCCAATAATTTTCCTCAGTCTTTGCATCACAGGCAACCAACTGTCCATTTTTTCAGATACTGCAGCAGTATATCATGTCACTATGAACTGCTATTGTGCACTCTTTGGAGACACCACAATAGGGTTCTAAAGCAAAGCACAACCACTACTTCAGTTATCTACATAATTCTCCACTTAATATAGTATTGCACATCAGTATCACTATAACCTATTAATGTGTACACTCCAAAGAGGCATCACAGTAATAGGCTCATAGCAATAAAAGCCATCAAAGTATAGTAGCAGCAGCAACTTAGGTTTTCAAACCATTACAAGCTTTCTTAAAACATTTTCTAGCTAAAATCAACTAGAGATCATTTAAGCTTTACTTCTGTCATCCTGGACAGATAAAAATTCAATCAAGATCATTACTGAACCATAGGTTCAGTTCAACATATAAACAAAAGTTCCACACATAGAGACAAACGTCTAGTTATTCAACAATAAAAGGCACCACTGAGCTCAACATACATTTTTCATGCCTGGCCAATTCAATGTCCAGCAACCAGGGGAAATCACAAAATAATTAAGCCTCAGGTAATCAGATTCCCTAATTACAATTAGTAATCAAGTATTCTATTTAACCACTGTCAAGTTAATGACAGAATCTTTGCCAACAACATCCTGAACCAAAAGGTTCAGAGTTCAGTGATTTTAATCCATAAGCAAGATATCCATTCTAAGTAAATTAACAACCACAACAACTTGCTAAGGTTATCAAATATACATCAGAGAACCGTTTCTAGAATATATTAGGGGATCTCTAATTAGAGATCAATACAGAGAGAAGAAATCAAGTAGTCTACAAGTGGGCCGTAACACTACCTTCAACAGCATAGAATCAAACCACCACAATTCAACATATTTCTAAGTGCATTAGTAATGTGTATTTCTCAAGCATTTCATATACCACTAGCATCACGAGCACTCAATCAAGCTAAGGGTCACATGCTCACAATTGTTCACCAAACAAACCACTGTGAAGCATCAAGCATCAAAATAAGGAGGAAAATGAACCTAGTTAAGGATGTATACTAAGATAGAGAGAGGTTTGTGAGAGGGGGAGGGTGGTACCAATCTGTTGGCAAGATCAAGCTCGCTGAAGAAGCCATAGAGGCGGAGCACAGTGCGACGGCACAACAACACGGGGAGCATCATCACGCTGCACTGCATCAACCACACCACCAACAAGGTTCCAGCATCCTAACGCCCACGCCGTACCCCCAGGGTTGCAGAGAACCTCGCCGTCCCGCCGGAGTGACAACAAAAGAGGAATTAGGGTTTGGGGCTGGTAGTGAGCACGTTGGGGCATGACACACGAATCGAATTGGGTAGGCTAGTGAATCTTCGATAGGCGCATCGAGGAGGGCCATCGGCACCGACCGAAGATGCCAAGCTCGCCGGAATGGACCAGCAGCAGCGGCGAGCTAGCACATGCGCCAAGGAGAGGCTGGTCGAAAGGGGGAAGACGAACTGGATCGAGCAGGTCGGTTTAACCGTCTCGGCTCACCGATCGGGTTGGTCTAGCCCAACCATGGGCCAGACTGACTAGTGGGTCCAGGGTCTTATTTAAAAATAAAAATTACCAAAACACCCAAAAGATTGTTTCACCTCTAGAAAATATAGAAAAATCCTAAAAATAAATATAATATATCAAAATGTTCACAAAAATAATATCTACCTAATAAAAATATAACTTTATTTATTTAAAATAAATACAAAGCAAATAAATATTAACACCATTAAGTCCCAAGTGAAGTCTCATAAAATAAGGAAATATCCTAAAAATGAATAAAAATCATTTTTATGCATAAAAATAAATCTACTATTTTATAAAAATACTTGTCTAATTTTTATATATAAATAAAAATTGAAGTAAATATTTAAATACATTTAATCCTTTATGGAATTTTATAAACATAAAAATAATACCTAAAAATAAATAAAAATCAATTTTAAGGTCCTTGAATAAATACATTACACTAGAAAAATATTAAATATATTATTAGAAAATTCTTTAATATTTTAAATAATAAATCCTTATCAAATACTTGTTTTGTGAATTCTTTAAAAACAATTCTTAAGTAAGAAATAATCACATTTTTTATAAAACCTTAAGCAATTAAATCACAAACTTGAATTCATAATCAAACTTAAATATAACTTTTAACTTTAAAATATTCTTATAATTTTTTTATTAAAATCATTTTAAATAAACATTGGGTATCACTCATACATATAATATAATGAATAATCATTATATCTTAACTATTATTAACATAACTTCAAATTCTAGCAAATTACTTGGATCATCTAATTATGCTTCCATTAAATAAATGCATATTATTTTCATAATAGAAAAACAAATTTA
Source organism: Avena atlantica (assembly GCA_910589765.1). Taxonomy (NCBI): domain Eukaryota; kingdom Viridiplantae; phylum Streptophyta; class Magnoliopsida; order Poales; family Poaceae; genus Avena; species Avena atlantica. The sequence goes on from OU342739.1 coordinate 47,902,021, forward strand.
ATTTAACCATTCACTTAAAGTGAATAATTCCACACCTTAATTATACCTATCATAAATTTAAAACTTGGAATTAAAACATATTAACCTTAAGTTTACTTACCCTTTTAAAGTTAACTTTAGTCTCAAAGTTTATAAACATCATGTCTAATAACTACTTATGTTTTATAGTTAATTTTGGTCTGTTTAACCTAAGACATGTAGCATCCCAAATCCAAACTAATCAACCAAACATCAAAAGATATTGATCATGTTTTATTAACAATAAAGATTTTTTAAACCTTAGAAAGGAAATCTTTTCTACAAATGTTATTCTTTTTGCCACTTCAAACAAAATCTTATAATAAGTTCTTCAATTCTTAACAACTCCATCCCAAGGATGTTTATCAATAGTCACCAAATAATAATTAACCATAAATCACATTATTTTATACTTTACTTGTATATTTTGAATTGTTAACACTTAAGCTCCTTTATAAAGGTCATTACTGATAAAGTAAAATTTAAAGATAAACCAACTCTTAACAGAATTACCTAAACTCACTTCACTCAAAGTATTGGGGAATTCACTTTGTGAGTTTTACAAAATGCATAGCATTACTTATGCATGACTACATATTGCTTCTTTAAACATTAGTCCTTATCGGACCAATGATGTTGATTTTAGATATTGAATCTTATATCGTCTCGAAGACCATGAGTGCATAATCTTGAAATCACAAAAGGCAAGTTCACACTTGCTCATGTCCTTTGATTATCTTCAGTAAAGTATTTTACAAATCCAGTGTTGTCATCACCTGCATTTGAAAAGGTCAGAAAACACTATTTTCATAATAATATGATTATAGGTTAATTACCATGAGGTAATAACCTACTATGAAAGTTTCGGTGGTAAAGGAACATATTATCTAGGACTTAACAACCAATGTCGCCAGTGATTCTTGCGCCGTATATAACGCGTTAACCATGAGATTTAGAATGGGACAGAGAAGTCAGCTATATTCTTTTCCTCTCATATGGAGGCAAGACGACCTTAACGTGACGTTGTGATTCCTTGTGCGGATCCAACATATGGGTGGGCACCCTTACGCCACACACTTTTGGTGTCTAGATTATGTAGGGTTTCGTAGCATGGAAAACAAAAAATTTCTATCGCATACAAACAAACAAGCCAAGATCTATCTACTAGATTGTAGCAACGAGTCGATGGAATAACTTACCCTCGAAGATTCCAAAGTGTTTAACGAGAGCAGATTCTCGTGGGTGATGTAGTCGTACTCTTCTCGATCTCAAGATCACGTAGACGATCCTTCCGGCGCTGCGTTCCGGCAGCGCTCCCGCAGTCGGTCACACGTTCGGTACTCGACGAAGACCTTCCTCTCCCTTGTTCCAGCAGGCAGCGGAGGTTGTAGCACTCTCCTCACGATTCCGGCAGCACAACGGCGTGGTACCGGAAGTAGAGGGGAGATCCCGCAGGGCTTTGCCTTAAGCCGGAGCGAGTATGGTGGAGTATGAGAGAGAACTATTAGTGGTCTAGGGTTTAGACACACCAATTAGAAGGCTCTAATCCGAAGGCTAGGGCAATTAGAAGCTCTAAACCAAAACAGCTCTAAACCGGAGTCTAGGGCTAGGATTTAGATTAGAGGCTAGGAACTTGTGTGTCTAGAGGAGGAGGCCCTGCCCCTCCTTTTATAGGTGGAGGGGGCCGGCCAAGGGGAGGGAGTCCCTCCCCAAGTCGGCCTTGGGTGGCGCGCCGGCTTGGAGAGGAGGGACTCCTCCCCCAAGTCGGTTTTGCCTCCTCTTGCTTGTTTCCCACAGTTTCTTGTTTTAGCCGTTTGACTTTCAAACTGGCCATTTGACTTTTCAGTTTTAGGATTCAATTTAATCCTTTATTTGGAACAGCAAGAACACTTAGTACATGATGCAATCATTCCAATATGCAATGACACATTCATGTACCCCTTCCCCCCCGGAGTGCCGGACATTCCGGAACCTTCTAGAACATTCCCGATGAAAACACCGGAATCATTTCCGAACTCCGAAACGGGACTTTCCTTATATGAATCTTATTCTCCGGACCATTCCGGATCACCTCATGATATCCCGGATCCCATCCGAGACTCCAAACAACATTCGGTCTCTTTCTCATAATACCATAACTACTCAAACAACATCGAATCCTTAAGTGTGTCTCCCTACGGTTCGTGAATTATGCGGACATGATCGAGACACTTCTTCGAACAATAACCAATAGAGGAATCTGGAAATTCATATGGCTCCCACATATTTCTATGATTACTTTGCGATCGAATGAACCACTTACATACGATACCAATTTCCCTTTGTCTCACGATAGTTTACTTATCCGAGGTCATGATCGTCGGTATCTCTGCATACCTAGTTCAACCTCGTTACCGATAAGTACTCTTTTCTCGTTCCCGTGATATGTGATCCCTTGTGAGCCAGTCACATGCTTGCAAGCTAATTGGATGACATTCCACCGAGAGGGCCCAAAGTATATCTATCCGTCATATGGATGGACAAATCCCACTCTTGATCCATGTGTCTCAACCAAAACTTTCCGAACACTCAATGCCACCTTTATAGCCACCCAGTTACGGTGTGGTGTTTGATGTCATCAAAGCATCCATCCGGTAAAGGTGATATACATGATCTCATGGTCGAAGGAATTAGGTTACTATGTATCAGAAAGCATATAGCAATTGAACTATTGTAATGACTTGATCTTTATGCTACGCTTATCTATAGGAGTATGTCCACCATATCATTCTCCTAACGATACGATCTTGTTGTTGATAACATCTCAATGTTCATGATAGGGAAACCACAATCATATATCAACCAACAAGCTAGTGATGTATAGAGGCTATACTAGGGACTTCAAATTAAGTTTACAAATCACACAAGTATCAATGTTTCCTTGTTAATACTATTATAGCATGAATGTAAACATTTATCATAAACACAAAGATATAATAATAACTACATTTATTATTGCCTCTAGGGCATCTCCAACAGTCTCCCACTTGCACTAGAGTCATCTAATCTAGATTACATGGTAATATACCGAACACCCATGGCAGTTTGGTGTTGGTCATGTTTTGCCCTCGGGAGAGGTTTAGTCAACGGATCCGCCACATTCAGATCTGTGTGGACTTTGCAAATATTTATATCCCCATCCTGGATATGTTCTCGAATAGCGTGAAAACGTAGCTTGATGTGCTTCAGCTTCTTGTGTGACCTTGGTTCTTGCGCACTGGCTATGGCGCCCATGTTATCACAGTAGATAGACATTGGGTCCAGCGCACTAGGAACCACACCCAGCTCTATAATGAACTCTTTCATCCATATCGCTTCTTGTGAAGCCTCCGAAGCAGCCATGTATTCCGATTCAGTTGAAGATCTCGCCACAACGCTTTGCTTTGCACTCCTCCAGCTAACTGCTGCACCATTCAAAATAAATACATATCCGGATTGTGATTTAGAATCATCCGGATCGGTGTTCCAACTAGCATCGGTGTAACCGTTAACAACGAGTTGTTCATCACCTCCATAAGAAAGAACCATATCCTTAGTTCTTCTCAAGTACTTAAGGATGTTTTTGACCGCTGTCCAATGATCCACTCCTGGATCACTTTGATATCTTCTAGTTAAACTAACAGCATATGCAATGTCGGGTCTAGTACATAGCATGGCATACATTAGATATCCTATGGCTGAGGCATAGGGAGTCTTACTCATCCTTTCTCTATCTTCTGCCGATGTCGGACTTTGAGTTTTACTCAAGGTCGTATTGGGCAACATGGGCAAGAACCCTTTCTTGCTTTCTTCCATTCCAAACCTCTTTAGAACTTTGTCCAAATATGTACTCTGTGACAATGATATTTGGCGTTTCGATCTATCTCTGTAAATCTTTATGCCTAATATGTAAGCTGCTTCGCCAAGATCCTTCATTGAAAAACTATTATTCAAATATTCTTTGACACTATTAAGAAGTTCTACATCATTCCCAATCAACAATATGTCATCCACATATAGTATTAGGAATGCTACAGAACTCCCACTCACTTTCTTGTAAATACAAGCTTCTCCATAAGTTTGTATAAAACCAAAACTTTTGATTACCTTATCAAAACGTTGATTCCAACTTCGGGATGCTTGCTTCAATCCATAGATGGATCGTTGAAGTTTGCATACCTTTTTAGCATCTTTAGGATCGAAAAAACCTTTGGGTTGCATCATATACAACTCTTCATCAATGTCTCCATTGAGGAATGTTGTTTTGACATCCATCTGCCATATCTCATAATCATAATATGCAGCGATCGCTAACATAATCCTCACAGACTTTAGCTTCGCTACTAGTGAGAAAGTCTCATCGTAGTCAACTCGTTGAATTTGTCGAAACCCTTTTGCGACAAGTCGAGCTTTATTACCATCAGCATCTGTTTTCTTCTTGAAAATCCATTTGTTCTCGACAGCCTTCCGGCCATCCGGTAAGTCCACCAAAGTCCATACTTGGTTTTCGTACATGGATCCAATCTCGGATTTCATGGCTTCTTGCCATTTATTGGAATCTGGGCTCATCATCGCTTCCTCATATGTCTCGGGGTCATCGGTGTTGTCCACCAACATGACATTCATAACGGAATCATACCAATCTGGAGTGGTACGAGTTCTCGTTGACCTCCGAGGCTCTGTAGTAACTTCAACCGAAGTTTCATGATCACCATCATTAGCTTCCTCTCTTATTGGTGCAGGCACCACAGGAACTTCTTCCGGTGCTGCGCTACTTGCAATTTCGAGAGAAGGTTCGACAACCTCGTCGAGTTCTACTTTCCTTCCAGTCACTTCTTTCGAGAGAAATTCCTTCTCTAGAAAGGATCCATTCTTGGCAACGAAGATTTTGCCTTCGGATCTATGATAGAAGGTATACCCAATAGTTTCCTTCGGGTATCCTATGAAGACGCATTTTTCCGCTTTGGGTTCAAGCTTGTCCGGCTGTAACTTCTTTACATAGGCTTCGCATCCCCAAACTTTAAGGAACGACAATTTAGGTTTCTTCCCAAACCATAATTCATACGGTGTCGTTTCAACGGATTTAGACGGTGCCCTATTTAAAGTGAATGCGGATGTTTCTAATGCATAACCCTAAAATGATAGCGGTAAATCTGTAAGTGACATCATAGAACGAACCATATCTAAGAGAGTTCGATTACGACGTTCGGACACACCATTACGCTGTGGTGTTCCCGGCGGTGTCAATTGTGAAAGTATTCCGCATTTCTTCAAATGCTCGCCAAACTCGTAACTTAGATATTCACCTCCACGATCAGAACGTAGAAATTTAATCTTCTTGTTACGTTGATTCTCTACCTCACTTTGAAACTCCTTAAACTTCTCGAAAGTTTCGGACATATGTTTCATGAAATAGATATACCCATATCTACTCAAGTCATCCGTGAAGGTAAGAACATAACGATAACCACCGCGCGATGCTACACTCATTGGACCACACACATCGGTATGTATGATTTCCAATAAGTCCGTAGCTCGCTCCATCATACCAGAAAATGGAGTCTTAGTCATTTTTCCCATCAGACATGCTTCGCATCTTTCAAGTGATTCAAAATCAAGTGATCCAAGCAGTCCATCGGAATGGAGTTTCTTCATACGTTTCACTCCAATGTGACCAAGACGACAGTGCCACATATAGGTCGAATTATCGCTTGATTTCAAACGTTTAGCCTCAATGTTGTTGATATGTGTATTTCCACTATCGAGATTCAATAAGAATAGACCATCTATCAAAGTTGCATGTGCATAAAACATATTACTCATATAAATCGAACAACCATTATTCTCGGACTTAAACAAGTAACCGTCTCGCAATAAACAAGATCCCGATATAATGTTCATGCTCAACGCAGGCACCAAATAACAATTATTTAAGTATAAAACTAATCCCGGTGGTAGATGAAGGGGTAGCGTGCCGACCGCGATCACATCAACCTTTGATCCATTTCCCACGCGCATCGTCACCTCGTTCTTCGCTAGTTTCCGTTTATTCTGCAGCACCTGTTTCGAGTTACAAATATGATCAACCGAACCAGTATCAAATACCCAGGCACTACTACGAGTACTAGTGAGATACACATCAATAACATGTATATCAGATATACCTTTCTTCTTGATGTTGCCGTTCTTCAAATCCGCCAAGTACTTTGGGCAATTCCGCTTCCAATGACCTTCTCCCTTGCAGTAAAAGCACTCAGTATCAGGCTTAGGTCCAGCCTTGGTCTTCTTCGCTGGCGTGGTAACTTTCTTACCACCCTTCTTGAAGTGTCCCTTTTGCTTAGACTTGCCTTTCTTGAATTTGGTGGTCTTATTGACCAACAACACTTGGTGCTCTTTCTTGATCTCCACTTCTGCAGATTTCAACATGGCAAAGAGTTCTGGCAACGTCTTATTCATGTTCTGCATGTTGTAGTTCATCACAAAGTTCTTGTAACTTGGTGGTAGTGATTGGAGGACACGATAAATCCCCAAAGCATTAGGGATCACTATACCCAAGCTTTGAAGTTTGTTTGCGTGCCCAGACATCTTAAGCACATGCTCACTGACGGAGCTGCCCTCTTCCATCTTGCAGTTAAAGAACTTTTCAGAAGCCTCATAGCTTTCAATTGCCGCATGAGTCTCAAAAATCAATTTGAGATCCTCGACAATATCATATGGGTCTGAATCCTCAAACCTTTTCTGAAGCTCCGATTCCAAACCATACAAGATAGCACACTGAACTATGGAGTACTGATTCTTCCGAGCGAGGTAAACATTCTTTACTTCATCGGGAGAATCATCTGCAGGTGGGTCACCCAGCGGTACAACCAGCACATAGGTCAAATTACCAGCTGTGAGGACAATCCTCAAATTGTGGAACCAATCCGCGAAGTTGCTTCCATTGTTTTTCAACTTTTCTTTCTCTAGGAACGCATTAAAATTGATGGTAGGGGCTGCCATTGATCTACAACATATTTGCAATAGTTTAGACTAAGTTTATGACAAATTGAGTTCAAATTAATTAATAAAGTTAATCTAGGTGAACTCCCACTCAAAACAACATCCCTCACATTGTTTTAGTGATCACACGAACCAAATCCACTACATCAACACCGATCATCATGAGAGTTGATATAGTTTCAATGGCGAACAATCGTCATGTTCATCATATCTACTATATGATTCATGCTTTACCTTTCGGTGATCCGTGTTCCGAGACCATGTATGTACATGCTAGGCTCGTCAAGATCAAACCTTAGTTTCCGCATGAGCAAATCTGGCTTGCTCACGTTGTATACACTTGCGGAATCTAACACACCCGATCATCACGTGGTGCTTCGAAACAACAAGCTTTAGCAACGGTGCTAACTAAGGGTGAACACTCTATGACTTGAAATTCATGTGCATGAGGGATCATCTTATAATGCTACCGTCGTCTACTAAGCAATACAAGATGCATAAAGGATTAACATCACATGCAATTCAATATATATGTGATATGATATGGCCTTTCTTCTTCGTGCTTCCGATCTCTATCTTCAACCACGAACATGATCTCCATCATCACCGGCATTGCATCAAGGTCAATGACGCCTCTCCATGGTTGTCGTCCACCGGCTTCAACTATTACAACTACTTTGAATAGACACGCGGGTCTTAACATAAATTAAAAACAACCATATGGCTCCTGCCGGTTGCCAACTTACAATAAGGAACATTGCATACATCAAATATAATCACAATCATGGCCATATCACATCACTGCACACCCCTGCAAAACAAAGTTAGACGCCTCTACTTTCTTTGCATATTTTACGTGGTTTGGGGCTTTCAATAAGTGTCGTTCTAACTTACGAACAAGAACCACAACATTGATACTAGTATTGTTAATCACCCGTTGTAAATTGGATCTTAACTATGCTAGGAGAAACAGGCACCCGCAAAGCCACTTATGCAATACAAGTTGCATGTCAAGCGTGGAGCAAGTCTCATGAACGATGTCATGTAAGGTTAGCCCGGGCCGCTTCATCCCAACATACCGCAAGATGCAAAGTACACAAGAAGCAATCGACAATAAAAGCATCAACGCCCACAATGACCATTGTGTTCTACTCGTGCAACAGATCTACATATAGACACGGCTCTGATACCACTGTAGGGTTTCGTAGCATGGAAAACAAAAAATTTCTATCGCATACAAACAAACAAGCCAAGATCTATCTACTAGATTGTAGCAACGAGTCGATGGAATAACTTACCCTCGAAGATTCCAAAGTGTTTAACGAGAGCGGATTCTCGTGGGTGATGTAGTCGTACTCTTCTCGATCTCAAGATCACGTAGACGATCCTTCCGGCGCTGCGTTCCGGCAGCGCTCCCGCAGTCGGTCACACGTTCGGTACTCGTCGAAGACCTTCCTCTCCCTTGTTCCAGCAGGCAGCGGAGGTTGTAGCACTCTCCTCGCGATTCCGGCAGCACAACGGCGTGGTACCGGAAGTAGAGGGGAGATCCTGCAGGGCTTCGCCTTAAGCCGGAGCGAGTATGGTGGAGTATGAGAGAGAACTATTAGTGGTCTAGGGTTTACACACACCAATTAGAAGGCTCTAATCCGAAGGCTAGGGCAATTAGAAGCTCTAAACCAAAACAGCTCTAAACCGGAGTCTAGGGCTAGGATTTAGATTAGAGGCTAGGAACTTGTGTGTCTAGAGGAGCAGGCCCTGCCCCTCCTTTTATAGGTGGAGGGGGCCGGCCAAGGGGAGGGAGTCCCTCCCCAAGTCGGCCTTGGGTGGCGCGCCGGCTTGGAGAGGAGGGACTCCTCCCCCAAGTCGGTTTTGCCTCCTCTTGCTTGTTTCCCACAGTTTCTTGTTTTAGCCGTTTGACTTTCAAACTGGCCATTTGACTTTTCAGTTTTAGGATTCAATTTAATCCTTTATTTGGAACAGCAAGAACACTTAGTACATGATGCAATCATTCCAATATGCAATGACACATTCATGTACCCCTTCCCCCCCGGAGTGCCGGACATTCCGGAACCTTCTAGAACATTCCCGATGAAAACACCGGAATCATTTCCGAACTCCGAAACGGGACTTTCCTTATATGAATCTTATTCTCCGGACCATTCCGGATCACCTCATGATATCCCGGATCCCATCCGAGACTCCGAACAACATTCGGTCTCTTTCTCATAATACCATAACTACTCAAACAACATCGAATCCTTAAGTGTGTCTCCCTACGGTTCGTGAATTATGCGGACATGATCGAGACACTTCTTCAAACAATAACCAATAGAGGAATCTGGAAATTCATATGGCTCCCACATATTTCTATGATTACTTTGCGATCGAATGAACCACTTACATACGATACCAATTTCCCTTTCTCTCACGATAGTTTACTTATCCAAGGTCATGATCGTCAGTATCTCTGCATACCTAGTTCAACCTCGTTACCGATAAGTACTCTTTTCTCGTTCCCGTGATATGTGATCCCTTGTGAGCCAGTCACATGCTTGCAAGCTAATTGGATGACATTCCACCGAGAGGGCCCAAAGTATATCTATCCGTCATATGGATGGACAAATCCCACTCTTGATCCATGTGTCTCAACCAAAACTTTCCGAACACTCAATGCCACCTTTATAGCCACCCAGTTACGGTGTGGTGTTTGATGTCATCAAAGCATCCGGTAAAGGTGATATACATGATCTCATGGTCGAAGGAATTAGGTTACTATGTATCAGAAAGCATATAGCAATTGAACTATTGTAATGACTTGATCTTTATGCTACGCTTATCTATAGGAGTATGTCCACCATATCATTCTCCTAACGATACGATCTTGTTGTTGATAACATCTCAATGTTCATGATAGGGAAACCACAATCATATATCAACCAACAAGCTAGTGATGTATAGAGGCTATACTAGGGACTTCAAATTAAGTTTACAAATCACACAAGTATCAATGTTTCCTTGTTAATACTATTATAGCATGAATGTAAACATTTATCATAAACACAAAGATATAATAATAACTACATTTATTATTGCCTCTAGGGCATCTCCAACAGATTATCTATGAATGGTGTTTAGGGGTATAATCCATTTAATATGGTGCTTGCCTGGGCATCACCAGGTCATAGAGTCTTCGGGAACTCATCAGGGTTTTAGCCTGCCCGAAAGGGGGCTTAACTGAGGTGAGCCGGCCCCGAAGGATCGCACAGACATATGGGGTCACGGAGAGGGCAGTGATTGGCTTGGATCTTAGTCTGGGCCTCATACGAAGGAAATATGAACGGGTTGGCCGCTCGGATGTGCAACAAAGCCAAGATCTCTCATGGGTAAAGTAACGCACCTCTACGGAGTGTAAGAACTATAACTTGTTACTACCTGTTCCGGGAAGGAGCTACGAACGCGGCGGAAAAGTAACTCCATGAAATTTCTGGTAAACCCGTGAAGGCTGGCGGACATAGCTTTTCAGAATAAAAGCAACCTTTAAAGAAATGTTTACGAAAACCTGCATTGCCTACGACCTTTGGTCTGTGGCTGTAGATATAGTGCATCAAACACTCCTTTCTAGTGAACTTGCTGAGTACGCTCGTACTCAATGTATCTTCTTAACCCTTGCTAGGTTCTAAAGCCAGTACAGACGATGTCTACATCAAGTTATGATCTAGGAATCATCATCAAAAGCTAAAGCTCTTCAATAAAGTCAAGAAAGTCAACACATACATCATCTCAAGTGAAAACGAAGTTACTGATTAGATAGGAATATAATCTCTAGCGTATTGCAATAGCAGCAATGCCGGACCATTAGTTAAAATACGAGTCTTAATAGTATGATAGCTTTTGAGTTGTTTATTTTTGATTCGTCTTTGTAAGAAGTTTCTTTCTGTCTCTCTCTAACCTAGAGTGTTCTCTGGATCTTGTGTAAAGAATTGAGTTGTAACCTATAATCATGTATTGGACCTGCTGTGTTTCTGCTGTACCACTCTGAGGAATGTAATACTAGTGAACGGTGTTTTATTGGTGTTATATCAACGACTATAGGGTATTACATCATGCAGTGGTATGCTGGGTCACCGCAGTGGAGTACAATACAGAGAGCGCTTACTCGACATGCGCCATTTACCTCGACGAATTCACCGTTGGGGAGGAGGTTGCGGTGCTACCGTGCCACCACCTTTTCCATCCCGCCTGCGTGAACCAGCAGGTTAAGTACCTCTGCACGCATTGTGCGGTCTACGATACGGATATTCCAAGATCAAGATACGACGTTAGCTTTATATTGGACTAGTGGCAGCGGTAGCTATAATATTATATAAGCCAGTATGATAATTAAACATCAAATAGTGGAGTATATGGTGCTTTTTTGTTTGGCAATTTGAAGTGCACGGAGCATCGAGTGAGGTACGTCTTATAGGAAGAAGTTAACATACATATTTTTGTTAATAAGTTTAGTTAGACTATTTGATGACATATCTAGCAATTTCTGAAATGTTATTGTGACTTTGACGAGGTACCGAGGAATCTATTCGTAGAAAATAACATTTAGTAAATCCTCTCAACTAATACCTCTAATCAGAATGAACAATCTTCATAACTTGGTCCCAAAATGGGGGGAGGGGGTGTTGGCCCCCCTTGACCTACTTTATTTTTTTGTCTGCAATTGATCTGATGTTTTTTTTGATTGCGGAATTCATCTCCAATATTATAATTAGATATGGATTTGTAAGTCTAGTTGAGAATATCTGGTCCGTGTGTTCAGTTCTGCAACAATATTGTGGTGTTGTGTTATCTCAAACGTAACCGAGCTTAGGATTATTTTTTCATATTTCTTCCCATGTTCATCCCAGCCAAAGTCACGCCTTGTTCATTACCGTATTTTACTACTACCATATGGTAATAGCATAATCAGAACATCCTTCCATTACACCTCCTTCAATTGCACCAGGTATTTTAGAATTTCTCTTCACAGATTTTTCCTATTCCCCCTAAGGGTAATTTGTCCCACATGGCCACATAAGCCCCTTTCTGAAACCCAGTATAGGAAAAATGCATACCCTTCTCCATAGTCCCGGCATTTCTAGTCCCGTCTAACCAAGGCATCCTCTCTCGATCAAGACCTAAAATCACACTCGGGATATCTACCAAGTCACTGCCATCACAGTAGAAGCCGATGTGGTATCTTGATCATGCAATGCTCGTTGCAGACCGCGCAACGTGTGTAGAAATACTTTACCTGTTGGTTCAGGCAGGCAGGCTGGAAAAGGTGATGGTACCGCAGCACCGACACCTCCTCCCCGGCGGTGAAGTCGTCATGGCAGATGGCGCATGTCGAGTAACCGCTCTGTGCATCGTACTCCAACCACTCCGGGTGGATAGGGTGAGGTCGGTACCCTAATACAGGCTACCATGATTGTCCCGCTGAGGAAGAGGTAGAAACGTCGTATGAGGTAGACAACTGTCACAAGCACAATCGAACCTCCGATGAAGCCTACGATGAAGATGGCGACATCCCTTATCAGGGTTTCGGACTAGGCGGTGGGGTTGTCGAGACGGATATGCTCACGTAATATTGAATCCATGAACATCTTTTAACCATGTGAGTATTATTTTTATACTATGTGAAAAGTATTTAATATCAAAGAAACATAAAAAGCGAAGAAAATGGAATGAAAGAAAAAATAAACAAAAATATAGGAAAAATAATAAAGGGAAAATGGAAAAGAAACAAAAAACCAAAATTAAGAAACCAAAAATAAGAGAACGACAAATGAGAGAAATTGTAATAAGCAGTAGGGCCGGTCCATAGATTTTTGTGGTCCTAGGGCACACAGACACCAAGGTACCCTATTTAAATTACAAGAGCTTTCCTGAGTCAAGGAGGGCAATGGCCCCCTACCATAGAAAACACGTAAATATATTTTAATATTTATACCCAAATTTTGAATATTTATCAAATTTAAAGCATAATTAGTGTTTTTGGGCCTCTTGAAAATGCCTGTCACGCTATGCCACTTGTTCAGACAGGAAATACTTAAAAATATTATTATTTTGTAAGAAAAATATTACTATAATTCACATGGATATGCCCTACGGGTGTCTAATGTTTGCCTACCCGGTATCAACCTAACAGAAGCCCATACAATTGCCCACTACGGATGGCGAAGCTCGGGAAGGACTCGGCTGACCAAAGACCCACACAGGACACGACTTCTTGGGAAGCAAGGCTAAGATAGAATTTCAAAGGGTAAGACCCTAATATATAACCAACTCGGCCTACCCCCGAGACCTGGCCTCCCCATATAAAGAATAGGAGGGCACGACGAGGAGGCTCTCTCTCAACTCGTATACACACACCTCACGCCAGATCCAATCTGCGCACCCATGTAACCTTCAATTCAGCCATCAATCAAGAACAGACAAGCAGGAGTAGGGTTTTTCCTCTGAGGGCTGAACCTGGGTAAACACAGTGTCCCCACATTGCTTGTCTGTTAACCGTCTCGCGTTATCCAGCATCTTCATCTTCTATAAACCTAAGTCTATAACAATGGGCATTGACGAGTCGAACCCTCGTCAATAATGTATTACCAAATTAAATAATCAATACATTATCATTATCAATAGGAATGATCTAGATAATCATAATGTTGAGCTTAATTTACATGGAATTCTCGAGGAGCTAGATATATATACTCTGTATTACAAATACTAGTACTAGGGGTGGCCGACCGCTCGGATCCGCACACACGGTCATTTTAGGACCAAACCCTCTTTCTGTTTTTGGCTAAAAGGCATTTTCTGGAAATTTTCTGTTTTGGAAAAATGACAAGACTGCGAGGATGGCTTCTCTGGGCTTGCTTGGGCTTCCCCTTGCACGTCCTCGTGCTTCCCTTTCCGCGCAAGCTTTGCCTGGGTGTTATCTGGCAATTTCCTTGTACAATTTCCTTTACGAGCTAATTGATTTCAAATTTAGGTGTGAAAAATTCAAAAAAAGCAATTCCCTTTTTGGGACAGCGATATTTTAGGGCGAAAAAGGGGGAAGAGAATAACACATAATTTCACTTTCAATAAGATTGTACTGCCACTTTTCATAGAAAGTTAACAATGTCAAGTTAACAATGTGATGTAGACTAACTTATCAAAACAAAAAACATAAATAAATAAATCTAGATAAGAAATACCCAGGGGCATATATAGAAAGTTAGCAACCATTTCATGGTAAAACTATCAAGGAATTTATGAATAAGTAATCAAGACAACGAAAAAAGGCTACCAACATGTTAACTAGAAAGTTATCAACCATGACATGGCAAAAACTATGAAGGCATTTGTACAGAAGTTATCAAACCAACAAAAGAAGCTACAAAACATGTTATAATTAGCAAGTTATAAACCATGTCATGGAAAATTATCAAGGAATTTTATGAAGAAAGTTATCAAGTCAACAAAAAAGGTACTAACATATTAATTAGCAAGTTACCAATGTAATGTGGAAAAAATTATCAAAGCAATTTTTAAAAAAAAAGATAGATACAAAATACCTAAGGATTATATAGCTAGTTATCGACCATATCATGACAAAACTATGAATGGATTTATGGAGAAATTATCAAGTAAACGAAAATAGACATGCTAATTGGGCAAGTTATCAATCATGTCATGGCAAAATTATTAAGGCATGTATGGAGAAGTTATCAAGACAATGAAAGAAGATATGAAACATATTAATTAGAATGTTAACAACGTGTGATGTGGAACAACTTATCGAAACAAAAAACATAAATAGATAAATCCAGATAAAAAAATACTTAGGGGCATATATAGAAAGTTATCCACCATGTCATTGTAAACCTATCAAGGCGATTATGAAAAAGTTATCAAGACACTGAAAAAAGGCTACCAACATGTGAATTAACAAGTTATCAACCATGTCATGGCAAATCTACCAAAGGCATTTATGAAAAGAAGCTATCAAGACAACAACCAAAAACTATCAACATGTTAATTACCAAGTTATAAAGTTGTATTAAATCAATGACACAAATTATGGGTCGGAGGGAGTAACTAACATGATCTTTGTCTCTATAATTTACAGGTAATTACTCCCCAAGAAAAAATAAAGGAGTAGGAATAATTTCATAGTTCTATTTTCATTATGAAAACAATAAGGCACCAACATCAGTAGTGAGAATCTATAGAAGAACCCTACTACAACGTTTATGAGCTTTTGATGCAAAAGTATAGTTCAACAATAATCCAAAGAAATAGAAGTAGCATTCAAATAAAAAAGCACTAGTAGTGTAAACTATAGAACAATCCTATTACAATAGTTTTAGGAAGGAACATAGTGCATATAATTATAGAAGTTACTCCCATAGTGCTTTAAATTGGAAGAGGAAATCTAAAACATTTTCATGCATGAGAAGATTTTAAAATTTTAGAAACATTGAATATGTAAAAATTGCAAAAACGTTTCTATCAATAATTAATAATAGTCTCATGTTATTTATAATCCAAGTTCTCAGACAAAATCGGTCCAACAACATAGAAATGTTGCAACAATAGTACGTGGAATCACATATCAGAATTAGTAAATTACCTGAATCAAATACAAGTATCTAGTATATTATCAGAAGCACATATCAATCTCTAACCAAATGCACATATACAGGGTATATATGAAACTTCTCAAGTTCTCGTATTTCCTCACCTATCTATAGGGGCAGATTTTCTGCCAAACAAAAGATCCACCAAGTGTATTGTTAAACATGGTACTCAATGCTTAAAAAATTGGTGAGTAGATCAAAAAAATTTCAGAAACTGAGGCTACATCCCGGAACAAACATATTACCGTCCTCGCCAGCAATATCCCGATTTAATAAAAAAAACACAAACACAAATTACAAAAGTTATCTGGCATCAGGAAGGCACTAATCAAGAGCAGTAGCTTACATAAACAAAATATACCGCTCGTTGACGGAGAAGATTGTTAGAACGCCGCCTCCGACCAAGGCCTCCTCGTCTCGCTCGGATCGTGGCGGCGCCACCACACCATAGACCTCCACTGGCCACAGTGTGGATATATATTGTTGGACAATGGAGAGAGCCATAGCCATCCATCTATATACATATCTATAGCTCCTTCACTTCTCTGCTGTCTGTGTGAATATTTTACAGCTAATTTAAATCAAGAGATGCCAATATGTATATATATCTCTGATACAACCATTAACTAGCTTCATAACCATTTCATCATCATTGCTCATCAGCCTGAAGGGAGGGGAGCAGAAGAGATCGTCAATGAACCTACAGAACAGGAAGGTATTTAGCTCGGTCACTATTACTAGTATACCGTGACAAAAGATTGCAAGTGAGAAAATATACGTCTTTTTGATAAAAAAGGAGAGTTGCTGACTAATCATCTTCATCAAAGATCTATTTCAACATATGAAACTGCATGCATACCCGTGCTATAGAAGAAAAATCCAGAAAGTGTTGCATGTCTGAAACAATGAGTAAACATGTCAAAGTCCTAAAAGGCAGAGTATATATGCACAACTAAAAATCCATTGAAGATTTCTTAGACATAAGTACTTCCTCTTCACGGTTATCTCTCGAGGGTAGAGAACACAAGAACATAGTTTATCTAGTTCAGTATGAAAAACGATGGATACTCTAGGGGGAAAAAGCAATGTACTATTGCCCAAGGAGATCAGTTGAATCTAGTCACTCATCCAGTAGCATCATAGATACATTTACAAAAATATGAAAATACTGCCACAAAGTGTAATGTATGATGTAGACAATAAGCCTTCTGATAGCCACATAAAATTAAGTTCAATCGAAGAAAACACACATATATCAGTAACATCTAAAAAGTCTTCATGCGCTTCAGATAAGATTGAGCGTAACGGCCTTTAGTCGTGATTCCAACTTCTTAGGTTGACATCAAATTAGATTGAGTCAATAAATGTAAGCAACAAATCCACAACAGAGAGAGGTGGAGAGGACATGCAACTATATCAGCAATTTACAGAAACTAGTTCACTAATTCAATGATGAACACACGTATCAAAAAGAGGTCAGCTACAGATGTTTCCACTCTGATGATGTATGCGCAAGTGGAATTTGAGTGAAGGCACGTACCACGAAACGCAGCAATGGGGCAACCGGCTGCCTAATTTAATCACTATATGCATTTCAACACTTTGGAGATGAAACAAATAAAAATGGTGAGATAGATGTGAGATATAGACCACACCAGTGTTGCTGCTCACCATCTGGAGGACGACAATGATCGAATCAATCCTAAGGGAGGGTGAGATCGGGAGGAAGAAGGGAAGGGCCAAATTGCAGCTTATTCCGCACCTGAAATTGCAGGTTCTTCCTTTGTTCCTCCAGCCCTCACGTGCAGGGTCGCCCATGACCAACATAGGAGGATCTAGGATGGCGTGCCGACGGGGAAGTAGGGGAACGACTGTGGCAAATACGCCCGTCTGAGGCGGACGAGCGGGGTTGCGTAGGGATGGGATTGAGGCATCAATGGGGAAGTTGTGGGGCGAATGGGTGGTCGGGAAGAGGAAAGGGAATGGGTCCCCGGGCCCGCGGCTAGGGTTCTGCTCCTCCTCCAGGTCCTGGAAGGGCCCGACCTAGCAAGTGGCGGCATGGGGGCGATAGGACGCGAGGGGGAGGAGGTCTCGCCGAGGAGGAGGGCATCGGCGTGACGGCTGTTAGATGTATATATTTGTATATTGTATTTCCACTGTATGTTAGGGGGCTTCCTGCATATTTGCCCTGTACCTGTACTATATATTGTGGCTTTTGGCCTCCAGAGGAATACAAGTTGAATATTTCTGACATGGTATCAGAGCTAGGTTAGCCTCCTTCTACTTGCAACTTCGTCGCTACAGCCACCACCGTCCCTGTCGCCGACGGCCTTGCCGTCCTCGACGCCGCCGGTCGTCGCCGTTGCCTGTTCTGCCAGATCTGTTCCTGATTCAGATCTTCTCCTCCGGATTCGTTCCCGATTCAGTTCGATCGGGACTGCTCCACCCGACGCGCTCAAGTCCTGCACGCGGGTCTGCACGCGATCGATCTCCTCCCGCGCAAGGACTACTTCGCCCGCCTGCACCCGGGACCGCCCGCCCTCCACGTGCTCCTGGACGTCGACGGGACTGCCCACCCCGCCTGACGCCCCGTCCTCCTGACGCAAGCGCCCACGTGCCTCTACTTCGCCCGCCTGCGCCCGGTACCGCCCGCCCTCCACGTGCTCCTGGACGTCGACGGGACTGCCCGCCCACCCCGCCTGACGCCCCGTCCTGACGCCCTGTTCTCCCGACGCCCACGTGCCCCCACGGGACCGCCTGCCCACCCCGTCCTCCTGACGCCCACGTAGCGTGCTGCTGACGCCCGCCCGCCCACTTGACGGGACCGCCCGCCCACGTGCCCCGGACGGGTACTACTGACGCTTCTCCACGTGGATCCCTGCTGCTAGACGCGCGACGCCGAGCTTCTCCCTGCCTCCCGCCGCCGGCCAGCTCTATTCTTGCGTCAGATTACGTCTGCCTGCGTCAGATTTTCGTCGGATCGTTCAGATCTGTGTCTCAAAAAAAAGATATGTCTACTTCCACGGGTTATGTTGCGATTCCTCGCTGCCCAGTGGTCTTTGATGGCACGAATACCCTGATTTCGCTGCCTTTATGCGCGTTCACATGCGCGGTCTCCGCCTTTGGGGTGTGCTCTCTGGCGAGGTCTCCTGTCCGTCGTGCCCCCCTGCTCCTGTGGCTCCTCTTCCGCCGACGCCGATTGTTCTCGGTGCTGATGCTTCTCAGGAGGCCAAGGATGCTGCTCAGAGTGCTGATGATAGTGTTGTTGCTGCTTATGACCTGAAGTTCAAGCAGTACTCTTCTGATCTCGAGGTCTATCGACACGCTCTGATTGCTTACACTCAGTGGGTTGATGAGGATGCTCGTGCTGCTGCTGTTCTCACCTCCAGTGTTCTGCCCCAGTATGCTGCTGAGTTCATGAGTCTCCCTACTGTTGCCGCTCAGTGGGATCATCTTCGCCAGCGCTATCAGCCGTCTGGAGATGCTCTTTATCTGTCTGTGGTTCGCCAGGAGCATGCTCTCCAGCAGGGTGATTCTACTATTGATGAGTTCTATACTCAGAGTGCTGCTATCTGGCGTTAGCTTGATTCTTTTCGTACTGCTGTTTGTGGCACATGCTCGTGTTGCCAGATTGTGCGCTCGGATTTGGAGTTTCACCACATCTATGAGTTTTTGTCTCGGCTCCGCCAGGAGTTTGAGCCCCGGCGTGCTCAGCTGAATGCTCGTGGTCGTGTTCCGCTCTCTGAGGTGTTGTCTGAGTTTCGGGCTGAGGAGACCCGTCTCCGTGGTGCTGGTCTTCTTGCGGCTCCATCTGTGCTTGCTATCCGTGGTCCTCCTATGCCGTTTGTTCCCTCGACTCAACCGCGGTCCTCTGTGCCGTCGCCGATACTACCCACTCCTCCAGGTCAGGGTCAGAGTCAGCACCAGCAGTTTCAGGGCCAGCGTCAGCACCGGCAGGCTTGTGGTCAGGGTCGTCGTGGTTCTCTTCGTCACTTCTCTTACTGTAACAAGGATGGCCACACTTGGGCCACCTGTTATACACGGGATCCCGGTTTACGTCAGCACCACCAGGCTCGTGGGCAGTCAGCTCCTTCTGGATCTTCCGCAGTTGCTCTCTCCGATCAGGACATTATCAGGAGTCTTCGCGGTCTGCTTGCTGCTACAGGCTCTTCTTCGACAGGCACTGCTGGTTCTGTGACTGATTCTTCAGGCTCTGTGCGACCACCACCTTCTACACAGTCAGGTACGTCCCCATGGTATCTGGATTCTGGAGCTTCTTTTCATATGACCTCCGAGTCTTCTTTTCTGTCCGCTCTTTGTTCTCTCCCTTCTCCTGTCCGTGTTTTCATAGCTGATGGTACCTCTCTCCCTGTTTCTAGTCGGGGCACCCTCTCTACTTCTTCCTTTTTTGTTCCTAATATTTCGCATGTCCCTCTTCTTAAGATGAATATGTTCTCTGCTAGCCAGCTTACTGACTCTGGTTGTCGCGTCATTCTTGATGCTGATTCTTGTGTTGTCCAGGACCGTCGCACGCAGGCCCTGGTTGGAGCTGGCCCTCGCAGCCGTGACTCTTCAGGACTTTGGGAGTTAGACTGGCTTCGTGTTCCTTCCGCTGCCATTTCATCCTCCAGTTCTTCTCCGGTCGTCGCCTCTGCTACCAACTCCTTTCAGCAGTGGCATCATCGTCTTGGTCACCTTTGTGACCCTCGCCTGTCGTCATTAGTTCATCGTGGTCTTCTGGGGTCTGTCTCAGGAGATGGGTCTTTACATTGTCAGGGCTGTAGGTTGGGTAAACAGATTCGGCTTCCCTATCATATTAGCGCGTCTGTATCTCAGCGACCTTTTGATTTAGTTCATTCAGATGTTTGGGGTCCGGCTCCTTTCGCTTCGAAAGGGGGCCATCGCTACTATATTTTATTCATCAATGATTTTTCTCGGTACACTTGGTTGTATTTTATGCGCTCTCGTAGTGAGGTGCTATCCATATATCAGCGTTTTGCGGCCATGGTCCGTACTCAATATTCTTCCCTCATTCGTGTGTTTCATGTTGATTCTGCTAGTGAGTATATCTCCCAGATGTTGCGCGGTGTCCTTGCTGAGCAGGGCATTCTTGCTCAGTTCTCCTGTCCTGGCGCCCATGCCCAGAATGGAGTTGCTGAGCATAAGCATCGTCATCTTCTTAAGACCACTCGTGCCATGATGATTGCTTCTTCTCTTCCGCCGCATTTTTGGGCTGAGGCTGTTGCTACATCCGCTTACCTCATCAACATTCAGCCTTCTGCTGCTCTGACGGGTGGTATCCCTCTTGAGCGTCTATCTGGACAGTCTCCAGACTACTCCATGCTTCGCTTGTTTGGTTGTGTTTGCTATGTTCTTCTTGCTCCTCGCGAACGCACCAAACTGTCCGCTCAGTCTGTTGAGTGTGTTTTTCTTGGATACAGTGATGAGCATAAGGGATATCGCTGTTGGGAACCAGTTGGTCGTCGGATGCGTATCTCTCGTGATGTTACTTTTGATGAGACGCGCCCTTTCTATCCTCGTCCCACCGCTGGTACCTACCCGGTGGAAGATATCTCTTCTTCTACACCATCCTCCTCTGCTCCGTCTAGTTCTCCTAGTTCTCCTCGTTCTCCGGAGTCTTCCTCTGCTATTCCTTCTTCTCATCGTCGTCTCCTGAGTCGTCTTCCTCTGATGAGCTTCCCTCTACTCGTCTTGTTCGTCAGCGCCGTGCCCCCGCCCGTTACTCTCCTAGTCAGTATGGTCTTTCTGCTGCCTCTGAGCCGACTTCTTATCGGGATGCTGAGCATCATCCTGAATGGAAGCTGGCCATGGCTGAGGAGATTGCTGCGCTTGAGCACACTGGCACATGGGATCTTGTTTCTCCCCCTCCCGGTGTTCGTCTTATCACATGTAAGTGGGTCTATAAGATTAAGACCCGCTCTAATGGATCTCTTGAGCGCTATAAAGCGCGTCTTGTGGCTCGTGGTTTTCAGCAGGAGCATGGTCGTGACTATGATGAGACCTTTGCTCCTGTGGCTCATATGACCATCTTGCATACTCTTCTTGTTGTTGCTTCTGTTCGTCACTGGTCTGTGTCCCAGCTTGATGTTCAGAATGCCTTTCTCAATGGTGAGTTGAGTGAGGAGGTTTATATGCAGCCTCCTCCTGGGTATTCTGTTCCCGAGGGGATGGTTTGTCGTCTTCGACGTTCTCTTTATGGCCTCAAACAGGGCCCTCGTGTCTGGTTTGAGCGCTTTGCTTCTGTAGTGACTGCTGCTGGTTTCTCCCCTAGTGCTCATGATCCAGCGCTGTTTGTTCACACTTCTCCTCGTGGTCGCACTCTTCTTCTTCTCTATGTTGATGATATGATCATTACTGGTGATGATTCTGAGTATATCGCCTTTGTTAAGGCTCGTCTTCATGATCAGTTTCTTATGACTGATCTTGGTCCTCTTCGATACTTTCTTGGGATTGAGGTTTCCTCCACTTCGGATGGCTTTTACATCTCTCAGGAAAAGTATATTCAGGATCTTCTTTCTCGTGCTGCTCTAGGGGATGAGCGCACTGTTGCGACACCTATGGAGCTTAATGTTAAGCTTCAGTCTACTGATGGTGATCTTCTTTTTGATCCGACGCGTTATCGTCATCTTGTTGGGAGTCTTGTTTATCTTGCTGTCACTCGTCCTGACATTTCTTATCCTGTTCATATTCTGAGTCAGTTTGTTTCTGCTCCTACCACTGTTCACTATAGTCATCTTCTCCGTGTTCTTCGTTATCTTCGTGGTACGATCAGTCGTCGCCTCTTCTTTCCTCGTTCCAGCTCCCTCCATCTCCAGTGTTATTCGGACGCTACGTGAGCGAGTGATCCTTTGGATCTTCGTTCACTTTCTGCTTACTGTGTGTTTCTTGGTGGTTCGCTCATTGCTTGGAAGACGAAGAAACAGACAGCGGTTTCCCGTTCGAGTGTTGAGGCTGAGTTGCGTGCTATGGCCTTGTTGAATGCTGAGGTGACCTGGTTACGGTGGTTACTTGCGGATTTTGGGGTCTCTGTTACCACACCCACTCTGGTTTTGTCTGACAGTACAGGTGCTATTAGTGTTGCACGTGATCCGGTCAAGCATGAGCTTACCAAACATATTGGTGTTGATGCTTTCTATACACGTGCTCAGGTGCAGGCTCAGGTTGTTGCGCTGCAGTATGTGCCTTCCGATTTACAGTTGGCGGATTTCTTCACGAAGGCACAGACCAGAGCGCAGCATGATTTCTTACTCTCCAAACTCAGTGTTGTGGATCCACCATGAGTTTGAGGGGGGTGTTAGATGTATATATTTGTATATTGTATTTCCCCTGTATGTTAGGGGGCTTTCTGCATATTTGCCCTGTACCTGTACTATATGTTGTGGCCTTTGGCCCCCAGAGGAATACAAGTTGCATATTCCTGACAGCGGCGACCATGGATTGCTGGGCGGAGGGAAAGGACTATGTTCGAAATTACTGGCTGCCGAAAAAGGGTATATGCGGGAAGCGGCCCGCGCACGGGAAGGAAATGAACAGTACTACGCGTTCCCAGGAATAATTTTCCAAAATCCCTGGATCCCCGTGCTGACACGTGTCCTAGAAAAGCCTTAAAATCTTGTTTTTGCTACATGTAGCAGAAAACGGTTCGGTTTAGAAATAGAAAAATAGACTGGACCTCGCCGGAGATTTTGCCGGATACCTCGCCAGCAACCGTGTAGCAAAAAAGTTATGCTAACGTAGCATATCCGACCTCGTCAGAGGCTTTCGCCGGTAGGCCTCACCGGAGACCGTGTAGCAAAAAATATTACACTATTGTAGCAAAACTGCAAAACGGTGGTAGCAAAAAAAGTGTTAATATAGCAAAAAGAACGACCTCGCCGGTGCCTACCATAGTAAAACCGACTTTGCTGAGGACTCTCTTAAAAAATGTCATAGCAAACACTTTGTGCTATCATAGAAAAACATAGAACAAAAATAGCAAAAAGTTACTATATACTACTGTAGCATCTTCCTGTAGCAAAATCTCAAAACCCATTTATTGGTTGGTAGCATCGTGACCCTTCATCTATAGCAATGGTCATTGTCCTGCCTCTGTAGCACCATATGGTGTAGCAAAATCCGCCGGCCAGATTGTAGCATCCACCCTCACCGGTAGTAGCGTTGTCCGTCACTGATGACAGAGCCGCTCGTCGTTGGTGGTAGCAACGCCCGACGCCATACTAGAGCCTCTCGTCTCCGGTTGCGGATGTGGAGGAACAACAGTGGTACGGCGGCAGCCGCAAGCTCCGGTGGCCCTGATCCGGCTGCGATGGCAAGTGCTTGCTCCGGCGGGAGCTCTTGCGCGCCGAGGGAGGACACGAGGACATGGGCGTGTGGGAGGATCTGGTTCGACGGCAGGTCTGGTCCGCTGGTCCGGCTGGTCTGGTCCGGCGGCGGTGGCAGGTCCGGTCCGGTCCGGTCCGACGACAACAGCAGGTCTGGTCCGCGGTGGTGGCGGCGGCGGTCTGGTCCGCTGGCGACAGCGGCTATGCACGATGGCTATGCGTGGCTATGGCAGCGGCGGCATGCGGGACGGTGGGCGGCCAGGAGCATGGTTGTGCGTGGCCAGGCAGCGGAGGCGCGTGGCCCGGCACGGGGTGGCGCACGCTAGGGCAGCGGCAGCGCACGGCTTTCCTCCATGAATTTTACGGAAGAACACGAGATGATGGGGAAATTGAGAAACCGTGTGGTGAGAGGAGAGATAGTCTTTGGACCCACCCACAACTCAGCGAAACGGCGTCTGACACAAGAACCAGACGATGAAAGCCACTAATCTTCCCACGATTTTTTTTAAAATAATACATATTTTTTAATTATTTTTGAAAGTATTGCACGAATTTCGTAATTTACAAATCTAGCAGATTGTCGGCCTGAGCCTAGCCGAGTGAACAACTCAGCCTAGCCCTGATCAATTCAACTCCATTTGACGAGAAGCATGCCGATTGCATATGGCAGTGGGGCCTACGCTGGCTGAATGCTACACTCGGCGATGGCCTGGCTGAGTGGCCTAATCAGTTACGGACTGACCAAGCGCATGTCTCAATCTAGCTGCGATTCTTGTTGGAAGAAAGAGGATCTACGCGCATGTGTATGCATGTCTGATTGGAAGGAGAGAGAGAGGCGAGTGCTGCATGTCTTATTGTGAGGAGAGAGAGGGCTGCTGCATGCATGTCTGTCTATGAGGATATGAATGTCTGTTTGTGAGACGAGAGAGCCGCATTTTGCGACTAGTAGTCATCTTCTGAACCATTCGGCTTACGCCTAAACGAATGAAGCAATCGGTATTGGTCTGACCGATTGGAGCTATTGGCCTGGACCTGACCGATTGCATGCTAATCGCCAGCTGTCGGCCCACTCTGTTTGGCCAAGGTCGAATCAAAACCAATCGGCTACGCTGTAGTCGACAATATGCTATATTTGTAAATTGCTAAATTTGTACAATACTTTTCAAAATAATAAAAAAAGATATTATTTTAACAAAATAGATCGGTATCATTTTCCAAGGAAATTGATATCGCGTGGGGCGCTTCACACAGCAGACTGACCGCAGCGCGTGGTCGACAGCGTATGGGAGAATCCCGGTACTAGGGAGCGTTTGCTAATGGGGCCGTACGTGCTAACAGGTTAATAAGTCCTGGGTTTGCCACACTTTACGATACCTAAATCCAGTGAAGGAAACATACATTCTCTGTAGGATTTAGATGGATTTTATTTCGAGTAAATCAGTAAGTGGATGGGAGAGCAAGGGGACAGACCCTTGACACCTATCATATGTAATATATATTGTAAATACCAGTATCAAGGTTCGTAGCATCTTCCTTTCTCTTTAAACCGTAAATTCCTTTCATGTCTAGACAAAGAGTCTTAGGGTGTGTTTGGTAGCCCAGGTGGCCTATCTTACCTAATACAAGCTAAGTCCAACTATGTTGACTACATATAAGTGTATTTTTTTGTGTGTGTTTGGTAGGTTGTATAAGGTGAGCGGTGCTCAGTTGAAATCCTGGTTGGTGTCTTGTATGACTTGAATGAGGCTAGGCGTTGTCAAAGAGCAATCAGGTCCCTTTATAAAAAAAAAGCAATCGGGTCTAGAACTACAACACAACAAAAACAATCGGGTCCTGTGTGAGGTTAGGCTTGCGTCCGGCGCCGCCACCGGTGAGACGAGCCTCCGTCGCTGGCGAGAAGAGCCACTACTGTCAGGTCGAGCCTCTCCTGCCTCGTCGCCAGGAAGTCCCCTCCTATTGATGTCGGTCGCTGATACGTCCAAAATGTAACTACTTTCCCGAACACTTTTGCTATTCTTTCTCCTCTAAACTTGTGGATACAACTAACACGGACTGACGCTGTTTTCAGCAGAATTATCTTGGTGTCTAGTTTTTGTGCAGAAAATGAATTATCAGGAAAAATCCCGAAAAATATGCCAAAAATTATATTTCATCAGAAGATCCACATAGCCAAAAGACAAGACGGAGAAGGGGCCTGGGGGGACCACACCCCTACCAGGCGCGGACCCACCACTGGACGCGCCTAGGGGGGTGCAGCCACCTCAGGCACCCCCTCGGCCTCCCCCTGCGCCTATAAGTTGTCTCTCGACCTAAAAACCGGGGGGGTCAATAGTTTTCCAGAAAGAGTTCCGCTCCGCCGCCGCCACCAGGAACCAAGATTCAGATCCAGAAACTCCGTTCTGACACCCTGACGGGACGGCGAATTTGGAGAGGATCATCGCCATCATCATCACCAACGCATCTCCATCAACCACCGATATTTCTCTCATCCATAAGTGAGTAATCCCCCGTTGTAGGCTTGGGGATGGTAGGGATTGGATGAGTTCTATCATGTAATCGAATAAGATTGTTAGGGCATAATGCCTAGTATCTCTATTAGTGCTATTTGACTTTGTTGCAACTTGTTGTGCTTAATGCTTGTCACTAGGGCCCGAGTGCCATGATCTCAGATCTGAACTTATTATTGAATCATTATGATAGTATTGTTTGTGATCTTATCTGCAAGTTGTGTACACATATCATTATCCGGATCCAAAGGACCCAAAGTGACAATAATTGGGACAACCGGAGGGGATGGCTATGGTGTGAGGATCACATGTGTTCATGGAGTGTTAATGCTTTGCTCCGATGCTCTATTAAAAGGAGCACCTTAATTGCCAGTAGTTCCCTAGAGGCCCCGCTGCCACGGGCTGGCTGGACAGAAGATGTTGTGCAAGTTCTCATTGCGAGCACGTATGACTATATTTGGAGCACATTCCTAGCATTGTTTAGTACTTGGATGCTTGTTATTATTTATATGCAATGCCCTAGATCTTAAAGTTACATGTTTAGACTCGTTCATGCAACGCCCGTCCATCCATCCCTATGCCTACCGCACTCGAATCCTACTATTACCGTTACTGTTACTATTGCTCTTGTTTCATTGTTGCTGTTGCTTTGCTATTGCTACTACAAACTGTTGCTACTGATAAACTTCTGTGAGCAAGAACTATTTCCAGGTGCAGCTGAATTGACAACTCAGTTGTTAATGCTTGCAAGTATTCTTTGGCTCCCCTTGTGTCGAATCAATAAATTGGGTAATACTACCCGCAAAGACTGTTGCGATCCCCTACACTTGTGGGTCATCAAGACTATTTTCTGGCGCTGTTGCCGGGGAGCATAGCTTTATTTCTAAGTTCACTTGGATCTATTATTGTTCACTGCTACTCCTTACATCATGGGGAAGTCTCGTGATGGAAAGTTCCCTATTTTACCATCCAGTACAAGAAAAGGTACAGTCCTAAACACCTCTGCTGCTCTTGATTCACTATGTATTATAAGTAAGCTTGTTACACCACCACCACATACTCATGCTACACTGATACGTTGGAAATGTATCTATAATTTTTGATGCTCCATGCTTGTTTAGTACCTACTTTGCTTTGCTTGCCTACACTTTGAGGTGTTTTTTACATGTTTTCTGGTACTAACCTATTAACAAGTTGCAACAGTGCCAGATGCCTGTTTTCTGCTGTTTTTGGTTTCAGAAAAGTTAGTAAAGAAATATTCTCATAATTGGACGGGACAAAGGACAAAGTCAATTACTTTCCATGGGGACTAGAAGTCCAGAGGAGAGACGGAGGGGCTGGACAGAGGGGCCAGACCCACCCCAGGCGCGAGTGGGCCTCACCCCGCACCTGGCTAGGGTTTGGTCGCCCTTGCCGCCGCCTCGGTCTCCCCCTTCAACTATAAGAAGCCCCCGATGCAGAAACCCTAAGCACCCGATCAAATATCCATGAAACTGTCTATAGCCGCTGCCACCATCGTCCCTAGATCGGGGGGTGGGGGATCTGAAGTTCTTCCCGGCACCCTACCGGAGGGGAGATCATCCCGGAGGCTTTCTCTCCGGTATGATGCGTGAGTAGTTCCACCTTAGACTATGGGTCCATGTAGTAGCTAGATGGTTGTATATCCTCCTTTGTGCTTTCATGTATAGATCTTGTGAGCTCCGTTCATGATCAAGATCTAATCTATTTGTAATCATGCATGTTGTGTTTGCGGGGATCCGATGGATATTGGGATTATTATGTTGGTTTGATTAATGGTTTTGTCTTTATGATTCTATCATGTCTGTGTTGTCTGTGATCTTGCATGCTCTCCGTTGTTAGTAGCTATCTTGGCCAAGTAGTTGCTAGTGACTCCAAGAGGGGGTATTTATGCTCGATAGTAGGTTCATGCCTCTAGTTTCCAAGGGAAGTGACATAAATCTCTTCGGTTGTAGATGTGATGTTGCTACTAGGGAGAAAACAACGGTCTCTTGTTCATGGAACATGTGGAATTTTTACCTTACAAACTTTGCTGAAAGCAGTTGTCTCTTGCTTGCAACTTAATACTGGAGGGGGTTCGGATGATAACCTGAAGGTGGACTTCTAGTCATATATGAAGTTGGATGGCGGTCTATGTATATTATTTTATTGCCCAATCAACCTCGTAGGATCTTTCTGACTAGTAATTGCATTGTTATGCCTTGCTCAGTTCCTGTCAATTGCCCTGCTGTAATTTGTTTACCTTTCATGACATGTTGTTTATCTAAGGAGAGCACCTATAGTGAACCATGGACCCCGGTCCAATCTTTACCATTGATACATCTTCCACTGTTACTTGTTTACTTGCTGCAAACCATTACCTTCCACACCATACGTTTAATCTTTTGTTACAGCAAACCGGTGAGCTTGACAACCTCACTGTTTATCGGGGCAAAGTCTTGAGTTTGTGTTGTGCAGGTCTCCACGTTGCTTGCAACACCTTTGTGATGTTTCCTTCCTCCTTATGGTTCGATAACCTCGGTCTCAACTGAGATAAAACTTGCTGCTTGCTCTTCACACCCTGCGCTTGTGGTTACCAACAAAGTGCCACGTCGAGTACCATCAAGTCTTTTTGGCGCCGTTGCCGGGGAATAAAGAAGAAGAAGCTCCCTCGTCAACAAAACACCATCAAAAGTCTTTCTGGCGCCGTTTTCGGGGAGTCTAAGGATGTCTTCACAAGGGGAGTCCTTCAATTCCTTTCTCTTTACTTTGTCTTTAGTTTGCTTTGTTTCTTTTGCTTGGTTTTGTTTGCCTCTTTTCAAAAAACCCAAAAAATTAGTCTAGTTTTGTTTGCTTGATTTTTTCAAAAACACAACAAAAATTAGTTCCTGCTCTGGTTGCTGGTCTGTTATTGCCTTGCTTGGTCATGCTTTCTATCAATGGATGCTTTCTTTGAAACTGGTTCTTATTGGCAAGGTGGGTTCACGGAAGAACAAAAGTATTATTATAAGGAACACCGTTTGTCACAAAAAGGGAAACACTTATGGGAGCAAATTGATAAGTTGAATACTATTGCTAGAGAGGTGTGCTCCACTTATAATGTTACTTATTGCTTTGATAAAGCTTGTTGCTGCAGGAGGTATAAACACCTACCCTTTCAATGTGGGTATAATGATAATGTTACCATATCTTCTTATGTTAAAGGAAATTATGACTTTTATGATGTGGAACAAATTGAAGAATTCATTGCTTTCAAGGGTGCTTTTGAACTTGCTAGTTTGCTAGAAAATGCTGATGATGCACCTTATGAATTTGAGGTTTATGAGATACTTAAATTTTGCTTTGATAATTACAAGGAAGCAAATGGCTATATCCTTGAATATTTTAATAGATGCTTTCCACACATGGAAGAGACTAATGCTTTGCAGGAGCCTATGGAAGAAGAAATTGCTGAAACTGAAAGCTCATTAGATGAAAAGGAGGAGGAGAGTGATGAACAAAGGGAGGAAGAATGGATCTACCCATGTCTACCTTCTAATGAGAGTAACTCCTTACCTCTTACATTATTTGATTGTCCTCCATGCTTACCAAAGGAGGATGAATGTTATGTTCCTGTGGATCGTTTTGAAATATCTACTTTGGATAAAACCTGTGGAGGTTTTAATCCCACTATTTTTGAGCTTGATAGAAATTATGAGTTTGTAGATCATGAAAATCATGCTTTATGTGATAGCTATATTGTTGAGTTTATTTATGATGCTACTAAAAATTATTATGAGAGAGGAAAGAATGGTTGTAGAATTTTTCATGATACTGAAACACCTCTCTATGTTCTGAAAGTTTTGAAGTTACTCTTTTTTTATCTTCCTATGCTTGTCACTTTGTTCTTTGTGAATTTATTTGTGTACAAGATTCCGATGCATAGTAAGAGGTGTAGGGTTCGCAGCATAGAAAACAAAAAATTTCCTACGATGTGAACTATATACCAAGATCTATCTACTAGATACAAACAACGGGCGGATGTATATCCATAGAGAACATACCCTTGAAGACCGATAAAGCTTAACGAGTTCAACTCGTGGTTGATGTAGACGATCTCTTGCCGATCTCAAGATCGAGAGGAAGTCCTAGCGCCGCAAATCAGCAGCGCATCCGTGCTCGCACACACGTTCGAGGCACCGAGCAACCTCCGCCTCCTCGCTCCAGCGATGCAGCAGAAGCACAACTCTTTCTTGCCGAATAGCCACCGGGAACATGTATCTCGCTAGTCCGAGACCATGGGGGATAAATTCTAGAGGGGAAGAGAGATCCTTCACGAGGAGGTGTGAGAGACAAGTGAGGAGGGGGCTCCTTTTATAGGAGGAGGGGGGAACCCCAAGGGGGTGGCCGGCGCATGGGGGCTGCCCCCTTGCCCTCCCCTCTTCATGTGGGTGGACACTCCACTCACAAATCTCCTTTAAATTCCCTCCACTCAAAAGTCCACTCAAATTCCCATTAAATTTCCACCAAATTTAATGCAAACTCTCATTAAATAAAACTATTTTATTTTATTCAGAATTTTGTCAATTACTTTAATGACAAACATTCACAAATAACCCCTTGTTAGAATTCTATTTCACATGCATAACCACTTTATGCAATTTCACCCGAAAACCTGTTTCGGTATCTAGTGAAATAAATTCCTGCGCTTGTTCATTCTTTCGGCATGAAACATTTGCTCCAATTGGATGTCGGTGTCTCTTAAGTGTGTCACCCTACGGTTCGTGAATAATGCGGACATGATCGAGACCCCTCTCGGATCAATAATCAGAAGCGGGATCTGGAGACCCATACTGACTCCCACACATTCAACGATGACTTTCTTGTGATCGTCGGAACCTTTTACGCTAGTATCTTAATCCCTTTGTTTCACGATATATTACATGTCCTAGATTCGATCATCGGTATCTCCATACCTAGTTTGATCTCGTTACCGACATGCACTCTTTTCTCGTTCCTGTGATATAACATTCTAGTGATCAAATCACTTGCTTGCAAGCTAATCAATGTGATATCACCGAGAGGGCCCAGAGTATATCTATCTGTCATCGGGATGAACAAATTCCACTCTCGATCCATGAGCCTCAACATAACACTTTATTAGTTCTGAATCCATCTTTATAATCATCCTGTTACGGTGTGACGTTTGATGTTATCAAGAAACTCTTCCGGTGTTAGTGATTGACATGATCTCATGGTCTAAGGATTAGGATCACTTCGTAAGTTGTTATAGCAATATAAACTCAATGACTTTGATCGTAATGCTATACTTCGGATGAATGTTCATCACACCATTACACTAATGTTGTGATCCCGTTATTAACAACATCCAATGTCCATGATCAGGAAACCTTGATCATCTTGTTAATCAACGAGCTAGTTTATGAGAGAGGCATAACTAGGAACTTTCTGTTTGTTTATTAAACACACATGTATTAACGTTTCCGTATTAATAAAATTATAGCATGCAAAATAAACATCTATCATATACTTGGAATACACATAATAAACACTTTATTGTTGCCTCTCAGGGCATATTCCCTTCAGTCTCCCACTTGCACTAGAGACAATAATCTAGTTACATAGTGATAAATCTAACACCCATTGAGTTCTGGTGTTGATCATGTTTTGCTCTAGGGAGAGTTTTAGTCAACAGATCTGCTACATTGAGATCCGTATGTACTTTACAAATCTTTATATCTCCATCCTTGACATGCTCGCGGATGGAGTGAAACCGGCGCTTAATATGCTTGGAATGCTTGTGAGACCTTGGCTCTTTGGCATTGGCAATGGCACCATTGTTGTCACAATAGATCACCATTGGGTCCAACGCGTTTGCCACCACTCCTAGTTCGGATATGAACTCCTTCATCCAAACTGCTTCCTGAGCCGCTTCTGAAGCAGCAACATATTCGGCCTCCGTTGTTGATCCCGCTACCACAGGTTGTTTGGAGCTCCTCCAACTAACCGCTCCGCCATTCATGAGAAATACGTATCCGGATTGAGACTTAGAGTCATCCGGATCGGTGTCAAAGCTAGCGTCGACATAACACTTAGCGACGAGCTCTTCTTCACCTCCGTATACAAGAAACATATCCTTAGTTCTTCGTAAGTACTTAAGGATATTCTTGACCGCTATCCAGTGTTCCGAACCTGGATCCGATTGGTACCTACTAGTCAAACTAATAGCATGTGCCACATCCGGTCTTGTACATAGCATGGCGTACATTATAGAGCCTATGGCTGAAGCATAGGGGACTTTGTCCATTATCTCTCTTTCTTCCGCCGAAGCCGGACTTTGAGTCTTACTCAATGTCTTGCCTTGCAACATAGGTAAGAACCCCTTCTTACTTCCATCCATTTTAAACTTCTTTAAAATCTTATCAAGGTATGTACTTTGCGATAGCCCTATTAGGCGTCTAGATCTATCTCTATAGATCTTTATGCCTAATATGTATGACGCTTCACCTAGGTCCTTCATTGAAAATTTGCTGTTTAGATAACTTTTAACACTGTTTAAAAGATCTATATCATTTCCGATCAATAATATGTCATCCACATATAATATCAGAAATGTCACATTGCTCCCACTCACTTTCTTGTAAATACAAGCTTCTCCATAAGTTTGGACAAATCCAAACTCTTTGATCACCTCATCAAAGCGGAGATTCCAACTTCGTGATGCTTGCTTCAATCCATAGATGGATCGCTGAAGCTTGCACACCTTGTTAGAATCCTTAGGATCGACAAAACCCTTTGGTTGTATCATATACAACTCTTCTTCAATATTACCATTGAGAAACGCGGTTTTGACATCCATCTGCCATATCTCATAAGAAATATGCAGCAATTGCTAACATAATCCTAACTGACTTTAGCATCGCTACGGGAGAGAAAGTCTCATCGTAGTCAACTCCTTGAATTTGTCGAAACCCCTTTGCGACAAGTCGAGCTTTATAGACGGTCACATTACCATCAGCATCAGTTTTCCTTTTGAAAATCCATTTGTTCTCCACGGCCTTTGAGTCGTGAGGTAATTCCACCAAGTTCCAAACTTGATTTTCATACATGGATTCCATCTCGGATTTCATGGCTTCTAACCATTTGTTGGAATCCGGGCTCATCATCGCTTCTTCATACATCGCAGGGTCATCATTTTCATCAACCATGAAATTCATGACAGGATTTCCGTACAGCTCGGGAGCTGCACGCGTCCTGTTTGACCTGCGAGGTTCGGTAGTACTCTCTTTCGGAGTTTCATGATCATTATCATTAGTTCCCTCTTCAACAGGTGGAGCCAACTCCGGAACAACTTCCGGCGCTGCGCTACTCGCCATACTTTGAAGAGAAGGTTCCACAACCTCTTCGAGTTCTACCTTCCGACTACTCACACCTTTCGCGAGAAACTCTTTCTCTAGAAAGGATCCATTCTTGGCAACAAAAACCTTGCCCTCGGATCTATGATAGAAGGAATACCCAATAGTTTCTTTAGGGTATCCTATGAAGACGCATTTTTCCGCTTTGGGTTCGAGTTTATCCGGTTGAAGTTTCTTCACATAAACATCGCATCCCCAAACTTTAAGAAATGATAGCTTAGGTTTGTTTCCAAACCACAATTCATACGGTGTCTTTTCAACGGATTTAGATGGTGCCCGATTTAAAGTGAATGCAGCAGTTTCTAGTGCATAACCCAAAATGACAACGGCAAGTCCGTCAGAGACATCATAGATCGAACCATATCTAATAAAGTACGATTACGACGTTCCGACACACCATTTCTCTGTGGTGTTCCGGCAGGTGTGAGTTGTGAAACAATTCCACACTCTTTCATGTGAGTGCTAAACTTGTAACTTAGATACTCACCTCCACGGTCGGACCGTAGAAATTTGATCTTTCTATTACGATGATTTTCCACTTCATTCTGAAATTCCTTGAACTTTTCAAAGGTTTCGGACTTGTGTTTCATCAAGTAGATATAACCGTATCTACTCAAATCATCCGTGAAAGTAACAAAATAACGATATCCACCTCGCGCCGACACACTCATTGGACCACATACATCAGAATGTATGATTTCCAATAAATCTGTCGCCTGTTCCATTGAACCGGAAAACGGCGTTCTAGTCATCTTGCCCATAAGGCATGGCTCACATGTATCAAATGATTCATAATCAAGTGATTCCAAAAGTCCATCCGAATGGAGCTTCTTCATGCGTTTAACGCCAATATGACCTAGACGGCAGTTCCACATATATGCGGATATATCATCATTAAGTTTAATCCTTTTAGCATCAACATTATGAATATGTGTAACATTATCATCGAGATCTAATAGAAATAAACCATTCATCATCGGTGCATGACCATAAAAGATTTCATTCATATAAATGGAACAACCATTGTTCTCGGATTTAAATGAATAACCACTTCGCATCAAACACGATCCAGATACAATGTTCATGCTCAGTGCAGGCACAGATAACATTTATTCAAGTTTATAACTAATCCCGACGGGAAGTGGAGAGGCAGCGTTCCGACGGCGATCACATCAACGCTTGATCCATTGCCGACACGCATCTTGACCTCACCCCTTGCTAGCGGTCGCTTGTTC
Source organism: Avena atlantica (assembly GCA_910589765.1). NCBI lineage: Eukaryota > Viridiplantae > Streptophyta > Magnoliopsida > Poales > Poaceae > Avena > Avena atlantica. The sequence continues at coordinate 47,937,206 of OU342739.1, forward strand.
CGCAGCCCCTGATTCGAGTTACAAATATTAGCAACTGAACCGGTATCAAATACCCAGGTGCTACTGCGAGCACTAGTCAAGTACACATCAATAACATGTATATCATATATACCTTTGTTTGCCTTGCCGGCCTTCTTGTCTGCCAGATACTTGGGGCAGTTGCACTTCCAGTGGCCAGTCCCCTTACAATAGTAGCACTCGGAATCAGACTTAGGTCCAACTCGGGGTTTCTTTTCAGGCGCGGAAACAGGCTTGCCGCCCTTACTTCCCTTCCATTTTCCCTTCTTGTCTTTCTTGAAACCAGTGTTCCTATTAATCATCAACACTTGATGTTCCTTTTTGATCTCCACTTCTGCAGTTTTAAGCATTGACAGAAGCTCGGGGAGAGACTTCTTCATGCCTTGCATATTATAGTTCATCACTAAGCTCTTATAGCTAGGTGGCAGAGACTGCAGAACACGATGGATGCCTAAGTCAATGGGAATCGATATTCCCAAGGACACAAGCTTATCGGCGTAACCCGACATCTTGAGTACATGCTCACTAACGGAGCTGTGCTCTTCCATCATGCAGCTAAAGAACTTTTCTGAAGCGTTGTAGCTCTCTACAGCAGCATGTGTGTCGAAAATCATTTTTAACTCACCCATTGTATCAAATGCATTGACTTTTTCGAAACGCTTTCGAAGTTCCGGCTCTAGCCCATACAATATGCCGCAATGAACTAAGTTGTGGTCCTCCTGACGAGTCTGATAGACATTCTTCTCCTTGTCAGGGGCATCATCAAAAGGTGGGGGGCCTAACGGCGCTTCTAGCACATATTGCTTTTGTGCAGCAGAGAGGAGAATCCTCAAATTCATGGCCCATTCGGTAAAGTTGCTACCGTTCGTTGCTAGTTTCTCTTTCTCCATGAACACATTGAAATGAAAAGCAGGTGGTGCCATCTACAACAGAATTTGTAAAGTTTAGACTAAGTGTATGATAGATTGAGTTCAACTAATCGAATGAACTCCCACTCAAAAACAACATCCCTCGTGCCTTTTTGGTGATTACATGAACCAAATCCACTACACCAAGTCCGATCATCACGTGAGTCGGTATAGCTTCAAAGGCGAGCATCAAATGGGCATCATATCAACTATATGACTCATGCTTAACCTTTCGGTCCGTGTTCCGAGGCCATGTCTGTACATGCTAGGCTCGCCAAGTTAGAACCTTAGTATTCGCGTGTGTAACTGTTTTACACCCGAAATATGGTCGTGGATCCAAGAACACCCGATCATCACGTGATGTCTTGGAGCGACGAAAACATAATCGGTGCATACTAAAGGAAGAACACATTCTTATCTTGATATTTAAATGAGAGATCATCTTATTATGCTAACAAAGTGCTAAACAAGCAATATAAGATGCTATCAAACATCATATGTTTATTAGTGAAATTATATGGTTCCCGCAGATGATCTCTATCATGTGCATCGTGGTATGATCACTATCATACCTATATGTGTAAATCCAAGGTCCATGTATTTTACACGCTATGTGTGTTGTAAGAGTATCATCTCATACTTCTACTTACAACACTACCATATCATAACACTAGCCCAGCAACAATCTAAACTAGACGCCTCTAATTTATCCATTGCAAGTTTTACGTGGCTTAGGGCTTTCGAGATAGAACCGTTCTTACCTACGAACATGAACCACAACGAGGATAATCAAATTGTTGACAACTCGCTTGCAAAATAGATATTGACTATAGTAGGAGAGATAGACACCCGCTAGCCACTTATGCAAACTAGTTGCATGTCAAGCGTGGAACAGGTCTCATGTGCGAGGACATGTAAAGTTTGTCCGGGCCGCTTCATCCCACTATGCCACCAATATCCAAAATTACAACAAAGGAGCAACAACATGATCATCATCGCCCACATACTCATATGTGTACTACCCGTGTAAAGTATCTACGCATAGATCCGGCTCTGATATCACTGTAGGGTTCGCAGCATAGAAAACAAAAATTTTCCTACGATGTGAACTATATACCAAGATCTATCTACTAGATACAAACAACGGGCGGATGTATATCCGTAGAGAACATACCCTTGAAGACCGACAAAGCTTAACGAGTTCAACTCGTGGTTGATGTAGACGATCTCTTGCCGATCTCAAGATCGAGAGGAAGTCCTAGCGCCGCAAATCAGCAGCGCATCCGTGCTCGCACACACGTTCGAGGCACCGAGCAACCTCCGCCTCCTCGCTCCAGCGATGCAGCAGAAGCACAACTCTTTCTTGCCGAATAGCCACCGGGAACATGTATCTCGCTAGTCCGAGACCATGGGGGATAAATTCTAGAGGGGGAGAGAGATCCTTCACGAGGAGGTGTGAGAGACAAGTGAGGAGGGGGGCTCCTTTTATAGGAGGAGGGGGGAACCCCAAGGGGGTGGCCGGCGCATGGGGGCTGCCCCCTTGCCCTCCCCTCTTCATGTGGGTGGACACTCCACTCACAAATCTCCTTTAAATTCCCTCCACTCAAAAGTCCACTCAAATTCCCATTAAATTTCCACCAAATTTAATGCAAACTCTCATTAAATAAAACTCTTTTATTTTATTTAGAACTTTGTCAATTACTTTAATGACAAACATTCACAAATAACCCATTGCTAGAATTCTATTTCACATGCATAACCACTTTATGCAATTTCACCCAAAAACCTGTTTCGGTATCTAGTGAAATAAATTCCTGCGCTTGTTCATTCTTTCGGCATGAAACATTTGCTCCAATTGGATGTCGGTGTCTCTTAAGTGTGTCACCCTATGGTTCGTGAATAATGCGGACATGATCGAGACCCCTCTCGGATCAATAATCAGAAGCGGGATCTGGAGACCCATACTGACTCCCACACATTCAACGATGACTTTCTTGTGATCGTCGGAACCTTTTACGCTAGTATCTTAATCCCTTTGTTTCACGATATATTACATGTCCGAGATTCGATCATCGGTATCTCCATACCTAGTTTGATCTCGTTACCGACATGCATTCTTTTCTCGTTCCTGTGATATAACATTCTAGTGATCAAATCACTTGCTTGCAAGCTAATCAATGTGATATCACCGAGAGAGCCCAGAGTATATCTATCCGTCATCGGGATGAACAAATTCCACTCTCGATCCATGAGCCTCAACATAACACTTTATTAGTTCTGAATCCATCTTTATAATCACCCTGTTACGGTGTAATGTTTGATGTTATCAAGAAACTCTTCCGGTGTTAGTGATTGACATGATCTCATGGTCTAAGGATTAGGATCACTTCGTAAGTTGTTATAGCAATATAAACTCAATGACTTTGATCGTAATGCTATACTTCGGATGAATGTTCATCACACCATTACACTAATGTTGTGATCCCGTTATTAACAACATCCAATGTCCATGATCAGGAAACCTTGATCATCTTGTTAATCAACGAGCTAGTTTATGAGAGAGGCATAACTAGGAACTTTCTGTTTGTTTATTAAACACACATGTATTAACGTTTCCGTATTAATAAAATTATAGCATGCAAAATAAACATCTATCATATACTTGGAATACACATAATAAACACTTTATTTTTGCCTCTCAGGGCATATTCCCTTCAGTCTCCCACTTGCACTAGAGACAATAATCTAGTTACATAGTGATAAATCTAACACCCATTGAGTTCTGGTGTTGATCATGTTTTGCTCTAGGGAGAGTTTTAGTCAACGGATCTGCTACATTGAGATCCGTATGTACTTTACAAATCTTTATATCTCCATCCTTGACATGCTCGCGGATGGAGTGAAACCGGCGCTTAATATGCTTGGAATGCTTGTGAGACCTTGGCTCTTTGGCATTGGAAATGGCACCATTGTTGTCACAATAGATCACCATTGGGTCCAACGCGTTTGCCACCACTCCTAGTTCGGATATGAACTCCTTCATCCAAACTGCTTCCTGAGCCGCTTCTGAAGCAGCAACATATTCGGCCTCCGTTGTTGATCCCGCTACCACAGGTTATTTGGAGCTCCTCCAACTAACCGTTCCGCCATTCATGAGAAATACGTATCCGAATTGAGACTTAGAGTCATCCGGATCGGTGTCAAAGCTAGCGTCGACATAACACTTAGCGACGAGCTCTTCTACACCTCCGTATACAAGAAACATATCCTTAGTTCTTCGTAAGTACTTAAGGATATTCTTGACCGCTATCCAGTGTTCCGAACCTGGATCCGATTGGTACCTACTAGTCAAACTAATAGCATGTGCCACATCCGGTCTTCTACATAGCATGGCGTACATTATAGAGCCTATGGCTGAAGCATAGGGGACTTTGTCCATTATCTCTCTTTCTTCCGCCGAAGCCGGACTTTGAGTCTTATTCAATGTCTTGCCTTGCAACATAGGTAAGAACCCCTTCTTACTTCCATCCATTTTAAACTTCTTTAAAATCTTATCAAGGTATGTACTTTGCGATATCCCTATTAGGCGCCTAGATCTATCTCTATAGATCTTTATGCCTAATATGTATGACGCTTCACCTAGGTCCTTCATTGAAAATTTGCTGTTTAGATAACTTTTAACACTGTTTAAAAGATCTATATCATTTCCGATCAATAATATGTCATCCACATATAATATCAGAAATGCCACATTGCTCCCACTCACTTTCTTGTAAATATAAGCTTCTCCATAAGTTTGGACAAATCCAAACTCTTTGATCACCTCATCAAAGCGGAGATTCCAACTTCGTGATGCTTGCTTCAATCCATAGATGGATCGCTGAAGCTTGCACACCTTGTTAGAATCCTTAGGATCGACAAAACCCTTTGGTTGTATCATATACAACTCTTCTTCAATATTACAATTGAGAAACGCGGTTTTGACATCCATCTGCCATATCTCATAATCGAAATATGCAGGAATTGCTAACATAATCCTAACTGACTTTAGCATCGCTACGGGAGAGAAAGTCTCATCGTAGTCAACTCCTTGAATTTGTCGAAACCCCTTTGCGACAAGTCGAGCTTTATAGACGGTCACATTACCATCAGCATCCGTTTTCCTTTTGAAAATCCATTTGTTCTCCACGGCCTTTGAGTCGTGAGGTAATTCCACCAAGTTCCAAACTTTATTTTCATACATGGATTCCATCTCGGATTTCATGGCTTCTAACCATTTGTTGGAATCCGGGCTCATCATCGCTTCTTCATACGTCGCAGGGTCATCATTTTCATCAACCATGAAATTCATGACAGGATTTCCGTACAGCTCGGGAGCTGCACGCGTCCTGTTTGACCTGCGAGGTTCGGTAGTACTCTCTTTCGGAGTTTCATGATCATTATCATTAGTTCCCTCTTCAACAGGTGGAGCCAACTCCGGAACAACTTCCGGCGCTGCGCTACTCGCCATACTTTGAAGAGAAGGTTCCACAACCTCTTCGAGTTCTACCTTCCGACTACTCACACCTTTCGCGAGAAACTCTTTCTCTAGAAAGGATCCATTCTTGGCAACAAAAACCTTGCCCTCGGATCTATGATAGAAGGAATACCCAATAGTTTCTTTAGGGTATCCTATGAAGACGCATTTTTCCGCTTTGGGTTCGAGTTTATCCGGTTGAAGTTTCTTCACATAAACATCGCATCCCCAAACTTTAAGAAATGACAGCTTAGGTTTGTTTCCAAACCACAATTCATACGGTGTCTTTTCAACGGATTTAGATGGTGCCCGATTTAAAGTGAATGCAGCAGTTTCTAGTGCATAACCCCAAAATGACAACGGCAAGTCCGTCAGAGACATCATAGATCGAACCATATCTAATAAAGTATGATTACGGCATTCCGACACACCATTTCGCTGTGGTGTTCCGGCAGGTGTGAGTTGTGAAACAATTCCACACTCTTTCATGTGAGTGCTAAACTCGTAACTTAGATACTCACCTCCACGGTCGGACCGTAGAAATTTGATCTTTCTATTACGATGATTTTCCACTTCATTCTGAAATTCCTTGAACTTTTCAAAGGTTTCAGACTTGTGTTTCATCAAGTAGATATAACCGTATCTACTCAAATCATCCGTGAAAGTTACAAAATAACGATATCCACCTCGCGCCGACACACTCATTGGACCACATACACCAGAAACTCCGTTTTGGAACCCTGTCGGGACGGGGAATTTGGAGAGGATCATCGCCATCGTCATCACCAATGCATCTCCATCCACCACCGATGTTTCTCTCATCCATGAGTGAGTAATCCCCTACTGTAGGCTTGGGGATGGTAGGGATTGGATGAGTTCTATCATGTAATCAAATAATATTATTAGGGCATAGTGTCTAGTATCTCTATTAGTGCTATTTGACTTTGTTGCAACTTGTTGTGCTTAATGCTTGTCACTAGGGCCCGAGTGCCATGATCTCAGATCTGAACTTATTATTGAATCATTATGATAGTATTGTTTGTGATCTTATCTGCAAGTTGTGTACACATATCATTATCCGGATCCAAAGGCCCCAAAGTGACAATAATTGGGACAACCGGAGGGGATGGATATGGTGTGAGGATCACATGTGTCCATGGAGTGTTAATGCTTTGCTCCGGTGCTCTGTTAAAAGGAGCACCTTAATTGCCAGTAGTTCCCTAGAGGCCCCGCTGCCACAGGCTGGCTGGACAGAAGATGTTGTGCAAGTTCTCATTGCGAGCACGTATGACTATATTTGGAGCACATGCCTAGGATTGTTTAGTACTTGGATGCTTGTTATTATTTATATGCAATGCCCTAGATATTAAAGTTACATGTTTAGACTTGTCCATGCAACGCCCGTCCATCCATCCCTATGCCTACCGCACTCGAATCCTACTGTTACCGTTACTGTTACTATTGCTCTTGTTTCATTGTTGCTGTTGCTACTACAAACTGTTGCTACTGATAAACTTCTGTGAGCAAGAACTATTTCCATGTGCAGCTGAATTGACAACTCAGTTGTTAAGGCTTGAAAGTATTTTTTGGATCCCCTTGTGTCGAATCAATAAATTGGGTAATACTACCCGCGAAGACTGTTGCGTTCCCCTACACTTGTGGGTCATCAGTCGCACCACCTACTAACGCCAACCCCGCCGCCGCTGCTAGGCCGAGCTTCTCCCGACGCCAACGGCCCCTCTGCTTGCTCTGCCCAGTTGTATCGAGGCTAGCCGCCAACGACAGCCGCCCTCTGTTTCTCCGCCTACTTGTATCAAGGCCAGCCACGTCATTGCCTGCTCGATTGAACGGTGATGGGAGAGAAGCAGCATGGGACGGGGACGAGGACAGGAGAGAGGAGAGAGGAGGCGGGGGGAAATGCGTGTCGTGAGGGATGCGGGGTCGTGACCCCGAGGGTGGTGGCGGGATGGACTCGGCCAAGCTGACCTAAGAAGCTCGATTCGAGCTTCACAACTCGGCAGGGCTGAGGGCCTCTTTTCGTATGAGGTGGGCATAGCTCAATACACCCGACCCGACCTAACAAACAGAAAAACGGGGGCTGAGGTGGGAATTTCTGTGTCCACCCGACCTACCAAACACGCCCTTACTTAGAGTTGGGCTGGCCAAGTGGATGCTAACATCTGGTATCAGAGCTAGCGATCGACATGCCTTTCTGAGGGGCTTCTCAGAGGGATGGGATGTTAGGCTGCTATTGACCGATGAATCTAAACGAAGTTTAGTCCCACCTTGTCTATGGGAGAAGACTACACCCAGCTTATAAATATTATCAACATTGGACTCAATGGAGCTCTGTAGAAATTGGTTCATAATTATAGGAATTGGTTCCATAACCAACATTGGACTCAATGGAGCTCTATAGAAATATTAGCACGCGGCTCTAGACTTATTTTCTTGGCTTGTGATCGAATGTGTCATGTTTATCGAGAAAAAACAATTGGAACATCACATACGAGATGAAAGGAAAAGAAAGAGAAAACAAAAATCATGATAAACTAATCCCTCTCGAGGGCCTGCGTAAGAATAAGAAAGAAGAATATTATGGAAATAACATGGAATAAGGCTTGATACTTTTCATGGGGATTCCGTAAATATCACATTCCAATAATTGAAACAATCAGGACTTTTTGGAGATTGGATGCAATTACTCATCATGATCTAGCATGTAACAAAAAAAAACTCATTCTTGATTCTACAAGACTTTTTATGAAAGCGTTTCATTTGCTTATCTTCCATGAAAGTTCCATTCTTTTAGAAAGTATCATAATTTTTGGCCTAATTCTTCTTGTGATGATTGATTCAACCTCTGATAAAAAAAGATAGACCTTGGTTCTATTTCAGCTCTTCAACAAGTTTAGTAATACACCTAACGACCCTATTTCCGATGGAGAGGAGAACCTATAATTATCTTTTCTGAAAATTTCCAAACGAACAATTTCAATGAAAACCCTTCAATTTCTCATTTTATTAGGTTCCACTTTATGTATTCCTCTATCCTAGAGTACATTGAATGTAAAGAAATTTCGATAATAGAGTTTCTGTTATCCATATTAACAGCTACGGTGGGGGGTGTTTTTATATGGTGCTAACGAATAGATGGAACACCGAAATTGAGATGACATACCTCCCAAATCCTATGAAATAAAAAACACGGGAATTGAAAAGGGAAACCTTTGAATCATAGGATAGGAAATATAGGAAATTTTAGAGTTTTAACCATAAGGACATGTTTGTTCGCATGATTTAGAACATGCAGGAATAGGAAAACATAGAATTGAGATGACACTTCATATGAAATGCTAAGATGTAGACGTAGGAATCTGTATCAGTAATTGTTTGGTTCTATCAAGGAAAAACACGGGATTTTTTGTGGAGGCATGGGTGATTGTCATAGTCTCTAGTGAGACCAATGAAAATTAACATGAGGTTGTACCTAAGAGAATTTTTCCTATGGGATTGCATGCAAAGTAGCCCATAGGGAAATTTTCTCTGGTTTAATTCCAATCCTACAAACCATACATGCACTAGTGGACTATGCAAGTCAAATGTGCTATTCTCATGCAAGAATATTCATGACCAATGGCAGATCCAGTAAGTATTCAAACCGTAGGACCTACATGCCCAAGATGCTATTTTTTGGACAGAACCTTTATAGAAAGTTACATAGCGCAAGCCTAGGCGGGCTGTGAAGCCTTGGTCGCTGCCCGGGCGGAAGGAAGCTAGATCCGCTGCTCACGACAAAATAACTGATCAAACAAGACTCTCCTCGAAGGCTCCACTAGTAGGTGGTGCTAGGACTTTAATCTTTATGAAAAATTCTGTGGTTCTGATGGGTAGCGTGATACTTGTGACTGAAAATTTTCAACCGAGTTTGAAATTTTAGTCAAAATATTCCAAAATTATCTAAGTTCTATCATGTACTCATGTGAGGAGTAGAGTAATTGTGATATTTGTAATATTAACTAAATGTTTTGTAATTGTGATTAATTTTAACAAGGTAATCGAGTTTGCGCATAAAGCGGGCATGTCCTTTCACCACAGCCAGGCCGCCACTTCAAAACCTAGGAGAAAATCGGCAGGAAAAAACAGGCGACGGGTCCGGCCACATAGATTGGACCCATCTGCTAGAACACTCTAAAATTTTTAGAAGGGGTAAAAATTGGTACAACTTCCATTAGATGGATAATTAGGATGAAATTTGTTAAATATGGTTATTCGTGTCAGAATGAAAAATTGGGGGATAAAAACTGCAATTTGCTCTATTTTTTTAAGAACCACTTGTGCTCTATTGAACATCTTACGGATAACTTCTAAAATAAATTTGCTGACAACCAATATTGCGCAAAAAAAATAGAGATCATGCTTTGTAATTTAGGAAGAAAATAAAACTAGCACCAACTGGTTGTCTCCAAGTCAGCCTTTAAGGCTGTAATATGCAGTCAGTGGCATGTTTCCCTAAGGATAGAGTTAGCAATAAGCATTTTTCCATCTGATCGGTCTGCATGTTTCTCATGAAGGACTCTCTGTGATCCCTTGGCGTTACAGAGGCCTCCGCGTTATGTACGTCGTGCTCTGCCACGTAGGGAACAACCAGAGAAAAGAAGAGATGCAGAAGGGACATGAGTACTAACATCTAGACTGGGTCTGGCACGACTCATCTCGGGATTCAGGGGCGTGTTTGCTTGCTTCCCATTTTTAGTTGGCCCGACGGGTACTGCATGAGTGGAGATTGGGATCGTCGAGCCTGGATGGGCATGTTATTTTGTAACCCGTATGTTTGTTTTCCGGCTAGGGGAGCCCGTATGGCTATTCTTTTTGGTTTTCTAGAATGGGCTTGGCTGATGCAAAGGTGCACATTTGGGCAAGCACGCGTGCGGCTCGATATGGTTATCTCGCACAAAAAATGATGAGTACCAACTACTCATCAGCGCTTAAGGTCTTAGATGATCGATGACATGAATCAGAACAAATGGTAGTACACAGTCCACATGACGAGACCAACAATGATGATGTCTTTGATCATACTTTCAGCATGTATAGGTCGAACATGTTGTTGTGGATGAACTAGATGAGTTGCATGCTACAAAGCGATATTGATGTTCATAACTTGTGGCGGCTTGCCCTCTTGTAAACGCTCTGCTCAGAACTGTAGGCTAAATGTGCCTGCCCTAAAGTCTTAAACTCTTTATGCAGGTTGTGCTGATAACCCGTAACTTATATTATTGGTTGCATTTCTCTCATGTCTTGTAGATTTCCAGCTTTTTGCCGTAGTACACCACATACCAGTTGTATTTCTATGAGACATATCATATGCATCATAAGGATATTAACTAAAGCACGTAAATCAAATTCACAAACACAAAGGTAAGCAAGATAAGCAAGTTAAGCATGCATGATCATATGGGCAAAAGCATCAGCAGTTCATCTACAAGCTAGTGTATCCTACCGGTCGCCACCAACCTCTATGGTGTCATCCTACCACCATATCAAAAGGGATGAAAACCTACCACCACAAGTTCTCCATAATGTGAGAAGTTAGTATATACCATCTCACAATAAGTTCTTCTTCATCATGCATGCACCACCGCCACTATATCCATGATCAGGGAGCAAGCACTACACGTAGTGCTTGGCCAGGTAGGTCCTGAGCCAGAGCGCCCTATGGTCCTCCGCCATTTGAACAAATTCGTTGACCATCGCCCTGTTGTCGAAGAGGTGGCTGAGAGCGACCATCAGAGCCTCAGGGCTGAAGCCGGGGGGGGTGCTCATGACGACGTCGTAGAGAACATGGTGCACATTCGTATGGGAAGCAGTGGTGATGGCGGTCGCCACCGCTTTCACGGCGTCGGTCATGCACGTGATGGCGGCAGCGTCCTACTCTCCCAACAGAGACCTCTTCCTCTTCTTATAAGACTCGAAGCCGCCACAACCGAAGCCGTTCGTGCTGCCTGAAATGTCTTGGACTCCTGGGTGGGCACGTACTCAAGACTCGATGTACTGAGAGGCTCACTAGAGCCCATGGCAAACCTGCTAGTGGCAAGGCCGAACGAGAAGATGTTTTCCAACTGCCTATAGTTGGCGATTGGCTTGTTTATATACTCGGCATCCTTGGTGTGATCCTGGCACGGGTAATTGCAGGTAGATTAGTGCATGTTCAAACAAATGGGAGGTAAGTGCAAGAACTGAAATTAGTTACTACCGAGATGTGGCCTCTGTAGTGGGCGTCCTCCAATATGGCAATATGATGGTGCAAGTCTCCTCATCCCAGCTAGTTTTGCTAAGGTCTCTGATCTTGGACACATGGATCCACCTGGACCTCCATGTACGCAGGTTGTACACCTACTGTGAGGACACTTTGATGCCACAAAACTTAGACACCTTGCGGGCAAAAGTGTTTAGGTGCACCTCCTTGGACCCCTTCTCCGTCCTCACGCCACTCTTGATGACACATCGTGTTCAGCACGAACGTGGAGAGGAACGCTTCCCACTTCATGTTGGACTTCACCCCTTAACGTGGCCTTTGCTATGGGCTTTGCCAGCCTTGATAGCCTTGTTCTTGTCCATGATGGCAGAAGCTTGCTCTAGAATCTTCTCAACTATGTACGCAGTCATGGGAGGTGCGGACAAGATCTCAGTGCGTTGTGGGTAGTTCAACCTCAAAGGTGGGAGCTCAAGTTGGGTCTCAGCGACAAAGGTCTCCTTAGAATTTAGGAAGGCCTGTATGAACTCATTAGGGGTCATGTCCTACATGTATCAATGACACGCATATGAGGACCTAGACATGAATACAAGCATACGGGATGTAGACAAAATAACCTACCTAAACATGCAATAAGGCCACAAAGTCATCGATCTATGACTACATCAGACAAACTACACTGAGATCTATGACTATAGCATGCAACTACACTCGGATCTATCATGTGCTAATAGATCGGACCTACAAGAGTTGGGGTTAGAGAAAACTCACCGGCATCGGAGGAACGGAGCACGTTGTCGACGAAGATCCCGGAGAAGAACTCCTGCCGGAGCTGTCCTAGAGACCCACCCACGTCACTACCGCCGGCTTACCTGCTCGTTGGTGAATATCTCGGAAGGCTTCCGATCTCTAAGAGGGAGGATATGGTGGCACCGCGACTGGCGGTGAGACAAGCGGTGATATATAGGGTGGGGTTTCGGTGCGCGGTAACGAAATTTCTCCCACCGATTTTGGGGAAATCGTTGGTGCTCACGCCATCCCCGAGCTTGCACGAGCGGAGCACAACTTCCCCGCTTTTCACACGGTCGTAGCCTTTCTCCACGGAAATGCCCAAAATCTGCGTTTCTAGCATGCCAACTTTTAGGCTGCTTTAAAACCCGTGGTATGCAAAAATTCCATTAAAACCCGTGTGATGCAAAAATGCCATGCGTTTCATGACAAACATGCCAAATTCTTCCGGCGCCATGCGAGAGTGTGATGGGAAACCTTCCCGCACGGTTCGGAGAGCACTGAAGACGAATGCTGGCCATGCAAACACGCCCCAGATCTCGATGATGAGAAGTGACACAACACTTCCTTAGATTTTTTTTTTTGAAATGGGGCAAAAGCTTTGCCGATTATGTTAATTAAGAGAGGAGTTCAAAAGATATTAAAAGTTGCATATTACAACACAAGGTCTTATTCTTCCGAAATTAAATTACTCAAATCGCTTGGCACCCGCAAGCACCCAAAGATGTGTCTCACTTTTGATCTTACGGAAAACCACCGCGGGAGGGGTGCGCTTGTTGCGTAAGACTTTAGCGTTGCGTTCGTTAGAAATTTCCCAAAATGCGAGGAGGGTGATAGAATCCAAGTCCTTGCACCTAGACACGATGAGCTACCAAGAGAAGATAGGTTGAGTCAACTTCATGTAGACCGAGCCAATTCTTAATTAGCCCCCAAAGTCTTGTTGTATATCTACAATGTACAAAGAGATGGTCCATCGACTCTATTTTGTTTGCTTGCAAGGGACACACTCCACAATTTTTCCATCCTCTCTTCTCAAGGCGGTTGGCCGTCCAAAGTCTATTTTGGATTGCAAGCCATACAAAGAACTTGACTTTCGGAGAGACCCAAGTCTTTCAAACGGTAGAGCTAGTGGGCGAGGAGGTTGCATCCAAGAATTGAGCTTCAATTTAGCTTCCTCTTTGATCGATCCCTCCAATGAATTGATGTATAGGTCTGACTTTGTTTTTTAAAACACAACCATTTCTTTCCTTGCAGATCGACGAGACAGTTAACATAGTCACTCAGTTTAGCTTCTTCCTTCGAGCATTCTGAATTACCGTCGCTTCTCTCCTTTCTGTTCTGAGTCAGTTGTAAGTAGGAAGCTGACCGAGGCCTAGTAGGCTTCTGGCTGTGGTGAGTGTTAGGTTTTTTACTGTAGGCTTTTATTGTCTTGAGTGCTACAATTGAAAAGTTATAAGAGGGGCCTTCTCCTCCCGACCTTATCCTATCCTCTCCCCCAAGCTACAGTTCACGCGTCTTTCTTGGTGCCGCGCCGCCCTGAAGCCTCGCTCGTCGGCGCTGCCGGCTGAGCTGGGTGGAGGGGGGCGTCGGCTGCTGTAGGCTTAGGATGTAGATTAGTTTGGGGCTCTGTCCCCGTGTTTGGTGGCCAGGTGCTGCCTAGGAGGCTGCCCCTTTCCTCGGACGGGATGCGGCGGCGGCGCGCCCCCTTTCCCCCTTGTCTCGCTGATGAGGGTGGCGTTGGGAGGGGGCTTGCCTCTCCCTCAATAAAGGCTCGCTGGAGCTTGCTTCTGCTGGTGATTGGTGCTCCCCTTTGGTCCGGCCATGGTGGCGTGGGCTGGGGGAGCTTCGTCGAATGGTGATTTCATGCTCCAGCTTTTCTGTGCCTCTTTCTCCCTATGATGGTGATCTGCTAGCTCTCCCTCTTTCGGCTGGCCGTGGCGGCGAGGGGAGGAGGAGTTCTAGCGGGGCTGCGACTATAGGAAGAAGAGGCGATGGATTTTGTCTCCTGACGCATCCGTGCGGCGGCAGGAGGCCGCGGTGGGTACTTCCCGGCGATCTTCAGAGGAGGAAGACATGGGTGGTGCTACTCCAAGCGAATCCTCGTCATAAGCGCGTGTTTGGCGCCTGGGCCATGCTATATGCCCGCCGCTTTCCCCTTTTCCTCTTGGCCGGCCATGGCAGCGAGCAAAAGATGCGGCCAGGTCGCTCTGGGGAGTTTCGGTCTTTTCCCTTTCGGTGGATTTCCCCTCGCTTCTCCGACTATCTCCGCCTGCCTTCACCCACCCATGGCAGGAATGTTGTGCTAGAGTGCGGGTTGCTTCTCTTTGACGGAGCTAGCGAGAATTCTTTCGTCGGGTATTTCCCGGAGCTTGGAAGCGACATCGGCGAGCTTCATCTTGACGGCTACGTGCTGTCTGTTACTGCCAGTGAGCTCTGACATCATTCTAACCTCCATCGGAGGCCTTTTCTCAGGTCAGCGGCCGCGTCCAACGTCGGCATTGAAGCAAGTGGTTCTGTTCCCGCGGCGATGCTCGGCGGTGGTGCAGCTGACATTCGGCTCGGCAGTGGAGATAGAGAGGGTCCTGATTGTAACTCATATTTTTCAGCAGGGCCTTTTCTACTTTAAATGGGACCTATGTGTTTATTTATTCTTTTTCCAGGGTCTTCTGTAATATTGTACACCTTCAGTGTTTGCGATTAATATAAATCTTCCAGGCCCTTTGGACTCTTCTCGTTCAAAAATAAAAATTTAAAAGTTATTTCATATTGCTACCGATGATTTAAGTAATTACATTCTTTGATTTGGTAAATATTTAGAAATTCGAAAGGAAACCAAGTCCAGATGACCCATTTATCCCGACCATTCAATAACTCAGAGATATACAAGTGGTACAAGCGTTAGACCCGGCGTCTTGGACCGCAACTTCGCTACAGCCAAACTCAGCCATCTAATCCATGGCTCACCCTAGTACCCACATTTGTTCTACGAAGTTCTTTGTTGAAATGATGGTGTGTTGTGTATACCATCTAGACGACACACTCCTCGTTTTGCCTGCGAAACATCGGTCAAAAAAGATACAGAAGACCACGGTTTGTGGACGCGTGAGCCGTACGCGGCGCCTTAGCGGGTCGATCTATCTGAACAAACGCGTCCGGCTCGATCCATCCATGCATCTAATCTGAGACTCGGTTGCGCCGGACCGGACGTGCACGGACAACCAACAGCCACCGCGACCCGCATCATTGATTAAGACACAGCCAGCGACACAGATTCAGACACAACCACGACAGCGGTTTAGAGGCGCTGACGGAAGGCTGACCGGCGGCTGCCTGCACCATCAATGGTGTCGAGATGGCACGCTGGCCCACTGGGCGCCGCCTGCGTTCTCGCAGCATTGATGGCGAATGGGCGAAAAGCTGCGCGTGTTCGCGGGCGAAGGACCTATTTAACCCTGGGTTGTCGGTGCCTCCCTCCTCACTTCTCGCCATCGCGAACCCTAGCCGCCGCCACCACCACCAACGATGAAGACGCCGTCATGACCGAAGAAGGGGAGGAGCAAGCACGACCACGAGGTGTCTGGATCTAGCAGCCATCGCTCCTGGCTGCCGGCCTTCCTCCGCGACACATCCCCGCCGCCTCCGCCACGGCCGGAGGATTTCCGGGCCGTCCCGTGGAGGTTCACCCGCCACCACGGGAGGGGGAGCGCCGCACGCGGCAGTACTTCCGTATCGCGGAGTGCAAGGGCCGCTGGAGGGAGGGCCGAGGCATCAGGCACAACGACGTGTCCCTCCCTACCGGCTGGAACCTCAACCGGGACCGTGTCCCGGTGCCGCCTGTGCCCAAGGCAGGCAAAGGGCTTGAGGAGGAGATCCGCCGCCGGATCAGGATCCTCCCGCCGGCCCAACGGTGGGAAGCTGGCTACCAATCCGAGACGTACTGGAAACAGTTCCTTGAGTGGGAGCACAAGGTGTGGCACGCCACCACCATCCGCCGCGATCTGATGCCGGGAGAGGTCTACCCTGTCCCTGACATCGACTCGGACGACGAGGGCGCCGCCAACCACTCCGACACCGAGCTGGACAGCGAGGACGACAACGACGAGGAGGAGGACGACGACATCGTCGTCAAGAAGGAGGCGGTGTACGACGTCGCCGCGAACCTGCCCCCGGAGTACCGCGAGGTGCTGGCACGGGGTTACGATGAGGACGCCTTCACCGAGCAGGCCATTGCGGCCAGTGCACGGGAGGAGGAAGCACAGTGGGTCGGCTTCGAGGAAGCGGTCTAGCTCACCTGCATGGTGGCGCAGGCGGACGCCCAGCTGCCTCCACCGCCGCCACTGCCGGGTTGGGCGCCTCCGATCGCGCCGGAGGTGGGGATGGAGTTGGCGCACCCCCACACGGTTGGGCGCCGTGGGATGTGCGGACGATCAATACGTCCGCGGTCGCTCCCGCTCCGGCCCTGCCGTCGCTCAACCTCTGGATGCCGGTGGAGTACATGGACCTTGATCCGTAGATGGACGAGGCGGCGCCGACACACAAAGATTGGTAGCTAGGGCTAGGAGTAGTTTAAATTCTGTTTTTATATTTTGAATGTAAATTAAGTATGAACTTTGCCAGTTTTTACCGCGAACCGTTTGTGTTTGAAATTTGAAAAAAAATGCCACGTCCCAGGCTGGAAAAATGGGTCACGTCGCTGGGTGCAGCTGGCCGGACCCCTGCTCAAATCGACCGCGGCCCGACACAAACGGACAGAAACGAACCATTTAGATCGATTGGATAGATCGGCCTGGTGCAGATGCCCTTAACCATACATCACACAAAACTTCATATCTATACTATTTATAGTGTTGAATATAAATACGGTTTTTCTAGACTCAGACCGGTCTGAGATTGGCAAAACCCGGCGGGCCGCCAGGAGCCATCGATCTCACATCGAACGGTTTCGAACAACGTTGCGCGGGCCGCGCGGTTGGTTGCCCTCTATCAATGCAGCACACCTGGGGCCCTTTTCCCTATTCACCTAGGTCCCCACTCGTCATCCTCTCCACCCCTCCCACTCCCCCTCCCACTTCTCCCGACCGTTTTGGGAATCGTGGTGCCCTCTCTCCTCTTCTTCTCCTCCGACGATTTGAAGGCGGATACTGCAGTTACAGTCGGTTGCTCGTCGATTCTGCTCGCCATTGTCGTCGCCGACGCGTCTACTTCCTCCAGGTGTGCTTTAAAGTTCTCTCCTCCTCCTCCAGTTTCTCTCCTCCGCTACTCCCACCATTGTCCTCTGTCATTCTCTGTTTTCCGGCGGTTCCATTTCGTCGGGTTTGTGGTTAGGGTTGATTCCTGTAGGTCCTGCGGATTAAGTTCGTGTGTAAGTTCTATTGCGTGCATTTTTTCCTTGTAATTTTGTCTGGCTCCTGCATGCATAGGGTTTGAAATGCTGCCTCTGATCCCTTTTTGAGTAATGTTGCCTTGTCAGATCTGCTGCATTTTGCTGTAGTTTTGATGTTCAGATGATGTGATCATGTGTGTTGTCCTCCCATTGTCTAATGGGGATTTTGAACATTTTGGCTGATAACAACAGATCTACGCATTGGTAAAAACTGTTGTATATATGGGTAACAGTGGGATATGATCCCTTGATAACCTCAAAAATATGCATGGGTAACATTGGACAGGATCTGTTGATAATAGAAGTACTAAAGTGTTATGTGCTAAATATTTTAATCATGTGTTTTTTGAGAAAAATGCATGATAATGTGTGTTTTGATATGGATAACTAGCGTTATGTTGGTATGATAATATCATGGTCTAATGGGGATTTTGAACATTTTGGCTGATAACAACAGATCTATGCATGGGTTACAACTGTTGTATGTATGGGTAACAGTGGGATATGATCCCTTGATAACCTCAAAAATATGCATGTGTAACATTGGACAGGATCTGTTGATAACAGAAGTACTAAAGTGTTATGTGCTAAATTTTTTAATCATGTGTATTTTTGAGCAAAATGCATGATAATGTGTGTGTTTTGACATGGATAACTAGTGTTATGTTGGTATGATAATATCATGGTCTAATGGGGATTTTAAACATTTTGGCTGATAAGAACAGATCTAGGCATGGGTAACAACTGATGTATGTATGGGTAACAGTGGGATATGATCCCTTGATAACCTCAAAAATATGCATGGGTAACATTGGACAGGATCTGTTGATAACAGAAGTACGAAAGTGTTATTAGCTAAATTTTTGAATCATGTGTATTTTGAGCAAAATGCATGATAATGTGTGTGTATTGACATGGATAACTAGTGTTATGTTGGTATGATAACATCATGGTCTAATGGGGATTTTAAACATTATTGCTTGATAACAACAGATATAGCCATGGGTAACAACTGATGTATCTATGAGTTACAGTGGTATATGATCCCTTGATAACATAAAAAATGTGCATGTGTAACATTGGACAGGATATGTTGATAACAACAATTGTAAACTGTTATGTGGTAAATTTTTTATTTATGTCTATTTTTGAGAAAAATGCATGATAATGTGTGTGTTTTGACATGGATAACTAGTGTTATGTTGGTACGATAACATTAGCTTATTATCAAGAGTAATTTGTGTTCTGTTTGCATGATAACATTAGGTTATTATGATTGATAACTTATGTAGTGATGGTATTGTTTTATTTTTTCTATGAATTCTTGTGTATCATTATGGTTTAGTTTTGTATTTATTTTTTCATTTTAAATTGTTTGTAGTTGCCACGATGCCGAGGAAACGGAAGGCTGCTGATAATGTTGTTGAGGATGAAAAATAACCTGCCCGTAAACGTAACAGGGCATCTCCTTCTGCCGTGACCGGTTTACTGGATTTTCTATCGAATGATCAGAAGGCAGCAATTGAATCAATGGAGTTTGATAGTTTGTTAGATATCAAGTGTTCATCACGTTGTTTTTATATTGTGTGAATAATACTTTCTACATTGAAATTTGTTTTATATTTTAGTTAGTGTACTTATTGTATTCCTTGTCTGTTTTTTAATTTGTTTTCTCTGTAGCTGCTTTATGTTGACTCACTAGATGTTAGTGGTTTGGATATTGATTTGCCGGAAGGGCGTTATGCTGTGAACATATGGCCAAGAGAGTTAATTGATGAAGTGTTGATTGCTGATCTGCATAATGATGAGAATGCGTATGGAAAGCTTGAGGTGTGTAATATATTTTGTAGCATTTGTGTTTTTATGTTGTTGATAACTTTTTATGTTTAACTGTTGGTAACATGTTGTATGTCTATTTGATTACATTGATTATAAATAGTGGGTAACTTATGTGTTTATTGGGTGGTAACATGTAGGTTATCATGTGATTAAGTTGGGTAATATGTAGAAATTTGGTTGATCATATTTGCTAATTCTGTATCTGTTTCTTTGTGCAGTTGAAGCCTCGGTATGGCATGAGCTTTTGTCTTTTTGGTGGCGTGCAAGGGTTTAACAAATGGTTTGACACTTGTGCAAACCCTAGTTGTTCAAATGAGGTGATATTTTTAGCATTTTGAAATTGTACTTATCTTTTTATTGTCATGTTACTTTTGTTTGCTTCTTGTTTTGGTGATGTTCTTGTTGTTTCCTTTCTTTTTATTTGTGCAGCAAAAGTCGCAGATAGCAAATCTTGTTGGCAGTTTTTTGCATTCGGTATTTTTGGGTTAATGAGTAACCTTGTGCAAGGCTTGACGGCGGTGCAAGGCAATGCTGGTGCTGAAATGGCGAAACAGTTTAGTGCCCAGTTTGGTGGTCAACTTGCAACGCAACCCATTGGAGGAATATTCATGGGTGGAGCTAGCTCAAGTGGTGCTCGTGGTGGTAGCTCAGGTGGTGCCTGTGGTGCTACCTCAAGTGGTGTCCGTGGAGCTAGGCTTACTCGTTCTATCACTCGTGGAAGGAATGTTCCACGCACTAATGAAGTCTTGTCTCCTATTCTTCCTAGTGATAATACAATTCTGAGGGATTCAGACAGCAACAGTTCTGACAGCAGTGGAGATGATGATGTTGAACGTTTTGTCCGTGCTGACAGGAAGGGTAAGGGTGTTGTTGGTGGTCATGCTGGTGGTTCTTCCCATCTCCAGCTATCTTTGACTTTCCCGGATTCTAATGAAGAGCACAATAATAGTCCAAGAGCAAGATCACCTGATGATCGTCATATATCACCACCGGAAGCTAGGTCACCTGTTGTAGATCCTGTGTCACCACCGGAATCTAGGTCACCTGTTGTAGATCCTGTGTCACCTGTAAATCGGGTGACTGATACTCCTGTTGTGGAAAAAACCCCTATTCGTGTGTATGAAAGGTCTAGGAAGAAGAAGTCATGTCCGGTTGAGGATGTTGATAATGTGATCAATTCGCGTACTTTTGAAGATATTGATAATGAGATCAAGTCTATTGTCTGCAAAGATTTGGGCCTTACTCCTGCCATGATGCGGGCTGCTGTTTCAGATAGGTATGAGTGGGCATAATTATTTATCTCAGTCATTGGATAACTTTACTACCTTAGTGTTGATAACTGTATCATTTTCATCTGATAACTTGTTTTAGTTAATGTGGGTAACCTTTCTGTTTTATGTTGATAACTGTATATTGATAATTGTATCATTTGTTATCCGATAATTTTTTTATGTTTATTATGATAACTGTATCATTTTTCATCTGATAACTTCTTTATGTTTATACTGATAACTGTAGCATTTCTCTCATGATAACTTCTTTATGTTATTGTTGATAATTGTAGCACTTTTCACATGATAACTTCTTTATGTTAGTGTTTATAACTGTAGCATTTCTCACTGGATAACTGTAGTATATTTCATCTGATAACTTGTTTCCGTTCATGTTGGTAACTTTTCTGTTTTTTTGTTTATTATGTTCTGATTTTTTGTTTTTTGTTGGCAATTATTTATTACAGCAAGAAATTACCCAAGAAGGCATCGGTTCCTGCATCAAGGTCTTCACCACGGTTGGCAAAACAGCGTTCTGCAGATGAAGGCACATCTGTTATAGATGTTGATGCATCCTCTCCTATTCCTTCGCCTAGTCGTGTTGAAGGACATTCTAATGTTGTTGCAACTCCTGATGTTGTGGATGCGCCTGTTTTGAATGTTGAAGCTGGTGGAGAAACATGTGGCAATGGTGGTGCTTCTGAAGAAGTTGCTGTGACGAGTGCACCTGCTACAATTGTAGTAGGATTATTTGTTGATGTGGCAATGGATGTATCTGAACCAGTCTCGGGAGCTGCAGTGATTATGCATACCATTGATCAGCCTGTAAGCAGCAGCTTTATAAATATCATGGCAAACGAGACGGAGAACATCACGGAAGTTGCTGATGCCACTAGAGATGCCCCTAATGTTGATGCCAATGTTGATGATGCCCCTCAAGTTGATGCCAATGCTGATGCAGGTGCAGCTGGTTTTGTTTGTCCTGATGGTGTTGTTCTTGTTCCTGCGTCATCGCTGTTCACCAACATTGATGTTGCTGCAAATCCTGTTGTTTGCTCTCTTGGAGATCCATCAACCCAAGGTGAGAGTGAAAAGGAGCCTTCTGTCTTAGATGATAGTACCCAAGAAGATGTACAACCTGTTTTATCTGCTCCTTTGGTTCCTGCGTCTAGTCTTTTCGACCCCCCTGTTAGGAAGCAGTCCAGTGTGCTCGAGACATCTGCTGGTCCTTCGAGTGGTGATGAAAGTTTTGAAGCTGAAGTCACTGTTATCAAGAAAGCAAAATTGGTTACTCATGATGGAAAGCTGAGTCTTGCTGCTGGGATACCATTGCATGTTTATAGGGATGTTGTGTCGTATTCTGTGCCTGATTGTGATCCTCCTGTTTCTCCTACTGCCGGTGCCCGTGTAGAGCCTGCTCGTACTGTTGGTGTCTCTGTGCAGCCTGCTGCTACTGCTCAGCCCGATCTTCGTATTGTTGCACAAGGTGATTCTAGTGTTGTCCTTGTTTCTCATCACATTTCTGCTGATCCCGGTGATTTATTCCATGTTTTTGAAGTAGAAGATGTTCTTCCTTTGTCTTGGGCACCTTCTTCTAGCACTGGTACACACTTTCACCCTGATAACTTTATATATATATGCCCTGGATCACTTTTATATATTAGTACTGATAACTGTGTCTTATTTATGTTGGTAAGCTACACTGTTTTTTGTTTTTCAAAGTTTTAAAATGCTTGCAACTTTATTATATATTTGTCTTATATGATTTTTTTGTAATGTAAAACTTTATTCTCTTAATTATGATTTATTTCATAGTGTATGATGTGTCTTTATCATTTTGTGCATTTTTGGTTTGTACTGATAACTTTATTTATATGCCCTTGATCACTTTTATATACCAGTGATGATAACTTTAGCTTATTTATGTTGGTAACCTACACTGTTTTTATGCTGATAACTTTTCGTAAGAGATTATATGATTTTAACAATTTGTTTTGTTTTGTCCCTTTTTCTTCTTGTCTTTCTTTTGGGACATATTCTATGCAGCTGTTAACTTATTGAACTTATCGAAAACGGATGATGATAAAAATGAGGGTGCAGACGGATCTAGTTAAATGTCCCTTTTGGATGAGAAAATTGAAGATCATCGTTGCGATGGCTGTTTTGGGGCTTAGGTTTCAAACTTGAAGATCATGATTCGGTTTCATGGCTATTTGGATCTGTTTTATGACAGTCGTAGTTAAAATTAGGTTTCAACTTATGAGAACTTTTATTTTGTGATATGTCGTTGATGGAACAATTTGTGCTGTAATTTGTATGACTCTATTTTTGTGTGATGTAATTAAACTACCTTTTATTGTTTTATATATGTTATGTTTTTTAAATTTTTGTTTATGGTGATAAACATGTGGTTTTCTTTCTTTTTCCAAGTGGGTTCTGCCATTTCTATCCTTTTTCATTTGGACATTTTCTTTGTCCGTTCTTTATTCTTTTTGTAGTGTATCAACAAAAAGTTGATTGTAATTGCAAAAAGCCGGTAAATGATAAAAATGTAGTTATTTATCTTGATGATCTGTTGGGTGAAAAGATTGGTTATCAAGTTGTTCGGAGTTTTACGAAAGATACCAAACAGTTAAACCAGACTAGTTGTTCCGTTCCAAGTATCTAAACAAAATTGTTTAGTTACTATTTATGTATTTGAATGTATATTTTTTATGAGCTGTACTTGTCGTGGGAATGACCACGGCAGACGCTGCAATCGGCAGCGAGTAGTAGAACGAAGGGCAAGGGCGGCCAGCCATCTGCGGTGCGAGATGAGGGCGGAGACACAGGGGTTTACCCAGGTTCGGCCCCCCGGAGGGTAAAGACCTACTCCTGCTAGATTGTATTATGATGAAGGTACAATGGGGCGAGCTCGACGGCTAGGCGGCGAGTCGCTTGGGTGGATGGTGGAACGTATCCTCTACACGCCCTATAGGGAGGTTTATATAGACTCACCCCCCCTAGGGTTTACATATCTCAACCGAATCAGTTAAGGTTTCGGTACTTGTTTAACCTAATCCGACTGGGTCTATCTACTCGCCTGGGCCTTCAGCTTCCAGTCGCTTGGATCCACGCCAGGCCTTGATCCAGTCGCCGTCCTGCAGGCCCACTCGCCAGTTCCTGGGCCGGTCGGAAACGTCCTGCTGGGTATACCCCGGTAGGCATATCCCCATCAGTAGTCCCCGAGGCCGTCGCTGATTGGGCGCAGGTGGTTGCTGGCAGTCGGAGCACTCGGGTCCAATGCGGACATCCAGTCGAATCGGCGGCGGGCTCCTGAATAAAGGAAAAAACAAGTCATTCTGGTCGCAGCTCAGCAAATAGGTCAGCGAAATATTTAGCCACTGTTGTCGTGGTCGGGTCGGCGAGCCGAGTGGCTGAAGTTGGACCATCAAACGCAGTCAAAACTAGCCGTTGGGGTAATCCAACGGTAACTTTTGGCGTAATCACCGCGTAGTAACGGCTTCCTGATTTGGCGGGTAACAACCGCTATATAAAGGGAATGGTAGGTGATCGGAGAGCCATCTCCTCGTCATTTCCTCCAATTGCGCGTACCTTCGTTTTCCTTCGCATCGCGATTTCAGCCGATCCAAAATCCTCCGACCTCCACGAACCCTTCCGCCAATGGCCCCCTCCACCGAACCATGGGGCAGGTCCAAGTGTACGAGAGCGTTACTGACGTCCTTCAAGGAGGCCGGGATCCTGCGTGCTGGCAGGTGGCGCATCCCCGCGGCCGGAGAGGTGACTCCGGACCCGCGCGAGGGGGAATTTGTCTGCTTCACCAGCCACCTGGAACGGGGGATGGGATTCCCCACATCCCTCTTCTTCCGGCGCTTCTGCGCCTTCTACGGGATCCAGCCATCGGACCTGGGCCCGCACAACATCGAGCAGCTCGCCATTTTTGTGGCGTTCTGCGAGTGCTACCTGGGCTGCAGGCCCTACTTCCCCCTGTGGCAAGATCTATTCCACGGGAGGATCAGTCGCGAAGAAGCAGGCGGCCCAATGCTCGCTGCGGGCGGCCTGATGTTTCAGTTGAAGTCGAAGGTCTCCCTTTTTTGACCTGATGCTACCTGCCAAAGCGGCGAGCGAGTGGAAGAAGTCTTGGTTTTACGTCAGCGAGGCGACTCCAGATGGCGAGGTAGCGATTCCGAGATACTCCGCCGACCGGCCCGAGCCGCGCCGACTCCAAGTCGGCAAGCTTCCAACGGACCAGCGGATGGTCGTGGACGAGATGCTTCAAACCATCTGCGGCCTGAAGAAGAAGGGTCTTCAGACCATCAACTTGTACAACTGATGGCTCGGGCGGCGACTCGTTCCCCTGGCCCGCCGTGACCATTACATGTACGAGTACACAGGCCGGGAGGACTCGACGAAATCCTGCCTCACCGAGTGGCAACTCGAGGACTACCTCCCGACGCTGAAGAAGATTACCCAGGCGGTGTACCTGGACGCGAAGGCTGGGGTCGCCCCCTACACCGCGAAGCATCTAGCCCCGACGGTAAGTCATTTTTCTATCATTCGCAATCGCAGTTGATGCTGTCGCGGTTATACTGATACTGTCTCATGCCTATTGCAGTTATTTCAAGTGGTGGAAGGTTGGCTTCCACCCGCGGACGACGAGAATTCGAGCTCGTACGTCCAGGACGGGGGCAAATCTCCTCCCGCGAGGGGCGGCGTCGAGAGTGACAGGAGCGGCGACGACGACGAGTCCGAGGAAGAGGTCGCCCCGCTGGTCTGCAAAACTCGCGGACAGCGGCAGCATGAGCTCGAAGCGAGCAAAAGCCTCGAACTTCATGACGATGATGACGACGAGCTCCCTGATAACACCTCGCGTCACGAGGCTAATCCGTCGAAAAAGAAGAAGAAGAAGGAAGTGAACGCCCCTCTGAAGAGGAAAACGAAACCGGCGAAACAAGCATCTCCGCCTCGTTCCACGAGTAGCTCCGACGGCATCAGCCCGGCCAGGGACGAAGCGCTACAGACGACGGCAGCACCGGATGCCACCGCCGTCCTGAGTGAGGTGCCTCTGGCCTCGATTCCTCCCCCATTCGCTCCAGTCTCTGGGTCAGGGGTCGCTCCAGTCGCGGCAGCTTCGCCTCCCAGGAAAGTTCCTGCCGAAGACGTTGTGGAGGCTCCTGTCGCGGCCTCATCGACAAAGAGGCCGTCTGTGTCTTGGGCACATGATGTCCTGGAGATGGGCCTCCGTCGGCAACTGGGCCCGGAACTGGAGAAGCCGGCTGGCATCCGCACGGGGCTGCGGTTCATTCCAGTCGCCAAGTGAGTTTTATTCACCTACTTTATTTTTCATTGTAGTCGAACCACTTTGCTCATATTCTCAATTTGCAGGACTGGGGTTAAAAAGATAGGCCATCCGTCCGTGGACAAGGTTCCGCCAGTCGTCGCCGAGGAGGCCCCCTCTCGGAAGAGGAAGGCTGATGAGGTCGCTGCCCCCGCAGACAGTGCCAAGAAGGCCAAGATCGACAAAGTCATCATGGTGTCTGACGACACGACGATTGCTCCAAGTGATCCTGCGGTGGGGGCGGCCTCGGCGACCAAGGAGGGTGCTTCCTCGCTTGGGATGGCCGAGCCGGCCTCTTTTGGTGTCGGCGCATCCATCGCGACCTTCCCCGCTTCATGGCCAGAGCGGCCACGGCGAGTGGTACCACGCCATCGTGCCGCGCACCTGGGGTCGCCGAGACGGAGGTCGAGCAGCATCGCGGGCACACTCCGGTTCTTCTCACATCCGTGGACGCACTACAACTTCATGGTATGCTGGGCGCAGCCATCCAGGTATGTCCAGTCCCCGAGGATCGGGCCACTGAATTGCAGTGGTCAGATTCTTTTGGTGTTGTGCTTTTATTTCTTGCGCTCGGTCCCCGAGTGCGCATTCGCTGAGTTTCAGCGGGTGGGCGCTCTGGTTTTTTGATCGCCAGTCCCCGAGGGTCTAGTCGCTGAATTTCAGCGGGTAGGCACTTAGGATTTTTGATCTCCAGTCCCCGAGTGTCTAGTCGCTGAATTTCAGCGGGTGGGCACTTTAGGATTTTGTTTTTGCTAACTGTTTGACTTTTGCACAGGGTTTGCAACGTGAATCAGCCGACCGGCTTGCTGCGAAGTGTCGCGCGAAGAAGGAACTTGTCGCCGTTCAAGAGGCAAACAAGGGACTCCAAGCGATTGCTGCGAAAGCAGAAGAGGTTCGCCAGGGCCTTGTCCCGGCGAGTGAGCTGACGGCGGCGCAATCGGCGTTGAGTTTGGCGGAGAAGTGGATCGCCGACCTTGAGCGCGAGCTTGCGGACGCGAAGGAGGAAGCGAGCTCGGCGGATGGGCGAGCCAAGGCTGCTGTTACGGCCGCCGCTGAGGAGCGTAAGGTCTCCGATGCCCTTGTTGCTGGGCTTCAAGACGATTACTCCTCTCTTCAAAATTCATCACAGAGCTCTCCCGCCCTTTGATTGGTATGTGTGTCACCTCTGCCAATAATGTTTCCATTGTGTGATATTTGATGTGCTCACTACCCCTCCTGTCCACAGGTCGGATTATTGATAGCGCAGAAGAGGCGCAGTCATTCGACGCGCGTCAGTGTGTGGCCACTCTGGTCGACTCGGCCACGCTGTCCGCGACTTGTATTCGGGCGTATCTTCAAGAGATGTCGCCCACGGAAGTGATTCCCAGCGACCTCGTCGAAGTGTGGCGGTACTTGGAGAAGGCGCCCTCAGTCGTCGAGTTCATGACGCGGTCGGCGTTCTGGCGCGGGGCGGCGCTGAGCCTTGAGCTCGCCCA
Source organism: Avena atlantica (assembly GCA_910589765.1). NCBI lineage: Eukaryota > Viridiplantae > Streptophyta > Magnoliopsida > Poales > Poaceae > Avena > Avena atlantica. The sequence goes on from OU342739.1 coordinate 47,964,999, forward strand.
CTTCCCGAAAGATTTCGATCTGGACGACATGACGAGTGGCTACCCGTCGTCGACGGGCTCGGTGGAGATCGCTGAGGTGCTGAAGCTGATGGACCGCGCCGCGGTGTACTACGATCGCGTCTGGGCGATGGGCGATCTCCTTCCTTATCAGGAGACGATCGTCGCACCCAACGACCCCGAGCCGCAGCACCGGGATTTCAAGATCGAGCAGCCCTTCCGTGCGGCGATGACGGGTGAGCTGACGACGTACCCGTCAAACCCGTACACTCCCTTCATTCGCAACCATAGGGGTGGCGGCGAGTCGTCGTTGAAGCCTGCGGAGTAAAATATTGTGCCCTGGGGCGTTAGTAGCAGTTCTGCCGTTGGGCATACTTTGTATTTTGTGACATTTGTGATATGCTATAATGATATATCGCTTTATTTTCTGGATTGTCTTGTGTTGGTGATTGAGGGTTGAACGAGTCCCCGAGCGCGTCCGCCCTTTTTATGGGGTTTACCTCGTTTGTTATGTGTTTGCGGTTTTGAATGTTTTGTTATTGAGGTCGACTCGCACGAACTTGGAAAGCCAGTCGCAAGGCGACTCCCATGAGTTCTCTGTACTTCACCGTTTTCCCTTGCGCGAACGAGGTCGGGTAGCCGAGTCCCCGAGCGTGGTACTTGGTTGTTCCAGGCGCGACTCTAGGGTGGGTGAGGACTTGGCGCGTTAGAGTAAGCGCATCACTCCTGCCTGGCCCGTCGGGTCAGTCGCATGGAGAGTCCTGTGCATGCTCTCATACTTGGCGTTTTCCCTAGCTGCTCGCGCTGAACTGGTCGTTAGTCCCCAAGCGTGGTACTTGGCCGTTCGAGTCGCTGTGTCGAGGATGCGGAGGATCATGGTCGCTGTGAGGAGCGAAGGAAGTTGTCTTGGCTTGTTAAGCCAGTCGATCTAGGCGACTCCAATGGGGCTCCGGGTAGGCATTTTCATGGACGTTACAAGACCTGGGGTAACCCAGTGCCCTTGTAGCGCACTACTTGGCCGTGTCGATCGCTGTACCAGAGGTTGACTCCTGCAGTTAGCTTGTTGCTGTTACTACGAGTGCGAGTGGCACAAGACACGAAGAGTAGACGCAATTTGCGGTAACCAATATTTTTTATTTCATAGCGACTGGAGGATACATGTGTGGAGTTCTAGGAATAGAACTTCCGTAGGAGGTTTACATTCCATGGTCGCTTGACATCGAGCTTGCCGTCCCCGCGGACGTCGATGAGGTAGTAGGCGTTGTTGCCGAGTACTCGCCCGATGGCGAATGGTCCCTCCCACGGGGGGGGAGAGCTTGTGCATGCCCTTTTTGTCCTGGATGAGGCGCAGCACCAGGTCGCCTTCTTGGAAGGTGCGAGTTTTCACCCGCCGGCTGTGATAGCGGCGGAGTCCTTGCTGGTAGATGGCAGTGCGTGAGCGAGCCAGGTCGCACGCCTCGTTGAGTTGATCGACTCCGTCCTGACGTGCGAGTTCGTTCGCAGCCTCCATGTAGTGAATGACCCTTGGCGAGTCGTGCTCGAGGTCAGTGGGCATGACTGCCTCGGCGCCATACACCATGAAGAAGGGGGTGAACCCCGTCGACCTGTTGACCGAGGTGTGGATACCCCAGATGACGGAGGGTATCTCCTCGACCCAGCACCCGGCGGTGCGCTCGAGTAGTACTTGGAGCCGCGGCTTTAGGCCGTGGAGGATGCTCTGGTTGGCCCGTTCCGCCTGGCCGTTCGACTCCGGGTGGGCGACTGACGCGAGGTCGAGTCGGATGTGATGTTCCTCGTAGAACTCGGCCATGGCTCCTTTGGTGAAGTTGGTGCCGTTGTCCGTGATGATGTTGTTTAGGAACCCGTAGCGATATATGAGCTCGCGTAGGAATTTTGTGGCGGTCTTCCCGTCGCATTTTCGGACTGGCTTGGCCTCCACCCACTTGGTGAATTTGTCTACCGCGACCAGGAGGTGGGTGAAGCCGGAGGGGGCCTTTTTGAAGGGTCCTACCATGTCCATGCCCCATACGGCGAATGGCCAGGTGATGGGGATGGTATTGAGCGCTTAGCTCGGCACGTGTGTTTGGTTGGCGTACTTCTGGCACCCGGTGCACCGCTGGATGATGTCGACGGCGTCGGCGTGTGCGGTGGGCCAGTAAAAGCCGTGTCGCATAGCCTTTGTGACTAGAGAGCGGGCTCCGGCATGGTGGCCGCAGTCGCCGGAGTGGATGTCGTAGAGGATCTTGCGTCCTTCGGCGGGTTGGACGCAGCGTTGGAACACGCCGGTCACGCTGCGCTTGTGTAGCTCGCCGTCGATGATGCCGAAGGATTTGCAGCGTCGCGTTATCATCCGGGCATCTGTTTCGTCCGCCGGCAAGGTGCCTCCCTCCAGGTAGGCCATGTATGGCCTAGTCCAGTCTTCCGGCTCGGCGATGAGTGCGACCAAGGCTGCCTCTGGTTGCAGTGGGACTCCGATGTCGATCTCCCTTGGGGTAGAGACGGACGGCTTAGTGATCGTGTCGAGGAAGACGCCGGCGGGTGGTGCGAGTCGAGCCGAACTGATGCGAGAGAGTGCATCGGCCTCCTCGTTCTTTCGCATGTCGATCCACTCGACGGAGTAGCCTGCGAAGTGTCCGCCCAGCTTGTCCACTTCTTGGCGGTACGCCGCCATGGTGGGAGAGATGGCATCGCAGGTGCCAGCGACTTGCCCAGCGACGAGGTCGGAGTCTCCGTAGAAGCGTAGGCGGTTGACGTTCATCTCCTTGGCGGCCCACATGCCGTGGAGTAGTGCCTCGTACTCGGTCATGTTGTTGGTGTAGGGGGTGAAGTCGAGGCACAGGACGTAGTGGAGCTTGTCGCCCTTTGGGGACGTCAGCACGATCCCTGCTCCTGCGCCGTCCGCGTTCTTGGAGCCGTCGAAGTGCAGGCTCCAGTAATGGAGGTACGGCAGCTTTTCCGGCTGCTGGGCCTCTTCCCAGTCGGCGATGAAGTCCGCGAGAGCCTGCGACTTGATCGCTTTCCGTGGCTCATACTTGATGTTGTGGACGCCGATTTCGACGGCCCACTTGGCGACTCGCCCGGTCGCCTCACGGTTGCGGATGATGTCCTGCAACGGTGCTGAGGAGACGACCGTGGTCGGGTGCTCCTGGAAGTAGTGCGGCAGTCGCCGCTGTGCTCTGAAGACTACGTACACTAGTTTCTGGTATTGTGGGTAGCGCTGGCGCGACTCGGTGAGGACCTCGCTGATATAATACACCGGTCGTTGTACTGGGCGCTCCTTTACTTCCTCTGGACGCTCGACGACCATGACGGCGCTGACGACGCGCTCGGAAGCCGTGACGTAGACCAGCATGGGTTCTTTGTCGACGGGGGCGACGAGTAGCGGTGCTGCGAGTAGCACCTTCTTGAGGTCGCGGAGTGCGTCGTCCGCCTCCTTGTCCCACTGGAAGGTGGGGTTCTTCCGCATCAGGCGGTATAGGGGCATCGCCTTTTCGCCCAATCGGGGGATGAAGCGGCTGAGAGCCGCGACTCGCCCGGCCAGCTTCTGGACGTCGCGCAGGCACTCGGGTTTGCCGAGTCGAGCGATTGTGTCGATCTTGGTGGGGTTCGCCTCGATCCCACGCTTGGAGACGACGTACCCCAGGAGTTGCCCTGCTGGTACACCGAAGGTGCATTTGCCTGGGTTTAGCTTTATCTTGTATTTCCGCAGGTTGGCGAATGTTTCCGCCAGGTCGGCGAGTAGATCGCCCTGGCGAGTGGATTTCACTACCACGTCGTCGATGTAGAAGTGGATATTGCGGCCAATTTGGCTCGCAAGGCATTCCTGCATGCACCGCTGGTAGGTCTCCCCGGCGTTCTTGAGACCGAAGGTCATGGCGGTGTAGCAGAAGGCTCTGAATGGCGTGATGAACGCCGTCTTTTCCTCGTCCTCGACAGCCATTTTGATCTGGTTGTACCCAGAGTAGGCGTCGAGGAAACACAACGACTCCGAGCCCGCGGTGGAATCGATTATTTGGTCAATCCGCGGGAGGACGAATTTCTCCTTCGGGCAGGCGCTGTTTAAGTTTGTGTAGTCGATACACATCCTCCAGGTCTCATTTTTCTTCTCGACCAGGACTGGGTTTGCCAGCCACTTGGAGTATTTTATTGGTCGGATGAAGCCTGCAGCGAGTAGATGCTGCACCTCCTCGGCGATGGCTCGGCGGCGCTCTTCATTGAAGGGCCGTAGCGACTGCTTGACAGGTCGCACTTTGGGGTCGGTGTTGAGTTTGTGCTCAGCGAGTTCCCTAGGGACACCAGGCATGTCAGAGGGCTTCCATGCGAAGATGTCCCTGTTCTCATGGAGGAACTCGATGAGCGCGCCTTCCTATGCTGGGTCATGCCCGTCCCGATCGTCACCGTCTGGCTGGAGTCGCCTGGGACCAGCTCGACGGTGCGGGTGTGCGTCGTCGCCTCAAAGGCTGAGGTGTTGATGCCCTTCGAATTGGGCTTCTTGAGTATGGTGGGGTCGTCGTTGTTGACCCCGCTCGCGTATTTGGCGAGCTCGTCGGCGTGGTTGGTCTCTGCCGCGATGACGGCGTCGGCGAGTTCGGCTCCTTTGGCCTCACACTCGGCGGCCATGTCGGGGTCGCCGTTTATGGTGATGACGCCGCGCGGCCCGGGGAGCTTCATCGTGTTATACGCGTAGTGGGGTGCTGCCATGAACTTGGCGAACGCCTGGCGCCCAGGACGTAGTGGTAGGGGCTGTCGATGGGTACCAGCTCGAAGACGATCCGCTCGGTGCGGAAGTTTGCTGGTGTGCCGAAGGTGACTGGCAGCGTGACCTTGCCGATCGGGTACACCTTCCGACTGGGGACGATGCCGTGGAACGTGGTGTAGGTCGTCTCGACCATCGACTGCGGGATCCGCAGTCGCCTGAAGGTGTCCAGGTACAGGATGTTGATGGAGCTGCCGCCGTCCATCAGTGTCTTGGGGAGCCAGTAGTCTCCCACCTTGGGCTTGACCACCAGGGCGACTCGGCCTGGGTACTCGATGCGTGGCGAGTGGTCTTGGCGGCTCCAGGTGATGGGCTGCTCCGACCAGTTGAGGAACTGGGGAACGTCCACCTGGGCCACCGCGTTGACGGCGACGGCGCGGGCGATGACCTTCTTCTCGCGCTTCGTGTTGAAGCCTATGAAGGTGTGGAGCGAGCCGGCCATGCTGCCGAATTTTCCGCCGCTTGGAGGGTTGTTGTCGGGGTCCTCCTGCGCTCGCCGTGCTTTCTCAATCTCCTTGAGAGAGTGGCAGTCGGCGGTCGTGTGCGTGGCGGGCTTCCCTGCTGTGGAACGCACAAGGTTGGTTAAGGAGGGCTGCGGGGTAGAACCTTGGTTTCGCCTTATAATTGCCGCCGTCGCGGCGTTGCCCTCCGTCACGGCGGAAGCTCTTGGGCTCGCGCTGCGCGTGCCCAACGTTGGCAACGAAGTCGACTCGCCCGTCACTGCGGCGCTTGCCGGTGAGGCGAGTGTTGCTGTAGCGTAGGTCGGACCGTCGTCCGTTGTTGGTGGCGTTTGTGCGGCGTTGGCCGCCCAACTCGTCGTCGGTTTCCTGGTTTGGGTCTTCCTCCGTGTATCTCTTGGCGATCTCGAGGAGATCCGGTATGTTGTCGAGTGTGCGGGAGTGTCGTTTGAGCTTGGCGACCAGGGGCTTGTAGCGGCACGAGGTCTTGAAGGAGTGTATCGCAGTGTCCGGGTGGATGCCGACCGCGTTGTACCATAGTTCTTGCCACCGCTGGACCCAGCTGCGGGTCAACTCGCGGGGTCCCTAGACGCATCGTTCCAGGTCCTCGATGGTGGTGGCGCGGGTGTAGGAGCACTCGAAGTGCCTGACGAAGGCATCGCGCATTTCTTCCCAGGAGTCGATGCTGTCCGGGGGAAGAGTGTTGATCCACTGCCTGCACGTTCCCTCCATCATCAGGGGGAGGTAACGGGCGGCTAGCAGGTCGGTGTGGCCAGCGATCCCCAATCGCCATGAGGTAGGTTTCCAGCTACACGGAGGGGTAGTACGAAGGGTCGTACTTCTCTATTTCCTTCGGCGCTTTGAAATTCGTCGGGTATTTTTTGCCTCGGATCATGGGTCCGAAGCACCGGGGCCCGAGTCGGCTTAACGACCCCATTGGCTCGCCGTCGCGGCGATTGGTTAGGGTGTGTCGCAGGTCGTCGGGCTGGCGTGCGCGCCAGCTTTGGTTGTTGATGATGTGGGTGCGGGCGTCGACGGGCTGACCGTTGGCGGCGACGAAGTTGGTCGCTGGCCTGGGTTCGTTGGTGGAGAGTGCCGCATTCGCGGGTCGGTGTTGGAGCTACAGTGGTTCGGGTGGCGGGAAATTGAGGGTGTTTGCCGCCAATGGACGGCCACTTGAGGCCGCTCTGCTGCCCGAAGAGCGCGAGTACACCCGACCCTGCGAGTCGGTGCCTGTGTTTTGCTGCTCGACTGCCTTTACGAGGAGGGCCCTGACGTATTGGATTTGTAGGGCGCCGTCACCGGTGGCCGTGATGTTGTCGGCCGCTGCTCGGCCCGCCACGAGTTTTTCCATTGGGGTGGAGAACAGTGGGAGGCCGTTCGCGTCTCGCTCCCGCGAAGAGACCACGATCCGCGCCTGGTCCCTGGGGGGTGTGCGGTTGGGTGGAGGTGGGGCGTCGTTCGCCATCGACCCTGGTGGGGGCCGGGCGCTTCCTCCGGGTGGCGCGTTCTCGCAGATCGCGCGCTCGGCCACGCGGGCCGGGTCGTTCTCGTCGTCGAAGTTCAGGGCGCGCCCCTGGACGGTGGGGTTCAGGCGCGACCTGATTCGCTGCTGGTGGTACCGTGACAGCTCCCGTGGCGTTAGGAGGGATCAGGGTGGAGAAGGGGTCCTCCGGCGGATCGGTGCCAGTCGCCATGTAAGTCGCGGCGTGGCGACCGGTCCCGTCGCGGAGATCAGCGGAGTTTTCCGACCCGGAGTCGAAGTCGAAGATCCCAAGGATGGAGGGATCCTCGAAGTCTCCCCCGTTGGAGACTTGGGTGATGGAACCCGCGGGTGAAGCCGCGGTGATGGATCCGGCGAGTGACGCCGGAGTCGCCGAGTCGGCGTCGTCGTTGAGGGCCGCGTCTTCCGCGGCTGCGGTGTTTTCGGCCACGTCGCTGTGGGCCGAGTTGTACTCGGAGGCGAGGCGATGGATCGTGCGGACCTGGCTCTCGGAGAGCCGGTCGCTTGGCGCCGACTCGCGGATGCGAGCCGAGTCCTCCAAGACGATGACGTCGGTGAGGCCGACGAAGAGGCTAATCGTGCCGACTGGCAAGATCATGCTGTGCGTGACGGCTCGTGCCGCCGGGACGTAGCTACTCGGCAAGATCTGGAGCATCTCGCCGATCGCTATCATGCGGCCGGTGGCGACCGTCTCGTTGATGTGCATATTGGATCTCGCCGCAGAACACCGGCCAGACCGGCCAGGCCCCACGGTGGGCGCCACTGTCGTGGGAATGACCACGGCAGACGCTGTAATCGGCAGCGAGTAGTAGAACGAAGGGCAAGGGCGGCCAGCCATCTGCGGTGCAAGATGAGGGCGGAGACACATGGGTTTACCCAGGTTCGGCCCCCCGGAGGGTAAAGACCTACTCCTGCTAAATTGTATTATGATGAAGGTACAATGGGGCGAGCTCGACGGCTAGGCGGCGAGTCGCTTGGGTGGATGGTGGAACGTATCCTCTACACGCTCTATAGGGAGGTTTATATAGACTCATCCCCCTAGGGTTTACATATCTCAACCGAATCAGTTAAGGTTTCGGTACTTGTTTAACCTAATCCGCCTGGGCCTATCTACTCGCCTGGGCCTTCAGCTTCTAGTCGCTTGGATCCACGCCAGGCCTTGATCCAGTCGCCGTCCTGCAGGCCCACTCGCCAGTTCCTAGGCCGGTCGGAAACGTCCTGCTGGGTATACCCCGGTAGGCATATCCCCATCAGTATTATTTTTTTTTGTTTTGTTGTAGTTGTTCCTGATTATTCTACTCCTCCTATCAGTTCTTCTCTTCCATTTGCTGGTAGTGTTACACCTGCGACGCGGCTGCGTACTGTTAGACTTATTCATCGTGCCAAGTCTCTTCTTCCTCCATTCTCCTATATTAAGACATCTGGAGAAGAAGATGCATTGTATAAGAAGATTATCATATACACGCGTAATGCGAATAAGTCGAAGATTAAAAAGTATGTACATGTTCTTTTTTTATAATATTCTATCTTTTTTAGTATTCTCTGTGGGTAACGTTTAAATGCTACCATTGGTCACTTCTAATGTTTCATGCTTGATAACTTGACTTTATATGTTATCTGGTTGATAAGTTGTAGTATTACTGGTGGATCACTTGTAGTATTTTAGTGGATAACTCTTAGTTTAACAGTGGATAACTTGAACCTTTTCTTTGTTGTTAGTTGTTTACTAACCTGTATTACTACTTGTGTGTCATTTTATTCTTCTAGTTGCTGAACTTTATGGTTTTAATTGTGGATCATTTTTAATATTTAGGGTTGATAACTTTACCTTTTTATTTGTACATCGATGATAAGTTGTACTAATACTGTTTGGTCAGTACTAGTTTTGTCTGGTAACTCTTTTGTTGTTATTTCAGTGGATAAGTTGAACTTTTTTTGTACTCGTTTGATAACTTGTATTACTACAGGTTGATTACTTGCACTGTTTGTTGGTGATAACTACTGGTTTTTATATTGGATAACTTGTATTCTAATCATTAATTGTTTTTTTGCAGCACATCAATTTGTAACATTGATCCAATGTGGGTGAAAACTAGTGATTTTGCTGAAAGTGTGATGCCATCTGGCGAGCTTTCTAACAATATGTGTGATCTTGCTATTTCTGCAATGCAAGATAATTGCCCATCCAACAAGATAATTTTTCCTTATATCGTTACTAAATATCTGTTGGAGGGAAGATTTATTGCAAATCTTGTTCGGGGGTCGTTCAGGAGAGATGATAACTATAAACTGAGCCACAAACATATGGTATGCTGTCTAATTTGATTTTTTTTATTTTTATAGTATGCAGTTGATAAGTTCAGGCATAGTGTATGATAACCATTGCTTATGTTGTATTGACAACTCTTTCATTTCTGTCTGGATAACCACTGTTTTTTCTACACGTGCATTTACTTATCTTATGTTCATTTTTTTCTGTAGCTTTGCTTTGTTGTCCTTCAGGAGCTAGGGACTAAAAAAGACCCTTTGGGCCATTGGTACATGTTTTCTGTTAATATGCCTGCCAAAAGGTTTGAGATTCTTGAGTCGCTCCGTGGTGAAGCTAATGTAGAAATGATTGAACATGCGACCAAACTAATGGAAGCAATAAAAAAATGTATATCGTCAATTATTCTGATTCTAGAAGACAGATTGAAGATTTTGAGTTGATGCATGTCTCTGTTCCTAGTCAAGTTGACAGGTTAGTTGTCCGGTTAGATTTGTACGCATGTAATTTTATTTTGTTTCTGTATAATCATTGATACTCACTGTTTATTTTTTGTTTTTCAGCACTGATTGTGGGTTCTTCATGCTTAAGAACCTTGAATTGTGGAATGAAAGCGTTGTTCCTTGTATTTCTCAAGATATGATGCCGGGAATTAAGAAAAAGATGACTTCTTTTTGGTTGAACCATCCTCGTAATGTTCTTCTTAATTGGAGGTCACTTTTGGAAGAAAATAAGTTTTGAGGTATATTTTTCCCAAGTTTATCCATACTATTACATGTTTGTTATCCACACTCTTAAATGTTTGTTATCATGTCATATTTCTATTAGTTATCCACACTGTGTTAAATAAATTACCCACCTTATACGGGGTTTTTGTATATATGAGTGTTTTTTATGCTTTCTTTCTAGTGTCAATTCTGTTTGATAATTTTTCTATTAATTTGTTTGTGGTTTAATTTCAACACATCGTTATGGATAAATGTACTTTTTATTTGTCTGATAACTTCTATTAGTATGCATGGATAACTGTTGTGTTCGTTGGTTGATAACTTGTAGTCATATGTCTGGATAATTTCTGTTTTTAAATAATATATTAATGTTTAGTGTTTGGTAACTTTTTATATATACCCATTGATAAATGTAGATTTAACCAGTGGCTAACCTTTTATTTTTTGTATGCGTTGATAAGTGGTGTGTTATGTGATGGATAACTTGTACTCATATGCATGGATAACTTATGTGTTATCTTGTGGATATTTTGTACTCATATGCATGTATAACTTGAAAACCACAGAATGTACAGCATGAACTATCATATATAAAAACAACAAATATATTGTTATCATTTTCTGTTACATAAACATTCTAGATTTGATATCCTAGGAGCTTCAACCTTTCCTGGCATTTGCGGATGGTGTGACCTTCTGCACCGCAGTGGCTGCATTTCTTTGATTTCTTTGTAGCAAGGTCTAGTGGATTTTTATTTGCTATTTGTCGTGGTCTCCCTTTGGTTACTGACTTCTTTGGGTTCTGAATATGCTTTGTTGATGACATGTGAGATCCTGATGTGCTTGTTGTTTGAAGTGCTGCATAGTTGCTTGTTGACTGTGCCCTGTTTGGTGGGGCAGTTGTCGAAGGTGTCACGCTTTCTTCGTTTGGAGCACTAGACGATGGCATAGTAATCGCTTCATTTTTGGCCTCTCTTTTCTTCTTCTCTTCTCTTATTGCTCTCACATCCAGCTCTTGTTTCATTTCCTTCAAGTGTTTCCTGATGATTTTTCTTCCATCATCTGTCTTTACTCCTATCTTTGCAGCTCTGGCAAACTCTTGTCTGAATGATGCAAACACCATCATATTTCTTGAGTCTTTAGGCATCTCTTTCTTCCCTTGTTTTTGTTTGTCATGTGGTTCAGCTAGGATAGTTTTCGCGTCCAATGTCCATCTTTTCAGTATGTACATTTCTGGGATTTGATGGACTTTTATATGCGTCATCACTTTTATAATGTGGCAGCATAGCATACCATCACGATCGAATTTGCAGCAGTTACATTCATATGTTCCTTGTTCCCCGTTTGCGAATACCCTATAACTTCTGTAACCATAGTGTGGAACCGGTATCCCTGTTATGCTCAGTTAAAATTGGTATCCGTTGAGGTGGTCGCATTGGTATGACATGCTCTTTTGCATTTCGCTCTGAAACCCGAAGAAGATTTTCCTTGTGTATGCTTTTGCCATTTGTCTCTTCATAATGCTTCCACACCACCACTTCGGGTCTGTCAAAGCTGTATCACACTCTGCCTTTAGCTCAGCATTGTAAATCTTTTCTTGTACTGACATATATTGTTGTACAAACTCATAAATGGAGTTGCTTGGTTTGACGTAACGCTTGAGCACTGCGTTGAACCCTTCGCTTCTTGCTGTAGTCTGAAGGAATGGAAAAAAGGCGTGCATAAAGTACGCTGGTACCCAAACCTTTCTTTGTTCCCACAGTGAGAACAAATCCACATTGTCACGGACATTATGAGTATTTATCATATGCATCCAAGCCTCCTCAAATTCCTCGGTGACAAGCTGTTGTTCACACATGCATTGAAAGCGTCGAGCATCTCTGGGTGGTTGGACATGAATGTCCCTATTTTCTCAGTTGCATTCTGGATGACGTGCCATCTGCAATTCCTGTGAGTTGCAGCCGGGAAAACAGCGCTTATAGCACCAGCCATGGCAGCGTCTTGATCTATTATTATATTTTTTGGTGCTAAGCCGTCCATTGCCAGTTTGAACATTTGAAACAGCCACAAAAAGTTGTCCTTGAGCTCTCGACGCACGAACCTGCATCCAAACTGAACCGATAGTCCATGGTTGTTTATCCCAATAAATGAAGCGCATGGTAGTTTATACCGGTTCGTTAGGTAGGTAGTGTCGAACGATATGCAATCATTGTATCCAGACTTGTATGCTCTTCGTGATGCCCCGTCTACCCAAAACAGGTTCTCAACCCTGTCGTCTTCATCAAGTGTAAATTTGTAGAAGAAGTCTGGATCTTCTGCCTTCATCTTTTCGAAGTATGCCAAGGTGTCTTCCATGTCGTGGTGATTGTTTTCACTGCGAAAAGAAGCTCTTAGGTTCGCCACATCCTTTTCTATGTATGGCACATCATTCAGACTGCCGTAGAAACTTGCCATCAGCTGCATCTGTCGGCATGTTTCGATGTTGCATGCATGAAGCATCCGCAAGAACACCTTTTCTTCTGCTGGTATGTTTCGGTGTGAATGCAAGAACCTTGTTAATGAAGGTTTTATTATCAGGGGATGGTTATGATCATCCGATGAATGATGAACATACCACCATGCATCCTTTCTCTTTACATATAAGTGTGCTGTGCACCCAGTCCTTGGATGTGTATTTTTTTCCTCTTCTTGACACATGATTTTGGGTTCTGGGTGTCTTCCTTTTCTTCGTGAGGTTTACCAGCTTTTTTGCACACAATATATGCCTTGTTTAGCTCATTTCTTGCGTCTTTTCTTGACCAATCTATCCTTATTCCGAAACCCTTCCGCTGTGAATACGCCCTGTAGTGTTCTCTAGCTGATTCAAAACTTTCAAAGCGCATTCCATTTGTTGGTGATTGCGGTGTGGAATGTACTTCATCTCTTGCATCATTATTTTCTGCATTATTCTCCCCATCCTCATTTGAATCTGTTGTGTGTACTGTTGTTTCTTCGATTGTCCCACCCGTTGTTGTTTCTTGTGCAGCTTGTTCAACTATAGTATACATGCAGTCATTGTCAGTATGTTCTTCAATTTGGACATCACCTGTTATGCAAATAAACACAAGTTATCATTTCTGTTTTTTTTTTGCAGGAATGGGTATATATAATGAGAAGTCATGGATAACACCGGTTATAATAGGTGGGTAACTTTTTATACTAGCAAGTATTCTGTGAACATGTCATCTGTTTTTTGCAATGGTCTACATCGATAAGTTGTACTCATAGTTATGGATAACTTCTGCATATAGGCATGAATAACTGTAGCTTTAACTAGTTGATAACGTGTACTTATGTTTCTGGATAACTATATTTTTAGCTAGTGATAACTTCTACTCATGTTGCTGGATAACTATTCTAGTATGTAAGCATGTTTAACTGTAGTATAATATAGTGGATAACTTCTTTATATAAGCATGGATAAGTTCTGTTTTAGCTAGTTGATAATTTGTGCATTTAAGCATGTACTGCTCATATGTATGTATAACTGTAAGCATGGATAACTTCTGCTCATATGCATGTATAACTGCAGTTTTAGATAATGGATAACTTATGTTCTATATGGTGGGTAACTTATGCATGTACGCATGGATAACTTATGTTCTATCTTGTTGATAACATGTGCATGAAAGCATGGATAACTTATGTTAAAATACTGCTGGATAAGTTGATTGCATATAATCATCATACCTTTGTTTACAACTTGCACGATAGCATTTATTTGTGAACCATCAACATGGCCTTCTTCTATTTCTTGATCTGGTTCTGCATTTAGGTCAATATCCATGGTTTAGCTAGTTGATAACATATGTGTGTAAGCATGGATAACTTCTGTTCTAACTAGTTGATAACTTCTGCTTTTGTAAGCATGTATAACTTCTGTTCTAGCTAGTTGATAACATATGGATGTAAGCATGAATAACTTCTGTTCTAACTAGTTGATAACATATGGATGTAAGCATGGATAACTTCTGCATGCAAGCATGGATAACTTATGTTCTAGCTTGTTGATAACCTCTGCATGCAAGCATGGATAACTTATGTTAAAATACTGCTGGATTGCATATAATCATCATACTTTCATTTACATCATGTATAACTTCTGTTTTAGCTAGTTGATAACATATGGTTGTAAGCATGGATAACTTCTGTTCTAGCTAGTTGATAACATATGGATGTAAGCATGGATAACTTCTGCATGCAAGCATGGATAACTTATGTAAAAATACTGCTGGATTGCATATAATCATTATACCTTCATTTACAACTTGCATGATAGCATTTGTGTGTGAACCATCATCATTGTCTTCTATTTCTTGATCTGGTTCTGCATTTAGGTCGATATCCATGGTTTCGGATCTGTTCAACCAAAATATTCATGATGTTATAAGATTTAGTTGTTAGGATGAAGCAATTAATAGGAAATCATGTCTATTTAGTTGTTAGTTGTCCTAAATTAGATGTTTTTAATACAGGGATCAACATATACTGTTAATGAAGCTTAGGATGATTGGTTTCTTATAGTTTGAACAAGATTGGACATATGTCAGATGCAAAACTGAGGAGTAGTTATAGATGACTTGTTTCTTGTTTAGATCCATGTTGTGCAGCAGTATATTTTTATATTGAGAACAATATAGAGACGTTTCTACCAAAATCCTGGTGATTTGAAGAGATGATTTTGAGAAGTATCTGCTGTTTTTGCCTGTGTGTTCGTTTTTTTTTCTTTTCAATAGCAGGGCGCTGCGCAATGGCGTCAAGGTGGATCTTTAATGGCGCTTTTCAGTAGCAGGGCGCTAGAGGATGAAGGCGAGATGGGCAGGTGAGCAATCGGGGAAGGGTAAAACGCTACATCTGGCGGGGATTTCGGGTTTTTGCTTGGAGAGGAAGATGGTCCAGCCAGGTTTCCTTTTTTGGACCTGGCCACGCCACCAGTGTGGGAGGGGGCGCGCGCGGGGCGACGCGGGGCCGTTGTCGGAACGCGGGGTCGCTGTCGGAAGCGCCCGCCAGATTTGATCGTTTTCAGGACGTCCGCCGGATAGACGTGTCCTATAAATATACTGGCTTAGAGAGCATAGAGAGCTCAATAATCCAGAGACCTAGAAAAGGAGGCCTGCAACACAACAACTGCCTCCATTCACCACTATTTTCTGCCGCCGCCACCGTCGGTCGCTCAGATTCAAATCCTCCGCTCTATTCTACATCCCCTTTCACGCCCTAACGTCGCCACCTCTCCTGCCCCAATGCACCGCCTCCCATCTCCGACTCGAACTCTCCTCTCTTTCATGGCATCTGATCCATCTCGATGGTGGCCACCAGCTCTTGCGCGACGGCCTTTACCACCAGTTGCGGCTCTCGATTCACCTGTCCGTCGTGTTTCCAGATTCCCTCTTGGATATCGCAACACGGCTACCATCAGTCGAGTACAAGGCCATGAGTCTGCTAAACCATGCAGGCCACTGCCCATCTCTTCTGGTAAGATTATTACTATTTCCCAAGGCAGCGAGCATTATGCAATCGCCCAAGGCACGGAAAATAATTTTTTTATTAACTTTTTTTTGATTAAAGGCACGGAAAACATTAGGACGGACAATTCAAAAAAAATGGAAAACATTAGGACGAGGTGCACAATCTCGGAGGTTATGGATGAAGATGAGACAACCATGGAAGCAGTCATTGCTGGCAATGGTGAAATTGTTCTCAATGAAGAACAAGGATTTACTCTTAATAATTATTAAATTGATGCACTAACCATCTAGACCAAAAGTCCGAATTTATGGAAAGTGTTAGGCAATATATTTCAACACTCACCCTACGTCTTTCGTCCTTTGGACTATTGTGACGTATGTTTTGGGGAGCCGCAATTTTTGTTTTTAATTTTTGTGTTGGTCAGGATTTGATCCTAGGACCTCCTGCTCTGATACCATATTGAATTGATGCACTAACCATCTAGACCAAAAATCCAAACTTATGAAAAGAGCTAGGCAATATATTTCAATAATAATATACTTGCAGAAAGCAGACACGGTTCTGTATACAAGGATATGGATTTATGGTGGAAACACGACTATCGTACATCGTATTGCAGACCGTAATGAGACTCGGTTGGAGGCAACCACGTTCTCAGATCCCACAGATTGCATCATTCATGATGGGACTTGCGTGAAACATTACTGTGGTGGCATGTTGCAAATTTTCTCGTTAGAGGTTGCTCAAGTTCATGTGGATTGTGGCTCATCAGTAGAGTTGTATGGATACATCGTGTTCGCACACGAACACGTCACGTGTACCTCCGGCGTCGAGCGCGATACGCAAGACACGTCGCCGGAGGAGCCTCACCGGAAGCGCGATATGCAAGACAGCCGGCGAGATCTTTTCAGCACCCGAAACCCCACGCGCCCGGGAGAGACCCCGTCTGGACGCACGGCGGTGATGGGCTGCCCTAGGTCGGTTCGCCCGCCCCTAGGACCTCGTGGATCGAAGCTCTCCAACACGAAGAACGTCGATGAACGATGAGCAGAAAACCAGGACGGGAGAGAAAAAGTAGAGGTTTGTAGATTGGTTTTGCGATTGTGTGTTGTTTCTCAATCGGCCGTCACCCCTCGTGTATATAAGGAGCGGCTGGACTTTCCGTGCAAGAAAGAAGGCTGGATCCACGTCCAAAACCCTAGTTGGGGTCCAACTCGAACAAGTAAACTCGAAATTTGTGTAACTGTTCGGTCAAAAACTTGGCTGTACCTTCTGGACCACTTTCGAGATAGTAAACGAGCTCGGAACAAAATGTCATACAAAAGAAAAGTTGTTCGTCTCGAAAATACGAAGAACTATTATGTTTTGCAATTTTTCATATGACCTGATCTTCATTGCCTTCTCCTCTTGTTTTCGTATCAAAGTCGGATTGCGACCGAACGAATTTAACTCAATTCGGCTGTATTTTGAATCTGGAGGTCGTATACTTGCTTGGATGAAGATGATTCCAAAAGAAAAGTTGTTCGTCTCGAAAAACTGAACAACTTTCATGTTTATAACTTTTTCATCCGAGTTGATCTTGACCGCTCAATCTTGTTCGTAAGCAGATGCATTGGTCTAGCGGTTTTCAGACGAATTTTGCACTTTCGTCCACGGCAAAGGTGAGACAAGGTCTGTGGTAGGGCGACAACTAGGTTCTGTCAGTGCCAATTTAGCCTTTGGTAGTATTTTGACTCTAACTTTCGGATACTAACCTGGATTGAGATGATTCAAAAAACAAAGTTGATTGTTTCAACAAGACGCACAACTTTTGTGTTTTGAACTTTTTCATTTGAGTTCATCTTGAAGGAGTCATAGTTGAAACCTCCATATATCACTCTGCAAATCTTCTCTAAACACTATCATAATCGGCTATTAAGCCTGATCATGGCTTGACTTGATATGGTGTCTTTTTGATGATCAATATTCCTCGTAGTAGACCTTTCCGAGTGCGTTTCTCTCGCCATTTTCCTTGATTAGCTACGAGCCCAAAACGAGTGACAACACATGCCCCCTGTTTTCTGGCAGAGCTTGCGTGCCAGAAAATAACTTGCATCATTTTTATTCTAAGGACGATGTCAACACTCCATCGGCCATTTGTTCTTAGGGCGATAACTATGTACCGGCCATATATGCTAAGGGCGATAATTACATATCGGCCATATGTGTGCTCAAGCTTCTTGCCACACACTCGGGTAGAATTTCTTTAGATATTTTCCATTGAGAGCCCGAGGCAGTAAATTCCCTCTCATAGATTCCACTAAATATGAATTCCCGGGAACTACTCTCGCAACCTTGAAAGGACCCTCCCAGCTCGAAGACCACTTACCAAACTTTCTGTCTTTCGAACCAACCGGCAGAATCACCTTCCACACCAAATCGCCAACTTGGAAGCTCTTCAACTTTACCTTTTTATTGTAAGCTCTTTCTACCCGTAACTTTTCTTTCTTTATCTCTTTCAAAGCAAATAAACGTTTATCGGCAACTTCATCAATGTTGTCCATCATCAAGTTACGGAAATCTACTACTGATAAGTCATTTTGCTTAGCAAATCTCAAAGCAGCCAGATTTACCTCCACTGGCAAAACGGATTCTTGTCCATACACAAGTTCATACGGAGTTACCTTTGTCGCACCATGCCTTGAGATTCTATGCGCCCATAAAGCTTTGGACAATACTTCATGCCACTTTCTTGGATGATCTTCAATCTTATTCTTGATAAGCTTGATCAAAATCTTATTGCTTGACTCAGCTTGCCCATTAGCTTGCGCATAATATGGAGATGAACTAAGCATCTTTATCTTGTAAGATTCGGCGAACTCTTTTACTTCCTTTGCCATAAATGATGTGCCTTGATCTGTAGTCAATGTTTGAGGAATACCGAATCTATGTATAATATGCTCAGTTATGAACTTGATCACCTCTTTATGGGTCATATTTCTGAGAGGTATCGCTTCAGACCACTTCGTAAAGTAATCAGTAGCTACCAACACGAACCGATGCCCTTTCGAAGAAGAAGGATGGATCATACCAATGAAATCCAGTCCCCAACCTCTAAATGGCCATGGCTTGATAATAGGATTTAACATAGCAGCAAGAACCAACTGAATATCACCAAACTTTTGACAAGCTTCACATCCTTTATAATACCTAAAGCAATCATTAATCATTGTCGGCCAATAAAATCCTCCACGTAGTAAGATCCACTTCATTTTGTAAATATTCAACAATGGGTCTTCTCCAATCTTCATGCCCACCTGCACTAGATCCCTCATTAGTGGCCGAATCAATGGGATTTAATTCGGCCTTATTTATATTAGCAAGCATAAACATCGGCTCATGAGATATATGAAAAATACCACGATAAACATGATATCCAGATGCTTGCTGTGCTAAATCATTTGCATTCCAGTTGTCTTCTCTAGATATATGAGTAATGCTAAAGTAATCCAAAGTAGAAATTATATCTAGACATTTATCAAGGTAAATATTAAGTGACCCATCGAGACATTGGAACACCTTGGATATTTGTTGTACTACTAGCAACGAATCACCAAAAGCCTCAATATGTGTTGCACCTACAGCGGTTAAAAGTTCTAGCCCGAATGATAAAGCTTCATATTCGGCTTGATTATTTGTGCAAAAATATTCTAAGCGACATGAGGCTTCAAAAGCAGTACCATGAGGAGACACATAAACAACACCAACCCCTTGGCCATTGTCGCAAACTGAACCATCAAAGTATAGCCTCCATGGTACTAGAGTGACAAAATTAATATCTACATCATGCTTGTTATCAATCCGATGTTCAACTATAAAATTAGCAACAATTTGGCCTTTCATAGATTTTAAAGACTCATAAGCCAAATCATATTCAATTAACGCATAAGCCCATTTACCAATCCTACCGCTAAGAATTGGCCTATGCAACATATATTTAATAACATCGGTTTGACAAGCTATAATGCACATACTAGACAATAAATACTGCCTTAACTTAGTGCAAGCATAATATAAACATAGGCATAATTTCTCAATAGAGGTATACTTTGTCTCAGTGTCCAACAATCGTCGACTCAAATAAGTGATCGCATACTCCTTTCCTTCGGTTTCTTGTGTCAAAACAGCACCAACAACGCCTTCCTCCGCAGCAATATAAAGCCTAAAAGGCTCTCCGCATTTTGGTGCTCTCATCACTGGAGGAGTAGACAAACTTACTTTGATATTTTCGAATGCATCTTGTTGTTTTTCCCCCCAAGTAAAATTGGCATCATTCTTTAACCGAAGGATAGGGGTAAATGCTTCAACTTTCCCAGACAAGTTCACTATGAATCGCCTCAAATAATTAATCTTCCCAAGAAATTTCTGCACATCCTTTTTGCATGTTGGAGCTTGTACTTTCTGGATAGCTTCTATCTTCTTGGGATCAATCTCTATACCATGTTCATGTATAATAAAACCCAAGAATTTACCAGCTGATACACCAAAAGCGCACTTCAAAGGATTCATCTTGAGCCCATACTTCCTCATCCTCTCAAGAGATAAACGTAAATCGGCTAAATGAGATTCATTATCGTTCGAGTTAACAACAATATCGTCAATATAGACTTCAAGTATGACCCCGAGAAGATCATGAAAGATTAAATTCATAGCTCTTTGATACGTGGCACCAGCATTTTTCGAACCAAAAGTCATCACTGTCCATTCAAATAAACCAACAAAACCAGGGCAGCGAAAGGCTGTTTTGAATGCATCTTCTTTAGCCATGAATATTTTATTGTATCCCGCGTTACCATCAAGAAAGCTAATAACTTTGTGTCCAGAGGCATCATTAATAAGCATATCGGCTATTGGCATAGGATACTCATCTTTCGGTGTAGCTCTATTCAAATCTCTGAAATCAGCACACACCCTCAACTTGTTGGACTCCTTCATCTCTACTGGCAAAATATTAGAAATCGAATCTGCATACCTGCAAGGCTTAATAAAATTAGCTTTAAGCAAACAACCGATTTCTTCCTTAATCCGGTCATACATCCTTGGATTGAATTTTCGGGCCGGTTGTTTATGAGGTCTAAAACCAGCCTTAATAGGCAAACGATGCTCAACTAGCTCTCGGCTCAAGCCAGGCATCTCGTGGTACTCCCATGCAAAGCAATCAACATATTCTTTAAGCAACCCGATTAGTACATCTTTATAATCGGCTTCCAGGTTTTTGTTTACAAATGTTGGCCTAGGAACTGAACCATCTCCTATATCTACTTCTTCCAATGGATCGGCCGATGTAAAACCTTGTCCCAACTTATCCATACCATCTATTTCTTCTAATGACTCATACATATCGTTCTCATTAGACCGATACTCTATAAGTCTCTTCCGTAACCACTCTTCATTGGGATCCATTAATTACATATTTAGGAGCCGATTACTACCAATCGGCTTTAAAGACACGGGCACGAAACCGTTTCTTGTGGCACTAAGAAAATCAAATTCTAAAAGGTCACGCCCCGTCAAGCAAGTTGCATTGGGATGTTGCCAATCTACCAATGAATCAGCCAAAGCAACGCAAGCTGAATTATCCGCATGGACAACCTCCACTTCATCATCCACCCACTGTATCAAGAACTGATGCAAAGTAGATGGCACACATTGGTTGGCATGGAGCCAATCACGGCCTAATATGGCATTGTAATTACCTTACACTTCAGCAATAAAGAAGGCGGTGGCCAAAGTCTTGCTTCCCACTGTGAGTTCCACACTCATCACACCTTTGGCCTCTGTCTTTTCTTTGCCTTCAAACCCATTGAGTACCATATTGGTCTTCATCAAGTTACTCTCATCTAATCTCAATTTCTTGAAGACTGAATATGACATAAGATTCACTACAGCACCACCATCAACAAGCATCCTCGCGACCGGTGATCCATTGATATGTCCCTTGACATATAATGGCTTCAAATGCTTCACCGGATCTCTTGGTTTCTCAAATATGGCGTTCTTGGGACCAAAATCCAACTGTGCTACCTCTCCTTCTTCATCTACAGCACGAAACTCAGTAGGTAAATAATACACCATATGCATATCCATACCTTCCCGAGCCGGTGTGTTCTCAAAGTACACCATCTCCTCATCGCCCTCCACTACAGATGTTGGCTCTGAAGTTTCATCAATCGAGGGAAGTGTAGCGAGTGGAGTAGACGAGGCAACAATATTCATATTTTGCTCCACGGATGATACAGGAGCTGCTGTAATTACCATGGGAACTGTGGCATCTTGCTTAGGTACCCATTTTTTGAAAGGTAACATGGGACGAGTCTCATTAAAAGACTCATCTCTCCTTTTCTCCGCCTCATGTTCCACCTTCTCTTGGTTCCTCATGCGCTGTAATCTCCTCTTCTTGGTTTTGGTTAATCCAGGAGGACACCACTTGGGCTGAGTATATTTAGAATCCTTTGGCTTAGCCTCACTTGTACTATCTTCATGACCATTAACCGATGATCTTGGCTGAATAACCAACACAGGTTTATTAGAAATAACCGGTTTATTACCAACAACCGGCTCTTTGAGCTTCATCTCATGAGTGCCTACCACAATAGCTTCAGCATTTGAATTGTCTTCTTGTTTCTTCTTAGATTCTGGAATTTCAGTACATTGTGACTTAGGACGCCACTCCTTGTGAGTAATTTTGCTTGAAGACTTTTGCGATGACCGATTATCATTGTATCTCAAACGTTCCCGAACTGGTCGTGAAATCCTATCATGAACAGATCTTCTAGATTTTGTCCATCCTAGATGAAAAGCATATGGCGCCATTGGAGCCTGCCCCCATCCTCCATTGAAATAATGTGGCGCGTACGGGGGTGGTGCCATCCATGGCCTTGGCGCCCACTGCTCATACGGCCTCATGTGCCATGGAGACCTCTCCCTCGGAGGTGATCTTGGATGCTTCGTATATGTTGACCGATTATCATTGGAACCGGCCGCTTGGCTCGCATACTTGGATAACAGCATGTCGAAGGTTGGCTTAATACGTTTGCGTTGTACCTTAACCTCATTGGTCTTCCACTTGCCAACCTCTGGACTCTTGGGTTTAATGAACCTCGCACGGACATCATTATTCACTTGAGGTTGCCCCCCAAGTGCAGGATTTTTATGGTGATCTTCAATGTCTCTTTGCCATCGGGTTGTTTGCCAAGAATGATCTCCCTTCCCAAGATCTTGTCGCTCCCCTTGTTGTTCCTGGGTTCACCAATAACGACATTATTTTTATTTGAGGATCCGGCCACCTCTGGCCGAATTAATACCATTTTCCCATGCAGCTCCAAGGTATTCATTGGGAACGGCTACTTGTCAATTTGTATATCAGCAAAGCTCAATCGTCCATCATTGATAGCCGATTGTATCTGTCGCCGAAAAACATTGCAGTCGTTAGTAGCATGAGAGAAAGAATTATGATACTTGCAATAAGCACGCCGTTTTAACTCTTCAAACGGCGGTAAGGTATGAGAAATTCTAATGTATTTATCTTTCAACATGGCATCAAATATCCTGTCACATTTTGCCACATCAAAACTGAAAGTCATCTCATCTTCACGATTCTTGCGAATCGGCTTAAGAGCATCAAAAGTATAAGGTTTAGCCTTGGTGGGCCAAACAAATTCAGCGGCATACATATCAGCATCGTCCTCTGAATTTTCGCTATCATACCCAACAGTATTTATACGAGGACGATCAGATTTTGACCTATGTATATCTTTTGCTTCTTTGCTTCGGCCTTCCTGAGCCAAAGCCCTTTGTAAAACTTGGCTAACATTCAAAAAATCATAACCTTCTATTCTTTCCTTAATGTGAATCCTTAAACCATTGAGCACCAAGTCATCCATATCTCTTTCAGTTATCACTAAACTATAACACCGATTTTTTGTGTCCCTAAACCTTTTGACATAATCGGTAACTGATTCATCATGTTTTTGTTTAACCGATGTAAGATGTGCTAACTTAAGCTCATTATCACCGCTGTAAAAATGCTCATGGAATTTCTTTTCTAAATGATACCAAGTATTAATAGAATCATAAGGTAAAGCAGAAAACCATGAAAAAGCGTACCAGTCAAAGACAAGGGAAATAGACGGACGTTTAAAGGATCACTATTCCCAGCCTCTCCCAATTGTGCTAAATATTGACTAACATGTTCCCAAGTTGTTTTGCTATCTACTCCATTAAATTTAGCAAAATCAGGCACCTTATATCCTTGGGGGTATGGTAAAGCATCAAAGTATTCTGGATAAGGCTTTTGATACATCCGGCTTACAGGCTTCGACTCAATTCCGAAGTTATCATAGAACATCTTTTGCAGTTCTGACCTAAGCGTGGCCATGTTCTCATCTATACTGGATGAATTTACTTGTTGTGGATGTGCAGGAACCATAGACGTATTAGCCATAGAATGTACTCGTGCTACCGGTACCGAACTCATATTCGGCGCCATGGTTGTGGTTAGAGGGGGTGTGACCTGGTTCAGCGGTGCCGCCGAATAAGGCACACTCCTGAGGGGACTAGGGTATGGTGGCACAGTTACGATTTGACCATCTTGGATATAGTAAGGATTCATCGGCGTACCATGAGGAAGTGCCGATGAGCTAGGTAGCACTGGTTTATGACCCTCTACAGTAGCGTTTTTTCCAACATTAACAGAGAAGTCATGAGGCGTGTTCTTACTAGCTTTTAAATATTCTATCATGGCATCATAAGCTTGACGACTAGACTCAGTAGCATAATGATTAATCGCAGCCAATTGATCACTAAAGAATAATCTAGTACTTACAGAGGGCCCGGCTAAATCGCCAAGCATTGGTGGAAGCTTGACCTCCCCAAGCGAGGTAGCACCGCCTTGGCGGTCTTTCTTGAAGCTTGCGAGGAACGTCTCCCTGTCCTCCTCCTCTTGCCTCTTCTTCAACGCCTCGAACTCCTCCTTGCGCTGTTGTTCCAGCGCATCAAGTTGCTCTTGACGCTGCTTCTTGAACGTCTCATAGGCTCCGAGTTGTTCCGCCGAAAGATCACCGAAGCTAGGCTTGATGATGTTTTCGGTGCTAATTTCAGCAGGCTGGGGCATCTGGCCGTTCGACATGATAGTTGTCCCCAACGGAGTCGCCAAAAAGTGTGTTCGCACACGAACACGTCACGTGTACCTCCGGCGTCGAGCGCGATACGCAAGACACGTCGCCGGAGGAGCCTCGCCGGAAGCGCGATGCGCAAGACAGCCGGCGAGATCTTTTCAGCACCCGAAACCCCACGCGCCCGGGAGAGACCCCGTCTGGACGCACGGCGGTGATGGGCTGCCCTAGGTCGGTTCGCCCGCCCCTAGGACCTCGTGGATCGAAGCTCTCCAACACGAAGAACGTCGATGAACGATGAGCAGAAAACCAGGGCGGGAGAGAAAAAGTAGAGGTTTGTAGATTGGTTTTTGCGATTGTGTGTTGTTTTTCAATCGGCCGTCACCCCTCGTGTATATAAGGAGCGTCTGGACTTTACGTGCAAGAAAGAAGGCTGGATCCACGTTCAAAACCCTAGTTGGGGTCCAACTCGAACAAGTAAACTCGAAATTTGCGTAACTGTTCGGTCAAAAACTTGTCTGTACCTTCTGGACCACTTTCGAGATAGTAAACGAGCTCAGAGAAAAATGTCATAAAAATAAAAGTTGTTCATCTCGAAAATACGAAGAACTTTTATGTTTTTCACTTTTTCATATGACCTGATCTTCATTGCCTTCTCCTCTTGTTTTCGTATCAAAGTCGGATTGCGACCGAACGAATTTAACTCAATTCGGCTGTATTTTGAATCTGGAGGTCGTATACTTGCTCGGATGAAGATGATTCTAAAAGCAAAGTTGTTCGTCTCGAAAAACTGAACAACTTTCATGTTTATGACTTTTTCATACGAATTGATCTTGACCGCTCAATCTTGTTCGTAAGCAGATGCGTTAGTCTAGCGGTTTTCAGACGAATTTTGCACTTTCGTCCACGCCAAAGGTGAGACAAGGTCTGTGGTAGGGCGACAACCAGGTTCTGTCCGTGCCAATTTAGCCTTTGATAGTATTTTGTCTCTAACTTTCGTATACTAACTCGGATTGAGATGATTCAAAAACAAAGTTGATTGTTTCGACGAGACGCACAACTTTCGTGTTTTGAACTTTTTTATTTGATTTCATCTTGAAAAAGTCATAGTTGAAACCTCCATATATCACTCTGCAAATCTTCTCTAAACACTATCATAATCGGCTATTAAGCCTGATCATGGCTTGACTTGATATGGTGTCTTTTTGATGATCAATATTCCTCGTAGTAGACCTTTCCGAGTGCGTTTCTCTCGCCATTTTCCTTGATTAGCTACGAGCCCAAAACGAGTGACAACACATCGCAGCGCGGGATGATCTTGATCCATTGCTTATTTATGTTGCCAATATTAGCAGGGATGATCCCATCATCGTTCAGCAGGGTTCTGTCATCAACATGGCTGGTCCTAAGCGAGGGATAGAGATGTCTGACCTTACTCTAATTGAATATGACATGAGGATCAAGACAGGCAAACAAGAAAATGATGACTTACAGCTGATCGATGGTGCTTCACTCATTGACCATGGAGGCATATGGAATCAGCCATTCACATTATACATCCCTGGTGACTGTGGTGCAGTCGACATAACTTTATCACGTCTTTCCGGAGCAGTTGAGGCGACCGTACAAGTTCTCATATCAGAAGTGCAAAGCAATTTCAATTTGTCTCTTGGATGTTTAACCAGTGGGATTGATGTTGAAATCCTGCTGTTTGATGGCGCCATCACAGAGTCTCGTGGCCTAAAGAGAGGTCTGTGCTTGCTGTAGTGAAGGATTCTTTCATAGATCTGAAGTTCAAGGTAGGCGCACTATCATCCAGTTTTGACCAATATTGTTGTTCCTTCAAGGCAAAAACACATGGGCATGATACTCAAGGAATAAAGACTGATTTTGCGCTAATCTCAATGAAGGTTACTTGGTCGACCTTGCTTTTTGCCTTTTCTGGGTAAGGTTTGTCCAGCTATACTTTGTGTCTATGAGCGGGCAGATAACAACTTAGGCAATATATTTATATTTAACACACACAGTCGTTTATAATGAAAAAAGTTTGTGTGTTCGGTTAATTCAGTTTTCTTTATTGTGGGTTTTAAGTAACAATGTGGATTTGGTAACATGGGTGCTACCAATGCATCCTCCACCAGCCATTGGATTATCCTTATAAGCATTTTTCACCGCTGATTGTCTAAAGCACTGTCCAAGGACTTAACGTCGGTTATCCTAATTCCACCTCCTACCCCACATCTCTCTCGTGTTGCTTTCTGCATCTCATGGGAGACCTCCTTCCCTGTCCACGCCCCAGATCCCCGCGTGAGCGCGTCCCCAGCCTACCACCATGCGGCATCACCTACTTCGCCGACTCGCCACCCCATCCAGCACCACGCTGACCCGTCGCCGCGACACCCCTCCATCGAGCCAAATCCATCCCCACACCAGCCACGTCCTCCTCCACACCATTGTGGTCGGCCACACGCTCCTCGCGCCGACCTTGTGGTCGGCCACCATAGAGGTCGCAGATGGATGGCTACTCCCACAAAAACGTTGATGCCCGCAGGCAGGCTTGCTGCCCCTGGGAACCAACCTTGCGCGCCGGCTAGGCAACTTTCTTCCAGCTGCCAAGCGATCAAGCGGCTGCCGAAGCAGCACCCTGCATGGGGCCGGGCATGGCGTGCCCACCCCAAAGCCCACCTTGCTTGTTTTCCGTGTATTACCTGCGTCCCTCCCCAACCCCACCTACCCTGACTATAGAACGATAGAGAGGGATTAGCGGAATATCGATAACGAAGTCGATGCAGTCTGAGTCGTCGATGACGAGGTGCGGCTAGAGTTTTGCCAGAACTAGGCGCACGTCGGGGACGAATGCACACTCCGGTTTTGCCAGAACCGAGTATGCAAAAAAGAACTCATCGATGACGCGGTCGAGGCAGCTGTAGAGAAGGGGGCGATGCCGAAGGAGACCATGTCGAAGCCGATGAAGACGAGGCGCCGATCCGAGCTTGCCAGACTCGAGAACGCATCGGGGACGAAGGCACTCCTGGTGTTGCCAATACCAGGCGTTCGAGGGGCAGGGACCATCATGAACTTGTCGACATGTTAGAGAGACCAGCAGAGGAGGCCTCTTGCACGGTTGCGAGGCGCAGAGCAGCGAAGGAAGAGATGCCGATGCAGTCCACGGTTATCGAGGTAGAGGAGCAGGTGGTGTAGTCGGAGAAGGCGATGACGCTGACGGCGAAGTTGTCACTACTAGAAAAACGTCTGTTCGTGGCGCACCTGAAAAGGCCTTCTGTGGCGCACTAGCAGTGCGCCACGGGCCTCACGCTACGGCTATCTCGTAGCCGTGGCGCACTGCATGGTGCACCACGGTTGTGTCGAGATAGGCGTGGCGCACCTGGTAGTGCGCCACAGAAGGCCTTTTCAGGTGCGCCATGGATGTGTTTTTCAAAAAACAAAAAAAAATGCAAAAAACACCCTCGTTTTGAATTGCAAAAGCAATCGGGTCCGTGCATCGCCGCCGCAGTCGTGTCACCTCGCCGGAGCATGTCCGTGGCAGGGAGGTGCGGGAGGGGTCGTGGCCGCTCTAGTCCTCGCCGGCGTCGAGGTGGTAGAAAGGGTGTGGTTGGAGAAAGGAAGGTAGGAAGAGAGGGAGGAAGGAAGAGATGGAGGAAGAGAGGGAGGAAGGAAGAGATGGAGGAAGAGAGGAAGGTAGGAAGAGATGGAGGAAGAGAGGGAGGAAGGGAGGTCGGTGAGGAGAAGGATGCCGCCGTCGCCCGTTGTCACTGCGAGAAGGAGGAGAAGGAGGCCACTGTTGCACCGCCGTCGCCCGTTGTCACTACGAGGAGGAGGAGAAGGAGGCCACCGTTGCACCGCCGTCGCCCGTTGTCACTGCGAGGAGGAGGAGAAGGAGGTCGACGTCGTGCCGTCATTGCAAGGAGAGGAGAAGGGGAAGGAGGAGAAGGAAGAAGGGAGAAGGAAGAAGGGAGAAGGAAGAAGGAGAAGGGAAAGGGAGAGGAAGAGGGAAAAGGGGAAGGGAAAAGGGGAAAGGAAAAGGGAGGAGGGCGGGGTGGGGATTCAAATTTGAATCCCGCCCAAGCTTATCCGTGGCGCACTAGGTGGTGGTGCGCTACGGGTAAGTCGCCCTCTATTTTTTTTTCTGCAGAAAAAAACGGTCTTTTGACCGTAACTTTTTACTCTTTTCGAATTTTGAAAATCTAAAAAATAGCTAAATGACCGAAGGATGTTGCGAGCGGATGCGAAATCTCGTTCTCGTCATTTTGGTATATTATATGATTTTTTCGACATCGTATGCAAAAGTTACGGCCTTTTTACCGTGGCATGACTTTTTTTGCAGAAAAATTCAAAACTCATGTTTGTTAATTTTCCTAGAAACTATACCACATTATCTTCCTAAATATGAAAGGATTTAATTTTTTGAAGTGTTTATCATTTTCTTTTATTTTTTGCAAAGCCTAAAAAGGCGATCCAGAGGGGGGGATGGAGTTGGTGCAGGATAGTTAGGCGTAGGGCACTTGGGCAAGGTGCCCTACTACTAAGTTTATACATCCGTGGCGCACATGGCATAGTGCGCCACAAAACTTGCCACAACCGTGACGCACATGGCATAGTGCGCCACAGAACTTGCCACAACCGTAGCGCACCTACCCCATGTGCGCTACGGGTACGTGACACGCGGCTGGCAGGCCCCTGGCCCATATATATCTGTGGCGCACATACCCCATGTGCGCCACGGTTGTTCTAGTTACTAGTAGGGCATTACCCACAGGTGAGCCACGCCTATTTTATCCGTGGGGCACTTCAACCATGTGAGCCACGGATGTGCGGATTACCTATAGCCCTTTTCCTAGTAGTGGCAGGTCGTCGGGCTGGCGTGCGCGCCAGCTCTGGTTGTTGATGATGTGGGTGCGGGCGTCGACGAGCTGACCGTTGGCGGCGACGAAGTTGGTCGCTGGCCTGGGGTCGTTGGTGGAGAGTGCCGCGTTCGTGGGTCGGTGTTGGAGCTGCAGTGGTTCGGGTGGCGGGCAGTTGAGGGTGTTTGCCGCCAATGGACGACCGCTTGAGGCCGCTCTGCTGCCCGATGAACGCGAGTATATCCGACCCTGTGAGTCGATGCCTGCGTTTTGTTGCTCGACCGCCTTTGCGAGTAAGGCCTTGACGTACTGATCTGTAGGGCGCCGTCACCGGTGGCCGTGATGTTGTCGGCCGCTGCTCGGCCCGCCACGAGGTTGTCCATCGGGGTGGAGAACAGTGGTAGGCCGTTCGCATCTCGCTCCTGTGAGGAGACCACGATCCGCGGCTGGTCCCTGGGGGTGCGCGGTTGGGTGGAGGTGGGGCGCCATTCGCCGTCGACCCTGGTGGAGGCCGGGCGCTTCCTCCTGGTGGCGCGTTCTCGTAGAACGCGCGCTCGGCCACGCGGGCCGGGTCGTTCTCGTCGTCGAAGTTCAGGGTGCGCCCCTGGACGGTGGGGTTCAAGCGCGACCTGATTCGCTGCTGGTGGTAGCGCAACAGCTCCTGCGCTGGCACCTGCTCGAGGCGAAATTTTTCGCGCTCGGCTTGTTCCTTGCGGACTGCTTCCGCCAGCTTCAGGCAGAGTTCCTCGACCTCCGTTGCCGTTGCGTTGGGAGGGATCGGGGTGGAGAAGGGATCCTCCGGTGGGTCGGTGCCATTCGCCATGTAGGTCGCGGCATGGCGACCGGTCCCGTCGCGGAGATCGGCGGAGTTTTCCGACCCGGAGTCAAAGTCGAAGATCCCAAGGATGGAGGGATCCTCGAAGTCTCCAACGTTGGAGACCTGGGTGATGGAGCCTGCGGGCGAAGCCGCGATGATGGATCCGGCGAGTGACGCCGGGGTCGCCGAGTCGGCGTCGTCGTTGAGGGTCGCGTCTTCCGCGACTGCGGTGGTTTCGGCCACGTCGCTATGGGCCGAGTTGTACTCGGAGGCGAGGCGGTGGATCGTGTAGACCTGGCTCTCGGAGAGCCGGTCGCGTGGCGGCGACTCGCGGATGCGAGCCGAGTCCTCCGAGATGATGACGTCGGTGAGGCCGACGAAGAGGCTAATCGTGCCGACTGGCAAGATCATGCTATGCGTGACGGGTCGCGCCGCCGGGACGTAGCTGCTCGGCAAGATCTGGAGCATCTCGCCGATCGTTATCATGCGGCCGGTGGCGACCGACTCGTTGATGGGCAGATTGGATCTCGCCGCAGAACACCGGCCAGACCGGCCAGGCCCCACGGTGGGCGCCACTGTCGTGGGAATGACCACGACAGATGTTACAATTGACAGCGAGTAGTAGAACATGGGGTAAGGGCGGCCAGCCATCTGCGGTGCGAGATGAGGGCGGAGACACAGGGTTTTACCCAGATTCGGCCCCCCGGAGAGTAAAGGCCTACTCCTGCTAGATTGTATTATGATGGAAGTATAATGGGGCGAGCCGAGTCGCTTGGGTGGATGATGGAACGTATCCTCTACACGCCCTCTAGGGAGGTTTATATAGACTCACCCCCTAGGGTTTACATATCTCAACCGAATCAGTTAAGGTTTCGGCAATCGTTTAACCTAATCCGACTGGGCCTATCTACTCTCCTGGGCCTTCAGCTTCTAGTCGCTTGAATCTACGCCAGGTCTTGATCCAGTCGCCGTCCTGCAGGCCCACTCGCCAGTTTCTGGACCGGTCGGAAACGTCCTGCTAGGTATACCCTGGTAGACATATCCCCATCACAAGTTTCGTGTCAAGATTGTGATGTACGTTGCCAGCTGGCAACTTATCGTCGCTAGAAATTGACCCTTAAAATGCTAGAGATCGACTCTGAAATCGCTAGTATTTCCAATCTCTGAATTTACTCGCCAGCTTAGTTAGTTCGTCGGGATTAAGCTTGTCAGAGAAACCTCGTATGAGGTAGACCCCGCCGCGAGCGCCATCGGCCCTCCGACGAGGCCCCTAAGAAGAGCTCCGCTGGACTGCACGGTGGGAATGCGGGGATACAATCTGCGCATGTAATTTTGAAGTTGGACAATTTTAAAGTATACAAGTAGGCAAAATAGTATGATGATATGGGACTTGTAGTAACATGTGGCAATTCGGGATGAAGATTGATCTTTCTAAAAAAATGATCTTTGAGCAAGTGTGGCACAATGTATGGTAGTAGTAAAATGCACCGTCAAAAGCTTAACTAAGCTAGTAGTAGTGGTTCTTCTGCCTATGCATGTGTACTATGTAGATGAAGAAGAAAAAGACGTAGGAAACTAGCGATGTGCTACTAGCTACTCTCTCCCGATCAATATCAATGTTTTCAACTTTATTTAGATTTATATGTATTTACTTTCTCCGTTTAGAAATATAAGATGTTTTAGGTTAGTGAAGCTAATATATCTAAACAACTTTTAGTGTGTACACTAAAAGTTGTTTAGATATATTAGCTTCACTAACCTAAAACATCTTATATTTCTAAACAGAGGGAGTAGTTAAGCATTTAGACTAAATGCATTGTACCTCGACAAAGCCGTCGTAATATGAACCGGAGGTAGTAGTTGATTCATTCCACCGATCACCGAGTATGTGAGTTTTTCTATTATTTGAGGTCCTGCCCGTTTGGGGACAAGAAAACTCTCAATGATATAATGACATGTTGTGTCATTCTTCACAACATGATTGTTGAGGATGAGAGAGGTCTATGCCTGGAGATCTTTTACGACAGTGTTGACAGCCGTGTGAAGTCTAGTAGACACCCAGATGCCATCTAAGCCTTTGTTCAAACTTACCGAGACATTGAGAACATGACCACACACGACCAGCTTCAGCATGATCTGATTGAGCACCACTGACAGCTGCATGTGAGGAACTATGCTCCTATTTTACATTCATTTAAATTTTTATTCAATCATGTGTGTGAACAATTATTTGCATTCGGAACTATTCTTGTATTAGATTATTTATTTGATTGGACAATTGTTGTAATAGGGATTATTGTTGTATTGTACAATTAATAATCTTTGGATTTTAGTTTGAGTTCATATCATATTTGTATGCGAATATGCAAGATGTGTTGGAAATGAGAAAATATAGATGAATTTAAGGGTTCGGCACATGCTGTGGCGAAACAAACACCTTATGTGCGAACGTTAAAAGGGATTATTCGCTTTCCTGGTTTGCGTATAAGGGGTCTGTTCCATGCCGGCCTCCGCGGCACGAAAAAACGAGCTTTTCTCGATCCGTAACTCATTTTCTGGTTTCAAGTTTTAAGGGATCTGCTAGAGATGCTCTAACAAGTCGTCTGAAGCATGGCGGACTCTTGTCGGCTAGGCTTGATCATAGCTCATGCGTCTGTCCTGTCGAATTTTCCATGTTCTCAAGTCCTTTCTTAGAGTGCCTCACTTAAATCATCTGGATTCAGTGATTTTTCGGCTACCGACTCAAAATGGGTCCTAACATCTTGTTAACCTAATAGGATGGGATAACCATGTAAAGAAAGGAAGATAACCAAGGACAATTGGCATGAATAGATAAGGAAAAGTCTAAACATATATCAGTAGATGAAAATCTTGTCGGTATATATTTATGGGAAAACAATAACCAATACTGAAAAGGATACAATGTACTACATGGATATGCATATACATATACATGCTACATAAAGCATTACTGAAGTCTAGTGGACCAGCTACTCATCATTTGCATCGTCAAGAAAAGGATAGTCGGTGTAGCCTATGACGGGATCTTGCGTGTAGAAGGTAGTGCGGTCGTAACTGTTCAAGGGTGCACCCAGTTCGAATCTCCTTGGCAAATCTGGATTAGCCAGAAAGAGCCTTCCGTAGGCGACAAGGTCAGCATAGCCATCAGCCACCACCTTGTTGCCTTCCTCCCGGTCATACCCACCGGCGGCAATGAAAGTGCCGTTGAACGATTTTCTGAACGGTAGAAGCCCGTGCGGTATCTGTCTACGGCCATCAACAATGGCCATCCGAGGTTCTACCATGTGACAGTAGAGGAACCCCTGGTGCTTGTTAAGCTGCTGCACCATGTACGCGCCGAGCGCATGCGGGTCGGAGTCGTAGCAGTCCATGTAGTCCACGAACGGAGAGAGCCTGATACCCACGCGATCGGCGCCGACCTCGCGAACGACGGCATCGATCACCTCCACCGCGAAGCGGCACCGGTTCTCGAGGCTGCCGCCGTAGTCGTCGGTGCGGTCGTTGGAGCTGTCCTTCATGAACTGCTCCAGGAGGTACCCGTGCGCGCCGTGGATCTCCACGCCGTCGAAGCCTGCCTCGATGGCGTTCCGGGCGGCGCGCCTGAAGTCGTCGACGATGGCGGGGATCTCGTCGGTCTGGAGCCGGCGGGGCTTGGAGTAGGCTATGCCGGCCTCGGCGTCGGGCGTTATCTGCTTGTCCGTGCTGGAGATTGGCGCCTGCTTGTCCGGCTGGAAATCTGTTTTGGCAGCAGAGTGACATATAGCAGGATTAGTACCACTAATTAACTGTAGAATCAGATAGACGTTACACGGCATGGTTCAGCAACACAAGATCAAATTAGCAATGAATTCCTAGCTTACCGTTCGTGGAGACCCTCCCGACGTGCCAGATCTGGCAGAAGAAGAGCGCCCCCTTGCGGTGGACGGCGTCGACGATGGGCTTCCAGGCTTCCACCTGCTCCTGCGTCCAGATGCCGGGGGTGTCAGGGTACCCTTTGGCGGTGACGGAGACGTCGGTGGCCTCGGAGATGAGGAGGCCGCCCTTGGTGGCCCGCTGCGAGTAGTAGAGCGCCGCGTGCGGCTGCGGCACGCTGCCGTAGGAGCGGCACCGCGTGAGCGGCGCGAGCACCACCCGGTGGGAGAGGTCCAGCTGCCCCATCCTGTGCGCCGTCAGCAGCGGGATCGCCTGCTTGGCCACCATCTTCTCTCGGCTAGTCGCGGATCGTACAAGCGCTAGTGCGAATGAGATGCAGAGGAATCACTGAAGTTGCTCTGTTTCTTGCTGCTTTGTTCTGTGTGACTGTGCTTCAATCGAGATGAGGGTCTGTCTGAATTTATAGGTGTTGGTGGCGTGGACCTCTCCCGTATGGCATGACGCGCCGCGCGTCATTTTTAAGCGCACACTTTTTCCTTTTGACCAGTTGGTCTGTTCCCATTTCCAAAACCCGTCACCCTCTCCGTCATCTTGTGTGAACCGAGGAGTATGTGGTCATGTATTAATTCGTGTTCCCTTTGCACACCAATCAAACGTGTGGTCTCGTACGGTTTGTACTCCATTAAATAAAATTTGAAAAAGTTAAGAGAACCAAGCTGTCTGTTGCCCCAAGCGGCGAGGGGAGCAAGACACAGGAAGGTTCCACACGTGCCATCCGACGTCACTGCAGACGTTTGGCTCTGTCACTGCTGTCGCGATCGCATTCGCATTCCTTTTGGCTTTGATCTTGTGGTGCAATGTCTCTGCACGTTTGTGTTTGTTTACACTACCAAATCAAGAATCGATCTTCAATCAGTTTGGGTGGCAGGTAGATCGTAAGCTAGTCCGGCCAGGCTCCTTCGCGCTCGCCACGGCCGCGTTCAGCAGCTCGCTCCGGTGCTCCTCGACGTGATCCCACCTCTGCAGGGACGCGTACATGTTGGACAGGCCGTACGCGGCGCCGTCGCAGAGGTCTAGCTCCGCGATCTGCTTCACCGCCCACTCACCCACCCTCACGCCGTCCTCCCCCGAGCTGCGTGCGTGGAGCAGGAGGCACCCGAGGACCTTGGCGTTGGGCCGGACAGGCATCGTCCGCACGAGCTGCACGGCCTCGCCGAGGAACCCCGCGCGGCACAGCAGGTCCACCATGCACCCGTAGTGCTCCGCCCCGGGAGCCACGCCGTGGACGGGCAGCATCTCCCCGAAGAGCTCTCGGCCCTCGCGCACCAGACCGGAGTGGCTGCACGCCGACAGGAGCGCCACGAACGTCACCGTGTCAGGCTTGACTTCTCTTCTCTTCTTGCTTGTCTCTACCATGTCACGGAACGCCCTGACGGCGCCATTGCCTTGGCCGTTCCTGCCGAGCCCCGCGATCACCGTGTTCCAGCAGAAGAGGTTTGGAACGCCCGGGATGGTGCTGAAGACTTCCAGCGCATGGTCCACGCTCCCGCACTTGAAGTACATGTCCATGAGGGCGTTGCTGAGCACGGCGTCGGGGATCATCCTCAGCTGCCGGACTGAGAGATGAACGGCCCGGCCCAAGGCGAAGTCCCCCACCTGCGTGCAAGCCGTCACCACGGTGGCCATGGTGACCGCGGTGGGCCTCGGCGTCTGCTGATCCTGCTGCTGCATCAGCTGGCGGAACATCGCGATGGCGGCTACAGGGTCTCCCCGGTGCAGATACCCGGCCATCATCGTGTTCCATGTCACGACGTCCCGCAGCGAAGAGTCCATACGGCCGAACAGCTCGTGGGCAGCATCCATCCTCCCGGCCTTGCAGTACCCGTCGATCATGGCGTTCCATGACACGACGCTGCTCATCGTCACGCGTAGGCAGGCCTCGAAGACCTCCCTGGCGGAGGGGAGGTCGCCGGCCCTGCAGTAGCAAGTCAGCACTGTGTTCCACGAGGCGGGGGTCCTGTCGTGCTCTGGCATTCTGTCGAACAGACTGCGGGCGTCGGCCGTCTTCCCCGAGGCGCCGAGCGCGGCGAGCATGGCGTTGAACGCGACCCCGTCCCTGTGCGGCATCTCGTCGAACAGCCTCTGGGCGGGAGCCAGGAGGCCGCGCTTGCCGTAGCGGGCGAGCAAGGCGGTGGCCAGCACGACGTCGGAGGCGAGGCCCAGCTTGCACCCGAGGCAGTGGAGTGCCTGCTCTTCGCGGTGGCAGCCGCGGGATCCCGTGACCGCGCGTATGAGGGCGGTGCGGCCGCGCGGAAGCATAGTCGGCTGCATCTGCAGTATCTTAGGTATCTCTTTTTCAGTAAGAAAAAACCAGAGTGTCCATTAGCCGATTGGTGCCGACGAATTTCCCGAGATATTTGATCCTTCACTCTACTTTAAAATTTGATCATTTGCCATGTTGACCACCACATGTCAGTAACATAAAGTGTGGCAAATGATTAAATTAAAAAATAAAATCGGACAAATCGTCAAATCCCAAAACAAAATTTAAAAAGAAAGTTACTAGTTTTCTAGAATAGTAATTACATGTGTTTCGAATTGGTGGGTTTTTTTTTTGAATTTTTTAATCTTGATTTTTGGTCAAAATATGGCCTGAACTTACAAAAACTGCCCGCACTTCAAAACTAATGGTCAAAATCATCTCATATATTCCCAGATTAGTAAATACATGTATTTAGAACTACTGGAATTTTTCACGTTTTTTAACTTGTATATTTTGTCAGTTATGGGTCCAGTTAGTTGATCGTTTTGGTGTGACAAAATGCTAATTTTCACATGTACTCCCTCTGTTTCATTATATAAGATGTTTTGGCTCTGTGAAACAAATGTATTTAGACTTCTTTTAGTATGTAGATTCACTTATATTTGAAGTAAATATACACACTAAAACAAATATAGATAAAAAAATTACAAACATAAAACATATTATATTTTAAAACAAAGGGAGTATCTGACTAGTGGGTTGAATCATATAATTTGTGTTATGTTAAACAACTTACCTCAAAAGTTGTGGTTCTGTGAAATAAAATCATTCGAATGTCGGTCTCTGAAACATTTGCCCCAATAGTTATGGTGCTATGAAATTTATGTTTAGAAAAATGGGCACTAGTAGGAGTAGAAATTTGTGGCTCCGGGGCTTTGTACTTCCATTATTTTTAAAAAATGAAAATCAATTTTACAACTTTTAACAAATTGTGAAAATAATTCTAGATGTACTCAATTATGTATCTTATATGCCATTATAATTTGAAATATGATTGCATTGTGAGCTACAAAAAATGGACATGAGTACAGTGAGCAATTCTTACTTCAGAACTCCAAAATTTATGATATTTTATCTTTTATGCATCCCAAAATTTAATGAATTTAGCGTTGCAATTTTGTATGCTTGTAGGATACCACATTGACAACATCTATTTTTTCAGGATTTTTAAAAATCCAAATATGCAGGAACCGAGAATTACAGAACTCCGTGACTCCTGCATATGAACTCATACAGTGAGGACACCATGCAACCGGTGGAGAAGCTGTTAGCTGCGCTTTGTGAATTAGAGTACCGACGCTATTTAACGTCGGATTGATATAACTTTTGGCCTAGTAATGCTTAGTTTTCCACTCGCATTCCTAGACGCGGTTTCTACGAGACAAAATTGGTGATATATTTGGATTTTTTTCTGCCGACGAAATCTTGGCCAAAAATGTTCGATAGAAGTATGCCCCAAAAAGGTTCGGCGGTCAAATTATTACAAAGCGGGATAAAATCCGGCGATCAATCATCGACGGGGATGGGCTCCTTCGGCATGTCTGGTGCGATAGGGATGGGCTCCTCGGCCAGGACGGGGCCCGCCGACGGATAGGAGGAGGTGGAGACAAAGCTCGCGAAGGAGTGGCGACCGAGACGGTCGGCGCAAAGCTTGGCGTGTTGGCGGAGATGTCCTCGTCGAGGATGGCGTTGCGGTGCGCATGTACAAGGCCTTGACCTCGGGGCTCATCGCCGAGGTGTCTTCGCCGCCCATGAGGAACTAGAGATCCATGTTCCTCTTTTTGGTGGCGAAGTTCACCTTGAGGAGGTCGTGCTTCCTGTCTTGGTTCTGGAGCATCTATGTCCACCTCTCATTGGCCTTCTCCTTCCTCTTCTCGGCATGGGCCTTGGATTCCGCGATGCACTTTGTCGATAGATGTGTGGAGACGTTCGGCGAGAGGTTCTATAGCTTTCAGCATCTTTATCTTCTTCTAGCTGACCTCCGGCCTTCCTTCGCCGACAGCAGAGGAGCCTCCGGGTTGTACACGTCGTCCTTGTTCTTGGCGAGGCTCACGCGAATATCCACCCATTTCTGACATTTCTGTATCTCGGCGAACACGTAGTGCAACTTGAACTCCGTCTTGGTGTCATCCCGGTACATGCCGAGTGTGAAGACGAGCTGCAAAGGCAAGGCGAAGTGTGCCAGGAAACGCATAAAATTTGCATAGCTTCGGCTAGAGGTCGGTAAAGTACCTGACTATCCATGCTTGCTCCACTGACCAGTGTGTGGTCGATCTCTTCGAGAATGTCGTGTCACTTGTTGCACGCCTACTGAATGAGTCCCCAGTGATTGGTCATGGCCTTCTTGTTGTTTGATGACCCACAAGTATAGGGGATCGCAACAGTCTTCGAGGGTAGTATTACTCAATCTATTAATTCGACACAAGGGGAGCCAAAGAATACTTATAAGCCTTAACAACCGAGTTGTCAATTCAGCTGCACTTGCAAATAGTCTTGCTCACAGTAGTTTATCAGTAGCAACAGTTTTGTAGTAGCAATAGCAAAGTAACAACATCAGTAAAATGAAGGCAGTAGTAAAAATAGTAGCAAATAGTAGGATATGAGTGTGGTAGGCATAGGGATGGATGGACGGGCGTTACATGGACAAGTCTAAACATGTAACTTCAATATCTAGGGCAATTGCAGATAAATAAGATAAAACATCCAAGTACTAAACAATCATAGGCATGTGTTCCATATATAGTCATACGTGCTCGTAATGAGAACTTGCACAATATCTTTTGTCCTGCCAGCCCGTTGCAGCGGGGCCTCAAGGGAATCTACTGGAAATTAAGGTACTCCTTTTAATAGCACCGGAGCAAAGCATTAAAACTCCGTGAACACATGTGATCCTCATATCACAGCCATCCCCTCCGGCTGTCACAATTTCTGTCATTTCGGGGCCATTGGATCTGAACAATGATATGTGTACACAACTTGCAGATAAGATTACAAACAATACTATCATCATGAATCAATAATAAGTTTAGATTTGAGATCATGGCACTCGGGCCCTAGTGACAGGCATTAAGCATAACAAGTTGCAACAAAGTCAAATAGCACTAATAGAGATACTAGGCACCATGCCCTAACAATCTTATTCGATTAAATGATAGAACTCATCCAATCCCTACCATCCCCATAGCCTACAGCGGGGGATTACTCACTCATGGATGGGGAAACATGGATGGTTGATGGAGAGGCGTTGTTGATGATGATGGCGATGATCCTCTCCAAATTCCCCGTCCCGGCAGGGTGCCAGAACGGAGTTTCTGGTTCCGAATCGCGGTTTCTCGTGGTGGCGGCGCAGTGGAACTCTTTTTGGAAAAATGTCGACCCTCCTGAGTTCTTATGTCAAGAGGCAACTTATAGGCGAAGAGGAAGGCAAAGGGGGTGCCCGAGGCGGCCACACCCCTCCTAGGCACGGCCTGGGCTAGCCCGCACGGCCAGGGGGTGTGGGCCCCCATGGCCCACCTCCGCCTCGTCTTTTGGCTCTGTGAGTCTTTTGGTGAAATAGGATTTTTGGCATATTTTCTGGGATTTTCATGATAGTTGATTTTCTGCACAAAAACTAGACACCAAGGTAATTCTGCTCAGTCCATGTTAGTTGTATCCAAATCACACAGGTTTAGAGGAGAAACAATAGCATAAGTGTTCGGGAAAGTATATACGTTTTGGACGTATCAACTCCCCCCCAAGCTTAGCTTATTGCTTGTCCTCAAGCAATTCAATTGAAAACTGAGTGCGATAAAAGAACTTTCACGAACACATTTTCTTCATATGATGTATATATTCTCAGCACATGAGTAGATACTTAGACAATTCATAATAAAGAGTATGCAACTAAGTCTACTTAATAGGCATTGCAAACTATGAAGAGATTCCAACTCAATAATTATAAGTAGCATGAAACATAAACATAAGCAACATTGCAATGCTCATAAAAAGGTATGATAGAGTGGTATCTCGCTTGCCTTTAATTGTAGTGCAAAATATGAATGCCAAGCCACCTCTGAAGTTTAAGTTAAGACTAGAAGTAAATATATCAAAGATACAAGCATCAAAGTCATGACATAATTAACCAAGTTTTGAGACAAGTACATTACACTAAGAATAACAACTACAC
Source organism: Avena atlantica (assembly GCA_910589765.1). NCBI lineage: Eukaryota > Viridiplantae > Streptophyta > Magnoliopsida > Poales > Poaceae > Avena > Avena atlantica. Next base: position 48,005,429 of record OU342739.1, read on the forward strand.
TCTCAAGAAGGTGATCATAGAATAAGTGGTGACTCAACAAGGAAGTGGAAAGGTTTTGAAAAGTTTGAAAGGCTTCCAAATGCTGAAAGTATGGTACTTATTAGTTTTGAGCTCTCATTGCCCCTATCATAGGCATCTTTAGATGGTTAATGGTGAAAGTGAGGTCCAATATGAGTTATATGCTTGACAGACCATAAACTGGAAATATCATGTCCCTTGAGTACGAGGGATGCTCCTCATGCTACTCAAGTTTAGTTACTGGTAAGTTCTTGTCATAGTAAATACATGCATATCATAGAGAACCGCCAATGGGGTACCCCTTGCACATGATACAGGAGCTATCTCATATCAAAATGACAAGGCAAGCAGACAATGAGCATCTCGGCAATCTCTTATTTACCATGGAAAAAATAGTGCTTTTTTCTCTCTTTCCTCTTTTCAATATGTCTCTCTTTTTTATATAAGAATAAAGCTTCATAGATTGCTCATTATAGTGATGCTACAAGTTTCCACCATGATTAGGCATGGCTTAGGCTAGCGGCCCAGGCGTTTCTCTAACACATATACATAACTCCATAGACTTACAAGCTCCCCTTTTATTTCAAAACCGACGACATCCGTAAACAAAAGAACATGATATCAACTGGGTACAATGTACAAGTGCAATGTTAAAAATGTTCCCCGTGACAACACAGTTCTGCTAACTCCTAGCCTATAATTTGCAAGCATATAACTTTCATGGACAGTCACAATGGTTCAGGTTTATTAATTGCAAGAAATAAAGTGTGCCATCAAGTTCATGAGATATTTACTAACTAACTTTCTCATAACAAGCAAACATTTTATTTGGAAGAAAACAAGGCATAATGAATATGCACGGAATAGCAAATGATGCTAGTGGGTAGGTATGGTGGAAACTTTGGCAATATTGGTTTTGGGGAGTTGAATGCACAGGTAGAGCACATATTCAGCGCAAGTGAAGGCTAGCAATAGAAAGGGAGTGACAAACGAGAGAGCGATAACTGTCATAATCATGCTTGTAACAAAACAGAATTAATTATGTCATGAAAGTGATACAAGAACTCTGAGGCAAAATAAATCATCGAGGCTTACTGACTATTGTTCAGTCATATGCATGCGTGATCATGTGCCAAGTCGATTCAAATGAAAGATTCAAAGGAGGATACCACAATGTCATACCAAGTTATGAATAGAACAATGCAAGCAAACATTCATATGGCATGCTACAAACTATTATCAAGCTGGAGCTAATCATAAGAGAGCAAGAACTACTAAGCATTCATAAATAACATACACCTTACATGAACATACTAAGCATGCCCACGATGATGAGTATATGTACAAAAATGAAAAAAATAGAGTTCATTACCAGCCTCTTACCACACCTCAAGTTGTCATTCATCTTTGTTATTGCTCTTCACTTGTGTGGCTTGAATAATAACATGAAACCAAACTTCAACAGGACCGCTGAACCCTGCAAAGAACTTCACAAAACCAAAGAAGAACAACAAATATTTTTGGTGTTTTCGATTTTTTAAAGCAAGCACTCAAAGCAAAAACAAACGAAGCAAAATCTTTTTGGATTTTTCTTAAGGCAAACCAAAGCTAAAAAGAAAAGAAATAAAGCAAGAGAAACAACGAAAATATTTTTGGTCTTTTTGTGTTTTGGGAAAGCATGAACAAAAACCAAAAAGAAAGCGAAACATGGATATACAAAGAACCAACAAAACATGATATGTAGATGAGTGTGATGTCGATATACCTCCCCCCAAGCTTAGGCTTTTGGCCTAAGTGGGGCTCAATAGCGCGGATAGTAACCCCAAGCTGGTGGGTCATCGTAGAAATGATCATAATCGGTCCCTCGTGATGAAGAAGAAGATGCGCTCCAATCATAGGAGGGTTGCTGGTATGAAGACTCCCCCATGTTGGAGGGCTGAACCGAATCATCTTCGGCATCCTCTCCAACATTCTCCTCTTGTTGGGAGAGCTCTGCCACGTATGTGTCAAGTTCTTCCTCTGTGAGAGACCATCCTTGCTTGTTATCAAAATTAAACAAAGCAGGTGTAGGCAAAGAGACTACTTTCTTAGTCCTACCCCCTCTCCAACCACGCTTGACAAAGGATATTTCATATGGTAAATCTCTCAAAGTATCCCAAGAAGAAACAAAATTATGCTAAACCATGGAATCGAGATCGAGTCTCTCTATGGGGAAACAAAAATCTGAATGGTGAGGCTCTAAACCATGAAAAGCTAGCAAGCGAGAGGCAATGAGACCTCCACAAACTGCACATTTCTCACGGTTGGTGGTAAGACGGTAAGATATCAAAGCACCCAAGGTTCTCTTTCACTACCATGTTTATTAGCAATAAAATCTTCATTAGTGTACTTAGTGTTCTTAATGTGCTTCTTAGGTTCTTCCTCAACTTCCTCCTTATCAGGAGCATCATTTTTATCACCACTTTCAGTTTCAGCATCAGAGACATATATACTATTAGGATCTACAGCAGGTTCAGGTGGTTCCTCAACTATTTTATGTTTCTTTTTCTTTCTCTTATGAGGATTACCACTACTTTCACCTTGTTGAGAATACTGCTCAATTCTTGTAGGGTGTCCTTCAGGATATAAAGGATCTTGAGTGGTTGTACCACTCCTAGTTCTAATTCCATAAGCATGTTTATCTCCTGAGGCATTAACTGGCATATCTTTTTGTACTTTAGCAAGTTGATCAATTTGGGTTTGAACCATTTGGAAGTGTTTAACGAGCATTTTAACATCATTGCCAGTTATTTCTACAATATATTTCAACCCATTAATAGCTCTAGAGTTTTCCAATAAATGATTCTGAACTTGTTTATTAAAATTACCTTGGTTAATAATAAAAATGTCAAGTTCCTCTAAGCATTGATCAGGAGGTTTACCATAGGGAATATCACCTTCATCAAAGTGTGGAGAGAGTGTACCTCAATAGTAGATGAGTGGGGAATTGGCTTAAATAATTCTTCTATAGGAGGTAAATTCTTCACATCTTCAGATCTAATACCCTTCTCCTTAAGACATTTCTTAGCTTCTTTCATCACTTAATCATTTGATTCAATCAATCCCCTCTTCTTTGGTGTTGGTGTTGGAGTTGGTTCAGGCACAATTGGTTCAGGAATAGTAGGCTCAGGTGTAATAGGCTCAGTTAAAGTCTAATCATCATAATTCTTGCTTATTTTAGCAATTAATTCTTTAGCTTCTACATGAGTTCTTTTCCTGAAAACACAATCAACAAAACTATCTAGGTATGTTCTAGAATCATAAGTTAGTCCATTATAATAAATATCAGGAAGCTCATTTTTAGGCAATGGAAATCCACGATGTGCATGAGTCAAGGCACAAAACCTTGTCCATGACTCAGGCAATTTATCTTCTTCTCCCTATTTAAAATCAAAAAGTTACTGCAAAGCAGCACGTCTAGCACTAGGAGAAAAATATTTCTAGAAAAAAGAAGCAATCAAGCAATCAGGGCTATCAATGGATCCATGAGGTAATCTATTAAACCAAGCTTTAGCTTATCCTTTTAGTGAAAAAGGGAAGATCTTTGTAACAAAGTACTTGCGCATCTTAAAATCATCAGAGAATAAGGCACTCATAGTGGAAAGCTCATTCATATGAGCTACAGCACTTTCATTTTCAGTCCCACAAAAAGGTTCTTTCTCAACAATGTTTATATAGGATAAATCAAGAGAGAAATCATAATCTTTATCTTTAATGTATATGGGAGAAGTTGCAAACTTAGCATCAGGAGACAGTTTAGGTATAATGGTACGTCTATTAAGGAGACTCCTAATAGCACTAGCACCACGTGTGTTTTGGTACTCTTCAATAAATTCATCAGTCATTTCAATGTAACCATCATTAATATCATCTCTCTCTCTAGACTCAGGTGAGCTAACATGTGTAATAGTGTCTTCAATAGGAGTTTCAGTTTCCTAATATAGTTCTAGCAATAGTAGCATCTAGTAAAGGACCTAATGAACCACTTGCATCAAGCACGGTAGAAGTAACATCATGAGTATCAGAAGCAATTTCAGATTCAGCAGTAGTAGCAGTGTGTGTAGCATGTGTATGTGGTGGTGGTGTGACAAACTTACTTATAACAGACGGTTAATCAAGAGCAGCAGAGGTGTTTAGGATTGTATCTCTTCTTGTGGTGGATGGTAAAATAGGAAACTTTCCATCACGAGACTTCCTCATGATGAAAGGAATAGCACTGAACAGTAATAGATCCAAGTGAACTTACAAATAAAGCTATGCTCCTCGGCAACGGCGCCAGAAAATAGTCTTGATGACCCACAAGTATAGGGGATCGCAACAGTCTTCGAGGGTAGTATTAGCCAATTTATTGATTCGACACAAGGGGATCCAAAGAATACTTATAATCCTTAACAACTGAGTTGTCAATTCAGCTGCACCTGGAAATAGTCTTGCTCACAGTAGTTTATCAGTAGCAATAGTTTTGTAGTAGCAAGAGAAAAGTAACAGTAGTAGTAAAATGAAGGCAGTAGTAACAATAGTAGCAAACAGTAGGATATGAGTGCGGTAGGCATAGGAATGGATGGATGGGCGTTTCATGGATATGTCTAAACATGTAGCTTCAAGATCTAGGACAATTGCAGATAAATAAGATAAAGCATCCAAGTACTAAACAATCATAGGTATGTGTTACATATATAGTCATGCGTGCTTGCAATGAGAACTTGCACAACATCTTTTGTCCTGCCAGCCCGTTGCAGTGGGGCCTCAAGGGAATCTACCGGTAATTAAGGTACTCCATTTAATAGAGCACCGGAGCAAAGCATTAACACTCTGTGAACACATGTGATCCTCATATCACAGCCATCCCCTCCGGCTGTCCCAATTTGTGTCACTTCCGTACCTTTGGATCCGGACAATGATATGTGTACACAACTTGCAGATAAGATCACAAACAATACTATCATCATGAATCAACAATAAGTTCAGATCTGAGATCATGGCACTCGGGCCCTAGTGACAAAGCATTAAGCATAACAAGTTGCAACAAAGTCAAATACCACTAATAGAGATACTAGGCACCATGCCCTAACAATCTTATTTGATTACATGATATAACTCATCCAATCCCTACCATCCCCATAGCCTACAGCGGGGGATTACTCACTCATGGATGGGGGAAACATGGATGGTTGATGGAGAGGTGATACGTCAGAAACGTATCTATAATTTTTTATGCTCCATGCTTGTTTAGTATCTACTTTTCTTTGCTTTATCTTTACTTTGAGGTATTTTTATATGTTTTTATGGACTAACCTATTAACAAGATGCCACAGTGCCAGTTGCATGTTTTCTTCTGTTTTTGTTTCTAGAAAAGGTAGAAAATCAATATTCTCTGAATTGGACGGGACAAAAGGCAATCTTTCTATTTTTCCTGGAGCAACACGGAACCACGAAGCAGAGTTGGAGGAGGACACCAGGGTGGCCTCATCCCCCTAAGAGCGAGCCAGCCCTGGTGGCGCCCATAGGTGGTGTGGGCCCCCTGGCCCTCCATCGACCTTGCCTCCTTCGCCTATAAGAAGCCCTCGACTCAGAAACCCTAAATCAATAGACCAAAAAAGGCATGAAAAGTTCCATAGCGACGCCGCCACCGAAGGGGAGATTCGGGGGATAGAAAGTCTCTGTTCCGGCACCCTGTCAGCACGGGGAAGTTCCCCCGGAGCCATCTCCATCGATCTCCATCGCCATCTTCATCACCATTGTTGATTCCCATGATGAGGAGGGAGTAGTTCTTCCTCGAGGCTAAGGGCTCTACCGGTAGCTATGTGTTCATCTATCTCTCTATGCATGGTCATATAGTGATCATGAGCTTTGTAATCAAGTAGATCTACCTTGTTGCTCAAGTGCTTTAATAGATCTCTGCTCTCCCCATGTGTGTGAAAGTGACAGCGTGCACGCCATGGTGGCAGTTAGGTTTGAGTCTACATGAATACTCTTTGTGATTTAATAGATCTATGTTTTTTCCCACGTGTGTGAAAGTGACAGCGTGCATACCGTGTGTGGCACTTTGGCTAGACTGAATATTTGTTATGAGTTATATTTGGAGTTGGATGTCTCTATGAAATTGTGGTGTTTGTTGGAACCAGCTAGCTCTCAAGGTGACAGTGTGGGGTTATCTAGATTGGGGAAGGCGGACTTTGAGGAGTGTTGTTATAGCCCTACCGATGATTAGAGTGTCCAACCGGAGAGTAGTTAAGAGTAGTATCATGAAGAGAGGATATTTATATGCGAGAATGTTCACTAGTGAAAGTATGATCCCTAGGCCTTATTTATAAACATTGAAACACCGTTTTCATCTAGATCTGTTGCATGTTTGCTTACTTAATATTTACCTCACCATCAAGCTATTTTCTGGCACCGTTACCACTTGTATTTCACTATCTCTTCGCCGAACTAGTGCACCTATACACCTGAAAAGTGTATTGGCTATGTTGGGGACACAAGAGACTTCTTGTATCTTGATTGCAGGGTTGATTGAGAGGGATACCTTTGACCACTTCCTCGATGAGTTCGATAAACCTTGGGTAATCCACTTAAGGGAAACTTGTTGTTGTTCTACAAATCTCTGCACTTAGAGGCCCAACAACTGTCTACAAGAATAGAAGTGCGTAGACATCAAGCTATTTTTCTGGCGTCGTTGCCGGGGAGGAAAGGTAAAAGGCACTCACACATGTTACCCCACGGCAACAGCAAGCCAGAAAGCTATTTTCTAGCGCCGTTGCCGGTGAGGTAAGGTAAAAGGTACTCACATCCTCTGGTGTGAGTGCAATCTTGTCTTTTTGTTTCTTGTTTTCACTAGTTAGGCTTAATGGAAAACAACAACAAAATTATAGAGCTTTATAGTGTCTATCTTGAGTTAGGACATGAAGTGTTTGAAGAGAAAATTAAATAACCTATGGAACTTTATTTGCATGCTAATAGCAATGTTATTAGTATGAATTCTTTGGAAACCATTATTGCTAATTCTCTGGAAAGGCCTAAGCTTGGGGAAGCTAGTTTTTATGAAAATGATCTTTTTAGTTCCCTAGCTTTGGAAGATAGCTATTCTATTGCTTATAATGATACCAAACCTCCAATTTATGATGATTACAATGATGAGTATGATATTTTTAGTCCACCTACTATTGAGGAGAAAATTTGTTATGATTATAATATGCCTCCTATATTTGATGACTATGGTGATGGGAATAGTAGTGATAGCTATTTTGTTGAATTTGCTCCCACTATGATCAATAAGGATGACTATGCTTATGTAGAGAGTAATAATTATTATATGCATGTGGCTCATGATAAGAATGTTTTATGTGATAGATATATTGTTAATTTTATTCATGATGCTACTGAAAGTTATTATGAGAGAGGGAAACATGGTCTTATGTATCTCAAAAATATTAAGTTTCCCCTCTTTATGTAGAAAGTCTTGAAGTTGCACTTGTTTTGCTTTCCTATGCTTGGTGCTTTGTGCTTTCATGACTTGTTTCTTTACAAGATTCCTATGCATAGGAAGTGGGTTAGACTTAAATGTGTTTTGAATTTGGTTCTTGATGCTCTCGTTTACTTCAATTCATATTTCTTATGTGAGCATCTTCTCAAACTATCAAGCCTAACTTAAAGGCGTTAAAGAAAAGTACTTATTGGGAGATAATCAAGAGTTTTCTTGAGTCTTGGAAGTTATTACTTCTGTAATGAACTCCCCTTATCCTTTTTATTTTCTTTTTGTGCCAAGAATGACCTCTAATGAGAAGGAAGTAAGATTTGGGGAGTTGCTATCCCAAAACAGATTTCTGTCCTCCACCATAAAAATTCGTGAGGAGTCTTTGTAACTTGTTAGTATAACACTTTTTTATTTGATCAACATAAGGTATTCTAAAAAATCGGTTTATACCTACTGGTCTGTTTCAAATTTCTGCCATTATTTGCATTTGCTTCTTATTGATTCCTTTTTGGGTTCTTTTTGGAAAATTGAGATTTTTGAAGGAGTTGCTACAGTAGCTTGTGTCTTTAGTGAAAGTTTTGCTGCTTTGAAACTAAACCCAAAGGTCTATTATCTTTTGAATACACTAATGTTGCTAATGAAGATTGTGTGAAGTTTTGTATGAAGGAAAATTTGCAGGTGTAGAGAAAGAGTGATGTAATGAGATGAAGAATGGACAAAAGCTCAAGCTTGGGGATGCCACCCCGTGTCACCCCAAGAAATATTCAAGAGTTAAAAGCGTCAAAGCTTAGGGATGCCCAAGGCATCCCCTTCTTCATCAATAAAAAGCTCAGGTCTTTCTAGACACTTTGTTTTTATTGTTTCATGCACAGGTTGTGTTGTTCTTGAAGCGTCTTAGTTTTTGTTTTTTGTTTTAGTTTTCTTAATTTGCTTGAGTAAGTTGGTTGGTTACACCACACTTATTTTGGAGAGAGACACACTCTGTTTCCATTGCCTAGAACACTCTAGTTTTCACTCTTATTGTTTTGTGAGTGTTCACTTTTGCTAGCACTGCGTGCAGCCTTAGTTTTCTTGTGCTTTCAGCTTAGAACTTTTTAGTTCATCTTTGTGGATTTGTGAGACAAACTCACTGATCTTTATTGATTATTATCTTTGTGAGCTGTTTCAAATAAGTTGTTTGGTGTTGGAAAGAGTAGAAAGTTTCATGCTTATAGTGGTACAAAAGGAAGCTTAGTTTGACTGCGGCTTAGACTTTATAATGTCATGCTAGATCTTGTTTTGACCTTATGCTTAGTGATTATTGTTGTAGAATGACTTGTTCCAAACAATTAGGATTGCTTAATGTGCCTTGAAGGAATCATGCGTTGTTTTAGCATACAAAAGCATAGTATTGCGGTATTCTCCTTTGATGTTTTGTTTGGGCTGACTTGGCACATGCTCACACCATGTTATGACTATGAAGAAGTCACCATAGCATCTATGATCATTTAGTCCTTGACTTGTAGTACCACTCTATGCTTTGATTAGTAATGTTTTATTGATCTACATGATTATGGCCATTATTGCTCTCTTAGTTGGTTGCTCCTAGTCTTTTGCTAGCCTCCACTTGTATGAGTAATCTCTACTCATGTTTCCAACTCCCAAGAAACCAAGTTATTCCAAAGTGTCCACTATAAATTTCTATGCATGGTGTGTTACACCATTCCAAGTATATTCTTGTTTTCAGCTATCTTACAGTTAAAAAGTCTCTTTGTTATGTGAAAAACTTATTGATTAAAGCCCTCACAAACTTGATGGCACACTTTATATTATTTGCCCCTAATAAACTTGAACCATTGTGTCATCTATGTTGTATATGCTTGCACTTATACGTTGGAATTAGCAGAACCATGCTGTCATGGGAAACGTTTTCAACATTGCACTTGTAATTTGTACACAGTTGATATCTGTAACACCCTCGCCTGATAAGGCTGATTTCATGTGTATAGTGCCAATCCCTGGATCGGTTTACTGGCACACACAGTACAGATGAATACCAAAGAATTTAACAGTACATCATAAATAATGAATTGATCTAGAAATTGCAATTATTACAATAATGCTTAGCTCAATATCAAGTAGCATACGGAAGCATAAACAATTGATAGGCTCCATCTTCAATTGTGCCACAGGTGAACAACTGTTGAGTGGAGTATCACAACCTATTCGATCACTTAGAATCGGAAACATAACCTGCAACATAAAACGTAGCAGCCCCAAAGGGTTAATACTTGGAATGTATGGCAAGTATAGCTATTAAAGGAGACAATAAACCTAGCATCTACATGCATATTTGGCAAGTGGAGCTTTGGCTAGCTTGTATTTGCAAACACCTTTGTCCTACTTTCATGAACAGTTTTTGATTTTCTTTGAAAAGATCCCAGATAGATTAACCCATCAACATTAAAGCAACTAGGAAATTGGAATGAGCGAGAAACATGTCATGAAATCAATATCAAGCAACTCAGATGTCCATAACCGGGGACACGGCTAATCGATTAGTTTATACACCCTGCAGAGGTTAGTACACTTTACCCATATGACTTGGCCAACCCAACTCGTACCACCACTCTCATATTGGGTGATGATAGGGAGAAGTCCAAGAAGGGACCGTTCAGGAAGTAGCTCCCCAAACCCGACACGCACCGGTCCAACCTACCAAAATTCTACATCTCTGGATACGTGGGTTCGAGTTACCACAACCTACTAAGTCCAACCAACCGCCCATTCCATTATTGGCACATGGTTATACACGTAAGCTACCAAATAAAGAAGCCAATCATTTTCTCTTAATACCTGGGTGCCTTTCCGCAATGATACCACCAAAATTATCAATCCCATCACACCCAAGAGAATTCATTGAATAAGTTGTTTTTAGTTTCGGCAAACCAACACATTTAGAAACAACTTTTAGTGATGTAACCCAGCCCTCGTTCATCATATCATGGCTAAGCACATCTACCAACGGTGGCTCATCTACAGGAAAATCCTACCACATAATAGGACATAGCATAGCGATGGTAATTTCCTATACATGCATCTACAAAATACACGACAATGCATTGAAAATAGTAGGACAACATCATGAACAAGGTAGCATCAACTTGCCTTGGTTGCAACTAAAGTCGTTCAAGCACTCGTTGCACTCCTCGCAATCTATCGATCAAACAATTGCACAAAAAATAAACAATAGCACATAGAGATCAAACAAATGCAACAAATGCATGCAAGACAATTTAATAAGTCACAATGGTTGTTATTTTAGTTCTCTAAACAATTCTTAAGTATATGATGCATGCAAGAGACCAATTAATGCAATGGAGTACTTGTTATTAATAATTACTTGCCAATATAGGGTTTTTAATAGTTCTGTTCTAACACCTATTCTAATTGTCTAATTAAATTTCGACATGAAGTGTACTGGATAGAGGGAATTAATACAAACCAGTAGGCGTTGGATTCACCCTAATCGGAGTTATAAATATTTTTGTATGATTTAAATAGTGTTTAATGGGTTTAAATCATTTAAATAGTTTCTGTTGCCTAAAAATCAAACTAAAATTAGATCTGAAATCTTAATGAGATTGTGATTCCAGGGACATATTATTTGTAATTTTCTGAGCAGTAATTATTTTCTTATGAATTTATTACTCTAAATAAGACATTAATATATTTATTTAATTGATGCAAAACCTTATAGTATTTTCCTGAACCAATTGCATATTGATTATCTACCTGGAACTAGCTTTCCAACGGTATATTATTTGCGATTTTTGGACCAGTAGATCTTTTACTACGAATTTATTAATCTAAAGGACCATTAAAACTAATTAAATTATTACATTAAACACATACTGTAAAGGTTAGATCCATTTTGGTATTATTATTCTACTCAATTTGATGAATCCATTGATATATTATTTACATTTTTCTGACCTATATTCTGTTTTATATGAATTTTACAAGTCAGCAATATTTTCTATCTATTTATTAACTATTTTCAATTTCAGCAGAAAGTTGTGCCACGCGGCGCACTGCCATTGGCTACGGCTGCTTGCGTGTTGACTAAGCGCGCTGACGCGGCAAGGTCATGGCGGTGACGTCGACAGCCATGTGTCTGCTCACCAGTGGTCGATACCCCTTCGTGGGTAGATCTAATCCAGACCGTCTGGAGTGGATCCGACGGTTGAGGACAGGTTAGTGCTGATGCTCACCAGGGACGACGGTGTATGGCGGCATGCAGCTCAGGCAGTGGCGACGGGCGACGCTGACGGTGTGTAACACCCTCGGAATTGGCCCTATGCAAGTTTTAGCGAAACCCGCCAAACCCGCATAGAAACGATTCAAAGGTGCCCACTAGGCACTTTCGTGCGGGTGGAAAACGAAGTAATAACATTACGCAACAGTCCTCGATGGGACCCACAGAACAGATATATATACAACACGACTCCATGAGTCAAGAATACAGATGTACAGAACAAAGATCCAAACCACCTTGAAAACGATAGAGCGTCCAGCTACGGACAAGATGCAAATGGGGCTAAGAGCCCTGAAGAATAACCAATGGCGTCCATAACCCTGCCCAGGCCAAGCCGGAAGGGTAACCCTGCTAACGACGTCGATCTCAAACCTGCTTAAACAAAAGGGGTGCCGACAAAGGGCAAAGGAAAAAGAGGAGCGTCAGTACTGAGGCCAGTACACGGCGAGGCTAGAATTCGGCGGTCCTCGCCTACATAGGTATGGTGGACTGAGCGGCAGCGCGGCATGCACTAAACAACCTATAGAGACTCGATATAACTGTCGGCTATCAGAGAGGGATAAGAAAGACCTATCCGGAACCAACCTGATTCTACCATCAGACAAACCCATCCTGGTGTTTCCCCCTCGAGACCAAACGAGGAAGTCAACCGAGGAACTCACACCGTTGGCAGTTTTATTTATTCAGTTATCGTTGCAGTAATTACTAGTCAGGTATAGATAATCATCCTGATAAAATAAGCAGTGGGCAATTTTAGTTAACCATTCCGTTGTAGTTGCAACACTTACTAGTCAAATACAATTAGCATGAGATATTCCCAAAACCCAGCAGTTGTTGGTACTTTTATTTAGCCATTCCGTTATAGTTGCGATACTTACTAGTCAGATACAATGGTCGCAAGCGACAACACAAGCAAGCAGTTGTTGGCAGTTTTATTTAGCCATTCCATTGTAGTGAAGCTGAATACTAGTCATTATAAAGTCAAATTTATAGCACTACTTTAGTTATAGTTGTCTATGATCGAGATACTGTGCTCCAAGTCGTCCATAACCGCGGACACGGCTTTCAGAAAGTTTTACCCTGCAGGGGTGCACAAATAGCAACACACACTCGATCAACCTCGGAAAAACCAAATCAAAACCCAACGAGGCCTTCACGACAAAGCAATCACCAGATTCAGAAATATTTCAGGGGGCCACCCCATTAAGCTACCCGCAATGAAGTTAGCTGACTTCGAGACGGACTCAAGGTTTGCGCCAGTGGCTGTAAACGACTGGGAACCCGAAAATATGAATGGGCTTATCGATACCGCGAAAATACTCCGCTTACCTAAACAGTACAGGTGCTCCTCGCACAATCGTAAATAAAGCAGTAAAGCATGGCATAAGTACAGGATAGTAAATAAAACCTCAAACTAGTTTGTGGCCCCAAGAAATAAGACTGAATCAAGCTCTGGCTCAGGGGGGTCCCATAATCCTCCCGGATGTGGATAGCGCGAATATTCAAGGAACAGGTATCAAGTACTCGGGGTCCTACGGGACACAAGTGGACGGTTAACAACCAAATAACATCTGTTGCCCACATGTGCCTCTGCTTACTTACTTCAATTTTAGTTGTTAAATAGTAATTAAAGTGAACAATAATTAAAGTCATGATCATCTCCAACATTAAACATGTGGCCACACTCCAACAACTGTGGTACTTGACGACACGCAACAGCACTTGAGCAAGCGACTACGACACGCAAGTCCAACTATCTACCAAACAACAGGTAATAGGATGTGTCCAAGGCAATATAAGGCTGCAAGGGCTATCACGGGTACGAAAACTAGAACATCGCAACACAGATAGCAATAGATCAACAGGAGGAAATAAATACTATAAAAGTAAGATAGGTAGAAAGGGGGAGATGCTCGCCTGAAAACATTGCCGAAGGTTCATCCGAAGATCGAGGCGAAGCTCACATCAACTCAACGGCCTTATCCGCGAAGAAGCAAAACACTAGAATAAACACCGGATGCACTATGTAATACAACGGCAGAAGATCGGGCATGATGCATGCATGATGTATGGCATGGCAAAGGTGCGATGCGATTAGGCAATATTAAGCGGAACCGGGGGTCCCGACAATTAATTAATAGGTTCATGTTGTTTATATACCCCGCAATTTAAATGTTGTCTGAACATGGCAAAAGATAGCAACGGTTCGCTACACAAATTTAAATGGAACCAATATGAGACTAGATTTGTCCGCATATGGGCCCCATATTTAATTATATGGTGAATCGACATAAGGCTCCCAAACCACATAAAATATGCATGCGAGTATGACAATTAATATGCAACAAGTTTTATATATAGCATTTATAAAATAGGGCTCGGGAAAAGGTTCACACATTAGGGTCGGAGATCTTGGGGTTCCGAGGGTTCAGGGTCGGTCTCGGGGTTCAGGGTTCGACGGGACCGGTCTCGGACAACGGAAGTTGATCTTGTCGCATCCGAGAAGAAGAACTTGGTTCGGTGTCAGGGGCGCATCAGATTCGTCCTGGTCGGTGTCGATCTTGTCGGGCCCGCGTATCAGGTCGGTCTTGGCGTCCGGGATGAAGAACTTGGCGTTCTGCGTCGGGGTTCTTACCGTCCGTGTTCTCGAGCATCGCATCCGGGAAGGAGTACTTGTCGCACATGGGTGGCGAACTTGTCATCCCGAGGGTCCGTGGCTTCGGCGGAACGTTCTATGGATCCAGGGTTGAAGAACTTGGTGTCCGTGAAGGGGAACTCGGCGTTTCGTGTAGATGACCAACAGGTTCGTGGGTCTTCAGTTTCTTGTCGGTGGCCTTGGGTTTTTCCGAGACGAAGAACTTGAGGTAACGATTCCAAAATTGGGGACGAACTTGAACGGCTTCAGGTGCTCATGCTCATGCCCACGCAACAGGGATCTTGGCGGTAGTGTGCAGCAGGCCCCTTGTCCGTTCGTCGATCTTGTATGCCGGGGTTGTCCAGGAGGATGACGCCACTGCTTTCGCGCGTGGAGCCGAGCCGGGACGACGGAAAAAAACACTACAGGGGCGGCGGCCGGGGACTTCCAGGGAGCGGCGGCGGCGCTGGCTCGGCGAGCTGCTGCCGGCCAGAGGGCGCCACAGGAGGGGGTCGCGGTGGCGGAGCTTGCGAGGCGGCGGGGCCTGCGGGGCGCTGGAGATGGCGGGGAGTCGGTCAGAGGCGGGGTCGCCCAGGTCGACGGCGGGGCGCGCGGTTGGAGGCCAGAGAGAGGGGAGGGTGGCGCGTGCCGGCTCGAGCGGCCGGTGGGCGAGGTCGGGCCCGCGCGGCGGCGGCGGACGCTGGCGGCGGAGGGGCGCAGGGGGCCGAAGAGAGGAGAGGTCGACGGGGAGGGGCGGAGGACGGGTCCGACGAGGGGACTGGCGGTGGAGCAGGGCGGCACGAGGCGCAGCGATAAGCTCGGGGTGGAGGCCGCGGGCGGCGTTAGCGGCTCAGGGAGGCGGGGCGCGAGCGGAGGCGGGCTCGCTGGCGGCGGACGGAGGGCGGGGCGACGACCGACGAGGCGTGCAGGGCGAGGCGCGCTCGACCGCGGGCTAGAGGAGGAGGCGGGGCAGGCGCGGGACGAGGAGAGAGGGGAGGAGCTGGGGGCGCCGCGGGTGGCCAGGGGCGATGGTCGGAGGGGAGGACGAAGGCGAGCGCGAGGTGGGGGAAGCGGGTCGGTCGGGTCCACGGGGTGGCCGCGGGTGTGCGTGGTGTGGGGGTGTTGGGTGGGGCCGGGAACAGGAGATGGAGAGTGGGGCCGGGATGGCAGTGTGTGTGAGCTGTGTGTGTGTGTGTTTAGGAGAGAGAGAGGGAAGGGAGGGGGTTAGGATTGGTGAGGTGGCGGATGGAGTGCTGAGGTGGAGGGGCTGTGAGGTGGCGTGCTGCGGTTGGTGGGTAGACTAAGTTTAGGTAGAAAAGGGTTTAGGTTTTAGGTGGACCGATTTTTATTCTGGGGGTGGCCGACTAGGTCGGATCGGCCCGGTTTGGCTGCCCCCTAAAAATAATTAAATATTTTATTCAATTAGAACCGGGCTCTTGCAAACCGTTGGCAGACAAAACGAAATAATCCGGAGACCCGGGTTTTGTGTTTGAACAAGGACGGGGCGTTTAGAAAACAAAAATAGGTTTTTCCGAAAATAGTTTTGTGCAAGCAAATGCAAGATGACATGACGATGCTCAAATGCAATGTGGCATGATGACATGAGCATGCGGTCATGAAGATGCAATGCACAAAAATAACGCGATTTTCTAGTAGTGGTTTTTGCGGGATGCCACACGGTGGTGCTGGCAGCGTTTCGGTGGTCCTTGTCGATGGGGGAGTAGACAACAGGGTGCGAGCGGCTGCGACAGGAGTTACGGTGGCCCCAGCACACTTCCTTGCTTCCTCGGTCGACGGCGCAACACAGACGAAGAGCTTCGGATGGCGGGGAACTCCGGCGAGGTCGTATGGCCGTTGTGGTGCGTCTGCGAGGGGAAGACGAGGTCAGGGAGATTCGGCCGATCAAGGGGAAGAATATCAGAGGGGAAAAAGGGTCGGGGGTGACGTAAACCACGGGGCCGAGATCGACCTCCGAGGTCTGACGGCGGCGGAAATCGGCGAACTCCGGGGCAACGGCTAGGGTTTGGAAAAAGGAAAAAAATGACGCGGGGGCGATGCGGGAGGTTAAATAGGAGGGGTGGCGTGGAGAAGGGGGCGCGATCTACGTGGATTCGAGCCGAATCAATCCGGATTTCGTTTCAGGGATGATCTCATGTTCATCTGGGACTCTGGCTGGGGAAAGGGGATGATGTGCGTGACCCATGCGTCAGTGGCAGCGAGAGTGGAGGCGGGCTTCACGGCTGCTGCTGGCTGCGCTTGCTGGGCCGGCCTGCTGCTTGTTGCGGTGCGCTGTGCGCTGCTCACGGGAGAAGCGCGCGGCAGATAGGAGGGTGGGGCAGGTGGGCTGGGCCGGGGCTCGCCGAGTAGATTAGTCTAGTTATTTTTTTCTGTTTCTTTTATTCTTTTCCATTTTCTATTTTCTTTAATAACTTTTGAATTACAACTCCAAATGGATTGATTTTTGTCTTCAAATTTTTCTAAAAATCTGAGGATCAACATAGGATCATTTTTGTATCTTTTCCACTAGTTTGCAAATAGTGGATTTTTAAATCTTTGCATATTTGTTTGTAGGTGCATTTTCATGGTTCAAAATAGGGCTTCAATATAGTGTTTTGCAATTCAAATTTTCATGAATGCAAAACGTTATGCCAATGCAATGTTGATGCAATTTTTTTTCTAGTCCCAATTTCCAAAATCTTGGGATGTGACAGACTAACCCCCTTAAGATGAATCTTGTCCCGAGATTCGGAATGCTAGCAAGGGTATGAGTGCTGTTGTCGAGGCTAACCCCCTTAAGAAAACTGAACTTGGCATCTGCAACATCTAATACTCAATTGTGGAATCTTGTGCTAGCTATCAATCCTTTCCGGTGGGTTTTCTTCAACAAATCCTCTAAGTAACTCCATATGTAACTATTCTTATTCATGAATGCCTCAATATGAATGAACACGATGCACTAGTATTTAAAACATTCTGACTGTGATGTATGGATTAACCAGGGACTTACTAGTCACGAGGTCCGGCTTGAAGCTCCTTCTCTAGGCATTTATAGGAAGAATGTCCCGACTCATTGCACTTGTAGAAGGTGACAAGGCTGGGATCCCTTACTGGCTTCATTTTTTCGGCATAGCCGATTTTCCTGTTTCCTTTGTGATTCTTCTTTTCTGGACATTATGACGCATAATGCCCTGGATCTTTACAATTCTAGCACAACAGTTGGCTAATATCCCTCGCATGGGAGTTGTAGAAGTTCTTCCTCTTCCTAGGTCTCTCCAAGGCTAGGAGTTCTCTTAGTTCTTCTTCTTCATATTTTACCACAAATTCAGGAAACCTTTCTCGCTTTTTGGGACAATCACTAGAGTATGACCTTCTTCTCCACATGAGTAATAACACTTTGTGGTCACATTGGGTGTGGCCTTATGAGGCACGACTCTGACTTCGGCCTCCGCCATAGGGCTTGATTCTGCGTGGGTCTTCTTGACCCTTAATACACTCCATCCTTGACTCCTTTATTCACTTGTTGTACCATGGGGTAAAGGTGACAATGACCAGGGACATGATCGTTCCCTTCACATAGAAAGCAAGTGACTTGGGATGTGGGACACTCTCCAACTAGATGGTTTCCATCGCAATAGGGGCACTGATCCTGATGCTCCTTGTATGTGTGTCCTAAGTCTCCATAGAATTTGCAAGCTTGAAACTCCTTCAGAACTTCCTCTCCAGTCGTTGATACTTGGGTGATAGGACAAGGTCATAGTATAACTTCATTGAACTCCTCCCAAGTTAGTTTTATATTGTAGATGGCTCCATGCATCCTCCACCAGGTTGTATGGTCCAAACTCACATCATCCATCACACGACGAGATGCCTTGCTAAAAGCTTTAATGTACTCCGCAATAGTATGCTTTCCTTGGCGCAAATTGTTGAATCCTCTCTGACGTGAATTCATGACTTCAAATGAAATATGTGTAGGGATTCGTAGCATGGAAAACAAAAAAATTCTACCGCATGCACACAAACAAGCCAAGATCTATCTACTAGATTGTAGCAACGAGTCGATAGAAGCACTCACCCTCGAAGATTCCAAAGCGGTTAACGAGAGCAGATTATCGTGGGTGATGTAGTCGTACACTTGCTGATCTCAAGATTGCATAAACGATCCTTCCAGCGCTGCGTTCCGGCAGCGCTTCCGTAGTCGGTCACACGTTCGGTACTCGATGAAGACCTTCCTCTCCCTTGTTCCAGCAGGCAGCAGAGGTTGTAGTTGTCCCCTTGTGATTCCGACAGCACGACGGCATGGTGTTGAAAGTAGAGGGAAGATCCCGCAGGGCTTTGCCTAAGCCAGTGCGAGTTATGGTGGAATTAGGGTTTTCCCAGTGATCTAGGGTTTAGAAGACCGGGAGGAGGAGGAGGTGTCGGCGGCGGCTAGTGCGGCGGCAACGGGGCAGCGACGACGCGGAGGCGGCGGCGGCTTGGCGCGGGGATGGCTAGGGCTTGGTGCTTTGGAGAAGCCCTCCCCCTCTATTTATGAGAGGGGTCAGCCTTGGGAGGGGTGAGTTTGAATCCACTTCCAAACCCAAGTTGGAAGGACTCTTTCCTTCTTCCACTAGGAAACCATTGTTCCAGTTTGACTTTTCAAACCTCCCGTTTGACTTTCAATTTAGAGCTTTAATTCTCTCTCACAAATGACCACACCAAGTGACCTAGGATATGATCTAATCATTCCACTTACCCATGACACATTCATGGACCATTCCCCTTCCGGAACGCGAACCTTCTAGAACCTCTCCGATGAAATCATCGGAATCTTTCCCGAACTCCGGAATCGGACTTTCCTTATATGAATCTTATTCTCCGGACCACTCCGGATCTCCTCGTGATATCCCGGATCCCATCCGAGACTCAGAACAGCATTCGGTGTCCCTACTAACATTCCATATCTACTAAACAACATCGAATCCTTAAGTGTGTCTCCCTACGGTTCGTGAATTATGCGGACATGACCAAGACACTTCTCCGATCAATAACCAATAGACGAATCTGGAAATTCATATGGATCCCACATATTTCTACGATTACTTTGCGATTGAATGAACCACTTACATACGATACCAATTTCCCTTTGTCTCACGATAGTTTACTTATCCGAGGTTTTGATCATCGGTATCTCTGCATACCTAGTTCAACCTCGTTACTGATAAGTACTTTTTTATCGTTCCCGTGATATGTGATCCCTTGTGAGCCAGTCACATGCTTTCAAGCTAATTGGATGACATTCCACCGAGAGGGCCTAGAATATATCTATCTGTCATATCGATGGACAAATCCCACTCTTGATCCATGTGCCTCAACCCATACTTTCCGAACACTCAATGACACATTTATAGCCACCCAGTTACGGTGTGGTGTTTGATGTCATCAAAGCATCCTTCCGGTGATGGTGATTAGCATGATCTCATGGTCGAAGAAATTAGGTTACTATGTATCAGAAAGCTTATAGCAAACGAACTATTGAAATGACTTGATCTTTATGCTACGCTTATCTATAGGAGTATGTCCATCACACCATTCTTCTAATGATATGATCTTGTTGTTAATAACATCTCAATGTTCATGATCGAGATTCGACAAACCACGATCATCTATCAACCAACAAGCTAGTATTATTAAAGAGGCTTTACTAGGGACTCTAATTTAGTTTACAAATCACACAAGTATTAATGTTTCCGGTTAATACTGTTATAGCATGAATGTAAACATTTATCATAAACACAAAGATATAATAATAACCACTTTTATTATTGCCTCTAGGAATATCTCCAACAATATGTGCATCACGGAATACTTTCTAAAACATGTCCCATGTTACTTGTACTACGGGGTGAGTGGCTTGATACTTGTACCACCATTTTGCTACAGGTCCTTCCAATAATTGAGTGGCAAACCTCACCTTCTCTTTATTTGGGCATTCAACAGTCACTAGGCACTTGTTCACTCTTTGCAACCAATTATCCACCACAGTAGGCTTAGAAAAGTTTGAGTATGTTGGTGGTTCGAGCATCAGAAAATTGTTGAGTAGATTCTGCTGAGGCGGTGGCTTGTTATTGGCCATGTATTCCATCATCACTTGTGCTAGTTGTGTGTAACACCCTCAGAATCGGCCCTATGCAAGTCTCAGTGATTCCCGCCAAACCCGCATAGAAACGATTCAAAGGTGCCCACCAGGCACTTTCGTGCGGGTGGAAAACGAAGTAATACCATTACACAATAGTCCACGATGGAACCCACAGAACAGATATATACGACAACGACTCCAAGAGTCAAGAATACAGATATACAATACAAAGATCCAAATCACCTTTAAAACGATACAGCGTCCGAGTACGGACAAGATGCAAATGGGGGCTAAGAGCCCTGAAGAATAACCAATGGCGTCCATAACCCTGCCCAGGCCAAGCCGGAAGGGTAACCCTGCTAACGACGTCGATCTCAAAACCTGCTTAAACAAAAGGGGTGCCGACAAATGGCAAAGAAAAAAGAGAGCGGTCAGTACTGAGGCCAGTACACGGCGAGACTAGAATTCGGCGGTCCTCGCCTACATAGGTATGGTGGACTGAAGCGGCAGCGCAGCATGCACTAAACAACCTATAGAGACTCAATACAACTGGCGGCTATCAGATAGGGATAAGAAGGACCTATTCGGATCCAACCTGAAACTAACACCAAGCTTACCCATCCTGGTATTTCCCCCTCCAGACCAAACGAGGAAGTCAACCGAGGAACTCACACAGTTGGCAGTTTTATTCATTTCGCTATAGTTGCGGCAATTACTAGTCAGATATAGATAGCATGAGTCATCCTGATATAATAAGCAGTGGGCAGTTTTAATTAACCATTCCGTTGTAGTTGTAGTACTTACTAGTCAGATACATATAGTATGAGACATCCCAAAACCCAACAGTTGTTGGCACTTTTATTTAGCCATTCCGTTGTAGGTGCAATACTTACTAGTCAGATACAATGGTAACAGGTGACAACCCAAACCAGCAATTGTTAGCACTTTTATTTAGCCATTCCATTATAGTAAAGCTGATTACTAGTTATTATAAAGTCAAATTTATAGCACTACTTTAGTTATAGTTGTCTATGATCGAGATACTGTGCTCCAAGTCGTCCATAACCGCGGACACGGCTTTCAGAAAGTTTTACCCTGCAGGGGCACAAATAGCAACACACGCACGATCAACCTCGGAAAATCCAAATAAACCCAACGAGGCATCACGACAAAGAAATCGCAAGATTCATATAATATTTCAAGGGGCCACCCCACCAAGCTACCCGCTACGAAGTTGGCCGGCTCCGAGATGGACCCAGAGGTTTGTGATGACGACTGTAAACGACTGGGAACCCGAAAGTGTAATTGGGCTTGTCGATACCGCGAAAACGTGGCACGAGGTTCCAAAACAGTACAGGCGCGCAATCATAAATAAAGCAGTAAAGCATGGCATAAATACAGGATAGTAATAAAGCCCCAAACTACTTGTGGCCCCAAGAAATAAGATATGACTCCAGCTCATGCTAAGGGGATTCATGGGCCCACATGCGGATAGTGCGAATATTCAAAGAACAGGTATCAAGTACTCGGGGTCCTACGGGACACAAGTGGACGGTTAAAAACCAAATAACATCTATTGCCCATCTGTGCCTCTGCATTATTTACCTACTTCAATTTTAGTTATTAAACGGTTATTAAAGTTATAATCATCTCCAACATTAAACATAAGGCATTACTCCAACAACTGTGGAACATTGACGACGCGACGCAACACCTGCGCAAGCAACTACGACTCGCAAGGCTGACTACCTACCAAACAACAGGTAATAGGATGTGTCCAAGGCAATTTAATGAATGCAAGGGATATCATGGGTACGAAAACTAGAGCATCGCATCACAGATAGCAATAGATCAACAGGAGGAAATAAAGACTAAAAATAAGATAGGTAGAAAGGGGGAGAATGTTCGCCTGAGAAACATTGCCGAAGATTCATCCGAAGATCGGGTCGACACTCGCATCAACTCATTGGCCTAATCCGTGAAGAAGCAAAGCATTAGCAGAAACACCGAATGCAATACTTAATACTACGGCAGAAGATCGGGCATGATACATATATGATGTATGACGTGTCAAAGGTGCGATGCAATTAGGCCATATTAAACGAAACCGGGGTCCCGACAATTAATTATTAAATTCATGCTGTTTAGATACCCCACATTTAATGTTGTATTAACAAGGCAAAATTATATCATCGATGCGCTACATAAATTTAAATGGATTCCATATTAAACTAGATTCGTCCGCATATGGTCTTCATGTTTAAATTGAATGAATCGGCTAAATACCCCAAACCATAATACGATGTATGCAACCATGAAAGATTCAATATGCAATCGTGATATGGCAATTTATAAAATAGAAAAAATAGGGAGGGATCTCACGGTATAGATTGGAAAGGCGAAGAGATGGTCCTCGGATTGTAAATGAAGTAGAGGAAGCAGTGGATGCCGCGAAAATAGACCTTGACGGCAACATAGCGGCTCATGGACGTCGGGTAAGAAGACAATACTGAAGCACTTTTTGAAATTTCATCGAACACCTGCGGGACAGCGAATCGGCACCAGAACAGAGGTGTGCTGGACACTGGCCATGTACATGAAAGAAAACACTGACCGATCCAGGACAGAAACACAAGCAGATGCCCCGAGATGCGAACTGAGTAGGCGATCTGGCAGGGCGTAGCCCGCAGCCGGAAGAACAGGATACCTGTGACTTCCTACGCTTCATACACTGCAGACTACAGCGGTCGGTGGAGTACCTCCTGAACCTGATCTACACAAAGAAGATGGGCAAAGTGGTGTTGGTCGGCTGCAGTTGCTGTCGATGCAGGCACAGGGAAGGAGAAGAATACGGGAGTTGGTTCCTGCAGGCCCAAGACAAGAGATACCGTTGACGCGCAGAAAAGATCCCTTGCGGCAGGCCGCTGCCAGCCGCGCGAGCAGATCAAGAACGCTCAGGAGACGCAAACTGATGTTGATGTTGCTTCTTGCATGCGGCGGCACAGCGGCTTCTCGCGCAGGCCATGCGGCGGCGTGGATTTTTGGTAGGCGAGGCCTCCTGCTGCTGGTGGGTAAAGATTGGAGCATGGCATCTGTTGACATGTGGTGGTGGTGTGCTGCTGGCGATGGGAAAATCTTAGAATTAAATGGAGCTGCCTGTTGGGGTGAGGATCGATTGGGCAGTACTACCTCTATCCCAGTTTATAAGACTTACGCGTATACCTAGGTCGTCCGCATGAGCTATATAATATATATTATATAATATAAAAATTATATCATTAGAAAATATAACATTTGAAGTTTCTAATAGTATAGTTTTTATCTTATGTAACTCATGCTAAGTTGGTTAATTTATCGACCTAGAAATACGCGTAGGTCTTATAAACCGAGACGGATCTCTTCAGTTTTTTTTCTTCAAGAATAAGACAAGGAGACATCGATGGGACACAGAGGAATAAGTAGTCGTGATGATTTTGGTCTCTCTGAGAACGTGGATTAAGAGAAGGAGAAGGATTATCTGTATGCGGCAGTCAACCAAAGAAACATGCGATTTAGGGTTAGGGTTAGGATTAGGGTTTGGTTTAGATGGGCTGGGTGGTACGTGGTCTGCCCGGTTGGGCCTCTGGCTTGACCGGTCGGACTGCCTCTCCGAACAAAAATGTTTTATTTTATGATTATGTTTTAGATAGATAAAAATATTACAGAAAAGCTTGAAGTTTAATTTGAGATACAGGATTGAGTAATGACAAACGAAAATAGGGTTTTCGCAAATTAGTTTTATGAACAAACATGCATGATGATGTCATGATGATGCAACAAACAAAACACAGCGATTTTCTAGTAGTGGTTTTATCGGGGTGCTACATTGTGCTTGTGCTGCCATGAGCTTCTCCATTCCAGTGGATTGGCGGCGGGGCGGCATCTGTTGGGACAGCATAGATAAGTTATAGATAGAAAGACTAGAGAAGTATTACTACCCATAACTATATGAAACAAACAATTGGCACAAAAGCAAACAATCATAGCAAACAACACTCAATCCAAAATAGTTTTGTTTATGTTCCAGAAGTTTTTTTTTAGTGGCATACCATCCACAAAATAGTTTTCCATCGACTAATATTCAATTGGGGTGAACCTACAATCATAAAAGCAATGGACAAAATTTGTCCTGAAACTACAGAAGTGTTCACGAATTTTTCTGAACACGTTAAACTCATCAGGAATTTTAGCCAATTTTTGTACATATAGTACAGGAAGTTTCGCACCAAACCCTATTTTTTCAGATTTTTCCTAGTTACCCAAAAAACATGAAAATCGTACAGTACAACAGCTTTAGCAGAAAACTGCAGCGAAAATTATCACGAATTTCTAATCAAAACCTTCATTAACATATTATGGAATCTCACAAAAATATTTTGAAACTTTAAGTTATCAAATAGAACAACATAATCACAATAAATCAACTTCCAAACAAGTTCTTGCAATGATCGGTTGCTAGATCTAAACGGAGTCATATCAAAACTATATGGTGGACATCATCTAACTATTCTTAATCTTGCACTTTCCTGCACAAGTGGTCATCAACAAGTTTGAACAAGATGAGATTAGAAAAGATAAATGATGTATTACAAGAATCTAATAAGTACAAAATTATGAGTTCATTGCTAGAGAGATCCTTTGAAAGAACATGTGGGCCCCCATGTGTGGTTTTGGTAATTAATGACAATCTTTATGGACTAATGTGTGTATTAAGTTGTACTTGTAGGAATTGTCCATTGGCATTGCGTGGAGCATGTGTTGACTTCAAGATATATGAAATGAGAAGAAGATGTGTTGTGCAAGCTCAAAATGCGCCATCTATAGAAGATCTCATGTTTGATGCTTGCCATCCTCGGTGATCATGGATCGATGATGAGGAATCAAGAAAGGTGTCCATTTTGAGAAGGACAAGATCGTCTACATCGAGCTCAAGTGGATTGCTCGGGGAAAAGGTATAATATTGATAGGTTTTCCCTTTTGCCAGTCTCATGTTTGTTGGGAGACCGGGTTTAGGATAGATAACCGTACTATCAAGAGGGGCTCTCGAATGAGTAACTCGGTCACATCGTTCGGAGAGAGCTCAAACATTTGCATACTTGCATCATCATATTTGGTTGTTATTTGGTCTTATCCATGTGAGTATATAGAGCTTGTGGTAATCTCCATAACAAGCTCTAGTTCATCAAAAACGGATTTCCCTTTTATATCTTATTGCGTTTTGATCTTGGAGGTTTTACCAGTTTGTATTTTAGAGATAGGTAAAACCTTCCATTATTTGGTTCTTACTCATGTGAGGATTTTAGATCTTGTGTTAATCTCCATGACAAGCTCTAGTTCATCGAAAACGGATTTGATATGCATTTTCTATTACGTTTTTGATGTTGGAGGTTTTATCGGTTCGTCTTTTTGATAGAGGTTAAACCTTTCGTCATTTGTATATATCCTCCCTTGCTGGACTATAATGTTTCTTTGCATGACCTTTTAGAGCTTGTTGTCCTTTTCTAAACGAGCCCAAGATCGTCAAAAAACGAAGTCCGGATGCAAAAGTTATGGCCGTTTTCGTTCAGGGATAACCGGTAGTACCGGGCCAGGGTCCGGTAGTATCGGAGGTCCGGTAGTACCGCCCCTTAGTACCAGTTGGTACAGAATAAGGTGCTTTTGGTCACCTGGGATCCCCAGGGAATGTCCGTTAGTACCAGAAAAAAGTCCGATAGTACCAGGATTCGCGTTTTTGGGCTTCAACGGTTGGATTTTGGGGGGACCTATTTAAGGAGCCTTCTTCCCCAATGGTTCCCCAACTATTCTTGCAATTTTTCCCCTCCATTGTTGACCTTCCAAAGCTTGATATCTCTCAATCCCTCCAATGATTCTTTCCCATATTTGAGTGGAAGAGAGAGGAGATCTAGATCCACATTTTGACCAAACCAAAACATCTCTTTGTGAGTGTATCCTTGGGATCTAGATTTTGGGGGATTTTGTGTTCCTCTTTGATTCCTCCTCTCTTGTTCCCCCGATAGCTTTAGTAGCTTTGTTTGAACTTGAGAGTGAGGGATTCGAGCACCTTTGTGGTGTTCTTTCCATTTGCATTCGGTGCATCGGTTTGAGTTCTCCCCGGAGGATTTGGTGAGTGAAAGTTGAGAAGCTTTTTACTCTTGGGTTCTTGGAACCCTAGATGGTTTGTTGTGTTGCAGGTTGAGGACTTGGTGGCGTTTGTTGGGAGCCTCCAATTAAGTTGTGGAGAAGTGCCCCAAACTTGTGGCGTTTGTGGCGTTTGTTGGGAGCCTCCAATTAAGTTGTGGAGAAGTGCCCCAACCTTGTGAGAGGTTCCGGTTGCCACCGACAAGTGCATCGATAGTGGAAGCATGGATCGATCCTGTTGGGGTGAGATTCACCGGAGAATCAGGGAGGCCTTTTGTGGCCTAGGTGGTTAGATACCACCCCCTCTCCAAACGAGACGTACTCCATGTTGGGAGGAACTCGGTAAAATATCGTCCTCCCCGCGTGCGTCGGTTATCTCTATACCCGAGCTCTTACTTATGCACTTCACTTTGTGATAGCCTTCATGCTTGAAGTATATATCTTGCTATCACATAGTTGTTTGTCTTGCTTAGCATAAGTTGTTGGTGCACATAGGTGAATCCTAGATTGTTCTAGGTTTTGTGCTTGACAAAGTAAACGCTAGTTTAATTCCGCCTTTGTCGAGCCACTCTCGGAAAAGTTTTAATCGCCTATTCACCCCCCTCTAGGCGACATATGTATCCTTTCAATTGGTATAAGAGCCCAGTCTCTCATTTTAGGCTTCACCGCCTTGAGAGTAAAGATGTCGGCTAGGGGATTAGTGCACAATTATATATTCATATTCGATGGCACAAATTATGATATATGGAAATCTCGCATGCTTGATTTATTTTGCAAAGCTCACCCAATTATCATGGAATATCTATGTATGGGTTTCTCTTCTTCTATGGATCCCCAAAACGAATCTTTAGAGAAGTTAAACTCTGGTATAGATGCTCTAGCTACTAAAACTCTTTTACAAGTTGTGAGCAATGCAGTTCTTTCTTCTATCATGCCTTATTCGAGTGCTCATGAAATATGGACCAAGGTTCAAGATAAATATAGCAAGTCCAGCATTATTGAGGATGATTGTGTTGCTTCCACTTCCGGTCGAGATGAGTTCTCATCGTCTACCACTTCACCAACATGTGATTTTTCACAAGGTAATGATACGGTGAGTGGTGATAGAAATTGCAATGTGGATAGTGTGCTTACTATTTGTAATCCTTCATCCCTATCTAGTTGCAATGATCTATCTTCGGACCTTAACACTTCTAGCACTCACAACTCCTTACATGCTAGTGTTGATAGTCATTGCATATCATGTAGTAATGGCTTGAATAAATCTCATGATGATATGCTTGTGTTGTCTTGTTACCATGATAAAAATGCTTCTATTTCCTCTAGTGCTTGTGTTGCTAACCATGTAGAGGAAATCGAAGATACTATGGACCAAGACAAGTTTTCGGATGATGCTTGTGCTACTAACTCTATTTCTTGTGAAGCATCTATTTTGAAGGAGAATCTTAAGCTAAAGGCTCAACTTGCTTTGCTAACTAGCAACTATGGGAAATTAGAAGAAAGTCATGTTAAGCTCTCAAGCTCGCATGAGGATCTTCTAGTCTCCCATGGTAGGCTAAAGTTAGCTCATGAGGCCATCATGTCAAAGGTAACATATAGTGGGCCTCATGTGGACATTAGCACTATATCCACTCCAAATGTTATATTGCCATGTGATAGTCCTTGTAATTCATCCTCTCACAACCATGATATATCTCATGATGAATTACATTCTGTGCCTTGTTGCTCTAACAATGTAGCATGTACTTCCTCTAGTACTTTTGTTGAAACTAACCATGTAGAGGAAATCAAAGAGCTCAAGGCTCAAGTCACTTATTTGAAGAATGACTTGAAAAGGGGTCATCAAGGGAAGGCCGCACTCAACAAAATCTTGAGTGTGCAAAAATCCCCCAATGACAAGAGTGGGCTTGGATTCAACTCCAATGTCAAGAATAAGTCCACTATCAAGTTGAAACACAAGGATAACAAGAATAATGGCCAAGATCAAGTCAAGAATCCGTGGCTTAGACTTTATAATGTCATGCTAGATCTTGTTTTGACCTTATGCTTAATGATTATTGTTGTATAATGCCTTGTTCCAAACAATTAGGATTGCTTAATGTGCCTTGAAGGAATCATGCGTTGTTTTAGCATACAAAAGCATAGTATTGCGGTATTCTCCTTTGATGCTTTTTTGGGGTTGACCGTGCACATGCTCACACCATGTTATGACTATGAAAAAGTCACCATAGCCTCTATGATCATTTAGTCCTTGACTTGTAGTACCACTCTATGCTTTGATTAGTAATGTTTTATTGATCTACATGATTATGGCCATTATTGCTCTCTTAGTTGGTTGCTCTCAATCTTTTGCTAGCCTCCATTGTATGAGTAAGCTCTACTCATGCTTCCAACTCCCAAGAAACCAATTTATTCCAAAGTGTCCACTATAAATTCCTATGCATGGTGTGTTACATCATTCCAAGTATATTCTTGTTTTCAGCTATCTTCCAGTTAAAAAGTCTCTTTGTTATGTGAAAAACTTATTGATTAAAGCCCTCACAAACTTGATGGCACACTTTATATTCTTTTCCCCTAATAAACTTGAACCATTGTGTCATCTATGTTGTATATGCTTGCACGTATACGTTAGAATTAGCAGAACCATGCTGTTATGGGAAACGTTTTCAACATTGCACTTGTACTCTGTACACAGTTGATATTTGTAACACCCTCGCCTGATATGGCTGAGTTCATGTGTATAGTGCCAATCCCTGGATCGGTTCACTGGCACACACAGTACATATGAATACCAAAGAATTTAACAATACATCATAAATAACGAATTAATCCAGAATTTGCAATTATTATAATAATGCTTAGCTCAAGGCTAGCTCAATATCAAGTAGCATATGGAAGCATAAACAATTGATAGGCTCCATATTTAATTGTGCCACATGCGATCAACTGTTGAGTGGAGTATCGCGACCTATTCGATCACTTAGAATCGGAAACATAACGTGCAACATAAAATATAGCAGCCTCGAAGGGTCAATACTTGGAATGTATGGCAAGTAGAGCTATTAAAGGAGACAATAAACCTAGCATCTACATGCATATTTGGCAAGTGGAGTTGTGGATAGCTTCAATTTGCAAACACCTTTGTCCTACTTTCATAAACAGTTTTTGATTTTCTTTGAAAAGATCCCAAATAGATTAACCCATCAATATTAAAGCAATTAGGAAATTGGAATGAGCGAGAAACATGTCATGAACTCAATATCAAGCAACTCAGATGTCCATAACTGGGGACACAGCTAATCGATTAGTTTATACACCCTGCAGAGGTTAGTACACTTTACCCATCTGACTTGGCCAGCCCAACTCGTACCACCACTCTCCTATTGGGTGATGATAGGGAGAAGTCCAAGAAGGGACGTTCGGGAAGTAGCTCCCCAAACCCGACACACACCGGTCCAACCTACCAAAATTCTACATCTCTGGATACGTGGGTTCGAGTTACCACAACCTACTGCGTCCAACCAACTGCCCATTCCATTATTGACACATGGTTGTACACGTAAGCTACCAAATAAACAAGTCAATCATTTTCTCTTGATACCTGGGTGCCTCTTCGCAATGATACCACCAAAATTATCAATCCCATCACACCCAGGAGAATTTATTGATTAAGTTGTTTTTAGTTTTCACAAACCAACACATTTAGAAACAACTTTCAGTGATGTAACCCAGGCCTCGTTCATCATAACATGGCTAAGCACATCTACCAACGGTGGCTCATCTAGAGGAAAATCCTACCACATAATAGGACATAGCATAGCGATAGTAATTTCCTATACATGCATCTACAAAATACACGACAATGCATTGAAAATAGTAGGACAACATCATGAACAAGGTAGTATCTACTTGCCTTGGTTGCAGCTGAAGTCGTTCAAGCACTCGTTGCAATCACACATGTTGCACTCCTCGCAATCTATCAATCAAACAATTACATACAACATAAACATTAGCACATAGAGATCAAACAAATGCAACAAATGCATGCATGGCAATTTAATAAGTCACAATGGTTGTTATTTTAGTTTTCTAAACAATACTGAAGTATATGATGCCTGCAAGAGACCAATTAATGCAATGGAGTACTTGTTATTAATAATTATACTTGCCAATATAGGGTTTTTAATAGTTCTATTGTAACACCTATTCTAACTGTCTAATTAAATTTGGATCCAGAGTGTACTGGATAGAGGAAATTAATACGAACCAGTAGGCGTTGGATTCACCCTAATCGGAGTTATAAATCTTTCTGTATGATTTAAATAATGTTTAATGGGTTTTAAATCATTTAAATAGTTTCTGTTGCCTAAAAATCAAACTAAAATTGGATCTGAAATCTTAATGGGATTGTGATTCCAGGGACATATTATTTGTAATTTTCCGAGGAGTAATTATTTTCTTATGAATTTATTACTCTAAATAAGACATTAATCTATTTATTTTATTGATGCAAAACCTTACAGTATTTTCCTAAACCAATTGCATATTGATTATCTACTTGGAACTAGCTTTCCAATAGTATATTATTTGCAATTTCTGGACCAGTAGATCTTTTACTACGAATTTATTAACCTAAAGGACCATTAAAACTAATTAATTTATTACAGTAAACACATACTGTAAAGGTTAGATCCAATTTGATATTATTATTCTACTCAATTTTATGAATCCATTGATATATTATTTACATTTTTCTGACCTATATTCTATTTTATATGAATTTTACAAGTCATCAATATTTTCTGTCTATTTATTAACTATTTTCAATTTTAGGAGAAAGTTGTGCCACGCGGCGCACTACCATTGGCTACGGCTGCATGCGTGTTGACTAAGCGCGCTGACGCGGCAAGGTCATGGCGATGACGTCGATAGCCACGTGTCTGCTCACCAGTGGTCGATACCCCTTCGTGGGTAGATCTAATCCAGACCGTCTGGAGTGGATCCGACGGTTGAGGACAGGTTCGTCTGATGCTCACCAGGGACAGTGGTGTACGGCGGCGTGCAGCTCAGGCGGTGGCGACGGGCGGCGCAGACGATGGTGCTGGCAGCGTTTCGGTGGTCCTCGTCGACGGGGGAGTAGACGACGGGGTGCAGGCGACTGCGGCAGGAGTTACGGTGGCCCCAGCGCACTTCCTTGCTTCCTCGGTCGACGGCGCAACGCGGACGGAGAGCTTAGGATGGCGGGGTACTCCGGCGAGGTCGTATGGCCGCTGTGGTGCGTTTGCGAGGGGAAGACGAGGTCAGGGAGATTCGGCCGATCAAGGGGAAGAATATCAGAGGGGAAAAAGGGTCGGGGTGACTTAAACCACGGGGCTGAGATCGACCTCCGAGGTCCGATGACGGCGAAAATCGGTGAACTCCGGGGCGGCGGCTAGGGTTTGGAAAAAGGAAAAAATCACGCGGGGGCGATGCAGGAGGTTAAATACGAGGGGTGGCGTGGAGAAGGGGCACGATCTACGCGGATTCGAGCCGAATCGATCGGGATTTCGTTTCAAGGATGATATCGTGTTCATCTGGGACTCTGGCTGGAGAAAGGGGATGACGCGCGGGACCCATGCGTCAGTGGCAGCGAGAGTGGAGGCGGGCTGCGCGACTGCTGCTGGCTGCGCTTGCTGCTTGCTGTGGTGCGCTGCGCGCTGCTCACGGTAGAGGCGCACGGCAGATAGGAGGGTGGGGCAGGTGGGCTGGGCCGGGGCTCGCCGAGTAGATTAGTCTAGTTATTTTTTTCTGTTTCTTTTACTCTTTTCCATTTTCTATTTTATTTAATAACTTTTGAATTACAACTCCAAATGGATTGATTTTTGTCTTTAAATTTTTGTAAAAATCTGAGGATCAACATAGGATCATTTTTGTATCTTTTCCACTAGTTTGCAAATAGTGGATTTTTAAATCCTTGCATATTTCTTTGTAGGTTCATTTTCATGGTTCAAATAAGGGATTCAATATAGTGTTTTGCAATTCAAATTTTCATGAATGCAAAATGCTATGCCAATGCAAAAAAAATTCTAGTCCCAATTTCCAAAATCTTGGGATGTGACAATATCATGCTCTTTTGTCTATGTATGTCGCTGGTGTGAAAATAAAGAGAGAACTTGTAAGTCCATGGAGTTTGTATCCTGTGTTAGAGAAACGCCTGGGCCGCTAGCCTAAGCCATGCCTAATCATGGTGGAAACTTGCAGCATCACCATAATGAGCATTATGTGAAGCATCCTCAATAAAAAGCTATGCACATAGTAAATAAAAATATCGCTGAGATGCTTATTGTCTGCTTGCCTTGTTATTTTGATTATAGGATAGCTCCTGTACCATGTGCAAGGGGTACCCCGTTGGCGGTTCGCTATGATACGCATGTACTTACTATGACAAGAACTTACAGATGACTGAAGTTGAGTAGCATGAGGTGTGGCCCTCGTATTCAAGGGACTTGAGATTGCCAACTTATACTTTGTCAAGCATATACTCCATAGTTTGTTCACTTTAACCTTAATCAATTCAAGATGCTTATGATAGGGGCAATGAGGGATGAAAGCTAACAAGTACCATAATTTTTGGAAGCTCTTTTTGAAACTTGAAATCCCTGCTTCCTTTGTGAAGGGTCTTTCTTCCACTATTATTTGAGTCTCCACCTTCTACCTTTAGGCACCATTAAGAGAGCATAGTTGTCATTGAAGGGAATATGCCCTGAGAGGCAATAATAAAGTGTTTATTATGTGTATTCCAAGTATATGATAGATGTTTATTTTGCATGCTATAATTGTATTAATACGGAAACGTTAATACATGTGTGTTTAATAAACAAACAGAAAGTTTCTAGTTATGCCTCTCTCATAAACTAGCTCGTTGATTAACAAGATGATCAAGGTTTCCTGATCATGGACATTGGATGTTGTTAATAACGGGATCACAACATTAGTGTAATGGTGTGATGAACATTAATCCGAAGTATAGCATTATGATCAAAGTCATTGAGTTTATATTGCTATGACAACTTACGAAGTGATCCTAATCCTTAGACCATGAGATCATGTCAATCACTAACACCGGAAGAGTTTCTTGATAACATCAAACGTCACACCGTAACAGGGTGATTATAAAGATGGATTCAGAACTAATAAAGTGTTATGTTGATGCTCATGGATCGAGAGTGGAATTTGTTCATCCTGATGACGGATAGATATACTCTGGGCCCTCTCGATGATATCACATTGATTAGCTTGCAAGCAAGT
The DNA here is from genome assembly GCA_910589765.1 of Avena atlantica. NCBI lineage: Eukaryota > Viridiplantae > Streptophyta > Magnoliopsida > Poales > Poaceae > Avena > Avena atlantica. The sequence continues at coordinate 48,039,471 of OU342739.1, forward strand.
GATTTGATCACTAGAATGTTATATCACAGGAACGAGAAAAGAGTGCATGTCGGTAACGAGATCAAACTAGGTATGGAGATACCGATGATCGAATCTCGGACATGTAATATATCGTGAAACAAAGGGATTAAGATACTAGCGTAAAAGGTTCCGACGATCACAAGAAAGTCATCGTTGAATGTGTGGGAGTCAGTATGGGTCTCCAGATCCCGCTTTTGATTATTGATCCGAGAGGGGTCTCGATCATGTCCGCATTATTCACGAACCGTAGGGTGACACACTTAAGAGACACCGACATCCAATTGGAGCAAATGTTTCATGCCGAAAGAATGAACAAGCGCAGGAATTTATTTCACTAGATACCGAAACAGGTTTTCGGGTGAAATTGCATAAAGTGGTTATGCATGTGAAATAGAATTCTAGCAAGGGGTTATTTGTGAATGTTTGTCATTAAAGTAATTGACAAAATTCTGAATAAAATAAAAGAGTTTTATTTAATGAGAGTTTGCATTAAATTTGGTGGAAATTTAATGGGAATTTGAGTGGACTTTTGAGTGGAGGGATTTTAAAGGGCATTTTGTGAGTGGAGTGTCCACCCACATGAATGAAGGAGGGGAGGGTGCAGCCCCCATGGCCGGCGGCCACCCCCTTGGGTGCCCCCCTCCTCCTATAAAAGGAGCCCCCCTCCTCACTTGTCTCTCACACCTCCTCGTGAAGGATCTCTCCCCCCTCTAGAATTTATCCCCCATGGTCTCGGACTAGCGAGATACATGTTCTCGGTGGCTATTCGGCAAGAAAGAGTTGTGCTTCCGCTGCATCGCTGGAGCGAGGAGGCGGACGTTGCTCGGTGCCTCGAACGTGTGTGCGAGCACGGATGCGCTGCTGATTTGCGGCGCTAGGACTTCCTCTCGATCTTGAGATCGGCAAGAGATCGTCTACATCAACCACGAGTTGAACTCGTTAAGCTTTGTCGGTCTTCAAGGGTATGTTCTCTACGGATATACATCCGCCCGTTGTTTGTATCTAGTAGATAGATCTTGGTATATAGTTCACATCGTAGGAAAACTTTTGTTTTCTATGCTGCGAACCCTACAGTCATTCTGTGTGCAGTGTCCCAAAACTTATTGATCGATTCATAATGTTGATATTGCTTGTTCTTGAATTTGTATCTAGTCACTCTTATGAACTTTGAATGTGTCCTAGGCATGACAAGCTGAATGCCACTATGCTATGTTTTCTATATGCGTAACAAACAAACGTCTTTTAATGCATTGTTATTTATGATCTTTGTTTATAGCCTTTCATGTTGCGTGCATAGTTACTTTGTCTTATTGTTAGAACTCCATCTTTCATTCTCATGTTTAGAGTAATTTGATCCCAACTTTCAATGCTTGCAAATGGTTTGATCTTGATTGTGATGGTGCATGTCACCTAAAAAATTATTCTTTTTATCACTTACCTACTCGAGGACGAGTAAGAGTTAAGCTTGGGGATTCTTGATACGTTGGAAACGTATCTATAATTTTTGATGCTCCATGCTTGTTTAGTATCTACTTTTCTTTGTTTAGTCTTTACTTTGAGGTATTTTTATATGTTTTTCTGGACTAACCTATTAACAAGATGTCAGAGTGCCAGTTGTCTGTTTTTTTCTGTTTTTGGTTCCAGAAAAGGCAAAAAATCAATATTCTCGGAATTGGATGGGACAAAAGCCAATCTTCCTATTTTCCTAGAGCAACACGGAACCACGAAGTAGAGGTGGAGGAGGATGCCAGGGTGGCCGCACCCCTAGGCGTGGGCCAGCCCTGGTGGCGCCCATAGGTGGTGTGGACCCCCTGGCCCTCCATCTATCTTGCCTCCTTCGCCTATAAGAAGCCCTCGACTCAGAAACCCTAAATCATTAGACCAAAAAAGCCAAGAAAAGTTCCGCAGCGCAGTCGCCACCGAAGGGGAGATTCGGGGGACAGAAAGTCTCTGTTCCGACACCCTGTCGGGACGGGGAAGTGCCCCCGGAGCCATCTCCATCGATCTCATCGCTATCTTCATCACCGTTCCTGATTCCCATGATGAGGAGGGAGTAGTTCTTCCTCGAGGCTAAGGGCTCTACCGGTAGCTATGTGTTCATCTTCGCCTCGTCTTCTGGCTCCATGAGTCTTCTGGTGAAATAGGATTTTGGCATATTTTCGGGATTTTTCGTGATAGTTGATTTTCTACACAAAAACTAGACACCAAGGTAATTCTGCTGAAAATAGCATCAGTCTGTGTTAGTTGTATCCAAATCACACGAGTTTAGAGGAGAAACAATAGCAAAAGTGTTTGGGAAAGTAGATACATGATACGTCGGAAACGTATCTATAATTTTTTATGCTCCATGCTTGTTTTGTATCTACTTTGCTTTACTTTGTCTACACTTTAAGGTGTTTTTATATCTTTTCTGGAACTAACCTATTAACAAGATGCCACAGTGCCAGTTGCCTGTTTTCTTCTGTTTTTGGTTCCAGAAAGGCAGAAAATCAATATTCTCGGAATTGGACGGGACAAAAGCCAAAGTTATTATTTCCCCGGAGTAACACGGAACCACAAAGCAGAGCCGGAGGGGGGACATAGGGTGGTCGCACCCCCTAGGTGCGGGCAAGCCCTGGAGGCGCCCATAGGGGGGTGGGCCCCCTGGACCCCCACCGACCTTGATTCCTGCGCCTATAAGAAGCCCCCGGGGAGAAAACCCTAAACAATCCAGAAGAAATCCACAAAAACCTCTGTAGCGCTGTCGCCACTGAAAGGGAGATTCAGGGGACAGAAAGTCTCTGTTCCGGCACCCTATCGGGACGGGGAAGTGCCCCCAGAGCCATCGCCATCGATCTCCATCGCCATCTTCATCACCGTTGCTGCTTCCCATGAGGAGGATGGAGTAGTTCTTCCTCGAGGCTAAGGGCTCTACCGGTAGCTATGTGTTCTACTCTCTCTCTATGCATGATATTGTTGTGGTCATGAGCTTTGTAATCAAGTAGATTTACCTTGTTACTCAAGTGCTTCATTAGATCTCTGGTCTCCCCATGTGTGTGAAACTGACAGCATGCACACAATGGTGGCACTTAGGTTTGAGTCTACATAAATACTCTTTGTGCTTTAATAGATCTATGTTTTTTCCCACGTGTGTGAAAGTGACAACGTGCATACCGTGTGTGGCACTTTGGCTAGATTGAATATTTGTTATGGGTTATATTTGGAGTTGGATGTCTCTATGAAATTGTGGTGTTTTTAGAACCATCTAGCGCTCAAGGTGACTGCCTGGGTTATCTAGATTGGGGAAGGCGGACTTTGAGGAGTGTTGTTATAGCCCTACCGATGATTAGAGTGTCCAACCGGAGAGTAGTTAAGAGTAGTATCATGAAGAGAGGATATTTATATGAGAGAGTATTCACTAGTGAAAGTATGATCCCTAGGCATTGTTTCTAAACATTGAAACACCGTTTGCTTGCTTTAGTCTTTACCTCCACGTCAAGCTCCATCAAAGTATTTTCTGGCACTCACACACGTTCCCCCACGTTAACAACAAGTCAGAAGCTATTTCCTGGCACCGATACCACTTGTATTTCACTATCTCTTCGCCGAACTAGTGCACCTATACACCTGACAAGTGTATTGGGTGTGTTGGGGACACAAGAGACTTCTTGTATCTTGATTTCAGGGTTGGTTGAGAGGGATAGTTTTGACCACTTCCTCCCTGAGTTCGATAAACCTTGGGTAATCAACTTAAGGGAAACTTGCTGCTATTCTAAAAACTTTTGCACTTGGAGGCCCAACAACTGTCTACAAGAATAGAAGTGCGTAGACATCAAGATTTTTTCTGGCGCCGTTGCCGGGAAGGTTTTGGGCTTTTACCTTCCCTCCATGCCATCAGCTCTTTTCTGGCACCGTTGCCGGGGAGGTAAGGTAAAAGGTAGTCACATCCTCCGGTGTGAGTGCTCAAAGTTATTTCCTTTAGGTTCTTCAATTTTGTATTTTTGTTTCTTGTTTTCACTAGTTAGACTTAATGGAAAACAACAAAAAATTAGAGAGCTTTATAGTGTTTATCTTGAGTTAGGACATGAAGTGTTTGAAGAGAAAATTAAAAAACCTATGGAACTTTATTTGCATGCTAATAGCAATGTTATTAATATGAATTCTTGTACACCATTGTTGCTGATGCTATGGAAAAGTCTAAGCTTGGGGAAGCTAGTTTTTTATGAAAATGATCTTTTTAGTTCCCCAGCTTTGGAACATAGCTATTCTATTCCTTATGATGATACTTTACCTCCAATATATGATGATTACAATGATGAATATGATATTTTCATTCCACCTACTATTGAGGAGAAAGTTAATTATGATTACAATATGCCTCCTATATTTGATGATTATGGTGATGAGAATAATAATGATAGTTATGTTGTTGAATTTGCTCCCACTATGATTAATAAGGATGACTATGCTTATGTGGAGAGTAATAATCATTTTATGAATGTGGCTCATAATAAGAATGTTTTATATGATAGTTATATTGTTAATTTTATTCATGATTCTACTGAAGGTTATTATGAGAGAGGGAAACATGGTCTGATGCATCTCAAAAATATCAACTTTCCCCTCCTTATGTTGAAAATCTTGAAGTTGCACTTGTTTTGATTTCCTATGCTTGTTGCTTTGTCCTTTCATTATTTGTTTCTTTACAAGATTCCTATGCATAGGAAGTGGGTTAGACTTAAATGTTCTTTGAATTTGCTTCTTGATGCTCTCTTTTAAATAAATTCATATTTCCTATGTGATCATCTTTGAAACTATCATGCCTAACTTAAAGGCATTAAAGAAAAGTACTTGTTGGGAGATAACCCAAGAGTTTTCTTGAGTCTTGGAAGTTATTACTTCTGTAATGACCTCTCCTTATCCTTTTTGTTTGTTTTTTTTGTGCCAAGAATGGCCTCTAATGAGAGGGAAGTAAGATTTGGGGAGTTGCTATCCCGAAACAGATTTCTATCCTCCACCATACAAATTCGTGAGGAGTCTCTGTAACTCGGATTGAGCTCAAAATTTACAAATAAATCTCCCAGTATGTTAGCTAACTTTCTTCCGTATAACACTTTTTTATTTGAGCAATAGAAGGTCTTATAAAAAATCGGTTTATACCTACTGGTCTGTTTTGACAGATTTCTGCCATTATTTACATTTGCTTCTTATTGATTCCTTTTTGGGTTCTTTTTGGAAAATTGAGATTTTGAAGGAGTTACTACAGTAGCTTGTGTCTTTAGTGAAAGTTTTGCTGCTTTGAAACTAAACCCAAAGGTCTATTATCTTTTGAATACACTAATGTTGCTAATGAAGATTGTGTGAAGTTTTGTATGAAGAAAATTTTGCAGGTGTAGAGAAAGTGTGATGTAATGAGATGAAGAATGGACAAAAACTCAAGCTTGGGGATGCCACCCCGTGTCACCCCAAGAAATATTCAAGAGGTACAAGCGTCAAAGCTTGGGTATGCCCAAGGCATCCCCTTCTTCATCAATAAAAATCTCAGGTCTTTCTAGACACTTCGTTTTTATTGTTTCATGCACATGTTGTGTTGTTCTTGGAGCGTCTTAGTTTTTGTTTTTTGTTTTAGTTTTCTTAATTTGCTTGAGTAAGTTGGTTGGTTACACCACACTTATTTTGGAGAGAGACACACTCTGTTTCCATTGCCTAGAACACTCTAGTTTTCACTCTTATTGTTTTGTGAGTGTTCACTTTTGCTAGCACTGCGTTCAGCCTTAGTTTTCTTGTGCTTTTGTCTTACAACTTTTTAGTTCTTCTTTGTGGATTTGTTAGACAAACTGACTGATCTTTATTATTATTATTATCTTTGTGAGTTGTTTCAAATAAGTTGTTTGGTGTTGGAAAGAGTAGAAAGTTTCATGCTTATAGTGGTACAAAAGGGAGCTTGTTTTGACTATGGCTTAGACTTTATCATGTCATGCTAGATCTTGTTTTGACCTTATGCTTAGTGATTATTGTTGTAGAATGACTTGTTCCAAACAATTAGGATTGCTTAATGTGCCTTGAAGGAATCATGCCTTCTTTTAGCATACAAAAGCACAATATTGCGATATTCTCCTTTGATGCTTTGTTTAGGTTGACTTGGCACATGATCACACCATGTTATGACTATGAAGAAGTCACCATAGCCTCTATGATCATTTAGTCCTTGACTTGTAGTACCACTCTATGCTTTGATTAGTAACGTTTTATTGATCTGCATGATTATGGCCATTATTGCTCTCTTAGTTGGTTGCTCCCAGTCTTTTGCTAGCCTCCACTTATATGAGTAAGCTCTACTCATGCTTCCAACTCCCAAGAAACCAAGTTATTCCAAAGTGTCCACTATAAATTCCTATGCATGGTGTGTTACACCATTCCAAGTATATTCTTGTTTTCAGCTATCTTCCAGTTAAAAAGTCTCTTATGTGAAAAATATATTGATAAAAGCCCTCACAAACTTGATGGCATACTTTATATTCTTTGCCCCTAATTAACTTGAACCATTGTGTCATCTATGTTGTATATGCTTGCACTTATACGTTGGAATTAGCAGAACCATGCTGTCATGGGGAACGTTTTCAACATTGCACTTGTACTTTGTACATATTTGATATCATGCTCTTTTGTTTATGGATGTCGCCGGTGTGAAAATAAAGATGGAACTTGTAATCCATGAAGTTTGTATCATGTGTTATAGAAACGCCTGGGCCGCTAGCCTAAGCCATGCCTAATCATGGTGGAAACTTGCAACATCACCATACTGACATCTATGAAGCATTCTTATTATGAAAAAAAGAAAAGGAGACACATTGAGAAAAGAGGAAAGAGAGAAAAAAGCACCATATTCCCATGGTAAATAAGAAGATTGCTGAGATGCTCATTGTCTGCTTGCCTTGTCATTTTGTTTGTGGGAAAGCTCCTGTACCATGTGCAAGGGGTACCCCGTTAGCGGTTCTCAATGATATGCAAATACTTACAATGACAAGAACTTACAGGTGACTAAAATTGAGTAGCATGAGGTGTGGCCCTCGTATTCAAGGGACTTGAGATTGCCAACTTATACTTCGTCAAGCATATACTCCATCTTTGTCACTTTAACCTTAATCACTTCAAGATGCTTATGATAGGGGCAATGAGGCCTGAAAGCTAACAAGTACCATAATTTTTGGAAGCTCTTTTTTTGAAACTTGAAATCCTTGTTTCCTTTATAAAAGAAAAGGCTTTTCTTCCACCATTATTTGAGTCTCCACTTTCTACCTTTAGGCACCATTAAGAGAGCATAGTTGTCATCATGTGTGAAGTGTTCCAAAACTTATTGATTGATGCATATTGTGATATTACTTGTTCTTGTGCTACTTGTTTCTAGTCACCCTTGTGAACTTTGAAGGTGTCCTATGCATCTATTTGCTACTCTATGAGGGACAAGCTGATTGTCACTATGCCATGTTTTCTGTATGTGAAACAAACAAACATTTTTCAATGCATGTTATTCACGATCTTTGTTTGTAGCTTGACATGTTGCTCGCATAGTTACTATGTCCTATTATTAGAACTCCATCTATGTTTAGAGTTCTTTGATCACAACTTTCAGTGCTTGCAAATGGTTTGATCTTTATTGTGAGGGTGCATGTCACATCAAAAATTATTCTTTTTATCACTTACCTACTCGAGGACGAGCAGGAGTTAAGCTTGGGGATGCTTGATACGTCGGAAACGCATCTATAATTTTTTATGCTCCATGCTTGTTTTGTATCTACTTTGCTCTGCTTTGTCTACACTTTGAGGTGTTTTTATATCTTTTCTGGAACTAACCTATTAACAAGATGCCACAGTGCCAATTTCATGTTTTCTTCTGTTTTTGGTTCCAGAAAGGAAGAAAATCAATATTCTCGGAATTGGATGGGACAAAAGCCAAAGTTATTATTTTTCCCGGAGTAACACGGAACCACGAAGCAGAGCCAGAGCAGGGCCACAGGGTGGCCGCACCCCACCTAGGCACGGGCAAGCCCTGGAGGCGCCCATAGGGGGTGTGGGCCCCCTGGACCCCCACCGACCTTGATTCCTACGCCTATAAGAAGCCCCCGGGGAGAAAACCCTAAACAATCCAGAAGAAATCCACGAAAATCTCCATAGCACCACTGCCACCGAAAGGGAGATTCAGGGGTCAGAAAGTCTCTGTTCCGGCACCCTGCCGGGACGATGAAGTGCCCCCGGAGCCATCTCCATCGATCTCCATCGCCATCTTCATCACCGTTGCTGATTCCCATGATGAGGAGGGAGTAGTTCTTCCTCGAGGCTAAGGGCTCTACCGGTAGCTATGTGTTCATCTCTCTCTCTCTCTATGCATGGTCATATAGTAATCATGAGCTTTGTAATCAAGTAGATCTACCTTGTTACTCAAGTGCTTTAATATATCTCTGCTCTCCTCATGTGTGTGAAAGTGACAGCGTGCACGCCATGGTGGCACTTAGGTTTGAGTCTACATAAATACTCTTCGTGCTTTAATAGATCTATGCTTTTACCCACGTGTGTGAAAGTGACAGCGTGCATACCGTGTGTGTGGCACTTTGGCTAGATTGAATATTTGTTATGAGTTATATTTGGAGTTGGATGTCTCTATGAAATTGTGGTGTTTGTTGGAACCATCTAACGCTCAAGGTGACAGCATGGGGTTATCTAGATTGGGGAAGGCGGACTTTGAGGAGTGTTGTTATAGCCCTACCGATGATTAGAGTGTCCAACCGGAGAGTAGTTAAGAGTAGTATCATGAAGAGAGGATATTTATATGAGAGAGTGTTCACTAGTGAAAGTATGATCCCTAGGCCTTGTTTCTAAATATTTAAACACCGTTTGCATCTAGATCTGTTGCATGTTTGCTTGCTTTAGTATTTACCTCCACGTCAAGCTCCATCAAAGTATTTTCTAGCACTCACACACGTTCCCCCACGTCAACAACAAGTCAAAAGCTATTTTCTGGCACCGTTACCACTTGTATTTCACTATCTATTCGCCGAACTAGTGCACCTATACACCTGACAAGTGTATTGGGTGTGTTGGGGACACAAGAGACTTCTTGTATCTTGATTGCGGGGTTGCTTGAGAGGGATAGCTTTGAACACTTCGTCCCCGAGTTCGATAAACCTTGGGTAATCCACCTAAGGGAAACTTGCTGCTGTTCTACAAACCTTTGCACTTGGTGGCCCAACAACTGTCTACAATAATAGAATTACGTAGACATCAATACGTTTTGGACGTATCACCGTTCTCCATGTGTACCTTGTTGAACTTCGGGTCCAAGAGGTTGCGCTCATTGAACGCCAGCTTCACACGCCACAACAATTCTCTGAGTTTTGGTTTGCGCCGGTGATGGGGTCCATGATCACCGACTTGTCCCCAAGCGTAGTCCACTTGATGCGGGGCTCTGGCGCCGACGTCCACGCGTTCCTCTTGCCCTTGGCTTTGCCCTTCGCCTGCGCCAAGGCGTCCTCTTCGGCATCCTCCCCATCCTCTGCTTTCGACTGGTCGACCTGGCCTTCGGCGAAATCCTGGGACTCGAGGCCGTGTTAGGCGTCGGCCCGGGACTATTCCTGAGTGAAGAAGGAGCTGGTGTCGGCAACTACTGAACCGGAGGCGATCATGTTCGCCATGTAGGTGTCGCCCGCCATTCCGCTGAGCATGTTGCGGGCGTCCGTGTCGCCAAAGGTGGCGGGCGAGGAGCTGCCGACGAACAGAAGAGGGCCATGGCGCATGGCTAACAAAGTGCCGACGTACGCTAGAGAGCTGACGTAGGGGATGTTGATGTCGACGTTGAAGGCCGGATGAGGGTGGGGTACGGGGTAGGGGAAGAGCATGTTCAGGTTGAACCCACCGTCAAACTCGGGGAAGGAGGAGTACCTCTAACGCGGATTCGCCTGGCTCTCCCGGAACATGGCCGGTGAGATCGGCGAGAACCCGACCGGAGATCCGACGCTTGGTTGGCTCCCTCAGTGCGCGGCGTACTTCGCAGGGACGATTGGCATCGGGCGTGACATCACCATACGCGTCGCGTGCTCCAAAGCCGCATGTGATTCCCTCATCGCATGTGCCTCCACGATCGCCTTTGCCTCCTTCGACCTTGTCGTCATGTCCTTGCGGCTCTCTGTTTTGACATTCCTGCGTCAGACTTCTTTTAACCACTCTACATCGGTCAAGCCCTCCGGCCTCGGTGTCGGCTTCCTCGGATTATGCGGCCTTTTCACCTTTGGTTCGTGATGTGGCTCGGTCACTATAGAGCCTGTTGGGAAACCCCAAGAGCAAGGTATGATGAGTACAACAACAAGTTTTCTCTCAGTTGTGAAACCAAGGTTATCGAACCAGTAGGCGAAAGGAAACATCTTCCAAGGTGTTGCTAGCAACGTGGAACCTATACAACACAACCACAATACTTTGTCCCAACTTACAGTGAGGTTGTTAAGCTCACCGGTTTGCTGAAAATAAAGGATTAAACGTATAGTGTGGAAGAAAGTAATTGCTTGTAGTAATTGCAGGAAGTAAACCGTAGATTGAATATTAGTGGAAAGGAATGGACTGGGTCCACAATTCACTAGAGGTGTTTCTCCATAAGATAAATAGCATATTGGGTGAACAAATTACAGCTGGACAATTGAAAGATAGAGAAAGCATAACAATACATGTACATGTCATGATGATCGCTATGAGATTCGTTTGGTCATTACAACATAATACATAGACCGTAATCCAACTGCATCTATGATTAATAATCCACCTTCAGGTTATCATCCGAACCCCTTCCACTATTAAGTTGCAAGCAACATATAATTGCATTAAGCAAAGTGTGTAAAGTAAACAATACAATTGCCCTTGGACAAAGGATTGTTGTTTCCTCCCTTGTAGCAACAATACATATACAACCTTAGAGGTTTCTGTCACCCCCCAGATTACTAGAGACATGAGAACCTACTATCGAGCATAAATACTCTCTCGTGGAGTCACAAGCAAGTACTTGGCCAGAGTAGCTACTAGCAACGGAGAGCATGCAAAATCACAAATAACATAGACATGATAGAATCAATAATCAATCTTGACGTAGTACTCGATATCCATCGGATCCCAACAAACACAACATATAGGATTACAAATAGATGATCTTGATCATGATAGGCAGCTCACAAGATCTAAACATGAAAGCACAAAGAGGAGAAACAACCATCTAGCTACTGCTAGGGACCCATAGTCTAAGGATGAACTACTCACGCATCACTCCGGAGGCTGGCATGGTGATGAAGAAGGCCTCCGGGATGATCTCCCCTCTCCGGCAGGGTGCCGATAAGAGCTTCAGACCCCTCCCGATCTAGGGACGATGGTGGCGGCGACTACGAATTTTTTCGTGGATTTCTTAATCGGGTACTTAGGGTTTATGCCTCGGGAGGGGGGTTATATAGGCGAAGGGGAAAGATCGATGGACGCCCGAGGGGCCCACACCATGGCCAGGCGTGGCCCAGGGGGGCGCGCCTAGAGGTGGTTTGGCCACCTCGGTGCCCTCCTCCGTCTCTGCTTTGGACTCCCTTGTGTTAGAAAAAATATGAACTTCGGCTTTTATTTCGTCCATATCCGAGAATATTTCTTTACTAGCTTTTCTGAAACCAAAAACAGCAAAAAACATGAATTGGCACTGTGGCATCTTGTTAATAGGTTAGTTCTAGAAAATGTATAAAAATGCCTCAAAGTGTAAACAAAACATAAGATAGTTGGTACAAAACAAGCATGGAGCATAAAGAATTATAGATACGTTTACGACGCATCAATTCACCGACGGTGGTTCAGGGTTTGACAAAAACCTTGGGCAGCATGGTGGGCGGGAGCTAGGGGATCTGGCGAGAGATGTGGCGGGGAATGGAGAAGAAAGGTGGGAGTGGAAAAAGAAAAAGGCGGGAGCTCGGCCTTGAGTCACCTAATAGGGTTGGCCCACCCATTTTTCGCCGCGTCCGGTGTTTCTAGGCGGTTCCATCACCCTAGCTTCGGCCTAGGAACGCCGGATGAAAGTTGGGCCAAATCAGGCGTTCTGGGAACGCGACTGGGTGAAATATCGCCGTCCGGATGAAAAAAAAGCCCTCCTGGGAATGCGGGTGGAGATGCTCTTAGTACCAAGATTGGCGACGTCATCCCGTCTCCGGTGGTCTTAGAGACTTGGAGGTATGGCGGACCATCGTCTCTCGCCGGCGGGAGGTCTTAGTGTTTTGTTTAGATTATTTTGTCTTTTTTAGGATGTTGAGACGACGGCTACATCTGGAGTCAGAATAAGGTCCTTCCCATACTATCCACGCTCCGATGGTGCATTTATTATCGACGGAGGCGTGTAGAGTCGTGTGTCCGATGGATCTCTTGGGATCTAGTCGTTTTTCACGTTGGTGTGTTTCGAGGCCAGTGTCTTCCGATATACGTTAGTCATCTTCAGCGATGGTTTCTGCTCTGGTACGTTGGTCCTTTTGGGGTGTTAGCACAACGACTTCTTGTCCGTCTAGTACAACAAGCTCTACTACGACAAGTTTTGCCTGACTCCGGTGATGGAGGGACGAGAATGACAACGTGTCTTTGGCTCGTACCAGTGTTTGTAGTCGTCGCTAGGTAGTCCATTGATCTATTTATAATTTTTGTTACTTTTCTAAATCTTTATACTGTTGTTGATAATTACTAATAGATATTCGAAATTTCGCAAACAAAAAAATAGTACCAAGATTTATTTGTGCTCTTGTTCAACATATGTATGCTAAAGGGTAGGCTTATTATACAAAAAATACTGTACTACTCAAGACATTGTACCGATCAATGTTCTATCTAAATGATGTAGATACGCATGTACTCGGCTAATTTTTTTAAATAATATATTTTTTTATTCAATTTCACAATTAATACACAAAATCCAAAAATTACAAATCTAACGGGCCGTCGTCTGTTGAAAAGATGAAGGAGATGGTTCATATTTTGAAAAGACGATGGACATGTTCTTCACACGTTGGCTTGACGTGGTCGGCCGTCTTTTGAACGGACGAACCACCCATTCGTCTTTTCAAAAGACGAACCACCACCTTCGTCTTTTTAACGGACGACGGTCCGTTAAATTTGCAATTTTTGGATTTCATGTATTATTTGTGAAATTAACTAAAAAAATGTATTATTTAAAAAAATTTAGCCATGTACTGAAACCTTAGAAAATCTCCCATATATAGAGGATAATCCTATGAATCAAACAATCTGGATACAAAATTATTTTGAAGGCTTCTTATACCCTGAAGTTTATATACAAAATCTTGAGGAGGCTGGCATATGTATTTTTTGTTTAATTTATTGCTTCAAGGATGTGTTGAAAAGATCCTTGTGTGTACTTCAGTGGACCAAATTCCCTCATACCACAATATGGATCATCCGAATTTCTCAAATTCTTTACAATGCTGAACAAGAAATCTTGAATTTTCCGAATTTACAGCTGAAGCCAGCACCAGCCAGCCCCCCTACCCCAACTAAATTGTTTTATTGGGGTCCGCTTCTTAACGTGTGGAGGCAATGCTAGTACTAGTTTAATGCAATTTGTGCAAATCCAACTCAATGCCATTTGCTTCCTTCATTTCTAAATGTACCAAGTCAGTTGGAGTAGTAGTATCAAGATGTTTTGCATTTAGAAAAGGAGGGAGGGAGTAGTACATGAGAGCATTTGGGTTGATATGTGGTATGGAGCACGAATATTGCCCTTTTTAGATATCGTAAGAGGGCCTGTACCGTCCGCCCCCGCATATATTCGGGATGGGAGGCCTCGAATGCGGTATACCGCGTCCTCTTCCTCCCCAATCCCCACACGCAGAGCCCCACACAACTCGGGTCGCCGCCGCCGATTCCACCGTCGTTCGTCGCCCCGCACAGATCACTGCCACCCAATGCCGCATCAGGCCACCCCATACCCATGGCCGACCAATCGTGCCGCAATGTGGTCGGCCGTGGCGACGCTTCTCCGCACCGCGACGGGAGCTCGAGCTCCCGAACTCGCGCGGCACCGGTCTTCGTGGAGGAGGCCGCTCGCCGGAGCTCCGAGGCCACGTGTGTTCGCGGAGCATTGTCCCGCACCCGCGCTACCTCGCCGGAGTTTTTTGGGCCCCGACCGGAATGACGTGGAGGCGGGCGGCTCTCACGCAGCTACGCCTGCCGTCCGTACCCTGCCGCCAACTCCAGCGCCCGCCGCTCGAGCTCCGCCTGCCGCGCCCGCGCGCACCCTCTCCGCCGCGCGTGGTGCATGTCTTCGTTGACTCCGACTCCTCCGACGACGACGCGGCCACGAAGGCCGACGACGGCCGCGAGGCGAAGTTCAATCCGCTCGGGACGATCATCTTCGATGTGTGGGACTGCGCCAAGCGTCGTGGTGTCGAGCGGGACATGGAGCAGCGCCAGCTCCGCCGTGCGATGCGACGCTCCCTGCGCGAGCACCAGGCGCGCCTCGGCTTCTTCGTCGTGGACTACTCCGACGACACCTCCGACAATGACAACAAGTAGGCGCGGCGCTGCGACAACGAGCTCCGGTGAGTAGGTACCACCGGTAGGGGTTGGAACGCGCTAGGGTTTGCATCGATGCCGCATCGGCATCGATTTGTTGTGTAAATATGATGATCTATAATAGATCAAACTATCCACTATGTATGAACCTGTGATTGATCTGGCGCAAACTATATTTTTCGAATATGCAGTTCTTGATTTGCAAACCACTTTTGCAGTTCGAGCGTTTAGGGTATCTGCTAGAGATGCTATAAGAAAGTGACATTTTTAGTAATCTTTTTGAATATATCTTCAGCATCACCTTCGGTTTCTTTGTTGGCACGCACGGTTCCATTTACTCCACGCGGGTTTCTCAAAGTCCAATTAACATCTCCGTGCGTTTGGTCACCTCCACGGCTCCACCCATAAATACACTCCTTTCCATTTTCTCGTCGGGTGCGCCGAGCATTTACGTCCATGGTCCCGCACGGCGGGGACCCAGCGAGCGAATTCAAACCACGGCCGAGCCAAGCAAGAACAAAAACCGATGCAGAAAAGCTCAACCCCCATCGACCCGGCCCCCGAACAAGGGGAACGGAACAAAACAAAACAACGAGGCGAAAATGCGAAAGCGGAAAAACTTCTGGCCCCTGTCCTCTCTCCCACCCTCGAAGCGATAGATAGAGGAGAGGAACAGAGGCGCCCCCCTCCTCCCGTCCACCACCACCACCACCGCCTCCTCCTCCGCCCCCGCCTCGCCTCCGCGTCCCGCCCAAAACCCCACGCGCGGCCGCCGCCTCCCCGCGCCCTCCTCTCGATCTAGGGTTTCCGCCCGTCGCGGCGCCAATGTCGGACGCGCGCGGTAGCTGGTCGTGGGACGTCCCGTCCTTCCAGCCGCCGCAGCAGGCCGCCGCCGCGATGCCGCTGGCGTCCCCGACCGCCATGCCCCGCGCGCCGCCCACCGCCATGGTGGCGCGCTCCTCCGAGGGGCCTCCCCGCGCCGCCGGCGCCATGCCCGTCGCCGACCGACTCGACCAGCTCGCCGACAGCGTCCAGGTGGGTGCTAGTTTCACGCTCCACTTCTGGTTCTGATGGTCGCTTGCAGTGCCTGCTTCTAGCTCGATTTCGTACGGCGGCCGATGGGATAAGCTCGGTTTGCCTGGCTTCGTTTGAAGTGGGATGTCTCCTATCGGTTTCAGCGAACATTTTTAAGACAGATGTCTGTATTTGGGGGCTACGTATCCATTTTGATTCGATACCCCTTCTGCTTCATTTGCTGGAGGCACTAGTGGGTCTAGAGCTCGACCTGGCAGCTTTAGCTGCATTTATAGTTTGTAACTTCGAAATTTGTTAGTAACATATTTTGGCTGCGTTTAACTGGTAATGAATGCATTGAATTGAGGCGAACATAATATAGTTTATATATGATGACGTGCCAGTGTGGCTTTTGTTAATGGTATTAGTTCAACAGGAGATGGTACCGTGGTTCTGTGACAGACTAACAGTGATTATCTTGTTCTAGGACAATATGACTGTTAAGATTCAATTTAATTTGAAGCTGTCCTTGTGTGGCATTGCAAGTGGTGTAGTTACCTGTTCAGTAGGAAAGAGGAGTTTAAGAGAGCAAACGAACTTGACCAGGATATACTGTTGGCAGCTTGGAAATATCAAGGATATCGCTTTCTGATCAGATGAAAACACGACGGCAAACTAATCTTGTTAATTGTTGCAAATTCCAGAGTTACAATCACATCACCGCGATTTGATGTACATGAAAATTGATGTATTCCGTCCATGCTGTTTTCTTCTTGTTTCTGTTTGTGTTGGTATTTGGTCATCTGTGAAAACTTTCATTTATATGTTGCACCTGTAGCTTGCTAGAGAGGACTGCTTGGAACTTAGACAAGAAGCTAGTGATCTTCTTGAGTATTCTAATGCAAAACTGGGACGCGTCACTCGCTATCTTGGATTTCTTGCAGATAGAACTCGAAAACTAGGTAAGCTTAATATCTCTTCCAGTGTCTTTCAGTTTAGTATTAACCTTGCTTCCCTTGTGTTAATGAGCGTGTCCTGCTTAAACCATTGATTAGCATCCAGTTATTCATGTTTTCCTCGTCCTTTTGCCTTGGTAGTGTTAATCTTGATAGTGGTTTTCCCAGGGTAGTTGGTATTGTGTTTTGGAGGCACCTAGGATAAGTTATACACTTGCAGTGAGATTTAGTTCATTGTCAAATAGTGCTGTAGTATGATGTTTCCGTGTTTGTAAGATGAAGTGGTTTATCTGCAGCTGTCATATTCACATACTCATGCTCTGTTTTGAAATAGCTGAGACAGGAGATGGTTATAAGTTCTGCTGGCATATGCTGGAACTAATAGTGAATAGGGCATATAAGTTGCTCAAGTAGTACATTCTATAATTGTGTGACTGAAACTATTAATAGGTAATTGGATTAACCCACTGTTAATAAGATGATGCCCCTGAGAAGTAAAACATCATAACAATCGACTTTGGTTTTGCTGGATCATGTCATGTTCTAAGGGCATTTTTTTTCCAACCATACACTCTGAATATTTCAAAGAAATAGAGAATCATGCAACTTGATCTGTTGTGTTACACATCTATGTTTAATATTATTTCCATTAATAGCTAAGATTATATCTTTTTCTGTTGTAGATGAAGCTGCACTTGAAACCGAAACTAGAATCACTCCTTTGATTAATGAGAAGAAAAGGCTTTTCAATGACTTGCTGACCTTGAAAGGTACTGTACTATCTTCTGTATTGCCTGACCTACACACCGAGTCATCTTTGTGGATTGAGTCTTTCTTAGCATTATTCATAATTATGAACATGTAGGCAATGTCAAAGTGTTCTGCCGTAGCAGACCATTATTTGAAGATGAGGGTCCATCAGCGGTTGAATTTCCAGATGATTGTACTATCCGTGTGAACACTGGAGATGAGTCTTTAACGAACCCTAAGAAGGATTATGAGTTTGACAGGGTATATGGACCTCACATTGGGCAAGGTAAGATTGATGTGGTTCCACGTTCTCCCCTGTGGCTGGTGGGCCATGTAGGATGTAACTAATAAGTGCTAGACTGTGCAAATCCTTGACTCTATCTTTTATTCTTACACTGATTCTGCCTCTCAAATGCTTCCAAGGTGAACTTTTCCACGATGTTCAACCGTTTGTGCAATCTGCCTTGGATGGTCACAATATCTCCATATTCGCCTATGGTCAAAGCTGCTCTGGAAAGACACATACACTGGTCTTCATCTACTCTGGCGTGTTATAATTTTTTCCATGAACTTGTACATTCTAAGATGCAGAGTGTTTAGGTAGCACTGATGCCATGCTTAGTTTGAGAATTCTGTCTGAACCTACTCCCTCTGTCCCATAATATGAGATGTTATTACAACCAATATACGAGTATTGTTTGTAATAATATCTCATATTGGGGGACGGATGGAGTACATTTTTGGATGTTGCCATGGCTTAATTGTTTTCTAGAAGTATAATGATAAAAATAGTGACATCTTGGTATGGCAGATATCTTCACTATGACATGCGCATAGCATATTGCATAGCACTGAAATCACCAATGGATCCTAACATGATTTTCCTGAAAAGGATATGCATTGTGAAGTCTCTCACCACACTTCTTACGCGATGCAGTAGTCATAGTATAATTTGTCAACATGTCTCTTAGTTAATCATGTAGCTCATGTCTCTTAATAAAGAAAAAAAAATGCAACTCATGTATTGAGAGCCATTAGAATGATTAGTGTTGATCACTTCAGAAAGAAATGCAGCGGCGCTTCTGAAATAGCACTTATATAACCTTTAATGGGTAACTGTGATAATGGTAAGTCTGGTGTCTCAGGATTACTTTGTTGTTTGATAAGATCTGATCTATCTAAGCCCAGTTACTGTTGAACAAGAAGTAGAAGCTTGCAGTTTTGCTATATTCTTGAGTGATGCTTGTTCAAATTCGTACATGCGAACCCTCTAAAACTGTTTTTTTTCATGCTTTCTTTTCAGGAAGGATCTAGCCATGATCGTGGTTTATATCTGCGATGCTTTGAGGAGCTGTTTGATCTTTCAAACTCAGATACTACATCCACCTCACACTTCAATTTCTATTTTACTGCATGTGAACTCTACAATGATCAGGTGCCAATACATCTTTGTTAGTGGATCAATGGATTTTACAATGATCATTTGATTATTTGTTCCGTGTCAAGTTACTATGACTGCAGTTTCCTTGTATAGTCAGTATCATCAGTCATCGCAGCTTGATCGCATCTGTTTTTTCCACACAGGTTCGGGATCTTCTGTCAGAATCTAGAAGCACAGTCCCAAAAGTTCGCATGGGTGTGCAAGAATCCTTTGTGGAACTTGTGCAGGAGAAGGTTGAAAATCCATTGGAATTTTCTGGAGCCCTAAAGGCAGCACTTCAAAATCAGTCTGTAAATTCGACCAAGGCCATGGTATCTCACCTGTATGTGGACAAGTGCTATTGTCTCCCTCCGCCCATCCCCCGTAACACTGATGTCTTCTAGATAAAATATCCTTTCTTTAGCATGCAATGATGCATGTAAGGTGGTTTGAACTCTCTAGTGCATTTGTTGGATAAAGATTTTTAATGGGCATGCTTTTCCTGGTGCATGTTAATCTTTTTTCTGGTTCTCACTAGCTCAACCATAGGCTATGAATATTTTAACTTCCACTGGTGCCTATTTGAAGATGAAACAAATTCTCTTGTGTTCTAGATTCATTCATTTTGAAGAAACTTAACATTGACCTTTCTATTGTTGTGCCGTGCTCTCGTCATTGGAACTGTGAATTTGTTTGTACAAAGACACCTTCCCAAAACTACTATCTGGATAATTCTTTCAATTTTCATTTTCATTCATGTCAGTACCTTTTCAGTTGAGTACTACAAGTGTCTCCTTCTCTTTTCAGGATTATTACCATCCATATACACTACAGAAATTATGTAACAGGAGAACATCTATACAGTAAGCTTTCTCTAGTGGATCTGCCAGCAAGTGAATGCCTTCTTGAAGAAGATGCCAATAGAGATGATGTAACAGACTGTTTGCATGTCTCAAAGTCACTTTCTGCGTGAGTAGCTTGACTTGCAACCATGTTTCTAGCTTTCTGATTATTTTGCTCAGTGCCTTTATTTAATTTTCAGTGGCCTATTCTATGTAACATGATATGCTACAATGTTGCACATTGTTTTCTTCTTAATGCACTTATGATAGACTTTTTCCTATTATATAAAAATTATTCTGGATTTTGTTATGGATAGGTTGGGTGATGCTTTGGCCTCTCTAAGTGCAAAGAAGGAGCCTGTTTTGTCTGGAAATTCAAGACTTACACAAATCCTAGCTGACTCTCTTGGTAAATATTTCCTTTCCCCTAAGGCGATACTCCCATAGTTTCTGTAGTGTCCATGTATATTTGAAAAGGCGGAACGGCAAATGGTGCCCTATTGCATTAAACAGAGGAAGTAAGATTATAAGCAAGCTTCCACTTACCATTCTTAGCTGTGCTTTCCTTCATTCGTGCAGGAAGCAGTTCGAAGATTTTGTTAGTTGTGCATGTAAGTCCAAGTGCTTCAAATTTGTCTAGAACTTTGTCCACACTCAGTTTTTCTTCCAGAGCAAGAAATGCTGAACTGAGCCTTGGAAATCGTGATACTATCAAGAAATGGAGAGACGTGGTATGGGTTTGATTGATATTTACATGGTTCAGTACTTCCACTACCTTTTGTAATCATGTTTTTGTTTTTAGGCGAATGATTCGCGTAAAGAATTGCATGAGAAAGAAAAGGAGGTTTCAGACTTGAGGCAAGAAGTTTTAGGGTTAAAACTATCTCTCAAAGAGGCTAATGACCAATGCACACTGCTCTTCAACGAAGTACAGAAGACCTCGGGAGTATCTTCTACACTACAAAATGATCTGAAGGTTAGTACTGTTGAGAATATTTGACCCATTCGGAATCATACTAATCCAAAAATACAGTCAATTATGACCGAATAGAAAATTCTGTTACTGTGGCCCCTGTCGTTTGGATAATATTTTATCTCTGTCTTAACATATGTCACTTGAAGTGTGCAATTAAACATTTATAACATCGACACTAATATACACAAGTATTTTGTTTTTTAATTATACTAGCAAATTTGTCATCAGAGGTACTTAGATGTCATTGTATATACTTTGCAACTTATAATACCATGTTGTTAAAAAGTAATAGTGAAATGTGGGTATTTGGACATTGTATGAAATACCTTCTACTTAGAAGCAAAAGAGGGAATCTAGTTTCCTGGTGTTGGGAACGATTAATTTAAGTTCAGTTAATAATGAAAGTTTAAGTATTTAATGGTTGTAGTAGGAAGTTAATCATACCATGTATTTACCTACCTCTATAGTGAGATTTTATTCTAGTTGCTGGAAAAGCTACGTTTGTTCATTGTTGGTCTTACGCCTGTTATGCTTATGGTGTATTTGTGTTCTTATTAGTAATTTATGTTATTTATATGCCGTCTAGATGCGATTGTAGGATGTCCCAACTCCCAAGTCCTAACTCCTAAGTGTGGTTCATTTTGTAATGTTTGGGATACTCAAACCTGCAGTCTTGTATTAAATATTGAAGGCAATTGACATTTTAGTTGTCTTGCTATTTATCACAGTCTGAAAATTTAATGCTCGCTGACAAGCACAAGATTGAGAAAGAACAGAATAATCAGCTAAGGGACCAGATTTCTCGTCTCCTGGAAGCTGAACAGGAGCAGAAAATGAAGATGCGTGAACGCGATTTAACAATTCAATCGCTACAGGTTAAATGTTAATCCATTTCTTATTTTTAGCATTATATATTTGTCGAGTTTGACTTAAGCAGAGTCTTGTTCAAATTATCGCAGCTTCCTTTTCAAAATTTCCTTGATTAGTGCTATTGTTAATCTGCACTGAATTTCTTTCTCTGTCCACTGTACTACTAAAAAGCTAGGATTTTTTAATTGTGTTCAATAAGTGGTTCATTTATTTTGGCTAGTGTTCTTTGTTCCATGTGATAAAGTAAATATGTAAAGCAACAGCCTACAAGATGGTTGGTGCATTTCTATTTGGCGAGTGTGACTCCATGTCAAAACATGACTATGACATGGGGGACATGTCGCATCCAAAGGATATCTGCTTCTTACAGTATAGCCATAAAAATTCGCGCTTAACATTGACGCTGATAATGCATCTTTTTGAGCATTACACCCATGTATAATACTCCCTCCGTCTCAAAATAGATGTCGCAAATTTGTCTAAATTTGGATATATCTAATACTAAATAGTGTCTAGATACATCCATTTTTTGACAAATTTGCGACATCTATTTTGAGGCGGAGGGAGTAGTATATTCTAGACTCTCATTCTGGCCAATACCATATATCAACTTACTAACACTCTGTTTTGCCTAATTGAATTCTAAATTTGCTTACATATGGTTAGAGCGTCAACTTTATTAATATCTGGATACGGGCTTGTAGTTTGCATGCTTATTTTATACCTACAATTTACAGGCAAAACTTAAGTCCATTGAGTCTCAGCTTAATGAGGCTCTGAACTCTAGTGATGCTAGATCAACAGTTGGGTCTGAATCGGCTTCGGTCATTTCAACCCCAAAGATGACAGAATCCACTGCCGATTCATTGTCAGTGACCAAAAGGCTTGAAGAGGAGCTGGCAAAGAGGGATGCCCTTATTGAGGTATTGATACTTTTATGGGATTATTTTTCATCACTATATTGTTTGTTCCGCCTAAATGCATGCAAATGTGAGTTTTTTCTTGAAGTATATGCTTACTTAATTACCAAAAAATTGCCCTCAAAGTTTGGGTGTTTGACTAATTAGTGGTTTCTGGACTTCTAGTTACCAGTTCATTTCCACCCACAGACAGCAACTAGTCATGCAAAAATAAATAAATATTGTTGGTCAAACTGATCGCTGTGCGTGCAATGAGCGCACTCAATATATACTTTCGATTTCAAATACATCTGCATTGAGCTTAAGAGTTTTCATCCTACCTGGACAATGTGCAAATGTCTTAGAACACTGTTGGCTGGTTGTGTTTCATGTTCCTGTCCGTAACAAAGCTACATTGTACATTATGACTGTCGTAAAGCTATACTTATTTACCATGAGCCTTGTTTCTGTACTCAGATTGGCAGACCTTGTAGCATAATGTTTTCAGCACTATTTTTGATCATTTACACCCTGATATTCCACATATATTTTAGAAGAGACCTATCCGCATCCTGTTCCATTTATTCAAAATTTCTAATTGATTGAGTGTTCTTTTGAATACCAAGTTTGGTGGTTGAACTTGTAGCTCCCTTTCACTACTACCGTTTGATTGGGGTTTCTTATTATGATTGTGTTTGGATCTTCTATTTCTTATGTTTAAGCTAAGACAAGTCAAGTTCTGTGCATTATAACTTGTTCTGGCTCCCTCTCACTACGATCTCAAGTCCTTGTCTGGTCTCTTCATTTCGTTTATCTCAATATTGTACAAACCTTTGACCTTCGTTTGTGTGCCTTATGATTTTTGACTTTTTGCTTTGATCAATGTAGAAACTGCATGAGGAGAATGAGAAGCTCTTCGACAGACTTACAGAGAAATCGGGATTAGGAAGCTCTCCTCAGGTGTTCTGGAATATCTTCACTTTATTCTGTTGTTGGGCCTGTTTATTAAGCTTATGTCTTATTTTTGTCCATCTGCTGGACTCCTTTACTGCTTGTGAAAAGATCTTAAGATAAGTCATTTCGGGCACATGTTGAGGCAACCTTAACGTTCACTTATACTCCCTCCGTTTGGAAATATAAGATGTTTTAGGTTTGTGAAGTAAATGCATCTAGACACCTTTTAGTATATAGATTCATTTGAACCTATACACTAAAAGTTGTCTAGATACATTAGCTTCACAAACCTAAAACATCTTATATTTCTAAACGGAGGAGTACCAAGTAAAGCGACTAAACTTCTACGTACTTTATTAAATCTGAAAGTAATGCTTTGCAATTTTTCTATCAATCTACCTTAGAGTGATCTAGGAACATTTGTGTGTATATATTAGTTTGCCTATTGCCTCTTCTCCCTTTCCCCCTCTTTCAGTTTCGATTAATATGATCTATGTTAACTTTGTATCTGTTTCCCCACTAGCCTTTGTAAGAGAAAGCTTGTTCATTGTAGCAAATGCTGAAATTCAACATTGGAAAAATGAGTTGTTTTAACTTCACTATTCTTTTCTTGTTGTCAGTGTCTTTCAGCATACTGTGTCAAATTGAGCCGTGCCAAGGAGCTTTTTTTAATAAACACTGACTGTGATAACATTTCGTTTCATATTCTTTCAGTATTTGCAAATAGTGTTACAAAAACTGTATTTGTAAATTTTGCTATGGCGTTCTCATGCTGCAATTTTTTGTCCATAGGCTCCAAGTCCATCTTCAAACCAAACTACTAATGCTCAGGGAAGGAATATAGGCAGGTAAAATGCTAGTACACATACACATACAATCAGTCAATCACATTGTTTCTAAATAAATATTGTATGCAATAGTGTTCCATTTTTACAACTGTATTTGCAGGAGCAACAGTGCCAGAACTCAATCACAATCACCAGATGTATTTCCACCAAGACAGTCTCAGGATAAAACTGGGAACAGTGGAGCTATCGTGAAATCAAGCAACGAGTTAGCAAAAACTACACCTGCTGGGGAGTACCTTACATCCGCACTGGCGGATTTTGATCCTAATCACTTTGAGGGATTTGCTGCAATAGCTGATGGTGCAAATAAGCTTTTGATGCTGGTCAGTTATGCTAATCTAATAAAAAGTGTCCGTATTGGACTTATAAGAGTTCTGTTCTCTTGTTAAGCTGGTTTTGCATATTCCATTTCATTTTTTTTTATTATTACCACCTGCCTTGTACCAAAGCTATGACCCATAGTGAATGTACAGTGTCATCAGATGGTCATTGTATTGTTAGGTGATTTTCAGAGGATTGGAACTCCAGTACCTATACTGATGTGTAGTTGCTACTTGATCCTCTTCCTCGTTTTACCAGGCTGGCTGTGGCACTAGCTAAAAACATCGTTGCAAAGAAGCTAGGTCGCTACAGTGTGGCCAAATTATCAGTTTGTTTTGATTTTCATCTTCTTGGTGCCTCTGCATTTTTTCTACCTCAAAAGAATGTTCTGACCATTTGTATACACACAAGAATATATCCAATTGGTTAGAGTCACCGCAAATCCTCCATAAATTTAACATCGACATAAGTTGTCCAAATGCCTACTTTACAGCTGCCTTAGTTGTACCTTGGGGTTTGATGGGTGCATGGCCTAGTATAGTCCCATTTTCATGTTTAGCGGACTGATGCCAGTCATTTCTTTCTTGCATGGAGATATCTGGAAAATTTGATGTGCTGTGTTGTGTTTCAAGTGGGCAGGAGTTAGTCTAAGTCTGAAGTCTGAACTATGTAGCATTTTTACTGTTCATAGGCTACAGTGCGTATATGTTAAACCCTAGTCTATTTTGCAATTCCATGGTATTCTGGTCTTAGTTGATCTTGATTACTGTGCATGAGCACCATATAATTATGATATGCTTGCAGGTGTTGGCTGCAGTTATCAAAGCGGGTGCTGCTAGGGAGCATGAGATACTTGCTGAGATCCGAGATGCTGTCTTCTCGTTCATTCGCAAGATGGAACCAAGAAAAGTTATGGATACCATGCTAGTTTCAAGGGTCAGGATATTATACATTAGATCTTTGCTTGCTAGGTCCCCAGAACTTCAGTCCATCAAGGTTTGAAGCTGCCGTCTTACTTTTGTCTATCATTTAAGCTAAGATGCCCTATCCCTTGTACTAATGTTGTTAGAGTATTTTCTTCCTTCGTGAAGGTTTCTCCAATAGAACGTTTTTTGGAGAAATCAGGTACTAGTCGGAGCAGAAGTTCTAGCAGGGGAAGTAGTCCTGGCAGGTCTCCTGGCTACCACCATGACCACGGTCGAATTGCCCTAATTGATGAAAATGTGCATGGTTTCAAGGTTCACATTAAACAGGAAAAGAAATCGAAATTCTCCTCGATTGTTCTGAAACTTCGTGGGATCGAGGAGGTAAGTTTTGTTTTATTTGTTGCATATTGTTTTTTAGGCATATTTGCTGCATATTGTTAGCAGTACCTTTCCCACTGGAAATTGCTCGTGTATGTAACCAGTAGATTTATTTTATTTTGGAAATCTGTGCAGTTACCTTTTGTAGTAGTAGTTGGTTCTGATGGCTTCCTATGCTTTATTGCTGGCATGGTCGTTTCAGTACAGGTTTTAGGTCATCCGGTGATGTTAGGCAGTCAGGCTAGGACTTGTTGCTGATATATTGGTACCACTGCCTGATGTGAATGAATTGACATCTTTTGCACGCTTCTTGGTGGATGGCTTGTTTTTAATACCTGCTAGCTTCGAGTAATTTGTACTACTGCAACATTATAGGAGACTTGGAGACAACATGTCACTGGAGGAAAGCTTCGGGAAATTACTGAGGAAGCAAAGGCCTTTGCAATTGGGAACAAGGCCTTAGCTGCTCTCTTTGTTCACACACCAGCTGGTGAATTACAACGGCAAATCCGAGCATGGCTTGCAGAGAACTTTGACTTTCTATCTGTAACTGGTGGAGATGTTTCTGGAGGAACTACAGGGCAGCTTGAATTGTTATCTACTGCTATTATGGATGGATGGATGGCTGGCCTTGGTACAGCGCAGCCCCCAAGCACTGATGCTTTAGGCCAGCTGTTATCTGAGTATGCCAAGCGTGTTTACACATCACAGTTACAACACTTGAAGGTTTTATTTACTTGCCTCATGTTCTCGTGAAATAATTTTAGTACAATTATCTCTTAGGTTTCGTAATATTGCAGGACATAGCTGGTACATTGTCAACAGAGGAGGCTGACGATCCTGTTCATGTCAGTAAGCTACGCTCTGCTCTGGAGTCTGTCGATCATAAAAGAAGAAAGGTACCTAAATATTTCTCAAGTTTTTTTTCTTTCTAAGTGTTGCACTTGATAGATTCTCGAATTTGTGCTCTTAATAATAATATAAAATTAAGAGCATAAACATGTGATTTGTGTTTCAAATATTTGTGATGGAATGAGTTTCTCTCTACCTGCTAATAGTTCAAATGTTAATGCGAAATTTGTATCATTCACTTAGTTTGCTAGTGGCAAGTCGTTGGTGTGAGTCACACTGATGTATGATACAATCATATTTCTGCATTCTTTTCATAGATTCGTACACTTAGACTATGTCAGTGGACATATGTACTCGTGGCATCTCAACCGAATCATACTCTTACCAGATCATGCAACAAATGCGTGGTGATACTGCCTTGTTAACCAAAGAAGAAGGTGGTTCACCTATCCGAAATCCTCCAACTGCTGCTGAAGATGCACGATTAGCATCTCTCATATCTTTAGACAACATCTTAAAACAAGTCAAGGTATGATGCTACCCATTCAGGTCTATTTGTCTTGCCCTTTATGTTTTATTGAGAAGCATGTTTACTAACAGCATGCTTGTTCATTTTCGGACTTTAGGAAGTAATGAAACAAAGCTCTTCAAGACCATTGCGAGCATCCAAAAAGAAAGCATTGCTAGAATCGTTGGATAACCTCTTGGCACAGATGCCTTCCCTTCTTGACATTGATCATCCATGTGCTCAGAAGCAGATCATGGAGGCACGGAGCACTGTAGAGGTATGCACATAGTATCTCAGAATCTTTGCCCTGAAAGAAAGATTTATTTCCACCCTCAAATGGAAATGGGTTATGATAAAATAACGAAGGGTTTTGTTTTCCAGCGACCTGGTTTTCAGCACACCCTAGGTCACCATTGTAAGAACAGGTTTAGCGAGTTCTTATTGTCACTCTGGTTCTTTCGGATACGAAGTTTATTTCTAACTTTACATATGAGTTAACTAGTCATCGCTAGCTTCGGGTTTCTGTACAGATATGATTTGACACTACCTTATATTTTGCAATATGTCTCATGTCAAATTCCATCTGATTGGTGGTAATAATGAATTTTAAGACACAATAAGCTACCATTGCTTATTTTTTTCTTTCAGTATAGCTTATGCATTGCAAGATAGAGTTTTGTGCAAGGACAACAGCTCACTTTGCCTGACAAAGCCGAAACACCAAATCTCAGCTATACTCCTTTAACTCTAGCTAATCAATACTAACATCTACATGTACATGTACAGTCACTGCAAGAAGATCCCGATGATCCTGCCACTGATCCCAACTCGAATTCCAACACGTTGGGAGAGAGCGAGGTTTCGCAGTGGAACGTGCTGCAGTTTAACACGGGAACGACAGCACCTTTCATCATAAAATGCGGAGCAAACTCGAGCTGCGAGCTGGTCATCAAGGCTGATCAAAGAGTTCAGGAACCTAAAGGCGGTGAGGTCATCCGTGTCGTTCCGAGACCATCTGTTCTCGCAGACATGGGCTTCGAGGAAATGAAAGGTTTGTTTGAGCAGTTACCAGAAGCAGTCAGCTTGCTTGCTCTGGCACGATCCGCGGATGGTACACGGGCCAGGTATTCTAGACTGTACAGAACTCTAGCTAGCAAAGTACCTGCCTTGAAAGAAATCGTCGCGGAGATGGAGAGAGGTGGCGTTTTCAAGGACGTCAGATCATAGTGTTTAGTTCAGTTGTAGAGTAATTATATATTGTTGTATATGGATGCCATTCGATGGGCATCTCTTGTAACTTGCTCTGCTTACACCATGAGCAAGCCCACTGTTGTTGTAGCAATTGGTTTAGGTGAAGAGAGTTCATCTTGTCTCTCTCGCTGTGCCTGCCACCCTCTGGATGGTTCGATGATCCGAAATAGTACAAGGTTGTTGTAGTTCATGGACGCCCTTGACTCCTTGTAATGTTGAAACAGTTTTTGGCTGTCATGCATTTAAGCCATCCAATATTATTTACTACTGAAAGGCATTGCTTGGCAGTTTGACAAGGAAATCAAACACACGCCATTATGACCACTTCACCTGAGTTGTGTGTACTTTACTATCCATTCAAGCATTTTGAGTGATCTTAAGTTTTGTTTCAGCATGTATGTCACCTCTCAAATTGAAAAGAAATGCAGGTCTTGGTATGCAAGTAAAACCTAGTAACATTTACAGTACATTTTTTTTATGGAGGTAGCATTAAGGAAAATGCCCTAGGCCACAGGTAGTAGTTGTGTGTGTGTGTGTGGAAATTATGTACTGTACTTGCATAATCAGTACATTCTACCTGTATTTCATTCAAAGCAATATCATGTGAATGCTACTCATATAGGTTTCAGAAGCTTTGCAATTCTGGATTCGAAGGAACAAATGGACATAATTTCCGTTTGTTCATTTGACTCCAGAATTGATGACCAAAGACTGTACATCCATTTCCTTAGCTACTCGATGTCAGTCATAGAACCAAAGACTGTACATCCGCCATCTCATAATAGACAATACGACTGGACGTGGTGGCATGACAATCTAGTACGTATCACCTTCCAATAATCATTGATCGACGCCGTCGTCGTGTAGCATCACATGCAGGGTTAGGCGTGCTGTTCCTGTTGGACCACCCCTTCCCGGGCCTCAACCACCTCCATTCGGACCCCTCATCTCCTCCCTCTGGAATAGACACGGGAGCGGAACAGATCAATGCTGCGTTGCTCGTCAGGATAGGGATCGAGCGCTTACACTCTCCTACGTTCCCACAGGCCACACGCACACCACTTAGAACCAAGACACGATGAGGCTGCAAGCGCGACTCCTCCTCTTCGCCTCCGTCGCCGCAGCGCTGGTCATCACGAGCACCGTCGCCACCGTCGTCGTTGACGCCGGCAGCGCCCACCAGGCGACGATGCCGCTGCGAGGCGGCAGCGTGGAGGACGACGACGTGGGCCTCGAGGAGGAGGCGGCGTACCCGCGGAGGAGGGTGCTCGTCTACAGCCCGCAGTACATCGGGTACGGAGGGCTGACGGAGAACAAGGCGGCGTGCTACGGCTCCTGCCCGGCGCAGGGACAGCCCTACACCCGCGGCTGCAAGGCCATCTACGGCTGCCGCGGCCGTTAGATTACAAGGTGGCTCGATTAATTATACTCCACCCGAGTACTTGCCTTTGCGTTCTTGGATGTAATATGAGCATGCTGTAATAATATGCTTCCTTGTGTTTTTGGATTGAAATTATTTCAAGCCTACACCATATCCTATATGGTTTTATTTATTTATTTATTTATTGGTATATATCGTATATTGTCTGCCTTGTTCAGTCCCCTGGGAAATAGTAAATAGCTCGAACAATTGTCTTTATCCTACTACTACTATTGCCGGCAGAGAAGCTGGCCTTATAACAGAGATATTTTACTCCCTCCGTCTCAAAATAGATGTCGCAAATTTAACTAAATTTAGATGTATCTATATACTAAATAGCGTCTAGATACATCCAAATTTAAATAAACTTTTAACATCTATTTTGAGACGGAGGGAGTAGAATAATAAAAATATCTCAAATTCATATTAAAAGCTCGATTTTCAGACTCCCGTTACTCTTACAACTGTTCAACATCCACGTGACAACTTGGCACTCATTTAACTTATGAAATGTCCACTCATTCACAAACATGTGTCAAGCAAAGTAGGTACCCCCTCCGTTCCATTGTCACAGATCGGTCTCGTGCAAATCTAGACAAATCTGAAGACAGTTAATGGAGGTAGTGCTATATAGTAGTTCAAAACTGTGCAAATTAATCAATGTTCGGGTATTCACAGTACAAAAAAAAAAAAAAAACGCATCCTAGCTGTTTTAGATCAATGTAATCTACAAAATAATTAAGCTTCTAGTAGTATCTTCTGGCTGAGCTCAGACAAATCGTTCCATGGGGAGTCAACCTGAAAAGGAAAAATAGATTTAATTAAGATAAACTTTTCACCTCAACCAAAGCCTATTGCAGTCAATTGTCCTTGATTTATGTCGTATACTGAAGAAATGAAGTAGTACAAATGTTGCTATAATCCAGGTTGAAAGAAGAGTTTTTGAGTAGTCAAAAAGAGACATCCCAGTAAATAAAATCTAAAAAAAAAGTAATGTAGAAGGATTTCTGGTGGATTTTGCGATGTATCTTTCATAGTAGAAGTTATGGTTAATCCATGGCAGGATAATAGCAACTAGATTTACCTCTCTAGACATTCATCTTATTTCAAGTTTTTCATGTCCGATTATCACCTATAAAATAAATGCACCAACTCAGAATTTGATTCATTTATTTAGAGAGTACATAAAACTCAACATTTTTCTCCCGTGCCAACACCACGATCACCCCCCTACAGTTGCATCTATATATTTGGAGAGTAGTCTTTCTACATAGTTTATAACTGCAAGGACTGAGCCGTTATGAACTCCTATTACCTCATGAAGTTCAGCCTGCTTGTGGAGATGAAGCTGGCCTTGAAATTAACTTAAAGTTGACCTCCAATCGATATATACATGCATCCAACTTAGCTGATGTATTTACACTTCGGACATACAAAAGAAACTGCGAAACATCAAAGGTGGTACCAAGAATGAGTGCTAGTGAACAATCTGTTGATAAGCAGTGTGGTCTAAAACTGAACATGATATGTGATCTTTACTAACTGAAAGTTTACTTTAATTAACTGAAAAGTTTAGAGATATATCATTGACACTTCATATACATTCATGATAGCTCTAACAAATGGAAAGGAACGCAAAATGCAGCAACCCTGATTCCTAATGACCAAGCATATAACCTCAATCTGAATGTCGCTAGAAGATTTCTTATATATACAGAAAAGCTTGCTAGCTTACTACCAAGTAATATATTGTTGAGGCACACAAAACTAAAACAATTGGTTGAGCATATATCCACGACTGGAATCCACAGCCAAGCACAACAGAATAGATAAACTCAAATCCAAGCAGGCCATCATAGTAGTACATTGTTTTCCAGCGCTTCTCCTAGTAAATGAACTAAGAAACTCTTCTATTACAAATAGAAGATTTTCTCTCAGTATCAATGGAGAAGTGAAGCAGACAAGACAATTAAAGAGAAGAGGAAATACATGGTAACTTAAAACCGGTACCTTAAAAAAACCCACTGGTTTCACAATTTCTATAATAAGATGTCCTGCCTATTCATTTTCCTCTCGTGTAATTGTAAAGTGGTGCTCTTCCGTGACCTCACATGATATATCAGTTCTCTTCTCATACCTTAATAGCAGCAGTTCTGGGCAGTTATCTCATAAATCCCTGATTTCATCTTCATGAAACTCAGCAGCCTATATGAAGACAAAAGGCATAAGCAGGCAAAGAACCTACAATACACATAAAATGAACTGATATTTTTTTACACCGTGCAGAACAAGGAGTAAGATCAAAGCCATGTCTACAATTAAAACAATGCAACAGAAAATTTGCAACTAACAAAGTGATAAATGAATAAGAACCATATTTTAAACCCTAACCAATTGTATAAAAGCATTCAGATGTGATGTTTCATTCCATGATTTGTGAAGCAGCACAAGGGTTGTGGAGGAACAACTCCACCTTGCTGCTATAATAAAGACAGCACAAATGTTGAAGGAACCACTCCAACGTGCTGGGCTAGATATCGCTCTAGGGGCGGTGTGCTAGATATCGCTCTAGGGGCGGGGCTGTCAAGAGTTTAATCCAAAACTCTCAACATACTAGATCTAATCCAAGATCTAAAACAAGAACACAAGGTTCCATTTATTTGATAGTAGTGGGTACATAGTCCGAGTTCCATAGATAGAGGTGAGGACCTCTATTTATAGGCCTCATGAGCCTCCACTTCTTAGTTCTACTTATAGCTAGAAGGCTCTAGAGAATACTACTTAAAACTAGGAAGTAAACACAAACAACATGGTTACAACTCACACTAGAACACTCCAGAAACTACTACAACACATATGACTAAAAGACCAAATTACCTAGAATATAGTAGAAGCGTGTAGAAACTAGTACTGGATTTTATTACTGTTTTATTCCCACTACTGTCCCTCATCATCCTCCCCTGGTTGTTTGGAACTCGACCTCGAGTTATCTTCATAGAGTGCTTGTTATGGATGATGAAGAGCTAAGTCTGCCATATTGAATGTGTTGGATCTTCACGCGGCACTCGGCTCTGTTGTTCTGCAGCATCCATTCTCTTTTCCAATCCTTTCATTGTTGGCTGCAGCTTCGTCTCCAATAGAACACCAAGAACTGGAATGGATCAGCAAGGCTCTGATACCACCTGAAGCAGCACAAAGGTTGTGGAGGAACAACTCCACCTTGCTGCTATAATAAAGACAGCACAAATGTTGAAGGAACCACTCCAACGTGCTAGGCTAGATATCGCTCTAGAGGCGTGGGCTAGATATCGCTCTAGGGGCGGGGGCTGTCAAGAGTTTAATCCAAAACTCTCAACATACTAGATCTAATCCAAGATCTAAAACAAGAACACAAGGTTCCATTTATTTGATAGGTAGTGGGTACATCGTCCCCGTTCCATAGATAGAGGTGAGGACCTCTATTTATAGGCCTCATGAGCCTCCACTTCTTAGTTCTACTTATAGCTAGAAGGCTCTAGAGAATACTACTTAAAACTAGGAAGTAAACACAAACAGCATGGTTACAACTCACACTAGAACACTCCAGAAACTACTACAACACATATGACTAAAAGACCAAATTAC
This sequence comes from Avena atlantica, assembly GCA_910589765.1. Lineage (NCBI taxonomy): Eukaryota > Viridiplantae > Streptophyta > Magnoliopsida > Poales > Poaceae > Avena > Avena atlantica. The sequence goes on from OU342739.1 coordinate 48,072,860, forward strand.
CTAGAATATAGTAGAAGCGTGTAGAAACTAGTACTGGATTTTGTTACTGTTTTATTCCCACTACTGTCCCTCATCATCCTCCCCTGGTTGTTTGGAACTCGACCTCGAGTTATCTTCATAGAGTGCTTGTTATGGATGATGAAGAGCTAAGTCTGCCACATTGAATGTGTTGGATCTTCACGCAGCGCTCGGCTCTGTTGTTCTGCAGCATCCATTCTCTTCTCCAATCCTTTCATTGTTGGCTGCAGCTTCGTCTCCAATAGAACACCAAGAACTGGAATGGATCAGCAAGGCTCTGATACCACCTGAAGCAGCACAAGGGTTGTGGAGGAACAACTCCACCTTGCTGCTATAATAAAGGCAGCACAAATGTTGAAGGAACCACTCCAACGTGCTGGGCTAGATATCGCTCTAGAGGCGTGGGCTAGATATCGCTCTAGGGGCGGGAGCTGTCAAGAGTTTAATCCAAAACTCTCAACATACTAGATCTAATCCAAGATCTAAAACAAGAACACAAGGTTCCATTTATTTGATAGGTAGTGGGTACATAGTCCGAGTTTCATAGATAGAGGTGAGGACCTCTATTTATAGGCCTCATGAGCCTCCACTTCTTAGTTCTACTTATAGCTAGAAGGCTCTAGAGAATACTACTTAAAACTAGGAAGTAAACACAAACAACATGGTTACAACTCACACTAGAACACTCCAGAAACTACTACAACACATATGACTAAAAGACCAATTACCTAGAATATAGTAGAAGCGTGTAGAAACTAGTACTGGATTTTATTACTATTTTATTCCCACTACTGTCCCTCATCATCCTCCCCTGGTTGTTTGGAACTCGACCTCGAGTTATCTTCATAGAGTGCTTGTTATGGATGATGAAGAGCTAAGTCTGCCACATTGAATGTGTTGGATCTTCACGCGGCGCTCGGCTCTGTTGTTCTGCAGCATCCATTCTCTTTTCCAATCCTTTCATTGTTGGCTGCAGCTTCGTCTCCAATAGAACACCAAGAACTGGAATGGATCAGCAAGGCTCTGATACCACCTGAAGCAGCACAAGGGTTGTGGAGGAACAACTCCACCTTGCTGCTATAATAAAGGCAGCACAAATGTTGAAGGAACCACTCCAACGTGCTGGGCTAGATATCGCTCTAGGGGCGGTGTGCTAGATATCGCTCTAGGGGCGGGGCTATCAAGAGTTTAATCCAAAACTCTCAACATACTAGATCTAATCCAAGATCTAAAACAAGAACACAAGGTTCCATTTATTTGATAGTAGTGGGTACATAGTCCGAGTTCCATAGATAGAGGTGAGGACCTCTATTTATAGGCCTCATGAGCCTCCACTTCTTAGTTCTCCTTATAGCTAGAAGGCTCTAGAGAATACTACTTAAAACTAGGAAGTAAACACAAACAACATGGTTACAACTCACACTAGAACACTCCAGAAACTACTACAACACATATGACTAAAAGACCAAATTACCTAGAATATAGTAGAAGCGTGTAGAAACTAGTACTGGATTTTATTACTGTTTTATTCCCACTACTGTCCCTCATCAATTTGTGGCCATGGCTGTTTGCTAGATATCACAAATTTAGTAGAAAATATGTAGGCCCACTGGTTAACTTTCAAGTAATGATGTTCTTTTGTAAGTCCAGTTATTTTCAAGAGGGGCCCTAGTTCTGATATTTGAGATCCATCTGATTTATTTTTAGTTTCTCTGCATTTCCCTGAGGAACCCAAGTTCTGAAACTTCACATTTCATCTGATGTATTACATTTTTCTTCAAAGCAGCAGAAGTATACAATGAAAAAAGGACACGCCTAGCCATTTTATTATACAGACTTGATTACTTTGTCTCATTATCTGATATAGCTTTTCACTACTTAATCCATAGATCAACAGGTAATATTCAGTTAAAATAACCCCATCAAAAGTAGCAAATAAAGAAAAATAGCCAAACATGCTGGAAACCTGGAGGGATGAGAATAGGCACATACCCTTATCCAGTCAAACTTGCATTCCTTCACCAATTCTACCAAAGAATGCAAAAAAGTGCACTTTTAAACACATAAGGAACTGCTTTCAAAAGTGCCAACCATTAGCACGCCAGTAGTTGCGTGAGTTTGCAAGTGTGCGCCCATGTTTGATTTTCTTTGACAATTTGTATGCAGTCTCCACTTTGTCCATCTCCAACAGCCTGTTATTCAGTTTGCTATAAACAACTCTCCCGAGACAGAAGCCTTCCCTAAGTGATTCCTCCACCACAGAAACAGCAGCATCAACCTTACCCACATTGCAAAGCCCATCTACAATGAACTCATAAATTTCTTTATCAGATGGATGCCCACACTCTTGCATCTCCTCCCAAATCTTCAACACTACCCCACTTTTCCCAAACCTGGCAAGCCTTTCGAGCAGAAGCTTGTATGCCTTCAAGGATATTGTACAACCAGCCTTCCTACTCTTTTTGTAGATCATCAAAGCAGCATGAGGAGGCCCAAATGTACAAAGTGGCTCAATGAATGATGTAATTACCCCAGTATTTGGCAGAACTCCTTGAGTAAACATGTCATCAAATATTTGAAGTGCATCAGCCACCCTGCGTGCTCTCAAAAGGGCTCTAATCATATTGCAGTATGTGTCACTGTTTGGGGGACAGTTCTTGTCCACCATATCCTTGTAATAACTCATGCATTTGTCCAAATCCCCAAGTGAGATAAAATTGGAAACAAGTGCATTGTAGGCCATCGTAGTTGGACCGTATCCCTCTTGCACCATCTTCTCAAACACCCTGACTGCCTCCTCAGCCTGCCCTGCTCTCCCCAATGCCTCGATGAGATGGCAATGCGAAACCTCGTCTGGCACTAGCCCATCCTCCAGCATCATTGCCCAGAAATGCTCCAGCTTACCAACCTTCCCAAACCTTGCCCAACCACCCATCACATCGTTGTACACATGTTTATCAAGAACGAAAAGATCTCCACGAGCAGCTTGTATGAGGGAACTGGCAACGCCGACATGCGACCTCCGGCAGAGGCAGTTAATGAGAAGAGAGAAGGCCTCCTTTCTGTCACAAGTTTGCCCAATTCCTACTCCAAATTGGTCGCTCTTCAGCAGTTGGACGGCCTTGCTGACCTGCCTGGCAGCAACTAGACTATCGATGATGATCCCCAGCGTGGTTAGGTCCGGAATGATGCCCTTTCTCCGCATGATCTCCAGGGCATTCTCGAGGAAGGTGAAGAATTTCCTCCTGCCCAAAGCCCTGATGACAATGTTGCAGGTATCGATGGAAGGGGGAAACTTGGCGTTGGAGGTGGCCCAGTCGAACAGGTCAATAATGGCAGCACCGCTGAGGTTGCCACGGCTGACAGCATCGGAGAGAACCTCTGGGGAGAGGGCAGCGGTGCCGTCTAGGCCCGTGGACGAGAGGGCTCGGTGGAGGGCGTCGCGGCCTGCTGGCTTTTGGAGGAAGATCCCGCAGAGGCGGTCCGCCGGAGACAGGAGGAGGGTGGTAGCAGTAGCAGTAGGAGCTGCTCCAGAATCGGGATTAGGGTTAACGGAGGGAAGGGAAGTGGGGGCTGGGGCTGGGGCTGGGGCTGATTTGTTCGGGTTCGTGGCGGAGAGAAGGCGGATGGAGGAGACGACCACGTCTTCCACGGAGGAGGAGGAGTAGCTGCGGCTGCGCAGGAGAAGGCGGCGGGCCATTTTGGGAGTTTCGGGTGTTCTCCAGCGCCACCAAATCCTGAACTCCAGCGCCTTGCTCCGGCGTCGACTGAACTCCTCCTGTTGGCATGGGCTTGCAGCCCAGTTAGGCCGACCTTGCCCTCTCGGAGGAGAGGTCGTTGGGCTGGGGGAGATAGCTCCGGCGGTGGTGACCTCGAGGGAGAGCCGCCGCGAGGATGCGGCAGGAAGCCGCGACGGGAGGGGCGGTGGAGGCGGAGGCGGGGTGGCGCTCCGACGGCTAGGGTTGGATGGGGAGCTCGGGGCTGCCCATCGGGGGAGAGAGCGGTTTTTCTGTTCGCTGGGACGAACGAACCGGTATTTCCCCCAAAAGAACTGCTCTACACATCCTCCTCCTCCCATCGCCGCCACCGCGGCCTTCTTCACTCGCCGCCGTCCGCCCGCGAATTACTTCCTGTAAGACAGCAGCGCATCCTGGGCGGCGATGTCGCTTCCCCCGCCGCCTCCGGGCGACGGCGCCGCCGCGCTCCCGCCCCCGCCGGGCACGGACATGACGGGGATCTGCTTCCGCGACCAGCTGTGGCTCAACACCTACCCGCTGGACCGCAACCTCGTCTTCGACTACTTCGCCCTCTCCCCCTTCTACGACATCACCTGCAACAACGAGTCGCTCCGCTCGCGCCAAATCCACCCCCTCGACATGTCCCAGCTAATGTAAAACCCTAGCCCCCCATCCTCCTCCTCCGTCTCTCTCGTTCCCCCCAATTCGCATGAAGGGAGGGTTGCTATAGCTTCCCTGTTCCGCAGGAAGATGACCGGGATGGAGTACGTGCTGAGCGAGGTGATGGAGCCGCACCTGTTCGTCATGCGCAAGCAGAGGAGGTCCAGCTCCGAGAAGGTCGACCCCCTGCTCGCCTACTACATCCTCGACGGCTCCATCTACCAGGCGCCCCAGCTCGGCAACGTCTTCGCCTCCCGCATAGTAAGGCCTGGAGTACTTATTTTCCAGAAAATTTGCAATTAGCTTTTGTAGTCCATTGACCCACAACAGCATCAATGTGATAGGATTGTTCAACATTGTCATTTGCACACACTTTCAGTGATTCTGCCAGTCTAATCGCAGAGTTTCAGATTACCTGCCTGTGACTTCCTTTGGCTATTCCTGTGACATTTCAGAGTAGGACTATGTATCACATATCAAAAGCATTTTCTATAGCATGCTCAAAATTGGAGAAGATTGGTAATGGTATGGACTTCACATCTTACCTGCTTCTTTCCTCCTTTCTTTTTTTACTATGTCTCCACACGAAGAAACATCTCTTATATTGATAATGTAGTATTAACTTTTGCCAGTGAAATACCTGGATAGACACCCAGCTGATCTTATACATTGTGTTTTTTCGTGTGATTGGAATAGTGGCACTTTTGGTCAGGATAAATGCAGTCATTGAGTCATGATTAGGTTCGTAAAAAATAAGTGATAAGCATTTCTAGAGAAATTGAGATTTATACCAAGTAGTAGCAAGTTTCAGAAAAATAGTTTCCCTCTAAAAGATGGGTAACTCTAAAATGATCTGAATTTTAGTTCTAGCGTTGCCAAATTTAATTCCCTGTTTCTCTGGTTACAGAAAAGAATCCAACCTCAATTTTTTTCTTGACAGACTTCGATGGCTAAATTAATTTCAACTTGGCATATTACCTGTATGGACATCCAGCTGATCTTATGCATTGTGGTTTTTCGTGTAATTGAAATAGTGACACTGTTGGTCAGGATAAATGCAGTCATTGATTCATGATTAGGTTCATAAAAAGTAAGTCATGAGCATTTTCTAGATAAATTGAGATTTATATCAAGTAGCAAGTTTCAGAAAAACAGCCCCCCCCCCCCCCCCCTCCCTCCTCCTAAAAGATGGTAACTCTAAAATCATCTCAATTTTAGTTCTAGCGTTGGCAAATTTAATTCCTTATTATTTCTCTGGTTACAGAAAAGAATCCGACTTCTTTTTAGTTTCTTGATAGACTTCCATGCCTAAATTAATTTCAAACACCTAAATTAGCTTTCCTATCCAAGATTTGCTTACTCTGTTACCAAAATTTGGGCAAAGGTAGGTGTTTCAGATTTTCTGAATATCAAAAGCTGGGTGCTTACCAGGAAACCAGTGCCTGGTCTATTTCATGGACTCTGTCAAGTTCATTTCTGTTATGTTGCTCGGTCTACCTTCAGTTTCTAGCCTTCATTAAAACAGCAATGACATTCTCCAAAACCTACCAATTCCAAAAACCTGGTACCATGTGGGATTGCTAGAATTCTGGTGAAACTGGTTTCTGTAATATGGTTAGCCAACCGGAGTGAGCACTTGTAGCATGTGCTGGCTCTTTATTATGTATTCACATGTGCTTGGTAGAAATGATATGATTACAAATTAGAATTACAATTTGATGATATAAGACCACTCCTTAACTTTACATTTTCATAATCATAAATAATGGCAGTGGGCATTGGTCTTGCAAGATCACTTGCAGGAAACTGTTGCTACTGCATTTCACAACTTGTTGCTTATGATACATGCTACTTCCATTCATGTTACGTTTCCTATTTACCATGATTTGCAAAGCAAAACTAGCATCACTGTATCTCTGTTTTTCTTCTCTACAGCGGAAACAGAGTCTGATGCAGCCGCTTCTGAATCGAAGACCCAGAAGGAAGCAATTGACTTGAAGGAGTTGATACGAATTGATCGCATCCTCATGGGTTTGCAAAAGAAGGTACTTAGTATTACTTCTACTTTCATGTGCACCGAATGTCTGACTTAGATAGCAAAACTTGCTTACTGTTGCTACATGGACCTCAGTAGATGGTAGCTTTATCTTACCCATAGTGTGTTCATCAATCAACCATTTTTCTTTTGACTTGTTTAGTGTCAAACTAATCTCAAGCTTCACGCATATTCTTGGCAGCTGCCTCCTGCTCCGCCCCCTCCACCCTATCCGGAGGGCTATGTCCCACCAGCTGCATCAGAAGAGAAAGCGCCGGATGATCTGCTGGCTTCAGAGGCATTGCCTCCCGCACTTGACCCTATTATTGATCAAGGGCCAGCAAAAAGACCAAGATTCCAGTGAGAGATTTTACTGTCGATCAAGTAAACTAACTGACACGATAACATCATGTATTGCAAATCAGAGTAGAGTTTTGTGAGCCCTGAACTGGAAGGCACAGACAATTTTCTCGATGTGCGCGCTGTGACATAATCCATGATATACTTATTTATAATACTGCATCCTGAGAACCTTATTTTAAGATGCAGCACTTGTTCTACTTAATGGTTAGTCAATTTCGTTTGTATATCGTGTGGGTGCCTGTCTAGGGTAGTGTTCCTTTTTGGGGGAGAGAATGCCTGTGCTTTATTAACCAATCAAACATATAGTCAATAGAAATTGTTTTCTGGATACAAACATATGGAAATCACAGTAGCAAATGGTGGTAAGATGTATTGTGAACACAAATGTGATGGCATGCTATGGGTACTGCAAGGGAAGGAGTTTCAGTTTGACATGAAAGTCATGGAGGTAGGTTCATATGAGGGGGAGATTGGATTTTCTTGCTATAACAGGAAGGGCCATTTATTTAGTATAAATGAGTCGACTAAGTTCTTGATATCTTGGATAACTGGTCCGCAGAAAGACCGGTCCCTTGCTGACGATTTGATGCGATGAACCAGATGCACAATCAGTGGCAAGAACCAGGTTGTCCAAGCCTTCGTCCCTGGCACTTATTCAAGCCGAGGAGACAGCTATGGGTTCAGCAAGGTCGGGTCGGGCGTTGTAACGTTGGGGAACCTGGCTGGCACTCTATTCAGCCACGCACTCCCCTCCGTGATCACGAATTACGCCCATGCTGTTAGCCGAAGAAAACAAGGCCGCATCGGCGTTAATCAACAGGTTTAGCTTCCGGTGGGGGAGACCAAGAAACTGTCTCACGCCTGTGGTCGGTACTGGCACTTACTAGGGTGTGCTGCGATCATTTCGTCGTGGGCCTTGATCTTCAAACCGACTCCTAGCGGGATTGATGCTGCCACCGTCTTCACGTAGTTCGTTACGAGCATCCAACGAGTGCTCAACTATGTGCACCAGCAATTATGATAAACAAGATATAAATAAGATATCTAGATATAACAGGATATATAGCTTCAAGATATAACAAACTTCAAGAATGATGGCTATTGTTGGAAATTTTTGTATTGGGCCGGCCCATGTAATAATAATCCAATAACACTTGGTGAAAATTCATGTCTGAATCTGACCTGCGTCCGCCTTCTAGGTTTCTCTCCAACCGTTTCGTTTCCTCCACCCTGAATAAAGAGGTCGCTCCTCGCGCTAGACGAATATGCACCACATGAGATTTTCTCGTTCCAAAAACTTGTGTCGCCGCCCAAGCCTTCCCTATCCCGACTTTCGCGTGCACCACGATGCCCTAGACGAATTGTAGTGACCCAACATAGCACTGCATGTTAAGTCGTTGGCATGGCACTCACAGAACATTGCTCCATCAACATTACACTCAACGAATTAGTACAACAGAAACATCGCAAGTTCAAGATATGACTATATTATTTTACAACAGATCTGGAGAACTTTCTTGACACAACCAGATTTGCCAGGTAAGCTCCTTTCAATCAAAAATTCAAAAAGGACAACTTGTAGACTAGTCTAGCACTAGATCTGTCTCAAGATCCATCTCTAAGACTAATGGCTAGCTATTGCTTTATCAACAACGTTCTAATGGTATGCTTTTTATAATTTCGAAACCCATCTATGTTTAACTTGATCTCCACCATCACTGTTGTAGTATCTGACTCCTTTAACTCAGGTGACTAGTTTGATCCTATTGACTACTTTGGCTCTTCGTAATGGTCCTCCTTTGTCATATTATTGGTTTGAGATGACGTCTATGACTTACCAGAGTCTATCAAGGTAAGAGGGCATTACCCTCCCTAAGTGGTTTTGATGTTTGATGATGACACACGTGTTAGACTAATCATTTGATAAGTGCTTGTTAGGCTTTATGTGTTGCAAGACGATTCGATGCCCCTCAAAAAGGACAATAGGAAAGATGGCATTTTTCTAGGATTTTCGTATCGAGTCATAGGAAAATTGTACTATGCCCGCTTCAGAAAGATTGGGTGGAATCATCTTTGTAGAACATCCTTTTATCTAGCTATCCCTCAATGGTCGAGAGGGGTCGTGGAATCTTCCCTCTGTTCTGCTGTTGCCTGAACAACCAATCATGACCGGTAGTGCCAGATTTTTTGTCTGCTAGTACCGCTTGACCGACGGTAGTATCAGCCATCGGGCTGAGGTATCAGACTCGTCTGGACCCAGCAGCGAGCTGGGGCTCCTCCAAGGGAGCATCCGGTACCGCCTCCCATTACTATCGGAGTTCGGTGGTAGTACCACTCCATGGTACGGAAGTACCGGTAAGCGGTAGTACGGCTCCTGGACCTGGTACTGCTGGTGGTAAACTTGGCCAACACAACTGCCTTGTCTCCCTCGCAGTCCCGCCCGGCTGCTTACTCCAGTCCTAGATGAATTGCGGTGACCCAACACACCAGTGCATGTTGTAGTGCACAAGTTGTTGGCATACCACTCACGGAACATGGTTCCATGAACATTACACCCAACAACTATCTTATTTCACAACAGATCCTTACAATAGATCTGCGGAACTTTCTTGACACAACGAGATTCGCCGGGTAAGCTCCTTTCAATCGAAAATCCACAAAGGACAACTTGTAGACTAGCCTAGCACTATATCTACCTCAAGATCCATCTCTAAGACTAATGGCTAGCTATTGCTTTATCAACAACATTCTAATTGTATGGTTTCTATAATTGTGAACTGAAACCCATCTATGTTTAACTTGATCTCCACCATCACTGTTGTAGTATCCGGCTCCTTTGACTCTGTTGACTAGTCTCGGCTCTTTGTAGTGGTCCTCATTTGTTGTCCTATTGGTTTGAGATGACGACTATGACTTACCAGGATCTATCAAAGGATAAGGATAAGAAGATAATTTAAGTACATTGTACTCATCAAGTTCTAAATAGGTAGTTGTTTAATGTGCTATCTATAGCTATGGATAATAGATCCTAAGCTTATGCAAGTTTTCAAAAACGATTTTTAGAAAGGTAAGTTTTATTTAAAAATAATTATGTCAGTAAGTCACCATGGGTCGTTAGGACTTCAGGGAGTCTCTTTCCTACCGCGTCCACAGTTTGTTCCTAGAACAAGGAGTAACATGTCATGTTTTTCTACACTCTGCCGAGATGCACTACTTTTCCAACAAATGGTATTATCCTTGTTACACATCCGGGGATGCATGCCAGCATATTCTCGTTCAGACTTCCTTGGTCTGAGGCGAAGTCTAAAAACAAGCCAATCACTAACATTTTCCATGACCCCACAGTACACACGTTGCAACGAGGTTCAGTCAAAAACCTACATCCAGTTTCCCTCCCTTCAAATACACTCAAGTCATCATCTAGCTACCCAAGATGGGGACGTTAAGGGATCCCACCCCCTGCTCTCCACTCTGGATCACAAGTCAACCTAGCATAGGAAGACATACGAAAGGAATAAGGTCTAAGGTCTAGATGACTTTCTCGGCCCATTCTAGGATCTATGGTTAGTGATGTCTACACGGCGTTCTGAATGATTGATCACATTTGTTGTTAATCCTAAATGTATTTTCTCGGTATGATGGAACCTCCACTACATGGCTTCCCAACCATGTATTCCAACATTCCATCACGCACCACAATAGATTATCCGACCACCCTGGTCGGTAACCCATACTCCATATTTATTATGAAAATAGTATATTTTTCTTTTGAATGTAAGTCATATTATAATACTTCTAAAGAGTAATTTGTATAAAATAGTCCAAAGGATATGCAAGATTGAACTTGCCTCCTCATACCTTCGATCTGAATTACGGATGTAGTATAGCTCTTTTTCCCTAGTAGATCTAGGTTTATCGAATCCTCGGGAAGCAGAAAGCAAAGTGAGATTGCTTAAACGGACCTTCGAGAGTTTTAGAATTCCTATTGCGTTTTCACCTGACCAAGAGTTTACGATCTTGTTGTTGTTGTTGACAATGGAGAGAGAGAGGGCCTAGGGTCTTCGGTTTTCACCAGTAGCTGTGAAAAACATCTGATGAGAATAATAAATAATAATAAAGTACTCATATAATTGTTAGAGCAAGATAATTATATGTGGGCAGTGCATCCATAAACGGTATCGCCTCTGCAACCGCTTATGGCAATAGCCTACTAGTCTCATCCATGAAAGAAAAAGAACTAATGATATGCATAGTGTTGTCACTGTTAATCCCGAGTAAGTTCCTCACATACAACCGTACTATCCTTTCTGTCATTAGGGTTCTTATCCTGAAGATCAGTCGTTACTCACACTCCCTTTACCTTGATCAATCCTCGGGGTCTTGGGGTACCTAACAAGTCCTTAGATTGAGGCAATAGAGGGTACTGCAATCATCAAGTCATACAAACTAATACATGATCCCATCTATGATAAATAATATGCACAAAAGCTACATGGCTAGGCCGAAGCCCTTAGCCCAAGGAGAATTACTCACACATAGAGATGAAATTGACAATCATAAACATTGTAATAGAGATCATAGAGTTGATAGCAAATAGTCTTACAATGTCGCCAATTGGATATGAGATCTACTATTACAAGTGGTGGAAGATGGCTATGGTGGTGGAGAAGGGTTTAGAGGTTTAGATCTAGATCTATTCCTCCGGAGTGGCGGCATGGAGAGTTGAGAATGAAAGAAACGATGTTGTAGAGTCGGGGGCTTGTTTCTCATCGCCCGAAGCCTCTTTATATAGGGGTACCTTCACGAAAGTTGTTCCGTTTAACCTAAGGAGGCCGATGCAAACTATACGGTGGCAAACTATACGGCGGCGGGCCGTATAGTTGGTTGTTAAACTTGCATTTGCCTCCTCACGGCTCCTAGTTTCTTTGGCGTGTTGGAAATCTCGTATCTTTTGGCATAGTGATTCCCTTCATAATACGTCATTATCTGCGCAGGCAAAAATAGCAAGAAAGGATTGCATACCCCTTTGATCATTAGCCATTAGTGGCAGGAAATAGAGAGATATTTCATCAAATATATGAATAATATCTAGTTTAAATGCGGACGTGGATGGCTATATTTCATAGCCATCAACCTCCCCAAGCTTAAACTTGATCGTCCTGAGCAAGAAAACCAAAATCAAAAGGAAACTCAGCATTTAAACTGAAATAACGAGATGATGATCTTACTCATGATTGGTAGTCTCATGTTTCCTCCACTTTATCAATCTGAAAAACTTTAGCATAGATATAGTAATGGCAAGCATATCATATGGGTTTCATGAATCCTTATAGCGCAGCAAAATTATTGTAAGCATGGATGATTCAAAATGAGTAAACTTTATTCCATATCATGTAATTAACTCATAGGCTTGCCTTTGAACAATAAAGTGTAATCATGTAGAATTAAGAGTGTGAGAATGTGTCATGAAAAGCATATATACTAGAGTATCTCAATTCTTCCACATCAATAAATTAAGACTTTTCAAGCACTACTTTTCTATTCATTGTCCTTCAAGAATTTCAGTTTTTAAGTAATTGAGAGCATGCCAAAAAAAATCATTAGTTTATCGGGCTGAGATGGACACTCGTGGAATCACTAAGGTTTTTGTTCCTTTTGCATAATGATTACTCATATCAGCCAGAGGAGTGATTCCATCATGTTACAACTACCCGAGAGTGCCAAGAATCTTACCCATTATAGCATTGCTGCTATATATGTTTAATCAACTCATAGCCGAAATCTAGGAGTTTCCTCCATGAAGATCGTTCGTAAGCCAGCGGAGTTGTTGGCATCCCATGAAGTTTGACACGCTATATCATTATTATGATTTATAAGTCAAACTTTGGCATGCTCACAAAAACCGCTAAACATTAATTCAATTGAACAAATATTTTCAAAGAGAGCTATCAAGTCAATCATTATTTTCTGTGGTGTTGAGTGTCTCTAGGAATAAGCTTTCAAGACTAAACACTACAACACCCAAGTCTTTAATTGTAAGTCTTTTTCTTATTTCAATTGTTTAGCAAATTTTTAGTCAAGACTTGGTTAACTACAAGAGCTGGAACAAAATGAACCCAATTAAATACCCATGCAAACAAAATTTTACTACGGTATAGAGACTCACTCCACCGGTATAACATCTCAACATTACTACTAACTAGCATGGGTTTCTCAAACTTCAAAAGTGGGGAGTCATAAGGCATACCTCTCATGTTTGGTTCCACTTCTCTCTTCCCTTTTTATTTGTTTCTTGGAAACTCGAAGTCAATCACTCTCCTGCAAATCAACGAGAACTTCGATGCGGATAGCAAAAGAGAGAGGGAAAATAAAGATAAATGGAGAAATATTTTTGTAGTTTTTGAGAAGGGGAATTGAAGGACAGAAAATTGGCGGCAAAGCTCTGCTTGAAAATCTCAAACAAAATAAAATAACTAAGATAAATTGTTGGGGAAACCAGCATGAGTGCTTATAAACTCAAATAAAAGCATAACCTCGAAAAATAAGATAAAGCAAATGAAAATCAAAATATAAAATAGATAGAAAACCTCCCCAAGCTTAGGCTTTTGCAAGCCCTTCAAATCACTGTGGTGGGTAAAAAGTTGTGACTCCAGTCCGCGAATTGAGGTCAAAGGTTACTTGTTGTTTTTTGAAGGTTCAGGGCGAGATTGTGCATTCCCTCCATAGTTCCTCCAAGTTCTTGGAAATCTTGATATGTTGCGAACCGGTTTGGTGGCTGCTGCTCCTGACGAGGAATTTCTTGCTCCTCCTTTTGGTCCTCATCCTCCTCCGGAATCTCCTCCTCGGGTTGGTGTTGCTCAACCTGCAAGTCATAAATCACATGTCATTCCTAGATAGAGAAAAGATAATTAGGCAAAGGATCAGGGTAGATACGCCCATCTCCAGCAATATGCAGATAATAAACACGACCTCTCCTAGTAAGCATTCCACAAGCCTTCAATATAGAGTAACCAACACATCGCTCACCTAGCACTGACTATAACTCACCTAGGTTGATGCCCAATGCATTGGCAAGCACGGTGATGACGCCTCCACAAGTGGTTGATACGTGGCTTTGGTGGGATTGGTACTCCAAGTAGCGCACAAGAATTGCGCCCAAGTGAAGTGACAAATTGTCATAATTGAAATCAGCTTTTGCGAGGACTAAGATTTCCTCCTCATCGAGTCTTTTAAACTCATTGCGCGTCTGCAAGGTGTTAGCAATAACATAGAACAAATAGCGAATAGCAGGATGTTGAATATTCTTCCCCCTACTGACTCTAGAGATGAAGCTCATTCTATTATAGCAGAGTTCAGGGGAAGGTTCCATGTTAGTAAAAGCTACGCGCGAGCATTAGGATCATTGTTGGATAAACCAAAACAATTTCACCATTCATCTAGTCTTAGAGAATAATTGTTGTTCATGCGTCGGAAAGAAATCTTATCCTCCCCATGCCATGCCTTAACGGTGCTCTCCAAAGAGCTAAGAAATTGAATGGTTAACCGGCGATAGATTGGTGCATCATGGAATACAAAGGTTTGCAGGCCAACTCTACTGCAAAGTAAATTAAAGTCATCAGAAATACCGAGTTGGTTCAAAGTGACGGGGCAAGCCCACTTGTTTGCCTTGACTTCTCGGTTTTGATCCTGTCAAAACAATCACGGTGGGCTTAGTTCTTGAATCAAATCCCCTGTGTTCCTGAGATGCAGCCCGAGTAGAACTAGCTGCAGCAAAAGCATGTGTCTGGATCCTCGTGTTCATATTCTAAAAATAAAAGAGACAAATATAAAACTTTTTGATCCAACAGTAATAGTCATAGCATAATCCTCTTCATAGCACACTAAAGAATCTCCTCAACATATCAATCTAGACAAGATAATCATGGAAATAGTTCAAATATAAGTCTCACCTTAGATTGATAATGACAATAGATTAGATGAATTTGCAAAAAGTAATTGGAGGATCAGAGGAGAAACATACCGTAGATCACTTGTGTGCAAAGAATTCAAACGAAATTGGGCAGGGGTGAAGATCCCTTGAGGTTTTGGGAGAGTTTTGAGGTAGAAGATAGAAAAAGGATTGTGTTTTTGATGTTTTGGGTACCTCCTGTCACATCCCAAAATTTTGCAAATTTTGAAATGTGGAAAAACCTAAACAAAATGAAAAACTAAGTCTTGGAAATTCAGAGGGAATAAAAAACTTTTTGACTATTTAATGTAATTCCTTCAAAACAAAAGTTAAATAAAACAATTTTGTTTGTGAAGTTGTATGCATGTTTTCAAAACCTCAAAATCATTTAGCATGCATGGTTGCATTTTCGAACTAAGAGAAATAACTTTCTTCTCAAAGTTGAAATGACCAATTAACAACATGAGACTTTGGATATATTCCATATTTAAAATATACAAAACAATTCCTAATTGAGCTAAAAAGATAAAGGGAAAAATTATAAAGCCATAGAAATTGGTTTGACCCTATTTGGAGCTACGGATAACAAGATTTTGAATTTATAAGGCAAGGAAAATAATTGAGAAAAACCCAATAAAAGAAATCTAAATAGACATATGTGCCATGCTCAAATTTTAATTGAACTATTCTATGTATAAAAACATTTCCAAAGTGATTTATTTTCAATTAATTATCAAGTGATATTTTATTAAAAAAAATATGAAATGTTTTTGAGTGATTTTGGAAAACCAAATCAAAGAAAAAAATGAATAAGAGAAATAAATATTAAAAACTACATTTCCATGTACCATATTCTAATTATAAAAAGTTTTATAAAAAAATATTGCCAATTTGGTTCTTATTATTTGGTTGCACAAAAATCCCTTTAGATTTTCCTATGGTCATGCACATGCATGTAGATGCATGGTACTCGAAATGATCCCGTTGCTAGCTGCCTATTATGTCCTCTATTTTATATTTTCTTTCACTGTACCGATACACATATGACTAACATATATAGGCTCAGCCGAGTCAACCCAGGGTCTAGCTCACGCATGCATTGGACAGAGTCCGACTGCCCCGAGCAAGCAAAGTCACTAAAGCGCCACGCTGTTTTTTTGGTCTGCTCGCACGCTGTTGTTTTTATCTGCTCGCACGTACGTAAGGTAGAATGAAATGACAGCTTGTAGAAACTACCCGTTAGTAACCTGACATTCATTTTTGCATTTATTTTTTGCTTAATCGTGTCAATTAGAGCACACTATCTTTCTCCAATATAGTCCTGAACGGCACTCATGCGTTTCCTTTTCCATTTTACACCACCACACTAGCCATACTCTCACATATCTCTCCAATTTCCAAGAGCTCAGTCCTCAACTTATCCCCCACTCCACGCTCAAGTTCTGGACCTCTAGAAGGCGGATCTCTTTGTCAAGGTTCCGGCGTCCGCGGCAACGCCGTCGTCGATTCCGTCCGGTACGAAGGGACTAAGGCCATATTTCTTATTTTTTCATCTTCTCTAGACTGGTCGCATCAATTCTGATAAAAAACTCGTCTTATTGTTTATTATTCTGTGACCTTACACGACAAAGGGCAAACTGAGTTCCCCTCTGGATGTACTTCATTGCCGGCGGGAAGCACCGGCAAGGACCCATCTTGTAGGCTACGACTCCCATTACGACGTCCGCTACTTGACTGACTCCCGTTACGCACTGTCGTTGCTGTGACACTGTCCCCGACATCACCATCGACATCGAACAATCGTGCCACTACAGGTATGGTCACTGTTATTGACCCAAGTAATTGTACCATTACACTCTTAGTAAACTACCGATCCTAATACCTAAGAGCATTTTTGTCAATTTCTTGCATGCACTCGTTCATGCCCCTGCATGTGCTCTCACGATCTAGATGATCGTTACATGGTGTAGCATGTACTGACGTATCGCCGTAGAATTATTCAGTCAGTTGAGCCTTAGTATTATTCTACTGCTATCTTCAGAAACTTCAATCTCTTGTACGCTTATCGAACTAGAGCTAAATAAAACTAGCAAGTGACCCTAGGATCTAGATGCCAGTTATGGAATCGATAACCACAATTAGAAATCCATCACGTGACCATGACTGTCATATCTATTTTAGTCAAACTTCCGAACTTCATAACTTAAGTTTTCACTAGTTGAATGCCCGTGCGTTGCTACGGGATCGTCAAAATTCTTTTGTTGTTACACACCAGCTTTTAGGTTGTTCTCATCCAATCATCCTTATGTATGATAATTATTTGAAACAAGGGTACACCAAAAGTGGTGGAATTTCATCCCACATAATCAGGTGCACCATCCCGATACAACATTTGAGATGCAAAGCCCCCAAAATACTATTATTACCAGAATCAAAGCACAAAAACTTATCGATGAACATGCCCATATGTCAGATATTTTCTTGTCCATATTCTCTTATTTTGTAATTATATGCAACAAAATATTCAATGGCCATGCCTGATAGATCAACACAAAATTGTGCAGTGAATCAAGCTGTCAAACCGACACGGGGAAGAAGAAGACAACCTTGTCTGTAGCTTCAGGTGAGGTATCTCTGAAGGAGGGTTAAATACAAAGGTCGAACTTACCAATGTATCCACGTAGATTAGCTTATAACACCACCGAACTTGTAGTTGATGAAATCATAAAAGCAACATTCTAGACCGCTTATCAGAAAGCCCTCTTTTCATCATGCAACTTCACTGTTCGACTACTAACGAATCACCAAGAAGTAGCAAATTAACTTGAAGTTTTTACCTCTGAAAAAAACCAACCCAAGGAGTTTCACACAATTTGGAAAGACCATTTCATTAGTCGCATCAACACAGATAGTTTCTACTATAGATGGCCCTTTTTTGCATGTTACCTTGTTGTACTATGTTGTAACAATGTGACTGCAAGAACAAATGTGCATGATGGTCTCCTTCTGGTCTTGTACGCTATTTTTGTTTGCACAAAAATGCAAGATGTGGTCCCTAGCACACATACTCCTTGATTCATGAATTTTCTTTATGCAATCGGAATTTGCACGTGTAGATAAAGTACTGAAAATGCTTTGGAAATTTGGCTGAGGCTATAGAAAGTGAAACAATATGCTCATCCTTTTATATCTGTTCTTTTTCTTTACATTATAAACTACTACAAGAGCATGTTGTTACAAACTATTTATCTGACAATTCCTATGACATAATCTACATAGGCTACCATAATACTATGTATTAATGTTAAATGTGCGTCGAGTTGCAACAAATCATTTCCATGTGCTCAAAATTACCCTCCCCCCAACCACACACACACATGTAAAGCTTTCCTATTCCTTAATGACCATAACTTCATACACAACTCGGCATCACTTCTCTTATAGACTTCTCTAGTGCACTTATACAACCTAGACAGATCTGCTGCAGAGGGGGAATTTTCCCAACCTACACACCCTTAGAAGTACATTGATACCATTTTAGTACTGAAACTTTAAACCAAAAACAAGTTCTAAATACATTTATTTTTCTACACGGAACTACAAAGCACTTTTTCATCATTGTATGCCATTGTCTGTCATCATGTCGACTTAATACACTTTGCCTCCAATAATATAAACAAAACATATTATTTATGTATGATATCAGGCAAAGTCTAGTCAGGTTTACCCGTACAAATCATGACCCTAAATGCATCAAATATTTTTGTCTGACGAAGTAATTCTACATGATGGCAAATAGACAAGGTACAAAGCTAAAAAATGCTCATAATTCTAGATTTTGTCGCTGTCCTCATTACAATTGAGCACGTATTAGCGAACCAAACTATAATAGCCTGAATTGATGGTTTGTGTTTAAGAGAATAATCATCACAAACAACTAAATGTCGATCTCCTCTGTCACCTCGCTGAGCAGCGGTATTACACGTGGTACCGGGACAGTAGTGTGCAGACACCGGGCGTGGTGCTAGAGATGCCAGCTCTGAACCTAAAGTTTGATGGACGTGTACTTAGTACTTACTGATCAAGCTAGTTACATCCAATGCTGTGTCTGAACGTATACGAAAATCAGGTGCATGAGCAAGAAAGTCAGTTTAATAGAGAAGTTTAAGCAAGAAAAATTCCTTTCTTCTTTTCTTTACATAATTAACCCACGAATGTATAACTATTAAAATATTGCAGGCTTATATTTATCGGGCACTTGGTGTGTAGAAAAAGTGAGAGGGGAGAATAACAGACTATGCCAACTCCACATATTTAAAGCTACAAATCCCAAATTCTACGATGTAGAACTTTATCAGCAAGGAGCTTGTGTATTGTATGGCGATCAACAAAATCTACAAGGTATATCATCGCTGCTTTGCACACCTGTACTATCAAAGATCCATCAACCAATGTATTTTCTTTCTTGATCATAACTGGCTAAATTAATCTAAGATGCAAGAGCTTGTTTGATTGCAGGGGAAATTAGGGATTTATACCTCTTGCTGAATGAAAAAAACCCGTCCATATCACTGGTCGCCCTGTACAACTCTCTTGGTCTTCTCGCAAAACTACTGTTCTTGGTCGCTAAGCACCTCTCCTGGTCGTCCCTTGTACCAAAATCGCACAACTCCGTTCATTTAACTTTCTGAGCATTTTTATAAGGACAAAAATAATTAAGTTTTGAAATGAATTTGAACCAAAAAATTAGAAAAAAAATGGCTGCTTCTCTATAGATACAGTATATAAAATATCTTCTATCTGTATTGGACCCCAGATGATGATCACAGGACCTTGAGCAGATGACCAAAAACACCAGTGGTTCCTTTGCATGCGACAACATGCTCTAGCATGAACCAAACTTTTGTTGCAAATCATAATAAAATATAATAGTTAACCGGTTTCTTTCCAAAAATAGACGTGCAAGAGACATGATAAGATTCAGATTAATTCAACAGCTAGCTAGACCTACCCTCCTGTGTTGCTGGCTGCAAGCTCACGTTGATGTAGTAGCATAGAATATATGCTCCTTTTTCTGCGGGTACAGAACGTATGCACCAACTACACAAAACAAATGCTCCTGACATAAAAGCCTCTAGATTTCTTGCATTGAGTGAACTGCGGCACTTGAGCTTAAGGTTTGCCTAGAAAAATGGTTGTTAACTGGCTTGCGGAATGCTGCTACCCTATGAAAAGTGCCATGACTTCCATGCATCCACATAATAAGCAAAAAAGATTTCCAAGTTCTACATTCAGAAAAATGTGGAAGAAAATGTGAGTTTTCGGATAATCATCTCCCATAATGATCCGATGCTATGAGGTTTGAGCAATAGACTTATATGAAACTGTCAAATGCAGGCATTTGTTTTCGAAAGAGGCTAAGCATTTGTCAGTAACTCAATGCCATTATTTGGAAGCTCAATTTTCAAACTTGAGTATCATGTTTTACTTTCTAGGTATATTTCTGTTCCCAAAGTATGTTTGACGAGTAGGAAGCGTACGTACCAAAGGTGTGTCAGGTCATATTCAGTAGACTTCATATTATTTCTTAAGGTCGATTGGTAGTCATAGTGTACTTTCTACTTCTAGCTAATCTAGCGACAAACATTTTTTCAATAAAAAATTAATATCTACAGTGACAATGTGATAAGACTTTCATTACCCCCTCCTGTCCATATTAATTGACTTGGATTTGTCAAATTTTGGATGAACCTATATACTAAATAGTGTCTAGATTCATCTAAATTTTAACAAATCCAAGTCAATTAATATGGGTCAGAGGGAGTATATAAAACGGCCTAACTTTTGACAAGGGTCAGAACCATGTAAACCTACTGCTGTTAAATACCCAACTTGGTTGTGGCACTACGGTCGGAATAAATCAGCAATTGGACACCTCCGAAGCCTATCCAGGAGTAGCGATTCTGGGCCTTCCTCACAACGATCTTCAGTCCTCACACGGGATTATATGAAGCAAAAGTCAAAACCCCATCAATGAAGACAAACCAAGAAGTCGTCTATCCAAGAACAAGCAAGAAGAAGAAGAAGAAAAATTAACTCACCCACATAATTGGAGCAGAGGAGGCCGAGTGACTCGCCCACTTATGTTTGCGACTGTAGGTGTGGTGCCGCAATTTTGCCGACCTCCCTCAGCGAACATTGGCAGATGCCCGGGGGAAAGGCGCCATGGCCGTCGTCTCCGCAGCTGCAAACACGACCATGAGAGAGTAGGACGCAGCCATCAAGGATTCACCCGAAAGATGCAGATCTACGTCACCTGGTGGGTGTAGCGGATTGGAGGAGGGAATTCTCGCAGTAGTGCTAAAAGATACATGCGGATCGGCTGGGTGAGGGATGGAGCCCAGTCGTCGAAACAAATCCGCTGTCACGAAACCTGTCGTCATTGAATCGTCGGCGCACCAGATTGATATGGTCGGGAGAGGAGCACCAGATTGAGATAGCACCAGTCTTGTTTATTTGCGGCATCAAAAGATTCTGCCATAATTACCATTGATTACCACAATTACATTGATACATTGATTACCGTGATTTGCGATTGATTACCATAAAAAGAACGAGGGGGATGCAGGCAAGACTTAGCGTGAATTTGATCGTACTGTTCAGATTCATATGGACGGCCCAGATGCTCCCAATGTTTGACGGCCAAAGTGAGCCACCAACTCCCATTTAATAGTAAAGATAATGTAATTTTAGCAAATTAAGTATCCTTGTATACAAAATAATGAGTGGAATATAGTGCATTTTTTGAATATTTATATCCCTAGTAAAACAATAACTTGCACAGAAACTTTAATCGAATATTTTTTTACTATAAAAATGGTTATGTAATTTTGAGTGATTCCTGATGTATTTAGTTGAAAATTGAACACTCTGATCAATGAGAGCAGAACCAAAATTTATTTCATGTCGTACTATTTTCTTGTGAGTTGTACCATTTCTAGTGCTGCAAAACGATTTTTGAATGATCTTTTAATATGTTGCATATTTCTTCATGCGAATATAAAATAATAAGAAATTAATTTTGGTGACCATGAAACAATCAGAGTATATTTGCACAATAATTTTTCATTCATACATGCATTTGCACTATTTTATGTATTGCTAGTGTGCTCATTTTGAGTGCATGTATTCTAGATTGTACGGAGTGTAGCGTTTGCTATTGCGAAGAGTGTGACTTTACCGCCGACTACTAAGGCAAGTTACACTATCATATAAAAGTCCTACTATTTTCATTATATTTAGTGGATTTTGAAAACATGCATGAAAATAATTTTATACTTATGCTATGCTAAATCCTAATAGGATTAACTATACATTCCTTAGTGAAAACAATGTAGTTGTTACATGCTTAGCCATGCTATATTTTGAAAAGAGATACATGTTGAGATTTTTGTGAAATTGAGAAAAAAACTTGTGATTTTATATAATAAAACAAGGACTCAATGAACCACCTGGGTGGCCAAGGATACTTTGAGTATTGGAGAAGGTGGCAACAAAAAGAACCATGGCTATGGCCATCTCTTTGTGTTGTGCTCCAAAGGAAAACCACCCAGCAAACTTAGAGATTGAACATGTTTCTCGTACAGTGGCTTCCGTGTACAACTACATGCTAAATGGGCTCTGGCTTAGTCAACTACATAGTGGAAGTCCCATGCATTGGCATCTTCAGGTTAACTAGATTTGTGTAAGGGAGTAACCCTACATTTGTGCCTGGTAGACAAGCTAGCATTTTGTATTGGGAGGACTCCTATGGAAAGACTTTGTCATATTCTCGATCTGCCGGTACTCCATTTTGGTGAGTACTTATCCAGCGGTCACTGGTGGCGTCAAGACGAGATTGTGTCATGTGGGTAAAGTGTACAACTTCCACAGAAGATCAAATTCTAAGTACTTAGCCGTGTCCCCAGTTATGGACAATACTAAGCAACTAAGGCCTGAAGCTATGGAAGATCTCGACACTCTAATTTCTAAAAGAAAACTTTTAAAACTTGATGCACTTGGGGTTACCAAGGAGCTCAAGAGATTTTGACAAAACTTGATGCACTTGGGGTTACCAAGTAGCTCAAGAGATTTTTGACAAGGACTTGAACACTTGAGTTTCTACCAAGGAGTTCAAGGAACTTGGTAAAAGGAGATTTGACAAAGGACCAAAACCATTTTGAAAAGATAGGATAAATTTTGCTTTAAGCAAATGAGCCTTAAACTCTACTTAGCCAAATATGCATGTATTGATAGGATCCACTCATATTATACATAGTAGTGAAGCTTGCCAATACAATTCAAATATATTGACCCTTGTGGCTGTAACTTGTAATGTTGCAGGTTTGATTGATTTTAGTGAAGATTGATTGATTAGGATTACAAAGTCTACAACCAACATCTGCCTGTGGCACTTTGAAGATGAAGGACCCCATGATTATAGTTATTCCGCTGCAATGTAATGTAATAGCCAAATGAGCTATGTATGATGTTATAAAATTATGTTATTCCTGGTTATAAAGTTATAATATGACCTTTGTATCTTGATATTACATCTTAACTGTGGATGCTAGCTATTGATCCAGGGACTAGCATTGTAAACACAGGGGGCTCTATCTTATTAAAGATTGGGACCTCTACACCTCCCCGAGCGTTTAAGTGGTCGGACGCAACTATACAGCGGCAACTATACGGCGGGAACAGGGTGTTCCGGCCGTATAGTTGGTCTGACGGTAAAATTTTAGGATTTTTGTCTACGGCTGTAACTATACAGCGATAACTATACAGGCGGAACTTTTGTTCCCGCCGTATAGTTGGTCGCCAAACATTTTGTACTCTAGGATGAAAAATTATCGATGGGTAACATAACTATACAGCCGCAACTATACGGCGGGAATTATTATTCCCGCCGTATGGTTGGTCGTTAACCTTTCTATACGCATAAAAAATTCTATTTCTTCGAGAATTAATATTTAGACTAAAACTTAGCGAAACACCTTGTTTTGACGGAAAAATATCAGACTAGAATTTCGACCAACTATGGCATATATAAAACAAGAATTTTTAGTACCACTGAATCTCTTCCTCTCACTGGAGTTTTCTAGCACTCTTTATTTATAAAAATTAAACAAAACGTAACTCAAACCTTTATTTCACATTTTCCTCCCATGCACTCCGAAGTAATTGGCCTTCAAAGTGATGGCCTCCTTATCTTCTTGCTTGGCTTTCTTTTTCCTGGGGAAATGAATAACAAAAGGATCCCGCGAAGGCAATTGAAGCTTCATGTTCCTGATACGTCGGAAATATATCTATAATTTTTTCTGTTCCTTGCTTGTTTAGTATCTACTTTGCTTTGCTTGTCTACACTTTGAGGTGTTTTTATATGTTTTCTGGAACTAACCTATTAACAAGTTGCCACAGTTCCAGTTGCCTATTTTCTTATGTTTTTGTCTTCTCGGAATTGGACGGGACAAAAGCCAAAGTCAATATTTTACCTTGGGCAACACGAAGCCAGAATACAAGACGGAGGAGGTTCACCATGGAGGCCACACCCCCTGGCAGCACGGTATAGCCCTATCCGCGCCTGGGGGGGGGGGGTGCAGCCGCCCTGGTGGACCCCTGCCTCACCTCTTCGCCTATAAAGTCCCCCATATGCCAAAACCCTAAACACCCGATCAATATTCCATGAAACCGTCTGTAGCCGCCGCCACCATCGTCCCTAGATCAGGGGGATCTGAAGCTCTTCTCGGCACCCTGCCGGAAGGGGGATCATCCCGGAGGCCTTCTTCTTCATCATGCCAGCCTCCGGTATGAAGCGTGAGTTGTTCCACCTTGGACTATGGGTCCATGTAGTATCTAGATGGTTGTATCTTCTCCTTTGTGCTTTCATGTATAGATCTTGTGAGCTCCGTTCATGATCAAGATCTAATCTATTTGTAATCATGCATGTTGTGTTTGCGGGGATCCGATGGATATTGAGATCATTATGTTTGTTTGATTAATGGTTTTGTCTTTATGATTCTATCATGTCTGTGTTGTTTGTGATCTTGCATGCTCTTCGTTGTTAGTAGCTATCTTGGCCAAGTAGTTGCTAGTGACTCCAAGAGGGGGTATTTATGCTCGATAGTGGGTTCATGCCTCTACTTATCAAGGGAAGTGACAGAAATCTCTACGGTAGTAGATGTGCTGTTACCACTAGGGAGAAAACAACGGTCTCTTATTCATGGAACAAGTGGATTGTTTACCTTACACACTTTGCTTAAAGCAGTTGTCTGTTGCTTGCAACTTAATACTAGAGGGGGTTCGGATAATAACTTGAAGGTGGACTTCTAGTCATAGATGCAGTTGGATGGCGGTCTATGTATATTTTTGTATTGCCTAATCGAATCTCATAGGATCTTTGTGTCTAGTATTGCATTGTTATGCCTTGCTTAGTCCTGTCAATTGCCCTGCTGTAATTTGTTTACCCTGCATGCCATGTTTGTTTATCTAAGGAGAACACCTCTAGTGAACTATGGACCCCAGTCCAATCTTTACCATTGATACATCTTCCACGGTTACTTGTTTACTTGCTGCAAACCATCATCACCTTCCACACCATATAGTTAATCCTTTGTTACAGCAACCGGTGAGATTGACAACCTCACTTTTCGTTGGGGCAAAGTCTTGAGTTTGTGTTGTGCAGGTTTCCACGTTGCTTGCAACACCTTTGAGACGTTTCCTTCCTCCTACTGGTTCGATAACCTTGGTTTCTTACTGAGGGAAGACTTGCTGCTGTGCTGCATCACACCTTGCTCATGGGGTTTACCGACGAAGCGCTCCACGTTAACAAGGAGCCATCAACAAGTTTTCTGGCGCCGTTGGCGGGTGATACATTGGAAACGTATCTATAATTTTTGATACTTCATGCTTGTTTAGTATCTACTTTGCTTTGTCTTGTCTACACTTTTTGGGATGCTTTTTACATGTTTTCTGGTACTAACCTACTAACAAGTTGCAACAGTGTCAGATGCTTGTTTTCTGCTGTTTTTGGTTTTAGAAAAGTTAGTAAAGAAATATTCTCGTAATTGGACGGGACAAACATCAAAGTCAATTACTTTATGTGGGGAACAAGAAGTCCAGAGGGGAGCCGGAGAGGCCGGAGAGGGCGGACAGACCCACGATTGGCGCGGGTGGGCCCTGCCCCATGCCTGGGAGGGGTGTGGGGCCCCTGGCCGCTGCCTCGGCCTCCCCCTTCGCCTATAAGAAGCCCCCGATGCAGAAACCCTAAGCACCCGATCAAATCTCCACGAAACCGTCTGTAGCCGCCGCCACCATCGTCCCTAGATCGGGAGGGGGGGTCTGAAGTTCTTCCTGGCACCCTGTCGGAGGGGAGATCATCCCGGATGCCTTCTCTCCGGTATGATGCGTGAGTAGTACCACCTTGGACTATGGGTCCATGTAGTATCTATATGGTTGTATCTCCTCCTTTGTGCTTTCATGTATAGTTCTTGTGAGCTCCGTTCATGATCAAGATCTAATCTATTTGTAATCATGCATGTTGTGTTTGCGGGGATCCGATGGATATTGAGATTATTATGTTTGTTTGATTAATGGTTTTGTCTTTATGATTCTATCATTTCTGTGTTGTTTGTGATCTTGCATGCTCTTCGTTTTTAGTAGCTATCTTGGCCAAGTAGTTGCTAGTGACTCCAAGAGGGGGTATTTATGCTCGATAGTGGGTTCATGCCTCTAGTTTCCAAGGGAAGTGACAGTAATATCTTCGGTTGTAGGTATGATGTTGCTACTAGGGAGAAAACAACGTTCTCTTGTTCATGGAACATGTGGACTGTTTACCTTACACACTTTGCTTAAAGCAGTTGTCTGTTGCTTGCAACTTAATATTGGAGGGGGTTTGGATGATAACCTGAAGGTGGACTTCTAGTCATAGATGAAGTTGGATGGCGGTCTATGTATCTTTTTGTATTGCCCAATCAAATCTCATAGGATCTTTCTGACTAGTAATTGCATTGTTATACCTTGCTCAAATCCTGTCAATTGCCCTGCTGTAATTTGTTTACCCTTCATGCCATGTTGTTTATCTAAGGAGAGCACCTCTAGTGAACTATGGACCCTGGTCCAATCTTTACCATTGATACATCTTCCACTGTTACTTGTTTACTTGTTGCAAACCATTGCCTTACACACCATACGTTTAATCCTTTGTTACATCAAACCGGTGAGCTTGACAACCTCACTAATTCGTTGGGACAAAGTCTTGAGTTTGTGTTGTGCAGGTATCCACGTTGCTTGCAACACCTTTGAGACGTTTCCTTCCTCCTTCAGGTTCGATAACCTCGTCCTCTACTGAGGGAAACTTGCTGCTGTGCTCATCACACCTTGCTCTTGGGGTTCCAACGAAGTGTCCCACGTCAACACTGGGTGCACGCATCAAGATTTCTGGCGCCGTTTCCGGGGAGGCTAAGGACTTCACAAGAGGAGTCCTTCACTTCCTTTCTCTTTACTTTGTTTTTAGTTTGCTTTGTTTCTTTTGCTTGGTTTTTTTGCCTCTTTTCAAAAAAACCCAAAAAATTAGTCTAGTTTTGTTTGCTTGCTTTATTTAAAAACACAAAAAAAATTAGTCCCTGCTCTAGTTGCTGGACTATTATTGCCTTTCTTGGTCATGCTTTCTATCAATGGATGGTTTCTTTAAAACTAGTTCTTATTGGCAAGGTGGGTTCACGGAAGAACAAAAGTATTATTATAAGGAACACCGTTTGTCATAAAAAGGGAAACATTTATGGGAACAAATTGATAAGTTGAATACTATTGCTAGAGACGTGGGCTCTACTTATAATGTTACTTATTGCTTTGATAAAGCTTGTTGCTGTAGGAGGTATAAAAACCTACCCTTTCAGTGTGAGTATAATGATAATGTTACCATATATTCTTATGTTAAAGGAAATTATGATTTTGATGATGTGGAATAGATTGAAGAATTTATTGCCTTCAAGGGTGCATTTGAACTTGCCAGTTTGCTTGAAAATACTGATGATGCACCTTATAAACATGAGGTTTTTGAGATACTTAAATTTTGCTTTGATAATTATAAGGAATAAAATAGCTATATTCTTGAATATTTTAATAGGCGTTTTCCAAAAATGGTAGAGACTAATGCCTTGCAGGAGCCTATGGAAGAAGAAATTGTTAAAACTGGAAGCTCATTAGATGAAAAAGAGGAGGAGAGTGATGAACAAAAGGAGGAAGAATGGATTTACCCATGCCTACATTCTAATGAGAGTAACTCTTTATCCCTTACATTATTTGATTGTCCCCCTTGCTTACCAAAGGAGGATGAATGTTATGTTCCTGTGGATCCTTTTGAAATATCTACTTTGGATAAAACCTGTGGAGGTTTTAATCCCACTGTTTTTGAGTTTGATAGAAATTATGAGTTTGTAGATCATGAAGAGCATGCTTTATGTGATAGCTATATTGTTGATTTTATTCATGAGGCTACTGAAAATTATTATGAGATAGGAAAATATGGTTGTAAAAGTTTTCATGGTACTGAAATGCCTCTCTTTGTGCTGAAAGTTTTGAAGTTACTCTTGTCTTATCTTCCTATGCATGTCACTTTGTTCTTCATGAATTTATTTGTGTACAAGATTCCTATGCATAGGAAGAGGGTTAGACTTAAATGTGTTTTGAATTTTCTTCTTGATGCTCTCTTTGACTTCAATTCATATTTCTCATGAGAGCATCTTCTCAAACTTTCCGTGCCTAACTTAAAGGCGTTAAAGAAAAGTACTTGCTGGAAGATAATCCAAGAGTTTCCTTGAGTCTTGGAATTTATTGATTTAGTTATGACCTCTACTTATCATTTTTGTTTGCTTTTTGTGCCAAGAATGACCTATAATGAGAGGGAAGTAAGATTTGGGGAGTTGTTGTCCCGAAACAGATTTCTGTCCTCCACCAAAAAAATTCGTGAGGAGTCTCTGTAACTCGGATGGAGCTCAAAATTTACGAATAAATACCCTAGTATGTTATCTAACTTTAGTTAGTTTAACACTTTTTGATTTGAGTAAGAGAAAATGTTCAAAAAAACCGGTTTCTACCTGCTGGTCTGTTTTGACAGATTTCTACCATTATTTGCTTCTTATTGATTCCTTTTTGAGTTCTCTTTAGGTGAATTGAGCTTTTTGAATGGGTTACTACAATATCTTGTGTTTTTAGTGAAAAGCCTTGCTGTTCCAAAGCTTTGCCAGAGGTATAATATCTTTTGAATAAACTAATGTTGCTAATGAAGATTGTGTGAAGTTTTGTATGAAGGAAAAAATTCAGGTGTAGAGAGAGAATGGTGCAATGAGATGAAGAATGGACAAAATCTCAAGCTTGGGGATTCCACCATGGTGTCACCCCAAGAAATATCCAAGAGGTACAAGCGTCAAAGCTTGGGGATGCCCAAGGCATCCCCTTCTTCATCAATAAAAAGCTCAGGTCTGTCTAGACACTTCGTTTTTATTGTTTCATGCTCAGTTGTGTTGTTCTTGGAGCGTCTTAGTTTTCGTTTGCTTTGATTAGGTTTTTTAGTTTGCTTGAATAAAGAAGTTTGGACCCCCGTTCTCGTTGTGTTGTTTTGCAAATAAGTTGCTTGGTGTTGGAAAGGAGTAGTAAGTTCTTGCTTGAAGTGCAAGAGGATCTTGCATTAACTGTGACTTAGACTTTAGCATGGCATGCTAGGTGTTGTTTTGACTTTATGCTTAGTGATTATTGCTGTAGCATATCTTGTTCCAAACAATTGGGATTGCTTAGTGTGCCTTGAAGAAATTATGAGTTGTTTTAGCATGCAAAAGCATAGTATTGTGGTATTCTCCTTTGATGCTTTGCTTGGGTTGACTTGGCACATGCTCACACAATGTTATGACTATGACAAGTCACCATTAGAATCTATGATCATTTAGTCCTAGACTTGTAGTACCACTCTTTGCTTTGATTAGTATGCTTTGTTGCTCTACATGATTATGGCCATTATGCTCTCTTAGTTGGTTGCTCCCAGTCTTTTGGTAGCCTCCACTTGTATGAGTAAGTTCTACTCATGCTTCCAACTTCCAAGAAACCAAGTTTTTCCAAAGTGTCCACTACAAACTCCTATGCATTGTGTGGTACACCATTCCAAGTATATTCTTGTTTTCAACTATCTTCCAATTAAAAACTATTTTGTTATGTGAAAACTTAGTAATTAAATGGCACACTTTATATTCTTTGCCCCTAATAAACTTGAACCATTGTGACAACTTTGTTGTATATGCTTGCATTTATAAGTTGGAATTAGCAGAACCATGCTGTAAGGGGAACGTTTTCAACATTGCACTTGTACTTTGTACTCAGTTGATATCATGCTCTTTTCTCTATGGATGTCACCGGTGTGAAATAAAGAGGGAACTTGTAAGTCCATGGAGTTTGTATCCTGTGTTAGAGAAACGCCTGGGCCGCTAGCCTAAGCCATGCCTAATCATGGTGGAAATTTGCAGCATCACCATAATGAGCTATCTATGAAGCATACTCAATAAAAAGCTATGCATATGGTAAATAAAAAGATTGCTGAGATGATCATTGTCTGCTTGCCTTGTCATTTTGGTAATGGGAAAGCTCTTGTACCATGTGCAAGGGGTACCCCATTGGCAGTTCTCAATGATATGCAAATACCTACAATGGCAAGAACTTACCTGGGCCCAAAGTTGAGTATGCATGAGGTGTGGCCCTCGTATTCAAGGGACTTGAGATTGCCAACTTATACTTCGTCAAGCATATACTCCATCTTTGCCACTTTAACCTTAACCACTTCAAGATGCTTATGATAGGGCAATGAGGGTTGAAATCTAACAAGTACCATAATTTTTGGAATCTCTTTTTGAAACTTGTAATCCATGCTTCCTTTACAAAAAAAGGGCCTTTCTTCCACCACTATTGAGTCTCCACCTTCTACCATTAGGCACCATTAAGAGAGCATAGTTGTCATTCGGTGTCCAGTGTTCCAAAGCTTATTGATTGATGCATATTGTGATATTACTTGTTCTTGTGCTATTTGTTTCTAGTCACCCTTGTGAACTTTGAAGGTGTCCTATGCATCAATATTGCTACTATATGAGGGACAAGATGATTGCCACTATGCTATGTTTTCTGTATGTCAAACAAACAAACATTTTTCATTGCATATTATTCATGATCTTTGTTTTTAGCTTGTCATGTTGCATGCATAGTTACTATGTCCTATTGTTAGAACTCCATCTTTCATGCACATGTTTAGAGTTATTTGATCCCAGCTTTCAATGCTTGCAAATGGTTGGATCTTTATTGTGAGGGTGCATGTCACCTCAAAAATTATTCTTTTATCACTTACCTACTTGAGGACAAGCAGGAGTTAAGCTTGGGGATGTTGATACGTTGGAAACGTATCTATAATTTTATATGCTCCATGCTTGTTTAGTATCTACTTTGCTTTGCCTTGTCTACACTTTGGGGTGCTTTTTACATGTTTTCCGGTACTAACCTACTAACAAGTTGCAACAGTGCCAGATGCCTGTTTTCTGCTATTTTTGGTTTCGGAAAAGTTAGTAAAGAAATATTCTCGGAATTGGAGGGGACAAACGTCAAAGTTAATTACATTATGTGGGGAACAAGAAGTCCAGAGGGGAGCCGGAGAGGCCGGCCAAGGCGACCAGACCCACCCTAGGCGCGGGTGGGCCCTGCCCCGCGCCTGGGAGGGGTGTGGGGCCCCTGGCCGCTGCCTCGGCCTTCCCCTTCGCCTATAAGAAGCCCCCGATGCAGAAACCCTAAGCACCCGATCAAATCTCCACGAAACCGTCTGTAGCCGCCGCCACCATCGTCCCTAGATCGAGGGGATCTGAAGTTCTTCCCGGCACCCTGCCGGAGGGGAGATCGTCCCGGAGGCCTTCTCTCCGGTATGATGCGTGAGTAGTTCCACCTTGGACTATGGGTCCATGGAGTAGCTAGATGGTTCTATCTCCTCCTTTGTGCTTTCATGTATAGATCTTATGAGCTCCATTCATGATCACGATCTAATCTATTTGTAATCATGCATGTTGTGTTTGCGGGGATCCAATGGATATTGAGATTATTATGTTGGTTTGATTAATGGTTTTGTCTTTATGATTCTATCATGTCTGTGTTGTTTGTGATCTTGCATGCTCTTCGTTGTTAGTAGCTATCTTGGCCAAATAGTTGCTAGTGACTCCAAGAGGGGGTATTTATGCTCGATAGTGGGTTCATGCCTCTAGTTTCCAAGGGAAGTGACAATAATATCTTCGGTTGTAGATGTGCTGTTGCTACTAGGGAGAAAACAACGGTCTCTTGTTCATGGAACATGTGGACTGTTTACCTTACACACTTTGCTTAAACCAGTTGTCTGTTGCTTGCAACTTAATACTGGAGGGGTGATACGTCCAAAACGTATCTACTTTTTCGAACACTTCGCTGTTGTTTCTTCTCTAAACTTGTGTGATTTGGATACAACTAACACAGACTGACGCTGTTTTCAACAGAATTACCTTGGTGTCTTGTTTTTGTGCAGAAAATGAACTATCAGGAAAAATCCCGGAAAATATGCCAAAAATTATATTTCACCAGAAGATCCACAGAGCCAGAAGGGGAGACAGAGGGGAGGCCTGGGGGGTCAGACCCACCCCAAGCGCGGAACCACTGACCCCGCGCCTGGGGGAGGTTTGGCCACCCCAGGCAGCTTCTCGGCCTCCCTCCGCGTCTATAAGTTGCCTTCTGACCTAAAAACTCAGGGGGTTCGATAGTTTTCCAGAAAGAGCGCCGCCACCAGAAACCAAGATTCGGATCCAGAAACTCCGTTCTGGCACCCTGCCGGGACGTGGAATTTGGAGAGGATCATCGCCATCGTCATCACCAACACATCTCCATCAACCACTGATGTTTCCCTCATCCATGAGTGAGTAATCCCCCGCTATAGGCTTGGGGATGGTAGGGATTGGATGAGTTCTATCATGTAATCAAATAAGATCTGTTAGGGACATAGTGCCTAGTATCTCTATTAGTGCTATTTGACTTTGTTGCAACTTGTTATGCTTAATGCTTGTCACTAGGGACCGAGTGCCATGATCTCAGATCTGAACTTATTATTGAATCATTATGATAGTATTGTTTATGGTATTATCTGCAAGTTGTCTACACATATCATTGTCCGGATCCAAAGTCCCCAAAGTGATAATAATTGGGACAACCGGAGGGGATGGCTGTGGTGTGAGGATCACATGTGTTCATGGAGTGTTAATGCTTTGCTCCGGTGCTCTATTAAAAGGAGCACCTTAATTGCCAGTAGTTCCCTAAAGGACCCGCTGCCATGGGCTGGCTGGACTGATGTTATGCAAGTTCTTATTGCGAGATCGTATGACTATATTTGGAGCACATGCCTAGGATTGTTTAGTACTTGGATGCTTATTATTATTTATCTGCAATGCCCTAGTTCTTTGAAGTTACATGTTTATACTTGTCCATGCAACGCCCGTTCATCCATCCCTATGCCTACCACACTCTTATCCTATTGTTACCATTACTATTACTATTGCTACTGTTCACTGTTGATGTTACTTCTGCTGTTGCTTTGTTGTTGCTACTACAAACTATTGCTACTGATAAACTTCTGTGAGCAAGAACTATTTCCAGGTGCAGCTGAACTGACAACTCACTTGTTAAGGCTTGCAAGTATTCTTTGTCTCCCCTTGTGTCGAATCAATAAATTGGGTAATACTACCCGCGAAGACTGTTGCGATCCCCTACACTTGTGGGTCATCAAGAATATTTTCTGGCGCCGTTGCCGGGGAGCATAACTTTATTTGTAAGTTCACTTGGATCTATTATTGTTCACTTCCACTCCTTTCATCATGGGGAAGTCTCGTGATGGAAAGTTCCCTATTTTACCATCCACTACAAGAAGAGGTACAATCCTAAACACCTCTGTTGCTCTTGATTCACCGTCTGTTATAAGTAAGCTTGTCACACCACCACCACATACTCATGCTACACACACTGCTACTACTGCTGAATCTGAAACTGCTTTTGATACTCATGATGTTACTTCTACAGTGCTTGATGCGAGTGGTTCATTAGTTCCTTTTGTAGATGCTACTATGGCTAGTCTAGGAAATACCGAAACTCCTAGTGAAAACACTGTTACACCTGTTAGTTCACCTGAGTCTAGTGAGAGTTTTGATATTAATGATGGTTACATTGAGCTCACTGATGAATTTGTTGAAGAGTGCCGAAACACACATGGTGCTAGTGCTATTAAGAGTCTCCTTGCTAGACACATTAGTATACCCAAGAAGTTCTATGATCCTAAGTTTGCCACCTCTCCCATAGATATTAAAGATAAAGATTATGATTTCTCTCTTGATTTAGCTTATTTAGATATTGTTGAGAAAGAACCTTTTTGTGGTACTGAAAATGAAAGTGTTGTGGCTCATATGGGTGATCTTTCTACTATAAGTGCTTTGTTTTCTAATGATTTTAAGATGTGCAAGTACTTTGTTGCTAAGATCTTCCCTTTTTCACTAAAAGTAGAAGCTAGGGCTTGGTTTAATAGATTACCTCCTGGTTCCATTGATAGCACTGATTGCTTGATTGCTTCTTTCTTCCATAAATATTTTCCTCCCAGTGCTAGACATGCTGCTTTGCAGAGACTTTTTGATTTTAAACAGGAAGAAGAAGAGAAATTGCCTGAGTCATGGAAAAGATTCTGTTCCTTGATTCATGCATATCCTGGATGTCCATTACCTAAGAATGAGTTGCTTGATATTTATTATAATGGACTAACTGATGATTCTAGGACCTACCTAGATAGCTTTGCTGATTGTGTTTTCAGGAAAATGACTCCTACAGATGCTGAAGAATTAATGAACAAGATAAGCAAGAATTATGATGATTGGACTTCAACTGAGTTGAATACACCTGAGCCTATTACTCCTGAACCAGATGTTCCTGAACCAGTTCCACCACCAACAATAAAGAAGAGGGGAGTTATTGCATTAGATGATGAAGTGATGAAGGAAGCTAAAAAGTGTCTAAAGGAGAAAAGTATTAGAGCTGAAGATGTGAAGAATCTACCTCCTATAGAAGAATTATGTGAGCCAATTCCCCACTCATCTACTATTGAGGTACACTCTCTCCAATTTAATGAAGGTGATATTCCTTATGGTAAGCCTCATGATCAATGCTTAGAGGAACTTGACACATTTATTGTTAAACAAGGTAATTTTAATAAAGAAGTTCAGAATCATTTATTGGAAAACTCTAGAGCTATCCATGAGTTGAAAGATATTGTGGAAAGAACTTCTAATGATATTAAAATGCTTTGTAAACACTTTCAAATGGTTCAAACCCAACTTGATCAACTTGCTAAGGTACAAAAGGATATGTTAGTTAGTGCTTCAGGAGATAAACATGCTTATGGAATTAAAACTAGGAGTGGTGAAGCTACTCAAGATCCTTTATATCCTAAAGGACACCCTAAAAGAATATAACAGGATTCCCAACAAGTAGAAGATAGTGGTAGTCCTCGTAAGAGGAAGAAAAAGAAACATAAGAAAGTTGAGGAACCACTTGAACCTGCTCTGGATCCTAATAGTATATCTATCTCTGATGCTAAAACTAAGAGTAGTAATAATAATGATGAGCCTCCTGATAAGGAGGAAGTTGAGGAAGAACCTAAAAAATACACTAAGAACACTAGGTACACAAAGGAAGATTTTATTGCTAATAAACATGGTAAAGAGAGAGAACCTTGGGTGCAGAAACCTATGCCTTTTCTAGGTAAGAAACACAAGTCAAAGGAGGAGGAACACTACAATAGGTTTTGTGAGTGGATGAAACCTTTATTCTTGCAAATTCCTTTGACTGATGCTATTAAATTGCCTCCTTATTCAAAGTATATGAAGGATACTGTCTCTAATAAAAGGAAGATTCCTAATGAAGAGATTTCTACTCTACTTGCTAATTACTCCTTCAATGGTAAGGTTCCAAAGAAACTTGGTGATCCAGGTATACCAACTATTCCTTGCTCCATTAAGAATAATTATGTTAGAACTGCTTTATGTGATTTGGGATCTGGAGTTAGTGTCATGCCTTTTTCTCTCTATAAGAGACTCCAGCTAGAAAAGTTGATACCAACTTATATATCTTTGCAAATGGCTGATAAGTCAACTACTGTTCCTATTGGTATATGTGAGGATGTTCCTGTTCAAGTTGCTCATAATTGCATGGTTTTAATTGATTTTGTTGCGCTTGAAATGCCTGAAGATGATAATATGTCTATTATTCTTGGGAGACCTTTTCTTAATACTGCAGGTGCTATCATCAATTGTAATCAAGGAAAAGTAACTTTCAATATTAATGACAAAGAGCACACTGTCTATTTTCCAAGAAGGTTGTTAAGAGCTATTGCCTGAATTCTATTGAAAATATTGAAGGCATCATGGTTGGAGAAATATATTGTCCCATTCCACAAGAAAATGTTGAAACTATTATGATTGGGACCATTGCTATCAAGCATGAGGTAACATAATCACCTTGTGGAATGCAAAGTTTTGTTTCATATAAGATTGTTTTGGTAACAAGACTTGATCAACCTTGTTAACAAAAGGATTTTAATGAACAAAATAATGTTTCCATTATGGTTATACTTGCTTTCTTTTTGCTTTCTCCTTCCTAGTCTTTGCTTTAGCTTTAGTTTCGCTAGTTGTTTGCTTGTTTGAGTTTCTAAGAGCTCCTGTAGTTTGGATTTTGTTTTGTTTTGCTTCTTCTGAAAAAACTGTTTCTGCGAGAAAATCAATTTTCATACCCTGAAAATTGGCCAAAATAAAGTTTTCCGAAAAATCCCAGAAAATTCAAAATAATTTTTTCCTCGAAAAAAGGGGCAGAGTGGCACCTGAGATGACCCAGGGGGCCACCCATAGGCCCCACACCTATGGTAGGCACGGGCCCACCACTGGTGGCGCCTAGGGGGGTTTGGCCCACCTGGGCCCCTCCAGGCTGCCTCCTCAAAGCCACCTTCTTTCTCTTTACCTAAAAACACCGGAAAACTTGCTCAAGCTCGAGTTCTTGCTATTCTTGCTCGCGATTTTAGATCTCCTTGTTCAGCCCACCTCAAGTGCTTTGGAGGGTTTGCTCCTTGGTATGTGCCTCCTCCACTTGTCCAATTAGATTTGTGATTGGTAGATTGTATCTTGAGTATTTTGCTACTGTAGGTGACAAGTTGTTTGAGCTTGAATGCTTGTTCTATGTTTATAAACTTTGTTTTGATGCATGTGTAGTCCTCTAGCAAGTTCCTATAGTGGTTGCTCTTTATTTATCAACTTAGAAATCACTTGGTTTGATGGTTGTCTAAAAATTCCAGCAAAGAAGATGAGTGCTTATTCACTGAATCAATATGACTTGATGGTGCATGAGCCAATGAAGGTTCATCGTGAGGAGGCAGTTTTTCCTTCTATATATCCATGCCATGAATTTATGAGAGCTGCGGGGATCCTCCAAGATTTCCAAACGTTGGTTACAAGTGCAGGGTTGGAGCACTTTGTTGAAGGTGAACCAATCCAATATATTAAGCTAACCATGGATTTTGTGCAGGACTTCCGGTTCACTTGGTCTACCTATAATCCCATGGTCCATTACACAATATATAATATGCCTGTCAACCTGCCTTTTTCTCATTTCTGTGCAACAATTAGAGTACCTCAGTGGGGATCTTGTGAGAAGATCAAGGAGAGGCCCAAGTCACTTGTTGATTTGTATGCTGATATTTTCCAAGGTTTTGACTTCTCAAAATAAAGTGGTAAAATTCGGAACATCCAGCTCCCAGCTATTAGATACTTTGCCTATTTCATTACCAAGTGTGTTCTTGCTAGAAAGACTGCTAGAAAGTTGTCTTCTTTTGATCTAGATTTTATTGCAGCTGCTCTGGGTAGGAATAGTTCCTATAGTTTGGGTGCTTTGATAACTCACGGTCTCACCAGCAACCGTGAGAAGGGTGGAATTTGTGGAGGTCTCATTGCTTCTAGGTTGCTAGCTTTACATGTTTAGAGCCTCATTATTCAGATTTTCAGTTGTCCATAGAGAGGCTTGATATTGAGTCCATGATTCAGCATGGTTTTGTTTGTTTGGGGGCTAATGTGAGAAGTTTGCCAATGAACTATCTTTTGTCCAGCAAGGTCGGAGAAAATGTAGGAGTGATAAAATAGTTTATTTGCCTGCACCTGCTTTGTTTAACTTTGAAGTATGGTCACTTACGGAGGAGGAGGTTGACACATATGTTGGGGAACTCTCCCAGCAAGGAGAGAATGTTGAAGAGGATGCCGAAGACAATTTGGTTCAGCCCTCTAACTTGGGAGAGTCTTCATACCAACATCCCTCATTTGATTGGGGCACGTCTTCTTCTTCATCACATGCGCGTGACTATGATCATTCCTATGATGACCCACCAGCATGGGGTTACTATCCGCTTTATTGAGCCCCGCTTAGGCCAAAAGCCTAAGCTTGGGGGGAGGTATACCAACATCACACTCATATATATATCATGTTCGGTCGGTTCTTTGTATATCCATTGTTTCGCTTTCCTTTTGGTTCTTGTTGGTTCTTTCTCAAAAACCCAAAAATACCAAAAATATTTTCATTGTTTCTCTTGGTTTGTTTATTTGTTTCTTTGCTTTGGTTTGCCTTAAAAGAAAAATCCAAAAAGATTTTGCTTTGTTTGGTTTGCTTTGTTTTTGTTTGGTTTTTCTTTGTTTGCTTGTTTCTAAAAAAATCGAAAACACCAAAAATAGTTGTTGTTCTTCTTTCGTTTTGTGAGTTCTTTGCAGGGTTCAGCCGTCCTCAGTGGATATTGGTTTTCATGTTAATTATTCATGTCACACAAGTGAAGGGCAATAATGAAGATTAAGACAACTCGAGGTGTGGTAAGAGGCTGGTAACGAACTCTATTTGTTTCATTTTTGTACATATACTCATCATTGTGAGCATGCTTAGCCTGTTTGTGTAAGGTGTATGTCATTATGGATGCTTAGTAGTTATTGCTTGTCTATGATTAGCTCCAGCTTGCATGTCATATGAATGTTTGCTTGCATTGTTTTATTCATCTTTGGTATGATATTGTGGTATCCTCCTCTGACTGTTCATGTGAATCGACTTGGCACATGCTCACACATGCATATGACTAATCAATAGTCAGTAAGCCTCAATGATTTATTTTGCCTCAGAGTTCTTGTATCACTTTCATGCCATAATTAGTCCTATTTTGTTGCAAGCATGATTATGACAGTTATTGCTCTCTCGTTTGTCGCTCCCTCTCTATTGCTAGCCTTCACTTGCACTGAGTATGTGCTCTACCTGTGCTTCCAACTCCCCAAAACCAATATTGGCAGCTGTGTCTACCATACCTACCTATTAGCATCATTTGCTATTTAAGTGTTATTTTATATATGCCGTGTTTTCTTCCAAAATAAAATGTTTGTATGTTTTGAGAAAGTTAGTTAGTAAATCTCTCACAAACTTGATGGCACGCTTTATATTCTTTGCGCTTAATAATCTTGAACCATTGTGACTAGTCCATGAAAGTTATAGGCTTGCTAATTATATACCGAGAGTCAGCAGAACCATGCTGTCACGGGGAACGCTTTCAACACTTTTTGGATAATTCTATCCAGTTGATACTTTGCTCTTTTGTTTATGGATGTCGACGATGTGAAATAAAATGGGAAGTTGTTAGTTCATGGAGTTTACACATTGTGTTAGAGAAACGCCTGGGCCGCTAGCCTAAGCCATGCTTAATTGTGGTGGAAACTTGTAGCATCACCATAATGAGCATCTATGAAGCTTCCGCAATAAAAAGCTATGCATATGGTAAATAAAAAGATTGCTGAGATGCTCATTGTCTGCTTGCCTTGTCATTTTGGTTATGGGAAAGCTCTTGTACCATATGCAAGGGGTACCCCGTTGGCGGTTCTCGATGATATGCATGTATTTACAATGACAAGAACTTTCAGGTGACCAAAGTTGAGTAGCAGGCGGAGCGACCCTCATACTCAAGGGACTTGGGATTTCCAGTCTATGGTCTATCAAGCATATGATTCAGAGTGGACCTCACTTTCACCTTAACCACATCAAGATGCCTATGATAGGGGCAATGAGAGCTCAAAGCTAACGAGTACCTTCCTTTCATCATTAGGAAGTCTTTCAAACCTTCACAAAACGGTTTTCACAATTTTGTTGAGTCAGCACTTATTCTATGAGCACTTTCTTGGGAGCATAGTTGTCATTCTTGTGTTTGTTCCAAAACTTGGTTAATTATGTCATGACTTTGATGCGTGTTTCTCTGATATCTTTATCTCTAGTCTTCATGTGAACTTCAGAGGTGCCTTGGCATTTATATTGTGCTCTTCAAACAAAGGCAAGCGAGATACCACTCTATCATACCTTATTATGAGCATTGCAATGTTGCTTATGTTTATATTTTCATGCTACTTATTATTATTGAGTTGGTTTCTCATCATAGCTTGCAATAACTATTGAGTAGACTTAGTTGAATACTCCTTATTATGAATTGTCTAAGCATCTACTACTGTGCTGAGAATATTTACATCATATGAAGCAAAGTGTTCGTGAAAATTCTTTTATAGCACTCAGTTTTCAACTGAATTGCTTGAGGACAAGCAATAAGCTAAGCTTTGGGGGAGTTGATACGTCCAAAACGTATCTACTTTCTCGAACACTTTGTTGTTGTTTCTTCTCTAAACTTGTGTGATTTGGATACAAATAGCACAGACTCACGCTGTTTTCAGCAGAATTACCTTGGTGTCTTGTTTTTGTGCAGAAAATGAACTACCAGGAAAAATCCCGGAAAATATGCCAAAAATTATATTTCACCAGAAGATCCACGGAGCCAGAAGGGGAAATAGAGGGGATGCCTGGGGGGCCCAGACCCACCCCAGGCGCAGGCCCACTGACCCCGTGCCTGGGGGAGTGTAACACCCTCAGAATCGGACCTATGCAAGATTTAGCGAAACCCGCCAAACCCGCATAGAAACGATTCAAAGGTGCCCACCAGGCACTTTCGTGCGGGTGGAAAACAAAGTAATAACATTACACAACAGTCCTCGATGGGACCCACAGAACAGATATATTCAACAGCGACTCAAAGGGTCAAGAATACAGATATAATATACAAAGATCCAAATCACCTTGAAAATGATAGAGCGTCCGACTACGGACAAGATGCAAATGGGGCTAAGAGCCCTGAAGAATAACCAATGGCGTCCATAACCCTGCCCAGGCCAAGCCGGAAGGGTAACCCTGCTAACGACGTCGATCTCAAAACCTGCTTAAACAAAAGGGGTGCCGACAAAGGGCAAAGGAAAGAGAGGAGCGTCAGTACTGAGGCCAGTACACGGCGAGACTAGAATTCGGCGGTCCTCGCCTACATAGGTATGGTGGACTGAATCGGCAGCGGCAGCATGCACTGAACAACCTATAGAGACTCGATACAACTGGCGGCTATCAGAGAGGGGTAAGAAAGACCTATTCGGAACCAACCTGATTCTATCATCAAACAAACCCATCCTGGCGTTTCCCCCTCGAGACCAAACGAAGAAGTCAACCGAGGAACTCACACAGTTGGCAGTTTTATTTATTCAGTTATTGTTGCAGCAATTACTAGTCAGGTGTAGATAGTCATCCTGATATAATAAGCAGTGGGAAATTTTAGCTAACCATTCCGTTATAGTTGCAACACTTACTAATCAGATACAAATAGCATGAGATAACCCAAAAACCCAGCAGTTGTTGGTACTTTTATTTAGCCATTCCGTTATAGTTGCCATACTTACTAGTCAGGTAGAATGGTCGCAAGCGACAACTCAAGCAAGCAATTGTTGGCAGTTTTATTTAGCCATTCCATTATAGTTGAAGCTGATTACTAGTCATATCAGATACAAGTCAATTTATAATAGTAAACTTTAGTTATAGTTGTCTATGATCGAGATACTGTGCTCCAAGTCGTCCATAACCGCGGACACGGCTTTCAGAAAGTTTTAACCCGGCCGGGGTGCACAAATAGCAACACACACACGATCGACCTCGGAAAAACCAAATCAAAACCCAACGAGGCTTTCACGACAGAGCAATCACAAGATTCATAAATATTTCAGGGGGCCACCCCTTGGAGTACACCCGCAACGAAGTAAGCTAGCTCCGAGACGGACCCGAGGTTTGGGTGGACGGCTGTGAACGACTGGGAACCCAAAACTGAGCTTGTCGACACCGCGAAAACGTGTCCCGATCCTAAACAGTACAGTGTGCTCCTCGCACAATCGTAAATAAAGCAGTAGCATGGCATAAGTACAGGGTCGTAAATAAAACCTCAAACTAGTTTGTGGCCCCAAGAAATAAGAATGAATCAAGCTCTGGCTAAGGGGGGTCCCATAATTCCCCGTATGTGGATAGCGCGATAAATCAAGGAACATGTATCAAGTACTCGGGGTCCTACGGGACACAAGTGGGCGGTCGGAAACCAAATATTATCTATCACCCACCGATGCCTCTGCTTACTTACTTCAATTTTAGTTGTTAAACAGGAATTAAAGTGAACGATAAATAAAGTCGAGATCATCTCCAACATCAAACATGTGGCAATACTCCAACAACTGTGGTACATGGCGACACGCAACAACACTTGAGCAAGCGACTACGACGCGCAAGTTCAACTATCTACCAAACCACAGGTAATAGGAGGTGGCCATGGCAATATAAGGCTGCGAGGGATATCACGGGTACGAAAACTAGAGCAACGCAACACAGATAGGAATAGATCGACAGGAGGGAATAAATACTATAAAAGTAAGATAGGTAGAAAGGGGAAGATGCTCGCCTGAAAACATCGCCGAAGGTACAACCAAAGATCGGGGCGAAGCTCACATCAACTCAACGGCCTTATCCGCGAAGAAGCAAAACACTAGAATAATCACCGGATACAATATTTAATACTACGGCAAAAGATCGGCATGATGCATGTATGATGTATGATATGGCAAAGGTGCGATGCAATTAGGTCATATTAAGCGGAACCGGAGGTCCCGACAATTAATATATGGTTCTAGTTGTTTAGATACCCCGCATTTTAAATGTTGTATTAACAAGGCAAGATATGACAACGGTTCGATGCAAAAATTTAAATGAGGCCAATATAAGGCTAGATTTGTCCGCATATGGGCCCCATATTTAATTAGAGGTGAATCGGCATAAGGCCCCCAAACCACACAAATATGCATGCAAGTATGACAGTTTTATATGAACAATTAATATCATTTTAATATAGGGTTCGAGAAAAGGGGTCGCACATTGGTCCGAAGATCTTGGGGTTCCGGGGTTCGGGGTCGGGTCTCAGGGTTCAGGGTTCGACAGGATCGCCCTCGGATACAAGGTGAAGAGCTTGGCATGACGTGCCGGAGATCTTGGTTCCAAGCGGTCGATCTTGTCGGGTCCTCGGATCGGCCGCTTGTCGTTCGGAAGTAGAACTTTTCGTCCTCGTGGCGATCTTGGCGTCCGGGAAGGAGTACTTGTCGTTCAGGGTCTCGATGTCCGGGGTGAAGTACTTGACGCGCCAGGGTTCGGTCTTCGGACTCGGGGAGAGGAGCTCGGGGTTCGCGTCGAAGGTCTTGTCGATGGATCCTCGGGTTCATGCGGCTCCTCGAGGCGAACTTGTCGATGTGGTCCTGTTAGGTGGTCGTGAGCGTCTTGGCGGTACTTGGGTCTAATGAAGGTCTCTGTGATGCAAAACTTGTGTCGAACATGCTACAGACGAGCACTGCACGGCCAAAGAGCAACCATACATTGCAAGGATCAAACGGAGGAAGCCTCCCGACGACCAAACGAGATGGAAACTAGCAGAGCACGGCACAGGGGCGAGCGCGGCTCGCGGGGCACGGCCGGAGACAGAGGAAAAACAGCGCCTAGGGAGGCGACCTGGGCGGCGGGCCCACGCGCTGGTCGGGGGAAGGCGAGCACGGAGGCTAGCAGAGGGAGCCCGCGGCGGCCAGGGCGACGCCGTGGTGGAGCTCCGTCGGCGGGGAGACCGCGGAGGCAACAAACTCGGGGCGGACAGACGGCGACGCGGACGGCCGGAGGGGCGCGGGGCCGGGCCAGAGCAGGGGCGTGCGCAGGCCAGCGG
Organism: Avena atlantica; assembly: GCA_910589765.1. NCBI lineage: Eukaryota > Viridiplantae > Streptophyta > Magnoliopsida > Poales > Poaceae > Avena > Avena atlantica. Next base: position 48,116,896 of record OU342739.1, read on the forward strand.
TGGTGGGGCGAGAGGAGGAGGGAGACGGGGCCTCGAGCGAGAGGTGTACGGCGGCTCCGAGGCGAGGACGGCCCGGGGCAGGGCGGCCGGTGGTGCTGCGGTGCTCGGGTGGCGGGAGAGCAGAAGGAGGAGGGAGGCGGCGCGCGGGCGAGCTCGCGGGAGACTTGGCAGCGACGGGCTCGCCGGCGTGTGCTCGCGGGACCATGGCCGGCGGTCGGAGGCGAGCCGGGGAGGAGGCGGGCGAGGGAGGCCGAGGAGCCGGCGGGCCGGGGAGGGGAGACGCGCGCGTCGGCGCGGCCGGGGCCGGCGCTGGAGGCGGCGGGCGGAGGAAGGTGAGGAAGGAGCGGGGTGACTCGGGGAGGCCGGAGCGGGGCGATCTCGAGGGGCGAGAGGAAGGCGACCGGCGGCGGCTCAGAGAGGAAAGGGGAAGGGCGGCGCAGCGGGGGATGCTGCGGGGAGGGGGTGAGGCCGACGCACGAGGGAGACGGGCGAGCGGGGAGAGAGAGACGCGGGGGCAGGGTCTGCGGGGGCCAGGGGGTGGGCCAGGGCGCGCCAGGTGGGGGGTGCGGGATCCCGAGGGACTGGTGGGGCCTGGGGTGTCGGTGGGAGGATGTGCTCTGCGTGCGTGCGTGGTGTGCGTGTGTTGGGTTGGGGAGTGGGGTGAGAGGAGAGAGGGGCTGCTGAGGTGGCGGGCTGGGGTTGGGTAAGGGAGAGGGGTGGAGTGAGGTGGCGACCAGGGATTGGAGGGAGTGAGGTGGAGAGGGGCTGGGTAGAATAGGTTGGGTAGACTAGGGATTTTGGGGTGGGCCGATTTTATTTCTGGGGGTGGTCGTTCGGGTCGAATCGGCCCGTCCGACTGCCCCCACTAAAATAATTTAATATTTTATTTGATTAAAACAAAGCCTCTGCAAACCGATAGCAGACAAAACAAAATAATCAGGAGACCCGGTTTTGGTGTTTGAATAAAGATGGGGCGTTTTAGAAAACACAAAATAGGTTTTCTGCAAATAGTTTTATGCAAGCAAATGCAAGATGATGACGATGCTCAAATGCAATGTGGCATGATGACATGAGCATGCGGTCATGATGATGCAATGCACAAAATCAACGCGATTTTCTAGTAGTGGTTTTGCGGGATGCCACAATTCGACACCACTAACAATGGATCTCGCCCTCGAGATCCGCCTCATGGTACCGGAAGGAAGGTCGGCGAACTGCGTCTTCTCGCTTCGTGTAGATCCTCGCGACACCACTAACAAGAGGTTGTTGTCCGTGATCGTCGAGAGAACACTCCGGGAACAAAAGGTCGAAGGTAGAGGCATCCACAAGTAAAGCCACCTCTAGCTTCCGTGGACGGAGTAAAACTGCTGGATCCACTGATTCGATGCACAAGAGCGAATGATAAGAGTAGTCAGATTGTGATCAGTCCATCTCGCACCCAAACCATTACTCAGCACACGAATAGGCGGATTATGCAACCAACTCTCGGAATTAGACTGAAGATCTCGACAAGCGAGGTTCGGAAACAAAGGAGGGATGCAGACTCTGCATCGGATCTGGCGTAGGTGATGTCATCGCGTCGGAAAACACCGAAAGGCACGAACAAGGAACACAGAGAAATCCACCAGACGAAGGGTTCCTCGGATAGCATGAAGACCGGATGTAGCAACACCGTTACTAAAGGAGGAAGCGAAACCCTGAAGGTACGACGGAATCCCAACCACGAGAAATCCTGGACTCTAAGAAAAGATAAGAGGTAGATTCAAAACACGCAGAGGTAAGAAGAGAATAGCAGAGGGGTAAGGAGTAAAAGCAGACCTAACCAGATCTATCCAACCGATTTTTCAAAATAGTTTGGACACTCAACTTCGGCCGTTAGCTAGGTTATCCTACAGGCTGGACTTGTGGGGTATCGCAACTGCTGAGCTCTGATACCACTCTGTAACACCCTCAGAATCGGACCTATGCAAGTTTTAGCGAAACCCGCCAAACCCGCATAGAAACGATTCAAAGGTGCCCACCAGGCACTTTCGTGCGGGTGGAAAACGAAGTAATAACATTACACAACAGTCCTCGATGGGACCCACAGAACAGATATATTCAACAGCGACTCAAAGGGTCAAGAATACAGATATAATATACAAAGATCCAAATCACCTTGAAAATGATAGAGCGTCCGACTACGGACAAGATGCAAATGGGGCTAAGAGCCCTGAAGAATAACCAATGGCGTCCACCCTGCCCAGGCCAAGCCGGAAGGGTAACCCTGCTAACGACGTCGATCTCAAAACCTGCTTAAAAAAAGGGGTGCCGACAAAGGGCAAAGGAAAAACAGGAGCGTCAGTACTGAGGCCAGTACACGGCGAGACTAGAATTCGGCGGTCCTCGCCTACATAGGTATGGTGGACTGAAGCGGCAGCGGCAGCATGCACTGAACAACCTATAGAGACTCGATACAACTGGCGGCTATCAGAGAGGGGTAAGAAAGACCTATTCAGAACCAACCTGATTCTATCATCAAACAAACCCATCCTGGCGTTTCCCCCTCGAGACCAAACGAGGAAGTCAACCGAGGAACTCACACAGTTGGCAGTTTTATTTATTCAGTTATTGTTGCAGCAATTACTAGTCAGGTGTAGATAGTCATCCTGATATAATAAGCAGTGGGCAATTTTAGCTAACCATTCCGTTATAGTTGCAACACTTACTAATCAGATACAAATAGCATGAGATAACCCAAAAATCCAGCAGTTGTTGGTACTTTTATTTAGCCATTCCGTTATAGTTGCCATACTTACTAGTCAGGTACAATGGTCGCAAGCGACAACTCAAGCAAGCAATTGCTGGCAGTTTTATTTAGCCATTCCGTTATAGTTGAAGCTGATTACTAGTCAAATCAGATACAAGTCAATTTATAACAGTAAACTTTAGTTATAGTTGTCTATGATCGAGATACTGTGCTCCAAGTCGTCCATAACCGCGGACACGGCTTTCAGAAAGTTTTAACCCGGCCGGGGTGCACAAATAGCAACACACACACGATCGACCTCGGAAAAACCAAATCAAAACCCAACGAGGCTTTCACGACAGAGCAATCACAAGATTCATAAATATTTCAGGGGGCCACCCCTTGGAGTACACCCCCAATGAAGTAAGCTAGCTCCGAGACGGACCCGAGGTTTGGGTGGACGGCTGTGAACGACTGGGAACCCAAAACTGAGCTTGTCGACACCGCGAAAACGTGTCCCGATCCTAAACAGTACAGTGTGCTCCTCGCACAATCGTAAATAAAGCAGTAGCATGGCATAAGTACAGGGTCGTAAATAAAACCTCAAACTAGTTTGTGGCCCCAAGAAATAAGAATGAATCAAGCTCTGGCTAAGGGGGGTCCCATAATTCCCCGTATGTGGATAGCGCGATAAATCAAGGAACAGGTATCAAGTACTCGGGGTCCTACGGGACACAAGTGGGCGGTCGGAAACCAAATATTATCTATCACCCACCGATGCCTCTGCTTACTTACTTCAATTTTAGTTGTTAAACAGGAATTAAAGTGAACGATAAATAAAGTCGAGATCATCTCCAACATCAAACATGTGGCAATACTCCAACAACTGTGGTATATGGCGACACGCAACAGCACTTCAGCAAGCGACTACGACGCGCAAGTCCAACTATCTACCAAACCACAGGTAATAGGAGGTGGCCATGGCAATATAAGGCTGCGAGGGATATCACGGGTACGAAAACTAGAGCAACGCAACACAGATAGGAATAGATCGACAGGAGGGAATAAATACTATAAAAGTAAGATAGGTAGAAAGGGGAAGATGCTCGCCTAAAAACATCGCCGAAGGTACAACCGAAGATCGGGGCGAAGCTCACATCAACTCAACGGCCTTATCCGCGAAGAAGCAAAACACTAGAATAATCACCGGATACAATATTTAATACTACGGCAAAATATCGGCATGATGCATGTATGATGTATGACATGGCAAAGGTGCGATGCAATTAGGTCATATTAAGCGGAACCGGAGGTCCCGACAATTAATATATATGGTTCTAGTTGTTTAGATACCCCGCATTTTAAATGTTGTATTAACAAGGCAAGATATGACAACGGTTAGATGCACAAATTTAAATGAGGCCAATATAAGGCTAGATTTGTCCGCATATGGGCCCCATATTTAATTAGAGGTGAATCGGCATAAGGCCCCCAAACCACACAAATATGCATGCAAGTATGACAGTTTTATATGCAACAATTAATATCATTTTAATATAGGGTTCGAGAAAAGGGGTCGCACATTGGTCCGAAGATCTTGGGGTTCCGGGGTTCGGGGTCGGGTCTCAGGGTTCAGGGTTCGACAGGATCGCCCTCGGATACAAGGTGAAGAGCTTGGCATGACGTGCCGGAGATCTTGGTTCCAAGCGGTCGATCTTGTCGGGTCCTCGGATCGGCCGCTTGTCGTTCGGAAGTAGAACTTGTCATCCTCGTGGCGATCTTGGCGTCCGGGAAGGAGTACTTGTCGTTCAGGGTCTCGATGTCCGGGGTGAAGAACTTGACGCGCCAGGGTTTGGTCTTCGGACTCGGGGAGAGGAGCTCGGGGTTCGCGTCGAAGGTCTTGTCGATGGATCCTCGGGTTCATGCGGCTCCTCGAGGCGAACTTGTCGATGTGGTCCTGTTAGGTGGTCGCGAGCGTCTTGGCGGTACTTGGGTCTAATGAAGGTCTCTGTGATGCAAAACTTGTGTCGAACATGCTACAGACGAGCACTGCACGGCCAAAGAGCAACCATACATTGCAAGGATCAAACGGAGGAAGCCTCCCGACGACCAAACGAGATGGAAACTAGCAGAGCACGGCACAGGGGCGAGCGCGGCTCGCGGGGCACGGCCGGAGATAGAGGAAAAACAGCGCCTGGGGAGGCGACCTGGGCGGCGGGCCCACGTGCTGGTCGGGGGAAGGCGAGCACGGCGGCTAGCAGAGGGAGCCCGCGGCGGTCGGGGCGACGCCGTGGTGGAGCTCCGTCGGCGGGGAGACCGTGGAGGCAACGAGCTCGGGGCGGACAGACGGCGACGCGGACGGCCGGAGGGGCGCGGGACCGGGCCAGAGCAGGGGCGTGCGCAGGCCAGCGGTGGTGGGGCGAGAGGAGGAGGGAGACGGGGCCTCGAGCGAGAGGTGTACGGCGGCTCCGAGGCGAGGACGGCCCGGGGCAGGGCGGCCGGTGGTGCTACGGTGCTCGGGTGGAGGGAGAGCAGAAGGAGGAGGGAGGTGGCGTGCGGGCGAGCTCGCGGGAGACTTGGCAGCGACGGGCTCGCCGGCGTGTGCTCGTGGGACCATGGCCGGCGGCCGGAGGCGAGCCGGGGAGGAGGCGGGCGAGGGAGGCCGAGGAGCCGGCGGGCCGGGGAGGGGAGACGCGCGTGTCGGCGCGGCCGGGGCCGGCGCTGGAGGCGGCGGGCGGAGGAAGGTGAGGAAGGAGCGGGGTGACTCGGGGAGGTCGGAGCGGGGCGATCTCGAGGGGCGAGAGGAAGGCGACCGGCGGCGGCTCAGAGAGGAAAGGGGAAGGGCGGCGCAGCGGGGGATGCTGCGGGGAGGGGGTGAGGCCGACGCACGAGGGAGACCCAGTTTTGGTGTTTGAATAAAGATGGGGCGTTTTAGAAAACACAAAATAGGTTTTCTGCAAATAGTTTTATGCAAGCAAATGCAAGATGATGACGATGCTCAAATGCAATGTGGCATGATGACATGAGCATGCGGTCATGATGATGCAATGCACAAAATCAACGCGATTTTCTAGTAGTGGTTTTGCGAGATGCCACAGGGAGGTTTGGCCACTCCAGGCAGCTTCTCGGCCTCCCTCCGCGTCTATAAGTTGCCTTCTGACCTAAAAACTCAAGGGGGTTCGATAGTTTTCCAGAAAGAGTTCCGCTCCGCCGCCGCCACCAGAAACCAAGATTCGGATCCAGAAACTCCGTTCTGGCACTCTGCCAGGACGGATAATTTGGAGAGGATCATCTCCATCTTCATCACCAAGCATCTCCATCAACCACCGATGTTTCCCTCATCCATGAGTGAGTAATCCCCCGCTATAGGCTTGGGGATGGTAGGGATCGGATGAGTTCTATCATGTAATCGAATAAGATCTGTTAGGGGCATAGTGCCTAGTATCTCTATTAGTGCTATTTGACTTTGTTGCAACTTGTTGTGCTTAATGCTTGTCACTAGGGCCCGAGTGCCATGATCTCAGATCTGAACTTATTATTGAATCATTATGATAGTATTGTTTATGGTCTTATCTACAAGTTGTGTACACATATCATTGTCCGGATCCAAAGGCCCCAAAGTGACAATAATTGGGACAACCGGAGGGGATGACTGTGGTGTGAGGATCACATGTGTTCATGGAGTGTTAATGCTTTGCTCCGGTGCTCTATTAAAAGGAGCACCTTAATTTCCAGTAGTTCCCTAGGAGCTCGTATGACTATATTTGGAGCACATGCCTAGGATTGTTTAGTACTTGGATGCTTATTATTATTTATCTGCAATGCCCTAGTTCTTTGAAGTTACATGTTTAGACTCGTCCATGCAACGCTAGTTCATCCATCCCTATGCCTACCGCACTCGAATCCTACTATTACCATTACTATTACTATTGCTACTGTTCATTGTTGCTGTTACTGATGCTGTTGCTTTGCTGTTGCTACTACAAACTGTTGCTACTGATAAACCTCTATGAGAAAGAACTATTTCCAGGTGCAGTTGAACTGACAACTCAGTTGTTAAGGATTGCAAGTATTCTTTGTCTCCCCTTGTATCGAATCAATAAATTAGGTAATACCACCCGCGAAGACTATTGCGATCCCCTACACTTGTGGGTCATCAAGGGGGTTCGGATGATAACCTGAAGGTGGACTTCTAGTCATAGATGCAGTTGGATGGCGGTCTATGTATCTTGTTGTATTGCCCAATCGAATCTCATATGATCTTTTTGACTAGTAATTGCATTGTTATGCCTTGCTCGGTTCCTGTCAATTGTCCTGCTGTAATTTGTTTACCCTTCATGCCATGTTGTTTATCTAAGAAGAGCACCTCTAGTGAACTATGGACTCCGGTCCAATCTTTACCATTGATACATCTTCCACTGTTACTTGTTTACTTGCTGCAAACCATTACCTTCCACACCATACGTTTAATCCTTTGTTACAGCAAACCGGTGAGCTTGACAACCTCACTGATTCGTTGGGACAAAGTCTTGAGTTTGTGTTGTGCAGGTCTCCACGTTGCTTGCAACACCTTTGAGACGTTTCCTTCCTCCTTCAGGTTTGATAACCTCGGTCTCTACTGAGGGAAACTTGCCAATGTGTTCATCACACCTTGCTCTTGGGGTTCCAACGAAGTGTCCCACGTCAACACTGGGTGCACGCATCAGCGGGGAGGCTAGGATGTCTTCATAAGGGGAGTCCTCCTCAACCTTTCTCTTTACTTTGTTTTTAGTTTGCTTAGTTTCTTTTGTTTGGTTTTATTTGCCTCTTTTTATCAAAAACTAAAAAAAAATAGTCTAGTTTGGTTTTCTTTCTCTTATCAAAAACACAAAAAATTAGTTCCTGCTCTAGCTGCTGATGTTTTTGGCTTGCTCCACTTTGCCAAAATGAACTCTGCTGAGAACACCAAGTTGTGTGATTTCACTAGCACAAACAACAATGATTTCCTAAGCACTCCTATTGCTCTACCTGCTCCTGATGCTACCTTTTATGAAATTAAGCCTGCTTTGTTGAATCTTGTGATGAGAGAGCAATTTTCTGGTGCCAGTTCTGATGCTGCTGCTACCCATCTCAATAGCTTTGTTGAACTTTGTGAGATGCAAAAGTATAAGGATGTAGATGGAGATATTATTAAGTTCAAGTTGTTTCCTTTCTCCTTCAGAGGAAAGCTAAAGAATGGTTGCTATCCTTGCCTAGAAATAGTATTGATTCTTGGATTAAGTGCAAAGATGCTTTTATTGGAAAGTACTATCCTCCTGCTAAGATTATATATATGAGAAGTGATATTATGAAATTTAAACAACTTGATAATGAACATGTTGCTCAAGCTTGGGAAAGAATGATATCTTTGGTTAAGAATTGTCCCACTCATGGACTCACTTCTTGGATGATTATCCAGAGTTTTTATGCAGGTTTGAACTTCTCTTCAACAAACCTGTTGGAATCAGTTGCTGGAGGTACCTTTATGGGCATCACTTTGGGTGCTGCAACAAAACTCCTTGATAATATGATGGTTAATTACTCTGAATGGCACACTGTGAGAGCTCCACATGGTAAGAAGGTAAATTATGTTGAAGAAACCTCCTTTTTGAGTGATAAGATAGATGTTATTATGGCTATGCTTGTTAATGGGAAAGCTCCTTTAGATCCAAATAATGTTCCCTTAGCCTCTTTGGTTGCTCAAGAAGAGCAAGTTAATGTGAACTTCATTAGAAATAACAATTTCAACAACAATGCCAATAGGAATAATTTTGGTGGTAACAACAATTATAGGCCTTATCGTCCTAATGCTAGAAGTGCCTCCTCTGAACTTGAAGTCATGCTTAAGGACTTTATTAGTAAACATACCACTTTCAACAAGACTATAGAGGAAAAGCTTTTGAATGTTGAGAAAAATATTTCCTCTTTGTCTGAAGCACAATTCTCTTTGATTAATAAAATGGCTGCTAAACCTGAAACCAGGGAAAGTACCTTTGCTGCTACTCATGCCATACAAGTGACTATTGATGAAAATGTTAGACTGTTAAATCAAATTCATGCTAAGTGGGAAAGGGAAGTTGAAATTGATAGAAACAATATTGTGTGAACCATCACCAAAATGGATGCCACTAAACCACAAGAAGTCCCTATTCCTCCTCCTATAATGCCTAAGCCTATTGAGTCTACTACTAGTGATGCTAAGTTTGATTTTGATATAGATGGTTGCAATATTTCTGAAGTGATTTTGTTCTTGCAAAAGCTTGCTAGAAGTCCTGATGCTAGTGATATTCATGTTGCTTTCACCAAACACATTACATATGCTCTTGTTAAGATTAAGGAAGAGAAGTTAAAACACAAAGCTTCTATTCCTAGGAAAGTAGAAGATAGTTGGGAACCCATTATTAATATGCAAGTGAATGACTTTGATCTCAAATCTTCATGTGATCTTGGTTCTAGTGTCTCTATTATGCCTAGGAAGATTTATGAAATGCTTGATTTGCCATAAAAGGCCTCAACAAATGCCACCAAGGCTACAATGCCACCAAGGCCACAAAACCGTCTAGGGTTCCAAGAACCCAAGAGGAACAAGCTCCAATGAGCAATTCAAACCAAATCCTCCGAGGAGAACTCAAACCGATGCAACAAATCCAAATGGTAAGAACACCACAAAGATGCTCAAATCCCTCACTCTCAAGTTCCAACAAAGCTACCAAAGCTATTGGGGGAACAAGAGAGGAGAAATCAAAGAGAGACACAAAATCCCCCAAAATCTAGATCCCCAAAGATACACTCACAAAGAGATGTTTTGGTTTGGTCAAAACGTAGATCTAGATCTCCTCCAACAACCCCTCAAATATTTGCAAGAATCAATGTAGGGGTGTGTAGAAATCAAGCTTAAAGAGTAAAGCAAATGGGGGCAAAGCTTGGACAAGAAAAGGAGGAAGAAGTAACCCTAAAAGGCAAAGGGGCAAAGCTATTTATAGGGAAAGACAAAATATGGCCGTTGGAGCCTTAATGTAGCGGTAGTACCGGAAGTTCAAGCGGTACTACCGGAGAACTCCGGTACTACCGGACCAGGTACCGGACTTGGTACCGAAAGACCAATATTCAAACTTCATAAGCCCTACCCACAACGGTAGTACCATTGATGCTACCGTACAGCGGTAGTACCGCAAATGGCAACCGGTACTAACGGACGTGAAGTGGAATCAGCAGTTTAGACGAAAAAAAGTCTCTTCCCTGTGAGGTACTAACATGCGGTACTATCGCATTTTGGTACCGGAGCAGGCAGAAGCTTTTGACAAGTGGTCAAAAAGCTACTGTCGCGCTAGGTACTAAAATGCGGTACTACCGCTTTTTAGTACCTAGCCCGGCAGAGGCTTTTTGACAGTTAGTCAAAACCTTCTGTCGCATTCGGTAGCAAAAAGCGGTACTACCTCTTTTTGGTACCGCACCAGGCAAATATTCAAATGGCAATAACTTTTGACTGGAAGCTCCGGTTGACCCGATTCCAATTGCGTTGGATAGAAAGTATCAAGTAGAAAGTATCAAGTAGAATATTGTGATAGTATCAAGTAGAATAATGTGATATACCTCAATTGGTGAGAAACCGAAAAGCCGCATAAATCAAAACCGCAACAAGATACAAATGGGAGATCCGATTTTGATGAACAAGAGCTTGTTATGGAGATTACCACAAGCTCTATATCCTCACATGGATAAGAACAAATAACAACCAAATACGATGATGCAATTATGCAAAGGTTTGAGCTCTCTCTGAACGATGTGGCCGAATTACTCATATGAGAGCCCCTCTTGATAGTACGGTTATCTATCCTAAACCCGGTCTCACACACACAATGTGAGACCGGAAAAAGGGAAAACCTATCAAGATTATACCTTTGCCTTGAGCATTCCACTTGAGCACGATGTAGACGATCTTGCCCTTCTCAAGATGGAACGCCTTTCTTAATTCCTCATCATCGACCTCGCATATTGAGCTTGCCCAGCATATCTTCTATGCATTTTATCGACCTTGAAGCCAAGACATGATCCAAGCGATGCCAATGGACAAATCCTACAAGTATAACTTAGTACATACATTAGTCCATAAATATTGTCATTAATTACCAAAACCACACATGGGGGCCCAACATGTTCTTTCACATATACTCCATAGTTTGTTCACTTTAACCTTAATCACTTCAAGATGCTTATGATAGGGGCAATGAGGGCTGAAAGCTAACAAGTACCATAATTTTTGGAAGCTCTTTTTGAAACTTGAAATCCCTGATTCCCTTTATGAAGGGCCTTTCTTCCACTATTATATTGAGTCTCCACCTTCTACCTTTAGGCACCATTAAGAGAGCATAGTTGCCATTCTTAGTTCTATGTGCAGTGTCCCAAAACTTATTGATTGATGCATATTGTTGATATTACTTATTCTTGTGCTATTTGTATCTAGTCTCTCTTATGAACTTTGAAGGTGTCCTATGTATCTATTTGCTACTCTATGAGGGACAAGCTGATTGCCACTATGCCATGTTTAATGTATGTGAAACAAACAAATATTTTTCAATGCATGTTATTCATGATATTTGTTTGTAGCCTTTCATGTTGCATGCATAGTTACTTTGTTTTATTGTTAGAACTCCATCTTTCATGCACATGTTTAGAGTTATTTGATCCCAGCTTTCAATGCTTGCAAATGGTTTGATCTTGGTTTTGATGGTGCATGTCACCTCAAAAATTATTATTTTATCACTTATCTACTCGAGGACGAGCAGGAGTTAAGCTTGGGGATGCTTGATACGTCGGAAACGTATCTATAATTTTTATGTTCCATGCTTGTTTAGTATCTAATTTTCTTTGCTTTGTCTACACTTTGAGGTGTTTTTATATTTTTTCTGGAACTAACCTATTAAAAAGTTGCCGCAGTGCCAGTTGTCTGTTTTCTTTTGTTTTTGGTTCCAGAAAGGCACAAAATCAATATTCTCGTAATTGGATGGGACAAAAGCCAAAGTCAATATTTTATAGTGGGCAACACGAAGCCACAATACAAGACAGAGGAGGCTCACCAGAAGGCCACACCCCCTAGCGGCGCGGGCTATCCCTAGCCGTGCCTGGGGGGTGCAGCCGCCCTGGTGGCCCCCTGCCTCGCCTCTTCGCCTATAAAGTCCCCCTGATGCCAAAACCCTAAACACCCGATCAATATTCCACGAAACCGTCTGCAGACGCCACCATCGTCCCTAGATCGGGGGGATCTGAAGCTCTTCCCGCCACCCATCCGAAGGGGAGATCATCCCGGAGGCCTTCTTCTTCATCATGGCAGCCTCTGGTATGAAGCGTGAGTAGTTCCACCTTGGACTACGGGTCCATGTAGTAGCTAGATGGTTGTATCTCCTCCTTGTGCTTTCATGTATAGATATTGTGAGCTCCGTTCATGATCAAGATCTAATCTATTTGTAATCATGCATGTTGTGTTTGCAGGGATCCGATGGATATTGAGATTACTATGTCAGATTGATTAATGGATTTGTCTTATTGATTCTATCATGTCTGTGTTGTTTGTGATCTTGCATGCTCTCTGTTGTTAGTAGCTATCTTGGCCAAGTAGTTTCTAGTGACTCCAAGAGGGGGTATTTATGCTCGATAGTGGGTTCATGCCTCTACTTATCAAGGGAAGTGACAGAAATCTCTACGGTAGTAGATGTGCTGTTGCCACTAGGGAGAAAACAATGGTCTCTTGTTCATGGAACAAGTGGATTGTTTACCTTACACACTTTGCTTAAATCAGTTGTCTGTTGCTTGCAACTTAATACTGGAGGGGGTTCGGATGATAACCTGAAGATGTACTTCTAGTCATAGATGCAGTTGGATGGCGGTCTATGTATATTGCTGTATGTCCCAATCGAATCTCATAGGATCTTTGTGTCTAGTATTGCATTGTTATGCCTTGCCCAGTCCTGTCAATTGCCCTGCTGTAATTTGTTTACCCTGCATGCCATGTTTGTTTATCTAAGGAGAACACCTCTAGTGAACTATGGACCCCGGTCCAATCTTTACCATTGATACATCTTCCATTGTTACTTGTTTACTTGCTGCAAACCATCGTCACCTTCCACACCATATAGTTAATCCTTTGTTATAGCAACCGGTGAGATTGACAACCTCGCTGTTCGTTGGGGCAAAGTCTTGAGTTTGTGTTGTGCAGGTTTCCACGTTGCTTGCAACACCTTTGAGACGTTTCCTTCCTCCTACTGGTTCGATAACCTTGGTTTCTTACTGAGGGAAGACTTGCTGATGTGCTGCATCCCACCTTGCTCTTGGGGTTTACCGACGAAGCGCTCCACATAAACAAGGAGCCATCAGTTCCCTTCATGCAAATTGATTAAAGCCTTAATAGTTATTAAAAAAGGACGACCTAATATGATAGGGGCAGTAGTATCATCAGGCATGTCAACAATAACAAAATCAATAAGATAAGGACAACCTTTAATGTAAACTAAAGTATTTTCCTTTATGCCTATTGCTTGTTTATAAGTAGAATCTGCTAGATGTAATTTTAGTTCAGTAACTTCAAAAGACCCAAGATTTAACTTGCTAAAAAGACTCTTTGGAATTGTTGAAACACTTGCACCTAGATCACATAGTGTAGCTATTTCATTAGTTCCAATTTTAATCTTAATGGTAGGCTCAAATATATCATCTAGCTTAACAGGGAAATTTTCAGCAATTTTCTTGTATTCTTCTTCAAGCTCACGTACCTTTATTGCTACCTGATTAACGAAGTGTTGATACATGGCTTCTTCATTTCCTTCACTTCCCAAAATCTTGACATTGATCATTTTTACAAGAACTTCAACAATGTACTTTGGTGAAGGAACATTGTTATAATCAAGTTCTTTGGGTCCTCCCTTTGGATTCTTATCATCTTGAGCTCTTCAACTGGATTGGGCTCAGCTTTACCCCTGCAAATTTTGCTAGAATGAGAGTTTGACTCTCGGTTATCTTACCTAGCTGTGCCTCAATGATCCTTGTTCTTTGTTGGAGGGCCTGCAAATCGTTTCTCAAACTAACAACTTGGTTAGATAATTTACCAAGCATAGCATCATGATTCTTCGTAATTTTGATTAGAATATTGTTTTGATCATTCTGTGAGTCCATAAAAGCTTTAAGAGTTTTTTGTAGAATAGTATTGCTTGATGCCATATTATTATTAGATCTACCTACTGGATTATAATAATGTTTTTGAAAAATTGGGTTATAATTCTTCTTCCAAGCAGGGCTATAATCATTACGAGCTATGAAGTCTACTTTTTAAATAGTTGGTTCTGGGGTAGTTCTTACCAGGGTTTTCTTACCTTTAATGGCTAATATAAGCTCATCCAACTTATCATTGAGTTCTTCATTCTCTTGAGGTGTGACGGAGTTCACCTTCTTCGTGTTTGATCTTTCCACATGCCATTGGGCATGGTTGTCTTGCATATTGTCCAGAAGCTGCTTTGCTTCGGTAATTTTCTTACCCATAAATGTTCCTCCAGCTGCAGTATATAGCATAGACTTAGAAACAGGGTTAAGAGCATTATAAAATAAATGGAGAATTAACCAATCTTACATCCCATGTCTGGGACAGTTTCTCATGCATTCTTTCATCTCTCCCATGCAAGCGCTAGTGGCTCACGCTCTTCTAGTCTAAAACCAGTAATATTAGATCTCAGTTGCATAGTCTTTGCATGTGGAAATAATTTAGTCATAAATAAATAAGTACATTCTACCCATGATGCAATAGTATTTGTAGGCAAAGATAGCAACATTCTTTTTTTCTTCCTCTAAGAGAAAGGAAATAAGCGCAACTTGACCGCATCGGGGTCAACATTTTTAATGCGCATCATATCACATATTTTAGTGAAAGTATTCAAGTGCGTACCTGCATCTTCTACAGTAGAGCCTCCAAATTGATTATGTTGAACCAAACTTAAATAGTGGGGCTTAATTTCATAATGTTCAGCAGCTATTGTTGGCTGAGTAATAGGAGTACACAAATAATCATTATTAGGAGTTGCAAACTTCCCAAGCTTCTTTTTAGCCATACTTCCTATGTTTTTGTATTTTCTTAAACAAGTACTAATGATGATAAAGCAAGAATTAAAAAGACTAACTATTTTTTTGTATTTTCAAATAAAAACTGAAACCAAACTAACAAAATTAAAAACGAGAATTTAAAACTAGCAAGGTTCCTACTAACCTCACCATGGTAGCTATTGCTTTCCCAGCAACGGCGCCAGAAAAAGGGTTGATACCTTCAATTCGGATTACAGATGTAGTGTAGCTCTTTTCCCTAGTAGACCTAGGTTTATTGAATCCTCGGGAAGCAAGAAGCAAAGTGAGATTACTTAAACGGACCTTCGAGAGTTTTAGAATTCCTATTGCATTTTCACCGGACCAAGAGTTTGCGATCTTGTTGTTGTTGACGATGGAGAGAGAGAGGGCCTAGGGTCTTCGGTTTTCACCAGTAGCTATGCAAAACATCTGAGGGGAATAATAGATAATAATAAAGTACTCATGTAGTTGTTAGAGCAAGATAATTATATGTGGGCAGTGCATCCATAAATGTTATTGCCTTCGCAACAGATTATGGCAATAACCTACTAGTCTCATACATGAAAGAAAGAGAACTAATGATATGCATAGTGATGTCACTATTAATCCCAAGTAAGTTCCTCACATACATCCGTACTACCCTTTCTCTCACTGGGGTTCTTATTCTGCAGATCAGTCGCTACTCACACTCCCTTTACCTGGATCAATCCTTGCGGTCTTGGGAACCTGACAAGTCCTTCGATTGAGGCAAGAGAGGGTACTATAATCATAAAGTCATACAGACTAATACTTGATACCATCTATGATAAATAACATGCACAAAAGCTACATGGCTAGGCCGAAGCCCTTAGCCCAAGGAGAATTACTCACACATAGAGATGAAATCGACAATCATAAACATTATAATAGAGATCATAGAGTTGATAACAAATAGTCTTACAATGTCGCCAATTGGAGATGATATCTACTATTACAAGTGGTGGAAGATGGCTATGGTGGTGGAGAAGGGTTCCGAGGTTTAGATCTAGATCTATTCCTCCGGCGTGGAGGCAGGGAGAGTTGAGGATGAAAGAAATGATGTTCTGGAGTCGGGGGCTTATTTCTCGTCGCCTGAAGCCTCTTTATATAGGGGTCCCTTCACGAAAGTTGTTCTGTTTGACCTAAGGAGGCCGATGCAAACTATAGGGTGACAACTATACGGCGGTGGGCCGTATAGTTGGCCATTAAACTTGCAGTTGCCTCCTAGCTTCTCCTGGTTTCTTTGGTGTGTTGGAAATCTTGTATATTTGGCATTTATGTAGTGATTCCCTTCATAATATGTCATTATCTGCGCATGCAAAAATAGCAAGAAAGGATTGCATACCCCTTTGATGATTAGGCATTAGTGGCAGGAAATAGTGAGATATTTCATCAAATATATGAATAATATCTAGTTTAAATGTGAACGTGGATGGATATATTTCACAGCCATCACCTCTAGAGTGCAAGATTATGAAATCAGCATGCTTTGTGTTGTCATAAGATCCAATTTTCAAGACAACATCATCTGGTAAGTGATAATACCCAAGAGCAGGAAACCACTATAGTATAATTCGATAAGTATTTGAGTGTCGAACCCACGAATAGTTGAAGGTAAACTATATATTCTATAAATCCATATAACCTAGTTATATGGACTTCTATGCAAAGCAATGAACTAGAGTGTGTACAGTACTTTTTACTTCTAACTAGAAAATTATAAAATGCTGAAAGTAAAGATAGAAAGTAAACTACTGCAAGTAAACTAAAAGTAGGTAAAGTGCAAGAAAATAAAGTATAAGGAAGTATCTTAAGGGAGCAAGTTTTTAGGAAAATTATTATTTTATTCATTTGGTTGTCACAATTAGTGAAGCATATAGATAGTTTTTTATTATTTCTTCTAGACAGGAGCCATAAATAGGTGTGGCCAAGTTATTGAGCAAATACACCACTAGTGATTGTCCCAAGGCCAATTATGACCAAGCAATGGAGTTATTAAGACATAAGTTTCAATCACCGCTATAAGTTTTAAGGTCCCATAACTTATCCCCCGTTAATTAATATGGCATGCATATTTAAGACTTGGGACACGTTTTTTGTCAATCTCTAGTTGTTCCTCCTCCTATCAACATGCAACGGTGATAACCTTATGAAGGGTTTCGCAGCATAGTAAATCAAAAATTTCTACGGATGCGAACGGGAAAGCCAAGATCTAATCTAGGAGATGCAAACAACGAGAGAGATTAGATGAGATCTTCATACCCTTGAAGATTCGCACAGCGGAACGTTCGTCGGAACGTGGGTGATGTAGTCGTACTCGCTTCTCCTCCTCGCGATCCACTCCGATCTAACACCGCAAGTTGCGATGCCTCCGAGAGATGCACATGTGCGGCACCTCGACGTCTCCTCCTTCCTCGGTCCAGCAAGAAGCTCCATTAGGGTTTCCCCTTGTTTGGCCGGATGGGCCCTATGGGGCCTTGTGCCCCTGGCCCAATGCGGCCAGGGCACTCCCTCATAGGCCCATGGCCCCTCCCGGCAGGTGGGGCCACGTTGGTCCCCCTCCGGAAGGTTCTAGAAGCTTCCGATACAATACCAATTAACCCCGAACAATTCCAAACTCCAAAAACTGCATTGCCTTATATGAATCTTATTCTCCGGACCACTCCGGAACCTCTCGTGATGTCCCGGATCCCATCCGAGACTCCAAACAAAAACTCATAAACCAATTATCCAATCTATCCTAGCGTCAAGACACGTTAAGTGTGTGACCCTTCGGGTTCGAGAACATGCAGACATGATCTTCTATTAATAATCAATAGCAGGGTCTGGAAACCCATATTGACTCCCACACATTCATCGATGATCATATCGGATGAACCACGATGCCAGGATTCAATCAATCCCATATATATTCCCTTCGTCTCGCGATATTTTACTTGCCCGAGATTTGATCGTCGGTACCGTCATACCTAGTTCAATCTCGTTCACAGTAAGTACTTTACTCGTTCCGTAATCCGATATCACTTTGTGATTAACTCCTTAACCACATGCTTGCAAGCGGTGTTGATATCGATTACCGAGTGGGCCCGAAGTATATCTCTCCGACTTGGGAGGGACAAATCCCATCTCGATACATACAACCCAACAGGTACTTTCCGATCACCTGAGAGACACCTTTATGATCACCCTCTCATAGGATGACGTTTGATGACCTCAAAGCTTTCTTCCGATACCAGGGAGTTGTATTATCTCATGGTCTAAGGAATACAATAGTTGACATAAGAAAAGCTTCACAAAGATGAACACGATGACACGATCTAATTGCTCCGCTTAGTTTGGGTATCTCCATCATATAATTCTCCCAATGATATGATATCATTATTAATCAACAACTCATGTCTATGGTTAGGAAACCTTAACCATCATTAATCAATGAGCTAGTCCATAGAGGCATACTAGGGACACGGTGTTGTTCACAAACCACACAAGTATTAAAGTTTCCGCTTAATACAATTCTAGCATGGAATATAAACTTTATCATGAACAAGAATTATAATAATAACATATTTATTATTGCCTCTAGGGCATAATTCCAACAGTCTCCCACTTGCACTAGAGTCAATAATCTAGTTTACATTTGGCAACAATCTCACACCCATGGCACTAAGGTGTTGATCATGTTTTACACGTGGAAGAGGTTTAGTCAATGGATCTGCGACATTCAGATCTGTATGTACTTTGCTAATCTTCGGATCTCCATCTGCTATATAATCTCGTATTATATGAAACTTGCGGTTGATATGCTTGGTCTTTGGATGATATCTTGGTTCCTTAGCGAGTGCTATGGCGCCAGTGTTGTCACACAATATCTCCAGTGGGTCCAATGCACTTGGAACCACGCCAAGCTCAGTGATGAAGTTCCTGATCCAAACTCCTTCACTTGATGCTTCTGCAGCAGCCATTTATTCCGCTTCTACTGTAGACCCCGCGATCACGCTTTGCTTGCAGCTTCTCCATCTCACAGCTCCTCCATTCAAAATATAAACGTATCCTGTCTGAGATTTAGAATCATCCTTGTCGGTGTCGAAACTAGCGTCGACGTAACCTTTTACGACGAGCTGTTCATCACCTCCATAGACTAAGAACATTTCTTTAGTCCTATTTAGGTACTTTAGGATGTTCTTCACGGTTGTCCAGTGTTCCACTCCTGGATCACTTTGATATCTGCTCGTCAAACTAAGAGCATTGGACACATCCGGTCTAGTACACAACATGGCATACATGATAGAACCTATGGCCGAGGCATAAGGCACTTTTCTCATAGCTTCTCTATCATTTACCATAGCTGGACACTGAGCCTTGCTCAATATCTTACCTGACAACATAGGCACTAAACCTTTCTTTGCCTTATCCATTCTGAACCTTTTCAGAACTTTGTCTAGGTATGTACTCTGGCTTAAAGCTATCAGGCGTCTTTGTCTATCTCTGTAGATTTTGATGCCCAATATATAAGCAGCTTCACCTAGGTCTTTCATTGAAAAACACTTGTTCAAATAACTCTTCACATCGTTAAGCATGTTAATGTCATTTCCAATAATCAATATGTCATCCACATATAGTACCAGAAATGTCACCGAGCTCCCACTCACTTTCTTGTAGATACAAGCTTCGTAGCAATTTGGAACAAATCCAAAGCTCTTGATCACTTGATCAAAACGAAGGTTCCAACTCCGAGATGCTTGCTTCAGTCCATAAATGGAATGCTGAAGTTTGCATACTTTATCAGCATCCTTAGGATCGACAAAACCTTCGGGTTGCATCATATACAACTCTTCATCAATGTTGCCATTGAGGAACGCAGTCTTGACATCCATCTGCCATATTTCATAATCATGAAACGCAGCAATTGCTAACAAAATCCGAATGGACTTAAACATCGCTATGGGAGAGAAAGTATCATCGTAGTCAACACCTTGAACTTGTCGAAAACCTTTCACGACAAGCCGTGCTTTATAGACGGTAACATTACCATCCGCGTCCGTTTTCTTCTTGAAATCCATTTCCACTCAACGACCTTTCGGTCGCTAGGAGGGTCCACCAAAGTCCATAATTGGTTTTCGCTCATGGATCCTAGTTCGGATTTCATGGCCTCTAGCCATTTCTTAGATTCTGGGCTCATCGTCGCTTCCTCATAGTTCGTAGGTTCACTGTCTTCTACCAACAAGACAGTCAAGACAGGGTTGCCGTACCACTCAGGAGGGGCACGCGACCTTGTCGACCTGCGACGTTCAGTAGCAGCATCGTCTGAAGCTTCATGATCCTTGTCATTAGCTTCCTCTATTGTTGGTGTAGGCGGCACTGGAACAATTTCAGGTGTTGCGCTACTCTCCAATTCAAGAGAAGGTTCAACAACATCGTCTATCTCTACTTTCCTACCACTCACTTCTTTTGAGAGAAACTCCTTCTCAAGAAAGGAACCGGTCTTTGCGACAAACACTTTGCCTTCGGTTCTGTGATAGAAGGTATACCCAATAGTTTCCTTAGGGTATCCTATGAAGATGCATTTCTCCGCTTTGGGTTCGAGCTTGTCCGGCATCAACTTATTGACGTAGGCTTCGCATCCCCAAACTTTAAGAAACGACAACTTAGGTTTAGCACCAAACCACAGTTCATACGGTGTCGTCTCAACGGATTTAGATAGTGCCCTATTTAAAGTGAATGCAGCGGTTTCTAATGCATAACCCCAAAATGATAACAACAAATCAGTAAGAGACATCATCGATCGGACCATATCTAATAGGGTTCGATTCCGGCGTTCAGACACACCATTGCGCTGTGGTGTTCCGGGTGGCGTGAGTTGTGAAACGATTCCGCTTGCTTTAAGATGCGTGAGAAAATCATAACTCAAATATTCACCTCCACGATCGGATCGTAGAAACTTAATTTTTCTGTTACGATGGTTCTCCACTTCATTCTGAAATTCCTTGAACTTTTCAAATGTTTCAGATTTATGTTTCATTAAATATATATATACCCATATCTACTTAAGTCATCAGTAAAAGTGAGAAAATAGCGATATCCACCGCGCGTCGAAACACTCATCGGTCCGCATACATCGGTATGTATGATTTCCAACAAGTCCGTTGCTCGCTCCATCATACCGGAGAACGGGGTTTTGATCATCTTGCCCATGAGGCATGGTTTGCATGTGTCAAATGATTCAAAATCAAGAGACTCCAAAAGTCCATCAGAATGGAGTTTCTTCATGCGCTTTACACCAATATGACCTAGACGACAGTGCCACAAATAAGTAGTATTATCACTATCTACTTTGCATCTCTTAGCCTCAATGTTATGGATGTGTGTTTCATCCCTTTCGAGATTTAGAAGAAATAAACCATTCACAACAGGTGCATGACCATAAAAGATGTTACTCATATAAATAGAACAACCATTATTCTCCGATTTAAATGAATAACCGTCTTGCAACAAACACGGTCCAGAAATAATGTTCATGCTCAACGCAGGCACATAATAACACTTATTAAGGTTTAAAACTAATCCCGAAGGTAAAACTAAGGAGAGCGTGCCGACGGCCATCACATCAACTCTTGATCTGTTGCCAACGCGCATCGTCACCTCATCCCTCGCAAGCCGTCGTCTATTCCGTAGCTCCTGTTTCGAGTTACAAATATTAGCAACTGAACCAGTATCAAATACCCAGGCACTACAACGAGGGCTAGTAAGGAAAACATCAATAACATGTATATCAAATATACCTTTGATGGTGCCAGCCTTATTGTCCGCTAAGTACTTCGGACAGTTGCGCTTCCAGTGACCCTTGTCCTTGCAATAGAAGCACTCAGTGTCCGGCTTGGGTCCAGACTTGAGCTTCTTCTCAGCAGGGGCAACACGCTTGCCGCCGCCTTTCTTGAAGGGCTTCTTTGCACCCTTACCTTTCTTGGAGGTGGGGGCCTTGTTGACCATCAACACATGATTATCCTTTTTGATGTCCACTTCCGCAGCCTTCAGCTTTGCGAAGAGCTCAGTGATCGTATCAGTGGAACCAATCTGATTATGAGTCACTACAAAACTTTTGTAGCTGGGAGGGAGTGATTGCAGAACCCTGTCAATCTTGAGCTCCTCTGGAATCTTGCAGTCCAGTTGATCAAGGCGTTGAGTGTAGCCCGACATCTTAATGGCGTGCTCACTAACGGAACTCCCTTCCTCCATCTTGCAGTTAAAGAATTTCTCAGAGATCTCATATCTCTCAGAATGGGCCTGAGTCTGAAACATGGTTTTTAGCTCCTCGAGAATCTCAAAGGGCCCGGGATAGTCTTGAAAACGATTTTGAAGGTCTGATTCCATAGCAAACAACATGGTGCTCTTAATCACACCATAATCATCTTCGCGCGACTGATAGACAGCTTTCTCATCAGCCGGCGCATCTACAGTAGGGGCGTCACCTAACGCATTCTCAAGGACATAGTCCTTTTGACCGCCAGAGAGAATGATTCTCAGATTGCGGAACCAGTTGGTGAAGTTAGACCCATTGTTTTTAAGATTTTCCTTCTTAGCAAAAACGTTGAAGTTGAAGTTGGACTTAGCCATTTGATCTACAATGTTTGCAAGTACAAATTAGACTATGTTCATGATAACTAGTTCAACTTTTAATCAAATTACTAGATGAACTCCCACTAAATTCAACATCCCTCAAGTTGTTTAGTGAACATGATCCAAATTCACCACACCTAATCCAATCTTCACGAGAAGATATGTGGTTTCAGTGGTGGACAACGAAGTGTCGATCATATCATTCATATGACTCATGCTTAACCTTTCGGTTCATGTGTTCCGAGGCCATGTCTGTACATGCTAGGCTCGTCAAGTTAAACCCAAGTATTTCCGCGTGTGCAAAACTGGCTTGCACCCGTTGTATGTGAACGTAGAGTCTATAGCACCCGATCATCACGTGATTCTTGGACACGACGAACTTTCGCAACGGTGCATACATGGGGAGAACACAGTTTTATCTTGATCTTTAAGTGAGGAATCATCTTATAATGCTACCGTCGCGATCTAAGCATAATAAGATACATAAAAGGATAAACATCACATGCCTATAACTTTATGTGACATGGTATAGCCAATCTTCGTGCAATGATCTCCATCTTGTGCGTGCCGGCATGATCTCCATCACTCCACCATGATTGCCTCCACCACGAATAGCAACTACAACTATTGCTAACTACTTAGCGATAAAGTGAAACTATTACATGGCGCATAAGAAGTTGACACACAGGTCATACACAATTATAAAGACAACCATATGGATCTTGCCGGTTGTGTACTCATCGACATGCAAGTCGTGAAACATTACAAAACATGATCATCGCATACAATATACACATCACATCTTGGGCCATACCATATCACAGAAAACACTCCCTGCAAAAACAAGTTAGACGCCTCTACTTTGTTGTTGCATGTTTTACGTGACTTATGGGAGTAGCAAGCTAAGAACGATTCTTACCTACGGAAAGCCACAACGGTGATATTATGGTTGCCGAACTCCGGTGTAAATCCCATGATAACTATAGTGAGAGAAACTGGCATCCACCAGCCGCATGTGTGGAACAAGCCACACGTCAAGTGCGGAGCCGGTCTCGCGAACGACGTCGCGTAAGGTTGGCCTGGACCGCTTCAATCTCACTATCCCGCGTCATAAGAAGAACACAAACAAGAGGCTTGCAACAAAAAACATCAACGCCCGCAACAACCATGTTGCGTTCTACTCGTGAAACACATCTACGCATAGATCTAGCTCTGATACCACTGAAGGGTTTCGCAGCATAGTAAATCAAAATTTTCTACGGATGCGAACGGGAAAGCCAAGATCTAATCTAGGATATGCAAACAACGAGAGAGATTAGATGAGATCTTCATACCCTTGAAGATTCGCACAGCAGAACGTTCGTCAGAACGTGGGTGATGTAGTCGTACTCGCTTCTCCTCCTCGCGATCCGCTCCGATCTAACACCGCAAGTGGCGATGCCTCCGAGAGATGCACACGTGCGGCACCTCGATGTCTCCTCCTTCCTCGGTCCAGCAAGTATGGTGGAGAGATGGATTGGATCTACAATGCGACGGCGCGGTGCAAATGGTGGAGAGTTTCTGCAGCAGGGCTTCGCCTACACGCAGTCGGGAGGAAGAGAGAGAGGAGGGCAGCAGGGCGGCTAGGCTTGAGGGGAAGGTGTAGGGGGGTGGTGCGCCCCCAGCCCTCTTTATATAGAGGGGTGGACGCCAACCCTAGCCCCTCCCCCAATCCTAGGCCGGCGACCAAGGAGGGAAGTGTGGGGGGCAAGTTCCCCCCCTCCTTCTAGAAGCTCCATTAGGGTTTCCCCTTGTTTGGCCGGCTGGGCCCTATGGGGCCTTGTGCCCCTGGCCCAATGCGTCCAGGGCCCTCCCTCATAGGCCCATGCCCCCTCTCGGCAGGTGGGGCCACGTTGTTCCCCCTCCGGAAGGTTCTAGAAGCTTCCGGTACAATACCGATTAACCCGAAACAATTCCAAACTCCAAAAACTTCATTGCCTTATATGAATCTTATTCTCCGGACCACTCCGGAACCTCTCGTGATGTCCTAGATCCCATCCGAGACTCCGAACAAAAACTCATAAACCAATTATCCAATCTATCCTAGCGTCAAAACACGTTAAGTGTGTGACCCTTCGGGTTCGAGAACATGCAGACATGATCTTCTATCAATAATCAATAGCGGGGTCTGGAAACCCATATTGACTCCCACACATTCGTCGATGATCATATCGGATGAACCACGATGCCAGGATTCAATCAATCCCATATATATATTCCCTTCGTCTCGCGATAGTTTACTTGCCCGAGATTTGATCGTCAGTACCGTCATACCTAGTTCAATCTCGTTCACAGCAAGTACTTTACTTGTTCCGTAATCCGATATCACTTTGTGATTAACTCCTTAACCACATGCTTGCAAGCGGTGTTGATATCGATTACTGAGTGGGCCCGAAGTATATCTCTCTGACTTGGGAGGGACACATCCCATCTCGATACATACAACCCAACAGGTACTTTCCGATCACCTGAGAGACACCTTTATGATCACCCTCTCATAGGATGACGTTTGATGACCTCAAAGCTTTCTTCCGATACCAGGGAGTTGTATTATCTCATGGTCTAAGGAATACAATATTTGGCATAAGAAAAGCTTCGCAAAGATGAACACGATGACACGATCTAATTGCTCCGCTTAGTTTGGGTCTCTCCATCATATCATTCTCCCAATGATATGATCTCATTATTAATCGACAACTCATGTCTATGGTTAGGAAACCATAACCATCATTAATCAATGAGCTAGTCCATAGAGGCATACTAGGGACACGGTGTTGTTCACAAACCACACAAGTATTAAAGTTTCCGCTTAATACAATTCTAGCATGGAATATAAACTTTATCATGAACAAGAATTATAATAATAACATCTTTATTATTGCCTCTAGGGCATAATTCCAACACCTTATGTATCCCCAACATATGTGTGTACTCATATATTAGTACATAAGATCATCATAGAAAATAACATATATTTGTGTCCAACCAACAACGAACTATTTCACAATTGCCATAAATAGATCTACTCAAACATAGTCATAAAGATACACTAGATCATGGGAAAACAATAAATCGCACCACATATCATGTTTGCCAAGAGATCACAATAGGGGATGATGGAGAGTTGTTGTAGATGGTGATGGAGAAGTTCCTTCCCAAGAGGGAGAGGCGGCCACACGAGGAGATGAGGTGGCGCAGAGGCCCTCCTATTGGGCTGCGGCAGCCCCTTGGCCCCCTTATTCCTTGGAGATGGTGCTGATATGGAGGAGATCCCCCTCCTATGCGGCTGCCAAGAAGGAGAATTTTCGTCATAGTGGATGAATGCCTCCAAAAGTAGGGTTTCCTCTCAATATATAGGGGTAGAGATGCAATTTAGGCTATCGGGTGGATTCATTTTTGATCCAAGGTCTCTTCGGAACCTCTATAACCTTCCTAGGTATTTTATGAGTCCACCAAATTGTGACTTGGCCGGATCCCTCAAGTATGAAAAGATTTTGAGTCAATCACGTCACAAACTTTCAGAATTCCGAAACTAATTATGTAGCTGCAGTAATCAGGGTCCTCAAGCCGTGTTCGTAGTATGGGGATAATTTTATGTCTATCGGTATTAGAAGAAAATTTTCAACAACTTTCATGTTTTGACTTTTTCCGTTTGATGCCATCTTCTGGGTCTTTCTGGACAATCTTCAAAAATTATTCTGTAGTGACAGATTTCAAGAAACTCCAATTTTTACCACAATGAGCGATCTCATTCCATATTTGTGAAATTCCTACACAACAAAGTGTAAACCAAAAAATTATGCATTTTTGCAACTATGAGTAGGTTAGTCCCAATAAATATAATAAAGTTGCAAAATAATATGTATTTTAACACAATAAACTATAAAGTTCACGAATGCATTTGACATGCGACAGTAAGGACTAATGTTTTAGCAGTTGTCAATATGCTATTATGCATAATGTATGATATGCAATAATTCTAACCCCGAAATTAACTCCCGTTGGTTTAGTTTAGGGTTTGAGTTATTTGGTTTTGGATTGGTTTTATTAGTGGATTTACTTTAATAAAGGAAAATTGGTACTATTAGTGGATTTAATTTAATAAATGAAAATTGTTCCAAATTATTAAGTAAGGATGAATAACAATTTGGTTGTTATATTCCATGCATTTCTTGTTGTTAATAGTTTAGGAAATTCTTTCTTTTTTCTCAATATTCTTAAAAATTGAAAAGTAAATAAGGTAATACATTGTATAACATCAGTACATCAATAAATAAATAGTGTTGATTTTTATTAGAATGAGAAAATTATCATTTTGTTCTTTCATAATTTTATTTCAAGATAATACCTTTAAGTTGGAAAAGAGTTGTCTCTTATTCAAGAATATTGTTTTAAATTTATTTTATATGTGACATTCTCTAATTTTAAAATGGTATTTTTGGAATTTAATAATTATTGGTTCATCGAGTTTTCATTTGGTTGTATTTACTTTCCATTGAGGTTTTATTTTATTACTATACTTTGGAAGATAAAGGGTATCTCCCTTTATTATATGTGGGCATGTTATATTCCTTTTGTTTTGGTATTTCATGTTATTAACTAAGATATTTTTTTGAATTGGAAGAAATTTTCTTTACTATTATTATTAAGTGAAGAGTAATAGTCCTAAAGTATTTTATCAATTTTATAAATCATCTTTAAGTATTGTTTTGAATTTCTTATTTTTAAATGTTGCTTAGGCACAATTTGATTATAATTGGTGTTTATATTATTTCAAGAAATAAAATGGTGTTGGATCTTTATTCTTGAAAATAAGCTTCTATTTTATTCATAGTTTATATATTATTTTGCGAATTTGAATTTCCTTTTGCTTTAAAAGAAAGTATATGTAAAGATTTTATTTAGTTTCAATTTTTTATTCGACACAAGTGTCTAAAATTTGGATGTAGATGGATAGATCTTATTTTTATGGTCATTTTCATGTATTATTTATAATTTTCTGAATTAGGATGAATTAGTTATGAATTATCTAAGGATTAAAGTTTTTAGAAATTTTTATTAAATGGAGAAATGTCTTTTTGTACCATCCTGAACTAGCCACTATCAATGACATGTGGGTCCAGGACAAGGTCAACGGGTGACTGGGCAATAGATAGATTTTAATCTTTTTCTACAAAATCGTTTCTAGCCACTATCACTCACGCGTGGGATCGGGTTCATGTCGTGTGCCATGTGGCAAAGACTTTCTTAAAATTACAGTAGAGCCTGCCATCGTGAACGATACGTTGACTAGGCGATGGTCGATGACGGTGCCGTGCCACCAAAATATTGCACCCCTGGATGCGCTGCTAGTACCAACTTCGTACATCAACGTGAGCTAAGCCAACAGGATGATAGAAACCATGTCCTAATGTCCTAAGACTTAGAGTTACAATAGGGTTTTTTGATCGGAAAACTTAAAACTTTAAGCAATGATTTTATATGGATCGTGCTACTTTGTAGACGGTCTATGAGTTTACAATCCTGACGGACTTCGGACAGCGCAGCGAGGAGCCCCCACCGAATCGTGTCGCCGCGTCACGTAGCATTCTTTCCTTCCATACGGATGAGCATGCAAAATCTTTTAGTTTGCATAGGATCAATAGCTAAACACAAGACGACAAACATGCTGATGTTTTGGAACTAAACCCGAAAATCTAAAATTTAAAATATTTTGTAGATCAAATTACTTATCCGATTTTGAATCTGTTTTTACCACTGGCCTAGTCGTGGCGAGATCTTCAAAACTAGATCCAATATTGATATGTTTCGACAAAAAAATTTGGATCCAAAAGTTACCCACCATTAACACGTAGGTTATCTAGGCTATCGTACATAAGTTATCCCTAACCCTTCTCCAACGAGAGTCCATTCCATTCTCCTTTCCAGTCGACCACAGGCCCCGGCTCCGGTGTGTCGCGAGCTCCTTCTCCTTGGCCTTCCGCGCCGCCATCGCCATGATTGCCTCGCGTTGCTCCGCTGCTTTGCGTACCAGCTCCTCCTCGCGGGTGACCTCAAAGTAGCGGACCATGATCGATATGGCGCTCGCTTGGCGGTCGTTGTCATCGACGGAGTCGGCTAGATCCTCCTCCTCCTCCTTCTCCTCCCCCACTCCTCCTCCTCCTCGACTAGTGGTGGTGGGTAACTTATATGTTTCAGGGTGGATAAATTAAATACTAAGACATGGATAAATCACATGTTAGGGTGTGTAACACGACTTTTTCCCTAAAAAGTACCCACCAGTAACACGAGAATTATCCAGGCTTCAGCGTGTAAGTTACCCATCCAATAACATATAAGTTATCCATCCAATAACATGTAAGTTATCTAGACTTCAACATGTAAGTTATCCATCGCTTGGCGGCGGCGTCATTGACGAAGTCGACCAGATCCACTATGCGGCCGCCATAGTCCTCCTCCTCCTCCCCACTCATCCTCCTCCTCGGTTGGTGGTGGTGGGTAACTTATATGTTTTAAGATGGATAACTTAAATACTAAGACATGGATAAATCACATGTTAGAGTCGATAGCATGACTTTTTTTCTCTAAAAGATACCCAACAGTAACACGAGAGTTATCCAGACTTCAGCTTGTAAGTTACCCACCTAATAACATATAAGTTATCCATCCAATAACATGTAAGTTATCTAGGCTTTAACATGTAAGTTATCCATCGCTTGGAGTCGTTGTCATCGATGAAGTCGGCCAGATCCACCGTGCGCCCACCACAATCCTCCTCCTCCTCCCCTACTCATCCTCCTCCTCAACTGGTGCCGGTGGGTAACTTATATGTTTCAGGGTGGATAACTTAAATACTAATACATGGATAAATCACATGTTAGGGTGGGTAACTCGATCTTTTTGCCATAAAAGGTACCCACCAGTAACACGAGAGTTATCCAGGCTTCAGCGTGTAAGTTACCCATCCAATAACATGTAAGTTATCCACCCAATAACATGTAAGTTATCCAGGCTTTAACATGTAAGTAATCCATCGCTTGGCGTTGTCATCATCGATGAAGTCGGCCAGATCCACCGCGCGCGCGCCCGCCACAGTCCTCCTCCTCCTCCCCCACTCATCCTCATTCTTGACTGATGATGGTGGGTAACTTATATATTTTTAGGGTGGATAAATTAAATACTAAGACATGGATAAATCACATGTTAGGGTGGGTAATATGACCTTTTTCCCCAAAAGGTACCCACCAGTAGCACGGGAGTTATCCATGCTTCATCGTGTAAGTTACCCACCCAATAAAATGTAAGTTATTCAGACTTCGGCATGTAAGTTATCCACCGCTTGGCAGCGGCGGCATCGACGAAGTCGACCAGATCCACCACGCGCCCGCCATTGTCTTCCTCCTCCTCCCCCACTCATCCTCCTCCTCGGTTGGTGGTGGTGGGTAACTTATATGTTTTAAGATGGATAACTTAAATACTAAGACATGGATAAATCACATGTTAGAGTCGATAGTATGACTTTTTTTCTCTAAAAGATACCCACCAGTAACACGAGAGTTATCCAGACTTCAGCTTGTAAGTTACCCACCTAATAACATATAAGTTATCCACCCAATAACATGTAAGTTATCCAGACTTTAACATGTAAGTAATCCACCGCTTGGCGTCATCGTCATCGATAAAGTCGGCTAGATCCACCACACGCCCGCCACAGTCCTCCTCCTCCCCCACTCATCCGTCAAACAAGTAGTGTATCATAAATCAGCAGAAAAAACCATTCTTAACATCTCAAAGCCTATCAAATATCGAAGCAACATTGATACGCACAAAATCAGGAGCAAACACAAAATTGGTATACAAACTAGCCGAGAATCAACTTGTACTACTCCCTCCAACCCATATTAGTTGACTTGGATTTGTCAAAATTTAAATAAACTTATATCTTAAATAATGTCTAAATTCATTTAAATTTAGACAAATTTGAATCGACTAATATGGATCAGAGGAAGTATCAAATAGCCAAAAAGGGGCAAACTAAAACGTGTGCCACATGAAAGCGATTGGTAACTATAGAATCAACAAGTACTAGCTTATAGACGTATGCCAGATGGTAGCTCTCGCATGTTGATGGAGTCAACCTGATCAACCGCGCGCGCAAGTGAAGGCCTTGAGCATTCATACAGCTCGCGCTCTAGCGAGGCGAAGTGGTCCAGGAGCTGCGACTATGGCGAAACCTTCGCTGCATGTGCTAGATTCATAGAGTGTAGGAACCCAACACCGAGCCCCAGTACTCACGTGCAACACCTGTTTTTTGCCCAGCTACCGAGCCAAGGGAGCATTGAAGGAGATGTATTGAGGGCCCCGACATGAGGTCGCTGGTAGCTCCGCCTCCCACCTCTCCTTCTCTCTGTTCGGGCCACACCTTGCAGCCCAGCCACCACGACCACGACGAAAACAGGGAAAAATAATCTCAAGATCTAAATCTAACCTATAACTACCTACGGAAGGGGAAAGCCTGTCATCCGGGGGAGGGAGGGAGAGACATGCTGGGGACGGCGACGGGAGAGAGAGGTCGGCGACGGAGGAGGGTCGTGGGGAGGTGCGTGAGTCCGCGTCTCCATGGGGTAGTTGCCATGGGAGCTCCTTTTGGGTCGCTCGGTGAGGCACTGGTCGGGGAGAGGGATGATACACAAAACGAAAATTTCGGGTCGAAGGGCCGGGATGAGTCCGCCAGGTTTGAAAATTTTCAGAACGGTCTGAGAATAGATTTCCCCTTTTATATTTATGTTTTAATGAATCTTTTGAGGATTCCACATAAAAATGACCTTAGAACCAATCGTTAAGGGTGTACTTGCACATGTATACGACTTCCGCCTATTTTAGCCTCTGTCCAACCAGAATAAAACTTGACAAGATACTTACCATACTTTTAAAGAATATTTATGCTGAACAAATCCATGCCGCATTCAGAAATGTTTGTCACATATAAAAACACACACTTGAGCTTGTCTTCTTGCTGCATAGAGGATTTGAATTTCTATAAAAAGAGCATTTACTTTCTTGTAATTTACTTTACATCAATTTACTTTTCTGCTAACCATAAATCTAGAACACAAAACTTTTACATCTTTTATTGTTTTACTTGTTGAACTTGCTAACACATACCTTCAAATTCTCACCGGGTTCGACAACCTTTTCTATATTGAAAGGTAGTACAATATATCTCCTGCAGTTGGGAGACACCAACAATCTTTGTGTATGGTCGTAACCTATTTTATTAACCCTGATGATATCGCTTTCAACATTATCCATCATGATATTCGCATTCAATGGTTTCAATTCTCAACATGGTAAATGAAAAAAGCGTAAGAAACAAAGCACACACACAATAAAGCAAAGAACACTAAGAAACGCCAAAAGAAATTTAACAAAGAGAACCAAATAGCCGAAACCTATAGAATTCTATAAAAGGGAGAATAAAGTTGAAAATCATTCAATTCACTACCGACCATTTTTGTTGACACCATCGCCAGCAGAACGGTGGA
The DNA here is from genome assembly GCA_910589765.1 of Avena atlantica. Classification (NCBI taxonomy): domain Eukaryota; kingdom Viridiplantae; phylum Streptophyta; class Magnoliopsida; order Poales; family Poaceae; genus Avena; species Avena atlantica. The sequence continues at coordinate 48,148,960 of OU342739.1, forward strand.
TGATTTGCAAGCGAGCAAGAAGAAAACGGAGCGGTGTTTCTAATCATGGTGGGATGTTATTTAGGAAAGGAGAAGAAAGAAGCTATAATAGGAACACACCACGACGTGTTTTTGGCCACAATCGTGGGAAGCTCCAGCGCTAGCTTTGGGTGTGGTCACCGAAGCGATGCATGCAACCGACCATGAAGACGAACCGAAGAACGACGGAGATGGGGAATAAGAGAACCTAGGAACCTAGCTAACACACTACATAGAGAAAAAAGGGAGAAGAGTTTTCTACTCCATGCGCTGCCGTGAAAACTCGAAAGCAGAGACGTGCAAGGCATGGCGTAAAAGCGGGCAGCATGCATGGTGTGTCGTACAGACCGGCAACACCCATACTATCTGCAGATGCGAGGCATGGTGCATAGTCGGAAGTATGCACGCGGATACGTTAGTGAGAGCGTTTCTCATGCGCGAATGGGACCCATCGCACCACCTCTTGGCAAGAACCCACTAACGGTGAGGATTTCCACTGCCATCTCAGCTCCCGGCCACGAGAACCCACAGACGGCGAGGGTTTTCTCTTCCACGTCATCCGTTGATGGTCCCCACGCCCTAACGGGTCTGGATATCTGACTCGCTCCGGACGTTTCCCAAAGATCATGCTCTTGCCCACGGCCGCCGATGACGGGCTCAGACCACGATCACGGCCCACCGTACGGTGACTCATGGTAGGAAAGGACACATGATCTTCCCACGCTAAGGAATCCATAGAGGTGGGACCCGCCTCCTCTTGAGAGGGGGCACCGCTGCGATGGCGATGTGTGGCCTCCCCCGCGTCCATCTTATGAGCAGAAAGAATCAGACCGACGTGGATAGTAGAATCTGCCGAAACTTTCATGCACTATTATTTACTTTGATTAACAACCAAGAAATATGATGCTAAGGATCACTAGTACAAACACATTACTTAGAGACGGTATCTAGAGGCGGTTTACCTCTAAAATACAAACAACCAATTGTGTTTATCAACCTCAGGTAGTCGTAATTTTGTGACCGCCTCTAACTGTAACCTCAGACGGTTGGGAATTAGCACCGTCCCAAGCACTACTTCCCCCTCGGTCGGTCTTTAAAAAGAAACGCCTCTAACGGGTACCCGAGACGAATGATAATAGTGGCCGTATCTCTAGATCACTAAACCACAGCCAGTCACAAACATTACCCACCTCCAAGGGTCTACTATGGCGAACCATTATACCGTCCGTCTCGAAAACTGGCTTCGTGCATGTTTCTGAGGTAGCATGCGCATTGATCTGTTGTTATTGCAATTAGAAAGTGAATATCATGCACGCGTCCATCACCTGCGCGTCCACACCCTTGTGTCGACTCGAGGAAAATCAACTATCCCCGCATATACAAACCAGCTCATCCTTCGTCTTCCAGGAGTTAGCGTCCTTTTCCCCTAATCTGTCTAGTAAAAAAACCAATCTGCACCTTCCGCGCCCGCAGAAGCTCCTTCCATAGCACCACCCTCCCCTTAGCTGCGCCATGAAGTGTACCTGTGAAGACAAGCCGGAGGTGAAGCTAGTTGGAGGTGCAGTAGATGGCTCAGTCATCACCGAGCAGGCGAAGGAAGCTTCTCCGGGCACACACACCGCTCGTGGACGCGCTGTCGCTGCTTAGGACTTCGTCCATCTAGTCGTTGTCATCGTCGAGCAGCGGGTGAACGACAACCTCGTGGTGCCAGCGATATATCTTGATGCATGAGGGGCATGTAGGCGGAGGCGACTTCTTCAACCCGGCGGAAGACGAGAACTACGCCCACATCATCAGTGACCCCATCCTCGAAGCAATCAAGGAGAGGGACAAGTTTGACGAGGTCTCCAATGAGGCATCTGAGGTACTACTTTGCTTCTCTATTCGCATTTGCATATTTCACTATTTTTACGTAGGATTTGATAATCCTATAATTTCTTTTTCTCTGCCTCCTTGTTATCGGCATATTAGAATATATGGTTCGAATGGTCGATTATTTTAGAGATTTGATTAGATCTTCTCATCTTCCATCTAGTAAATTTACATTTGCTTGTTGTTGTTCATACGGTTCTTCTTGTGTTGTAGATTTAATTGATCTATAACATATTTATTTTAGGGGTTTTAGGGATTGCTATTACTAGAGCGTTGATTTCGATACACACCATGAATATATGTTACATAGTGTATATATTACATTTTTATTTTTCACTGAGACCAATGATTCAAACTTACCCCAAAAGAGTGCAAGGGGAGACACATTTGATGGTGTCAGATTTTTTTAGGGATGGGTTAGTGAATCTGAGGCATATCATGTACCCCATTCTTAAGTATTTGTTACGTGTAAGATGTATTGATAGATGCATATCATGTACCCCGTTCTTAAGTACTTTTTCTTATCAAACTTGTACGCAAGAGCATGGGGAGAAGTGTGTATTAGATGGAGTATCATGGTGGTAGTGATTGAATAGTGACAACAAATTCAAGATCTACTATGGTATTTACCTTTCTTTTGCTACCTCACTAGGGATAGAGTGAAATCATGTTCTATAATTATCTTGTGATAGTTAGATAATCTTGTTTGTTCAAGGTAGCATATTTGTGATTCAAACATCATATCAAATTACCTAAGGCTATACTTTGTTGATTCTTAATTCAAGATTGCTTGGAGTTTTCCCTTTCTTGAGGAGTATAATAGAGATGTGCTGCATCATCTCTATGTTAGGACGTGATTCCCATATGAATGCTTATCAAACACATGTAGAAGTTCCATCAATATTATGTCTTTGATAATTGTTTGTGTCCATTGCAGCCCAAAAAGAGAGTAGACAAGTGAACCCATGAACCCCGGTTCATTTTAAACCACAAGAAACATCATTCCAACACCACTATCACACTTCATATTTTATGCCATTTATTATTTATAAATACAAAAATACTTTCTTTACTTCCACGCATACACAAAACCCCAAAACAACTATCTTTTATTGCTATTGTCTTGTTTGCCTAGTTTTTATTTGTCTACTTTACTTTATTAATTATTATTATTTCATATTACTAATATGAAACCTTGTGCTTGAAAACCACATGGTGGAGTTGGGCAAGACAAAACTTTTCTTTATAGGTTTCTTGAAGAGGAGAGGAAGAATAAATCTCTAAGCCAATTCCCTGAGAGTTCGATATAAACCCTCGAGTCACCCTCGTGGGGAAAATACGCTTGGTACATCACTTTGTATTTGGAGTCCCAAAGAATTGGTACATGGAGTTATTGCCATCAGATGCTCTCTGTCGGTATCTATTTAACAAATGGGAACATGTAGTGATGATGCAATAATGCTCTCTAGCGATGACAATTTTTTGCATTATCTTTAGCAGTTTTGAATTCCAGTTATTAGATGAGAAAACCATTGAGAGGTTTAATTTTAGAGGTATCAAAGAACATGAAAATTGTACATCTGTTTTGTATGTGTTTAGAAGATAGACATGAATATTCCACCACATTGAAATATTTATGTGGTGTTGCATCAGGGCATGAACACAAGGGGGACACTGATTTTGATAAGCAGAGCCTATTTGAAAATGACATGTATCCGGAAAAAAATCATGTATACTTCCTATTAAACTCGTGTGAACCCAAATTTTCACAAAAAATCATGTACTATGTCTACAGGTTGCCCTATTCATCCCTCATAAAAAAAAGATGCAAGCTGATAAGATGATATATTCTTGAACATGTGATCAACAAGCTATACTGTGATATTTAATTACTTCTAGTAATCACACGCATGCTAATTTTTCAATTCTTTGTACTTGCGCAGACATTTGAAGATGAGTTCACAAGAAAATACCTAAAGAAGCCTTGATGAATCTATTAATGTCCATGTTTGGAAAATAAACATCAAGAAGCCAAAGATGGTTAGGATGAAGATGGGAGCCGAGTCAAATGCAATCTTGATGACTAGATGAGAGAAGGTTGTGAGAAGCTTTAACCTGAAGCAGCATAGCATTGTTCTTTTTTGCTTTGATGAAAAATATAATGAAGAGGTACATATGGTTCAACAAGTTCCACCGGACGGCCCATTATAAATGCAATGCTGGTTTGTTAGACAATACTAATTATGCTAGTTATTTGATGTATGGACTCCACTTTGTATGTACTGTCATAACATAATGGCTAATTTTGTATGGATTTTCCATGGCTAAGGATAATTGTTAATATAATGGTTTTCTTTGGCTGGATGCTAATTACTTGATCTATAATATCTATCTATCCATTTTCTGGCCACGAAATCATAATTATGTGTCATGTCTGCTATGATTGAGTTTTAATTAGCACTATTATTGGAGGTTGCCATGAATAACCGCTTCGAGGCGACCTTGCTTTGGAGACGGTCTTTATTTGAATCTGACTCTGGGTCTCTTACACTTGGAGGCGGTCCCTACTAGAAGCCGTCTGAGGGTGATGAGTTCTTCCAAACGGTCAAGACTAATAGCCGTCTCTAGGTCATACTTTTTAGAGGCGTTTACATTTTCGAATCGCTTGAGGCCATGTATCTTAGAGACGGAACGGAAAACCGAATCAGGTGGTGCCCTCTTAGAGGCTATGCGGTTGAGCCGGAACGAGGAACCGTCTGAGGTCTATGGGAAATAACCGTCTCTAAGTAAAGAGTTTGTACTAGTGGATGCAAATGTTTAAGCTCTCTATGAAAGATATAGTAAAGATATACTCACTCAAAATCCCCCTTTGATAATACGATAAAGTGGTATTTCTTTGTTCTCTAGCATCGCCCCGTCCTCAAATACATCAACCACTGGCTTCACCATCTCCCTCTCGACAACATCCAACAATCGATTCACGATTTCTTTCTCAACATCCCCAACTATACTACATGAATTCGATCTTGCTGTCGGTTATTTATGTGAGATCTGACTATTGTTGGGCATATTGTGAATCTAGGGTTCATGAAAAATATGCACATGCTTTAATGTATTCTTGGGTAGAAGTATCTCTATGTTATACTTAAAATTGTGCAATTAATTTGGAGATCGTATTAATTAGACATATTTTTAACACTTATAACATTTTGTTTTTTGCGAAAACACTTATAACATTAGCATTGGCCCAAATTTGTTTGTAGATGGGTCTTGTACAAATAAAGTTCAATGATTTTATCAATTCCCCGAAGCAGGGACAACTTTCTCCCTGCTAAATTAATATATCAACACATGATGCAACCAACGACAGTTCTGAAATGAAGAAAATGCCGAGGCAACAACAAATACATGCCCAACAAAAAAGAAATAAAATGGAGACTAAGTCATATCGACTAAGCGATGGAGACCCTCAACCGCCGCACCCTCCGAAGATGTTCCACCACGCTCCTAGCATCAAAGCGCCAAGTACCAAGCAGCGCTTTCAACAAGGTAAGAGACGTCGTCGACGATGCCTCCCGGACCGGCGCACTGGTCCTAGGGTTGCCCCTGGGACACCTAAGGAATTGGAACAAGGGTTTATCAATTAATGGAACATACCCCTTACGTGAGAAGTATTAGCGATTTATTCTTATTGTATTCGGTTTGGACTCTTAGGTCGGTTCGGCTCCATACCCTAGCTGGTTTTGGCCCTCATATATACCCTTGTAATCTCTACACAATATACAAGTTGTTATTCTCTCCAAATATCATGGTATCAGACGCCTAGGTTTTTTCACACCTGGCATGGCTCCACCCACCCCACCTCCGCCGCCACCGCCGGGCTCTCTCTTCTCCCTGGAGGAATTCTGCGCCGCCGGTGCTCCCTCCTCCTCTTCTTCCTCTCAAACCCTAGTCCCCCTTAACACTGCCGGTGCACCCTCTCCTCCTGCTGCCGGCGTCACCACCACCCAAACCCTAGCCACCATGTCGTTCACCGACACGATCACAGATATATCTCCATTCATCACCATTATCCTTGATCTCTCATCCCACAGCTACTATCATTGGCGCCATCTGTTCGAAGTTCACCTGGGGTGCTGCAATCTTCTTCATCACGTCGCCACGGATTGTGTCCCTAGCCCCGACGAACCTCGCTGGGTCAAGGATGATCTCACGATCATCCAATGGATCTACACGCGCGTCTCGATCAAGATCTTCAATCTCGTCTACCGCACCTCCTCGTCCGCCGCCGCTCTCTGGGCGGCCCTTCGTCAGCTCTTTCAGGATAACATCGACTCCTGCGTCAACGCCCTCAACATCGTGTTGGAGATATTCCCTAGAGGCAATAATAAAAGTGGTTATTATTATTATATCCTTGTGTTTATGATAAATGTTTACATTCATGCTATAACAGTATTAACCGGATACATTAATACTTGTGTGATTTGTAAACTAAATTAGAGTCCCTAGTAAAGCCTCTATGTAATACTAGCTTGTTGGTTAATAGATGATCGTGGTTTCCTGATCATGAACATTGAGATGTTGTTAACAACAAGATCATATCATTAGGAGAATGGTATGATGGACATACTCCTATAGATAAGCGTAGCATTAAGATCAAGTCATTTCAATAGTTCATTTTCTATAAGCTTTCTGATACATAGTAACCTAATTCCTTCGACCATGAGATCATGCTAATCACCATGACCGGAAGGATGCTTTGATGACATCAAACACCACACCGTAACTGGGTGGCTATAGAGGTGGCATTGAGTGTTCGGAAAGTATGTGTTGAGGCACATGGATCAAGAGTGGGATTTGTCCATCCATATGGCGTATAGATATACTTTGGGCCCTCTCGGTGGAATGTCATCCAATTGGCTTGCAAGCATGTGACTGGATCACAAGGGATCACATATCACGGGAACGAGAAAAGAGTACTTATCGGTAATGAGGTTGAACTAGGTATGCAGAGATACCGACGATCAAAAACCTCGGATAAGTAAACTATCGTGAGACAAAGGGAAATTGGTATCGTATGCAAGTGGTTCATTTGATCACAAAGTAATCGTAGAAATATGTGGGATCCATATGAATTTCCACATTCCTCTATTGGTTATTGATCGGAGAAGTGTCTCGGTCATGTCCGCATAATTCACGAACCGTAGGGAGACACACTTAAGGATTAGATGTTGTTTAGTACATATGGAATGTTAGTAGGGATACCGAATGTTGTTTGGACTCTCGGATGGGATCCGGGATATCACGAGGAGATTCGGAATGGTCCGGAGAATAAGATTCATATAAGGAAAGTCCAATTCCGGAGTTCGGGAAAGATTCCGATGTTTTCATCGGAGAGGTTCTAGAAGGTCCTAGAAGGTTCACCGAACCGGAAGGAGAATGGACCATGAATGTGTCATGGGTAAGTGGAATGATTGGATCATATCCTAGGTCACTTGGTGTGAACATTTGTGAGAGAGAATTAAAGCTCTAAATTGAAAGTCAAACGGGAGTTTGAAAAGTCAAACTGGAACAATGGTTTTCTAGTGGAAAAAGGAACAAGTCCTTCTCTCAATCCAACTTGGGTTTGGGTTTGGATTCAAAACCACCCCTCCCAAGGCTGCCCCCCTCTCATAAATAGAGGAGGAGGGCTTCCTCAAAACACCAAGCCCTAGCCCCTCTCCACCCGAGCCGCCGCCGCCCAGCCGCCGCCGCTCACCGCCGCCGCCGCGCTGCCGCTGCCTCGCATCGCCGCCGGCCCGTTGTCGTCGCCCTAGCCGCCGCCGACACCTCCTCCTCCTCCCGGTCTTCTAAACCCTAGATCACCGGGAAACCCTAATCCACCATAACTCGCACCGGCTTAGGCGAAGCCCTGCGGGATCTTCCCTCTACTTCCGACACCACGCAGTCGTGCTGCTGGAATTGCGAGGGGAGAACTACAACCTCCGCTGCCTGCTGGAACAAGGGAGAGGAAGGTCTTCATCGAGTACCGAACGTGTGACCGACTGCGGAAGCGCTGCCAGAACGCAGCGCCGGAAGGATCGTCTACGTGATCTTGAGATCGGCAAGTGTACGACTACATCACCCACGATAATCTGCTCTCGTTAACCGCTTTGGAATCTTCAAGGGTGAGTGCTTCTATCGAATCGTTGCTACAATCTAGTAGATAGATCTTGGCTTGTTTGTGTGCATGCGGTAGAAATTTTTTGTTTTCCATGCTACGAACCCCTACACTGGTATCAGAGCCGTGTCTATATGTAGATATGTTGCACGAGTAGAACACAATGGTCATTGTGGGCGGTGGTGCTTTTATTATCAATTGCTTTTTGTGTACTTTGCATCTTGCGGTATGATGGGATGAAGCGGCCCGGGCTAACCTTACATGACATCGTTCATGAGACTTGCTCCACGCTCAACATGTAACTTGTATTGCATAAGTGGATTTGTGGGTGTCTGTCTCTCCCATCATAGTATAGATTCAATTTACAACGGGAACTTGATAGTTCAAACATCAACGTTGTGGTTCTTGTCCGTAAGTTAGAACGACACTTATTGAAAGCCCCAAACCACGTAAAATATGCAAATAAAATTAGAGGCGTCTAACTTTGTTTTGCAGGGGTGTGCTGTGATGTGATATGGCCATGATTGTGATTATAGATGATGTATTCAATGTTCTTTATTGTAAGTCGGCAACCGGCAGGAGCCATATGGTTGTCTTTTAATTCCGTTAAGACCTGCGTGTCTATTCAAAGTAGTTGTAATAGTTGATGCTGGTGGACAACAACCATGAAGCGGCGCCATTGACCTTGACGCCATACCGGTGATGATGGAGATCATGTTCTTGCTTGAAGATGGAGATCGGAAGCACAAGAAGAAAGGCCATATCATATCACATATTATGAATTGCATGTGATGTTAATCCTTTTATGCATCTTGTATTGCCTAGTTCGCGACGATAGCATTATAAGATGATCCCTCAAGCACAAAAATTTCAAGTTATAGAGTGTTCATCCTTAGTAAGCATGGTTGCTAAAGCTCGTTGTTTCGAAGCACCACGTGATGATCGGGTGTGTTAGATTCTGCGAGTGTATACAACGTGAGCAAGCTAGATTTGCTCATGCGGAATCTAAGGTTTGATCTTGACGAGCCTAGCATGTACAGACATGGTCTCGAAACACGGATCACCGAAAGGTAAAGCATGAGTCATATAGCAGATATGATGAACATGTTGATTGTTCGCCATTGAAGCTACATCAACTCTCGTGATGATCAGTTTTGATGTGGTGGATTTGGTTCGTGTGATCACTAAAGCAATGTGAGGGATATTTTTTTGAGTGGGAGTTCATCTAGATTAATTTAACTATTAATAAGAACTCAGTTTGTCATAAACTTAGTCTAAACTATTACAAATATGTTGTAGATCAATGGTGGCCCCTACCATCAATTTTAATGCGTTCCTAGAGAAATAAAAGTTGAAAAAAAATGGAAGCAACTTCGCGGATTTGTTCCGCAATTTGAGGATTGTCCTCAATGCTGGTAATTTGACCTATGTGCTGGATGCACCGCTGGGTGACCCGCCTGCAGCTGATGTTACCGATGAGGTAAAGAATGTTTTTCTCGCTCGGAAGAATCAGTACTCCACAGTTCAGTGTGCTATCTTGTATGGTTTGGAATTAGAGCTTCAGAAAAGGTTTGAGAACCATGACCCACACGATATTGTCCGTGAACTCAAAATTATATTTGATGCTCACGCGGCAGTTGAGAGTTATGAGGCTTCTGAAAAGTTCTTTAACTACAAGATGGAAGAGAGCAGCTTCGTCAGTGAGCAAGTGCTTAAGATGTCTGGGCACACAAGCAAGCTTCAAAGCTTAGATATAGTGATTCCTAATGCTTTGGAGATTCACCGTGTCCTCCAATCACTACCACCAAGTTACAAGAACTTTGTGATGAACTACAATATGCAAAACATGGACAAGTCGTTGCCCGAACTCTTCTCCATGTTAAAGTCTGCAGAAGTGGAGATCTGTCACATCCCAAAATTTTCAAATTTTGAAATGTGAAAAATAAATAAACAAAATAAAATTTTGTTGAAATTTAGGGTGAGAAGAAACTTTTTGATTCCAATTGGAAACATCAAAACCTATTTTGATCAAATAAAATCCTGAAGGGATTTAAAAAGATAAACAAATAATAAATAAAGTTATAATAGTTGGAATTACCATTTTTGGATCTTTAAATATAAAAAGATATGGTTTTTATAAGCAAAGGTAGAAATGATGAATAAGGTCTATTTTTCAAAAAGAGCCAAATTAATCTTGGCCAAGCATTTAAAATAAAATATTTTGTTTGATTAAAATAGTAAAGGTTTATTTAAATAAAACCATGAGGATTTATTTATATACAAATTTCATTCAAGTATAGACATTTTCCTATTTTGAATGATCATTAAAAACTTATTAAAGTATTTTAAATTATATTTCAAGTGTTATGTTTTAATAAAACCTACTGAAATGGTATTGGAAAAATTTAGAAAGTCAAATAGAGTTTTAAACATATTTGAATTCTATTTGAAATAAAGACTAAAGACTATTTATTTATTTATTTTTAATAAAAAATAAATCCTAAAAAGAATTATTTTATTTTGGACTTTGGATTATGTTGTTAAACAGAATTAAATTATACCTAAAGTTTTGTGGAAGTTTGAATTCATTTGGAGTTGCAATTGTTTGAGTAAAAATCAAAACAGAAATTCAAAATAGAAAAAGAAAAAACATTTCAGTAAAAAAAATGAAACAGAGCAACCCAACCCATCAGAACCAACCCAGCCCAACTCGCAGCCCACCTACTCCCCTCTGGTGAACCGTTCTTCACTCAGAAAAGAACCCACAGAGTCGCTGAACGCTCGGCCCCACTCTTTCTCTCCCTCTCTCACAGACAGACGGACCCCACCTGCCAGGTCGCCGTCTCCACCGCGACCACGTCCCCCTCGCTGTTTCTGACATTGAATGCGGTGATCAATTCGCGTTGATGGAGGGATTAAACTCGCCAGCGACCACGCTCACTTAAGCGCCTCGCTCTCCCCTTCCATTTCCCCCAAGCAGCATCTCCTCTCTGCCACCGGGCTGCTCCAATTTCGAGCTCGAACCCCTCTGCTCCGACGAGCTTCTCCAACAAATTCCGGCGCCGTACAACCGCCCCTCGCCTCCCACTGCACGCGAGCCTGCTCCCCATATCCTGGCGCACCTGCCCGTGTGCTCCACTCACCCGCGCGGGTCCCCTAGCGTCGGCAACCTTGACACCTGAGCGCCATCGCCGTTTGCCGTTTCTCCGGCGAGCTCCCCTGGTAAGCACAGACCACCCTAAACCTTCTCCTTGATGCTCCCATGATCCCCAGTGCAGTATGCATCTAACTCCGAGTTCCGTTTGCCTTAGCGCACCCTCAAACTCCGTCCCCGTCGACAAACAGAAGCGTCTGGCGCCGCCACGGACTCCGGTGAGCAATAGCCACTATCCCCGTGCGCCCCTTGACGAACAATCGCTACGTTGAGCTTCACCGAAACCGCGCGATCACGGTAAGCACCTCCGTTCCCCCTCTTGCTTCCTGGTTCATCGGCGACGACACTGACAGAGCGCTCCACCGCTCGCCGCCGCGCCAGCGCCGCCAGTCCTTGACCAAGCGACCTCGTCCATTGGATGTAGATCCAGTGGTTAGGATAGATCATATAGCGAACCGTTATCGAGTGATATGATCTGTGCGATTAAGTTAGATCTGACGGCCTGCGCAGCTCGATCCATCCGAAGCGGTATGGACCAGTAAGGAAGCGCCACGTGGACAGAGTTTGATTTAAAACAGAAATTAGAATCTATTAGATATGCAAACTTGTAAAATTCATAAATTTAATATTACACGTCCAAATTTTGCAAATTTTATATCAATGGATTCAGCAGAACAAGTACTTTACAACCATGCACTTTGTTTAATGTTTTGCTTCTGGAAAAGTGGTTGAATTTTCAGAAACATTTGTAGGCCTAATTTGAATATAAAATTTGTTCTAGAAATATTTTTAAGATGAAATCTTTGCTAAATGGTTTGTTTTGAACCTACTGACCATAGTAACCAACTAATGGATTTAAAAATGTATTTTGTGAAGTTAAGGAATAAATATTTGAATTAGCACATTTCTAGTCAAATAAAAATGTTGTTTATGGTTTAGAAATGAATTTTGAGTAAAAACTTTGGGAAATGATTTGATTCAGACCTTCTGACCCTAAACACCAAGTTTTGAGATTAAGAACATATTTTATGAACCATATAAAGTTATTGATTTGCTAAAAGATATTTTCAACAACATAAAATATCACCTTAGCATAATGTTTGGTTTATGAGATGAAACCTTTTGCAAATGGTTTTACCACTTTTGTAAATGACCAATGTGATCTTGAAAATGTTTAGAGCCTAGTAGGAACCACTTATCCAAATAAAACTATCTTTTGCATGCTTGCATGCATGACCTTGTTTTTGTTATTTTATGTGGTGAAATGTTTGAATGCTAGTTGAATTTGTGTTTGCTTGATTGAATTGTAGTGAAGTTAGAAGAGTGTGATATTTGCAAGATCAAGAAGTGAACCAACATTCTCTACTAAAAAAGGCAAGTGACACTATCATCCATGTCCTACTATTTTCATTACACTTAGTGGATTTTTGTAACATGCATGATATGACTACTATATTCCTATGCTATGATATATCCTATTAGGATATCCTTATATCTTCCTTAGTAAAAACATTGTAGTTGTAGTATGCTTAGACCTGCTATATATTTGGGATGGGATACATGATATGATTATATGAAGTGTTGGAAAAATATATGTTTTATATAATAAAACAAGTACTCAATGAACCACCTGGGTGGAAAGAGGATACTTAAGTTTTGGACAATGTGGAAACAAAGGGAACCATGTTTATATGGCTATCTTTTTGGATGTGCACTAGAAGAAAACCACCCAGGGACTTAGAGATTGAACATGTTTCTCGTACAGTGGCTTCCGTGTACAGCCACATGCTAAATGGGATCTGGCTTAGTCAACTACATAGTGGAAGACCCATGCATTGGCATCTTCATGTTAACTAGAATTGTGTATGGAAATATATCCCTACATTGGTGCCTGGTAGACAAGCTAGCATTGTGTATTGGGAGAACTTCTATGGAAAGACTTTGTCACATTCTCGATCTGCTGGTACTCCATTTGGTGAGTACTTATCCAGCGGCCACTGGTGCCGTCAAGACGAGATTGTGTCATGTGGGTAAAGTGTACAACTTCTGCAGAAGACCAAATTCTAAGTACTTAGCCGTGTCCCCGGTTATGGACAACTCTGAGCAACTAAGGCCTGAAGCTATGGAAGATCTCGACATTCCAATTTCTCAAATTAAAGTAAAACTTGATGGTGACAACAAGGGATTAGAAGTACTTGGAGTTTTCCAAGGAGTTCAGAAATATTTGACAAAAAGATCAAAACTATTTTGAAAAGATAGGATAAAACTATATTTCTTTCTGCAAAAGAGCCTAAACCCTACTTAGCCAAATATGCATGTAATGATAGGATCCACTTATTTCTACATAGTAGTGAAACTTGTCAATACAATTCAAATGTATTGACCCTTGTGGCTGCAAATTATTATGTTGCAGGTTTGTTTGATGTTAGTGAAGTGTGTTGATTAGGATTACAAGTCTACAACCAACATGATTGTCTGTGGCACTTTGAAGATGAAGGACCCCATGCTATTGTTATATGCTGCTGCATTGTAATGAGATAGCCAAATGAGCTATGTAAGATGTAATAATTTATTTTATTCCTGGTTATAAAGTTGTATTATAACCTTTGTTTCTTGATATTACATCTTAACTGTGGATGCTAGCTATTGATCCAGGGACTAGCATTGTAAACACAGGGATCTCTACCTTATTAAAGGTTGCGACCTCTACAGATGGTATCAGAGCACTATGTTGCCTGTAGGATTGTAACCCTAGGATTGGACAAAACCCCTTAGAAAAATAGGAGGTGTATTTGTTCCAATACTTATTTACAAACAATATTGTAAACTCTTTCCTCAACCTTTTTGGTTTTGATTATACATCTCTTCCTTTTCAACTTGATGGACAAAGCCTCTACCATGACCAAGGACTTCAACTTAGACATCACTAAGGACTACAAGTGAGAACCAAGAGACATTAGATTTCCTACCAAAAACAATGAAATCATGTTAGAGTATGGATCATATTGACCTATGAGGTTTTACTATACTATGTTGATTGTTTCAAGAAAATTTGTTGATTCCTTCAACTCATGAGCTAAGCTCATAAGTTGTTAAGTGAATAGTTGCTTGTTGATTGTTTGATTGAACTTGATTGTTTTGGGTGGTGTGTTAGAACTTCTTTAGATCTATATATCATTACTTATCCCTATCAAACCAACAGATGCCTCCCCGTCGTGCCAACCCCAACCAAAACAACAATAACGTCACTCCCGAGATACAGCAGTTGATGACAGCTCAAGCTCAAATAATGCAGATGATGACCACGTTCATACAGAATCAGAACAACAACAACAACAACAACAATCAGAATAATCCTCCAGCACATGATATGCTCACCAAGTTGCCTGTTATGCCATACATCGCAATCCCAGGATTACCATTTTTGAGAGACATAACAGAATTGGATACCATAGTACTTCATCCATTACAAACGATACATAAGTTCTTACACAAATAGGGATCTCATGATCCAGTTCTTAATACAACATCAAGCAGCGGAATACGTAATAATAACGGTAGCGTAGGCGAAGCTCCATCTTCGGGGTCACAGGCAATGCTGACGATGGGAGATGATCCTAGTTGTCGTAACCTTCCTGGGGTCCATCTTCCAGGTACTCCTCTTCATAGTCTGGCCATGGGAATAGCCAGGGACAAAGCCATGAGTACCCTTTAAATACTCGCAAACTAATACTAACAGGTAAGGGGTTTTTGGATAATAGGACACTAGGCTCTAGGGTTGTTTTGCAAAAAGCCAGGTTTATCTCTACTAAGTTCCAAAGCTAGTCACAATTTTATAACTCCTAAGTGGGATCTTGTAATTCAGGTCACAACTCTGTTGTGGTCAAGTCAAAGTCTCAATTCATTTCACAAGTCATTTTGAAAAGTCTGACGGGGGAACAATATGGCCACTCCAACTGTCCATAACCGCGGACGCGGCTATTCGAATAGTTTGACACTCTGCAGAGATTGTACACTTTCACCACAACATTCGATACATCCGTCAGCAACAAATCCTGAATTCACCATACTTAGTATGCGGATAATCAATCCTAACCTTTAAATTACACTCCCTAGTATAAGCACCTCTCCTGTGAGTTTGGCCTCCCAACCATGACCAGCTGTCATCTTGGGTATTGCACAGGTGGACAATCTTCACAAGGTAGCCTCAGCTCAGACCTTGGCCGTGAGGGAACTAATACTAAGGAATATAAGTTTCCAGTCAAGCCCTACCCAATCTTTGGGTATTGTGGTTGTACGATAAAATTGGAATGGTATCGCATCCAGACAACCATCAATTTTATAAAGGGCTAAGGCTCATGCCTCAACATTTTCATCACCAAAATCATCAAGTGTTTGGAAACACATGTCCAAAACATTTCAATAGAATGATCCATCATTCCAAGGTTTTCATAACCATTTTTCCACCAAGTATTCCCATCTATAGTGGATCAAGTTTTATGCTTAGCACTAGCATCTACAAGTGGGGGGGTAGTACTAATGAGGGGTGGTAAACTAGTGGGGGTTTAACTAGGTTCAAACTCATGCCTTAGGATGACATCAAGGTTATCTAGCTTAGGCCAAATTTTATGCTCTTTATGCAACCTTCAGCACAACTGTCTAGTATCTACCAAACTCTTAGGTAGACTCTAAGTAAGCTTTGATAAAGAAATAAATTAAGAAGCTTGCACATAAAACTAGGATTTGGTTTATCAAGTGGGTATGATCACATATGCTTAAGGCATATAATAGTCATATCACAAGTATGGGTTTGTGGCATCAGTAGGGTATCTGGCAAGGGTTAGCTTGCATCAATATCAGTATAATCTTGCATAGGTATAGTATCTTGCAAGTGTTAGCTTGCCTTGTACAGAGCAGTGGATGAAGTTCTCCTCGGCTTCCTCTTCGTAGTATCCTCCTTCCTCCTCGTATCCTTGGTCGGTACTAGCGTCTATGAATAAGTACGCGGTACACAATCACCAAACAATGCTTAACTACTTGCAATCATCACACACAAGGGTCCTATAGATGATCTAGCATCATCTCTAACATTACAAGGTTAAGGCTTGGCTTAAATCTTTTTTATTTTTAGAAAAGTAATTTCTACTCATTGAAAAATTACTTAAGATTTAATATTCTCCAAACTAAACATGGGATCATGTTGACACATGTCATCACCACATATTGTAGTCCATGGGAATGTGATTTAAAGTGGTGTCACAATTTAATAAGGTTTTACCCTTTTATTTTAATTAATTAAAGTGGCTAGAAATGCTTATGAAGCATTCTTTTATTACTTGAATAGTATTTCTGCAAGTAAACCTATTTTTTTTTATATATTCTGAAAGGTATGGTTAAATGTGATTTTTGAGAGTTGGAATCAACTCAAAAGCTATTATGGTTTCAATTTGAAAAATGTTTGAATGCAGAAAAGCTTCTGCCTTGTTATTTTTACTAGGGGTGATCTAGATATCCAAATGACTTGAATCCAACGGGCTTGGATTAAGCATTCACACACCTTTCCAACAAAATTAGTTTCATTCAATTTGGTGCTCTAAATCGATCTGGGTTGATTTTTGAAGTTGAGTGCTGAAGTGTGTTTGAAATTTAAAAGAAAAAGGTTTAATTTGAATCGCTGGGCTGCGCGGGAAATTCTAACGGGCTGGCCTGCTAAGCGTAGTGCTCCCGCGGGCTGCTTAAGTGGGTGTCCCCACTCGTCAGTGACACGGGGCTGGGCGAAGCGGTATGGGGCAACGTGGATCATTCGATCTAGTTATAATCCAACGGCTGGGAGTCATCGTCGACGCGAGACAACTCCGGCGAGAACGAAACCTAGCGCGGCCAGTGAGGGGTGCTGGGGGATCACCGGGGTACGGGCGAGGGTCGGCGAGGCGGGCGAACGACGAAGTCGACGACGACGAGCCTCCTGGTACCGGTGGCTTCTCCTGGGGCGGCTCCAATCGCTGGCTCTCTTCTTCTCTAGAGGCGGCGGGCTCCGGTGAAATTCCGGCGAGGTGGTGCTCGCCTTGCTCTGAGGACGGTGTGGTACGGTCAGTGAGGAGAGGGGAGTGAGATGGTGTGAAGAAATCGTGCGGGGGTGACCTCTATTTATAGTCGAGCGAGGGGACCGTCGGGGCGCACGGTGAGCTCATCGGGGGCAACGTTACAGGCGGCTAATAGCATGGGCAAGGGTAGGGGACGGTGCTGTGTCTCCTGGCGATGCTCAACGACATGGTCGCGAGGCATGGGGCGGTGTGGTTTGGTCTGGAACGGACGATGCTCTGCGCGGCAGAGGCGGCGTCTTCGACGGCGAGCGGTGGCTGTATGGCACGGGGCGGCAAACGGGGATGTCTGGCGGTCTCATGGGTCGGTGGTGATCGTGTATGCACGCGTCGAGGGCGGCGCGCGGTCTGTGGACGCTGGTCGAGGGTGGCGCTCTGGCGCACGCTCGGCATGGTCTGGGCGCGGCTTGTGCGCGTGGTCCAGGGCTTGGCAACGCTCGCGGCTGGGACAGGGAGTGGAGGTGGACGGTGGGCTGCCTCCCAGACAAGGTTGGCACGGCTAGTTCTTCCTCTAGCTTGATGTCCATAATGGGGTGACATTGGGGTGCTCGGTTGTTCACCATTAATGGCAATGGCAAGCTCACAGGGGTGCTAGTGTTGGTCTAATCTTTCTAGATGATCTACTGAGCTGTGTGTGAGCTAACTAGGGAACAAGTTAGGCAAGAATCACTGCACACTATAGTGTTTGATGTTTTGTTTGATTTGTGCCTGCAACCTGTTTGATGAAATGGCCGCATGAAATCAAGTTTTGAATTTTGAAATGAATTTTGGTGGGTTTGCTAGATTGGTGCTGGTGAGTCTACAAATGCTTGGGTTTTGAAAGTTGAGCTTGTTTGAGTGGGTTTTGAAAAGGTGGGATCTTCCCATATGAAGAAGATTCAATTTTGAATTGTCATTTAAACTATGCATTTGAAAGTTTCTAGATGATCACAAAGTGGGCCTTGATACTCTGTTATGAGTACATTCAACGGGTGCAAAGATCCAGAAAAGTTTATGTTAGGTTTTGAAAGTTTGAGACAGCCAAACTAGGCATGGGAGTTAAATTGGTCAAAATGACCATTCACTTAATATATTTGTTTTGATTTACTTGTCTTTAGGAAAAGTGTGGGAAATGTTTTAGATGATGTTCATTTCACCTAAGAAACATTTTACAAGCAATGGATCACACAACAAGGTGGTTTTTAAAGAAATTCAAAATCCATGCATACACATACATGCATTCATGAGTTTATTTAGAAAAGTTTTTGTTAACCCTAATCTTGATGATTAGTGTTTGATGATCTAAGTTTGGTATTTTTGGGATGTTACAAACCTTCCCCCCTTAAATAAAATCTCGTCCCGAGATTTGAAAAAGGACGAAAAGATTACCTAGGATTTGAAGAGATCGGGAAACTCCGTCCTGATGTGATCTTCGCGTTCCCAGGTAGCTTCCTCTTCTGTGTGGTTGCTCCACTGAAATCTTGAGAAACTTGATGCTTCGGGTTCTGGTACTTCGAAAGGCTTCTTCCAATATACGGATGGGTACTTCGGGATAGGTAAGGTCATCGTTGATCTCTATGGTCTGGTGATCGATATTCTTGAACACTTCGGTCTTCTTGGGGACTTCGAGACACTTGCGAAGTAATGAGATATGGAACACATTGTGCACAGCTGACATCTCTTCTGGTAGTTCCAGTTGATACGATACTTCTCCTCGACGGTTCAGAATTTTGAAAGGTCCGATATATCTGGGGGCTAACTTTCCCTTGAGTTGGAAACGCTACATTCCCTTCAATGGCGACACTTTCAGATAAACAAAACCTCCTATGTTGAAGGCGAGGTCTCGACGTCTCTTGTCGGCGTAACTCTTCTGTCGGGATTGGGCTGTCTTGAGGTGCTCACGAATCTTGTGAACCTTCTCTTCTGCTTCTCGTAGGATGTCGGGTCCGAAAATCTGACTCTCCCCTACTTCCGACCAGTTCAAAGGGGTGCGGTACTTTCTTCCGTACATAAATTCAAATGGGGCCATTTGCAAACTGGCTTGGTAACTGTTGTTGTAAGAAAATTCTGCGAACGGCAGACAGTCTTCCCACTTGGATCCATATTCTAACACACATGCTCTAAGCATATCTTCGAGTATTTGATTTACTCGCTCCGTTTGTCCATCGGTCTGAGGGTGATACGCGGTACTGAAATCTAGGCGGGTTCCTAAACCTTCTTGGACTTTCTTCCAGAATCTCGAGGTAAACTAAGTTCCTCGATCCGATACTATGTTCTTGGGGACTCCATGCAAACTAACGATTCTAGCGGTGTACAACTCTGCTAGCTTCGAACTCTGATAGGTGGTTTTGACGGGCAAGAAATGGGCGACTTTGGACAATCTGTCCACTATGACCCAAATAGAGTCATTTCCCCTACTAGAAGTAGGTAGTCCAGTGATAAAGTCCATTCCTACAGAATCCCATTTCCATTCCGGAATTTGCAAAGGTTGCAACAATCCAGCGGGTCTTTGATGTCCGGCCTTGACTCGCTGACATATATCACACTTGGCGATATAGCTTCCGATTTCTCTCTTCATCTTATGCCACCAAAATTGCTCTTTCAAATCTTGATACATCTTAGTTCCTCCGGGATGGATAGAATAAAGAGTATCATGAGCCTCCTTCAAGATAACTTCTTTTAACTCAGAATCTGATGGTACACAAAGGCGTCCTTTGTACCACAAAACTCCTTCTTCGTCCTCGGTGAATCCAGGTACTTTGCCTGTACCGATACGATGCTTGATTCCGTCGATACTAGCATTTCCCTTCTGCGCCTCTTTAATCTGACTGATCAGAGTGGGCTGAAGTTCTATGCTAGCCAAATATCCTTCACTTACTAATTCCATTCGAAAATCTTCCATCTCTTTGTGCAAACTTGGTTGCTCCTTCAAAATCATGGAGTTCAAGCGGCACGGCAATCTGCTAAGGGCATCGGCTACCACATTGGCTTTACCAGGGTGATAGTGAATGTCCAGGTCGTAATCCTTGATTAGCTCAATCCATCTTCTCTGCCTCATATTCAACTCCTTCTGAGTGAATATATACTTTAGGATCTTGTGATCTGAGTAAATCTCACAACGATTTCCCATCAGGTAATGTCTCCATGTCTTCAGGGCTAGAACTACGGCTGCGAGTTCGAGGTCATGGGTTGGGTAATTTTGTTCATGTTTCTTAAATTGTCGCGATAGATAAGATATAACTTTGCCTTCTTTCATTAGCACACATCCGAGACCAATCTTGGATGCGTCACAATACACATCGAAGGGCTTCGTGATATCCGGCATGATCAAGATTGGGGCTGAAATCAATCTCCTTTTGAGTTCTTGAAAACTTGCTTCACATTTTTCGGTCCATTCAAACTTCTTGTCCTTATTCAGTAATTGGGTCATGGGTCGGGCGATACTCGAGAATCCTTCTACGAATTTGCGGTAATATCCCGCCAATCCGAGAAAAGCACGAACTTGGGTTTGAGTGGTTGGGGCTTGCCAATCTTCTACATCTTTCACTTTGGCAGGGTCAACGGCAATTCCTTCGGCTGATACAATGTGACCGAGGAATCCTACTTCCTGTAACCAGAATTCACATTTGCTAAATTTTGCATACAGCTGATGCTCTCTAAGGGTTCCAAGAATGGTCCTTAGGTGTAGCTCATGTTCTTCTTCTGATTTGGAATAAATCAGAATGTCATCAATGAAAACAACGACAAACTTATCCAGGAAGTCCATAAAAATCTTATTCATGAGGTTCATGAAATAATCGGGGGCATTGGTTAATCCAAAAGACATGACTTTATACTCATACAATCCATACCTGGTGGTAAAGGCAGTCTTTGGGATATCCTCTGCACGAATTTTGAGTTGATGATAGCCAGTCCTAAGATCAATCTTAGAAAACACTTTGGCACCGGTCAACTGATCAAACAAATATTCTATCTTAGGCAAGGGGTACTTGTTCTTGATGGTGACATCATTCAACTTCCGATAATCCGTACACAAACGGTTACCTCCATCCTTCTTGTCCACAAACAAGACAGGTGATCTCCATGGGGACGCACTTGGTTGAATCAATCCGATTTCCAACATGGAATCCAGTTGCTTCTTCAGTTCTTCTAACTCCGATGGGTTCATACTATAGGGTCTCTGGGCTATGGGTCCTGTTCCGGGGATTAGTTCGATGATAAACTCGATATCCCCATCTGGGGGCATACCGGGCAAAACATCTGGAAATACATCGGGGTATTCGTAGACTATCCGGACTTGGTCAATGGTAGGTTGGGCTATACTCTTGTTACACTTGAATTGGCGAGGGAAGGTTTCAGATATATGCTCGACTGATATTCCGGCGGTACTGGTCATGGTGATGGCTTTCTTGGCACAATCAATCAATCCTTTATGTTTGGACATCCAATCCATTCCTAGTACTACTTCCAAACCTTTAGTTCCAAGTACTATTAGGTTAGCATAAAAATCTATGCCATGGATTCGGATAGGGACGACCTTGCAAATTTGCCTAGCCTTGGTGGTTGATCCAGGAATTTGTACAATCATAACATGCTTCAATTTGGCTGGTTGAATTTTACTAGTGCAGGAAAATTCTTCGGTGACAAATGAATGCGATGCACCAGAATCAAACAACACTCTTGCAAGTACTGAATTAACAGAAAACATACCCAGCACGACGTCTGGCGCTTCCTGAGCTTCTTCAGCATGCATGAGAAAAAGACGGCCATTGCGGTTGAGTGAATTCCCTAGGGCAAATCTTCTCCCTGGCTGGACACGACGCTGCTGCTGAGCTGGGACATTGGCGTTGGGGGCTGTAGCATTCTTCTTGTTGGGGCACTCATTGGAATAGTGGCCTTTATTTCCACAGTCATAACAGGTCACTTGTGACTTGTCCTTGGCTACGACAGGCACAACATTGCTTCTAGTCCTCGGGGCAGTGTTGGGGTTGGCGGTAGCATTGTTGGTGTTGAACTTGGGTGGGGCACGGGTGAAATTGCTAGAGTTGCCGGGGTTGTTGTGATTTCCTCCGGGTCTAGGGTTTCCACGGTTGGGATAGGTTGGACGGGTCATAGGGGGTCTGTTGGTTCTTGGGGCAAATCCTGGAGATGGGTTGGGGCGATACTTTGGGATCTGATGGGTTCCTGGTTGATGCATCATGCGACGCTTGCGGTTCTCATTGGCCTGGTTGATCTTTCCTTCCATCTGGATGGCAGAGTCGACAAGGGCTTCAATATCAACAAAGGGGATATTGACTAACACTGTCTGCATCTCGTCATGCAGACCATTCAGGAATCTTTCTTTCTTCTTGGCTTCGGTGTCTATCTCGTCCGGGGCATACCTAGCTAATGACAAAAATTTGTCACGGTATTCCACTACAGTCATCATTCCTTGCTTTAGCTCTCTGAACTCGTCTCTCATTCTCTTGATCAAACCTGGTGGCACATGGGTTCTGCTAAACTTGACCTTGAATTCCTCCCAGGTCATCATCTGTCCTCCGGTCATTGCACGAACACTGTTCCACCATGCCCTGGCATCTCCGGCTAGATAATGGGTGGCGAACAGGACTTTTTCGTTGGCTTCGACTCCTGCTACTTCTAAGTTATTTTCCATGGTTTGTAGCCAATCATCCGCATCTAGGGGTTCTTCTGACTTGGTGAAAACGGGTGGGTTGGTATTCTGGAAATTCTTGAGCTTAGATCCGTGGTTGTCCTGATTTCCGTGGCCTTGTTTGTTGTGGGCTAGCTGGGCTATCTGTTGCAGAGTGGCTAGGTTGGCTTGACGTCCGCTCTTTTAGCTTCGCGGTCAGAGGTCAACATTTGCAGAATCTGCAACATCGGATCCGGGGCTGAACCACTCCCTCCACGTGGCATCTGAAGATTGATGTAGATCATGAGAAAAGAGGGAAATTTCTAAGGTTTTGGGTTTTTGAAAAGTTTTTAGAGTTTGACTCAGGTTTTTCTAGCAACTTGCTTTTTTTCATTCATTCACTCATAGCACACAGTACAACACACACCACAACAAAGAAAAACAGATGGTTTTAAGAACCATTCTGGAAACTACGATATAGTGGGACCGACTACTACTCACTACGCTAGTGCTTAGTGCTACTACTCCTCGGAGTCTGTGGCTTCATCATCTTCATCATCATCGATGAAGGCGAAATCATCCTCATCGGTGAAGAAGTCCATGGCCCGATCCTCCAGAAAATCATCGTCATCGCTGAGATAGGAGTAAGGGTCTCCACCTAAGATCCTCTTCGGCATTCTCCCTTTCCTCTAACTGCATGTCTCTCTCGTGGATGGTCTCTTCCAGAGATGAGATGCGGTGGCGAAGACAGGCAATAATGCGCTCCTTCTTGTCGAGCTGGCAGCGGAGAGACTTGCGATCCTTTGCTAGCATGGCGATGGTCTGGTCCTTCGTCTTGATGATGGCAGACTTGTGGTTGCAATAGTCACGGCAGTTGTCCAATTCCTGCTGACGATCATACATCATGAAGCTAAGGTGGTCCAATTGAGTCTTCAACTCGGGGTGGTATGGGGCTTCCAATGGTTGGCCAATGGCATCACGCCTTGGGCAAAACTCAAAGCGAGTACCCTTGATCTGATTGATGCTCTTCCCACACAGACGGGAAAGAGCTTCCTGCATTGCTCTGGCAAGTCCATCGAGCCAGTTGTTTTCCCTCAAGGTAAACTGAATTCCCTCCGCAGTGGGAGGTTCAATCTTTCCTCGGAGACTTGCAACAATTAGCCACTGCAGATCTTCTCCTCCTTGATCATTGAGCTGAGCTCCAAAGAACTCGGGATGCGGACGCTCCAGAAGTTCCGAAAGCTGATCCAGATCCCTCTCAAAGATAAGGTCTCCTCCATTCCCAAGTTGGTAAAACTTGCTGTACTTCACGTCCATCTATAAAAATAGAGGATGAGTAGATTAGCAGAGTGATCAAGTGTGTCAAAATTTTATCTATTTTGCAAGAGTTTTTGAGGAACATGAAGTTTTATTAAAGAACTAAAGAGGTAAGAATGAGAATAAGTTTTCGTAAATATTTTTGTTCTTTGGTTTTGAAACTAAGTTTTTGGTTCAACGTCCAATCTAACTAGGGTCTCCTATGGTCAGGATCGCTCTGATACCAACTTGTCAACACCCGGATTTTTCAATCCTAGATGCCTGTTATGCCATACATCGCAATCCCAGGATTACCATTTTTGCGAGACATAACATAATTGGATACCATAGTACTTCATCCATTACAAACGATACATAAGTTCTTACACAAATAGGGATCTCATGATCCAGTTCTTAATACAACATCAAGCAGCGGAATACGTAATAATAACGGTAGCGTAGGCGAAGCTCCATCTTCGTGGTCACAGGCAATGCTGACGATGGGAGATGATCCTAGTTGTCGTAACCTTCTTGGGGTCCATCTTCCAGGTACTCCTCTTCATAGTAGGGCCATGGGAATAGCCAGGGACAAAGCCATGAGTACTCTTTAAGTACTCGCAAACTAATACTAACAGGTAAGGGTTTTTTGGATAATAGGACACTAGGCTCTAGGGCTGTTTTGCAAAAAGCCAGGTTTATCTCTACTAAGTTCCAAAGCTAGTCACAATTTTATAACTCCTAAGTGGGATCTTGTAATTCAGGTCATAACTCTGTTGTG
Source organism: Avena atlantica (assembly GCA_910589765.1). Lineage (NCBI taxonomy): Eukaryota > Viridiplantae > Streptophyta > Magnoliopsida > Poales > Poaceae > Avena > Avena atlantica. Next base: position 48,173,947 of record OU342739.1, read on the forward strand.
GTCAAGTCAAAGTCTCAATTCATTTCACAAGGCATTTTGAAAAGTCTGACGGGGGAACAGTATGGCCACTCCAACTGTCCATAACCGTGGACGCGGCTATTCGAATAGTTTGACACTCTGCAGAGATTGTACACTTTCACCACAACATTCGATACATCCATCAGGAACAAATCCTGAATTCACCATACTCAGTATGCGGATAATCAATCCTAACCTTTCAATTACACGCCCTAGTATAAGCACCTCTCCTGTGAGTTTGGCCTCCCAACCATGACCAGCTGTCATCTTGGGTACTGCACAGGTGGACAATCTTCACAAGGTAGCCTCATCTCAGACCTTGGCCGTGAGGGAACTAATACTAAGGAATATAAGTTTCCATTCAAGCCCTACCCAATCTTCGGGTATTGTGGTTGTACGATAAAATTGGAATGGTATCGCATCCAGACAACCATCAGTTTTATAAAGGGCTAAGGCTCATGCCTCAACATTTTCATCACCAAAATCATCAAGTGTTTGGAAACACATGTCCAAAACATTTCAATAGAATGATCCATCATTCCAAGGTTTTCATAACCATTTTTCCACCAAGTATTCCCATCTAAAGTTGATCAAGTTTTATGCTTAGCACTAGCATCTACAAGTGGGGGGGTAGTACTAATGAGGGGTGGTAAACTAGTGGGGGTTTAACTAGGTTCAAACTCATGCCTTAGGATGACATCAAGGTTATCTAGCTTAGGCCAAATTTTATGCTCTTTATGCAACCTTCAGCACAACTGTCTAGTATCTACCAAACTCTTAGGTAGACTCTAAGTAAGCTTTGATAAAGAAATAAATAAGAATCTTGCACATAAAACTAGGATTTGGTTTATCAAGTGGGTATGATCACATATGCTTAAGGCATATAGTAGTCATATCACAAGTATAGGTTTGTGGCATCAGTAGGGTATCTGGCAAGGGTTAGCTTGCATCAATATCAGTATAAGCTTGCATAGGTATAGTATCTTGCAAGTGTTTGCTTGCCTTGTACAGAGCAGTGGTTTAAGTTCTCCTCGGCTTCCTCTTCGTAGTATCCTCCTTCCTCCTTGTATCCTTGGTCGGTACTAGCGTCTATGAATAAGTACGAGGTACACAATCACCAAACAATACTTAACTACTTGCAATCATCACACACAAGGGTCCTATAGATGATCTAGCATCATCTCTAACATTACAAGGTTAAGGCTTGGTTTAAATCTTTTTATTTTTAGAAAAGTAATTTCTACTCATTGAAAAATTACTTAAGATTTAATATTCTCCAAACTAAACATGGGATCATGTTGACACATGTCATCACCACATATTGTAGTCCATGGGAATGTGATTTAAAGTGGTGTCACAATTTAATAAGGTTTTACCCTTTTATTTTAATTAATTAAAGTGGCTAGAAATGCTTATGAAGCATTCTTTTATTACTTGAATAGTATTTCTGCAAGTAAACCTATATTTTTTTTATATATTCTGAAAGGTATGGTTAAATGTGATTTTTGAGAGTTGGAATCAACTCAAAAGCTATTATGGTTTAAATTTGAAAAATGTTTGAATGCAGAAAAGCTTCTGCCTTGTTATTTTTACTAGGGGTGATCTAGAGATGCAAATGACTTGAATCCAATGGGCTTGGATTAAGCATTCACAGACCTTTCCAACAAAATTGGTTTCATTCAATTTGGTGCACTGAATCGATCTGGGTTGATTTTTGAAGTTGAGTGCTGAAGTGTGTTTGAAATTTAAAAGAAAAAGGTTTAATTTGAATCGCTGGGCTGTGCGGGAAATTCTAACGGGCCGGCCTGCTAAGCGCAGTGCTCCCGCGGGCTGCTTAAGTGGGTGTCCCCACTCGTCAGTGACACGGGGCTGGGCGAAGCGGTATGGGGCAACGTGGATCGTTCGATCTAGTTCTAATCCAACGGCTGGGAGTCATCGTCGACGCGAGACAACTTCGGCGAGAACGAAACCTAGCGCGGCCAGTGAGGGGTGCTGGGGGCTCACCGGGGTACGGGCGAGGGTCGGCGAGGCGGTTGAACGACGAAGTCGACGACGGCGAGCCTCCTGGTACCGGTGGCTTCTCCTGGGGCGGCTCCAATCGCTGGCTCTCTTCTTCTCCAAAGGCGGCGGGCTCCGGTGAAATTCCGGCGAGGTGGTGCTCGCCTTGCTCTGAGGATGGTGTGGCACGGTCAGTGAGGAGAGGGGAGTGAGATGGTGTGAAGAAATCGTGCGGGGGTGGCCTCTATTTATAGTCGAGCGAGGGGACCGTCGGGGCGCACGGTGAGCTCGTCGGGGGCGATGTTACAGGCGGCTAATGGCATGGGCAAGGGTAGGGGACGGTGCTGTGTCTCCTGGCGATGCTCAACGACATGGTCGCGAGGCATGGGGCGGTGTGGTTTGGTCTGGAACGGCCGGTGCTCTGCGCGACAGAGACGGCGTCTTCAACGGCGGGCGGTGGCTGTATGGCACGGGGCGGCAAACGGGGATGTCTGGCGGTCTCCTGGGTCGGTGGTGATCGTGTATGCACGCGGCAAGGGCGGCGCGCGGTCCGTGGACGCTGGTCGAGGGTGGCGCTCTGGCGCACGCTCGGCATGGTCTGGGCGCGGCTTGTGCGCGTGGTCCAGGGCTTGGCAACGCTCGCGGCTGGGACATGGAGTGGAGTTGGACGGTGGGCTGCCTCCCAGACAAGGTTGGCACGGCTAGTTCTTCCTCTAGCTTGCTGTCCACAATGGGGTGACATTGGGGTGCTCGGCTGTTCACCATTAATGGCAATGGCAAGCTCACAGGGGTGCTAGTGTTGGGCTAATCTTTCTAGATGATCTACTGAGCTGTGTGTGAGCTAACTAGGGAACAAGTTAGGCAAGAATCACTGCACACTATAGTGTTTGATGTTTTGTTTGATTTGTGCCTGCAACCTGTTTGATGAAATGGCCGCATGAAATCAAGTTTTGAATTTTGAAATGAATTTTGGTGGGTTTGCTATATTGGTGCTGGTGAGTCTGCAGATGCTTGGGTTTTGAAAGTTGAGCTTGTTTGAGTGGGTTTTGAAAAAGTGTGATCTTCCCATATGAAGAAGATTCAATTTTGAATTGTCATTTAAACTATGCATTTGAAAGTTTCTGTATGATCACAAAGTGGGCCTTGATACTCTGTTATGAGTACATTCAAGGGGTGCAAAGATCCAGAAAAGTTTCTGTTAGGTTTTGAAAGTTTGAGACAGCCAAAGTAGGCATGGGAGTTAAATTGGTCAAAATGACCATTCACTTAATATATTTGTTTTGATTTACTTGTCTTTAGGAAAAGTGTGGGAAATGTTTTAGATGATGTTCATTTCACCTAAGAAACATTTTACAAGCAATGGATCACACAACAAGGTGGTTTTTAAAGAAATTCAAAATCCATGCATACACATATACATGCATTCATGAGTTTATTTAGAAAAGTTTTTGTTAACCCTAATCTTGATGATTAGTGTTTGATGATCTAAGTTTGGTATTTTGGGATGTTACACTGAAGCTAAGGCCTGCAAGGTTCTCTGGAACAACTGACCCAATGTTAGCCAATGAATGGTTACGTTCGGTGAATAAGGACTTAGTGACTGTTGGCTGTACCGACGAAGAAAAAATTAGGTTTGCATCACACCTGCTTGAAGGACCAGCAGCAACGTGGTGGGACAACTTTCAGACCACCACTCCCCTTGAGGATGTGACTTGGGCTATTTTTGAGGATGGTTTCCGTATAGCTCACATATCATCTAGAGTGATGCGCTTGAAGAAAAAGGAATTCCACAATCTAAAACAACGTCACCTTAGTGTGGCTGAGTACATTGAAGAATTCAACAATCTGGCACGCTATGCACCGGATGAAGTTGATATAGATGCTAAGAGAAAGGAGAAATTTCTCGAAGGACTTAATGATGAGTTGAACCTGCAGCTAGCTGTTGCCTATGTCCCAATTTATCAATCACTCTGTGACAAAGCCACCATTTTGGAAAACAAGATGAATCAAGTTGAGAACAGAAAGAGGAAACATAAACTCAAGTATCACTCAGGATCATCACAAAAGAAGCGTTCATTCAAAAAGAACAATGAAGATTCTGAACCACATCAGTATCACCACAACAACAATGGAAGTGATAAGAATGGAAATGATACTGACAATGGAGATGACCTTGGTCAGAACCAACATGACACTTTCAGGAAGAAAGACATTAGCCAGTTGCAGTGCTATAATTGTAAGGAACTTGGACACTATGCATCAGACTGTCCTGAGAAGAAAAATAAAAAGGATGCTAGAAACTCCAATGGAAATGACTCCAATGTGACCCAGAAAGGACATGTGAACCACATTGACAAGGATGGGAACTTTGAAGAGATAGAAGAAGTGGATGTCAGGAACTAGTTAACTCAGAAGAATCAAATAAGGATTCCTTGTCAGGATATCAAGTGTTGAACCCATAGTCAAGTGAACCATTAATGTAACCCTATGAGACTTTCTTTTAAGGGTGGTAGTACCCTAGTTGTCTTCAAGACAACTTGTAACTCTAGCCTTCCCAAATCTCGGGACGAGATTTATTTTAAGGGTGGTAGCCTGTCACATCCCAAAATTTTCCAAATTTTGAAATGTGAAAAATAAATAAACAAAATAAAATTTTGTTGAAATTTAGGGTGAGAAGAAACTTTTTGATTCCGATTGGAAACATCAAAACCTATTTTGATCAAATAAAATCTTGAAGGGATTTAAAAATATAAAATAATAATAAATAAAGTTATAATAGTTGGAATTACCATTTTTGGATCTTTAAATAAAAAAGATATGGTTTTTATAAGAAAAGGTAGAAATAATGAATAAGGTCTATTTTTCAAAAAGAGCCAAATTAATCTTGGCCAAGTATTTAAAATAAAATATTTGTTTGATTAAAATAGTAAAGGTTTATTTAAATAAAACCATGAGGATTTATTTATATACAAATTTCATTCAAGTATAGACATTTTCCTATTTTGAATGATCATTAAAAACTTATTAAAGTATTTTAAATTATATTTCAAGTGTTATGTTTTAATAAAACCTACTGAAAAGGTTTTGGAAAAATTTAGAAAGTCAAATAGAGTTTTAAACATATTTGAATCCTATTTGAAATAAAGACTAAAGACTATTTATTTATTTTTAATAAATAATAAATCCTAAAAAGAATTATTTTATTTTGGACTTTGGATTATGTTGTTAAACAGAATTAAACTACACCTAAATTTTGGTGGAAGTTTGAATTCATTTGGAGTTGGAATTGGTTGAGTTAAAATCAAAACAGAAATTCAAAATATAAAAATAAAAAGCATTTCAGTATAAAAAAATGAAACAGAGCAACCCAACCCATCAGGCCCAACCCAGCCCAACTCGCAGCCCACCTACTCCCCCTCTGGTGAACCTTTTTCACTTAGAAAAGAACCCACAGAGTCACTGAACGCTTGGCCCCACTCTTTCTCTCCCTCTCTCGCAGACAGCCGGACCCCACCTGCCAGGTCGTCGTCTCCACCGCGACCACGTCCCCCTCGCCGTTTCTGCCATTGAATGCGGTGATCAATTAGCGTTGATGGAGGGATTAAACTCGCCAGCTACCACGCTCACTTAAGCGCCTCTCTCTCCCCTTCCATTTCCCCCAAGCAGCATCTCCTCTCTGCCACCGGGCTGCTCCAGTTTCGAGCTCGAACCCCTCTGCTCCGACGATCTTCTCCAACAAATTCCGGCGTCGTCCAACCGCCCCTCGCCTCCCACTGCACGCGAGCCTGCTCCCCATCTCCTGGCGTACCTGCCCGTGTGCTCCACTCACCCGCGCGCGTCCCCTAGCGTCGGCAACCTCGACACCTAAGCGCCATCGTCGTCTGCCGTTTCTCCGGCGAGCTCCCCTGGTAAGCACAGACCGCCCCGAACCTTCTCCTTGATGCTCCCATGATCCCCAGTGCAGTACGCATCTAACTCCGAGTTCCGTTTGCCTTAGCGCGCCCTCAAACTCCGTCCCCGTCGACAAACAGAAGCGTCTGGCGCCGCCACGGACTCCGGTAAGCAATAGCCACTATCCCCGTGCGCCCTTTGACGAACAACCGCTACGTTGAGCTTCACCGCAACCGCGCGATCACGGTGAGCACCTCTGTTCCCCCTCTTGCTTCCTGGTTCGTCGGCGACGACACTGACAGAGCGCTCCGCCGCTCGTCGCCGCGCCAGCGCCGCCAGTCCTTGACCAAGCGACCTCGTCCGTTGGATGTAGATCCAGTGGTTAGGATAGATAATATAGCGAACCGTTATTGAGTGATATGATCCGTGCGATTAAGTTAGATCTGACAGCCTGCGCAGCTCGATTCATCCGAAGCGGTATGGACCAGTAAGGAAGCGCCACGTGGACAGAGTTTGATTTAAAATAGAAATTAGAATCTATTAGATATGCAAACTTGTAAAATTCATAACTTTAATTCTACACGTCCAAATTTTGCAAATTTTATATCAATGGATTCAGAAGAACAAGTACTTTGCAACCATGCACTTTGTTTAATGTTTTCCTTCTGGAAAATTGGTTGAATTTGCAGAAACATTTGTAGGCCTAATTTGAATATAAAATTTGTTCTAGAAATATTTTTAAGATGAAATCTTTGCTAAATGGTTTGTTTTGAACCTACTGACCATAGTAACCAACTAATGGATTTAAAAATATATTTTGTGAAGTTAAGGAATAAATATTTGAATTAGCACATTTCTAGTTAAATAAAAATGTTGTTTATGGTTTAGAAATGAATTTTGAGTAAAAACTTTGGGAAATGATTTGATTCAGACCTTCTGACCCTAAACACCAAGTTTTGAGATTAAGAACATATTTTATGAACCATATAAAGTTATTGATTTGCTAAAAGATATTTTCAACAACATAAAATATCACCTTAGCATAATGTTTGGTTTATGAGATGAAACCTTTTGCAAATGGTTTTACCACTTTTGTAAATGACCAATGTGATCTTGAAAATGTTTAGAGCCTAGTAGGAACCACTTATCCAAATAAAACTATCTTTTGCATGCTTGCATGCATGACCTTGTTTTTGTTATTTTATGTGGTGAAATGTTTGAATGCTAGTTGAATTTGTGTTTGCTTGATTGAATTGTAGTGAAGTTAGAAGAGTGTGATATTTGCAAGATCAAGAAGTAAACCAACATTCTCTACTAAAAAAGGCAAGTGACACTATCATCCATGTCCTACTATTTTCATTACACTTAGTGGATTTTTGTAACATGCATGATAGGACTACTATATTCCTATGCTATGATATATCCTATTAGGATATCCTTATATCTTCCTTAGTAAAAACATTGTAGTTGTAGTATGCTTAGACCTGCTATATATTTGGGATGGGATACATGATATGATTATATGAAGTGTTGGAAAAATATATGTTTTATATAATAAAACAAGTACTCAATGAACCACCTGGGTGGAAAGAGGATACTTAAGTTTTGGACAATGTGGAAACAAAGGGAACCATGTTTATATGGCTATCTTTTTGGATGTGCACTAGAAGAAAACCACCCAGGGACTTAGAGATTGAACATGTTTCTCGTACAGTGGCTTCCGTGTACAGCCACATGCTAAATGGGATCTGGCTTAGTCAACTACATAGTGGAAGACCCATGCATTGGCATCTTCATGTTAACTAGAATTGTGTATGGAAATATATCCCTACATTGGTGCCTGGTAGACAAGCTAGCATTGTGTATTGGGAGAACTTCTATGGAAAGACTTTGTCACATTCTCGATCTGCTGGTACTCCATTTGGTGAGTACTTATCCAGCGGCCACTGGTGCCGTCAAGACGAGATTGTGTCATGTGGGTAAAGTGTACAACTTCTGCAGAAGACCAAATTCTAAGTACTTAGCCGTGTCCCCGGTTATGGACAACTCTGAGCAACTAAGGCCTGAAGCTATGGAAGATCTCGACATTCCAATTTCTCAAATTAAAGTAAAACTTGATGGTGACAACAAGGGATTAGAAGTACTTGGAGTTTTCCAAGGAGTTCTGAAATATTTGACAAAAAGATCAAAACTATTTTGAAAAGATAGGATAAAACTATATTTCTTTCTGCAAAAGAGCCTAAACCCTACTTAGCCAAATATGCATGTAATGATAGGATCCACTTATTTCTACATAGTAGTGAAACTTGTCAATATAATTCAAATGTATTGACCCTTGTGGCTGCAAATTATTATGTTGCAGGTTTGTTTGATGTTAGTGAAGTGTGTTGATTAGGATTACAAGTCTACAACCAACATGATTGCCTGTGGCACTTTGAAGATGAAGGACCCCATGCTATTGTTATATGCTGTTGCATTGTAATGAGATAGCCAAATGAGCTATGTAAGATGTAATAAATTATTTTATTCCTGGTTATAAAGTTTTATTATGACCTTTGTTTCTTGATATTACATCTTAACTGTGGATGCTAGCTATTGATCCAGGGACTAGCATTGTAAACACAGGGATCTCTACCTTATTAAAGGTTGGGACCTCTACAAGATCAAGAAAGATCACCAAGTGTTGTTGGTCAATAAGACCACCAAATTTAAGAATCAAGGCAAGTCTAAGAAAAAGGGAAACTTCAAGAAGGGCGGTAAGAAAGTTTCCGCGCCGGCGAAGAAGACCAAGGCTGGGCCTAAGCCTGATACTGAGTGCTTTTACTGCAAGGGAGAAGGTCACTGGAAGCGGAATTGCCCTAAGTACTTGGCGGATTTGAAGAACGGCAACATCAAGAAGAAAGGTATATCTGATATACATGTTATTGATGTGTATCTTACTAGTACTCGTAGTAGTGCCTGGGTATTTGATACTGGTTCGGTTTCTCATATTTGTAACTCGAAACAGGTGCTACAGAATAGACGGAAGCTAGCGAAGAACGAGGTGACGATGCGCGTTGGAAATGGATCAAAGGTTGATGTGATCGTGGTCGGCACGCTACCTCTTCATCTACCATATGTATTAGTTTTATACTTAAATAATTGTTATTTGGTGCCTGCGTTGAGCATGAACATTATATCTGGATCATGTTTATTGCGAGACAGTTACTTGTTTAAGTCCGAGAATAATGGTTGTACAATTTATATGAGTAATATGTTTTATGCACATGTACCTTTGATAGATGGTCTATTCTTCCTGAATCTCGATTGTGGAAATACACACATTAATAACATTGAAGCTAAACGTTTGAAATTAAGCGATAACTCAACCTATATGTGGCACTGTCGTCTTGGTCACATTGGAGTGAAGCGTATGAAGAAACTCCATTCCGATGGACTTCTTGAATCACTTGATTTCGAATCACTTGAAAGATGATAAGCATGTCTGATGGGTAAAATGACTAAGACTCCATTTTCTGGTATGATGGAGCGAGCTACGGACTTATTAGAAATCATACATACTGATGTGTGTGGTCCAACGAGTGTAGCCTCGCGCGGTGGTTATCGCTATGTTCTTACCTTCACGGATGACTTGAGTAGATATGGGTATATCTATTTCATGAAACATAAGTCCGAAACTTTCGAGAAGTTTAAGGAATTTCAAAGTGAGGTAGAGAATCAACGTAACAAAAATATTAAATTTTTACGATCTGATCATGGAGGTGAATATCTAAGTTATGAGTTCTGCGAGCATTTGAAGAAATGCGGAATACTTTCACAGTTGACACGCCAGGAACACCACAGCGTAATGGTGTGTCCGAACGTCGCAATCGAACTCTCTTAGATATGGTTCATTCTATGATGTCACTTACAGATTTACCGCTATTGTTTTGGGGTTATGCATTAGAAACAGTTGCATTCACTTTAAATAGGGCACCATCTAAATCCGTTGAAATGACACCGTATGAATTATGGTTTGGGAAGAAACCTAAATTGTCGTTCCTTAAAGTTTGGGGTTGCGAAGCTTATGTAAAGAAGTTACAGCCCGACAAGCTTGAACCCAAAGCGGAAAAATGCGTCTTCATAGGATACCCGAAGGAAACTATTGGGTATACCTTCTATCATAGATCCGAGGGCAAAATCTTCGTTGCCAAGGATGGATCCTTTCTAGAGAAGGAATTTCTCTCGAAAGAAGTGACTAGAAGGAAAGTAGAACTTGACGAAGTTGTTGAACCTTCTCTTGAACTTGCGAGTAGCGCAGCACCGGAAGTAGTTCCTGTGGCGCCTACGCCAATAAGAAAGGAAGCTAATGATGTTGATCATGAAACTTCGGTTGAAGTTACTACAGAACCTCGCAGGTCAACGAGAACTCGTACCAGTCCTGATTGTTATGATCCCGTTATGAGTATCATGTTGGTGGACAACACCGATGACCCTGTGACATATGAGGAAGCGATGATGAGCCCAGATTCCAATAAATGGCAAGAAGCCATGAAATCCAAGATTGGATCCATGTACGAAAACCAAGTATGGACTTTGGTGGACTTACCGGATGGCCGGAAGGCTGTCGAGAACAAATGGATTTTCAAGAAGAAAACATATGCTGATGGTAATGTTACTGTCTATAAAGCTCGACTTGTCTCAAAAGGGTTTCGACAAATTCAAGGAGTTGACTACGATGAGACTTTCTCACCAGTAGTGAAGCTAAAGTCTGTGAGGATTATGTTAGCAATCGCTGCATATTATGATTATGAGATATGGCAGATGGATGTCAAAACAACGTTCCTCAATGGAGACATTGATGAAGAGTTGTATATGATGCAACCCAAAGGTTTTGTCGATCCTAAAGATGCTAACAAGGTATGCAAACTTCAACGGTCCATATATGGATTGAAGCAAGCATCACGGAGTTGGAATCAACGTTTTGATAAGGTAATCAAAAGATTTGGTTTTATACAAACTTATGGAGAAGCTTGTATTTACAAGAAAGTGAGTGGGAGCTCTGTAGCATTCTTAATACTATATGTAGATGACATATTGTTGATTGGGAATGATGTAGACCTTCTTAATAGTGTCAAGGATTATTTGAATAATAGTTTTTCAATGAAAGATCTTGGCAAAGCAGCTTACATATTAGGCATAAAGATTTATAGAGATAGATCGAGGCGCCTAATATCATTGTCACAGAGTACATATTTGGACAAAGTTCTAAAGACGTTTGGAATGGAAGATAGCAAGAAAGGGTTCTTGCCCATGTTTCCCAATACGACCTTGAGTAAAACTCAAAGTCCTGCAATGGCAGAAGATAGAGAAAGGATGAGTAAGACTCCCTATGCCTCAGCCATAGGATCTCTTATGTATGCCATGCTATGTACTAGACACGACATTGCATATGTTGTTAGTTTGACTAGAAGATATCAAAGTGATCCAGGAGTGGATCATTGGACAGCGATCAAAAACATCCTTAAGTACTTGAGAAGAACTAAGGGTATGGTTCTCTCTTATGGAGGTGATGAACAACTCATTGTTAATGGTTACACCGATGCTAGTTGGAACACCGATCCAGATGATTCTAAATCTCAATCTGGATACGTATTTACTTTGAATGGTGCAGTAGTTAGCTGGAGGAGTGCAAAGCAAAGTGTTGTGGCAAGATCTTCAACTGAATCGGAATACATAGCTGCTTTCGAGGCTTCACAAGAGGCGATATGGATGAAGGAGTTCATTACAAAGCTCGTTGTGGTTCCAAGTGAGCTGGACCCAATGTCTATCTATTGTGATAACATGGGCGCCATAGCCAATGCGCAAGAACCAAGGTCACACAAGAAGCTAAAGCACATCAAGCTACATTTTCACGCTATTCGAGAGCATGTCCAAGATGGTGACATAAAGATTTGCAAAGTACACACAGATCTGAATGTGGAGGATCCGTTGACTAAACCTCTCCCGAGGGCAAAACATGACCAGCACCAAACCTCCATGGGTGTTCGGTATATTACCATGTAATCTAGATTAGTTGACTCTACTGCAAGTGGGAGATTGTTGGAGATATGCCCTAGAGGCAATAATAAAAGTGGTTATTATTATATCTTTGTGTTTATGATAAATGTTTACATTCATGCTATAACAGTATTAACCGGAAACATTAATACTTGTGTGATTTGTAAACTAAATTAGAGTCCCTAGTAAAGCCTCTATGTAATACTAGCTTGTTGGTTAATAGATGATCGTGGTTTCCTGATCATGAACATTGAGATGTTGTTAATAACAAGATCATATCATTAGGAGAATGGTATAATGGACATACTCCTATAGATAAGCGTAGCATTAAGATCAAGTCATTTCAATAGTTCATTTGCTATAAGATTTCTGATACATAGTAACCTAATTCCTTCGACCATGAGATCATGCTAATCACCCTCACCGGAAGGATGCTTTGATGACATCAAACACCACACCGTAATTGTGTGGCTATAGAGGTGGCATTGAGTGTTCAGAAAGTATGTGTTGAGGCACATGGATCAAGAGTGGGATTTGTCCATCCATATGACGGATAGATATACTCTGGGCCCCCTCGGTGGAATGTCATACAATTGGCTTGCAAGCATATGACTAGCTCACAAGGGATCACATATCACGGGAACGAGAAAAGAGTACTTATCGGTAACGAGGTTGAACTAGGTATGTAGAGATACCGACGATCAAAACATCGGATAAGTAAACTATCATGAGACAAAGGGAAATTAGTATTGTATGTAAGTGGTTCATTCGATCGCAAAGTAATCGTATAAATATGTGGGAGCCATATGAATTTCCAGATTCCTCTATTGGTTATTGATCGGAGAAGTGTCTCGGTCATGTCCGCATAATTCACGAACCGTAGGGAGACACACTTAAGGATTCGATGTTGTTTAGTAGATATGGAATGTTAGTAGGGATACTGAATGTTGTTCGGAGTCTCGGATGGGATCCGGGATATCAGAAGGAGATCCGGAATGGTCCGGAGAATAAGATTCATATAAGGAAAGTCCGATTCCGGAGTTCGGGAAAGATTCCGATGTTTTCATCGGAGAGGTTCTAGAAGGTTCTAGAAGGTTCACCGAACCGGAAGGAGAATGTACCATGAATGTGTCATGGGTAAGTGGAATGATTGGATCATATCCTAGGTCACTTGGTGTGAACATTTGTGAGAGAGAATTAAAGCTCTAAATTAAAAGTCAAACGGGAGTTTGAAAAGTCAAACTTGAACAATGGTTTCCTAGTGGAAGAAGGAACAAGTACTTCTCTCAATCCAACTTGGGTTTGGGTTTGGATTCAAACCCACCCCTCCCAAGGCTGCCTCCCTCTCATAGGGCTGCCCCAAAACACCAAGCCCTAGCCCCTCTCCACCCGAGCCGCCGCCGCCCAGCCGCGCCGCCGCTCACCGCCGCCCCCGCTAGCCGCCGCCGACGACACCTCCTACTACTCCCGGTCTTCTAAACCCTAGATCACCGGGAAACCCTAATCCACCATAACTTGCACCGGCTTAGGCGAAACCCTGCGAGATCTTCCCTGTACTTCTGACGCCACGCCGTCGTGCTGCCGGAATTGCGAGGGGAGAACTACAACCTCCGCTGCCTGCTGGAACAAGGGAGAGGAAGGTCTTCATCGAGTACCAAACATGTGACTGACTGCGGAAGCGCTACCGGAATGCAGCGCCGGAAGGATCATCTACGCGATCTTGAGATTGGCAAGTGTACAACTACATCGCCCACGAGAATCTGCTCTCGTTAACCGCTTTGGAATCTTCGAGGGTGAGTGCTTCTATCGACTCGTTGCTGCAATCTAGTAGATAGATCTTGGCTTGTTTGTGTGCATGCGGTAGAAATTTTTGTTTTTCCATGCTACGAACCCCTACACATCGAGCTTCGCAACGTCGTCCAAGGCACCTCTCCCGTGGGTGTCTACTGTTAGCATCTCTCCTCCATTGCTGACGAACTCCGCGAACTCGGTGATCCCATTGAAGATTGGCCACTCATCAACATCCTCCTCATTGGCCTTAGCGAGGACTTCGACAAGCAGGCCTCGTTCATACCTTTGATGCGGCCCCACCCCACTTTCGCCGAGGTTCGGTCGATCCTTCAAAGTGCAGATCGCACTCGTCAGAACTGGGAGTCGCGCCACCACGTCTCCGTCGCCATCCCACGGTCGCCGGCGCTCGCGCCTGCCATGGCAGCTCCTCCCATGCAGCCTCCTGCCGTGGCAGCAGATTCAGGATAAAACCCTACCGCGGCAGCACCTGCCGGCTGGAGCCCTAGCCCCAACTACCGCGGCAAGAATCCCATCTACTGGCCCTCACCGCGCCCCGCTCCGACAACGCCCCCTGCACCAGCACCGATGGTGCCCCCTGCTGCACCAACTTGGCACCACCAGCACGATCCCTGGACCGGTATGGTACAGGCCTGGTCCATGTCGTGGACGGATCCTGCATCATACGGCGCTCCATCGACTTGGAACTCCGGCCTTCGTCCGCCCACCGGCTCCCCTGGACTTCTCGGTCCTCGACCTCCTGCACAGGTGTACAGCTCTCAGGCATCGTACCCCGGCTACGCGGCACCACCTTACATGTACGGCCCTCCTTCGGCTCCATCGTACATGTACGCATCTTCGTCAACCACGCCCGGGCCATCATCATCGCCTTCTACACCAAGCTGGGACCAGGCCGCCTTCATAGCTCCCATGAACAATTTTACCCTCAATAACACCGAAGGTACGGATTGGATTTTTGATTATGGTGCTTCCTCGCACATGTCTTCGAATTTGGATTTTCTGTCAGCTTGTTCTTCTTCTCCTTTTTCTTCCATTACCATTGGTGACGGATCTTCTATTCCCATATCTGGCACAGGTGATTCCTATATATCGCATCCACATGTTCAATTTCTTCCTCGTCAGATTCTTTTAGCACCTTCTTTAATTAAAAATCTCATATATGTTTGCAAATTTACCATTAATAATCGTGTCTCTCTTGAATTTTATCCCTTTGGTTTATCTATGAAGGATCTTCAAACAGGGAAGCTTCTCGCCTGGTACAATAGCTTCGGGGATCTCTATCCTCTCCATGGCGCGCCTACCTCTACACCTCATGTCATGATCACTTCCGTTGGACTTTGGCATCGTCGACTAGGGCATCCAAATAAAGCCACGCTATCTTCGTTACTTCAGGAATTTTGTATCCCTAGTATTAGTTCTCCTCATGATTCCTCTATTTGTAATGCCTGTCAGTGTGGCAAACATGTTCGATTACCGTTTAGCACTTCATCCACTCATAGCTCGTTTCCTTTTGAATTATTACACTGTGATTTATGGACATCTCCCGTGCCTAGTGTTTCTAGTTTTAAATATTATCTCGTTATTCTCGATGATTATTCTCATTACATCTAGACTTTTCCTCTCCGTGCAAAATCTGACGTCCACACCGTCTTTCAAAATTTCCCAAATTATGTCCATACTCACTTTAATCTTCCTATCCGTTTCATCCAATGTGACAATGGACGTGAATTTGATAACACAAAAAATTGCAACTTCTTTCTCTCTCACGGCAGTCTTCTTCGTTTTTCCTGTCCATACACCTCCCAACAAAATGGCAAAGCTGAACGCTCTCTTCGATCCATCAATGATATTCTCCGCACGCTCCTAATTCAGGCCTCTCTTCCTCCACCCTTTTGGGTAGAAGCTCTCAATGTCGCCACCTTTCTCATCAACGTTCCTCCAACCAAAACATGCCCTCTATACACTCCTTACCAATCTCTTTTTCTCACCTCTCCGGACTACTCCATGTTACGTGTCTTTGGCTGTTTATGCTTTCCCAACACCACTTCTACTTCTCCCCATAAACTCACACCTCGCTCTCTACCGTGCATTCACCTTGGTCTCTCTAGTGATCACAAGGGATACCGATGTTTTGATCCCGCCTCTGGTCGGGTTCTCACCTCCCGTCATGTCATCTTCTACGAACACACCTTCCCCTACACCATCGCCAATGCTGCCACCCACCCAACCACCCCCCAAACTACCTCCACACATACCACCAACCCTCCTGTCATCATCGCTGTCGCGTGCTCTGCCGCGGCAGAGACCTCTTCTATTTTTCCTGCCACGGCATCTCCCGTGCCTGCTCCTCCTGCCGCGGCAGCGCCCGCACCCTCTTCCTCTGCCGCGGCAGCGCCCGCTCCCTCTTCCTCTACCGCGGCGGCCACGCCACCTCTCTCTTCTGCTGCGGCAGCGCTCACACCCTCCTCTGCCACCGCAGCATCTCTCCCTGTCTCCTCTGCCGCGACAGAGTTCTCCCCTCCACCGTCCGACAGCTCTCTCACCTCCTCCACACCAGCTTCTCACTCGCCTACACCACCTCCGATTCCTCCCAATGCTGTTCCCACAACCATTACCGAGAACGATCACATTATGTGTACTCGAGGCAAACGAGGTTTTCACATTCCTCGTCGCCTTCTAAATCTTTCTGCGACCACCACTACCACACCTATCTCCCCAATCCCAACAACCTACAAACATGCTCTTCTCGACCCTCTCTGGCATTCTGTTATGCGTGAGGAATTTGATGCTCTCCTCCAAAACAACACATGGTCTCTCGTTCCCAAACCCTCCGGCGCCAATGTTGTTTCTGGTAAATGGATCTTCCGTCATAAATTTCACTCGGATGACACTCTCGCTCGTTATAAAGCTCGTTGGGTATGCCGTGGTTTCTCCCAGCAGCATGGGATTGACTTCAATGAAACTTTTTCTCCTGTCGTCAAACCCAGCACCATTCGTATAGTTCTTAGTCTCGATGTTTCTTCTTCCTGGCCCATTCACCAGCTTGATGTCAAAAATGCTTTTCTTAATGGCACTCTCAACGAAACTGTCTACTATCAGCAACCCTCCAGTTTTGAGAACTCCTCCACTCCTGATTTTGTCTGTCTCCTTCACAAGTCTCTTTATGGTCTAAAACAGGCTCCTCGCGCCTGGTTTCATCGCTTTGCCTCTTTCATTCAAACCATCGGCTTCACTCCTTCAAAATCTGACTCTTCTCTATTTCTCTTTCATTCCCACGAACACACGGCTTATCTTCTTCTTTACATTGACGACATTGTTCTCACTGCCTCCTCCGACTCCTTACAACAAATCATCTTGTCTCTTCATACTGAATTTTCTATGACTGATCTCGGACCTCTACATCATTTTCTTGGTGTCACCGCCTCTCGCACTCCCACCTCTCTTTTTCTTTCTTAGCGTCAATATATTCTTGATTTACTCTCTCGCGCTGGGATGACTGATTGCCAGCCTTCCCATACACCTGCTGATGTTGGTTCTAAACTTCCTGCTGACGGTGAACCTGTTTCTGATCCTACTTTCTATCGCAGTCTCACTGGTGCTCTCTAGTATGCTACTTTAACACGTCCAGAAATATCGTACTCTGTTCAACAAGCCTGTCTTTTCATGCATGATCCTTGTGTTCCTCATCTCTCTCATGTCAAACGCATTCTTTGTTATCTCAAAGGAACTCTTGACCATGGTCTTCTCATAAATTCTTCCTCTCCAATAAGCTTGACAGTTTATTCTGATGCAGACTGGGCTGGTTTCTCAGACACTTGATAATTCACATCCGATTTTTGTGTTTATTTGGGGGATAATCTTGTTTCTTGGTCATCTAAAAGGCAAGTCACGGTCTCCAGGTCCTCTGCTGAAGCCGAATACAGAGCTGTTGCATACTCTGTCACCGAAGCCGTCTAGATTCGTCAACTTCTTGCCGAGCTTCATTGACCACTTGAGCGCGCCACCATTGTCTACTGTGACAATATCTCTGCCGTCTACATGGCCAGCAACCCCGTTCAGCATCGTCGAACCAAGCACATTGAGATAGATATTCATTTTGCTTGCGAGAAGGTGGCTCTCGGCGAGGTTCGCGTTCTTCACGTACCGACCAGTGCTCAGTTTGCTAACATCTTCACAAAGGGGCTACCTACTGCACCCTTCTGCGATATTCGGTCCAGTCTCAACGTCGTCGAGCCAGACGTTGCCACTGCGAGGGGGGGGGGTATTAGCGGTTTATTCTTGTTGTATTCGGTTTGGACTCTTAGGTCGGTTCGGCTCCAAACCCTAGCTGGTTTTGGCCCTCATATATACCCATGTAATCTCTACACAATATACAAGTTGTTATTCTCTCCAAATATCAAGAAGGTTACACGTCCACCAACCGCTTTCGTAGAAAAACAGTATATATAATAACAAATTTGCTAGTTCTCGGACACATAAGGCCTTCTTATGTCTTGGCCACCTCTCTCATCATTGGATTTTTCTCGCGATTCGTGCAATATGAGAGTTATACATGAGTTACAACTAGGTTGTAACTGAGAACTTAATGAGTTACACACATGAGTTACAACTGAGAATTATTAGTACAATTTTTCTAAGTTGCAACTAGGTTACAAGTGCAAAATAGCATGAATAGTAGGATAACGTCAACCGACCGAGACATAGAAAGTTCTCGGACGCCCGAGATCTAGACGCTCCACGCCTAGCACACGAAATCCAAAATTGGAGAGTGTGCATATATTGAAAGAAAAGGAAAAGGAAAAGAAAAGGTAGTTTAGATAAGACGGGAAAAAATGATTCTTAGCGCACACAAAAGCTTCCCCTAGGTCATTTGAGCTTTATTCGAGAAGTCGCCGTCACAGAAAAGCGGAGAGCTAGCATACACACAGAGACGATCCCGCCTAAATGGAGGCGATAAAAAGGAAGAAGAAAACAACCCATTCATGCATCCCCTGCGTGGTGGCCCCCTGTGAATGTAGGGCAGAACAAAAACACAGCCTCCGCTCCTCCTCCCGTGAGAGCGAGTCTCTCCGGCCGGCCCTATTCTTGCACAGTCGAGTCGCCGTGGCTACGCGCCCGATCGGCCAATGAGAATGTGAAAACGCGGCGGCAGCTGTGCAGCACAGCCCTCTCGCACAGCACGACGTGACACACCGCACGACTCGACCCCCCCTGCGCCCACGACCACGAATCCATGTCCCGTCGTACGTCCTGCGGTTTTCTCCACGACGCGTCCCGCTCGGCGTCGCGGTCGGCCAACAGGAACGTGATTAATTAGCGCCACCCAGCGGCCAAGAAAGCCAAGTTTTTGCCCCCACCACCCGTCGATCGTCGTCATCGATGGTTTGATTTGATTTTGTTAATGTTAATTAATCGATCACGCGGTGGCGACCTGACCGGACCCGAGCCGAGTGTGCCGCCCGTCGCCGGACAGCCAGCCAGCTAGCACAGGCGCAGCCACACGGGCCGCGCCGGAACAGGGAATCCCGGCGGGCGGCCGCTCAACCCACGAGCGGGCGGGGTGGCTCTGCCCTGCCACGGCCAGTACTGTTCCCAACCTCGCCGCCTTTCCATATCAGGACGCCCGGTACCGCTTTCCACACCTCCAGCCGTAGACG
Organism: Avena atlantica; assembly: GCA_910589765.1. Classification (NCBI taxonomy): domain Eukaryota; kingdom Viridiplantae; phylum Streptophyta; class Magnoliopsida; order Poales; family Poaceae; genus Avena; species Avena atlantica. The sequence continues at coordinate 48,193,359 of OU342739.1, forward strand.
AGAGGATATTTTCCGGGGCATAAACAACGACCGGCTGGTGCGGCGCGGCCAAGTGGCTCGACCGAATCGCCCACCCTCTTTTGTAGTAATCGCCTTGTTACTGTTTGGGCTCCCGCGCCTGCTGCCAATGGGAGCGCCCCCTCCTTTCCCCCGTCGCTACCCCTCCTCTCGTCCTCGCTCGTTGGCGACGCGCCGTTTATATACACCACTACGCGCACACCCACGCCCACAAACGCCGCACCGCAGTCTAAATCTAGTACCTCCTCCAGTACTCTTCTGCTCGTGCGGTGCGGGTGGGCAGCTGGAGCGTGAGCACGGCGGCGGCGGCGGCGAGAGCGCTCGCGGCGGGGGAGGGAGGGCGAGATGGCGCGGGAGAGGCGGGAGATACGGCGGATAGAGAGCGCAGCGGCGCGGCAGGTCACCTTCTCCAAGCGGAGGCGCGGCCTGTTCAAGAAGGCCGAGGAGCTCGCCGTGCTCTGCGACGCCGACGTCGCGCTCGTCGTCTTCTCCTCCACCGGCAAGCTCTCCCAGTTCGCAAGCTCCAGGCACATCCTCCTCCTTCCTATTACCTCATCTGTACCATTATGCCTCTCACTTCTCGCTTTTTTTTTTCTTATAATAGATAGATCTGCCTCCCCCCTCACTTCTCCCCGGTTCGTTGGGATTCCGGATCCTCGCACGAGCTAGGGTTTCCCTGTAACCCGCATATGCATACATGCATCTCTCCTCCTCCCCCTCCTCCTCCTCCTCCATCTGTAGGGTTTGGATTTGGTTCGATGTCATCATGTGATGCTGCGAACTCACAATAGCACAGCCAGGACAGTCTCTACGGAACAGCGATCCTCTCGCTGCCATCGCTTCTTGAGCCAGTGTTCTCGGTGGATTTCCTGGCCGGCCCGTTCTCCCCCGAGAAATGGGGAATTTTTTCACTGTAGTTTCCGCACAGGACAACACACCAGATCGATCCATCTCCGACTACTTTTCTTTGATCCGTTTGCATCTTTTCTGCGGGAGCATGCTAGTGTCCGGTTACTTGGTTGCTCCGGACGCGTGTTTTTCTCCGTCAGTATCCGATCTATCCTCTCTCCCTGGATCGGCGTGTCGTGTGGGAGTAAAAATAGGTCTTCCCTCTGCTACTCTTTTACACGCCGGTACGTACCTGTGATTTCATGTGGTGGCAATGCCGTATCCACATACGTGCCCCTCAGGTCTCGTGCTCTGTGCGGCCGTAGATATTATTCTAGTACGCCACTGGTAGTGCTACTTCTAGGCTCTTGCCTACCTATTGGGTTACATTTTTGGACTTTGGATGCTGCGGTTTGCTTACCATTATTGATCTCCAAGAGAAAAATAACATTTCAAGTACGAGTACGAAGAGGATACGTGGCCTTCGCGCAATCATAACCCAGGGAAATGATTGATTATTAGTACACTCGTTCCCTGGTAGTACTTGTAATCTGTTTTCTTGTCAACTTGCAGTCAAGTAGGGTGAAGTATTTTTTGCAGATTAATTAGCCTCCCAAAACAAAACATAAAGAATGCAGATTAGAAAATCCATGTGGCACGGAGTATGTAATTGTATGTTGATGATGTACCCTTAAGCTGGAAAATGTTTGATTCCTTTTATGTCTTTTCTAGTCATCCTACAAATATGTACTCCCTCTGTCCTAATATAGTGACATGAGTTTGTCTAAGTAGTATATATCTAATATTAAAATGTGTCTAGATATATGTGAATCTAGACAAATTCGAGTCACTTAATGGAGGGAGTATTAATTTGTGAGTGTTATGATGCATCAGAAACTGTTGGAGCCTAATGTAAGGTTAGGATTTGTTAGCGAGGTAATATTTGATGCTTGAAATGTGTATAAGCCTAATGTATGACAAACTCCAATCCAATCTTTTCTTCTCGGTTGGAATTTCATGTTTAGGATTGAACGATTTATACTTGCTCCATTTTTAGAAGATGATGCCTAGATCAAAATGAGGTCAACTATACCTTTTTAAAAGAAAACCATTAGATGGTACAAATACTTCCATGTCATACATAATGATCCCGAGTTTAATGACCCTAACATGTGTAAGTATAACAAGTTACTTTGAGTGCCATCTATTTTTGTGCACCTATTTTTGTTAACATATGTATCTTTCATTTTGCAAACCATTCGATGAACAATTTTTTAACTTAGTGAATGTAACTGTTTGGTTTACTTGTGTTAAGTTTTTTGTCCGTTTGGCATTTCTTCACATACAGGACTTTGAAATCAATGATGTATCACTACAGGACCGGGAAGCTACGCCGACGGCCAGTCGCTACGCCGACGGCCAAACGTTGGGGCCGTCGGCGTAGCCATCGTTCAGGCCAGCCCCGCCAAGCAGCCGTCGGCGTAAAATTGCCCTCGGCATATTCTATGCTACGCCGACGGCTGCCCTCGGCGTAGCATACGCCGACGGCTACCCTCGGCGTAGCTATTTTTTATTTTATCTCATTAAACTTTGAAAAATCATAACTAAATCATTCTAATTCGGAAAAATACAAATAATATATCAAAATTTGCAGAAAAATAAGACCTATCTATCTACACTTAAATATTACACATTTATAAATAAAAATTAAGTAAAATATAAAACATTATATATAGTTTAAAACGGGCATAAAAAATTCAAAAACGATCGAAACAATGCAAAACCTTCGCGTGGTGTTATATTATGTGACATAGTTAGAAGAAAAAATATTAAACTTGGTATATTAATTATGTCTCAAAGAAACCTTCACAAAATGAACTATTTCATTCGAGGTTTCTTGGCTTTCGGGTCAAATGACCAATGTTATGGCTAGAATCAAGACATAGTTTGTGATAATGTGCCCATATTGTGCATACACATGCATCATGGGATGGCGAAAAATGTTGCAGGAGGAAGTTTTCCTTTTCGTCGTACCAAAAAGCCATTTCCCATTTTCCGAGCATAAAAAACGGACGGTTTTGTGAAGCAACCATCAAATGGCTAATTCAAAATACTACCACCACATTTTACAAAAATACTATACCACCTTATATTGACAATGTCCCAACAGCGGGATCTGAAACCTTTCCGTCCACCTTTGGTGAAAAAGACAAATTTCTGCCGAATCGGTAGGAAGTGGGTCAGATATGAACTACAGGTACATGATCCGATGCTCATGTTTTTTTACAAAAATCATTTTTAGGTTCACAATATGCTATTTTATCAAAGATCCAATGAAAGTTTAGCGAGGCTCGGCCCCGAGCTAAGAATCTTTATGTCCGCTATTCGACAAAGTTTAACGATAGTTTAAAACGGGCATAAAAAATTCAAAAACGATCGAAACAATGCGAAACCTTCGCGTGGTGTCATATTATGTGACATATTTATAAGGAAAAATAGCAAACTTGATATATTGATTATGTCTCAAAAAACCCTTCATAAAATGACCTATCTCATTCGAGGTTTCTTGGCTTTCGGGTCAAATGACCAATGTTATGGCTAGAATCAAGGCATAGTTTGTGATAATGTGCCCATATTGTGCATACACATGCATCATGGGATGGCGAAAAATGTTGCAGGAGGAAGTTTTCCTTTTCGTCGCACCAAAAAGCCATTTCTCATTTTCCGAGCATAAAAAACGGACGGTTTTGTGAAGCAACCACCAAATGGCTAATTCAAAATACTACCACCACATTTTACAAAAATACTATACCACCTTATATGTACAATGTCCCAACAGGTGGATCCGAAACCTTTCCGTCCACCTTTGGTGAAAAAGACAAATTCCTGCCGAATCGGTAGGAAGTGGGTCAGATATGAACTACAGGTACATGATCCGATGCTCATGTTTTTTTACAAAAATCATTTTTAGGTTCACAATATGCTATTTTATCAAAGATCCAATGAAAGTTTAGCGAGGCTCGGCCCCGAGCTAAGAATCTTTATGTCCGCTGTTCGACAAAGTTCAACGATAGTTTAAAACGGGCATAAAAAATTGAAAAATGATCGAAACAATGCGAAACCTTCGAGTGGTGTCATATTATGTGACATATTTATAAGGAAAAATAGCAAACTTGATATATTGATTATGTCTCAAAAAACCCTTCACAAAATGACCTATCTCATTCGAGGTTTCTTGGCTTTCGGGTCAAATGACCAATGTTATGGCTAGAATCAAGGCATAGTTTGTGATAATGTGACCATATTGTGCATACACATGCATCATGGGATGGCGAACAATGTTGCAGGAGGAAGTTTTTCTTTTCGTCGCACCAAAAAGCCATTTCTCATTTTCCGAGCATAAAAAACGGACGGTTTTGTGAAGCAACCACCAAATGGCTAATTCAAAATACTACCACCACATTTTACAAAAATACTATACCACCTTATATGTACAATGTCCCAACAGGGGGATCCGAAACCTTTCCGTCCACCTTTGGTGAAAAAGACAAATTTCTGTCGAATCGGCAGGAAGTGGGTCAGATATGAACTACAGGTACATGATCCGATGCTCATGTTTTTTTACAAAAATCATTTTTAGGTTCACAATATGCTATTTTATCAAAGATCCAATGAAAGTTTAGCGAGGCTCGGCCCCGAGCTAAGAATCTTTATGTCCGCCGTTCGACAAAGTTTAACGATAGTTTAAAACGGGCATAAAAATTTGAAAAATGATCGAAACAATGCGAAACCTTCGCGTGGTGTCATATTATGTGACATATTTATAAGGAAAAATAGCAAACTTGATATATTGATTATGTCTCAAAAAACCCTTCACAAAATGACCTATCTCATTCGAGGTTTCTTGGCTTTCGGGTCAAATGACCAATGTTATGGCTAGAATCAAGGTATAGTTTGTGATAATGTGCCCATATTATGCATACACATGCATCATGGGATGGCAAACAATGTTGCAGGAGGAAGTTTTCCTTTTCGTCGCACCAAAAGGCCATTTTCTATTTTCCGAGTATAAAAAACGGACGGTTTTGTGAAACAACCACCAAATGGCTAATTCAAAATACTACCACCACATTTTACAAAAATACTATACCACCTTATATGGACAATGTCCCAACAGGGGGATCCGAAACCTTTCCGTCCACCTTTGGTGAAAAAGACAAATTCCTGCCGAATCGGCAGGAAGTGGGTCAGATATGAACTACAGGTACATGATCCAGATGCTCATGTTTTTTTACGAAAATCATTTTTAGGTTCACAATATGCTATTTTATCAAAGATCCAATGCAAGTTTTCCTTTTCATCGCACCAAAAAGGCATTTTTCATTATCCGAGCGCAAAAAGGGAATTTTCTAAAGCAACCACCAAATAGCTAATTAAAAAACGGAGGGTTTGTGATTAGTTGATATGGATATCATATTTGGCTTCCTCTCATTTTTCTGATCAATTTAAACATATTATTTGTTGAATTTCGATTTACAGATTTAAAGATATTAATTATTCTATATTAAATAGAAAAATACAAAAAAAATAAAATTATTATATTTTTATTTGAATTCAATAATATTTTTACTTATTCATTAATATTTACTTAAATAATTGTTTGTAATTTCAAAAAATACAAACATGTGACATGATGATATAAGAGTTAATAGGATTGATATCATAGTATTGACACCAATGTATGAATTACTTTGCGGAAACGGATTCTCAAGGAACGAGGATGTTAAGCGTGCTGAAGCAAAAGAAGTTTGACTAAGACTGAAATTTAATCAAATAGTAAGTATAATTAGTGTTAAAAATGTTCAAAGTAGGAGATTAACAAGTAAAACAATTCAAAGAATAAAAAAATTGAGAAAAAAAAATAAAAAAATATTATTTTTCAAAAAAAAAATCAAAAAAAGAAATATTTTTGCAACCAGTCGACAGGCTGTGCCGACGGCCGCTACGCCGACGGCAAAGCCCTCGGCGTAGCATACGCCGACGGCTTGAGTGTGCTCCGCCGAGGGAGATCTTTGCCGAGGAGGCTACGCCGAGGGCAGCCATCGGCGTACCATACGCCGAGGGCATTTTGGCCTACGCCGACGGCCTATTGCCCTCGGCGTAGCGCGCGTGTCCCGTAGTGTATACAAGAGATCGACTAGCTGTTAGTTTTTAATAGTACTACTCATTCCGTTCCAGAGGGCACCTAAATAAATTTCAAAGATCAAGGATCTCTCTTGCACGAGCATTGTGTCATATTAATTTAGTCGTTTGTTCGTGTTATTTGATGAAATTAGCTTGCATGCTCTCACCACGCACACTTAATCACTTGGTCCCTATGCCTGAATTGATGTTAAAAAAATACTTGAGTGCAATCTTCTTCGCCCACGGTCTCCCGCGTTCAGCCGCTCACATGCTCAAATTCCTCTCTAAGCGCCTCATCTCTCCCACATCTTTCCGCTAGAAGATGTGTTAGTTTGCTAGGGCTTTCTAGTAGGCCATGGAGGAACAAATGGGATCGTGGAAAAAGGGAGAGTTGGGCGTCCGAGATTTCTGTGATTGGTTCGAAGAAAAGGGAGTTTACGACTTAACCACTAGAGCGTAGCCTGGAAAGAAGCAGTAATAAAAAAACCAAGTAATCTTAAGAGTCAGCCGTTGTGCCAAACTAATGGGGAGATGGGTATTTGCGGAAACAATTTTGGATTAGCTAGTGAGCCCTGTAATAGGAAGGAACCTGCAGCAAGAACTAAACTAAAACTAAAGTGCCCTCTAACAATTTTGGATTAGCTAGTGAGCCCTGTAATAGGAAGGAACTTGCAGCAAGAACTAAACTAAAACTAAAGTGCCCTCTAACAAGGAACAGAGGGACAATCATTTAAAATTTTAACTTAGAGGCATTTGAGATAAGGTTGGATTATGATACAAGAGAAGAATCTGGTTGTTAGTTTTAAACAAGTAAAGGATAATATCTTTAACTATTTCAGATAGTACTTATTCTCGGAATATTTGCTACTGCATTTTATTTGCAGGTTATTCCTCTTTGTATGTATGAAGTTAATATGATATGCCTCTGAAATATTACATCTGATTTGTTTTTTTATCTTAAAGCACTGTCGCAGTTACAGGAATTATTGCATTACTGTTTTTTTCATGATTAATTTCCAGATAAATGTAGCTTTGTGCTAATACTGATATGATTTTGTTTTGGTGAAACAGTATGAATGAGGTCATTGACAAATATAGTACTCATTCTAAGAACTTGGGGAAGTCACATCAGCAGCCTGCGCTTGATTTGAATGTATGTATAGCAATCTCCTCTGCTGTAGAATCTACATAAAATATTATATAATTAACAAATTATGGAGGGGAACATTTGTATAGAGAACCTTGTGTCCCCACATACCATGACATTTTTTCTAGAGATTAATATGAAGTCCATACACTTAGTTCTAGTTGTGTACGGAGTAAGAGAACTAATGTACTTTGCCAATCCTAAGTAAAGCTATATATTAATTGATAATATTGTCAATTAGCACCTAATTCATGGAGAACACACTAAAAATATGAGATAATGTGCACAGCCGTGCGCCGGTGCCACGGATTCTATGTTGTCTTATATTTCACAAGTATACCAGCTCATGGGTGTTCTGCCCTATCTTTTTTCTCGCTTGGGCATATTTTCTGGCCCACTAGCCATCCTAGCCTTGACTTGCAATTTTTTCGAAATTATCTTGTTTCAGTCCATTATTGTTTCAAAACCTTTTGTCCACTTTTTGAGAAACCGTCAGTTTTTCAATAATAAGAAATTGATCATGTCATAATTTAATTCTTACTTCCGGATCCTGTAACCAAACTTTGCCCAACTCTCAAAGCAACTGTATTTGTTTCTTAATTAATACACTAATAGTTACGGATGTATATATCTTGTTTTCAGTTAGAGCACAGCAAGATTAACAGTTTGAATGAACAACTCGCAGAAGCAAGTCTTCACCTTAGGTTGTGTTCTATTCCATCCTGGCCTTTTGTGATTAAGTAAAACTTGTTTACTATGTACAAAGAGGCCATAATGTTAACTCTGAATGCCATGTTCTACATTATAGACACATGAGAGGTGAGGAACTTGGGGGACTCAGTGTTGGGGAACTGCAGCAGATGGAAAAGGATCTTGAAACAGGACTGCAGAGGTTGCTTTTTACAAAGGTAGGGTGGCCTCTATTTTATTCTCCCTGTACCTTGGTTTGGGTTTGCAGGCACCATGTCAATTGTTTCACATGACATCTTTCTGCAGGATCGCCAGTTCATGCAACAAATCAGTGACCTCCAGCAAAAGGTGAGGAATGAATATGCTCTATTGTTTCTCCTGGCTCTGTTTTTAAAAAACAGGGAACAGCACACAAGATCCTTAATTGGACTCTGTATGGCAAATTATGAAATTAGTGGAGTGTTGAATACTAAGTTATTTTATTCTGTTTAAGTTACCTTTATCAGATATGCATTGCAACAAACCAAGTGAAACGGTTACTTGACTGAATTGGTTTATCTCTGCAAGAAATTAACGATTAGAAAAGTTTCTTAATTTTTCAAGAATGAATGTACATTTCAATTCGAGATGAATCCATTGTATATGTGCTTATATTATTTTTTGTACTAATAGTCTTGGGTATTATATATTGCTAGCTCTCAGGTAACCTAAATACATGTAGATTCCACATGAAATGGGTTAGTGCTACTAGGCCCATTGGTAGTTAAATTCCATCCGCTAATTCCAGTACAATAGCACTAGAGGTATGGAGATAATATCAGTATATATGTGCATGTTGGCACAACAAATCAAGTACCTAATTGTGGTGCCAAAGTGGAGCCTTTTTTTTCCTTCACAAGAAAGTTAAACGTGTGTTATACATGGGATTGCTATTTTCCAATATTTTGTAGAAATGTTATCGGTGATCCCATGCGGCCACGCCCACGGATCTCTAGGTGTGGATCTTCTGATGTAGGAAGGCTTTTTCTGGTTTTCGAATTATTTAATTAGAAGGATTAATGTTTTCCCCACAAATGCAAGCATTGGAGGAGTTCCTTGACTGCAGTTTTCGTTTCATTTTTACCATTCAGCAGAACAAAATCTTCTACAGTTGAGGGTGTTGTCAGGGTTTAATAACATTTTTCGTGTACTTCAAGACAAATATTTCATAATGCAACTTATTTTTGTCCTGTAGGGCACACAGCTGGCGGAGGAAAATATGCGCTTGAGAAACCAAGTAATAAGATCTTAGATGCCTTAGCCATGCACATAATCAATCTTAAAAGATAAAAAGAAAAGTGCAACTTGGGGTGGTGGAGGAACACAGATTTTTATTCTGTTCGTGTGCTTGGATGTAGATGCCTCAGGTGTCAACGGCTGGCATGATGACCATTGTCGATACTGAAAATGCCGTTACTGAAGCTGTTTCATCTGAATCTGTGATGACGCAAGACAATGATGACGGTTCTGATATAACCCTGAAACTAGCGTGAGTTTCCTCCAAAACTTATTTTTTAATTATAATCTGTTCAATTAGTACATGTATTTAGCTCATCATTCTGATCTTACCACATGTGAAGTCCCACAATGTGTTTCCACATATAGTACTCAGAAGTCAGAAAAAGAGCAAAGTGTATACTTAATGTTTTTTAATTATCATTGATATTTGGAGATGGATTAGCTTCATGTTTTAACCCATCTGAAAAATACTAATTTCAATATTTTTGGTTCACCTCAAATCTTTTCTAAGTCTGAACCGGTCTATACTGAAACTCTGAAATGTCACACAATCTTTTTTGACTCAACAGGTTGACTTGAAAGCAAGGATCGCGAGGAGACCACCATGATGAGTGGAAGTGGAGGGAGTTACCTTGGTAGAGAAGATGTCAAATGTTATGGAGACTCCAAGCCAGACTGACTGGAATGATCCCGTAGTAGAATCCAGATCAGTTTAACCCGAGTTGCCATCGTTTATGTCTGCATGTGTACGGTGCAGTTGTTCCCCCTTTGCTTCGCTCTTCACTGAACTTGTAGCGCGGTGGTGTGTAATACTTCATCGCTCTGGCGACATGTATTATTCGTGCGAACTTTGTACCTGCGGCTATATGTACTTATCTATTATGAAAGCTTATTGGCGCAGTTCTCTTGTGCTGACAAATAATTCTGTAGTCTATGATGAACAAGCAAGTTACTTCTGCTTCTCTTTTTTTAGAAAACAACACTCAGTATTACTCATTGGCAGCATGTCATGCTTAATACAGGCATACAAAGTTTTAGGCGCCCGACACATTCAGATCCTTACAGCGTTGGATGGAGACGCTAGTTTGGCCGCATAATGAGTTGTCCTATAAGCCTCCCTCTTCACATGACATACATCAAAAGAACTACACTCTATACTTAACTCTTGAATTTCCTAAGGTCATCTCCACCGTGCCGACCCATCTGATCGCTTCAAACGGTTTGTTTCTATCCGCTGAAGTTAGGTCGTGGTCGATTTGGGGTCGCGACGGCCTGTCCGGCCGACCACGCCAACGGTGTGACCCATATGTCCGCGCTTGACCATCATCAACACCGGCATATTTCCAGTGTCTGTGGGCGTTTCCCGCCGTGTCCAGGCGCATCCATAAAAAGGGAAGGTCGACGATATATCTTCGACCAGAACCGCACCACCCACAGCACAAAACCACCATGCATGGCCGTCGGCATCGACCCGACGAGCTCCGAAGCAACCCCGACGCCGGCAGAGAAGAGGTGCCCAAGCGGCCGCTGCCCCCGTGGAACCCGCTGGAGTTACCGGACGTGTTGCCTCCTCCGATTTCAGAGCGCTCGCGGATTTACATGATGCGCACCCCATCGCGTCACCCTTTCTACAACCATCACGTGACCACCGGCGAGCCTTTCACGATGGCGGTGGAGGAACGCGTCTTTCTGCCGGAGTATCGGCGATGGGACCAGCTTGCATTAGTGTGTGGCGACCTCCAGGAAGCAGTGAGGGCCAATCCCGACGACGCTTTCCTGCGTGCCCGCCTCGACCAAGCTGAAGAGGAGACGCAGATGCAGGAGGCGATCATCCGCTCTCTCTATGATGAATGGTGTATCTGACGCGTCGTAGCATCGGCGGCCACGCATAGTTTTAGGGTGTGTGGTGTGCTTGTAACAAATGTTTTAAGAGATTGAATAAAGATTTTCATTGCAAATGGCCAATTCCTACATTGATACGTCGTACATGGCGCGCACATAGTCTAGCCTACTCGTCAGAGTTGGAGGAGGAGTCAAAGTGGTAGCAGAAGCACATGGTGTCGTCGAAGACTCTGACGCCAAACTTTCCTTCGCCGTCGTACTTGAAGACGACGATGTTGCCCGCTTCGATCTGGTGCGAGCAGATGAAGCACTCACAGCCGTTGCCGAGGTATAGTTGGCCGAGGTGGTCGAACTGCAGATCGACAGGGTACCTGGTGGTCCTGAAGCCGTTCGCCTAGAGCATGACAAGCGGCAGAGGCGCGTCACCGATCAGTGCGACGAATCTGCAGGGCAGGAGCAGTTAGTCACGCGGCATGCCGAGGTTGATGGCGACGGTGAACTGGGTGCTTGGGTCGAAATCTTCGGGCGGCGACGGTGTTGAGGGAGAGCATGGTGGCGCCGTGATTTGGCTGCGTCGTCTGCGCCTCCCTCGACGTCCACGGCCGGCATGCCATCCCCTCGATCCATCGCCGCCGGCCATGGATAGCTACATGTAGTGGAGAACGCAAAGGGGAAGGAGGATAGGATGGTGTTATGTGGGAGAATATGGCCACGGGCGGTGATACGTCAGAAACGTATCTATAATTTTTTATGTTCCATGCTTGTTTAGTATCTACTTTGCTTTACTTGTCCACACTTTGAGAAGCTTTTTGACGAGGTTTGATCTCATTAATGCCCATTGTTATGAACTTGGGTTTTGGAGAAGATGGGGATGCTGGAGATCGTGGAACGGTTAGCAAACAAGCAACACGGGGACACAAGGTTTACCCAGGTTCAGGCCCTTGGAGGGAAAACCCTACTCCTGCTTGTCTGCTCTTGATTACGGCGGAACCGAAGGTTACAGGGGTGCGCAGATGCAATCTGGCGTGGAGGTGTGTATGCGAAAGTATGAGGGAGAGATCTAGGTCGTGTCCTCCTAGCCTTTTTATAGACTCAGGCAGGTACCGGGCATAGACCTAGTCGGTTATAGGTTCTAGGGTTTTACCCCTGTGAATTTCCTATCTACTCTAGTCTTGCTCTCCAAGGATCCGAAAGCGTCATGGGCCTTGGCCACCCGAAAATCTTCATGGGCCGGCATATAATTGCCGTGGGCCTTCCTTGGGTTGGATCAGGTATGCTGAGATCATGTACCCGTGGGGTATAACCATGTCAGTAGCCCCAGAGTGTTCAGTCGAATCGTAGATTCGGCTGAGGACTCTGCAATCTTTCGGGTGCAACTATGTATTTCAATAGTTCATGTGCAGGGATTGTTGATGCGTTTGCCTGACTCAGCCGACGGATCAGGGTCAGTTAACTGTCTTAGGACAAAACAACACGATCTTCTTCAGGTTCGAGTCTCTTAACTCGAACCCGGAACATATGCTGGCGTAATTCGACTCAGGCCGCGGAGGACTTACAGGAGTGGAATTCCAGTGAATTTAATTGGTGTACCCAACGCGTCCGTCGGGATTTTTCATCGCACCTGTTAGCACGGGTTTTTACTAGCAGAGCGCAGTCGTGTGTGTTGCCAGGCCATCAGATGATATCTGTAGGTCTTATCTTTGTGTCGCAGACACAGCATTCGAATGTTTATCACCGCGGAGATGTTTCGGGTGGTCAAGAAGAACGTTGCTCTCTTAACGCTTAGTTGGGGCAGAGTTGCCGAAAAGTTTTTGTATGCTGATCCGAAGGATCACAGTCGAAGAATTTATAGGGTGCGCGACCAGCGCTCCCTATGGGAGTAGCCCCCGAGTGTCTGTTCGAGTCGTAGACTCGAGCGAAGACTTTAATTCAGACGTTGTTCAGTTGTAAGTCCGTAGGACACAAAAAATTTCGGATGATTAAATCCGTCCTCCCTATGGGAGTAGCCCCCGAGTCCGTAGTGGAGTCGTAGACTCGACGAAGGATTCGAAGTAATAGTTCGCTTATATTCATCTTTCGGGTGCGCGGCCAGCGCTCCTGATAGGAGCAGCCCCCGAGTAATTGGTCGAATCGTAGATTCGAGTGAGTACTCTTAGCTTTGAAGCCGAAGAAATTGTAGCTGTTGCTAGTGTAGCTTTTGATGACGTTAGTGCTGACGATCGATGACCTCAAGCGTCTGCTGTGCTAGAGATGACTTGACTGGACGAACATGGGTCCCACTGTCTGACCTTGAATTGACCGGTCACGCGCGGCGTGGAGATAATTACGGCGTCGCCTCGATTTCCGAGCGTAGTGGACGGCGTGTTAGCGATGGTTCGTTGTGATGCTGACACGTGTATGGCCAGATCCTGCCGTCGGCGTTAGGTATTCTCGATGGACAGCTGTCGTGCATCATCTTCATCTTTATAATCATTGGGGAAAACTTCAGTTTGTTTTCACCGCATCTATTCTTGCTTTCACTGCTTCCTTGTGTTCTGAGAGCTCTTGGTGCGCGCTGGAATATTCCTTCACATTTCCTTCTTCCATCCTGCGCTCTTGCCGCCGGCGCCGCCGTACCGCGATGGGGAAGCCGAAGAAATCGTCGTCTGTGGTTGGTACCAGCGCCGCTGGAGGGAAGAAAAGTGCCGCCGCTACCCGTGTCACCGACGGTGGCTGGCGGCGATCGAAGACACGGGAGAGTGATCTCCGCAAGCTTCGCGAGCGGGGCCTGATCCCGCAGGATAGGGAGGCCGTCAAACTCCCAGGCAATGAGGTAATCCCCCGTCCTCCCGCTGGGTTTTGGGTTATGTTCCTCGCCTTTGTTATGCGCGGATTTTTCTTCCCAGTCCACGACTTCCTTCGTGGACTGCTTTTTCTGTATGGTGTTCAATTGCACCATCTTTCCCCCAATTCTCTTCTTCATGTTGCTTGTTTTGTCACCTTCTGCATCTTGACCTGCTTCTTGTGCTCCTCGATCAGGAGCAGATGGTAGGCCATCAGCAGATCCCGGGAGGAGTCTGCAGGCAGGACTATGTTGCCCGCCACGGCGTTGCATGCCTGGGCCCATCCTTCTTTGCTAAGGCGGATGACATGGCCGTTGTTGTCCCCTTCGGGTGGGGGGGACTGGCTTCTTCTGTTCCCGCCGTTTCGATCTGGCGGGTTAGGTGTCGGGTTGGGCGGCGGGTTGGGAGCATGCTGGTCCACGTCGCCCTGGATGACTACGGCGCATTGGTAGCGCTCGTAGATTGGTCTGCTGCTGCCGCATCTTTCGGATCCGGAACCATAGGTCCCTTCATCCGATGGCGGATCGCACAAGTCGGAGTTGCAGCTGCTGCTGTCGTAGGAATCATCTGTTGATGATGTTGTGCGTTGCACAGGGTGTAGGGTCCATGAAGCGGGCCTGATTGATGGTAGGGGAACCCGCTCTGGGAGGCAGAGGGTGCCAGTTTGCCCCACCTGGAAGCAGAAGCTCCCGAACAGGATCTCGAGTTCGTCGCCTACGGGCTCGAAGTCCTTCATGGTGGCCGATGAGTGGGCGATGAAGTTGAAAGCGCCGAAGAGGAGGTGACTCTCCGTCGCTACAGAGTTGTAGATCGATCGCGTTGGGACCGTCATGATCACACAATCAGCGTCCCCAGTTCCCACAGACGGCGCCAATTGACGAGGTTTGATCTCATCAATGCCCATTGTTATGGACTTGGGTTTTGGAGAAGATGGGGATGCTGGATCGCGGAACGGTTATCAAACAAGAAACACGGGGACACAAGGTTTACCCAGGTTCAGGCCCCCGGAGGGAAAACCCTACTCCTGCTTGTCTGCTCTTGATTACGGCGGAACCGAAGGTTATAGGGGTGCGCAGGTGCAATCTGGCGTGGAGGTGTGTATGCGAAAGTATGAGGGAGAGATCTAGGTCGTGCCCTCCTAGCCTTTTTATAGACTCAGGCAGGTCCCGGAAATAGACCTAGTCGGTTATAGGTTCTAGGGTTTTACCCCATTTGAATTTCCTATCTACTCTAGTCTTGCTCTCCAAGGACCCGAAAGCGTCATGGGCCTTGGCCACCCGAAAATCTTCATGGGCCGGCGTATAATTGCCGTGGGCCTTCCTTGGGCTGGACCAGGTATGCTGAGATCATGTACCCGTGGGGTATAACCATGTAACTTTTTACATGTTTTCTGGTACTAACCTACTAACAAGTTGCAATAGTGTCAGATGTCTATTTTCTGTTGTTTTTGGTTTCAGAAAAGTTAGTAAAGAATTATTATCGGAATTGGACGGGACAAACGTCAAAGTCAATTACTTTCCGTGGGGAAGAAGAAGACCAGAGGGGAGCCCGGGAGGCGAGCTAGAGGGGCCACCCCCTAGGCGCGTCCAGATGTGGGTCCGCGCCTGGCTAGGGTTTGGTGCCCCTGGCCGGCTCCTCGGCTCCCCCTTCACCTATAAGAAGCTAGAAACCCTGAGTACCCGATCAAATATCTACGAAACCGTCTGTAGTTACCGCCACCATCGTCCCTAGATCAAGGGGGGATCTGAAGTTCTTCCCGGCACCCTGTCGGAGGAGAGATCGTCCCGGAGGCCTTCTCTCCGGTATGATGCGTGAGTAGTTCCACCTTGGACTATGGGTCCATGTAGTAGCTAGATGGTTGTATCTCCTCATTTGTGCTTTCATGTATAGATCTTGTGATCTCCGATCCATTCGTGATCAAGATCTAATCTATTTGTAATCATGCATGTTGTGTTTGCGGGGATCCGATGGATATTGAGATTATTATGTTGGTTTGATTAATGGTTTTGTCTTTATGATTCTATCATGTCTGTGTTGTTTGTGATCTTGCATGCTCTCCGTTGCTAGTGGTTATCTTGTCCAAGTAGTTGCTAGTGACTCCAAGAGGGAGTATTTATGCTCGATAGTGGGTTCATGCCTCTAGTTTCCAAGGGAAGTGACAGAAATTGTAGAGTTTTGTAGCATGGAAAACAAAAAATTTCTATCGCATACAAACAAACAAGCCAAGATCTATCTACTAGATTGTAGCAACGAGTCGATGGAATAACTTACCCTCGAAGATTCCAAAGTGTTTAACGAGAGCGGATTCTCGTGGGTGATGTAGTCGTACTCTTCCCGATCTCAAGATCGCATAGACGATCCTTCCAGCGCTGCGTTCCGGCAGCGCTCCCGCAGTCGGTCACACGTTCGGTACTCGACGAAGACCTTCCTCTCCCTTGTTCCAGCAGGCAGCAGAGGTTGTAGCACTCTCCTCGCAATTCCGGCAGCACAACGGCGTGGTACCGTAAGTAGAGGGGAGATCTCGCAGGGCTTCGCCTTAAGCCGGAGCGAGTATGGTGGAGTATGAGAGAGTCCCTCGACGATCTAGGGTTTAGACACGCCGAGGAGGGGGCTAGGCCGGTGGCTAGGGTTTCACCCAGGCGGAGGCGGCGAGTGCCCTAGGGCCGGCGGCGGCTATGGAGGCGACAACGGCTTGGTACTAGGGTTTGGAGGAGAGGAGAGGATCTTGTGTGTCTCTAGGAGGGAGCCCTGCCCCTCCTTATATAGGTGGAGGGGCCAGCCGGCCAAGGGGAGGGAGGGGAGTCCCTCCCCAACTCGGCTTAGTGGGGCGGTGGGGGAGGAGGGACTCCTCCTTTTCCACTTCCCAAAAATAGCCGTTTGACTTTCAAACTAGCCGTTTGACTTTTCAAACTAGGATTTGAATAAACCCTCTATTTTGTTCAGCGATGACACCAAGTACATGATGTAATCATACCAACTTGATATAACACATTCATGTACCCTTCCCCTCCGGAGTGCCGGACATTCCGGAACCTTTAGAACATTCCCGATGAAAACACCGGAATCATTCTCCAACTCCGAAACGGGACTTTCCTTATATGAATCTTATTCTCCGGACCATTCCGGATCTCCTCGTGATATCTCGAATCCCATTCGAGACTCCGAACAACATTCGATCTCTTTCTCATCATTCCATAACTACTCAAACAACGTCGAATCCTTAAGTGTGTCTCCCTACGGTTCGTGAATTATGCGGACATGATCGAGACACTTCTCCGATCAATAACCAATAGAGGAATCTGGAAATTCATATGGCTCCCACATATTTCTATGATTACTTTGCGATCGAATGAACCACTTACATACGATATCAATTTCCCTCTGTCTCACGATAGTTTACTTATCCGAGGTTATGATCGTCGGTATCTCTGCATACCTAGTTCAACCTCGTTGCTGATAAGTACTCCTTTCTCGTTCCCGTGATATGTGATCCCTTATGAGCCAGTCACATGCTTGCAAGCTAATTGGATGACATTTCACCGAGAGGGCCCAGAGTATATCTATCCGTCATATGGATGGACAAATCCCACTCTTGATCCATGTGTCTCAACCAATACTTTCCGAACACTCAATGCCACCTTTATAGCCACCCAGTTACGGTGTGGTGTTTGATGTCATCAAAGCATCCATCTGGTAAAGGTGATATGCATGATCTCATGGTCGAAGGAATTAGATTACTATGTATCAGAAAGCATATAGCAATTGAACTATTAAAATGACTTGATCTTTATGCTACGCTTATCTATAGGAGTATGTCCACCATATCATTCTCCTAACGATATGATCTTGTTGTTAATAACATCTCAATGTTCATGATAGGGAAACCACAATCATATATTAACCAACAAGCTAGTATTATATAGAGGCTTTACTAGGGACTCTTATTTTAGTCTACAAATCACACAAGTATTAATGTTTCCTTGTTAATACTATTATAGCATGAATGTAAACATTTATCATAAACACAAAGATATAATAATAACTATATTTATTATTGCCTCTAGGGCATATCTCCAACAGTCTCCCACTTACACTAGAGTCATCTAATCTAGATTACATGGTAATATACCGAACACCCATGTCAGTTTGGTGTTGGTCATGTTTTGCCCTCGGGAGAGGTTTAGTCAACGGATCCGCCACATTCAGATATGTGTTTACTTTGCAAATCTTTATGTCCCCATCTTGGACATGTTCTCGAATAGCGTGAAAACGTAGCTTGATGTGCTTCAGCTTCTTGTGTGACCTTGGTTCTTGCGCATTGGCTATGGCACCCATGTTATCACAGTAGATAGACATTGGGTCCACCGCACTAGGAACCACACCCATCTCTGTAATGAACTCTTTCATCTATATCGCTTCTTGTGAAGCCTCCGAAGCAGCCATGTATTCCGATTCAGTTGAAGATCTCGCCACAACGCTTTGCTTTGCACTCCTCCAGCTAAGTGCTACACCATTCAAAATAAATACGTATCCAGATTGTGATTTAGAATCATCCGGATCGGTGTTCCAACTAGCATCGGTGTAACCATTAATAACGAGCTGTTCATCACCTCCATAAGAAAGAACCATATCCTTAGTTCTTCTCAAGTACTTAAGGATGTTTTTGACCGCTGTCCAATGATCCACTCCTGGATCACTTTGATATCTGCTAGTTAAACTAATAGCATATGCAATGTCGGGTCTAGTACATAGCATGGCATACATTAGAGATCCTATGGCTGAGGCATAGGGAGTCTTACTCATCCTTTCTCTATCTTCTGCCGATGTCGGACTTTGAGTTTTACTCAAGGTCGTATTGGGCAACATGGGCAAGAACCCTTTCTTGCTATCTTCCATTCCAAATCTCTTTAGAACTTTGTCCAAATATGTACTTTGTGACAATGATATTTGGCGTCTCGATCTATCTCTATAAATCTTTATGCCTAATATGTAAGCTGCTTCGCCAAGATCCTTCATTGAAAAACTATTATTCAAATATTCCTTGACACTATTAAGAAGGTCTACATCATTCCCAATCAACAATATGTCATCTACATATAGTATTAAGAATGCTATAGAGCTCCCACTCACTTTCTTGTAAATTCAAGCTTCTCCATAAGTTTGTATAAAACCAAAACTTTTGATTACTTTATCAAAACGTTGATTCCAACTTCGGGATGCTTGCTTCAATCCATAGATGGACCGTTGAAGTTTGCATACTTGTTAGCATCTTTAGGATCGGCAAAACCTTTGGGTTGCATCATATACAACTCTTCATCAATGTCTCCATTGAGGAATTTTGTTTTGACATCCATCTGCCATATCTCATAATCATAATATGCAGCGATTGCTAACATAATCCTTACAGACTTTAGCTTCGCTACTAGTGAGAAAGTCTCATCGTAGTCAACTCCTTGAATTTGTCGAAACCCTTTGCGACAAGTCGAGCTTTATAGACAGTAACATTACCATCAACATCTGTTTTCTTCTTGAAAATCCATTTGTTCTCGACAGCCTTCCGGCCATCCGGTAAGTCCACCAAAGTCCATACTTGGTTTTCGTACATGGATCCAATCTCGGATTTCATGGCTTCTTGCCATTTATTGGAATCTGGGATCATCATCGCTTCCTCATATGTCTCAGGGTCATCGGTGTTGTCCACCAACATGACACTCATAACGGGATCATACCAATCTGGAGTGGTACGAGTTCTCGTTGACATGTGAGGCTCTGTAGCAACTTCAACCGAAGTTTCATGATCATCATCATTAGCTTCCTCTCTAACTGGTGCAGGCACCACAGGAACTTCTTCCGGTGCTGCGCTACTCGCAATTTCGAGAGAAGGTTCGACAACCTCGTCGAGTTCTACTTTCCTTCCAGTCACTTCTTTCGAGAGAAATTCCTTCTCTAGAAAGGATCCATTCTTGGCAACGAAGATTTTGCCTTAGGATCTATGATAGAAGGTATACCCAATAGTTTCCTTCGGGTATCCTATGAAGACGCATTTTTCCGCTTTGGGTTCAAGCTTGTCCGGCTGTAACTTCTTTACATAGGCTTCGCAACCCCAAACTTTAAGGAACGACAATCTAGGTTTCTTCCCAAACCATAATTCATACGGTGTCGTTTCAACGGATTTAGACGGTGCCCTATTTAAGGTGAATGCGGCTGTTTCTATGCATAACCCCAAAATGATAGCGGTAAATCTGTAAGTGACATCATAGAACGAACCATATCTAAGAGAGTTCGATTACGACGTTCAGACACACCATTACGCTGTGGTGTTCCCGGCGGTGTCAATTGTGAAAGTATTCCGCATTTCTTCAAATGCTCGCCAAACTCGTAACTTAGATATTCACCTCCACGATCAGAGCGTAGAAATTTAATCTTCTTGTTACGTTGATTCTCTACCTCACTTTGAAATTCCTTAAACTTCTCGAAAGTTTCGGACTTATGTTTCGTGAAATAGATATACCCATATCTACTCAAGTCATCTGTGAAGGTAAGAACATAACGATAACCACCGCGCGATGCTACACTCATTGGACCACATACATCGGTATGTATGATTTCCAATAAGTCCGTAGGTCGCTCCATCATACCAGAAAATGGAGTCTTAGTCATTTTACCCATCAGACATGCTTCGCATCTTTCAAGTGATTCGAAATCAAGTGATTCAAGAAGTCCATCGGAATAGAGTTTCTTCATACGCTTCACTCCAATGTGACCAAGACGACAGTGCCACATATAGGTCGAGATATCGCTCGATTTCAAACGTTTAGCCTCAATGTTATTAATATGTGTATTTCCACTATCGAGATTCAACAAGAATAGACCATCTATCATAGGTGCATGTGCATAAAACATATTACTCATATAAATCGAACAACCATTATTCTCGGACTTAAACAAGTAACCGTCTCGCAATAAACAAGATCCTGATATAATGTTCATGCTTAACGCAGGCACCAAATAACAATTATTTAAGTATAAAACTAATCCCGATGGTAGATGAAGGGGTAGCGTGCCGACCGCGATCACATCAACCTTTGATCCGTTTCCCACGCGCATCGTCACCTCTTTCTTCGCTAGCTTCCGTTTATTCTGCAGCACCTGTTTCGAGTTACAAATATGAGCAACCGAACTAGTATGAAATACCCAGGCACTACTACGAGTACTAGTGAGATACACATCAATAACATGTATATCAGATATACCTTTCTTCTTGATGTTGCCGTTCTTCAAAGCCGCCAAGTACTTTGGGCAATTCCGCTTCCAGTGACCTTCTCCCTTGCAGTAAAAGCACTCAGTATCAGGCTTAGGTCCAGCCTTGGTCTTCTTCGTTGGCGCGGTAACTTTCTTACCACCCTTCTTGAAGTGTCCCTTCTTCTTAGACTTGCCTTTCTTGAATTTTGTGGTCTTATTGACCAACAACACTTGGTGATCTTTCTTGATCTCCACTTCTGCAGATTTCAACATGGCAAAGAGTTCTGGCAACGTCTTGTTCATGTTCTGCATGTTGTAGTTCATCACAAAGTTCTTGTAACTTGGTGGTAGTGATTGGAGGACACGGTAAATCCCCAAAGCATTAGGAATCACTATACCCAAGCTTTGAAGTTTGTTTGCGTGCCCAGACATCTTAAGCACATGCTCACTGACGGAGCTGCCCTCTTCCATCTTGCAGTTAAAGAACTTTTCAGAAGCCTCATAGCTTTCAATTGCCGCATGAGTCTCAAAGATCAATTTGAGATCCTCGACAATATCATATGGGTCTGAATTCTCAAACCTTTTCTGAAGCTCCGATTCTAAACCATACAAGATAGCACACTGAACTGTGGAGTACTGAGTCTTCCGAGTGAGGTAAACATTCTTTACTTCATCGGCAGCATCAGCTGCAGGTGGGTCACCCAGCGATGCATCCAGCACTTAGGTCAAATTACCAGATGTGAGGACAATCCTCAAATTGCGGAACCAATCCGCGAAGTTGCTTCCATTGTTTTTCAACTTTTCTTTCTCCAGGAACGCATTAAAATTGATGGTAGGGGCTGCCATTGATCTACAACATATTTGCAATAGTTTAGACTAAGTTTATGACAAATTGAGTTCAAATTAATAATAAAATTAATCTAGGTGAACTCCCACTCAAAACAATATCCCTCACATTGTTTTAGTGATCACACGAACCAAATCCACCACATCAACACCGATCATCACGAGAGTTGATATAGTTTCAATGGCGAACAATCGACATGTTCATCATATCTACTATATGATTCATGCTTTACCTTTCGGTGATCCGTGTTCCGAGACCATGTCTGTACATGCTAGGCTCGTCAAGATCAAACCTTAGTTTACGCATGAGCAAATCTGGCTTGCTCACGTTTTATACACTTGCTTAATCTAACACACCCGATCATCACGTGGTGCTTCGAAACAACAAGCTTTAGCAACGGTGCTAACTAAGGGTGAACACTTTATGACTTGAAATTCATGTGCATGAGGGATCATCTTATAATGCTACCGTCGTCTACTAAGCAATACAAGATGCATAAAGGATTAACATCACATGCAATTCATAATATGTGATATGATATGGCCTTTCTTCTTTGTGCTTCCGATCTCCATCTTCTAGCACGAACATGATCTCCATCATCACCGGCATTGCATCAAGGTCAATGACGCTTCTCCATGGTTGTCGTCCATCGGCTTCAACTATTACAACTACTTTGAATAGACACGCGGGTATTAACATAAATTAAAGACAACCATATGGTTCCTGCCGGTTTCCAACTTACAATAAGGAACATTGCATACATCAAATATAATCACAATCATGGCCATATCACATCACAGCACACCCCTGCAAAACAAAGTTAGACGCCTCTACTTTCTTTGCATGTTTTACGTGGTTTGGGGCTTTCAATAAGTGTCGTTCTAACTTACGAACATGAACCACAACATTGATACTAGTATTGTTAATCACCCGTTGTAAATTGGATCTTAACTATGCTAGGAGAAACAGGCACCCGCAAAGCCACTTATGCAATACAAGTTGCATGTCAAGCGTGGAGCAGGTCTCATGAACGATGTCATGTAAGGTTAGCCCGGGCCGCTTCATCCCAACATACCGCAAGATGCAAAGTACACAAGAAGCAATCGACAATAAAAGCATCAACGCCCACAATGACCATTGTGTTCTACTCGTGCAACAGATCTACATATAGACACAACTCTGATACCACTATAGGGTTTCGTAGCATGGAAAACAAACAATTTCTATCACATACAAACAAACAAGCCAAGATCTATCTACTAGATTGTAGCAACGAGTCGATGGAATAACTTACCCTCGAAGATTCCAAAGTGTTTAACGAGAGCGGATTCTCGTGGGTGATGTATTCGTACTCTTCCCGATCTCAAGATCGCGTAGACGATCCTTCCGGCGCTGTGTTCCGGCAGCGCTCCCGCAGTCGGTCACACGTTCGGTACTCGACGAATACCTTCCTCTCCCTTGTTCCAGCAGGCAGCAGAGGTTGTAGCACTCTCCTCGCAATTCCGGCAGCACAACGGCGTGGTACCAGAAGTAGAGGGGAGATCTCGCAGGGCTTCGCCTTAAGCCGGAGCGAGTATGGTGGAGTATGAGAGAGTCCCTCGACGATCTAGGGTTTAGACACGCTGAGGAGGGGGCTAGGCCGACGTCTAGGGTTTCACCCAGGCGGCGGCGGTGAGTGCCCTAGGGCCGGCGGCGGCTATGGAGGCGGTGGCGGCTTGGTACTAGGGTTTGGAGGAGAGGATCTTGTGTGTCTCGAGGAGGGAGCCCTGCCCCTCCTTATATAGGTGGAGGGGCCGGCCGGCCAAGGGGAGGGAGGGGAGTCCCTCCCCAACTCGGCTTGGTGGTGCGCCGTCGGTGGGGAGGAGGGACTCCTCCTTTTCCACTTCCCAAAAATAGCCGTTTGACTTTCAAACTAGCCGTTTGACATTTCAAACTAGGATTTGAATAAACCCTCTATTTTGTTCAGCGATGACACCATGTACATGATGCAATCATACCAACTTGATATAACACATTCATGCACCCTTCCCCTCCGGAGTGCCAGACATTCCGGAACCTTCTAGAACATTCCCGATGAAAACACCGGAATCATTCTCCAACTCCGAAACGGGACTTTCCTTATATGAATCTTATTCTCCGGACCATTCCGGATCTCCTCGTGATATCTCGAATCCCATTCGAGACTCCGAACAACATTCGATCTCTTTCTCATCATTCCATAACTACTCAAACAACGTCGAATCCTTAAGTGTGTCTCCCTACGGTTCGTGAATTATGCGGACATGATCGAGACACTTCTCCGATCAATAACCAATAGAGGAATCTGGAAATTCATATGGCTCCCACATATTTCTATGATTACTTTGCGATCGAATGAACCACTTACATACGATATCAATTTCCCTCTGTCTCACGATAGTTTACTTATCCGAGGTTATGATCGTCGGTATCTCTGCATACCTAGTTCAACCTCGTTGCTGATAAGTACTCCTTTCTCGTTCCCGTGATATGTGATCCCTTATGAGCCAGTCACATGCTTGCAAGCTAATTGGATGACATTTCACCGAGAGGGCCCAGAGTATATCTATCCGTCATATGGATGGACAAATCCCACTCTTGATCCATGTGTCTCAACCAATACTTTCCGAACACTCAATGCCACCTTTATAGCCACCCAGTTATGGTGTGGTGTTTGATGTCATCAAAGCATCCATCCGGTAAAGGTGATATGCATGATCTCATGGTCGAAGGAATTAGATTACTATGTATCAGAAAGCATATAGCAATTGAACTATTAAAATGACTTGATCTTTATGATACGCTTATCTATAGGAGCATGTCCACCATATCATTCTCCTAACGATATTATCTTGTTGTTAATAACATCTCAATGTTCATGATAGGGAAACCACAATCATCTATTAACCAACAAGCTAGTATTATATAGAGGCTTTACTAGGGACTCTTATTTTAGTCTACAAATCACACAAGTATTAATGTTTCCTTGTTAATACTATTATAGCATGAATGTAAACATTTATCATAAACACAAAGATATAATAATAACTATATTTATTATTGCCTCTAGGGCATATCTCCAATAGAAATCTCTTCGGTTGTAGAAGTGTTGTTTCTACTAGGGAGAAAACAACAGTCTCTTGTTCATGGAACATGTGGACTGTTTATCTTACACACTTTGTTTAAAACAGTTGTCTATTGCTTACAACTTAATACTGGAGGGGGTTCGGATGATAACCTGAAGGTGGACTTCTAGTCATAGGTGCAGTTGGATGGTGGTCTATGTATCTTGTTGTATTGCCCAATCGAATCTCATAGGATATTTCTGACTAGTAATTGCATTATTATGCCTTGCTCAGTTCCTGTCAATTTCCCTGCTATAATTTGTTTACCCTTCATGCCATGTTGTTTATCTAAGGAGAGCACCTCTAGTGAACTATGGATCCTAGTCCAATCTTTACCATCAATACATCCTCCACTGTTTACTTGTTTACTTGCTGCAAACCATTACCTTCCACACCATATGTTTAATCCTTTGTTACAGCAAACCGGTAAGCTTGACAACCTCACTGATTTTTTGGGGCAAAGTCTTGAGTTTGTGTTGTGCAGGTCTCCGCGTTGCTTGCAACACCTGTGACGTTTCCTTCCTCCTACTGGTTCGATAACCTCGGTCTCTACTGAGGGAAGACTTGCTGCTTCACACCTTGCTCTTGGGGTTTCCAAGGAAGCGCTCCTACATCAACTTAGGCGCCATCAACAAGTTTTCTGGCGCTGTTGCCGGGGAGGCTAAGGACGTCTTCACAAGGGGAGTCCTTCAATTCCTTTCTCTTTACTTTGTTTTTAGTTTGCTTTGTTTCTTTTGCTTGGTTTTGTTTGCCTCTTTCCAAAAAACCTAAAAAAATAGTCTAGTTTGGTTTGCTTTCTTTATTCAAAAACACACAAAAATTAGTTCATGCTCTAGCTGTTGCTGCTGTTTTTGGTTTGCCCACCTTTGCCAAAATGAACTCTGTTGAGAACACCAAGTTGTGTGACTTCACTAGCACCAACAACAATGATTTCCTTTTCTTAGAACAGTTGGTGCCATCATTGATATGAAAGAAGGCACCATCAAATATAAATTTCCATTCAATAAAGGTATTGAACACTTCCCTATGAGGAGAGAGAAGTTGCTTTTTGCTCCTCCTTTGAAAGCAAGATTTGATGTTAATGCTTCTTCATTTGAAAATACTTGATTCTTCTTGCTTCTTGTGCCTAACTTAAAGGCGTTAAAGAAAAGTACTTGTTAGGAAATAACCCAAGAGTTTACTTGAGTCTTGGAAGTTATTAATTCATTAATGACCTCTCCTTATCCTTTTTGTTTGCTTTTTGTGCCAAGAATGACCTCTAATGAGAGGGAAGTAAGATTTGGGGAGTTGTTGTCTCTGTAACTCGGATTAAGATAAAAATTTACGAATAAATCCTCCAGTATGTTAGCTAACTTTAGTTAGTTCAACACTTTTTGATTTGAGCAACATAAGATGTTCGAACAAATCGGTTTCTACCTGCTGGTCTGTTTTGACAGATTTCTGCCATTATTTGCATTTGCTTCTTATTGATTCCCTTTTGAGTTCTCTTCAGGTAAATTGAACTTTTTGAAGGTGTTGCTACAGTATCTTGTGTTTTTAGTGAAAGGTCTTGCTGTTCCAAAGCTTTTCCAAGTGGTCTAATATATTTTGAATAAACTAATGTTGCTAATGAAGATTGTGTGAAGTTTTGTATGAAGGAAAAATTTCAGGTGTAAAGAGAGAATGATGTAATGATATGAAGAATTGGCAAAAGATCAAGCTTGGGGATTCCACCATGGTGTCACCCCAATAAATATCCAAGAGGTACAAGCTTAAAAGCTTGGGGATGCCCAAGGCACTCCCTTCTTCATTAATAAAAAGCTCAAGTCTGTCTAGACACTTCACTTTTATTGTTTCATGCACAGTTGTGTTGTTTTTGGAGAGTCTTAGTTTTTGTTTGCTTTGCTTAGGTTGTTTAGTTTGCTTGAATAAAGTAAGTTTGGACCCCCGTTCTCGCTGTGTTGTTTTGCAAATAAGTTTGCTAGGTGTTGGAAAGGAGTAGTAAGTTCTTGCTTGAAATGCAAGAGGAGCTTGCATTGACTGTGACTAACACTTTAGCATGACATGATAGGTGTTGTTTTAGCATCATGCTTAGTGATTATTGCTGTAGCATGTCTTGTTCCAAACAATTGGGATTTCTTAGTGTGCCTTGAAGAAATTATGCGTTGTTTTAGCATGCAAAAGTATAGTATTGTGCTATTCTCCTTTGATGCTTTCCTTGGGTTGACTTGGCACATGCTTACACCATGTTATGACTATGAAAAGTCACCATTAGCCTCTATGATCATTTAGTCCTTGACTTGTAGTACCACTCTTTGCTTTGATGAGTATGCTTTGTTTCATTGCATGATTATGGCCATTATGCTCTCTTAGTTGGTTGCTCCCAGTATTTTGCTAGCCTCCACTTGTATGAGTAAGTTCTACTCATGCTTACAACTCCCAAGAAACCAAGTTATTCCAAAGTTTCCACTATAAACTCCTATGCATGGTGTGTTACACCATTCTAAGTATATTCTTGTTTTTAACTATCTTCCAATTAAAAACTAATTTGTTATGTAAAAACTTAGTGATTAAAGCCCTCACGAACTTGATGGCACACTTTATTCTTTGCCCCTAATAAACTTAAACCATTGTGACAACTTTGTTATATGCTTGCACTTATAAGTTGGAATTAGCAGAACCGTGCTGTCACCGGGAACGTTTTCAACATTGCACTTGTACTTTTGTACTCAGTTGATATCATGCTCTTTTGTCTATGGATGTTAGCGGTATGAAATGAAGTGGGAACTTGTAAGTCCATGGAGTTTGTATTCTGTGTTAGAGAAACGCCCGGGCCGCTAGTCTAAGACATGCCTAATCATGGTGGAAACTTGCAGCATCACCATAGTGAGCTATCTATGAAGCATCCTCAATAAAAATCTATGCATATGGTAAATAAAAAGATTGCTGAGATGCTCATTGTCTACTTGCCTTGTCATTTTGGTTATGGGAAAGCTCCTATACCATGTGCAAGGGGTACCCCATTGGCGGTTCTCAATGATATGCAAATACTTACAGTGACAATAACTTGCCTGGTCCCAAAGTTGAGTATCCATGAGGTGTGGCTCTCATATTCAGCGGACTTGAGATTGCCAACTTATACTTCGGCAAGCATATACTCCAGCTTTGCCACTTTAACCTTAACCACTTCCAGATGCTTATGATAGGGGCAATGAGGGCTGAAAGCTAACAAGTACCATAATTTTTGGAAGCTCTTTTTGAAACTTGTAATCCCTGCTTCCTTTACAAAAAGTCCTTTCTTCCTCCATTATTTGAGTCTCCACCTTCTACCTTTAGGCACCATTAAGAGAGCATAGTTGTCATTATGTGTGCAGTGTTCCAAAGCTTATTAATTGATGCATATTGTGTTATTACTTGTTCTTGTGCTACTTGTTACTAGTCACCCTTGTGAACTTTGAAGGTGTCCTATGCATCTATATTGCTACTCTATGAGGGACAAGCTGATTGCCACTATGCTAGGTTTTTTGTATGTGAAACAAACAAATGTTTTTCAATGCATGTTATTCATGATCTTTGTTTGTAGCTTGCCATGTTGCATGCATAGTTACTATGTCCTAATATTAGAACTCCATCCTTTCATGCACATATTTAGATTTATTTTGATCCCGGCTTTCAATGCTTGCAAATGGTTGGATCTTTATTGTGAGGGTGCGTGTTCACCTCAAAAATTATTCTGTTTATCACTTACCTACTCGAGGACGAGCAGGAGTTAATCTTGGGGATGTTGATACATCGAAAACGTATCTATAATTTTTGATGATCCATGCTTGTTTAGTATCTACTTTGCTTTACTTGTCCACACTTTGAGGTGCTTTTTACATGTTTTCTGGTTCTAACCTACTAACAAGTTGCAACAGTGTCAGATGCCTGTTTTCTACTATTTTTGGTTTCAGAAAAGTTAGTAAAGAATTATTCTCGGAATTGGACGGGACAAACGTCAAAGTCAATTACTTTCCGTGGGGAACAAGAAGACCAGACGGGAGCCCGGGAGGCGAGCCAGAGGGGCCACCCCCCCAGGCGCGGCCATAAGTGGGCCCACTCCTGGCTAGGGTTTGGTGCCCCTAGCCGTCTCCACGCCCCCCCTTCGCCTATAAGAAGCCCCTGATGTAGAAACCCTGAGTACCCGATCAAATATCCACGAAACCGTCTGTAGCCGCCGCCGCCATCGTCCCTAGATCGGGGGGATCTAAAGTTCTTCCCGGCACCCTACCAGACGGGAGATCATCCCGGAGGCCTTCTCTCTGGTATGATGCGTGAGTAGTTCCACCTTGGACTATGGGTCCATGTAGTAGTTAGATGGTTGTATCTCCTCCATTGTGCTTTCATGTATAGATCTTGTGAGCTCCGTTCATGATCAAGATCTAATCTATTTGTAATCATGCATGTTGTGTTTACGGGGATTCGATGGATATTGAGATTATTATGTTGGTTTGATTAATGGTTTTGTATTTATGATTCTATCATGTCTGTGTTGTTTGTGATCTTACATGCTCTCTGTTGCTAGTGGTTATCTTGGCCAAGTAGTTGCTAGTGACTCCAAGAGGGAGTATTTATGCTCGATAGTGGGTTCATGCCTCTAGTTTCCAAGGTAAGTGACAGAAATCTCTTCGGTTGTAGATGTGTTGTTGCTACTAGGGAGAAACAATGATCTCTTGTTCATGGAACATGTGGACTGTTTACCTTACACACTTTACTTAAAGCAGTTGTTTGTTGCTTGCAACTTAATACTGGAGGGGGTTCGGATGATAACCTGAAGGTGGACTTCTAGTCATAGATGCAGTTGGATGGCGGTCTATGTATCTTGTTGTATTGCCCAATCGAATCTCATAGGATCTTTTTGACTAGTAATTGCATTATTATACCTTGCTCAGTTCCTGTCAATTGCCCTGCTGTAATTTGTTTACCCTTCATGCCATGTTGTTTATCTATGGAGAGCACCTCTAGTGAACTATGGACCCCGGTCCAATCTTTACCATCAATACATCCTCCACTGTTTACTTGTTTACTTGCTGCAAACCATTACCTTCCACACCATACGTTTAATCCTTTGTTACAGCAAACCGGTGAGCTTGACAACCTCACTGATTCGTTGGGGCAAAGTCTTGAGTTTGTGTTGTGCAGGCCTCCGTGTTGCTTGTAACACTGGTCTGACGTTTCCTTCCTCCTACTGGTTCAATAACCTCGGTCTCTACTGAGGGAAGACTTGCTGCCGTGCCGCTTCACACCTTGCTCTTGGGGTTTCCAACAAAGCGCTCCTACATCAACTTAGGCGCTATCAGGTGGCCAGTTAAAAAGGACCGGCATCGGATGGCGGCACGGAGGCCGAAGAGAGGGGCATTGAAGTGTCCAGTCAGGAGGGCAGGCATCGGGCGGAGCCTGCGCGCGGCGGAGAGCGTGGCGTCCAGTCAGTCAGTGTGTCGTCTCGTCGCCATTGATGGTGCATACTGCCGCAGGTCAGCCTCCCACTAGCGCCTCTGAATCGGTGCCGCAGTTGCGTCTGAATCGGTACTGTTGTATGCATCTGAATCAACGCCACGGTGGCGGACGGTGGTCCAGCAGCGCCAACAGGCAGGACACGACCTCTGTTCGCGCGCGTCTGGGCCGATGCAACCGTTGCCTAGATTAGATGCACAGATGGGTCGAGCCGGACGCGTTTGTCCGAATGGGTCGGGCCGCTGGGGCGGCGCGCACGTCCTACGCCTCCGCGCGGACGATTTTGGACATGCTCGGATGGGATGGGTCGGCATGGTGAATTTGCTCTAAAGCATCGAAAACACACGACCAATTATTATTTCTAGTCATCCACAAGATAACCAACTCCAGGTTGTTGGTCTCCATTATCACTTTCGGCATGTTCAGGCTGCCGGTCTCCAATCCATCCCCGCAAAGTTAAGCCTTAGAGCATATTTAGCAGATATCGCAAAATAGCCGTCAAAATCGATCTACCTAGGGAAACCGCAAATTCATCTCCAAAACCTGCATATACACGGTGTTCGAGAGGCGAGATATGTATCTCGCCTCTCGAATGAACCATAGAAAACATGCGCGCTGAAGTTTTAGGTCGTGGGTTGAACGGAATCCTCGAGTCGACATCGCCTCCCCACCTAGGGTTTGTGTCGTTCCCACTCGTCGGTGGCACCTAGTAGATCCCCATGCCTCCGCTGATCCATTTCCACCTCATCGCCGGCTTCCCAGCCTATCTCCATGTTGTAAGAGAGAATCTTCCGTCGCCTCCACGGTCGATTTGCCCAGTCGTCGTAGATCCTTCCGATTTGACTGGTCCAACTTTGCTTCGGCTGCCTTTGCCATCGATTTTCAAGCCGCCATGGGCCTTCTCTTCCTCTCATATCACTGCTTCGGCAGGGCTGCCCAACTCTTTCGGGAGTCCCTATTCTTCCTCCTTTCCAATTCAATTTTTTTAGATCCTCAAATTAATCTAGATGCATATATGTATTGATGAGTTCATCGTGGAGCCAGTCTTCGTCTTCATCGACGAGTGCATCGGCGTAGTTCTTCTTTGAAGATTCATTGTCTTCCTCGGATTCCAATTGGGATGATATCATTGATAATGACGACGATGAAGACATCATATGCATCCCCGTAACCATGCTCTTGTCCACAATATTCTCATGCAAGAATATTTTGCCGAGATACCCATATACCCAACTCATATGTTTTTCCGGTGTTACCAAATGATAAGAGAGATTATCGCGCGCATACTGGATGCATGCATGACGAAATGTAGTTTCTTCACTAGTCGTTGGAATAATTCCTGCCTCCTAGGGTTTAGGTCTTACCAAAAGATCTTTGCCGCAATGAGGATGATCGCATATGGCATTCCGATTTATTACACTTATGAGTATCTTCACATTGGCGTAGAAACTACGCTCAAATGTGTGTGCGGTTGTTTGCAAAGATAGCGGTTAGGGTCTTCGGTGCCACATACCTGCTGTGATCTCCAAATGAGGAGGACACAGAGTGTCTGGAATGAATGAAGTGCTTCAACGCCAGATGCAGTACTACTACTTCTAAATAAACTGGAAGCTTGACACGTGGCTAATATTTTAGAAAATATGATGATACCATTTTATAACATATTATTGGTAGTTGTTAATATTTCACAATATGTCGATTTTAAAACGCACTCAAAACGGTGTGAGTGACCATTCTCGTCTAGATGTTGAGTCTTGTTAAACTATTAGTAGATCTATGATGAAACAACATATTATGAAGCTAAAATTTTTTTTATAAAAAATAATGAGCATTAGATAATATACATGTAGTTCAAATCTCGCCCTCTTTCTGTCAATTCGGCAGGAATTTGTCTTTTTCACTAGGGGATTATGGAAATGTTTGAGATTCTCCGGTTGGGACATTGTCCATTTAAGGTGGTCTAGTATTTTTGAAAAATGGGATGGTAGCATTTTGAATTAGCCATTTGGTAGTTGCTTCACAAAACGTCCATTTTTACGCCTGAAAAATGGAAAATGGTTTTTCCGTGAGACGAAAAGGAAAACTTTCTCCTGCAACATTGTCCTCCGTCCCATGATATACATGCATGCACAATATAAGCACATTATAACAAATTATGCCACGATTCTGGCCATAATATTGATCGTTTGGCCTAAAAACCATGAAACCTCGAACATGATAGGTCATTTCTGACAAGGTTTTTCTGAGATATTTACAATATACCGAGTTTGGTATTTTTCCTTGAAAATATCTCACATAATATGACACCACGCGGAGGATTTATCTTGTTTGGACCGTTTTTAAATTTCTTATGTCTGTTTCAAACTATGGTCAAAACGGTGGGCATGAAGGTTCATAGCTAGGGATGATCCTCGCTAAACTTGCATTTGATCTCTCATAAAATAGCATAGTGTGAAGCTAAAAATGATTTTTGCAAAAAATAATGAGGATAATATACATGTAGTTCAAATCTAACCCGCTTCCTACCGATTCAGCAGAAATTTGTCTTTTTTACCAAGGGTGGACGGAAATGTTTGAGATATCCCGGTTGGGACATTGTCCATGTAAGGTGGTCTAGTATTTTTGAAAAATAGGGTGGTGTCATTTTGAATTAGTCATTTGGTGGTTGCTTCATGAAACGTCCTGTTTTTATGCTCGTAAAATGGTTTTTCCGTGAGACGAAAAGGAAAACTTCCTTCAGCAATATTGTTCGTCATCCCATGATACACATGCGTACACAATCTAAGCACATTATAACAAACTACACCACGATTCTGACCAGAACACTGGTCTCTTGGCCTGGAAGCCATGAAACCTGGAATATGATAGGTCATTTCTGAGAAGGTTTTTCTGAGATATTTACAATATACCAATTTTGGTATTTTTTACTTGAAAATATGTCACATAACATGACACCACGTGAAGAATTTACCTTGTTTGGACAGTTTTTGAATTTCTTATGTCCGTTTCAAACTATGGTCAAAACGGCGGGCATAAAGGTTCATAGCTAGGGGATGAGCCTCGCTAAACTTGCATGGATCTCTGTAAAATAGCATATTGTGAAACTAAAAATGATTTTTGCAAAAATCATGAGAATTAGATAATGTACCTGTAGTTCAAATCTCACCCGCTTCCTACCAATTCAGCAGGAATTTGTCTTTTTTATCAGGGATGAGCGGAAATGTTTGAGATATCCCGGCTAGTACATTGTCCATGTAAGGTGGTCTAGTATTTTTGAAAAATGGGGTGCAAGAATTTTGAATTAGCCATTTGGTGGTTGCTTCACAAGACGCACCGTTTTTTGCGCTCGAAAAATAAAAAATGGTTTTTCGTGAGACGAAAAGGAAAACTTCCTCATGCAACATTATTATCCATCCCATGATACACATGAGTGCACAATATGAGCATATTATAACAAACTATGTCGCGATTCTGGCCATAACATTGGTCGTTTGGCCTGAAAGCCATGAAACCTCAAACATGATAGGTCATTTCTGGGAAGGTTTTTCTAAGATATTTACGACATACCAAATTTGGTAGTTTTTCCTTAAAAATATGTCACATAATATGACACCGTGCGAAGGATTTACCTTGTTTGGACCATTTTTGAATTTTTATGTCCGTTTCAAACTATGGTCAAAACAGCGGGCATGAAGGTTCATAGCTAGGGGATGAGCTTCGCTAAACTTGCATTGGATCTTTGATAAAATAGCGTATTGTGAAGCTAAAAATGATTTTTTTTTTAAATCACGAGCATTAGATAATGTACCTATAGTTCAAATCTCACCCGCTTCCTAACGATTCGGCAAGAATTTGTCTTTTTCACCAGGGCGGACGAAAATGTTTGAGATATCCTGGTTGGGATATTATCCATATAAGGTGGTCTAGCATTTTTAAAAAATAGGGTGTTAGCATTTTGAATTAGCCATTTGGTGGTTGCTTCACAAAACACCCTATTTTTTACGCTCGGAAAATGGTAAATGGTTCTTCCATGAGACAAAAAGGAAAACTTCCTCATGCAATATTGTTCGCCATCCCATGATACACACGTGTTCACAATATGAGCGCATTATAACAAACTATGCCACGATTCTGGCTATAAAATGACACAAGGCGAATGTCGGCTTCAAGATGCGGTATAAAGCCAGCCAATCAGAATAGAGCACCAGACTTCCCACGGATCACCCCACTGAAGTATATCTGAGCCGTCCATGTTGTGTCCATCCAACGTCCGTAAATTTCATCTTCCAATCAGAATTTTCTCCCATCTCCCGTTCCCCCTCGCCACCCCAACACACTTTGGACGTAAATTGATCGAATGACCCCGCAGCTCCCACATTCTTGCACCTGAGAAGTGATCGGAGGTATTTTAGTGAATTCCTCTCCCCAAGCCCTTATCCCCTCAAGCCCTCGTGCCCCTCGCCCATCATCCCAGATCCTGCCACCACTTCTTCCTTCCTGACCCCATCTCCCACCACGAAGACTCGCAAGATTTGGCCACGGGGCTGCGGGCCACAACACCCATCCCCCTCTTCCCTCGTCGCCTGTGAACGCATCCCCTCCCTCGTCTACACGGGTGTGGTTTGATGCGCGCTGATCTCATGTTTTTTCTTATTGTTTTTTCAGGTCCAGAGGCATGCGGACTTGGCGGCGACGACAGGTGGGGTGCATCCCAGTGCCAGATCAGGGCGGCGACGGCAGGTGGG
The DNA here is from genome assembly GCA_910589765.1 of Avena atlantica. Lineage (NCBI taxonomy): Eukaryota > Viridiplantae > Streptophyta > Magnoliopsida > Poales > Poaceae > Avena > Avena atlantica. The sequence continues at coordinate 48,228,677 of OU342739.1, forward strand.
GAGCCAATCAAAGGTGGTGGTGGCAGGTGGGGATCCAGTTCGAGGGCGATGGAAGCTAACCCGAGGTGTCGACAATGAGCTCTTTGCGACTGTCTAGTCGGGTCAATGCAAACCTCCCCTGCGGTATGTGCAGCACAGGGGCAACGTGAGTGTTCAGAAGAGAAGATGGTGTGCTCTGCGAGGCCGCCGCCACCTATGTCTACGAGCTCCGCAAATACGCTGATGTCAACTCCGAATTTTCCTGGCCTTGACAAACCATGATGACAACCACTACGATCTCGCCTCCCTGTCCAGAACATGGTGATCCATATTTCCGCTCTATAATCTTTGTCACTAGTCTTGATTCCAATGTCGTGTGATTGATCAGATCATGATTTGTCAGTGTGTAATCTTGCAACTTATCTCTCTTTTAAGGACACATTTTAGGAATTCATGTTCTATAATACTAATACTTGTGTTTCATACGTCGTAAATGTATCTATAATTTTTGATGCTCCATGCTTGTTTTGTACCAACTATCTTATGTTTTGCCTACACTTTGAGGTATTTTTATATATTTTCTGGAACTAACCTATTAACAATATTCCATAGTGTTAGTTCCTATTTTCTGCTATTTTTTGTTTCAGAAAATCTAGTAAAGAAATATTATCGGAATTGGATGAAACAAAAGCCAAACTTCCTATTTTTCAGAGGCGAACACGAAGTCCAGAGGCCAGAAGGAGGCGCACCCTAGGGCGGCCACACCAGGCACAGGCACGACCAGGGGGGTGCGCCGCCCTATGGTGTGGCCCTCCTGGTCCTCTACTGACCTTGCCCCTTTGCCTATATAAACCCCCAAGGAGAAAACCCTAAGTACCCGATCAGAAATCCATGAAAAAGTCTGTAGCCGCCGCCATCATCCCTAGATCGGGAGGGATCTGAAGCTCTTCTCGGCACCCTGCCGGAGAGGGGATATCATCCCGGAGGCCTTCTTCATCACCATGCCTGCCTCTGGAGTGATGCGTGAGTAGTTCATCCTTGGACTATGGGTCCATAGCAGTAGCTAGATGGTTGTTTCTCCTCTTTGTGCTATCATGTTTAGATCTTGTGAGCTACCTATCATGATGAAGATCATCTATCTGTAATCTTACATGTTGTGTTTGTTGGAATCCGATGGATATTGAGTACTACGTCAAGATTGATTATTGATTCTATCATGTCTATGTTATTTGTAATCTTGCATGCTCTTCGTTGCTAGTAGTTACTCTGACCAAGTATTTGCTTGTGAATCCAAGAGGGAGTATTTATGCTCGATAGTAGGTTCATGCCTCTAGTAATCTGGGGGAGTGACATAAATCCCTAAGGTTGTAGATGTGTTGCTGATACTAGGGAGAAAACAACAATCCTTTGTCCAAGGGCAATTGTATTGTTTACTTTACACACTTTGCTTAATGCAATTATCTGTTGCTTGCAACTTAATCCCGGAGGTGGATTATTAGTCATAGATGCAGTTGGATTATGGTTTATGTATTATGTTATAATGCCCAAACGAATCTCACAGAAATCATCATGCCATGTACATGCATTGTTATACAGTCTCTATCTGTCAATTGCCCAACTGTAATTTGTTCACAAAAAATGTTATCTATCTTATGGAGAAACACCTCTACTGAACTATGGACCCCAGTCCATTCCTTCCCACTGATATTCAATCTACAATCTATTATTTACTTTCTGCAATTACTACAAGCAATTACTTTCTCCCACACTATATGTTTAATCCTTTGTTTTCAGCAAACCGGTGAGCTTGACAACCTCACTATAAGTTGGGGCAAAGTATTGTGGTTGTGTTGTGCAGGTTCCACGTTGGTAGCAACACCTTGGGAGCTGTTTCCTTTCTCCTACTGGTTCGATCACCTTGGTTTCATAACTGAGGGAAAACTTGTTGCTGTGCTCATCATACCTTCCTCTTGGGGTTTCCCAACAGGCTCTACAGTAACCGAGCCACACCAAATATTTTCTGGCACCGTTGCCAGGGAGATATAGGACAGCTTCAATCTCTTCCTCCTCGTCAAAAATCTTTTCTAGGAGAAAGAATATTTCTGCAAGGGGAGTCTCTCACAACCAATCTCTTTACTTTGTTTTTGTTTTGCTTTGTTTCTTTAGTTTAGTTTTGTTTGCTTATTTTTATCAAAAACACAAAAAAAAAGTTCGTACTTTAGGTGCTATTTTTGTTGGTTCACTTTAATCCTGAAAAATGAGTATTCCTGAAGTAGAGGTTCGTTCTTTTAAGCAAAAAGGAGGAGAAAGTCTAAAAGATGCTTGGTATAGAATAATTAATGCTCATCATAGATGTACTAAAAAATATTCTACCACAATCCTTCTTAGAAACTTTTATGTTGGCATATCTAGTTGGAATAGGTATGTTCTGGATACTCTCACAGGGGTAATTTTCTGGGTACTCCTGCTTTGAAAGCATGCAATTAATTAAAAGTTTAGTAGGAGTACCACCTATTAAGGTCGTTAAAACTGAAATCACTTTGTAAGAAGTTATAAAACATTAAGCTCCCTAGAGAAAAGTTTGCCGAATCTCCTTGATAACACTACCCAAGTTAATGAATCAATAAAAGAATCACTGTTTTAGAGGATAGCAGTACCCATGATCAAAATCTTAGAATTGGTAAATGTGACACCCCCGGGATTAAGGCTAGACAAATCCCAGACCATCGTCTGAACATAAGCCTAACCTAATCTCGAAAGTATACAGAGAGAAAATCGGTAACACAGCAGCGACCCTACGACACAAAAATTATTACAGCGAGATCATAACTGAGCAAAGAACCAAAATATTACAAGCAGAGGTCACTGACCACAAACATCAAACAACGGAAGGAAAATTATGCTATTAAGTATAGCAAACTTAACAAATGGCCTAAAAGGCCTGAAGAATAAAGATGACGTCCAATCCATAGATCCCAGACTACCGACTGGGAACTCCAAACTACTCGTCGATGTCGACGCCGTAAAGAACTCATCTTCTGTGGTAACACTTACTCAGCTGCAAAAGTGTCAACAAAGTAAGGGCGAGTACAGGGTGTACTCCTCAAGACTTATGGCTGGTGGAGTTATTTTGCATAAAGCCATCTTTGTTTGTAAAACAAGAGGGAGAAGAATCTCGACTAATCAGAATGTTTTAAAAGGGGATAAGAGAGCGGTATCTCTAACTTTGATCATCTCTTGATATCCACTGAATCATCATCAGCTAAACCTAGCTATGATCACCCCCTCGTACCCATGAGGAAGCATCCTTAAGCACACGTTGATAAACTTGCCAAGTTTTATGATTAGGTTAAAGTTCTCTATGATCTTAGAATCTGGTCTCCAAGTTCTTCCATAACCATGGACACGTCTTTTCGAAAAGATTTAACCCCGCAGGGGTGTACAACTTTACCCACACACGCCAAGCGATTCTTAATGCCACTATAGATTAGCCCTCTTACTTGGAAGGTCGGCAGAGAGTGGTTGACCATGACCTTTACCTTGCTTTCGTCGAGACCATGAGTCACGCACTAGGGATATGCCGCCATAACGGGTCGAGTCCCCAAGTCGGTCCCTAATGATGTGCGCAGGGTTCAAGATTACGGATGCCTGGCATATCTTGTTCCCGGCCACGCTTACCTACCTGTTATGAATTCACCTCCTTCACCTCCATTCAAGAACATCCAAGATGCGTATGTCGAATGGAAGCCCGAACTATGTGACTCATGGAATCTACTCGGCAAGTTAGTTGGTCAAGGGGGTTTCCAGGCCCCCGTGTGGCTATATGCTCATCTTGGACCATAGGCAAGAAATCAGGTCCTAGTAGTGGCAAGTATGGGACTGCAAAAACCACAACCTACCGTGGCCTCCCATACAAGCCTTAGCACGTTTAACTTTCATCTCTGATCATACCATGTCATCCTGTCAAACTAGGTTCATTCTCAGCTCTGATTCATCAACCAGATGGACCAGTTGTAACAGCTAAGCATGGCTAAGCACAACAGATATAGCAGCTCTAGCAACGTTCACAAGCCAAACCCTAGTTATGCTAGGAGTAGTGGATCAGGGAATATAGGCTTCAAAGGTAACATGCATCGGATAGAATTACTCTATCTATCGATAAAAGACTTTAGAATCGCATGCACATGGCAAGAATTGAAATGCTCGAAAACATAGGATTATATCATGTGTGGGGCTTCACTTGCCTTTGCCTATTGATATCCAGAAAGCAGAGCTTCAGACATCAGGTACTTGACTTGATTATAGTTGGTCAAGTATTGGTCTTCGAGCTTCGACGATGTTGATCTCGGTCTTCAATCTCAATCCCGATTCCGATATCGTATTCTACCGGAGAAGAGCCAAACACCGGAAAGAGAGGTAAACAATCAACACATGGCATCAATGCAATACTCAATCAAGGATGATGATATGACAAGTTGAATTGTATTGAAATGAAACCCCAATGCATGCTTGCCAATTTAAACGGGTCCCGAGGGGTATAAACCCTAACTCGGGGAAACTCCGGATTCATATGAGAGGGGTACATTTAGTTATTCTAATTAACTTGCAATTGTTGAACAATGCATTATTATAGCTTATTTAGATAAAGCTCATTTTTCTTAACATTTTGGTATATTATTTGTATTTTCTGATTTAAAATGAATTAGTTATGAATTTATTCCATTTTAATTCATTATAAATCATTTTCGGAATATTGGAAATTAATTTACATTTTGAAATTACTTTAACATTTTTATTAAATCGAAATCATTTCTGAAAATGTTTATGTGACTTACAGGATGGACCCACCTGCCATGTATTTACTAATTACTGAAATGATTTACCAAAAACATTTGAAATAAAAGAAAAGAAAAGGGGATATGACATCATGTTGATGTCATCAATGGAGGGTAACTCCTAGGTGATGCATGGACCATCGATCCTGAGATCGCCTGGAAGCGCGGGTGGGCGTGTTGGCGATAGTAGGACGCGGGATACCAGATAGTGGTGGCACCACCGTTTATTGGCCACCAGAGCTTCGCCGACGATGACGGACAGCGACAGATGCGGCAGTTGCACGACGCGGGCTCAACAGAGGAAGAGATGGAGGAAACGGAGAGGTGCCAGAGAACCATCGGCTCACCACGAATGCGATAGTAGTGTCGGGGAAGCGAGGCGAGGTCGGACGACGACGAATTGACGATGGCGAGCTCCGGTCAGGAACGGGGAATATGCACGATTCCGTCGACGGAGGGGCTTCCCGGCTTGATTCCTTTGGTGAGGGAGATCCTCACGGCGAGGCAGAGCTGTCAGTGGTCTCATACGAGCGACGGGTGGTCAGGAACAACGAGGCTCGTCGACAGCCGGATCAAGGGTTTCGGTCGTTTTGGGGAAAATCGACGGAGAGGGCGAGGCAGAGTGAAACGGGTATGGGGAGAGAGAGAACGAGGTGGCCGTTCTTATCCTTGCGTCGAACATCGGTGGCGAGCATCGTAACACGGCGAGGATCAACGGCGGACACGCTGACACGGAGCAGCTTCTCCTCTGCGCGAGGAAGAAGAAAGAGCAGACACGATGAAGGGTTACGAGCTGGATGGGCTGAGTCTGGATGCCTGCTGGGCTGCAGGAAAGGTTGTGCGGCTGCTGCCGGTTGATGCACTACGCGGCAGAGTGGAGAGGAGAAGAGTTGGGCCGGTCTGGAATGGGCTCTAGCTCATTTTTTTAAAACAAAGCATTTTTTGTTTTCTATTTATTCGTTTGTATTTTCAAACTCTTTCCTGTTTTGAACATTTTGAAAATATCAAAGGTTTTTATAAAACTATTGAAATATTGTGAGGCCCTTTTTGTCCATTTGGGATCCACATAATTTGAATATTTTCTAAATACAAAACCATTTTGAATGGATTTATAAGAGAGAGAGAGGGAAATTATGGTTTAGGGTTTTATTTCCCCTACTTATTTATCAATGCACATTTTTCTTTAGTCCAAAGAGATGCATGCAATTCTCATGGTGCACAATCAATTCCTAATTAGCATTTAATAAAACTAGGGGTGTTACAATTATATCCCCCTTAAAAGAATCTCGACCCGAGATTCCTAGGTAGGAAGACAGAAGGAACAGGGTTACACTAAACTTCGACGAGGTTGATCCATGCCACCATGACGAATGGACGAAGTGCTTCATAATCTTCGAGGTGGCTGCTCAGACTAAGGAAAAGAGGGAATATCACAAAACCACAAACTGAGCATCTCATGGTCAACTCATGGATAGATGTTCCGCAAACATCTTTGAAGCCAACATACATGAAACACGCCAAGGTAACAGAGGAAACAAAAGGAGAAGGTTTCAAGGTAACATGTAATTGGTCTTCATAAGGATTGAGACCATGAAGCTTGCAGAAGAGTTTAACTTCTGAAGGAAGAATTCCAACAGAAAGAATATGACCACATACTTCAAGATATAAACCTCTACTAAATAACTTAAGTAGAGCTTCGCAGGTGAGAGAGATTGATACCAACAAAACTAAGTTGTTGAACTACTTTTGACACAGAAGGGTCATTCTTTGGTTCAAAAGAAGGCTAAGACAGAGAGGTGTTTTGGTGAATAGGACTTACAAGAGTCACAAGGAACATGTAATAAGAGGAACTGTTGATTACTAAAATCATAGTCGCTCTTCAAACACGTTTAAGAAAGCAGAAAGGAAACTCTTTATTCATCTGGTTCTATCAAAATCCTTGCCAAAGATCGTGATATCACTTTACACCACCAATATGAATAGTTTAGAAGATTCCTGATGACACGAGAAGAAAGAAGCTTCATTCTCAGACTCCAAGTACTTGGCATAACAAGACGCTTGCCATCATAAAAGGGTCTGGAGGATCGACCGAGAGACATTTAGCAACTCTACTTTAAATGTTCTCCTTGATGTTTAGAACACTGGTATCAAGCTATTGACAAACCTTTAACCAGTCATCAAGTAAAGGTCGGACTTCGGATACAAAGGAAACCATAAGCACAACTCCTATAATAAAATATAGAAGAGGCATCATGAGGAGTGATTGTTATTACTTATTCAAGGAATATGGCAATAGATCTTATGACTGATTGTGCCAACCAATACATTAATCTTGCCAGAGTTACAATAGACCTACATCATAACCTTGAGGAACACCAATCATAATTGCTGCTTGATATTCAGCTTTGGTTAGGTGGAGAGATGCTTCAGACACAACATGTCCGAATAGAAAGGGTGCAACATTTACCACAGAGGTGAAGTCACTAGATTCTCAAGACACGGACTTCAATGTCAAGCTCCAAAAGGTGAGCTAGATTGCGAAAACCATGTGATAGCAAGTTATCAAAAGATAATTGCATCTACATGAATTGTTTGCAATGAACACAACTAAATCCTTGTTGGGAAACATTTCGGAGGATATCGAAGTTTTGTAGGACTTCTTCTCTTCCATGACAAGTCAGTCAGTGGCTTGGTGTGCTTGGAGGATCTTCTCGAGATGTGAAGGTATCAACCTACCATATCAAGAATTCTTTGCACATGCTTGACTAACTTGAAATGATTCTCGGGGGAACAAAGACAGCGCTACTCAGAACCACGACGACATCTTTCAACATTTGCATGTGAACCATAGAAGGTTACTTTTAACATCCAGAACACATACTTCGAGAAAACACGAAGATGGTTCTCAAAAGTTCCCAACATTAATGCCAAATGTTCCATTCTAATTTGATATAACATGGAGAAGTTAAGAATGTTATCGATGGGCTCAATAACAAACTTATCTATACACTCCAAGAAGACGGACTCAAATTTTGTATGAACAAGGCAGAAATACTGGTCAGACCAAATAACATGAAGATGTACCTAGGTGAAACATCACAAATAGATACACCATCAAGATTGTCCTTGGAACTAAGTTTGATTTGACGATTTCCCAAATCAAATCAAAGGAGGGAAGATAACGTATCCAAAAAGTACATACTATCGTACTTCAGCACGAACAAAACTAGACATCCCTTTAAGAAGGAACGAAGTTGAATCAAACTTTTGTCTTTCAACTCTCCAAGTTTTTGTTTAAGCTCAACCAACTTGTTTAGGGGTATCCAGTACGGATCCTTAGAGAAAGATAAGTTCATAGAACTTGCTTGCTCAAGAACTTGACAACACGGCCATGTGGCAACATGGGGATACTTCTAGTAGACATCTAGAATATCACGAACCACCGATATGTCACTTAGCTCAGGAGGAAACTTGCTTTGTAAGGCAAGAAGACGTAGTCTCAGCGTTTCGGCACGAGCCTAACTCTTTGACTAAAGAGGGTGCACTAGAATGGAGGACTTGGTAGCACAATCATCCTTTGCTTAGTGATTAGATAACTAATCACGCTAAGAATGACACAAATGTCTTTGAGTTCAAAGCAGTATAAATTGCTAGGAATCTCGAATGGCCACATCATTATGCACACGCAACATTTTTTAGCACGGATAGCTCAATATAAGGGTGGGTAAAAATGTATAAGAGCATCACTTTATTAAGAGGGTCATGAGACTCAGCATGACCTATTAATATAAAAGGTGTGATGCTTCAAGGTAGAACAAAACATAAGCTAATCAACGCTTATTGATCTGCGGATTAGAACACTTTGACCTGGTCTTAGAAATGACGAGGTGTTGGAGTTTGTTTCTCCTGACATCCCAAAATGGTATGTCATGATGGAACACAAGAGTACCTTGCATCGAAATACATCAATGCACATTTACTACTTGGCTACCAATTGGTAGATAAAGGTCAGAGAGCAGCAAGGAAAGGAACATCCTCAGGATAGAATCCCGAGATGTGGATGCATAAGTCAACAATCCGAAAACCAATGCAGAGATAGGAAGGTGTGGCAGAGTCACGAGTATAGAAGTGGAACTCACTAAGATAACTCTTTTCGTGATCTATTTGGTTCTATTAAAGAACATTTGCCATATCATGTGGTAGGGGAAGTCCTTAATTGTCGCAACTCAATCACGACAACAACCACAAACTTGAAGGCTATACTAGAAGGTACTATCCATTACGAGGTAATGTGTAAACATTAACCACAGGGGTCAACAAAATGGATCTTGGGTTAAAGGTCAGCGTCATGTACAAGATTCGCAACCAGAATCTAGCACAATCGGGGATCTTAGGTTCAAGTTCGAGGGTTAAAACCCAAAGAAAGGAATAACTACTACTTGAGTGACAAAGCGTACACTTCAAGATAGTAATCACGAGGTAGCATCCAAAAGAAGACACACCTTCTGAAGTACCCAAACAAATGAAAAAGGAGGCACATGAGGCAAAAGGAAAACTCGAGACCTAGAACAGAACACTGTGGAACCATCAACACGATGTTTTGGACCGTTAGGGTGGAGAGATCATGATAGAAAGAAATCTCTCAGCTGAAACAAAACAAGGGAAACAAGGAATGCACACAACGACTCTAGAGAACTTAACACTAGGTCAAATGGTTGAGTACTGGCATGCCTGAAGAGGCACCTAATCTTTGAAGGAAGAGACGAGAGCGCGAAAACTTTTACCAATCAACACAAGCAAAGATGACCCAGAATTAGAGCGAAACTGGATAAGGAGAAAAACAAGCATACTAGAGTTTTCGCAAATAATTTTCAGCTTTCAAATAGTTTTCACAAACACTAGACTCAACATCGACCAATAGAGAGGTTTCCTATAGTCGGTACTACTCTGATACCAAAACCTGTGACACCCCCGGGATTAAGGCTAGACAAATCCCAGACCATCGTCTGAACATAAGCCTAACCTAATCTCGAAAGCATACAGAGAGAAAATCGGTAACACAACAGCGACCCTACGACACAAAAATTATTACAGCGAGATCATAACTGAGCAAAAAACCAAAATATTACAAGCAGAGGTCACTGACCACAAACATCAAACAACGGAAGGAAAATTATGCTATTAAGTATAGCAAACTTAACAAATGGCCTAAAAGGCCTGAAGAATAAAGATGACGTCCAATCCATAGATCCCAGACTGCCGACTGGGAACTCCAAACTACTCGTCGATGTCGATGCCGTAAAGAACTCATCTTCTGTGGTAACACTTACTCAGCTGCAAAAGTGTCAACAAAGTAAGGGCGAGTACAGGGTGTACTCCGCAAGACTTATGGCTGGTGGAGTTATTTTGCATAAAGCCATCTTTGTTTGTAAAACAAGAGGGAGAAGAATCTCGACTAATCAAAATGTTTTAAAAGGGGATAAGAGAGCGGTATCTCTAACTTTGATCATCTCTTGATATCCACTGAATCATCATCAGCTAAACCTATCTATGATCACCCCCTCGTACCCATGAGGAAGCATCCTTAAGCACACGTTGATCAACTTGCCAAGTTTTATGATTAGGTTAAAGTTCTCTATGATCTTAGAATCTGGTCTCCAAGTTCATCCATAACCATGGACACGTCTTTTCGAAAAGATTTAACCCCGCAGGGGTGTACAACTTTACCCACACACGCCAAGCGATTCTTAATGCCACTATAGATTAGTCCTCTTACTTGGAAGGTCGGCAGAGAGTGGTTGACCATGACCTTTACCTTGCTTTCGCCGAGACCATGAGTCACGCACTAGGGATATGCCGCCATAACGGGTCGAGTCCCCAAGTCGGTCCCTAATGATGTGCGCAGGGTTCAAGATTACGGATGCCTGGCATATCTTGTTCCCGGCCACGCTTACCTACCTGTTATGAATGCACCTCCTTCACCTCCATTCAAGAACATCCAAGATGCGTATGTCGAATGGAAGCCCGAACTATGTGACTCATGGAATCTACTCGGCAAGTTAGTTGGTCAAGGGGGTTTCCAGGCCCCCGTGTGGCTATATGCTCATCTTGGACCATAGGCAAGAAATCAGGTCCTAGTAGTGGCAAGTATGGGACTGCAAAAACCATAATCCACCGTGTCCTCCCATACAAGCCTTAGCATGTTTAAATTTCATCTCTGACCATACCACGTCATCCTGTCAAACTAGGTTCATTCTCAGCTCTGATTCATCAACTGAATGGACCAGTGGTAACAGCTAAGCATGGCTAAGCACAACAGATATAGCAGCTCTAGCAATGCTTCACAATCCAAACCCTAGTTATGCTAGGAGTAGTGGATCAGGGAATATAGGCTTCAAAGGTAACATGCATCAGATAGAATTACTCTATCTATCAATAAAAGACTTTAGAATCGCATGGACATGGCAAGAATTGAAATGCTCGAAAACATAGGATTATATCATGTGTGGGGATTCGCTTGCCTTTGCCTGTTGATATCCAGAAAGCAGAGCTTTGGACATCTGGTACTTGACTTGATTATAGTTGGTCAAATATTGGTCTTCGATCTTCGACAGTGCTGATCTCGGTCTTCAATCTCAATCCTGATTCTAATATCGTATTCTACCAGAGAAGAACCAAACACCGAAAAGAGAGGTAAACAATCAACACATGGCATCGATGCAATACTCAATCAAGGATGATGATATGACAAGTTGAATTGTATTGAAATGAAACCCTAATGCATGCTTGACAATTTAAACGGGGTCCCGAGGGGTACAAAACCTAACTCGGGGAAACTCCGGATTCATATGAGAGGGGTACATTTAGTTCTTCTAATTAACTTGCAATTGAAGTTGTGGAACAATGCATTATTATAGCTTAGTTAGATAAAGCTCATTTTTCTTAACATTTTTGTATGTTATTTGTATTTTTCTGATTTAAAATGAATTAGTTATGAATTTCTCCAATTTTAATTCGTTTCAAATCATTTTTGGAATATTAGAAATTAATTTACATTATGAAATTACTTTAACATTTTTATTAAACCGAAATCATTTCTGAAAATGTTTATGTGACTTACAGGATGGACCCACCTGTCATGTATTTACTAATTACTGAAATGATTTACCAAAAACATTTTTGAAATAAAATAAAATAAAAGGGGATATGACATCGGCATGACATCATGATGATGTCATCAATGGAGGGGAGCTCCTAGGTGATGCACGGATCGATCGATCCTGAGCTCGCCTGGAAGCGCGGGTGGGCGTGTTGGCGAGAGTAGGACGTGGGCTACCAGATAGTGGTGGTTCCACCATTTATTGGCCACCAAAGCTTCGCCGACGACGACGAACAGCGACGGCGGCGGTAGTTGCACAGCGCGGGCTCAACGGAGGAAACAGAGAGGTGCTAGAGCACCAACGGCTCACCACGAACGCAACAATGGTGTCAGGGAAGTGAGGAGAGGTCGGACGACGGCGAATTGACGATGGCGAGCTCCGGTCAGGAACGGGGAATATGCACGATTCCGTCGACGGAGAGGCTTCCCGGCTTGATTCCTTTGGTGAGGGAGATCCTCATGGTAAGGCAGAGCTGGCAGTGGTCTCAGACGAGCGAGGGGTGGTCGGTAACAACGAGGCTCGTCGACGGTCGGAGCTAGGGTTTCAGTTGTTTTGGGGAAAATCGACAGAGAGGGCGAGACAGAGTGAAACGGGTATGGGGAGAGAGAGGACGAGGTGGTTGTTCTTATCCTTGCATCGAACAGCGGTGGAAGGCATCGTAACACGGCGAGGATCAACGGCGGACGCGCTGACATGGAGAAGCTTCTCCTCTGCGCAAGGAAGAAGAAAGAACAGAAACAATGAAGGGTTACAGGCTGGATGGGCCGAGTCGGGCTGGCTGCTGGGTTGCAGGAAAGGTTATGCGTCTGCTGCCGCTTGATGCACTGTGCGGCAGAGTGGAGAGGAGAAGAGTTGGGCCGGCCTGGAATGGAGTCTGGCTCATTTTTTAAAACAAAGCATTTTTTTCTATTTATTCGTTTGTATTTTCAACTCTTTCCAGTTTTGAACATTTTGAAAATACCAGAGGTTTTTATAAAACTATTGAAATATTGTGAGGCCCTCTTTGTCCATTTGGGATCCACATAATTTGAATATTTTCTAAATACAAAACCATTTTGAATGGATTTATAAGAGAGAGAGGGAAATTATGGTTTAGGATTTTATTTCCCCTACTTATTTATCAATGCACATTTTTATTTAGTCCAAAGAGATGCATGCAATGCTCATGGTGCACAATCAATTCCTAATTAGCATTTAATAAAACTAGGGGTGTTACAGTAAACTAGAAGAGGCTATGGAAACTCTAAGTTCAACTTTTTCGTCCCTTAGGTTTAAAAGAGAGAAATCGTTTGTAGGAAAAGAGCAAAAAATTGCGAATGTTCCAAAGGTACCTACACCAAAACCCATTAATGTACTTAAAATTGATAAAAAAACTACTGCAACTAAGAGTGATTTACATGTTGAATCATCTTCACCTAAGGTACCTATTGAGAATAACTCTGTTTTAAAGGAAGTAATTGACGCTTCTTCATTTGAAAATACTTGTTTCTTTCTTTCTGTGCCTAGCTGAAAGGCGTTAAAGAAAAACACTCTTGGGAGATAACCCAATTTTTTTATTTTAGTAAGTTTTTATTTTGTTGAGTCTTAGAAGTTATTGCCTCTGTAATAACCTCTCCTTATCTTTTTGTTTGGTTTTTGTGCCAATAATAGCCTCTAATGAGTGGGAAGTAAGATTTGGGGAAGTTGTTTGTCCCGAAACAGATTTCTTTGCTTCACTATAAAAAATTATGAAAAATCCCAGTATGTCAGATTGAGCTTAAAGTTTTTGTGTGCATGCCCCTGGTATTTACCCAACTATCGTTAGTTTTGCGCTTTTCGATTTGAGCAACTGAAAATTTTCTAAAAAAACGGTCTTTACCTGCTAGTCTGTTTTGACAGATTTCTGCCATTATTTGCATTTGCCTCTTAATCGGTTTCTTTTTGAGTTCTTCTTGATCACTTGAGCTTTTAAAAGGAGTTGCTACAGTATCTTATGTTTTAATGGAAGTTTTACTTGAGTTGAAACTGAACCCAAAGGCTTATTATCTTGAATACACTAATGTTGCTAATGAAGATTGTGTGAAGTTTTGTATGAAGGAAATTTTCAAGTGTAGGGAGAGAATGATGTGATGAGATGAAGTATGGAAAAAATCTCAAGCTTGTGGATGCCACCCGTGTCACCCCAAGAAATATTCAAGAGGTATAAGCATCGAATATTGGGGATACCCAAGGCATCCCCCTCTTCATCAACAAAAATCTCAGGTTTTCTTTCAAAACACTATATTTTTGCTGCATGGACTATTGTGTTGTTCTTGGAGCGTCTTAGTTTTTGTCTTTAGTTTTATTGCTTTGTTTGCTGCAATAAGTTGGTCGAACCCCAACACACCTATTTTGGAGAAGTCACACGTAAGTTCTTCATTGCTTAGAACACTCTAGTTTTCACTCTTATTGTTCTGTGAATGTTATCTTTTGCTAGCACTGCATTTAGCTTTAGTTTTCTTGTTCTTTTTGCTTAGAACTTTTTAGTTCTTCTTTGTAGATTTGTGATACAAGCTCTCTGGTCTTTATTAATTATTATCTTTGTGAGTTGTTTCAAATAAGTCGATTGGTGTTGGAAAAGAGTAGAATGTTTCATGCTTATAGTGGTATAAAAGGAACCTTGTTTTGACTGTGGCTTAGACTTTATCATGTCATGTTAGATGTTTCTTTGACCATATGCTTAGTAATTATTGTTGTAGCATGACTTGTTTCAAACAATTGAGATTGCTTAATGTGCCATGAAAGAACTGTGCGTTGTTTTAGCATACAAAAGCATAATATTGTGGTATTCTCCTTTGATGCTTTATTTGGGTTGACTTGGCACATTCTTACACCATGTTATGACTATGAACCAGTCACCTTAGCCTCTATGATCATTTAGTTTTTGACTAGTGATGCCACTTTATGCTTTGATTAATAATGTTTTATCTCTCTACATGATTATGGCCATTATTGCTCTCTTAGTTGGTCGCTCCCAGTCTTTTGCTAGCCTCCACTTGTACTGAGTATGAGCTCTACTCGTGCATCTAACTCCCAAGAAACAAAGTTATTTCAAAGATTCCACTATAAACTCCTATGCATGGTGTGTTACACCATTCCAAGTATATTCATGTTTTTATCTATCTTCCAAATTAATTTTTTGTATGTGAAAATTAGTGATTAAAGCTCTCACGAACTTGATGGCACACTTTATTCTTGCACTTAATAAAATTGAACCATTGTGCCCATATATATGTTGCTTATATGCTTGCACATTATAAGTTGGGAGTTGGCAGAACCATATTGTCATGGGGCATGCTTTCGACATTGTACATATCTATGATGACCCACAAGTATAGGGGGTGTATCGCAGTACTTTTGATAAATAGGAGTGTCGATCCCAACGAGGAGCAGAAGGTTCTAAACAGGGGTGTGGAGCAGGAAATCCCTGTGAATACTTAGCAAACGAATTTTTAGTGGTTTTCTGAAAAGGCAACAAAACAAAGAGCAAGTAATAAATACAATGAGCAAATGGAGCAAGTGGCCCAATCCTTTCTTAGCAAAGGACAAGCCAGTGGAAATACTTATAAGGACCAAACGTTCTCGAGGATACATGGGAATTCTGTCAAGTGATTTTGCTTCAAATAGTCGAGTACTCTTCTTTGGTGTTGTAAGTGTTGTGTGGGTGAACCTGTGCTAACATACTGACCTTACTTGGACTAACACATACTTGTGATTAAACCCCTGTAAACATCCGTAACTACAGGAAATTTATTAAGATATAAATCTAACCACAGCCTTAAACTCTGAGATCCTACACTCCCTTGTGCAAAGGTGTCCTAACAGGGGTTCGGGTTTCTGTCAGACCGGCAACCCCACATTTAGTAGCCAAATACACAATGCATCCCCCTAGGCCCATAAATGGTGAAGTATCATGTAGTCGACGTTCACATGACACCACTAGAAGAATAGCACCACAACTTAAATACTAAACCATTGAATAATAACTTGACACAAATTCACTACTAACAACATGACTTCTCCCATGTCCTCAAGAACACAACGAACTACTCACAAGACATCATATGGATCAAGATCAAAGATGATATGGTAATGGATAACAATCTGAACATAAACAATAATCCAATGGTTCCACTCACAAGCATCAACTACAATAGTAATTAACACAGGGAAAGTTTCCCCTAAGAACTAAAGCAATATCCAACACAATTGTTACAGCGGGACGGAGTGGTGATGATGGTGCTGGTGGAGATGATGGTGTGGATGATGATTATGATACCGATGAAGCCTAGCTTGATGATGGTGTTGATGGCGACGGTCTCCCTTCTCCGAGAAGGAATTCCCTTGGCAGAAATCTGTCTGCCGGAGAGATCTTTCTCTCTCGATGTTTTCCGCCCCCTAGAGGCGGCGGAAATCTATCTGTGGTCGCTCCCCCATCCTCAGGGTTTCGTGGGGAAGATATAGGCGAAGGGGCAGAGTCGGGAGCCGGGCAGGTGGGCCACACCTTCCCTAGGCGCGGCCTAGGGGGGACCCGCGCCTAGGGGTGTGGGCCCCCTGCGGACCCTCTTCGCTCCTCCTTCTGGCTTCCTCAATCTTCTGGAAAAATAATATTTTCCAATATTTTCTTGTATTTTTCTGATCTTCGCGAAATTGCACTGAAACGCCTTCTTTTCCATCAGAATCTAGACTCCGGCAGTTCATCCTCCAAGAATCATCCAACATGCATAAGGCCCAGTTATTTTGGTGGCTTCTCCCAGAAGCTGCCCTACCCCCAGCTTCCTGGGGAAGCCGGTTCAAAAAATTTGCGAGGCTTCCAAATTTGTTTAGCCTTAACTATTTTGGAAGCCTCGCAAATTTTTTAGACCGGCTTCCCCAGGAAGCTGGGGGGAGGGCGGCTTCTCGGAGAAGCCTCCAAAAGAACTGGGCCTAAATAGATGAAAATACATAAGTAATACCTCATAATAAGACATATATCAATGAATAGAAGTAAATTATGATATAGAAAGGTGATGCAAATTGGGCGTATCAATCTATTCGATTTATATCATGTTCTTTTGTTTATGGATGTCGACGGTGTAAAATAAAAGGGGAGATTGTAAGTCCATGGAGTTTGTATATGTGTTAGAGAAACGCCTGGGCGGATAGCCTAAGCCATGCCTAATCATGGTGGAAACTTACAGCAAAACCATAGTGGCATTCTATGAAGCATCCTCAATAAAAACCTATGCAAATAGCAAATAAAAATATCGCTGAGATGCTCACTGTCTGTTGCCTTGTCATTTTGATATGGGATAGCTCCTGTATCATGGGGCAAGGGGCACCCCGTTGGCGGTTCTCTATGATACACATATACTTACAATGACAAGGACTTGCTTGTGACTAAAGTTGAGTAGCATGAGGTTCGGTACTCGTACGCAAGGGGCATGAGATTTTCAACTTGTGATTTGTCAAGCATATACTCATATTTGTCTCACTTTAACCTTAGTCACTTCAAGATGCTTATGATAGGGGCAATGAGAGCTCAAAGCTAATAAGTACCATAATTTTTGGAAGCTCTTTATGAAACTTGAAATCCCTACTTCCCTTTGTGAAGGGCCTTTCTTTTTACCTTTTTGTCGAGTCTCTATATTTTATATTTATGCACCAATTAATAGAGCATAGTTTTCATTCTTAGTTCAATGTGCATTGTTCCAAAACTTGTTGATTGATTCATAATTATGGTATTGCTTGTTCTTAAATTATTTGTATCTATTCACCCTTGTGAACTTTGAAGGTGTACTATATATTTATGTTTTCCTATTCCATGAAGGATATGCTGATTACCACTCTTGCTATGTTTTCTATATGTGAAACAAACAAATGTCTTTCAATGCATTGTTATTCATGATCCTTTGTTTGTGTAACCTTTCATATCGCAACATAGTTGCTATGTCTTATTGTTAGAAATATATCTTTCATGTTCATGTTAGAGTAATTTGATCCTAGCTATAAATGCTTTACAATACCTTGATCAAGATTGTGATGGTGCATGTCACCTAAAAAAATATTCTTTTTATTACTTACCTACTCGAGGACGAATAGGAGTTAAGCTTCGGGATGCTTGATACTTCATAAACGTATCTATAATTTTTATGCTTCATGCTTGTTTTGTACCAACTATATTATGTTTTGTCTACACTTTGAGGCATTTTTATACATTTTCTGGAACTAACCTATATTAACAAGATCCCACAGTGTCAGTTCCTATTTTCTACTATTTTTGGTTTCAGAAAAGCTAGTAAATAAATATTCTCATGGACGAAATAAAAGTCGAACCTCCTATTTTTCAGAGGCGAACACGGAGTCCAGAGGCCAGAGGGAGGCGCACCCTAGGGCGGCCACACCAGGCCCAGGTGCGGCCAGGGGGGGCACCGCCCTATGGTGTGGCCCCTGGTCCTCTACCAACATTGCCCCTTCACCTATGTAAAACCCCCAAGGAGAAAACTCTATGTACCTGATCAGAAATCCATGAAAAAGTCCATAGCCGCGGCCACCATCATCCCTAGATCGGGAAGGATCTGAAGCTCTTCCTGGCACCCTTCCGGAGAGGGGAGATCATCTCGGAGGCCTTCTTCATCACCATGCCTGCCTTTGGAGTGATGTGTGAGTAGTTCATCCTTGGACTATGGGTCCATAACAATAGCTAGATGGTTGTTTCTCCTCTTTGTGCTATCATGTTTAGATCTTGTGAGCTGCTTATCATGATCAAGATCATCTATTTGTATACATGTTGTGTTTATTGGGATCCGATGGATATTGAGTACTATCTTAAGATTGATTATGTACATGAAATTGTTAAATATAGTGATTTACAAGCTATTCACATGACCGCATCTTTATGGTGTATTTCTAAAATTGTTGTAGCTTAGATGGATAATTCTCCGTCACTTTTTATTGGTTATGTATTCTATAATTGGCATGTTGAAAAGGTGTTGTAGAAATCATCCTTTATAATCCATATTAATTTGGCCTTAAAGCATATCAATTCGATGCCGTTATAGGTACACTTTATCATCCATATTAACTTGTTTCTTGCTGTGTGACTTTACTTCTTTGGATTTTGTGGTCTAGTCATTTCCTTCTAATATGCACACCTGATGTTCATCATGAATCTCACTCTTAGTTTGTTCTTTGACTGTTCTCACTTGTATGTCTCTGTTAGCTTGTGCTTGTCGTCCATTATGCTCATTAATCTCTGTCTTGTAGGGCAACAAAAATGTGAACTTGCAACACTTTTGATCGGCAAGTACATGGCTCTCTAGAAGAAGAGGTGGTTTTATATAGTAGTGTATATCCAGTTTTGTCATTAGGGGTGAATAAAGATGTGTAATGTGGTACTTGCAGATTTTTACTCTTTTGACCAAATAAGCTTTCTTTATGTGTCACGAGGCTCGTGTTACTTACACTATTTTGTTGCTGATATGCCATGGTATCTTGTATCTGATCTAAACTCAAAGAAAGTTTTGAAGTAAATTTGTCAATTAGAATCCAGGCTTATTACCTATGATAATTATCTTATTTATCTACAAGTCTACAACTTATGCTACTGTCCTATCTTCATCTAAATGTACTATTCTATCTCTGCTAGTCAGCATAGAACAATTAGTTGTAAGAAATGTAATAGCTAGGAATTAAAATATGTATTGCTGCATTTGTGATTGAATACACGTGGCGGATTGAAGTCAGCTCTTCCCATAGATGTTTATGTGCTATCTTGCTGCTAGTTTAATACTCTAGCATTGATACACTCGTTCATGCTTGCTGACTGCTAGTTTGCTCTATTGTCCTAGTAGTCCTGATGGAGCTAGGATTACCTCTATGCAAGCGCATGAACTAAGGCCATGTCAACATTCTAAGTCTGCAGATTTTATAAGTCTTTACTCTACCCCATTCTTTCTCAGTTAGGTAATGTTCTTCACTATTGTCTGGATGTTGCATAGATGGTTCTCCCATATTCTTCATTGTTGTCTCGATGTTGCATATAAACTATGAGCTAATTAAGATATCATCTTAACTTATCTATTGCTATCTCAGATGATAAAATACAACTATTGCTTGCAATATAGTGATCCAATAATTAATAATATATTAACACTACCTTTCTATTGGACTATTCTTTTTTTATGTTTTAAATGTATGCATAGGATAGTGGAATGTTTAGATCATGTCTCTAGCAGTAGTTTCTTGTGCCGTTGGAGCTGAGTCTTTCTTGCTCTATTGTCTTGCAGGTGTGATGAATGAGCCAGCTGTTCAAATGGCGGTAGTCGATAGAGTAGATTGTTGTGCCCCTCGCGGATCAGATAAGTGCAGCAGCTACCGGGCCAGAAGACATGTTTTTTCTTTATGTTTCTCATCCTAGAAGATCTATGTTGAGTGCAATGCTTGACCTGGGCATGTGACAAGTGCCATTCACCCCTTGTCCTAGTCATCTACGTTTTGTGTCATTGATTGTGTGTTGCTGCATTCTTAACCTGGGCATCTATGTTCTGTAAATCATCATACATGTATTTTGCAGCTATTATTAATGTGTTCTTTTTTAATGAACTATTGGTTATTTAATGAAAAAATGTCGAAAACTGATGTATGACAAGTGGGACCTGAAAATAGTTTGTCAAGCGGGTTAAAGTACGTTTTTGGCTCTAAAAGGGCCACGTCCCAAATAATAACTGAAATGATATTGATAAAAAGATTTTTGAGAAGCAGAATAAATAGGCTGAAAATGGATCATACAAAGGCTACGACCCAAACAAGATTTGAATCATAAAAAGTTCAAGGCCCAAATAAAAATGGATTGGAAATAGCCAAGCATGCCATATAAAAAGATGAAATTCTTGGGCTTGTCTCATATAAAAGACCTAACTGGACTGGGCTAAATCTGATCGACGACCTTTTCATTTTGTCACAAATTTTCCAGTAGGATCTGACATGGACAGGGAAGACAATCTGTGATCAATACAGTTGGTCATAGAATCTATGAGCATCTGTATTGGTCATAGACGTTTATGACCAATTCAGAAAAAAGGTTGTGATGTTTAATTAGTAATGCTCAACTTTTGACCATCTATATTTGATCACAAAAAGGTCATAGATTAAAAACTATGACCTTTTAGTGACCAATATAGAGGGTCGTGTATCGCCAGATTTCTTGTAGTGCAAGCATAAGAAGAAACTTATTCACTCTCTGAATCAGGAGGAAGGTATGATTGAGGGACAAGAACAACTGAAGTCTTATATTACTGCTTATTATAAATCCTTGTTTGGGGCTTCATCAAAAAACTCTTTATCTACGGATGAGTCCCAAATGGCGGATATCCCACAAGGTTCTGTTGAGAAAAACAACTTCCTAACTGCTTCTTATACTCAGGAGGAGGCTAAGAAAGATGTTTTTCAAATGGAACATAAGAAAGCGCTAGGGCCAGATGGTTTCCCAGCAGAATTTTACCAAAAATTCTAGGACGTCATTAAGGAGGACCTGATGAATTTGTTTGGGTTTTTACAGGTCAGTCAATTGGATCTTTTTAGACTAAATTTTGGCAACATAATTTTACTACCTAAGGTTAATAATGTAGAACGTATACAACAGATAGTCCAATATTCCATCTTAACTTTAGTTTTAAAATTTTCACGAAAACACGATTAGACTAAATTCAGTAGCTAACCATGTTGTCAGTCCTTCTCAAACAGCGTTCATGCAAGGCAGAAACATCCTAGATGGTGTAGTAATCCTGCATGAAACATTCTATGAACTACACTTAAAAAACTAAATGGTGTACTTTTTAAGGTTAAATTTAAGAAGGCGTTTGATAAATTAATTAGTCTTACTCCAGCAAACACTCCGTATGAAAGGTTTTTCTGAGAAGTGGTGCGCTCTCATACAGTCTTTGTGTTTGGGGATAGTGTTGCCATTAAAGTAAACAATGATACTGGAAATTACTTCCAGACTAAGAAGGCAATGAGACAGGGGGACCCACTATCGCATATACTATTCAATATAGTAGATGATATGTTGGCTATCCTTATTGAGGAAGCCAAGGGTGATGACCAAATTAAAGGAATAGTTCCACATCAAGTTGATGGTGGAATCACTATTCTTCAGTACGCTAATGACACAATCTTATTTATGGAACACGATCCGTATAAATCTAAGAATATGAAATTAAAATTATCAGCATTCGAGAAGCTCCCTGGACTAAAAATAAATTTCCATAAGAGTGATCTGTATTGTTTTAGCGAGGCTCAAAACGAGGCCCACCTATATGTTGAACTTTTCGGCTGTGGTCAGGGGAATTTTCTAATCAACTATTTGGGAATATTGATTCACTATCGGCGTCTCACAATTGCTAAATGGAAAATCGTTTATGTAAGGCTCCAAAAACGTCTTAATAGTTGGAAAGTAAATTTTCTATCCCTCGGGGGAAGACTTGTACTCACAATTTCAGTACTCACCAATATGGTATTGTGTATGATCTCATTTTTTGAGTTACCAAAAGGTATCTTGAATAAAGTGGATTATTTCCGATTAAGATTATTTTGGCAGGGGGGCAGTGAAAAAAAAAATATCGACTAGACATATGGAATGTGGTTTGCCGACCGAAATTATACGGTGGACTTGGCATACATGATTTGCAAATCAAAAATACCACGCTCTTGGGTAAATGGATTTTTAAACTACTGATTGAAGATGGTGTCTGTCAAACCATTATATGGAGGAAATATGTCGGCTCTAAAGTTGTGTCTCAAGTGGTTTGGAAACCCGGTGATTCACATTTTTGGGCAGGACTAATGTCGTCTAAAAAGCATTTCTTCCATTTTGGTGCTTTCATTATTAAGGATGGGTCGTATATTAGATTCTGGGAGGATAAGTGGCTTAGACAAACTTCTCTTTGTGAGCAATATTGTAACACCCTCAGAATCGACCCTATGCAAGTTTTAGCGAAACCCGCCAAACCCGCATAGAAACGATTCAAAGGTGCCCACCAGGCACTTTCGTGCGGGTGGAAAACGAAGTAATAACATTACACAACAGTCCTCGATGGGACCCACAGAACAGATATATATATACGGCACGACTCCAGGAGTCAAGAGTACAGAAGATCCAAATCACCTTGAAAATGATCGAGCGTCCGACTACGGACAAGATGCAAACGGGGCTAAGAGCCCTGAAGAATAACCAATGGCGTCCATAACCCTGCCCAGGCCAAGCCGGAAGGGTAACCCTGCTAACGATGTCGATCTCAAAACCTGCTTAAACAAAAGGGGTGCCGACAAAGGGCAAAGGAAAAAGAGGAGCGTCAGTACTGAGGCCAGTACACGGCGAGGCTAGAATTCGGCGGTCCTCGCCTACATAGGTATGGTGGACTGAAGCGGCAGCGGCAGCATGCACTATACAACCTATAGAGACTCGATATAACTGGCGGCTATCAGAGAGGGATAAGAAAACCTATTCGGAGACAACCTGATACTACCATCAAACAAACCCATCCTGGTATTTCCCCCTCGAGACCAATCGAGGAAGTCAACCGAGGAACTCACACAGTTGGCAGTTTTATTTATTCGGTTATCGTTGCAGCAATTACTAGTCAAGTCTAGATAATCGTCCTGATAAAATAAGCAGTGGGCACTTTTAATTAACCTTTCCGTTGTAGTTGCGACACTTACTAGTCAAATACAATTAGCATGAGATATCCCAAAACCCAGCAGTTGTTGGTACTTTTATTTAGCCATTCCGTTGTAGTTGCAATACTTACTAGTCAGGTACAATGGTCGCAAGCGACACCCAAACAAGCAATTGTTGGCAGTTTTATTTAGCCATTCCATTATAGTGAAGCTGATTACTAGTCAGTTACTTAGTCAAATTTACAGCACTACTTTAGTTATAGTTGTCTATGATCGAGATACTGTGCTCCAAGTCGTCCATAACCGCGGACACGGCTTTCAGAAAGTTTTACCCGTCCGGGGTGCACCAATAGCAACACACACTCGATCAACCTCGGAAAAACCAAATCAAAACCCAACGAGGCCTTCACGACAAAGCAATCACAGGATTCAGAAATATTTCAGGGGGCCACCCCATTGAGTAGACCCGCAACGAAGTTAGCTGACTCCGAAACGGACTCAAGGTTTGCGACAATGGCTATAAACGACTGGGGACCCAAAACTGGGCTTGTCGATACCGCGAAAACACTCCGCTTACCTAAACAGTACAGGTGCTATCCATCGCACAATTTAAATAAAGCAGTAAATCATGGCATAAGTACAGGATCGTAAATAAAACCTCAAACTAGTTTGTGGCCCCAAGAAATAAGAATGAATCAAGCTCTGGCTCAGGGGGGTCCCATAATCCTCCCGGATGTGGATAACGCGAATATTCAAGGAACAGGTAGCAAGTACTCGGGGTCCTACGGGACACAAGTGGACGGTTAACAACCAAATAACATCTATTGCCCACCTGTGCCTCTACTTACCTACTTCAATTTTAGTTGTTAAACAGGAAATAAAGTGAACGGTAATTAAAGCCATGATCATCTCCAACATTGAACATGCAGCAATACTCCAACAACTGTGGTACTTGACGACACGCAACAGCACTTGAGCAAGCGACTACGACGCGCAAGTCCAACTATCTACCAAACAACAGGTAATAGGATGTGTCCAAGGCAATATATGGCTGCAAGGGGATATCACGGGTACGGAAACTAGAGCATCGCAACACAGATAGCAATAGATCAACAGGAGGGGATAAATACTATAAAAGTAAGATAGGTAGAAAGGGGGAGATGCTCGCCTGAAAACATTGCCGAAGGTTCAACCGAAGATCGGGTCGACACTCGCATCAACTCAACAGCCTTATCTGCGAAGAAGCAAAACACTAGAATAAACACCGGATGTACCATTTAATACTACGGCATAAGATCGAGCATGATGCATGTATGATGTATGACATGGTAAAGGTGCAATGCAATTATATCATATTAAGCGGAACCAGGGTCCCGACAATTAATTAAACGGTTCAAGTTATTTATCTACCCCGCAAATCAAATGTTGTAATAACAGGGCAAGATAAGTTACCGGTTCGCTACATAAATTTAAATGAGGCCAATTATGAGACTAGATTTGTCCGTATATGGGCCCCATATTTAATTATTAGGTGAATCGGCATAAGGCCCCCAAACCACATAAATATGCACGCAAGCATGATCAATTAAGATGCGACAGTTGATAATGTCATATTATAAAAATAGGGTCTCGGAAAAGGTTCACACATTAGGGTTCGGAAGAACTTGGGTTCCGGGGGAGGGGGGGGGGAAGGACTTGGTTCGGTGTTGGGGCACATCGGATTCTACCGGGTCAGTGCTGATCTTGTCGTTGCGAAGATCTTGTCGTGTCCTCCTACTGGTCGGTCTTGGCGTTCGGGATGTAGAACTTGGCGTTCCGCGGCGAAGTGCTTGTCGTATCGGTGGCGATCTTGGCGGTCTTCAGATCCGGACTTCGCCTCCGGGACCGGGGTCTTGCATCCGTGAAGGAGAGCGTGAAGCCAGTGTCAGGGTTTAATCTTCGAATCCGGGGTCGGGTCTTCAACGTCTCGACCATCGGGTTCACGACGGCATCATCGCTGTGTCGAAGGCATCGGGGTTTCCGTGACGAAGATCTTGTAGAGGGTTCGTCTAGCGCCACCGGGTACGGTACGGTCTTCGGATCACGCGGGTTCTTGACGTGGTCCATCGGTCTCGAAGATCTTGTTTCGGCTTCGAGAAGACCTTTCCGGTGACATTCTTGGCCACACGGGAAAAGCCCTCTGAACACCAAACGCTTCGCACGAAGGAATCCCGGGCGATGATGGCCCTCGAGCAGCGCGAGCAGAGGTGGCGACGGACGGACAGCGAGGGGCGTCGCTCGCGCCGGGAGACGAGGCAGCAGGCGGGGCGCCGGGGAGGGGAGATGCCCGGTCGGGGATGGGGCGAGCAGCCGCGGGCGGCCGGTGGCGGGCTCGGGCAGAGAATGAGCAGCGCCGGAGAGGCGAGGCTGGAGCGGGGACGGTGGACGCGATGGCGGGGAGGGCGGTCGCCGGCGGGTGGAAGGCGGAGGGCAGGCCGCGGCGGCGCCGGCCTGTCGGAGGGGAGGAGCAGGGGCGATGGACGCGGTGGTGGGGAGGGCGGTCGCCGGCGGTGGAAGGCGGAGGGCAGGCCGCGGAGGGGATCGGCGGTGAGGCGGAGGAGGTCGCGACGCGGCGGCGCAGGAGGGGCCGGGGCCGGCGAGGCGGCCTGACTCGGGCGAGCTTGGCGGGGAGGAGAGGCCGGCGGCGGGCTGGCGAGGACGGAGGCGAACAGGGGCGAGGAGGGAGGCCGGAGCTCGGGGTCGGGCGCGGTGAGGCCAAGGGCGGGGCGGAGGTCGGGGCGAGGTCGGCCTGGGTCGGCGGGGAAGGGAGAGGGGAGGCAGGCGCGGGAGGCGGCTGGCTGGGGATGAAGGAGGGCGAGGCGGCCGCGGCTGGTGGCG
This sequence comes from Avena atlantica, assembly GCA_910589765.1. Lineage (NCBI taxonomy): Eukaryota > Viridiplantae > Streptophyta > Magnoliopsida > Poales > Poaceae > Avena > Avena atlantica. The sequence goes on from OU342739.1 coordinate 48,255,201, forward strand.
GTGGCCGTCGGTGGCCCGAGGAGGAGGGAGACGCGGGGCAGAGGGGGGGAGGACGCGGCGAAGGGGGAGGCCAGCGAGGAGCACGCGGGAGGAGCGCCGGGGAGAGGAGGTGGGGCGCGTCGGGGAAGGAGAGGGTGGGGGAGGAGAGAGGTGGTGGTGGGGCCGGTGGGACCGAGTAGCGGGTCCAGGCGGGGCCGGGGTGGGTTGACCAGGGGTGGGTCGAGCCACGGGGGAGAGAGGGAGGGGTCCGGCTGGGCAGGTGGGACCGGGGGTAGAGAGAGAGAGGGTTGGGGAGTGGGTGAGGCTGGCAAGTGGGGCCAGGAGGAAGTGGGGCTGCGGGTGGGGCCCGGGTGTCGGTGAGGGAGAGGGAGAGGGGGTAGGTGGGACTGGGGTGAGAGAAGGAGTGGAGGGAAAAGAAGAGGATTGGTGAGGTGGCAAGGTGGGTAGGGATTGGGGGAGAGGGTGAGATGGCAAGCTGTGATTGGTGGGTAGATTAGGACTGGGTGGAAATAGATTTAGGGTTTGGGTTTTTATTAGTTTGTAACATGTTTATGGTGTTGTTTTGTTTCAAATCTTTTCTATCAAATAACTTGAAGGCAAATAATTTAACAGATAATTAAAAGACTTATTTTGAAATAAGAGAAGGGTATTTTTAGAAAACAAAAATAGGCTTATTGAAAATAGTTTCAGACAAACAAATGCGTGATGATGACGATGCAATGCACAAAAACAACGCGATTTTCTAGTAGTGGTTTTGCGGGATGCCACAATTCGACACCACTAACAATGGATCTCGCCCTCGAGATCCGCCTCATGGTACCGGGAAGAAGGCCGGCAGTCTGATCCTTCGCGCTTCGCGACACCACTAACAAGAGGTCGTTGTCCGTGATCGTCGAGAGAACACTCCAGGAAACAAAGGCGAAGGTAGAGGTATCAACCAATAAAGCCACCTCTAGTTTCTGTGGACGGAGTAAAACTGCTGGATCCACTGATTCGACGTACAAGAGCGAATGATAAGAGTAGTCGGATGGTGATCAGTCCATCGTGCACCCAAACCATTACTCTGCACACGAATAGGCGGAATATGCAACCAACTCTCGGAATTAGACTGAAGATCTCGACAATCGAGGTTCGGAAACAAAGGAGTGATGCAGACTTTGCATCGGATCTGACGTAGATGATGTCGTCGCGTCGGAAAACACCGGAAGGCACGAGAAGGAACAAAGATAAGTCCACCAGACGAAGGATTCCTCGAATAGCATGAAGACCAGATGTAGAAGCATCGTTACCCAAAGAGGAAGCGAAACCCTGAAGGTACGACAAAAACCCAACCACAAGAAATCCTGGACTCGAAGAGAGATAAGAGAGCGGATTCAAAACACGCAGAGGTGAGAGGAGAGCAGCAGAGGGGTAAGGAGTAAAATTAGACCTAATCAGAACTATCCAACCGATTTTTCAAAAATAGTTTTGACACTCTACTTCGGCCGTTAGCTAGGTTATCCTGCAGGCTGGACTTGTGGGGTATCGCAACTGCTGAGCTCTGATACCACTCTGTAACACCCTCAGAATCGACCCTATGCAAGTTTTAGCGAAACCCGCCAAACCCGCATAGAAACGATTCAAAGGTGCCCACCAGGCACTTTCGTGCGGGTGGAAAACGAAGTAATAACATTACACAACAGTCCTCGATGGAACCCACAGAACAGATATATATATATACGGCACGACTCCAGGAGTCAAGAGTACAGATATAATATACAAAGATCCAAATCATCTTGAAAATGATCGAGCGTCCGACTATGGACAAGATGCAAACGGGGCTAAGAGCCCTGAAGAATAACCAATGGCGTCCATAACCCTGCCCAGGCCAAGCCGGAAGGGTAACCCTGCTAACAACGTCGATCTCAAAACCTGCTTAAACAAAAGGGGTGTCGACAAAGGGCAAAGGAAAAAGAGGAGCGTCAGTACTGAGGCCAGTACACGGCGAGGCTAGAATTCGGCGGTCCTCGCCTACATAGGTATGGTGGACTGAAGCGGCAGCGGCAGCATGCACTATACAACCTATAGAGACTCGATATAACTGGCGGCTATCAGAGAGGGATAAGAAAACCTATTCGGAGACAACCTGATACTACCATCAAACAAACCCATCCTGGTATTTCCCCCTCGAGACCAATCGAGGAAGTCAACCGAGGAACTCACACAGTTGGCAGTTTTATTTATTCGGTTATCGTTGCAGCAATTACTAGTCAAGTCTAGATAATCGTCCTGATAAAATAAGCAGTGGGCACTTTTAATTAACCTTTCCGTTGTAGTTGCGACACTTACTAGTCAAATACAATTAGCATGAGATATCCCAAAACCCAGCAGTTGTTGGTACTTTTATTTAGCCATTCCGTTGTAGTTGCAATACTTACTAGTCAGGTACAATGGTCGCAAGTGACACCCAAACAAGCAATTGTTGGCAGTTTTATTTAGCCATTCCATTATAGTGAAGCTGATTACTAGTCAGTTACTTAGTCAAATTTACAGCACTACTTTAGTTATAGTTGTCTATGATCGAGATACTGTGCTCCAAGTCGTCCATAACCGCGGACACGGCTTTCAGAAAGTTTTACCCGGCCGGGGTGCACCAATAGCTACACACACTCGATCAACCTCGGAAAAACCAAATCAAAACCCAACGAGGCCTTCACGACAAAGCAATCACAGGATTCAGAAATATTTCAGGGGGCCACCCCATTGAGTAGACCCGCAACGAAGTTAGCTGACTCCAAGACGGACTCAAGGTTTGCGACAATGGCTGTAAATGACTGGGGACCCAAAACTGGGCTTGTCGATACCGCGAAAACACTCCGCTTACCTAAACAGTACAGGTGCTATCCATCGCACAATTTAAATAAAGTAGTAAAGCATGGCATAAGTACAGGATCGTAAATAAAACCTCAAACTAGTTTGTGGCCCCAAGAAATAAGAATGAATCAATCTCTGGCTCAGGGGGGTCCCATAATCCTCCCGGATGTGGATAGCGCGAATATTCAAGGAACAGGTATCAAGTACTCGGGGTCCTACGGGACACAAGTGGACGGTTAACAACCAAATAACATCTATTGCCCACCTGTGCCTCTGCTTACCTACTTCAATTTTAGTTGTTAAACAGGAAATAAAGTGAACGGTAATTAAAGCCATGATCATCTCCAACATTGAACATGCGGCAATACTCCAACAACTGTGGTACTTGACGACACGCAACAGCACTTGAGCAAGCGACTACGACGCGCAAGTCCAACTATCTACCAAACAACAGGTAATAGGATGTGTCCAAGGCAATATATGGCTGCAAGGGGATATCACGGGTACGGAAACTAGAGCATCGCAACACAGATAGCAATAGATCAACAGGAGGGAATAAATACTATAAAAGTAAGATAGGTAGAAAGGGGGAGGTGATCGCCTGAAAACATTGCCGAAGGTTCAACCGAAGATCGGGTCGACACTCGCATCAACTCAACGTCCTTATCCGCGAAGAAGCAAAACACTAGAATAAACACCGGATGTACCATTTAATACTACGGCATAAGATCGAGCATGATGCATGTATGATGTATGACATGGTAAAGGTGCAATGCAATTAGATCATATTAAGCGGAACCGGGGCCCCGACAATTAATTAAACGGTTCAAGTTATTTATCTACCCCGCAAATCAAATGTAGCAATAACAGGGCAAGATAAGTTACCGGTTCGCTACACAAATTTAAATGAGGCCAATTATGAGACTAGATTTGTCCGCATATGGGCCCCATATTTAATTATTAGGTGAATCGGCATAAGGCCGCCAAACCACATAAATATGCACGCAAGCATGATCAATTAAGATGCGACAGTTGATAATGTCATATTATAAAAATAGGGTCTCGGAAAAGGTTCACACATTAGGGTTCGGAAGAACTTGGGCGCCGAGGGGTTCGGGGTTCGGTCTCAGGGTTCAGGGTCCGACGGGATCGGTCTTCGAAGGTCGGTTGCAAGAAGAAGAGCTTGGCGTTCCGGGGGGGGGGAAGGACTTGGTTCGGTGTCGGGGCGCATCGGATTCTTCCGGGTCAGTGCCGATCTTGTCGTTGTGAAGATCTTGTCGTGTCCTCGTACTGGTCGGTCTTGGCGTTCGGGATGTAGAACTTGGCGTTCCGCGGCGAAGTGCTTGTCGTATCGGTGGCGATCTTGGCGGTCTTCAGATCCGGCCTTCGCCTCCGGGACCGGGGTCTTGCATCCGTGAAGGAGAGCGTGAAGCCAGTGTCAGGGTTTAATCTTCGAATCCAGGGTCGGGTCTTCAACGTCTCGACCATCGGGTTCACGACGGCATCATCGCCGTGTCGAAGGCATCGGGGTTTCCGTGACGAAGATCTTGTAGAGGGTTTGTCTAGCGCCACCGGGTACGGTACGGTCTTCGGAGCACGCGGGTTCTTGACGTGGTCCATCGGTCTCGGAGATCTTGTTTCGGCTTCGAGAAGACCTTTCCGGTGACATCCTTGGCCACATGGGAAAAGCCCTCTGAACACCAAACGCTTCGCACGAAGGAATCCCGGGCGATGATGGCCCTCGAGCGGCGCGAGCAGAGGTGGCGACGGACGGACAGCGAGGGGCGTCGCTCGCGCCGGGAGACGAGGCAGCAGGCGGGGCACCAGGGAGGGGAGATGCACGGTCGGGGACGGGGCGAGCAGCCGCGGGCGGCCGGTGGCGGGCTCGGGCAGAGAAGGTGCAGCGCCGGAGAGGCGAGGCTGGAGCGGGGACGGTGGACGCGGTGGCGGGGAGGGCGGTCGCCGGCGGGTGGAAGGCGGAGGGCAGGCCACGGTGGCGCCGTCTTGTCGGAGGGGAGGAGCAGGGGCGGTGGACGCGGTGGTGGGGAGGGCGGTCGCCGACGGTGGAAGGCGGAGGGCAGGCCACGGAGGGGATCGGCGGTGAGGCGGAGGAGGTCGCAACGCGGCGGCGCAGGAGGGGCCGGGGCCGGCGAGGCGTCCTGACTCGGGCGAGCTTGGTGGGGAGGAGAGGCCGGCGGCGGGCTGGCGAGGACGGAGGCGAGCAGGGGCGAGGAGGGAGGCCGGAGCTCGGGGTCGGGCGCGGTGAGGCCGAGGGCGGGGCGGAGGCCGGGGCGAGGTCGGCCTGGGTCGGCCGGGAAGGGAGAGGGGAGGCAGGCGCGGGAGGCGGCTAGCTGGGGATGAAGGAGGGCGAGGCGGCCGCGGCTGGTGGCGGTGGCCGACGGTGGCCCGAGGAGGAGGGAGACGCGGGGCAGAGGGGGGAGGACGCGGCGAAAGGGGAGGCCGGCGAGGAGCACGCGGGAGGAGCGCCGGGGAGAGGAGGTGGGCGCGTCGGGGAAGGAGAGGGTGGGGGAGGAGAGAGGTGGTGGTAGGGCCGGTGGGACCGGGTAGCGGGTCCAGGCGGGGCCAGGGTGGGTTGACCAGGGGTGGGTCGAGCCACGGGGGAGAGAGGGAGGGGTCCGGCTGGGCAGGTGGGACCGGGGGTAGAGAGAGAGGGTTGGGGAGTGGGTGAGGCTGGCAAGTGGGGCCAGGGGGAGTGGGGCTGCGGGTGGGGCCCGAGTGTCGGTGAGGGAGAGGGGGTAGGTGGGACTGGGGTGAGAGAAGGAGTGCAGGGAAAAGAAGAGGATTGGTGAGGTGGCAAGGTGGGTAGGGATTGGGGGAGAGGGTGAGATGGCAAGCTGTGATTGGTGGGTAGATTAGGACTAGGTGGAAATAGATTTAGGGTTTGGGTTTTTATTAGTTTGTAACATGTTTATGGTGTTGTTTTTTTTCAAATCTTTTTATCAAATAACTTGAAGGCAAATAATTTAACAGATAATTAAAAGACTTATTTTGAAATAAGAGAAGGGTATTTTTAGAAATCAAAAATAGGCTTATTGAAAATAGTTTCACACAAACAAATGCGTGATGATGACGATGCAATGCACAAAAACAACGCGATTTTCTAGTAGTGGTTTTGCGGGATGCCACAAATATCCAGCTCTATATTCGATTGTTAGGCACAAAGCAGATACACTTTCCGCGGTGACGGAATCTAATCCTCCTAATGTGTCTTTCAGAAGAAGTCTCATAGGTCCTCGACTGGCATCTTGGAACAATCTTTTATTACGATTATCCATGATACAACTGTCGGATGGTGTGGACAAGTTCAAATGGAAATTACTAGAAAGTGGTAAATTTTCCGTTGATTCATTCTACAAAGCATTGATTCAACCTGATATTCTGGTTGATGATAATAGTAAAATTTGGAAAATAAAAATACCCTTAATGAAATGACCTCATTGTCAATTAGGGTTCGAGGACCCTTCATGATCAGGAAACCTTTGATCATAAGTTGACCAATGAACTCGTGACTAGAGTTTTACCAGGAACTACTGTTTATTTGTATATCACACGTGTATTGATGTTTCCCTATCAATACAGTTATAGCATGATATAAAACTTATTCATAAACTTTATGAAATATGCCATCTAATATTTGACTCTAGGGCATATTCCCTTCACAGGTTTCTTTTTTTCTTGTCATCGCCATGGAGAGGGCTGCGTGAGTGATGCGGTCCTCCTCCGCCACGGATGCGGAGGTGGCAGTGGGTTAGCCTTCTTATTGTTTCCCTCCTGCGACCCCTCATACCTATCGCACTTGCTTGTCGGACGTGGAGGGTCATGGTGTGACCTGATCATATGCCCATGGTTGCCACTGCGCTCTCCGTCATGCCGAGGCTGTTCCACATTGTCGCAGATGACGATGATGCCCTGGGGGGCATGCCTGTGCGATGGTGAGCCCTTGGGTCTTCGTGATGTCGGGAATGTCAAGGCGGTGGGGGTGAGCGAAGAGGTTGAGCCTTACTTCCATCGTCGGAGGATATGGGGATAGTGTTAGTCCTATTGTGTGCATCCCGTTTGATATCCGACATCATGAGGAGATCTTGCCATGTGCTTATTAGGAGCGCTAGACTAACAATATGCCGGATCAGATTCTAGCCTATGAGAAGTGGCATTTTCCTGTTGTTTGAAAGCCTTGGCGACGAGGTCATAGACCTGATCCATGGTTGCGGGTGATCTATCCTGCTCGAGTAGAGTCTTGGCAACGGCCAAATTGAGGGCGACCGTGGGCATGACTTGCTTTCCATATTTATCAATGTAAGGCTTAGATTATGCCGGCTTCTAAGGAGCCCAACGGGATCTTTGACGACGTGAGTCGGCGCTTTCTTATTCTTCTGCTGTTTGAGCAGATTCTTGTACTCAGTCTCAATGGCTTTGGCTGCCTTGATCGATTTGTATGCCTTGGCCAGATCTCGATCTATCTTTGTGCCTTGCTCAGCAATGTCATGTGCCTCCTCCAGTAGCTGTTGGAGCTTCTCATCGAGCTAGAAAACATTCTGTATATGGTCCACGGTCATGGGCTCGACGAGCAAATTGTCGTACATCACTCTATTAGCCGGAGTGATTTGGGCAGCCACAGACGTAGATGGTGGTGGCGGCAGATTTGTAGGATTAGTATTGCTTGGTCCGGTGGCAAGTTCCTACGGATGTTGTGCTAGGATATCCGGAGGGGGAATAGCCTTTCCCTAAGCATTGTTAGCTGGTCCCTTCCCAGTGTCTCGCGGCTTAGGCGGAGCTGCTCCGGTTTGATCTTCTTCTATCACACTCTCGATGGAGACTAGCACCTTATGGGAAGTGACGACCTTGTCAGTGTGCTCCTCGCGGTTGATATCCTCCTCCATCTCCTTCATGACAGTGTCGATCTCTTCCACGTTGACTCAATCTCCTCTGAGTCCATGTTGATGTCGGCATAGAGCGCGTGAAAGATCATGAATGCTGCTTAGAGGAGGGGTGAATAAGCGGTTAATTTTTTTTACGAGATGGGCTTAACAAAGACAAAATGAACTAGTGTTTTCTTTTGTTAAGCACAAAGCCTATATATACTATGGTTCACCTATGTGCACCAACAACTTATGCTAAGCAATACAAGCAACAATGTGATAGCAATAAATAATACTTCAAGCACGAAGGCTATCACAATGTAAAGTGCATAAGTAAAGAGCTCGGATATAGAGATAACCGCGGCACGCAGGGACGAGTTCCTCACACAATGGAAATATGTCTCTTGGAGGGATGGGCGGTACTAAGTCCACTAACGCCACAAGAGGCCTCACCCTATTCTCCCGAGCACCCGTTGCACTATGGGACACTTGAGGGCGGTCACCAAACTCGTACAAGGTTGGGGCAATCTCCACAACTTAATTGGAGGCTCCCAATAATTGCCACCAAGGACACTAGCTTTAGGATAGATCCACAACTTAATTGGAGACCCCAAGAACACACAACAAATGCCACACAACCGTCTAGGGTTCCAAGAACCCAAGAGTGACAAGCTTCTATGATTTCACTGAACCAATCCTTCGAGGAGAACTCAAACCGATGCATCGAATGCAAATGGCAAGAACACCACAAAGATGCTTCAATCCTTCACTCTCAAGTTCCAACAAAGCTACTAAAGCTATTGGGGGAGCAAGAGAGGAAGAACACAAAGAGAACACCAAATCCTCCAAGATCTGGATACCAAAAAATCACTCACAAAGAGATGATTTGGTTTGGTCAAATTGTAGATCTAGATCTCCTTTATATTCCTCTCAAATATTGGAAAGAATCATTGGAGGGGAATGATGGCGCCTGAAAGCGCTTCGTCGGGAAACCCCAAGAGCAAGGTGTGATGCAGCATAGTAGCAAGTCTTCCCTCAGTAAGAAACCGAGGTTATCAGACCAGTAGGAGGAAGGAAATGTCTCAAAGGTGTTGCAAGTAACATGGAAACCTGCACAACACAAACTCAAGACTTTTCCCCAACTAACAGTGAGATTTTCAATCTCACCGGTTGCTGTAACAAAGGATTAACTATATGGTGTGGAAGGTGATGATGGTTTGCAGCAAGTAAACAGTAACAGTGGAAGATGTATCAATGGTAAATATTGGACCGGGGTCCATAGTTAACTAGAGGTGTTCTCCTTAGATAAACAAACATGGCATGCAGGGTAAACAAATTACAGCAGGGCAATTGACAGGACTGAGCAAGGCATAACAATGCAATACTAGACATAAAGATCCTATGAGATTCGATTGGCCAATACAACAATATACATAGACCGCCATCCAATTGCATCTATGACTAGAATTCCACCTTTAGGTTATCATCTGAACCCCCTCCAGTATTAAGTTGCAAGCAACAGACAACTGCTTTAAGCAAAGTGTGTAAGGTAAACAATCCACTTGTTCCATGAACAAGAGACCGTTGTTTTCTCCCTAGTGGCAACAACACATCTACAACCGTAGAGATTTCTGTCACTTCCCTTGATTAGGTAGAGGCATGAACCCATTATCGGGCATAAATACCCCCTCTTGGAGTCACTAGCAACTACTTGGCCAAGATAGCTACTAACAACGGAGAGCATGCAAGATCACAAACAACCCAGACATGATAGAATCAATAAGACAAAACCATTAATCAATCTGACATAGTAATCTCAATATCCATCGGATTGCCACAAACACAACATGCATGATTACAAATAGATGAGATCTTGATCATGAACGGAGCTCACAAGATCTAGACATGAAAGCACAAGGAGGAGATACAACCATCTAGCTACTACATGGACCCGTAGTCCAAGGTGGAATTACTCACGCTTCATACCGGAGGCTAGCATGATGAAGATGTAGGGTTTCGTAGCATGGAAAACAAAAAAATTCTACCGCATACAAACAAACAAGCCAAGATCTATCTACTAGATTGAAGCAACGAGTCGATGGAATAACTCACCCTCGAAGATTCCAAAGTGTTTAACGAGAGCGGATTCTCATGGGTGATGTAGTCGTACTCTTTCCGATCTCAAGATCGCGTAGACGATCCTTCCGGCGCTGCGTTCCGACAGCGCTTCCGCAGTCGGTCACACGTTCGGTACTCGACGAAGACCTTCCTCTCCCTTGTTCCAGCAGGCAGCGGAGGTTGTAGCACTCTCCTCGCAATTCCGGCAATACAACGGCGTGGTACCGGAAGTAGAGGGGAGATCTCGCAGGGCTTCGCCTTAAGCCGGAGCGAGTATGGTGGACTATGAGAGAGAGCGTCGGCGATCTAGGGTTTAGACGCACCAAGGAGGAGCAAGGCCGGCGGCTAGGGTTTGCCTAGGTGGCGGTGGCTTGCCCTAGGCGGCGGCAGCAGCAGGAGGTGGCGGCGCCGGCGGCTAGGAGCTAGGGTTTTGGGTGGAGGTGTTGTGTGTTTGGAGGGGCAGCCCTGCCCCTCCTTATATAGGTGGAGGGGGCGCGCCAGGGGAGGGGAGTCCCTCCCCAACTCGGTTTCCCAAGTGGGACGGCGGTGGAGGGAGGGAACTCCTCCCCAAGTAGGTTTCCTACTTCCCCTCCACCTCACAAAATAGCCGTTTGACTTTTCAAATTGGCGTTTGACTTTTCAAACTAGGATTTGATTAAACCCTTTATTTTGTTCAGCGATGACACCTAATACATGATGCAATCATTCCAACTTGATATGACACATTCATGTACCCTTCCCCTCCGGAGTGCCGGACATTTCGAAACCTTCTAGAACATTCCCGATGAAAACACCGGAACCATTCTCCAACCCCGAAATAGGACTTTCATTATATGAATCTTATTCTCCGGACCATTCTGGATCTCCTCGTGATATCCCGGATCCCATCCGAGACTCCGAACAACATTCAGTCTCTTACTCATCATTCCATAACTACTCAAACAACATCGAATCCTTAAGTGTGTCTCCCTACGGTTTGTGAATTATGCGGACATGATCGAGACACTTCTCCGAACAAAAACCAATAGAGGAATCTGGAAATTCATATGGCTCCCACATATTTCTACGATTACTTTGCGATCGAATGAAACACTTACATACGATACCAATTTCCCTTTGTCTCACGATAGTTTACTTATCCGAGGTTATGATCATCGGTATCTCTACATACCTAGTTCAACCTCGTTACTGATAAGTACTCTTTTCTCGTTCCCGTGATATGTGATCCCTTGTGAGCCAGTCACATGCTTGCAAGCTAATTGGATGACATTCCACCTAGAGGGCCCAGAGTATATCTATCCGTCATATGGATGGACAAATCCCACTCTTGATCCATGTGTCTCAACCAATACTTTCCGAACACTCAATGCCACCTTTATAGCCACCAGTTACGGTGTGGTGTTTGATGTCATCAAAGCATCCTTCCGGTGAAGGTGATATCTATGATCTCATGGTCGAAGGAATTAGGTTACTATGTATCAGAAAGCATATAGCAATTGAACTATTAAAATGACTTGATGTTTATGCTACGCTTATCTATAGGAGTATGTCCACCATATCATTCTCCTAATGATATGATCTTGTTGTTAATAACATCTCAATGTTCATGATAAGGAAACCACGATCATTTATTAACCAACAAGCTAGTATTATAAAGAGGCTTTACTAGGGACTCTATTTTTAGTTTACAAATCACACAAGTATTAATATTTCCTTGTTAATACTATTATAGCATGAATGTAAAAATTTATCATAAACACAAAGATATAATAATAACTATATTTATTATTGCCTCTAGGGCATATCTCCAACAGTCTCCCACTTGCACTAGAGTCATCTAATCTAGATTACATGGTAATATACCGAACACCCATGGCAGTTTGGTGTTGGTCATGTTTTTCCCTCGGGAGAGGTTTAGTCAACGGATCCGCCACATTTAGATCTTTGTGTACTTTGCAAATCTTTATGTCCCCATCTTGGACATGTTCTCGAATAGCGTGAAAACGTAGCTTGATGTGCTTCAGCTTCTTGTGTGACCTTGGTTCTTGCGCATTGGCTATGGCGCCCATGTTATCACAGTAGATAGACATTGGGTCCAGCGCACTTGGAACCACACCCAGCTCTGTAATGAACTCTTTAATCCATATCGCTTCTTGTGAAGCCTCCGAAGCAGCCATGTATTCCGATTTAGTTGAAGATCTCGCCACAACGCTTTGCTTTGCACTCCTCCAGCTAACTGCTGCACCATTCAAAGTAAATACGTATCTAGATTGTGATTTAGAATCATTTGGATCGGTGTTCCAACTAGCATCGGTGTAACCATTAACAACGAGTTGTTCATCACCTCCATAAGAAAGAACCATATCCTTAGTTCTTCTCAAGTACTTAAGGATGTTTTTGACCGCTGTCCAATGATCCACTCCTGGATCACTTTGATATCTGCTAGTTAAACTAACAGCATATGCAATGTCGGGTCTAGTACATAGAATGGAATACATTAGAGATCCTATGGCTGAGGCATAGGGAGTCTTACTCATCCTTTCTCTATCTTCTGTCGTTGTCGGACTTTGAGTTTTACTCAAGGTCGTATTGGGCAACATGGGCAAGAACCCTTTCTTGCTATCTTCCATTCCAAACCTCTTCAAAACTTTGTCCAAATATGTACTTTGTGACAATGATATTAGGCGTCTCGATCTATCTCTATAAATCTTTATGCCTAATATGTAAGCTGCTTCGCCAAGATCCTTCATTGAAAAACTATTATTCAAATATTCCTTGACACTATTAAGAAGGTCTACAAATCATTCCCAATCAACAATATGTCATCTACATATAGTATTAAGAATGCTACAGAGCTCCCACTCACTTTCTTGTAAATACAAGCTTCTCCATAAGTTTGTATAAAACCAAAACTTTTGATCACCTTATTAAAACGTTGATTCCAACTTCGGGATGCTTGCTTCAATCCATAGATGGACCGTTGAAGTTTGCATACCTTGTTAGCATCTTTAGGATCGACAAAACCTTTGGGTTGCATCATATACAACTCTTCATCAATGTCTCCATTGAGGAACGTTGTTTTGACATCCATCTGCCATATCTCATAATCATAATATGCAGCGATTGTGATGGAGGGGTTAACCTCTTGGGTGGCCCGATCTTCACGGATCTCGTGATCAAATCAATGGGAAAGCGAGGGGAAAGGGAGAAGGTAGCGGAAGCGAACACACACCTCGCAAACAACACGATGAACACACGCAAAACTCACACGATACAAGGCCAATTGCTCCCGAATGGCGGCCATCGGTCCGATAGAATCCTCGCAAGGAAAGATCGGTCAACGTGCTCCCTCAAATCCACATCGGAGAGGGAAGAACACCTTGGGGAGGGTCTTGACAACTTGGAGACGAGACACCGAACTCCAAGGCCTTGTTCAACGATGGATGCGTGATGCAAAGTCCAATCGAGGTTGGTGACGATAGTCGGTCCCCTTGGTAAAGGGGATGAGTCAAAACTAGAGATTCCACAATGAGGGTTGTCTTTAGTCTATCATCTATGCCTAAGGGATACATGAAGGGGTGGGGGCTCTATTTATAGGCCATCCACATAAACAGGGGTAGTTTAGGGATAAAACTAGGGTTTGGACGAGCTAGAGGGGTACACGGGCCGAAGGCCCAACTGGCGGCGCGCAGGCCCATCGTGTAGGCCGGAGACTCCGGTGTGGGGTCCAGAGACTCCGGTCTAGGCCGGAGACTCCGGTGTCGTCTCCGGTGTCGTCTCCGGAGTGGTGTTCTGACTGTCCTCGGGCGGTTGCTGGGGTCAGTCCGGAGGTAGGTCCGGAGACTCCGGTGTAGCAGGACCGGAGACTCCGGTGTAGCAGGACCGGAGACTCCGGTGTAGGCCGGAGACTCCGGTGGTTCAGCCGTGGCTTCTTCTGTCTCCTCTTCCAAGCCTTCGTCTTGTCGGGCTTGATGTCCCGGGCTTCCTCCCTTGCCTCCGTACTTGTCGGTGTGAACCTATCATGCATATGTGACAGAGTATGAAGTAGCATACCATTCAATAGGGTAGGAAGTGGGCTCGCATAGAGGAACGGGTTCACCTTTGGAGTCCATGACGACTTGGCATAAGTTGGAGACCATGATGTGGTAACAACCGTAGGTCGGGCTACATCAGCTCCCCCTTCAAAAAGAGTCGTCCTCGACTCTCCATGTTCATCACGAAGTAGAAGAGGTCGAAGGACATCCTTGATCCTGGGGTTCACCATATAGTCGTCCTCGGGAAGATTGACTTGACAACACTTCAATGTTCCTTCACCTTCCTTGAAGCCTACAAAGCTCACAACAAAAGCGAAGCAACACTCAAAGCGTAGCCAATTCATGAAGATTATTGCATGAGTCCTCAAGTAGAAGGAAGTCACCTTATCTTGTAAAGATAGCTCGATGAAGGGTAGACATAGGTAACTCTCTTCGGTTCTTCTTGTCAACACGTGGTTGGTAGAGGTTGACGTGTATGCATTTGTACCTACACACAACAAAGACCAAGCAACATATGTTTGTGTGTGATAGAGGAGCATGTCATTTGTGGCATGTCCATTCTTGTTCACAACATGATTAGCACAACTCAAGTATAGCGAACAGGATGCATATGCAAGGTCAAAGTGCATGGAAGTCGTTGCAAAATCATCCAGATGTGGGAACTCAAAAACTCCATATAGCATCTTATTGTGGCATTCAAAGCAATCGAATAGAAATTTGATCAAAATCTTTGATGCAAAACTAGGAGAATTTGGCAAAAACACATGAGGAAAAATATCCAAAGCAACATCATTATGTGTGTCAACCAACCATTGGAAAGAGAAATTGTTCGACATGTTGGATCTCACACACAAATCATCGATAGCAAATATCATGGGAATATGAGTATCCCAAGTGGAAGCCAAAGTAACGTGTTTGCAAACAAACCAAATGAAAGAGCAAGTGGTCCTTATGTTTGTTGCAACAACAAGATGAGATTCTTGGAAGCTCTCATGACAATACATGCTCTTAATGGCATTATGGTTGCACACAAAACATCAGAAAGAGAAATTGTTCAACATTTTTGTTGCAACACACAAAGCATCATTAACCAAAAGCAAAGAAACATGATTGTCATAAGGGGAGATAATACCATTAACATGCTTGCAATCAAACCATAGGAAAGAGCAATTTGCCAACATGAAAGATGCAAATCATGCAAAAGGTATCAGAGCTGGGTTCGATCTTGAACTCACTTGTGGAATGCTCTCAAGAGCTCTTTTTGTCAACTCGTGCTCAACGGAGGTTGACATGATAGTGCGGGTACCTACACACATCATACACAAAAGGAAGAATGTGTGTGCATGGTAGAGATACACATCATCCATCATGACGTATCTCTTCTTGTGCACATCACCATTAATGTCAATCAAGTATGAAATAGATGCATGGTGAGTATGCAAGTGGGGAACATGCTTATCATGGCAATCATCAAAATCTCCAAAAATTGAGAAAGCTATGGGGGCCATCTCATTATAACGCATATGATCAATATTGTTGCAAGCAAAACAAGTGAAATATCAAGCATTCATCTTATTGCAAGCAACGGGAGAAATTGAATGACTAGCATGACAAGGCAAGTCCGAAGCAATTGGAGGATACACACAAGATGCATAGCAAGGCATGTTTATGGCAATGATATCGCAATCAAACAATTCCACATGATCAATATTATGCAAAGGCAAAGCATCACATGGGAATGTGGATGAAGCATATGTAATGTCACAAGTATCATCCATAGCATGCATATCCTCACAATTCATCATGTCCACTAGTGGGATCATGGCATCATCAACACCCTTATTGTTACCTTGGTCATACTTCTCATATGAAGTGGGTGTTGTGGAAGTAGTGTCCTCCTTGTGGACGACTTCGTTTTCTTGATGTAGCCATGGCATAACATCATCTTCATGCACCATGTACATCTTCTCCAATTGAGGCATCATTTCTTCATGGCTTGGCGCGTCTTCATCCATGGAACCTAGCACAACACAAGAGAACACACTAGAGGTAGAGGGTAAGTTGTTAGAAATCGAAATGGTCTCACTTGACCTATCAACTACCACTCTCAACTCACTAGGAGTATCGCTCATGCCCTCCAAGTGGAAGCACTCAATCTCACATAAGGTGGAGTCACTCATCTCACTCTTGTTCTCACTCAAGTGGGCTAAGTGGCTCTCATACTCACATGGGATTGGTACCACATCATCACTCAAGCATATGGGGATAGGCTCGGTTTCCTCAACTCCAAGCGCCTCCTTTGGTGAAGGGAAAATCCCATGCTCACCATTCTTGACCTTGTCTCCTTCAAGGTTGGATGCCATAAGATGGGCATCATCGCTCTCCTCCATGGTCGAAGGGAAAATCCCATGCTCGACCGTCTTGTGGCCATCTCGTAGTAGTGGTGGAGGTAGTATCATGCTATCCAACTTGGCGAAGTAGAGGTTTACATTTTCCTCATTCGCGAGGTTGTAGAAGTCAAGCGTAGGCATTGAAGATTGATGGCGTGGAGGAAGGCTTGCTCTTGGTGCCATTGTGGTGGTGTCACGAGTAGTTGAAGGTGCCCTATGATGGTGTCGACGGAGGTCATTGGCGTGCCTTGCCGATGGTTGATGTTGGTGAAGCACTTGGTCATCCACATGACGCTCGCGACGATGATCATTTGCCTTGGCACTCTTCTTGTGCTTGTGGTGCCTTCTTGAGCTTGCTTGAGCATTATGGTTGGTGCTCATCACGAATTCTTCGTCTTGGTGGCGAATATGCCTTTGACGATGTCTTGTATCCTCTTTATGGTGTCGATGCTCATGAGAGGATGTTTGTCGATGAAGATTCTTGGTTCTTGGCGCCTCTTGATGTATATGATGTTTGGACGCCACTCTTGTTTGGATAGGAGGTGGATCTTGGCGCCTTGGAGATGGTGGAGCTTAACGCCATCTAGGTGGTGGCACCTGATGCCGTGTCGATGGTGGCGCTTGTCGCCTTGGAGGTGGATCATCGAAGTAGGTGGTGCCCTTTGGTGTGGAACGCTTGGCCTTGAAGGTCATGGATTCTTGATGATGCGCCTCCTCTTGCTTGGCGTAGTAGGCTTCCATATCCACGCGGTGGAGGAATTCTTCATGGCTCGTGGAGGAGCCATCAAACTCGATGAAGTTCTCCGTGTCCTCCATGCTCGGCGAGGCATCGCTGATGTCGCACTCGAAGTCGTCCATGCTTGGGGAGTAATTGTTGGTGTAGTACTCCATATCACCCAAGCATGTGGAGCCATAGTCGGTGTAGTGCTCCATATCCTCCATGCATGAGGAGCCATTGTCGACGTAGAGCTCCATGTCTTCCATGCATGTGGATTCATCGTAGGTGTAGTGCTCCGGGTCCTCAAAGCATGCGGAGCCATTATCGGTGTTGTGCTCCGTCCTGTCCTCTATACTTGTGGAGTCGTAGTCATGGTGGATCATCATGGATTCTTCATAGATATCATCCTCGGTTCCGGAGTCCCTAGACATGATGCACAAGACCAAGCGGTGTATATGGAAGTGGTAGTGGGAATTAGGGATACAACGTCAAACCTTACTTTACCTTGGAAGATCGTATCGTGCAAGTGGCCACACTTGAGAGCAATAAACCAAGCAAAGTGAAGTTCACGCGGAACACCAAAACCAATTACTAACCAAAACGCACACACGCACACAAGGCCTATGGTGGATAGGTATGAAAAGTGGCATGTCAAGAACCAATCCGAAATCAAGATGTTGTATTTGCAAGTAAAGAACCACAATGATCACAAAGCAAAACAAGTCAATCCACAAGATAAGAAATATGTACAAGGAAATACACACGGTGGGATAAATGGGACTTGTGCGACGGAGAAAGTGAGCTAAGAACCAAATGATTACCTAGCGAAGACTATAAGCTCGTGTCACACAAGTACAAGGAGAGACACTAGTTCGATTGCAATTAATTGGTGGGCTACAAGATATGCACAAAAAGTACCACCTATATGATGTTCATCGAGCTTGCGCTTCCTATTCTATGAGGCACATGTATATTTATTTCTTTCTTTTTTTCTATTTTTCTATTTTTCTATTTCTATTTCTTTTTCTTTCTTTTTCTTTTTCACTTGCCTCTTCCTTGTGCCACCAACTATACAAGATAACTATATGAGATAGTGTTCACACGTTTGCTCGGAATTCTACAAGGTATCAAATATGCATAGCCCAAGCAATCATAAGAGGAACTAGTCTCAATAGGTGTTTGTTGCTCGCAAAGATAGTGGGGTTCACAAAGGAATGCAAGTGGGGAGAAGTCGCGGAATGTTTATACCTTTCGTCGACGATCTTCACCCTTTATTGTTGGATTCTGCCTTGATCACGGAATTTGGATGGAGTAGATAGCATGAACAAAGCATATGATGATGTAGTGCTCCTTCTCCTCTTTGAAACGAGCTAAAGAACACCAAAATCCGAGTTGAAATGCAAAAGTTATGCTCAAAACCGTGTTGTAGTTTTTCTGTCTGCACGGAGGGGCGGAGACTCCGGTCTGGGGGTCCGGAGACTCCGGTCTGGAGCTCAAAAAGTCCGGAGACTCCGGTCTAGGTCGGAGACTCCGGTCCGGGTGATTCCAGAGCGTCCAGAACTCGAACGGGACGCGATTTGGGCGGAAAAACTCGAACCAAAACCTCAAATTGATGGGGGAAATCAAGGAATTAGGCCATGGGAACGCAGGGGAAGGTAGATCAACTAGTTCAGCAAGTAATCCACGGATCAAAACCTACCAAAACGCACTCAAATCACAGATCTATCCAAAACACGAATTGGGGCTGTTTTTGGTGAAATTTTCGAATTTATGGGGAAAAGACCAAATCGATGAGAAATACGTGGCAACCAAAAGCTGTTGATACCAGATGATGGAGGGGTTAACCTCTTGGGTGGCCCGATCTTCACGGATCTCGTGGTCAAATCGATGGGAAAGTGAGGGGAAAGGGAGAAGGTAGCGGAAGCGAACACACACCTCGCGAAGAACACGATGAACACACGCAAAACTCACACGATACAAGGCCGATTGCTCCCGAACGGCGGCCACCGGTCCGATAGAATCCTCGCAAGGAAAGATCGGTCAACGTGCTCCCTCAAATCCACATCGGAGAGGGAAGAACACCTTGGGGAGGGTCTTGACAAATTGGAGACGAGACACTGAACTCCAAGGCCTTGTTCAACGATGGATGCGTGATGCAAAGTCCAATCGAGGTTGGTGATGATAGTCGGTCCCCTTGGTAAAGGGGATGAGGCAAAACTAGAGATTCCACAATGGGGGTTGTCTTTAGTCTATCATCTATGCCTAAGGGATACATGAAGGGGTGGGGGCTCTATTTATAGGCCAGCCACATAAACAGGGGTAGTTTAGGGATAAAACTAGGGTTTGGATGAGCTAGAGGGATACACGGGCCGAAGGCCCAGCTCGGGGCGCAGGCCCATCGTGTAGGCCGGAGACTCCGGTGTGGGGTCCAGAGACTCCGGTCTAGGCCGGAGACTCCGGTGTCGTCTCTGGTGTCGTCTCCGGAGTGGCGTTCTGACTGTCCTCGGGCGGTTGCTGGGATCGGTCTTGAGGTAGGACCGGAGACTCCGGTGTAGCAGGACCGGAGACTCCGGTGGTTCAGCCGTGGCTTCTTCCGTCTCCTCTTCCAAGCCTCCGTCTTGTCGGGCTTGATGTCCCGGGCTTCCTCCCTTGCCTCCGTACTTATCGGTGTGAACCTATCATGCATATGTGACGGAGTATGAAGTAGCATACCATTCAATAGGGTAGGAAGTGGGCTCGCATAGAGGAACGGGTTCACCTTTGGAGTCCATGACGACTTGGCGTAAGTTGGAGACCATGATGTGGTAATGACCATAGGTCGGGCAACATCAGATTGCTAACATAATCCTTACAGACTTTAGGTTCGCTACAGGTGAGAAAGTCTCATCGTAGTCAACTCCTTGAATTTGTCGAAAACCCTTTTGCGATAAGTCGAGCTTTATAGACAGTAACATTACCATCAACATCTGTTTTCTTCTTGAAAATCCATTTGTTCTTGACAGCCTTCCGGCCATCCAGTAAGTCCACCAAAGTCCATACTTGGTTTTCGTACATGGATCCAATCTCGGATTTCATGGCTTCTTGCCATTTATTGGAATCTGGGCTCATCATCGCTTCCTCATATGTCGCAGGGTCATCAGTGTTGTCCACCAACATGACATTCATAACGGGATCATACCAATCAGGAGTGGTACGAGTTCTCGTTGACCTGCGAGGCTCTGTAGCAAGTACAACCGAAATTTCATGATCATCATCATTAGCTTCCTCTCTTATTGGTGCATGCACCACAGGAACTTCTTCGGGTGCTGCGCTACTCGCAAGTTCGAGAGAAGGTTCGACAACCTCGTCGAGTTCTACTTTCCTTCCAGTCACTTCTTTCGAGAGAAATTCCTTCTCTAGAAAGGATCCATTCTTGGCAACGAAGATTTTGCCTTCGGATCTATGATAGAAGGTATACCCAATAGTTTCCTTCGGGTATCCTATGAAGACGCATTTTTCCGCTTTGGGTTCAAGCTTGTCCGGCTGTAACTTCTTTACATAGGCTTCGCAACCCCAAACTTTAAGGAACAACAATTTAGGTTTCTTCCCAAACCATAATTCATACGGTGTCATTTCAACGGATTTAGATGGTGCCCTATTTAAAGTGAATGCGGCTGTTTCTAATGCATAACCCCAAAATGATAGCGGTAAATCTGTAAGTAACATCATAGAACGAACCATATCTAAGAGAGTTCGATTACGACGTTCGGACACACCATTATGCTGTGGTGTTCCCGGCGGTGTCAATTGTGAAAGTATTCCGCATTTCTTCAAATGCTCGCCAAACTCGTAACTTAGATATCCGACTCCACGATCAGAACGTAGAAATTTAATCTTCTTGTTACGTTCATTCTCCACCTCACTTTGAAATTCCTTAAACTTCTCGAAAGTTTCGGACTTATGTTTCATGAAATAGATATACCCATATCTCCTCAAGTCATCCGTGAAGGTAAGAACATAACGATAACCACCGCGCGATGCTACACTCATTGGACCACACACATCGGTATGTATGATTTACAATAAGTCCGTAGCTCGCTCCATCATACCAGAAAATGGAGTCTTAGTCATTTTACCCATCAGACATGCTTCACATCTTTCAAGTGATTCGAAATCAAGTGATTCAAGAAGTCCATCAGAATGGAGTTTCTTCATACGCTTCACTCCAATGTGACCAAGACGACAGTGCCACATATAGGTCGAGTTATCGCTCGATTTCAAACGTTTAGCCTCAATGTTATTAATATGTGTATTTCCACTATCGAGATTCAATAAGAATAGACCATCTATCAAAGGTGCATGTGCATAAAACATATTACTCATATAAATCGAACAACCATTATTCTCGGACTTAAACAAGTAACCGTCTCACAATAAACAAGATCCCGATATAATGTTCATGCTTAACGCAGGCACCAAATAACAATTATTTAAGTATAGAACTAATCCCGATGGTAGATGAAGAGGTAGCATGCCGACCGCGATCACATCAACCTTTGATCCGTTTCCCACGCGCATCGTCACCTCGTTCTTCGCTAGCTTCCGTTTATTCTGCAGCACCTGTTTGGAGTTACAAATATGAGCAACCGAACCAGTATCAAATACCGAGGCACTACTACGAGTACTAGTGAGATACACATCAATAACATGTATATCGGATATACCTTTCTTCTTGATGTTCCCGTTCTTCAAATCTGCCAAGTACTTTGGGAAATTTCGCGTCCAGTGACCTTCTCCCTTGCAGTAAAAGCACTCAGTATCAGGCTTAGGTCCAGCCTTGGTCTTCTTCGTCGGCGCGATAACTTTCTTACCACCCTTCTTGAAGTGTCCCTTTTGCTTAGACTTGCCTTTTTTGAATTTTGTGGTCTTATTGACCATCAACACTTGGTGCTCTTTCTTGATCTCCACTTCTGCAGATTTTAACATGGCGAAGAGTTCTAGCAACTGCTTGTTCATGTTTTGCATATTGTAGTTCATCACAAAGTTCTTGTAACTTGGTGGTAGTGATTGGAGGACACGATAAATCCCCAAAGCATTAGGAATCACTATACCCAAGCTTTGAAGTTTGTTTGCGTGCCCAGACATCTTAAGCACATGCTCACTGACGGAGTTGCCCTCTTCCATCTTGCAGTTAAAGAACTTTTTAGAAGCCTCATAGCTCTCAATTGTCGCGTGAGTCTCAAAGATCAATTTGAGATCACTGACAATATCATGTGGGTCTGAATTCTCAAACCTTTTCTGAAGCTCCGATTCTAAACCATACAAGATAGCACACTGAATTGTGGAGTACTGAGTCTTCCGAGCGAGGTAAACATTCTTTACTTCATCGGTAGCAGTAGCCGCAGGTGGGTCACCCAGCGGTGCATCCAGCACATAGGTCAAATTACCAGCTGTGAGGACAATCCTCAAATTGCGGAACCAATCCGCGAAGTTGCTTCCATTGTTTTTCAACTTTTCTTTCTCTAGGAATGCATTAAAATTGATGGTAGGGGCCGCCATTGATCTACAACATAATTGCAATAGTTTAGACTAAGTTTATGACAAATTGAGTTCTAATTAATAGTTAAATTAATCTAGGTGAACACCCACTCAAAACAATATCCCTCACATTGTTTTAGTGATCACACGAACCAAATCCACCACATCAATACCGATCTTCACGAGAGTTGATGTAGTTTCAATGACGAACAATCGACATGTTCATCATATCTACTATATGATTCATGCTTTACCTTTCGGTGATCCGTGTTCCGAGACCATGTCTGTACATGCTAGGCTCGTCAAGATCAAACCTTAGTTTCCGCATGAGCAAATCTGGCTTGCTCACGTTGTATACACTTGCGGAATCTAACACACCCGATCATCACGTGGTGCTTCGAAACAACAAGCTTTAGCAACGGTGCTAACTAAGGGTGAACACTTTATGACTTGAAATTCATGTGCATGAGGGATCATCTTATAATGATACCGTCGTCTACTAAGCAACACAAGATGCATAAAGGATTAACATCACATGCAATTCATAATATGTGATATGATATGGCCTTTCTTCTTTGTGCTTCCGATCTCCATCTTCTAGCACGAACATGATCTCCATCATCACCGGCATTGCATAAAGGTCAATGACGCTTCTCCATGGTTGTCGTCCACCGGCTTCAATTATTACAACTACTTTGAATAGACACGCGGGTCTTAACATAAATTAAAGACAACCATATGGCTCCTGCCGGTTGCCAACTTACAATAAGGAACATTGCATACATCAAATATAATCACAATCATGGCCATATCACATCACAGCACACCCCTGCAAAACAAAGTTAGACGCCTCTACTTTCTTTGCATGTTTTACGTGGTTTGGGGCTTTCAATAAGTGTCGTTCTAACTTACGAACAAGAACCACAACATTGATACTAGTATTATAAATCACCCGTTGTAAATTGAATCTTAACTATGTTGGGAGAAACATGCACCCGCAAAGCCACTTATGCAATACAAGTTGCATGTCAAGCGTGGAGCAAGTCTCATGAACGATGTCATGTAAGGTTAGCCCGGGCTGCTTCATCCCACCATCCCGCAAGATGCAAAGTACACAAGAAGCAATCGACAACAAAAGCATCAACGCCCACAATGACCATTGTGTTCTACTCGTGCAACAGATCTACATATAGACACGGCTCTGATACCACTACAGGGTTTCGTAGCATGGAAAACAAAAAATTTCTACCGCATATAAACAAACAAGCCAAGATCTATCTACTAGATTGAAGCAATGAGTCGATGGAATAACTCACCCTCGAAGATTCCAAAGTGTTTAACGAGAGCGGATTCTCGTGGGTGATGTAGTCGTACTCTTTCCGATCTCAAGATCGCGTAGACGATCCTTCTGGCGCTGCGTTCCGGCAGCGCTTCCGCAGTCGTTCACACGTTCGGTACTCGACGAAGACCTTCCTCTCCCTTGTTCCAGCAGGCAGCGGAGGTTGTAGCACTCTCCTCGCGATTCCGGCAGCACAACGGCGTGGTACCGGAAGTAGAGGGGAGATCTCGCAGGGCTTAGCCTTAAGCCGGAGCGAGTATGGTGGACTATGAGAGAGAGCCTCGGCGATCTAGGGTTTAGACGCACCAAGGAGGAGCAAGGCCGGCGGCTAGGGTTTGCCTACGCGGCGGCGGCAGCAGGAGGTGGCGGCGCTGGCGGCTAGGAGCTAGGGTTTTGGGTGGAGGTGTTGTGTGTTTGGAGGGGCAACCCTGCCCCTCCTTATATAGGTGGAGGGGGCGCGCCAGGGGAGGGGAGTCCCTCCCCAACTCGGTTTGCCAAGTGGGCCGGCGGTGGAGGGAGGGAACTCCTCCCCAAGTAGGTTTCCTACTTCCCCTCCACCTCACAAAATAGCCGTTTGACTTTTTAAATTGGCGTTTGACTTTTCAAACTAGGATTTGATTAAACCCTTTATTTTGTTCAGCGATGACACCTAATACATGATGCAATCATTCCAACTTGATATGACACATTCATGTACCCTTCCCCTCCGGAGTGCCGGACATTCCGGAACCTTCTAGAACATTCCCGATGAAAACAACGGAACCATTCTCCAACCCCGAAACAGGACTTTCCTTATATGAATATTATTCTCCGTACCATTCCGGATCTCCTCGTGATATCCCGGATCCCATCCGAGACTCCGAACAACATTCGGTCTCTTACTCATCATTCCATAACTACTCAAACAACGCTGAATCCTTAAGTGTGTCTCCCTACGGTTCTTGAATTATGCGGACATGATCGAGACACTTCTCCGAACAATAACCAATAGAGGAATCTGGAAATTCATATGGCTCCCACATATTTCTATGATTACTTTGCAATCGAATGAACCACTTACATACGATACCGATTTCCCTTTGTCTCACGATAGTTTACTTATCCGAGGTTATGATCGTCGGTATCTCTATATACCTAGTTCAACCTCGTTACTGATAAGTACTCTTTTCTCGTTCCCGTGATATGTGATCCCTTGTGAGCCAGTCACATGCTTGCAAGCTAATTGGATGACATTCCATTGAGAGGGCCCAGAGTATATCTATCCGTCATATGGATGGACA
The DNA here is from genome assembly GCA_910589765.1 of Avena atlantica. NCBI lineage: Eukaryota > Viridiplantae > Streptophyta > Magnoliopsida > Poales > Poaceae > Avena > Avena atlantica. Next base: position 48,280,330 of record OU342739.1, read on the forward strand.
AATCCCACTCTTGATCCATGTGTCTCAACCAATACTTTCCGAACACTCAATGCCACCTTTATAGCCACCCAGTTACGGTGTGGTGTTTGATGTCATCAAAGCATCCTTCCGGTGAAGGTGATATCCATGATCTCATGGTCGAAGGAATTAGGTTACTATGTATCAGAAAGCATATAGCAATTGAACTATTAAAATGACTTGATCTTTATGCTACGCTTATCTATAGGAGTATGTCCACCATATCATTCTCCTAATGATATGATCTTGTTGTTAATAACATCTCAATGTTCATGATAAGGAAACCACAATCATTTATTAACCAACAAGCTAGTATTATAAAGAGGCTTTACTAGGGACTCTATTTTTAGTTTACAAATCACACAAGTATTATTGTTTCCTTGTTAATACTATTATAGCATGAATGTAAACATTTATCATAAACACAAAGATATAATAATAACTATATTTATTATTTCCTCTAGGGCATATCTCCAACAGAAGAAGAAGGCCTCTGGGATGATCTCCCCTCCGGTAGGGTGCCGGGAAGAGCTTCAGATCCCCCCCCCCGCCGCCGTCGATCTAGGGACTATGGTGGATGCGGCTATAGATGGTTTCATGGAATATTGATCGGGTACTTAGGGTTTAGGCATCGGGGGCTTCTTATAGGCGAAGAGGGAAGGCTAGGAGGAGGGGAGGGGGGCCACACCCTGCCCAGGCGCGGGCCCACCCTAGGTCGCGCCTGGGGGTGGCCACCCTGTGGTGCCCCTCCATCTCTCCTCTAGACTCCGTGTTCTCCTCGGTGAAATATTGACTTTGGCTTTTGTCCCGTTCAATTCCGAGAATATTTCCTTAGTAGATTTTCTAGAACCAAAAACAGCAGAAAATAGGCAACTAGCACTGTGGCAACTTGTTAATAGGTGTAAGGGTCCCAACCTTTAATAAGGTAGAGTCCCCTTTGTTTACAATGCTAGTCCCTAGATCAATAGCTAGCATCCACAGTTAAGATGTAATATCAAGAAACAAAGGTCATAATACAACTTTATAACCAGGAATAACATAATTTTTATTACATCTTACATAGCTCATTTGGCTATTACATTACATTGTAGCAGAATATCTATAAGCATGGGGTCCTTCATCTTCAAAGTTCCACAGGCAGACATGTTGGTTGTAGACTTTGTAATCCTAATTAATCAATCTTCACTAAAGTCAATCAAACCTGCAACATTACAAGTTACAACCACAAGGGTCAATACATTTGAATTGTATTGGCAAGTGAGACTATGGTAGTATAGTGGAGTCTATCATCTATATGCATTTGGCTAAGTGGAGTTGAGGCTTGCATTGCTCAAATAGATTTTTCCTTAACATTTGAAAACACTAAGTTTTTGCTTGACAAAAACATTTTTCTCAATCAAAGTTTGAAGATCCTTTAACCCTTGTTCAAACCACAAGTTTTTAACTTAGAAATTTGAATGCTGAGATTCTTGATTGCTTCCATGTCTTGATGCTCAAATTGTCCTTTACCAGGGACATGGCTAAGTACTTAGATTTTACACTCTGCAGAGGTGGTGCACTTTCCCCACAAGACTTGGTTTCCCAAGACAAGATCTTTCAGAAGCCTTCCCTTAGACCAAAATGGATGCGCTCCAACCTATCAAACTCTACCACCCACTGTCCATATGGCTAAGTTCTTGCAACCTATATGATCTAGGCAGAGCCCATAATGCCAAGTGGTTGCACTTGAAGCTTCTCAACATTTGACATCTCAAATCTCTTTGTTCCTGGGTGGCCATCCACAAGTGAGATACACAAGGTAAACCATAGACATGGGCCTTGTGAACCACTCAACCAAAATCCACCAAGCAATTACCATTCCACCCAGGTGATTCATTAACTTAGTTGTTTTATTAAACAAAACCCAAGTCCTCAGACTTAGAAATTTTTCATAGTATGGATATATATTCCACCCTTGTTTTCTATTAGCTAGGCTAAGCTTGATAGTAAGGTTTATACTTACTATAGTAGTAGGAATCTTAACTTAGGAAATTTTTACTAAGGTTTCATCTACTAGGTTTTCCTATAGCAAGGTTTATACTTAGCAAAATTTCCATGCAAGTTTTACTTAGCAAAATCACTAATGCATAGTGAAAGTAATGGGACAAAAGTATGAAGCATCACTTGCCTTTTTGGTAGAGTATGGGTTCACTTCTTGTCCTTGCAACAATCACACTCTTCAAGTCACTACAATTCAATCAAGCAAGGCACTAACTCAATCTACCAAACAAGCAAAACATCACATAAAATAATAAAACAAAACAACACATAAAAATCATAAAGTCAAGTAATGCATGCAAGCATGCCAAGCTTTGTTTTGTTTGAAAAAGTGGTTCCTAATGGGTTATAAACATTTGAAAATACCTAATGGTCATTTTGTCAAGTGGCAAAGTCATTTGCAAAAGGTTTCACTTCAAAAACCATTTTCAAAACAAAGTATCATTTTATGTGGTGTAGAAATATTTTTACTAAGGCATTAATCTCTAGGGTTCACCAAATATGTTTTCAAATCATAAAACTTGGTGTTTGGGGATAGAGAGTGTAAAACAAAACATTTCCCAAAAGTTTTCTTCCAAAACCATTTTTAATAAATAAACCACATTTCTATTTGACTAGAAATGGTTTTAAATCAAAGAATCATTCTTTTCCTTCACCAAATATATTTTTGAAACCACAAAGTGTTTCCTATGGTCAGTAGGGTCAAAGCAATCTAATTTCAAAAGATTTTATCCCCAAATTCATTTTTAAACAATTTTCACATCCTTAACAAGCATACAAATGTTTCTGCAAAAACAACCATTTTAACAGAAGCTTTTTGCTAAACAAAAGGCATGGTTAGCTAGGGCTTGATCCAATGATTCCAACGATATAAAGTTTGCAATTTTTGGACGTGTGGATCTAAAGTTATAGGGATTTCAATTTGCAACTTAAATCTGTTTTCAAATCTGTTTTAAACCAAAAACTGGCCACGCGTCGCTTTCTTATTCGCTGGTACTGGTTCGGGTGGATCGCGTGCTGCAGGCCGTTAGATCAAGTTGCATCGCACTGCACTGGCTGCGTACCCTTTCGAAGTTAAGTGATCTAGTCTCGTCTCTTCGATCTAAATCAAACGGCTGCTACTGCCTGGCCAAGAACTGGCGGCGCAAGGTCAACGGCGAGCGGCGGTGCGGTCAGATGGTGGCGGCGCTGGCGAAACAGGAAGAGAGGGAGGGAGGGAGGAGGCTCACCGCGTTCACGAGGTCGAGGCGGTGCTCAACATACGGTCGGCTTGGCAAGGGGCGCACGAGGACAGGCGGAATTCCTCACCGGAGTTGGGTCTGGCGACGGATGCACGCGGTCGAGGTCGAGGACGATGCTACGGGTCACGAGAAGGCAAACCAGAAGCATGGTTAGACGCATACGATCAAGGAGATGCTGTGTGCGTGAACAAGAGGGGTCGGTGCGGTCGGATTCTACCTGGTGAACTCGTCGGGGTAGAAGACAGACGCGGCGGCGCTCAGTTCTTGTCGAAGACGGCTTTCTGGGGCGCCCGCGGTTGAACGGCGGGTACAAGAAGATGTGCCAGGGAGTGGTGAGTGTGCTCGTGTGCTTGTGGAGGCAGGAGGTGGCGAGTACTGGCCGGAATTGGAGGTGGAAGATCATCGGAGCAGTGGGAGGGCGAGCTCGATTCAGAGCAGCCTGGTGGCGTGTTGGTTATGGCGACAAAGGGGAAAGGAGGAGAAGACGCAGGCGCTTAATAGGACGTGGTCATGGCGAGTTTAAGGCGCGACATTACTGCGAATTGAAGTCGCGACATCAACGGCAGAAACGGCCGGTGTGGTCATCGCGAGAAAGAAGAGGAGTGAGCTGGCTACGTGGGTCCCTGCTGTCAGCGAGGAATGAGAGGGAGAAGAGGGCCACTAGTCAGCGTCTGTTCGGGTTAGAAACGGAGTGCGAAACGTTTTCTTCGGGGGAGGGGGAGCTGGGCTGGTTCTGGGCCTTGTTGGGCTGCTGGGTTGGGTCGACCAGTTCCTTATTTTTTTCTTCCTGAACCTTTTCTTTTTCTAAATCTAATTTCTGTTTTGAAATTCAATCAAACAAACAATACTCAAATCAATTCAAACTATCACCAAACTTTGAAACTTTGAATTTGGTTCTGTTCAGTAACATAAACGAAAATTCCAAAACCAAAATAATAATTTTATTTTAGGGTCCATTATTAATTAAATAAAATGGACCTTAGTTATTAAATCAAATAGGATTTGTTTTATTAAAATATTTATTTTGAAATCTAAAATAAAACCAAAAACACTTCAGTAGGTTTTATTATAAAATACTGTAGGGTTCGCAGCATAGAAAACAAAAAATTTCCTACGATGTGAACTATATACCAAGATCTATCTACTAGATACAAACAACGGGCGGATGTATATCCGTAGAGAACATACCCTTGAAGACCGACAAAGCTTAACGAGTTCAACTCGTGGTTGATGTAGACGATCTCTTGCCGATCTCAAGATCGAGAGGAAGTCCTAGCGCCGCAAATCAGCAGCGCATCCGTGCTCGCACACACGTTCAAGGCACCGAGCTTCCTCCGCCTCCTCGCTCCAGCGATGTAGCGGAAGCACAACTCTTTCTTGCCGAATAGCCACCGGGAACATGTATCTCGCTAGTCTGAGACCATGGGGAATAAATTCTAGAGGGGGAGAGAGATCCTTCACGAGGAGGTGTGAGAGACAAGTGAGGAGGGTGGCTCCTTTTATAGGAGGAGGGGGGACCCCAAGGGGTGGCCGGCGCATGGGGCTGCCCCCTTGCCCTCCCCTCTTCATGTGGGTGGACACTCCACTCACAAATCTCCTTTAAATTCCCTCCACTCAAAAGTCCACTCAAATTCCCATTAAATTTCCACCAAATTTAATGCAAACTCTCATTAAATAAAACTCTTTTATTTTATTCAGAATTTTGTCAATTACTTTAATGATAAACAGTCACAAATAACCCGTTGCTAGAATTCTATTTCACATGCATAACCACTTTATGCAATTTCACCCGAAAACCTGTTTCGGTATCTAGTGAAATAAATTCCTGCGCTTGTTCATTCTTTCGGCATGAAACATTTGCTCCAATTGGATGTCGGTGTCTCTTAAGTGTGTCACCCTACGGTTCGTGAATAATGCGGACATGATCGAGACCCCTCTCGGATCAATAATCAGAAGCGGGATCTGGAGACCCATACTGACTCCCACACATTCAACGATGACTTTCTTGTGATCGTCGGAACCTTTTACGCTAGTATCTTAATCCCTTTGTTTCACGATATATTACATGTCCGAGATTCGATCATCGGTATCTCCATACCTAGTTTGATCTCGTTACCGACATGCACTCTTTTCTCGTTCCTGTGATATAACATTCTAGTGATCAAATCACTTGCTTGCAAGCTAATCAATGTGATATCACCGAGAGGGCCCAGAGTATATCTATCCGTCATCGGGATGAACAAATTCCACTCTCGATCCATGAGCCTCAACATAACACCTCATTAGTTCTGAATCCATCTTTATAATCACCCTGTTACGGTGTGACGTTTGATGTTATCAAGAAACTCTTCCGGTGTTAGTGATTGACATGATCTCATGGTATAAGGATTAGGATCACTTCGTCAGTTGTTATAGCAATATAAACTCAATGACTTTGATCGTAATGCTATACTTCGGATGAATGTTCATCACACCATTACACTAATGTTGTGATCCCGTTATTAACAACATCCAATGTCCATGATCAGGAAACCTTGATCATCTTGTTAATCAACGAGCTAGTTTATGAGAGAGGCATAACTAGGAACTTTCTGTTTGTTTATTAAACACACATGTATTAACGTTTCCGTATTAATAAAATTATAGCATGCAAAATAAACATCTATCATATACTTGGAATACACATAATAAACACTTTTATTGCTTCTCAGGGCATATTCCCTTCAGTCTCTCACTTGCACTAGAGACAATAATCTAGTTACATAGTGATAAATCTAACACCCATTGAGTTCTGGTGTTGATCATGTTTTGCTCTAGGGAGAGTTTTAGTCAACGGATCTGCTACATTGAGATCCATATGTACTTTACAAATCTTTATATCTCCATCCTTGACATGCTCGCGGATGGAGTGAAATCGGCGCTTAATATGCTTGGAATGCTTGTGAGACCTTGGCTCTTTGGCATTGGCAATGGCACCATTGTTGTCACAATAGATCACCATTGGGTCCAACGCGTTTGCCACCACTCCTAGTTCGGATATGAACTCCTTCATCCAAACTGCTTCCTGAGCCGCTTCTGAAGCAGCAACATATTCGGCCTCCGTTGTTGATCCCGCTACCACAGGTTGTTTGGAGCTCCTCCAACTAACCGCTCCGCCATTCATGAGAAATACGTATCCGGATTGAGACTTAGAATCATCCGGATCGGTGTCAAAGCTAGCGTCGACATAACACTTAGCGACGAGCTCTTCTTCACCTCCGTATACAAGAAACATATCCTTAGTTCTTCGTAAGTACTTAAGGATATTCTTGACCGCTATCCAGTGTTCTGAACCTGGATCCGATTGGTACCTACTAGTCAAACTAATAGCATGTGCCACATCCGGTCTTGTACATAGCATGGCGTACATTATAGAGCCTATGGCTGAAGAATAGGGGACTTTGTCCATTATCTCTCTTTCTTCCACCGAAGCCGGACTTTGAGTCTTACTCAATGTCTTGCCTTGCAACATAGGTAAGAACCCCTTCTTACTTCCGTCCATTTTAAACTTCTTTAAAATCTTATCAAGGTATGTACTTTGCGATAGCCCTATTAGGCGCCTAGATCTATCTCTATAGATATTTATGCCTAATATGTATGACGCTTCACCTAGGTCCTTCATTGAAAATTTGCTGTTGAGATAACTTTTAACACTGTTTAAAATATCTATATCATTTCCGATCAATAATATGTCATCCACATATAATATCAGAAATGCCACATTGCTCCCACTCACTTTCTTGTAAATACAAGCTTCTCCATAAGTTTGGACAAATCCAAACTCTTTGATCACCTCATCAAAGCGGAGATTCCAACTTCGTGATGCTTGCTTCAATCCATAGATGGATCGCTGAAGCTTGCACACCTTGTTAGCATCCTTAGGATCGACAAAACCCTTTGGTTGTATCATATACAACTCTTCTTCAATATTACCATTGAGAAACGCGGTTTTGACATCCATCTACCATATCTCATAATCGATATATGCAGCAATTGCTAACATAATCCTAACTGACTTTAGCATCGCTACGGGAGAGAAAGTCTCATCGCAGTCAACTCCTTGAATTTGTCGAAACCCCTTTGCGACAAGTCGAGCTTTATAGACGGTCACATTACCATCAGCATCAGTTTTCCTTTTGAAAATCCATTTGTTCTCCACGGCCTTTCGGTCGTGAGGTATTTCCACCAAGTTCCAAACTTGATTTTCATACATGGATTCCATCTCGGATTTCATGGCTTCTAACCATTTGTTGGAATCCGGGCTCATCATCGCTTCTTCATACGTCGCAGGGTCATCATTTTCATCAACCATGAAATTCATGACAGGATTTCCGTACAGCTCGGGAGCTGCACGCGTCCTGTTTGACTTGCGAGGTTCGGTAGTACTCTCTTTCGGAGTTTCATGATCATTATCATTAGTTCCCTCTTCAACAGGTGGATCCAACTCCGGAACAACTTCCGGCACTGCGCTACTCGCCATACTTTGAAGAGAAGGTTCCACAACCTCTTCGAGTTCTACCTTCCGACTACTCACACCTTTCGCGAGAAACTCTTTCTCTAGAAAGGATCCATTCTTGGCAACAAAAACCTTGCCCTCGGATCTGTGATAGAAGGAATACCCAATAGTTTCGTTAGGGTATCCTATGAAGACGCATTTTTCCGCTTTGGGTTCGAGTTTATCCGGTTGAAGTTTCTTCACATAAACATCGCATCCCCAAACTTTGATAAATGACAGCTTAGGTTTGTTTCCAAACCACAATTCATACGGTGTCTTTTCAACGGATTTAGATGGTGCCCGATTTAAAGTGAATGCAACAGTTTCTAGTGCATAACCCCAAAATGACAACGGCAAGTCCGTCAGAGACATCATAGATTGAACCATATCTAATAAAGTACGATTACGACGTTCCGACACACCATTTCGCTGTGGTGTTCCGGCAGGTGTGAGTTGTGAAACAATTCCACACTCTTTCATGTGAGTGCTAAACTCGTAACTTAGATACTCACCTCCACGGTCGGACCGTAGAAATTTGATCTTTCTATTACGATGATTTTCCACTTCATTCTGAAATTCCTTAAACTTTTCAAAGGTTTCAGACTTGTGTTTCATCAAGTAGATATAACCGTATCTACTCAAATCATCCGTGAAAGTAACAAAATAACGATATCCACCTCGCGCCGACACACTCATTGGACCACATACATCAGAATGTATGATTTCCAATAAATCTGTCGCCCGTTCCATTGAACCGGAAAACGGCGTTCTAGTCATCTTGCCCATAAGGCATGGCTCACATGTATCAAATGATTCATAATCAAGTGATTCCAAAAGTCCATCCGAATGGAGCTTCTTCATGCGTTTAACGCCAATATGACCTAGACGGCAGTGCCACATATATGCGGATATATCATCATTAAGTTTAATCCTTTTAGCATCAACATTATGAATATGTGTAACATTATCATCAAGATCTAATAGAAATAAACCATTCATCATCGGTGCATGACCATAAAAGATTTCATTCATATAAATGGAACAACCATTGTTCTCGGATTTAAATGAATAACCACTTCGCATCAAACACGATCCAGATACAATGTTCATGCTCAGTGCAGGCACCAGATAACATTTATTCAAGTTTATAACTAATCCCGACGGCAAGTGGAGAGGCAGCGTTCCGACGGCGATCACATCAACGCTTGATCCATTGCCGACACGCATCTTGACCTCACCCCTTGCTAGCGGTCGCTTGTTCCGCAACCCCTGATTCGAGTTACAAATATTAGCAACTGAACCGGTATCAAATACCCAGGTGCTACTGCGAGCACTAGTCAAGTACACATCAATAACATGTATATCATATATACCTTTGTTTGCCTTTCCGGCCTTCTTGTCTGCCAGATACTTGGGGCAGTTGCGCTTCCAGTGGCCAGTCCCCTTACAATAGTAGCACTCGGAATCAGACTTAGGTCCAACTCGGGGTTTCTTTTCAGGCGCGGCAACAGGCTTGCCGCCCTTACTTCCCTTCCGTTTTCCCTTCTTGTCTTTCTTGAAACCAGTGTTCCTATTGATCATCAACACTTGATGTTCCTTTTTGATCTCCACTTCTGCAGTTTTAAGCATTGACAGAAGCTCGGGGAGAGACTTCTTCATGCCTTGCATATTATAGGTCATCACGAAGCTCTTATAGCTAGGTGGCAGAGACTGCAGAACACGATGGATGCCTAAGTCAATGGGAAGCGATATTCCCAAGGACACAAGCTTATCGGCGTAACCCGACATCTTGAGTACATGCTCACTAACGGAGCTGTGCTCTTCCATCATGCAGCTAAAGAACTGTTCTGAAGCGTTGTAGCTCTCTACAGCAGCATGTGTGTCGAAAATCATTTTCAACTCACCCATTGTATCAAATGCATTGCCGTTTTCGAAACGCTTTCGAAGTTCCGGCTCTAGCCCATACAATATGCCGCAATGAACTAAGTTGTGGTCCTCCTGACGAGTCTGATAGACATACTTCTCCTCGTCAGGGGCATCATCTAAAGGTGGGGAGCCTAATGGCGCTTCTAGCACATATTGCTTTTGTGCAGCAGAGAGGAGAATCCTCAAATTCATGGCCCATTCGGTAAAGTTTCTACCGTTCGTTGCTAGTTTCTCTTTCTCCATGAACACATTGAAATTAAAAGCAGGTGGTGCCATCTACAACAGAATTTGTAAAGTTTAGACTAAGTGTATGATAGATTGAGTTCAACTAATCTATATTACGAATGAACTCCCACTCAAAAATGACATCCCTCGTGCCTTTTTGGTGATTACATGAACCAAATCCACTACACCAAGTCCGATCATCACGTGAGTCGGTATAGCTTCAAAGGCGAGCATCAAATGGGCATCATATCAACCATATGACTCATTCTTAACCTTTCGGTCCGTGTTCCGAGGCCATGTCTGTACATGCTAGGCTCGCCAAGTTAGAACCTTAGTATTCGCGTGTGTAACTGTTTTACACCCGAAATATGGTCGTGGATCCAAGAACACCCGATCATCACGTGATGTCTTGGAGCGACGAAAACATAATCGGTGCATACTAAAGGAAGAACACATTCTTATCTTGATATTTAAATGAGGGATCACCTTATTATGCTAACAAAGCGCTAAACAAGCAATATAAGATGCTATCAAACATCATATGTTTATTAGTGAAATTATATGGTTCCCGCAGATGATCTCTATCATGTGCATCGTGGTATGATCACTATCATACCTATATGTGTAAATCCAAGGTCTATGGATTTTACACGCTATGTGTGTTGTAAGAGTATCATCTCATACTTATACTTACAACACTACCATATCATAACACTAGCCCAGCAACAATCTAAACTAGACGCCTCTAATTTATCCATTGCAAGTTTTACGTGGCTTAGGGCTTTCGAGATAGAACCGTTCTTACCTACGAACATGAACCACAACGAGGATAATCAAATTGTTGACAACTCGCTTGCAAAATAGATATTGACTATAGTAGGAGAGACAGACACCCGCTAGCCACTTATGCAAACTAGTTGCATGTCAAGCGTGGAACAGGTCTCATGTGCGAGGACATGTAAAGTTTGTTCGGGCCGCTTCATCCCACTATGCCACCAATATCCAAAATTACAACAAAGGAGCAACAACATGATCATCATCGCCCACATACTCATATGTGTACTACCCGTGTAAAGTATCTACGCATAGATCCGGCTCTGATACCACTTTAGGGTTCGCAGCATAGAAAACAAAAATTTTCCTACGATGTGAACTATATACCAAGATCTATCTACTAGATACAAACAACGGGCGGATGTATATCCGTAGAGAACATACCCTTGAAGACCGACAAAGCTTAACGAGTTCAACTCGTGGTTGATGTAGACGATCTGTCACATCCCAAGATTTTCCAAATCTTGTAATGTGAAAATAAACAAATAAAATAAAACTTTGTTTGATTTTCAAGGCCAGAAGAAACTTTTTGAATTCAATTGGAACCTAAAAACACATTTGAATTAAATAAAACCTAAAGAGATTTAAAAAGATAAACATTTAATAAAAGGAAAAATAAAAACATTTGGAAATACTATTTGGAAACAATTAAATGAAAAGATTTGTTTTCAAATGAAATAGAAATTATAAATAAAAATTATTTTATAAAGCCAAATTAATCCTTGGCCAAGCTTTGGAATTAAAACATTTTATTAACAAAGGTTTGCTTAAATAAAATAATAAGGAATTAATATCCAAACTCTTTTAAAGTAAAAAGTTTTACCAATTTAATTGAAACATCAAAACTTATTAAATTATTTTAAATAGGTTTTCCAAGTATTTTATATTATCTAATAAAACCTACTAAAGTGTTTTGGCTTTATTTTAGATTTTAAAATAAATATCTCAACAAAACAAATCCTATTTTATTTAATAATGGAAGTCAATTATAAATTAATAATGGATTCTAAAATAAAATGTTATTTTGTTTTAAAAATAAGTTTCCAAATATTCTTTATTTCCAAATAAAACCCACTGATTTGTTTTTGAAAATATTTGGATTTCAAATAAGGAATATGTTAAATTATATCAAACCCTATTTTGATTAATAAACCATGATCCATTTATTTAATTAATAAATGGAACCTAAAAAGATTTAAAATATTATTTGGTTTTTGGAAGTTAGTTTATGCAACTAAACAGAACCAAAAACTCATTACAAGTTTGAATTGGTTGAAGGGTTTTAATTGTTGATTAAATCATTTGTTTGAAAATCAAATCAGAAAATAGAAATAGAAAAGAATAAAGGACAGACCCAACCCAGCAGCCCAGGAAGCCCAGTCCAGCCCAGTACTCCCTCCCCGAAGGAAAACATTTTACACCCAGATACTGACCCACTGAGTCAATGAAAACCAGAACCCACTTCTTCCTCTCACTCACTCGCTGACGAGACGACCCCACCTCCTCTTATTCCTCTCCCGAACCGTTTTCTGCACCGCAAAAGAAACCCGCACTGAGGCTGACAAGTGGACCCCGTTCCCTTCCCCTTTCCCACTGACCAGAGGACCCCACCGCAACCTCCTTCTTCTTCCCCGTGCGACGACCACGCCCTCTCCCTCGCTGCCGTTGCTGCCTTCAAACCGCGGATTCAATTCGCCTTAACGCAACCGCCGTTACTCGAGTTGATCACGCAGACGTAAACGCCCGTGTCTCCCCTATAATTCCCCTCTAACACCCCGCGCTGCACGCCTTAGACCGTCCTAAATTCCTCCTCGAGCACCCTCTGCTCCGACGAGCTCCCATCTCCGATTCCGACCAAACCTGACCGCCCCTTGCCTCCTCGACCGTGCTCTCGTGATCCCCACCTCCTGGCGATCATCTCAGTAGCCCAGCTCGTCCCCGAGCGTCCCAGAGCGTCGACAACGACGACACCGAGCGAGCGACCGCCGTCTGCCATTGCTCCGTCAAGCAATCCAGGTGAACACCGACCACCCCGCGCCTCCTAGATCACGCGCACAGCATCGCCTTACTCTTGCTCATCTGAACTTGCTTCTGTCTTGCCTTAGGCCGATCTGCAGCGACAACCCGTCGTCAACCTGAGCGCCATCGTCTGTCTGCAAACTCCGGCGGAACCTCTCTGGTAAATCAGACTACCCCAACCATTCTCGTTCACGCTCACAGCTCCGCCATGATCTCCTACGTCTAACCCAGTCCTCCGTTTGTCTTCTCGTGGACCACAGCCTCGTCTTCGACCGTGGACAGAACCGTCCGTCGCCGTCCACTACTCCGGCGAGGAATCGCGGCTGAACCAGAGTGACCCTCGTCGAACTGTCAGTACCTTGAGCTTCGCCGTGACCCCCTAAGCCCGGTGAGCAACCCCTCCTTCTCCCCCACCTCCTATAGCGTCGCCCCCGTCGTCTACCGACCGCTCCGCCGCCGCTAGCCACCGCAGCGCCGCCCACTTTAGGTCGAGCCTGCCGCAACCGTTCGATCTCGATCCACTGGCTAGGATAGAGTCACTTATCGAAGGGGTATGGAAGCATCTGCGTCGTAGGATTTGCTTTAGATCCAGTGGCTCACGTAGCTCGATCCCAGCGAACCGGTACCGACGAATTAGATTAAGACACGTGTCTCTGCTGGTTGGATTTAAAACAGAATTGATCTAATTGATGTTCAGTTTTGTAAATTCCATAACTTTGGATCCACACGTCCAAAAATTACAAACTTTATATCATTGAAATCAGGAGAGCAAGCCCTAGCCAACCATGGCCTTAGTTTGACAAATAGTATCTGTTAGCTTGTTTGAATTTACAGAAACATTTGTGTACTTGTTTAGATTAGAAAAAATGTTTAAAAATGATTTTTGGATTAAAACCTTTGTAAAATGGTTTGTTGTGATCTTACTGACCCTAGGAACCAACCCTTGGTGTTAAAAATTATTTTTGAAAGATTTAGGTTGGATTACTTGACATAGCCATTTTCTAGCCAAATAAAAAGAATGGTTTTTGTTATAAAATGTTTATGGAAAGAAAACCTTAAGGAAATAGTTTGGACCAAACTTACTGACCCAAAACACCAAGCTTTGCCAAAAGCAACTCACTTGGTGAAAAACATAAAGTTTTGTTTGATAAAAATAGTTTTCACCACATAAAATGATGAATGGATTTAAAAATGGTTTTTAGACAAAACCCCTTGCTAATGACTTTTCCACTTTGGTAAATGACCAATTTGGATCTTACAAAGTTTAGAAATCTAATAGAGACCCTTTTTGCAAAATAAAACTATCTTGTGCATGCTCCCATGCATAAATTAGTTTCCATTGTCTTGTGTGTATGAATTTGTTTGAGTGATTATTGGTTTGGAATGTTAGTTGATTTGTGCTTGCTTGATTGACTTGTAGTGAAGTTAGTGAAGTGTGAGACTAGCAAGATCAAGGAGTGAACCACCATTCCATACCAAAAAGGCAAGTTACACTATCATACAAAAATCCTACTATTTTCATTATACTTAGTGGATTTTGTAAACATGCATGAAAATGTTTTATACTTATGCTATGCTAATCCTAATAGGATTCCCTATACACTACTTAGTGAAAATATTGAAGATGTACATGCTTAGCCATGCTATGTTTTGGAAATAGATACATGTTGAGATTTTACAAAGGTTGAGAAAAGGACTTGTGTTTTACATAATAAAACAAGGACTCAATGAACCACCTAGGTGGAAGATACTTGAAGTTTTGGAGAAGGTGGCAACAAAAGGAACCATGTCTATGGCAATCACTTTGTGTTGTGCTCCAAATGAAAACCACCTAGGAAACTTAGAGATTGAACATGTTTCTCCAATTGTGGCTTTCGTGTACAACCACATGCTATTATGGCTCTGGCTTAGTCAACTACAGTAGGAAGACCCATACATTGTCTTTAGTTAAAGGACATGGGGATCTGGAATGCTTCATGGGGGCTGAAGACAAGCTAGCAATGATGTATGGGAGGACCTTTTGGAAAGACTTCGTCACACTCTCAGTCTGCCGGTACTCCATCTTGGTGAGCTCTAATCCAGTAGGCCACTGGTGGCAACAAGATGGGATTGTGTCATGTGGGTAAAGTGTACTCCTTCTGCAGAAGTTAATAAAATCTAAGTACTTAGCCGTGTCCCCGGTTATGGACAATACTGAGCAACTAAAGTTTGAACCATGGGAGATCTCGACATTCTAACTTCTAATATAAAAACTTGATGCACTTGGGGGTACCAAGGAATTCAAAGAGATTTTGTTAAGCTTGTTGCACTTGGGGTTACCAAGGTGCTCAAGAGCATGATGTACTTGGGGTTACCAAGGAACTCATGAGATTTGATAAAACTTGTTGCACTTGGGGTTACCAAGTAGCTCAAGGGATTTTTGACAAGGACTTGAACACTTGAGTTTCTACCAAGGAGTTCAAGGAACTTGGAAAAGGGATTTGACAAAGGACCAAAACCATTTTGAAAAGAAAGGATAAATGTTGCTTTATGCAAATAAGCCTTAAACTCTACTTAGCCAAATATGCATGTATTGATAGGATCCACTCATATTACACTTAGAAGTGAAACTTGCCAATACAATTCAAATGTATTGACCCTTGTGGCTGTAACTTGGATGTTGCAGGTTTGATTGTTCTTAGTGAAGATTGTTTGATTAGGATTACAAAGTCTACAACCAACATCTGCCTGTGGCACTTTGAAGATGAAGGACCCATGACTATATTTATTCCGCTGCAATGTAATGTAATAGCCAAATGAGCTATGTATGATGTAATAAAATTATGTTATTCCTGGTTGTAAAGTTATATTATGACCTTTGTTTCTTGATATTACATCTAAACTGTGGATGCTAGCTATTGATCCAGGGACTAGCATTGTAAAACACAGGAGGAATCTACCTTATCAGGTTGAGGCCTCTACACGATCTCTTGCCGATCTCAAGATCGAGAGGAAGTCCTAGCACCGCAAATCAGCAGCGCATCCGTGCTCGCACACACGTTCGAGGCACCGAGCAACCTCCGCCTCCTCGCTCCAGCGATGCAGCGGAAGCACAACTCTTTCTTGCCGAATAGCCACCGGGAACATGTATCTCGCTAGTCCGAGACCATGGGGAATAAATTCTAGAGGGGGAGAGAGATCCTTCATGAGGAGGTGTGAGAGACAAGTGAGGAGGGGGGATACTTTTATAGGAGGAGGGGGGAACCCCAAGGGGGTAGCCGGCGCATGGGGCTGCCCCTTTGCCCTCCCCTCTTCATGTGGGTGGACACTCCACTCACAAATCTCCTTTAAATTCCCTCCACTCAAATTCCCATTAAATTTCCACCAAATTTAATGCAAACTCTCATTAAATAAAACTCTTTTATTTTATTCAGAATTTTGTCAATTACTTTAATGACAAACATTCACAAATAACCCCTTGCTAGAATTCTATTTCACATGCATAACCACTTTATGCAATTTCACCCGAAAACCTGTTTCGGTATCTAGTGAAATAAATTCCTGCGCTTGTTCATTCTTTCGGCATGAAACATTTGCTCCAATTGGATGTCGGTGTCTCTTAAGTGTGTCACCCTACGGTTCGTGAATAATGCGGACATGATCGAGAACCCTCTCGGATCAATAATCAGAAGCGGGATCTGGAGACCCATACTGACTCCCACACATTCAACGATGACCTTCTTGTGATCGTCGGAACCTTTTACGCTAGTATCTTAATCCCTTTGTTTCACGATATATTACATGTCCGAGATTCAATCATCGGTATCTCCATACCTAGTTTGATCTCGTTACCGACATGCACTCTTTTCTCGTTCCTGTGATATAACATTCTAGTGATCAAATCACTTGCTTGCAAGCTAATCAATGTGATATCACCGAGAGGGCCCAGAGTATATCTATCTGTCATCGGGATGAACAAATTCCACTCTCGATCCATGAGCCTCAACATAACACTTTATTAGTTCTGAATCCATCTTTATAATCACCCTGTTACGGTGTGACGTTTGATGTTATCAAGAAACTCTTCCGGTGTTAGTGATTGACATGATCTCATGGTCTAAGGATTAGGATCACTTCGTAAGTTGTTATAGCAATATAAACTCAATGACTTTGATCGTAATGCTATACTTCGGATGAATGTTCATCACACCATTACACTAATGTTGTGATCCCGTTATTAACAACATCCAATGTCCATGATCAGGAAACCTTGATCATCTTGTTAATCAACGAGCTAGTTTATGAGAGAGGCATAACTAGGAACTTTCTGTTTGTTTATTAAACACACATGTATTAACGTTTCCATATTAATACAATTATAGCATGCAAAATAAACATCTATCATATACTTGGAATACACATAATAAACACTTTATTATTGCCTCTCAGGGCATATTCCCTTCAAATACTTGGAAAACTTATTTTTAAAATAATAAGTTTTAGTGTTTATTTAAAATGGAAAAAGCCTTTATTTAAATAAAACTGGATATTAAATCCTTATTATTTTATTTAAATAATCCTTTACTATTTTTATCCAAAACAAAACATTTTATTTCAAAAACTTGGCCAAGGTTTAATTTGGCTCTATAAAATAATCTTCATTTATAAATCTATCTTTTCTTTTGAAAACCCAAATCTTTTATAAAAAGATTTCAAAAATAGGAAAACCAAATATCTTTATTTTCCTTTATTAAATGTTTAACTTTTTAAATCCCTTTAGGATTTACCTTGATCAAAATAGGTTTGAAGGTTCCCATTTGATTTCAAAAAGTTTCTTCTCACCCTGAAAATCAACAAAGTTTTATTTTATTCATTTATTTTTCACATTACAAGATTTGGAAAATCTCGGGATGTGACAGGCTACCACCCTTAAAATAAATCTCGTCCCGAGATTTGGGGAGGCTAGGGTTACAAGTAGGCTTAAAACAACTAGGGTACTACCACCCTTAAAAATTTTCAAACAAAAATTACAAGTTGGCTTGCTTGAGATCTTGGGGAAACTTCTCTGGGCAACATTTGCATGGTGTCCTTTGTTTCCATACTTGACTCATGGACCAAGGTTGAGTTTCTCCATAGGCTTGTTCAACTTGTTCTTCATCTTTTCTGGACAGTTGCTTGCATAATGTCCTGGTTCCTTGCAATTGAAACAGTTGATGTCTTTGAGTTCTTTACATAGCTCTTGTGGACAAGTTGCTACATAGTGGCCTAGCTCTTTGCGGTTGTTGCACACCACTTGGCTGATATCTTTCTTTTCCTTTGGTATCATTGCCTCTTGTTTGTTTCTTTGATTCTTCTTCTTTTCTGGGCATTCATTGACATAGTGTCCCATCTCTTTGCAATTGTAACATTGCACTTGAGTAATATCCTTCTTGTTAGGGTTGGGGCATTTCTTCTTCTTCTTGGGTCTCTCCAAAGAAAAGAGTTCTTCTAGTTCATGCTCTTCATACCTCACCTCAAAGGTGGGAAATCTTTCTCTCTTCTTGGGGCAGCTACTAGAGATATGACCTTCTTCTTCACAAGAGTAGCAACACTTTGTGGTCACTTTGGATTTGTCCTTATTTGGCATGGTTCTGACTTTGCCTTCATCCATATTGGTAGAAGTTGTTCCCTTATGGAGGTTTCCAAACATTTGATGCATTCCATCTTGCTTCATTTGTTGAACTATAGGATAGATGGGGCATTGAATAGGGGCATGATCATTTCCTTCACATAGGAAACAAGTCACTTGAGATGTGGGGCATTGATTAGTTGGATGTTTCTTTTCACAATTGGGGCATTGATCTCCATGCTCCTTGGAAGTGTGATCCCTGTCCCCACAAATATTGCAAGCTTTGTTTCCTTCTAGAATAACATCTTTGTCATCCTTGTTGTCATTAGCTCCTTGGGAAAAGTTTTCTCCCATGTTGACCATTTGAGTAGCCAATCCTTGCAATGGGATTGAAGTTTCATAATCCTTTGTATGGCTGGGTCTAGTCCATTGTTGTTGGCTAAAAGCTGAGTTGTCTCTTGGCTCAACTGGTTTTGGGTTGCTATAAGTTCTCTCATGTTGTCCTCTTGGTTGTTGTTGTTGTCATCAACCTTGATGTTGGAGTCTCTTGGAGAAGTCATCTGCTTGGGTTGGATTGGGATTAGAAATAGGCAAAAATTTCTAAGGAAATAATTCTAATCACACACATCACAATTCACACAAGAAATGTGCAAGCAATCACAAGCCAAACATTTTACTCAAACAACAAAGTTCAAGCACATCTTTAGGTAACAAAATATTTTTGTTACACCACATAAGTTGGTGTGTTTGACTTAACTATAATATGGTGGTCCATCTATATGGTTCACTTGTGATCTTTCCTTCCTTCTTGGTTGATTCTTCTTGCATGAGATCTTGGTTTCCTTGGAAAAACTTTTGGTCACAATACTTCAAATGATGTAGGTTCCTTCTACCTTTTGCATTCCCCCAGTCTCTAAATCTTGAGAAAGATTTCCTTGTCTCACTTGTAGTCCTTAGTGGTATCCAAGTTGGAAGTCCTTGGTGAACATGCTGAAGATGCTGAAGTCATTAGAGTTGAAGAAGTTGAAGTCATTAGGGTTGGTGTAGTCCTTTGCACATGGTGTAGTCTTTGGTCATGGGGTAGGTTTTTCCATCAAGTTGAAGTAGAAGAGAGGTAGAGTCAAAACCAAAATGGTTGAGGAAAGAGTTTACAAGATTTGTTTGTAAATAAGTTTTTGAACAAAACAACTCCTATTTTTCTAAGGGTTTTTGTCCAATCCTAGGTTTACAAATCCTACAGGCAACACAATGCTCTGATACCATCTGTAAGGGACTCTACCTTATTAAAGGTTGGGACCCTTACAATAGGTTAGTACCAGAAAACATAAGAAAACACCTCAAAGTGTAGACAAAGCAAGGCAAAGTAGATACTAAAAAATCATGGAACATCAAAAATTATAGATACGTTTCCGACGTATCAGGGAATAAGATAATCAAGCTCAAGAGATTAAAGCAAATGGGGCAAAGGCTTGAAGAAAATAGAGGAGAAGAAGAAACCAAATAAAAGAGAAGGAGTAGGCAATATATAGGGGCCCATATTTTTGCCCGTTGGGGCAAAAATACGGATTGGGTCGATAGTACCGGAGTGGGACGGTACTACCGGTCATGAGCCTAGCTATGGAATTAGCAAGGTGATACGTTGCAAACGTATCTATAATTTTTGATGCTCCATGCTTGTTTTACACCAATTGCTTTATGTTTTGCTTACACTTTGTGGCATTTTTATGCATTTTCTGGAACTAACCTATTAACAAGATGCCACAGTGCCAGTTTCTCTTTTCTGCTGTTTTTCTATTCCAGGTTTTTACCAAAGGAAATATTCTCGGAATTGTACGAAACAAAAGACAAATTTCCTATTTTTTCCAACACGAGCCGGAGTCCGAAGGAGAGGGGAAGGCACACTCCAGGGCGGCCACACCTGGCCCAGGTGTGGCCATGGGGGCGCACCGCCCTAGGTTGTGGCCCTCCTGGCGCTCCATCAACCTTGCCCCTTCGCCTATATATTGCCCCCGAGGCAAAAACCCTAAGTACCAGATCAGAATTCCATGAAAAGTTCCGCAGCACCGCCACCACCGAAGATGAGATTTGGGAGGCAGGAGTCTCTTTTCTGCACCCTGTCGGGACAGGGAATTGCCCCCGAAGCCATCTCGATGACTCCACAGCCATCTCCATTTCCATTGCTGACTCCCATGATGAGGAGGGAGTAGTTCTCCCCCGAGGCTAAGGGCTCTACCGGTAGCTATGTGTTCATCTCTCTCTCTCTATTGTGTGATCATGAGCTTTGTGATATTTGTCTATAATGATACTCAAGTGCTTTTATTAATATAATCTCCGGAGACACCTTGTCCCACATGTGTGAAGGTGACAGTGTGCGCACCGTGTGTGTGGCTCTTAGGCTAAAGATTACAAAAATACTTATCATGTGTTATAATTTGAGTCGGATGTCTCTATGAAATTGTGGTGTTTGTCTGGAACCATCTAGCGCTCAAGGTGATAGTGTGGGGTTACCTAGATGGGGAACGCGAACTTTAAGGTGTGATTTTATAGCCCTACGTGGTGAATTGGTGTTTGTTATCCAACCGAAGAGTAGTTCAGGGTAGCATAGTGAAGAGAAGATATTTATGTGTTCAATTATGTTATCATTGTTGTGAGTGTCCACAAGTGAAAGTATGATCCCTAGGCCTTGTTTCTAAGCATTAAAACACCGTTTACAATCAGTCCTTCTACTTGAGAGGGATATCTTTGACCTCTTCCTCCCTGAGTTCGATAAACCTTGGGTGATACACTTAAAGGAAACTTGCTGTTGTTCTACAAACCTCTGCACTTGGAGGCCCAACACTGTCTACAAGAATAGAAGCGTGCGTAGACATCACAAGGCGGGCGGCAAACGCTGGCGCAGCAGGCGAGCAGGGGAGAAGGGGATCGGGGGAAGCCACAGCATGCGAGTGAGCGGGAGCAAGGAACTGCGCGCGAGCGAGGCGGCTGCGCGCGCGTGAGCGGGATCAAGCGGGGCGGATGCATGCGCGAAAGAGAGCGAGAGGGAGGGCGGCCCGGGAGAAGATAGGCGCTGCTGGCTAGCTAGGTCGGCCTGTAGTACCGGCCCGCCCGGGCGGTACTACCGGGCCAGGCCAGTAGAGCCAAACGCGGCCATCGGGCGAGGCAGTAAGCGGGAGCGCGTGCGCATGGGCGGCCGGTAGTACCAAGCGCTACTACTGCTCGGCCCAGAAAACCAGTTTTTCTTTTTTAAACCAAATAAGGCAATATTCAAATGTCGATAACTTTAGTTTGGTAACTCCTATTGATTCAAAACCAATTTTGTTGGAAAGAGGACAACATGAGCTACCAATTTTGTTGGAAATATTGGTTATCACCAAGTGAGAATATTTGATGTATTATAATGTGAGATACCTCCCTTGGTGCAAAACAATAAAACCACCAAGATCAAAAACGCAATAATATATAAAGGGGAAATCCAATTTTGATGAACTAGAGCTTGTCATGAATATTACCACAAGCTCTAGAGACTCACAAGGATAAGATACAAATAACAACCAAGAAATGATGATGCTAAGAATGCAAATGTCGTGGGGGTGGCACGGCAGATGCCATGGGTAGGCTAAAGTATGGGGCCAATGGATGCTAGAGGGATCTGGGGAGGGAAGATGCAGTTGATTCTATACACAGAAGGCAAAGGTAAAGATATTATTTCTCCTTCCTTGGGCTACAAGTGCTCCTTGAGCTGTGTTCGAGAAGGAAGAACTATACCAGCCTAACGGTACTAAAAATGAGTCGATCCCTTCCTCAGGGTCCAAGCCTCCCCTTATAAAGGAGAGCCTTGGGTTCCTTTAGGGCTGATGTGGCAAGCATATTCGAGGAATATGCTTGTCCCAATATAGTAGTTCGGCGCCCCCCTTTCCCTGTCGCTCCCCTAATGACGGCAAGGTTCTAGAGGGCCCCTCCTGTGCGCCTCGGGCTTCAAGACTGTCACCTCCGTGACCTCCTTCTGCCTCTCTGTCGCTCTGCGCCTTTGTACGTAGTGCTTGGCTCCGCTCAGATTCTCCCTAGCCTGCGGCTAGAGTTTGACTTCAGGCTTCTCCTTCTCCTGCAAGCTTCGTATCATTCGGCCCTGCCTCCCGTAACTCGGCTTGTCCTTCACCTGCATCAAGATTACTCGGGCTAACCCAGCCGACTTACGCTGTATCTCGGCCGGGTAATGCCTTGCCATTACTATAAGGGTCCTGCCCTTTCCTATCTTGGCCGACCTCTACAGGATTCGGTCGACTCAGACTGTAACTCGGAAACTAGACGGGGAACATCCTTTCGTCTTTCCCCGTCTTTACCCTACCCGGGGTTACCTTCCCAACATTAGTCCCCGAAGCTGGTATGGCCCCGCCGATAACCTCGGCCGGGTCGTATCAGTTTCATGATACTCGTTCTGTATTGTTTCCGAGTTATTTCTTTCTCGTTCGAGGTATCATCGTATCTTCTCGCGTACGCCTCATCCTACGTGTCATCCCCATCATTGTTTCTCTAGTTTTTTGTTCCTCTACAGTATTTACTGACAGGCCACAGTTACTACTGCGCCTGTCGCGCCGGCGCTGCGACGCCTCGTGTGCCATTTCCGTTGGGGATCGTGACCTTCTTTGCTACCGTGTGGCCCTTGGTGCGGTTCCGCTCAACGACGTGCGGTCGTGCGGCGCACACGATCTACACGGCCAACTGCCACACCCACGATCCCACTACCTCGCTTGTGGCTCGGTTATAAAGAGGGGCGCGGCGCTGGGGGATTCACTTTCCCCTTTTCGCTCGCCTGCGCCCTTCTTCTTCCTCTCGCTTCCGTGCCCGTTCGCAGCTCCGCCGCCGCGCGTTCATCTGAACCTCCGACGGCGAGGACTCCGCCGCGTTGCTCTGTCTGCCTCGTCCTTGTTCGCTAGCTTCGGCGTCGTCGCCGGTGAGTTCTTTCCGGCCCCGTCGCCTAGGCTTTCCTCTAGATTTCTCTGTCTCCATTTCGTTTTCGTGCGGTGGTTCCTTTGCTGCTCCGCCGCCGTTTCTATGTAGAATCACGACGGGGCCCTGTAGTTCTAAACTTTCCTCCGCCGCTAGTTCTTCCTCCGCTGATTTTTCCGGCGAGTCCATGTCTAGCTCCTTTAGCGGTGCTCTGATAGAGGATGACGATGCTGGCTCTAGGCCCGAGCGAGGCTCGTGGCAGGGCTCCTCCGTTACTCGCCGCGAGATCGAGTGGCTTATCCGAAATCGGAGGATTCCCGCCAAGGTCTCCTGTTGCTTACCCGGCAGCGAGTCCTCTCCGGATCTTAGGGAGGGCGAGTATGTAGTTTTCATGTCGCATTTCTCGCGCGGCTTTGGTCTCCCTCTTAGCGAATTTGCTAGGGAATTTCTCGAGTACTTCGGCCTTTAGCCGCATCATCTTCCTGCAAATGCCATCGCCTCTCTCTCTGCTTTTATCTCTGCCTCGGAGGGATACTTAGGCCTATGGCCGTCCGTGCATGTCTGGTCGAAGTTCTTCCAGATTCGTTCTAACGTTGTCCCTGACAAGTCTCTGCACCCTTCCGAGAAACTGCTTACTCAATGTGGAGCAGCGTCCATTACACCTCGGAGGAAGTCCGTATTTCCTCGTGTTACAGGGCTAGAGTCGTGCAAGAAGTGGCACAAGTCCTTCTTCTATGTCAAGAACACGGGAACGGAGGACAAGATTCGGCTCCCTGCATTCTCCATTGGTACGCCCTCCAAGGTGAATTGGACTTATAATCCGAGGAAGAGTCACGCCTTGGCCGAGGCCTTTGAGATTCGGCTTAAAGAGCTGATCCGCGCCGGGTTACGCGGCGAGGATTTGATGGCTACCTTTATCAGTAGCCGAATCTGCCCATTCCAGAAACGGACGCATAAACTCTGCTACATGAGCGGTCCTCTTGACCCCAACCGAGTCTCGACCGTGGAGCTGGACAACTATCTCATCTTTAAGCGTGTCCGATCTATCTTCAAGACGGAGATGCCTGAGGACTGGGCTTGGGGATTGAAGCCGTTCACCCGCGAGCGTCCCCCTCCCGAAGTAAGCTTAACCACATACGCTCTGTTTTCCAATTGTTTTCATAACTGTTTTCGCTAATTTTCCTTTCTCTTGTCTTATAGAGGTTCGCAGAGCAGAAGGACGAGGGTGCCGAAGTTTTGTCGCTTCCGTGGCCCGCGGACCGGAATACCCCGAACACTGGGGAGCCGGACTCGGAAGATTTTGTCCCTAAGTCGAATCCCGCCCCGGCTCGTGCTCGTGGCAAGACCTCGGCCCACGAGGAGGAAGGTGATTCGGACGAGGTCCAAGTTCTAGAGGTAGTTGCCGCAATGCCTATTTCTTATGCATTTCTGGCTTCTACTTTCCCAGCTAATCCGGCCGGTCAGGTTCACGACGCCGAGCCTATTGCTTCTCGGCCCCCTGTTACCTCGGGGAAATGTGGGGCTCCTGCTGGTGCCTCAGAGGCGGCCCCCAAGAAACGAATGAAGAAATCCGCACCGAATCCTCCCCGGCGCAAGACCATGCCTGGAGTCGCAGGGTAAGTTCCTTTTTCTCGTATTTCTTGTTTCTCTCTTTCTGTTTATCAACCTGACGCCCTTCTTTCTTTTCTATTTTCGCAGTGCTCCACTTTCTGTTAAGCCCGGCGGTCCTAGCATGACTAGCCGTGTGACTCGGCAGCCGTCTCCTCCACCTGCCGAAGATACCAGGATTCCCAGTCCTGCTCGTGCTGCATCTCCTCCAGTTCCGAATCGATCGCCCCCTCGCCACGATGTGCCTGATACTCCTCTTGTTGACGTTGATTCCACTCGGCCCTCCGAGATTTCCACCGAACCAGTTGCCTCCTCTGTGAATCCGAGCGTCTCTACCGAGCCTCTTTCTACCCCCGCAGTTTCTATAGTAGCTCCAGCCCCGGCCGAGGACGTCAATATCTCGGCGCCCTCTGCGACCATGACCCCTCCGGATCCTAAAGACACCGTTCCCATTGCCGAGGTATCAGCTCCTGCTGACGCCTCTAAAGCAAGAAAAGTTGTCGCCGCCAAGGCTTCCACTTCCCAGAAAGGTCTTGTCGGCTCTTCTCAGCCGAGTATCGCCGATGTGCTGCGCAAAGGAACTGCCTCCACCAAAACCTCCGTTACTCCGGTCGCCGGTACCCAGCTTGCTCTTCATAAAAGCCCTGCGGTCGCGGTGGTTACACAGCACGTCCGGGGTAAAGTCCTAACTCGGACGGCAAGTGGGAACAACCTCGGCTCACTGGTGGAGTATGCCAATAACTGGAATGATGCCGATCAATTTGAGGGTAATCCCAGCAGTCAGCCGTTCTAGCTTTCCGACATTAGCAGTCGCTTGGATCAAGCCGCCAAGATCGTCCTTGATAGTAACAGGATGAATGAGGTAATTGTTGTTTTATGGAGTTTTGATTAATTCTCCAGATGCTACTATATATACTCTAGTCCCCAAAACTTGCAAGCGAATAACTTGTTATTCACTTGGAAGTTTTATGATGCTCTACTTAATTCGATTTAACTTTAGGGTTCGAACCTATATCCGACTAGATCTGCCTTAAACTTTGCTTGATTTTTGTCTAGCTGATCTTTGAATATCTAGCCTCCTAGATCCGGGTTAAGTTTTGCTTGACTTGGATCTGTTTTGGCTTTGAATATCCAGCCACCTAGATCCGGGTTAAGTTTTGCTTGACTCGGATCTGTTTTGGCTTTGAATATCCAACCACCTAGATCCGGGTTAAGTTTTGCTTGACTTGGATCTGTTTTGGCTTTCAATATCCAGCCACCTAGATCCGGGTTAAGTTTTGCTTGACTCGGATCTGTTATGGCTTTGAATATCCAGCCACCTAGATCCGGGTTAAGTTTTGCTTGACTCAGATCTGTTTTGGCTTTCAATATCCAGCCACCTAGATCCGGGTTAAGTTTTGCTTGACTCGGATCTGTTTTGGCTTTGAATATCCACTCATCGTTTGCTCTATTGCTCAGATTGCACATGACCGGCGGACTGCTGAATTTCAAAGATTGCTTTTTTCGCATAGAAAACTGGAAGAAAAATATGAGAAAGTTATTCCTGTGGTGAAAAAAGCTGGTAAGTCGACAATTCTTTTCGTCATCTCCGACATTCCTATTGTTTTGTATGCGAGATGTCGGCTCACTTTGTTGGTGAACAGGTAACATCAATAATCTCAACATCCGTCTTGAGAAGAAAGTCAAGAGCCTGGAAGGTTAGTTTCCCTTTTACCTTATACCTTTCCCTCTTTAAAATGTGCGCTAAGTTTCTTTTATCTCGTTTGGCTTTGGTAAAGCCAAGTTACAAACCTTTGCAGCATCTCACCAAGATTGCACGCCCATGCCTGATGTGATGCTGCATTTTTTAGAACAAAGCGCTACTCATTCGGCGCAGCTAAAGGACAAGGATGATGAAATAGCTCGCCTGCGTGCCGAGGTGGAGGCCCTTAAGCTCTCTCAGAAGTCCGAACTAGAAAAGTTCGACCAGGAGTTCTCCGAGGAGAAAAATCAGCTGGCTCTGCAATTGCAGAAAAATAAAGAGCTCCTCGAGGCTGCCGAATTGAAAACTCGGGGAATGAGCGAGGAGATCGCTCGCTTTGAGAAGAGCAAGATTGACTGGGCTAAAGACCTTCAGTTAATGATGAGTTATATTCATCGTAAGCTTCTTAGCACCGCCGGATTATCTTTTTCTTTTTTCCTGCTGCCCCCTGACGCATTCGTGTTTTGCGCAGATCATTTTCCAATAGCTAAGCCCGTGAGCTCTAAAGCGGTTCTTGCTGCTCGTGTGCGCCGAGGTGTCCCTATTGACACGGACTCGGAGTACTCGATGGAAGATTTCCTGGTTGCTGTCGGCGCTGCAGTTGGTCCGATGAAGATTATGGGCAGGGATTTGGTGCAGGCAGCTATCCGAGCGTACCATGTTCTCTGGCCGAATACTTCTGGGACTCCTGATATCAATGAGGTCCAATTGCTGGTGAAAAGATTAATGGCGTCCGAGAGGCAACTAAGTCTTTGGAGGGAATCAGCCGGACGAGCTGGCGCTGATATGGCTCTCACTTTTATTATGTCATGGTATGAAGATATTTCTCTTGATATCTTGAGAAATTTGCGCACTGGTTCCCGTTGGATTGAGGACCCCACCTTCGTCGCTCTTCGGCAAGCTCGCGCCTTCTAGCTCGTTGAGTATGCCGACGTGCATACCTGGAATGAAGGTCCGAGTTTCCTTCCGAACCCGAACGACGAGGTCGTAGTCGAGGATGCATCGGATAACAACTCAGCTGAACAAGGGGAAGATGAGGATGACTCGGCTACTTCTGGTGATTCCAGTTCGAGCTCGGATGGCAACGGCAACACGCGATCCTCCTCCAAAGGTACTGGGCATTCAGCTGCACAAACTGATGCTCCTCAGTAGCCTCGGGCTTCGGCCGAAGTCGCACCTGGGTCTGTGGAGGGCGAGGCAACCTCGGCCGAGGCTCCTCCTACCTCGGAGCATCCAGCCCCTAACCAAGTTATTGCCTCTCCAGCTGAAAACCTTTAAGTCATTTCTTATCCCTGGTATGCCGGGCGTACGTTGTACGTGGAACATTTGTCCGTCTTCTGTATGGCATGAATTTCTTTTGTCGTGTGCTGCTGCGACATATATGTTTGTAGTTGTTATCACTTTGTTTAAGTGGTTTTGTTCGTCCGAATCCTTGCTTTGGTGGCCTGCGATTTCTTGATTTTAGGATATATCTTTGCCTTTGTATTCCCGTGGTTTAACCAATTAATCTGGGTGTGAGCTTCGAATATCATACGAGATTGAGCTGTCCTTACTCTGAGTGTCGAAGTTTGATACCTTCCTTGTATCAAAGGCTAACCACTACTTCGGAACAATATATGGCAGTCCCCGAGTCACTGCCTATAGCGCCGAAGTCTAGTGTGTAAACCAAATTTCAGAAATAATATAAGACGGTTGCCGAGTCGCTGCTCAAGGTGCCGAGGTTTAGTACATAACATAAAATTGGAGCAACATATGGCAGTCCCCGAGTCACTGCTCTGGATGCCGAGGTTTAATACATAAGATGAAATTGAAATAACATATGGCAGTCCCCGAGTCACTGCTCTGGATGCCGAGGTTTAATACATAAGATGAAATTGAAATAACATATGGCAGTCCCCGAGTCACTGCTCTGGATGTCGAGGTTTAATACATAATTGGTTCTTGATCTTGAGATACTATGCTACGAGTAAAATGGACGAAGTAAAGCTACGTTCCATGGCCACTTCGTTTCTTCGCCGGCTTTGTCTGCCCTGTTATTTCCAGGGGATTGAGCATCGATTAGGTAATATGCATCATTGTGCAATGCTTTTCTCATGATGAATGGTCCTTCCCATGGAGGTGACAGCTTGTGCATGCCGGCCGTGCGTTGCACCAGTCGGAGAACTAAATCCCCTTCTTTGAACACTCTTGGATTCACCTTCTTGCTGTGATATCGTCGCAAGTTCTGCTGATAAATAGCTGATCGTGATAGCGCCAGCTCTCTGGATTCTTCTAGCAGGTCAACAGTATCTTGACGAGCTACTTCATTTATCTCTGAAGTTGTATATTGAGTAACTCTTGGCGAGTCATGTACTATGTCGGCTGGAAGCACGGCCTCTGCCGCGTATACCAGAAAGAATGGTGTATAACCTGTTGATCTGTTAGGAGTAGTCCTGAGGCTCCATAATACTGCTGGTAATTCCTCAATCCAACATCCTGCCGACCTTTGCAATGGTTCGACGAGTCGTGGTTTTATTCCGGACAACACTAGTCCATTAGACCTTTCCACTTGCCCATTAGATGCTGGGTGAGCCACAGAGGCAACATCTAATCTTATGTGTTTCTCTTGGCAAAACCTAGCGAAAGCTCCTTCTGCAAAGTTTGTGTCGTTATCTGTAATAACACTGTGCCGGTACCCATATCTTAAGATAATATCTTTGAGGAATTTCACGGTTGTGGGCCCATCACATTTTTTTATTGGTTTCACTTCAATCCATTTTGTGAACTTGTCGACCATAACCAATATGTGGGTCATCCGCCCTCGGGCCGGCTTAAATGGTCCCACCATATCTAAGCACCACACAGAAAACGGCCAAGTAATGGGTATTGTTTTTAACTCGGACGACGGCATGTGTATCTTGGTTGCATATCTCTGACAACCATTGCATTTTTCAACCAGCTCTTTGGCTTCCTTCAACGTCGTTGGCCAATAAAACCCATGCCTGAATGCTTTGGCCACTAAGGCACGAGATGAGGCGTGGTGTCCACATTCTCCTTGATGTATATCGAGGAGGATCTCCTGGCCTTCTGCCGAACTCACACACCTTTGCAATACACTTGTGACGCTTCTTTTATATAGCTCATTATTTATGATTGTATAAGCTTTAGCTCTCCTTGTTTTCTGTCTTGCTAACACTTCATTATTTGGCAAAATCGCATCTTTAAGGAAAGAGAATATGGGTTGCGCCCACACCGGTGTGATTTTCTCTGGTGTGGTCTCACTGTCTATTTCCATGTTTTCTGCCGACATAACTACCTCGGCTTTCTCCATAGCTATGCTTACGTCTGATGTCCTCCTCTCGGGGAGTTCCGGGTTATATTGCTGGTCTAGTTCCATCGGCACATTATCTTCTGCAGAATTTGCCGGAATAAAGATGGATTCGGACTCTGGTGATGGAGTTATTGATGGTTTCCTGAGGTGCTCTAGGGCAATACCTGGGGGAATTGACTGCCTGGTTGATCCTAGCTTTGACAACGTGTCTGCGGCATCATTTTCTGCCCGAGGTATGTGGTGAAATTCACACCCATCAAAGTATCCACTGATCTTTTGCACATGAAATCTATACAAAGCCATATTATCATCTAATGCGTCCCAATTGCCTGAGACTTGCTGTACTACTAGATCCGAGTCCCCATAGCATAAGATTCGGCGTATGCCAATCTCTTTTGCTACTTTCAATCCATGGACCAGTGCTTCATATTCGGCTACATTGTTTGACGCGGAAAAATGTATTTGCAGCACATATTTCAGCTGATCTCTTTTGGGCGAGGTTAACACTATTCCTGCCCCCAAACCATTTCTTAGTTTGGAACCGTTGAAATGCATCGTCCAATAATTTTGGTCCGGTAATGGTGGCTCATACTGCACCTCGTCCCAATCTACGAAGAAGTCGGCGACTGCCTGAGATTTGATTGCATCTCTCCTGTCAAATTGTGGAGCATACGGTGACAACTCAATTGCCCATTTTGCTATTCGGCCACTCGCATCTTTGTTGCTCAATATGTCGGCTATGGGTGCTTCACAGATCACTTTGATGGGGTGTTCCTCGAAGTAATGTTTAAGTTTCTTTGTCGACATATACACTCCATAAGCCATCTTCAGATAATGTGGGTAATTTTGCTTTGAAGCGGATAACACCTCGCTCAAATAATACACCGGCCTCTATACCGACTTATCATCTTCGAGTCGTTCTACGACGACTACAGCACTCACTACTCTGTTGGTAGCCGCTATATAGAGTAACATAGGCTCTTTTGATAATGGAGAAGCCAGAATGGGTGTTGTTCTCAACATCCTTTTCAACTCATGAAATGCACTGTCTGCTTGTGGAGTCCAAATGAACTTATCTGATTTCTTCATCAGTTGATAGAGTGGTAGTGCCTTCTCTCCCAGCCGACATACAAACCGGCTGAGCGAGGCTAAACATCCCGTGAAATTTTGTACGTCATTTAGACACCTTGGCAACTCCATTCCTTCTACTACCTTTATCTTCGTTGGGTTGGCCTCTATACCTCGGCTAGATACAATAAAACCGAGTAATTTTCCTGCTGGCACGCCAAATGTGCATTTTTCCGGGTTAAGCTTCATTCGGAACCTTCTTAGGTTCGCGAAAGTCTGCCGTATATCATCCAGTAGCGTTTTGCTTTCCTTGGTTTTGATGACCACGTCATCTACATATACTTGTACATTTTTTCCTATCTGGTCGTGTAGACATTTTTGCATGCATCTCTGATACGTTGCTCCTGCGTTTCGCAGGCCGAATGGCATTGTGCGATAGCAATAAGCCCCGTACGGGGTAATAAACGCATTCTTTATTTGATCGGCCGGATTTAACGGTATCTGGTGAAAACCAGAATACGCGTCTACAAACGACAATAACTCACAACCAGCGGTCGAATCAATGACTTGGTCTATTCTAGGTAATGGAAAAGGATCTTTTGGACACGCCTTGTTCAGGTTCGTGTAATCGATACACATTCGCCATACAATGGCTACATTCGGATCATCTTTCTTCTTTTCTACTAGCACCGGATTCGACAACCAATCCGGATACAGCACCTCCATGATGAACCCGGCCGCGAGGAGCCGAGCTATTTCATCCCCTATTATTTTTCTCCTGTCTTCGGCGAAGCGGCGGAGAGGTTGCTTCACCGGCCTTGCTCCTGGCCTTACATTCAAAGAGTGCTCAGCCAACTCCCTCGGAACACCTTGCAGATCCTGAGTTGACCATGCAAATATGTCCCGATTCTCACGGAGGAAGTTGGTGAGCTCGCTTTCCTATTTAGCATCTAGGCCTGCACCAATAGTAACAGTACGCTCTGGGAATTTCTCATCTATCTCAAACTTCTTCGTTTCTTTAGTCGGCTGAAAGGAGACACTTCCATGTGGATTGGCTAGTGCCGGCATATTCAGCTGTGCCGACTGAGCGAGGGCTGCTACCTCCTGAATCCTTCTTTTTCCTCTTGTTATAACCAATGATTCGGCCAAATTTGACCCGGCTGAAGCACATTCCATTGACTTCTTGTAATCCCCTGCTACTGTTATCACTCCTTGTGGTCCGGGTAGCTTCATTTTCAGATAACTTATATGACAGCTGCCCATGAATTTGGCCAACGCAGGCCGTCCGAGTAAAGCATGATAACAACTCTCTAGATCCACCACCTCAAACTCTAAGTTTTCTGCTCTGCAGTTATCTCTTGTGCCGAATAACACATCCACTCGGACCTTACCAATGGGTTCACATGAAAGCCCTGGCACTATCCCATGGAAAGTGGTCCTCATGGATTGCAGCATGTTCTGCGATATTCCGAGTTTATGCATGGTATCTTTGTACATGATGTTGATACTGCTACCATTGTCAATGCGAACCTTTGAGAATTTCACATTAATGCTTGGTCCAACAAATGTCGGATCCAACACGAGTGCATACGACCCCGGATTCGGCATTATCTTGGGGTGATCCTTTATGCTCCAAGTTACTTCCTGATCTGACCAAGGCACATATCTTGGCACTGCCGGCATAACTGCATTTACTTCCATATGCCGGCGTTGCACACTCTGCTTGTCTTGCTGTTCCGTTGTGAACACGCAATAAGACTGATGATGTTCTCTGTAATCATTGCGTCCAGTATTTCCTGGATTTGTGCTTCCATCCTGGCCTTGGTTCATCACTTGATGTACCGCATCTCTCCGGTCTGAGTTATCGTATCTCGGGGGAGGAGGTGGTAACATCAGTTGTTGTGCATTTGCTCCAGTCAACTGTGGCTGATGCTGTTGATGTACTTGAAGGGGCGCTTCCTGAATGCCTGCGGGGTTTCCCGTGCATTTTTCATCCATGCACATTGGCGGGTCGTATGGTTGGCTGGCCTGGATGGGTTTGACGTGTGAAATTTACACGGCTGATCTAACATAGATTCGAACGTGTACTTCGGCCTCTCCTGCCATTGCTTCTTTTGTTCTGGGGTCCACTGTCTTTTTCCTTCATTCCTTCGTGTCCACTGTTGAGGACCATTCTTTTGTCGTTGAGTCGTTTCGTGACTCGGCTGATCCTGCGCTACCGCTGCCACTTGGGCCAAATTATATCTATAATCCGGCCTTTCTTCTATTCTTCTTCCTCTAAAGTCATTGCGTCTGGACGACCCGGCAAAATCTCTTGGATATTGGTCTTGTTGCTCCCGATGATCTGCCGACATTAATTCTGGTTGCGTTGGATCTCCTAATGCATAGGAGTCCGCTATTCTGATAGTTTCTGCCAATGTGGTTGGCATATCTCTTTGCAGTCGTTGCCACAATACACTAGCATAACGACATCCTTGAGCGAACCAAGATATTGCTTGCGACTCTATGACTCCTTCACACGAGTTTCTCAGGTTACACCATCGAGTTAAAAACTCTCTATCTGTTTCATTCGGCCTCTGCTTGCACATGGCTAACTGTTGCGGCCTGTTTGGCCTATTGTATGTGCTGGTAAAGTTGCTGACGAACATTTCTTCAAAATCTAACAAACAGTTGATACTTCCTGCCGGTAGATTATTCAGCCATACCCTAGCTGGTCCTTCCAACATTTGTGGGACATACCGTACTGCCCATCGTAAGTTCCCACCCGCTATTTTCACAGCAGTGGCATAATCAATCAACCAGTCTTGTGGTTTGGTACTCCCATTATATGTTTTCGTGCCTCTCGCTAGCTGAAAGTTCGGCACAGGTGGTTCGCCCATGATCCGTGGTCTAAAGCACGTCGGACCTGGTGGACCCTGTTCTTCCAGCAACTCGGACCGGTATAGCCGGTCTAGCTTTACTCTTGCATCATTTGATGGCAAATCTCTGTATAGAACTCTGTCTTGCATTCCATAGTGTTTATTTACACCATGGATCGCATATTCCACCTTGGAATAACCATCATTATACCTTTCATTCACTTTATTGTGGCGAGTTGGTCTCGCCTCTCTTTCCTACCGGGGTTCATGTCTTGGCTGTGGGTTGAGCGGCGGTTCTCTCCTTACTTCAACCGGGGTATTGTTCTCATGATTGCCTCTTCCGAGTTCTCTTCTGCCGAGGTCTCCATTGCCTCGGCTTCCGCCGTCTTTCTCAATACGGCCGGGATTCCTCTCACCACTGTTACCTCGGCTTCCATTGCCTCTGTTCTCGTTTGCCTTCCGGCTATTGCCGGATCATACGGAACAATTTGCTTGTTTCTCTTTCCTAAAGTTACTGCTTTGTCCTTTCATGCATTATTTCCGGGTGAGGACGCTGCTGCCACGGACAAGGCAGGTGCTGCTCCAGCCGAGTGAACCATTCGCGAGGCCCCCGGCCTCGCCGGGTCTGCCCTGAGCATTTCTTCGTTTTGCTGGTTCGCGATGCGCACCAGCTCATTCACTCTTTCTTGCTGTTTCTGCCGGGCTTCGTCGGTCAACCCCTCTAACTCTAATGCCGCGGCATTTGCCGCTCTTAGGTTCTTTGCCGGGGTACTGTACCTCGGCAAGCCCAAATCAACTGATTCCGCCTTATGAGCATCATGCTCCTTGTTGATATCATCTATGAGGTTTTTCCCTCTCAATCTTAACTCGTCCACCCATTCGGGCGCGATGTCAAGCTTATTAGCTTTGGCATATTCTCGCAGGGTCCTGTTTAAGGACTCCCGCAAGGCCGACACCTTTTTTGCCTCTACCAGCACCTTTTGCCTGGTTTCTTCTAACTCTGCCTGAGCATTGGCCGGATCAAGTATCGGCGCTACAGGTGTAGTCAAGTTTTCTATGGTTGCCTGAAGAATGTTTTCTGGCCTTTCCAGAGGTGGCCCTCTTACTCTTGGTGCTTTTGGGGTAGTGTCCTGTACCTCGGCCTGGTTGGTCACTGGAGGGATTACCTCGGTGGGTAGTGGTGCCGTCTGCCTGGGCGCACCCTGCACGCCTGTGGCGGGGTCTCTGGTCGAACCCGCAGCCTCTACTCCCGCTTGCACTCCGGCCGCGACCATCACCTCGACGCTGCCTGCGGGACGCGCTCCGCGTGGACGGCTCGCAGCGCTAAGGGGTGGCTCTCCTGCAACAACAACTTGGTGAGGATAAATGCCGGAGATGTCGACGCCGACGTAGACCCTGTGCCCGCCCAAGCTGATGAAGACACCGTTGCGCGGGGGAGTTTTTCCCCTGAAGTTGCCCGCATTGTCGCTGACGTAGTCACATAGATCAAACCTCTGGACCAAGCCAGAAACAACGCGCTCGCCAGTGTTGATGAAGTTTCCCGTCCGGATCATAACTCCAGATAGCACCGC
The DNA here is from genome assembly GCA_910589765.1 of Avena atlantica. Classification (NCBI taxonomy): domain Eukaryota; kingdom Viridiplantae; phylum Streptophyta; class Magnoliopsida; order Poales; family Poaceae; genus Avena; species Avena atlantica. The sequence continues at coordinate 48,315,854 of OU342739.1, forward strand.
TGCTGGCCCCAAGGTGGGCGCCAACTGTCGTGGTGGTGGCACGGCAGATGCCATGGGTAGGCTAAAGTATGGGGCCAATGTATGCTAGAGGGATCTGGGGAGGGAAGATGCAGTTGATTCTGCACACAGAAGGCAAAGGTAAAGATCTTATTTCTCCTTCCTTGGGCTACAAGTGCTCCTTGAGATGTGTTCGAGAAGGAAGAACTATACCAGCCTAACGGTACTAAAACTGAGACGATCCCTTCCTCAGGGTCCAAGCCTCCCCTTATAAAGGAGAGCCTTGGGTTCCTTTAGGGCTGATGTGGCAAGCATATTCGAGGAATATGCTTGTCCCAATATAGTAGTTCGGCGCCCCCCTTTCCCTGTCGCTCCCCTAATGACGGCAAGGTTCCAGAGGGCCCCTCCTGTGCGCCTCGGGCTTCAGGACTGTCACCTCCGTGACCTCCTTCTGCCTCTCTGTCGCTCTGCGCCTTTGTCCGTAGTGCTTGGCTCCGCTCAGATTCTCCCTAGCCTGCGGCTAGAGTTTGACTTCAGGCTTCTCCTTCTCCTGCAAGCTTCGTATCATTCGGCCCTGCCTCCCGTAACTCGGCTTGTCCTTCACCTGCATCAAGATTACTCGGGATAACCCAGCCGACTTGCGCAGTATCTCGGCCGGGTAATGCCTTGCCATTACTATAAGGGTCCTTCCCTTTCCTATCTTGGCCGACCTCTACAGGATTCAGTCGACTCAGACTGTAACTCGGAAACTAGACGGGGAACATCCTTTCGTCTTTCCCCGTCTTTACCCTATCCGGGGTTACCTCCCCAACAGCAAAGGTTTGAACCCTCTCTGAAAGATATGATCGAGTTAGTCACTCAAGAGCCCCTCTTGATAGTACGACTATCTATCCTAAACCCGGTCTCCCAACTAACAACATGAGACCAGAACAAGGGAAAACCTCTCAACATTATACCTTTTCCTTAAACATTCCACTTGAGCGCGATGTAGACGATCTTGTCCACCGATCCATGACCACCGAGGATGGCAAGCATCAAACATGAGATCTTCTAGAGATGGCGCATTTTGAGCTTGCACAACACATCTTCTTCTTCTTCATTTCATCGACCTTGAAGCCAACACATGCTCCAAGTGATGCCAATGGACAATTTCTATAAGTGCAAATTAACACACACATTAATCCATAAAGATTATCATTAATTATCAAAACCACACATTGGGGCCCACATGCTCTTTCAGCGTGTCTAGGACGAAGTTGGAGGGAGCTCTTTGATGGCAGAGGATGATTTTGAGTAAGGAGGGCCATTGGGCGGCGATGTTGGTGGTGGCGGTGGCCCGGGTAAGGCGATAGGACCAGCCTGGGCAACTTCATCAGCATCGGCAAAATTGTTAACAGTATTGACCATCTGATCGAGAGTGTGGTTCCCAGTGGCTTGTTGCCGCTTGAGCGTATGCCGGAGAAGTGTGCCACGCGTGAGACATTCGACGAAGTGGTAGATTGCGTCACCGCTAGGATAGCCCTCCAAGTCGGCCCTGATCCAAAGCCATCTGGCGAGGTAATCTCGGGGGATCTCACCATCATTCTGATTGCAACGGGCCATATTGAAGATGGTTAGAACACCGACAAAGTGCGATCATTGCTTTCCAGACACACGGGACAACCCGGCGGATTTGCATTGATCTTCCACTATTTTATTCTGCACAAGGGCGGTTTGGGTGGGCTTTGAATTTTTCCGATCTAAGACGACAAACTCCGAAGAGAGAACCGACTTTGATCCTTCCGCGAACATGTCCAACCGCGAGGCGGTCCGTGCGGACCTTGACGATCCTCCAACTTCCTGGGAACTAATGTCCGAGCCTGTTTCGCCGATGAAGAGGTGGATGTCCTCGATTGGAACAATCGAGCAGCGGGTGGGGTTCTTCTTCGCTGGGATCCAGAACTTATCAGGAGGGACGATCTGAACGTTGTCGGAGAAGAGAACACGCCCGATGGCTACGGTTTCGCCGATTCCCGCGAATAGTTTGGAACTCGCCCGGTGTAGAGATCGAAGCGCCTCTCACCCCGTGCTGCTGCAAGAATGCAGGCCCCTTCGGGGTCGAAGGCGTTTAGGCATCCGAAGCTTAACTTTGGCTCCTCTTGCGGGATTTGTTGTCGCTAGACTCGAGGGCTTATTCCTCCGCTGGTGAATGGGCGACGGGGATGGTGGACTCTGACTCGTCCACATCCCCACCATCTGGTGGATTCGAGTATTCGTTAGGAAGGGGAGGCATCATGTACTCCACCTTTTGATCCTGCACAACATCAAGGATTCTCATCAGATTAAAACACAGTGAATATTAACGATGACCAAACCGCATTACATGCAAAATAAGTGACTCACCTAAGGAACTTCCTTGAAGGAATGTAAGGGCTCAATCTACGACTCTTCCGGCAGAGCCTCATCAGACTTGAAGCAAAGGAGTGGCCCGATGGCCCTGTCGAGGAGAGATCATCGGTTGACACCCTCGTCGGTCATTGGGGCCAGCGTACAAGAACAGCGGGTACACCCTCGCCTGGAGGGGCTGCACCCGACCTCTAAGGAAGGTCCGGATGATGTCGATGCCTGATTCATCATAAACGTATCTATAATTTTTTATGTTACATGCTTGTTTAGTATCATTTTTTATGCTTTGTCTACACTTTGAGGTATTTTTATACATTTTCTAGAATTAACCTATTGAGAAGATGCTGCAGTGCCAGTTGCCTGTTTGCTATTGTTTTTCGTTTCAGAAAAGCGAGAAAAGAAATATTCTCGGAATTGGACAAAATAAAAGCCAAAGTCGATATTTTACCCGACAAGACACGGAACCCGGAGGAGAGATGGAGGAGGGCACCAGGGCGGCCATACCATATGGTGGCAGGGGCCACTAGCCGCGCAGCCACATGGTGTGGGCCCCCTGGCCCTCCATCGAACTTGCCCTTTCGCCTACTTATACGTCTCACCGGGACGTAAACCCAACACGGATCAGATCTCCACAAAAAGTTCTGCAGCGCCGCCGCCACCAAAGAGGAGATTCGTGGGACACAAGTCTCGGTTCCGGCACCCTGCCTGGCGGGGAATTGCCCCCGGAGCCATCTCCATCGATCTGCACCACCATCTCCATCGCCGTTGCTGACTCCCATGATGAGGAGGGAGTAGTTCTCCCTCGGGGCTAAGGGCTCTACCGGTAGCTATGTGTTCATATCTCTCTATGCGTGATCATATTGTGATCATGAGCTTTGTAATCAAGTAGATCTACTCTGCTACTCAAGTGCTTTAATTAATCTCTGGCTATCCCCACGTGTGTGAAGGTCACAGTGTGCACACCGTGTGGCACTTAGGCTAAAGATTATAAATACTTATCATGAGTTATATTTTGAATTGGTTGTCTCTACAAAATTGTGGTGTTTGTTGGAACCATCTAGCGCTCAAGTTGACAGTGTGGGGTTATCTAGATGGGAAAAATGAACTTTGAGGTGTGCTGTTATAGCCCTACTGTAGATAAGATTTGTCCAACCGGATAGTAGTTCAGAGTAGCATAATGAAGAGAATATATTTATTGAGAGTGTTCACTAGTGAAAGTATGATCCCTAGGCCTTGTTTATAAGCATTGAAACACCATTTACAACTAGTCCTGCTACATGTTTGCTTGCTTCCATCTTTATTTCAGATTGCCTTTAGTCTATTCCTCCCTGTCAAGCTCTTTTCTGGCACCGTTGTCTTATAATCATCCATATTACTTGTATTTCACTATCTCTTCGCCGAACTAGTGCACCTATACACCTGACAAGTGTATTGGGTGTGTTGGGGACACAAGAGACTTCTTGTATCTTGATTGCAGGGTTGCTTGAGAGGGATACCTTTGACCACTTCCTCCCTGAGTTCGATAAACCTTGGGGAATCCACTTAAGGGAAACTTGTTGTTGTTCTACAAACCTCTGCACTTGGAGGTCCAACACTGTCTACAAGAATAGAAGTGTGTGTAGACATCAAGCTCTTTTCTGGCGCTGTTGCCGGGGAGGTAACGTAAAAGGTACTCACATCCTCTAGCTACTAAGCTATCTTCTAGTACTGTTGCTAGTGTGTGAGTGCTCGAAGTTATTTCCTTTAGATTCTATAATTATATCTTTTTGTTTCTTGTTTTCACTAGTTAGGCTTAATGGAAAACAACAACCAAATTAGAGAGCTTTATAGTATTTATCTTGAGTAAGGACATGAAGTGTTTGAAGAGAAAATTAAAAAACCTATGGAACTTTATTTGCATGCTAATAGCAATGTTATAAGTATGAATTCTTTAAACACCATTATTGCTAATGCTATGGAAACGTCTAAGCTTGGGGAAGCTAGTTTTTATGAAAATGATATTTTTAGTTCCCCAGCTTTAGAGGAGAAAATTTGCTTTCATGATATTATACCTCCAATATATGATGATTACAATGATGAATATGATATTTTCAGTCCACCTACTATTGAGAAGAAAAATAATTATGATTACAATATGCCTCCTATATTTGATGATTATGGTGATGAGAATAATAATGATAGCTATTTTGTTGAATTTTCTCCCACTGCAATTAATAAGAATGACTATGCTTATGTGGAGAGTAATAATTATTTTATGCATGTGGCTCATGATAAGAATGTTTTATGTGATAGTTATATTGTTAATTTTATTCATGTTGCTACTAAAAGTTATTATGAGAAAGGGAAACATGGTTTTATGTATCTCAACAATATTAAGTTGGGATTTCTATTTTCGTGCCCTTGGTTCGTTAGTTGTACTCAGTTTTCCCCATCCGCTTAGTTTTTCCTCACTTTTCCCTCGCCATGTTAAGAAACCCTCGCGAGTGCTCGTAGGCGCTCGGACGGAGGGATGTCGTCAGGTCAAAGGCCTGACCATTACATGCTGACTGGTGGGACCATGTTCGGGCGGTTCGGGCGTTGAGCGTTACGTTACGAGGCCTCGACCATTACATGCCTGGCCGGTGGGGCCGCTTTGGTGCGGGTCCTGCCATGGCCGATACGTGCTGACGGTTGGGGGACGGGATACACGCCGGACCCGCCATCCTTCTCTCGCTGCCTTTTGGGCCGCTTTTTTCCTAATTGGGTGGCCGGTGGAGGCAATGACAAATGGGGCCGTTCTATGGGTCCATCGAAGCCAATGAACGATGGGGCTGTCATGTGGGGCCGTCGAAGCCAATGACTGATGGGGCCGTGATGTGGGGCTAGAGGTGGGATTTGCATATTTGCCACGTTTTATATTGCAACTTACATATTTTCCATTTTTGTGTGTCGCTGGCATGTGGTGGTCATGTGGCAAATATGTAAATTTGAATGAAAATTTCCGTTTCGTGGGTCCATCGAAGCCAATGAACGATGGGGCCATCATGTGGGGTGGGGCCTCGAATATAATGATTGATTGGGTTGTGATGTGGAGCTGGAGGGGGATTTGCATATTCTCCATGTTTTACATCGCAACTTGCATATTTGCCATTTTGTGTGTCGCTGACATGTGGTGGTCATGTTGCAAATATGCAAATTTCAAATAAAAGGTTCGTTCTATGGGGCCATCGAAGCCAATGAACGATGGGGCTGTCATGTGGTCGAAGCCAATAACCGATGGGGCCGTGATGTGGGGCTGGAGGGGATTTGCATATTCGCCACGTTTTACGTTGCAACTTGCATATTTTCCATTTTGTGTGTCGCTGACATGTGGTGGTCATGTGGAAAATATGCAAATTTGAAAGAAAATGTTCGTTCTGTGGGGCCATCGAAGCCAATGAAAGATGGGGCCGTCATGTGGGGTCGTTGAAGCCAATGACCGATGGGGCCGTGATGTGTGGCTGGAACGGGGCTTTGCATAATCGCCACGTTTTACGTTGCAACTTGCATATTTTCCATTTTGTGTGTTGCTGACATGTGGTGGTCATGTGGCAAATATGCAAAGTTTAAAGAAAAGGTTCATTCCGTGGGGCCATCGTAGCCAATGAACGATGGGGCCGCCATGTGGGGTCATCGAAGCCAATGACCGATGGGGCTGTGATGTGTGGCTGGAGGGGGGCTTTGCATATTTGCCATGTTTTAGATTGCAACTTGAATATTTGCCATTTTGTGTGTCGCTGACATGTGGTGGTCATGTGGCAAATATGTAGATTTTGAAGAAAAGGTTCGTCCTATGGGGCCATCAAAGCCAATGAACGATGGGGCCATCATGTGGGGCCGTCGAAGCCAATGACCGATGGGGCCGTGATGTGTGGCTGGGGGGGGGGGGGGGGTTATGCATATTTGCCACGTTTTAGATTGCAACTTGCATATTTTCCATTTTGTGTGTCGCTGACATGTGGTGGTAATGTGGCAAATATGCAAATTTCAAAGAAAAAGTTTGGCACATATGCAAAATTACCAAATATGCAAAAATCCCGGAGTAGCTACTCCCCCAAACATTGACAGGTGGGGTCATGTATGACACACATGAGGTCGGCTCTCTCTCTCTCTCATCCGCTCCCAGCCCCAGCCCCGAGCAGCTCCTACCCCACCGGCGGTCAGAGCAGCCATCGTCGGCGCGTCGGCGGCTCCGTCCTACGGTGGCGTCCGACGGACAGTCGCGCTGCACCTCAACCACGGCTCCAGCACCTATTTCGTCCACACGCATTGTAAGTTGAGGCAGTACCGACCGCAGGCAGGTCCACCGCCCATAATGACTGGGATTTTGTTCCGTCGCCATAGCTCGACGCACGGTCACAGCAATTGCTAGTAGTGCTTGGTAAGACCTTCGCTCCTGCTCCGCCCACCCTAATCGATTCGGTTCCCGTAATTTCCTCGATATTGCAGGGGTAAATTAGTCTTCAATGTCTGGTCGTAGCGGGTACACCATCGAGGGTGGGGATTCGATCATGTCGTGGCCATGTTCTCCTACTCCTACCATGTCGGAAGTGCAGGTAGCTCCTTCTCTTTGTACTACCTTTGAATTTGAAGTGTCGTCATGGCTTGTCGAGCTGATTTTAATTGGGTTTTCTTTGGGATTGTTACAGTGTGCTATGCAGGCAGATGATCCATGGTACATTGCATACCAAGATGAATCAACCCGGTGGTCTAGCTAGAGGATGGATTTGGAGGAGATGGTTGCCAATTTAGGTGATGAATTGGCCCGTAAAAACCTCTTGATATTAGAGTTGCCGCATACTATCGAGGAAGAAAATAAGAACTCAGATATTATTCGCAAAGAGAAGTTGACACTTAAGGTTGATCTTGCCGTATCTGATCAAGTGGTAGAAAATCTAAAACATGAACTTCAAGTGAAGGGGAGGATAATAGTAGATTCATGTGGGAAGTTTTAATAGTTGTCATCCCCGTCCTAACAGTTACACTATGGGGTTATGGTGAAGGTGGCACCTGTAATTATTAGTTGAATCGGTAGCTAATTTAGATGGTAGAATTGTTATTCGATGGATGGTTGTGAGTTCTTGCAAATTTAGTCACTTTCCGGTCCCAAAGTTGTCATGAGAATGCATTGCGGGGCCCGAGTTACTTGCCATTGGATCTAGCTGCCCATAGTAGGCGTGCCAAATGCCATGTATACTTGCAACATTGACGGCAGCATCAATTCCCCGTTCTTCCTGACGCCCCATTCTTCTTCTCCAGGGAGGCGATCTGTCAAAGAAAATACTACTCCCTCCGATCCAATTTAGTTGACTCAAATTCATCAAGATACAGATGAATATAATACTAATTCATGTCTAGGTACAATCGAATCTAGACAAATCTAAATCAACTAATACAAGCGCACCGAAGATTGTCAAAGCAAGTACTGCTACTAATGAATCAGCATATCCATCGGTCTCACGTCTCAAATACATACTCCATTTGACCCATATTAGCAGTAAAACTTTACTAGATACGTTTCATATCTAGATGAATCTAAGTCAACTAATATGGATCGGAGGGAGCATCAAATTTATTCAAATCGGTTCACGGGGGCTTGATCTGCGTTGTCGCGGTGATGTTGTGGATGATGGCTTCAATCGCGTCGCAACGATGACCACTGTCGGCACCGCCGCAGCCTCGGTGTCTTTAATCAGCAACGGATCTGAGGAGGTGAACAAGAGTGAGATGGACAGAGACAAAAATTTCAAACGATTGGATCCGCGCCGCCGCAAGCCGTTCTGACCCCCACGCTTAGGCCCGTGCCGCCGCACGCCGTTATGACCGCCAGGCTTAGATCCGTGTCGTCGCACGCTGTTCTGACCCCCACGCTTAGGTCCGCACCGGCACACACCGTTCGGGCCGCTAGGCTTAGGTCCGTGCCACCGCACGCCGTTCGGACCGCCACTCTTAGAACCGCGCCGCCGTACGTCGATAGGAGGGAGGAAGATGCGGATGGTATACGTGTGACAGGGAAAGGGAGGGAGAGACATACATACCATCGGGCTCTCCTCTCTGTACAAGGTAGGTGCGCCCATCGGGAGAGAGAGACCTCCAGCCTGTCGGGCTCTCCTCTCTGTACAAGGTGGGTGCGCCCATCGGGAGAGAGAGACCTCCAGCCTGTTGGATCATGATAAATCCAACGGTGGTTAGCCAAGACCCGTGTAACATACATCTCGACCAATCAGAGCACAACAGCTGTTGTGAGGGTTTGAGTCGGGAGGGAGGGGAAAAGTGAGGAAAACTTTAGCGGGAGGGGAAAAGTGAGGAAAACTTTAGAGGGAGAGGAAAGCTGAGTAGAGCTAACGAAAACAAGGGCACTCAGATAAAAACATGAGTAAGGGAAATTCAAGCTTTTGGCATAAAAAATGGAAAATTGTGTTATTTGAACAAAATAATTCGTCTTGGCCGACATTATATTGTTTGCAACTCAGATATACACAAGTGTTCCAAATTTGGCCTCATTTGGACAAAGTATGTTTTGGGATGGGTTATTTTGGAGGTTGATCGAGTAGAAAGCCATGCATCTTCATAGCTAATAGCTCATTCCAACAAGGGTTTAAGAAGTGGTTTAGGAGATAAGTTCATTTCTCTTTATTTCCTTTTCCTTTATTATTCATGCTAGGTTGTAGGCAACATAACAAGACTCCATTTGAATGTTGCACTATGTTTTGACTTTTTTTTAACTAAACTAACCCTAAAACCATTTTTTGAATTTAATCACTTAGAAAAAGAAAAATGTGGCTGATTACAAGTTAATCCAAAATTTCCAATTTCATATGGTAAATCAATCCAAGATACACAAGTGTGCCAAATTTTGGATCAATTGGTCAACGTTTAAGCCATGAACTAGCTAAACAACATGTGACCACATGTAGAGGGCAAAGCTGAGCAGTGCTAAGCAACTAGGTGCATGACCATAGAAACTTGCAATAACACATATGTTATGGGATTATCCAACATACAAACTTGGGGGCGTCACACTAGTTCTAATTAAATACAAACATTGGCAGTAATTAAAATTTATCATACAAATTCAAATTCATAATTCAAATCCATTTTTGTCTTGCTCCTAGTGTTTTTCATTGGGTTCACCACCTTGCTCTTGGTGATCCTAGCTGGAATATTCTCGGAGTCCACCATCAGCTTCTTCCATTTTTTTCCTTTGTTCTTTTTTTCTGCATCCAATGAATCAAGTGCTTCAGTTTGTCGTACAATTGGTTCAATCATGTTTCGATCCGCTTGTTCATACGGTTGAAAAAGCAGTGTCCCCATTTCTGCCATATCCGCTGGTGTAATTCCTTTACGCTTGAACTCTGCTACAATCTCCCACGCAGTTGATGTAATATCATCTCGATCGACTGGTTCAATCTCCCTTGCATTTGGTTCAATATCCTCTCGATAGACTGGTTCAATCTCCCATGCATTTGGTTCAATCTCCTTTTGATTGACTGGTTCAATCTCCCCTGCATTTGGTTCAATCTCCTCTACATTTGGTTCAATCCCCTCTCGATCGACTGGTTCAATCTCCCCTGCATTTGGTTCAATCTCCTCTGCATTTTGTTCAATCTCATCTGCATTTGGTTCAATCTCCTCTTGATCCATTGGTTCAATATCCCCTTAATTTGGTTCAATCTCCTCTCGATCCATTGGTTCAATTTGCAATGTATCAATTGCTTCATTCTCCTCTCGTTCAAACGCTTCATTCTCATCTGCATTTGCTTCTCCCGCCTGATCATCCATTCCATAAGCTGGGTCCACTACATTTATACAAAGCCTAGCAATGTGCCCTAGGATCCCACAACATTTGACTTACGTCGTCGAGGTGGTGCACCACCCTCTGCACTAGCTCTTATCCTATTATTCCTTGGCCTACCTGCTGTTCTAGTAAAAACTGGAGGGTATAGCTTGAAGCCTGGATCCACTTCCATCCATTGGTCTTTTCCCAACAAGGCTGGAACATCCTGAGCATATGCTGTCCTAAATTTGGCAATGGAGAAATACTCCGACACGTACTGATCAACTTCACCCTCTTCACCTCCTAGAACACCCATGAAAAACAATTCATATATGCAGGGTTTCCCACGGAGCTGCCATTGCCTGCAATGCCATGTCCTACCAACCAAACTCACTGGATACATCCATTGCCTATCTTTACTATCATTCTACGTTACCTCAGCCTCAATTCCTCTTATAATGCATTTCATCTTCAATTGTTTTGCCCTGGCATGCAGAGCCTTAATCAAAGATGGGAGGATGAGATGGCCAGCATATAATGTTGATGCAATTCTTTGATGCAAATCGATCTTTATCATGATCATATGCCTAATATTATCAAATATTTTCTACAGCATAAGCCCTTTCATTGACTTGACCTTTGCATTGAAACTCTCTACAAGGTTACTTGTTACATAGTCTACCTTGCAAATTTCATTGAATCGTCTTCTTGACCACACCATTCCATGATGTGCATCCAAGTACTCCTTCACCGCAGGTTTTTGTTTATACAACACTTACAAATGATACAAATGCTTCCTCAAATTGCATGTGTATAAAGCTGGCCATAGGTTGTCAGTATAAACTTTACCCTTGAATTTCTTTGTAAAATTCCGCACTAAGTGTCGCATACATTCCCTATGCTCCACTCCGAGGAATACTACTTCTACAGCTTTCTCCAAACCTTTGCAAGCGTCCGTGTGGATAGTAAGTCCTGGTGGATGACCTATAAGGTTGCGCAAATTCTCCAGAAACCAAGTCCAACTTTCCTCTGACTCAATCTCCAAAACTCCATAAGCAACAGGGAACATCCAATTTTGGCCATCAAGTGTAGTAGCAGCTACTAGATGTCCTTTAAATCTGCCATGAAGAGTTGTTGCATCCACGGCCAAATGAGGCATGCAACCATCTAGAAACCCTTGCCAGCAAGCTTTGAAACAAACAAAAGCCCTTATAAAGCACTCCTTATCCATTGTCTTCCCTCTTATTTTGTACTGAACTTTATGCATGTCTATATGTACAACACTACCTAGACTAGCCATCTCCACTTCAGCTTTGAAGATGTAAAGCAACCAAAAACTTTCATTCCATGGACCATTGATCCTCTCAAGTTCCATTTCCTTTGCATAGAACATCCTCATGTAGGGTACTTTAATAGTAAACTTTTTAGAAACTTCTTTTATGAGCGTTGTTGCACCAAGTGATGGGTTCGCTCTCATCCAATCCATCAATGCATCTGCCAACCACCTAGTCTTTTCTAGTTTTGTTTTGTACTTTGGTTGCCCCCCTTGAGTTGGACAAGAATGTTCGAACCGGTTAATTTTTATCTGAAACATAATTAAAATGTTAGGTACAGCTAACAAACTCTACATAGTGATCTAAAATACACAAGTGGTTGTAATACCTGAACCATACTACTCCTAAGCATAGTGGATGCATGCATCCTCCACCTATGACTCTTGTATGGGCACTTAACTATGAACCTTGTTGGCTAACTCTTAATAACATCATAAGCATTATTGGTGTGAATGCAATATGTAGTAAGGGCATTACGACAGTCCCGCATCGTTTCAAATACGGTGCCTTCTGAAATCTTAGGATTTTCCCTGTCCCACTAAATTACTGGCAAGTCTTCACCATCGTACTCGGCTAAAATGAGGCTGTCATTGTTCTCCTTGTTCTCTTCGTCATCAATATCATAAAATCTGGCACCTTGGGCAATTTCATCCGTGTATTGATCCTCTAGTGCCTGTTTACTGAATCTATCTACAAATTTAGGAAACATCAACTCATCCTCGTCATCTAGTGGAGGCACTCCCTCGTCAGGCTCTGCCTCGTCCTCCACATCGGCCACACGAGCGGTTTGGCTTACACTCGCAGTGCGAACAGATGGTACTGTTGTGGACCTACAAGGATTGCCGAGGCGCACACTATTAGCAGAGACACATGATGCCCGACCACCTGATGATGCGTGACCACCAGATGGTGATTTAACACTCTTTCCCGTGTGCTCAACTTTAGGTTGCACATGGAGACGAATTCGACCAAAACGTTCGGCAGCATTCAAAGAGAAAAGCATTACCATATCATCTTTGCTAGTTAGTGGGAGCAATATTTTCTCACTAATGTTGAAATATTGCAAATCAACTGAATCGCCACTGTCCTAGGGGAATTTACAATAGATTTTATCTATCAAATCTCCGCGAGTTATGAAGGTTGCAACCACCGCTAGGAAGTAAAATCCAGAGAGATATTGTTCACAACCACGAATTACGCTAGTATCCAGTCTAATCACCATCCGAAATTCCAGCATTGCATGAGTCCTATTCTAAAAGCAAGGCAGTTAGTTGAGCACCAGTGATGCGTGCTCAGATACTGCCAATAATCAACCACAAAAGGGAAACGATGCTTACCTAGATGGAATCCATGCGTTAGATCCCTGCGATTCCACCCAATCTTCTTCTTTCTCAATGCGTATGGACGATGCACTAGCCGGCATTGCATACTGTTCCGTGAAAGGGGTAGATCTAGCGGGGGCGGTAACAGAGCCGGAGGTGGAGTGGGCTCCGCAGCCAAGGGAGGGGCGGCTCTGAGGCTGAGGATGACATAAGGTAGGAGGGCACGACGGCGGAGCAGCGGAGGGGTGGTGTGGGAGCTGTTCCAGGCTCAGGGGAAGCGAATGCTTTGGGCGAGCGATAATGGCCGCTCCGACGTGTTTACATGCGTCCCCACCCTTCACCACGTATGCAAGACCCGTCCCAACGCGGCCCCACCCTTCACCACGTATGCAGGACCTAACCCACACATGGCCCCACTGGTAAGGCATGTAACAGTTGAGGCCTCGTAACGTAACGCTCAACACCCGACCCGCCCCAACGCGGTCCCACCAGTCAGCATGTAATGGTCAAGCCTTTGACCTGACGACATCCCTCCGTCCGAGCGCCTTCGAGCGCCCGCGAGGGTTTCTTAACATGGCGAGGGGAAAAGTGAGGAAAAACAAAGCGGCTGGGGAAAATGAGTACAACTAACGAACCAAGGGCATGAAAATAGAAATCCCTATTAAGTTTCCCCTATTTATGTTGAAAATCTTGAAGTTGCACTTGTTTTGCTTTCCTATGCTTGTTGCTTTGCGCTTTCATGACTTGTTTCTTTACAAGATTCCTATGCATAGGAAGTGGGTTAGACTTAAATGTGTTTTGAATTTGCTTCTTGATGCTCTATTTTACTTCAATTCATATTTCTTATGTGAGCATCATCGAAATTATCATGCCTAACATAAAGGCGTTAAAGAAAAGTACTAATTGGGAGATAACCCAAATTTTAGTAGTTTTTCTTTTGTTGAGTCTTTGAAGTTATTACTTATGTAATAACCTTTTCTGATCCTTTTTGTGTGGTTGTTGTGCCAAGAATAACCTCTAATGAGAGGGAAGTAAGATTTGGGGAAATTGCAGTTCCGAAACAATTTTTTGTGCTTCACTGTAAAAGTTCATGAAAAAAGCCCTGTACGTCGGATTGAGCTGTAATTTTCTGAGAATATGCCCCAGGTTATTATATAACTTTTGTTAGTTCAACACTTTTAGATTTGAGCAATAGAAGGTCTTTGAAAAAACGGTTTTTACCTGCTGGTATGTTTTGATAAATTTCTGCCATTATTTGCATTTGCCTCTTATCGGTTTCTTTTTTAGTTCTCTTTGATCACTTAAGCTTTTAAAAGGAATTGCTACAGTATATTGTGTTTTAATGGAAGTTTTACCTGTTTTGAAACTAAACCTAAAGGCTTATTATCTTGAATACACTAATGTTGCTAATGAGGATTGTGTCAAGTTTTGTATGAAGGAAATTTTCAAGTGTAGGGAAAGAATGATGTGATGAGATGAAGAATGGAAAAAAGCTCAATCTTGGGGATGCCACCCCGTGTCACCCCAAGAAATATTCAAGAGGTACAACCGTCAAAGCTTGGGGATGACCAAGGCATACCCTTCTTCATCAATAAAAATCTCAGATCTCTTTCTATACACTTCATTTTTTCATGCACTTTTGTGTAGTTCTTGGAGCGTCTTAGTTTTTGTTTTTAGTTTTCTTTTGCTTTGTTTGCTGTAATAAGTTGGTTGGACCCCAGCAAACTTCTTTTGGAGAGACACACACTCCGTTTTCATTGCCTAGAACACTCTAGTTTTCACTCTTATTGTTCTGTGAGTGTTCACTTTTGCTAGCATTGCGTTTAGCTTTAGTTTTCTTCTAATTTTTGCTTAGAACTTTTTAGTTTTTATTTGTGGATTTGTGAGACATTCTCACTGATCTTTATTGATTATTATCTTTGTGAGTTGTTTCAAATAAGTCGATTGGTGTTGGAAAAGAGTAGGAAGCTTCATGCTTAGGTGATACAAAAAGGGAGCTTGCTTTGACTGGGACTTAGACTTTATCATGTCATGCTAGATGTTGTTTTGACTTTATGCTTAGTGACTTTTTCCAGACAATTGAGATTTCTTAATGTACCTTGAAAAAAGCATGTGTTGTTTTAGCATATAAAAGCATAATATTGTGGTATTCTCCTTTGATGCTTTGTTTGGGTTGACTTGGCACATGCTCACACTATGTTATAACCAGTCACCTTAGCCTCTATGATCATTTAGTTTTTGACTTGTGGTACCACTTTATGCTTTGATTGATAATGTTTTGTCGCTATGTATGATTATGGCCATTATTGCTCTCTTAGTTGGTCGCTCCTAGTCTTTTTCTAGCCTCCACTTGTACTGAGTATGAGATCTACTCGTGCATCCAACTTCCAAGAAACCAAGTTATTTCAAAGAGTCCACTGTAAACTCCTATGCATGGTATGTTACACTATTCCAAGTATATTCATGTTTTTATCTATCTTCCAAATTAAATTTTTGTTATGTGAAAATTAGTGATTAAAGCTCTCACGAACTTGATGGCACACTTTATTTTCTTGCACTTAATAAACTTGAACCATTGTGCCCTGTGTTGCTTATATGCTTCAAATTATAAGTTGGAAGTTAGCAGAACCATGTTGTCTTGGGGCACACTTTCGACATTGTACATATCTATTCAGTTGATATCATGCTCTTTTATTTATGGATGTCGACGGTGTGAAATAAAAGGGGAGCTTGTAACTTCATGGAGTTATGTATATGTGTTATAGAAACGCCTTGGCGGCTAGCCTAAGTCATTCCTAATCATGGTGGAAACTTGCAGCATCACCACAGTGAGCAATCCATGAAGCATCTTCAGAAAAGAAAATAGAAAAAAGAGGAAAAAAGATATGCACCATGCTCATGGTAAATAAAAGGATCGCTGAGATGCTCACTGTATGTTGCCTTGTCATTTTGATATGGGATAGCTCCTGTGTCATGGGGCAAGGGGTACCCCATTGGCGGTTCTCTATGATACACATATACTTACAATGACAAGAAGTTTCTTGTGACTAAAGTTAAGTAGCATGAGGAACATCCCTCGTACTCAAGGGACATGAGATTGCCAACTTATGATTTGTCAAGCATATACTCCATACTTTGTTCACTTTAACCTTAATCACTTCAAGATGCTTATGATAGGGGCAATGAGAGCTAAAAACTAATAAGTACCATAATTTTTGGAAGCTCTTTATGAAACTTGAAATCCCTTCTTCCCTTTATGATTTCTTCCTACTTTTATATTGAGTCTCCACCTTCCATCTTTATGCACCAACTAGGAGAGCATAGTTGTCATTCTTAGTTCTATGTGCATTGTCCCAAAACTTATTGATTGATTCATAACGTTGATATTGCTTGTTCTTGAACTATTTGTATCTAGTCACCCTTATGAACTTTGAAGGTGTCCTATGAATTTATGTTTTGCTACTCCATGAGGGACAAGCTGAATACCACACATGCTATGTTTTTTATATGTCAAATAGACAAACGTCTTTCAATGCATTATTATTCATGATCTTTTGTTTGTACCTTTTCATGTTACAACATAGTTGCTATGTCTTATTGTTAGAGCTACATCTTTTAGGCTCATATTTAGAGTACTTGATCCCAACTATCAATGCTTTACAAATATTTTGATCAAGATTGTGATGGTGCATGTCACCTTAAATATTATTCTTTTTATCACTTACCTACTCAAGGACGAGTAGGAGTTAAGCTTGGGGATGCTTGATACGTCGTAAACGTATCTATAATTTTTGATGTTCCATGCTTGTTTAGTATCAACTTTGTTATGTTTTGTCTACACTTTGAGGTATTTTTATACATTTTCTTAAACTAACCTATTGACAAGATGTCGCAGTGCCAGTTGCCTGTTTTCTGCTATTTTTGGTTTCAGAAAAGCCAGAAAAGAATATTCTCAAAATTGAACGGAACAAAATCCAAAGTCGATATTTTACCCGACACGACACGGAGCCCGAAGGAGAGACGGAGGAGGGCACCAGGGCGGCCACACCATACGATGGAGCGGGCCCCCTGGCCACGCGATCACATGGTGTGGGCCCCATGGCCTTCCATCGACCTTGCCTTTCGCCTACTTATATGTATCCCCGAGACGTAAACCCAACACGGACCAGATCTCCACAAAAAGTTCCGCAGCGCCGCCGCCACCGAAGAGGAGATTCGGGGGACAAAAGTCTCTGTTCCGGCACCCTGCCGGGACGGGGAATTGCCTCCGGAGCCATCTCCATCGATCTCCACCACCATCTCCATCACCATTGCTGACTCCCATGATGAGGAGGGAGTAGTTCTCCCTCGAGGCTAAGGGCTCTACCGGTAGCTATGTGTTCATCTCTCTCTATGCGTGATCATATTATGATAATGAGCTTTGTAATCAAGTAGATCTACTCTGGTACTCAAGTGCTTTAATTAATATCTGGCTATCCCCATGTGTGTGAAGGTGAAAGTGTGCACACCATGTGGCACTTAGGCTAAAGATTACAAATACTTGTCATGAGTTATAGTTTGAGTTGGTTGTCTCTTTGAAATTGTGGTGTTTGTTGGAACCATCTAGCGCTCAAGGTGACAGTGTGGGGTTATCTAGATGGGGAAAGCGAACTTTGAGGTGTGCTGTTATAGACCTACCGTGGATTAGAGTTGTCCAACCAGAGATTAGTTCAGAGTAGCATAATGAAGATAATATTTATTGAGAGTGTTCACTAGTGAAAGTATGATCCCTAGGCCTTGTTTCTAAGCATTGAAACACCGTTTACAACTAGTCCTTCTACATGTTTGCTTGCTTCCATCTTTATTTCAGATTGCCTTTAGTCTATTCCTCCTCGTCAAGCTCCTTTCTGGCACCGTTGTCTTATAATCATCCATATTACTTGTATTTCACTATCTCTTCGCTGAACTAGTGCACCTATACACCTGACAAGTGTATTGGCTGTGTTGGGGACACAAGAGACTTCTTGTATCTTGATTATAGGGTTGCTTGAGAGGGATACATTTGACCACTTCCTCCCTGGGTTCGATAAACCTTGGGTAATACACTTAAGGGAAACTTGCTGTTGTTCTACAAACCTCTGCACTTGGAGGCCCAACATTGTCTACAAGAATAGAAGCGTGTGTAGACATCAAATGCCGAAGACTTACTTGCGTCGCACCAACTATAGAGCCTCCACCCACTTGTACATCACGTAGAAAACCTCGGTCTCACCGAAGGAATGTCGTTTGACCAGGCACGCTTCCTGGAGATCATCGTGTTGGCATCGAAGGGGGGAATACCATAGTGTTGGTCGCCCAGCTTCACGTCACGGATGTAGAACCACTTGGTCCTCCATCCTTGGGCGGATTTGCAGAGATGGAAAGAAAAGTACTACTGATTGGGGCGGATATATATTCCGCACCTTCCTAGCTCGTACATTGCGGCGCTTGAGCTGAATTGCCTCTTCAAGGCATAGAGCTTCTTGAAGAGGATGAAGTGTGGCTCGATTTCAAGCCAACACTCGCACAGCGTGATAAAGCACACAATGTGTAGAAGGGAATTGGACGTCAATTGGTGCAATTGAAGCCCATAGAGAAAAAGAAGCCCACGAAGAAACTTATGGGAAAGAAGAGAAAGGCCCTCAAGGATGAAAGCATAGAACATCACCCCAAAACCTTTGGATGGGTCACGAATTACCTCGGAGCCGGGAATCTTGGCATCACCCTTATCCTGAGGAATCATTTGGGCTTCGCGCAGGCGGCGTAGGTCCAGCTCCCTCATTGTCAACGCGACGCCAACCGCCGTTGGTGACACGGCCAGCGGTGGTCTTCTTGGTAGCGTCAGCGGCGCTTGTTCCCTCTCCCGCAACCTTCTTCGGTTTGCCCATCTTCTTGGTGCGGTGCGCTGCATGATGTAAACGGAGGAAAGAGGAAGGAAATACGTGGAGAATGTCCAGCGCGGGAAGAAGCAAAGGACTCTAGAAAATGGCAGCGGCAAAGAAAGAGAGATGAAGTGAAAACAGCAAGCGCCGAAGGGTAAAATTCTACCGCGGCCCTCAGCGGTATAAAATGAGTAAGACGATGATGCACAACCGTTGATCTACTAAACCTAGCACGTGTCAAACATCTTGTTGCACATGTGGCGGCTGCCGCCGAAACCGTCGCGAGCACGTCCTCCGCTACAAGCGGAAATCAAGGCGATGCGGTAACTTTCGAGTAAACTACGCGTGACTGGTCAAATCCCAGTCAGAATATGAGACCCATGACCATCTCGTCCCATCAACTTTTCTGCCATAGCGGTTGAGCTCACCAGGCGTCAACAATGACATCACCAATTGCAAAAGCAGAGGCTTGTAACGGCTCTAAACTTTCGACTCAAGACAAAGTACTTACTCGAGTGTGCGACTCGACCAAATACTCGGGGGATACTCCTATCAGGAGCGTTGGTCGCGCACCTGAAGAATTGGTCAAGTCCCTGAGGCACTCGAAGAAAACTTGAAAATACTATCATCATTTTTTATGCTTCGAGTCCACGACCCGACTACGGATTCGGCAGGGCTACTCCCATAGGGAGCGTTTGTACATCGGTTTGTTAAAGGCATTCGCAAGGTTAAAGTCTCTGCTCGAGTCTGCGACTCAAACCAAATACTCGGGGGCTACTCCTATAGGGAGCGCTGGTCGCACACCCTATGATTTAATTGGTTATGATCCTTCGCATCCTTTACATCTACAGCAAACACAACCTACAAAACAATTGGCGACTCCGCCCAAAAATAATGCTAAGAGATATAACGTATCATTAGTCACCCAAAACGTCTTTGTGGCGAATTTTTTTCGAATGTTGTGTTTGCGATGCAAAGTTAAGACCTACATATGCAATCTTATGGCCTGGTAACGCACCCGAATGCGCTCTGCCAGTAATAATCCATGTCAGCAGGCACGATGAAAAATCCCGACGAACGCTAGAATTCGACTCATGTAAGACCTCCGTGGCCTGAGTCGAATTACACTAGCAATTTTCCGGGTTCGAGTCCGAGGATTCGAGTCTGAGTAAATAGCGTTATTTTGCCCAAAGTCAGTTAACTATCTCTGATCCGTCGGGAGAGTCGGGCACGCATATCAACTATCCCTATGAACCAATATACTGACCCGAAACATATTCGGATGAAAGCACTAGAAGATTTAAGAGTCTCCAGTCGAATCTACAATTCGACTGAACACTCGGGAGGGCTACTGACATGGGTATGCCCTATGGGTGCCGAATGTTGGGCTACCCGATCCAGGCCAGCAAAAGTGCATGAGACAATGTACCCCTAATGGTGAAGCCTAGAACGATTTCAGGTGGTCTAAGCCCAAGAAGGATTCGACTCCTTGGAGGACACGTTTTCTTTAGATAGAAACTTAAAGGGAAAAATCCTAAACCTGTAACTGACTCGGCCTATCCCGGGACCTGGCCTATCTATATAAATACCAGGAGGGCACGGCGAAAAGGGCATCCTGACAACACTAGCATACACACCGCCAGATCCAATCTGCGCACCCATGTAATCTCCGGCTTTGCCATCAACCGAGAGCAGACAAACAGGAATAGGGTTTTCTCTCCGGGACCTGAATCTGGATAAATCATGTGTCCCGTGTTTTTTCTCTGTTTGTCGTTTCACGATCTCCAGTGTCCCCTCCTTCTCCAAAACCCAATTCCATAACAATGGGCATTGACGAATCGAAACCTCATAACCCGCCTGGCCCGTAGCAGGTCTGGCTCGGGGCCTGAGTCGGTGTGCCGCCCGATATACCCCATCACTACAGCACCCCCGCCACCATGCGTCGCCGTTGCGTTGTCTAGAGGATCCCCAGCCTGCTAGAGAGCGGACACCGCGATGCCGGCCGAACCACCGCCGCCCTCGGCCCTCGCCGCCCGACCCAGAGGATGAGACCCCCTCTCCACGCAGTCCTCCTCGCCACAACAGGGTGTCACCGCCACGCCGAGCCACCAAGGACACCACCGCGCCACCTAGTCGGGCGCCGCCGCGCCCCGCACACGCACGCTGCCGCCGGTCGTCGAGCTTGGCCCACACCGAGATCTGGCGAACGAGGGGGAGAAGAGGGACCCAACCGCCACTGACGCCGAGCGGCTTTACCGTCGGCGCGTCCTGGCGGAAGCGAGGAGGGAGGAGCGGGAGGGGAGGGGCTGCCCGGCGGCGCTAGGGTTCCCCCCGGTCGCTCACGGGAGCGACGCGAGAGGGGCAGTTTTTCTGAATCCACGGCGCACTTGAGCCGTCCTTTCCGTCGAGACCCGACAGAAATTTCGCCTGAGTACTTTTCGGCGTAGACAATGAAAGCGAAAAGACGATCTGACGAGACGCACCTACGCCTAGTTCTTCCGCCGCACGTTCAGCAAGACAAGCTGAAGCTATGCTCTCACGGCATGCACAATGCCCACTTTTCTGGAGGTTAAACTACACGCATGGCAATGCATGGGAAATTAAGTACTCGTTCTTTCAGGTTGAAGGCGGCAAGGTCATACCAACACATGATACTATTCATCGATTAGGCTGGAACCACAGGATATATCTAATTAAATGCAACGCCGTTGTACCGACCATAGATATCATACTGCGCACGCACGCCCTTGCGTCCATTCCAGGGCGTCGCTCTATGCTCTATAAATCGCATGCTCCGGTCGAGCTCTAGACACAACGACAGCAATACGTGGTCACTCACTTGATCGATACTGGTCTTCGGCTAGCTGTGCTGAATTAAGCCTCTAGTGGCACAGCTGCAGTGATCCATAATGCAAGGCCTCGCCGCATCATCCAGGATCGTGCTCGTCGTGTTTCTGCTCAGCATGGCGGGCGCCGCCGCCGCCGACGGCCGCAAGAGGGTCGTCTCGAGCAGCTCCGACGAGCCGTGCACGAAGATGACCCTCTACCTCCACGACATCCTCTACAACGGCGTGAACAACTCCCAGAACGCGACCGCGGCACCGGCGACCAGGCCGACGGCGCTGGGCACGACGTATTTCAGCAACAACACCTTCTTCGGCATGATGGTGGTGTTCAACGACCTGGTGACCGAGGGCAAAGAGCTGCCCGTCGGGAACGAGAAGCCGGCGGCGCTCGCGCAAGGGTTCTACTTCTACGACAAGAAGGAGACGTACGCCGCGTGGTTCTCCTTCTCGCTCGTGTTCAACTCCGCGGCGCACAAGGGCACCCTCAACGTCATGGGCGCCGACCCCATGGACGAGGACACGCGCGACTTCACCATCGTCGGAGGCACCGGCGACTTCTTCATGGCGCGCGGCATCGTCACCATCCGCACCGACCTTGTCCAGGGATCCTTCTACTTCCGTCTGCAGATGGACATCAAGCTCTACGAGTGCTACGTCTGATCTGATAACTTGCTAAGATTTATTAATTTCACATGTTGATGTTGTTTGTTTTTTACACATGCTGATGTTGTTTGTTTATTTCACATGTTGATGTTGTTTGTTTATTTCGATGTTCACTGATGTGTATGTTTATGCCAATGATTAAGAGTTTGAATAAATTGTCTCGTATCTTTTGTTCAAATTCATATATTTTACATTCTTCTCCTATAAATAACTGCCATTATGTTTCATGCATTGAACTAATATGTGTAATATAATCACACTTCAGTACTCCCCTTAGGTCGATTTACTCGGAAGATATGAAAATTCTCAATCTATATGGCGTCTAGGAGATAGATGAGTACTACCATGAACAAGAAAACCATAAGAGTCTTTCTCTATATCCACCAACATTCCCCCTCCTCCTCGACTTCTATATTTATTTCCTTATTTAGTGAGGCATGAAATCCACCTCGCGGTTGTAGTATTATATCCGTCTCGACAGTGGAGGTGGTGTCATGAAGAATAGTCTCATGGCGCTATCCACGTTTTGCATGGCCATCATGGTGCGCAAGACCAATATTATCTCTCTCTCTCTCCCAAGACCTTGAGAGTCGGTCGTGCACTCCCGGAGCCGCTCCACTCCTCCGTCGGCCGCGCCAGGTGGAGTGAATCTGGGGGCGGCGGTCGGGCTCCTTTGTATATAGTAGGCTTGTTGCATCTCGCCGTAGGTGTAGGGTTAGGGTTTGTAGTTGCCCATGTGGCGAATGGCAAGATGTTGATGGGCTTCTGCCTTCTAGTGTTGCCGCTCGGTGTTGGAATGTCGTCCTCGAGCTTCTCTGGTGGGAGGTTGGTGCAGGAGATGCGGAGGTCGGGCACCCTCAAATAAGGACGAGTTTGGCCATCTCCAGATCTCTAGGCATGCTGCTGCATGGAGGCGAGGGGAAGATCCAGGTCGGTGTTGCGGTCTATGGATCTAGAGATTGGTGGGGTGGTGGCTTAGGTGCAGCTGCATTTTGGAGCGAAATCTCGACGATATGTGCGCCGTCGACTCCTTTGGTTGGAAGACAGTCGCTCCTGCCTTGGTTGTCAGCGTAAAATAATCGGCGTAAGGTGTTTAACCGCCAGGCCGATATGCCAGATTGGAGGCCTTTTAGTTCAGGCATGGTGAGCTCCGGCCTTGGTTGTCAGCATCAAATCACCGCCGTAAGGTGTTTAACCTCTAGTCCGATATGCCAGATTAGAGGCCTTTTAGTTCAAGCACAGTGATCTCCTGCCATGGTGTCCCAAGTGGTATAGTCCCCAGCAACGCCATGGTTGTCCATGCTTGGCTACAGATCAGCGGAGATGGAGCTAGACCAAATTACGTTCCGTGGATTAGATATGAGGTTCTCTATGGTGGGCGCCAACTGTCGTGGTATTGCCGATGAGTATGCCATGGAGGGATCCTCATAGAGCGTGTTTAGAGACGTGGGGAAGACGACGAGTTGGCGGGTACGAGGTAACACATCTTACCCAGGTTCAGATCCCATACGGTGGAAGAATCCTACTCCTGCTATAAATCACTATAAAGGAAATACGTCGAGTTACAAGATTCAGTTCACTCTGCGCGATGACATGAGTTGTGCCCTAAAGTCTCCAAAAGGTCCAGCTTATAAAGGCACCAGAACCTAGGGTTACAGGGAAGAGTCCTAACCGGACAGGTTATAGAGTCCTACACTGGTACTAACTAGTCGTCCGTGTCTTGCACTCCAAGGATCCGAGTATGTCGGTGACAGCACCATAGCCTTCCATTATCCTTCATGGGTCTCCCTTCTAGATCCGTCTAACGGCTGCCCAGCAGGCCATGGGCCTTGCTACCAACTGTGAGCCACCTGGGTTAGCCGGATTAGAGACATGCAATGATGATATCCATTTAGCATATCCCCAATATCCATGCAGCCAAAACCACCTCGCACGCCCGGAAACAGAGCCAAACGACAGTCGTGCGTCCAGCCATGGCTCTCACAGCCCAGATCGGGCCCTCGCGGCCCGGATCTTGCCCATGCTGCCTAGATCGATAGCTCGTCGCCGCCACGCCTAGAACCGCGCCACGCGTAGGCCCTCCTCCACGAGCAGGCCCTCCTCCACTGCTCCTCCTCTGCCTCCCCACTGAGCTCCAAATCGGGCCCACTTGGCCGCCGTCCTCACCAAGATCCTTCCTATCATCTGACCGTCCACCACCGTGCGTCCCGCCACCCTCCTGAGTGCCTCCGCTGAGCCATGCCACATGTGCCGCCATAGGGGAAGAGGAACGGCGGAATCTTCATCCTTGTCGCAGATCCACACCGGGAGACCGTCGCAATAAGGTGTGACCCCGCCGGCGCCCGTCCGCCGCCCAGGTGACGAGGTTTAATCTCGTCAATGCCCATTGCTATGGACTTGGGTTTTGGAGAAGATGGGGATGCTGGAGATCGCGGAACGGTTAGCAAACAAGCAACACGGGGACACGAGGTTTACCCAGGTTCAGGCCCCCGGAGAGAAAACCCTACTCATGCTTGTCTGCTCTTGATTACGGTGGAACCGAAAAGTACAGGGGTGCGCAGATGTAATCTGGCGTGGAGGCGTGTATGCGGTGGTGTGCGAGAGATTGTAAGAGAGCCTTCTCGTCGTGCCCTCCTGGCCTTTATATAGATATAGGCAGGTCCCAAGCACAGATCGAGTCGGTTACAGGTTTTAGGGTTTACCCCTTTGAATTTTCTATCTACTCTAGTCTTGCTCTCCAAGGATCCGAAGGTGCCACGGGCCTTGTCCACCCGAAAATCTTCATGGGCTGGTGCATATTCGCCATGGGCCTTCCTTGGGCTGGACCAGGTATGCTAAAGTAGTGTACCCGTAGGGTATAACCATGCCAGTAGCCCCCGAGTGTTCAGTCGAATCGTAGATTCGGCTGAGGACTCTTCAATCTTTCGAGTGCAGCTAATTCGAGTGTGTAGGGATTGTTGATACGTGTGTCTGACTCTCCCGACGGATCAGGGTCAGTTAACTGTCTTATGACAAAACAACACGATCTTCTTCATATTTGAGTCCCTCAACTCAAACCTGGAACATGTGTTGGCGTAATTCGACTCGGGCCGCGGAGGACTTACAGGAGTGGAATTCCAGTGGATTTTAAATGATGTACCCAACGCATCCGTCGAGATTTTTCATCGTGCCTGCTGACACGGATTTTTACTAGCAGAGCGCAGTCGTGTGCGTTACCAGGCCATCAGATGGTATATGTAGGTCTTATCTTTGCGTCGTAGACGCAGCATCCGAATTTTTATCACCGCGGAGGTGTTTCGGGTGGCCAAGGAGAACGTTGCTCACTTAGCGTTAATTGGGACAGAGTTGCCGAAAAAGTTTTTGCATACTGATCCACAGGATCGCAGTCGAAGATTCATAGGGTGCGCGACCAGCGCTCCCTATGGGAGTAGCCCCCGAGTTCGTAGTGCAATCGCAGACTCGACGTAGGACTCGAAGAATATTTTCATGGTATAGTATTTTGATTATTTTTCGGGTGCGCGGCCAGCGCTCCTGATAGGAGTAGCCCCCCGAGTAGTTAATCGAATTGTAGATTCGAGTGAGTACTCTTAGCTGTGTAGCCGAAGAATTGTAACTGTTGCTAGTATAGCTTTTGATGACCTCAAGAGTCTGCGGCGCCAGAGATGACTTGATTGGACAAACATGGGTCCCACCTTCTGACTTTGAGTTGACTGGTCACGCGCGGCGTGGAGATAATTATGGCGTCGCCTCGATTTCCGTGTGTACTGGACGGCGTGTGAGCGACGGTTCACTGCTGTGCTGACACATGGACGGCCAGATCTTGATGTTGGCTCTAGGTCTTCCCGATGGACGGTCATCGTGCATCGTCCTCGTCCTTATAATCATTGGGGAAATGTGAATTTGTTTTCACCACAGCCATTCCTGTTTCACTGCTCCCATCTTCTTTGAGCTTTTCTCACTGCGCGCTGGAATTTCCCCGAGCCTTTCCTTCCTTGTTTCTGCATGCTCGTCGTTGTCGCCGACGCACTG
This sequence comes from Avena atlantica, assembly GCA_910589765.1. NCBI lineage: Eukaryota > Viridiplantae > Streptophyta > Magnoliopsida > Poales > Poaceae > Avena > Avena atlantica. The sequence goes on from OU342739.1 coordinate 48,342,125, forward strand.
CAATGGGGAAGCCCAAGAAGTCCTCCGCTGCAGTTGGCACCAGTGCGGCCGCCGGCGGCAAAAAAGGTTCCGCCGCCGCTCGCGTCACCGACGGTGGCTGGCGGCGATCGGAGACACGTGAGGGTGACCTCCGAAAGCTCCGTGAGCGGGGCCTGATCCCGCAGGATAGGGAGGCCGTCAAGCTTCCCGGCGACGATGTAATTCCCCGTCCTCCCGCTGGGTTTCGAGTTATGTTCGTCGCATTTATCCTTCGGGGCCTTTCCTTCCCAATCCACGATTTTCTCCGTGGATTGCTTTTTCTTTATGGCGTCCAACTTCATCATCTTTCGCCAAACTCTCTTCTTCATGTCGTCTGTTTCATCACATTTTGCGAGTGCTGGCTCGGTATCGAGCCACACTTTGGTCTCTTCCAGAAACTCTATTCCGTGAAGAGGCAATCTGGATCTGATGGTGTTTACCCATTGGGGGCTGCATCATTTCCCTCAAATCCAACCTTCTTTTCTTCTCCTTTTCTATGTCTGAATCTGTCCAGTACTGGCGGAGGCGATGGTTTCACATCCGCGACTCCACAGTGGCCGGACAGGAATTTGGCCTTGCTTCTTTCGACCCCATTTAGAAAATCGAGCCAAAGAGGTCCTGGAAGAACCAGATCTTGGATGGCGAGGTGGTGGAGATAGAGGGGCTCTATCATCGAGTGGAGGATCTTCAGCTGATTCTGGATAAGGAGGTGAACAGTGTGGATATCATCCGTACCTTTCTCAGACGTCGGGTGCAGCCGCTCCAGGCTAGGGCGCACCCGATGTCTCTTTATTCTGGTGCCGCGATCCGACTAGGGTTTTGGCTGAGGAGTTCTCCAAGGGGGACCTCGACAGGATTCTTCGCCCGCTGCTAAAATTCAAGGCTGGAGAGGATATCCTGGGGAAGTCGCTGACTCCTCCGTTTTCCGCTTCTCGTCCGGTTCCGCAGGTGTAGATCTGTAGCGTGCGCGTAGCGCTGTTTTCGACTGCGTTTTCCTTGTATATTTTTTTGTGCTGAAAATTTGTTTCCTTCTAACGCAAGAACTCAAGGTGCCAGGCATGTCGCCTCCGCTGCCCGAATTTTTCCCGGATGCACAGGACAATAAGGTAGTGGACTCCATGTCTGAGCTTCCGTCGGCGCGGTCGCCGGTCGAAGAAGCCATCGAGTCGAGCGAGGAGCGCACTCGAAAGCGGACGCGGAGCTCGAGTGAAACATCAGATGGTTCGACTCCGCCTACGCCTAGGGACCCGCTGTGCCTTGAGCGTCACAGTGATGGTCATGGGGGTTCTTCCTCTCCTATTCCTGCTGTTCCCGTGCGGGCTGTAGCGCCGCACCCGCCGGCGAAGCGGAAGAAGGAAGAGAAGAAGGAAGAAAAAAAGGAAGAGAAGAAGGGCAGGAGGACCCCGCCTGTCTTCAACTTGAGCGATTTCGACTCGTAAGTTTTCCAGTTGCCTTTTGCTTTCTTTTGATTTTGCTTGATTGCTCTTGTCTGATGTTTTCCTTTGCAGCCATTCTTCCGACGGCTCCTTCAGCGATGGTGCTCGGGAGATGGTGGCGGGATCGAAAGTTGTTCCTCCTCCTCCTCAGACGGTGGCCACCTCTGAGGGCGCTGCTCTGAACCCTTCTCCGTGGGAGGCTCGGGTGGTTGTCCCCTAGAAGACTTCAGCTAGACCTTCGGAGTCGCCGTCTAATCACGTAAGTTTCTTTGCTCTTGACGCGGGGGGAGCCCCTAGGCTTTTTCGGGTGATCTGCTGATCACTTTTGTTTTTGCTTCTTGTCTCGGGGGAAGCCCCCGAGCATCTGTAGGATGATCTGCTGATCGCTTTTCTTTGACTTTCGGGGGAAGCCCCCAAGCGTTTTTCGTATGTTTAACTTGTTTTGCTCGTTCTTTGGGCGTAGCCCCCGAGCCATTCTTTTGACAAGTAGTGCCTTTTGCAGCCTTTTGTGCAAGGCGCCAACCAGCTGGTGCAGCAGCACCTGGCATTGGAGGCCAGCTTCAAACAGCTTCAAGGTACGTTCACGAGTTGATATTTTTGCTGCCTCTTATGTTTCTTGTTCTACGATCTGATAAGTGTTCTGCTGATTGCAGAGGATAACAATACCACCCTCCGTGAGCTTGATGCTCTCAAAAAGAGCCTTGGGCGAGTGGAGAAGAAAGCCGAGGACGCCGTTGGTGCCAAGGAGCGCCTCGAGCAGGAGCTAGCCAACGCAGCTGCGGCCAAGGAGCGCCTTCAGCAGGAGGCGACGAACCGCGAGGAGCAACTCGCCACCGCTACAGCTTCATGCGAGAAAGAGGTAGCCGCCAAGCTGATGGTGGCTGCCAAGGCCATTTCGGGTGAGTGGTATTCGTCTTTCTATTTTTGGCTTCCTTGTCTTTTCTTGCTGTGCTTTTTATTCACGTTGCCCATTTTCTCTCTTTAGATGCCGTGGGCATCGAGTTTGACCTCGGTGCCCTGGAGCACAGAAGTGCTCTGGATGATGACACTGCGGCGGTCGAAGACCGCTGCGGTACCGTGGTCGGCTCACTTGCCAAGGCCAAAGAGGTTCTTGGGCGCTTCTATAAGGAGCTCGTCCCCAAGGGCGTCGCCCTCGAAGATGTCGATGCCTTGGCGGATGCACTATCATCCGAAGCACCTGCGGCGTACAAGCGCAAGCAGAAAGGCATTGGTGCGTCCGTCGGGCTGGCGATGGCCCTGGCCTCTAGAGCGGAGCTGGATCTTCATCAGGTCACCTCCCGGATGCCAACGGCTGCTGACGAATCTGAGGTAGCCTTCGCCCTCTTCACTGCCCGCTGTAAACGTTATGGGCCGAAGTTGATTGACTTGCTGGCTGAGTCCGCGTTGAGGCAGCAAGGGAGGCCAAGAGTAGGCAGTCCGGCTCCGAGGCTACCCAGGATGCGGCTTCTTAGGCCTTATAGTTGTAGGATAGTTTTGTTTCCTTTGTTTTAATTATATCTATGAACAGTCCTTGCGCCACGCAGTGGCTTTTTGCTATACATAATAAATTTCTGAGTTTTGTGTTCATTCGTCTGCTTGTTCATATCCTTGTCTTCTTTTACTCTAGGGGCCTTCGGGTGATGATCCTGCTGACACTTTGTCTGCACCACAGCTGCGGCCATCCTTGGATGGTGCGTCGCAGCTTGTGTTTCTTCGAGACCGCATCCGTAGTCTTGAGAAAGAGTTGTTTGGAGTGCGTGACCACGTCGATGTTTGGAAATCGAAGGCGGAGCGAGGCGCTGCCAGAGAGGAGTATTTCATGACGGAGTTGCGTCATTTGTCCGAACAACTGCAATGTGGGCTTCTCGAGTTGCTGCTCATTGTTTCGGATGCGCCTGTTGGCCTTTCATCTTACTTTTTGCAAGTATTGCAGGTGCTAACCTTGCTCCGAAGGAGGAAAAGGAGCGTGTTGCTGTTCGGATCAACTGCCTGACCCAGCAGGACATGGAGGCCGGCGGGTTCTTCTGGATGGACCGTGATCGTGCCATGGTCCTTGCGAATGTGCAGGATCGTGTTCACCAGGTATCGCGGGTGCTGCATCAGGCAAAGGCTTCGCTGGCATCGGTTCTGCACGTGATGTTTCCGCTGGATGAGGCACCATCGACCCTCTGGGGTCTGCTGGCAAAGTTTCGAAATGTGCATCATGTCAGGGAACTAGTGCGGCATCAGCTTGTCGCGGGGGTGAAGGCCGCACTTTCCCTTGTGAGGTTACATCGTCCCGATGTAGATCTGTCTGTTGTAGCGGATGGGCCGCCTCTTTTGGCCGGATGGTGGTGAGTGGGATATGCGTCCACATTATGCGGCTGTAAGGCAGCATGCCGAACAAATTGTAGATCTGTTTGAGCAGCGTGCGCAGGTTATTCTTCGGAATAGGTAGGACCTATAAAAGAGATAGATGTAAAATTTGTATATATTCGACTGGGCGTGATGTGCCCTTTATTGTAAAGGTTTATTGTTGTGTAGCACGTCGTGCTTTGTTTGTATACGTGTCCTTTTCGTTAGCCTGACGTGGTTAGCTACTCAGGTGTACACGCATTATCCTCAGTCGACGAAGTCGTGAGGTGAGGGGAGCCCCCGAGTGTGTTGTAACACGGAGTAAAATGCAGACAGTGGGTGAGAATTTTGGGGCGAGACACTTAGCTTTATTCATATAGTAAGGAGGAGGTACATTATTCGGCTGAGTAGCCTTAGCTGAATAGCCTTATTGAAAGTAAAAGAGGGAGGTAGCTAGGGGTAGAAGCGTCGCAGTTGTGCGACGTTCCATGGGTTAGAGTATGCAACTCCAGACTCCACGTGCTTGAGGCGATAGGCGCCACCTGGGATGACTTCAGTGACGATGTAGGGTCCTTCCCATGGTGACTCGAATTTCTTCGGTCGCTCTTGCTTGAGTCGCAAGACTAGGTCTCCTTCGACGAAGGACCTTGGGCATAGCCGTCGGCTGTGATAGTTACGGAGACTCTGTTGGTACACCGCTGATCAAGCTGCTGCGATATCACGCGCCTCGTCGAGTGTGTCGACGGTGCCTTTGAGTGCGGCCGTTGATTCGGCTTCGCTGTAAGCAACGACCCGTGGGGCCTTGTGGCGTACCTCTACTGGTAGCACGGTTTCGGCTCCGTGCACCATGAAGAAAGGCATGTAGCCGGTTGAGCTATTTGGCGTTGTGCGCAGGTTCCACAGGACCGAGGGCAGCTCTTGTGTCCAAGATCATGCGAGTCGCTCGAGTGAGCTCATTAGGCGCTTCTTGACGCCAGCACCGATGGCCTTTTCAACCTGCCCGTTCGTTTGCGGGTGTGCCACGGAGGCGTATGTGATGTTGATTCCGAGGTCGTCGCAGAAGTACTGGAATTCTTTGGAGATGAAGTTCGACCCATTGTCGGTGATGATGCTATGCGGCACGCCGAACCTGTAGACAATGGATTCAAAGAACTTGACGGCAGTTTTTCCCTTTTGGTTAGTGACGGGCATGGCCTCAATCCACTTGGTGAATTTGTCGACTACGACCAGGAGGTAGACGTGACCTCCTTTCGAGGACCTTGGCAGTTTGCCGATCATGTCGAGGCCCCATTGGGCGAAGGGCCAGGCCAAAGGTATGGGCCTGAGCTCTGATCCGGGTGCGTGCGGTTTATCTGCGAACCTTTGGCACCCGTTGCATCTTCAGACGTTGTCCTTGGCGTCGTTCATGGTCGTTGACCAGTAGAATCTAGCTCGTAGAGCTTTGGCGACAAGGGCACGGCTGTGGCATCCCGCAAAAACCACTACTAGAAAATCGCGTTGTTTTTGTGCATTGCATCGTCATCATCATGCATTGTTTGTCTGGAACTATTTTCGAAACGCCTAGTTTTGTTTTCTAAATAGCCCCGTCTTATTTCAAATTAAAACATCGGCCTGTTCCGGTCTTTTATTTGTCTAAAACTATTTGCAAAAGTTATTCTTAAATAAAAGAAAAACCCTAGACTAAAATATCTAATCAGCCAACCCGAATTCCTAAAGCTACCTAGTCCTAATCTACCCACCACTCATAGCTTGCCACCTCACCCTCTCCCCCAATCCCTACCCACCTGCCACCTCATCAATCCACCCTCTCTCCCCCCCTCTTTCTCTCACCACAGCCCCATCTACCCTCTCTCTCTTACAACCTGGCCCCACCCTCCTGGCCCACCTCCTCTCTCTCTCTCTCCCCCTCTCTCTCCCTGGGTCCCACCTGCAGGCCGCAGCCTCTCTCCCCACTCACCCCGCGGGTCCCACTCGCCCCACGCCATCCCCACCCCAGCACACACTCAGCATGCACGCACGCACACCACCCGCCAGACCCGTTCCCCCCGTGGCCCCCACCTCTTCCTGGCCCACCCCGCAGACCCTAGCCTCCCCACGCGCCTCCTCCCTCCTCTGGCCTCCTCTCTCTCCCTGACCCCGCTTCTCTCCCTCCCACCGGCGACCGCGCTCGCCTGCCCCGTCTTCCTCTCCGGCGCCGGCCGCCGCCACCAGCCGGCCGCCTCCGACCGCGCCCTTCCACATCCCTCCTCGCCGTCCCGACGACCCTCTTCTGCGCTTCCCCGACCCGCGGCCCCGAGCGCCACCGCCGCCACGGGGTCCCCTCCCGGCGCCTCGCCCGCCGCCGGCGCCCCTCGGGTCCCCGCGTGTGCCGCTCCCCCAAGCCGTCCTCTCCTCCGCCTCGAGCTCCGGCCTCCCCGCCGCCGGGGCCGTTCCTCCTCCGCTCGCCGCAAGCCCCCACCTCCCTCTGCCGTCGAGGCCGGCCCGCATGGCGCCGCCGCCCGCGGCCGCTCCACCCTGTCGCTCTCTCCTCCTCGGCCTCAGGCTCCGCCACCGCTCCTTCCCCTCCCTCGCCCGGCCGCAGCGCCGGCCTCCGGCTCGTCCCCGCCGCCGGGGACCTCTCCCTTCAGCAAGCCGGCTATCTCCTGCCGCATCCAGCGAAGCCTCGAACTCCCCTGCCCACTACCGCGACCAGCCGCCTCCATCACGCCGTCCTGCGACAGAGCCCCCTGGCAAAGCTTGCCCGCTCCTCTCCGTTCCCATGCCGTATCGGTGCGGACCCCACCTGCTCCGGCCGATGATGCCTGTGATCTCTCTGCAGGGACCCTAGCCCTCCATCACTGTCGTCGTGGTCGCCCTACCGACGCGCCTTGCAGGGTGTTTCCATCGCGGCCTTGAAGACAACGTCCTGGCTCCCAGGAGATACGTGAAGCCACCCTTCCCGGATTTCCGCCGAGATCTACCGGTGTCGAGACCCCGACCCGAAGATGCCCGAAAACACCAAGGTTGCCCACACGGATCCTAAGACATCGAACCTCGACGAACCCCAATGGAACCTCAAGATCTTCCGGCGCCGAGATCCAAGATCGACTCCGAGGACCGATCCATCAGCACGCCAAGAATTCCATCACGTAACACGAATGCTCCTTCAAGTAACCGATCGCGGATCGGTGAGCTCTTCTTCCTGGAACCAGGGACGCCAAGTACTTCCCCGGACGTCTAGTCTGACCCGAACCGCGGACCCGACAAGGTCTTCACGACGACAAGAACGACAGCAACCAGGGCGAGTCTGATGCCCCGACGCCAGACCAAGTACTTCCTCCCGGAACGCCAAGATCTCCGCGTGAGACGACAAGACCGACAACATGGCCCGACCACCGCGGATGCGACAAGATCTACCTTAGCTATCCGAGAACGATCCCGTCGAACCCTGAACCCTGAGACTGGACCCCGAACCCCGGAACCACAAGATCGTCCAACCCTAATGTGTGAACCCCTTTCCGAAAACCCTATTTTGATAAATGCAACCTGTCGCATACTAAATTGTTCATGCATGCATACATATTTGTGTGGTTTGGGGGCCTTATGCCGATTCACCATATAATTAAATACGGGCCCATATGCGGGCAAATCCAGTCGTATATCGGTCCCATTTAAATTTGTGTAGCGAACCGGTGATATATTTTGCCATGTTAAGACAACATTTAATTTGCGGGGTAGCTAAATAACTTGAACCGCTTAATTAATTGACGGGACCCCGGTTCCGCTTAATATGGCCTAATTGCATCACATCTTTGCCTTGTCATACATCATACATGCATCATGCCCGATCTTTTGCCGTAGTATTAAATAGTGCATCCGGTGTTTATTCTAGTGTTTTGCTTCTTCGCGGATAAGGACGTTGAGTTGATGCGAGTGTCGACCCGATCTTCGGTTGAACCTTCGACAATGTTTTCAGGCGAGCATCTCCCCCTTTCTACCTATCTTACTTTTATAGTATTTACTCCCTCCTGTTGATCTATTGCTATCTGTGTTGCGTTGCTCTAGTTTTCGTACCCGTGATATCCCTTGCAGCCTTATATTGCCTTGGACACATCCTATTACCTGTTGCTTGGTAGATAGCTGGATTTGCGTGTCGTAGTCGCTTGCTCAAGTGTTGTTGTGTGTCGCCAAGTACCACAGTTGTTGGAGTATTTGCCGCATGTTTGATGTTGGAGATGATCATAGCTTTACTTATCGTTCACTTTAATTCATGTTTAACAACTAAAATTGAAGTAAGTAAGCAGAGGCACAGGTGGTCAATAGTTGTTATTTGGTTGTTAACCGTCCACTTGTGTCCCGTAGGACCCCGAGTACTTGATACCTGTTCCTTGAATATTCGCGCTATCCACATCCGGGAGGATTATGGGACCCCCCTGAGCCAGAGCTTGATTCCGTCTTATTTCTTGGGGCCACAAACTAGTTTGAGGTTTTATTTACGATCCTGTACTTATGCCATGCTTTACCGCTTTATTTACGATTGTGCGGGGAGCACACTGTACTGTTTAGGATTGTGGCCCGTTTACGCGGTATCGACAAGCCCAGTTTTGGGTTCCCAGTCGCTTACAGTCGGCCCCACAAACCTTGAGTCCGTCTCGGAGTCAGCTAGCTTCGTTGCGGGTGTACTCAACGGGGTGGCCCCCGGAAATATTTCTGAATCTTGTGATTGCTTTGTCGTGAAGGCCTCGTTGGGTTTTGATTTGGTTTTTCCGAGGTTGATCGAGTGTGTGTTGCTATTTGTGCACCCCGGCCGGGTAAAACTTTCTTAAAGCCGTGTCCGCGGTTATGGACGACTTGGAGCACAGTATCTCGATCATAGACAACTATAACTAAAGTAGTGCTATAAATTTGACTTTATAATGACTAGTAATCAGTTTCACTATAATGGAATGGCTAAATAAAACTGCCAACAATTGCCTGTTTACCTTTGTATCTGACTAGTAAGTATCGCAACTATAACGGAATGGCTAAATAAAAGTACCAACAACTGTTGGGTTTTGGGTTATCTCATGCTATTTGTATCTGACTAGTAAGTGTTGCAACTATAACGGAATGGTTAACTAAAAGTGCCCACTGCTTATTTTATCAGGATGATTATCTACACCTGACTAGTAATTGCTGCAACGATAACTGAATAAATAAAACAGCCAACTGTGTGAGTTCCTCGGTTGACTTCCTCGTTTGGTTCTCGAGGGGGAAACACCAGGATGGGTTTGTCTGATGATAGTATTAGGATGGTTCCGAATAGGTCCTTCTTATCCCTCTCTGATGGCCGACAGTTATATCAAGTCTCTATAGGTTGTTTAGTGCATGATGCGCTGCCGCTTCAGTCCACCATACCTATGTAGGCGAGGACCGCCGAATTCTAGCCTCGCCGTGTACTGGCCTCAGTACTGACGCTCCTCTTTTTCCTTTGCCCTTTGTCGGCACCCCTTTTGTTTAAGCAGGTTTTGAGATCGACGTCGTTAGCAGGGTTACCCTTCCGGCTTGGCCTGGGCAGGGTTATGGACGCCATTGGTTATTATTCAGGGATCTTAGCCCCATTTGCATCTTGTCCGTAGTCGGACGCTCTATCATTTTCAAGGTGATTTGGATCTTTGTATATTATATCTGTATTCTTGACTCTTTGAGTCGCTATTGTATATATCTGTTCTGTGGGTTCCATCGAGGACTGTTGTGTAATGTTATTACTTCGTTTTCCACCCGCACGAAAGTGCCTGGTGGGCACCTTTGAATCGTTTCTATGCGGGTTTGGCGGGAATCGCTGAAACTTGCATAGGTCCGATTCTGAGGGTGTTACAGAGTGGTATCAGAGCTCAGCAGTTACGATACCCCACAAGTCCAGCCTGTAGGATAACCTAGCTAACGGCCGAAGTAGAGTGTCAAAACTATTTTTGAAAAATCGGTTGGATAGTTCTGATTAGGTCTGATTTTACTCCTTACCCCTCTGCTGCTCTCCTCTCACCTCTGCGTGTTCTGAATCTACTCGCTTATCTTTCTTCGAGTCCAGGATTTCTCGCGGTTGGGTTTCCGTCGTACCTTCAGGGTTTCGCTTTCTCCCTTTTGTAACGGAGGTGCTACGATCATCAAATTGCAACTTGTCTGTTCTACCCTTCATCCAATCTTTTGTTCTTGAGCTCTTTATCTATATGTGTTCCTTGCTGGATATCCGTGTCGTTGAAAAACATATGAGAAGGACGAGCAGTGGTGAAGTTGGAGTATACCTTGAGCATGTGTTGTTCATGCCAATGGAACCATCGCAGAACCTAATCATTGTGTCTTTCATACGATTTATGTTGTATCTTCCGGTGTTTCCCGATGTGATGACCTCATCTACATCAGATCCAACGCAGAGCTGGCATCATCCCTTTGTTCCGAATACCGCTTGTGAAGATCTTCATTCTAAAATCTCGAGAGTTGAGTTGCCTAATTTTCCTATTCATGCATAGAGTTGATAGTTTGGGTACGGGATGGATTGATCACCCTACCCGACTCTTACTGTTTGCTCTGTACATCGAACTGGTGGATCAATGTAACTTTTCCTCTTCTAATGGAAGTTAGAGGTGGCCTTATCGTTTGATACCTCTACCTTCGTCCTTGTTTCTCCGGAGTGTTCTCTCGACGATCAGGAACAACGACCCTTTGTTGGTGGTGTCGCCGATTTCAAGATGGAGGATGAACCATTGTTAGTGGTGTCGCGAGGATCTACACGAAGCGAGAAGACGCAGATCGCCGACCTTCTTTCCAGTACCATGAGGCGGATCTCGAGGGCGAGATCCATTGTTAGTGATGTCGAATTGTGGCATCCCGCAAAAACCACTACTAGAAAATCGCGTTGTTTTTGTGCATTGCATCGTCATCGTCATGCATTGTTTGTCTGGAACTATTTTCGAAACGCCTACTTTTGTTTTCTAAATAGCCCCCGTCTTATTTCAAATTAAAACATCGGCCTGTTCCGGTCTTTTATTTGTCTAAAACTATTTACAAAAGTTATTCTTAAATAAAAGAAAAACCCTAGACTAAAATATCTAATCAGCCCACCCGAATTCCTAAAGCTACCTAGTCCTAATCTACCCACCACTCACAGCTCGCCACCTCACCCTCTCCCCCAATCCCTACCCACCTGCCACCTCATCAATCCACCCTCTCTCCCCCCTCTTTCTCTCACCACAGCCCCATCTACCCTCTCTCTCTTACAACCTGGCCCCACCCTCCTGGCCCACCTCCTCTCTCTCTCCCCCTCTCTCTCCCTGGGTCCCACCTGCAGGCCGCAGCCTCTCTCCCCACTCACCCCGCGGGTCCCACTCGCCCCACGCCATCCCCACCCCAGCACACACTCAGCACGCACGCACGCACACCACCCGCCAGACCCGTTCCCCCCGTGGCCCCCACCTCTTCCTAGCCCACCCCGCAGACCCCAGCCTCCCCACGCGCCTCCTCCCTCCTATGGCCTCCTCTCTCTCCCCGACCCCGCTTCTCTCCCTCCCACCGGCGACCGCGCTCGCCTGCCCCGTCTTCCTCTCCGGCGCCGGCCGCCGCCACCAGCCGGCCGCCTCCGACCGCGCCCTTCCACATCCCTCCTCGCCGCCCCGACGACCCTCTTTTGCGCTTCCCCGACCGGCGGCCCCGAGCGCCACCGCCGCCACGGGGTCCCCTCCCGGCGCCTCGCCCGCCGCCGGCGCCCCTCGGGTCCCCGCGCGTGCCGCTCCCCCAAGTTGTCCTCTCCTCCGCCTCGAGCTCCGGCCTCCCCGCCGCCGGGGCCGTTCCTCCTCCGCTCGCCGCAAGCCCCCACCGCCCTCTGCCGTCGAGGCCGGCCCGCATGGCGCCGCCGCCCGCGGCCGCTCCACCCTGTCGCTCTCTCCTCCTCGGCCTCAGGCTCCGCCACCGCTCCTTCCCCTCCCTCGCCCGGCCGCAGCGCCGGCCTCCGGCTCGTCCCCGCCGCCGGGGACCTCTCCCTTCAGCAAGCCGGCTATCTCCTGCCGCATCCAGCGAAGCCTCGAACTCCCCTGCCCGCTACCGCGACCAGCCGCCTCCATCACGCCGTCCTGCGACAGAGCCCCCTGGCAAAGCTTGCCCGCTCCTCTCCGTTCCCCTGCCGTATCGGTGCGGACCCCACCTGCTCCGGCCGATGATGCCTGTGATCTCTCTGCAGGGACCCTAGCCCTCCATCCCTATCGTCGTGGTCGCCCTACCAACGCGCCTTGCAGGGTGTTTCCATCGCGGCCTTGCAGACAACGTCCTGGCTCCCAGGAGATACGTGAAGCCACCCTTCCCGGATTTCCGCCGAGATCTACCGGTGTCGAGACCCCGACCCGAAGATGCCCGAAAACACCAAGGTTGCCCACACGGATCCTAAGACATCGAACCTCGACAAACCCCAATGGAACCTCAAGATCTTCCGGCGCCGAGATCCAAGATCGACTCCGAGGACCGATCCATCAGCACGCCAAGAATTCCATCACGGAACACGAATGCTCCTTCAAGTAACCGATCGCGGAACGGTGAGCTCTTCTTCCCGGAACCAGGGACGCCAAGTACTTCCCCGGACGTCTAGTCTGACCCGAACCGCGGACCCGACAAGGTCTTCACGACGACAAGAACGACAGCAACCAGGGCGAGTCCGATGCCCCGACGCCAGACCAAGTACTTCCTCCCGGAACGCCAAGATCTTCGCATGAGACGACAAGACCGACAACATGGCCCGACCACCGCGGATGCGACAAGATCTACCTCAGCTATCCGAGAACGATCCCGTCGAACCCTGAACCCTGAGACCGGACCCCGAACCCCGGAACCACAAGATCGTCGAACCCTAATGTGTGAACCCCTTTCCGAAAACCCTATTTTGATAATATAATGCAACCTGTCGCATACTAAATTGTTCATGCATGAATACATATTTGTGTGGTTTGGGGGCCTTATACCGATTCACCATATAATTAAATACGGGACCATATGCGGGAAAATCCAGTCGTATATCGGTCCCATTTAAATTTGTGTAGCGAACCGGTGATATAGTTTGCCATGTTAAGACAACATTTAATTTGCGGGGTAGCTAAATAACTTGAACCACTTAATTAATTGCCGGGACCCCGGTTCCGCTTAATATGGCCTAATTGCATCACATCTTTGCCTTGTCATACATCATACATGCATCATGCCCGATCTTTTGCCGTAGTATTAAATAGTGCATTCGGTGTTTATTCTAGTGTTTTGCTTCTTCGCGGATAAGGACGTTGAGTTGATGCGAGTGTCGACCCGATCTTCAGTTGAACCTTCGACAATGTTTTCAGGCGAGCATCTCCCCCTTTCTACCTATCTTACTTTTATAGTATTTACTCCCTCCTGTTGATCTATTGCTATCTGTGTTGCGTTGCTCTAGTTTTCGTACCCGTGATATCCCTTGCAGCCTTATATTGCCTTGGACACATCCTATTACCTGTTGCTTGGTAGATAGCTGGACTTGCGTGTCGTAGTCGCTTGCTCAAGTGTTGTTGCGTGTCGCCAAGTACCACAGTTGTTGGAGTATTTCCCGCATGTTTGATGTTGGAGATGATCATAGCTTTACTTATCGTTCACTTTAATTCCTGTTTAACAACTAACATTGAAGTAAGTAAGCAGAGGCACAGGTGGGCAATAGATGTTATTTGGTTGTTAACCGTCCACTTGTGTCCCGTAGGACCCCGAGTACTTGATACCCGTTCCTTGAATATTCGCGCTATCCACATCCGGGAGGATTATGGAACCCCCCTGAGCCAGAGCTTGATTCCGTCTTATTTCTTGGGGCCACAAACTAGTTTGAGGTTTTATTTACGATCCTGTACTTATGCCATGCTTTACCGCTTTATTTACGATTGTGCGAGGAGCACACTGTACTGTTTAGGATTGTGACCCGTTTACGCGGTATCGACAAGCCCAGTTTTGGGTTCCCAGTCGCTTACAGCCGGCCCCACAAACCTTGAGTCCGTCTCGGAGTCAGCTAGCTTTGTTGCGGGTGTACTCAACGGGGTGGCCTCCGGAAATATTTCTGAATCTTGTGATTGCTTTGTCGTGAAGGCCTCGTTGGGTTTTGATTTGGTTTTTCCGAGGTTGATCGAGTGTGTGTTGCTATTTGTGCACCCCGGCCGGGTAAAACTTTCTGAAAGCCGTGTCCGCGGTTATGGACGACTTGGAGCACAGTATCTCGATCATAGACAACTATAACTAAAGTAGTGCTATAAATTTGACTTTATAATGACTAGTAATCAGTTTCACTATAATGGAATGGCTAAATAAAACTGCCAACAATTGCCTGTTTACCTTTGTATCTGACTAGTAAGTATCACAACTATAACGGAATGGCTAAATAAAAGTACCAACAACTGTTGGGTTTTGGGTTATCTCATGCTATTTGTATCTGACTAGTAAGTGTTGCAACTATAACGGAATGGTTAACTAAAAGTGCCCACTGCTTATTTTATCAGGATGATTATCTACACCTGACTAGTAATTGCTGCAACGATAACTGAATAAATAAAACTGCCAACTGTGTGAGTTCCTCGGTTGACTTCCTCGTTTGGTTCTCGAGGGGGAAACACCAGGATGGGTTTGTCTGATGATAGTATTAGGATGGTTCCGAATAGGTCCTTCTTATCCCTCTCTGATGGCCGACAGTTATATCGAGTCTCTATAGGTTGTTTAGTGCATGCTGCGCTGCCGCTTCAGTCCACCATACCTATGTAGGCGAGGACCGCCGAATTCTAGCCTCGCCGTGTACTGGCCTCAGTACTGACGCTCCTCTTTTTCCTTTGCCCTTTGTCGGCACCCCTTTTGTTTAAGCAGGTTTTGAGATCGACGTGTTAGCAGGGTTACCCTTCCGGCTTGGCCTGGGCAGGGTTATGGACGCCATTGGTTATTATTCAGGGCTCTTAGCCCCATTTGCATCTTGTCCGTAGTCGGACGCTCTATCATTTTCAAGGTGATTTGGATCTTTGTATATTATATCTGTATTCTTGACTCTTTGAGTCGCTGTTGTATATATCTGTTCTGTGGGTCCCATCGAGGACTGTTGTGTAATGTTATTACTTCGTTTTCCACCCGCACGAAAGTGCCTGGTGGGCACCTTTGAATCGTTTCTATGCGGGTTTGGCGGGAATCGCTGAAACTTGCATAGGTCCGATTCTGAGGGTGTTACAACGGCCGCCCGCATGATGGCCGCAGATGCCCTCGTGGATGTCTTGGAGGATGGTTTTGCTGTCACCGATGGTGACGCACCTTTGGAGTACACCCGAAATGCTGCGTTTGTACAGCTCGCCATTGATGATGGTGAAGGCCTTGGACCGGCGAGATATGCGTCGGGCATCTTTCGGGCTGTCAGGCAGCTCCCCGTCTATCATATATCAGAGGTATGGTTGTGTCCATGTTTCTTCCACTGCCATGACCTGCATCATGTTGACCACTACGACCTCTGTGTCGAGCTTTTCTGGTCCTTCCTGTCCTTCGAGTAGCGCAGCCCCGAGTGCTCTACTTCTTCGGGTGATCCCTTGGGGAATTTCCTTTTGATGGACGGCACGCAGATCTGTTCGAGGAACACACCTGGTGGCACCCGTGCGCAGGTGGAGCCGATGTTGGCGAGTCTGTCGGCCTCTTCGTTGCTTTCTCTCCCAACGTGCTGAAGCTCGCAACCGTCAAAGTCTCCTTTGAGTGCGTTGTAGAGTGTGCGGTATGCGATCATGTTGGCGGCGTGTGCGTCGCACTCGTTCATCGTCTGCTGGACGACGAGGTTCGAGTCTCCGTAGATGACCAGGCGCATTGCGCTGCAGATCTTGGCCATTCTCATGTCGTGGATGAGGGCTTCGTATTCGGCCTTGTTGTTGGAAGCTCGAAATTTCATCCGGAGTACGTACTTCATCTTGTCGCCCTGCGGGGAGGTTAGTATGACCCCGGCTCCTGCTCCGGCTTCGCGCTTGGAGCCGTCGAAGTGCATCGTCCATGACTGTGTCATGTCTGGCATATCTCGCAGCTGTAGTTCCATCCAGTGGACGAGGAAGTCCGGAAGGACCTGAGACTTGATCGCATGGCGCTTTTCGTAGACGATGTCTAGAGGTGACATCTCGATGCCCCACAGGGCTACACGTCCTGTGGCCTCCGGGTTGTTCAGGATGCTGTTCAGTGGTGCCTCATTGACGACCATCACCTGGTGATCTTGGAAGTAGTGGCTCAGCCGACGAGCCGGCATGAACACGCCGTAGGCGAGTTTCTGGTAGTGAGGGTACCTCTGTTTTGTCGGCGTCAATACCTCACTGAGGTAGTAGATTGGGCGTTGGACCCCATGGGTCTTGCCTTCTTCGGGTCGCTCGACCACCAGTACGGTTCTTACCACCTGGTGTGTGGCTGCTATGTACAGCAGTAAAGGCTCGCGCTCCTTTGGCGTGTCCAAGATGGGCGAGGTAGAGAGCAGCCGCTTTAGATCTTCGAATGCGTCGTCCGCCTCGGGTGTCCACTCGAATGTGTCTGCCTTGCGTAGCAGCTGATAGAACGGCAGGGCTTTTTTGCCCATGCGGCTGATGAACCTGCTCAATGCCGCGATTCGCCCGGCAAGTTGTTGGACGCCTTTGAGGTTCTTCGGCTTCTCCATGGCCATTATGGCCTGGATTTTCTTCGGGTTCGCCTCGATCCCTCGCTGGGAGATGAAGTAGCCTAGCAGCTGACCAGATGGGACGCCGAAGGCACATTTTTCTGGGTTTAACTTGATCTTGTATCGATCGAGGTTATCGAACGTCTCGCGGAGATCGTCGATGAGCATCTTGGCCTCCCTTGTTTTGATGACTATGTTGCCGACATAGACTTGTATGTTGCGGTCGATCTGGTCCTTCAGGCATGCCTGCATGCACCGTTGGTACGTGGCGCCTGCGTTCTTCAGCCCGAAGGGCATTGTGTTGTAGCAAAACACTCTGAGCAGCGTGATGAACATCG
Organism: Avena atlantica; assembly: GCA_910589765.1. Taxonomy (NCBI): domain Eukaryota; kingdom Viridiplantae; phylum Streptophyta; class Magnoliopsida; order Poales; family Poaceae; genus Avena; species Avena atlantica. The sequence continues at coordinate 48,358,903 of OU342739.1, forward strand.
TTTTCTCCTGATATTCAGTCGAATCTGGTTGTAGCCTGAGTAGGCGTCGAGGAAGGAGAGTTTTTCGTATCCTGCAGTCGAATCGATGATCTGATCGATCCAAGGGAGAGGGAAGTGATCCTTCAGGCAGTGCTTGTTCAGCGATGTGAAGTCCACGCACATCCGCAGGATGTCCGTGTCCTTTTTGGGGACCATCATGGTGTTGGCGAGCCACTCGCTCTCCTTGATCTCCCTGATGAAGTTTGCGTCGAGTAGTCTGTTGACTTCGACTCCGATTGCTTCGGCCCATGGTTCGTACAGTCGTCAAGAACACCCCACCAAAATCCTTGAGACCGCAGAAAGAAGGACTCGCAACAAGTCCATCAAGTTCTGCAAGGTGCAGTGGTCACACCATTCTGTTGATGAAGCTACTTGGGAGCGTGAAGACGAACTCCGTGCCAACTATCCTACCCTCTTTGTGTCTTCTTCTTCTTCCTAGAATCTCGGGGCGAGATTCCTGTTTAGTGGGGGAGAGTTGTAGCATCCCAGTTGTCTAACATCTGTAATGCTACTTGATCTAGTAATAAAAGGGCCACTTCCTACAAATAATTGTTGCATCATCATCCTGTCATGTTCATGTCATCATGCCACCTTGCATTTGAGCATCATACAAAAACCCTTTTGTTTTGGTTCTTATCTCATATGCATTAATATTTATATTTGTCTCTTGATATTGTATTTGGTTCTTGATATATTGTTAAGTGCCCAAGTTGAGTTGGGGGCATATCTCTTATTGACTCCACCACCTTGTCTTCACCACCTTATAATTCCACCATCCAATTAATATGAGCTGGCATTTAATTGATTTTACCTAGCTCATGTGGGTTGGGTGGATCCAATGCTTGTCCCTTTTTGCTTGGCCTTATTCCACCTTTTGGAAATGCATGGAATAGTGCCATATGATTTTATGTTGTTTTCACAATATGAATACATGGCATTTATTATTTGTATGGGCCATGCAAAACCACCACATCTAGGTCATCTGTATTCTATTTGAAGTTCTTGGAGTGGGTCATACTCTCTCTCTCTCTCCTTCCCTTTTGCTTGATCTAGCTAGAGCAATGCAAGCATCACCTTTTTACTTGTCATTTGATTTTCTTTTGTTTTCTTGCATAGATCATCTATCTCCCTCTTTGCTTGACCATGATAGTTTGATCTTGTTTTGTCTTGTCAAACACTCAACCTTACCCTCTCTCTCTACCTCTCTAGCTAACTTTAAACCTACCCCCCTTATCACCATACCCTACCTTTTCTCTTTAACCCCCTCCCTCTTATTTAATCCTCTCCCTAAACCCTACCCCCTCTAAACTTTTCCTCTCTCCCTCTAAGCCCTAAGCCTTCCCCCTCTCTCTCTCGCCCTCTCCCTACCTCGATGCCACGCAGGCCCCCCGAGCTACCCCTCTCTTGCCAAGTCCAACCCTAGCCGAGCCCCTCCTAACCTAGCACCAAACCACACCCGAGCCTACCCCTCTCCTCTCTCTTGCTCTCTCTCTCTCTCTCTCTGCCGGCCTGCCCCACCCCGAGCTCCCTCTTTCGCCGACCCCACCTGGCAGCCCTTCCCCAGACCTTCCTGCGCCACCTCCCTGGCCCCATGCCGAGCACGTGAAGGAGGGGTGCAAAAAGGTGGCCGAAGCCACCTTCCCCTCCCCCACGCAATCCTCACCTGCCCCCTCCCGTTCTTATCCACCCCTCTACTCCCACCTCGCCCCTCTGCCCCTTACAGATCCCCCAGAGACCCTGCCTCACCTCCCTTCTCCCTCCCCACCACCATCTACCCCGACACCGACGGCTCCCTCTCGTCGACGTTGATCCAGGCGGCGGGCGCGGCACTAAGGTTGTCGGTGAAGCCGTCTGGAGCCGCTGCTTCACCCTGTTCACGGAGCCACGGAGGAGGAGAGCGCCAGGCCGAGGAGCACCAGCGCCGCCGACGAGACCCTAGCTCCCCAGTGCGCCAGCCTCCTCGCAGATCGGCAGTCCCTCCGGCCAAACCTTCACCTCTGTCGGGATCCTGGTGAGCTCCTCGATCCCCTGGACATGCTCCCTTGCCCTCTCTTGCCCCGTAGTGTCGCCGCCGTCCGCCGAACGCTCTGCGCGCGCGCCGCGCGTCGCGTCTGGCCGACAGCAGCACCCGCAGCAGCTCTTTTCCGCCTCTGTTCATCGCCCTGCCCCGCGCGCTGCGGCCCTCCTCCGTGCTAGCACCCCGAACAGATGTTGTAGGCCATGAACCCCTCTTCGTTTTTCGTTTTAGGGTCGTGGCGTTTAGGCCGGCGACGGCGTCGCCATCGTCGACCGAAACCCCGGCCAGATCCACGCCGCAGCACCGCGTCCAGCAGCAGCCGATGCATGTTTTGCGTTTAGGTCCCTGTAGATTCTCCCGCCTAAACCCGCCGTCCCCGTAGCCCCACCAGTCAGCGTCGTTGGCGTTTTTATAAAAAGGCTCCCCACGTTTCTCAAAACCAACCCGCGGTCCCGGCCCCTCCACGTGGCACGCCCCCGCTGGCGCGCCCGCGTGTGGCCCCGAGCCTACCGTGTCCCCACCTGTCAGCGACTGCGGTTAGCACAGGGTGTGTAACAAAAGTTTTTGGTTGTCTGTTTAAATTCAAAACTGATTCAAATTAATTCAAATTCAAATATAAATCTGATTTCAAATAACTTTTCAATTATAAATCCAAATAATGCAAATGATATATGAATTTGAATCAGAAAAATGTGAGGATTTCAAATATGCTATTCAAATTACCTTTTGCACATTTAAAATTCCAAGTTGAGTAAATTACAACAAATGCCACTGGAACTTAATAAATTAATAACTTTTGTTTTATAACTCCGAATTTAACAAATGATATGTCTAAAATGATCAGCTCGACGAGACCTTTCTATTTACGCTATCCATGACTTGAATTCCAGCATGCATCATATAAATATATAGTATACAGCAACTAATATGACAATAAAATGTGACCAAAATCCAATAAAAATGTTAATTCTTGTACTCTACACCTCACCCATGCCATGCTACATTATTGCCATGCAACTTGCGCATCATTCATCATAGCATGATTGTTTGCTTGACGCATTTTATTACTATGCTTGTGCACTTTATTTATGTTGGCCCTTGTTTGTTTGGTTCTTCTTCGTTTAGACGCTGAGCAGGGGATTTATCAAGAGAACCAGGAGCACTACCCAGATCCGTCTCTCGCTTCAACTGAGTTGCCAGGCAAGCACTACCACATGCTTGCATACATACAGTACTTATTGCCTCTATCTTATTCTTGCATCATTGAGTCGCGATTGCATTAAACTGAATCCCAAGTATTGCATAGCCTTTACTTTTAAACCCCACCAAGCTTGTACCTCCATCCCATGAACCATTACCACAGGAGATGTTTGAGCCACGCGAGTCGTAGAACAGCATGTGTAGGGTATGTGAGTGTCTAATGGATAACGAGGTACCTAAACAACTTAACCTGAGTAGTAATGGGATATTACTGTTAAAACTGTTGTCATTAATTCACGGACATCCGTCTATCTTTGGTTAGGCGGATGGTTAGCGTTTATCTATAGAACTGTTAGGGTTTATCTTTCGCTGCAATTGCGTCACCCCAGGTTGTGTCCCCTTTAGAGGCATAAAGACTTGCTGAGTACCCTTAGGGTCTCACACGATAAATTATTGGTTCAGATGAACAGGTACACTCGTAGGACGGATACTGGGTGGAAGAGGCTGATGATGTGGGCAACGATCGTTCGGTGTAGAGATTTCGGGAACGGGGATCCGTGAGATCTGTGGGCGGGATGTGCTTACTTCTGTGGCATCTTATGCCGATTTGCTTCTTATCCGTACTCGGACTTGTTTTGCCGCTTCCGCTTGATACTCTGATGTGTGATGTATGAGGAGTTATCCTAAAATATTATATCTATCTAGGTCATTTGAATCTTGCCGTATGGCGTTGCTATATTTCCTTTCTTTCTAGATGGAATGGCTCTGATGTACTTTTGTATGGTGGCTTGCATACATACTCATTTGTGTATGTAGTTGATCCCTTCGCCTGCCGATTACGCCGCCCGTACAGGTCCCGATGAATTGGAAGTGGTTGGGACGGCCGAAAGGTCTACCCGTGAGTGGCTTTTGGGGCCCCACCGTACTATTTCAACCACTACCGTTCATCCAGGCTTGTATCTAGGAGCGTAATTCACCGAGGTAGTTACAATTGGTATCAGAGCCATCCCGACCTTCAGGGTCTCAGCCAAACGGTCGTTGTCAGTCTAGCAAATATTTTGGTAGTTATGTATACTAGGGAAAAACAAAATGCGAGAGTAGGACTGCTTCCACTTTTCTTCTTACCCACCCACCCACCCTTTTCTAGTAAGGAAGTGCAACATTTTCAATCCTCTCCTTAAAATTCAAACTAGGATTCACGTGTTCTGGGTTTCCGTAGTACCATAGGTTGTGTGTGTGTGTGTGTGTGTAATTCCTTGTCTGTCTGTTGCATCCAAGTTGTTATCTAATCAGCCTTTTGGTTATCAACTGTTGGTACATTCCATACCGACAGGCTTTTGCAAACCGACGCGATCTGTCTTACTCTTTGTTATCCGACGTTATCTTGTTTGGGGTGTTCGTTTCCGTAGTTACTAATCTTTAGGTTCAACGTGAGAAGAAGGGGGTTAGGATATGTGTTCCACTTGTTCATGTGCGTAGTAATGATTTGAGTGCAGGATGGAGTCGCGACCATACCACTACTCTTATCATTCGCTTTTGTATATTGAATTGGTAGAATCACTAATCTGGATTCGTTAAGTAATTTTGCGCATCTATTGGTATTTTAATGCCGAAATTTGTGGAAATTTTTTCTTTGATATATTTGTGTACCACACTCCTTTTCAGTCGTGTGTGATATGCTTAATATCTTCTAGGTGCTTTGAACTTTGTTGATATTTTAATATCATCTTAGTAAATTGTATCCTTTAATCTTGGTTAATTCCATCTTGGTACTATTTTGGATTATTATCATTCTCCATTATAGTACTGACTTGTGTTTTATATCAATCACAGGATGGCTCCACCACGCCGTTCTGATGAGGACATACCACCGGAACTTGGGGCCACGTTGTCAAACATTGCCAATGCCTTGGCAGCAATGCAGCAGAACCAGCAGCGTTTGGAAGAAAGTGTCAGGAGAAATGAGTTTGCTCCACTTCCTCCACCTCCCAAGCGGGGTGACATCAAAAGCTTCCTGAAGTTCAACCCACGCGGATGTTTCTGATCAACCACTTGATGTTGATGATTGGTTGCGTGAGATGTCAAGGCTACTGGAGACTGCTGATGTGCCTGAGCAAGAATGGGTAAAGTGTGCTACTCACCTTCTGAAGGGAGATGCAGCTCTCTGGTGGGAGAATTATCTGAAGGCAAGCTGCACTGGCTTTCAGCCCACTTGGGAACAGTTCTCTGGAGCTTTCAAAGAGCAATTCCTGTCAGAGATTGTCATGGAAAGGATGAAGGAAATCTTTCTCAACCTCAAGCAGGGAAATGATAATGTCAATACCTACATCAGGAACTTCATGAAACTCTCTCGTTATGGTGGTGATGAGATCTCAGATGACAAGAAGAAACAAAAGAGGTTCAGGCAAGGGCTCAATGCATCGATCAAATATGCAATCACACATGCAAGGCCGGCATCTTTCCTGGAACTTCAGCATACAGCTTTGCAGGAGGAAGCCAGTAGGCAAGTGTTTGAGGAGTCAAAGAAACACAACCGGGACGCATCAAGCTCTTCAGCTATGTCAGCTCCTTCTAAGCGGCATGTCTGGGTTCCTAACACCCCACCGTCGCTCCCGGCTTCACCAAGACCTTCAAGCTACGCGTCAAGGCCACTAAACTCCATCACTGCTTCTCCCAGGGGCTACAACCACCACTACCCTGGAGCGCCTGGCGGAGTCCCTGGCCACATTGCTCCACGTCCACCTGGTGCTTGTTTCACATGTGGAGACCCAGGACATCTAAACTGGAACTGTCCGTTGAAGAACAAAGCTCTCCCTCCACCCCCTCCAAGATTTGCGGCAAGCTCTCCTATGGTTCGTGCACCACCACCTCGGGCTCTCAACATCAACACCAAGCCCGGGTCTACTTTTGCTCGTGCCAACTGTGTCAACGCCGCTCAAGCTGAGCATGCACCTGGAGTTGTGATGGGTATGCTTTCCGTTAACTCAGTCCCTGCACGAGTTTTGTTTGATTCTGGTGCATCGCATTCTTTTGTTTCTCACAAGTTTGCAAATGAGAATGAGTTAGTCTTGGTCCCTCTCCTTAAGCGGTTGGTGGTACAATCTCCTGGTTCAAACATGAGGGCTGTTCATATCAGCCATGGCAATCAAATTGAGATTGGTGGCTCTTTGTTCTCGGCATCCTTAATTGTTCTGGGCAATTCTGACATTGATGTCATCTTGGGCATGGATTGGTTGACAGCAAATGCAGCTGTGATTGATTGTGATGAACGCTCGGTTTCTCTGAAGATTCCTGAAGGCCATATAGTCTTTTCTCCAAGTCTGACTCCTGCTATCCAGATTTTCTCTCTGGCGGCTCTGAATGATGATGCTATGGAAGCTATTCAGAGTGTACCGGTGGTCTGTGAGTTCCCAGATGTCTTTCCTGAAGAGTTGTCGGGTATGCCTCTGGATCGTGAGGTTGAGTTTGTAATTGAGCTTGAACCTGGAACGGCTCCTATCTCCAAGCGGCCTTATAAAATGGGTCCTTCTGAGTTGGCTGAACTCAAACGACAGCTTGATGAACAAGAGAAGTTGGGTTTCATTCAACACAGTACTTCTTCTTGGGGTAGCCCAACAATCTTTGTGAAGAAGCGTGACAGGACTAATAGACTTTGTGTTGACTATCGGGCTCTCAATGCTAAAACCATCAAGAACAAATATCCCCTCCCGCGGATTAATGATCTCTTCGATCAGCTAGCTGGAGCTGTGGTGTTCTCTAAGATTGACTTGAGAAGTGGTTATCACCAAATCAAGATTCGCAAGGAAGATGTGCCTAAAACAGCTTTCACCACCCGCTATGGCCTGTATGAGTACACGGTCATGTCTTTCGGTCTCACCAACGCACATGCTACCTTCTCGAGGCTGATGAACTCGGTTTTCATGGAGTACCTTGATAAGTTTGTTGTGGTCTATCTGGATGACATCCTGGTCTATTCTAAGTCCAAGGAAGAGCATGAAGAACACCTGCGGTGTGTCCTAAGCAAGCTTCGTGAGAACCGCTTGTATGCAAAGTTCTCAAAGTGTGAGTTTTGGCTGCCTGAAGTAACCTATCTTGGTCATGTCATCTCTGCCAAGGGCATTGCAGTCAACCCGGAAACTGTGAAGACAATTGTTGAATGGCTTCCTCCTGTTAATGTCAAAGAAGTGCGGAGTTTCCTCGGTTTGGCTAGTTATTGCCGTCGCTTCGTTCAGAATTTCTCGAAGATAGCAAAGCCTCTTACCGATCTCCTCAAGAAAGGCAAGAAATACCTGTGGACTCCTGCATGTCAAACAAGCTTTGAGACACTCAAAGAGAAGCTCACTTCCACGCCAGTCTTGGTTCCTCCGGATACATCTAAGCCTTTCCAGATATTCTGTGACGCCTCTTTGCAAGGATTGGGTGCGGTCCTGATGCAAGAAAGACAAGTTGTTGCTTATGCCTCTCGACAGTTGAAGATGCATGAGATCAACTACCCCACACATGACCTCGAGCTCGCAGCAGTTGTCTTTGCTTTGAAGCTATGGAGGCACTACTTGATTGGCAACCGTTGTGAGATCTTTCCTGACCACAAAAGTTTGAAGTATATTTTCACTCAGCCTGATCTCAACCTTCGGCAGAGGAGATGGATTGAAGCAATCAATGATTTTGATTTGACCATCAACTACACACCGGGCAAAGCTAATGTCATGGCCGATGCTCTCAGCCGCAAAGCTTATGTCAACAACCTCATGATAGAAGAGCAGCAACCTCTCTTGTGCGAGGAATTCCGTCAGCTCAACCTTGAAGTTGTGGAACAAGGGCAGCTCCTGAACCTTCTGGCTACTCCTCTCTTGGAAGAAAAGATTCGCTCTCGTCGGCTTGGTGATCCGCACACCAAAAAGATCATCGCTAAACTTGAGCTTCCGAAGTATGAGTCCTTCCACGTCGATGATCAAGGCACGCTTTTCTTTGAACACCGGATGTTTGTTCCGAACTACCCGGGTTTGAGAGAGCAAGTTCTCAAGGAGGCGCATGATTCGGTTCTTTCTATCCATCCTGGCAGCACAAAGATGTACATGTACTTGAAAACACAATATTGGTGGCCTGGTTTGAAACGGTATTGTGCCAAGTACGTCTCGGAGTGTGATGTCTGCCGCAGAGTGAAAGCTGTCCATCAGAAACCTTTCGGTCTTCTACAGCCATTGAAACCCCCGGAATGGAAATGGGAGAAAGTAGAGATGGACTTCATCACTGGTTTTCCAAGGTCGCAGAAGGGCAACAATGCAATCTTTGTTGTCATCGACAGGCTCTCAAAAGTGGCTCATTTCTTCCCCGTCAAGGAAACAATTTCCGGAATTCAGTTGGCTGAGCTCTATATCAACAGAATTGTCTCTCTGTATGGGGTTCCGCTTGAGATCAGTTCAGACCGTGGTAGCATCTTCACTTCCAAGTTCTGGGAAAGTTTCCAAAATGCTTTGGGAACAAAGTTGAACTTCAGCACAGCTTACCACCCTCAGTCGCAAGGACAAGTTGAAAGGATCAATCAGATTCTGGAGGATATGCTTCGTGCTTGAAGCATCTCTTTTGGCATGAAGTGGGAAGAATGTCTTCCTTATGCTGAATTCTCTTACAACAACAGCTTCCAGAAAAGTCTGAAGATGGCACCATTTGAGGCTCTCTATGGTCGCAAGTGCAGAACTCCGATTGGCTGGTCAGGTGCAGGAGAAAGAATCTGGTTTGGCCCTGACATTGTAACTCAAGCGGAGGAGAAGGTGCATATCATTCTTGAAAACCTGAAGATTGCTCAAAGTCGCCAGAAGAGCAATTATGACAGGAAGCACATGGACATGGTGTATGCCCCTGGTGATATCGTGTACCTTCGTGTCACTCCCATGAGAGGCACACACCGCTTTGGTATCAAAGGAAAGCTGGCTCCTAGATACATCGGTCCTTTCAAAATTCGTGGTAGAAGAGGAGAAGTTGCTTATGCTCTTGAGCTCTCGGAAAAACTCAAGGTTCATGATGTTTTCCACATCTCTCAGCTCAAGAAGTGCTTCAAGGATCCCGGCAGGACCGTGGATCATGAGCTAATCGATCTCAAAGAAGACATGTCTTATCAAGAACACCCCACCAAAATCCTTGAGACCGCAGAAAGAAGGACTCGCAACAAGTCCATCAAGTTCTGCAAGGTGCAGTGGTCACACCATTCTGTTGATGAAGCTACTTGGGAGCGTGAAGACGAACTCCGTGCCAACTATCCTACCCTCTTTGTGTCTTCTTCTTCTTCCTAGAATCTCGGGGCGAGATTCCTGTTTAGTGGGGGAGAGTTGTAGCATCCCAGTTGTCTAACATCTGTAATGCTACTTGATCTAGTAATAAAAGGGCCACTTCCTACAAATAATTGTTGCATCATCATCCTGTCATGTTCATGTCATCATGCCACCTTGCATTTGAGCATCATACAAAAACCCTTTTGTTTTGGTTCTTATCTCATATGCATTAATATTTATATTTGTCTCTTGATATTGTATTTGGTTCTTGATATATTGTTAAGTGCCCAAGTTGAGTTGGGGGCATATCTCTTATTGACTCCACCACCTTGTCTTCACCACCTTATAATTCCACCATCCAATTAATATGAGCTGGCATTTAATTGATTTTACCTAGCTCATGTGGGTTGGGTGGATCCAATGCTTGTCCCTTTTTGCTTGGCCTTATTCCACCTTTTGGAAATGCATGGAATAGTGCCATATGATTTTATGTTGTTTTCACAATATGAATACATGGCATTTATTATTTGTATGGGCCATGCAAAACCACCACATCTAGGTCATCTGTATTCTATTTGAAGTTCTTGGAGTGGGTCATACTCTCTCTCTCTCTCCTTCCCTTTTGCTTGATCTAGCTAGAGCAATGCAAGCATCACCTTTTTACTTGTCATTTGATTTTCTTTTGTTTTCTTGCATAGATCATCTCTCCCTCTTTGCTTGACCATGATAGTTTGATCTTGTTTTGTCTTGTCAAACACTCAACCTTACCCTCTCTCTCTACCTCTCTAGCTAACTTTAAACCTACCCCCCCTTATCACCATACCCTACCTTTTCTCTTTAACCCCCTCCCTCTTATTTAATCCTCTCCCTAAACCCTACCCCCTATAAACTTTTCCTCTCTCCCTCTAAGCCCTAAGCCTTCCCCTCTCTCTCTCGGCCTCTCCCTACCTCGATGCCACGCAGGCCCCCCGAGCTACCCCTCTCTTGCCAAGTCCAACCCTAGACGAGCCCCTCCTAACCTAGCACCAAACCACACCCGAGCCTACCCCTCTCCTCTCTCTTGCTCTCTCTCTCTGCCGGCCTGCCCCACCCCGAGCTCCCTCTTTCGCCGACCCCACCTGGCAGCCCTTCCCCAGACCTGCCTGCGCCACCTCCCTGGCCCCATGCCGAGCACGTGAAGGAGGGGTGCAAAAAGGTGGCCGAAGCCACCTTCCCCTCCCCCACGCAATCCTCACCTGCCCCCTCCCGTTCTTATCCACACCTCTACTCCCACCTCGCCCCTCTTCCCCTTCCAGATCCCCCAGAGACCCTGCCTCACCTCCCTTCTCCCTCCCCACCACCATCTACCCCGACACCGACGGCTCCCTCTCGTCGACGTCGATCCAGGCGGCGGGCGCGGCACTAAGGTTGTCGGTGAAGCCGTGTGGAGCCGCTGCTTCACCCTGTTCACGGAGCCACGGAGGAGGAGAGCGCCAGGCCGAGGAGCACCAGCGCCGCCGACGAGACCCTAGCTCCCTAGTGCGTCAGCCTCCTCGCAGATCGGCAATCCCTCCGGCCAAACCTTCACCTCTGATGGGATCCTGGTGAGCTCCTCGATCCCCTGGACATGCTCCCTTGCCCTCTCTTGCCCCGTAGTGTCGCCGCCGTCCGCCGAACGCTCTGCGCGCGCGCCGCGCGTCGCGTCTGGCCGACAGCAGCACCCGCAGCAGCTCTTTTCCGCCTCTGTTCATCGCCCTGCCCCGCGCGCTGCGGCCCTCCTCCGCGCTAGCACCCCGAACAGATGTTGTAGGCCATGAACCCCTCTTCGTTTTTCGTTTTAGGGTCGTGGCGTTTAGGCCGGCGACGGCGTCGCCATCGTCGACCGAAACCCCGGCCAGATCCACGCCGCAGCACCGCGTCCAGCAGCAGCCGATGCATGTTTTGCGTTTAGGTCCCTGTAGATTCTCCCGCCTAAACCCGCCGTCCCCGTAGCCCCACCAGTCAGCGTCGTTGGCGTTTTTATAAAAAGGCTCCCCACGTTTCTCAAAACCAACCCGCGGTCCCGGCCCCTCCACGTGGCACGCCCCCGCTGGAGCGCCCGCGTGTGGCCCCGAGCCTACCGTGTCCCCACCTGTCAGCGACTGCGGTTAGCACAGGGTGTGTAACAAAAGTTTTTGGTTGTCTGTTTAAATTCAAAACTGATTCAAATTAATTCAAATTCAAATATAAATCTGATTTCAAATAACTTTTCAATTATAAATCCAAATAATGCATATGATATATGAATTTGAATCAGAAAAATGTGAGGATTTCAAATATGCTATTCAAATTACCTTTTGCACATTTAAAATTCCAAGTTGAGTAAATTACAACAAATGCCACTGGAACTTAATAAATTAATAACTTTTGTTTTATAACTCCGAATTTAACAAATGATATGTCTAAAATGATCAGATCGACGAGACCTTTCTATTTACGCTATCCATGACTTGAATTCCAGCATGCATCATATAAATATATAGTATACAGCAACTAATATGACAATAAAATGTGACCAAAATCCAATAAAAATGTTAATTCTTGTACTCTACACCTCACCCATGCCATGCTACATTATTGCCATGCAACTTGCGCATCATTCATCATAGCATGATTGTTTGCTTGACGCATTTTATTACTATGCTTGTGCACTTTATTTATGTTGGCCCTTGTTTGTTTGGTTCTTCTTCGTTTAGACGCTGAGCAGGGGATTTATCAAGAGAACCAGGAGCACTACCCAGATCCGTCTCTCGCTTCAACTGAGTTGCCAGGCAAGCACTACCACATGCTTGCATACATACAGTACCTATTGCCTCTATCTTATTCTTGCATCATTGAGTCGCGATTGCATTAAACTGAATCCCAAGTATTGCATAGCCTTTACTTTTAAACCCCACCAAGCTTGTACCTCCATCCCATGAACCATTACCACAGGAGTTGTTTGAGCCACGCGAGTCGTAGAACAGCATGTGTAGGGTATGTGAGTGTCTGATGGATAACGAGGTACCTAAACAACTTAACCTGAGTAGTAATGGGACAACTAATGAAAGTGGCACCGGTGAGCAATATCTGCTATTTGGTTTTTCCTGCTCACTTGTGTCCCGTAAGACCCCGAGTACTTGATTCCTGTTCCAAGAATATTCGCGCTATCCACATCCGGGAGGCTTATGGGACCCCCCCTGAGCCAGAGCTTGATTCAGTCTTATATCTTGGGGCCACAAACTAGTTTGAGGTTTTGCTTACTATCCTGTACTTATGCCATGCTTTATTACTGTATTTACGATTGTGCGAGGAGCACACTGTACTGTTTAGGATCGGGACACGTTTTCGCGGTGTCGACATGCCCAGTTTTGGGTTCCCAGTCGCTCACAGCCGTCCACCCAAACCTCGGGTCCGTCTCGGAGACAGCTAACTTCGTTGCGGGTGTACTCCAAGGGGTGGCCCCCTGAAATATTTCTGAATCTTGTGATTGCTTTGTCGTGAAGGCCTCGTTGGGTTTTGATTTGGTTTTTCCGAGGTTGATCGAGTGTGTGTTGCTATTTGTGCACCCCTGCAGGGTAAAACTTTCTGAAAACCGTGTCCGCGGTTATGGACGACTTGGAGCACAGTTTCTCGACCATAGACAAGCATAACTAAAGTACCGCTTTGAATTGACCAAGTAACTGACTAGTAATTAGTGCAACACTCATGGAATGGTTAATAAAATTGCCAATGGATGGGGGAAAGGTTGTTCGTTCGCTTCCTCGTTGGTAAGCGAGGAGGAGGATGGATATGTGGATATTACTGTTAAAACTGTTGTCATTAATTCACGGACATCCGTCTATCTTTGGTTAGGCGGATGGTTAGCGTTTATCTATAGAACTGTTAGGGTTTATCTTTCGCTGCAATTGCGTCACCCCAGGTTGTGTCCCCTTTAGAGGCATAAAGACTTGCTGAGTACCCTTAGGGTCTCACACGATAAATTATTGGTTCAGATGAACAGGTACACTCGCAGGACGGATACTGGGTGGAAGAGGCTGATGATGTGGGCAACGATCGTTCGGTGTAGAGATTCCGGGAACGGGGATCCGTGAGATCTGTGGGCGGGATGTGCTTACTTCTGTGGCATCTTATGCCGATTTGCTTCTTATCCGTACTCGGACTTGTTTTGTCGCTTCCGCTTGATACTCTGATGTGTGATGTATGAGGAGTTATCCTAAAATATTATATCTATCTAGGTCATTTGAATCTTGCCGTATGGCGTTGCTATATTTCCTTTCTTTCTAGATGGAATGGCTCTGATGTACTTTTGTATGGTGGCTTGCATACATACTCATTTGTGTATGTAGTTGATCCCTTCGCCTGCCGATTACGCCGCCCGTACAGGTCCCGATGAATTGGAAGTGGTTGGGACGGCCGAAAGGTCTACCCGTGAGTGGCTTTTGGGGCCCCACCGTACTATTTCAACCACTACCGTTCATCCAGGCTTGTATCTAGGAGCGTAATTCACCGAGGTAGTTACAGTACGCGTAGTGCGGTACCGCCAGGAATTGCGCGAATGCCACGCGTCCGAGGATGGCATGTTATTGTGATGGCTAGTCCACCACTTCGAACTCTAGTCGCTCGCATCAGAAGTTATCCGGCTTGCCAAAGATGACGTCGGGCCATATCTTTCCCAGGGGGAATACACCCTTCCCTGGGACAATGTCGTGGAATGTTGTATCAGATTGTTCCAGGCTGCATAACGGGATCCGCATTGCTGCCAAGGTGCTGGCGAAGATCAGATTGATGTCGCTGCCGCCGTCCATGAAGACGCGGCTCATGCCGAACCCGCCGATCTGCGCCACGAGCACCAGGGCAGCATGACCTGGGCGAGGGACCTGGCAAGGGTGATCCGAACGGCTGAACGTGATGCAGGATTCCGATCCGTTGAGATACTCAGGGATGGCGGGTGGAGCGGTCACGGCCAGATTGATCTGATGGGTGATTTTCTTCTGCACCCTGTTTGTTGGGCGCCCTTTTTGGATCATCAGCGATCCTTTCGGTGCGGGGTACCCGTGCCCACTGTTATTCTGCGCGGGTGCGATTGGATGGTTCGAAGGTCCCGCGGGTGGTAGTGGAGGAGCTCCATGTGCGATCTCGCCTGGTGCGGGTGCGTTCCCGTATCCAGGGTTCGGGGCTTGCGGCCTCATCTGGGTCATGCTCTCGCTGAGTTTCTGGAACTCGCGGCAGTCCTTGAGCATGTGGTTTTCCTTCTTCTTGCCATCCTGCTTGTCGATGTAGAAGTGGATGGTGCATTGACCCGACAGTTTGTCGTATGCTGAGGGTCCGTCGTCACGGCAACGGCGTTGCCATGATTGCGTTGGGCGTCCACCGTCGCGGAAGTTGCGTCCACGGTATCCGTCGTTGCTGCGGTTGCCGTTGCTGCGGCGGTCGGCGTAGCCAACCGCGACCATGTTGGGTCCATCACGATCGTCGTAGACGCGTGATCTTCTCTTGCTACGGCGTTCACGTCGCCGGCCGTAGTCGTCTTCCTCCTTCGAGTGCGCTCGGTGGACGGAGTCCTCGCCGTCGGCCCACATGTTGGCGATGTCCATGAGGTGGTCTAGTGTCTTGGGCTTGACGCGCCCAAGTTCTTCTTTGAAGTCCTAGCGTTTGACGCCGTCCTTGAAGGCGTCAATAGCTCTCTCCTCGGAGATGTGCGCTGCGGAGTTCTTGGTGTTGGACCAGCACAGTATGTACGAGCGAATGGATTCGCCTGTTCGTTGGGTGCAGGCCCGCAGCTCCTCGATCAAGGCAGGCCTCTTGCTGGTGCCCTTAAAGTTTCGGACAAAACTGTACGCCAGCTCCTCCTAGCTTCGGATGGATCCTGAGGATAGGCTGCTAAGACAGATCCGGGCTGCGCCTGTCAGCTGCAGCTGGAGGCATTGCATGGCGGTTTCCTTGTTTCCGCCGTGTAGCTTGACGGACGACAAGTGGTCGCTGAGCCACGCCTTGGGGTCCTGTGTGCCGTCAAACGTAGGAGTGTCCGAAGGAAGCTTGAAGTTTCGCGGCATCCGTGTCTGCCGGACAGATCTGCTGAAGCATCGGGCTCCGCAGAGTTCTCCTTCGTCATCATCCTCGTCGGATTCAGACGAGCATACGCGCTTGGCGCGTGCCTTGTCGATTTTGCGCTGGGTTAGCTCGCTTCGAGCGTCGTAATCGTGGCTAAGACGGCGTGAGCTCTTGTTCCTTCGAGGAAGGTCGTGCTCTTCATCTTCGGATGAGGGCGTGGGGCTGTGGTTGAACCTGACCGCGACCTTCTTTTTTGGCTCCGCAGGAGCTTCTCCGTGGAGCGCAGCTCTAACGAGTCCGAGTTCGGTAAGCGCGGACTTATGCATGGCCCTTTTCGGGTCCCCTTCCGGAGGTGGATGGGATGCAAGGTACGCAGTAGCCGCCTTGATTGCAGCTTGTGGTGTCTTCGGGATGACGTTGCCGTCGGCGTCCATCTCCATGAAGGACGCGTTGAGGGCCCGAGTCACCTCGCGATGTGCCTTGGGATCCATGTTCTCAATGCGAGAACGGTGTTTGTTGCCATGGTTACCATGCGAGATGGAGCCGATGCCCATGGCAGAGAGCGCAGCTCGCCGCGCACTGGACTCCGAGGCTGCTTGCTTGCGCTTGTCAAGCACCTCTTGCATCTTCACCTGCTTCTTGTGCTCCTCGATTAGGAGCATGTGGTATGCCATCAGCAGGTCCCGTGAGGCATCTGTGGGCAGGATCTTATTGCCTTCTACAGCTTCACGTGCTTGAGCCCATCCTTCCTCGCTGAGGTGGATGACCCGATCAGTGTCATTCCCGTTGGGTGGGGGACTGGCTTCTTCTGTTCCCACTGTTTCTACCCTGCGGGTTGGGTGGCGGATTATGTTCCTGATCCACATCACTCTGGATGACTGCGGCGCACTGGTAGCGCTCGTAGATCGGATTGCTGCTACCGCAACTTTCGGATCCGGAACAGTAGGTCCCTTCATCTGATGGTGGATCGCACAGATCTGAGTTGCAGTTGTTGATGTCATAGGACTCGTCTGTCGATGGTGATGTGCGTAGCACGGGGTGTGGAGCCCACGAAGCAGGCCTGATCGATGGCAGGGCACCCGCTCTGGGAGGCGGAGAGTGTCGGTCTGCCCCACCTGGAAGCAGAAGCTCCCGAACAGGATCTCGAGTCCGTCGCCAACGGGTTCGAAGTCCTTCAGGGTGGCTGGCGAGTGGGCGGTGAAGTCGAAGGCGCCGAAGAGGAGATGACTCTCCGTTGCCGTGGAGTTGTAGATCGCTTTGGTTGGGACCGTCACGATCGCACAATCAGCGCCCCCAGTTCTCATAGACGGCGCCAATTGACGAGGTTTAATCTCGTCAATGCCCATTGTTATGGACTTGGGTTTTGGAGAAGATGGGGATGCTGGAGATCGCGGAATGGTTAGCAAACAAGCAACACTGGGACACGAGGTTTACCCAGGTTCAGGCCCCCGGAGGGAAAACCCTACTCCTGCTTGTCTGCTCTTGATTACGGCGGAACCGAAAAGTACAGGGGTGCGCAGATGTAATCTGGCGTGGAGGTGTGTATGCGGTGGTGTGCGAGAGATTGTAAGAGAGCCTTCTCGTCGTGTCCTACTGGCCTTTATATAGAGATAGGCAGGTCCCAAGCATAGATCGAGTCGGTTACAGGTTTTAGGGTTACCGCTTTGAATTTTCTATCTACTCTAGTCTTACTCTCCAAGGATCCGAAGGTGCCACGGGCCTTGTCCACCCGAAAATCTTCATGGGTTGGTGCATATTCGCCGTGGGCCTTCCTTGGGCTGGACCAGGTATGCTAAAGTAGTGTACCCATAGGGTATAACCATATCATCAGGCTTCGCCCGGCGGCCTCATTCGGTCGACGGCGAGGGAATGGAGGAGGGTGGAGAGATGTAGCGGCAGGGGAACTAGGTTCCGCCCGAGCCGCCTCAGGGAGGCGACGCAGGGGCTATCGATCGGCAGCAGAATAGGAGGAGGGGGGCATTTGATGGTTT
The DNA here is from genome assembly GCA_910589765.1 of Avena atlantica. Taxonomy (NCBI): domain Eukaryota; kingdom Viridiplantae; phylum Streptophyta; class Magnoliopsida; order Poales; family Poaceae; genus Avena; species Avena atlantica. Next base: position 48,376,470 of record OU342739.1, read on the forward strand.
CCAAGTAGCAAGATTGTGCGGATTGAAGTCTGAGGAGCTTGTCAGCAGAAAGAAAATGTAAAATCATAGGTGCACCGTGACAAATCTTGATAGGTGAAATACTATTTTTGCTCTACCTCCGTTTTGAACATAGCACAGCCACAGAGAGGAATAAGAAGTGAGTACACCATGACAATTTGACGCTTCTTCCGATCTAAATGAATTGACTTGGTTTGTCTAGATTTGGATGTATCTAACACTAAAATATGTCTAGATGTATTTAAAATTTAAAACTGAGTTAATTAATTTGGACCGAAAGGAGTATTACTATTTATTTTCTTTTACGGCCTTTTGTAGATTTACTTTTTATTGGTAGTATTCCATAAAAAATCTCTGATATACTTGGTATGTTTTTTGTTTTTTTTTTATCTTATGAAAGAGAAACTGGATGCTTCCATAATTGGAAATTTTGCAGATGCGATAAGGATTCAATCCCAAGACCATCTAACCCGCGCTAACAAATACTTCAATGGACTAGCCAACTGGGTTCGATCGGTGTTTGTATCAAAGTACTTCTAAATATGTTTCTATTTTTTAACATATTAGTATTTTTTTTATCTATATTATTTTTCTTAATAAACCAGCACCAAACTAGTTTGAACCAGCGGTCTAACCAGTGAATCGCGAACCTAAAATCTTATCAGTTTGATCGTGGGTCCGGTTTTTTAAACTACTAGTAAAGGTGCACGTGCAATGCACGTGTAATCTCATAAACTTATTTTTCATCCTTCTTAAATTTTACCAAACGATCTTGATTAATTAATGCAAGAATCACAAAAACATATTTCAAGAATTGGAAAAACTATAACATACCCAAACAGTTTTATTTAAGATTAGAAAAATCATTGAGGTTCAGTCCAATACAAATAAATCAAGCAATCAGTGAGGGTTGATACAAAATAAATGAGGGTTGATACAACACAAAAAATAAATTGACCTAATAACAACCGGATTACAGGCTGAGCAGACCGCTCAACTTATTATTTATTATTCTGGACTTGCGTGTCTAATCAACTTGGTCTATTTTATTAACTCTCTCTGGCGAGTACGGATCATATATCACCTCCACGCTAGAACTCACAGGTGTACTACGTATCAGATAGTTGAACATGTATTTCACCGAGGAAGTTCCGGAAGAACTTGGTCGGACTTCGGTCTTGACTGTAATCATACCAGTGGTTGAAGGGAAATTGACTACATCAGCCATATCTGTTCATGTAAAGAGAAAACATAAGGACATTTTGAATTCAATATATTTTTGGCAATGAACTAACGCGTTATTTCTATTGAACTAAATATAGATCTATGGCTACAAACCACATCAGACAAAATTGTATGAGATATATGTATATACGCCTACTATATCTACATGGTAAAGTAATCCATCCAAACTTAATCATGTATGCACTTATTATTCAGACTTGTGTTTCTTAGAAAGAGAGAAACAACATCAGGCTGGGTATATTGTAATTCGGAATAAAATGAGACTAACTTTGATCGATAAAGAAAATGAGACTTGTCTATGTATAACAGTGCATAGTGTACCTGGGATAAAAGAGAGGCGCTAGCACTCTACACCGTGATAGTACCAGTAGAGAGAGATAGCAGTGGCCTTGGGTAGAAATAGCGCAGCGGCGACCCACGGCGAGGAAGGGATTGTTCTAGGCGACGTGTGGAAGGACGCTGGGTCTTGGTGGGTATATAAAGCAGTAGTCAACTGGACGGGTAAAGAGTTTCCTCCTCCTGTGGCTAGGTTTCCGGGCTGATTGTAACACATAAATATCATTACCTCCTGTAATTGAAGGACCTTAATCCCTTTGATTACTCTCCTTCCCTCATCTATTAATGGATTCCGTAACATAGCATTGTTTTTTATTATTAAAACACAATATGATAATCATGGCTAGTTAATTACTTCAGTTTTGATGTATACATCTAATGCTTATGGATTTTTCTCCCACAAAAAGAAAACGAACTAACCATTGATTTTCTTACTTTTATATTTGTTATTACATAACATTGCTTACACTATAGAAATGTTAAATAACATCACGTCCATATGATAGTAATCAAGCTGCCTCTAATCTCCTTTTTCCGTATTTTGTATCTCTACAACCAATTTCTCTTTTCATCTTCCATATATATCTCAAGTAGGCCATAAAAACATGTGTATGCAAAGAATGGATATGACATGTCTCAGAAAAAAGTAGCTTTGTAGAGGCATGGAGTCTAAGGATTCAAAATGAGAGAGAGAGAGGGGGAGAAAACCATACACCGAATGGATAGGATACTTCATCAATCAAAGTACGGTTACTTGTCTGGCGGCCAGAACACGTACAACATGGAGCATGTCTGGGAGTTGCCTGAAAACCAGTCCAACTGTAGCATTAATATAGGCAGTTTTTGTGCCGTCACTTCGAAAGTAAGTTCTCCAAACTGAAAAAAAAGGCATGATATTAAACCATGCAATCACTTCACCTGAAGCTGAATAGGTGATAAAAGTAATAAGCCAGTTAAAACATATTTTCATTGTGCCTAAACATGCAGAGAATATTATCCCATAGCTCAATGCAATGTTCACCTAAGTCCTTTATGCATTTTTGTCCTCACGTACAATGTAAATTACCTCCTCCGCTAAGCAGTTGTTTTGAAGCAAAATAGTAGAACATGTATATGCATATAAAAGTTGGATGGCTGACTCTAGCTTGCAAATGCAATGAACAAGAAAAGGCAAATGATCTAAAGCACACCGTGAGAAATAACATTGTAGGGATGTAACAGAAAAGTAAGTCGATAGAAAGCATACCAGCATATCTCATATTAGAGTTTGCCATCTTTCATCTTCCTAAACTTTGAGTGTGAGACATACCTGGAATAGAGCAGATTGTGAAAATTATAACATGGTAATGTCGAAAATAGTTGGAGTTTGCCATCGCATGGCGGTTTTGTTACCTCCTGGTTGTCCTCCTGATATATCTACCATTGATAGAGTAGTTGGAGAAGTTTTTTATACCTGACGCAAAGATATGCACAGGCACAGGTTAAATCCTAGACAGAGTTCATCCAGCTGGAGGTTTTTGGCACCGCCGCCGCTACTGTTCAAGAAACTGCCTCTGTTGTGGGAAATTAATGCATGATTAGAAATAGAAGACACTTATCTATAGATATTTTAAAAAATACCTTAGAAATGCCATGAATGAGTACCTTGCCGGTTGATAGTCATGTAAAGTATTTAAATATTTGCATTGAGGAAGTGTAAAGCCAAAAACTATAAAGCTAATGAGTGAAATGTATACACACACGTTTCATATTTATAGTCTCTTGTTAACTATATTTATGGGGATATAACAGAAAAAACAAGACAAGCCGGAGTTCTTATAGGTTGTAAAAAATGTACAGATCTTCAAAATAAATTTTGGAAAATCTTCTATCTCAGAACCGGGTAACATAACCGTTGATGATGCTGCATAAAAAGAACATACGAAAATCAGAAAAAGAGAAAGGAGATGAGAAATATATGCAGTAAGAATATTAAATAATACGAAAAGGTAGTCCTGAAGGAAGAACAAACCTGTTTCATCCCTCCAAGACATCCATGTACACAATGTTTTTTGTGCTTTTTCCCGTGGGATCTATTTCTTCATTTGGCTTGGCCAAAATCCGAGTGGTCTGCCTTGATACGCCCCTTGATAGTGCAACATAAAGTTGGCCATGCGAGAATACAGGCTCAGGGAGGTAAATACCAACAGTTGGAATGGTTTGCCCCTGGGCTTTGTTGATGGTCATTGCAAAACTCAACCGGACTGGGAATTTCTTTCTCTTGAACTTGAAAGGAAGTGAAATATCCTCTGAGGGTGACAAAGGGATCCTTGGTATGAACACTCTACTTCTAGCATGTTGTCCACCAACAATCTCGGCGTCGATTGCATTATGCTGGAATGCTCTAATCATCAACCTTGTTCCATTACACAACCCGTTGTGAGGATCAAGATTTCGGAGAAGGATGACGGGACAATTTACTTTGAGTTTCAAAACATGCGGAGGCAAGCCATTTGGAGTGATGGAGTTTAGATAGTCAATTGGGTAGTTATTGCGGGCATCATCCTCAACAGAGTCAAAGCTATAATATATCTTTTCTTGGCCAGGAAACCTTTCAATCATTTTAGTATTCAGATTGTCCACGTGTTCATTCTTGGTTGAAAGAATGGCACGTGCGCTCATATAGGATCCAGATGCGGCGTTCTCATGAAGGGATGGGAAGACTTCTTCAATAAGCTTGTTCACTGGTTGATCGGTGGGAGAGTAAGGAATAACAATATCATCTGGAAGACGCACATAATCGCCACCAATCGTCTCTTCTGTTCCATTGCCAATTCTTAGGAGGTAACTGGAGAACCCCTGGTCGGTTTGTGCCCTCATATTACGCTTGAGGCGTATCTTCCTAATCTTCTCCCATAAATAAGATCTCTGCAGTGTAGCATCAGTGATTTGCACTCTTGTCCCACGCGTCACCACGGGAAGGACCTGCCTAAAATCTCCTCCGAATACCACAACCTTCCCACCAAAAGGCAACTCACACCCCACGATGTCTTGTAGGGACCTATCAAGTGTCTCAACCGTTTGACGTTTTGTCATGGCAACTTCGTCCCAGATTATCAATGATGCCCTACGAAGCAATTGTGCAGTACCGCTTTGCTTGGTGAAATTGCACATGCTGCTCTCCGTGAGCCTAATCGGAATTTTGAACCTAGAGTGAGTGGTGCGTCCACCAGGCATGATCGATGCTGCTATACCAGATGTCGCCGTCGCAATAGCTATTTGTCCTAGGGAACGGACCTTAGCAAGGAGTGCCTTATACAGATACGTCTTCCCCGTGCCACCCGGACCATCAACAAAGAAAATCTGGCTCCTATTGTCGATGACGTGAGAGAGGATTTCATCAAAACCAGCGCGCTGCTCTTTGTTAAGAGATGTAAACAAATTTTCATCGTCTTTGTCAAATATGACTGACAACTCCTCTCGAACCTCTCTTGAGTAACCGTTCGAACACTCATCGTCAACAGGATCCAAATCCGGAAGGCCATAACTTTTAATATCCTTCCCCATCGAATGCACCAGATCCCTAATGTCTCGCAGGACCATCTGCTCAAGTGCGGCCTGGTTGGATTGGTTACGACGATAGTCCTCAGACATCGCCTCAAGGTGCTTCTCCCATAATGATCGGATGTTCGTCGCCTCGCAAAACACCAGAATAGTTGCGAAAAGCCTTCTTAGAGCATATGGCATCTGGAAAGTAGCAGCCTCAGTCAGGCAATCATCAAGGGACTTGTCGGCCTCTATGAGACCTCTTTTCTCACACGATTCTCTAAAAGTCGAGCAAGCCTTGCCATGCACAGTTCTCAAATCTTCATATGATGTTGCACCTCTGACATGATTCATAAGCACTCTCAAAAAGTACCTCTCACCTTCAGCGGGATGCGCATACACAATTCTTCCAACCTGCCCCCTCCCCCTTAGTTTTCTTCTCTGCCACTTACTATTCTTACCCTTAATCCACCTATAAAATTCCGGGAACTCTTTGTATAAGAAGTTCCTAGCATAAGGAGCTGCCTGGTTCATCTTGAAAAATTCGGTGAGCATGGTACTGGAAGAAGAGGGTCGATTGACGACATCCTCTAGATGATCGCCCTCTTTGAAAGCGACAGTCTGCATATTTTCCAAATGAAGCTGAAGTTGGAGAACAGCAGGAGAGACATTGTACATTGGAAAAGCGCAAATCCTATAGATAGACTCTTGTGGTCCCACAAACCTAGCATCCCTGTACTGTTTAATCTCATTGATTACTCTGCCATCATTATCTGATGTTGGATCGACTGAGAATGAAGCACGATCATGTCCTTTATATATGTACTTGAATAAATACTTAACTGCCTTAATGCTAGAGCAAGCTTCAACATTGATGTGACAATTGTACAACATAAGAAGACCAGGGTTGTATGGGACAACCCATCTATTATCCAGCTCTGCTCCTCTGACCTTCACTTGACGACCATCAGCCCTCCTCCCATAGATAGGATATGAGTCCTTTCCTTGTTGTGTGGCATCACAAAACTGTCGAGGATAGCGAAATCGACATTCACCATCTATCATGCAAGGACAATTTTTCTTGAGAGTACCACATGGTCCGTGTAGCATATGCTTGATCACCAGAGCATGCAATATAGGGTACCTATCCTTGTCCGGGATTTCTGCTGATATCACCTTGTCGTATTCGTCTGGGTTTGTTAGCTTGCTATCTGAGCGCATGATCAGAAGCATGTGCTCATGTGGAAGTCCCCTCTTTTGAAACTCGGTAACATGGACATATGCAGCTACCTCACCAAAGTACCTTTTCTGAATCAAGAGCTCTTTCATACTTCGCAATTTGGCCCTATATACTCTAGCCACAAGGTCTGGACGGTCTTGTGGTGTCTGCCCGGGTTCAAGTCTAGATGTAATCTCCTCCCAGTGAGGGTTGCAAGTCATCGTGATGAAGTAATCAGGCTTCCCAAAGCGTTGTACTATCGCCATCGCGTCAAGAAATCTTCGCTGCATGTCTCGATCACCTCCAGGAAAAGTCCGTGGTAGCACGATTCTCTTACCAACCTGAGAACCACGTGTCTCGCCAGCATCAATGACATCAACAACACCCTATGAAACGAATTAATCAAACATCTTTCTCTAGTAAATGAAAATAATTTTTATTGAAAGATTAAGCGATGCATGTGAGATATAACATGAAATTTTTAATCAATGGAGAGCACAATGATACCTGGTAGAGATCAGCACGAATGAGCTTCTGATTCTTAGGCTTGGAGAAGAAATCAAGTCTCATAGTCTCCATCTTGATGTACATGTCGACAGCCCATTGCTGGAACGCGCGAGCACCAAATAATATAATGTTAAAAAGTTTTTTCCTGACTTGTATCTTGAAACAATAGTACTCCCTTGCACTGACAAATTGTCTGGAAGATCCAACTTCATCATCCTCCTGGTCATCATCATCATCTGTACCATGGTTACAGAATGTTTAATATCTGATATCTAGTAATAATGGACTAAATAAAAACGTGGAGCACATTAGAAGCATCTGGACAATTACCTGCTACCTCATATGTGTTTTGTTCCACATGCACACATGTGTTTTGTTCCACATGTACACGTGAAGTATGATCTTGAACTTGGATATCTTCACCCTCATTGGCATTCTCGTTGTTTTCTTGAACGGCAGAAAGTGGTCTATGATATGGCATCCAACGGTTCCATCCCGTCTCCCCGCCCGGGAAGAACAATGGATATGCCAAAGGATCATAGCATCCATAGTATGCTCTCATAAATATAGGGCGGTCCCCTTTGCCATACACAACAACTTGCCTATCAAAAGTGTTCTGTGGGTCGCTCCCTTCAACCCACATCGCTGCCACCTGGGAAGTTGTGGGGGCATTGTACCTTCGTTGGTCAAGTCTTATATCTGTATTCAGTGAAATACGATACTCCTCCAGATTTGGAACAGAGCCAATGCTCTTAAAAGTTTGAACATAGGGATTGTTCTCTAGAATCTTAAGAATCATCCGTATGATATTTATATCAAGGTCTGGAGAACGCTTCACTCTATGTTCCAAGGTTTCGTCTGTATCATAGATGTAAAGTTGGAGATGTCTAGGTCCTTGACCACCAGGCACCAGATCGTCCATCTTATAATACAATTCTCCTTGTGCACGAAATGTATACACACCGGTTTTTGCCGCATTGCTGACATTCTTATCAAGGGTGACTCCAAGGCTTGTGAAGGAGAAGTGAGTATTGAAATAGCGTATGTGCTTTCTAAAGTATTTTGCATCCTCATCAACCTGACTTGTGAACAATCGGCGCAGCTCCTGAGGAACTTCAGGGGTAACAATCTTGACCATTCCCTTTTTGCAACAAAATGCGGGCCCCTCATATTGGAGCCTCATTGCTCCACAATAAATGCAGTCTTTTACTGGCTTCAAAACATGATGCTTGGTTGGTAGATTGTGGTACACATAATCATAAGGATCATCGTTCTGGTTACTCGGAGCAACATCATTTGTCACTCGATACGAATCAAACACATCGCCTACCAAGATGAGTAGAAATAAAACAGATGCACCAAATTCAAGGTCGGACTACAACACTAAAATTTACTTAGTTGTATAAGTTACCTTGGCCACTAAAAATCCTGCTCTCCTCGTCATCCTCGGGTATTGTTTGTTCCTCTTGGATGGTGTCGATATTACCTATGTGAAAAAGGTTTAATGTCCTTAAATTATTGGATACTCACATTCGTATATATAAAGGATTCATGGAAATATGACTACACTATCTATTTTACCTTGTAATCCAGCATCTTTTTCAAATGGTTCAAATATGCGTGCATGATCAGATTCGTCATCACTATTTGTGTAAACTGGATGTGCATGAAATAGCACAGATAGTAGTTGAATAACCAATATCAAACATAGTAATTTAACGCGGAAAGTACTAATGTTATGAATATTAATATAGAACATATACCGAGGGCTAACAATACCTGTTGGGTAAATTTTGGATGGCTTTGTTTGCATGTCAGGTGTGCAACGTGAGGTGATCAAGGGTGAACTGTGGTCGCGGACCAATTTCTTATAATCGCGGTTATTGTGCAAGCATGCGTCCTTTTGTGCATCTGTCATAGATGAGTACCGTTCCCTTTCACGTTTTCTTTTATTCTCAGAATTATCACGTTGTCTTTTCTTCTCAGAATATCCAATTTTGTCAACGTAACTCTTTTGCCCATGGCCCCCAACATATGGGGACATGTTTTGTAGACCTTGAACAGATCTCACATGAGGAATGCAAGTCAGATTACTATGTAGCCAATCAGTATCATCTTCTTCAACATTGGTCATACAGAAATGTGCATATCCAATCTCTGCAAAACCTAAAGTAGAAAATGTGAAGCACATAGATTGGCCCTGGCAGGTCATGAAAATCGATACGTGGTAAAGTATTGAGAATAATGTTCGAGGTTATTACCTGGTGTATCTTCTCGAGGCTTGCATGTCATAACCTCTGGGCTTGCATCTGCACATACCCATGCAAGCATACATGAAACAGTTAGGCCCTATACCGTTATTCGAAATAGACTCAGTCGAGGTTTATGTACCATTGGCCTGTGACATGGTTCCGTTGCTAAACGGGGTACATTGTGGGAGAGACACTTCTGCACGACTAATACCACTCTGACTTGCAGCTTTCTTTTGTTGACGGGCTGTACGCTGCCTCTGTATGTACTCTGCTCTTTTCTCATCAGACAATCGAGCATACCAACTCTGACCACTTACCCTACCTTCTATATGGTTGAGTGAACCATTTGCATAGAATTGTGATGATTCTTGTTGAGGAATTGGAGATGCACCGGTTTCTGGAACAACTGGAGCGATAACTACAAAGTCTTTGCATATTAAAATTTAGTATTTAATTCATATATATGCATTTATAAAACATGAGAGTTCAAAATACATGACCTCTTGAAGGTGTTCTGAATTGTAGTTGGGTGAGTCCTGTTAGTGTAGCAGTTGGTGTATGACATTCTGCGTTGTCCTCATTCACAAGGGTCGTTGGACTCGCTTGTTTCTTAAGTTCTCGTGCTTGGCGCCGTCGTTTCAAAATCTCATCTTTATTTTTTGCATAGTACTCTCTGTCCCTCTGCCTCTTGGCCTCTCTAGGATCTGCATACACGACATAGTTTAATATACGTTCAGAAAGTAATAACTGACCTGACCAATGACAGTTGTTAATCACCTAAGTTTTTCCTATTGGTTATGTCCTGGAATGGAGTGCGTTTGGAAGATGACATGTGTATTCCTGCTTCCTATTTCATGAAAAAATAACTGGCATTAAAGAATATTTCAAATCTCCAATGTAACAATCAGTTGGTAGTTATCACATTTTATAATTTGAAAAAAGCATATAACTATAACAGTAAGATAATTCAAAATAGCTTCAGATTTTAGGTTTAGAATATGCCTCATTGTTTATGTCATCTTGTACATTTAACAGTCAGATACCTTCAAATTGATGTACCGCATCAATTCCGTGTACAATAAAGACCGAAAGAACTATTACATAAGTAGAACACGCATATAGAAAGAAACTGTGTGAATATGCAGGCAGAGCATATTAATATATTCATTTTCGGATTGTTTCATGGGATCGGTCTAATTAGTACCACTTGAAGGCCATGTTAGTCCATGTGTATCTAGAAAAAGGAGCTGGCTGAGAACATGTGTGGACTTCCCCTTCTTATTAATATCAGACTTTATATACAAACATAAATGCGGATACAATTTTGAACTGATCTTGGTTACACGGTGTCTTCAAATTAATTTACCAACATGTTATAAACCGTGGCTTATTAGATACGATTATACAAACTATGGCCTGAAACAATCAGAAAAGCACCCATGCATACATGATAAATCATATGTTCTCTAAAATATTTTAAGAAGACATGTACTGATCAGACCATATGTTCCAAGCCACTCCCGGACACCAACTTCATCACTATATAATAAACAGAGACATGCCCATCAATGTCATTTTACTTCAATGCGTACTGAACAATCAAAAAAAGATGCGTACTGAACAATCAAAAAAAGATGACGACCTACAGGAATATCTCGACAGGGATGACAAGAATAGGAGTACCGCAGTGATGTTGAAACTTGGTGTGGCACAGGCGGCGGCGACGGTCTGGAAAACGTTGAGAGCGAGGCGCAGGGCGACGGCGGCCTGGAACACGGCGAGGTGTGGGGAGCCGGCAGCGTGGAACACGGCGAGGGCGAGGCACAGGGCGACGGCCTGGAAAACTGCGAGACGCGAGAAGGCAACAGCCTGAAAACGGCGAGGGCAAGGCGCAGGGAGGCGACGGCGGGCGGATCGAACGGCGGCGGCAGCCTGCAAACGGCGAGGGCGAGCGCAGGGCATCAGCGGCCTGGAACACGGCGAGGGCAAGGCGCAGGGAGGCGGCGGCGCTCTGGAGCACGGCTAGGCGCTGGGAGGCGGCGGCCTGGAACTCGGCGAGGGCGAGGAGCTGGGAGGCGGCGGCGGCCTGGAACACGGCGAGGGCGAGGCGCTGGGAGGCGGCGGCGGCCTGGAACACGGCGAGGCGCAGGGCGGAGGCGGCGGAGTAGGGCGTGCGTGGTGTTTGTGTGATTTACTTAGAAACGTGATTAGCGAGACAGTTTTTAGATTAGCTATAGTAAGTTGTCCGTCCGGTCATGTTTTAGCGCTAGGGATGGAAGGATCTGCGACCGTTAGATGTACCGTGAATGGTTACGATTTGTTGGATCTGCCCCCTTCTGAGGCTTTTTGTATTGGTATAGATATAGATGACTGCGAGCCGGGGAGTAAAGCTATAATGCGATTGTGGGGTGGCACAGCCCACTTGCAGAACAATACTTTAGCATTTCCTTTTAGAGCAGAGCAAATATGGGCTTTACAGCAGCCCTTCGTGCTCACGTAAACTGACAGGGACAGTGGGCTCGGGTTTCGTTCCCGTAGCCGCCATAGTGGGCTAAGCTAAATACCTGAGCCGTGTCGCGCGGAGTGGGAGATCGCCGCTCGTCCGCGGACGAAGTTCAGGTCTCTCCGGTTTTGCCTTTTCCCTCTGGCAAGCGCCTTTTTCCCGATGAGAACAATTACGTGCTCTGTTTTTTCATTGAGGTGGAAAACGGCAAACTGTACGATGGAAAGCGGATGGATAAGAAAAAATACGGAAGAGGAAAGAGGAAAAGCCACTCGAGCTTCGCCTGAATGACAATAGCCGGTTGGTGGGTTAGAGCACCTTCACTAGCATTTATTTCTAAGGTGGGTTCGGTTCTAAAACAAGAGTGAATGGAATGGAGTAAGTCCATTCCGATGGCATGGGACGGTTTCGACCATGTGTTCGGTTCGAAAAAGAATAAGAAACGAAATGGTTCCATATTGTGGTTGATTGGGAGAATTGGGACCGGAACAGAATAGCTATAATAATGTTTAAAATTCTAACAATTTGAGCTTAAATTTAACAATTGTAGTTAACGGTAGAAAATATATTCTTTTATCTTAAAATCTTTGCTAAAAGTATCAAATCATATAAATCTTTTTGTTTCAAAATCTTTGCAAAATATACTTAAATTAGAGGCTGCATGCTTTTGCAAGATTTTGTCACTAATCATCTCAGCTAATCATCGTCACAGCTAAAAATCCCCGCTGAATCGGTAATTAATCATTTTACCTGGATTAGTTCGCGAATTAGCGAGCCGTCCTGCGCGATCCGGCCGATTCCGCATATTAGAGGAATATTTCGTTCTGAGAAACTACGTGGTTCCGTTCCTTTCTTCCAACCGAACACACGAACAAACGCTAGACGCGGAATGGACCGATTCCGTTCCACCAAATTCCAGAACCGAACACATCCCTAGTAGACCCTCTCTAGTCAGTTTTTTTATCCTGATGATAAAATTTTGCCACTCGCGTTTCTAGGACACATTTTTTATCGGATTTGATCCAACTTTTATCCGGTATTCTCAAGCCGAATCTGACACGTCGGGTATCAGTTGGAAACGTCAAATGGAAGGAAAAATGGACGGGCTAGCCCTGTCGGCGAGAAATCTCACTTCCCCACCGAGATTCGGTTTTTCTGTGACACGGAGAAACCTCCCCACCCACCCTCGCCACCATGTCGTCACCGACGCTGCCCTGCGCTACTCCGCCAACCCCATGCCGCTAGAAAGATCCACCACCACTGCAGCATCCCCTTGCCTCGTTGTTGGCATTGTTTCGCCTTCTCTCGGCGTCGTCGGCAGATCCGTTCCGAGCTCGTGCCCACCGCGTCTCAAACTTTGTTAATTTATGCCAAACTATGTTGTGTTTTATTTTATACCGAATAATGCTTTGTATTCATTTTATGCCAAACTGTGTGATTAAAATTAAGTTTGAATGAATTTGAGCCAAATTGTGGTAAAATGTCGCCAAATTTTACCCAAAATCGCTTGCCTGAAAACACCACCTGGGTACGCGGGCGAAATTTCGGCACCTGGAAATGTGTTTTTTTTTGAAACACAGGGAGCCCCCGAAGGGGCTAGAAGCCATTCATTAATATCATCAGTGGGTGTACAATATTTTACAGAGAACCGCATACAATAAGTAAATAATACATGGGTCCCTGGCAAAGGCAGAAAGAACCTTTCAAAAAAATAGCCAATTGCAATCAGGTCCTCCTCTTTCCCCACTGCCAAGCAAGAAGCCGTGCTTGTCGTTGCCGTACACCGCCGCGGGGACATCACCACTTGCGACGATGCCGACGAGCTCCACAGCATCAGCAGGCTTCAGGAAGGGCCTCTCAAAAGAGGTTGAAAGAAGGCTGGAGCATACCAGCATAATCGGGTCACCCAGGACCAAGGAAGTGCTTGGGAAGATTGTGGGTTCAATACTCCCTTGCCGCCAGCGACCAGATCAAGGTTCATCAACCCTCCTCAGATCTTCAACTCCACCCAGGAGAGAAGGAGAGAAGAGCATGGATGAATCTTCACTAGTCCACCGCCGGCACCAGAAAGGGAGCTTTGACCACCGCACCGAGAAAACGAGCCTGCCATGAGACTCCAAGCCCCCGCCACGGACTGGAGGAGGCAGACCAGAAGAAGATTTGCAGTGGCAAAGATCCGGGAAGTAGACCTTATTGGAGGTGCTTGCCGGAGACCACGACGCCGCCGCACTCGGCTCCCACTATGGGAGCGCCGCCGCAGAGGGGGAGTCGTCGACACCACTGGATTGGCCCAGATCCAGCAGCAAACACCAACAGCAGGCCTTATTGATGGAGATGCTCGGGGTCTCCGCCACCAGCCGCGCCCCCTCCTGCCACCTGAGGAGCGCTGCCGCCGAAGGAAGCACCGAGGCGCTCTGGATCTGGCTGCAGAGATCCAAAGACCTACTCCAAGACATCCATCTAGGATAAACACAGGAATCTACCCCAAAATCACAAGCTACTACTAGTATTAGATATAGGGAGGGCCAACCACCGGCTCTGACTCCTTTCCGGCCGCCATGGCTACCGAAGAGAAGGGGGGAGAGGGGGAGAAAGTCGACTCTCAAGGGAAAGGGTGGTTGTCGCTCCGGGCTATCGAATCCGTGAACGCGGGGTCTGGAAATGTGTTACGCTCTGCTCATCTGAACCTCTACAATCGTGGAAGTTTAATCTTGAAACGTCTCCCTGCATCTTTTCGGCGAGATCTGCGTGAAATCTCTTCAGATCAATGGACCGCATTCAAGCTTACGCGAACGGGTCGGCGGCGAGCCGTAAACCGCGCCGAGTTCCCCGGCCGGCGGGCCACCGTGATAACTGCACTCGACTATCGCATTGACTCTCCACTGGCGCTATACATACAGGTCCACAGACGCAGACCTGCCCATTAATAATTGCAGGACACGGCGGCACCAACGCAAGACTGTACCCGGGTGCATGCGCGCCGCATGGCGGGTGGAGACCGCTCCGCGCCGCGGTCCAGGAACCGAGAGAATAGACACAGCAGTGGTGATCAGCAAGGATGGTCTACTACACCGAGCCGGGTGGCGGTCTGCAACAGTGCAAGGGGGGCCCGGCCGGCCGTGGATGGCTGCAGTGCCCGCCGACCGCCGTGTGCCGTCGACGTCCTGCGTCGGGCTAGGCCATCATCACCCGCCGCGCGCGCGCCCCTCCGCCAGGTGACGGGACAGCGACCGGACGTGGGCGGAGACCAGATTCGGGGGAGGTGGTGGCAGCGCAAAAGGTTTGGGGAAAAACAGCGTGAGGCCAAATCGCAGTGTCCGAGAGGCAGTGCGGGTTTCCCGTGCTGTCCTGCCCCGCCGCAGAACCGAGGGGAGAGAGGCAGAGGCCCAGCAGCAGCAGCAGGAGAAAGTCATGGGGGCGGGCGACCGAACGATGGTGGCATGGCGGGGACCAACCTAGGCTGTAGCTGGTCAGCTGGGCGGTTCAGTGTCAGGGATGTCGTTCTGGAGTAATCCATGGCCCGAGGATACGACCGTCCCAATTGTGATCGATGGCAAAATGCTTGTTTGGAGTTTTATGGTGCTTTTTGTTTTATTTTGAACTTTTTTTATTAAATTTATTTATACACAAAACATTTGGGAGAATCTGTGTTTTGGACCAGGGCTGATCAACCCAAAGTGTCGCAAGATCCGGGCTGGCTTTCGCTGTACGACATCTCCATCCGGTCGACCTAAATAGACACGCTAGTCGTTAGGACATCTTCGTAGCGAATCCATTCTGTCGATCTAAACGGTTTTTTCTGTCTGTTTAGTGGTCGGCTTTGTCAGGATCCGGCCAGCCGCGTCCAGCGGCGCGATCCATTTATTTAGCTAGAACAATAACTTTTTTTTAAAAAATTCAAATGTAAAACGTTCGCGCTAAAAACTAGTAAACTTCATGCATTTCATACGTAATTAAACATTTATAATTTAAAATGAAATTAAACTAGCCCTAACCCTAGCTACCGATATTCGCGCACCGGCGCCGTCACGTTCATCTACGGGTCGAGGTCGATGTACTCCGGCGGCGACCAGAGGTTGGGCGATGGCAGGGTGGGAGCAGGCGTGGACGGTCAATCACCTGCCCAGGCCACGCCGTCGGCAGACCCATGCGGTAATGGAGGTGCGCCAGGTCCATACCCACCTCCGGAGCGACGCGCGGCGCCCTCCCCGGCAATGGAGGCGGTGGAGGCAGCATGGCGTTCGCCTGCGTCACCATGCCAGTGAGTTGGACCACTTCTTGGTGGACGTCCTTGTCTCGCGTAGTGGCCACAATGGCCTGCTCGGTGAAGGCATCCTCGTTGTAGCCCCGCGCTAGCACCTCGCGGTACTCCGGGGGCAGGTACATGGCGATGCCGTCCACCGCCTCCTGCTTGACGACGACATCGTCGACATCCTCCTCCTCGTCGTTATCGCTGTCGAGCACGACGTCAGAGTGGTTGGAGGCTTCCTCGTCGTTCGAGTCGATGGTGGGCACGGAGTAGAAACCCAAGAGCAACAAGATCCACAAAGGATAGGTTGGGGAAATCAAATCTTCTTTGGTGGAAGTGTAGATCTAGGTCACCTCCCTCACCTCTCAAAAGATCAAGTGATTTGAGTGGCTAGAGAGAGAGATCTAGTGAGGTGAAGCTCGAGCATTAATGGAGGAGAGAGAAAATTGAAGAGTTAGTTATGAGGAAGAAGGAGGGCACCTTAAATAGGCACCCTCCAAACTGAACCGTTGGAGCCTCCGCGACCTCACCGGAACTTTCGGTCAAAATGACCGAAAGTTCCGGTGAAACTTCCGATGCAAGTTCCGGCCCAAGTTCCGTGAAATAGAACACTTTCAAACATAAGTGTACTGATTCTGAGCGGAACTTGGAGCGGAACTAGGGGCAGAACATCTGGGTCGCGAAACATGTCTGGCCGGAAGTTCCGGCGTCTGGGCGGAAGTTCCGCTCAGGAACTCTCTGGAAGAAGCAATGGAAATTCCTCACCGAAACTTCCGGTGCAACTTCTGGTGGAAGTTCCGGCAAATAGAACATACCCAGACAGTGGGTACTAGGAGCTGGCCGGAACTTCCAACGGAAGTTGGATCGAAACAAAGCCCCAGATCCTCCCACAGAAAAGCCCTGAGTGGAACTTCCGGCGCCAGGCCGGAAGTTTCGATCAGACAGAAAAAACTCCAGCAGATCAGAACCTCGCCCTCTCGCAGAAGAGTAGGATGGATGTGGCGGTGCATATGGGGTGTAGGGTTCGCAACATAGAAAACAAAAAAATTCCTACGATGGGAACTATGTACCAAGATCTATCTACTAGATATAAACAACGGGCGGATGTATATCCGTAGAGAACATACCCTTGAAGACCGACAAAGCTTAACGAGTTAAGCTCGTGGTTGATGTAGACGATCTCTTGCCGATCTCAAGATCGAGAAGAAGTCCTAGCGCCGCAAAGCAGCAGCACATCCGTGCTCGCACACACGTACAAGACACCGAGCAACCTTCGCCTCCTCGCTCTAGCGATGCAGCGGAAGCACAACCCTTTTTTGCCGAATAGCCACCGGTAACATGTATCTTGCTAGTTCGAGACCATGGGGGATAAATTTTAGAGGGGCAGAGAGATCCTTCACGAGGAGGTGTGTGTGAGAAGTGAGGAGGGGGTGCCTTTTATAGGAGAGGGGGAAACCCCAAGGGGGTGGCCGGCGCATGGGGGCTGCCCCCTTGCCCTCCCCTCATTCATGTGGGTGGACACTCCACTCACAAAATCCTTTCAAATCCCTCCACTCAAAATCCCACTCAAACTTGCCATTAAATGTCCACCAAATTTAATGCAAACTCTCATAAATAAAACCCTTTTTATTTATTTAGAATTTTGTCAATTACTTTAATGACAAACATTCACATATAACCCCTTGCTAGAATTCTATTTCACATGCAAAAACACTTTCTGCAATTTCACCCGAAAACCTGTTTCAGTATCTAGTCAAATAAATTCCTGCGCTTGTTTATTCTTTCCGGCATGAAACATTTGCTCCAACTGGATGTCACTGTCCCTTAAGTGTGTCACCTTACGGTTCGCGAATAATGCAGACATGATCGAGACCCTTCTCCGATCAATAATAAGTAGCGGGACCTAGAGATCCATACTGACTCCCACACATTCAACGATGACTTTCCTGTGATCATCAGAACCTTTTATGCTTGTATCTTAATCCCTTTGTTTCACGATATATTACATGTCCGAGATTCGATCATCGGTATTTCCATACCTAGTTTGATCTCGTTACTGACATGCACTCTTTTCTCGTTCCCGTGATATAACATTCTAGTGATCAAATCACTTGCCTGCAAGCTAATCAATGTGATATCACCGAGAGGGCCCAGAGTATATCTATCCGTCATATGGATGAACAAATTCCACCCTTGATCCATGAGTCTCAACATAACACTTTAGTAGATTTGAAGCCATCTTTATAATCACCCAGTTACGGTGTGACGTTTGATGTCAACAAGAAGCTCTTCCGGTGTTAGTGATTGGCATGATCTCATGGTCTAAGGATTAGGATCACTTCGTAAGTTGTTTATAGCAATATAAACTCAGTGACTTTGATCGTAATGCTATACTTCGTATGAATGTTCATCACATCATTACACTAATGTTGTGATCTCGTTATTAACAACATCCAATGTCTGTGATCAGAAAACTATGATCATCTTGTTAATCAACGAGCTAGTTTATGAGAGAGGCATAACTAGGAACTTTTTGTTTGTTTATTAAACACACATGTATTAACGTTTCCGTATTAATATAATTATAGCATGCAAAATAAACATCTATAATATACTTGGAATACACATAATAAACACTTTATTATTGCCTCTCAGGGCATATTCCCTTCAGTCTCTCACTTGCACTAGAGACAATAATCTAGTTACATAGTGATGTATCTAACACCCATGGAGTTCTGGTGTAGATCATGTTTTTCTTTAGGGAGAGTTTTAGTCAACGGATATGCTATATTGAGATCCGTATGTACTTTACAAATCTTTATATCTCCATCCTTGACATGCTCGCGGATGGAGTGAAACCGGCGCTTAATATGCTTGGAATGCTTGTGAGACCTTGGCTCTTTGGCATTACCAATGGCACCATTGTTGTCACAATAGATCACCATTGGGTCCAATGCGTTTGCAACAACACCTAGTTCGGATATGGACTCATTCATCCAAACTGCTTTCTGAGCCGCTTCCGAAGCAGCAACATATTCGGCCTCCGTTGTTGATCCCGCCACCACAGGCTGTTTGGAGCTCCTCCAACTAACCGCTCCGCCATTCATGAGAAATACGTATCCGGATTGAGACTTAGAGTCATCCGGATCGGTGTCAAAGCTAGCGTCGACATAACACTTAGCGACGAGCTCTTCTTCACCTCCATATACAAGAAACATATCCTTAGTTCTTCGCAAGTACTTAAGGATATTCTTGACCGCTTTCCAGTGTTCCGAACCTGGATCCGATTGGTACCTACTAGTCAAACTAATAGCATGTGCCACATCCGGTCTTATACATAGCATGGCGTACATTATAGAGCCTATGGCTGAAGCATAGGGGACTTTGTCCATTTTCTCTCTTTCTTCCGCCGTAGCCGGACTTTGAGTCTTACTCAATGTCGTGCCTTGTGTCATAGGTAAGAACCCCTTCTTACTATCTTCCATTTTAAACTTCTTTAAAATCTTATCAAGGTATGTACTTTGCGATAGCCCTATTAGGCGCCTAGATCTATCTCTATAGATCTTTATGCCTAATATGTATGATGCTTCACCTAGGTCATTCATTGAAAATTTTCTATTTAGATAACTTTTAACACTGTTTAAAAGATCTATATCATTTCTGATCAATAATATGTCATCCACATATAGTATCAGAAATGCCACATTGCTCCCACTCACTTTCTTGTAAATACAAGTTTCTCCATAATTTTGGACAAATCCAAACTCTTTGATCACCTCATCAAAGAGGAGATTCCAACTTCGTGATGCTTGCTTCAATCCATAGATGGATCGCTGAAGCTTGCACACCTTGTTAGCATCCTTAGGATCGACAAAACCCTTTCGTTGTATCATATACAACTCTTCTTCAATATTACCATTGAGAAACGCGGTTTTGACATACATCTATCATATCTCATAATCGAAATATGCAGCAATTGCTAACATAATCCTAACTGATTTTAGCATCACTATGGGAGAGAATGTCTTATCGTAGTCAACTCCTTGAATTTGTCGAAACCCCTTTGCGACAAGTCGAGCTTTATAGACGGTTACATTACCATCAGCATCAATTTTTCTTTTGAAAATCCATTATTCTCCTCGGCCTTTCGGTCGTGAGGTAAGTCCACCAAGTTCCAAACTTGATTTTCATACGTGGATTCCATCTTGGATTTCATGGCTTCTAACCATTTGTTGGAATCCGGGCTCATCATCGCTTCTTCATACGTCGCAGGGTCATCATTTTCATCAACCATGAAATTCATGACAGGATTTCCGTATAGCTCGGGAGCTGCACGCGTCCTGCTAGACCTGCGAGGTTTGGTAGTACTCTCTTTTGGATTTTCATGATCATTATCATTAGCTCCTTCTTCAACTGGTGAAGCCAACTCCGGAACGACTTCCGGCGCTGCGCTACTCGCCATACTTTGAAGAGAAGGTTCAATAACCTCTCTGAGTTCTACCTTCCGACTACTCACACCTTTCATGAGAAACTCTTTCTCTAGAAAGGATCCATTCTTGGCAACAAAAACCTTGCCCTCGGATCTGTGATAGAAGGAATGCCCAATAGTTTCCTTAGGGTATCCTATGAAGATGCATTTTTTCTCTTTGGGTTCGAGTTTATCCGGTTGAAGTTTCTTCACATAAACATCGCATCCCCAAACTTTAAGAAATGACAGCTTAGGGTTGTTTCCAAACCATAATTCATACGGTGTATTTTCAACGGATTTAGATGGTGCCCGATTTAAAGTGAATGCAGCAGTTTCTAGTGCATAGCCCCAAAATGACAACGGCAAGTCCGTCAGAGACATCATAGATCGAACCATATCTAATAAAGTACGATTACGACGTTCCGACACACCATTTCGTTGTGGTGTTCCGACAGATGTATGTTGTGAAACAATTCCACACTTTTTCATGTGAGTGCTAAACTCGTAACTTAGATACTCACCTCCACAGTCGGACCGTAGAAATTTGATCTTTCTATTACGATGATTTTCCACTTCATTCTGAAATTCCTTGAACTTTTCAAAGGTTTCAGACTTGTGTTTCATCAAGTAGATATAACCGTATCAACTCAAATCATCCGTGAAAGTAACAAAATAACGATATCCACCTCGCGCCGACACACTCATTGGACCACATACATCAGAATGTATGATTTCCAATAAATCTGTCGTCCGTTCCATTGAACCGGAAAACGGTGTTCTAGTCATCTTGCCCATAAGGCATGGCTCACATGTATCAAATGATTCAAAATCAAGTGATTCCAAAAGTCTATCCGAATGGAGCTTCTTTATACGTTTAACGCCAATATGACCTCGACGGCAGTGCCACATATATGCGGATATATCATCATTTAGTTTAATCCTTTTAGCATCAACATTATGAATACGTGTAACATTATTATCGAGATCCAAAAGAAATAAACCATTCATCATCGGTGCATGACCATAAAAGATTTCATTCATATAAATAGAACAACCATTGTTCTCGGATTTAAATGAATAACCACTTCGCATCAAACACGATCCACATACAATGTTCATGCTCAGTGCTGGCACCAGATAACAATTCTTCAAGTTTATTACTAATCCCGATGGCAAATGGAGAGGCAGCGTTCCGACGGCGATCACATCAACGCTTGATCCATTGCCGACACTCATCTTGACCTCACCCCTTGCTAGCGGTCGCTTGTTCCGCAGCCCCTGATTCGAGTTACAAATATTAGCAACTGAACCGGTATCAAATACCCAGGTGCTACTGCTGTAGGGTTCGCAGCATAGAAAACAAAAAAATTCCTACGATGGGAACTATGTACCAAGATCTATCTACTAGATACAAACAACAGGCGGATGTATATCCATAGAGAACATACCCTTGAAGACCGACAAAGCTTAACGAGTTCAACTCGTGGTTGATGTAGACGATCTCTTGCCGATCTCAAGATCGAGAGGAAGTCCTAGCGCCGCAAAGCAGCAGCGCATCTGTGCTCGCACACACGTACAAGACACCGGGCAACCTCCGCCTCCTCGCTCCAACGATGCAGCGGAAGCACAACCCTTTCTTGCCGAATAGCCACCGGGAACATGTATCTCGCTAGTCCGAGACCATGGGGGATAAATTCTAGAGGGGGAGAGAGATCCTTCACGAGGAGGTGTGTGAGACAAGTGAGAGGAGGGAATCCTTTTATAGGATGAGGGGGCACCCAGGGGGGTGGCCGCCGACCATGGGGGCTGCCCCCTCCCCTCCTTCATTCATGTGGGTGGACACTCCACTCACAAAATGTCCTTTAAATTCCCTCCACTCAAAAGTCCACTCAAATTCCCATTAAATTTCCACCAAATTTAATGTAAACTCTCATTAAATAAAACTCTTTTATTTTATTCAGAATTTTGGCAATTACTTTAATGACAAACATTCACAAATAACCCCTTGCTAGAATTCCATTTCACATGCATAACCACTTTATGCAATTTCACCCGAAAACCTGTTTCGGTATCTAGTGAAATAAATTCCTGCGCTTGTTTATTCTTTCGGCATGAAACATTTGCTCCAACTGGATGCCAGTGTCCCTTAAGTGTGTCACCATACGGTTCGCGAATAATGCTGACATGATCGAGACCCTTCTCCGATCAATAATCAGTAGCGGGACCTGGAGATCCATACTGACTCCCACACATTCAACGATGACTTTTCCTATGATCGTCAGAACCTTTTACGCTTGTATCTTAATCCCTTTGTTTCACGATATATTACATGTCCGAGATTCGATCATCGGTATCTCCATACCTAGTTTGATCTCGTTACTGACATGCACTCTTTTCTCGTTCCCGTGATATAACATTCTAGTGATCAAATCACTTGCTTGCAAGCTAACCAATGTGATATCACCGAGAGGGCCCAGAGCATATCTATCTGTCATCGGGATGAACAAATTCCACTCTTGATCCATGATTCTCAACATAACACTTTATTAGCTTTGAAGCCATCTTTATAATCACCCAGTTACGGAGTGACATTTGATGTCAACAAGAAACTCTTCCGGTGTTAGTGATTGGCATGATCTCATGGTCTAAGGATTAGGACTACTTCGTAGTTTGTTTATAGCAATATAAACTCAATGACTTTGATCGTAATGCTATACTTCGGATGAATGTTCATCACACCATTACACTAATGTTGTGATCTCGTTATTAACAACATCCAATGTCTATGATCAGGAAACCGTGATCATCTTGTTAATCAACGAACTAGTTTATGAGAGAGGCATAACTAGGAACTTTCTGTTTGTTTATTAAACACACATGTATTAACGTTTCCGTATTAATACAATTATAGCATGCAAAATAAACATCTATCATATACCTTGAATACACATAATAAACATTTTATTATTGCCTCTCAGGGCATATTCCCTTCAGTCTCCCACTTGCACTAGAGACAATAATCTAGTTACATTGTGATGTATCTAACACCCATGGAGTTCTGGTGTAGATCATGTTTTTCTCTAGGGAGAGATTTAGTCTGAAGGGAATATGCCCGAGAGGCAATAATAAAGTGGTTATTATCGTATTCCTTATTTATGATAAATGTTTATTTTGCATGCTATAATTGTATTAATACGGAAACGTTAATACATGTGTGTTTAATAAACAAAAAGGAAGTTCCTAGTTATGCCTCTCTTATAAACTAGCTCGTTGATTAACATGATGATCAAAGTTTCCTGATCATGGACATTGGATGTTGTTAATAACGAGGTCACAACATTAGTGTAATGATGTGATGAACATTCATCCGAAGTATAGCATTACGATCAAAATCATTGAGTTTATATTGCTATAACAACTTACGAAGTGATCCTAATCCTTAGACCATGAGATCATGTCAATCACTAACATCGGAAGAGTTTCTCGATGACATCAAACGTCACACCGTAACTGGGTGATTATAAAGATGGCTTCAGAACTACTAAAGTGTTATGTTGATACCCATGGATCAAGAGTGAAATTTTTTCATCCCGATGACGGATAGATATACTTTGGGCCCTCTCGGTGATATCACATTGGTTAGCTTGCAAGCAAGTGATTTGATCACTAGAATGTTATATCACGGGAACGAGAAAAGAGTGCATGTCGGTAACGAGATAAAACTAGGTATGGTGATACTGATGATCGAATCTCGGACATGTAATATATCGTGAAACAAAGGTATTAAGATACTAACGTAAAAGGTTCACACGATCATAGAAGTCATCGTTGAATGTGTGGGAGTCAGTATGGATCTCCAGGTCCCGCTACTGATTATTGATCGGAGAAGGGTCTCGATCATGTCCGCATTATTCGCGAACCGTAGGGTGACACACTTAAGGGATACCGACACCATTCGGAGCAAATAATATGCCAGAAAAAGAAAAGGAAAGCGCAGGAATTTATTTCACTAGACACCGAAACTGTTTCGGTTGAAATTGCTGAAACTGGTTCTGCATGTGAAATTGAAATGTTGTAAGGGGTTTTATGTGAATGTTTGTTAATTATAGTAATTATAAAAATTCTGAATAAATAAATAAAAGAGTTTTATTTAAATGAGAGCTTGCATTAAATTTGGTGGAAATTTAATGCATGTGAGTTGATTTTTGAGTGGAGGCTTTTTAATGGGAGTGGAGGCTTTTCATTTTGAGTGGGAGCTCCACCCACATGAATGTGGAAGAGGTGGGGGCAGCCCCATGGCTGGGCGCTATGCCCCTTGGGTGCCCCCTCTCCTCCTCTCAAAGCACACCTCCTCGCGAAGGATCTCTCTCCCCCCTTTAGAATTTCCCATGGTCTCGGATCAGCGAGATACATGTTTCCGATGGATTTTTCTGGAAGGATTTGTTGCTTCCCCTGCTTCGCTGGAGCGAGGGCGCGGAGATTGTCGGGGTACCCGTACGTGTGTGCAATCACGGATGCACCACTGCTTTGAGGTGCTGGACTTGATCGTGCTGGACCAGATGGACTTCATCACGATCTTGAGATCGGCAAGCGTTCGTCTACATCATCCACGAGTACGACCTCGTTAATGCTATTCGGTCTTTGAGGGTATGTATTCTATGGATGTATATGTTGGAGATATGCCCTAGAGGCAATAATAAATATAGTTATTATTATATCTTTATGTTTATGATAAATGTTTACATTCATGCTATAATAGTATTAACAAGGAAACATTA
Organism: Avena atlantica; assembly: GCA_910589765.1. NCBI lineage: Eukaryota > Viridiplantae > Streptophyta > Magnoliopsida > Poales > Poaceae > Avena > Avena atlantica. The sequence goes on from OU342739.1 coordinate 48,401,570, forward strand.
ATACTTGTGTGATTTGTACACAAAAATAAGAGTCCCTAGTAAAGCCTCTATATAATACTATCTTGTTGGTTAATAGATGATTGTGGTTTCCCTATCATGAACATTGAGATGTTATTAACAACAAGATCATATCGTTAGGAGAATGATATGGTGGACATACTCCTATAGATAAGCGTAGCATAAAGATCAAGTCATTTTAATAGTTCAATTGCTATATGCTTTCTGATACATAGTAATCTAATTCCTTTGACCATGAGATCATGCATATCACCTTTACCGGATGGATGCTTTGATGACATCAAACACCACACCGTAACTGGGTGGCTATAAAGGTGGCATTGAGTGTTCGGAAAGTATTGGTTGAAACACATGGATCAAGAGTGGGATTTGTCCATCCATATGACGGATAGATATACTCTGGGCCCTCTCGGTGGAATGTCATACAATTAGCTTGCAAGCATGTGACTGGCTCACAAGGGATCACATATCACGGGAACGAGAAAAGAGTACTTATCAGTAACGAGATTGAACTAGGTATGCAGAGATACCGACGATCATAACCTCGGATAAGTAAACTATCGTGAGACAAAGGGAAATTATATCGTATGTAAGTGGTTCATTCGATCGCAAAGTAATCGTAGAAATATGTGGGAGCCATATGAATTTCCAGATTCCTCTATTGGTTATTGATCCGAGAAGTGTCTCGATCATGTCCGCATAATTCACGAACCGTAGGGAGACACACTTAAGGATTCGACGTTGTTTGAGTAGTTATGGAATGATGAGAAAGAGACCGACTGTTGTTCGGAGTCTCGAATGGGATTCGGGATATCACGAGGAGATCCGGAATGGTCCGGAGAATAAGATTCATATAAGGAAAGTCCCGTTTCGGAGTTGGAGAATGGTTCCGGTGTTTTCATCGGGAATGTTATAGAAGGTTCCGGAATGTCCGGCACTCCGGAGGGGAAGGGTACATGAATGTGTTATATCAAGTTGGTATGATTGCATCATGTACTAAGTGTCATCGCTGAACAAAATAGAGGATTAAATCCAATCCCTGTTTGAAAAGTCAAACGCCAAGTTTGAAAGTCAAACGGCTATTTTTGGAAAGTGGAAAAGGAGGAGGAAACCGAGTTAGGGAGGAGTCCCTCCTCCCCACCGCCGGCGCACCACCAAGCCGAGTAGGGGAGGGACTCCCCTCCCCTTGGCCGGCCCCCTCCACCTATAAAAGGAGGGGCAGGTCTCCCCTCCTAGACACACAAGTTCCTACCTCTAAACCCTAGTACCAAGCCGTCGCCGCCTTCATAGCCGCCGCCGGCCCTAGGGCAAACTGCCGCCGCCTAGCTAAACCCTAGCCGCCAGCTTGCTCCCTCCTCGGTGTGTCTAAACCCTAGATCGTCGAGGGACTCTCTCATACTCCACCATACTCGCTCCGGCTTAAGGCGAAGCCCTGCGAGATCTCCCCTCTACTTCCGGTTCCACGCCGTTGTGCTGCCGGAATCGCGAGGAGAGTGCTACAACCTCCGCTGCCTGCTAGAACAAGGGAGAGGAAGGTCTTCGTCGAGTACCGAACGTGTGACCGACTGCGGGAGCGCTGCCGGAACGCAGCGCCGGAAGGATCGTCTACGCGATCTTGAGATCGGGAAGAGTACGACTACATCACCCACGAGAATCCGCTCTCGTTAAACACTTTGGAATCTTCGAGGGTGAGTTATTCCATCGACTCGTTGCTACAATCTAGTAGATAGATCTTGGCTTGTTTGTTTGTATGCGATAGAAAATTTTTGTTTTCCATGCTACGAAACCCTATAGTGGTATCAGAGCCGTGTCTATATGTAGATCTGTTGCACGAGTAGAACACAATGGTCATTGTGGGCGTTGATGCTTTTATTGTCGATTGCTTCTTGTGTACTTTGCATCTTGCGGTATGTTGGGATGAAGCGGCCCGGGCTAACTTTACATGACATCGTTCATGAGACTTGCTCCACACTTGACATGCAACTTGTATTGCATAAGTGGCTTTGCGGGTGCCTGTTTCTCCTAGCATAGTTGAGATCCAATTTACAACGGGTGATTAACAATACTAGTATCAATGTTGTGGTTCATGTTCGTAAGTTAGAACTACACTTATTGAAAGCCCCAAAACCACGTAAAATATGCAAAGAAAGTAGAGGCGTCTAACTTTGTTTTGCAGGGGTGTGCTGTGATGTGATATGGCCATGATTGTGATTATATTTGATGTATGCAATGTTCCTTATTGTAAGTTGGCAACCGGCAGGAGCCATATGGTTGTCTTTAATTTATGTTAAGACCCGCGTGTCTATTCAAAGTAGTTGTAATAGTTGAAGCCGGTGGACGACAACCATGGAGAAGCGTCATTGACCTTTATGCAATGCCGGTGATGATGGAGATCATGTTCGTGCTAGAAGATGGAGATCGGAAGCACAAAGAAGAAAGGCCATATCATATCACATATTATGAATTGCATGTGATGTTAATCCTTTATGCATCTTGTGTTGCTTAGTAGACGACGGTATCATTATAAGATGATCCCTCATGCACATGAATTTCAAGTCATAAAGTGTTCACCCTTAGTTAGCACCGTTGCTAAAGCTTGTTGTTTCGAAGCACCACGTGATGATCGGGTGTGTTAGATTCCGCAAGTGTATACAACGTGAGCAAGCCAGATTTGCTCATGCGGAAACTAAGGTTTGATCTTGACGAGCCTAGCATGTACAGACATGGTCTCGGAACACGGATCACCGAAAGGTAAAGCATGAATCATATAGTAGATATGATGAACATGTCGATTGTTCGCCATTGAAACTATATCAACTCTCGTGATGATCGGTGTTGATGTGGTGGATTTGGTTCGTGTGATCACTAAAACAATGTGAGGGATATTGTTTTGAGTGGGAGTTCACCTAGATTAATTTTATTATTAATTTGAACTCAATTTGTCATAAACTTAGTCTAAACTATTGCAAATATGTTATAGATCAATGGCAGCCCCTACCATCAATTTTAATGCGTTCCTAGAGAAAGAAAAGTTGAAAAACAATGGAAGTAACTTCGCGGATTGGTTCCGCAATTTGAGGATTGTCCTCACAGCTGGTAATTTGACCTATGTGCTGGATGCACCGCTGGGTGACCCACCTGCAGCTGATGCTGCCGATGAAGTAAAGAATGTTTACCTCACTCGGAAGACTCAATACTCCACAGTTCAGTGTGCTATCTTGTATGGTTTAGAATCGGAGCTTCAGAAAAGGTTTGAGAATTCAGACCCATATGATATTGTCGAGGATCTCAAATTGATCTTTGAGACTCATGCGGCAATTGAAAGCTATGAGGCTTCTGAAAAGTTCTTTAACTGCAAGATGGAAGAGGGCAGCTCCGTCAGTGAGCATGTGCTTAAGATGTCTGGGCACGCAAACAAACTTCAAAGCTTGGGTATAGTGATTCCTAATGCTTTGGGGATTTACCGTGTCCTCCAATCACTACCACAAAGTTACAAGAACTTTGTGATGAACTACAACATGCAGAACATGAACAAGACGTTGCTAGAACTCTTTGCCATGTTGAAATCTGTAGAAGTGGAGATCAAGAAAGAGCACCAAGTGTTGTTGGTCAATAAGACCACCAAATTCAAGAAAGGCAAGTCTAAGCAGAAGGGACACTTCAAGAAGGGTGGTAAGAAAGTTACCGCGCAACGAAGAAGACCAAGGCTGGACCTAAGCCTGATACTGAGTGCTTTTACTGCAAGGGAGAAGGTCACTGGAAGCGGAATTGCCCAAAGTACTTGGCGGATTTGAAGAACGGCAACATCAAGAAGAAAGGTATATCTGATATACATGTTATTGATGTGTATCTCACTAGTACTCGTAGTAGTGCCTGGGTATTTGATACTGGTTCGGTTGCTCATATTTGTAACTCGAAACAGGTGCTGCAGAATAAACGGAAGCTAGCGAAGAACGAGGTGACGATGCACGTGGGAAACGGATCAAAGGTTGATGTGATCGCGGTCGGCACGCTACCCCTTCATCTACCATCGGGATTAGTTTTATACTTAAATAATTTTTATTTGGTGCCTGCGTTAAGCATGAACATTATATCGGGATCTTGTTTATTGCGAGACGGTTACTTTTTTAAGTCCGAGAATAATGGTTGTTCGATTTATATGAGTAATATGTTTTATACACATGCACCTATGATAGATGGTCTATTCTTGTTGAATCTCGATAGTGGAAATACACATATTAATAACATTGAGGCTAAACGTTTGAAATCGAGCGATAACTCGACCTATATGTGGCACTGTCGTCTTGGTCACATTGGAGTGAAGCGTATGAAGAAACTCCATTCCGATGGACTTCTTGAATCACTTGAAAGATGCGAAGCATGTCTGATGGGTAAAATGACTAAGACTCCATTTTCTGGTATGATGGAGCGAGCTACGGACTTATTGGAAATCATACATACCGATGTGTGTGGACCAATGAGTGTAGCATCGCGCGGTGGTTATCGTTATGTTCTTACCTTCACGGATGACTTGAGTAGATATGGGTATATCTATTTCATGAAACATAAGTCCGAAACTTTCGAGAAGTTTAAGGAATTTCAAAGTGAGGTAGAGAATCAACGTAACAAGAAGATTAAATTTCTACGTTCTGATCGTGGAGGTGAATATCTAAGTTACGAGTTTGGCGAGCATTTGAAGAAATGCGGAATACTTTCACAATTGACACCGCCGGGAACACCACAGCGTAATGGTGTGTCCAAACGTCGTAATCGAACTCTCTTATATATGGTTCGTTCTATGATGTCACTTACAGATTTACCGCTATCATTTTGGGGTTATGCATTAGAAACAGCCGCATTCACTTTAAATAGGGCACCGTCTAAATCCGTTGAAACGACACCGTATGAATTATGGTTTGGGAAGAAACCTAGATTGTTGTTCCTTAAAGTTTGGGGTTGTGGAGCCTATGTAAAGAAGTTACAGCCGGACAAGCTTGAACCCAAAGCGGAAAAATGCGTCTTCATAGGATACCCGAAGGAAACTATTGGGTATACCTTCTATCATAGATCCGAAGGCAAAATCTTCGTTGCCAAGAATGGATCCTTTCTAGAGAAGGAATTTCTCTCGAAAGAAGTGACTAGAAAGAAAGTAGAACTTGACGAGGTTGTCGAACCTTCTCTCAAAATTGCGAGTAGCGCAGCACCGGAATAAGTTCCTGTGGTACCTGCACCAATTAGAGAGGAAGCTAATGATGATGATCATGAAACTTCGGTTGAAGTTGCTACAGAGCCTCGCAGGTCAACGAGAACTCGTACCACTCCAGATTGGTATGATCCCGTTATGAGTATCATGTTGGTGGACAACACCGATGACCCTGAGACATATGAGGAAGCGATGATGAGCCCAGATTCCAATAAATGGCAAGAAGCCATGAAATCCGAGATTGGATCCATGTACGAAAACCAAGTATGGACTTTGGTGGACTTACCGGATGGCCGGAAGGGTGTCGAGAACAAATGGATTTTCAAGAAGAAAATAGATGCTGATGGTAATGTTACTGTCTATAAATCTCGACTTGTCGCAAAGGGGTTTCGACAAATTCAAGGAGTTGACTACGATGAGACTTTCTCACCAGTAGCGAAGCTAAAGTCTGTGAGGATTATGTTAGCAATCGCTGCATATTATGATTATGAGATATGGCAGATGGATGTCAAAACAGCATTCCTCAATGGAGACAGTGATGAAGAGTTGTATATGATGCAACCCAAAGGTTTTGTCGATCCTAAAGATGCTAACAAGGTATGCAAACTTCAACGGTCCATCTATGGATTGAAGCAAGCATCCCGAAGTTGGAATCAATGTTTTGATAAAGTAATCAAAAGTTTTGGTTTTATACAAACTTATGGAGAAGCTTGTATTTACAAGAAAGTGAGTGGGAGCTCTGTAGCATTCTTAATACTATATGTGGATGACATATTGTTGATTGGGAATGATATAGACCTTCTTAATAGTGTCAAGGAATATTTGAATAATAGTTTTTCAATGAAGGATCTTGGCGAAGCAGCTTACATATTAGGCATAAAGATTTATAGAGATAGATCGAGACGCCAAATATCATTGTCACAAAGTACATATTTGGACAAAGTTCTAAAGAGGTTTGGAATGGAAGATAACAAGAAAGGGTTCTTGCCCATGTTGCCCAATACGACCTTGAGTAAAACCCAAAGTCCGACATCGGCAGAAGATAGAGAAAGGATGAGTAAGACTCCCTATGCCTCAGCCATAGGATATCTAATGTATGCCATGCTATGTACTAGACCCGACATTGCATATGCTGTTAGTTTAACTAGCAGATATCAAAGTGATCCAGGAGTGGATCATTGGACAGCGGTCAAAAACATCCTTAAGTACTTGAGAAGAACTAAGGATATGGTTCTTTCTTATGGAGGTGATGAACAGCTCGTTGTTAATGGTTACACCGATGCTAGTTGGAACACCGATCCGGATGATTCTAAATCACAATCTGGATACGTATTTATTTTGAATGGTGCAGTAGTTAGCTGGAGGAGTGCAAAGCAAAGCGTTGTGGCGAGATCTTCAATTGAATCGGAATACATGGCTGCTTCGGAGGCTTCACAAGAAGCGATATGGATGAAAGAGTTCATTACAGAGCTGGGTGTGGTTCCTAGTGCGCTGGACCCAATGTCTATCTACTGTGATAACATGGGCGCCATAGCCAATGCGCAAGAACCAAGGTCACACAAGAAGCTGAAGCATATCAAGCTACGTTTTCACGTTATTCGAGAACATATCCAAGATGGGGATATAAAGATTTGCAAAGTACAAACAGATCTGAATGTGGCGGATCCGTTGACTAAACCTCTCCCGAGGGCAAAACATGACCAGCACCAAACTGCCATGGGTGTTCGGTATATTACCATGTAATCTAGATTAGATGACTCTAGTGCAAGTGGGAGACTGTTGGAGATATGCCCTAGAGGCAATAATAAATATAGTTATTATTATATCTTTGTGTTTATGATAAATGTTTACATTCATGCTATAATAGTATTAACAAGGAAACATTAATACTTGTGTGATTTGTAGACTAAAATAAGAGTCCCTAGTAAAGCCTCTATATAATACTAGCTTGTTGGTTAATAGATGATTGTGGTTTCCCTATCATGAACATTGAGATGTTATTAACAACAAGATCATATCGTTAGGAGAATGATATGGTGGACATACTCCTATAGATAAGCGTAGCATAAAGATCAAGTCATTTTAATAGTTCAATTGCTATATGCTTTCTGATACATAGTAATCTAATTCCTTCGACCATGAGATCATGCATATCACCTTTACCGGATGGATGCTTTGATGACATCAAACACCACACCGTCACTAGGTGGCTATAAAGGTGGCATTGAGTGTTCGGAAAGTATTGGTTGAAACACATGGATCAAGAGTGGGATTTGTCCATCCATATGACGGATAGATATACTCTGGGCCCTCTCGGTGGAATGTCATCCAATTAGCTTGCAAGCATGTGACTGGCTCACAAGGGATCACATATCAAGGGAACGAGAAAAGAGTACTTATCAGTAACGAGGTTGAACTAGGTATGCAGAGATACCGACGATCATAACCTCGGATAAGTAAACTATCGTGAGACAAAGGGAAATTGATATCGTATGTAAGTGGTTCATTCGATCGCAAAGTAATCGTATAAATATGTGGGAGCCATATGAATTTCCAGATTCCTCTATTGGTTATTGATCGGAGAAGTGTCTCGATCATGTCCGCATAATTCACGAACCGTAGGGAGACACACTTAAGGATTCGACGTTGTTTGAGTAGTTATGGAATGATGAGAAAGAGACCGAATGTTGTTCGGAGTCTCGAATGGGATTCGGGATATCACGAGGAGATCCGGAATGGTCCGGAGAATAAGATTCATATAAGGAAAGTCCCGTTTCGGAGTTGGAGAATGGTTCCGGTGTTTTCATCGGGAATGTTATAGAAGGTTTCGGAATGTCCGACACTCCAGAGGGGAAGGGTACATGAATGTGTTATATCAAGTTGGTATGATTGCATCATGTACTAAGTGTCATCGCTGAACAAAATAGAGGATTAAATCAAATCCTTGTTTGAAAAGTCAAACGGTTATTTTTGGAAAGTGGAAAAGGAGGAGGAAACCGAGTTGGGGAGGAGTCCCTCCTCCCCACCGCCGGCGCACCACCAAACCGAGTAGCGGAGGGACTCCCCTCCCCTTGGCCGGCCCCCTCCACCTATAAAAGGAGGGGCATGGCTCCCCTCCTAGACACACAAGTTCCTACCTCTAAACCCTAGTACCAAGTCGCCGCCGCCTCCATAGCCGCCGCCGGCCCTAGGGCAAACCGCCGCCGCCTAGCTAAACCCTAGCCGCCGGCTTGCTCCCTCCTCGGCGTGTCTAAACCCTAGATAGTCGAGGGACTCTCTCATGCTCCACCATACTCGCTCCGGCTTAAGGCGAAGCCCTGCGAGATCTCCCCTCTACTTCCGGTACCACGCCGTTGTGCTGCCGGAATCGCGAGGAGAGTGCTACAACCTCCGCTGCCTGCTGGAACAAGGGAGAGGAAGGTCTTCGTCGAGTACCGAACGTGTGACCGACTGCGGGAGCGCTGCCGGAACGCAGCGCCGGAAGGATCGTCTACGCGATCTTGAGATCGGGAAGAGTACGACTACATCACCCACGAGAATCCGCTCTCGTTAAACACTTTGGAATCTTCGAGGGTGAGTTATTCCATCGACTCGTTGCTACAATCTAGTAGATAGATCTTGGTTTGTTTGTTTGTATGCGATAGAAATTTTTTGTTTTCCATGCTACGAAACCCTACAGTGGTATCAGAGCCGTGTCTATATGTAGATCTGTTGCACGAGTAGAACACAATGGTCATTGTGGGCGTTGATGCTTTTATTGTCGATTGCTTCTTGTGTACTTTGCATCTTGCGGTATGTTGGGATGAAGCGGCCGGGCTAACCTTACATGACATCGTTCATGAGACTTGCTCCACGCTTGACATGCAACTTGTATTGCATAAGTGGCTTTGCGGGTGCCTGTTTCTCCTAGCATAGTTAAGATCCAATTTACAACGGGTGATTAACAATACTAGTATCAATGTTGTGGTTCATGTTCGTAAGTTAGAACGACACTTATTGAAAGCCCCAAAACCACGTAAAATATGCAAAGAAAGTAGAGGCGTCTAACTTTGTTTTGCAGGGGTGTGCTGTGATGTGATATGGCCATGATTGTGATTATATTTGATGTATGCAATGTTCCTTATTGTAAGTTGGCAACCGGCATGAGCCATATGGTTGTCTTTAATTTATGTTAAGACCCGCGTGTCTATTCAAAGTAGTTGTAATAGTTGAAGCCGGTGGACGACAACCATGGAGAAGCGTCATTGACCTTTATGCAATGCCGGTGATGATGGAGATCATGTTCGTGCTAGAAGATGGAGATCGGAAGCACAAAGAATAAAGGCCATATCATATCACATATTATGAATTGCACGTGATGTTAATCCTTTATGCATCTTGTGTTGCTTAGTAGACGACGGTAGCATTATAAGATGATCCCTCATGCACATGAATTTCAAGTCATAAAGTGTTCACCCTTAGTTAGCACCGTTGCTAAAGCTTGTTGTTTCGAAGCACCACGTGATGATCGGGTGTGTTAGATTCCGCAAGTGTATACAACGTGAGCAAGCCAGATTTGCTCATGCGGAAACTAAGGTTTGATCTTGACGAGCCTAGCATGTACAGACATGGTCTCGGAACACGGATCACCGAAAGGTAAAGCATGAATCATATAGTAGATATGATGAACATGTCGATTGTTCACCATTGAAACTATATCAACTCTCGTGATGATCGGTGTTGATGTGGTGGATTTGGTTCGTGTGATCACTAAAACAATGTGAGGGATATTGTTTTGAGTGGGAGTTCACCTAGATTAATTTTATTATTAATTTGAACTCAATTTGTCATAAACTTAGTCTAAACTATTGCAAATATGTTGTAGATCAATGGCAGCCCCTACCATCAATTTCAATGCATTCCTAGAGAAAGAAAAGTTGAAAAACAATGGAAGTAACTTCGCGGATTGGTTCCGCAATTTGAGGATTGTCCTCACAGCTGGTAATTTGACCTATGTGCTGGATGCACCGCTGGGTGACCCACCTGCAGCTGATGCTGCCGATGAAGTAAAGAATGTTTACCTCACTCGGAAGACTCAGTACTCCACAGTTCAGTGTGCTATCTTGTATGGTTTAGAATCGGAGCTTCAGAAAAGGTTTGAGAATTCAGACCCATATGATATTGTCGAGGATCTCAAATTGATCTTTGAGACTCATGCAGCAATTGATAGCTATGAGGCTTCTGAAAAGTTCTTTAACTGCAAGATGGAAGAGGGCAGCTCCGTCAGTGAGCATGTGCTTAAGATGTCTGGGCACGCAAACAAACTTCAAAGCTTGGGTATAGTGATTCCTAATGCTTTGGGGATTTACCGTGTCCTCCAATCACTACCACAAAGTTACAAGAACTTTGTGATGAACTACAACATGCAGAACATGGACAAGACGTTGCTAGAACTCTTTGCCATGTTGAAATCTGCAGAAGTGGAGATCAAGAAAGAGCACCAAGTGTTGTTGGTCAATAAGACCACCAAATTCAAGAAAGGCAAGTCTAAGCAGAAGGGACACTTCAAGAAGGGTGGTAAGAAAGTTACCGCGCCAACGAAGAAGACCAAGGCTGGACCTAAGCCTGATACTGAGTGCTTTTACTGCAAGGGAGAAGGTCACTGGAAGCAGAATTGCCCAAAGTACTTGGCGGATTTGAAGAACGGCAACATCAAGAAGAAAGGTATATCTAATATACATGTTATTGATGTGTATCTCACTAGTACTCGTAGTAGTGCCTGGGTATTTGATACTGGTTCGGTTGCTCATATTTGTAACTCGAAACAGGTGCTGCAGAATAAACGGAAGCTAGCGAAGAACGAGGTGACGATGCACGTGGGAAACGGATCAAAGGTTGATGTGATCGCGGTCGGCACGCTACCCCTTCATCTACCATCGGGATTAGTTTTATACTTAAATAATTTTTATTTGGTGCCTGCGTTAAGCATGAACATTATATCGGGATCTTGTTTATTGCGAGACGGTTAATTTTTTAAGTCCGAGAATAATGGTTGTTCGATTTATATGAGTAATATGTTTTATACACATGCACCTATGATAGATGGTCTAATCTTGTTGAATCTCGATAGTGGAAATACACATATTAATAACATTGAGGCTAAACGTTTGAAATCGAGCGATAACTCGACCTATATGTGGCACTGTCGTCTTGGTCACATTGGAGTGAAGCATATGAAGAAACTCCATTCCGATGGACTTCTTGAATCACTTGAAAGATGCGAAGCATGTCTGATGGGTAAAATGACTAAGACTCCATTTTCTGGTATGATGGAGCGAGCTACGGACTTATTGGAAATCATACATACCGATGTGTGTGGACCAATGAGTGTAGCATCGCGCGGTGGTTATCGTTATGTTCTTACCTTCACGGATGACTTGAGTAGATATGGGTATATCTATTTCATGAAACATAAGTCCGAAACTTTCGAGAAGTTTAAGGAATTTCAAAGTGAGGTAGAGAATCAACGTAACAAGAAGATTAAATTTCTACGTTCTGATCGTGGAGGTGAATATCTAAGTTACGAGTTTGGCGAGCATTTGAAGAAATGCGGAATACTTTCACAATTGACACCGCCGGGAACACCACAGCGTAATGGTGTGTCCGAACGTCGTAATCGAACTCTCTTATATATGGTTCGTTCTATGATGTCACTTACAGATTTACCGCTATCATTTTGGGGTTATGCATTAGAAACAGCCGCATTCACTTTAAATAGGGCACCGTCTAAATCCGTTGAAACGACACCTATGAATTATGGTTTGGGAAGAAACCTAGATTGTTGTTCCTTAAAGTTTGGGGTTGCGGAGCCTATGTAAAGAAGTTACAGCCGGACAAGCTTGAACCCAAAGCGGAAAAATGCGTCTTCATAGGATACCCGAAGGAAACTATTGGGTATACCTTCTATCATAGATCCGAAGGCAAAATCTTCGTTGCCAAGAATGGATCCTTTCTAGAGAAGGAATTTCTCTCGAAAGAAGTGACTAGAAAGAAAGTAGAACTTGACGAGGTTGTCGAACCTTCTCTCAAAATTGCGAGTAGCGCAGCACCGGAATAAGTTCCTGTGGTACCTGCACCAATTAGAGAGGAAGCTAATGATGATGATCATGAAACTTCGGTTGACGTTGCTACAGAGCCTCGCAGGTCAAAGAGAACTCGTACCACTCCAGATTGGTATGATCCCGTTATGAGTATCATGTTGGTGGACAACACCGATGACCCTGAGACATATGAGGAAGCGATGATGAGCCCATATTCCAATAAATGGCAAGAAGCCATGAAATCCAAGATTGGATCCATGTACGAAAACCAAGTATGGACTTTGGTGGACTTACCGGATGGCCAGAAGGCTGTCGAGAACAAATGGATTTTCAAGAAGAAAACAGATGCTGATGGTAACTTTACTGTCTATAAATCTCGACTTGTCGCAAAGGGGTTTCGACAAATTCAAGGAGTTGACTACGATGAGACTTTCTCACCAGTAGCGAAGCTAAAGTCTGTGAGGATTATGTTAGCAATCGCTGCATATTATGATTATGAGATATGGCAGATGGATGTCAAAACAGCATTCCTCAATGGAGACATTGATGAAGAGTTGTATATGATGCAACCCAAAGGTTTTGTCGATCCTAAAGATGCTAACAAGGTATGCAAACTTCAACGGTCCATCTATGGATTGAAGCAAGCATCCCGAAGTTGGAATCAATGTTTTGATAAAGTAATCAAAAGTTTTGGTTTTATACAAACTTATGGAGAAGCTTGTATTTACAAGAAAGTGAGTGGGAGCTCTGTAGCATTCTTAATACTATATGTGGATGACATATTGTTGATTGGGAATGATATAGACCTTCTTAATAGTGTCAAGGAATATTTGAATAATAGTTTTTCAATGAAGGATCTTGGCGAAGCAGCTTACATATTAGGCATAAAGATTTATAGAGATAGATCGAGACGCCAAATATCATTGTCACAAAGTACATATTTGGACAAAGTTCTAAAGAGGTTTGGAATGGAAGATAGCAAGAAAGGGTTCTTGCCCATGTTGCCCAATACGACCTTGAGTAAAACCCAAAGTCCGACATCGGCAGAAGATAGAGAAAGGATGAGTAAGACTTCCTATGCCTCAGCCATAGGATATCTAATGTATGCCATGCTATGTACTAGACCCGACATTGCATATGCTGTTAGTTTAACTAGCAGATATCAAAGTGATCCAGGAGTGGATCATTGGACAGCGGTCAAAAACATCCTTAAGTACTTGAGAAGAACTAAGGATATGGTTCTTTCTTATGGAGGTGATGAACAGCTCGTTGTTAATGGTTACACCGATGCTAGTTGGAACACCGATCCGGATGATTCTAAATCACAATCTGGATACGTATTTATTTTGAATGGTGCAGCAGTTAGCTGGAGGAGTGCAAAGCAAAGCGTTGTGGCGAGATCTTCAACTGAATCGGAATACATGGCTGCTTCGGAGGCTTCACAAGAAGCGATATGGATGAAAGAGTTCATTACAGAGCTGGGTGTGGTTCCTAGTGCGCTGGACCCAATGTCTATCTACTGTGATAACATGGGCGCCATAGCTAATGCGCAAGAACCAAGGTCACACAAGAAGCTGAAGCATATCAAGCTACATTTTCACGCTATTCGAGAACATATCCAAGATGGGGATATAAAGATTTGCAAAGTACACACAGATCTGAATGTGGCGGATCCGTTGACTAAACCTCTCCCGAGGGAAAAACATGACCAGCACCAAACTGCCATGGGTGTTCGGTATATTACCATGTAATCTAGATTAGATGACTCTAGTGCAAGTGGGAGACTGTTGGAGATATGCCCTAGAGGCAATAATAAATATAGTTATTATTATATCTTTGTGTTTATGATAACTTTTTACATTCATGCTATAATATTATTAACAAGGAAACATTAATATTTGTGTGATTTGTATGCTAAAATAAGAGTCCCTAGTAAAGCCTCTATATAATACTAGCTTGTTGTTTAATAGATGATTGTGGTTTCCCTATCATGAACATTGAGATGTTATTAACAACAAGATCATATCGTTAGGAGAATGATATGGTGGACATACTCCTATAGATAAGCGTAGCATAAAGATCAAGTCATTTTAATAGTTCAATTGCTATATGCTTTCTGATACATAGTAATCTAATTCCTTCGACCATGAGATCATGCATATCACCTTTACCGGATGGATGCTTTGATGACATCAAACACCACACTGTAACTAGGTGGCTATAAAGGTGGCATTGAGTGTTCGGAAAGTATTGGTTGAAACACATGGATCAAGAGTGGGATTTGTCCATCCATATGACGGATAGATATACTCTGGGCCCTCTCGATGGAATGTCATCCAATTAGCTTGCAAGCATGTGACTGGCTCACAAGGGATCACATATCACGGGAACAAGAAAAGAGTACTTATCAGTAACGAGGTTGAACTAGGTATGCAGAGATACCGACGATCATAACCTCGGATAAGTAAACTATCGTGAGACAAAGGGAAATTGATATCGTATGTAAGTGGTTCATTCGATCGCAAAGTAATCGTAGAAATATGTGGGAGCCATATGAATTTCCAGATTCCTCTATTGGTTATTCATCGGAGAAGTGTCTCGATCATGTCCGCATAATTCACGAACCGTAGGGAGACACACTTAAGGATTCGACGTTGTTTGAGTAGTTATGGAATGATGAGAAAGAGACCGAATGTTGTTCGGAGTCTCGAATGGGATTCGGGATATCACGAGGAGATCCGGAATGGTCCGGATAATAAGATTCATATAAGGAAAGTCCCGTTTCGGAGTTGGAGAATGGTTCCGGTGTTTTCATCGGGAATGTTATAGAATGTTCCGGAATGTCCGGCACTCCGGAGGGGAAGGGTACATGAATGTGTTATATAAAGTTGGTATGATTGCATCATGTACTAAGTGTCATCGCTGAACAAAATAGAGGATTAAATCAAATCCCTGTTTGAAAAGTCAAACGCCAAGTTTGAAAGTCAAACGGCTATTTTTGGAAAGTGGAAAAGGAGGAGGAAACCGAGTTGGGGAGGAGTCCCTCCTCCCCACCGCCGGCGCACCACCAAGATGAGTAGGGGAGGGACTCCCCTCCCCTTGGCCGGACCCCTCCACCTATAAAAGGAGGGGCAGAGCTCCCCTCCTAGACACACAAGTTCCTACCTCTAAACCCTAGTACCAAGCCGCCGCCGCCTCCATAGCCGCCGCCGACCCTAGGGCAAACTGCCGCCGCCTAGCTAAACCCTAGCCGCCGGCTTGCTCCCTCCTCGGCGTGTCTAAAACCTAGATCGTCGAGGGACTCTCTCATACTCCACCATACTCGCTCCGGCTTAAGGAGAAGCCCTGCAAGATCTCCCCTCTACTTCCGGTACCACGCCGTTGTGCTGCCAGAATCGCGAGGAGAGTGTTACAACCTCCGCTGCCTGCTGGAACAAGGGAGAGGAAGGTCTTCGTCGAGTACCGAACGTGTGACCGACTGCGGGAGCGCTGCCGGAACGCAGCACCGGAAGGATCGTCTACGCGATCTTGAGATCGGGAAGAGTACGACTACATCACCCACGAGAATCCGCTCTCATTAAACACTTTGGAATCTTCGAGGGTGAGTTATTCCATCGACTCGTTGCTACAATCTAGTAGATAGATCTTGGCTTGTTTGTTTGTATGCGATAGAAATTTTTGTTTTTCATGCTACGAAACCCTACAGTATATCCACTCGTTGCTTTTATCTAGTAGATAGATCTTGGTACATAGATGTTCCCATCGTAGGAATTTTTTTGTTTTCTATGTTGCGAACCCTACAGTGGTATCAGAGCCGGATCTATGCGTAGATGCTTTGCACGGGTAGTACACATATGAGTATGTGGGCGATGATGATCATTTTATTGCTTCTTAGTTGTACTTTGGATATTGGTGGCATAGTGGGATGAAGCGGCCCGGACAAACTTTACATGTCCTCGCACATG
Source organism: Avena atlantica (assembly GCA_910589765.1). NCBI lineage: Eukaryota > Viridiplantae > Streptophyta > Magnoliopsida > Poales > Poaceae > Avena > Avena atlantica. The sequence goes on from OU342739.1 coordinate 48,417,835, forward strand.
AGACTTGTTCCACGCTTGACATGCAACTAGTTTTGCATAAGTGGCTAGCGGGTGTCTGTCTATCCTACTATAGTCAATATCTAATTTGCAACGAGTTGTCAACAATTTGGTTATCCTCGTTGTGGTTCATGTTCGTAGGTAAGAACGGTTCTATCTTTGAAAGCCCTAAGCCACCTAAAACTTGCAATGGATAAATTAGAGGCGTCTAGTTTAGATTGTTGCTGGGCTAGTGTTATGATATGGTGATGTTGTAAGTAGAAGTATGAGACGATACTCTTACAACACACATAACATGTAAGTTCCATAGACCTTGGCCTTACACATAAAGGTATAATAGAGATCATACCACGGTGCACATGATGGAGATCATATGCGGGAACCATATCATTCCACTAATAAACATGTGATGTTTGATAGCATCTTGTATTGCTTGTTTGGCGTTTTATTAGCATAATAAGATTATCCCTCATTTAGATATCAAGATAAAAATGTGTTCTTCCTTAAGTATGCACCGACAATGTTTCGTCGCTTCAAGACATCACGTGATGATCGAGTGTACTTGAATCCACGAGCATATCTCGGGGGTAAGACGGTTACACACACGAATACTAAGGTTCTTACTTGGCGAGCCTAGCATGTACAGACATGGCCTCGGAACACGGACCGAAAGGTTAAGCATGAGTCATATGTTTTGATATGATGACCATATGGATGCTCGCCTTTGAAGCTACGCCGACTCACGTGATGATCGGACTTGGTGTAGTGGATTTGGTTCATGTAGTCACCAAAAAGGCACGAGGGATGTCGTTTTTGAGTGGGAGTTCATTTCTAATTTGGATTAGTAGAACTCAATTTATCATAAATTAAATCAAAATGAATTTGCATAATTTGTTGTAGTCATTGGCATTCGTTCACCACCTTATGCATAGTTGTAATTGAGATAATAGAACTATAAGATTCTGGATATATACTTTATGAACTGGTATCGTATTGTGTTGAGTGTCAATCTAAAGTTTAAAGTCCTATTGCAAACTTTCAGCAAACTCTATTTAATCCGTGAAATTTAATAATTGCTATTAAATCGAGAGTAACAATTCCAGTGTTAGTATTTTAAGTATCATGTTTACCGCCATGATTCTTGATTGTTTTAATATCAAGTTTATCTAGGAGCTGAAAGAATTGTTTCAGAAACCATCATATGTGGCAGATATAACGATATCTGAAACAGTGTTTTGGTTGCAATATGATAGAGTATAATATATTTTCTCATATTGGATGAGAATTTACAAAGGTTGGAGATGCTAGACATCCTAATCATCCAAAAGGATTTTGGAAAGTAATATTATACTCATGATTCGCCTTTATAAGCTACGATAGCTTGATCATGAAAGTCGTCATGATAAGGGTGAATAGAAGATGTATGTAAAGTGTTTACTACACTAAAATATTACTAAAGAATGGATTTTGAAAGAATACCGATCATTTTGATGATGGTGATCTACTTCAAAGTGCAAGTCCAAAGGTATTATTATTTGAATATACACGCTTTGGACTATGTGTCATGTATATGGCGCCACTGTTGATGTTGATAGATTCTTTTAAAAAGGAAAAGGAAATACTGAAAGAGAATCTATAAAATATATTTGGCAGAAAAGAAAAGATTGGAAATATCCAATTTAGGTATATGGATGATATACATGTTATGGTTGTATTCTTTGCTTGTTAAACAATGTCGTTCTTGGGTATTGGATACCGAATTGGTTGGTATGAAATTTCATACGAAACGACGCAATTCATGAACCATAATGGCCTAAGTAACTAGCAAGAGAATATGTGATGATGTTCATCGAAAACAAACAAACCGTTGTTTGTATTTCTCGTTGACATCAAAGCTTGACTTCAAGATTTGTTTTAATAATTGTTATTTGAATCAGGTATTATGAGAACAAAGGTTGTTCAAATAATTACCATATTCCATATTAGATGGATGATTTACACATCTAGTTGAAGAAATCACATCCATAAAGACTAATGCTAAAATGTCGCAAGACAAATGATTGAAAGATCACTTACGAAGTGACATCGCCGTTTAAATTATATTGGAAAGAAAACATGAAGAATCTCCATATTCATGGATTTTTGGAGTCTTTGATTTGATCAAGTGACACTTGTGAGACTTTCCTCGGGATAATTAAAAACTTTGTTCAAAGGCCAAAGAAGAACGAACGACTAAAATATTGGAATTTATACATATCAATGTATGTAGTCCATTATTTATAGTTGTAAGCGATGGATTTCAACTTCATATGCTTTCTCCAGAAATTTAAGTGAATGTTCACTTAATGAGAAAGAAGTATGAAATATTTGAAAACGTTCAAAGAATTTCAAGATGAAGTGAAAATCATTGTGACGAGAAAATAAATGGTTTATGATTTTATCGTAAGGGATTTATTTGAGTTACAAGTGTAACAAGAAAATAAATGAATTATGATTTATCATAAAGGGATTTATTTGAGTTGCAAGTTTAGCAAAACACCTAGATTTACATCTCCCGAAACACCATAGGAGTATGGAGTGTTTGAGATTTGTAATGAAACCTTGTTTGACATGGTTCGATCAAAGGTGTTATTTATAAAACTGCCATTATGTTTTAAAAGATTAAAGCTTTAGTGACTATCGCTTTTACACTGAAAAGAGCTCCATCTTGATCCGTTGAAATGACACCATGGAAGTTATGGTTTGGGGTAAAACCCAAGTTGTCATTTCTTAAATTTTGGTATGCTAAACATAAGTAAGATGTTTACAACCGAAGTCGGATAAGCATGTCTTTGTAGGTTATTTCGAATAACAATTGGGTATTCCTCCATAACACCAAGGACAAAAGGGTTTGTCGCTTGAAATGTGAAGTTTCTTGAAAAAGGAATTTTTCGCAAAAGTTAAGTGGGAGGACAATAGAAATTTGATAATGTTAACGAACCTTAGCTAAACGTGCTGAGTTGCGCAGCAACGGAAATCGTTCCAGAGGCTGCCATAATGCTCATAGCTTATGTGCCTCAAAGGTTGTGGTCACGGAGATCTAAGTTCTTATTAAACCAAGTCGGTCGGATAAACAAATCAAATGCTGAGATTTGAGAGTAAATCATTATTGTTTGACAATGATGAACCGACTACATACAAAGAAGCGATGATGGGCCCTGACTCCGTCAAATGGCTTGAATCCATAAAATCCGTGATAGTTCCATACACGAGAAATCAAGTTTTGAACTTGGAAGACCCTCTGGAAAGGTGTAAAAACCTATCGGTCATATTTGGATCTATAAAGAAACAGACATGGATGTTTCAAATCTATGAAATAGTCGACATGTCGTAAAGTATTTTATGACAATGTTCAAGGAGTTGACTATGACAAGATTTGATCTTTCATAGCGATATTTAGTCTGGACGGATTAAAGTAGCAACCACTACATATAATTTGGTATATGGTAGATAATAAACAAAACAAAGTTCTTCTAATAGAATGGTTACCTAGGACGTGTACATGACACGGTCCAAAGGGTTTTGTTAAATTCAAAGGATGCTAAAAGGGCATGCAAACTTCAATGGTTGAAGTAAGCATCACGGAGTTGGAATCTTCACCGTGATGAAAAAGAGTTTTCATCCGGAGATGATGAAGATGCTTGCATTTGCAAGAAATTAAGTGGGAGCGCTGAGACACATTTCTAATACATTATGTGGATGACATCTTGTTGATTAGAAATGATGTATCTTTTATTGACAAAGGTTAAGAATTTCATTTCGATGAAAGACTTAGGCAAAACCCGAATATTTAGCATGAATGTCTATAGTGGATAGACTGTAACGCTAATATGTTTGTGCCAAACGTACATATATGAGATATTGAAGGAGTTCAATATAGAAACAACAAGAAACGATTCTTGTTGCATGGAAAAGAATTGAATCAAGATTCAAGTGTATCGACACTTGATAAGTGAAACAAAATTCAAGTGCTTTGACACTTGATGAGTGAAATCACGAGAATGTTTTGATCAATCATACCATGATATGTACACATCCAGATATGTCCTATGCTCTAAGTGTTATGAGCATATACCAGAATGAATCATAAAATGATCATTGGACTATAGTAAGGATATTCTTATGATCTTTTGGAAGAACTAAGAATATATTTGTGTAGAGGTGACAAACAATTACAAATAGTTCATTGTAAAGCGTTACATTGATACTAGTTTTGTCACAAGATACAAATTAAGTTTATCTCAATTTAAACTATTGGTGGCACAATGTAATGGAAAGGAGATTCCATGATGGATTTCGAAGAGTTCCAAAGTTAAGACATTGTGACGAATACTACAACAAAAGGCTAAGTATATGACTGCTATAGTAGCAGCAAAGGAGGTAATTTGTGTCAAGTAGTTTGTTATCAAACTAAGGTGTGGTTCGCAATGGGCTAACACTAAAGATATATTGTATGACAATAGTATCGACGTGTTTTAACCCCAAGGAACTAAATGTCTCACCAAAAGACCAAATTTATACAATGCCATCTCATTGGAGAATGAGTGATGCGTGAAGACGCAAAGACATGAAAATACACACGGACCTGAAAGTGTCAGATCCGTAGATTATGTTAACCACTTGCAATTACGTATTTGGAACACCGGAAAGCCATAGGTGTTCAATACACAAAGTTTTCAAACTAGATTATTGTCTCTAGTGCAAGTGGGAGACTGAAGGGAATATGCCCGAGAGGCAATAATAAAGTGGTTATTATCGTATTCCTTATTTATGATAAATGTTTATTTTGCATGCTATAATTGTATTAATACGGAAACGTTAATACATGTGTGTTTAATAAATAAAAAGGAAGTTCCTAGTTATGCCTCTCTTATAAACTAGCTCGTTGATTAACATGATGATCAAAGTTTCCTGATCATGGACATTGGATGTTGTTAATAACGAGGTCACAACATTAGTGCAATGATGTGATGAACATTCATCCGAAGTATAGCATTACGATCAAAGTCATTGAGTTTATATTGCTATAACAACTTACGAAGTGATCCTAATCCTTAGACCATGAGATCATGTCAATCACTAACACCGGAAGAGTTTCTCGATGACATCAAACGTCAGACCGTAACTGGGTGATTATAAAGATGGCTTCAGAACTACTAAAGTGTTATGTTGAGACCCATGGATCAAGAGTGGAATTTGTTCACCCCGATGACGGATAGATATACTCTGGGCCCTCCGGTGATATCACATTGGTTAGCTTGCAAGCAAGTGATTTGATCACTAGAATGTTATATCACGGGAACGAGAAAAGAGTGCATGTCGGTAACGAGATCAAACTAGGTATGGAGATACCGATGATCGAATCTCGGACATGTAATATATCGTGAAACAAAGGGATTAAGATACTAACGTAAAAGGTTCACACGATCACTGAAGTCATCGTTGAATGTGTGGGAGTCAGTATGGATCTCCAGGTCCCGCTACTGATTATTGATCGGAGAAGGGTCTCGATCATGTCCAAATTATTCGCGAACTGTAGGATGACACACTTAAGGGATACTGACACCATTCAGAGCAAATGATATGCCAGAAAAAGAAAAGGAAAGCGCAGGAATTTATTTCACTAGACACCGAAACTGTTTCGGTTGAAATTGCTGAAACTGGTTCTGCATGTGAAATTGAAATGTTGTAAGGGGTTTTATGTGAATGTTTGTTAATTAAAGTAATTAACAAAATTCTGAATAAATAAATAAAAGAGTTTTATTTAAATGAGAGCTTGCATTAAATTTGGTGGAAATTTAATGCATGTGAGTGGATTTTTGAGTGGAGGCTTTTTAATGGGAGTGGAGGCTTTTCATTTTGAGTCGGAGCTCCACCAACATGAATGTGGAAGAGGTGGGGGCAGCCCCATGGCTGGGCTCCATGCCCCTTGGGTGCCCCCCTCTCCCCTATAAAGGCCCCCCTCTCCTCCTCTCAAAGCACACCTCCTCGCGAAGGATCTCTCTCCCCCCTTTAGAATTCCCCATGGTCTCGGATCAGCGAGATACATGTTTCCGGTGGATTTTTCTGGAAGGATATGTTGCTTCCGCTGCTTCGCTGGAGCGAGGGCATGGAGGTTGTCGGGGTACCCGTACGTGTGTGCGATCACGGATGCACCACTGCTTTGAGGTGCTGGACTTGATCGTGCTGGACCGGCTAGACCAGATGGACTTCATCACGATCTTGAGATCGGCAAGCGTTCGTCTACATCATCCACGAGTACAACCTCGTTAACGCTATTCGGTCTTCGAGGGTATGTATTCTATGGATGTATATCCACCCGTTGCTTGTATCTAGTAGATAGATCTTGGTACATAGATGTTCCCATCGTAGGAATTTTTTTGTTTTTTATGCTGCAAACCCTACATAGTCAACAGATCTACTACATTAAGATCCGTATGTACTTTACAAATCTTTATATCTCCATCCTTGACATGCTAGCAGATGGAGTGAAACCGGCGCTTAATATGCTTGGAATGCTTGTGAGACCTTGGCTCTTTGGCATTGGCAATGGCACCATTGTTGTCACAATAGATCACCATTGGGTCCAACGCGTTTGCAACCACACCTAGTTCGGATATGAACTCCTTCATCCAAACTGCTTCCTGAGCCGCTTCTGAAGCAGCAACATATTCGGCCTCCGTTGTTGATCCCGCCACCACAGGTTGTTTGGAGCTCCTCCAACTAACCGCTCCGCCATTCATGAGAAATACGTATCCGGATTGAGACTTAGAGTCATCCGGATCGGTGTCAAAGCTAGCATCGACATAACACTTAGCGACGAGCTCTTCTTCACCTCCGTATACAAGAAACATATCCTTAGTTCTTCGCAAGTACTTAAGGATATTCTTGACCGCTTTCCAGTGTTCTGAACCTGGATCCGATTGGTACCTACTATTCAAACTAATAGCATGTGACACATCCGGTCTTGTACATATCATGGCGTACATTATAGAGCCTATGGCTGAAGCATAGGGGACCTTGTCCATTATCTCTCTTTCTTCCGCCGAAGGCGGACTTTGAGTCTTACTCAATGTCGTGCCTTGTGTCATAGGTAAGAACCCCTTCTTACTATTTTCCATTTTAAACTTCTTTAAAATCTTATCAAGGTATGTACTTTGCGATAGCCCTATTAGGCGCCTAGATATATCTCTATAGATCTTTATTCCTAACATGTATGACGCTTCACCTAGGTCCTTCATTGAAAATTTGTTGTTTAGATAACTTTTAACACCGTTTAAAAAATCTATATCATTTCCGATCAATAATATGTCATCCACATATAATATCAGAAATGCCACATTGCTCCCACTCACTTTCTTGTAAATACAAGCTTCTCCATAAGTTTGGACAAATCCAAACTCTTTGATCACCTCATCAAAGCGGAGATTCCAACTTCGTGATGCTTGGTTCAATCCATAGATGGATCGCTGAAGCTTGCACGCCTTGTTAGCATCCTTAGGATCGACAAAACCCTTTGGTTGTATCATATACAACTCTTCTTCAATATTACCATTGAGAAACGCGGTTTTTACATCCATCTGCCATATCTCATAATCGAAATATGCAGCAATTGCTAACATAATCCTAACTGACTTTAGCATCGCTACGGGAGAGAATGTCTCATCGTAGTCAACTCCTTGAATTTGTTGAAACCCCTTTGCGACAAGTCGAGCTTTATAGACGGTTACATTACCATCAACATTAGTTTTCCTTTTGAAAATCCATTTGTTCTCCACGGCCTTTCGGTCGTGAGTTAAGTCCACCAAGTTCCAAACTTGATTTTCATACATGGATTCCATGTCGGATTTCATGGCTTCTAACCATTTGTTGGAATCCGGGCTCATCATCGCTTCTTCATACGTCGCAGGGTCATCATTTTCATCAACCATGAAATTCGTGACAGGATTTCCGTACAGCTCGGGAGCTTCACGCGTCCTGCTTGACCTGCGAGGTTCGGTAGTACTCTCTTTTGGAGTTTCATGATCATTATCATTAGTTCCCTCTTCAACAGGTGGAGTCAACTCCGGAACAACTTCCGGCGCTGCACTACTCGCCATACTTTGAAGAGAAGGTTCAATAACCTCTTCGAGTTCTACCTTCCGACTACTCACACCTTTCGGAGAAACTCTTTCTCTAGAAAGGATCCATTCTTGGCAACAAAAACCTTGCCCTCGGATCTGTGATAGAAGGAATACCCAATAGTTTCCTTAGGGTATCCTATGAAGACGCATTTTTCCGCTTTGGGTTCGAGTTTATCCGATTGAAGTTTCTTCACATAAACATCGCATCCCCAAACTTTAAGAAATGACAGCTTAGGTTTGTTTCCAAACCACAATTCATACGGTGTCTTTTCAACGGATTTAGATGGTGCCCGATTTAAAGTGAATGCAACAGTTTCTAGTGCATAGCCCCAAAATGACAACGACAAGTCCGTCAGAGACATCATAGATCGAACCATATCTAATAAAGTACGATTACGACGTTCCGACACACCATTTCGCTGTGGTGTTCCGACAGATGTGAGTTGTGAAACAATTCCACACTCTTTCATGTGAGTGCTAAACTCGTAACTTAGATACTCACCTCCACGGTCGGACCGTAGAAATTTGATCTTTCTATTACGATGATTTTCCACTTCATTCTGAAATTCCTTAAACTTTTCAAAGGTTTCAGACTTGTGTTTCATCAAGTAGATATAACCGTATCTACTCAAATCATCCGTGAAAGTAACAAAATAACGATATCCACCTCGCACCGACACACTCATTGGACCACATACATCAGAATGTATGATTTTCAATAAATCTGTCGCCCGTTCCATTGAACCGGAAAACGGCGTTCTAGTCATATTGCCCATAAGACATGGCTCACATGTATCAAATGATTCATAATCAAGTGATTCCAAAAGTCCATCCGAATGGAGCTTCTTCATGCGTTTAACGCCAATATGACCTAGACGGCAGTGCCACATATATGCGGATATATCATCATTTAGTTTAATCCTTTTAGCATCAACATTATGAATATGTGTAACATTATTATCGAGATCCAAAAGAAATAAACCATTCATCATCGGTGCATGACCATAAAAGATTTCATTCATATAAATGGAACAACCATTGTTCTCGGATTTAAATGAATAACCACTTCGCATCAAACACGATCCAGATACAATGTTCATGCTTAGTGCAGGCACCAGATAACAATTATTCAAGTTTATAACTAATCCCGACAGCAAGTGGAGAGGCAGCGTTTCGACGGCGATCACATCAACGCTTGATCCATTGCCGACACGCGTCTTGACCTCACCCCTTGCTAGCGGTCGCTTGTTCCGCAGCCCCTGATTCGAGTTACAAATATTAGCAACTGAACCGGTATCAAATATCCAGGTGCTACTGCGAGCACTAGTCAAGTACACATCAATAACATGTATATCATATATACCTTTGTTTGCCATGCCGGCTTTCTTGTCTGCCAAATACTTGGGGCAGTTGTGCTTCCAGTGGCCAGTCCCCTTACAATAGTAGCACTCGGTATTAGACTTAGGTCCAACTCGGGGTTTCTTTTCAGGCACGGCAACAGGATTGCCGCCCTTACTTCCCTTCCGTTTTCCCTTCTTGTCTTTCTTGAAACCAGTGTTCCTATTGATCATCAACACTTGATGTTCCTTTTTGATCTCCACTTCTGCAGTTTTAAGCATTGACAGAAGCTCGGGGAGAGACTTCTTCATTCCTTGCATATTATAGTTCATCACGAAGCTCTTATAGCTAGGTGGCAGAGACTGCAGAACACGATGGATGCCTAAGTCAATGGGAATCGATATTCCCAAGGACACAAGCTTATCAGCGTAACCCGACATCTTGAGTACATGCTCACTAACGGAGCTGTGCTTTTCCATCATGCAGCTAAAGAACTTTTCTGAAGCGTTGTAGCTCTCTACAGCAACATGTGTGTCCAAAATCATTTTCAACTCACCCATTGTATCAAAAGCATTGCCATTTTCGAAACGCTTTCGAAGTTCCGGCTCTAGCCCATACAATATGCCGCAATGAACTAAGTTGTGGTCCTCCTGACGAGTCTGATAGACATTCTTCTCCTCGTTAGGGGCATCATCTAAAGATGGGGGGCCTAACGGCGCTTCTAGCACATATTGCTTTTGTGCAGCAGAGAGGAGAATCCTCAAATTCATGGCCCATTCAGTAAAGTTGCTACCATTCGTTGCAAGTTTCTCTTTTTCAATGAACACATTGAAATTAAAAGCAGGTGGTGCCATCTACAACAGAATTTGTAAATTTTAGACTAAGTGTATGATAGATTGAGTTCAACTAATCCATATTACGAATGAACTCCCACTCAAAAACGACATCCCTCATGCCTTTTTGGTGATTACATGAACCAAACCCACTACACCAAGTCCGATCATCACGTGAGTCGGTGTAGCTTCAAAGGCGAGCATCAAATGGGCATCATATCAACTATATGACTCATGCTTAACCTTTCGGTCCGTGTTCCGAGGCCATGTCTGTACATGCTAGGCTCGCCAAGTTAGAACCTTAGTATTCGCGTGTGTAACTGTTTTACACCCGAAATATGGTCGTGGATCCAAGAACACCCGATCATCACGTGATGTCTTGGAGCGACGAAAACATAATCGGTGCATACTAAAGGAAGAACACATTCTTATCTTGATATTTAAAAGAGGGATCATCTTATTATGCTAACAAAGCACTAAACAAGCAATATAAGATGCTATCAAACATCACATGTTTATTAGTGAAATGATATGGTTCCCGCATATGATCTCTATCATGTGCACCGTGGTATGATTACTATCATACCTATATGTGTAAGTCCAAGGTCTATGAATATTACACGCTATGTGTGTTGTAAGAGTATCATCTCATACTTCTACTTACAACACTACCATATCATAACACTAGCCCAGCAACAATCTAAACTAGACGCCTCTAATTTATCCATTGCAAGTTTTACATGGCTTAGGGCTTTCGAGATAGAACCGTTCTTACCTACGAACATGAACCACAATGAGGATAACCAAATTGTTGACAATTCGTTGCAAAATAGATATTGACTATAGTAGGAGAGACAGACACCCGCTAGCCACTTATGCAAACTAGTTGCATGTCAAGTGTGGAACAGGTCTCATGTGCGAGGACATGTAAAGTTTGTCCGGGCCTCTTCATCCCACTATGCTACCAATATCCAAAATTACAACAAAGGAGCAACAACATGATCATCATCGCCCACATACTCATATGTGTACTACCCGTGTAAAGTATCTACGCATAGATCCGGCTCTGATACCACTGTAGGGTTCGCAGCATAGAAAACAAAAATTTTCCTAGTGGGAACTATGTACCAAGATCTATCTACTAGATACAAACAACGGGCGGATGTATATATGTAGAGAACATACCCTTGAAGACCGACAAAGCTTAACGAGTTCAACTCGTGGTTGATGTAGACGATCTCTTGCCGATCTCAAGATTGAGAGGAAGTCCTAGCGCCGCAAAGCAGTAGCGCATCCGTGCTCGCACACACGTACAAGACACCGGGAAACCTCCGCCTCCTCGCTCCAACAAGGCAGCGGAAGCACAACCCTTTATTGCCGAATAGCCAGCGGGAACATGTATCTCGCTAGTCCGAGACCATGGGGGATAAATTCTAGAGGGGGAGAGGGATCCTTCACGAGGAGGTGTGTGAGACAAGTGAGAGGAGGGGGTCCTTTTATAGGAGGAGGGGGCACCCAAGGGGGTGGACGCCGGCCATGGGGGCTGCCCCCTCCCCTCCTTCATTCATGTGGGTGGACACTCCACTCACAAAATGTCCTTTAAATTCCCTCCACTCAAAAGTCCACTCAAATTTCCATTAAATTTCCACCAAATTTAATGCAAACTCTCATTAAATAAAACTCTTTATTTTTATTCAGAATTTTGGCAATTACTTTAATGACAAACATTCACAAATTACCCCTTGCTAGAATTCCATTTCACATGCATAACCACTTTATGCAATTTCACCCGAAAACCTGTTTCGGTATCTAGTGAAATAAATTGCTGCACTTGTTTATTCTTTCGGCATGAAACATTTGCTCCAATTGGATGCCAGTGTCCCTTAAGTGTGTCACCCTACGGTTCGCGAATAATGCTGACATGATCGAGACCCTTCTCTGATCAATAATCAGTAGCGGGACCTAGAGATCCATACTGACTCCCACACATTCAACGATGACTTTTCCTGTGATCGTCAGAACCTTTTATGCACGTATCTTAATCCCTTTGTTTCACGATATATTACATGTCCGAGATTCGATCATCGGTATCTCCATACCTAGTTTGATCTCGTTACTGACATGCACTCTTTTCTCGTTCACGTGATATAACATTCTAGTGATCAAATCACTTGCTTGCAAGCTAACCAATGTGATATCACCGAGAGGGCCCAGAGCATATCTATCCGTCATCGGGATGAACAAATTCCACTCTTGATCCATGATTCTCAACATAACACTTTAGTAGCTTTGAAGCCATCTTTATAATCACCCAGTTACGGAGTGACGTTTGATGTCAACAAGAAACTCTTCCGGTGTTAGTGATTGGCATGATCTCATGGTCTAAGGATTAGGACTACTTCGTAGTTTCTTTATAGCAATATAAACTCAATGACTTTGATCGTAATGTTATACTTCGGATGAATGTTCATCACACCATTACACTAATGTTGTGATCTCGTTATTAACAACATCCAATGTCTATGATCAGGAAACCGTGATCATCTTGTTAATCAACGGACTAGTTTATGAGAGAGACATAACTAGGAACTTTATGTTTGTTTATTAAACACACATGTATTAACGTTTCCGTATTAATACAATTATAGCATGCAAAATAAACATCTATCATATACTTGGAATACACATAATAAACATTTTATTATTGCCTCTCAGGGCATATTCCCTTCAACTGCAAGCACTAGTCAAGTACACATCAATAACATGTATATCATATATACCTTTGTTTGCCTTGCCGGCCTTCTTGTCTGCCAAATACTCGGGGCAGATGCGCTTCCAGTAGCCAGTCCCCTTACAATAGTAGCACTCTGTATTAGACTTAGGTCCAACTCGGGGTTTCTTTTCAGGCACGGCAACGGCTTGCCGCCCTTACTTTCCCTCCGTTTTCCCTTCTTGTCTTTCTAGAAACCGGTGTTCTTATTGATCATCAACACTTGATGTTCCTTTTTGATCTCCACTTCTGTAGTTTTAAGCATTGACAGAAGCTCGGGAAGAGACTTCTTCATGCCTTGAATATTATAGTTCATCACGAATCTCTTATAGCTAGGTGGCAGAGACTGCAGAACACGATGGATGCCTAAGTCAATGGGAATCGATATTCCCAAGGACACAAGCTTATCGGCGTAACCCGACATCTTGAGTACATGCTCACTAACGGAGTTGTGCTCTTCCATCATGCAGCTAAAGAACTTTTCTGAAGCGTTGTAGCTCTCTACAGCAGCATGTGTGTCGAAAATCATTTTCAACTCACCCATTGTATCAAAAGCATTGCCATTTTCAAAACGCTTTCGAAGTTCCGGCTCTAGCCCATACAATATGCCGCAATGAACTAAGTTGTGGTCCTCCTGACGAGTCTGATAGAAATTCTTCTCCTTGTTAGGGGCATCCTCAAAAGGTGGGGGGCCTAGCGGCGCTTCTAGCACATATTGATTTTGTGCAGCAGAGAGGAGAATCCTCAAATTCATGGCCCATTTGGTAAAGTTGCTACCGTTCGTTGCAAGTTTCTCTTTCTCCATGAACACATTGAAATTAAAAGCAGGTGGTGCCATCTACAACAGAATTTGTAAAGTTTAGACTAAGTTTATGATAGATTGAGTTTAACTAATCCACATTACGAATGAACTCCCACTCAAAAACGACATCCCTCATGCCTTTTTGGTGATTACATGAACCAAATCCACTACACCAAGTCCGATCATCACGTGAGTCGGTGTACCTTCAAAGGCGAGCATCAAATGGGCATCATATCTATTATATGACTCATGCTTAACCTTTCGGTCCGTGTTCCGAGGCCATGTCTTTACATGATAGGCTCATCAAGTTTGAACCTTAGTATTCACCCGATAAATGGTCGTGGATCCAAGAACACCCGATCGTCACGTGATGTCTTGGAGCGACGAAAACATAATCGGTGCATACTAAAGGAAGAACACATTATTTTCTTGATATTTATATGAGGGGTCATCTTATTATGCTAATAAAGCACTAAACAAGCTAAGATGCTATCAAACATCACATGTTTATTAGTGAAATGATATGGTTCCCGCATATGATCTCTATCATGTGCACCATGATATGATCACTATCATACCTTTGTGTGTAAGGCCAAGGTCTATGGAACTTACACGTTATATGTGTTGTAAGAGTATCATCTCATACTTCTACTTGCAACAACACCATATCATAACACTAGCCCAGCAACAATCTAAACTAGACGCCTCTAATTTATCCATTGCAAGTTTTACGTGGCTTAGGGCTTTCGAAGATAGAACCGTTCTTACCTACGAACATGAACCACAACGAGGATAACCAAATTGTTGACAACTCGTTGCAAAATAGATATTGACTATAGTAGGATAGACAGACACCCGCTAGCCACTTATGCAAACTAGTTGCATGTCAAGCGTGGAACAGGTCTCATGTGCGAGGACATGTAAAGTTTGTCCGGGACGCTTCATCCCACTATGCCACCAATATCCAAAATTACAACAAAGGAGCAACAACATGATCATCATCGCCCACATACTTATATGTGTACTACCCGTGTAAAGCATCTACGCATAGGTCCGACTTTGATACCACTGTAGGGTTTGCAGCATAGAAAACAAAAAATTTCCCACGATAGGAACTATGTACCAATATCTATCTACTAGATACAAACAACGGGCGGATGTATATCCATAGAGAACATACCCTTGAAGTCCGACAAAGCTTAACGAGTTGAGCTCGTGGTTGATGTAGACGATCTCTTGCCGATCTCAAGATCGAGAGAAAGTCCTAGCGCCGCAAAGCATCAGCGCATCCGTGCTCGCACACACGTACAAGACACCGAGAAACCTCTGCCTCCTTGCTCCAGCGATGCAGCGGAAGCATAACCCTTTATTTCCGAATAGCCACCGGGAACATGTATTTCGCTAGTCCGAGACCATGGGGGATAAATTCTAGAGGGGGAGAGAGATCCTTCACGAGGAGGTGTGTGTGAGAAGTGAGGAGGGGGTGCCTTCTATAGGAGAGGGGGAACCCCAAGGGGGTGTCCGGCGCATGGGGGATGCCCCTTGCCCTCCCCTCGATCATGTGGGTGTACACTCCACTCACAAAATCCTTTCAAATCCCTCCACTCAAAATCCCACTCAAACTTGCCATTAAATATCCACCAAATTTAATGCAAACTCTCATAAATAAAACTCTTTTTATTTATTCAGAATTTTGTCAATTACTTTAATGACAAACATTCACATATAACCCCTTGCTAGAATTCTATTTCACATGCAAAAACACTTTCTGCAATTTCATCCGAAAACCTGTTTCGGTATCTAGTGAAATAAATTCCTACGCTTGTTTATTCTTTCCGGCATGAAACATTTGCTCCAACTGGATGTCAGTGTCCCTTAAGTGTGTCACCCTACGGGTCGCGAATAATGCGGACATGATTGAAACCCTTCTCCGATCAATAATCAGTAGCGGGACCTGGAGATCCATACTGATTCCCACACATTCAACGATGACTTCCTATGACCGTCGGAACCTTTTACGCTTGTATCTTAATCCCTTTGTTTCACGATATATTACATGTCCAATATTCGATCATCAGTATCTCCATACCTAGTTTGATCTCGTTACTAACATGCACTCTTTTCTTGTTCCCGTGATATAACATTCTAGTGATCAAATCACTTGCCTGCAAGCTAATCAATGTGATATCACCGAGAGGGCCCAGAGTATATCTATCTGTCATCGGGATGAACAAATTCCACTCTTGATCCATGAGTCTCAACATAACAATTTAGTAGCTTTGAAGCCATATTTATAATCACCCAGTTATGGTGTGACGTTTGATGTCAACAAGAAACTCTTCCGGTGTTAGTGATTGGCATGATCTCATGGTCTAAGGATTAGGATCACTTCGTAAGTTGTTTATAGCAATATAAACTCAGTGACTTTGATCGTAATGCTATACTTCGAATGAATGTTCATCACATCATTACACTAATGTTGTTATCTCGTTATTAACAACATCCAATGTCTATGATCAGGTAACTGTGATCATCTTGTTAATCAACGAGCTAGTTTACGAGAGAGGCATAACGAGGAACTTTCTGTTTGTTTATTAAACACACATGTATTAACATTTCCGTATTAATACAATTATAGCATGCAAAATAAACATCTATCATATACTTGGAATACACATAATAAACACTTTATTATTGCCTCTCAGGGCATATTTCCTTCATGGGGTTTGTGCAAGAACAAGTGATTTCCCACAGCCTTCCGATATGGACCCCCTCTTGATAGTACGGCGATCTAAAGAAATAATAAGAGAGAAATAGAAAAACTAAAGGTCGATGTCTTCACGAGACCCCAAAGAGAGCATCCACACAATTCATAGGAATCATCAAAAAACATTTTGCTTGAAACTCAAGCACACGGTTAGATCACAAGTGGGATTATCATCATCACCAAAATATCATGGGAAAATATAGTCCTTTCAATCTCCCCCTTTTTGGTGTTTGATGATAATCCCAAAGATTTGCATAAGATAGAAGCAATCTTTGCAATGGATGGAACAAGCTCCCCCTATATGTGTAACACCCTCGCCTGATAAGGCTGAGTTCATGTGTATAGTGCCAATCCCTGGATCGGTTCACTGGCACACACAGTACAAAATGATACCAAATATAATTGTGCATCATAAATACAACGAATATGATCCAGAATTTACATTATTCATTCAAGTACACAGCAGAAAACGAATACAAGGTAGATCTCCATCCTTCAAATGTGCCACAGGCGAACAAATGTTGAGTGGAGTCTCGCGACCTATGAACGATCACTCAGCTACGATATAACCTGCAACATGAAACGTTGCAGCCACGAATGGTCAATACATTGAATGTATGGCAAGTAGGCTAAAGTGGTTAACAACAGATCTATCAACTACATGCTTATTTGGCCAAGTGTAGTTCAGGATTATTTGCATAAAGCAATACAACTTTTCCCTACTTTCAAAATACTTCTCTTTAAAACAATCTTCTAAGGACATACCAGCATAAACCCATGTAGATACAAGACAGTTCAGCTTTCGTATGCTCCTAAACCCATGTTCATCCATCAAGTTTTAGTAATTAAGAAATTAGGATGAGTGAGAAATATCATAGCATCAGTATCAGGTCGCTCAAATTGTCCATAACCGGGGACACGGCTAATCGATTAGTTTATACACCCTGCAGGGGTTAGTACACTTTACCCATGCGACTTGGCCAGCCCAGCTCGTACCACCACTCTCATATTGGGTGATGATAGGGAGAAGTCCAAGAAGGAACCGTTCGGGAAGTAGCTCCCCAATCCCGACGCGCACCGGTCCAACCTACACTATCTACATCTCTGGATACGCGGGTTCGAGTTACCACAACCTACTGAGTTCAACCAACCGCCCATTTCATTATTGGCACATGGTTGCACACGAAAGCTTCCAAACAAAGAAACCAATCCTTTCTCAGTGTCCTGGGCGGCATTCCCCACCATAAATACACTCGATGACCCAATCAATGTCATTCCGCCCAGGTGGTTCATTAAAACATGTTGGTTTGTCATTTAGCAAAACATAAGCCTTTCAAAACATATAACTTTTCATGATGTGATTCCCTTCCTCGTCTAAATAGCATAGCTAAGCAATCTACCAATACGATGGCTCATAAACAAGGGATACTAGGGAATAATATGGGACATAGCATAGCATATAAACATCAATTCCTACATATGCAATTCTACAAAAACATCTACAATGCATAGGAAAACAGTAGGACATTTATGACCAAGATAGCACCACTTGCCTTTGTTGTAGATGTAGTCGATTAGATAATCCTCACAATTCTCATAGATATAATGGTGGCACTCGTCATAACCACAATACTTGCAATCATAGTAGTTGCAATCACAGTAGTTGCACTCCTCGCAATCTAACGTTTGAAGCAAACACAATAAACACCATTCAAAACATTGCAAACATACAACAATGCAACATTACAAGAAAACAATGATGAACATATGCATGCATGACGATTTAACGAGTCACAATGGTTGCATTTAGTGTTCCGAACATAGTTAGATTACATGATGCATGTGGAAAGTCATTTATTGCACTAAAGATTTTATTACTAAAGTTGTATCGATTTAATATGGTGTATACCACTTTAATTGAACTAAAGATGTTTATGTCGTATTAAATTGTGAACTAGATGCTACTGGATAGATAATGCAATTTAGAGATAGTGGCAATTTGAATCACCTACAAAGGAGTTATAGATATTATCCTATGATTAAAACACTATTTCAATGGGTTTAAATATTTTTGTATGAAATTCTGTTTTAACGGTACCAAATAATTTGTCATGCAATTTCTGTGTATAGCTAATGTCAATACAAAACCTTAGCACTTGGATTCACCCTAATCGGAGTTATAGATCTTTTTGTATGATTTAAATAGTGTTTAATGGTTTTAAATGATTCATATAGTTTCTGTTGTCTAAAAATCAAACTAAAATTATATCTGTAATCTCCACGGAATTGTGATTTCAGGGACATATTATTTGTAATTTTCTGAATAGTATTTATTTTCTTATGAATTTATTACTCTAGATAGGCCATTAAACTATTTAAATCTTCACGGCAAAACCTTACAGTAAAATGCTAAACTAATTTCATATTGATGATCTACATGGAACCAGCTTTCCAACGGTATATCATTTATATTTTTGTGACAAGCAATTAATTTACTATGAATTTAATGATTTATAGAGCCATTAAAACTAATTAAATTGCTACGGGTTAAATAATCTCCAAAGGCTAGATCCAACCAGATATCGTTAAAGTACATTACAGTAGCTTCAATTTGATATATTATTCATATTTTTCGGAGTTACAAATAATTTCTTATGAATTTATTAACCTAAAAGACCATTAAAACTAATTAAATTACTGCAGTAACCACGTACAGTAAAAGTTGGATCTATTCTGATAAGATGATTCTACGTGAAATTATCTTCAATTTGATATATTATACGCAATTTTTGGACGTGGTATGAATTTCTAATGAATTTTACAAGTTAGATCTATAATATGCAATTTTAAATCCGAACGGAATATTCCAGGGAATATTCCGCTGACTGGACAGGTTGACTTTGCATGCTGACTGGGACTAGATGTTGACCTTACATTAACGTGGCGTTGATGAGGAAGATGACCGGGATGACGACATGGCACGCACCGGTTTGATTGGATCTCGACCGTCTGGATAGGATCCGGTGGCTAGAAGAAGAGATTGACCCGATTTTGGCTCAGAATAGACAAGAAAATAGATCTGTGTTAGAGAGACAAATCCGTAGGTCAAATCGAAAAACTCAGAACATGAAAGTTGTGGGGAATCATTATTCCTACCTTCTCACCAAAGGAATTTGGATTTGAAGCAACGAGCGCGAGTACATCTTGGATTTACACCGTAAGATCTGAAATATTGCGATACGAAATTCTCCGGCTGTGGTGGATGAAAAGAGGTGAGGTTTGTCGGGATTGAAAGATTTCGACGCGATCTTCAACTTTCGTTTTTTGACCGAAAGCAAACGACGAAGTCTAGATGGGTTAAAAAGCGAAACAAGATTCGGGAATAGGTAGATTCGGGATTTCGAGAATAGAAACTCGTACAGCCGTGGCTCCACGAGGTTATATGGAGATTTAGGATGATGAGGAGATAGGTATTGGAGTAGGGAACAAGTAGAAACAAACGGAAATCGATTCGGAGTTGTAGATAAAAAGTTATAGCAGTTTGAGTAGAGATAGGTCTAACAAACACCGAATTGCACGCTTTTTGGAGCAATTTGGGCACCTACGTGCGCGCTGGCCGGCTGGCTCGGTCCGGGTGGGCCGGCCCGTTAGGAAATTTTTTTTTTTTCTATTTACTTGTTTCTCTCATATCTTTTGCATACGAACTCCAAATGACATGATTCTTGTTTCTAAATTTTTCTAAAATCGAATAGATCATTATAGGATCAAATTTGTAATCTTTTTACTAGTTTAGAAGTAGTGGGTTTATAAAACCTTGTATATCTCATTTTATTTATATCTTTATGTGTTTGTATTTATTCCATAACTTTTTCATACTAGCTCCAAATAAGCTCAATTTTGTTTCTAAAATTTTGTAGTATTAATTGGATCTCTTTAGGCTATGATTTAGCAAAAATTTATGCCTTAGCAACAGTGGGTTTTATAAAGTCAATTTAATTTCCCCTTAGGAACATTTGGGCGAATCAACTATAGGATTTGGATACCAAGATTTGGATTTAGCTTGTGAGGACTTTGCATGGATGAAATGCTTATGAATGCTTCATGATTTTCATTTTTAAATCTTGCACACCAATTCTACAATCCATAATCAATCCATGCCCTTTTGCCTATATGGCTACTTAGATCTTAACAAAAGAATATAAGATTTTGAATTCAAGGTTGAGAGGATTTTCTATTCAAAAAGTTTCTTCTCTTTGAGAATTTTCAACAAAGTCAAACAATCAATCAATCTTATTTATCTATTTCACATTCCAAAATTAGAAGAATTTTGGGATGTGACAGACTACCACCCTTAAAAGAAATCTCGTCCCGAGATTTGGAAAGGCTAGAAAGAAAGGTTCAGGATCCATTAGGATGCTACCACCCTTAAAATAAAATTGACTAGGTCATTTCTCGAGGATTCACTTAGCTCAGATTGGTTCTCCTTTAGACTTCTAGTGGCACAATGTCTCTTTGCACATTCTAACCTTCATGATTGGCAGATTTCCAAGCAAACACTACTTGAACTAGTAGAACTCTCATGGTGGTCAATTAGGGGACATTTACTTCACGGTGCCCATAATTCACGGTTGGGATTCATCCTTACCGTATATTCCTACGCTTAGCAATGAATGCTTTTATAGAGGTGGAACAATCTACCATTCTAAGGTTTAGGCTCAACGCCGGCTCTCTGCTAAGGCTGAAAGGTACTCAAGATTCGCAAAGCCAACAATACAAGAGCGAATAATAAGAATAGTAGGAGTGGTGATCAATCCATCCTGCACCCAAATCATTACCCTGTATGAGGATAGGTGAATCACGTTTTTCTATCACTCGGGAATTCTCACTTGCCTTGAAGAATGTTTCCATGGGCACGAACTAATGCTCTATGTATACTCCCATGTATTCAATCAACAAAGCTACTACTAAAACTAAACTATCAATACTTCAACTTTCCGGTTGGGTAATCTACTACATGACATCATGTGCAACACTTCATACTTCCACATTTTTTTCCATTAGGTGAAGCATTCTCCTTCCTAAATGCATTGTGTTGTCAAACCTTCCGCTTAACACATTATTATATCTCCAAGGGTTCAAGATAGGAAAGAATAGATTCTATAGGAAAGAAATGACTAAGAAAATAATCCTACCCATAACTATATGAAGCATTCAATGTCACAAACAAGCAAACAATCATAATAAATCAACACACAAGCATGCACTTGCATAACAATAACACAGAGGTCTAAATTTAGTAGTATATAACCACAAAATAGTTTGAAAGCATTGGGAACAATACTAGAGTAAAACATAGCAACATATAAGCACTAAACTAAATCTGTCAAAATAGTACAACAGGTTTCACGAATTTTTCTGACTAACTTAAACTCGTCAGGAATTTTAGCCAATTTTTGTGCACGTACTACAGGTAATTACGCTCCAGATCCTATTTTTTTAGATTTTTATGAGTTACCAATAAAATATGAAAAATCGCGCGGTACTGCAGGTCCGGCAGAAAACTGCAGCAGTAATTCCACGAATTTCAATCAATTCACACCATTAAAATAATTTTAAAACCACACGAAAACTCCAGCAACTTTAGAGTTTCAAAACAACATATCCTAAACAAGGCATCACACAAAATAGCTCAATACAACCAAGCAAACAACCTATATTTTCCTACCACATAAGTTGGTAAGAACAATATGCTAACACGATAGCAATGATCTCCTAAAGAGATAAAATGTGGTGGTCCAGACCTAACCAAACTTGATGAGATGTTTATTTAGGTCATACTATTTGTTCTTTTACTTAGCTAACTCTCATATAGTGATTTGCTTTATAGAAAACTACTAATAACATTTTTCAATTCTTATAGTTTTATGGTAGATCACTTCTTCTACTTATCAAATGAATGGACATCTACAAGTTTGAACAAGGAGAGGTGTTGAAAAATGATAGACAAGGAATATAAGAACTCTAATAAGTATAAAATATGATAGTTCTCCTAATAAAGGTCTTCTATTGCTAATCCATTTCTAAGGTCACGATCCTACAGTCAACACACAGCTCTGATACCATCTTGTAACACCCTCGCCTGATAAGGCTGAGTTCATGTGTATAGTGCCAATCCCTGGATCGGTTCACTGGCACACACAGTACAAAATGATACCAAATATAATTGTGCATCATAAATACAACGAATATGATCCAGAATTTACATTATTCATTCAAGTACACAGCAGAAAACGAATACAAGGTAGATCTCCATCCTTCAAATGTGCCACAGGCGAACAAATGTTGAGTGGAGTCTCGCGACCTATGAACGATCACTCAGCTACGATATAACCTGCAACATGAAACGTTGCAGCCACGAATGGTCAATACATTGAATGTATGGCAAGTAGGCTAAAGTGGTTAACAACAGATCTATCAACTACATGCTTATTTGGCCAAGTGTAGTTCAGGATTATTTGCATAAAGCAATACAACTTTTCCCTACTTTCAAAATACTTCTCTTTAAAACAATCTTCTAAGGACATACCAGCATAAACCCATGTAGATACAAGACAGTTCAGCTTTCGTATGCTCCTAAACCCATGTTCATCCATCAAGTTTTAGTAATTAAGAAATTAGGATGAGTGAGAAATATCATAGCATCAGTATCAGGTCGCTCAAATTGTCCATAACCGGGGACACGGCTAATCGATTAGTTTATACACCCTGCAGGGGTTAGTACACTTTACCCATGCGACTTGGCCAGCCCAGCTCGTACCACCACTCTCATATTGGGTGATGATAGGGAGAAGTCCAAGAAGGAACCGTTCGGGAAGTAGCTCCCCAATCCCGACGCGCACCGGTCCAACCTACACTATCTACATCTCTGGATACGCGGGTTCGAGTTACCACAACCTACTGAGTTCAACCAACCGCCCATTTCATTATTGGCACATGGTTGCACACAAAAGCTTCCAAACAAAGAAACCAATCCTTTCTCAGTGTCCTGGGCGGCATTCCCCACCATAAATACACTCGATGACCCAATCAATGCCATTCCGCCCAGGTGGTTCATTAAAACATGTTGGTTTGTCATTTAGCAAAACATAAGCCTTTCAAAACATATAACTTTTCATGATGTGATTCCCTTCCTCGTCTAAATAGCATAGCTAAGCAATCTACCAATACGATGGCTCATAAACAAGGGATACTAGGGAATAATATGGGACATAGCATAGCATATAAACATCAATTCCTACATATGCAATTCTACAAAAACATCTACAATGCATAGGAAAACAGTAGGACATTTATGACCAAGATAGCACCACTTGCCTTTGTTGTAGATGTAGTCGATTAGATAATCCTCACAATTCTCATAGATATAATGGTGGCACTCGTCATAACCACAATACTTGCAATCATAGTAGTTGCAATCACAGTAGTTGCACTCCTCGCAATCTAACGTTTGAAGCAAACACAATAAACACCATTCAAAACATTGCAAACATACAACAATGCAACATTACAAGAAAACAATGATGAACATATGCATGCATGACGATTTAACGAGTCACAATGGTTGCATTTAGTGTTCCGAACATAGTTAGATTACATGATGCATGTGGAAAGTCATTTATTGCACTAAAGATTTTATTACTAAAGTTGTATCGATTTAATATGGTGTATACCACTTTAATTGAACTAAAGATGTTTATGTCGTATTAAATTGTGAACTAGATGCTACTGGATAGATAATGCAATTTAGAGATAGTGGCAATTTGAATCACCTACAAAGGAGTTATAGATATTATCCTATGATTAAAACACTATTTCAATGGGTTTAAATATTTTTGTATGAAATTCTGTTTTAACGGTACCAAATAATTTGTCATGCAATTTCTGTGTATAGCTAATGTCAATACAAAACCTTAGCACTTGGATTCACCCTAATCGGAGTTATAGATCTTTTTGTATGATTTAAATAGTGTTTAATGGTTTTAAATGATTCATATAGTTTCTGTTGTCTAAAAATCAAACTAAAATTATATCTGTAATCTCCACGGAATTGTAATTTCAGGGACATATTATTTGTAATTTTCTGAATAGTATTTATTTTCTTATGAATTTATTACTCTAGATAGGCCATTAAACTATTTAAATCTTCACGGCAAAACCTTACAGTAAAATGCTAAACTAATTTCATATTGATGATCTACATGGAACCAGCTTTCCAACGGTATATCATTTATATTTTTGTGACAAGCAATTAATTTACTATGAATTTAATGATTTATAGAGCCATTAAAACTAATTAAATTGCTACGGGTTAAATAATCTCCAAAGGCTAGATCCAACCAGATATCGTTAAAGTACATTACAGTAGCTTCAATTTGATATATTATTCATATTTTTCGGAGTTACAAATAATTTCTTATGAATTTATTAACCTAAAAGACCATTAAAACTAATTAAATTACTGCAGTAACCACGTACAGTAAAAGTTGGATCTATTCTGATAAGATGATTCTACGTGAAATTATCTTCAATTTGATAGATTATACGCAATTTTTGGACGTGGTATGAATTTCTAATGAATTTTACAAGTTAGATCTATAATATGCAATTTTAAATCCGAACGGAATATTCCAGGGAATATTCCGCTGACTGGACAGGTTGACTTTGCATGCTGACTGGGACTAGATGTTGACCTTACATTAACGTGGCGTTGATGAGGAAGATGACCGGGATGACGACATGGCACGCACCGGTTTGATTGGATCTCGACCGTCTGGATAGGATCCGGTGGCTAGAAGAAGAGATTGACCCGATTTTGGCTCAGAATAGACAAGAAAATAGATCTGTGTTAGAGAGACAAATCCGTAGGTCAAATCGAAAAACTCAGAACATGAAAGTTGTGGGGAATCATTATTCCTACCTTCTCACCAAAGGAATTTGGATTTGAAGCAACGAGCGCGAGTACATCTTGGATTTACAACGTAAGATCTGAAATATTGCGATACGAAATTCTCCGGCTGTGGTGGATGAAAAGAGGTGAGGTTTGTCGGGATTGAAAGATTTCGACGCGATCTTCAACTTTCGTTTTTTGACCGAAAGCAAACGACGAAGTCTAGATGGGTTAAAAAGCGAAACAAGATTCGGGAATAGGTAGATTCGGGATTTCGAGAATAGAAACTCGTACAGCCGTGGATCCACGAGGTTATATGGAGATTTAGGATGATGAGGAGATAGGTATTGGAGTAGGGAACAAGTAGAAACAAACGGAAGTCGATTCGGAGTTGTAGATAAAAAGTTATAGCAGTTTGAGTAGAGATAGGTCTAACAAACACCGAATTGCACGCTTTTTGGAGCAATTTGGGCACCTACGTGCGCGCTGGCCGGCTGGCTCGGTCCGGGTGGGCCGGCCCGTTAGGAAATTTTTTTTTTCTTTTTTCTATTTACTTGTTTCTCTCATATCTTTTGCATACGAACTCCAAATGACATGATTCTTGTTTCTAAATTTTTCTAAAATCGAATAGATCATTATAGGATCAAATTTGTAATCTTTTTACTAGTTTAGAAGTAGTGGGTTTATAAAACCTTGTATATCTCATTTTATTTATATCTTTATGTGTTTGTATTTATTCCATAACTTTTTCATACTAGCTCCAAATAAGCTCAATTTTGTTTCTAAAATTTTGTAGTATTAATTGGATCTCTTTAGGCTATGATTTAGCAAAAATTTATGCCTTAGCAACAGTGGGTTTTATAAAGTCAATTTAATTTCCCCTTAGGAACATTTGGGCGAATCAACTATAGGATTTGGATACCAAGATTTGGATTTAGCTTGTGAGGACTTTGCATGGATGAAATGCTTATGAATGCTTCATGATTTTCATTTTTAAATCTTGCACACCAATTCTACAATCCATAATCAATCCATGCCCTTTTGCCTATATGGCTACTTAGATCTTAACAAAAGAATATAAGATTTTGAATTCAAGGTTGAGAGGATTTTCTATTCAAAAAGTTTCTTCTCTTTGAGAATTTTCAACAAAGTCAAACAATCAATCAATCTTATTTATCTATTTCACATTCCAAAATTAGAAGAATTTTGGGATGTGACAATATGTGTGCAAGGTAGAGATAATGCTCTAAAGACAAGACTAGCACACATACAAGGAGGCTCCCCCTTTCTATTGCAAAGATAGAACAGGTGCAAGGGAAAGATAAGATAGAGATCATAATGTTGCACCAACCAAATGTGGTGGAGACAATATAATAAATATCAAGGGAGACTAAAAATGCTCCACCACCATATACATATTCCCATAAGCCAACAACAAGAATACCAAACACTAGGCATAACATAGCATAACATACCATATTGTCTCATACAAATAACATGGTCCACAATCACAAATAGGTTCACAAGCACAAATATGTCCACAAGCACACACATATAAACTAGAGAGTTTGCGAGCAAGAAAAGATCGAAGACAAGAGGGAACTCGCGACTCAGCCCATGCAAATCTTGTGAGCAACCTAATACACATATTTCTCCCCCTTTGGCATCGAGACACCAAAAAGGAAGAAAATATCACTCTAATCGCCCCAACCATGAATAGGAGGAGGAGAAGGCTCGGGGTCCCAAGAGGCATTGTTCCACTCAGGCGGGGGACCGGTGACTTCCTCCTCAGACTCATCCTCAAACCAATGGCGGTTGTCGTGAATCCATTCATCCTTGGGAGCAGTGACGGAGCTAGTGATAAGAGAGGAGGGAATGTTGAGAGATGACATGATAGCCTTCTGGTGCCGAACACTGTTTTGCTGATCGACATAAGACTGATACTCGTGATTCTGCAGAAAGCAAAAAGTCTTCTTCACCTTTCCGAGCAGCTTCTTGGCCCAAGATGGCTGCCTCTGAAGAGAAGGACCACCAGCACTAGAGCCACCATGAGCAGAAGAGGGACCACCAGCTTCAGCACGAGCCTTCCGGAGAGCTTCTTCCTTTTCTTCTTGGGACCGAGGCTTATTGTGTTTGCTCACACGCATCTTCTTCTCCTCATGAATGGTGATGGCGTCCTCAGAGAAGCGCGTACCAGTCATCTCAAGCCACTTGTGATTGATGAGAGTCTGAACATATGGAGCATAAGGGCAGGAGCGCTTGTCTATGATGGCTTACCACATCTCAGTGTAGAGGAAATGCATGACATCCAGCTTCCTGTCAGAGTCACGGCGAAGGTAAGTCTGATACATGAGATCAACTTGATAGGCATGAAACTGATCAAAGTTGCCGGCCTTTGAAGAGATGGTGTTCAAGTACACCCTGCGCATGATGTCATAAACTGGCTGAAGATGGTTCACGAAACCACAAGTGCCCCATCCTTTTAATATAAAGAGGCTCCAAAACTTCGGGTTCAGCAGCTTGAGCGGTATGAACACGCCATCCATTTGCCCCTTTGCCAGGCAGAATGGGATATCCAAGGAGAGCATCAAACTCGGACCATTGGGCGGTAAGCAGCACGCCATTAGTCATCCATTTCATAACCCCTTCAGTAGAAGAACTCATGTTCAAGTGAAGGGTAGTGTAGAACTGAGCAATAGCATTCTCATCATAGTTCTGACGATGCTCCATGAGGGGAATCAGCCCAAACCTTCTGCAAATGTCAAGAGCTTCGCCAAAGTACGCATGCTTTTCTTCCATGTGAGCCACATTGATGTATTTCTGAGGAGAAACTACAAAATTTGTCTTGGTAGCATAAATTTCAGCAAAGATCTGTTGTTGACGACTGTTGTGGAAGAGAGTATCCAAGCAGTGACGGTCACGAGGAAAAAGGTAAGGATCCACACGCCTAAAAGCAGAATAGGCCTTCTGAGTCCACTTAGAGATCTTGTCCTTGGATTTGTCAGGCCCAGTGGCAGTGGCCTTCTGAGAGGCAAGAACATGCCGCTTTCCCTCAGCAGCAGCACGGCGAGTAGCAGCAGACTTCTGACGGGCAGTCTGAGTGGATGGACGCCCAACCTCAACATCAACTTCATCAATCTCAGGAGGAATATCTGAGGATGGTCGACGGGCGCGCTTGCCTTTGCAGGAACCACCTTGCCCTGAGAAGAAAGCAAAAGAGTAGGAAGGGAAGGTGGGGTAAGTGCACAAGTTCAAACGAAGATACAAAAGGAGATTGAAAAAATACAGTCAGGAAAATTTTGTACTGGCGCCGGAACTTCTGGTGAAAATGGTCCACCGGAAGTTCCGGTCGTGGCTCACCGGAAGTTCCGGTGAGACCACGAACTGAGCGGTTCAAGCAGAATATTCCATAGATCTAGATCTACTTGCACAAGTACGAATTTTCCAAGAATGTATTGGACCAATCTATCCTAGAAAGAATCCCTAGGCCTACCAAGATCTCCCAACACGTTCTAGCCAAAGAACTAGCCTAGACAAGGTGAGCCCTAACTCAAGCAATGGTGATAGAGCTAGATCTCCATTAATGGAGGGAGTTGAGGGCAAATACCGGAGTCCATGTCGGGAGATCAAGGTGCGGAAGGTTCCCACGGAGGAGATCTGAGGAAGGGTGGCCGGAGATAGAGGGGCCGAAGCACCTCCACGGAGTTGTCTTCGCCGGCGGCTGCTCCAAATAAAATGTGTGTCTTGGGGAAAAGAGGAAGAAGATCCCGTTTTCCCTAGGTCCCACTTTATTTTGGACAGAGAGCCTCATCGGAAGTTCCGATCAATGACCGGAAGTTCCGGTGACGCTAGAAAACTTTCTCAGGATAGGAAGATAACAAGGAAGAAATTATGCAGGGAATAGAGAGGGCTTGAGGAAAGGAAAGGCTTAGGATAGAGAGCTCAAAATGTGAAGAACCAAAACCAACAAAGGCCAAGAAAACACAAAAACAAACGAGCATAAAAACACAAGGAAAATCAAAACAAGAACACAAAAAGGGTCGGTGTCCAAGGCCACCTTATATAAGAGTAAATGACTTGACATCGCAAAGATATATCTTGGGTTCATTACCAACACTTATCATGAAGCTCAAATGGTATCCTTTAGAGACTATAGAGTATGAAAACATTAATGTGCACATAATAGGGATAATGTTTGTTCATAAGAGGAACTACACTCCCCCTAAATCCATGCCTACATCTAGACAAAGATACACATTGAGAAATGGGTAGGTGTGCAAGGTACTCAAGCAACATTGCTTGAATCTATGATATTTAGCTCATGCCTTAAATCTCGGAACCTTGCTTCATCAAGAGGCTTCATGAAAAGATCCGTGAGATTTGCCTTGGTGGGAACATACTCCAAAGAAATGTCTCCTCTTGCAACATGGTCCCGAATGAAATGATGACGAATCTCAATGTTCTTAGTACGGTTGTATTGCACGGGGTTGTGAGCAATAGCAATAGCACTCTCATTGTCACAAAGAAGAGGCACCTTGTCAAAAGAGAGTCCAAGATCCTTCAAGGTTTGCTTCATCCATAGCAGTTGAGCACAACAACTCGCGGCGGAGATGTATTCAGCTTTGGCAGTGGACATAGACACACAATTTTGCTTCTTCAAGGACCAACACACCAAGGATCTTCCAAGAAACTGACAAGCTCCAGAGGTTGTCTTCCTTCCCACTTTGTCACCAGCCCAATCCGAGTTCGTGTATCTAATAAGGTCAAAGCTGGCTCCCTTGGGGTACCACATCCCAAAGTCTGGGGTATGAACCAAATATCGAAAGATTCTCTTGACCGCCACCATGTGGCTTTCTTTTGGTGCGCCTTGGAATCTTGCACACATACCCACACTCAACATAATATTCGGCCGGGATGCACAAAGATATAGCAAAGAACCAATCATAGAGCGATGGAGTTTTTGATCCACATCCTTACCCTTGGGATCGAGATCGAGATCAAGATTAACCTTAGTTGGCATGGGAGTCTTGGCACCCTTGACTTGATCAAACTTGAACTTCTTGAGCATGTCTTGGATGTATTTGGCTCGGTTGATGAAAGTCCATTTCCTCAATTGCTTGACTTCAAATCCAAGGAAAAACTTCAACTCCCCCATCATGGACATCTCGAAGCGATCGGTCATGAGCTTGGAAAAATCCTCATTAAAATCTTTGTTAATAGACCCAAACATAATATCATCAACATAGATTTGGCATACGAACAAGTGGCCTCCAACTTTCTTAGTAAAAAGAGTGGGATCAATGAGGCCCACTTCGAAGCCACGGTCTAACAAGAGCTCTCTAAGGCAATCATACCATGCATGTGGGGCTTGTTTGAGGCCATAGAGTGCCTTATTGAGCTTGTAGACATGGTTCGGGAAAAGTGGATCCTCAAAGCCCGGAGGTTGCTTGACGTATACCAACTCTTTCAAAGGACCATTAAGAAAAGCACTCTTAACATCCATTTGATGCAACTTGAAGTTATGATGAGTAGCAAAAGCAAGAAGCATATGAATGGATTCAAGGCGAGCAATGGGGGCATAAGTCTCACCGTAGTCGATGACCTCAACTCGTGAGTATCCTTGGGCAACTAACCTTTCCTTGTTGCGCACAACTATCCCATTCGCATCACACTTGTTCTTGAAAACCCATTTGGTACCGATGACGTTTTGACAATCTTTGGGCCGCTCAACTAATGTCCATACTTTGTTCCTCTTGAAGTTGTGAAGTTCTTCGTTCATAGCGTCAAGCCAATCATCATCTTCAAGAGCCTCGAAGAATTTATGTGGTTCCACAAGAGAGATTCAAGAATGGTGAGAGCTAAAGGAGGCTAGTTGCCTCCTAGTAGTGGAACCTTTATTGAAATCTCCATAAACATTATCAAGGATATGTCCATCGCAAATGAGCTTGGCGAGACGATAGGCTTAACTGCGGGCTTGTGCTTCAACTCGAGATTCTTGAGCAACCACTTGGTCATTGCCACCATTGGAGTTCCCACCTTAACTGTAAGCATGAACACGGGGATCATCTTCATCAATTTCCACTTCGAGAGAGTCATCATTTGGAGTAGAGCCTTGATTATCATTAGCTTGCCCTTGATCTTGAAGAGCTTGACCTTGGGAAGAGCCTTGAGGAGGAACCCCATCTTGGGGAGGTTGATGATTTTGATGAAGAGCTTGACGTTGGGAGGTGCCTTGAGGAGAATCTCCATCTTGGGGAGGTTGATCTTGTTGATGAAGAGCTTGACCTTCGGGTCTTGGAGAGTCATGAGCATGAGAAGCTTTGTAAGAGCTTGAGGGAGATTGTGCCAAAATAGTAGGTCCTTGATAGGCAAGATGGTCTTGTGAGAGTGAGGGCTCCACTTGAGTAGAGCTTGGTCCTTCTCCTTTGTCCACAAGGGAATCCTCAATGGGTAGGTGGAAACCTACACCCATTCTTCTTATGGCCTTAGGAGGAATTTCATCACTTGGATCACAAACACTGTCTTGCCTAACAAGGGACTCATGGTCTTCATCAAACTTCACATTGCTCGTCTCTTTAACTCTTCCATTGGCTTTGTTATAGACTCTACAAGCATGGGACTGATTTGAGTAACCAACAAAAATTCCTTCTTGAGCCTTGGATTCAAACTTGTACAAACGAACTCCTTTCTTGAGAATATAGCACTTGCACCCAAACACTCGAAAGTAGCTAACATTGGGCTTTTTCACGGTAGGGGTCTTGTTCTTTTTATTGCGAATGTAGAGATGGTTGGTTGCATGACAAGCGGTGGAGATGGCCTCGGCCCAAAAGTTGTATGGAGACTTGAATTCAGCTAACATAGACCGAGCCGCATCCATCAAAGTGCGATTCTTCCTTTCGGCAACATCGTTTTGTTGAGGGGTATAGGGAGTGGAGTATTGATGCTTGATTCCTTCATCACTAAGAAACTCATCCAAGGTATATTTCTTAAACTCGGTGCCATTGTCACTTCGAATGGAGAGAATGGTTGCATCATGTGCATTGTGTTTCCGTTAAACTTCATTGGCAAAATCGATGACGGTTTGTTGAGTCTCACTCTTGTTCAAAGGATGAGGAGGCATTGACTTGATCTTGCGAATGAGACGATCACCATTGTCTTCGCGGTTCTCAAAGGGACACTTGGCCACAAAGTGACTCTTGTCGTTGCAATTGTAGCATGACCTTGCCTTGGGAGACTTGTTGGGTGAGTTGAATCTTGAGTTGTCCCTTGACCTTGACTTGATCTCGGACTTGTTCCAAAAGGCCCTTGAAGCGAGAGCAAGATGTTCATTGAAGGCACACTTGATATCCTCTTAAGACCACTCACTTGATGTATCATCATCATCAACTTCAATAGCCTTGGTCTTCAAAGCAAGATTCACTTTTGTTGATCCAATGGCCCTAGCATGGGCGGATTCCGCATTCTTCTTGGCAATGTTCATGGCAATCACTTCACTCAAGACTTCTTGGGAGGTCATTAGGTGAAAGTTGGTTCTTCCCTTGATAGAGTTGATCTTTTGTTCTTCAAACAGAAGGAGAGCTTGAATGAACTTCCTCTTCATGAACTTGTCATCAACATAGGTAGCACCAAGATCCCTCATAGTGCAACAAATGACCTTGAGCCACCTATACATGTCTTCGGGGGTCTCATCATCTTGCATAGCGAAACCATCGCACTTGTTGTTGACTTCATCAAACTTGGACCTTTGGATGCTTGCATTCCCAACAAATAGCTGGGTGAGTTGATACCATGCTTCCTTGGCGGTGTTGAATTGGCGAATGTGAGCAAAGTCCTTGGGAGTCAAAGCCTTTTAAATCATCCCCAAAGCCATGGCATTGAGTTTCTTGTCCACCACTTCACCTCGAGTCAACTTATTTGGGTCATATAGAGAGAACCCATCCTCCACAATCCTCATTAACTCAATAGAAGAGCTGGAAATATGTGAGTGCATTAGATATTGCCAATTGGCGAAATTTGAAGTATCTAGCATAGGTGGTGCTCCTTGAGGAATGATGTGTGGCATGGTAATGGGTGGATCCGGAGTGTACTTTGGCGGTGGGGGCACCGCCGAGTAGTCCTTTCCTCCACTTTCCTCTTTGGAATTTGAATCTTCGGGCTCCTCGGTGTTCTCACTTGGAACCTTGGTAGATGTTTGTGCAACAAAACCAAGTCCAAAGTGAGTGGTGACGGCCGCGGGATTTCCCCCGGTGGCGGTCACGGGAACGGTGAGAGGAAGCTCGATGGTTTGGGGTGTGGCGAGAGCAACCATGGGGTTTGGCTTGAGAGACTGCAAAATAGTCATCATTTCCTCAAACTTGGACATCACGGATGTCTCCCATTGCTTGAGGTCATCCATGGTGGCCAAGTTCTTGGAGTTTTCTTTTTCACTACCCCCTTCGTCGGCCATCGTCTCTTAGGCAGTAAAGCCCGAAATAAGAGCCTAGGCTCTGATACCAATTGAAAGTACCGACTTTGAATCGACTAGAGGGGGTGAATAGGCGAGTACCAATTTTTAATTTGTTTCACACTTTTAGGCTTAGCAAGAAAGAAAGTTATCTAGATGTGCAACCAGGTGAGCAACCTATATGCAAGATAACTTACAACAACCACAAGAACAGTAAAGAGCAAGAAGTAAAGGTAGGGAACGAGATAACCGGAGTGGGGACACGGAGATGTAATTCCCGTAGTTCACTCCCAAGGGAGCTACGTCTACTTGGATAGGTGTCGGGGCCACACAAGGTCAGCGCCACAAAGGCCTCACCTTCTTCTCTGGTGAGCTCCCCCACAAAGGAGGCCTCACAATCCACTAGCCGGTGACCTTGAAGGCGCCAACCGAAACCTTTACAAAAAGGTGAGGGGGAAGCTCCACAACTCAATTGGAGGCCCTCAACGACACCACTGAGCTTTACAACACAAGCCCTTAGCTCCGAGGATGCCCTACACCATCTAGGGTTTCAAGAAACCCAAGAGCAACAAGATCCACAAAGGATAGGTGGGGGAAATCAAATCTTCTTTGGTGGAAGTGTAGATCTAGGTCACCTCCCTCACCTCTCAAAAGATCAAGTAATTTGAGTGGCTAGAGAGAGAGATCTAGTGAGGTGAATCTCGAGCATTAAT
The DNA here is from genome assembly GCA_910589765.1 of Avena atlantica. Taxonomy (NCBI): domain Eukaryota; kingdom Viridiplantae; phylum Streptophyta; class Magnoliopsida; order Poales; family Poaceae; genus Avena; species Avena atlantica. The sequence goes on from OU342739.1 coordinate 48,452,607, forward strand.
GGAGGAGAGATAAAATTGAAGAGTTAGTTAGGAGGAAGAAGGAGGGTGCCTTAAATAGGCACCCTCCGAACTAAACCGTTGGAGCCTCCGTGACCTCACCGGAACTTCCGGTGAGCGGCCGGAAGTTCCGCCCAACATAGCTTCAACGGTCATCAGCCCGTTGACGCACGCTCCAAAAACTTGACCGGAAGTTCCGGTGAAACTTCTGATGCAAGTTCTGGCCCAAGTTCCATCAAATAGAACATTTTCAAACAGAAGTGTACTAATTATGAGCGAAACTTGGAGCGGAACATCTGGGTCGCGAAACATGTCTGACTGGAAGTTTCGGCGTTTGGGCGGAAGTTCCGCTCAGGAACTCTCTGGAAGAAGCAATGGAAATTCCTCATCGGAACTTCCAGTGCAACTTCCGGTGGAAGTTCTGGCAAGTAGAACATACTCAAACAGTGGGTACTGGGAGCTGGACGGAACTTCCAGCGGAAGTTGGATCGGAACAAAGTCCCAGATCCTCCCATAGAAAAGCCCTGAGCGGAACTTCCGGCGCCAGGCCGGAAGTTCCGATCAGACAGAAAAAATTCCAGCGGACCAGAACCTCGCTCTCTCGCTGAAGAGTAGGATGGCTGTGGCGGTGCAAATGGGGTTTATGCAAGAACAAGTGATTTCCCACCGCCTTCCAAGATGGACCCCCTCTTGATAGTACGGCGATCTAAAGCAATAATAAGAGATAAATAGAAAAACTAAAGGCCGCCGTGTTCACGATATCCCAAAGAGAGCATCCACACAATACATAGGAATCATCAAAAAGCATTTTGCCTGAAACTCAAGCACACAGTTAGATCACAAGTGGGATTGTCATCATCACCAAAATAGCATGGGAAAATATAGTCCTTTCACTTGAGCTCCCACTCGAGGAACTTTATCCAATAGTCCTTGCTGTGGTAGCCCATCTCCCACCATATGGATTGCGGGAGGTTGCTGATCCGGCGGCGGATCTCCTCCTCCAGCCCTTTTCCCTTCTTGGACATGGGCGGCACCGAGACACGGTCTCGTTTGAGGTGCCAACCGGTGAGGAGGAAGACATCCTTGTGCTTGATGCCCCGGTTCTCCTTCTATTGGCGCTCGCACTCCACAACATTGAGGTAGCGCCGGCTCCGGCGCTCCCGTGGTGGTGGGTAGTCCCCCACAAGGCGGCTCCTGAACTCCTCTCACCGCGGCGGAGGCGGCAAGGATGTGACGTGGAGGAAGGCCGGCAGCCGAGAGCGCTGACTGCTAGAGCCAGATGCCTTGTGGTCATCCTTACTCCTCTTTATTCAGGACGGCGTCTTCATCGTTGGCGTTGGCGGCGGCAGCGGCTGCTAGGGTTGTGGGCGAGAGGTGAGGACTGCGGCATCGACAGACACATGGTTAAATAGCCCTTTCGCACGCGAACGCGCGCAGCTTCCCGCTCCTTCGCCATCAATGCCGGCACAGGAATGCTGACAGCGTCCAATCAGTCAGTGTACCGTCTCGTTGCTATTGATGGCGCAGGCTGCCGTCGGTCAGCCTTCCTGGCCGCGTCTCTGAATCGCTGCCGCAGTTGCGTCTAAATCGGTGCCGCTGACCGCGCGTGAATCAATGCCGCGTTAAAGCGATGGCTGACGGCGTGGGGCAGTGGCACCAGCGGGCAGGACACACCCTCCTCCACGCGCATCTGTGCCATGCAACCGTTGCCCATATTTGGTGCACGAATGGGTCAAAACGGACGCGCCCGTCCAGATGGATCATGCCGCTGGGACGCCGCGTATATCCCGCGCGTCTGCGCAGACGAGTTCAAACGCGCTCGGACGGGTTGGGTCAACCTGATGAAGATGCCCTTAACTTGCAGGTCGGGAGATCCCGAAAAAAAAAACTTGCAGGTCCATAACTTCCGGCTCTCGAAGATCCCGATGGATGGAGGAAGCATCCTCAACATTTTGTATGCTGACATGTTTCAATGTACTCGCCTGGAGCAGAGTGAGGGCTGGAGATCGCGTGGAGTATGGGATGCAGGGACGGTGCAGGGGCTCCGGCGATCAAGAACTCGTAGCGGCATTGGCAAGCATCACAATCGCTGATCGCCGGCAAGGGATCATGGATGTTGATCATGATATTGTGGGCGCTAATTGCGGGCGGATCATGGGTGCTGCTCGCGGACAGATCGCGAGCGGATTGCATATCACGAGCTAGATAATTTACGGTCCGGAGTTGGTTTATTCCAAAATGCAAAAAGTTTTACTATAAAATGGTGTACGGTTTAAAAGATTTCTCCCCAAGGGAGTACGAAAATACCCGTGACAAGGTTGTGTCCATCCAAGACAACTTTCTATGGCACGGGAAATTCTGCTAGGCTGCTGGGTTGGATAGGCTTAACCGCCGTGTTTGGCTCAGAGAAACTCAATATACGGGTCCTAGGGGGAATAATAATTATCAGTTGCGACTTGGTGAAAGTTGTTGAATGTGAATAAAGCGGCTCGGTATTTGTTGAATCGGTTGTTTGCAAAGAGGAGTTTTCACAAATCCTGATATCTTTTGGTTTGGTGTACTTGTTCTATCACCTGTTATCTTTTTGAAGGAGCCTACGGTGCTTTTTGAACATTGTACTCATCTCGGTATTAAAGATAATAGATTTGACTATTGATAATCATAGAATCAGTGTCACACAGATGTTTCTTTGGTATTAAAATGCTAGATTTGGCCAATTATAGTCATAGAATCAGTAATTTTAATTAAGATTGCAAAGTCTTAAACTTCCAAAATCATGTGATATGGTTGCGATTCTGGAAATATTTGATCATTTGCCCCATTTTACTCTCAAATTCGATCATTTGCCACATTGATCGGCGCACGTCAGTGATACGGGTTGTAGCAAATGATTAAATTGCAAAATAAGACGGGGCAAATCATCAAATCCCCCGCTATTCTGACAACCTTAGCCACGGCTAAGAAAGGGCCCCTTTGATCTATGGAATTTTCAAATGATTTATGTAAGATTGAGATCGTATAAATAATTCCTCCAGAGGCCATTTGGTTTATAGGATCATATCCTATAGTAAATAATCCCATAATGAGCTTATACATCAAGTTGGACCGCGTGAAATTCTTTCTTCACAATCAAAGAGAATTCCTCTTCATGTAGCATTCAAATACATATTTTTCCGAAATAGAGTATGTATCCCGGCCTCTGCATCGAAAAGATGCATACAACCTTTTTTTATTAATCTATTCAACAAAGGATGGATAAAATCATATTCCTTAACCTTGACAGCTTTCGCGTGTCGTGGTAAGGTGCAGTGAATATTGGCAAAAGGGGAAATCAAACACACGAGGAATTAATATATTGAAGAAGGAATATTCGAAATTAGAGCAAACTCTAACATATCCCTTAAATTGCAGAAGCCAAATCCTTATAATAACCCTTTTTATAAGCTTCTGGAGGGAGAAAAACGTCTCGCTGATCCCGTAGATTTGCCAATACCTAAAAGAATTTATTTAAGGCCTATAATAAAAAAATACATTGTACTTATCCTAGATTTCTAGGTCCATCAGCTTGGAGGGTTCCACCATTACAGAAAATGGCTACTCCCTCTGTCCTCAAATAAATGTATTTTTAGCTTTGTTCTAAGTCAAAGGTAGTAAAATTTGACTAACTTTATAAAAAAATGTAGCAATATTTATGTCTCTAAATTCGTATTGGTAAATATGTTTTTAAATTTAGTTTCAGAATATAACAATTTGATGTAATATATGTTGCCATATTTTATCTATAAAATTGGGCAAATTTAATAAAATTTGACTTATGTAAAAGCTAAAAGTACACTTATTTATGGACGAAGGTAGTACGTTCATCCAACCTTTTATTAATAGGGTGACACGTTAACTTAATGTGTCTCTTGAGTTTGCAATTGTCGGTGGATATGACGCAGTTTACTATTACCGTCCGAAAATAAGTGGCAAAAATTTAGGACACTAATTGTGCGCGTGTAATATATTATTTAGAGGCTTGGAGGTTTTTCTTATTACTGTGAAGAGCAAAATGCACAAACGATTCTAATAACTGTGTAATCTATCAATGATTTTTTTGAAGGAAAGCTTACAGCTTTATTACCAAACAATTTAGGATAAATCACCCGTTACAGCGTCAGAAGCACACATAGGTACTTCATACTCCCACAAATATAGGCATTTAGAACACATTTAGCTCCCTCCTGGACAAGAATATAGGCAACCTTGTTTGAGTTTCCACGAGCAAACGTGAATGAATAGGAAAAATCACAGAATTAATCTAATTAATGAATGATTTCACGAAATAACCTACTTTTTTAAAGAATTTCTGATCTAACATGTCTTTTTGGGCTTTATCAGAAGGCGCCATGGTCAGTAGTATATAAAAAACCCGAAGGCACCACACAACACCTACAGACTAAACAATGACCAGAAAACATGTCAACAAGGCCTTGTGCACGAAAAACAAGGAAATTCCTTCATCAACTAGAAACTGGGAAATATCGCATACCCCGAGACACCCTCTAGACGAAACAAGAGCACTCATCAAGTTTAGTAGGCTCTTAACAGGAACCTCATGTGCACGCTAAAGGAATCGTCCCACCCTCGGACCACTGAGAAATCTTCATGGTTAAGATATGTATAACCTTCGCCGATCCTACCGACAACGCCACCATGACGTCAGTCGGTGCCGCCGCCCTACGCGAGACCATCCACACACACGCCAACCACCGAGACCCCGCAACGTCATGCCACCGAGACACACCGTTGTTGACGTGGTATAAGAAACATCGGTCCACCAGCAGACCCCATCCAGGCATCTCGTGTGCCAAAACGATGCCCTCAAGATGGTGAGCGACACCAAAATGCCGCCATCGTCCGATCCAGGAGACCCGGATCTAGGATTTCCCCCGAAACTTCTACGCGGAGGAGAGAAGAATCACTGTGATGACACCTTCAACAAGGTAACGATGCCCGCAGACGCCGCCATCATCGTCCCCCAATACATCGGAGCCCGGCTCTCACTGGCCATCATCAACGCCTCCAGATCCCCCGCGCGCAGTAGTAGGACCGCTCGTGCCGGCGGGATCCACCCCGCACGCTAACGCCTAGATGTGCACAACCTGCTGACCACCAGTCGCCGCGCCGCGGGAACTCCGGGATATGCCGGAGAAGCCTCGCCATCGTGTGCCCCACGCGCACCACGTCCTCCATGGGGCAGCATCCCACGTTGTCGTCCCGCACGCAAGGAGATGAGATCTCCTCCCCCACCGTCGGCAACGGGGAGAGGCTTCGCCGGCTGTAGCCCTATGGCGACAGGGGAGGGAGGGGAGAGAGGGTTAGAGGATGGCGGGTGATGTAGGCAATGGATAGGGTTCTCCTCCCGTTGCCATGAGGGGGACGAAAGGACGCTAATAAATCTAATCCCGTTCTTTTTCTATTTCTATACTTTTGCTATCATATATATGAATTAAAAGAGCCATAAGTGTCCAGGTGCAAACAACAAGTACCATTATCAGTGAATATCTAAGGCACTGATGTTTGTGCACCTGCTGGTTTCTTTTCGAAGTGCATAGAAGATTAAGAAACCTATGCGTGCATGAAAAAAACATATAGTACTAACTTAATTCATGTATAAAATAAAAATACAACTTGAGATAAAAATCCTATGGGTCGCAAATTGATACCATCATAATCTATAGGTTTAAGCCTGGTGAGTAGTCTAGGCTGTGAGGCCATCTACCACACGCACTGCCCGTTTATATCTAGCTGAGGTTTCTCCACGCCTGCCTAGTCCATGCGTGACATCAGCAAGGCAAGACCACACGTTGGCCACTGGGGTGGGTAAAGATACGTGTACATACATATATATGCATGCATGCATGTATATACAAAATCTAAGGACAAGGGGGAAAGAAAAGAAGTGAGCGAGAGACTTCTTATTTTCGGATGGCCTCCACGTTACACGGGATGAATGGGTACGCGAAGCAGAACCTGTCGTGCTTCCTGGCCGACCTCGACCTCACCATGAACTTGATAATTTCCCTTCAGCAAAATACAAAGCTATTAAACTGTCTTTGAGTAATTCACTTAAACCTTAACCAAATAAAGAGACGTTCACTATCTTTGTGATTAAAATATCTTGGTGGCAAATGGGTTCTGATTTTTTTTGCTTCATGTCGTTGGGTGTAGGTCTGAGTGGGTGTTGGGCAAGTTTGTTTTTGTATTTTTTGGATTAAAAGCATGATTCAAACATTAACAAAACAATTTATGTTAGCCAGTTGTTTCATTTTTTTTACTATACAATCTTTTGATAATTTCTTATTGTTCTCACTGTCCCTACTAAAATAGAAACAGAAACTATTCTACCACCCACAACCTCTCTTACCACGAAGTGTTAAACATATTGCAGGCGGCGGGGCAAAGCCCGCCATTCCAGCTAGTTACTATGAAAATCCCTTTGGTCCCCGCTTTGTCCCGTTCAGGCAGCACAGCAGGCACCAACCCTAGCCCCTCCCTCCTTCGGCTCCTCCCTGTCATCGATGGTGGATATCGTCAGGCAAAACCCGTGTGGTGGCCGGTGGCAGCGGGCCTTCTCCCTGTCACGACGCGGGGCTCTCATCACATCGATGAATCGGTCCATGATCAAGCAAGCGTCGATGTGGATGGGAGCTAGAACAGCAATCGACGAGGTAAGGAGGCTGCCTAGCGCAAGCGCAATGGTGATGTGATGGTCGTGCAGAGGGCCATCAAAGCTTTGTGCGGTGGTCGCCTCCGACGGTAGATGGAATAAGGTGGGTAACGAAGGCTCCCCCGGGGACGGCTGGTGTGCCGGTGGTGGTGGCATCCAACTTGGGCTCCTGAGCCAATGCAACTTAGAGTAGCCTAACGGGGAAGACGGGATGTCGATGGTGCTGCGGCAAGGTGCGTGCGTAGCTTGTTGTGGTTTTGGTGGCTGAGGTGTGCTACTGATGTTTCCGACATAGGTGCGGTTTCTCCGGGCGAAATTCCTACTTGACTTATATCGAAGTTGGTGATGACAACATCTTCGCGTGTCGTTCGCCTTGTTAAAGGCGAGGAGATCTATCACCTCTCCCATGCCCAAATCTTGTTTCCTGGTGAAAAACGAGGTCTGCTTGCGAGACTAGCGATGGTGGCGTCCTCAACATCGCTACTTCGATGGAAACATCGCTTCGGAAACATGATCTTTTTGTGAGAGCACATGCTTTGCGGTTGGTCGAACACCGCTAGCGGCATGATGATGGTGGAGTCTTTGGTGCTGGGTCTTTTGGGGCCTGATTGGCGTTGGTGGCGGCAAGAGCATTATTCACATGTGGGCGGCGTCGGACGAGTCCGGTTTGTTGTCATCTCGAGACCAAGCGGGACATGCCGCCTCTCTTTGGACATGTCTTCTCTCTCCGGTGTTGTCGAAGTCATCAAACAAGCTTGTGGTAGGTGATCGATGCGACAGTTTTGGAGTGATCTTGATGGGGATACGCCTACTGGGGTATACTCAGCAGGACGTTTCCGACTGGCCCAAGGGCTGGCGAGTGGGCCTGCAGAACGGCGAGTGGATCAAGGCCCAGCAAGGTACCAAGCGACTGGAAGATGAAGGCCCAGGCGAGTAGATAGGCCCAGTCGGACTAGGTTAAACGATTACCGAAGCTGTAACCGAATCGGTTGAGATATGTAAACCCTAGGGGAGGTGAGCCTATATAAACCTCCCTATGGGGTGAGTAGAGACACGTTCCCTCATACACCCAAGCGAGTCGCCGCCTAGACGCCGAGCTCGCCCATTGTAACATCTCCATAATACAATCTAGCAAGAGTAGGTCTTTACCCTCCGGGGGGCCGAACCTGGGTAAAACCCTGTGTCTTTGCCCTAATCTCGCACCGCAGATGGCTGGCCGCCCTTGCCCCTCGTTCTACTACTCGCTGCCGATTGCAGCATCTGCCGTGACCATTCCCACGACAGTGGCGCCCACCGTGGGGCCTGGCCGGTCTGGCCGGTGTTCTGCGGCGAGATCCAATCTGCCCATCAACGAGACGGTCGCCACCGGCCGCATGATAGCGATCGGCGAGATGCTCCAGATCTTGCCGAGTAGCTACGTCCCGGCGGCGCGACCCGTCACGCACAGCGTAATCCTGCCAATCGGCACGATCAGCCTCTTCGTCGGCCTCACCGACGTCATCGTCTCGGAGGACTCGGCTCGCATCCGCGAGTCACCGCCACGCGATCGGCTCTCCGAGAGCCAGGTTCGCACGATCCACCGCCTTGCCTCCGAGTACGACTCGGCCCACAGCAACGTGGCCGGGAACTCAGCGGCCGCAGAAGATGCGGCCCTCACCGATGACACCGACTCGGCGACCCCGGCGTCACTCGCCGGATCCATCACCGCGGCCTCATCCGCGGGCTCCATCGCCCAGGTCTCCAACGCGGGAGACTTCGAGGACCCCTCCATCCTCGGGATCTTCGAATTCGACTCCGGGTCGGAGAACTCCGCCGACCTCCGCGATGGTGCCAATCGCTACGCCGCGGCTTACATGGCCACCGGCACCGATCCACCGGAGGATCCTTTCTCCACCTCAATCCCTCCTAACGCCACGGCAACGGAGGTCGAGGAACTCCGCTTGAAACTGGCGGAGGCGGTACGCAAAGAGCAGGCCGAGCGCGAAAAATTTCGCCTCGAGCAGGTGTCGGCGCAGGAGCTGTCACGCTACCACCAGCAGCGGATCAGGTCACGCTTGAACCCCACCGTTCAAGGGCGTGCCCTGAACTTCGACGACGAAAACGACCCGGCCCGCATAGCCGAGCGCGCGATCTGCGAGAACGCGCCACCAGGAGGAAGCGCCCGGCCCCCGCCAGGATCAACGGCGATGGGTGCCCCACCACCACCCAACCGCACCCCTCCCAGGGACCAACCGCGGATAGTTGTCTCCTCACGGGAGCGAGACGCAAACGGCCTCCCACTGTTCTCCACCCCAATGGACAACCTCGTGGCAGGCCGAGCAGCAGCCGATAGCATCACGGCCACTGGCGACGGCGCCTTATAGATCCAGTACGTCAAGGCCCTGCTTGCGAAGGCCGTGGAGCAGCAAAAAGCGGGCGCCGACTCGCAAGGTCGAGTATACTCGCGTTCCTCGGGAAGCAGAGCGGCCTCAAGCGGCCGCCCAGCGGCGGCAAACACCCTCAATTGCCCGCCACCAGAGCCACTGCAGCTCCAACACCGACCCGCGAACGCGGCACTCTCCACCAACGATCCCAGGCCGGCGACCAACTTCGTCGCCGCTAACGGACAACCCATCGACGCCCGCACTCACATCATCAACAACCAAAACTGGCGCGCACGCCAGCCCGACGACTTGCGGCACACCCTAACTAATCGCCGCGATGGCGAGCCTATGGGGTCGCTCAGTCGACTTGGGCATAAGTGCTTCGGACCAATGATCTGAGGCGAGAAGTACCCGTCAAACTTCAAGGCACCAAAGGAGATAGAAAAATACGACTCCTCGTACGACCCCGCAGTCTGGCTCGACACATACCTCATGGCAATGGGGATCGCGGGTCACACTGACCTACTCGCCGCCCGTTACCTCCCACTGATGATGGAGGGGACGTGCAGGCAGTGGATCAACACTCTCCCCCAGGACAGTATCGACTCCTGGGAGGAAATGCGCGACGCCTTCGTCAGGAACTTCGAGTGCTCCTACACCCGCGCCACCACCATTGAGGACCTGGAATGATGCGTCCAGGGACCCCGTGAGTCGACCCGCAACTGGGTCCAACGGTGGCAAGAGCTCTGGTACAACGCGGCCGGCATCCACCCGGACACCGCGATCCATTGCTTCAAGACCTCGTGCCGCTACGAGCCTCTAGTCGCCAAGCTTAAGCGACACTCCCGCACACTCGACAACATCCCCGACCTCCTCGAGATCGCCAAACGGTACGCCGAGGAGGATCCAAACCAGGAAACCGACGACGAGTCAGGAGGGCAACGCCGCACGGGCGGCAACGACAGCGGACGCCGAACGGACCTACGCTACAGCAGCACCCGCCTCACTGGCAAGCGCCGCAGCGACGGGCGAGTCGACTTCGTCGCCAACGCTGGGCACACACAGCGCGAGCCCAAGAGCTACCGCCGCGACGGAGGGCAACGGCGCGATGGCGGCAATTACAAGAACAAGCCAAGGTTCGATCCTGCGGCCCTCCTTAACCAACCATGTGCGTTCCACAGCAGGGAAGGGAAGCCCGCAACGCACACCACCGTCGACTGCCACACCCTCAGGGAAATCGAGAAGGCACGGCACGCGCGGGAGGACACCGACAACGACCCGCCAAACGGCGGAAAATTCGGCAAAGTAGCCGGCTCGCTCCACACCTTCACAGGCTTCAACACAAAGCGCGAGAAGAAGGTCATCGCCCGCGCCGTCGCCGTCAATGCGGTGGCCCAAACAGACGTTCCCCAGTTCCTGAACTGGTCGGAACAGCCCATCACCTGGAGCCGACAAGACCACTCGCCACCCATCGAGTACCCAGGACGAGTCGCCCTGGTGGTCAAGCCCAAGGTTGGAAACTACTGGCTCCCCAAGACACTGATGGACGGCGGCAGCTCCATCAACATCCTCTACCTCGACACCTTCAGGCGGCTGCGGCTCCCGCAGTCGATGATCGAGACAACCCACACCACATTCCACGGCATCGTCCCCGGTCGGAAGGCGTATCCGATCGGCAAAGTCACGCTGCCAGTCACTTTCGGTAGTCCGGCAAACTTCCGCACCGAGCGGATCGTCTTCGAGCTGGTGCCCTTCGACAGCCCTTACCACTGCGTCCTGGGGCGCCAGACGTTCGCTAAATTCATGGCAGCGCCCCACTACGCGTACAACGCGATGAAGCTCCCCGGGCCGTGCGGCGTCATCACCATCAACGGCGACCCCGACATGGCCGCCGAATGCGAGGCCAAAGGAGCCGAACTCGCCGACGCCGTCATCGCGGCAGAGACTAATCACGCCGACGAGCTCGCCAAATACGCGAGCGGGGTCAACAGTGACGATCCCACAATACTCAAGAAGCCCAACTCAGAGGGCACAAACACCTCAACCTTTGAGGCCACGACGCACACCCGCACCGTCGAGCTGGTCCCAGGCGACTCCAGCCAGACGGTGACGATCGGGACAGGCATGAGCCCAGCATAGGAAGGCGCGCTCATCGAGTTCCTTCGTGAGAATAGGGACATCTTCGCATGGAAACCCTCCGACATGCCCGGTGTCCCTAGGGAGCTCGCTGAGCACAAACTAAACGCCGACCCCAAAGTGCGACCTGTCAAGCAGTCGCTACGGCCCTTCAATGAAGAACGTCGTCGAGCAATCGCCGAGGAAGTGCAGCGCCTACTCGCTGCCGGCTTCATCCGGCCAATCAAATACTCCAAGTGGCTGGCAAACCCAGTCCTGGTCGAGAAGAAAAACGGGACCTGGCGAATGTGTATCGACTACACAAACCTGAACAGCGCCTGCCCAAAGGAGCAGTTCGTCCTCCCGCGGATCGATCAGATAATCGATTCAACCGCGGGTTCGGAGTCGCTATGTTTCCTCGACGCCTACTCCGGGTACAACCAGATAAAAATGGCTGTCGAAGACGAGGAGAAGACGGCGTTCATCACGCCATTCGGAGCCTTCTGCTACACCGCCATGACCTTCGGCCTCAAGAACGCCGGGGCAACCTACCAGCGGTGCATGCAAGAATGCCTCGCGAGCCAAATTGGCCGCAACATCCACGTCTACATCGACGACGTGGTCGTGAAATCCGCTCGCCAAGGCGACCTACTCGCCGACCTGGCGGAAACCTTCGCCAATCTGCGAAGGTATAAGATAAAGCTCAACCCAGGCAAGTGCACCTTCGGTGTACCTGCCGGACAATTACTGGGGTACGTCGTCTCCAAACGAGGGATCGAGGCGAACCCAACAAAGATCGACACGATCGCCCGGCTCGGCAAACCCGAGTGCCTGCGTGACGTCCAGAAGCTGGCCGGGCGGGTAGCGGCTCTCAGTCGCTTCATCCCCCGCCTAGGCGAAAAGGCGATGCCCCTATACCGCCTGATGCGCAAGAACCCCACCTTCCAGTGGGACTAGGAGGCGGACGACGCGCTCCGCGACCTCAAAAAGGTGCTACTCGCCGCACCACTACTCGCCGCCCCCGCCGACAAAGAGCCTATGCTGGTGTACGTCGCGGCGTCCGAGCGCGTCGTCAGTGTTGTGATGGTCGTCGAACGACCAGAGGTAGGAAAGGAGCGCCCGGTTCAGCGGCCGGTGTACTACATCAGCGAGGTCCTCACCGAGTCGCGCCAGCGGTACCCACAGTACCAAAAGCTAGTATACGCGGTCTTCAGGGCTCAGCGGCGCCTGCCGCACTATTTCCAGGAGCACCCGGTCACGGTCGTCTCCTCAGCGCCACTGCAAGACATCATCCGCAACCGCGAGGTGACCGAACGGGTCGCCAAGTGGGCCGTCGAGATCGGCACCCACAACATCAAATACGAGCCACGACGAGCGATTAAGTCACAGGCACTGGCAGACTTCATCGCCGACTGGGAGGAGGCCCAGCAGCCAGAGAAGCTGCCATACCTCCATTACTGGAGCCTGCACTTCGACGGCTCCAAGAACGCGGACGGTGCAGGAGCAGGGATAGTGTTGACTTCACCAAAGGGCGACAAGCTCCGCTACATCCTCCGCCTCGAATTCACGCCCTGCACCAACAACATGGCTGAATACGAGGCCCTACTCCACGGCATGCGAGCCGCCAAGGAGATGAACGTCAATCGCCTTCGATGCTACGGAGATTCCGACCTCGTCGCGGGGCAGGTCGCCGGCACCTGCGACGCCATCTCCCCTACCATGGCGGCATACCGCCAAGAGGTGGACAAGTTGGGCGGCCACTTCACCGGCTACTCTGTCGAGTGGATCGACATGCGAAAAAACGAGGAGGCCGACGCCCTCTCTCGCATCGGGTCGGCTCGACTCGCACCACCCGCCGGCGTGTTCCTCGACACAATCTCCAAACCATCAGTCTCTCCCCCGAGGGAGATCGACATCGGAGTCCCACTCCAACCAGAGGCAGCCTTGGTCGCACTCATCACCGAGCCAGACGACTGGACCAAGCCCTACATCGCCTACCTGGAAACCGGCACCCTGCCAGCAGACGAGACAAACGCTCGAATGATCGCTCGCTGATGCAAGTCTTACACCATCATCGACGGCGAGCTACACAAGCGCAGCGTCACCGGCGTGTTCCAACGTTGCGTCCAACCGGCTGAAGGACGCAAAATCCTCCACGACATTCACTCAGGTGACTGCGGCCACCACGCCGCCGCTCGCTCCCTGGTCGCCAAGGCTATGCGACACGGCTTCTACTGGCCCACCGCACACGCCGACGCTGTCGACATCGTCCAGCGATGCGCCGGGTGCCAGAAGTACGCCAACCAGACGCGCGTACCGAGCTCAGCGCTCAAAACGATCCCCATCACTTGGCCATTCGCCGTATGGGGCATGGACATGGTAGGCCCCTTCAAGAAAGCCCCCTCCGGCTACACCCACCTGCTAGTCGCCGTCGACAAATTCACCAAGTGGGTGGAAGCCAAGCCAGTCCGGAAATGCGACGGGAAGACCGCCACTAAATTCCTACGCGAGCTCATATATCGCTACGGGTTCCCAAACATTATCATAACGGACAACGGCACAAACTTCGCCAAGGGAGCAATGGCCGAATTTTGCGAAGAGCACCACATCCGGCTCGATCTCGTGTCAGTCGCCCACCCGGAATCCAACGGCCAGGCGGAACGAGCCAACCAAAGCATCCTCCACGGCCTGAAGCCGCGACTCCAAGTACCACTCGAGCGCACCGCTGGATGCTGGGTCGAAGAGCTGCCCTCCGTCATCTGGGGAATCCGCACCTCGGTTAACAGATCGACGGGATTCACTCCCTTCTTCATGGTCTACGGCGCCGAAGCAGTCATGCCCACCGACCTCGAACACGACTCGCCGCGGGTCGTCCACTATACGGAGGCCGCAAACGAGCTGGCCCGCCAAGATGGGCTCGACCAGCTCGACGAAGCACGCGACCTCGCTCGATCGCGCACCGCCATTTACCAGCAAGGACTCCGCCGCTACCACAGCCGACGGGTGAAAACCCGCACCTTCCAGGAATGCGACCTGGTGTTACGCCTCATCCAGGACAAGAAGGGCATGCATAAGCTCTCCCCTCCGTGGGAGGGCCCGTTCGCTATCGGGCGCGTACTCGGCAACGACGCCTACTACCTCATCGACGTCCGCGGGGACGGCGAACTCGACGTCAAGCGACCATGGAATGTAAACCTCCTCCGGAAGTTCTACTCCTAGAACCCCACACATGTACTCTCCAGTCGCTATGAAATAAAAGAAATGGTTACCGCAAATTGCGCCTACTCTCCATGACTTGTGCCACTCGCACTCGTAACAACAGCGATATGCTAAAATGCAGAAGTCAACCTTTGGTACAGCGATCGGCACGGCTAAGTAGTGCGGTGTAAGAGCACTGAATCACTTCAGGTCTTGCACCGTCCACGAAAAACGACAACCCGGAGCCCCATTGGAGTCGCCTAGCTCGACTGGTTTTACGAACCAAGACAACTGCCCTCGCTTCTCACAGCGACCTTGGTCCTCCGCATCCTCGGCATAGCGACTCGAACGGCTAAGTACCACGCTCGGGGACTGAATACCAGTTCGTCGCGATCGGTCAGGGAAAACGCCAAGTAAGAGAGCATGCCCGGGACTCGCCACGCGACTGACCCCACGGGCCAGGCAGGAGTGACGCGCTCACACCAACGCGCTAAGTCCTCAACCACCCTCGAGTCGCGCCTAGAACTACCAAGTACCACGCTCGGGGACTCGGCCATCCGACCCCGTTCACGTACGGGAAAACGGTAAAGTACAGAGCACTCAAGGGAGTCGCATTGCGACTGGCTCTCCGAGCTCGGGCGAGTCGACCAAATCAACAAAACACATGATAACAACACACATCATATACGAGGTAAACCCCACAAAAGGGCGGACGCGCTCGGGGACTCGTCCAAAAATCAATCCAAATCACACAAACAAATAGTAACATAGAAACGACGTCCCATTCAATCGCATATTGCATTGTCTTATGTTACAAAATATGCCCGTGTGGCAGAACTGCTGCTAACACTTCAAGGAAAAACTACCCTACTCTGCAGGCTTCGATGATGACTCGCCAGCATCCCGGCGATTACGGATGAACGCGGTGTACGGGTTTGATGGATACGTCGTCAGTTCACCCGCCATCGCCGCGCGAAAAGGCTGCTCGACCTTGAAGTCACGATGCGGTGGCTCGGGGTCGTTCGGCGCGATGACCATTTCCTGGTAGGGCAGGAGGTCGCCCATCGCCCAGACACGCTCCGAGTACGTGGCGGCACGCTCCTGCAACTTGAGAACCTCGGACAGATCCACCGCGCCAGTCGACGATGGATACCCACTCGTCACATCGTCAAGGTCGAAATCCTCGGGGAAGTGCGCGAGTCCAAGACTCATTGCCGTCGACGCTCCACGCCGAAACGCCGACCGCGTCATGAACTCAACGACCGCGGGCGCCTTCTCCAGATATTCCCACACCTTAACGAGGTCGCTGGGAATAACCTCCGTGGGGGACATTTCTTGAAGGTAGGCGCGGATGCACGTCGCCGATAGCGTAGCCGAGTCGACGAGCATGCTTACGCACTGCCTCGCGTCGAGCGAGCTCGCTTCTTCTTGGCTACCAATAACGCGACCTGCGAGAAGGAGACAATGATGAGTGCGACGGACACCACGAAAACCCCGACTAACGGAAAGGGAAGATGCACTCACCAAGCAACGGGCGGGCGAGTCCCGTGATGAAGCACTGAAGCGACGTGTGGTCGTCCTGAAGCCCAGCAATAAGGACTTCCGACAACTTGCGATCCTCCTCCGCGGCTGCAATGGCAGCCTTAGCTCGCCCGTCCACCGAGCTCGCTTCTTCCCTCGCCTCCCGCAGCTCGCGCTCGAGGTCGGCGACCCGCCGCTCAGCAGCGCCCAGAGCAGATCTCGCCGCCTCCAACTCACCAGCAGGGACAAGCTCCTGGCGAGCTTCCTCTGCCTTTGCAGCAACAGCCTGGAGCTCTTTGTTCGCCTCCTGGATGGTGGTCAGCTCCTTCTCAGCACGCTGTTGCGTGGCCAATCGGTCCGCCGACTCGAGCTGCAGACCCTGCATGTCATCAAAAAAGTCAGTAAAAACGAACCTCCTAAGTGCCCACCCGCTGAAATTTAGCGAGTGCGCACTCGGGGACTGGCGATCAAGAAATTCCCAAGTGCCCACCCCGCTAAAATTTAGCGCGTGCGCACTCGGGGACTGGATACGAAAATAAAAGACTAGAAAATAATAAGAATCAAGCCGCTGCAAAGCACCGACCTGATCCTCGGGGACTGGATATACCTGGATGGCTGCGCCAAGCATGCCATGAAGTTGCATCGCGTCCACGGACGCGAGTAACGCTGGCGTGTGCCCACGACGCTGGTCGACTTCAGCATCGGCGGTCCCCGGAGCGAGGCTCGGGGGCGCAGCCCCGCTCGCCGCGGCCGCCTTGGTCACGAAGCGGGGGAAGGTAGCGACAGAGGCACCCGCTCCAAAGGAAGTCGCCTCCGCCGTTCCAGGCATGGAAACGCCCTCCTTCGTAGACGCGGCTGCCTCCACCGCGGGGCCGGCCGGCGCGACCGCCGTGTCGTCAGAGACGGTGACGATGTCGTCGTCCTTGGCCTTCTTACTGCCATCCGCTGAGGCGACGACCTCGTCCGCTTTCCTCTTACGGGAAGGATCCTCCTCGCTAGCGGTGGAGGGTACCTGGGCCACGGTCGGGTGGCCCATCCTTTTCACTCCGGTCCTGCACATCAGTTGAATCAATAAAGACAATCGAAATAGCTACGGAAAATAGGGAAGGCCGAATGCACTCACTTGGCGACTGGGATGAAACGTAGCCCTGTGCGAAGGCCGGCCGGTTTTTCCAGTTCGGGGCCCAGTTGGCGACTGAGCCCTAGTTCCAGGACGTCGCGTGCCCAAGACACGGACGGCTTCTTCGTCGTTGAGGCCGCGGCTGGCGCCTCTGGGATACCCTCGGCAGGGGCTTCCTCGCGAATTGGAGCCGCTACAGTCGGAGCCTCCTTGCGGGGCGAAGCCGCCCCAATCGGAACCTCCTTGCGAGGCGAAGTCGCCGCAGCCGGAGCCTTCCCTAGCCCAGAGACTGGCGCGAACGGCGGGGGCATCGAGGCCAGCGACACTTCCACAGTTGGCGCGTCTAGCGTGGTTGTCGCTGGGGTCGCGCCGTCACCGGCCGAGCTGTGAGCATCGGAGCTGCTCGTCGAGTGTGGCGACGAGGCCATCCTCGGCGGCTTCGTTTTCCTCTTCGGGGGGGCCCTCGTTTCCTTCTCCTTCTTCTTCTTCTTCGAAGGAGTGGCCTGGCGGCGCGAGGTGGTTTCTGGGAGCTCGTCATCGTCATCATGACGCTCGAGGCTCCTGCTCGCTTCGATTTCGCGCTGACGTTGCCCGCGGGTCTTTCGGACCAGCGGGGCGATTTCCTCTTCGGACTCGTCCTCGTCGTCCTCGTTGCCCTTCGCGGCTGGCGATTCGCCTGTATCCTGGGCGGATGGCCCCGGGCTCTCATCATCAGGAGGTGGGAGCCACCCTTCCACCACTTGGAACAGCTGCGATGAATACGAAACAGAGTCAGAATTACCGCGACTGCATACGCTGCGACTGCGAACAAGGTAAAGAAATTACCGTCGGAGCTGGACGCTTCGCGGTGTAGGGGGCGACCGCGGCTTGTGCATCCACGTACACCGCCTTGGTGATCTTCTTCAACGCTGGGAGATAGTCCTCCAGCCTCCACTCGTCGAGGCAGGCTTTCGTCGAGTCTCCCCGACCCGTGTACTGATACATGTAGTGGTCGCGTTGGGCGAGCGGAACGAGCCGTCGCCCAAGCCAGCAATTGTACAAGTTTATCGTCTGAAGGCCCTTCTTCTTCAGACCACGGATGGCCTGGAGCATCTCGTCGACGACCATCCGCTGGTCGTCGGGGAGCTTGCCGACCTGGAGATGGCGCGGCTCGGAACGATTGGTCGAGTACCGCGGGATCGTCGCCTCGTCCTCCGGGGTCGCCTCGGTCACGTAGAACCATGACTTCTTCCAGTCGCTCGCTGCTTTGGCGGGTAGCATCTGGTCAAAGAAAGAAGCTTTGGACTTAAGCTGGAACGTCAGGCCGCCCGCGGCTAGCATTGGGCCGCCTGCCTCCTCGCGGCTGATCCGTCCGTGGAACAGATCTTGCCACAAGGGAAAGTAGGCCCGACAGCCCAAGTAGCACTCGCAGAACGCCACGAAGATGGCGAGCTGCTCGATGCTGTGGGGACCCAGATCTGAAGGCTGGATCCCGTAGTAGGCGCAAAAACGCCGGAAGAACAAAGACGTGGGAAACCCTAGCCCCCGCTCGAGATGACTGGTGAAACAGACGAATTCCCTCTCTCGCGGGTTTGGGGTCGTTTCTCCGGCTGCGGGGATACGCCAACAGCCGGCTCGCAGGATTCCGGCCTCCTCGAAAGAGGCCAGCTGCGCCCTCGTGCACTTGGACCTGCCCCATGGTTCGGTGAGAAGGGCCATAGCCGAGAGGTTGGTTGGAGATCGGAGGATTTTGGGTCGATTGGACCAAGGAGCAAAGGAAAGAGAATGCGCGCACTCGGAAGAAGTGGTGGGCAGTTGGCTCTACGATTGCCTGCCATTCCTCTTATATAGCGGGAGTTACCCGCCAAATCAGGGGGCCATTACCGCGCGATGATTACGCCGAAAGTTACCGTTGAGTTGCCCTAACGGCTAGTTTGACCACGCCTGACGGTCCAACTCCAGCCACTCGGCTCGCTAGGTCACTCGCCGCGACCGCATTCCGTCAGCTCGGCTCGCCCAAGACGCGACTCGGTTCCCCGGATTTTCTTCTTCATACAGGAGCCCGCCGACGATTCGACTGGATGCCTACTTCGGGGCTGTATGCTCCGACTGCCAGCAGCCACTTACGCCTAATCGACGACGGCCTCGGGGACTACTGATGGGGATACGCCTACTGGGGTATACTCAGCAGGACGTTTCCGACTGGCCCGAGGGCTGGCGAGTGGGCCTGCAGAACGGCGAGTGGATCAAGGCCCAGCAAGGTACCAAGCGACTGGAAGATGAAGGCCCAGGCGAGTAGATAGGCCCAGTCGGACTAGGTTAAACGATTACCGAAGCTGTAACCGAATCGGTTGAGATATGTAAACCCTAGGGGAGGTGAGCCTATATAAACCTCTCTATGGGGTGAGTAGAGACACGTTCCCTCATACACCCAAGCGAGTCGCCGCCTAGCCGCCGAGCTCGCCCATTGTAACACCTCCATAATACAATCTAGCAGGAGTAGGTCATTACCCTCCGGGGGGCCGAACCTGGGTAAAACCCTGTGTCTTTGCCCTCATCTCGCACCGCAGATGGCTGGCCGCCCTTGCCCCTCGTTCTACTACTCGCTGCCGATTGCAGCATCTGCCGTGACCATTCCCACGACAGATCTTGGTGTCATCGTGACGAAGTCAAAGTCGTCTGATTGTAAGCGCGATGGATGATGTACAATGACGTTGCTGTATCTAGTGGTGTGTTTTTTCTGTTTGTCATTGTTAGCATTCGGCACATTGTACATATAGTGCTACTCTTGCTAATGTAATGTTTGGTTTTTTTCCAATAATCCGAGCTGTCCGGGTCTATTCGTCTAGCAATGAGTATAGCAGTTTGTATAATCTCAAAAGAAAATGTCTGTTCTCAACTTTTTTGGCAATATAAGTCGTACTGTACCAAAATTGGTCGCCCCGGGCCGGGCTCGCGGCCGCCCCCACAGTCATCGGCAAAGCCACGATCTCTTCTCAGCTCAGCGACGACCCGATAAACCCACACCTACCAATAAAACTCCGGGGACCGAACCTTTACCCTAGTCCCCACACCACCCCGCCGGCCCACCCCTCGTACCCGCACGCGGTTCTCGCCGTTATTCTCCCGAGGTAACCGACGAGTACCACCACCATCTCCACTTCCGCCGCAACTCCTCCACAAGCTCGCTCCGCTCGGCCTAGGGTTTGATCTCCGGCGGGCCGGCGTGCGCAATGGAGGGCGGAGGCGATGTCGTGGCACCGGCGGCGGCGGCGGAGGTGAAAAACCCGAGGGTCTTCATGGACGTCACCATCGGCGGTGAGATGGAGGGGAGGATCGTGATAGAGCTGTACGCGTCCGTGGTGCCGCGGACGGCGGAGAACTTCCGCGCGCTCTGCACCGGAGAGAAGGGCGTCGGCCCCGCCTCCGGCAAGCCGCTCCACTTCAAGGTCAGTAGCGATTGATTTGGAGCGACATAGACTCTGCTCCTCCTCTTCTAGGTATTGATGTAATTTTGGTCTGGTCCAGCAAAGTGTTCAGGCGATTTGGGAGCAGTTTGCCTAATAGTTGTGCTGGTCAGTGGCGATTTGGCTGCTCCCGTTAGATTTCTTTTGAAGATTTATGGGTGAATTCCCTTAAATATTTCACCCCGTTAATCTTTATGTCGCGGACGATTTTCTGCCTGTGTAATTAGATGGCCGCTCCTATTGATAATTGGAGTCTGTCTCCCCTCTGAACAGCGTCCCCTTTGTCACATTGTTGGATACTGCTCAGGCTATGTGCTAACCAGTGCCTCCTTTTCTCTTCTGTTTTTTCCGCACTACTCACAAGTACTACTCCACTATTTCTTTCGCCGTGATGTCAAATCGCGTCCTTTGATGTGCAGTTAACTGCACCGCACTGCTGCCACAAGTTCCTGCTACCCTTAATAAGGGCCCCTCCCTTTTGACTTCATTCTAAAACTGCACCATGCACATATTAACATATCAAGTAGCATCCCGTGCTATAGCTTTTGTGGTGTGTCACTTGCTTGTCGGGACTGGGAATTCCCTTTTAAAAGGTGGTGGCACGTCTGCTTTGTGCTGCTACAGTGCTCCTAAATCTATCTTGGACTCGGCAATGATAATACTATCAGCCGTACAATGCAATATACCCTGCAAGCCCGCTCTTGTGATTAGTCCACACGGAGAAGCCGTACAATGCAATCTTCCTTTTTACACACGAGGAACCACAGTGCTGTTTGCGATGGTGTTGTGGTACTTTTATAACAAAATTATTCCATTGACAGGCCAGCTTATTGCAAAAGATAGTACTTGTATTTACAACGAAAAGAAACCTGAAGCCAGATTCATGGAGGATGTATGTTTGTGAGAAATTCTGGGTGCATAAAGAAACATTTCATAGCATAACCCGCCTTGTAGCCTGTCAGAAGAGACAAAGGCCCCTACTGTATCTTGATTTGCATTGCTATTCATTTTGTTGTATGAAGAGACAGAAGCCAGCACTGTATCTAGATTTTCTTTGCCACTCCTTTTGATTTATGTCTGGGCACTATTCTCAGAGAAAGTCAAGGACGAGAATTGTTTGTTACAAGAGGGGCTTACCAGGTGCTTAGTATTTGAGTAATGGCTTGTCTTTTTGCATCTGGTGTTTCGCAATTTACTGCTGTGCTTATCAACCTGAGTGAAACCATGCCAATCAGAACAGTTATGCCTGAGGACTCCCAACATGCGTGATGTGTATTTTGGGTTTCAGGCATCGGTACACATACTAATTGTTTACCTACTTACCTTTAGATTTTAGTGATCCAGGCATCTGGTATTTTCGGGTTCAGTAATTGGGTTATGACATCGAGTTGTAGTGTTTCTTGACAGAGCCACCAACCATCATGTACTTTTGACGATTCATTTTTTTCCTATTGGATGCAAATAAATGCTCAGCACAGGAATGGGAATTGATTGGTGCTCCATTTATGTTGAATTGTTTTGTTGTCATTGCAATCTCAAATTTTAGCCACCAAAATACAATGTGAAAGTTTGATGACACAATTGTCTATGCTGCACTGATTCTCTTGTCAGTTTCTCACAGTAACCACTAAACTAATCTCTAGTAATCGTTATTCTTGCAGGGATCATTGTTTCATCGCATTATCAAAGGTTTTATGGTACAGGGTGGAGATTTTACTGCTGGTGATGGAACAGGAGGAGAGTCAATTTATGGTTCAAAGTTTGAGGACGAGAACTTCATATTAAAGCATGAGAGGAAAGGAATATTATCGATGGCTAATTCTGGTCCTAACACAAATGGGTCGCAGTTTTTCATTACTACCACCCGGACACCTCATTTGGATGGGAAGCATGTAGTTTTTGGGAGAGTAATAAAGGGAATGGGGGTGGTTCGTTCTTGTGAGCACATTCCTGTTGGAGAAGCTGACTGTCCCACAGCTGATGCCATGATTTTTGATTGCGGAGAACTCTCTGAAGGTGCTGATGATGGAGTTGTGGACTTTTTCAAGGATGGCGACAAGTATCCTGACTGGCCAAATGACCTCGATGAGAAGCCTACAGAGGTTTCATGGTGGATGGATGCTGTGGAGTATGCTAAGGCTTTTGGGAACGATAACTTTAAGGTAATTTCTCTCTTAGCTATGCTCCTACACTGTTTTGTTTGGATTACTGATATTTCATTGGTTCCAGACATCCATATAGTGACAGTGCTTCCTGACAGGTGAATGTATAGCATTAGATACTAGCATAAGTAACTTAAGCCCTTAGTTGTTTGCAACTTTCTCAAGTACTATTGACACATCTGTGTTTTCTGAGCCGTACATACTAAGTGGTTGTGGTTCAGTCGCCTACCTGCTGCATAAGTTAAATCCCTATGTACGTAGTTGCTGAGCCTAGCTCAGTTTGTGGAAGGTGTGGGTGGCACCTTCACTTCCTCTTTGGCTCAGATTTGTGTTCCTATTGTTGAAAAAGAAATCTAGTTCCTCTTAGGTATTAATCATTCATATCCTGGTGTATATCATCTACGATGTTTCTGACCTTTGATTTCAACATTCGCAAGCTACACATTATATTAGCCTCCCTTTTTACCTGGGACGCGCGCTCAGTTTTCACAACAATGGTTACTGCAATTGCTGATGCCACTCTTACCCATGCATCTTATAAACATGATAAGCATTAACAACCTTGAGTACTAGCTTGAATCTGGATTGCTGGGATCAACCACAGTGAAAGCCACAAACGCTTAACAAAAGAACGTGGAGTCCTTTATGTTAGCTTTTGTATTCTCCACTTTGTAGCGATATAAATATTCATATTCATCAATAAGTAACTTTAGATTGTAGTCATGATTCTTGTGCATGTCTCTGTCTCTTATATTTTTTCTTAGAGTTCTGAGCTAATCTTATTTTGCACATATGT
The DNA here is from genome assembly GCA_910589765.1 of Avena atlantica. Lineage (NCBI taxonomy): Eukaryota > Viridiplantae > Streptophyta > Magnoliopsida > Poales > Poaceae > Avena > Avena atlantica. The sequence goes on from OU342739.1 coordinate 48,476,037, forward strand.
ATTGTTGTATTTCCCTATCTGGGTTTTAAAACTAAAATAGCGCCTCTATTCTCTACAGAAACAAGATTACAAGACAGCCTTGAGGAAGTACAGGAAAGCTCTGCGCTACTTGGATGTTTGCTGGGAGAAAGAAGAGATAGATGAAGGCAAATTATACTGTTTTCCACTTTCCACTAGAACTGTGTAGTTTTTGTTGCTTCTGTCACATCATACATACTGATCATACTATTTGTCACATGACACTTATAAGTAATATGAACAAGTCTTGATATGCAGAGAAGAGCACGGCACTACGGAAGACCAAGTCCATAATACTCACGAATAGCTCTGTAAGTTTTTTTTTCAGTCTAATTACTTTTTAGCTGGATGCATATCTTATGTTCTTTATCTAGAGAACTGCGGTGTTAATTTTATCTTGATCAGCTCTTTTACATGCTTACTCCGCTTAGCTGCATGGTTGTCTCGTAGCATCCAGCAAGCTCTTAGAAAGGTGCATAACTAATATAGTCAGACTGTGTCATGTGGGGTAAGACTTATAGGCGCAAGGGCCCTGCGCCACCATAGTTTAATTATAGAGTCCTTCTAGATTTAAGTTAAAGAGTCTAGGTCTTAAGTTGGAAAGGCTTAGTCCCGAAGAAGGTTACCCTGCCAACACCCAATTAGAGTTGGAGTCTGTTACATCAATTGTAATCGGCTATTTATAGCCGCCCCTATGTGATCAATGAGAACAAGCAGAAAAAAAATCTATCTTCTCACCTCGTGCACCTGCGCCCCTCCTCACCTCCTTCCCCAACCATAGGTCGACGAGAGGTTCACCCTCGTCCTCCAACCTCCCACAACTACAACCTCCAGTCCAATCCAACCCCAGCCCGAATGCTACATGGTTTATGTCTCTCTGATTACCAGTTGATAAAACTGTGACATGTCAATCTCTGCCACACCACTTAACTACATGGTTGGCTTCCCTAAAAAAGAAAAATACATGGTTGGCTTATAGCATCTTGCAAGCTTTTAGAAAGGTGCATAACTTAAGATAGATGGCATGCTACATGGTTCGTCTCTCTGATTATCTGCTGCCTAGCTCTAGGTTGCCTCCTTTCAAGTTCATATGCAAAGTCCTCTACAGAGCAGGGAGCATGAGTCTCTGAGTTTATATAAGGTCTTATACAGATTTTGTAAATTCCGAGTCTCCTCTGAACTCTAAACACGCTGTTGTTCATTGCATTCCGAATCTCATCTGCTTCATTAGCATTGTACATTTTCCCTCCTGCATGTTACATAACCACCTTCGGATTACGGCTTTTTATTCCGTTTGTATTCGATTACTAGGCAATTTTGCTAAGTTCTACGCCCTCTGTACCGAATTATAAGTTCTGGCATTTTTCTGAATCGCAGTTGTATAAAACCGTTTTAGTGTGTCTGTTTTTTCATTTCTGTCCGTATGTAGTCCACATTGAAATATGCAAAACATCTTATAATTTGGAACAAAGGGTGTATTTACCAACTCGGAAACAGATGATAGTTATGGCTTAATGTTGTCTTAAAACCCATTGAATGCTACTACACCAGTGTTACTTGTTTCTTGATACTGAAATAATTTCTTCAGGCATGCAAAATGAAGTTGGGAGATTTGAAGGGTGCTTTGTTGGATGCGGATTTTGCGTTGCGTGAAACGGATGGCAATGCTAAGGCTTTTTTCCGACAAGGACAGGTTGGTATTGACCTTAGCATAGTGGCTATAGTTCTTCATTATGCTTTTCTCCAAACTATAAGGTGTTTCCAGTCGCGTGGATATTTTTGTTTCTGTCATTCTCTCAAATCACTTGCAATCTCATATTATCATTCGCTGCAGACCCAAAGTGGTTTCTTATCATGAATGGTTACACTTTAACATTTCGAAGGCATCACTTATTTGAAGTTCTTAACAATATTTTCCCTCTTCATCTAAGATAATATATACTCCCTCTGTCCGGAAATAAGTGGCTTGATTTTGTCTAGATTCATATGTATCTTGACGCATTTTAGTGTGTAGGTACATGTGAGTCTAGACAAATCCAAGTCAGTTATTTCTGGACAGAGGGATTCGAAATTTTCTGCTTAGTGTTAAAAAAATGTCTTGAGTCTGACATGCGATATCTTGGAGACCTCGTACCATACGGACCAATATTTTGCTATTGGTACATGTTATGGACAACGTTTTGCTATAGACACGTTATGGACAATGTTTTGTAATAGATACACATACAGTAGCTCTCAGTGGTCGATAGGTCAGCAAGTCTACGTATGTAATGTACCTGTGAACCAAAGGAAGATATCCCGCAATCTAGACATGTTATAGTGTATAGATACATGCAAATCTAGACAAATCTGCGACATCCTTTCGCGACGGAGTAGTTAATTTGCACCGTGGGCTTACTATTATTCCTTAATATTAAAAGCATGACAAGGGATAGCTTCCATGATATTTGATGTATCCTAAACCACCAAAATCGCAATCTAAAACCTTGGACCGAGCTACAGCAAAGAATCTGTTTAGTCAGAATTTAGAAGCAATTATCAGCTACTCGTTTTTATATCATGGAAAAGAATCCTGGAGCGTTGAAGTTTCCTTTTTTTCTAAGTATTATTTGTTTCTGACACTTCGTGGGTACAATTGAGGTGGACAATATATTTCGTGCCTTTTACAAAGGTAGCACATTCAACAACAGTAGTATGTATCATGTTCAAGTTATTTGTATATGCGAACTAATTTATAGTTTGAATGTGATATGCCAGGCACACATGGCACTTAATGACATTGATGCAGCGGTGGAGAGTTTCCAGCATGCGTTGGACCTGGAGCCAAACGATGGTTTGTCTCTGTCCCCTTCATTGCCAATCCTTCTCCGGGCAATTCGATATCTAATGTGCTTGTCTGAAAACACCCTGCAGGAGGCATCAAACGAGAGCTGGCTGCTGCAAAGAAGAGGGTCAGTATTTGATTTAGTGATGAACCTGGTTTCTGGATAAATAAATGTTCATTGTAACCAACTCTCTGGAAACTATTACAGATTGCCAACAGAAGAGATAAGGAGCGCAAGTCATTTGCTAGGATGTTCCAATCTTCAGGAAAATCAGAAGAGAACAACGAAGTAATTTTCTAGTAGCCGTTTATTTTGCCAAACTTCTGCGCCCTAGGCATCGAGCACGAGGTGCTAACGACTTCTTCTTTTCTTGTGTAGGAGAACAATTGATCTCCAGTTTCTCCCCCCGGCAGAACTTTTGGTTAGCTTAAATCTGGGATACATACTAGAACTTGCCGTGGAAAAGGTCCTAGTTTTGTTGATGCACACCAGTTGAAGGATGGGTTATGCTTTGGAAAGCATTTTAAAGGGTGATTTGTGTTGCAGGTATACCAAGGTGCACTGCCTTGCAACAAATGATGAAGATTTCCAATCTAGATACAGGGAAAAATAGTGGGGGTCTGGGGGGAGTAGAGCTTTTGTTTTTTTACTACAGTGGTGGTCAATGCTTGTACCAAGGGAAAAAAAAACCTGAAACACTGAACCGAGCAGTGCAATTTTCAGACTTTGCAGGAAGGCATGCATGCCAGTATGCCACCCTTTAGACATTTCGTCTTTGTTTGGTCCCATTGTTGTGACAGTTGATACTCTTCGTGCAACACCGTTTGCTTTTGTGATTATCTGTGCGTACGTTTTGTCTGCCACGCACGCTTGCTGCCAAACGCCGCAGATCCGGTGCTTTTGACCTGTTTTTCTTTCTCGGTGGGGTTTACCCTGCCGTGCATGTGTGTCGGCCTCGGCCCATGGTCTGCATTTTGGCATGATTCTGGGCGTGTCGCAAATGCTTTGGGATTTGTTCTCTCTTCATGTTTTTTCTACTACTCCCTCTGATCCAAATCCATGGCCTCATAATTGTCTAGATTTGGATGTATTTGTAGTGTTAGATACATCTAAATCTAGATGAATCTGAGGCCATTAATTTAGATCGGATGGAGTACTCCCTCCGACCCATATTAGTTGACTTTAATTTAGATGTATCTAGACAAGTTTTTGTGATAGATACATCCAAATTAAATGGGTCAGAGTATCATATTTGCTCTTCGAGACGTTTAGTTTATATATACTATATGTGCTTCCTATGTTTTAGGTATGCCATTTTTTGGCAGTGGATGAACTAATGATACATCTCTCTAGGCTTGTGTACATTTGAACAATTAAACGGGTATATTAGAAAGTTCTGTCTTTTAGCTTATTCTATGAGATGCACATATTTTCTTTCCAGCATTGCATTAATATAGAAGTAATTTACATATAGGTAAAAAAAAGCATAACAACAAATACTAAACCCCTAAGCGAAGCTAGGTTTTTTGCCTACATGGCCTTGTCATCGTTTGTTAGGTTGATGAAAGGCGGTGACGACCATGACACTGGTGGCCGATATGTTGTTCTGGTTCCTCGGTGCCTACAACCTGTATGCGCATGAGGTGACAACGCTGCTTCCGGGCCACGCTGGTGCAGGCCTCGGGGTAACCTGATGTTGTGGAATCATTGACGGCATGGCAGGCCGCCTCTAGGCCAGCAACGACAACCTTGCCCTAGGGGGCTCATTTTCGAGCTCAGAATGCTCGAGGACGAGCCTTGTCATCGTCCAACTCCAACAGTTACAGGGGGACTCCTCCAGCTTGACGGCCACCATGTGGGCAGGAGGCCCGCGTAGTTCGCGCTATCATCATGGGTCTCCTCTCTAGGGACATTGTCATCGCCATGCAGCGGCGAGGGCTTCCACTGCTCGTCGTCGCCGTCTTACAACAGGGTCCCACTCGCCCTCATCGTCATAGTCACCAACATTTGGCTGGGCGTCACCGAGGCCCTGAGCGTTGTGCTCCTATGCCAGAAAATTGTTCTAGAAGTGTGAGCGGGTTGCGTACGCGGGGTTGCCCTAGAGATCTTACGGGAGGAGAACCCGCCAACGTTTGATCTCTGCCTCTCGTGTCAGCCCTTCCCATGACACGTACGACATGGGAACCCTCCTCCTGTTGAGGTGCCAGTCGCTCGAGAGGTTCATGTCCCGGTGGTGGGAGGGCACTCCTGCTCCCACCGCTAGAGCGCCTCGTCCACGAGGACATATCGACGGTCATGCTCGCCCGAAGGCGGGATTGGCACAGATAGTGGTGCGTGTGGGCATGGAGGAGGCGGCGAGCAGTGCTGGCCCAAGGACGAGCCAGCCTCGTGCTCGTTTTTCGTCTTCTTCCACTAAGATGGTATGGTTGTGGGCGGGTGGAGAACATGCTTGCCTTGAAATGGCAATGGCCCATGTGTTAGGGAAGTTGGATGCCCATGACCGTGCTTAAGAAGCCCTGATCATCAATGCCGTTAGCTCCCATGGCATTGATGGCGGCGTAGGAGTCCAACAACCAGCATTCATACTGACGCATAAGTCAAAGCGGCTGTCATAATAGTTAATTGGCTTGCACTGATGGCGGCCCATAAGGCCAACGGGAATCTAGGCACGCAGGAGGACACGCGATCCGCAACATGTCTGTCTCGATGCATTCCTCGCCAAATTGGACGAGGAATGGGTCGGTTCGGATGTGTCGGTCCATTTGCGTCATGCAACTAGACCGGTGGCTATCCTTCTGTATGGTCAGACCAAAACTGACCGTCTCTGATCTTTTTGAGTCGGTGTCGTTGGAGATTTTCTTATGGAAGTAAACAATATTACTAGGTAACATATGGTAGATTGAGTGCGGATATTTGGGATCCGAGCTACATGGATCTTTTTTTTCGAACTATTCAAAAATGTTAGTTTGAAGTTTCATAAAAATTTGACCAAAAATTCCGAGTGTAGGAAATAACTAGGGAAATTGCCCGTGCGTTGCTACGGGTGACCCTGAGCTCTGAGATCAGCACCATCCGAGTTTTACACTTACCCCCCATCTTCCACCCATGATCGGTTCGTCTTCCATCTCGCGTGTGTGAAGAATGGACCCACAAACTAAATATTCATAGTTTAAAAAACCGGACCTGATCATCGATTGAATTGGAAAAAGGGAAGTGGCGACTTCAACAATCTGTTAAGCACAACAACAGACTCCCTCTTGACCAAACCAGAAAACATGTCAAAACACGGTTTTCTCAGGAGCCAGATGGTTTTTGGTGAGCTGCGTGGTTCACTTAGTATTGTAAAAAATGCACCCTTTTTATAAAAATTGCATGGAAAATAGAAAACCAAAGATATCCAAGCCTTCACACCTTCGTATCCCCATGGGTTTAGTTTCCATCATCGATGTAGTCTTCCTTTAATTATGCACCCCGCAAAGCTCCGCCGCAGCTGTCGTGTATGCATGTAGCAAACTCACCCTGCAATAGACTGTGTATATGTTCTTCTGTATGTCTTCCATGCACCCTGTAAGGTCTAGTTTCCACCATTATTTTGGCGCCAAGCTCATGCAGAGATTATTTAGGCAACTGTAGCACATGCAGAGATTACTTGGCAACTGTCTCATCTGATGTCTGCTATGACGTCTGCTGTCTGCTATATGTTTTCGAATTAGCTTGCTGATATCAGATAATTTGATAACATATATAAACCGGGCGGGCAATGGTCAAGAAAGCAGGGTGGGACTAAACATAAGTGTTATACGGTCTTGATCGCACTTATGTCTGCAAACCGGGCCTATTTGTCCTTGTTTCAGCCGGTTTGGACGCCCGTTTGTACCGGCCCATGGCACAATGGTAGCAATGTATGCTCGTAAGATGGCCAGGCTATAATCTATAGTCCTATTTTCACACGTTCTAATGCACGTAGGACATATAAACAATGTTTGCTAATCGATCGGAATTGAAGGACATCGAACGGGTATATTTATTTTTTCCTTTCCAACGGGTACGGTGGCATGAACGTGATATATGGTTTTGATGGGAGGATAAATCTGTCCAAAAAAGTGTTGGACCGGAAGAAACACTTCGTCCTTTATTATTAGGTATAGATATACTCTATCCAACACACAAAGTATCAACTCAAAATACCTAGTATTTTTGGCTATACAAAAATGTCAAAATCTGACATTTAGAGTATTGAATAGTGCCTGATTTCAAAACACCAAAATCTGTAAGATTTGGTCATTTTTGTTGAGCTCATAATACAAAGTATTTCAGGGTGAGACTTTGTATATTAGATAAAGTTTACGTCTAGACTTTTTTTAATAATTTTTTGATACTTTGAAATCAAGTTTTTAAAGTGCAAAAAATAGCCCGTGATCTAAATCGTTTTTTTATGGAAGACTCCTCTATCCGCTCTTTTCTCTTCTTCAAGCTATACAGTGTCGCTTTTTATTGGTTATACGCTAAGCGTTAAGAGCATCTTCACTCGCCTATCTGATTCGGACGCCGAAATTAGGTCCGGACGCCGAAAATCGGCCAGTCGCGTATCCAGAGACCTATTTTCATTCGGATTTCGGCGTGTTTTGGTCCGACCTACCCAGGCCGAACCCAGGTTCTCGGGTACGCCCTGGGGACGCCAGACGCCGCAAAAAGGGCGTGGGTCAGCTCTGTCGGCGAGACGGTCCAATTCCCACCCACTCCACTCGTTCAGACTGCCACGAAGAGGTCCCAGCGCCCCCTGTCGCCATGAGTTCGTCGGCGGAGCTCCTCCGCGCCGAGACATGCCCACGCCTCTAGATACGCTCGCCGTAGTTGCCGCCCACCTCGACGCCTTCGCCGCCGCTCTCGCCGACCTAGCTTCGCCGTAGCTCTGCTTCGCTACGTGCTCCCACCACCACGCCCGCCAAGTGTTCAGCATTTGGCCGGATTCGGTCATAGACTCAGACGATGACGAGATACTCGCCATGGACTCCGACGACGAGGAGATGCTCGTCGTACTCCTGGAGGAGGAGAGCGCCGAGGTCGTCGAAGGTGAAGAGCACTTGCAGATCCTCGCATCGCTCGCCCAGCTGTACATGCAGATGGCGAAGCCGAAGCGCGGTGGTTCGGCGCCAGGTCGCCGAAAGTGCAAGGCGAGACAAAGGATAGAGGGCTACTGCATGTTGTACGCCGACTACTTCGCCGACCAGCCACTCCATGGAGAGGACGTGTTTCGCCGCTATTTCAGGATGAGCCGGAAGCTCTTCCTCAAGATCGTGCATGCCATCCAGAAGTTTGACCCCTATTTTCTTTGCAAGAAGGACTGCACCGGCTTGGTTGGGTTTTTCTTGCTTCAGAAGTGCACCGTGGCAATGAGGTTGCTTGCATATGGAGCGCCGGCTGATGCTGCCGATGACTATCTTCGCATCTCCGAGTCCACCGCTATTGATTGCTTGTACATGTTCTGCAGGGCAGTGATTGCAGTGTTCGGGGAACAATACTTGAGATCACCCACTGTTGAAGACATTGCTCGGATCCTCGCAGTCCGGTTCCCTGCTATGACCTGGTCGGAAGATCAGATGTGGAAAGTGATGAACTGTTTGTGGCCTTGCACAACATGATCATTGAGGATGAGAGGAAGGATCCAATGAGTTTGCTCGAGGAGGACGAGCCATACTACAGACAGGATCCTCTTGCCGAGTCTGATCATCAGGTGCCTCCAACCTGGACTGCATTCATCGCAATGCGTCAGGAGATTCGAGATCCGGCGATGCATCAACAGCTGCATAATGATCTTGTTGAGCACCTATGGATACGCAGGGGCAACACGTCGTAGATGCCCAGCATGCACTAGGCCGAACTTGGCCAAAATATGTTGTATTTTCACTTCTGCCCAAACTATGTTTACATTTACGCCGAACTGTGTTTAAAATTTCGCAGAACTTTGATCTTAAAATATTATGTATTCATTGTATGACGAACTATGCCGAAATCTGGACGAACTTGAGCCGAATTTAAGCCGAATTTCAGGGATGAGGGCGTCCTAGTAACTCGGCCTGGATATGCGAGTGGAAAACTGAACGTACCTAAGCCGAAAACTTGCGCCGTCCGGCCAAAGTTTGGTCCGAATTTTGGACTGGATTCGCCCAACGAGTGAAGATGCTCTTGCTCCCTCTGTCCTAAAACGATGGACAAATTTATCCGGATCCATATCTATCTAGACACGTTTCGTGTGAAGATAATGTAAATCTAGACAATGCAATTTTTTTTCCGGGACTAACTGAAGTAGCCTGACAGACGGTCGCCATCACATCAAGTGTACCTTGTCATGCTCTGTAACATAGGGTTTAGGTTTAGCGTTTAAGGCGTTGTCATGGACATCAAAGCTGAATCAAATCCTCTATGCAAGTATAATTACTACCCTATTAGATGATATACTACTTTATGATTCATCTCGATTTTAGTAATGTCAATCTTTCATAGTGTTCTATTGGTTGGCATTTTTCTTGCTAGATTTCTATTAGATTGGTGGACCGGACAGTAAGAACGAATCAATTTCAATTACAGCAATGTCATTCGAGTTCTGCAGGTTATTCGGCTAATGGATTTATCACCGGGATTAATTCTATGATTTTGCTTTGCTATTTATCTCCAGGTGTGGGTGTGTTTTTCACCTTGTTCTTTGCCCACTCCGTCAAATTTCACACAAATCTGTGAAGATGGACCAACCCTAGAGGCCAAGATAAAAAGAGCATTCATTCGTTCAACGAAATTAAAAAGACCACGAACCTGTGCCAGGTTGTACGAAAGCCTGCACTCATACTCAACTGATGTTCTACGGCATGTGAGTAGGAACATATTCTCCATTCATGTCTTACGGCATGTGCATTGCAATACCTTTAAGCAATATTCATGCCATCTAAATCGCTCCCCAAGGCCATAATGATAGTTTCTATTTTGTGAGATAAGATTCTCTATGATGGTCATTGCCAGGTACTCACTTCACTCAAAAATATAAGATGCTTCCTTTTTTAAAACACATGTATCTAGACGTCTTTGCTTCGAACATACACACTAAAAAGCGTCTAGATATATACATTATAGAAAAAAGCTAAAACATATTATAATTGGAAATGGAGTGAGTGCAACGAATAAAGGTTAGATCTAGAGTTTTCACCCTAGAAATCAAGACTCGATACTCGAGGAGCACTGCCAAAAATGAAGTCCCCCAATCCCGCCTCCACTACTTGTCGAGCTTGCGGCTGCAAGTCACTAATCACCGGGCTTACAGGCATCACATGTGCATGGTTTGGGAGGGAAATCGCCCCGCACCCATGTCCGCACAACAACCTGTGAAGAAATTTCTTCATCGCATCACCCCATCTCCACAATTACTTAACAGTCATGAACTCGTCATGAGTCAGGAAGACCTTCTGGTCTACCACTCGTAGCTGCCATGACATTTCCCGTGTCTGCCAACACCATGGAAATCGCGACGTAGATGCCATGACGATATGTCCCATGGCGTCGACGGAAGCGGGACTTCCCCACACACACCCTTTGAAGCCGCACGGGTTGATGTTTGCAGGACACGCATGACCGGATGCCATCCGATCGAGATGTCCAAGAGCATCATGCACCAATCCGTGAAGGCCACTAACGGATAAGTCTAGAACTCATCAGCATCTATGTTGAAGGGTAGAGGGAGAAAGAGATTGCGAAATATGATGGTTGTATTATTGAGCCTCTCGGGCGAGTATATATAGACGTACAGGGACCAACTTGGAGTACAAGACAAGTAACCTACTTGGAGTACAAGACAAGTAATCTAGTCTATCCCTAACAGATACGTATACTCTAACATCCCCCCGCAGTCGTAGCGGTAGCAACGTGAACAACTGGAACGTCGCGAACGGTCAGACTGGAGAGCCGAAGTAGACCAGTGTGCTGACATCCCCCCGCAGCGGTAACGGGAACGTCATGGACGGTGTCACGGCGCAGAAGCTTGGACCGTAGAGGATGCTATGAGGAGCTCAGGCGAGGTGATAGCCCTTGTGCCGGTGTCGAGTGAGCCGAGAGCGGTGGGTGCTGCAACCTTGGTCGAGGTAGCCGCGCGAGGGGTCGCCGTGGTCGATGTCGTGGTCGGGGTTGCCGGTGTCGAGGTAGCCGCATATTAAGCCGCGTGCGCATAGTGCAGCCAGGAGAACGACGGAGACGCGTCAGGGCAGTCGTCGGAGAGAGCGATGCCGAAGCCGATGCAGTCCGAGCCGTCGAGGACGAGGTGCAGCCATGGCTTTGCCAAAACCAGGCGCACGTCGGGGACGAAGGCATACTCTGGTTGTGCCAAAACCGAGTATGAGAAGACGAAGTCGGTATGACGCAGTCGAGGCAGACGTAGAGGAGGTAGTCGATGCCGATGAAGACCTTGTCAAAGCCAATGAAGACGAGGCGCTACAACCGAGCTTGCCAGACACGGGAACGCGTCGGGGACGAAGGCACGCACCGGTGTTGCCAGTACCGGGCATGCGAAGAACGGGACCAGTAGAAACAACTTCACGCCATGTCAGAGAGGAGACTAGCAGAGGAGGACTCTACGACGGTTGCGTTGCGCAGATCGGCGAGGTGCCGATGCAGGCCGCAGTTGTCGGAGTAGACGAGTAGGTGTGGTCGAGGACGAGGCGAGGACGATGGCGACGAAGTCGTGCTGGACGAAGACGTAGAAGGCGGCGAACCAGCGACGACCAGGAGTGGTCAGACTGGATGCCTAGACGGAGGGGTAGTCGGCGGGACCTACGACAGCCAGGAGTGGCCATGCAGGCTACCTGTGGAGATGCGGCGGCGGTGCTCGAAGTAGGCGAGGAAGAACCCGGCGACGTGACGAAGACCATGCGCGGACGGCGGCGACCCGCGCCGAGGGAGGTGGCGCGGTGGAGGCCTGCGACGTCCTTGCGGGGTGACGGCGATGACCGCGTGCAGCGATGCTACTGCCCGATGGGGCGGCGTAGCTGCAGGGCGCGAGTCGGTGCAGCGGTGTGAGAACCACCAGCGACGGACACGCCTGAGAAGGCGCGTTGGTAGCCGGCGGCGGGGACCAAAGGCGGCGACGCTACGGCCCGAAGGGGCGACGCAGCGGCAGCCCGATGCTTGATCGGTGGTAGGCGCGTGCTCGGGGACGTACTCGGCGTAGACGAGCGCCAGATCGGTTGATCAGACCGACGGTGGCGCGCGTACGCGCCAAGTCCGTGACGACGGCAGATCGGAATCTGCGGCGTCGTTGTCGGTGCAATCCCGGACGATGACGGCGAAGACAATCCGAGGGGGGGGGGGTCGGCCGCGACAGCCTCCCGAGGAAGCCCGCAGCAGCCGGCCGCGGTGCGCGGCAGCCTGTCATGAGGCCGCGACGGCCTACCGAGGAAGGCACAGCGGCGCAGGTGACAGGCGCACGGGCGCGGTGTAGATCGTCGATGCCGATGGTGAGTAGAGGCGCGGCGATGAGGACGGCGATGGGCGACGCAATCCGATCTAAGATCGGTAAACCAAAAAAGAAAACCGATCAAAAGATCGGAAAAAAAAACTTGCAGGGCAGCCGATCACAGATCGGCGGACGAACCCTGCGTACGGGTTGCGCGGCCCCCGGCGAAGATCATGGAGATCGACCTCCCCGGGGGCGGCGCGGCGGGAGCGGAGGCGGCGGCTAGGTCAAGGACCGTGCCGCTCTGATACCATATTGAAGGGTAGAGGGAGAAAGAGATTGCGGAATATGATGGTTGTATTATTGAGCCTCTCGGGCGAGTATATATAGACGTACAGGGACCAACTTGGAGTACAAGACAAGTAACCTACTTGGAGTACAAGACAAGTAATCTAGTCTATCCCTAACAGATACGTATACTCTAACAATCTAGATCGAGGACATCCGACAATATGTAGATATGTGAGTTGGTCGAGCAGGAGAAGACTAGTAGAGTCGCCACCTAACCTTCCATCTTCCTATTGGCATGGTATCTCGAGATCTGCCACTCCAAGACCCCTCCAGGCCGATCAACGCTGCCGCCCTAAGTCGTGACTCCGACAACTGACATCCTCGCGCACAGCCAACCACAACATATACCCCCCTTGGTCGTATTTACCGACCTTGCTGCAAGTCACCTCCCCACGCCCTTAGGATGCGGGGGCCGCCACCAACGTGGCCACGGACGTGGTGGCAGCTAGGGTTTTCCGCCTCTCTAGAGCGCCGGTCAGACACAAATCGTCATCCTAACAACTAGAGTATCAAATAGGTTCTTCTACTTAATTAAGGTGTTTATGTTTCCATGGCTCACCTGTCATGTCATCTGACCCTGTGGGACGCTACAGCAAGTCGTGCTTGCTCAACTAAATCAGTAATCTCTTCATTGATAGGCAGATATATAATACGGGAAAAGCCGGGTACTATATTTTTTGAGGGTATCGAAAAGCTGGTCTTGAGGGAGGAAAGAAATTTAAAAATTCATATAACCGAAAAGCATTCCTCATATGGACATGCACCAAAGCACCATCAAGTGCACAGAAACGGACACACAGTGATGGCCGTGTATGCTCGAGCTTTCGAAATGGCCGGCCCCGAAAGAGCCAACCCGATGTCCATTTATATGCGACTAAAAATGATCATCAAGCTGGCCGCTCATCCTCTAATCTTGTCTTGCAAGCTACGTATAGTGCACCACTGCTGTATACCTGTGGTCACGAGTGAGTTGTAGGCTCGTAGATAGAACCATACCTCACATGTCAAGGCCAGAGGATTCTTTTAGGGGACCTTTTGGATTTGTATGCACCGAATTAAGTGATGCACGCGTGCGCTTCGCTCTCCACCGATGTGGCCCAGGCCAGCTTGAGATCGATCTGTAGTATGCAGTGACGCAGCTCACAAGAACGTACATCACACGGCACGCTCGTGACATTCGGTAGTATGTATATGGCGTACGTGCTCAAGTGCCCGTGCTCTGCATGATTAAACCAATTATACCCTACGTAGGAAAAAAAATATACCCTGGATTTGATGATGAAACATCGTAGATGGAGAAACTAATTAAGAACATACCTAATCTACATTATCCGATACTCTGGGTACTTCAGAAGTTCGTGTGATTAAACTCGGTGGAGCTGGATAGAGAGCTAAGCTCCGACGGTGCAACTTGTAAAACATGCTTTGCTTCTATGTTCGGAGAAATGTTAATTTGCTAATTGCGGGAACCCAACCGTGCACGCATTGCCCATGGCTTCCGTGAAAGTTAAACGTACCCTAAGCATATTAACGATTCGAAGGTAAGCGATTAATAGTGGTTCACCGTCTGAGATAAAATCAGTCGCAGCAAGTGGTCCGAGATCGTGCTCGGGACGTTCGGCGACGAGTTCACGTTCACGCCATGTTGACGATCGACAAGCTGATGGACCCCGGCCCTAGTGCTAGCGCGCAAGAGGTCGGTTTGACGGTGGAGTTGGAGCTTTAGAAAATAATAGGTTTATGCTCAGCCAATACGGCAGCTAGCACTCCGGTTAGTACTAATCTACAGCCACACATTAAGCACTTATTACCGAAAGCAACAACACTAGCTGGGCGTCTCAGCATGACGCGATCATGAAGCAAGCAGTATAATTAACGTACCGATCTACCAGTTCGAACGCGCACTACATATATACTCAGCTGTCAAGCTAACATACAAAAGTACGTCCTACGTCGACCAATCACACACTCGCCTAATCATCTCGTGCCACCCTAATCCGCCACAGTAATCATGGTCGTTACCCGTCTGTCTGAATCCTCTACGGTAATCATGGATCCAAGCACTAGGCGAACACCTCAGCGGCGACGTAGAAGTGACCAGGGATGGCGAATTTCTTAAAAGAGGGCGTAGGACACGGTAGATTAGATGCTACTGCCGCTAAATTCCACGCCAGTGATGCCCACCACCAACGACCCCAGACCACGTCCCGCCACTAAGCACGCCCAGGTCGCTAATGGCGCACCAGCGCTACCATGGACCAACCCCGGCCCAGACGCGAGGAGCCCAAGTGCAGTGTCGCTTTAACCCTGTGTGATCTGAAAACTAAACAACGACCCGATGACTATGACCCGTCGATCCATGTTTTTCCAGGTTTCTGTCGACCTGGTCGAGAACTCGGGTTCGGCGCGGGTCAACTTTGCACCATCATCACGCTCACTCCAGCTCCGCTATTTATACCCGCGCCCTGCCATGCTCAACAACACACACACACAAGCCAAACACGATTAGCAAAGCAAAGCACCCAGTAGCCAGCGAACTGACTAGCACCAGCAGTTGGACACCGGTTGTCGTTTGTGGTCGAGAGATCCATGGACGCGAGGGGTGTCGCCGCGGCGGCGGCGGTCGTGCTCGTGCTGCTGGCGCTGGTCCCAGAGGCGTGCCGGGCGGAGCAGTTCATCGTCGGCGATGCGGCACGGTGGACGTGGGGGTACAACTACACGGACTGGGTCGTCAAGAAGGGACCCTTCTTCCAGAACGACAGCCTTGGTACGTTCAATTCAGTCCTTTTCTAAATATATAAACCAAGTTCAGTTCAGTTCAGTCTTGGTGGTGTGATTCAACAGCTGGGTGGTGGCTTTCTAAAACTACTTTGTGTTTTGCCATATTAAGATATGATATGATAACATGCTGCACCCTGATTAGTAACTAACAGCGACATAGTAGTTTTTAAGTTACAACAGAATAGTTTTTACCTCAATTGGTGAAGATTCAGTTATCGAAACTACAGGAGTAGTTCTAAAGCAACAAACGCCACTTGAGTTTCTAACGGGCACCTTCGCTCTCAACCACCCAGGGCACCCACTTTTACTTCACGACACCCGAATCGTTGACCGTTTGTACTAAAAACATTCAGTCTAAGTGGTGTTATTTTGCACTAGCTGGCCTTTTAAAAGCTCCTTATGTCTTGCTAACATGGTACATCAGTAACTAAAGCAGCACTGTTTTTTTTAGCAAGAGGAGAACTATTTCACCAACTACATAAAGGTTCAGTTCACTAGTTAGTTTGCACATGGAAATCAACATTTCTTGTGGTCTTGTGGACAGCCGCAGAGTACACCTAACGATTCCACAACTTCTATGGTAAAGCCATGCTATACAGGCCATGTAAAAACCCAGAAAACTCATGTCACAGCAGGCCTGACACACCCACCTCTATATCGAACAGCCATCTCTCACTACCAGCCAGCCTATCTAAATGGCTGTCACTTCAAGTACTGACCAGAGAGTAGATCTTCAGATGTGAATCCTGAGATATAACTAACAGCGACATAGTAGTTTTTAAGTAACAACAGAATACTTTTACCTGAATTGGTGAAGATTCAGTTACTGAAACTACCGGAGTAGTTCTAAAGCAACAGACGCCACTTGGGTATCTATCAGGCACCCTCGTTCTCACCAACCAGGGCACCCACTTTTACTTCCACGGCACAAAAATTGTTGACTATTTGTAGGAGTACTAAAAACGTTCAGTCTGAGTGGTGTTATTTTGCACTAGTTGGCCTTTTAAAAGCTCCTTGTGTCTTGCTAACATGGTGCAGTAACTAACAGCAGCACTGGTTTTTTTAGCAACAGCAAAACTATTTCATCACCTACATAAAGATTTCAGTTCACTAGTTAGTTTGCACTTGACATGCAAAAACCAGAAAACTCATGTATACCTAACACAGGTCACAGCAGGCCAGGCCTGACATACCCACCTCTGTTTCAAACAGCCATCTCTCACTACCAGCCTGCCTAAATGGCTTTTCACTTAGCGTCACATAAGTACTGGACCAGAGAGTAGATCTTCAGATATGAACTGCAGAATACTGAGATATACTTACCGTGTTTGGATGGGTGTGCGTATGCAGTGTTCAGGTACGACCCGCCGAACGCGACGACGCACGCCCACAGCGTGTACATGATGCGCAACCTGGCGGACTACCAGTCGTGCAACCTCAACGCGTCCAAGCTGGTGGCCGGCGTGATGCAGGGCGCCGGCTCCGGCTTCGAGTTCGTCCTTCAGAAGCGCAAGGTGCACTACTTCGTCTGCGGAGAGCGCGGCGGCATCCACTGCAACGCTGGCCAGATGAAGTTCATTGTCAAGCCCAAGAGATCAATCTGCCGCGACTGACCAGCGGCTCTCCGTTGTGGTCGGCCGTCTTCTGCATGCCACCTTCTTCTCCTGCTGCTGGCTAGATCATTTATTATGCTCGCTTCTAAGTTATCAATTGTTACATTTATATGTCTTCTGTGTTGTATCGGTGGTATTATGGTGACTATTTATGCATGACTCAGTTGTGTCCGTGTGAATTGTGGCGTCTGTTGTTACAAATCAAAGTAGGATGTAATGAGAAACGAGGGACTATGAGTACCTATTGTGTTCATGAGAATTTGTGTTCCCAAAACAAACAAGATCAAACTCTATAAGAAAAAATCTCAATCATATACTGTACATCATAGTAGCCATATTTTCCTTTCTAAAACATGTCTGCTGAAGCAAAAAAAAATACAATTATATATCATGGATGATAAGAGTCTCATTGTGCACATAACAGCAAAAGAATAGTAAAGGAGAATGAGAAACGGGTGCAATTCATAAAGTTGGTTTCAGTGATCTGACCGTTGGTCAGTAGTAAGCCAGGTAAAATCTATCTGAGACGAGTAGAAGACACACCAGGGAAATGAGCACCTCTCTTCCACATGGTTATTCCTTCTTCAGTTTCCACGGCCCACTGATTATGGAAATAATTTTAATATAGACATGAAAGCATCAAAGTAAGCAATGGTCCGTGCCCACCTTCAAATGTCCCCCACCTCAGAATGGATGTGGACTATCTCACAAATTGGCTGTGGCCACCAGTCTTGTTGAAGTTTGATTGCACACAAGGTTTTGTTGCAGATCACGCAACCCTTGAGTTATTCCCTGGACTGCCTCTTGTTTGCCATCTGCTCGTGCCTGATTATCCTACGTGGAAGCACTCCGCGGTTGAGCAATTCTTCATGCCTGATTTGCTTCTCCCCTTCAGGTAAAAAATAGGCGAAAGTAACCCATGTTGGGCACTGATTCAGTTGCTCACCCTTCCGTAATCAAGAGATCCAGAAGCTCTACAGATCTCCTAAGCTTTCTGTCTCGGCACACAGCCTCGATCAGCTTCGCCCAACAACTAGCCTCTGGCATGAATCCAACTTCGGCTAATCCATACAATGCAACCGTCGCATCTGCTACACGGCCAATATCACACAGACCCATCAACAAGGTATTTGAGGCTGCATAATGTGGGCAAAAGCCCCGTCCAAGCATCAGTCCCAGCAAGCCAACGGCCTTCTGCATCTCTCCACGTGCGCATAGAGTATTCATCACAATCCGATAGCTTGCGACGTTCAACCGAACTCCTTCCAGTGGCACCCTACCGAGCAGGTCCATCGCTTCCACCATCCGCCCATCTTTGCACAGCCCCTCAATCAGCAAATTGTATGTGACGACATCAGCCTTACATCCCTTCTCCCTCATCTCCATCAAAAGGTCGATCCCCTCATCGACAGTCCCATGTCTACAGAGGCACCCGATCAGCGCCGTGTAGCTGACAGCGTCTGGCTCCACCCCAGCACTCTTCATCTCCTCGAACACCAGCTTCGCGTTGTCCACTTCCCCTTTCCTGCAGTGTCCATTCATCAGAGTGGCATAGTTGAACGCGTTTGGCTCGCACTCATTCTTCCTCATGAATCCAAAGACCGTCCGCGCCTTCTCCACCTGCCCCAGCCGGCAGAACCCGTTGATGATCACGTTGTATGTCAGCTGGTCCGGCACGATGTGGTCTTTCTCTATCATCCCCTCAAACAGCTCGAACGCTTCCTTCATCTTACCGGCACGACAGAGCCCGCCTATCAAGGTCGAATAGGTGACCAGGTTTGGCCCCACGTCGCCGCAGGCGTACTCGCGCATTTCGTCGAGCACTCTGAAGGCGGTCTCCAGGTCGCCGCTCTTGACGTAGTGCTTGATGAGGATGTTGTAGACGCAGGTGTTGGGAGTGGGGAGGTACTTGTTCCTGGGGTCGCGCAGGTCGGCGATGAGGTCCGAGAGGACGCCCGGGCAGCGGGAGGAGACGAGGCGGTCGAGGCAGACGGCGAGGGCCTTGTGAGAGACGCGGTTGCGGCGGAGGAGCGAGGGGAGGAGGCGGAGGAGCGCGAGGGCGTGGTCCGGCGGGAGGAGGCGGAGGAGAGGGAGGAAGTGCGGCTCGAGGAACCGGCATGGCGCGGAGGCCGCGCGGCGGAGGACGGCGGAGGCGGTGGACGGGAGGCGCGCGCGCGCGAGGCGGATGAGGAGCGCGGAGAAGGTGGCGGCCGTGTGCGAGAAGCCGCGCTGCTCGGCGGCGGCGTTGAAGAGGTCGAGCGCGCGCTGCCCGGACTGGGACGAGGCGATGAGGCGCGCGAGGTCCGGGTGGTCGACGTAGCGCGGCGGAGGTGAGGAGGGCGGCGGAGGCGGTGGGGGCGGCGTGGAGGGCGCGGCGCGGGTGGGGCTGCGGTACTGGAGAGGCGAGATCCACGGGAGCGGCGGGGCTTTGGCGGACGCGGGCAGAGGCGGGGGTTTCATGGCTGGCGCCGGCGGTGGAGAGGCTTGTCACTTCTGGCGTCTCG
Organism: Avena atlantica; assembly: GCA_910589765.1. Taxonomy (NCBI): domain Eukaryota; kingdom Viridiplantae; phylum Streptophyta; class Magnoliopsida; order Poales; family Poaceae; genus Avena; species Avena atlantica. The sequence goes on from OU342739.1 coordinate 48,495,562, forward strand.
GCCCCAGCTGCGCCGCACGGGACTGATGCTGGGGATTTGGGTATTAGTTTGCGGCGGCTGTGGGGTGGTTCTGGCCTCTGGGAGGGAGGGAGGCGCAAGCGCGAACAGAAAGTGCCGGGAGGGTGGCCGTTGGGTGAATGTGCGGCGGTGCACGGCCGTGTCGTCACAGCTGCATAGTGGCCGCTCGCACATCGACGATAGCGATCTTCGTCCCTAACTCATCGAGCTTTCATTAGCCCACCCCGACAGTACCGACGAGAGCGAGCGCGTGTGAATTTCTGAGTGCTGACACACATGAATTCCTCACCGAATAGTTCAACACAGACAAACAAACACAATGCAAAGTTTAAATTATTTGCTCCAAGAAGAGGGAAAAATTGTACTACTGAAGCCCAGCCATATGTGAACACATCGATCATGCATCACCGGATCCAATGATTCTCACTTTGAGGTCATAAGCTTTGGCAAACAGTTCATCTCGGTTTTCCTGCGAGTGATAAATACACGGTGAGACCTTGAACACATTATTCTCGAAATAGGCTTTCGCCCCGCTTTATAAATAAAGCAAACCGATGAGACCGCTGCTGGGCCAGACAGCACAACGCCCAAAGAACTTGCGGTGGCCACAGCCCACGCAAGCCCAAAAGAAAAGAAAAAGAAAAAGAAAAAAAGGAAGAACAAATGCCAACATTGGCAGATCGATGACCGAAGACGACCCTCTACCGTTGTGCGCCCCCGGATAGAACCCACCGCGCTCCTAGCATTTCGGACCACCGTGTATCAAGCAGCACCTTCAGCAAGGAATGCGACGATGACGCCGCTGCCACCCGGACGAGTCCTAGGGTTTCCCCCGGTACACGGAGGGAGGGTGGGGAGGAGGTACACGACGCCCTCCAGGAAGGAATGGCGACACCCTCGGGCGTCGCCGCGTCGGTGCCGGGCAGGACCGACAGGGATTTCTCCCACCCCCAAAGAACCACCACCCCCGAACGGTCCCAAAGTGCCCACCCAACAAAACGCCCACAAGCTCGCACCACCACGGAAGAGGCGCCATCTTCGTCATCTCACCGTGGACATCAACGCGAGGCCTCGAGTTCCGAGCAAGGAGACAGAGGTACCGAGGGTAGTAGAACCGCAGCCGCGCGGGAGGGAACTACCTCCACCGCCGTGGCAGTAGCCGACCGGGCGCGGCAACGGGGGCACACCAGGGCTGACCCGGCCGGGCCCAGATGGGCCCGCAAAGCCCCCGTCGCCACGTTGCAGCAAGGGCAACCGCAGCCACCACCACCAACCCAGGCCCTCCGACGCCCCTCCTCCACCTCCAGGAAGCCGCAGAGGGCAGTGCGGAACCAGGCCCGCCCAACCCAGATGGGGCCCAAACGGGCCCAGATCTGGGCCGAGCAGGGCACCACGCGCCGCCACTGAGACCTCCACTGCCCCGCCGCCAACGCCGGCGCCGCACACGCCTCCGCCCACCCCGCCCCTGGGAGTCACTCCAGCAGGCCGGACCGCCGCCGCCTAGGAGCTCCGCCGCCGTCGGGAGCCCCGCCTCCCTCAGCACGGACGGGAAGAGGAAGAACCGCCGCCGCCAGCACCGCCTGGGAAGCCCCAGCGGCCCACGCCGGCGGCGGCGGCGTCAGGGAGGAGGTGGAGGGGGCTGCTTGGTAGGAGGAGTGGGCGGCGCCCGCCGTCGCCCTACGGGGGGGCGAGAGCGGGTCGCGAGAGCGGGGAGTCGTCTCTATTATTCGGGAAAACCAAAGTCTGAACACATTATTCCTTCTGTCCTGAATTATGTGTCGCGGATTTTTCTAGATACGAGACATGTTTTAATGCGTAGATACATGTTTGTTTCTTGCGGAAAGTGTAGATACATGTTAACCTGGACAAACCTGCTACATACATATAATTCGAGAGCGGATGGAGTAGAGGGAACAAAACACCTACGAAGTTAATAGAGACGTGGTACCTTGAAGAGAAGATACCGTGAGCAGAACCAGATTGCGTACCCGAGGCCTACAATCTCCAGTATCCTTGGGAGCTGAAGACATGAACAGTGCAATCAGATAAAACTCTGCGGTTGGTAGAGAAAATGTGCATTCGCATACAGATCTACTAATGACTATACTGACCAAGGGAACGGATTCAATTACTGAAACCACAGCAGACAAAATCCACCCGATAACGAAAGCACCGGTGCCATACATGGCATAGGTAAATACCTCCTTGAAGCCCAACTGGAACATTTGAAACATACAAGAAGAATCCATTATAAATCAGAATCCAGAATTTGTGCAAAGCTATGACATTTTTTGATATGTACGGAAAATGCAAGAGACGGAAGATTAGTATGGCAACTATAGGCAGAGATTTCTTCGATACCACGCACTTATGAGTTTCACAGACAATAAGTGAGTTCAGTTCATCAAGAATTACGGACGTATTAATGCAATAATCATCGGCAGAATTACATCTCTATGCATAAGCTGCTTGATATGGTTCTTAGAGAATGCTCGATTCTGGGTAGCACAAAATAAACGATAGAAACAGTAACAGAACCAGAGCTTCCTGCATAACTGTACCTGGCTTCTTTTCTAGACGAAATTCTGCCAACATCATAACAAATTGCGAGTTTCAAACATCTAGGGATACACATTTGTGAGTGTAACTTAACCCGAATGCCTGGTAGTTTACTTTAACTTGAAATGGCATGCCAAGAATTACCAGATTGAGCTGGACAGAGGCACTCTGTCTAAAATGCCATGTCCGAAACATAGTCAAAGTCATTATACTTGTTTCTACATTACTTTAGCAACTTAAATCAAATAATCCTACTAAAAACTACTACCTCTGATCCTAAATATAAGATGTTTAGAGCCACTGCAAATGTAGATTAAACCTGAATGTCTGACATTTTACTTAGCTTGAGATGGCATGCCACTGCAAATAGATGGAGATGAACAAAAGCCACTCTGTCCATATACCTGCCGCATTTCAGGACGCGACGCACAGTTCTAACTTCTAAGACGTATGCACAACCGATGTGAACCGCATTACTCTAGTTCCAAATAACAATCAAAGTCATAATATTTGTTTCAACATCACTCCGACAAGCTTCGCCTCAACTCCTCCATCGTCATGTCCATATTCACACAATACCTTGGAGACAGGGGCGAAGCCAGGGGGGGCTAGCAGGGGCTAGACCCCCCCTAACCATCGCCCCCCCTAAATACATAGGTGCTGATTTTAGTACTAAACTAATGGCCTCTTAGTCTTAATTAACACTAAGCCTAAATTAATTGATTTGTCGTGCTTCTCTATACCGAAAGCCAAATGTATCCCATAAATTTGTTTTATTAGTCAACCATAGTAACATGTTCCAACATTTTTTGTTTATGTAACTAGACCTAATAGCTAGCACCATATGCAATCGTTCAGATCAACTGAACCATCGCTCGCTCCTACTCAGTAGTCAGATGCCGCAGCAGTGGCGCCATGCTAGCTAGTCATGTTGTTTTCCAGTTTCTACCTTTATTAATCATGCCGCAACACCAGCAACAAGCATGTTGTGCCATCAAGTATAGGAATCAATCTTCCTCGCTCTGATTGAAGGTACCAAATCGTTATTATTTTGTCGATAGATTGCATAATAGTCTAATTGATTAATTTACAAAAAAATATACGTCTTTTGTTTGATGTTTGCTCGGTGATGACGACAACTTATTGTATAATAATTGGGAAATAATAATAGAAAGGTCACCTACAATGGAATTATCAGGCTTTATACTCATAGAGATAAAGTTGATCCAATATAAACTATTATTTTGTATTGTCTAAGATTTAGTGCTACATATTAATATCAGTTTTATGCCGATACTTTGATAAATGTACTGTTATGTTTTTTATCCAAATAATTCTTCCAACACAAAATGATAGGTAGTTATTGTCTTTATATAAAAAAAATCTTATATATGATCATCAGTATCTTCACCCCCTCAATGTCAAATCCTGGCTCCGCCCCTGCTTGGAGACAATATAACAAACAAGTTTTGTGCAACACAGGAAGGTTACCTTGCTGACGCCCGCCTCGTCAGCGACGATGCCCGCCGCCACCAAGCTCCGTTCGAACGGAGGCAACGGCGCAGCATCAGCCTCCTTTATTGCCGCCGCGTCAGGCTTCTCCGCGGCGCTCACTTCCTTGCCGGCGCAGCGCAGCCCTGCACAAGAAAAACAATACAGTATTCATCCTGCAGGTAAAACCGGTGCACGACAGCGCGTCCTGTTCTGCTCCCGGACGAGACCTCGAGATGGAAGGCTGCCGCGACGACGGGCGGAGGCCGGCGCGGTGAGAACGTTGAACGGGGATGTGCGGCGGCGCGGGATGGGGAGATTGCCGGCGACGGCGCTGATGGGGAGTAAGGCCGCCATTTTTTTAGCTTGTTCTGTTGCAGTCCGAGTGTATCCGGAGGCTGGTTTCTGCGGCACTCTATATGCAAAAGCTTTGGTGGCAATGTCCATGTGATGGCCGTGTTGTCTGGACTTGCTTTATGTATAAGTATAAGTGTGTTTTTTCTAGCATTGTTTTTATGTACCTTATTAACAGCTAGTAGCATATCCATGTGGTGGCTATAACCCTTTCTGTTTCAGATTGTTGTTTATGTGTACGTCTGTTTCTCTACCAACATTTTGGGATGCACCTTAACGGTTTCATAGCATGTCCATGTCATGGCTATGATCTTGATATGTTTGTTTCATCTGTAATTGTGTATACATAATACTCCCTCCATTTCAAAATAGATAATGTCTAGATTTATCTACAAATATGCGACATCTATTATTTTGAGATGAGAGTACATGTGCGTATGTCCTATTTTTTGGGTGGAAATATACATGTGTGTTTCTGTTCACCAAAATGTCGTTCAACTTTTCGCAGAATGTTCATCTGATGGCTATAACCCTTTTTGTTTGGATTGTTAAATATATATGCGTAATTTATGTAGACCATCCATAGCATGTATGTGGGAATTAATTGCATGACCCTCTAAAAAAGCATTTCCTGGCTTAATCGTTTTGGGTGTTTCTTTACAACACAAATGATGTTTAACCCTGTATTTCAATGTTTTAGGTGTTTGCTAATACAACATAAGGTTTGTCTTGACACATACTTGCTTAAAAGAAGTGTTGAGGTGTTTGTGAGAACAGGTTCTAATTCTGGGCAGAAATTTGTTTTTTCTCCACTAAAGCAACCCTACAACTTAATGTTTTTTCTCAATCAACGGACCAATCTTGGAAGAGCCATGGCCCATGCTTCATAATCCGCTTCTAATCTCTAGGACAACTCACTTGAACTAGAAACCGATTTTCCTTGATATCGTGGAACCACACCTCTTGTGCCCGTGTCCATACAAACCTCAACGTCTTCTTCAAAGACGTAGCGCTAAATGTTCTCAAGGACACTAGCCGCAGCTCCACCATCCACTTCTTCTCATCCTTTTGAGATTCAACCTCGTCCTTTGCCACGAAGAAACTAGAACCCCTCCTAGACAGCCATTCCACTGGTGTATCTCTTTTCTCATGCTGTAGGCATACCCGATTGATCTCAAGCTGGTGGCATTCGGAAAAGTGGGTTAGTGGCGTTCAACCCATACACACCACTAACTTCACGCCATTGTATCTCTTAATGGCAGAGTTTGGGTCGAACGCCTGTGGTATTTTGAACAGTTACTGCGTGTAAGGTTTTAAACGCTACCATATGAGAATTAAATAAAATGGCAACAATGCCGACGAGTGTCGCCGGTGAGCTTCTTGTCACGGATGCCAGAGAGCTCCTCATTGTAGACGCCCTAATACGTTCAAAATGTATCTACTTTTCCAAACACTTTTGCTATTGTTTCTCCTCTAAACTTGTGTGATTTGGACACAACTAACACGGACTGGCGCTATTTTCAGCAGAATTATCTTGGTGTCTAGTTTTTGTGCAAAAAATCAACTATCAGGAAAAATCCCGAAAAATATGCCAAAAATTTATATTTCACCAGAAGATCCATGGAGCTAGAAGACGAAACGGAGCGGAGGACTAGGCGGCCCACACCCCTGCCAGGCGCGGGTGGGCCCTATCCACGCCTAGGGGGTGCGGCCACCACAGGCACCCCCTTGGGCTCCCTCTGCGCCTATAAGTTACCCCTTGACCTAAAAACCGAGGGGGGTTCGACGTTTTACAGAAAAGAGTTCCACTGCGCCGCCACCACCAGAGACAAGATTCAGAACCAGAAACTCCGTTCTGTCACCTTGCCGGGACGGGGAATTTGGGGAGGATCATCGTCATCACCAACGCCTCTCCATCAACCATCAATGTTTCCCTCATCCATGATTTGAGTTGTCGTGGGAATGGTCACGGCAGATGCTGCAATCGGCAGTGAGTAGTAGAACGAGGGGCAAGGGCGGCCAGCCATCTGCGGTGCGAGATGAGGGCGGAGACACAGGGGTTTACCCAGGTTCGGCCCCCCGGAGGGTAAAGACCTACTCCTGCTAGATTGTATTATGATGGTGGTACAATGGGCGAACTCGGCGGTTAGGCGGCGAATCGCTTGGGTGTATGATGGAACGTATCTCTACACGCCCTGTAGGGAGGTTTATATAGACTCACCTCCCCTAGGGTTTACATATCTCAACCGAATCAGTTAAGGCTTCGGTAATCGTTTAACCTAACTCGACTGGGCCTATCTACTCGCCTGGGCCTTCAGCTTCCAGTCGCTTGGATCCACACCAAGCCTCGATCCAGTCGTCGTCTTTTAGGCCCACTCGCCAGTTCCTGGGCCAGTCGGAAATGTCCTGCTAGGTATACCCCGGTGGGCATATCCCCATCAGTAGTCCCCGAGGCCGTCGTCGATTAGGCGCAAGTGGTTGCTGGCAGTTGGAGTATTCGGCTTCAAAGCAGACACCCAGTCGAATCGCCGGCGGGCTCCTGAATAAAGTAAAAGACTAGTCATTCTGATCGCAGCTTTGGCGAGTCGAGTCGGCGAAGATATTTAATCACTGTCGTAGTGATCGGGTCGGCGAGCCGAGTGGCTGAAGTTGGACCGTTAACGTGTTCAAACTAGCCGTTGGGTAATCCAATGGTAACTTTGGCGTAATCACCGCGCAGTAACGGCTCCCTGATTTGGCGGGTAACAACCGCTATATAAGGGGAATGGTAGGCGACCGGAGAACCACCTTCTCGTCATTTACTCCGATTGCGCGCACTTTCGCCTTCCTTCGCACCGCGATCAAGCCGACCCGAAACCTGTAGGGGTTCGTAGCATGGAAAACAAAAAATTTCTACCGCATGCACACAAACAAGCCAAGATCTATCTACTAGATTGTAGCAACGAGTCGATAGAGGAACTCACCCTCGAAGATTCCAAAGCGGTTAATGAGAGAAGATTCTCGTGGGTGATGTAGTCGTACACTTGCCGATCTCAAGATCGCGTAGACGATCCTTCCGGCGCTGCGTTCTGGCAGCGCTTCCGCAGTCGGTCACACGTTCGGTACTCGATGAAGACCTTCCTCTCCCTTGTTCCAGCAGGCAGCGGAGGTTTTAGCACTCTCCTCGCGATTCCGGCAGCACAACGGCGTGGTACCGGAAGTAGAGGGGAGATCTCGCAGGGCTTCGCCTTAAGCCGGAGCGAGTATGGTGGACTATGAGAGAGCCCTCGACGATCTAGGGTTTAGAAACACTGATGAAGAGGTGCTTGGGCGGCGGCTAGGGTTTGGGTCTTGCCCAAGTCGGCGCCAAGGTGAGCCCTAGGAGGTGGCGGCAGCTACAGGAGGTGGCGACACCAAATTAGGGTTTTAGAGGAGAGGATCTTGTGTGTGCTAGGAGGGAGCCCTGCCCCTCCTTATATAGGTGGAGGGGCCGGCGGACAAGGGGAGGGAGGGGAGTCCCTCCCCAACTCGGCTTGGGTGGTGCGCCGGCTTGGGGAGGAGGACTCCCTCCCAAACTCGGTTTCACCTCCTCCTCCTCTTTTCCACTTTCCAAATTTAGCCGTTTGACTTTTCAATTTAGCTATTTGACTTTTCAAACTAGGATTCGATTAATCCTTTATTTGGAACAGAGATGACACTTAGTACATGATGCAATCATACCAACTTGATACAACACATTCATGTACCCTTCCCCTCCGGAGTGCCGGACATTCCGGAACCTTCTAGAACATTCCTGATGAAAACACCGGAACCATTCTCCAACTCCGAAACAGGACTTTCCTTATATGAATCTTATTCTCCGGACCATTCCGGATCTCCTCGTGATATCCCGGATTCCATCCGAGACTCCGAACAACATCCGGTCTCTTACTCATCCTTCCATAACTACTCAACAACATCGAATCCTTAAGTGTGTCTCCCTACGGTTCGTGAATTATGCGGACATGATCGAGACACTTCTCCGAACAATAACCAATAGAGGAATCTGGAAATTCATACGGCTCCCACATATTTCTACGATTACTTTGCGATCGAATGAACCACTTACATACGATACCAATTTCCCTTTGTCTCACGATAGTTTACTTATCCGAGGTTTTGATCGTCGGTATCTCTGCATACCTAGTTCAACCTCGTTACCGATAAGTACTCTTTTCTCGTTCCCGTGATATGTGATCCCTTGTGAGCCAGTCGCATGCTTGCAAGCTAATTGGATGACATTTCACCGAGAGGGCCCAGAGTATATCTATCCGTCATATGGATGGAAAAATCCCACTCTTGATCCATGTGTCTCAACCAATACTTTCCGAACACTCAATGCCACCTTTATAGCCACCCAGTTACGGTGTGGTGTTTGATGTCATCAAAGCATCCATCCGGTAAAGGTGATAAGCATGATCTCATGGTCGGAGGAATTAGGTTACTATGTATCAGAAAGCTTATAGCAAATGAACTATATTAAATGACTTGATCTTTATGCTACGCTTAACTATAGGAGTATGTCCATCACATCATTCTCCTAATGATACGACCCTGTTGTTAATAACATCTCTATGTTCATGATCAGGAAACCATGATCATATATTAACCAACAAGCTAGTTTAACAAGAGGCTTTACTAGGGACTCTTTTATGTTTACAAATCACACAAGTATTAATGTTTCCGGTTAATACAATTATAGCATGGTATGTAAACATTTATCATAAGTATGAAGATATGATAATAACCACTTTATTATTGCCTCTTGGGCATATCTCCAACAGTCTCCCACTTGCACTAGAGTCAGTAATCTAGTTTCAAACCTTTGTGTATTCAACACCTATGGCTTTCCGGTGTTGTATGTACACGATTGCTAGTGGTCAACTGATCTCTGGATCTGACACTTCCAGGTCCGTGTGTAATTGCATGTATTTGTGTCTCTACGCATCACTCATTCTCTAATGAGATGGCTTTGTATAAATTTGGTCCTTTGGTGAGACCTTTAGTTCTTTGGGGTTAAAACATGTTGATGATATTGTCGTACAATATATCTTCATAGTATTATCCCGCTATGAACTACACCTAGTTTGATAACAAACTACTTGACCCAAATGCCCTCTTTAGCTGCTATAATAGCAGTCATATATTTGGCCTTTTGTTATAGTATCTGTCACAATGTCTTAATTTTGGAACTCATCCAAATCCATTATGGAACTTACTTTCCATTATATTGTGCCACCCTTAGTTTAGATTGAGATAAACTTAATTTGTACTTTGTGACAAAACTAGTATCAATGTAGTACTTTTACAATGAACTAACCATCTATTTGTCACTTCTACAAACAATATATTCTTAGTTCTTCCAAAAGATCATAAGAATATCCTTACTATTGTCCAATGATCATCATATGAATCATTCTGGTATATGCTCACATCATTTAGAGCATAGGACATATCTGGATTTGTACATATCACAGCATAATTGATATAAATACTCTTTGTGATTTCATACATCAAGTATCAATCTATACTTGAATCTTTGTTTCACTTACCAAGTGTCAATACACTTGAATATATCATTAATATTGAACTCATTCAATCCTTTCTGTGTGACAAGAACATTTCTTGTAGTTTCTATATTGAACTCATTCAATACATCATCTATGTACTTTCGGCACAACCATATTAGCGTCTATTGATGCTAAATATTTGGGTTTTGCCTAAGCCTTTCATCGAGATGAAATTCTTATCTTGTGTTAATAAAAGATACATCATTTCCAATCAACAATATGTCTTCCACATAATGTATTAGAAACATGTCTTAGCGCTCCCACTTAATTTCTTGCAAATGCAAGCATCTTCATTATCTCCGACGAATTTAAACTCTTTTAACAGTTTCATCATAGTGAAGATTCCAACTCCGTAATGCTTACTTCAACCATTGAAGTTTGCATATGCATTTAGAATCCTTTGAACTAACAAAATCCTTTGGACCGTGTCATGCACACATCCTAGGTAACCCTTCTATTAGAAGAATTTGTTTTGTTTATCCAACACATAACAAAATTATATGTCGTGGTTGCTACATTAATCCGTCTAGACTAAATATCGCTATGAAAGATCAAATCTTGTCATAGTCAACCCTTGAACATTGTTGTGAACTCTTTCCCAACATGTCGACCATATTCATGTCTATTTCTTTATAGATCCAAACACAACTGTAAGGTCTTACACCTTTCTCGAGGGTCTTTCAAGTTCAAAACTTGATTTCTCGTGTATGGAACTATCACGGATTTTATGGCTTCAAGCCATTTGACGGAGTCAGGGCCCATCATCGCTTCTTTGCATGTAGTCGGATCATTATTGTCAAATAATGATTTAACTCTCAAATCTTGGTATTCAATTGTTCATCCGACCTACTTGTTTCAATAGGAACTTGGATCTCCGTGAACACAACCTTTGAGGTACGTGAGCCATGAGCATTGTTGCTACCTCCGGAACACTTTTCGGCGCTGCGCAACTCTGCACATATAGCTAAGGTTCTTTTAACCTTATCAAAGTTCTTTTGTCCTCCCACTTAACTTTTCACGAAGAATTCCTTCTCTAAGAAACTTGACGTTCTAAGCGACAAACATTTTTGTCTCCGATGTTATGGAGGAACAGTTATTCGAAATAACATACAAAGACAGGTTCATCCGACTTTGGTTGCAAACATCTTTCTTATGCATAGCATACCAATGTTTAAGAAAGGACAACTTGGGTTTTATCCCAAACCATAACTTTATATGGTGTCATTTCAACGAATTATGATGGAGCTCTTTTCAGTGGAAAAACGATAATCTCTAAAGTTTTTAATCTTTAAAATATAATGGCAGTTTTATGAATTACACCTTCGATCTTACCATGTCAAACAAGGTTTAATTACATATCTCGAACGCTCCATACTCTTATGGTGTTTCGGGAAAATGCAAATCCATGGAACGATTCCTTAAATCTTAGGTATTATGCTAAACTTGTAACTCAAATATCTTCCTTTATGATCTTATCATAAACTATTTATATTCTTGTTACAACAATTTTGTACTTCATCTTGAAAGTTTTTGAACTTTTCAAATGTTTCATACTTCATCCTTATTAGGTAAATATTCATATATTCACTTAAATTTTCGGAGAAAGCATATGAAGTTGAAATCCATCGCTCTTGACTACACATAATGGACTTCGTACAACAATATGTACAAGTTCCAATAAGCTTAGTCATTCGTTCCCTTTTTGGCCTATGAACGAAGTTTTAATTATTTCTAGGAAAGTTTCACAAGCGTCATGTGATCAAAAAATCAAAAGACTCCAAAATTCCATCCACATGGAGTTTCTTCATGTTTTCTTTCAAATATAATTTAAACGGCGATGTCACTTCCTAAGTGATCTATGAATCAATTTGTCTTTCGACATTTTTAGCACTAGTTTTATGGATGTGATTTCTCCAACGAGATTTGTGAATCATCCATATTTTATGGATTACGGCAATTATTTGAACAACCCTTTTGTTCTCATAATACCTGATAAAACAAATCTTGAAGGCAAACTTTGATGTTTAACGAGCAACACAATAACCCTTTATTTGTTCTCGATGAACATCATCACATATTCTTTTGCTAGTTACATAGGCCATTGTAGTTCATGAATTGTGTTGTTTTGTATGACGATTCACACCAACAAATTCAATATCAAATACTTAAGAACCACATTGTTTAATAAGCAAAGAATATAGCCATAACATGTATATCATCTATATACTTAAACTGAACAATTCTAGTCTTTTCTTTTCTGCCATATATTTATGAGATTCTCTTTCAGTATTTCCTTTTCTGTTTGAAAGAATCTATCAACATCAATAGTGGAGTCATACATATGACACATAATCCAAAGCGTGTATAATTAAATACCAATGTCTTTGGACTTGCACTTTGAAGTAGATCACCATCATCAAATGTTTGGTGTTCTTCCAAATTCCTTTCTTTAGTTATCTCTTGGTGTAGTAAATATTTTACCTACATCAAATATTCACCCTTATCATGGAATTATCCATGATCAAGCTACTTTTAGCTTATAAAGATGAATCGTGAGTATAATGTTGCTATCCAAAACCTTTTGGTGGATTAGGACAACTAGTGTCTCCAACCCTTTGCAAATTCTCATCAAATATGAGAACATGACTTTTGCCATATTATACTCTGTCATGTTGCAACCAAAACTTCGTTTCAGATATCACATTATCTTCCACACATCATGGTTTCTGAAACAACTCTTTCAGATCCTAGATAACCTTGATATTAAGACAAGACAATCCTTTGAATATCAAGAATCATGGAGACAAACATGATACTTATACACTAACACTTGGAATTGTCACTCTTGATTTAATACCAATTATTAAACTTCATGGAGTAACCGGAACTTACTGAAAGTTTGCAATAGGACTTTAAACTTTAGATTAACACTTCAAAACAATACGATACCAGTTCGTAAAGTAACTAACCAGAATTCTATAGTTCTATCATCTCAATTATAACTAAGCGCAAGGTGGTAAACGGATGCCAATGACTACAACAACTATGCAAATTCACTTTGAGTTAATTTATGATAAATAGTGTTCAACTTTTAATCATATTGCTGTTAAACTCCCACTCAAAACAATATCCCTCACATTGTTTTAGTGATCACACGAACCAAATCCACCATATCAAAACCGATCATCACGAGAGTTGATATAGCTTCAATGGCGAACAATCAACATGTTCATCATATCTACTATATGACTCATGTTTTACCTTTCGGTGATCCGTGTTCCTGATACCATGTCTGTACATGCTAGGCTCGTCAAGATCAAACCTTAGCTTCCGCATGAGCAAATCTGGCTTGCCCACGTTGTATACACTTGCGGAATCTAACACACCCGATCATCACGTGGTGCTTCGAAACAACAAGCTTTAGCAACGGTGCTAACTAAGGGTGAACACTTTATGACTTGAAATTCATGTGCATGAGGGATCATCTTATAATGCTACCGTCGTCTACTAAGCAGTACAAGATGCATAAAGGATTAACATCACATGCAATTCATAATATGTGATATGATATGGCCTTTCTTCTTTGTGCTTCCGATCTCCATCTTCTAGCACGAACATGATCTCCATCATCACCGACATTGCATCAAGGTCAATGATGCTTCTCCATGGTTGTCGTCCACCGGCTTCAACTATTACAACTACCTTGAATAGACACGCGGGTCTTAACAGAAATTAAAGACAACCATATGTCTCCTGCCGGTTGCCGACTTACAATAAGGAACATTGCATACATCATATATAATCACAATCATGGCCATATCACATCACTGCACACCCCTGCAAAACAAAGTTAGACGCCTCTACTTTCTTTGCATATTTTACGTGGTTTGGGGCTGTCAATAAGTGTCGTTCTAACTTACGAACAAGAACCACAACATTGATACTAGTATTGTTAATCACCCATTGTAAATTGGATCTTAACTATGCTAGGAGAAACAGGCACCCGCTAAGCCACTTATGCAATACAAGTTGCATGTCAAGCGTGGAGCAAGTCTCATGAACGATGTCATGTAAGGTTAGCCCGGGCCGCTTCATCCCAACATACCGCAAGATGCAAAGTACACAAGAAGCAATCGACAATAAAAGCATCAATGCCCACAATGACCATTGTGTTCTACTCGTGCAACATACCTACATATAGACACGGCTCTGATACCACTGTAGGGGTTCGTAGCATGGAAAACAAAAAAATTCTACCGCAAGCACACAAACAAGCCAAGATCTATCTACTAGATTGTAGCAACGATTCGATAGAGGAACTCACCCTCGAAGATTCCAAAGCGGTTAACGAGAGCAGATTCTCGTGGGTGATGTAGTCGTACACTTGCCGATCTCAAGATCGCGTAGACGATCCTTCCGACGCTGCGTTCCGGCAGCGCTTCCGCAGTCGGTCACACGTTCGGTACTCGATGAAGACCTTCCTCTCCCTTGTTCCAGCAGGCAGCGAAGGTTGTAGCACTCTCCTCGCGATTTCGGCAGCACAACGGCGTGGTACCGGAAGTAGAGGGGAGATCTCGCAGGGCTTCGCCTTAAGCCGGAGCGAGTATGGTGGACTATGAGAGAGACCTCGACGATCTAGGGTTTAGACACGCCAAGGAAGAGGTGCTTGGGCGGCGGCTAGGGTTTGGGTCTTGCCCAAGTCGGCGCCAAGGTGAGCCCTAGGAGGTGGCGGCAGCTACAGGAGGTGGCGGCACCAAATTAGGGTTTTAGAGGAGAGGATCTTGTGTGTGCTAGGAGGGAGCCCTGCGCCTCCTTATATAGGTGGAGGGACCGGCGGCCAAGGGGAGGGAGAGGACTCCCTCCCCAACTCGGTTTCACCTCCTCCTCCTCTTTTCCACTTTCCAAATTTAGCCGTTTGACTTTTCAATTTAGCTATTTGACTTTTCAAACTAGGATTCGATTAATCCTTTATTTGGAACAGCGATGACACTTAGTACATGGTGCAATCATACCAACTTGATACAACACATTCATGTACCCTTCCCCTCCGGAGTGCCGGACATTCCGGAACCTTCTAGAACATTCCTGATGAAAACACCGGAACCATTCTCCAACTCCGAAACAGGACTTTCCTTATATGAATCTTATTCTCCGGACCATTCCGGATCTCCTCGTGATATCCCGGATTCCATCCGAGACTCCGAACAACATCCGGTCTCTTACTCATCCTTCCATAACTACTCAACAACATTGAATCCTTAAGTGTGTCTCCCTACGGTTCGTGAATTATGCGGACATGATCGAGACACTTCTCCGAACAATAACCAATAGAGGAATCTGGAAATTCATACGGCTCCCACATATTTCTACGATTACTTTGCGATCGAATGAACCACTTACATACGATACCAATTTCCCTTTGTCTCACGATAGTTTACTTATCCGAGGTTTTGATCGTCGGTATCTCTGCATACCTAGTTCAACCTCGTTACCGATAAGTACTCTTTTCTCGTTCCCGTGATATGTGATCCCTTGTGAGCCAGTCACATGCTTGCAAGCTAATTGGATGACATTTCACCGAGAGGGCCCAGAGTATATCTATCCGTCATATGGATGGACAAATCCCACTCTTGATCCATGTGTCTCAACCAATACTTTCCGAACACTCAATGCCACCTTTATAGCCACCCAGTTACGGTGTGGTGTTTGATGTCATCAAAGCATCCATCCGGTAAAGGTGATAAGCATGATCTCATGGTCGGAGGAATTAGGTTACTATGTATCAGAAAGCTTATAGCAAATGAACTATATTAAATGACTTGATCTTTATGCTACGCTTAACTATAGGAGTATGTCCATCACATCATTCTCCTAATGATATGACCCTGTTGTTAATAACATCTCTATGTTCATGATCAGGAAACCATGATCGTATATTAACCAACAAGCTAGTTTAACAAGAGGCTTTACTAGGGACTCTTTTATGTTTACAAATCACACAAGTATTAATGTTTCCGGTTAATACAATTATAGCATGGTATGTAAACATTTATCATAAGTATGAAGATATGATAATAACCACTTTAGTATTGCCTCTTGGGCATATCTCCAACAAAACCATCCGACCCCCCACCAATCCTTCTGCCATGGCCCCCTCCACCGAGCCCTGGGGTAGATCTAAGTGTACGAGGGCGCAACTGGCGTCCTTCGAGGAGGCCGGGATTCTGCGTGCCGGCCGTTGACGCATCCCCGCGGCCGGAGAGGTGACTCCGAACCCGTGCGAGGGAGAGGTCATCTGCTTCACCAGCCACCTAGAACGGGGGCTGGGATTCCCTACGTCCCTGTTCTTCCGGCTCTTCTGCGCCTACTACGGGATCCAACCGTCGGATCTTGGTCCGCACAGCATCGAGCAGCTCGCCATCTTCGTGGCGTTCTGCGAGTGCTACCAGGGCTGCCGGCCCTACTTCCCTCTATGGCAATATCTGTTCCACAGACGGATCAGTCGCGAGGAAGCGGGCGACCCAATGCTTGCCGCGGGCGGCCTGACATTCCAGCTGAAGTCGAAGGCTTCGTTCTTTGACTTGATGCTGCCCGCCAAGGCGGCGAGCGACTGGAAGAAGTCTTGGTTCTATGTTGCCGAGGCGACCCCGGAGGGTGAGGCGGCGATCCCACGATACTCCGCCAACCGGTCCGAACCGCGCCGTCTCCAAGTCGGCAAGTTCCCCACCGACCAGCGGATGGTCGTGGACGAAATGCTCCAAACCATCCGCAGTCTGAAGAAGAAAGGCCTCTAGACGATTAACTTATACAACTGCTGGCCCGGGCGGCGGCTCGTCCCTCTGGCTCGACGCGACCACTACATGTACCAATACACGGGCCAGGAGGACTCGACGAATTCCTGCCTCGCCGAGTGGAAGCTCGAGGACTACACCCCAGCACTGAAGAAGATCACCCAGGCGGTGTACCTGGACGCAAAGGCTGGGGTCGCCCCCTACATCGCAAAGCATCCAGCCCCGACGGTAAGTCACCTCGCATCGTTCGCAGTCGCAGTTTATGCAGTCGCGGTCATTCTAATTTCATCTTGTGCTCATTGCAGCTATTCCATGTAGTGGAAGGATTGGTCCCGCCTTCCGACGACGAGAACTCGAGCTCGTCCGTCCAGGACCTGGGCGAATCGCCTCCCGCCAAGGGCGACGCCGAGAGCAACGAGAACGACGACGACGACTCCGAGGAGGAGGTTGCCCCGTTGGTTCGCAAGACCCGCGGGCAGCGTCAACGTGAGCTTGAGGCAAGTAAAAGCCTCGAGCGTCATGGTGATGATGATGACGAACTTCCCGAGACCACCTCGCGCCGCCAGGCTACTCTGTCAAAGAAGAAGAAGGTGGAGAAGGAGGTGAAGGCCCCTCCGAAGAAGAAGACGAAGCCGGTGAAACCGGCCTCCCCGCCGCACTCGGCGAGCAGCTCCCATGCCACCAGTCTGGCCAAGGACGAAGCGCCGCCGATGGTAACCGCGCTGGACACGGCCGCTGTCCTGAGCGAGGTGTCGCTGGCTTCGATACCTCCGCCATTCGCCCCAGTCTCTGGACTAGGGCCGCTCCGGCCGCGGCGACTTCACCCCGCAAGGAAGCTCCCGCTGAAGATGTCTCAGAGGCTCCCGTCGCACCCTCGACGACGAAGAAACCATCCGTGTCTTGGGCGCACGACGTCTTGGAAATGGGCCTCAGTCGCCGACTTGGCCTCGAACTGGAGAAGCCGGCCGGCATCCGCACCGGACTATGCTTCATTCCAGTCGCTAAGTGAGTTTGCTCACCTTCTTTCGTCTTTCATTGCACTTGAATTATCTTGCTCACGCAATCGACTTGTAGGACCGGAGCGAAGAAAATAGGCCATCCAACCGTGGCCAAGGTGCCGCCCGTCGTCAGCGAAGAGGATCCCTCCCGGAAGAGGAAGGCGGACGAAGTCGTCGTCCCTGCGGATGGCGCCAAGAAGTCCAAGGGCGACGATGTCGTCACGATCTCCGATGACACGGCGGTCGCGCCGAATGAACCTGCAACGGAGGCAGGCGAACCCACGAAGGAGGGTGCTCCCTCGCCTGGGGTGGCCGAGCCGGCCTCCTTTGGTGCCGGTGCCTCTATCGCAACGTTCCCGCGCTTCATGGCCAGAGCGGCTTCGGCGAGTGGGACCTCGCCCTCGAGCCGTGCACCTGGGGTTGCCGACGCGGAGGTCGAGCAACGTCGTGGGCACACGCCGGATCTCCTCGCGTCCGTGGATGCGATACAACTTCATGGCATGCTTGGCGCAGCCATCCAGGTATGTCCAGTCCCCGAGGATTAGGCCGGTGTGTTGCAGCGGTCTGATTCTTTTAGTGTCTTATTGTCATTTTTCGCGTCCAGTCCCCCATTGCGCACTCGCTGAATTTCAGCGGGTGGGCACTTAGGATTTTTGATTGCCAGTCCCCGAGTGCGCACTCGCTGAATTTCAGCGGGTGGGCACTTAGGATTTTTTGGTTGCCAGTCCCCGAGTGCGCACTCGCTGAATTTCAGAAGGTGGGCACTTAGGATTTTTTGGTCGCCAGTCCCCGAGTGCGTGTTTGCTGAATTTCAGCGGGTGGGCACTTAAGATTTCGCTTTGGTTAATTGTTTGAATTGTGTGCAGGGTCTGCAACGTGAGTCAGCTGACCGATTGGCAGCGAAACACCGCGCGGAGAAGGAACTGGCCACCGTCCAAGAAGTGAATAAGGGGCTTCAGGCAGTTGCCGCAAAGGCAGAGGAGGCCCGCCAGGGACTTGTCCCGGCGAGTGAGTTGGCAGCAGCTCAATCGGCATTGAGCTCAACTGAGAAGCGGATCGCCGACCTCGAGCGCGAGCTGAGGGAGGCGAAAGAGGAAGCGAGTTCGGCGGATGGTCGAGCCAAGGCCGCCATTACGGCCGCCGCGGAAGAGCATAAAGTTTCTGACGCCCTTGTTGCTGGGCTTCAGGACGACTATACTTCTCTTCAGAGCTTCATCACGGATCTCTCCCGTGCCTTGATTGGTGAGTGTGTCCGCCCCTGCCTATTGCATGTGTCTTTTCGTAGTATCCGATGTACTCACTGTTATCTTCTATCCGCAGCTCGCATCCTTGATAGCGCGGAAGAGGCGAGCTCGTTCGATGCGCGACAATGTGTGGCCACGCTCGTCGACTCGGCGACGTTGTCAGCTACATGCATCCGAGCCTACCTCCAGGAGATATCGCCCACGGAAGTAATTCCCAGCGACCTCGTCGAGGTGTGGAAGTACTTGGAGAAGGCGCCGTCAGTCGTTGAGTTCATGACGCGATCGGCGTTCCGGCGTGGAGCGGCGACAGCGCTTAGCCTTGGGCTTGCTCACTTTCCAGAGGATTTCGATCTGGACGACGTGACGAGTGGCTACCCGTCATCGACTGGCGCGGTGGAGATCTCCGAGGTACTCAAGTTGACGGCCCGCGCCGCGGTGTACTCCGAGCGCGTCTGGGCGATGGGCGACCTCCTTCCTTACCAGGAGACGGTCGTCGCACCCAACGACCCCGAGCCGCAGCACCGGGACATCAAGATCGAGCAACCCTTCCGTGCGGCGATGGCGGGTGAGCTGACGACGTACCCGTCAAACCCATACACGCCATTCATCCGCAATCGCAAGGGTGCTGGCGAGTCGTCGTCGAAGCCTGCAGAATAGAATAGTTTGCCCTGGGGCGTTAGTAGCAGATCTGCCGTTTGGGCATATTTTGTATTCTGAGATGTTTGCAACATGCTATTAATGAGATATCGTGTTTGTTCTGTGACTTGTCATATGTTTTCCGATTGAGGGTTGAACGAGTCCCCGAGCGCGTCCGCCCTTTTTGTGGGGTTTACCTCGTGTGTGATGTGTTTGTGGTTTTTGAATGTTTTGTTATTGTGGTCGACTCGCCCGGACTCGGAGAGCCGGTCGCAAGGCGACTCCCTTGAGCGCTCTGTACTTCACCGTTTCCCTTGCGCGAACGAGGTCGGGTGGCCGAGTCCCCGAGCGTGGTACTTGGTTGTTCTAGGCGCGACTCGAGGGTGGGTGAGGACTTGGCGCGTTAGCTTGAGCACATCGCTCCTGCCTAGCCCGTTGGGTCAGTCGCATGGTGAGTCCTGGGCATGCTCTCATACTTGGCGTTTTCCCGAGCCACTCGTGCTGAATTGGTTGTCAGTCCCCGAGCGTGGTACGTGGCCGTTCGAGTCGCTATGTCGAGGATGCGGAGGATCATGGTCGCTGTGAGAAGCGAAGGCAGTCGTCTTGGCTCGTAGAGCCAGTCGAGCTAGGCGACTCCAATGGGGCTCCGGGTAGGCGTTTTTCGTGGACGATGCAAAACCTGAGGTGACCCAGTGCTTTTGCATCGCACTACTTGGCCATGCCGATCGCTGTACCAAAGGTTGACTTCTGCGGTTAGCTTGACGCTGTTATTACGAGTGCGAGTGGCACAAGACACGGAGAGTAGGCGCAATTTGCGGTAACCAATTCTTTTTATTTCATAGCGACTGGAGGGTACATATGTGGAGTTCTAGGAATAGAACTTCCGTAGGAGGTTTACATTCCATGGTCGCTTGACGTCGAGTTTGCCGTCTCCGCGGTCGTCAATGAGGTAGTAGGCATCGTTGCCGAGTACGCGCCCGATGACGAATGGTCCCTCCCATGGAGAGGAAAGCTTGTGCATGCCCTTCTTGTCCTGGATGAGGCGCAGCACCAGGTCGCCTTCCTGGAAGGTGCGAGTTTTCACCCGCCGGCTGTGGTAGCGGCGGAGTCCCTGCTGGTAGATGGCGGTGCGTGATCGAGCGAGGTCACGTGCCTCGTCGAGTTGATCGACCCCATCCTGGCGGGCGAGTTCATTTGCGGCCTCCGTGTAGTGGATGACCCGCGGCGAGTCATGCTCGAGGTCGGTGGGCATGACTGCCTCGGCGCCGTACACCATGTAGAAGGGGGTGAATCCCGTCGACCTGTTGACCGAGGTGCGGATGCCCCAGATGACGGAGGGTAGCTCCTCGACCCAGCACCCGGCGGTGCGCTCGAGTGGTACTTGGAGTCGCGGCTTCAGGCCGTGGAGGATGCTTTGATTGGCCCGTTCCGCCTGGCCGTTGGATTCTGGGTGGGCGACTGATGCGAGATCGAGCCGGATGTGGTGTTCTTCGCAGAACTCGGCCATGGCTCCTTTGGCAAAGTTGGTGCCGTTGTCCGTGATGATGCTGTTTGGGAACCCGTAGCGATATATGAGCTCGCGTAGGAATTTTGTGGCGGTCTTCCCGTCGCAATTTCGGACTGGTTTGGCCTCCACCCACTTTGTGAATTTGTCGACCGTGACCAGGAGGTGGGTGTAGCCGGAGGGAGCCTTTTTGAAGGGGCCTACCATGTCCATGCCCCACACGGCGAATGGCCAGGTGATGGGGATTGTCTTGAGCGCTGAGCTCGGCACGTGCGTCTGGTTGGCGTACTTCTGGCACCCGGCGCACCGCTGGACAATGTCGACGACATCGGCGTGTGCGGTGGGCCAGTAAAAGCCATGCCGCATAGCCTTGGCGACCAAAGAACGGGCGCCGGCGTGGTGGCCGCAGTCGCCGGAGTGGATGTCGTGGAGGATCTTGCGTCCTTCGGCGGGTTGGACGCAACGTTGGAACACGCCGGTGACGCTGCGCTTGTGGAGCTCGCTGTCGATGATGGTGTAGGACTTGCATCGGCGTGCGATTATCGGAGCGTCCGTCTCGTCTGCCGGCAAGGTGCCGGCCTCCAGGTAGGCGACGTAGGGCTTGGTCCAGTCGTCTGGCTCGGTGACGACTGCGACCAGGGCCGCCTCCGGCTGCAACGGGACTCCGATGTCGATCTCCCTTGGGGGAGAGACTGATGGCTTGGTGATCGTGTCGAGGAAGACGTCGGCGGGTGGTGCGAGTCGAGCCGACCCAATGCGAGAGAGTGCGTCGGCCTCCTCGTTCTTTCGCCTGTCAATCCAGTCGACGGAGTAGCCTGCGAAGTGTCCGCCCAACTTGTCCACTGCTTGGCGGTATGCCGCCATGGTGGGGGAGACGGCGTCGCAGGTGCCAGCGACTTGTCCAGCGACGAGGTCGGAGTCTCCGTAGCAGCGTGGGCGGTTGACGTTCATCTCCCTGGCCGCTCGCATGCCATGGAGTAAGGCCTCGTACTCGGCCATGTTGTTGGTGCAGGGGGTGAAATAGAGGCAGAGGACGTAGCAGAGCTTGTCGCCCTTCGGTGAGGTTAGCACGATCCCTGCTCCTGCGCCGTCCGCGTTCTTGGAGCCGTCGAAGTGCAGGCTCCAGTAATGGAGGTATGACAGCTTCTCTGGCTGCTGGGCCTCTTCCCAGTCGGCGATGAAGTCCTCTAGAGCCTGCGACTTGATCGCTTTTCGTGGCTCGTATTTGATGTTGTGGACGCCGATCTCGACGGCCCACTTGGCGACCCGTCCGGTCGCCTCGCGGTTGCGGATGATGTCCTGCAACGGTGCTGAGGAGACGACCGTGATTGGGTGTTCCTGGAAGTAGTGTGGCAGGCGCCGCTGTGCTCGGAAGACCGCATATACCAGTTTCTGGTACTGCGGGTATCGTTGGCGCGACTCGGTGAGGACCTCGCTGATGTAGTACACCGGTCGCTGTACTGGGCGCTCCTTTCCTTCCTCCGGCCGTTCGACGACCATGCCGGCGCTGACGACGCGCTCGGACGCCGCGACGTAGACCAGCATGGGTTCTTTGTCGGCGGGGGCGGCGAGTAGTGGTGCGGCGAGTAGCACTTTCTTGAGGTCGTGGAGCGCGTCGTCTGCCTCCTTGTCCCACTGGAAGGTGGGGTTCTTGCGCATCAGGCGGTATAGGGGCATCGCCTTTTCGCCCAGACGGGGGATGAAGCGACTGAGAGCCGCTACTCGCTCGGCCAGCTTCTGGACGTCGCGCAGGCACTCGGGTTTGCCGAGTCGGGCGATCGTGTCGATCTTGGTGGGGTTCGCCTCAATACCCCGCCTGGAGACGACGTACCCCAGTAGTTGTCCTGCTGGTACACTGAAGGTGCATTTTCCTGGGTTAAGCTTTATCTTGTATTTTCGCAGGTTGGCGAATGTTTCCGCCAGGTCGGCGAGTAGATCGCCCTGGCGAGCGGATTTTACGACCACGTCATCGATGTAAACATGGATGTTGCAGCCAATTTGGCTCGCGAGGCACTCTTGCATGCACCGCTGGTAGGTCGCCCCGGCGTTCTTGAGGCCGAAGGTCATGGCAGTGTAGCAGAAGGCTCTGAATGGCGTGATGAACGCCGTCTTCTCCTCATCCTTGACGGCCATTTTGATCTGGTTGTATCCAGAGTAGGCGTCGAGGAAACATAGCGACTCCGAGCCCGTGGTGGAGTCGATTATTTGGTCGATCCGCGGGAGGACGAACTGCTCCTTCGGGCAGGCGCTGTTCAAATTTGTGTAGTCGATACACATCCTCCAGGTCCCGTTCTTCTTCTCGACCAAGACTGGGTTTGCCAGCCACTTGGAGTACTTGATTGGCCGGATGAAGCCTACAGCGAGTAGACGATGCACTTCCTCGGCGATGGCTCGGCAGCGCTCTTCATTGAAGGGCCGCAGCGACTGTTTGACGGGTCGCACTTTGGGGTCGACGTTTAGTTTGTGCTCAGCGAGCTCCCTAGGGACGCCAGGCATGTCAGAGGGCTTCCATGCGAAGATGTCCCTGTTCTCATGGAGGAACTCGATGAGCGCGCCTTCCTAGGCTAGGCTCATGCCCGTCCCGATCTTCACCGTCTGGCTGGAGTCGCCTGGGACCAGCTCGACGGTGCGGGTGTGCGTCGTTGCCTCGAAGGTTGAGGTGTTTGCGCCCTCCGAGTTGGGCTTCTTGAGTATGGTGGGGTCGTCGTTGTTGATCCCGCTCGCGTACTTGGCGAGCTCATCGGCGTGGTTGGTTTCTGCCGCGATGACGGCGTCGGCGAGTTCTGCTCCTTTGGCCTCGCACTCAGCGGCCATGTCGGGGTCGCCGTTGATGGTTATGACGCCACACGGCCCGGGGAGCTTCATCGCGTTGTACGCGTAGTGGGACGCTGCCATGAACTTGGCGAACGCCTGGCGCCCCAGGACACAGTGTTAGGGGCTGTCGAAGGGTACCAGCTCGAAGACGATCGGCTCGGTGTGGAAGTTTGCTGGTGTGCCGAAGGTGACGGGCAGCGTGACCTTGCCGATCGGGTACGCCTTCCGACCGGGGACGATGCCATGGAACGTGGTATGGGTTGTCTCGATCATCGACTGCGGGAGCCGCAGTCGCCTGAAGGTGTCTAGGTACAGGATGTTGATGGAGCTGCCACCGTCCATCAATGTCTTGGGGAGCCAGTAGTCGCCGACCTTAGGCTTGACCACCAGGGCGACTCGGCCTGGGAACTCGATGCTTGGCGAGTGGTCCTGGCGGCTCCAGGTGATGGGCTGCTCCGACCAGTTGAGGAACTGGGGAACGTCCACCTGAGCCACCGCGTTGACAGCGACGGCGCGGGTGATGACCTTCTTCTCGCGCTTCGTGTTGAAGCCTGTGAAGGTATGGAGCGAGCCGGCCACTTTGCCGAATTTTCCGCCGTTTGGCGGGTCGTTGTCGGGGTCCTCCCGTGCTCGCCGTGCCTTCTCGATCTCCCTGAGGGTGTGGCAGTGGGCGGTCGTGTGCGTTGCGGGCTTCCCTTCCCTGCTATGAAACGCACAAGGTTGGTTAAGGAGCGCCGCGGGATCGAACCTTGGCTTTGCCTTGTAGTTTCTGTCGTCGCGGCTGAAGCTTTTGGGCTCGCGTTGTGCGTGCCCGGCGTTGGCGACGAAGTCGACTCGCCCGTCATTGCGGCGCTTGCCGGTGAGGCGAGTGTTGCTGTAGCGTAGGTCGGACCGTCGTCTGTTGTCGTTGCCGCTCGTGCGGCGTTGGCCTCCCAACTCGTCGTCGGTTTCCTGGTTTGGATCTTCCTCCGCATACCGTTTGGCGATCTCGAGGAGGTCCGGTATGTTGTCGAGTGTGCGAGAGTGTCGCTTGAGCTTGGCGACCAAAGGATCGTAGCGGCACGAGGTCTTGAAGCAATGGATCGCGGTGTCAGGGTGGATGCCGACCGCGTTGTAGCAGAGTTCTTGCCATCGCTGGAACCAATTGCGGGTCGACTCGCGGGGTCCCTGGACGCATCGCTCCAAGTCCTCGATGGTGGTGGCGCGGGTGTAGGAGTACTCGAAGTGCCTGACGAAGGCGTCGCGCATCTCCTCCCAGGAGTCGATACTATCCTGGGGGAGGGTGTTGATCCACTGCCTGCACGTCCCCTCCATCATCAGGGGGAGGTAACGGGCAGCTAGCAGGTCGGGGTGGCCTGCGATCCCCATCGCCATGAGGTATGTATCGAGCCAGATGGCGGGGTCGTACGAAGGGTCGTACTTTTCTATCTCCTTCGGCGCCTTGAAGTTCGGCGGGTACTTCTCGCCTCGGATCATTGGTCCGAAGCACTTGGGGACGAGTCGACTTAGCGACCACATTGGCTCGCCGTCGCGGCGATTGGTTTGGGTGTGTCGCAGGTCGTCGGGCTGGCGTGCACGCCAGCTCTGGTTGTTGATGATGTGGGTGCGGGCATCGATGGGTTGACCGTTCGCGGCGACGAAGTTGGTCGCTGGCCAGGGGTCATTGGTGGAGAGTGCCGCGTTCGCGGGTCGGTGTCGGAGCTGCAGTGGTTCTGGTGGCGGGCAGTTGAGGGTGTTTGCCGCCATTGGGCGGCCGCTTGAGGCCGCTCTGCTTCCCGAAGAACGCGAGTACACCCGACCTTGCGAGTCGGCGCCTGCGTTTTGCTGCTCAACGGCCTTTGCGAGTAAGACCTTGACGTACTGGATCTGTAGGGCGCCGTCGCTGGTGGCCGTGATGTTGTCGGCTGCTGCTCGGCCTGCCATGAGGTTGTCCATCGGGGTGGAGAACAGTGGGAGGCCGTTCGCATCCCGCTCCCGTGAGGAGACTACGATCCGCGGCTGATCCCTGGGGGGTGTGCGGTTGGGTGGAGGCGGGGCGCCCATCGCCATCGACCCTGGCGGGGGCCGGTCGCTTCCTCCTGGTGGCGTGTTCTCGCAGATCGCTCGCTCGGCCACGCGGGCCGGGTCGTTTTCGTCGTCGAAGTTCAGGGCGCGCCCCTGGACGGTGGGGTTCAGGCGCGACCTGATTCGCTGTTGGTGGTAGCGCGATAGCTCCTGCGCCGTCACCTGCTCGAGGCGAAATTTTTCGCGCTCGGCTTGTTCCTTGCGAACTGCCTCCGCCAGCTTCAGGCGGAGTTCCTCGACCTCCGTCGCCGTGGCGTTAGGAGGTATCGGGGTGGAGAAGGGGTCCTCCGGCGGATCGGTGCCGGTCGCCATGTAGGTCGCGGCGTGGCGACCGGTCCCGTCGCGGAGGTTGGCGGAATTTTCCGACCCGGAGTCGAAGTCGAATATCCCAAGGATGGAGGGGTCCTCGAAGTCTCCCACGTTGGAGAGCTGGGTGATGGAGCCCGCGGGTGAAGCCGCGGTGATGGATCCGGCGAGTGACGCCGGGGTCGCCGAGTCGGCGTCGTCGTTGAGGGCCGCGTCTTCCGCGGCCGCGGAGTTTTCGGCCACATTGCTGTGGGTCGTGTCGTACTCGGAGGCGAGGCGATGGATCGTGCGGACCTGGCTCTCGGAGAGTCGATCACGTGGCGGCGACTCACGGATGCGAGTCGAGTCCTCCGAGACGATGACGTCGGTGAGGCCGACGAAGAGGCTGATCGTGCCGACCGGAAGGATCATGCTGTGTGTGACGGGTCGCGTCGCCGGGACGTAGCTGCTCGACAAGATTTGGAGCATCTCGCCGATCGCTATCATGCGGCCGGTGGAGACCGTCTCGTTGATGGGCAGATTGGATCTCGCCGCAGAACACCGGCCAGACCGGCCAGGCCCCACGGAGGGCGCCACTGTCGTGGGAATGGTCACGGCAGATGCTGCAATCGGCAGCGAGTAGTAGAACGAGGGGCAAGGGCGGCCAGCCATCTGTGGTGCGAGATGAGGGCGAAGACACAGGGGTTTACCTAGGTTCGGCCCCCCGGAGGGTAAATACCTACTCCTGCTAGATTGTATTATGATGGTGGTACAATGGGCGAACTCGGCGGCTAGGCGGCGAGTCGCTTGGGTGTATGATGGAACGTATCTCTACACGCCCTGTAGGAAGGTTTATATAGACTCACCTCCCCTAGGGTTTACATATCTCAACCGAATCAGTTAAGGCTTCGGTAATCGTTTAACCTAACTCGACTGGGCCTATCTACTCGCCTGGGCCTTCAGCTTCCAGTCGCTTGGATCCACACCGGGCCTCGATCCAGTCGTCGTCTTGCAGGCCCACTCGCCAGTTCCTGGGCCAGTCGGAAACGTCCTGCTGGGTATACCCCGGTGGGCATATCCCCATCATGAGTAATCCCCCGATGTAGGCTATGGGGATGGTAGGGATTGGATGAGTTCTATCGTGTAATCGAATAAGATTGTTAGGGCATAGTGCCTAGTATCTCTATTAGTGCTATTTGACTTTGTTGCAACTTGTTGTGCTTAATGCTTGTCACTAGGGCCCGAGTGCCATGATCTCATATTTGAACTTATTATTGAATCATTATGATAGTATTGTTTGTGATCTTATCTGCAAGTTGTGTACACGTATCATTGTTCGGATCCAAAGGCCCCGAAGTGACAATAATTGGGACAACCGGAGGGGATGGCTGTGGTGTGAGGATCACATGTGTTCACGAAGTGTTAATGCTTTGCTCCGGTGCTCTATTAAATGGAGCACCTTAATTGTCAGTAGTTCCCTAGAGGCTCCGCTGCCTTGGGTTGGCTGGACAGAAGCTGTTGTGCAAGTTCTCATTGCGAGCATGTATGACTATATTTGGAGCACATGTCTAGGATTGTTTAGTACTTGAATGCTTGTTAGTATTTATCTGCAATGCTCTAGATCTTGAAGTTACATGTTTAGACTCGTCCATGCAATGCCCGTTCATCCATCCCTATGCCTACCGCACTCGAATCCCACTGTTTACCGTTACTGTTACTATTGCTCTTGTTTTACTGTTGCCGTTGCTTTGCTGTTGCTACTGATAAACTTCTGTGAGCAAGAACTATTTCCAGGTGCAGCTGAATTGACAACTCAGTTGTTAAGGCTTACAAGTATTCGTTGGATCCCCTTGTGTCGAATCAATAAATTGGGTAATACTACCCACTAAGAATGTTGCGGTCCCCTATACTTGTGGGTTATCAAGACTATTTTCTGGCGCCGTTGCCGGGGAGCATAGCTTTATTTGTAAGTTCACTTGGATCTATTATTGTTCACTACTACTCCTTTCATCATGGGGAAGTCTCATGAAGTTTCCTATTTTACCATCCACTACAAGAAGAGGTACAGTCCTAAACACCTCTGTTCCTATTGATTCACTGTCTGTTATAAGTAAGCTTGTTACACCACCACGACATACACATGCTACACACACTGCTACAACTGCTGAGTCTGAAACTGCTTTTGATACTCATGATGTTACTTCTACTGTGCTTGATGTGAGTGGTTCATTAGGTCCTTTTATAGATGCCACTATGGCTAGTCTAGGAAATACTGAAACTCCTAGTGAAGACACTGTTACACCTGTTAGCTCACCTGAGTCTTGATAACCCACAAGTATGCCCTAGAGGCAATAATAAATGTAGTTATTATTATATCTTTGTGTTTATGATGAATGTTTACATTCATGCTATAATAGTATTAACAAGGAAACATTAATACTTGTGTGATTTGTAAACTTAATTTGAAGTCCCTAGTAAAGCCTCTATATAATACTAGCTTGTTGGTTAATAGATGATTGTGGTTTCCCTATCATGAACATTGAGATGTTATTGACAACAAGATCATATCGTTAGGAGAATGATATGGTGGACATACTCCTATAGATAAGCGTAGCATAAAGATCAAGTCATTTTAATAGTTCAATTGCTATATGCTTTCTGATACATAGTAATCTAATTCCTTCGACCATGAGATCATGCATATCACCTTTACCGGATGGATGCTTTGATGACATCAAACACCACACCATAACTGGGTGGCTATAAAGGTGGCATTGAGTGTTCGGAAAGTATTGGTTGAAACACATGGATCAAGAGTGGGATTTGTCCATCCATATGACGGATAGATATACTCTGGGCCCTCTCGGTGAAATTTCATCCAATTAGCTTGCAAGCATGTGACTGGCTCACATGGGATCACATATCACGGGAACGAGAAAAGAGTACTTATCGGTAATGAGGTTGAACTAGGTATGCAAAGATACCGACGATCATAACCTCGGATAAGTAAACTATCGTGAGACAAAGGGAAATTGATATTGTATGTAAGTGGTTCATTCGATCGCAAAGTAATCGTAGAAATATGTGGGAGCCATATGAATTTCCAGATTCCTCTATTGGTTATTGTTCGGATAAGTGTCTCGATCATGTCCGCATAATTCACGAACCGTAGGGAGACACACTTAAGGATTCGACGTTGTTTGAGTAGTTATGGTATGATGAGAAAGAGACCGAATGTTGTTCGGAGTCTCGTATGGGATCCGGGATATCACGAGGAGATCCGGAATGGTCCGGAGAATAAGATTCATATAAGGAAAGTCTCGTTTTGGAGTTGGGGAATGATTCCGGTGTTTTCATCGGGAATGTTCTAGAAGGTTCCGGAATGTCCGGCACTCCGGAGGGGAAGGGGTACATGAATGTGTCATTACAAGTTGGAATGATTGCATCATGTACTAGGTGTCATCACTGTCCAAAATAAAGGGTTTATTCAAATCCTAGTTTGAAAAGTCAAACGGCTAGTTTGAAAAGTCAAACGACAGTTTTTGGAAAGAGGAGGAGAGGTGGAAACCGAGTTGGGGAGGAGTTCCCTCCTCCAACCGGCGGCCCACCTCCAAGACGAGTTGGGGAGGGACTCCCCTCCCCTTGGCCGCACCTCCCACCTATAAAGGGAGGGACAGGGCTGCCCCTCCTGGCACACAAGTTCCCTGCCCCAAACCCTAGCTTGGCGCCACCACCTCCTGCAGCTGCCGCCGCCTCCTAGGGTTGCCCTAGCCGCCGACTTGGGCTGCCCCAAGCCCTAGCCGCCAGCTCTAGAACCTCTTCCTCGGCGTGTCTAAACCCTAGATCGTCGAGGGATTTCTCATA
Source organism: Avena atlantica (assembly GCA_910589765.1). Classification (NCBI taxonomy): domain Eukaryota; kingdom Viridiplantae; phylum Streptophyta; class Magnoliopsida; order Poales; family Poaceae; genus Avena; species Avena atlantica. Next base: position 48,525,772 of record OU342739.1, read on the forward strand.
GCCCACCATACTCGCTCCGGCTTAAGGCGAAGCCCTGCGAGATCTCCCCTCTACTTCCGGTACCACGCCGTTGTGCTGCCGGAATCGCGAGGAGAGTGCTACAACCTCCGCTGCCTGCTGGAACAAGGGAGAGGAAGGTCTTCGTCGAGTACCGAACGTGTGACCGACTGCGGGAGCGCTGCCGGAACGCAGCGCCGGAAGGATCGTCTACGCGATCTTGAGATCGGGAAGAGTACGACTACATCACCGACGAGAATCCGCTCTCGTTAAACACTTTGGAATCTTCGAGGGTGAGTTATTCCATTGACTCGTTGCTACGATCTTGTAGATAGATCTTGGCTTGTTTGTTTGTATGCGGTAGAAATTTCTTGTTTTCCCTGCTACGAAACCCTACAGTGGTATCAGATCCGTGTCTATATGTAGATCTGTTGCACGAGTAGAACACAATGGTCATTGTGGGCGTTGATGCTTTTATTGTCGATTGCTTCTTGTGTAATTTTCATCTTGCGGTATGTTGGGATGAAGCGGCCCGGGCTAACCTTACATGACATCGTTCATGAGACTTGCTCCACGCTTGACATGCAACTTGTATTGCATAAGTGGCTTTGCGGGTGCCTGTTTCTCCTAGCATAGTTAAGATCCAATTTACAATGCGTGATTAACAATACTAGTATCAATGTTGTGGTTCTTGTTCGTAAGTTAGAACGACACTTATTGAAAGCCCCAAACCACGTAAAATATGCAAAGAAAGTAGAGGCGTCTAACTTTGTTTTGCAGGGGTATGCAGTGATGTGATATGGCCATGATTGTGATTATATTTGATGTATGCAATGTTCCTTATTGTAAGTTGGCAACCGGCAGGAGCCATATGGTTGTCTTTAATTTATGTTAAGACCCGCGTGTCTATTCAAATTAGTTCTAATAGTTGAAGCTGGTGGACGACAACCATGGAGAAGCGTCATTGACCTTGATGCAATGCCGAAGATGATGGAGATCATGTTCGTGCTTGAAGATGGAGATCGGAAGCACAAAGAAGAAAGGCCATATCATATCACATATTATGAATTGCATGTGATGTTAATCCTTTATGCATCTTGTATTGCTTAGTAGACGACGGTAGCATTATAAGATGATCCCTCATGCACATGAATTTCAAGTCATAAACTGTTCACCCTCAGTTAGCATTGTTGCTAAAGCTTGTTGTTTCGAAGCACCACGTGATGATCGGGTGTGTTAGATTCCGCAAGTGTATACAACGTGAGCAAGCCAGATTTGCTCATGCGGAAACTAAGGTTTGATCTTGACGAGCCTAGCATGTACATACATGGTCTCGGAACACGGATCACCGAAAGGTAAAGCATGAATCATATAGTAGATATGATGAACATGTCGATTGTTCGCCACTGAAACTATATCAACTCTCGTGATGATCGGTGTTGATGTAGTGGATTAGGTTCGTGTGATCACTAAAACAATGTGAGGGATATTGTTTTGAGTGGGAGTTCACCTAGATTAATTTTATCATTAATTTGAACTCAATTTGTCATAAACTTAGTCTAAACTATTGCAAATATGTTGTAGATCAATGGCAGCCCCTACCATCAATTTTATTGCGTTCCTAGAGAAAGAAAAGTTGAAAAACAATGGAAGCAACTTCGCGGATTGGTTCCGCAATTTGAGGATTGTCCTCACAGCTGGTAATTTGACCTATGTGCTGGATGCACCGCTAGGTGACCCACCTGCAGCTGATGCTGCCGATGAAGTAAAGAACGTTTACCTCACTCGGAAGACTCAGTACTCCACAGTTCAGTGTGCTATCTTGTATGGTTTAGAATCGGAGCTTCAGAAAAGGTTTGAGAATTCAGACCCATATGATATTGTCGAGGATCTCAAATTGATCTTTGAGACTCATGCGGCAATTGAAAGCTATGAGGCTTCTGAAAAGTTCTTTAACTGCAAGATGGAAGAGGGCAGCTCCGTCAGTGAGCATGTGCTTAAGATGTCTGGGCACGCAAACAAACTTCAAAGCTTGGGTATTGTGATTCCTAATGCTTTGGGGATTTACTGTGTCCTCCAATCACTACCACCAAGTTACAAGAACTTTGTGATGAACTACAACATGCAGAACATGAACAAGACGTTGCCAGAACTCTTTGCCATGTTGAAATCTGCAGAAGTGGAGATCAAGAAAGAGCACCAAGTGTTGTTGTTCAATAAGACCACCAAATTCAAGAAAGGCAAGTCTAAGCAGAAGGGACACTTCGAGAAGGGTGGTAAGAAAGTTACCACACCGACGAAGAAGACCAAGGCTGGACCTAAGCCTGATACTGAGTGCTTTTACTGCAAGGGAGAAGGTCACTGGAAGCGGAATTGCCCAAAGTACTTGGCGGATTTGAAGAACGGCAACATCAAGAAGAAAGGTATATCTGATATACATGTTATTGATGTTTATCTCACTAGTACTCGTAGTAGTGCCTGGGTATTTGATACTGGTTTGGTTGCTCATATTTGTAACTCGAAACAGGTGCTGCAGAATAAACGGAAGCTAGCAAAGTACGAGGTGACGATGCGCGTTGGAAACGGATCAAAGGTTGATGTGATCGCGGTCGGCATGCTACCCCTTCATCTACCATCGGGATTAGTTTTATACTTAAATAATTGTTATTTGGTTCCTACGTTGAGCATGAACATTATATCGGGATCTTGTTTATTGCGAGACGGTTACTTGTTTAAATCCGAGAATAATGGTTGTTCGATTTATATGAGTAATATGTTTTATGCACATGCACCTTTGACAGATGGTCTATTCTTGTTGAATCTTGACAGTGGAAATACACATATTAATAACATTGAGGCTAAACGTTTGAAATCGAGCGATAACTCGACCTATATGTGGCACTGTCGTCTTGGTCACATTGGAGTGAAGCGTATGAAGAAACTCCATTCCGATGGACTTCTTGAATCACTTGATTTCGAATCACTTGATAGATGTGAAGCATGTCTGATGGGTAAAATGACTAAGACTCCATTTTCTGGTATGATGGAGCAAGCTACGGACTTATTGGAAATCATACATACCGATGTGTGTGGTCCAATGAGTGTAGCATCGCGCGGTGCTTATCGTTATGTTCTTACCTTCACGGATGACTTGAGTAGATATGGGTATATTTATTTCATGAAACATAAGTCCGAAACTTTCGAGAAGTTTAAGGAATTTCAAAGTGAGGTAGAGAATCAACGTAACAAGAAGATTAAATTTCTACGTTCTGATCGTGGAGGTGAATATCTAAGTTACGAGTTTGGCGAGCATTGGAAGAAATGCGGAATACTTTCGCAGTTGACACCGCCGGGAACACCACGGCGTAATGGTGTGTCTGAACGTCGTAATCGAACTCTCTTAGATATGGTTCGTTCTATGATGTCACTTACAGATTTGCCGCTATCATTTTGGGGTTATGCATTAGAAACATCCGCATTCACTTTAAATAGGGCACCGTCTAAATCCGTTGAAACGACACCGTATGAATTATGGTTTGGGAAGAAACCTAGACTGTCGTTCCTTAAAGTTTGGGGATGCGAAGCCTATCTAAAAAAGTTACAGCCGGACAAGCTTGAACCCAAAGCGGAAAAATGCGTCTTCATAGGATACCCAAAGGAAACTATTGGGTATACCTTCTATCATAGATCCGAAGGCAAAATCTTCGTTGCCAAGAATGGATCCTTTCTAGAGAAGGAATTTCTCTCGAAAGAAGTGACTGGAAGGAAAGTAGAACTCGACGAGGTTGTCGAACCTTCTCTCGAAATTGCGAGTAGCGCAGCACCGGAAGAAGTTCATGTGGTGCCTGCACCAATAAGAGAGGAAGCTAATGATGATGATCGCGAAACTTCGGTTGAAGTTGCTACAGAGCCTCACAGGTCAACGAGAACTCGTACCACTCCAGATTGGTATGATCCCGTTATGAGTGTCATGTTGGTGGACAACACCGATGACCCTGAGACATATGAGGAAGCGAAGATGAGCCCAGATTCCAATAAATGGCAAGAAGCCCTGAAATCCGAGATTGGATCCATGTACGAAAACCAAGTATGGACTTTGGTGGACTTACCGGATGGCCGGAAGGCTGTCGAGAACAAATGGATTTTCAAGAAGAAAACAGATGCTGATGGTAATGTTACTGTCTATAAAGCTCGACTTGTCGCAAAAGGGTTTCGACAAATTCAAGGAGTTGACTACGATGAGACTTTCTCACCAGTAGCGAAGCTAAAGTCTGTAAGGATTATGTTAGCAATCGCTGCATATTATGATTATGAGATATGGCAGATGGATGTCAAAACAGCATTCCTCAATGGAGACATTGATGAAGAGTTGTATATGATGCAACCCAAAGGTTTTGTCGATCCTAAAGATGCTAACAAGGTATGCAAACTTCAAAGGTCCATCTATGGATTGAAGCATGCATCCCGAAGTTGGAATCAACGTTTTGGTTTTATACAAACTTATGGAGAAGCTTGTATTTACAAGAAAGTGAGTGGGAGCTCTGTAGCATTCTTAATACTATATGTAGATGACATATTGTTGATTGGGAATGATGTAGACCTTCTTAATAGTGTCAAGGAATATTTTAATAATAGTTTTTCAATGAAGGATCTTGGCGAAGCAGCTTATATATTAGGCATAAAGATTTATAGAGATAGATCGAAACGCCAAATATCATTGTCACAAAGTACATATTTGGACAAAGTTCTAAAGAGGTTTGGAATGGAAGATAGCAAGAAAGGGTTCTTGCCCATGTTGCCCAATACGACCTTGAGTAAAACTCAAAGTCTGACATCGGCAGAAGATAGAGAAAGGATGAGTAAGACTCCCTATGCCTCAGCCATAGGATCTCTAATGTATGCCATGCTATGTACTAGACCCGACATTGCATATGCTGTTAGTTTAACTAGCAGATATCAAAGTGATCCAGGAGTGGATCATTGGACAGCGGTCAAAAACATCCTTAAGTACTTGAGAAGAACTAAGGATATGGTTCTTTCTTATGGAGGTGATGAACAGCTCGTTGTTAATGGTTACACCGATGCTAGTTGGAACATAGATCCGGATGATTCTAAATCACAATCTGGATACGTATCTATTTTGAATGGTGCAGCAGTTAGCTGGAGGAGTGCAAAGCAAAGCGTTGTGGCGAGATCTTCAACTGAATCGGAATACATGGCTGCTTCGGAAGCTTCACAAGAAGCGATATGGATGAAAGAGTTCATTACAGAGCTGGGTGTGGTTCCTAGTGGGCTGGACCCAATGTCTATCTACTGTGATAACATGGGCGCCATAGCCAATGCGCAAGAACCAAGGTCACACAAGAAGTTGAAGCATATCAAGCTACGTTTTCACGCTATTCGAGAACATATCCAAGATGGGGATATAAATATTTGCAAAGTACACATAGATCTGAATGTGGCGGATCCGTTGACTAAACCTCTCCCGAGGGCAAAACATGACCAGCACCAAACTGCCATGGGTGTTCGGTATATTACCATGTAATCTAGATTACATGACTCTAGTGCAAGTGGGAGACTGTTGGAGATATGCCCTAGAGGCAATAATAAATGTAGTTATTATTATATCTTTGTGTTTATGATGAATGTTTACATTCATGCTATAATAGTATTAACAAGGAAACATTAATACTTGTGTGATTTGTAAACTTAATTTGAAGTCCCTAGTAAAGCCTCTATATAATACTAGCTTGTTGGTTAATAGATGATTGTGGTTTCCCTATCATGAACATTGAGATGTTATTGACAACAAGATCATATCGTTAGGAGAATGATATGGTGGACATACTCCTATAGATAAGCGTAGCATAAAGATCAAGTCATTTTAATAGTTCAATTGCTATATGCTTTCTGATACATAGTAATCTAATTCCTTCGACCATGAGATCATGCATATCACCTTTACCGGATGGATGCTTTGATGACATCAAACACCACACCGTAACTGGGTGGCTATAAAGGTGGCATTGAGTGTTCGGAAAGTATTGGTTGAAACACATGGATCAAGAGTGGGATTTGTCCATCCATATGACGGATAGATATACTCTGGGCCCTCTCGGTGAAATTTCATCCAATTAGCTTTCAAGCATGTGACTGGCTCACATGGGATCACATATCACGGGAACGAGAAAAGAGTACTTATCGGTAATGAGGTTGAACTAGGTATGCAAAGATACCGACGATCATAACCTCGGATAAGTAAACTATCGTGAGACAAAGGGAAATTGATATCGTATGTTAGTGGTTCATTCGATCGCAAAGTAATCGTAGAAATATGTGGGAGCCATATGAATTTCCAGATTCCTCTATTGGTTATTGTTCGGATAAGTGTCTCAATCATGTCCGCATAATTCACGAACCGTAGGGAGACACACTTAAGGATTCGACGTTGTTTGAGTAGTTATGGTATGATGAGAAAGAGACCGAATGTTGTTCGGAGTCTCGGATGGGATCCGGGATATCACGAGGAGATCCGGAATGGTCCAGAGAATAAGATTCATATAAGGAAAGTCTCGTTTCGGAGTTGGGGAATGATTCCGGTGTTTTCATCGGGAATGTTCTAGAAGGTTCCGGAATGTCCGGCACTCCGGAGGGGAAGGGGTACATGAATGTGTCATTACAAGTTGGAATGATTGCATCATGTACTAGGTGTCATCACTGTCCAAAATAAAGGGTTTATTCAAATCCTAGTTTGAAAAGTCAAACGGCTAGTTTGAAAAGTCAAACGACAGTTTTTGGAAAGAGGAGGAGAGGTGGAAACCGAGTTGGGGAGGAGTTCCCTCCTCCAACCGGCGGCCCACCTCCAAGCCAAGTTGGGGAGGGACTCCCCTCCCCTTGGCCGCACCTCCCACCTATAAAGGGAGGGACAGGGCTGCCCCTCCTGGCACACAAGTTCCCTGCCCCAAACCCTAGCTTGGCGCCACCACCTCCTGCAGCTGCCGCCGCCTCCTAGGGTTGCCCTAGCCGCCGACTTGGGCTGCCCCAAGCCCTAGCCGCCGGCTCTAGAACCTCTTCCTCGGCGTGTCTAAACCCTAGATCGTCGAGGGATTTCTCATATCCCACCATACTCGCTCCGGCTTAAGGCGAAGCCCTCCGAGATCTCCCCTCTACTTCCGGTACCACGCCGTTGTGCTGCCGGAATCGTGAGGAGAGTGCTACAACCTCCGCTGCCTGCTGGAACAAGGGAGAGGAAGGTCCTCGTCGAGTACCGAACGTGTGACCGACTGCGGAAGTGCTGCCGGAACGCAGCGCCGGAAGGATCGTCTACGCGATCTTGAGATCGGGAAGCGTACGACTACATCACCAACGAGAATCCGCTCTCGTTAAACACTTTGGAATCTTCGAGGGTGAGTTATTCTATCGACTCGTTGCTACGATCTAGTAGATAGATCTTGGCTTGTTTGTTTGTATGCGGTAGAAATTTCTTGTTTTCCCTGCTACGAAACCCTAAAGTGGTATCAGATTCGTGTCTATAAGTAGATCTGTTGCACGAGTAGAACACAATGGTCATTATGGGCGTTGATGCTTTTATTGTCGATTGCTTCTTGTGTAATTTGCATCTTGCGGTATGTTGGGATGAAGCGGCCCGGGCTAACCTTACATGACATCGTTCATGAGACTTTCTCCACGCTTGACATGCAACTTGTATTGCATAAGTGGCTTTGCGGGTGCCTGTTTCTCCTAGCATAGTTAAGATCCAATTTACAACGCGTGATTAACAATACTAGTATCAATGTTGTGGTTCTTGTTCGTAAGTTAGAACGACACTTATTGAAAGCCCCAAACCACGTAAAATATGCAAAGAAAGTAGAGGCGTCTAACTTTGTTTTGCAGGGATGTGCAGTGATGTGATATGGCCATGATTGTGATTATATTTGATGTATGCAATGTTCCTTATTGTAAGTTGGCAACCGACAGGAGCCATATGGTTGTCTTTAATTTATGTTAAGACCCGCATGTCTATTCAAAGTAGTTGTAATAGTTGAAGCCGGTGGATGACAACCATGGAGAAGCGTCATTGACCTTGATGCAATGCCGAAGATGATGGAAATCATGTTCGTGCTTGAAGATGGAGATCGGAAGCACAAAGAAGAAAGGCCATATCATATCACATATTATGAATTGCATGTGATGTTAATCCTTTATGCATCTTGTATTGCTTAGTAGACGACAGTAGCATTATAAGATGATCCCTCATGCACATGAATTTCAAGTCATAAAGTGTTCACCCTCAGTTAGCACCGTTGCTAAAGCTTGTTGTTTCGAAGCACCATGTGATGATCGGGTGTGTTAGATTCCGCAACTGTATACAACGTGAGCAAGCCAGATTTGCTCATGCAGAAACTAAAGTTTGATCTTGACGAGCCTAGCATGTATTTACATGGTCTCGGAACACGGATCACCGAAAGGTAAAGCATGAATCATATAGTAGATATGATGAACATGTCGATTGTTCGCCACTGAAACTATATCAACTCTCGTGATGATCGGTGTTGATGTAGTGGATTTGGTTCGTGTGATCACTAAAACAATGTGAGGGATATTGTTTTGAGTGGGAGTTCACCTAGATTAATTTTATCATTAATTTGAACTCAATTTGTCATAAACTTAGTCTAAACTATTGCAAATATGTTGTAGATCAATGGCAGCCCCTACCATCAATTTTAATGCGTTCCTAGAGAAAGAAAAGTTGAAAAACAATGGAAGCAACTTCGCGGATTGGTTCCGCAATTTGAGGATTGTCCTCACAGCTGGTAATTTGACCTATGTGCTGGATGCACCGCTAGGTGACCCACCTGCAGCTGATGCTGCCGATGAAGTAAAGAACGTTTACCTCACTCGGAAGACTCAGTACTCCACAGTTCAGTGCGCTATCTTGTATGGTTTAGAATCGGAGCTTCAGAAAAGGTTTGAGAATTCAGACCCATATGATATTGTCGAGGATCTCAAATTGATCTTTGAGACTCATGCGGCAATTGAAAGCTATGAGGCTTCTGAAAAGTTCTTTAACTGCAAGATGGAAGAGGGCAGCTCCGTCAGTGAGCATGTGCTTAAGATGTCTGGGCACGCAAACAAACTTCAAAGCTTGGGTATTGTGATTCCTAATGCTTTGGGGATTTACTGTGTCCTCCAATCACTACCACCAAGTTACAAGAACTTTGTGATGAACTACAACATGCAGAACATGAACAAGACGTTGCCAGAACTCTTTGCCATGTTGAAATCTGCAGAAGTGGAGATCAAGAAAGAGCACCAAGTGTTGTTGTTCAATAAGACCACCAAATTCAAGAAAGGCAAGTCTAAGCAGAAGGGACACTTCGAGAAGGGTGGTAAGAAAGTTACCACACCGACGAAGAAGACCAAGGCTGGACCTAAGCCTGATACTGAGTGCTTTTACTGCAAGGGAGAAGGTCACTGGAAGCGGAATTGCCCAAAGTACTTGGCGGATTTGAAGAACGGCAACATCAAGAAGAAAGGTATATCTGATATACATGTTATTGATGTTTATCTCACTAGTACTCGTAGTAGTGCCTGGGTATTTGATACTGGTTCGGTTGCTCATATTTGTAACTCGAAACAGGTGCTGCAGAATAAACGGAAGCTAGCAAAGTACGAGGTGACGATGCGCGTTGGAAACGGATCAAAGGTTGTTGTGATCGCGGTCGGCATGCTACCCCTTCATCTACCATCGGGATTAGTTTTATACTTAAATAATTGTTATTTGGTTCCTACGTTGAGCATGAACATTATATCGGGATCTTGTTTATTGCGAGACGGTTACTTGTTTAAATCCGAGAATAATGGTTGTTCGATTTATATGAGTAATATGTTTTATGCACATGCACCTTTGATAGATGGTCTATTCTTGTTGAATCTCGATAGTGGAAATACACATATTAATAACATTGAGGCTAAACGTTTGAAATCGAGCGATAATCGACCTATATGTGGCACTGTCGTCTTGGTCACATTGGAGTGAAGCGTATGAAGAAACTCCATTCCGATGGACTTCTTGAATCACTTGATTTCGAATCACTTGATAGATGCGAAGCATGTCTGATGGGTAAAATGACTAAGAATCCATTTTCTGGTATGATGGAGCAAGCTACGGACTTATTGGAAATCATACATACCGATGTGTGTGGTCCAATGAGTGTAGCATCGCGCGGTGGTTATCGTTATGTTCTTACCTTCACGGATGACTTGAGTAGATATGGGTATATCTATTTCATGAAACATAAGTCCGAAACTTTCGAGAAGTTTAAGGAATTTCAAAGTGAGGTAGAGAATCAACGTAACAAGAAGATTAAATTTCTACGTTCTGATCGTGGAGGTGAATATCTAAGTTACGAGTTTGGCGAGCATTTGAAGAAATGCGGAATACTTTCGCAGTTGACACCGCCGGGAACACCACGGCGTAATGGTGTGTCTGAACGTCGTAATCGAACTCTCTTAGATATGGTTCGTTCTATGATGTCACTTACAGATTTGCCGCTATCATTTTGGGGTTATGCATTAGAAACATCCGCATTCACTTTAAATAGGGCACCGTCTAAATCCGTTGAAACGACACCGTATGAATTATGGTTTGGGAAGAAACCTAGATTGTCGTTCCTTAAAGTTTGGGGATGTGAAGCCTATGTAAAGAAGTTACAGCCGGACAAGCTTGAACCCAAAGCGGAAAAATGCGTCTTCATAGGATACCCAAAGGAAACTATTGGGTATACCTTCTATCATAGATCCGAAGGCAAAATCTTCGTTGCCAAGAATGGATCCTTTCTAGAGAAGGAATTTCTCTCGAAAGAAGTGACTGGAAGGAAAGTAGAACTCGACGAGGTTGTCGAACCTTCTCTCGAAATTGCGAGTAGCGCAGCACCGGAAGAAGTTCCTGTGGTGCCTGCACCAATAAGAGAGGAAGCTAATGATGATGATCGCGAAACTTCGGTTGAAGTTGCTACAGAGCCTCGCAGGTCAACGAGAACTCGTACCACTCCAGATTGGTATGATCCCGTTATGAGTGTCATGTTGGTGGACAACACCGATGACCCTGAGACATATGAGGAAGCGAAGATGAGCCCAGATTCCAATAAATGGCAAGAAGCCATGAAATCCGAGATTGGATCCATGTACGAAAACCAAGTATGGACTTTGGTGGACTTACCGGATGGCCGGAAGGCTGTCAAGAACAAATGGATTTTAAAGAAGAAAACAGATGCTGATGGTAATGTTACTGTCTATAAAGCTCGACTTGTCGCAAAAGGGTTTCGACAAATTCAAGGAGTTGACTACGATGAGACTTTCTCACCAGTAGCGAAGCTAAAGTCTGTAAGGATTATGTTAGCAATCGCTGCATATTATGATTATGAGATATGGCAGATGGATGTCAAAACAGCATTCCTCAATGGAGACATTGATGAAGAGTTGTATATGATGCAACCCAAAGGTTTTGTCAATCCTAAAGATGCTAACAAGGTATGCAAACTTCAAAGGTCCATCTATGGATTGAAGCAAGCATCCCGAAGTTGGAATCAACGTTTTGGTTTTATACAAACTTATGGAGAAGCTTGTATTTACAAGAAAGTGAGTGGGAGCTCTGTAGCATTCTTAATACTATATGTAGATGACATATTGTTGATTGGGAATGATGTAGACCTTCTTAATAGTGTCAAGGAATATTTGAATAATAGTTTTTCAATGAAGGATCTTGGCGAAGCAGCTTTTATATTAGGCATAAAGATTTATAGAGATAGATCAAAACGCCAAATATCATTGTCACAAAGTACATATTTGGACAAAGTTCTAAAGAGGTTTGGAATGGAAGATAGCAAGAAAGGGTTCTTGCCCATGTTGCCCAATACGACCTTGAGTAAAACTCAAAGTCCGACATCGGCAGAAGATAGAGAAAGGATGAGTAAGACTCCCTATGCCTCTGTTGCCAGCCAAAACCCACCGGCGAGCAGCGACGAGCAATACGGAGAGCCGGGAGGCTCCCAGGACTGCTGGTGGGCCCTGGTCCCTCGGGAAACGGCCCGCAAAACTCCGTCACACGTCCTTGCTTGGTTCGAGGGCGTGCCACCTGACCTATACCTGGTCAGGAAGGTGAAGGATTGCTTCAATTGGTTTCCTGCATGGTAAACAAGTATACGTAAAATTCGAGCCGTGACCGGCTCCCAGGTTTCCCTGTGAATCGGCTCCTAGAGCCGATTACCCCATGGTTTCGCATTAGATCTATGATAACATGGGGCTTTGCTTTATCAATACAAGTCAAATCGATCTACGACAGTTTAACGTTTTCACCACATGACTGGAACATCCTACATGTAATTGAGCCTGGTAGATATGAAAGATGATGGAAAACTAACCCTAGAGAAGGCCTAAAAACCAACATAAAGTCAATTCCCGGAACAACTCCTCTTGGATTGGCAAACCATATCTTACATATTACTGGATCGTTCAACCCGTTTGCAAGGCCTGATCATGTAGATATCAAACTAAACCTTGGAGAACAAGGCACAACTATAACAGATCAAATCGACTTAAATAAAGATTAAGCAAAGTGCCACCCTTGCACCCGGGAAAAGGTGCAAAGGCGGCGAGATAACTAGAGGCAGCATAACTAAACGATCATAACAAAAAGTACTGATGCTAGCCTAAACAAATCTATGATAATAGTGTTACTCGCCATCAACAAGGCTTCAGTACGAGTAACACCAAATAATCGCATAAGTAGATACTGCCTAGATCGCAAGATGCGATCTAGGCAGCATGGCACTTACCCGAGAAAAACCCTAGAAACAAGGGGTGGCGATGCGCCGAGATTGTGTTGGTTGTGAACGTGATTGTCCTCCTTTTCTCAATAACCTTAGGTACATATTTATAGTCCGGAGACTTTCTATCTTTGGAAATACTCTACAACTCTATCTCTTACCTAAATCTAAACGGAATCTATTACAATATAAGATACACGGGCAATTTAGCCCAAATCAACGCACGAGGCCGATTCAACCACACGTCGTATATATGTATCTTCTAAGCCCATCTTGATCACGGCCCATCTCCTCCTTTGGCCAAAATATGGCGATAACAAGCCATAGGATCTCTAATGTATGCCATGCTATGTACTAGACCCGACATTGCATATGCTGTTAGTTTAACTAGTAGATATCAAAGTGATCCAGGAGTGGATCATTGGACAGCGGTCAAAAACATCCTTAAGTACTTGAGAAGAACTAAGGATATGGTTCTTTCTTATGGAGGTGATGAACAGCTCGTTGTTAATGGTTACACCGATGCTAGTTGGAACACAGATCCGGATGATTCTAAATCACAATCTGGATACATATCTATTTTGAATGGTGCAGCAGTTAGCTGGAGGAGTGTAAAGCAAAGCGTTGTGGCGAGATCTTCAACTGAATCGGAATACATGGCTGCTTCGGAAGCTTCACAAGAAGCGATATGGATGAAAGAGTTCATTACAGAGCTGGGTGTGGTTCCTAGTGCGCTGGACCCAATGTCTATCTACTGTGATAACATGGGCGCCATAGCCAATGCGCAAGAACCAAGGTCACACAAGAAGCTGAAGCATATCAAGCTACGTTTTCACGCTATTCGAGACTGTTGGACATATGCCCTAGAGGCAATAATAAATGTAGTTATTATTATATCTTTGTGTCTATGATGAATGTTTACATTCATGCTATAATAGTATTAACAAGGAAACATTAATACTTGTGTGATATGTAAACTTAATTTGAAGTCCCTAGTAAAGCCTCTATATAATACTAGCTTGTTGGTTAATAGATGATTGTGGTTTCCCTATCATGAACATTGAGATGTTATTGACAACAAGATCATATCGTTAGGAGAATGATATGGTGGACATACTCCTATAGATAAGCGTAGCATAAAGATCAAGTCATTTTAATAGTTCAATTGCTATATGCTTTCTGATACATAGTAATCTAATTCCTTCGACCATGAGATCATGCATATCACCTTTACCGGATGGATGCTTTGATGACATCAAACACCACACCGTAACTGGGTGGCTATAAAGGTGGCATTGAGTGTTCGGAAAGTATTGGTTGAAACACATGGATCAAGAGTGGGATTTGTCCATCCATATGACGAATAGATATACTCTGGGCCCTCTCGGTGAAATTTCATCCAATTAGCTTGCAAGCATGTGACTGGCTCACATGGGATCACATATCACGGGAACGAGAAAAGAGTACTTATCGGTAACGAGGTTGAACTAGGTATGCAGAGATACCGACGATCATAACCTCGGATAAGTAAACTATCATGAGACAAAGGGAAATTGATATCGTATGTAAGTGGTTCATTCGATCGCAAAGTAATCATAGAAATATGTGGGAGCCATATGAATTTCCAGATTCCTCTATTGGTTATTGTTCGGAGAAGTGTCTCGATCATGTCCGCATAATTCACGAACCGTAGGGAGACACACTTAAGGATTCGACGTTGTTTGAGTAGTTATGGTATGATGAGAAAGAGACCGAATGTTGTTCGGAGTCTCGGATGGGATCCGGGATATCACGAGGAGATCCGGAATGGTCCGGAGAATAAGATTCATATAAGGAAAGTCTCGTTTCGGAGTTGGGGAATGATTCCGGTGTTTTCATCGGGAATGTTCTAGAAGGTTCCGGAATGTCCGGCACTCCGGAGGGGAAGGGGTACATGAATGTGTCATTACAAGTTGGAATGATTTCATCATGTACTAGGTGTCATCGCTGTCCAAAATAAAGGGTTTATTCAAATCCTAGTTTGAAAAGTCAAACGGCTAGTTTGAAAAGTCAAACGACAGTTTTTGGAAAGAGGAGGAGAGGTGGAAACCGAGTTGGGGAGGAGTTCCCTCCTCCAACCGGCGGCCCACCTCCAAGCCGAGTTGGGGAGGGACTCCCCTCCTCTTGGCCGCACCTCCCACCTATAAAGGGAGGGGCAGGGCTGCCCCTCCTGGCACACAAGTTCCCTGCCCCAAACCCTAGCTTGGCGCCACCACCTCCTGCAGCTGCTGCCGCCTCCTAGGGTTGCCCTAGCCGCCGACTTGGGCTGCCCCAAGCCCTAGCCACCGGCTCTAGCACCTCTTCCTCGGCGTGTCTAAACCCTAGATCGTCGAGGGATTTCTCATAGCCCACCATACTCGCTCCGTCTTAAGGCGAAGCCCTGCGAGATCTCCCCTCTACTTCCGGTACCACGCGTTGTGCTGCCGGAATCGCGAGGAGAGTGCTACAACCTCCGCTGCCTGCTGGAACAAGGGAGAGGAAGGTCTTCGTCGAGTACCGAACGTGTGACCGACTGCGGGAGCGCTGCCGGAACGCAGCGCCGGAAGGATCGTCTACGCGATCTTGAGATCAGGAAGAGTATGACTACATCACCCACAAGAATGCTCTCGTTAAACACTTTGGAATCTTCGAGGGTGAGTTATTCCATCGACTCGTTGCTACGATCTAGTAGATAGATCTTGGCTTGTTTGTTTGTATGCGGTAGAAAATTTTTGTTTTCCCTGCTACGAAACCCTACATGGACTTCAACTGAGTTAAATACACCTGAGCTTATTACTCCTGAACCAGTTGTGCCTGAACCAGTTCCAACACCAATGAAGGAAATATGCCCTAGAGGCAATCATAGAGATGATTATATTTCATATGTATCCATGAGTTATTGTAATGTTCCTTGAATATCCATATCAGGCAACTTGTATTGATTGGCAATTATGTGAATTGTTTGTGAAACTCTTTACTTGTATGGTTATTTAAGATTTGTCCCTAGTCGGAGTTCATGTGAGGACACACGTGAATATTAGACTAGCACATCGATTGGTTGATGACTATGTTTCGCAAGTCATAGACATGGAGATGTCAAACCAATGATATGGACACATGTTATGAACATGAGGTTGGACTGACCCAACCTGAGACTGGGAATTATTTGCAGCTCTCTCTCTACACATCGTGTACGTTTTGTCCTTAGACCTGAGATTGTCGCATGTACTTGAGATGTGAATCGACTTACTTTGGGGCTATCAAATGCTGCACCGTAACAGGGTAGTTAAAAAGGTAGCTTTCGGGTTTGTCCTAAAGCATGCGGCAAGGCATGGTCAATCAAGATGGTATTTGCCCCTCTCTACTTGAGAGAGATATCTCTGGGCCCCTCGAGTGATCGGATCCAGAAATGCATGGCCGTTCTACATATGGTTAAGAGTTAACCTAGTAAAGGGATTCTGAATCACGGTATCGAGAAAGGGAGGTCGGCTTGGAGCTAGACCAAATATCGTGAGGCAAAAGGAAAGACATGTACTAAACCTTGTGATGGTTCGTCCGATATGATCTTTGTATGCGTTTAGGAGTTGGCACGTCTTGCTAGAGGCCGCTACTAACTATTGACAGAATAAGTGTATTCGTGTCATGTCTATACGCATATGAACCTATAGGGTCACACACTTAAGGGGCTGGAAGCCTAATGAGGATTGGATCCGAATTAGACCTGGTTTAGGCTACTAATGGGCTGCTAATGTAGAAGCCCACTGGGGATGCCTATATAAGAGAGGATGGGGCGAGCTGTCCAGGATTAGACCAGAGATCATTCCACCTAGCCGCCGCTCCTCACGCTTGTGTCGCGCGCGTGGACCTAGCAGTCCGGCGTCTGACGCTTCCACCCTGTACGTGTGGATACCTCGGAGGCGCTGCATCTGTAGCATTTGGACGAGCCGCGCAAGTGGAGCTGCTCATGGGACGAGAACAAGGAGGAGACGTAGATCGTCTGCACTGCCTCGACGCGCTTCATCAATTCCGCAACTGCGCATCTAGTGGTAATCCCATGATCTATGACAACAGTATTCCTGGTTTACGCGGTAGAAAAATTTGATTTGCGCTAGTGTAGCCTACCCGTATCCCTACAACCAACACCAAGGAAGAGAGGAGTTATTGCATTAAATGATGAAGTGGTGAAGGAAACTAAGAAGTGTCTAAAGGAGAAAGGTATTAGAGCTGAAGATGTGAAGAATCTACCTCCTATAGAAGAATTATGTAAGCCAATTCCCCACTCATCTACTATTGAGGTATATTCTCTCCAACACTTTGATGAAGGTGATATTCCTTATGGTAAGCCTCCTGATCAATTTTTAGAGGAACTTGACATTTTTATTGTTAAGCAAGGTAATTTTAATAAAATGGTTCAAAATCATTTATTGGAAAACTCTAGAGCTATCAATGAGTTGAAAGATATTGTGGAAAGAACTTCTAATGATATTAAACTCTTTGGTAAACACTTTCAAATTGTCCAAACCCAACTTGATCAACTTGCTAAGGTACAAAAGGATATGCTAGTTAATGCTTCGGGAGATAAACATGCTTATGGAATTAGAACTAGGAGTGGTATAGCTACTCAAGATCCTTTATATCCTGAAGGACACCCCAAAAGAATTGAGCAGGATTCCCAACAAGATGATAGTAGTGGTAGTCCTCGTAAGAGAAATAAAAAGGAACACAAAATAGTTGAGGAACCCCTTGAACCTGCTGTAGATCCTAATAGTATATCTGTCTCTGATGCTGAAACTGAGAGTGGTAATGATAAAAATGAGTCCCCTGATAAGGAGGAAGGTGAGGAAGAACCTGAGAAGCACACTAAGAACAGTAGGTACATAAAGGAAGATTTTATTTCTAATAAACATGGTAAAGAGAGAGAACCTTGGGTGCAGAAACCTATGCCTTTTCCAGGTAAGAAACACAAGTCAAAGGAGGAAGAACACTACAACAAGTTTTGTGATTGGATGAAACCTTTATTTTTACAAATTCCTTTGACTAATGTTATTAAGTTGCCTCCTTATTCAAAGTATATGAAGGATATTGTCTCTAATAAAAGGAAGATTCCTAATGAGGAGATTTCTACTTTGCTTGCTAATTATTCCTTCAATGGTAAGGTTCCAAAGAAACTTGGTGATCCAGGTATACCAACTATTCCTTGCTCTATTAAAAATAATTATGTTAGAACTGCTTTATGTGATTTGCGAGTTGGAGTTAGTGTTATACCTTTTTCTCTCTACAAGAGACTCCAGCTAGAAAAGTTGATACCAACTGATATATCTTTGCAAATGGCTGATAAGTCAACTACTATTCCTGTTGGTATATGTGAGGATGTTCCTATTCAAGTAGGTCATAATTGCTTGGTTCTAACTGATTTTGTTGTGCTTGAAATGCCTGAAGATGATAATATGTCTATTATTCTTGGGAGACCTTTTCTTAATACTGCAGGTTTTGTCATCGATTATAATCAAGGAGAAGTAACATTCAATATTAATGACAAAGAGCATACTGTCTATTTTCCCA
The DNA here is from genome assembly GCA_910589765.1 of Avena atlantica. Classification (NCBI taxonomy): domain Eukaryota; kingdom Viridiplantae; phylum Streptophyta; class Magnoliopsida; order Poales; family Poaceae; genus Avena; species Avena atlantica. The sequence goes on from OU342739.1 coordinate 48,544,176, forward strand.
AGAAAGTTGCTAAGAGCTATTGTCTAAATTCCATTGAAAATATTGAGAGCATCAAGGTTGGAGAAATATATTGTCCCATTCCATAAGAAAAATTTGAAACTATTATAATTGGGACCATTGCTATCAAGTATGAGGTAACATAATCACCTTGTGGATTGCAAAGTTTTGTTTCATATAAAATTGTTTTGGTAACAATACTTGATCAACCTTGTTAACAAAAGGATTTTAATGAACAAAATAATGTTTTCACTATGGTTATTCTTGATTTCTTCTACTTTATCATTCCTAGTCTTTGCTTTGGCTCTTGTTAGCTAGTTGGTTGCTTGTTAGAGTGTCTTAGAACTTCTGTAGTTTGGCTTTTGCTTCTTCTAAAAAACTGTTTCTGTGAGAAAATCAATTTCCATACCCTAAAAATTGACCAAAAATAAAGTTTCCCGAAAAATTCCAGAAAATTCAAAATAAATTTTTCCTCGAAAAAAGGGGTAGAGGGACACCTAGAGTGACCCAGGGGGGCACCCCAGGCGCCCACACCCCAAGTAGGCACGACCTACACATGGGTGGCGCCTAGGGGGGTGGCCCACCTAGGCCCCTCCAAGGTGCCCCCTCACAACCATCTTCTTTATCTCTCCCGAAAAACCAGAAAACTTGCTTAAGGTTGATTTCTTGCTGTTCTTGCTCGCGATTTTCGATCTCCTTGTTCGGCCCATCTTTGCTGCTGTTTTTGGAGGTATTACTCCTTGGTATGTGCCTCCTCCACTTGTCCAATTAGGTTTGTGATTCGTAGATTGTATCTTGAGTATTTTGCTGCTATAGGTTTCAGGTTGTGTGAGCTTGCATGCTTGTTCTATGCTTAGAAATTTCATTTTTATGCATGTGTAGCCCTCTAGCAACTTCCTATAGTAGTTGCTCATCATTTATCAACTTGGAAATCACTTGGTTTGATGTTTGTCTAAAAATTTCAGCAAGGAAGATGAGTGCTTATCCACTGAATCAATATGACTTGTTGGTACCTGAGCCAATGAAAGTTCATGTGAGGAAGGAGTTTTCCCTTCCATATATCCATGCCAGGAATTTATGAGAACCGCGGGAATCCTCCAGGACTTCCAAACTATGATTACCAATACAGGGTTGGAACACTTTATTGAAGGTGAACCATTTCAATTTTTTAATCTAACCATGGCTTTTGTGCAGGACTTACGGTTTACTTGGTCTACATATAATCACATGGTCCATTACAAAATATACAATATAGTTGTCGACCTGCCATTTGCTGATTTCTGTGCAGCTATTAGAGTACCTCAGTGGGGATCTTGTGAGAAGATCAAGGAGAGGCCCAAGTCGCTTATGGAATTATATGCTGAGATTTGCCAAGGTTTCGACTTCTCAAAGGAAAGTGGTAAAATTCGGAACATTCAGTTCCCAGCCATTAGATATTTTTCCTATTTCATTACCAAGTGTGTTCTTGCTAGAAAGATTGGTAGGAAGTTATCTTCTTTTTATCTAGCTTTTATCGCAACTGCTTTGAATAGGAATAAATCTTATAACCTGGGTGATTTGATAGCTTACCCTCTCACCACCAACCGCGAGAAGGGTGGAATTTGTGGAGGTCTCATTGCTTCTAGGTTGCTAGCTTTCCATGGTTTAGAGCCTCACCATTCAGATTATCAGTTCCCTATAGAGAGGCTTGATCTTGAGTCCATGATTCAGCATGGTTTTTTTTCCTTGGGGGCTAATGTGAGAATTTTACCGTTTGAACTATCTTTTGCCCGGCATGGTTGGAAAGGGGGTAGGACTGAGAAATTTTTTTATTTGACTGCACCTGCTTTGTTTAACTTTGATAACAGACAAGGATGGTCTCTCACGGAGGAGGAGGTTGACACATATGTGGTAGAGCTCTCCCAACAAGACGAGGTTGTTGGAGAGGATGCCAAAGACGATTTGGTTCAGCCCTCCATCTTGGGAGAGTCTTCATACCAGCAGCCCGCATTTGATTGGGGCGCGTCTTCGTCTTCGTCGGAAGCGCCTGACTACGATCATTCCTATGATGACACACCAGCTTGGGGTTACTACCCGCGCTATTGAGCCCCACTTAGGCCAAAAGCCTAAGCTTGGGGGGAGGTATACCGACATCACACTTATCTATATATCATGTCCGGTCGGTTCTTTGCCGTTGTTTCGCTTTCTTTTTGGTTTTTGTTGCTGCTTTCTCAAAACACAAAAATACCAAAAATATTTTCGTTGTTTCTCTTGGTTTGTTTCTTTGCTTTGGTTTGCCTTAAAAGAAAAATCCAAAAAGATTTTGCTTTGTTTGTTTTTGCTTTGTTTGGTTTGCTTTTGCTTTGTTTGTTTTTTTCTTTGTTTGCTTTCTTTAAAAAAAATCGAAAACACCAAAAATATTTGTTCTTCTTCTTTGGTTTTGTGAGTTCTTTGCAGGGTTCAGCCGTCCTCAGTGGAGTTTGGTTTCATGTTATTATTCAAGTCACACAAGTGAAGGGCAATAATGAAGATCAAGACAACTTGAGGTGTGGAAAGAGGCTGGTAACGAACTCTTTTTGTTTTCATTTTTGTACATATACTCATCATTGTGAGCATGCTTAGTCTGTTCATGTAGGGTGTATGTTATTATGGATGCTTAGTAGTTCTTGCTTGTCTATGATTAGCTCCAGCTTGCTAATAGTTTGTAGCATGTCATATGAATGTTTGCTTGCATTGTTTTATTCATACTTTGGTATGATATTATGGTATCCTCCTCTGAATGTTTCATGTGAATCGACTTGGCACATGCTCACGCATGCATATGACTAAACAATAGTCAATAAGCCTCGATGATTTATTTTGCCTCAGAGTTTTTGTATCACTTTCATGCCATAATTAGTCATGTTTTGTTGCAAGCATGATCTTAAAGTTATAATTAGTCATATTTGGAGCACATGCCTAGGATTGTTTAGTACTTGGATGCTTGTTATTATTTATCTGCAATACTCTAGATCTTAAAGTTACATGTTTAGACTCGTCCATGCAATGCCCGTCAATCCATCCCTATGCCTACCGCACTCGAATCCCACTATTTATTGTTACTGTTACAAAACATGACTAATTATGGCATGAAAGTGATACAAAAACTCCGAGGCAAAATAAATCATCGAGGCTTACTGACTAAGTGATTAGTCATATGCATACGTGAGCATGTGCCAAATCGATTCACATGAACAGTCAGAGAAGGATACCATAATATCATACCAAAGTATGAATATAATAATGCAAGCAAACATTCATATGACAAGCTACAAACTATTAGCAAGGTGGAGCTAATCACAAGCAAGCAAGAACTACTAAGCATCTATAATGACATACACCTTACACAAACAGGCTAAGCATGCTCACAATGATGAGTATATGTACAAAAATAAAACAAATAGAGTTTGTTACTAGCCTCTTACCACACCTCAAGTTTTCTTAATTTTCATAATTGCCCTTCACTTGTGTGACTTGAATAATAACATGAAACCAAAATCCACTGAGGACGGCTGAACCCTGCAAAGAACTCACAAAACCAAAGAAAAACAACAAATATTTTTGGTGTTTTCGATTTTTTTAAAGAAAGCAAACAAAGCAAAAACAAAAAAAACAAAAGCAAACCAACAAAAATAAGACGCTCCAAGAACAACACAACTATGCATGAAACAATAAAAACGAAGTGTCTAGAAAGACCTGAGATTTTTATTGATGAAGAAGGGGATGCCTTGGTCACCCCAAGCTTTGACGCTTGTACCTCTTAAATATTTCTTGGGGTTACACGGGGTGGCCCCCCAAGCTTGAGCTTTTGTCCATTCTTCATCTCATTACATCATTCTCTCTCTACACCTCAAATTTTTCCTTCATACAAAACTTCACACAATCTCCATTAGCAACATTAGTGTATTCAAAAGATAATAGACCTTTGGGTTTAGCTTTGAAACAACAAAAATTTTCAATAAAAACACAAGATACTATAGCAACTCCTTCAAAAAGCTCAATTCCCCAAAAGAGAACTCAAAAAGGAATCAATAAGAAGCAAATGCAAATAATGACAGAAATCTGTCAAAACAGACCAACAGGTAGAAACCGATTTTTACGAAAATCTTATGTTGCTCAAATAAAAAGTGTTTAACTAAATAAAGTTAGCTAACATATTGGGGGATATATTCGTAAATTTTCAGCTCAATCTGACTTACACAGACTCCTCACGAATTTTTATGGTGGGACAGAAATCTGTTTCGGGACAGCAACTCCCCAAATCTTACTTCTCTCTCATTAGAGGTCATTCTTGGCACAAAAAGCAAACAAAAAGAACAAGGAGAGGTCATTACTGAAGTAATAGCTTCCAAGACTCAAGGCAACACTTGGGTTATCTCCCAACAAGTACTTTTCTTTAACGCCTTTAAGTTAGGCATGACGAAGAGCAAAGATTGGAAAGGAGAAAAATAAAAGTGAGCAAGTATAACCATAGTGAAAGCATTATTTTGTTCATTAAATCCTTTTATTACCAAGGTTGATCAAGTATTGTCACCAACATAATCTTATATGAAACAAAACTTTGTATTCCACAAAGTGATTATGTTACCTCAAGCTTGATGGCAATGGTCCCAATCATAATAGTTTCAAAATTTTCTTGTGTAATGGGACAATATATTTCTCCAACCTTTATGCTCTCAACATTCTCAATGGAGTTCATGCAATAGATCTTAGCAACCTTCTTGGGGAAATAGACAGTATGCTCTTTGTCATTAATATTGAATGTTACATTCCCTTGATTACAATTGATGACAGCACCTGCAGTATTAAGAAAAGGTCTCCCAAGAATAATAGACATATTATCATCTTCAGGCATTTCAAGCACAACAAAATCAGTTAGAACCAAGCAATTATGAGCAACTTGAACAGGAACATCCTCACATATACCAACAGGAATAGTAGTTGACTTATTAGCCATTTGCAAAGATATATCAGTTGGTATCAACATTTGTAGCTAGAGTCTCTTGTAGAGAGAAAAAGGCATAAAACTAACTTCAGCTCCCAAATCACATAAAGCAGTTCTAACATAATTATTCTTAATGGAGCAAGGAATAGTTGGTATACCTAGATCACCAAGTTTTTTTGGAACCTTACGATTGAAGGAATAATTAACAAGTAGAGTATAAATCTCCTCATTAGGAATCTTCCTTTTATTAGAGACAATATCCTTCATATACTTTAAATAAGGTGGCAACTTAATAGCATCAATCAAAGGAATTTGCAAGAATAAAGGTTTCATCCACTCACAAAACTTGTTGTAGTGTTCTTCCTCCTTTGACTTGTGTTTCTTACCTAGAAAAATCATAGGTTTCTGCGCCCAAGGTTCTCTCTGTATTTACCATGTTTATTAGCAATAAAATCTTCCTTTGTGTACCTGGTATTCTTAGTGTGCTTCTCAGGTTCTTCCTCACCTTCCTCCTTATCAGGGGACTCATTTTTATCATTACCACTCTCAGTTTCAGCATCAGAGACAGATATACTATTAGGATCTACAGCAGGTTCAAGGGGTTCCTCAACTATTTTGTGTTCCTTTTTATTTCTCTTATGAGGACTACCACTACTCTCATATTGTTGGTAATCCTGCTCAATTTTTTTGGGGTGTCCTTCAGGATATAAAGGATCTTGAGTAGCTATACCACTCCTAGTTCTAATTCCATAAGAATGTTTATCTCCCGAAGCATTAACTAGCATATCCTTTTGTACCTTAGCAACTTGATCAAGTTGGGTTTGAACCATTGAAAGTGTTTACAAAGCATTTTAATATCATTAGAAGTTCTTTCCACAATATCTTTCAACTCATTGATAGCTCTAGAGTTTTCCAATAAATGATCATGAACTTGTTTATTAAAATGACCTTGTTTAACAATAAAAATTTCAAGTTCCTCTAAGCATTGATCAGGAGGCTTACCATAAGGAATATCACCTTCATCAAAGTGTTGGAGAGAGTGTACCTCAATAGTAGATGAGTGGGGAATTGGCTTACATAATTCTTCTATAGGAGGTAGATTCTTCACATCTTCAGCTCTAATACCTTTCTACTTTAGACACCTCTTAGTTTCCTTCATCACGTCACCATTTAATGCAATAACTCCCCTCTTCTTTGTTGTTGGTGTTGGAACTGGTTCAAGAACATCTGGTTCAGGAGTAATAGGCTCAGGTGTATTCATCTCAGTTGAAGTCCAATCATCATAATTCTTGCTTATTTTAGCCATTAATTCTTTAGCATCTGTAGGAGTGCTTTTCCTGAAAACACAATCAGCAAAGCTATCTAGGTAGGTCCTAGAATCATCAGTTAGTTCATTATAATAAATATCAAGAAGCTCATTCTTAGGTAATGAACATCCAGGATGTGCATGAATCAAGGCACAGAACCTTGTCCATGACTCAGGCAATTTCTCTTCTTCTCCGTGGTTAAAATAAAAAAGCCTCTGCAAAGCAGCATGTCTAGCACTGTGAGGAAAATATTTCTGAAAGAAAGAAGCAATCAAGCAATCAGGGCTATCAATGGAACCTGGAGTTAATCTATTAAACCAAGCCCTAGCTTCTACTTTTAGTGAAAAAGGGAAGATCTTAGTAACAAAGTACTTGCACATCTTAAAATCACCAGAGAATAAAGCACTCATAGTAGAAAGCTCATTCATATGAGCCATAACACTCTCATTTTCAGTCCCACAGAAAGGTCCTTTCTCAACAATATCTAAATAAGATAAATCAAGAGAGAAATCATAATCTTTATACTTAATATCTATGAGAGAGGTAGCAAACTTAGGATTAGAGGAAAACTTAGGCATAATAGTACGTCTAGCAAGGAGACTCTTAATATCACCAGTACCATGTGTGTTTCGGCACTCTTCAACAAATTCATCAGTGAACTCAATGTAACCATCATTAATATCATAACTCTCATTATACTTAGGTGAGCTAACAGGTGTAAGAGTGTCTTCACTAGGATTTTTGGTATTTCCTAGACTAGCCATAGTAGCATCTAGAAAAGGACCTAATGAACCACTCGCATCAATCACAGTAGAAGTAACATCATGAGTATCAAAAGCAGTTTCAGACTCAGCAGTAGTAGCAGTGTGTGTAGCATGTGTATGTGGTGGTGGCGTGACAATCTTACTTATAACAGACGGTGAATCAAGAGCAACAGAGGTGTTTAGGACTGTACCTCTTCTTGTAGTGGATGGTAAAATAGGGAACTTTCCATCACGAGACTTCCCCATGATGAAAGGAGTAGCAGCGAACAATAATAGATCCAAGTGAACATACAAATAAAGCTATGCTCCCCGGCAACGGCGCCAGAAAATAGACTCGATGACCCACAAGTATAGGGGATCACAACAGTCTTCGCGGGTAGTATTACCCAATTTATTGATTCGACACAAGGGGAGCCAAAGAATACTTGCAGGCCTTAACAACTGAGTTGTCAATTCAGTTGTACCTGAAAATATTTCTTGCTCACAGAAGTTTATCAGTAGCAATGTTTTGGTAGTAGCAACAACAAAGCAACGGCAACAGTAAAACAGGAGCAATAGTAACAGTAACGGTAAACAGTGGGATTCAAGTGCGGTAGGCATATGGATGGATGGACGGGCGTTGCATGGACGAGTCTTAACATGTAACTTCAAGATCTAGGGCATTGCAGATAAATAATAACAAGCATCCAAGTACTAAACAATCCTAGACATGTGCTCCAAATATAGTCATACGTGCTCGCAATGAGAACTTGCACAACATCTTCTGTCCAGCCAGCCCGTGGCAGCGGGGCCTGTAGGAAACTACTAGCAATTAAGGTGCTCCTTTTAATAAAGCACCGGAGCAAAGCATTAACACTCTGTGAACACATGTGATCCTCACACCACAGCCATCCCCTCTAGTTGTCCCAATTATTGTCACTTCGGGGCCTTTGGATCCGGACAATGATACGTGTAGACAACTTGAAGATAAGATCAGAAACAATATTATCATAATGATTCAATAATAAGTTCAGATCTGAGATCATGGCACTCGGTCCCTAGTGACAAGTATTAAGCACTACAAGTTGCAACAGAGTCAAATAGCACTAATAGAGATACTAGGCACTATGCCCTAACAATCTTATTCGATTACATGATAGAACTCATCCAATCCCTACCATCCCCATAGCCTACAGCAGGGGATTACTCAAATCATGGATGAGGGAAACATTTATGGTTGAAGGAGAGGCGTTGGTGATGACGATGGAAATGATCCTCCCCAAATTCCCCGTCCCAGCAGGTGCCAGAACGGAGTTTCTGGATCCGAATCTTGTCTCTGGTGGCGGCGGTGCAGCGGAACTCTTCTCTGTAAAACGTCGACCCCCCTCGGTTTTTAGGTCAAGGGGTAACTTATAGGCACAGAGGGAGGCCGAGGGGGTGCCTGAAGCGCTTGCACCCCCAGGCGCGGGCAGAGCCCACCCGCGCCTAGCATGGGTGTGGGCCCCCAGGCTCATTCTCCGTCTCTTCTTCTGGCTCCGTGGATCTTCATTTTGTTGATACCTTGCTCTTTTGTTTGCGGATGTCGATGGTGTGAATTAAAAGGGGAGCTTGTGAGTTCATGGAGTCTATACATTGTGTTAGAGAAACGCCTGGGCCGCTAGTCTAAGCCATGCCTAATCATGGTGGAAACTTGCAGCATCACCATAATGAGCATTTATCAAGCATCCTTAATAAAAATCTATGCACATAGTAAATAAAAAGATCGCTGAGATGCTCATTGTCTACTTGCCTTATCATTTTGATCACGAGATAGCTCTTGTATCATGTGCAAGGGGTACCCCGTTGGTGGTTCTCTATGATATGCATGTATTTACAATGACAAGAACTTATAGGTAACCAAAGTTGAGTAGCACGCGGAGCGGCCCTCATACTCAAGGGACTTGTGATTTCCAGTTTATGGCCTGTCAAGCATATAACTCAGATTGGACCTCACTTTCACCTTAACCATATGAAGATGCCTAGGGGCAATGAGAGCTCAAAGCTAATGAGTTCCTTCCTTTCATTATTTGGAAGCCTTTTAAACTCTTCAAAACCTTTTCACGTCCTTGTTGAGTCACCACTTATTCTATGAGCACCTTCTTGAGAGCATAATTGTTATTCTTGTGTTTGTCCCAAAACTTGGTTAATTATGTCATGACTTTGATGCTTGTATCTCTGATATCTTTACTTATAGTCTTCACTTGAACTTCAGAGGTGTCTTGACATTTATATTGTGCTCTTCAAACAAACGCAAGCGAGATACCACTCTATCATACCTTATTATGAGCATTGCAATGTTGCTTATGTTTATGTTTCATGGTACTTATTATTATTGAGTTGGTTTCTCTTCATATCTTGCAATGACTATTGAGTAGACTTAGTTGCATACTTCTTATTATGAATGGTTTAAGCATCTACTCATGTGCTGAGAATATATACATCATGTGAAGCAAATGTGTTCGTGAAAGTTCTTTTATCGCACTCAGTTTTCAACTGAATTGCTTGAGAACAAGCAATAAACTAAGCTTGGGGGAGTTGATACGTCCAAAACGTATCTAGTTTTTTAAACACTTTTGCTATTGTTTCTCCTCTATACTTGTGTGATTTGTATACAACTAACACGGACTGACGCTGTTTTCAGCAGAATTACCTTGGTGTCTAGTTTTTGTGCAGAAAATCAACTATCAGGAAAAATCCCGGAAAATATGCCAAAAATTATATTTCACCAGAAGATCCACGGATCCAGAAGACGAAACGGAGTGGAGGCCTGGGGGGGGCACACCCCTGCCAGGCATGGGTGGGCCCTACCCGTGCCTAGGGGTTGCGGCCACCCCGGGCACCCCCTCGGGCTCCCTCTGCGCCTATTAGTTACCCCTTGACCTAAAAACCAAGGGGGGTTCAACATTTTCCAGAGAAGAGTTCCGCTGCGCCGCCACCACCAGAGAATAATTCAGAACCAGAAACTCCGTTTCAGCACCTTGCCGGGACGGGGAATTTTGGGAGGATCATCGCCATCGTCATCACCAACGCCTCTCCATCAACCATCAATGTTTCCCTCATCCATGAGTGAGTAATCCCCCGCTGTAGACTATGGGGATGGTCGGGATTGGATGAGTTCTATCATGTAATCGAATAAGATTGTTATGGTATAGTGCCTAGTATCTCTATTAGTGCTATTTGACTTTGTTGTAACTTGTTGTGCTTAATGCTTGTCACTAGGGCCCGATATCCATGATCTCAGATTTGAACTTATTATTGAATCATTATGATAGTATTGTTTGTGATCTTATCTGCAAGTTGTGTACACGTATCATTGTCTGGATCCAAAGGCCCCGAAGTGACAATAATTGGGACAACCAGAGGGGATGGTTGTGGTGTGAGGATCACATGTGTTCACGAAGTGTTAATACTTTGCTCTGATGCTCTATTAAAAGGAGCACCTTAATTGCCAGTAGTTCCCTAGAGGCTCCGCTGCCTCGGGCTGGCTGGACAGAAGATGTTGTGCAAGTTCTCATTGCGAGCACGTATGACTATATTTGGAGCACAAGCGTAGGATTGTTTAGTACTTGGATGCTTGTCATTATTTATCTGTAATGCCCTAGATATTGAAGTTACATGTTTAGACTCGTCCATGCAATGCCCGTTCATCCATCCCTATGCCTACCGCGCTCGAATCCCACTGTTTACCGTTACTGTTACTATTGCTCTTGTTTTACTGTTGTCGTTGCTTTGCTATTGCTACTACCAAACTGTTGCTACTGATAAACTTCTGTGAGCAAACACTATTTCCAGGTGCAGCTGAATTGACAACTCAGTTGTTAAGGCTTGCAAGTATTCTTTGGATCTCTTTGTGTCGAATCAATAAATTGGGTAATACTACCCTCAAAGACTGTTGTGATCCCCTATACTTGTGGGTCATCATGCCCGTGAGCTCCTTGTTGCGGATGCCAGCGAGCTACTTGTCGTGAAGGCCGGAGAGCTCCTTGCCGCGAACATAGGGTCGTGGACCTGCGGGTGGAGGGGGACGCCGGCGAGCTCCTTATCAGGGAGGCTGGCGAGCTCCTCGTCACAGATCTGGTCGGCGAGCTCCTCGTCACGAACATGGGGTCGTATACCTGTGGGTAGAGGGGGACGCACGCCGTGAGATTATAGCTGGGCCACACTGCCAGAGAGATGGGGAGACGCGTGGCGATGTGTTCAGCTGCGGAGGGGAGCGAGCAGGCGGACTTGTGGGCATCCCGGACGGCGCTTGCCACTCGTTGCAGCTACATGTAGGGGAATAAGCGATAAGGGAGAGAGATTGGAGCATAGAGAGTGATAGGATAAGGCTAGTCGGCGGTTGGCTATTAAATTTTTTATTCAGTCACGAGACACGCTTCTTCCTAGCACTTATTAACGAAGCATCTTAATATTCGAATGCCAGCATTAATAAAATACTAGTGACATTTTAATATTTTTGGACACGACTACTACTTCTGTTCCGTCATACTGTCAGGTCCTATTTACTGGTGGTGTTTATTTTGGTTTAACGTCATCTGTAGCTACACAGTGGTGGTATTTTATTTTTACGAAATGCCACTAGTATTTTAAACGCCACATGTAGCATTACTAATAGCATTTAGGTCATACTAGGCGTTCCCCGGAAATCAAAACTTCCGACCCCCCGGGTCCTGCTCACGATAGTGTCCACTTAAAAACCGCAACGCCCCATTTTTGCTATAAAATATCTCGCTTTTGCTACATATAGCAGAAAACAGTTCGGCATAAAAATAGAAAAACAGACGAGACCTCGTCGGAGAGTTTGCCGGAGACCTCCCCGATAATCGTGTAGCAAAAAAAGAACTAATTTAGCAAAACCGACTTCACCAAAGACTTTCGCCGGAGACCTCGTCGGATACCGTACAGCAAAACAATTGCGCTTTTATAGCAAAATCAGAAAATGGATGTAGCAAGATGATTATGCTAATGTAGCAAAAGCCTAATTTCGTCAGAGCGAAAATTGTAGCAAAAAAATGTGCCATATAGCAGCGCCGCTCGTCGCATGTAGCAACACCACAAGTCATATGAGGCAGGACCGCTCGCTGCAGGTATCAGGCCGCTCACCGCATGTAGCAGGTCCGGATGACGCAAGTAGCAACTACTGTGGCCGTAGGTAGCAACATCAGAAGTCATATGTAGCAGGTTGGTCACCATGTGTAGCATTGCCGCCAGCCGTAAGCATATGTCCGGTGAGGCCCTTGAGAGAGGCGCGGCGGGGGGAGGTGTCCGGTTGAGGAAGAAGGTTGGGAGCAACAAACATCGACAGAGAAGAACGGACAGGGGCAGCGCGCTAGCGGGGGAGAGGAGGGAGCTCGTGGGGGACGACGTGGCGGCTCCATATCCCTTCCGATGTTGGAGAAGACCAGGGTGTGGCGACGGGTCGGTCAGCGACCGAAGCCAAGCAGGCGGCACAACCCCGAGGGGAAGCTGGGGGCGGCGGCGGTGCTCTTGCTGGGAAAGCAGCCAGAGGCAGCCGGGGTCGTCATCTGGCGGTCGTTTGCGAGCAGCAGGCGGCGCGCGCTAGCGGCATGAGCTACAGGGCGAGCATCGCAGGGAGTTGCAGCGACATCCGACGCGTGATCGGAAGGGGCGAGCAGCACATGGATCTGCTGTTGGAGATATGCCCTAGAGGCAATAGTAAAAGTGGTTATTATTATATCTTTGTGTTTATGATAAATGTTTACATTCATGCTGTAACAATATTAAACCGGAAACATTAATACTTGTGTGATTTGTAAACTAAATTAGAGTCCCTAGTAAAGCCTCTTTGTAATACTAGCTTGTTGGTTAATAGATGATCGTGGTTTCCTGATCATGAACATTGAGATGTTGTTAACAACAAGATCATATCATTAGGAGAATGGTATGATGTACATACTCCTATAGATAAGCGTAGCATTAAGATCAAGTCATTTTAATAGTTCATTTGCTATAAGCTTTCTAATACATAGTAACATAATTCCTTCGACCATGAGATCATGCTAATCACCATCACCGGAAGGATGCTTTGATGACATCAAACACCACACCGTAACTGGGTGGCTATAAAGGTGGTATTGAGTATTCGAAAAGTATGTGTTGAGGCACATGGATCAAGAGTGGGATTTGTCCATCCATATGACGGATAGATATACTCTGGGCCCTCTCGGTGGAATGTCATCCAATTGGCTTGCAAGAATGTGACTGGCTCACAAGGGATCACATATCACAGGAACGAGAAAAGAGTACTTATCGGTAACGAGGTTAAACTAGGTATGTAGAGATACCGACGATCAAAACCTCGGATGAGTAAACTATCGCGAGACAAAGGGAAATTGGTATTGTATGTAAGTGGTTCATTCGATAGCAAAGTAATCGTATAAATATGTGGGAGCCATATGAATTTCCAGATTCCTCTTTTGGTTATTGATCGCAGAAGTGTCTCGGTCATCTCCGCATAATTCACGAACCGTAGGGAGACACACTTAAGGATTCGATGTTGTTTAGTAGATATGGAATGTTAGTAGGGATATCGAATGTTGTTTGGAGTCTCGGATGGTATCCGGGATATCACGAGGAGATCCGGAATGGTCCGGAGAATAAGATTCATATAAGGAAAGTAGGAGTTCGGGAAAGATTCCGATGTTTTCATCAGAGAGGTTCTAGAAGGGTCTAGAAGGTTCACCGGACCGGAAGGGTAATGGACCATGAATGTGTCATGGATAAGTGGAATGATTGGATCATATCCTAGGTCACTTGGTTTGGGCATTTGCAAGAGAGAATTAAAGCTCTAAATTGAAATTCAAACGGAAAGTTTGAAAAGTCAAACTGGAACAATGGTTTCCTAGTGGAAGAAGAAAAGAGTCCTCTCAATCCAACTTGGGTTTGGGTTTGGATTCAAACCCACCCCTCCCAAGGATGCCCCCTTCTCATAAATAGAGGGGGAGGGCTGCCCCAAAAGCCAAGACCTAGCCCTCCCACACCCGCGTCGCCGTCGCGCCGCCGCCTTGCGCCCTCGCGCCGCCATCGGACCATCGCTGTCGCCCTAGCCGTCGCCGACACCTCCTCCTCCTCTCGGTCTTCTAAACCCTAGATCACCAGGAAACCCTAGATCCACCATAACTCGCACCGGCTTAGGCGAAGCCCTGCGGGATCTTCCCTCTACTTCCGACACCACGCCGTCATGCTCCCGGAATCGCGAGGGGAGAACTACAACCTCCGCTGCCTGCTGGAACAAGAGAGAGGAAGGTCTTCATCGAGTACCGAACGTGTGACCGACTGCGGAAGCGCTGCCGGAACGCGGCGCTGGAAGGATCGTCTACGCGATCTTGAGATCGACAAGTGTATGACTACATCACCCACGAGAATCTGCTCTTGTTAACTGCTTTGGAATCTTCGAGGGTGAGTGCTTCTATCGACTCATTGCTACAATCTAGTAGATAGATCTTGGCTTGTTTGTGTGCATGCGGTAGAAATTTTTTGTTTTCCATGCTACGAACCCCTATAGTGGTATCAGAGCCGTGTCTATATGTAGATCTGTTGCACGAGTAGAACACAATGGTCATTGTGGGCGTTGATGCTTTTATTGTCGATTGCTTCTTGTGTACTTTGCATCTTGCGGGATGTTGGGATGAAGCGGCCCGGGCTAACCTTACATGACATCGTTCATGAGACTTGCTCCACGCTTGACATGCAACTTGTATTGCATAAGTGGCTTTGCGGGTGCATGTTTCTCCCAGCATAGTTAAGATTCAATTTACAACGGGTGATTGTCAATACTAGTATCAATGTTGTGGTTCATGTTCGTAAGTTAGAACGACACTTATTGAAAGCCCCAAACCACGTAAAACATGCAAAGAAAGTAGAGGCGTCTAACTTTGTTTTGCAGGGGTGTGCAGTGATGTGATATGGCCATGATTGTGATTATATTAGATCTATGCAATGTTCCTTATTGTAAGTTGGCAACCGGCAGGAGCCATATGGTTGTCTTTAATTTTGTTAAGACCCGCGTGTCTATTCAAAGTAGTTGTAATAGTTGAAGCCGGTGGACGACAACCATGGAGAAGCGTCATTGACCTTGATGCAATGCCGGTGATGACGGAGATCATGTTCGTGCTTGAAGATGGAGATCGGAAGCACAAAGAAGAAAGGCCATATCATATCACATATTATGAATTGCATGTGATGTTAATCCTTTATGCATCTTGTATTGCTTAGTTAACGATGGTAGCATTATAAGATGATCCCTCATGCACATGAATTTCAAGTCATAAAGTGTTCACCCTTAGTTAGCACCGTTGCTAAAGCTTGTTGTTTCGAAGCACCACGTGATGATCGGGTGTGTTAGATTCTACAAGTGTATACAACGCGAGCAAGCCAGATTTGCTCATGCGGAAGCTAAGGTTTGATCGTGACGAGCCTAGCATGTACAGACATGGTCTCGGAACACGGATCACCGAAAGGTAAAGCATGAGTAATATAGTAGTTATGATGAACATGTTGATTGTTCGCCATTGAAACTATATCAACTCTCGTGATGATCGGTTTTGATGTGGTGGATTTGGTTCGTGTGATTACTAAAGGAATGTGAGGGATATTGTTTTGAGTGGGAGTTCACCTAAATTAATTTAACTATTAATTAGAACTCAATTTGTCATAAACTTAGTCTAAACTATTGCAAATATGTTGTAGATCAATTGCGCCCCTACCATGAATTTTAATGCGTTCCTAGAGAAAGAAAATTTGAAAAACAATGGAACCAACTTCGCGGATTGGTTCCGCAATTTGAGGATTGTCCTCAATGCTGGTAATTTGACCTATGTGCTGGATGCACCGCTGGGTGACCCGCCTGCAGCTGATGCTACCGATGAGGTAAAGAATGTTTTCCTCGCTCGGAAGAATCAGTAATCCACAGTTTAGTGTGCTATCTTGTATGGTTTGGAATCGGAGCTTCAGAAAAGGTTTGAGAATTCAGACCCACATGATATTGTCCATGATCTCAAATTGATCTTTGAGGCTCACGCGGCAATTGAGAGCTATGAGGCTTCTGAAAAGTTCTTTAACAGCAAGATGGAAGAGGGCAGCTCCGTCAGTGAGCATGTGCTTAAGATGTATGGGCACGCAAACAAACTTGAAAGCTTGGGTATAGTGATTCCTAATGCTTTGGGGATTTATCGTGTCCTCCAATCACTACCACCAAGTTACAAGAACTTTGTGATGAACTACAATATGCAAAACATGAACAAGCAGTTGCCAGAACTGTTTGCTATGTTGAAATCTGCAGAAGTGGAGATCAAAAAAGAGCACCAAGTGTTGATGGTCAATAAGACCACCAAATTCAAGAAATGCAAGTCTAAGCAAAAGGGACACTTCAAGAAGGGTGGTAAGAAAGTTACCGCGCCGACGAAGAAGACCAAGGCTGGACCTAAGCCTGATACTGAGTGCTTTTACTGCAAGGGAGAAGGTCACTGGAAGCGGAATTGCCCAAAGTACTTGGCGGATTTGAAGAACGGCAACATCAATAAGAAAGGTATATCCGATATACATGTTATTGATGTGTATCTCACTAGTACTCATAGTAATGCCTGGGTATTTGATACTGGTTCGGTTGCTCATATTTATAACTCGAAACAGGTGCTGCAGAATAAACGGAAGCTAGCAAAGAACGAGGTGACGATGCGCATGGGAAACGGATCAAAGGTTGATGTGATCGCGGTCGGCACGCTACCTCTTCATCTACCATCGGGATTAGTTTTATACTTAAATAATTGTTATTTGGTGCCTGCGTTAAGCATGAACATTATATCGGGATCTTGTTTATTGCGAGACGGTTACTTGTTTAAGTCCGAGAATAATGGTTGTTCGATTTATATGAGTAATATGTTTTATGCACATGCACCTTTGATAGATGGTCTATTCTTATTGAATCTCGATAGTGGAAATACACATATTAATAACATTGAGGCTAAACGTTTGAAATCGAGCGATAACTCGACCTATATGTGGCACTGTCGTCTTGGTCACATTGGAGTGAAGCGTATGAAGAAACTCCATTCCGATGGACTTCTTGAATCACTTGAAAGATGCGAAGCATGTCTGATGGGAAAAATGACTAAGACTCCATTTTCACGTATGATGGAGCGAGCTACGGACTTATTGGAAATCATACATACCGATGTGTGTGGTCCAATGAGTGTAGCATCGCGCGGTGGTTATGGTTATGTTCTTACCTTCATGGATGACTTGAGTAGATATGGGTATATCTATTTCATGAAACATAAGTCTGAAACTTTCGAGAAGTTTAAGGAATTTCAAAGTGAGGTAGAGAATCAACGTAACAGGAAGATTAAATTTCTACGTTCTGATCGTGGAGGTGAATATCTAAGTTACGAGTTTGGCGAGCATTTGAAGAAATGCGGAATACTTTCACAATTGACACCGCTAGGAACACCACAGCGTAATGGTGTGTCCGAACATCGTAATCGAACTCTCTTAGATATGGTTCGTTCTATGATGTCACTTATAGATTTACCGCTATCATTTTGGGGTTATGCATTAGAAACAGCCGCATTCACTTTAAATAGGGCACCATCTAAATCCGTTGAAACGACACCGTATGAATTATGGTTTGGGAAGAAACCTAAATTGTCGTTCCTTAAAGTTTGGGGTTGCGAAGCCTATGTAAAGAAGTTACAGCCGGACAAGCTTGAACCCAAAGCGGAAAAATGCGTCTTCATAGGATACCCAAAGGAAACTATTGGGTATACCTTCTATCATAGATCCGAGGGCAAAATCTTCGTTGCCAAGAATGAATCCTTTCTAGAGAAGGAATTTCTCTCGAAAGAAGTGACTGGAAGGAAAGTAGAACTCGACGAGGTTGTCAAACCTTCTCTCGAACTTGCGAGTAGCACAGCACCGGAAGAAGTTCCTGTGGTGCCTGCACCAATAAGAGAGGAAGCTAATGATGATGATCATGAAACTTCGGTTGTAGTTGCTACAGAGCCTCGCAGGTCAACGAGGACTCGTACCACTCCAGATTGGTATGATCGCGTTATGAGTGTCATGTTGGTGGACAACACCGATGACCCTGCGACATATGAGGAAGCGGTGATGAGCCCAGATTCCAATAAATGGCAAGAAGCCATGAAATCCGAGATTGGATCCATGTACGAAAACCAAGTATGGACTTTGGTGGACTTACCGGATGGCCGGAAGGCTGTCGAGAACAAATGGATTTTCAAGAAGAAAACAGATGCTGATGATAATGTTACTGTCTATAAAGCTCGACTTGTCGCAAAAGGGTTTCGACAAATTCAAGGAGTTGACTACGATGAGACTTTCTCACCAGTAGCGAACCTAAAGTCTGTGAGGATTATGTTAGCAATCGCTGCATATTATGATTATGAGATATGGCAGATGGATGTCAAAACAACATTCCTCAATGGAGACATTGATGAAGAGTTGTATATGATGCAACCCAAAGGTTTTGTCGATCCTAAAGATGCTAACAAGGTATGCAAACTTCAACGGTCCATCTATGGATTGAAGCAAGCATCCCGAAGTTGGAATCAACATTTTGATAAGGTGATCAAAAGTTTTGATTTTATACAAACTTATGGAGAAGCTTGTATTTACAAGAAAGTGAGTGGGAGCTCTGTAGCATTCTTAATACTATATGTACATGACATATTGTTGATTGGGAATGATGTAGACCTTCTTAATAGTGTCAAGGAATATTTGAATAATAGTTTTTCAATGAAGGATCTTGGCGAAGCAGCTTACGTATTAGGTATAAAGATTTATAGAGATAGATCGAGACGCCTAATATCATTGTCACAAAGTAAATATTTGGACAAAGTTCTAAAGAGGTTTGGAATGGAAGATAGCAAGAAAGGGTTCTTGCCCATGTTGCCCAATACGACCTTGAGTAAAACTCAAAGTCCGACAACGGCAGAAGATAGAGAAAGGATGAGTAAGACTCCCTATGCCTCAGCCATAGGATCTCTTATGTATGCCATGCTATGTACTAGACCCGACATTGCATATGTTGTTAGTTTAACTAGCAGATATCAAAGTGATCCAGGAGTGGATCATTGGACAGCGGTCAAAAACATCCTTAAGTACTTGAGAAGAACTAAGGATATGGTTGTTTCTTATGGAGGTGATGAATAGCTCGTTGTTAATCGTTACACCGATGCTAGTTGGAACACCGATCCGGATGATTCTAAATCACAATCTGGATACGTATTTACTTTGAATGGTGCAACAGTTAGCTGGAGGAGTGCAAAGCAAAGCGTTGTGGCGAGATCTTCAACTGAATCGGAATACATGGCTGCTTCGGAGGCTTCACAAGAAGCTATATGGATGAAAGAGTTCATTACAGAGCTGGGTGTGGTTCCAAGTGCGCTGGACCCAATGTCTATCTACTGTGATAACATGGGCGCCATAGCCTATGCGCAAGAACCAAGGTCACACAAGAAGCTGAAGCACATCACGCTACGTTTTCACGCTATTCGAGAACATGTCCAAGATGGGGACATAAAGATTTGCAAAGTACAAACAGATCTAAATGTGGCGGATCCGTTGACTAAACCTCTCCCGAGGGCAAAACATGACCAGCACCAAACTGCCATGGGTGTTCGGTATATTACCATGTAATCTAGATTAGATGACTCTAGTGCAAGTGGGAGACTGTTGGATATATGCCCTAGAGGCAATAATAAATGTAGTTATTATTATATCTTTGTGTTTATGATAAATGTTTACATTCATGCTATAATAGTATTAACAAGGAAACATTAATACTTGTGTGATTTGTAAACTTAAATTGAAGTCCCTGGTAAAGCCTCTATATATTACTAGCTTGTTGGTTAATAAATGATTGTGGTTTCCCTATCATGAACATTGAGATGTTATTAACAACAAGATCATATCGTTAGGAGAATGATATGGTGGACATACTCCTATAGGTAAGCGTAGCATAAAGATCAAGTCATTTTAATAGTTCAATTGCAATATGCTTTCTGATACATAGTAACCTAATTCCTTCGACCATGAGATCATGCATATCACCTTCACCGGAAGGATGCTTTGATGAAATCAAACACCACACCGTAACTGGGTGGCTATAAAGGTGGCATTGAGTGTTCGGAAAGTATTGGTTGAGACACATGGATCAAGAGTGGGATTTGTCCATCCATATGACGGATAGATATACTCTGGGCCCTCTCGGTGGAATGTCATCCAATTAGCTTGCAAGCATGTGACTGGCTCACAAGGGATCACATATCACGGAAACGAGAAAAGAGTACTTATCAGTAACGAGGTTGCACTAGGTATGCAGAGATACCGACGATCATAACCTCGGATAAGTAAACTATCGTGAGACAAAGGGAAATTGGTATCGTATGTAAGTGGTTCATTCGATCGCAAAGTAATCGTAGAAATATGAGGGAGCCATATGAATTTCCAGATTCCTCTATTGGTTATTGTTCGGAGAAGTGTCTCGATCATGTCCGCATAATTCACGAACCGTAGGGAGACACACTTAAGGATTCGACGTTGTTTGAGTAGTTATGGAATGATGAGTAAGAGACCGAATGTTGTTTGGAGTCTCGGATGGGATCCGGGATATCACGAGGAGATCCACAATAGTCCGGAGAATAAGATTCATATAAGGAAAGTCCTGTTTCAGGGTTGGAGAATGGTTCCGGTGTTTTCATCGGGAATGTTCTAGAAGGCTCCGGAATGTCCGGCACTCCGAAGGGGAAGGGTATATGAATGTGTCATACCAAGTTGGAATGATTGCATCATGTACTAGGTGTCATCGCTGAACAAAATAAAGGTTTTAATCAAATCCTAGTTTGAAAAGTCAAACGCCAATTTGAAAAGTCAAACGACTATTTTGGGAAGTGGAGGGGAAGGTGGAAACCGAGTTGGGGAGGAGTTCCTCCCCTCCACCGCCGCCCCCCTTGGGAAACCGAGTTGGGGAGGAACTCCCCTCCCCTGGCGTGCCCCCTCCACCTATATAAGGAGGGGCAGGGCTGCCCCTCCTAGCAACCAACACCTCCACCCGCAAACCCTAGCCCTAAGCCGTCGGCCCTCCTGCAGCCGCCGCCAAGCTAACCCTAGCCGCCGGCCAAGCCTCCTCCTCGGTGCGTCTAAACCCTAGATCGCCGGGGATCTCTCTCATAGTCCACCATACTCGCTCCAGCTTAAGGAGAAGCCCTGCGAGATCTCCCCTCTACTTCCGGTACCACGCCGTTGTGCTGCCGGAATCGCGAGGAGAGTGCTACAACCTCCGCAACCTGCTAGAACAAGGGAGAGGAAGGTCTTCATCGAGTACCGAACGTATGACCGACTGCGGGAGCGCTGCTGGAACGCAGCGCCGGAAGGATCGTCTACGCGATCTTGAGATCGGGAAGAGTACGACTACATCACCCACGAGAATCCGCTCTCGTTAAACACTTTGGAATCTTCGAGGGTGAGTTATTCCATCGACTCGTTGCTACAATCTAGTAGATAAATCTTGGCTTGTTTGTTTGTATGCGATAGAAATTTTTTGTTTTCCATGCTACGAAACCCTACGTTACCGCTATCATTTTGGGGTTATGCATTAGAAACAGTCGCATTCACTTTAAATAGGGCACCATCTAAATCCGTTGAAATGACACCGTATGAATTGTCGTTTGGGAAGAAACCTAAATTGTCGTTCCTTAAAGTTTGGGGTTGCGAAGCTTATGTGAAGAAGTTACAGCCCGACAAGCTTGAACCCAAAGCGGAAAAATGCGTCTTCATAGGATACCCAAAGGAAACTATTGGGTATACCTTCTATCATAGATCTGAGGGCAAGATCTTCGTTGCCAAGAATGGATCCTTTCTAGAGAAGGAGTTTCTCTCGAAAGAAGTGACTGGAAGGAAAGTAGAACTCGACGAGGTTGTTGAACCTTCTCTCGAACTTGCGAGTAGCGCAACACCAGAAGTATTTCCTGTGGCGCCTACACCAATAAGAGAGGAATCTAATGATGTTGATCATGAAACTTCGGTTGAAGTTACTACGGAACCTCGCATGTCAACGAGAACTCGTACCACTCCTGATTGGTATGATCCCATTATGAGTGTCATGTTGGTGGACAACACCGATGACCCTGCGACATATGAGAAAGCGATGATGAGCCCAGATTCCAATAAATGGCAAGAGACCATGAAATTCGAGATTGGATCCATGTACAAAAACCAAGTATGGACTTTGGTCGACTTATTGGATGGTCGGAAGGCTGTCGAGAACAAATGGATTTTCAAGAAGAAAACAGATGCCGATGGTAATGTTACTGTCTATAAAGCTCGATTTGTCGCAAAAGGGTTTCGACAAATTCTTGGAGTTGATTATGATGAGACTTTCTCACCAGTAGCGAAGCTAAAGTCTGTGAGGATTATGTTAGCAATCGCTGCATATTATGATTATGAGAAATGGCAGATGGGTGTCAAAACGGCGTTCCTCAATGGAGACATTGATGAAGAGTTGTATATGATGCAACCCAAAGGTTTTGTCGATCCTAAAGATGCTAACAAGGTATGCAAACTTCAACGGTCCATATATGGATTGAAGCAAGCATCCCGAAGTTGGAATCAACGTTTTGATAAGGTAATCAAAAGCTTTGGTTTTATACAAACTTATGGAGAAACTTGTATTTACAAGAAAGTGAGTGGGATCTCTGTAGCATTCTTAATACTATATGTAGATGACATATTGTTGATTGGGAATGATGTAGACCTTCTTAATAGTGTCAAGGATTATTTGAATAATAGTTTTTCAATGAAAGATCTTGGCGAAGCAGCTTACATATTAGGCATAAAGATTTATAGAGATAAATCGAGATGCCTAATATCATTGTCACAGAGTACATATTTGGACAAAGTTCTAAAGAGGTTTGGAATGGAAGATAGCAAGAAAGGGTTCTTGCCCATGTTGCCCAATACGACCTTGAGTAAAACTCAAAGTCCTGCAACAGCAGAAGATAGAGAAAGGATGAGTAAGACTCCCTATGCCTCAGTCATAGGATCTCTTATGTATGCCATGCTATGTACTAGACCCGATATTGCATATGCTGCTAATTTGACTAGCAGATATCAAAGTGATCCAGGAGTGGATCATTGGACAACGGTCAAAAACATCCTTAAGTACTTGAGAATAACTAAGGATATGGTTCTTTCTTATAGAGGTGATGAACAACTCGTTGTTAATGGTTACACCGATGCTAGTTGGAACACCGATCCGGATGATTCTAAATCTCAATCTGGATACGTATTTACTTTGAATGGTACAACAGTTAGCTGGAGGAGTGCAAAGAAAAGCGTTGTGGCGAGATCTTCAACTGAATCGGAATACATAGCTGCTTCGGAGGCTTCACAAGAGGTGATATGGATGAAGGAGTTCATTACAGAGCTCGGTGTGGTTCCAAGTGCATTGGACCCAATGTCTATCTACTGTGATAACATGGGCGCCATAGACAATGCGCAAGAACCAAGGTCACACAAGAAGCTGAAGCACATCAAGCTACGTTTTCACGCTATTCGAGAGCATGTCCAAGATGGTGACATAAAGATTTGCAAAGTACACACAGATCTAAATGTGGCGGATCCGTTGACTAAACCTCTCCCGAGGGCAAAACATGACAAGCACCAAACCGCCATGGGTGTTTGGTATATTACCATGTAATATAGATTAGTTGACTCTAGTGCAAGTGGGAGACTGTTGGAGATATGCCCTAGAGGCAATAATAAAAGTGGTTATTATTATATCTTTGTGTTTATGATAAATGTTTACATTCATGCTATAACAGTATTAAACCGGAAACATTAATACTTGTGTGATTTGTAAACTAAATTAGAGTCCCTAGTAAAGCCTCTTTGTAATACTAGCTTGTTGGTTAATAGATGATCGTGGTTTCCCGATCATGAACATTGAGATGTTGTTATCAACAAGATCATATCATTAGGAGAATGGTATGATGGACATACTCCTATAGATAAGCGTAGCATTAAGATCAAGTCATTTCAATAGTTCATTTGCTATAAGCTTTTTGATACATAGTAACCTAATTCCTTCGAGCTGCTTCTCCCACAGCCATGGCCTTGACCTTGACCTCGTTGTTCTGTCCCCGACTCTACATCCTCGCACGCGTGTCTGCAGAACATGCGAGCTCGGAGCCGTTCCTCACGCTACCCACACGTTCTTGCCACCCCCTCACTCGCTGGTCACGCGTGCTCGCCGTCGTGTGCATGCTCGCCGCTGCGAGGACATGCTCGCCACTTATTCCTCATACCCCTCCATGCATGGTGCCATGGCCGCGTCTTCTCAGCGCATGGACCCCGCCACCTCGAGCTCGCAACTACCTCGCCATGGCCAGACGGTGATTCCTGCTGCCGTTCTACTCGTCCTCCTTTGTCCCTGTTCCGGCGGTAGCCGTTCCTCGCTGCCATGTCGCGCGTCCTTGTGCGTTGGGTTCTGTCGACGCCACATCAAGCTCACGGACGTTCGCTACTCGCCGACAGACAATCGTGTGGCCGACGGTGCTACTCTCATTCTCTACATCTCAGGTTCTCAGGCTTCGCCGGCGTCCGCGAGTACGTGCTCCACCGACAAGTCCTTTGATGCAGTGATGCATGTGCTCCTTCAAACTGAACTGAATGGCCGACTCCTACGTATCCATGGTCTGTTTGTGGGTTGGGAAATGGTTTAAAACTGCAATAGTAAATCCTCATCAGCGGCCACGAGGAACGGCCTCGGGCCCAGCAGCGCCCTCGCCCAGGCCTGGTCTTGCTACTGCTGCTGCCGCTTCGTCGGTGCCGGCAGTGCCACGCCCAGGTGGTGCACCGACGCGTGCGCCTGGATGCCTATGGGGTACAGGCCATGGGAGCCGTCGTAGAACGGGAGGACGATGCACTGACGGGGCAGGTGTGGGAGCGCGCGCCGGCTTGCTCCATCGGCGGCAGCTGTGCCGGCGCCGGATTTTTCGGTGGCCTGGGACAGGGTGGGGATAAAGCGAAACAGAGAAGGAGGGGACGCCGATTTTGCCAAAAAGTCCTCATATACATGGTTATTCTTTTTCTATATGTTACTTCCTAGTCGGTGGGTCCACTCTGTGCCACGTCAGCAAATAAGCCTTTACAACGCGAGCTGTGACCGCGAGTGAATCTCCGACACGTCTTTAGTGAATGTAAATTTGTATTCCATTATACACTGACCATATTGATTTTGACAAAAGTTTGATGACTAATAATGAATTTAACTCCTGGAGATTGATGGTCGCCGGCGAGGTAGAAAAACCTAGTCGCCAGACGCCTATGCCCTATAGGGCATCCTTACTCCTACTCGTGACGTTAGAATTGGGCTCGGATTAAGTGGGCCGAACATCCCGAAGCCTCGCGGATTGGCCCGTCTTCCGAACAAAGCCGAATTCTCCCTTCCCGGATTGCCGTATACTACGCGTATAAAATCTCACGTATCTCCTCGCCCTTTGTACCCCAAAACACCTAAGCAAACCCAAGATTCACGATGCAATCCGCGTCGGGCTCCGGTCCCAGCGACGCCGACGACATGTCCCTCATGGAGATCGAGGCCGCGGTGCAGCGGGCTCTACTCGGACGCCACGCCGCCGCGAACACCCCGGCCTTCATCAAGTACGACCCAGCGCGGCACTCCGCGTCACCCAACTCGGGAAGGATCATCAGGTTATCGGAGACTCCGTTCGATCCGCTCGTGCCGCCCAAGTTCAAGAGCAGGCGGGTACCTCGGCCGGGCCAGTCGCCGCCGGCGCCGGTGATGAGCTCGCCGCCTCGGCCGCCATCGCGAAAGGACCAGGACGACTGGAAGGTCCCGCCCTCCGTCTCTAGATGGAAGAACCCCAACGGGTACACGATCCCCCTCGACAAGCGGCAGCCCGCGTCTTCGTACGGCGAGGAAGTTCGGGTTAGCGACAACTTCGCCATGATGGTGGAGGCGCTGTACACCGCGGAGAGGAAGGCCAGGGAGGCCGTCCGGATGCGGAGAGACGTGTGGAAGGAGATGAGGGCCAAGTTGATGGAGCGGCGGGAGCAGGAGCTGCGAGGGCTCGCCCGCAGTGCGCGCGCGGAGAGGGCCGCAAAGGCGGCTGCTCCGGCGGCGCCGGCGGTGAGGGCGGGAGAGAGTATAAGCAGTCCGAGGAAAAGCAAAGCGTCTCTGACGTCCGCGGAGCCGATGCAGATGAGAAGGTTACCAAGACACAGGAGGCTCCGGCTAGGGCGGCCGGCAAGAGGGAGAGGCCGGTCGAGCTCGACGAGCCGGAGCAGGGAGATGATGACCCCTTCGACCTTGATCAGTTCATGGCGCAGGTGAAGAAGTCGGACGAGCACACTGATTGCCATTAATCATTACGAGGAGCAAGAGCTCGATCTCATGTTTCAGTAACTGTTTGTTTCGTTTCTTGCTGAATTTTAGTTTACCTATGCTTCAGTTTGCTTGTTTAGGTATGGATGAGTTCGATCTGGACGAACTACTAAGGTCGATGCTACGTATCAAATAGTTTTGAGGATCCAACCTGCATGTGCTGCCGGTAATATCTGTTCTTCATCTAGTTTATGTCAGATTAACTGTTATTCCAATCTGGGTTGTATAATCGAGAGAGTACTTATGTATGGAGTTGTTCAGACTTTAGTTGTGGACTTGTGGCTGCGCTCAATCCTGGCTACCGATATTTACAAGGTACAATTTCTTCCTTTCCCATGAGACATATATATTGTGGTGCGATGAGCCGATGACAGCAATAGTCAGTTAAAGCCAAATTCTATTGGCACTGTGTTAGGTTAGATATTCATCTCATGACATTAGCTAGTGTATCAAACTAAACAATGATCATAGTACATCTTTGTTCGGGTGCAGAACTCCTTCCTCCCAAGATTGTAAATACTCCCTCCGTTTTTAGCTTTGTTAATCGAATGTATCTAAGACATCTATTCTGGGATGACGGGAGTATTATATTTTTTAAAGGAGGGAGTAGCATTTTTTCTAAAGCTGGCCTGATGCAGGCCGGCGAGTTCGACACCTGGTTGTGCAATTGGCGGTGGAGTGGGTGTAGAGCACTCTCGGAAGGGGAGCGTCCTGCTCTGGGCGTCGGACTCACACACACGCTGACATGGACTGGAGTGTGGATGCCTTACTTGGCCCAGTGGAAAGTTCCGAATGCAGCCCATTCAAGGTATATTAATAATACCCCATATTATATTTTCTTTCAGAAATCGTAAATTAAGGAGCTCGGTCTGTCTTGCAAGAAGGTGAACAAAGAAGATTGGTTTAACACATTTAGGGCATTGTCCGATCCGGTAACAACATTAAATGCATCCATGGATAGGGCATTCATTTTTTGGTGTTGCTAGATTGGACAGTGACCTAAATATGATGTTGAGTCCACTTTTTTCATCAATAAATTGCAAACAAAATCTGATTCTGTAAGAAAATATAATATGAGGTACTCCCTCCGTCTCAAAATAAATGTCTTAAATTTATCAAAATTTAGATACATCTAGACATTATTTGATATATAGATTCATCCAAATTTTGAAAAACTCGAGACATCTATTTTGAGATGAAGGGAGTACATTATCTGGTGGATGGAAAATACACTGAATATAGGCTGTAAAAAAACAATTCTACTCCTTTAAAATGCTTTTGGATTTCTACGGGGTTTACTACTTCCGATCCATCTGGACTTTGAGACCGAGTGATTCTTAGTATAAAAATTGTATACATCCATCATAATGCATTGCATGAAATTTCAGGGTGAGGGAGATATATACATCTTTCGATATAACTTCAAACCACCATTTTCAAAAATCATTATTCTCCGATTTATTTATGATGTAAGTTGACTTCACTTCAAAAAATTATTATGCTCCAATTTATTTATGATTTAAGTTGACTTCACTTACAATAGACGATTTGTGACACCCGAGAGAGCTTGGTATTTGAATTTTTTGAAAATGGTGGTTTAAAGTTAAAAAATCCAAAAAGGATCAATTGATACCTAAACATGTCTTCTATATGTGTTCCAAGTTTCGGTAAAAAGACGTATTTTGGCTTGCAGAAAAATTGTGACTATATAAAGAAATAAAAAAACTCTTATTTTAACCTAAAATTTGTCATATTTTTGTGTAGGCAAAAATACAACTTTTTTTAACAAAATTTATGGCACATGTACTATATGTCTATATGTAGTTATATATTTTTTTTTGTAATTTTTAATACCTAGACAGTATTTTTCATTTCTCTATAAAAAAGAGCACATGTGCTCGGGTTAGGTACAACTAACAGTTGTAGGGCCTCAGGGAGAGAAAAATACTCTATGGGCGACCTTCGAATACACCGACAGATACAGGTTTAAACCCCTCTCTTGGGTAACAAATATGTTTTATGTGTTCATTTATTATTCTCTAAAAAAGAGAACAACAATGGGGATGGTGACTAATCTAGAAGGGTTCTATGCTAGATGGAGATGTTGACTTGCAAATATCGAATCCACTATGTGCGTAGTTTAAACCTGATCATCAATCTTCTCAACTGCAGGGCACAGATAGAATGGGTCCTCGAGCTTAGGATCATTTGGCCTAGCCTTTAGTACTCGCCATTAATATTTCATCTGAGTCATACTAAATGCAGGTAGACCGACCACACGACACATGTCCCAATGACTGACAGTGACTTATTGGTTCCTTCCCCCTGTCATCCTTAAGTCTTTACTTTCCTTGACGCCTTAGTTTACTTGATGCTCTCCTCCCTATATCCAATCTCCCGAGCCATACTCTAGGTGAGGCGTAGGTTGGTCCTAGAAACAATGGCAACTAGCGAGGAGGTTTGACCAGGTGACTGATCCCGCTATAATACACTCGCGCTAATTCTATTGCACCGGCAACCAAAGTCGAACATGCATACGGTGATCTTCGTGTGTGATGGGATGTGAGTGAAGAAAGGGCGGTAGATGATAACATGAAAAGATGCCATGGAGTGGGGAATATCCCGGGTCTCAATTTAGACAACTAAATGCACTCCAAGGTGCTAGGACCTTCTATAGAAATATGCTTGGTCAAGTGCTTTAAAAAGAGATGACCATAATGATTTCAATGAATTGCTACTTGGTCAGACTGAAACAATAGGATTCGAAAGGAAAGAGACTGTGAACAAAGAGTGCCGCCCATGATCGCTTGGATTCGGCAAATAAAATAGAGGGCCTGCCCTTGTCACCACCGGTCCATATTCTCCCTCGTCAACAGCTTCATTACCTCCTAAGTCTAGAAGGGTAGTAAAATCACTGGCATCCACCATTCTTTTCTTATGATACTGATATGATGCAAACTGTGACACCCTCGGATAATGTGCCGGGCATAAAAATAAAGATACGAGTAGTGTTTGAGTCAGGTACAACTAACATTTGAAGTGTAGGATTCTCAAAGAGAAGAAAATACTCCATGGGTGACCTTCGGATACACTGACATATACAGGTTCAAGCTCCTCTCTTGGATAACAAACATGTGTTATGTGTTCCTTTATTCTTTCAAGGAGAGTAACATTGGGGATGGTGACTAATCTAGAAGGGTTATATACTAGCTAGACGGCCCAGGTGATATCCTTGACATGGATCCTCCAAGATATAGGGTTTTTGTGTATTGCGACTTATGTTGTGATTAGCATGAACTTGTGATATGGCTTGGATATATCTGCCTTCTGATACATGCAGGGACCTGCCTTATCTATCTAAGCCCGACTTTAGCATGGCAGGGTACATGCATCTAAAAGGTCCTAGGATCTCATAGACGAATTGCAGTTATCGTATACAAATACGATGATTTCATAATATCTTCACAATGTGTAAGGCCAACTATTTTTTAATGAAGGGTGTTTTTCATTTTAACCGAAGCACGAAAACAACATATATAAGCCGGTTTTCCGTATTCTAGGATAACAAGGTAATGATAGTACGTAGGCACAAATCATCTTATCTTTAATTCTTTGTGTTTCATAAAATGTAGTAAAACAATGCGTGCAAAAATGCTTAGACACAAAAACTTTGATGCAATTCCTTAAGTCGTAAATATCATGATTCATAATTGTATGGTACACAAATTGCTATTTCTCCGCAGGTAAGCCACCATACACACGGAATGGCATATACTCCCTCCGCGAAGCGAATGTATCTAGACGTCTTTTATTGTATAGAATCAGAGTGAATCTATACATAAAAGACGTTTAGATGCATTTGTTTCATCAAAAGCTAAAACATCTTACATTTTGGGACAAAGGGAGAGCTCTTATCTCGGACACCAAAAGAGAAATCTACCTTGGCTTCATGGCCTTTGGCGCACAGTACACTAGTGCAGAGCCCCCCCTTTAACTCCGGTTGGGAGGGCCCTCTAACAGCGGTTCCCCAACCGCTGTTGAGGGTTCGGTGTTAGAGGGGGGGCCCCTTTAACACCGGTTCCTATACGAACCGGTGTTAAAGGGTGGCGCACGTGGGGCTGCCGCAGGCCTCAGCCCCCCCCCCCTTTAACACCGGTTCGTATCTGGAACCGGTGTTAAAGGTTCTTCTGCCGCGGCAGAGATTTAGGCCGTTTTCCTGCCGCGGCAGAACTCTGCCGCGGCAGGAAAACGGCCTAAATCTCTGCCGCGGCAGACTTCTGCCTCTGCCCCGTTCTGGGCGTATTTCTGCGGGAGGGGGGGAGCGAGGGGAAATCGATCGGGAGCGGTATACTTATAAATCGTCATCTGTACATACGAGTACATGAATAATTAAGCAACTATTATTATACACAAACATCGTCATCGGCACATACATCGCCATCGACACATACATCGTCATCGTTCATTTTGGTGGATATCTATAGAGTTCTCCGCCAGGCGTGACGACCTCATCAAGTATGAACCCCGCCAATTCCTCTTGAATGGCTCGTATGCGTTCAAATGGTAGGAGTTGGTCCCGCATCCGTTCGATCTGAATATATATGAAGAATGGGCCGTCAATATATATATAAGAATAAAACTCAACACAATTTATGGTAATAAAATAATGTTGTGGACTTTGTTTACTTACTCTAAGTTGTTCTAGTGCGGCTTGGCCTGTCGCACATATCGTGTTGCGAATGAATTCGCAAACATAGTACCCACATAAGTTATTGCCGTGTCCTTGATGCACACACTTTACGAGAATAGAGAGTTCAATCAAAATAATAATCAATAAAGCATGATATAATGGAATTGGAAGCTAGCTAGTATTACTTACATTTTGGTCTACAAATTTTAGTTCTTCTGACCATTCACCCACGGCCCTGCCCGTGAACATTTTCCAAACCCTGTCCGACAAAGAAAATGGATAAAGGAGTAATTAATTACTTATTGTCACGAAAGTTGCCGATCTAGTGCGATAATATGATTGAAATTACCTCTGGAGCATCTCTCTAAAGTCTGCCCATAGCTCTTTTTCTTTTCGTAACGAGTCCATGACAAAGACTTTTCCTGAGTCGGGTTGAATGACTAGCAGAATAAAGTGGAACCTACGCACACATAACTCATCATCAGTTACACTTAACATCGAGTAAGCCGAAACAGAATGTGTACAAGAGAGAGGGTAACAGTACTCACGAGAAGTTGTAAGGCAATAGTATTTCCCTTTTGGTTTGTTGTCTCAGTAAAGACTTTAGCAAGTAATCTTCTGTTTGCCCGGGTTTGTCTCTTACCACTTCTTCATGAACTCTATTTGGGTCAACGAACCCAATGTCAAAAGGGCCTCCTTTCATGCATTCCATAACCTTTTTCCTGCATAATAGTATATACATATATGGTGAGCATATATATATACATGCAATTAATGAAGTGAATGAGTTGAGATAAAAATTACAGAAATAGTACTTACACACAATAAAGGCTGATGGCAGATTTGTCGAGTTCCTTCTGATTGAATAGAAAATGCAAGTCTTGAATGTTGAAGTCGATCGCCTCGTCTCCGCACAAGAAAATCTGATCTCTTATATGCGCCGTGATCCATTCTTCTTTTCTCGTCTTGCAGAAATGAAGGTACCACTTGTGCAATTTTCGCATCTTTGTTGGTAGATTCTTGAGCTCCTCTTTCTTGACTAGATTCTTCCCATACTTCCAATGCTGTATGGGGTTGACATCGCATTTGGGCAAGTTGTCTCCCATGACGTTCAAGTATGCAATGTAAGTCATCCCCATCTCA
The DNA here is from genome assembly GCA_910589765.1 of Avena atlantica. NCBI lineage: Eukaryota > Viridiplantae > Streptophyta > Magnoliopsida > Poales > Poaceae > Avena > Avena atlantica. The sequence continues at coordinate 48,576,502 of OU342739.1, forward strand.
TTGGCCTTTCTTTGTAGCTCTGCCTCGTAATCATCTACGGGAGGAGCGTCCCGTTTGTCAAACATTTGGAGCGGGGCGCATGATTGGTTTTCCTGCTCTCCGAGCATGGGAACTGTTTTCTGGGGTGCCTCACGACTGCTACTTTCAGTCTCCCTACGGCGCCTTGCATCCGCCTTCAAAATCTGGCGCTCGTAGTCCGGCACAAGTGGGGTTTCAGGTTTCAAAAGATTTTTGTAAAACTTCTCCACCACCGCCGGATCTATTTTCTCCTTTGGCTCGGCCCGTCTAGGTGCAAAGAATTTCTTGACCTATTCTCTCGAGATCCTATTGGTCTCCTCGTCGCTGCGATTCCACGGTAAAACCGGCAATGGCTTGGCGGAAGGCTGCGGGACGTAGTTTTTTGAACTCTTTGGCGTACGGTTTCCTGCGGATTTCTTTGTGGCAGTGCTACTGATGCTCCTCGTGGCAGTGCTCTTCTGCTTACGCTGAGGAGATGGCTGAAGCACCGGAGATGGCTGACGGGTCGGAGATGGCTGCCGCGCAGGAGATGGCTGACGGGCCGGAGATGGCTGCCGCGCAGGAGATGGCTGACGGGCCGGAGATGGCTGCCGCGCAGGAGATGGCTGACGGGCCGGAGATGGCTGCCGCGCAGGAGATGGCTGAAGCGGCTCAGACTGCTGACGCTGCGGAGACGGCGGGGGTGCCAGTGACCTCCAATTTGGAAGCACAATGTGTTCCTTCCTCCAAAGAATGGTTGTTTTCACTGCAAATTTGAGTTGAGTTTCCCCTTCACCTGTAGCATGGTCAAGCTGCGCTTCCTCATATTCCTTCACAACCTCATCCACCCCGACAATAGCATAGCCATCTGGAATCGGTCGGCAGTGGTAAGTTCCACCAGCTACAGGAGGTAAGGCATAGCCGACAGCCACCTTAATGGATAAGCCCATTAATCTCACATGCAGCTCAGCGTGTTCGCTCTCCGTGATCTCATCAACGGGGTATCGAGGACCCGTCATTTCAAGCGTTGGCTGCACGTTCTCCGTGGAAGCCACACTGCTTTTCCGCGCAGAGTCTGGGCCGCGGGCAGCTTCCAATGCAGGCTCTTCATGCCGCTGAGATGGGCCGGTAGCTTGATGGCTCTGTTGTGCATTCACTTGCGTCTGCAGCGCCGCAAGTGCATGTTCTATCTGTGTCATCCGATCTGTACGCTCTTTTTCTTTTCTGCCGCGCCATCTGTAAGAGTCGCTCCAGTCGGCAAACCCATCCTTCCACGTCATACCCCCTGTGCCTCGTGCATGTCCAGGGTGTTCTTTTTTACCGATGGCGCGTGTGAGCTGGTCATTCTCTCTGTCGGGATGGAAGATCCTGGCGGATGTTTCCTCGTATGCCGTGATGAGTTCAGTGACGGGTTTGGCAAGGATGGTTGGGAAGATACACAATCCTTTTTCTGGGTCCAACCTTGCCCCGATTCCGTAGAACCAAGTCTTTGCACGTAGGTCCCACCCATCTGTCTGGGGTGTGATCCCTCTCTCGCGCAGGGCCCTCTCAGCTTCCTCCCACTTAGGCCTCTGAGATATGTAGCCACCTGACCCCGTCCTCTGGTGATATTCCTTCTTCAGGGCATTAAGCGTATTGGTTTCTGACCTCTTTTTAGCTATAGCACTTTTTTTATATGTCTCAAATTCGGGCCAGTGAGGTCTTATCTTCGCATAATATACGTCTTCGAAATTTGGAGTCTCGCCAGCTTTGACAAATTTGTTCAATTTTGTCTTCCAGTTGCGGAAAGCCTCAGCCATCTTCTTTAGAGTCCACTCTTTGACCTTTTTCTTAATAACCGGGTTGTTTTCATCCTCCTCTGGCGGAAGGGTGAAATTTACCAACAACGAATTCCAAAGCGTTTCTTTGAATCTGTCATCGACAAAGGTACCGTCGCCCTTCTTTGGCTTATTCCAATTTTCAATTATGATTGGGATTTGGTCCCTAACAAGAACACCAGCCTGACGTATAAATTTGTCTGCGGCCTTCTTGGGCTCCATCGGCCTGCCATCAACACGGACTGCTTCGATCGTGAACTTTGCACGATCTTTCAACCGCTGGCTCGCGCCTCGCTTGCTCTTTTTCGTAGAAGAAGATGGTTGCTGGCTGGTCGATCCAGAGGGCTAAAAGAAGAAAGAAGCGTTAATTAATACATGTAGAAGAAGATTGTTGGTGGAAGTCAGCTGAGGCTTAATCAATGCATATACCTCGCCGGACTTTGTAACCATTAAATTGCGTTCACCGGAGTCTTCATCTTCTCCATGACTAGTACTTGAGCTGTCGTCGTCATGTCCCTCCAAGTTCAGATATTGTGAGGTGTCCTCATCAATAATGTTCTCCATTATTTCTTCTTCTTCAAGGTTTCTACTAAGTGGATCCATAGTTTCTAAAACAATAATATTATCTAGAGTAAGAGTGTAAACATTCAAGTGTACTTGGATTCATACACAAATATACATATTATTCATACCAAAATACACAAATAAATACACAAATGAGTCAGAGGTCCAATTTGTATACAAGTTTTAATCTATGCATGTAGTACAATTTATCGAGCAAACAAGTTTTAATCAGGATGAGTCAGCAATCACACACGTGGCAGACACGTGGCGCTCACCGGTGGGGTGACGTTGGTCTCGTCGGGCGGCGGTGCTCGTCGGACGGATGCGGCGGTCTCGTCGGGCGGCGGTGCTAGCGGCGGGCTTGTCGGGCGGCGGGCGGCGTCGGCGTTGAGGCGTGGCCTACGAGCTCCGAAGCGGCGGCGGCGAGACGCTCCTGCACGGGGAAGAGAGCGAGATGGTCAGGGCTCCTCTAAATAGGCTTGCGCCCCGCTATATTAATATAGCAATCACAAGATACAACGACAATGTTCCTGGGGTTTGTCCCTCTGCTCAACAAGCCTGCCGCATCTCCCCTCTTCGCTTCGCTGGTTCCCACCTCCGAGCGTCACCCGCACCCTCCCCATCGAACTCCCCTGCATCCACCCCCTCCGCCAGGCCGTCGACACACCCCGCCAGCTCCCTATAGTTGCCCCGTGCCGGCGAGCCCGCGGCCTCCCTCCGCTCTGGCCGTCCGCCTCGCCTCTGCTTCTGTCTACCTCTCCCGTCGCCACTCGATGAGCTCGCTGGGCCGAGCGCCGCGCCCTTGCCTCGCCCTCCGGCCGCTCGTCCTCAGCGCCCCAACCTCCGCCGCCGGGGCCCTCCCCACACCTCCTTCTGCGACGCCTGGCCGCCACCAGGGCCGACGGCGCCGCCTCCGCACTTCCCCGACGCCAAGCCTGAGCCCGACCACGGCCTCGCCACGCCAACCTTGCGCCCTCGCCAACTGCGAGTCCACGGCCCTCCAGCGCCACCGCCCGGCTCCACCACCGCCACCGCCAGCGCCCTCCAGCGCCACCGCCCGGCTCCACCACCGCCACCGCCAGCGCCCTCCAGCGCCACCGCCCTCCAGCGCCACCGCTGCGCCCGCGTCGTCTGTCCTCCGTCGGCCTCCTCCCTGGTACCCGCCGCAGTGACCATCGGCCACCGTCGTGTGGAGACATAGAGGGAGGGGAAGGATGCGGGGAAGAGAGGGTCGGGGGCGGCGGACCTCGAGCTCCGAAGCGGCGGCGGCGAGACGGCGGGTTGGGGGAGCTCCGAAGCGGCGGCGGCGAGACGGCGGGTCGGGGGCAGCGAGACGGAGATCGATCTGGCTCAGTGGGGGGAAGAAAGGAAGGGGAAGGGGAAGGTGAAATAAATACACCCCCCCCCTTAACACCGGTTCGTGGCTGGAACCGGTGTTAAAGGGGGGGTTTCCCGCGCGCATTTATTACCCCCCCCCCTTTAACACCGGTTCGTTGCTGGAACCGGTGTTAAAGGGGGGGTGTTTCCCGCGCGCATTTATTACCCCCCCTTTAACACCGGTTCGTGGCTGGAACCGGTGTTAAAGGGGGGGGTGTGCGCGCGGGAAACGAAATAAATGCCCCCCCCCCTTTAACACCGGTTCCTGTCTGGAACCGGTGTTAAAGGGGGGGCATTTATTTCATGCATTAAAGGGGCTTTTTTAATTCAAAAAATATGATATGAAATTTAGAAAATTCATATCTTTTTCATTTCAACTCAGAAAAATATGAATAATATATCATAATTTTCAGAAAAATAATATCTATCCATTCATGTAAATCATTTTATATTTACTTTACATGAATTTTTTTAAAATAAATAAACACTTATTTCATGCATTAAAGGGGCTTTTTTAATTCAAAAAATATGATATGAATTTAGAAAATTCATATCTTTTTCATTTCAACTCAGAAAAATATGAATAATATATCATAATTTTCAGAAAAATAATATCTATCCATTCATGTAAATGATTTTTATATTTACTTTACATGAAATTTTTTAAAATAAATAAACACTTATTTCATGCATTAAAGGGGCTTTTTAATTCAAAAAATATGATATGAATTTAGAAAATTCATATCTTTTTCATTTCAACTCAGAAAAATATGAATAATATATCATAATTTTTAGAAAAATAATATCTATCCATTCATGTAAATGATTTTTATTAGATCAAATCATATTTTAATGCCGCATCTTTTGTATTAACATTTTTGAATTGATTGGATATTTAAATGTCGCATCTTTTGTATACACTTGAGTCTCACCAAGCCTCTCTCAACTTGCATTGTTTTTTGATCAATGTGTTGGTGGTTTTTTGAATTAGCCATTTGGTGGTTGCTTCACAAAACCGTCCGTTTTTTATGCTCGGAAAATGGAAAATGCCTTTTTGGTGCGATAAAAAGGAAAACTCCTCTTGCAAACTATGCCTTGATTCTAGCCATAACATTGGTCATTTGACCCGAATGAGATAGGTCATTTTGAGACAGTTACATAAATCCGAACTGGAACTGAAAATTAAGATACATAAAAGAACTGAAAATTAAGATATATAAAAGAACTGAAAATTAAGATACATGGCCAGATTAAGTAACAAACGGCCGAACTGGAACTGAAAATTAAGATACATAAAAGAACTGAAAATTAAGATACATGGCCAGATTAAGTAACAATCGGCCGAACTTGTTTCGGAATGTTGGAGTGATTTAGTCATGCTCCTGCCTACACCTGTAATACTCGCCACTGTAGTCGTCGTACTCGCCGCCGCCGTCATCGCTGTCGTCGTCGGGGTCACCGTAATTGAACCTCTGGAGAGTACGCGTGGGCTGGACTTGAGGGTAGCGCGTGGGCTGGACTTGAGGGTAGCGCAGACGGGGGTTAGAGTCGGCGGCAGTGTCATAGGCCATGACGCTCTGGAGAGTCCGACCGCGCCACCATAGCCGACGGCTGGCCTCGTTGAAGTTAGGAGGAGGTGGGCCGTCCTCCTCGTGCCTGGCGAGCGCCCTCTCATGCCGATCCACGAAGAAGGCTTCCCAAGTAGAGAAATAGTCGGGATGCCATCTGGGATTCCTCCGCTGCTCCGGCGTGAGCTCGAAGTAGTAGTGGTTCGTGATGGCCATCCGGCGCGCCACACCTAGAGGGACAGGAGGAACCGGCACACCTCCGACGCTCAGCATCCAGCCGACGGGGACACAGTAGCCCGGTGGGCAGGGGTAGTTCGAGGCGCGCCTCCGCCTCCCTGGGGGTTAGTGCTACGGTGGAAGCCATGGGAAAGAGTGATGAGGTTGCAGATATGAGTCTAGAGATGTGCAATGACAATGGAGGCCAACCCCCTACATATATATAGTGAACTAGCGGGAAGAACTGGAGGGAAGAACTGGAGGGAAGAACTGGCGGGAAGAAAAATGGCGGGAAGAACTGGCGGGAAGAAAAATGGCGGGAAGAAAAATGGCGGGATGAACCTTTAGTCCCGGTTGGAGACACCAACCGGGACTAAAGATGAACCTTTAGTCCCGGTTGGAGACACCAACCGGGACAAAACACGAGTCAGCACTAATAATAGAGGTGAGTGCATGTCGACATTATGTCGTGCGGCGTGTACCTTGTCCCGGATGGTGTCACCAACCGGGACTAAAGATGAACCTTTAGTCCCGGTTGGAGACACCAACCGGGACTAATAATAGGGGTGAGTGTCGACATTATTTTGTAAGTGTCAACACTATGTCGAGCTGCTTGTACTATAAATAGGCATCCTTGTGAGTCCAGTCCTCCAGCCAGTTTGAGGCAGGGACACCACTACGGCCAGTTTCAGGGAGATGCCGACGGAGCCCAGTCCTCCGGCATCTCCGAGAAACTGGTCATAGAGGCACTCCCTAATATGTGAAATTAGTTAGCTCCCTGGTGTATTGATCTAGTTAGACAAGTTACAAAGCTGCAAGATGGTTTTCGAGAGCAGGGACACCACTACGGCCAGTTTCAGGGAGATGCCGACGGAGCCTAGTCCTCCGGCATCTCCAAGAAACTGGTCATAGAGGCACTCCCTAATATGTGACCGCGCGCGTTTGGAGATCAGATCTTAATGGTAAGTACAAATCGGGACAACTTCTTCTCATAGTCCCGGTCCATCCACAAAACATGACTAACACTCAAGACATGTATTAATATTAAAAACATGAACTAGAGTTACATAATATGAGCATGAACTTCTTGGCATATGCCCTTCCTTATGATCGCTTCAGTCGTAACCATGGAGCATCTTCTTTACTTAACGGAATGCTTGGGTCAGTTTTCACTGTGAAGGGCGGAATTTCATCAAACTTATTATAATCTTCTGACATGTCTGTCTTGTCCTCGATTCCCACGATGTTTCTTTTCCCTGAAAGAACTATGTGACGCTTTGGCTCATCATATGATGTATTCGTTTGCATATTTTTTCTTTTTTTGGTCTGGAGGACATGTCCTTCACATAGAAAACCTGAGCCACATCATTGGCTAGGACGAATGGTTCGTCTAAGTTCTTCATAAGATTGTTGAGATCCACCGTTGTCATTCCGTACTTCTTGTCTACCTCAACCCCTCCTCCTGTTAGCTTGACCCATTTGCATCGAAACAAGGGGACCTTAAAATTAGGTCCATAGTCAAGTTCCCATATCTCCTCTATGAACCCATAATACGTGGTCTTTTGCCCATTGTCTTCTGCTGAATCGAAGCAGACACCACTGTTTTGGTTGGTGCTCTTTTTATCTTGGCTTATCGTGTAAAACGTATTCCCATTTATCTCGTACCCTTGGAAAGTACATACAGTCGAAGACGGTGTCCTGGCCAACAAGTACAGCTGATCCCCAACAGTGGTGTTATTCGTGAGAAGTCTTTGCAGCCAGCCACCAAAACTCGCCATGTGTTCACTTATAATCCATTCATCAGACTGCCCCGGGTGTTTGAGGCGTATTAAATTCTTGTGTTCGTTGATATACGGGGCAACCAAGATAGATCTTTGTAAAACCGTGTAGTGTGCTTGATTGAGAGAATGTCCGTCCCTACATATCATTGCTTTACATCCTAGGGTGCCTTTTTCACGCAGTCTCCCCTCATGTCGTGATTCTGGAACACCAATCGCCTTAAGGTCAGGAATAAAATCAACACAGAACTCAATGACCTCCTCTGTTACATAGCCCTTGGAGATGCTTCCTTCTGGCCTAGCACGGTTATGAACATATTTCTTTAAGACTCCCATGTACCTCTCAAAGGGGAACATATTGTGTAGAAATACAGGACCGAGAATGGCAATCTCTTCTACTAGGTGAACCAGGAGATGCGTCATAATATTGAAGAAGGATGGTGGGAACACCAACTCAAAGCTGACAAGACATTGGGCCACATCTGTTTGTAACCCTGGTAGGCTTTCTGGATCGATTACCTTCTGAGATATTGCATTGAGGAATGCACATAGCTTCACAATGGGTACTCGAACATTTTCAGGTAGAAGCCCCCTCAATGCAATCGGAAGCAATTGTGTCATAATCACGTGGCAGTCATGAGACTTCAGGTTTTGGAATTTTTTCTCTGCCATATTTATTATTCCCTTTATATTCGACGAGAAGCCAGACGGGACCTTGATACTGCTCAGACATTCAAAAAAGATTTCCTTCTCTGGTTTGGTAAGAGCGTAGCTGGCAGGAGTTAAGTGGCATCGTTTACCCTTCTCGTTCTCAGGATGCATAGGCTCTTCAGGGGCCTTCAGACGTTGCTGGTCCTGTCGTGCTTCCGGTGTATCTTTTGTCTTCCCATACACTCCTAGAAAGCCTAGCAGGTTCACGCAAACATTCTTCGTCACGTGCATCACGTCGATTGAAGAGCGGACCTCTAAGACTTTCCAATAGGGTAGGTCCCAAAATATAGATTGCTTCTTCCACATGGGCGCGTGTCCGGCATCGTCATTCGGAATAGATAGACTGCCAGGACCTTTTCCAAAGATTACTTCTAGGTCCTTGACCATACCAAATACCTCCTCACCGGTACGGAGGACAGGCTTCCTCCGGGGTTCTGCCAGACGTGTGAAATGCTTGCCTTTCTTTCTTACTGGATGCAGGTTCGGAAGAAATCGGCGATACCCTAGGTACACAACCTTCTTACATTTATCCAAATATACACTTTCAGTATCATCTAAACAGTGTGTGCATGCATTGTATCCCTTGTTTGTCTGCCCTGAAATGTTACTAAGAGCAGGCCAATCATTGATGGTTACGAAAAGCAATGCTCGTAGGTCAAATGGCTCCCCTTTGTGCTCATCCCACATACGTACACCTGGTTTGGCCCACAGCTGTAAAAGTTCTTCAACTAATGGCCTTAGGTACACATCAATGTCGTTGCCGGGTTGCCTCGGGCCTTGGATGAGCACTGGCATCATAATGAACTTCCTCTTCATACACAACCAAGGAGGAAGGTTATAGATACATAGGATCACAGGCCAGGTGCTGTGACTGTAGCTCTGCTCACCAAAAGGATTCATGCCGTCTGTACTTAGACCAAACCTTAAGTTCCTTGCGTCACGTGAAAAGTCCGGGTACTCTCGCTCGACTTTTCTCCACTGTGACCCATCAGCGGGGTGTCTCAACATCGCGTCTTTCTTACGGTCTTCCATGTGCCATCGCAACAACTTGACATGCTCTTTATTTCTGAAGAGACGTTTTAACCGTGGTATTATAGGAGCATACCACATAACCTTGGCGGGAACCTTCTTCCTAGGGGCCTCGCCCTCAACATCGCCAGGATCGTCTCGTCTGATCTTATACCGCAGTGCAGTGCATACCGGGCATGCATCCAAATTCTCGTACTTCTCACCGCGGTAGAGGATGCAGTCATTAATGCAGGCATGTATCTTCTGCACGTCTAATCCTAGAGGGCAGACAACCTTCTTTGCTTGGTATGTACTGTCAGGCAACTCATTATTTCTTGGAAGAAGATTCTTCATTTTTACCAACAACTTTGAAAATGCGCTGTCAGTCACACCATTCTCTGCCTTCCATTGCAGCAAATCCAGTGTGGCACCTAGCTTTTTGTGGCCATCTTCGCAAGTTGGATACAACAATGTTTTGTGATCCTTTAACATCTGCTCCAGCTTCTCCTTCTCCTTTTCAGTTTCACATTCTTCCTTTGCATCAGTAATGGCCCGACCAAGATCGTCATCAGCGGGCCCATCTGCTCCCTCTTGATCTTCATTATCTACCTCCGTTGCATTATCATCATATTCAGGATACATATTATGATAGTTTTCATCATCCTCTTCTTCTTCGTTGTCTTCCATCACAACCCCTTTTTCTCCGTGCTTGGTCCAACAATTATAGCTGGGCATGAAACCAGATCGAAGCAGGTGGGCGTGAATGGTTCTGGTATTTGAGTAGTCTTTCTTGTTCTGATAGTGAACACACGGACAGCACATAAAACCATTGTGACCACGGTTTGCATTAGCCACAACGATGAAATTTTGGAGGCCCGTAATGTACTCGGAAGTGCGGCGGTCACCGTACATCCATTGCCGATTCATCTGCATTAATATGTAGTATATATCAAAAAATAATAGGGAGATGACCATTTATATATATAGTACATCAATGACACATGAAACTATAGTTGCCGACCTCGACCGAGACGGAAAGAGCAACAAGAAAGCTTATTTTGAGCTCTCGGGCATTTCATCGAACACCTCTAGTGCATATGAAAAAAACACAAACTAGCACTCTTCACACCCTCTTGCTAGGCTCCAAAATGTGAAAGAATGGAAGAGTGGGGTGTGTGTGGGCTGGGGTGGTGTCTTATATAGCCCCACCCCTTTAACACCGGTTCGTGCCACGAACCGGTGTTAAAGGGCCTTTAACACCGGTTCGTGGCACGAACCGGTGTTAAAGGGGGGCTCCTTTAATGCCGCAGAGGCCACGCTGGTACGGCCCCCCTTTAACACCGGTTCGTAGAAGAACCGGTGTTAAATCCCATTTTCGGGATCAACAAAAGCCCTCGTTTCCACTAGTGGTAGGAGTAGAACAATTACACACACATGACAGACGACCAAGCACCTCTCATATACCACAGCCACGCGGTGCACGCACACTGCATTAATAATGCTCATCATAAACCGGCATTTGGGGGAAACCTGGAAGCTGGAACCAAGACAGACGGATTTGGAGGAACTTCTGAATGTTGCTACTGTAGCTTTCTATAGTATTCTGCAGTACAACTGGTCCCTGATGATCATCATCATAAACCGGCAGCGACAGTCCGTGGCTAAACTGGAACTGGAAAAAATTGGCCATGCTTTGCTTTGCTCGCCGACGATTTTAGTAAAGCACGGATGACCGAACCGGGCGCAAGCTTTGGCTCGTACCACTACCCTAAAACATCGGCGATGCGATGCCGCCATCATTGGCCATGCCGCTGCTAGCCTGACACTGCACCGCTCAGGCTGAGCACCTCGTGAGAAAAGACCAGAGCTTATTATCATCAGATTCGAAAGCCCGGATCCTACGCTCGTCCGTCCACTGCTCCTCCTCTCCCATCGCCTTTTCGAGACGGCGACGCTGATGTGCCAGCACGTACCTGTAGCAACCGAGTAGCTCGTACTAGCGCGGCTGTTCCGATCGCCCATCGCTCACACCACGCGGAAAAAGCGCTTGTTTGGCGCTCCCCTTTGGCCAGATATCTGGCAAATTGTTCGGCTCTCGTCTGGGTCACCTCACCTGATTCGCCCCAGGAGCAAAACAATGCCATGCCAGCAGGCCAAACAGGCCTTAATGGCAATACATGGGTTGCCGACATAAACAATACGCTACAGTACGACATGAACTTGCTGCTGCCCCAAAACTCAAAGCCACCCATGATCCCATCTCATGGAACAATCCAAATCCAGATCCAAGCGGTGGCCACCAGAAAATGCAGTTCGCAACAATAGAAGAGGAACTACCTAGTGGCAGATGCGCGACCCCAGGAAGCAGCGGCACATGTCACCAGCCACCGGGCACGTGCGCGCGCGCCTAAAGCAGATGCGCCTCCCATCACGGAGAGATTCCGATTAGTGGTGGCGACGAGACGAGCCAGGCTTGTTCAGGGAGAAAAACAATGGCGGGTGACAGGCAGGCCGCAGGAGAAAAATACAAGGAGAACACGTGGGGCCACATGCCCACATCCATGTGATTTGTGAATAAACTGACAAGGGGGGCTGTGTGCTGTGTAAAGATGGAATCATTAGCAGGAGACGGTGGCAATGGCAAGTGACAAGGCTTGGGCCTGATGCTGTTGCGTTGCAGCCAAGATCCAAGAATCGTGTTAATGGCAATGACAAGTGGGATAAAGTAACAAAACTGCTCATAAAAATCTCATGTTCTCCAGTAGTTTTCTGGCTAGTAACAGAAATAGGGTACAATGTATATAATAAGGAATATAAAGGCCTACGAGGGGTCTACAAAAATAACATCCGGAGGCTACAAAGTACAGACCAAGGAGAAACTTTTACTACCATAGTTGGAACTGGCTTCATCTATAGTAACACATGAAGTAGACGACGGAACAGCAATCCAGATCGGCGCTGGCGTTCTCCTTTTTGTGGATAGATGAACAGAGCAAAAGTCAACAAAGAAAACCCGTGGTTTGAGGCTCGAGAGAGAGAGAGAAGAAACCATCTAAAATCTGCTGCTACATGGAGTCCGAGTGCAATAAGCCCCTGTTCCTCATCTATGCGCTAATACTCAGATCATCAGGGACTGTGAGGATGAATTATGATGATTTCCATGTCTTGAACGGTCTCACATAGCAGATACTGCTCATAAAGTTACACATGTACTAGAGAGTTACCAAACTGCTTCAACAGCAAATGCCACTTCGTCAACAAAGCAATTTGTGAACTTCAATGAGAGGGGTAGGCATATTCGGTCCTTCTTCAGTCCACTGATTGACACATTATTGTTCCCTGCGAAATCATGAAAACCATCCGCAGGAAACCTCCATCCACTGGCTCCAGTTAACTTGATCAGGACTACACCAATTAACTAGCTGGATAAGAACAGCAGGACAAGCACGATCAGGTCAAATACCGAACTCCAAGGGTACTAAAAGATGACTACAAAATTTTCACAAATCTAGGTGCATCACTCCTTGGCCCTGCTAGTGATCGGTAGAGGTACAGCTTATCAACATTCTCTGTTTCCATCTCATCCTGCTCCCTAATTACTTCAACCACCAAGTTAGGCATCTTCTGAGCTACCTCTCTACAACCCCTCATGGTTAGCCTGCACGAATTCATCCACAGGAACCTCATATTGTAAAAATTATCAACACCAGAAAGCAATCCCCTGTCGCTGAAAGGGCTATCCCTGACCTCAAGCTTCTGCAACCTGGTGCATCCCTCAAACAAAAACTGAAGCGACAGATCACTGTCACCAGAGAAGGCAAGAGACAGAGTCTTTATTAGTTTACCGTACTTCCCAATGTATGTAAATGCTTTATCAGTGAGAAGACCAGAGACAGAGAGCCTAGTAAGTTTCTTGCAGTTCATCACTATTGCGCCAAAGCCATCATCCATGGGCTCCCCAGTGATACGATCAGGGCGGTGGCGACCCATAATGCAAAGGCGGAACACCACAAGGTCAGGGCAGTTCTTAGACATAGCTACCACAGCAGTATTTGTCATCCGCTGGCAAAAGTAAAGTATGTATTCAAGCTTCCGGCAGCCTTCTGATATAGCCTGAAGACCAACATCGGACACAGATCCATCAGAGTCCTCGGTGGCATCCAGCGGAAATACTCGCAGCTCACGAAGATCTGAGCATGTCTCGGACACAGCCCGGAGGCCCTCATCACCCACAGTATCAAGAACCTAAACAAGATGCAGTGTAGCGGTTTAGTTCAAATGAGACAAAGTAACACATAAACTACCATAGTAAAGAAGAGTATGATGAACCAACCCAGAATGTCCGGAGTTTGTGGCATTGGCGAATTACTGGTATGAGATCCTCAGCATTTACGCTCGCAAAGCTCAAGTTCAAGGATGTTAGATTACCACACACAGGGTAGATTGCTGGAAGATATTCTGGATTGACCTCCCGGAAACCTGAGAGGCACACAATAGACGTGGAGGCTGCAAAAGAGGGCACGAGTTGAGACACCGACGTGCCCTCACCTGGTGGATCCTCAGGACGGAAGGCTCCAGTGCCAAGGTGCGTGAGCTGTGGAGCCCGTGCCATGAGAAGGCGGAGCTGCTCCACTGAAACATGGTGGTTCACACGCAGCCGACGAAGAGAGGGCGAGCGTGCCACAAGGGCCTCCAGGGCCTCAAAGTTGAATGGGACACCAACGCAGTCAAACATGAGGGACTCCATTGATGTGTTTGACACCGGGAACTTTGAGATCCAATCCACTAGCCCGTCCTCCTCATCCTCCACAGAGTTCTCAATTAGTTCCAGAACTTTCAGATGCCTACAAAGTAAGTACATTAAGACACGAGACCAGCAGGATGGACTGTATACCTATACTCACTTAATCAGAGTAAGAAGGACATACACATCTGGAAACATCCAAATCTATGAGTTGCCGAGGTAGATGAGCATTAAGTTATAACAAGACCGTGAGAAATGTAACGGTCTACCAAATTGTCTACTACAGTCTACAGACAGAGGGAGTTTGCTAGACAGGCCTTTTGGTTTTGTTATTGCTAGTAGTATAAATTGCAATATTCCCTACTTAGATTTTTCATTCGTCAATGGGCACAAATGCACTCGTTGTAGCGCTACGAACAAAACAAAGTCATGTTGTTGTCTTAACTGAAATAAACTACAAATGAAAATACTACCATTAATATGAATAGGCATCAAGGATGGCACAAGTGCATAAGTAGACAACCAGTGAAGCCCCAATCTTAACAGTGAACGGAGCAAAGATCCAGCCTCCGGTAGCATCCGAGGCCCCGATCTTAACAGTGAACGGAGCAAAGATCTAGCCTCCGGTAGCTTGCTCCGTTAGAGATCCAATCGAACTGCTAAGCCCAGGCCAACCAAAATGCGTCGCCAGCAACAGATGGCTAAACTCAGACGAGAAGAGCTTGGGAACATACCGGCACCGCTCAGCTATGGCGGCGAGGCCCAGGGTGCTGAAGCCGTCACAGCACACCAGCAACAGCTCCTTAACGAGCGGGAAGGACTGCGCGATGAGGGCGAGGTCGTCGTCTGTGACGGTCATCCGCTTGAGGCAGATGCGCTCCAGGCGCGGGTAGGCGGGGCCCAGCGCCTCCACCCACGGCTGCACGTATGAGCCCCACCCTTGCGGGACGAGGCCGAAGTCCGCGAAGCGCGGCTTCCCCTTGAGCACGACGGCGCGCACGCCGCCGAAGCGCTCCACGGCGCGTCCCGGCGACACGGCGTAGCAGTTGCCGATGAAGAGCTCGCGCCGGGTCTGCGCCTCGGCGCGGTACCAGGAGCGGCAGACCAGCGACGCCGCGTTCCGGTCGCGCGCCGCCGTCAGGAACTCGAGCACGCTCTCCAGCACGTTCTCCAGGACCTGGTCGGGTGGGGCCGACCGCGGCCCGCCGCCGTTGCCTCCCCTCAGATCCGGCGTCCACCTGTCGCCGCCGGAGGAGCTGGAGTCCTCGGACATCTGCGTCGGCGGAGAGTCCGCCTCCTCCGCCGCCTCGCTCATGCCGGAGGCGGGGGAGGAGGGTGGTAGTGGTTGGGGGATCGGAGGAGGGTGGGGGTGGCAGTTGGGGGGAAGTGCTCATGTGAGACTGGAAAAGGATTAAATAATGATTAGATCGGAGAAGCGAGGTGGACGGGGAAGCCAGGATTTTATTTTTCCAGAGTATTTCCACCGAGTATACTGCTACGGTCACCAAGTAAGAGTACCTCTGTGTAGTACTCCTACATTCCAAAAAAAATAAGACATTTTAGTCTTTTTCAATCACATTTATCTAGACAACTTTTACATATAAGTTCACTCATTTTTCTCTAAACTTACGTGCTAAGAGGCGCCTAGAGACATACGCTTCAGAAAAGGCTAAAACATCTTATAACTTGAAACGGAGAGAGTACTTTTTTGTCGTATCTTTGTTGCTTGAATAAATACTCCCTCTGTTTTTTAAATTCTCTCGATGCTAAGGAACATAATTTCAATCTCTAGGTTGACCTTATTGTAGATTACACTCATGTCGGGCTTCTTGGCCATGGGATCACGATCAAATGGATCGCGTCAAGCAATGAATAAGTTATGTTTGGGCCCAGCGCAAGGACTTCAATCTCTCTGTTTCCTGGCGATTTTGTATCCTCCATGCTAGATTAAGCCGTCTCTCGGCAATTTCTTTGTCGTCTGCGCCAAAGTAGGTAAGATTCGACGGTAGGGAGTTCTAGTGGAGGTTACTTCTCCACGATGGAGGTTGCATCATCAGTACTAGAGGATGCATAATCGGGCTAGAGTTTGCAACCTAGTGGTGGTGGTTCCATCCTCGCGGTAGTGAGGTACATCCACTCGGCGGAGGCTTCATCTTTGCGGCGACAGCACCATCCTCTCGTTTGTAGTTGCATCCCATGATTCCATCTACATTTCATTATTTCGGGTTACATCACCTCGGTCTCGGCTATATCCGCTTGCCGCATGCTCCATCCTGCATATCCGGTTCCATCCCAGGTTCTCTGGTAACATCTCGATCATCGTGTACCATCCTAAGGTAGATGCTTTTTTACTTTAGTACCATCTTGATTATGTAACCTTTTATTGATGCTTTTTACCTCTTCGTGCCACATGAAACACCTTGATGGAAGCAGTCCCATCAAATCTGGTAGATGCACTTGAGCATCCTAATCATTTAACTTTGTTCTCTATTATTTTCTCTACTTCTAATGCAACAAAAAATCCCTATGATGCAACGGATATAACAACTTAAGAGCAACAAAGCCAGAAATCTACTTGGAATAAGGTAAGATTCAAAACGGTTGTTAGTGAGGTGGAACTTACAAGATGGTATCTCCTCCGAGACGGGGATGTAAAAGCTATTCGTGTTGAATATGGGTTGATACATGTTTTTTGTTGGATGGAATTTCTCCAGTGATTTCTAGGGTTCTTTTCCCTCGGAGAAGAAAGGGGTGTGTGGTTGTTCCCTCGGAGATATATGCCATGAATGATATGTGGATTCATATTTTGTTGATCAAATTCTTGGTAAAAATATATTTTTGCAATACATGCAGACCTTGCAAACCCGAATGGAGAAAGTACCAAAGATTGAGTCATCGAGATGAAAAATATATTTTTGCAATACACACACAACTGATTTGGCGAGTTTAAACTGAAAAAATACGCCGAAAAGTTGCAACCATTTACTTAGAATATTCCACAGGTATGTGTAGTGTGTAGCGAATGCTTGGGGGAGCCCTTTGCTTTTCCGGGTCCTTGTTCCCGTTCGAAAACCCATTGGACGGCGAGGGAAAAGGCAGGGCAGCTGCCGCTCCTTTTTTCTCTCGTCACCTGCCTTTTGGCTCCGCGCACGAGCCAACGCGGGACCACCCCCACCGCGCCCTCCCCAGCCCCCAGAGCCTCTCTGATCGGTGGGACCCAGCGGTGCCACATACAGCTAAGCGCGGTTGTACGGTACGGTGCGGAGTACGTACGTCGCGCTGTACGTCCATGCGCGTACTACCTGGCAATGGCATCGTGCTGCTCGCGGGCGTGACCACGACGAGCACATTTGTGACATGTTTCCACAGCAAAAGCCTCGGATCTTTTCCTCTCCCACAGGCTGCGCCGGGCGAAATGCTAAACGCACACGAGGTGCGCACCAGCGCTGGATGGACCTGGCCTGGCTCTTCGGGATTAGACAGCCTCACGGCCTCACGCGCATCATCAATCATCGATGTTGGCACCAGTGACCAGAGAGTAGTACTACCATGATCTCAGAAAATGCAG
The DNA here is from genome assembly GCA_910589765.1 of Avena atlantica. NCBI lineage: Eukaryota > Viridiplantae > Streptophyta > Magnoliopsida > Poales > Poaceae > Avena > Avena atlantica. The sequence continues at coordinate 48,593,850 of OU342739.1, forward strand.
AGCCGGGATGGATAAGAACTGAAGTACCGTGTGTGTAAGAGATTGTCATTTCTTTTCGTCTTCAATAGTGCTATGAGCATGTCCGGTTCTCAACACACGCACGCGCACTAGAGACCTTTAGTGGGGTCGTTCGATGAACAACAATAGCCCCGCACAAGTATACTACTCTCTCCGTTTCAAGAAATCCAATGCAAAATTTGACTGAGTAAATAGAACAACTAAAATTTGATTATATTATACTCCCTCCGTCTCAAAATAGATGTCTCAAATTTGTCAAAATTTAAATAAATCTAGACACTATTTAATATATAGATTTATCCAAAATTTAAAAAACCTAAGACATTTATTGTGGGACGGAGGGAGTATAAAATTAGTATTGTTAGTTTTGTATTCAAACATACTTTTTAATGATGCTAATTTTATATCAACATTCTTTGTATATTTAGAATAACTCTTGATTAAAGAAAAATCACGCAAAAGATGGCGCCTTATTTCACGCAAAAGATAGTACTACCCTAGTTCCATGTCATTTATTTCCACACGGAGTAAGTGCTCTCTCCATATAGAAATACTAGACGTTACAACCCTAGTTCAATTTATTTTACTACAAAAAAATCTTTATTTATTTTAATCTTAAGCAAATTGAGATAGAGGGCGGAGAAGTCCATCCCCACCATCACCCTCCCCCGTGCCAGCAACTCCCTCATCGTTTGTCGCCGCTCTACAAGCCCTCCATCGTCCGGAGCTGCCTCCCCGCTCCGCTGAGCAAGTAGGTCGTTGACAAGGACGACTGCGCCGCTGAGCAAGTAGGTCGTTGACAAGGAAGACTGCTACGCCACCCATCGCGCATCGCAACTGCTGGCGGAGTTGTGGGTGGCATTCGTGTGGCAACTGTTGGCGGAGCTACGCTGTCTCCCATGCCGCGCCATACTATCGAGTAAGGTGGTTGTCCACGAGGAGGATTGCTCCCTCCGTCGCTCCAGCGAGTGTGAGAACGAGAAGGAGGTGCCACCACCGCCGCTACTCGAAACCCCTCGGGCCTAGGTCGATGAGCCTACCGACAGCCGTGTTGCTCATCGATGTCAACTCACCATGCCTAGTCATCCAGGACATGCAGAACCTACTACTCAAGGTAAAAGATGAATTAAAAAATGAGAGCTAATCGTTTACTCAATTAAAATCATCTCACATCTGCCGTGCTCAGGAAAAAAAGGTGCTCTACTTAGCTTGGTGATTTGTGAATTTTCATACTCCCTTTATCCCATATTATGTTGTGCATAATTTTGCGTGCAAGTTAAACTTTGCAAAGTTTGACCATAAATATACAAATTAATATGAATATGTGTAATATAAAATTTATATATTGTGAAAATATATTTCAAAACAATTTTAATAATATTAATTAGATATCGTATAAGTTTATAGTTATAACAAAATACTTGGTCAAACATTGTATAGTTTGACTCTGATAAAATTTTATATACAACCTAATTTGAAACGAAGGGAGTACCTATTCAAAGCATTCCTGCACGGTTCATAAACATCTCAGTAACACGATGGTGCCATCAACAAGAAATTGTACAAGTGCCTGCCCAGATCTCAAAACATCCTTATTCAGGAGTACGAGAGTAGAAAAGTAGAATATGGACATGTAGGCCAGACTTGAAAAGTGAGAGGCATAAAACTTGTCGCAAAATAGTTTCACAATGTTGTGCTTCTCTAATTTTCATAATGCAATTTAAAAACAAATTGATATGTCAAAGCAAAACTTCAATGCTTTGAAAAGAGAAAACATTCATGTTGACAATACACATGTTAACTGAGCATAGTAGATGCAGGAATAACTGAACTGAATTGACAGTATACATGTGAACTGAACATAGTTTGCTTATTTTGAACATGTTAGCTGACGAGTGGTAACCTCGGCAATGCCCATTGTTATGGACTTAGGGTTTCATAAAAAAAAGAGCGTTGGGATTTCGTCGGCTGATCAACAAATAAGAAAGTCGATGCAGTCTGATTATTAAGAAAGCTTGGTTACAAAGTCGTTGATTTGCTAGTTGCGATCTAGCTTACGGCGGGATTGCTAAAAAACTACGGTGCCTTCTGCGTCGGGTCCTCCCAGCCTTTATATGAGAGGTTGGGGTCCTGGATCCGTAGTCGGAGAGGTTATAAATTAATGTTTACAATACAAACTCTATGTCGGTTCCCAAATAATCCTTAGCGGACATGGAAAGTATTTATTCCGTCGGGTGCTTCTTAGTGACGAGGTTTAATCTCGTCAATGCCCATTGTTATGAGCTTGGGTTTTGGAGAATATGGGGGTGCTGGAGATCGCGGAACGGTTAACAGACAAGCAACCAGGGGACACGAGATTTACCCAGGTTCAGGCCCTCGGAGGGAAAACCCTACTCCTGGGTAACATCCCAGCATTAGAGCCTAGAAATAAGCTGAACACAGATGTGTGCATTGCATTCATGCATAGAAAATCTGAATAATTTTCGCGCTTTTAAATAAAAACTTGTCAAAGAGATTGAAGCTTCTCTTAACTTGATGGAATTGAAGTAGATCATCAAGTTGACTGCGATAAGTTTCAATATGACCTTTGCTAAAACCTTATTTTGGGTAAACATGATTTGATCTAAGGGTAGATCAAATGTAATAAAATTAAACCCTAATACAATACCTAGTGATTTACATTTGATCCTTAACTAATCATATCCTAGTATTCATTACACAACTCATGAATACTAAGTTATAAATATAACTTAAGTAATAAGAAGGTAACAACTAATTCGTGATCTATCTTAATCTCATCTACCTATACCATGAGTATAATGGTAATACTTAACCTTAAATCTCTAGTGAGATTGAGTAGGAAAGAAACCAAAGTTAAGATCATTCACCATACATCTTTCTTTCCATATCAATCTTTGTCATCTCTATTGAATCCTATCCTTATATTTGTTGTTCATCAATATTGAGTAATCAATTATTGATTCACCAATTATTAACTTATCAATTCTTGACCTATCAACTCTTGTACTTATTATAACATTCACTTAGGGCTTATAAAGAAATAAGTAAGAAGAGGTAAATAGTGATGCTACTTCTAGGTGTCATCTATAGGATGGGAGTGTTGGAATAGAATTAAATCCATATGGTAATTGATGGAGTTAACTCACTCCTGAAATGATAGAAGAGTTATATGGAACCTATAATTATATGGTGATAAAGAAGATTATAAGGATGAAGTCTGAAAATAAGTTACCAGTAGTAGTCCTATTGGATCAAGTAGGTATAGTTAATGAATAATATCTCTTAATCCAATAGAGCTAAACAAAAGATAATTAGAATACAACTGTAATGTTGTATGGATGAAAGCCTTGATTAGCCAACTGGAAACCTAAACCACAAAGGATTATAATGACCATGCCTTATTCACCAATATTGAATGCTTATACCATGTATAAGTGACATTGGTGGATAAAACATGATTGAACCATAGTATTGATATATTATCCTAGATTATTCATTACAAGTCACATTAATATAATGTGAGGTTGGAATGTTAGATATTGGAGTCAAGTAGAGACAAGATAATATGATTAAGATGATGTTAGAGCAACCTTGGATTAAAGAAGTAGTATTTTCCTCTTTGGAAATACTAAGCACTTGAGGTGAAGTAGGATTTGATGTATACCTCTATTGAAGTAGTATTAGTGATGGATGATTAAGGAAGAGTATGATTGGAGTTAGAAGTAACCACTTGTTGGATTGGATATTATCAGCAGTAGAATAGTTGATATACCCAAGTATCAATATGAAAAGATTATGAAAAGCTTTAGTGGCTCACTGGATTTACAAAGGGATTTAGAAGAATAAAGGGTGGATAAGAATATTCTGTAAACAAAGCTCATCATGTTAGCACATGATGATGGACATAGAGAAGTAATATATCTAGGAAAGGAATTCCTTAATCAGAAATCCAGAATTATGAAGTAGGGAATATAGAATCCTTGTTAAGTACTAAACCCTAAATCTAATACCCACTTTCTATGGTTGATCTATTATCTTGTTTCCACAATGCTTTATAGGAATAATTTCCTATATCAAATCACTTAAGCACATCTTTATCGTTTCTAATTATCATAACCATATGTGCTTAGGAGTTATATTTATCAAATCCTTTTCATGAGACATCCCAGATAACATCATTCTAATCTCAAACCTAAAGACAATAGGTGTAACATCCCAAAAATACTAAACTTGGATCATCAAACTCTAATCATCAAATTTAGGGTTAACAAAAACTTTTCTAAATAAAAATATGAAAGCATGCATGTGTGTATGAATCCCATTTTGAATTCTTTTGAATTGCCATGTTTATGTGTTTCTTTGCTTGTAAAATGTTTCTTGTGTGAAATAAACATCATCTAAACAATTCCCAAACTTTTCTTAAAGACAAATAAATCAAAACAAAGCTAAATGAGTGAATGGTCATTTTGACCAATTTAACTCCCATGCCTACTTTGGCTGTCTCAAACTTTCAGAACTTAACAGAAACTTTTCTGGATCTTTACACCCCTTGATTGTACTCATAACAAAGTATCAAGGCCCACTTTGTGATCATCCAGAAACTTTCAAATGCATAGTTTAAATGACAATTCAAAAATGAATCTTTATCATATGGGAAGATCCCACTTTTTCAAAAACCACTCAAACAAGCTCAACTTTCAAAACCCAAGCATCTGTAGACTCACCAGCACCAACCTAGCACACCCACCAAAAATATTTTCAAAATTCAAAACTTGAATTCTTGCGGCCATTTCATCAAACACTTGGCAGACACAAATCAAACAAAATCTAAACACTATTTGGAGCAGTGATTTGAGCCTAACTTGTTCCCTCTCTGGACACCACTAGCCTTATTAGATCATCTAACAACCTAAACTAATCTCTAGCACTACTGTAAGCTAGCCATGGTCATCAATGGTGAGCAGGCCGAGTGCACCCTTGCCACCCACATGTCGACAGCAAGCTATGGATGAAACTAGCCGTGCCAACCTTGTCTAGGAGATCACCCATGCTTCACCGACCCCTCTCGACCAGCTCTGCCTCGAAGACGTCGAACACAGCACCCAGGAACGCCGCGCCCGTGCCTCTACCAACCGTGCCGAGCATGCGCCAGAGCGCCACGCTCGATCGAAGCCCACAGACCGCGTGCCGCCCTCGCCGCGTGCATACACGATCGCCACCATCCCAGGAACACGCCAGACATGCCCATTGCACCGCCCGTGCCCCGTAGCCACAGCTCGCCGTCGAAGACGCCGCCTCTGCCACGCAGAGCGTCACGTGTTCCAGACCAAACCGCACCGCCCCTACACGCGCATTAAAGCCATAGAGCATCGCCAGGAGACCACCAAGCGATCGCCACCGCCGGCCATGCCTCTAGCAGCCCGTAGCCATGTCGCCACCGTCGCCTGCCCATGCCGTTCGGTCTCACCGTCGCGACTATAAATAGAGGCCTTCCCCGCTCGAATTCTTCACACCATTCCACTCCTCTCTCACCCAGAACCACCTCACCTCAGTCCCGGAGCAAGGCGAGCAACACTTCACCGGAATTGCACCAGAGCAGGCCGCCTCTGGAGAAGAAGGGCGCCATCGATTTCGTCCACCCCAGGAGCTACCGCGACCACCCCTGAGTTCGTCGTCGTCGACTTCGTCGTCGACTTCGTCGTTCGCCCGCCTCGCCGACCCTCGCCCGAACCCCGGTGAGCCCCCAACAACCCCCACTGGCCGCGCTAGGTTTCAGTCCCGCCGGAGTTGCCCGACGTGGACGACGACCCTCAGCCATTGGATTAGACTTAGATCGTGTGGCCGATATTGCCCTGTACTGCTTCGCGTTTAAAGAGCCACTGACTAGTGGAACCCCCTGTCAGCTGAGCCCCGCGCCGCGGAGTGTCACTGGGCCGGCCCGTTAACCTTTCCCGCGCAGCCCAGTTATTTGAATTTAGCCATTTCCATTTTATTTCAAACACACTTTTGTATCCAATTTCAAAAATCAAACCAGGTCGATTCAGTGAACCAAATTTAATGAAACCAAATTTGTTAAAAAGGTCTGGGAATGCTGAATCCAAGCCCGTTGGATTCAAGTCATTTGGATCTGTGGATCATCCATGGTAAAAATAACAATGTAGAAGCTTTTCTGCATTCAAACATTTTTCAAATTAAAACCATAATAGCTTTTGAGTTGATTCCAACTCTCAAAAATCACATTTAACCATACCTTTCAGAATATATAAAAATATATAGGTTTACTTACATAAATAATGTTCAAGTAATAAAAGAATGCCCCATAGGAATTTCTAGCCACTTCAATTAATTAAAATAAAAGGGTAAAACCTTATTAAATTGTGACACCACTTTAAAACACATTCCCATGAACTAAAATATGTGGTGATGACATGTGTCAACATGATCCCATGTTTTGGTTTGGAGAATATTAAATCTTAAGTAGTTTTTCAATGAGTAGAAATTACTTTTCTACAAATAAAAGGAATTAAACAAAACTTTAATCTTGTAATGTTAGTGATGATGTTAGATCATCTATAGGACCCTTTTGTGTGATGATTGCAAGAAGTTAAGTATTGTTTGGTGATTGTGTACATCGTATTTATTATAGACGCTAGTACCGACTAAGGATACGAGGAGGAAGAAGGATTCTACGAAGAAGAAGCCGAGGAGAACTTCAACCACTGCTCTGCACAAGGCAAGCCTAATGCTACTAGTTGAATGTGCAAGCTAACACTTGCAATTTAGCAAGCTTATACTGATATTGTGCAAGCCAATACTTGCAAGCCTTACTAATCAAGTTGACCTATGCCAGCTACTACTTGCTTATTACCATGCCACTATATGCCTTAAAGCATATATGATCATAACCACTTGATAAACCACTCCTAATTCTATTTGCAAGTTTATCACTTTATTTCTTTATCAAAGCTCTTACTTAGAGTTTACTGGAATAAATGGTAGATACTAGAAGGATACATGAAGGTTGCATAAAGAGCATAAAATTTGGCCTAAGCTAGATAATCTTGATGTTAGCCTAAGGCATGAGATTAAACTCAGTTAAACCCCACTAGTGTACCACCCCTTATTAGTACTCACCCCCACTTGTAGATGCTAGTGCTAAGCCTAAAACTTGATCAACTTTAGATGGGAATACTTGGTGAAAATGGTTATGAAAACCTTGGAATGATGGATCATTCTATTGAAATGTTTTGGACATGTGTTTCCGAACACCTGATGATTTTGGTGATGAAAATGTTGAGGCATGAGCCTTAGCCCTTTTATAAAACTGATAGTTGTCTGGATGTGATACCATTCCAATTTTATCATACAACCACAATACCCGAGAATTGGGTAGGGCTTGACTAGAAACTTATATACCTTATTATTAGTTCCCTCACGGCCAAGGTCTGAGCTGAGGCTACCTTGTGAAGATTGTCCACCTATGCAGTACCCAAGATGACAGTTGGTCATGGTTGGGAGGCCAAACTCACATGAGAGGTGCTTATACTAGGGCGTGTAATTGAAAGGTTAGGATTTATTATTCGCATACTGAGTATGGTGCATTCAGGATTTGTTCCTGACGGATGTATCGAATGTTGTGGTGAAAGTGTACAATCTCTGCAGAGTGTCAAACTATTCGAATAGCCGCGTCCGCGGTTATGGACAGTTGGAGTGGCCATACTGTTCTCCCGTCAGATGTTTTCAAAAGACTTGTGAAATGAACTGAGACTTTGACTTGACCACAACAGGGTTGTGATATGAGATACAAGTTCCCACTTAGGTGTTATAAAACCTTAACTAGCATTTGTTGCTTCTAAACTTAGTAGAGATAAATCTGGCTTTTGCAAAACAACCCTAGAGCCTAGTGTCCTATTATCAAAAACCCCTTTCACTTGTTAGTATTAGTTTGCGAGTACTTAAAGAATACTCATGGCTTTGTCCCTGGCTATTCCCGTGGCCAGACTATGAAGAGGAGTACCTGGAGGATGGACCCTAGGAAGGTTACGACAACTAGGATCATCTCCCATCGTCAGCATTGCCTGTGACCCCGAAGATGGATCTTCGCCTACGCTACCATTATTATTACGTAATCCGCTGCCTGAAGTTGTATTAAGAACTGGATCATGAGATCCCTATTTGTGTAAGAACTTATGTACGGTTTGTAATGGATGATGTACTATGGTATCCAATTCTATTATGTATCGCAAAAATGGTAATCCTGGGATTGCGATATATGGCATAACAGGCATCGGGGATTAAAAATCCGGGTGTTGACAAGTTGGTATCAGAGCCATCCTGACCATAGTAGACCCTAGTTAGATTGGACATTGAATAAAAAACTTAGTTTCAAAACCAAAGAAAACAAATATTTACAAAAACTTATTCTCATTCTTATCCCTTTGATTCTTTCATGAAAATTCATGTTCCTCAAAAACTCTTGCAATATACATAAAATATTGACACACTTAATCACTCTACTAACTTACTCATCCTATATTCTTATAGATGGACGTGAAGTACAACAAGTTTTATCAGTTGGGGAATGGAGGAGACCTTATCTTTGAGAGGGATTTGGACCAGCTTTCGGAACTTCTAGAGCGTCCGCACCCCGAGTTCTTCGGAGCTCAGCTCAATGATCAAGGAGGAGAAGATCTGCAGTGGCTAATTGTTGCAAGTCTCCGAGGAAAGATTGAACCTCCCACTGCTGAGGGAATTCAGTTTACCTTAAGAGAGAACAACTTGCTCGACGGACTTGCCAGGGCCATGGAGGAAGCTCTTTCCCGTCTGTGTGGGCAGAGCATCAATCAGATCAAGGGTACTCGCTTTGAGTTTTGCCCGAGGCGTGATGCAAATGGACAACCACTGGAGGCCCCATACCACCCTGAGCTGAAGACCCAAGTGGACCACCTTAACTTCATGATGTACGATCGACAGCAGGAGGTGGATAACTGCCGTGACTACTCCAACCACAAGCCTGCCATCATCAAGATGAAGGATCAAACCATAGCCATGTTAGCAAAGGATCGCAAGTCTCGCCGCCGTCAGCTCGACAAGAAGGATCGCATCATTGCCCGTGTTCGCCATCGTATCTCGTCTTTGGAGGAAACCATCCACGAGAGAGACATGCAGTTAGAGGAAAGGGAGAATGCCGGAGAGGATCTTCGTGGAGACCCCTACTCCTACCTCAGTGATGACGATGATTTTCTGGAGGATCGGGCTATGGATTTCTTCACCGATGAGGATTATTTCGCCTTCATCGATGATGATGAGGATGATGAAGCCACAGATTCCAAGGATTAGTATCACTTGAGCACTAGCGTAGTGAGTAGTATTCGGTCCCACTGTATCGTAGTTTTCAGAATGGTTCTTAAAACCATCTGTTTTTCTTTGATTGTGGTGTGTGTTGTATCATGTGCTATGAATGAATGAATGAATGAATGAAAAAGCAAGTTGCTAGAAAAATCTGAGTCAAACTTTCAAAACTTTTCAAAGACCCAAAACCTTAGAATTTTCCCTCTTTTCTCACGATCTATCTCAATCTTCAGATGCCACGTGGAGGAAGTGATTCATCCCCGGACCCGATGTTGCAGATTCTGCAAATGGTGAATTCTGAACGCGAAGCTGAAAGAGCGGAACGTCAAGCCAACCTAGTCACCCTGCATCAGATAGCCCAGCTGGCCCACAACAACCAAGGCCACGGAAATCAGGACAACCATGGATCTAAGCTCAAGAATTTCTAGAATACCAACCCACCTGTTTTCACTAAGTCAGAAGAGCCCCTAGACGCCGATGATTGGTTGCAAACCATGGAAAATAACCTAGAAGTCTCCGGAGTAGAAGCCAACGAGAAAGTTCTATTCACCACCCACTATCTAGCCGGAGATGCCAAGGCATGGTGGAACAATGTTCGCGCAATGACCGGAGGCCAGATGATGACCTGGGAGGAATTCAAGGTCAAGTTTAGCAGAACCCATGTGCCACTGGGTTTGATCAAGAGGATGAGAGACGAGTTTAGGGAACTGAAGAAAGGAAGGATGACTGTAGTGGAATACCATGACAAATTCTTGTCATTAGCTAGGTATGCCCCAGATGAGATTGACACCGAAGCCAAGAAGAAAGAGAGATTCTTGAATGGTCTGCACAATGAGATGCAGACAGTGTTAGTCAATATCCCCTTTGCTGATATTGAAGCCCTTGTCGACTCTGCTATCCAGATGGAAGGAAATATCAACCAAGCCAATGAGAACCGCAAGCGTCGTATGATGCATCAGCCAGGAACCCATCAGACCCCAAAGTATCGCCCTAACCCATCTCCAGGATTTGCCCCAAGAACCAACAGACCCCCGATGAACCGTCCGACCTACCCCAATCGTGGAAACCCTAGACCCGGAGGAAATCACAACAACCCCGGCAACTCTAGCAATTTAAACCATGCCCCACCCAAGTTCAACAACAACAATGCTACCGCCAACACCAAAACTGCCCCGAGGACTGGAAGCAATGTTGTGCCTGTAGCAGCAAAGGACAAGTCGCAAGTGACTTGTTATGACTGTGGAAATAAAGGCCACTATTCCAACGAGTGCCCCAACAAGAAGAATGCCGTAGCACCCAATGCCAATGTCCCAGCTCAGCAGCAGTGTCATGTTCAGCCAGGAAGAAGGTTTGCCCCAGGGAATTCACTCAACCGCAATGGCCGTCTTTTTCTCATGCATGCTGAAGAATCTCAGGAAGCGCCAGACGTCGTGCTGGGTATGTTTTCTGTTAATTCAGTACTTGCACGAGTGTTGTTTGATTCTGGTGCATCGCACTCATTTGTCACCGAAGAATTTGCATGCACTAGTAAAATTCAACCAACAAAACTGAAGCATGTTATGATCGTTCAAATTCCCGGATCAACCACCAAGGCTAGGCAAATTTGCAAAGCCGTCCCTATCCGAATCCATGGCATAGATTTTTATGCTAATCTGATAGTACTCGGAACTAAAGGGCTGGAAGTAATACTAGGAATGGATTGGATGTCCAAACATAAAGGATTGATTGATTGTGCCAAGAAAGCCATAACCATGACCAGTACAGCCGGAATATCAGTCGAGCATATATCTGAAACCTTACCTCGCCAATTCAAGTGTAACAAGAGTATAGGCCAACCTACCATTGACCAAGTCCGGATAGTCTGTGAATACCCCGATGTATTTCCAGATGTTTTGCCCGGTATGCCCCCAGATCGGGATATCGAGTTTATCATTGAACTAATCCCCGGAACCGTACCCATAGCCTAGAGACCCTATAGTATGAACCCGTCAGAGCTAGCAGAACTGAAGAAGCAATTGGATGCCATGCTGGAAATAGGATTGATTCAACCAAGTGCGTCACCATGGAGATCACATGTCTTGTTTGTGGACAAGAAGGATGGAGGTAACCGTTTGTGTACGGATTATAGGAAGTTGAATGATGTCACCATCAAGAACAAGTACCCCTTGCCCAAGATAGAAGATTTGTTTGATCAGTTGACCGGTGCCAAAGTGTTTTCTAAGATTGATCTCAGGACTAGCTATCATCAACTCAAAATTCGGGCAGAGGATATTCCCAAGACTGCCATTACCACAAGATATGGATTATACGAGTATATCGTTATGTCCTTTGGATTAACCAATGCCCCCGCCTATTTCATGAATCTCATGAATAATATTTTTATGGACTTCCTGGATAAGTTTGTCGTTGTTTTCATCGATGACATTCAGATTTATTCCAAATCAGAAGAAGAACATGAGATACACCTAAGGACCATTCTTGGAACCCTTAGAGAGCATCAGCTATATGCAAAGTTTAGAAAATGTGAATTCTGGTTACAGGAGGTAGGATTCCTCGGTCACATTGTATCAGCCGGAGGAATTGCCGTTGACCCTGCCAAAGTGAAGGATGTAGAAGATTGGCAAGCCCCAACTACTCAAACCCAAGTTCGTGCATTTCTCGGATTGGCGGGATATTACCGCAAGTTCGTAGAAGGATTCTCGAGTATCGCCAGACCCATGACCCAATTGCTGAAGAAAGACAAGAAGTTTGAATGGACCGACAAATGTGAAGCGAGTTTTCAAGAACTCAAGAGGAGATTGATTTCAGCCCCAATCTTAATCATGCCAGATATCGCGAAGCCCTTCGATGTGTATTGTGATGCATCGAAGATCAGTCTCGGATGTGTGCTAATGCAAGAAGGCAAAGTTATATCTTATCTATCTCGACAACTGAAGCAACATGAGCAAAATTACCCAACCCATGACCTCGAACTCGCAGCCTTAGTTCTAGCCCTGAAGACGTGGAGGCATTACCTGATGGGAAACCGTCGTGAGATCTATACGGATCACAAGAGTCTAAAGTATATATTCACTCAGAAGGAGCTAAATATGAGACAGAGAAGATGGATTAAGCTAATCAAGGATTACGATCTGGACATTTACTATCACCCTGGTAAAGCCAATGTGGTAGCAGATGCCCTTAGCAGATTGCCGTGCCGCTTGAACTCCATGATTTTGAAGGGCAACCAAGTTTGCACAAAGCGATGGAAGATTTTCGAATGGAATTAGTAAGTGAAGGATTTTTGGCTAGCATAGAACTCCAGCCCACTTTGATCAGTCAGATTAAAGAGGCGCGGAAGAGAAATGCTAGTATCGACGGAATCAAGCATCGTATCGGTACAGGCAAAGTACCTGGATTCACCGAAGACGAAGAAGGAGTTCTGTGGTACAAAGGACACCTTTGTGTACCAGCAGATTCTGAGTTGAAAGAAGTTATTCTGAAGGAGTCTCATGATACTCTTTATTCTATCCATCCCGGAGGAACTAAGATGTATCAAGATTTAAAAGAGAAATTTTGGTGGCATAAGATGAAGAGAGAAATCGAAAGCTATATCGCCAAGTGTGATATTTGTTAGCGAGTCAAGGCAGGACATCAAAGACCCGCTGGATTGTTGCAACCCTTACAGATTCCGGAATGGAAATGGGATTCCGTTGGAATGGACTTTATCACTGGACTGCCTACTTCTAGTAGGGGAAATGACTCTATATGGGTCATAGTGGACAGATTGTCCAAAGTCGCCCATTTCTTGCCCGTCAAGACCACATATCAAAGTTCGAAGCCAGCGGAGTTGTACATCGCTAGGATAGTTAGTTTGCACGGAGTCCCCAAGAACATCGTATCTGATTGAGGAACTCAGTTTACCTCGAGATTCTAGAAAAACGTCCAAGAAGGTTGTAACACCCTCAGAATCGGCCCTATGCAAGTTTGAGCGAAACCCGCCAAACCCGCATAGAAACGATTCAAAGGTGCCCACCAGGCACTTTCGTGCGGGTGGAAAACGAAGTAATAACATTACACAACAGTCCTCGATGGGGCCCACAGAACAGATATATATACCACAGCGACTCCAAGAGTCAAGAATACAGATATACAATACAAAGATCCAAAACACCTTGAAAACGATAGAGCGTCCAGCTACGGACAAGATGCAAATTGAGCTAAGAGCCCTGAAGAATAACCAACGGCGTCCATAACCCTGCCCAGGCCAAGCCGGAAGGGTAACCCTGCTAACGACGTCGATCTCAAAACCTGCTTAAACAAAAGGGGTGCCGGCAAAGGGCAAAGGAAAAAGAGGAGCGTCAGTACTGAGGCCAGTACACGGCGAGGCTAGAATTCGGCGGTCCTCACCTACATAGGTATGGTGGACTGAAGCGGCAGCGGCAGCATGCACTAAACAACCTATAGAGACTCGATACAACTGGAGGCAATCAGAGAGGGGGAAGAAAGACCTATTCGGAACCAACCTGATACGACCACCAATCAAACCCATCCTGGCGTTTCCCCCTCGACACCGATCGAGGAAGTCAACCGAGGAACTCACACAGTTGGCAGTTTTATTTATTCGGTTATCGTTGCAGCAATTACTAGTCAAGTATAGATAATCATCCTGATAAAATAAACAGTTTGTCGTTTTAGTTAACCATTCCGTTGTAGTTGCGACACTTACTAGTCAGATACAAATAACATGAGATAACCCAAAACCCAGCAGTTGTTGGTACTTTTATTTAGCCATTCCGTTATAGTTGCAATACTTACTAGTTAGATACAGTTGTCGCAAGCGACAAACCAAACAAGCAATTGTTGGCAGTTTTATTTAGCCATTCCGTTGTAGTTGCAATATTTACTAGTCATATCAGATACAAGTCAATTTATGACAGTAAACTTTAGTTATAGTTGTCTATGATCGAGATACTGTGCTCCAAGTCGTCCATAACCGCGGACACGGCTTTCAGAAAGTTTTAACCCGGCCGGGGTGCACAAATAGCAACACACACACGATCGACCTCGGAAAAACCAAATCAAAACCCAACGAGGCTTTCACGACAAAGCAATCACAGGATTCATAAATATTTCAGGGGGCCACCCCATTGAGTAGACCCGCAACGAAGCTAGCTGACTCCGAGACGGACTCAAGGTTTGCGTCAATGGATGTAAACGACTGGGAACCCCAAACGGGGCTTGTCGATACCGCGAAAACACTCCGCTTACCTAAACAGTACAGTGTGCTCCTCGCACAAACGTAAATAAAGCAGTAAAGCATGGCATAAGTACAAGATAGTAAATAAAACCTCAAACTAGTTTGTGGCCCCAAGAAATAAGAATGAATCAAGCTCTGGCTAAGGGGGGTCCCATAATTCCCCGTATGTGGATAGCGCGATAAATCAAGGAACAGGTATCAAGTACTCGGGGTCCTACGGGACACAAGTGGGCGGTCGAAAACCAAATATTATCTATCACCCACCGATGCCTCTGCTTACTTACTTCAATTTTAGTTGTTAAACAATAATTAAAGTGAACAATAAATAAAGCCGAGATCATCTCCAACATCAGACATGTGGAAATACTCCAACAACTGTGGTACATGGCGACACGCAACAGCACTTGAGCAAGCGACTACGACGCGCAAAGTCCAACTATCTACCAAACAACAGGTAATAGGAGGTGGCCATGGCAATATAAGGCTGCGAGGGATTTCACGGGTACGAAAACTAGAGCAACGCAACACTGATAGCAATAGATCAACATGAGGGAATAAATACTATAAAAGTAAGATAGGTAGAAAGGGGGAGATGCTCGCCTGAAAACATTTCCGAAGGTTCAACCGAAGATCGGGTCGACACTCGCATCAACTCAACGGCCTTATCCGCGAAGAAGCAAAACGCTAGAATAAACACCGGTTGCACTATTTAATACTACGACAAAAGATCGGGCAGGATGCATGTATGATGTATGGCATGGCAAAGATGCGATGCAATTAGGCAATATTAAGTGGAACCGGGGTCCCGACAATTAATTAGATGGTTCAAGTTATTTAGAACCCCTGCAATTTAAATGTTGTCTTAACAAGGCAAAAGATAGCACTGGTTCGCTACACCAATTTAAATGGGACCAATATAAGACTAGATTTGCCCGCATATGGGCCCCATATTTAATTATGAGGTGAATCGGCGTAAGGCCCCCAAAACACATGAATGTGTGCATGCAAGACAATTATTATGCGACAAGTTGTATTATATTATAAAATAGGGTTTCGGAAGGGGTTCACACATTAGGGTTCGGCGATCTTGGGCTCCGAGGGGTTCGGGGTTGGTCTCAGGGTCCGGATCTGGGGTTCGGTCTCGGCGGGATCGTTCTCGGATAACAGAGGTAGATCTTGTCGCATCCGGGTCTTCGGGTTCGGTCTCCGGAGGTTGTCGAAGGACTTGGCTCGGTGTAGGCGGCTCATCGGTTTCGCCCTGGTCGGTGTCGATCTTGTCGTCACGAAGATCTTGCCGGGTCCGCATATCGGTTGGTCTTGGCGTCCGCGATGAAGTACTTGACGTATCCGGGATGGAGAGCTTGCCGTTTCGTGGCGATCTTAGCGGTCTTCGGATCCGGGTCTTGGCGTCCGTGTAGGCGTTCTTGCCGACCTCCTCGGAATTCTGAGGGTACATCTTCACGCGTCGACAGCCTTCGAGGTCTCGCCCGGCGGATCCGTGATGTAGATCTTGGCGTCATCGGGTCATCAACTCCGGGAAGGAGATCTTGGAGCGACGCCGGGTTCGGTATCGGTCTTTGGACTCCGGGAGCGGGGCCTTCAATTTCCATGTGGGCGATCTTGGTATGTATGTAGAAGACCTTCTGTCGTCGGAACCGTGCGCAGCGGCACTAGACAAAGACGGGGAGGACACACAGCAGCGAAGAGGCACCCGGCTCAGGCGGCGGCTGGACAGGGAACGTGTACGGCCGACCAAGGGAAGAGGTGGCGATGACGGGGACCTGCGCCAACGTCCGAGCCAACATCGGCGTGTGGCCGAGCTCGAGGTTGCGGCCAGGGGAGCGGACTCTGTGGCCCAGGCGAGCAGAGAGGGCGGCCGCGGAGGCAGGGTAGCAGGGCCCACGGGTGCGCGGGGCTCGGCGCTGGCTGCGCGCAGAGGCGGCAGAGGGCGGCTCGCCGGGCCGAGCGGTGGCGAGGGGGAGGTTCGGGACGACGACCAAGGCAGAGGCAGGGCCGCGGTGGAGGCCGGCGAGAAGGAGCGAGCAGGCGGCCGGAGAGGCCTGCGGGGCGGAGCGTGCACACGGCGGCGGCGGATTGGAGGAGGGTGACGACGAGCTCGGGTTGGTGCGGTGCCGGCGGACGGAGGACGGGGAGGGCGCGCCGGCGGGGCGGAACTCGGTGGCGCGGGCAGAGGGGAGCGGCCGCGGCACTGGCCGGAGGCGCGCGGGCGAGGCCGGCCGGAGAGAGGCGCGGGCCAACGGGAGGAGGCGGGAGAAGAGGGCGGTGACGGACAGCGAGGGAGGAGGACGCGGCGGCTGCGTCCTGGCCGGAGGGAGCGGCGGCGGGAGAGGCGGGGTCCATCGCGGGAGGTGCACGGGGAGCCGGAGCGGGGACGCGGAGCGGCGGGCGTCTGGGGGCGAGCTCGAGCCGGCGAGGAGGGTCACGGCGAGGGGGCTCGCGAGCGGAGGCGGGACACCGGAGACGGGCGGCCGGAGCCGGGGGGAAGAGAGGCGGAGGAGAGGAACGGGGGTGGTTCGCGTGGGGGAGGAGAACGACAGGAGGGGGGTCTGGGGACGCGGGGCCAGGGGTGGGGCCCAGGTGGCAGGGTGGGGGCTGTGTGTGTGGTTGGTGTGTGTGTGCTGCCGGTGAGGGAGTGGGGTGGGTTGGTCTAGGTGGCAGCAGCTGATTGGAGGGAAAGAGGGAGAGAGGTGAGGTGGCGTCTAGCTATTGGGTGGGGTGAGGTGGAGGGGGTGTGGGTAGATTAGGTTGGGTAGTTTTAGGATTTTTGGGGGACCGATTGTATGTACTGGGGGTGGTCGTTCGGGTCGAATCGGCCCGTTCGACTGCCCCCACTAAAATAATTAAATATTTTGTTGGTTTAAAACAAAGCTTTTGCAACTCGGTAGCAACAAAACAAAAATAATCCGGTGACCCGGGTTTTGCGTTTGAACAAAGACGGGGCGTTTAGAAAATAAAGACAGGTCTTTCCGCAATTAGTTTTATGCAAGCAAATGCAAGATGATGACGATGCTCAAATGCAATGTGGCATGATGACATGAGCATGCGGTCATGATGATGCAATGCACAAAAACAACGCGATTTTCTAGTAGTGGTTTTACGGGATGCCACAATTCGACACCACTAACAATGGATCTCGCCCTCGAGATCCGCCTCATGGTACCGGAAGGGAGGTCGGCGATCTGCATCTTCTCGCTTTGTGTAGATCTTCGTGACACCACTAACAAGAGGTCGTTGTCCGTGATCGTCGAGAGAACACTCCGGAAACAAAAGGTCGAAGGTAGAGGTATCAACAAATAAAGCCATCTCTAGCTCCGATGGAAAGGGGGAACCGATGCATTCTCATCCACTTCAATGTACAAAAGCGAATAGAAGGGGTAGTCGGCATGGGGGCCAATCCATCACGCATCCAAACTATTACTCCGCACAATCGGTGGAAAAGCGTGCAACCGTTCTCGGAATCAGACTGAAGATCTCGACAAGCGAGGTTCGGAAACAAAGGAGTGATGCAGACTCTGCATCGGATCTGGCGTAGATGATGTCGTCGCGTCGGAAAACACCGGAAGGAACAAACAAAGATTGGTACCACAGATAAAGGACCACTCGGATAGCAGGAGGACCGGATGTAGAAACACCGTTACCATAAGAGGAAGCGAAACCCTAAAGGTACGACGGAACCCAACCACGAGAAATCCTGGACTCGAAGATAAAGACGAGAGCGGATTCAAAACACGTAGCGGTAAGAGGAGAATAGCAGAGGGGTAAGGAATAAAATCAGACATAATCAGAACTATCCAAACGGTTTTGCAAAAATAGTTTTGACACTCTACTTCGGCCGTAAGCTAGGTTATCCTACAGGCTGGACTTGTGAGGTATCGTAACTGCTGAGCTCTGATACCACTCTGTAACACCCTCAGAATCGGCCCTATGCAAGTTTGAGCGAAACCCGCCAAACCCGCATAGAAACGATTCAAAGGTGCCCACCAGGCACTTTCGTGCGGGTGGAAAACGAAGTAATAACATTACACAACAGTCCTCGATGGGGCCCACAGAACAGATATATATACCACAGTGACTCCAAGAGTCAAGAATACAGATATACAATACAAAGATCCAAAACACCTTGAAAACGATAGAGCGTCCAGCTACGGACAACATGCAAATTGAGCTAAGAGCCCTGAAGAATAACCAACGGCGTCCATAACCCTGCCCAGGCCAAGCCGGAAGGGTAACCCTGCTAACGACGTCGATCTCAAAACCTTCTTAAACAAAAGGGGTGCCGGCAAAGGGCAAAGGAAAAAGAGGAGCGTCAGTACTGAGGCCAGTACACGGCGAGGCTAGAATTCGGCGGTCCTCGCCTACATAGGCATGGTGGACTGAAGCGGCAGCGGCAGCGTGCACTAAACAACCTATAGAGACTCGATACAACTGGCGGCAATCAGAGAGGGGGAAGAAAGACCTATTCGGAACCAACCTGATACGACCACCAATCAAACCCATCCTGGCGTTTCCCCCTCGACACCGATCGAGGAAGTCAACCGAGGAACTCACACAGTTGGCAGTTTTATTTATTCGGTTATCGTTGCAGCAATTACTAGTCAAGTATAGATAATCATCCTGATAAAATAAACAGTGGGCCGTTTTAGTTAACCATTCCGTTATAGTTGCGACACTTACTAGTTAGATACAAATAACATGAGATAACCCAAAACCCAGCTGTTGTTGGTACTTTTATTTAGCCATTCCGTTATAGTTGCAATACTTACTAGTCAGATACAGTTGTCGCAAGCGACAAAACCAAACAAGCAATTGTTGGCAGTTTTATTTAGCCATTCCGTTGTAGTTGCAATATTTACTAGTCATATCAGATACAAGTCAATTTATGACAGTAAACTTTAGTTATAGTTGTCTATGATCGAGATACTGTGCTCCAAGTCGTCCATAACAGCGGACACGGCCTTCAGAAAGTTTTAACCCGGCCGGGGTGCACAAATAGCAACACACACACGATCGACCTCGGAAAAACCAAATCAAAACCCAACGAGGCTTTCACGACAAAGCAATCACAGGATTCATAAATATTTCAGGGGTCCACCCCATTGAGTAGACCCGTAACGAAGCTAGCTCACTCCGAGACGGACTCAAGGTTTGCGTCAATGGATGTAAATGACTGGGAACCCCAAACGGGGCTTGTCGATACCGCGAAAACACTCCGCTTACCTAAACAGTACAGTGTGCTCCTCGCACAAACGTAAATAAAGCAGTAAAGCATGGCATAAGTACAGGATAGTAAATAAAACCTCAAACTAGTTTGTGGCCCCAAGAAATAAGAATGAATCAAGCTCTGGCTAAGGGGGGTCCCATAATTCCCCGTATGTGGATAGCGCGATAAATCAAGGAACAGGTATCAAGTACTCGGGGTCCTACAGGACACAAGTGGGCGGTCGGAAACCAAATATTATCTATCACCCACCGATGCCTCTGCTTACTTACTTCAATTTTAGTTGTTAAACAATAATTAAAGTGAACAATAAATAAAGCCGAGATCATCTCCAACATCAGACATGTGGCAATACTCCAACAACTGTGGTACATGGCGACACGCAACAGCACTTGAGCAAGCGACTACGACGCGCAAAGTCCAACTATCTACCAAACAACAGGTAATAGGAGGTGGCCATGGCAATATAAGGCTGCGAGGGATTTCACGGGTACGAAAACTAGAGCAACGCAACACAGATAGCAATAGATCAACAGGAGGGAATAAATACTATAAAAGTAAGATAGGTAGAAAGGGGGAGATGCTCGCCTGAAAACATTGCCGAAGGTTCAACCGAAGATCGGGTCGACACTCGCATCAACTCAACGGCCTTATCCGCGAAGAAGCAAAACGCTAGAATAAACACCGGTTGCACTATTTAATACTACGGCAAAAGATCGGGCATGATGCATGTATGATGTATGGCATGGCAAAGATGCGATGCAATTAGGCAATATTAAGTGGAACCGGGGTCCCGACAATTAATTAGATGGTTCAAGTTATTTAGAACCCCCGCAATTTAAATGTTGTCTTAACAAGGCAAAAGATAGCACCGGTTCGCTACACCAATTTAAATGGGACCAATATAAGACTAGATTTGCCCGCATATGGGCCCCATATTTAATTATGAGGTGAATCGGCGTAAGGCCCCCAAAACACATGAATGTGTGCGTGCAAGACAATTATTATGCGACAAGTTGTATTATATTATAAAATAGGGTTTCGGGAAGGGGTTCACACATTAGGGTTCGGCGATCTTGGGCTCCGAGGGGTTCGGGGTTGGTCTCAGGGTCCGGATCTGGGGTTCGGTCTCGGCGGGATCGTTCTCGGATAACAGAGGTAGATCTTGTCGCATCCGGGTCTTCGGGTTCGATCTCCGGAGGTTGTCGAAGGACTTGGCTCGGTGTCGGCGGCTCATCGGTTTCGCCCTGGTCGGTGCCGATCTTGTCGTCACGAAGATCTTGTCGGGTCCGCATATCGGTCGGTCTTGGCGTCCGCGATGAAGTACTTGACGTATCCAGGATGGAGAGCTTGCCGTTCCGTGGCGATCTTAGCGGTCTTCGGATCCGGGTCTTGGCGTCCGTGTAGGCGTTCTTGCCGACCTCCTCGGAATTCTGAGGGTACATCTTCACGCGTCGACAGCCTTCGAGGTCTCGTCCGGCGGATCCGTGATGTAGATCTTGGCGTCATCGGGTCATCAACTCCGGGAAGGAGATCTTGGAGCGACGCCGGGTTCGGTATCGGTCTTTGGACTCCGGGAGCGGGGCCTTCAATTTCCATGTGGGCGATCTTGGTATGTATGTAGAAGACCTTCTGTCGTCGGAACCGTGCGCAGCGGCACTAGACAAAGACGGGGAGGACACACAGCAGCGAAGAGGCACCCGGCTCAGGCGGCGGCTGGACAGGGAACGTGTACGGCCGACCAAGGGAAGAGGTGGCGATGACGGGGACCTGCGCCAACGTCCGATCCAACATCGGCGTGTGGCCGAGCTCGAGGTTGCGGCCAGGGGAGCGGACTCTGTGGCCCAGGCGAGCAGAGAGGGCGGCCGCGGAGGCAGGGTAGCAGGGCCCACGGGTGCGCTGGGCTCGGCGCTGGCTGCGCGCAGAGGCGGCAGAGGGCGTCTCGCTGGGCCGAGCGGTGGCGAGGGGGAGGTTCGGGACGACGACCAAGGCAGAGGCAGGGCCGCGATGGAGGTCGGCGAGAAGGAGCCAGCAGGCGGCCGGAGAGGCCTGCGGGGCGGAGCGTGCGCACGGCGGCGACGGATTGGAGGAGGGTGACGGCGAGCTCGGGTTGGTGCGGGGCCGGCGGACGAAGGATGGGGAGGGCGCGCCGGCGGGGCGGAACTCGGTGGCGCGGGCAGAGGGGAGCGGCCGCGACACTGGCCGGAGGCACGCGGGCGAGGCCGGCCGGAGAGAGGCGCGGGCCAGCGGGAGGAGGCGGGAGAAGAGGGCGGTGACGGACAGCGAGGGAGGAGGACGCGGCGGCTGCGGCCTGGCCGGAGGGAGCGGCGGCGGGAGAGGCGGGGTCCATCGCGGGAGGTGCACGGGGAGCCGGAGCAGGGACGCGGAGCGGCGGGCGTCTGGGGGCGAGCTCGAGCCGGCGAGGAGGGTCACGGCGAGGGGGCTCGCGAGCGGAGGCGGGACACCGGAGACGGGCGGCCGGAGGCGGGGGGAAGAGAGGCGGAGGAGAGGAACGGGGGTGGTTCGCGTGGGGGAGGAGAACGACAGGAGGGGGGTCTGGGGACGCGGGGCCAGGGGTGGGGCCCAGGTGGCAGGGTGGGGGCTGTGTGTGTGGTTGGTGTGTGTGTGCTGCCGGTGAGGGAGTGGGGGTGGGTTGGTCTAGGTGGCAGCAGCTGATTGGAGGGAAAGAGGGAGAGAGGTGAGGTGGCGTCTAGCTATTGGGTGGGGTGAGGTGGAGGGGGTGTGGGTAGATTAGGTTGGGTAATTTTAGGATTTTTGGGGGACCGATTGTATGTACTGGGGGTGGTCGTTCGGGTCGAATCGGCCCGTTCGACTGCCCCCACTAAAATAATTAAATATTTTGTTGGTTTAAAACAAAGCTTTTGCAACTCGGTAGCAACAAAACAAAAATAATCCGGTGACCCGGGTTTTGCGTTTGAACAAAGACGGGGCGTTTAGAAAATAAAGACAGGTCTTTCCGCAATTAGTTTTATGCAAGCAAATGCAAGATGATGACGATGCTCAAATGCAATGTGGCATGATGACATGAGCATGCGGTCATGATGATGCAATGCACAAAAACAACGCGATTTTCTAGTAGTGGTTTTACGGGATGCCACAAAGGTTTAGGAACCCGCCTAGATTTCAGCACCGCGTATCACCCTCAGACAGATGGACAGACAGAGCGAGTAAACCAAATACTCGAAGATATACTGAGAGCATGTGTGTAAGAATATGGATCCAAGTGGGAAGACTGTCTGGCGTTTGCAGAATTTTCCTACAATAACAGTTATCAAGCTAGTTTGCAAATGGCCCATTTGAATTCATGTACGGAAGGAAGTGTCGCACCCCTTTGAACTGGTCGGAAGTAGGAGAGAGTCAGATTTTTGGACCCGACATCCTACGAGAAGCAGAAGAGAAGGTTCACAAGATTCGTGGGCACCTCAAGACCGCCCAGTCCATACAAAAGAGTTACGCCGACAAGAGACGTAGAGACCTCGCCTTCAACATAGGAGATTTTGTTTATCTGAAAGTGTCCCCATTGAAGGGAATGCAACGTTTCCAACTCAAAGGAAAGTTAGCCCCCAGATATATCGAACCTTTCAAGATTCGGAACCGTCGAGGAGAAGTGTCGTATCAATTGTAACTACCCGAAGAGATGTCATCTGTGCACAATGTGTTCCATATCTCGTTACTTCGCAAGTGTCTCGAAGTCCCCGAGAAGACCGAAGTGTTCAAAAATATCGACCACCGGACCATAGAGATCAACGATGACCTGACCTATCCTGAAGTACCCATCCATATTTTGGAAGAAGCTTTCAGAACTACCCGAACCCGAAGCATCAAGTTTCTCAAGATTCAGTGGAGCAACCACACAGAAGAGGAAGCTACCTAGGAGCGCGAAGATCACATCAGGACAGAGTTTCCCGATCTCTTCAAATCCTAGGTAATCTTTTTTGTCCTTTTTCAAATCTTGGGACGAGATTTTGTTTAAGGGGGGAAGGTTTGTAACATCCAAAAAATACTAAACTTGGATCATCAAACTCTAATCATCAAATTTAGGGTTAACAAAAACTTTTCTAAATAAAAATATGAAAGCATGCATGTGTGTATGCATCCTATTTTGAATTCTTCTGAATTGCCATGTTTATGTGTTTCTTTGCTTGTAAAATGTTGCTTAGGTGAAATAAACATCATCTAAACAATTCCCAAACTTTTCTTAAAGACAAATAAATCAAAACAAAGCTAAATGAGTGAATGGTCATTTTGACCAATTTAACTCCCATGCCTACTTTGGCTGTCTCAAACTTTCAGAACTTAACAGAAACTTTTCTGGATCTTTACACCCCTTGATTGTACTCATAACAAAGTATCAAGGCCCACTTTGTGGTCATCCAGAAACTTTCAAATGCATAGTTTAAATGATAATTCAAAAATGAATCTTTATCATATGGGAAGATCCCACTTTTTCAAAAACCACTCAAACAAGCTCAACTTTCAAAACCCAAGCATCTGTAGACTCACCAGCACCAACCTAGCACACCCACCAAAAATATTTTCAAAATTCAAAACTTGAATTCTTGCGGCCATTTCATCAAACACTTGGCAGACACAAATCAAACAAAATCTAAACACTATTTGGTGCAGTGATTTGAGCCTAACTTGTTCCCTCTCTGGACACCACTAGCCTTAGTAGATCATCTAACAGCCTAAACTAATCTCTAGCACTACTGTAAGCTAGCCATGGTCATCAATGGTGAGCAGGCCGAGTGCACCCTTGCCACCTACATGTCGACAACAAGCTAGGGAGGAAACTAGCCGTGCCAACCTTGTCTGGGAGATCACCCATGCTTCACCGCCCCCTCTCGACCAGCTCTGCCTCGAAGACGTCGAACACAGCACCCAAGAACGTCGCGCCCGTGCCTCTGCCAACCGTGCCGAGCATGCGCCAGAGCGCCACGCTTGATCAAAGCCCACAGACTGCGTGCCGCCCTCGCCGCGTGCATACACGATCGCCACCATCCCAGGAACACGCCAGACATGCCCATTGCACCGCCCGTGCCCCGTAGCCACCGCTCGCCGTCAAAGACGCCGCCTGTGGCGTGCAGAGCGTCGCGTGTTCCAGACCGCCCCTACACGCGCATTAAAGCCATAGAGCATCGCCAGGAGACCACCAAGCGATCGCCACCGCTGGCCATGCCTCTAGCAGCCCGTAGTCATGTCGCCACCGCCGCCTGCCCATGTCGTTCGGTCTCATCGTCGCGACTATAAATAGAGGCCTTCCCCGCTCGAATTCTTCACACCATTCCACTCCTCTCTCACCCAGAACCACCCCACCTCAGTCCCGGAGCAAGGCGAGCAGCACTTCGCCGAAATTGCGCCGGAGTAGGCCGCCTCTGGAGAAGAAGGGCACCGTCAATTTCGTCCATCCCAGGAGCTGTCGCGACCACCCCTGAGTTCGCCGTCGTCGACTTCGTCGTTCGCCCGCCTCGCCGACCCTCGCCCGAACCCCGGTGAGCCCCCAACGACCCCGACTGTCCGCGCTAGGTTTCAGTCCCGCCGGAGTTGCCCGACGTGGACGACGGCCCTCAGCCATTGGATTAGACTTAGATCGTGTGGCCGACATTGCCCCGTACCGCTTCGCGTTTAAAGAGCCACTGACTGGTGGAACCCCCTGTCAGCTGAGCCCCGCGCCGCGGAGTGTCATTGGGCCGGCCCGTTAACCTTTCCCGCGCAGCCCAGTTATTTGAACTTAACCTTTTCCATTTTATTTCAAACACACTTCTGTACCCAATTTCAAAAATCAAACCAGGTCGATTCAGTGAACCAAATTTAATGAAACTAATTTTGTTAGAAAGGTCTGGGAATGCTGAATCCAAGCCCGTTGGATTCAAGTTATTTGGATCTGTAGATCATCCATGGTAAAAATAACAAGGCAGAAGCTTTTCTGCATTCAAACATTTTTCAAATTAAAACCATAATAGCTTTTGAGTTGATTCCAACTCTCAAAAATCACATTTAACCATACCTTTCAGAATATATAAAAATATATAGGTTTACTTACATAAATAATGTTCAAGTAATAAAAGAATGCCCCATAGGCATTTCTAGCCACTTTAATTAATTAAAATAAAAGGGTAAAACCTTATTAAATTGTGACACCACTTTAAAACACATTCCTATGAACTAAAATATGTGGTGATGACATGTGTCAACATGATCCCATGTTTTGGTTTGGAGAATATTAGATCTTAAGTAGTTTTTCAATGAGTAGAAATTACTTTTCTACAAATAAAAGGAATTAAACCAAACTTTAATCTTGTAATGTTAGTGATGATGTTAGATCATCTATAGGACCCTTTTGTGTGATGATTGCAAGAAGTTAAGTATTTTTTGGTGATTGTGTACATCGTATTTATAGACGCTAGTACCGACCAAGGATACGAGGAGGAAGGAGGATTCTACGAAGAAGAAGCCGAGGAGAACTTCAACCACTGCTCTGCACAAGGCAAGCCTAATGCTACTAGTTGAATGTGCAAGCTAACACTTGCAATTTAGCAAGATTATACTGATATTGTGCAAGCCAATATTTGCAAGCCTTACTAATCAAGTTGACCTATGCCAGCTACTACTTGCTTGCTACCATGCCACTATATGCCTTAAAGAATATATGATCATAACCACTTGATAAACCACTCCTTGTTTTATTTGCAAGTTTATTACTTTATTTCTTTAGCAAAGCTCTTACTTAGAGTTTACTGGAATAAATGGTAGATACTAGAAGGATACTTGAAGGTTGCATAAAGAGCATAAAATTTGGCCTAAGCTAGGTAATCTTGATGTCAGCCTAAGGCATGAGATTAAAAGTCAGTTAAACCCCACTAGTGTACCACCCCTTATTAGTACTCACCCCCACTTGTAGATGCTAGTGCTAAGCCTAAAACTTGATCAACTTTATATGGGAATACTTGGTGAAAATGGTTATGAAAACCTTGGAATGATGGATCATTCTATTGAAATGTTTTGGACATGTGTTTCCGAACACCTGATGATTTTGGTGATGAAAATGTTGAGGCATGAGCCTTAGCCCTTTTATAAAACTGATAGTTGTCTGGATGCGATACCATTCCAATTTTATCGTACAACCACAATACCCGAGAATTGGGTAGGGCTTGACTGGAAACTTATATACCTTAGTATTAGTTCCACCTGTGCAGTACCCAAGATGACAGTTAGTCATGGTTGGGAGGCCAAACTCACAGGAGAGGTGCTTATACTAGGGCGTGTAATTGATAGGTTAGGATTGATTATCCGCATACTGAGTGTAGTGCATTCAGGATTTGTTCCTGACGGATGTATCGAATGTTGTGGTGAAAGTGTACAATCTCTGCAGAGTGTTAAACTATTCGAATATCCTCGTCCGCGGTTATGGACAGTTGGAGTGGCCATACTGTTCTCCCGTTAGATGCTTTCAAAAGACTTGTGAAATGAACTAAGACTTTGATTTGACCACAACAGGGTTGTGATATGAGATACAAGTTCCCACTTAGGTGTTATAAAACCTTAACTCGCATTCGTTGCTTCTAAACTTAGTAGAGATAAATCTGGCTTTTGCAAAACAACCCTAGAGCCTAGTGTCCTATTATCAAAAACCCATTTCACTTGTTAGTATTAGTTTGCGAGTACTTAAAGAGTACTCATGGCTTTGTCCCTGGCTATTCCCGTGGCTAGACTATGAAGAGGAGTACCTGGAGGATGGACCCCAGGAAGGTTATGACAACTAGGATCATCTCCCATCGTCAGCATTGCATGTGACCCCAAAGATGGATCTTCGCCTACGCTACCGTTATTATTACGTAATCCGCTGCCTGAAGTTGTATTAAGAACTGGATCATGAGATCCCTATTTGTGTAAAAACTTATGTACGGTTTGTAATGGATGATGTACTATGGTATCCAATTCTGTTATGTCTCGCAAAAATGGTAATCCTGGGATTACGATGTATGGCATAACAGGCATCGGGGATTAAAAATCCGGGTGTTGACAATTGGTTTAGCCATTAATCTTTATTCACATCAACAAAAGAAAAGAAGTATAGTAAGTACCTTAAACCCTAGAGTGAGTAATTATAATTGAGAACTCTAAACTTATTAATAAGTTTTCTCATCAACATCTCATGAATATTCTATATATAATCATAAGACAAATTTTTTAATTCATTTCTCTAACCACTCATCCCATATGAGCATGGAATAAGTGGGGATCCAATAGTATAAACCATTCTATCCTATACCATGTGATTAAATACATATAAATAAACCTTATGAATATTATTAAACATTTTAAAACTTAATTACTTCTCATAGAAGTGAAAACAATGTTATAAAAAATATATATATAAATAAAATAAAGAAAATATCAATACATAGTAAACGTTCACAGATGGATTCTTAATAACTTTATTGTTCCTGCAAGTATTCAGCAAATAAGATTCCAAAAAGAAAAGTTTAAACCAAATGATAAAAAATACAAATCTGAAAACAAAACAGGAAATGAAAAAGGAATAAAACTAGGAAAAACAGAGGGAACACCCAATCTGGCCCACGGCCCATTTCTCTCTCCACCTATTCACCGCTCAGCCGCAACACCCTTCCTCTTCCGCTTCCTTGGCTGCAACCCACGTCGGCCCAACGACAGCCCGCATACCTTTTCGTTTATTTTCCTTTCTTCTTCCTCTGGACAGAAAGCATCGTCGGCGAAGCAGCTGGCTGGCAACGCCTCCGCCGTCCACCGTGGTCGCCATGATTCATGTCGAGGCTGTCGACATAGGAAGGGGATAAGAAGGACACGTCGATGCCGCACTCTCTCGTCCTTATCTCTATTCCCTTCCTCTTCTTCCATGTCTCCTCTCAGTGACCGAACCCTAACTCGTCGGAGACGCTTGTCGCCGCCGCTAGAGATCGCCCCACAACTAGCCGAGCGTACCACGAGCTTCGTCATGGTGTGTAGCAACTAGAGCAAGAAGGAATCGAGCAAGCGGTCTCTTAATCAACCGCATCGACTCAATCCCCGACGACCACCGTCGTCGGTCATCATCAATCATCATCGATTTTGTTCCTCCTCGACCTAACTGACCCCACTACGAGCATCGTGGTGAGTCTCTGATCCTCCCGAGGCTCTCCAAATTTTTATTCGCTTCCTAGATCGATCGCCCGTCGTGTAGCAGCGAGCTCTGCTGCTCGTCGTCATCGCAACTCCGGTGCCGATTACCAATCTTGGGTGGCGCCGCTAGTTTCTTGTTCGCCCTGACGCGCTGATTCGAGCAAGCCCCTGCACACACACTGGCTCACCCTCTACTGCCATCCTCGCCGTCGCCTGACATGTCACCGGCGAGGTGACGTCGTGGTGATGTCACCTTGGCCATGTCATAGTGTTTGACCGAGACCGTTGACTGGTCCACGCCAGCGTGGCATACCAACGTGGCCTAAGCCCCACATGTCTGTGACTGGGGTAGATTCCATCTGGGTATAAAAGGGTTAGGTGTCTGTTTAGGAATAATTAAAAACATTATAAATCCAAATTTCAATATTCCAAAAATAAAATAAAATGATTAAATCTTGTAAATTTAATATCTTTTGTTTTATAAATCAGAAAAATACATATAATATATGAAAATGTTTAGAAAAATAAAATCTACAACTTAAAACTATTACTAAATATTATTATGATAATTATTTAAATAAATATTATTTAATAAATACTTTATAAATTTTTAATACTTGATAATTAATATTTTAATAATGGTAAATGTTAAAAATCTAAAAAAATACTAAAAATCTTAGAAAAAATAAGAATTAGAGTTTAAAATTATAATCATGCATTATTATTCCACTTAATTAAATATTTATTATTTATTAAGTATTTATAAAGTAATAAACCTTATTAAAATCATATCTTATTATTTTTAAATCACAAAAATAAATGTTATATACCAAATGATCACAAAGATAATAACTACATGTTAAAAATATAATATTCCACTTTTAAGTTAATTAAAAAGTTAAACAACTTTAACAACTTCAATATAAACTTATGTCCTTAATTATTAATTCACATTAGGGTAAATAAAAATTGCTAATAGTTCTAAAAATAGAATCTCTAGCCATAGAACCTATTTCTATAGTGTATTGCAATAGCAGCAATGCCAGACAATTAGTTAAGATATTAGTATTAATAGTATTATAATTTGGAGTTGTTTATTTGTGATTCTTCTTTCTAAGAAGTTTCTTTCTCTCTCTCTTTAACCTAGAGTGTTCTCTAGATCTTGTGTAAAGAGTTGAGTTGTAACCTATAGTCGTGTCTTGGACCCGCTGTGTTTCTGTTGTGCCATTCTGAGGAATGTAATACTAGTGAATGGTGTTTCATTGGTGTTATGTCCACGACTATAGTATACTACATCATGCAGTGGTATGCTGGGTCATCGCATCCTGCTTGTCTACTCTTGATTACGGCGGAACCGAAAGTTACAGGGGTGCGCAGATGCAATATGGTGTGGAGGTGTGTATGCGTTGGTATGAGAGGTATGTCCTCCTCGTCGTGCCCTCCTAGCCTTTATATAGAGGTAGGCAGGTCCCGGGCACATATCGAGTCGGTTACAGGTTTAGGGTTTGCCCCTTTGAATATTCTATCTTTGTTCTAGTCTTGCTCTCCAAGGTTCCGAGGATGTCCTGGGCTTGGGGCACCCGAAAATCTTCATGGGCCGCGTATATTCTCGTGGGTATTCCTTGGGATGGACTAAGTATGCTGATGTCATGTACCCGCAGGGTATAACCTTGTCAGTAGCCCCCAAGTGTTTAGTCGAATCATAGATTTGGCTGAGGACTCTTTAATCTTTCGGGTGCAGTTGTTTCTGTTCATTAGAGAATGATTTAGTATGTAGGGATTGTTGATGTGTGTGCCTGACTCTCCCGACGGATCAGGGTCAGTTAACTGTCTTAGGACAAAACAATACCATCTTCTTCAGATTCGAGTCCCTCGACTCGAACCTGGAACAGATGCTGCCACAAATTCGACTCAGGCCGTTGAGGACTTACAGGAGTGGAATCCCAGTTATTTTCGAATGATGCACCCAACACGTCCGTCGGGATTTTCATCGTGCCTGTTAGCACAGATTTTCACTAGCAGAGCGCAGTCGTGTGTGTTGCCAGGCCATCAGATTATATCTGTAGGTCTTATCTTTGCGTCGCAGACACAACATTCGAAGTTTTATCACCGCGGAGGTGTTTCGGGTGGCCAAGGAGAATGCTTCTCACTTAGCGTTGATTGGGGCAGAGTTGCCAAAAAAATTGTATTCTGATCCGAAGGATCGCAGTCGAAGAATTAATAGGGTGCGCGGCCAGCGCTCCCTATGGGAGTAGCCCCCGAGTGTCTGTTCGAGTCGTAGATTCAAGCAGAGACTTTAATTCAGCCATTATGGGCTTCAGGTCCGTAGGATACAAATTTTTCGGATGATTGAATCAATCTTCCCTATGGGAGTAGTCCCCGAGTCCGTAGTGGAGTCAAAGACTCGACGTAGGACTCGAAGAAAATAGGTCATTTGGCGTAGTACGCTATTCATGCTTCGGGTGCGCGGTCAGCGCTCCTGATAGGAGTAGCCCCCAAGTAGTTGCTTGAATCGTAGATTCGAGTGAGTACTTTTAGCTGTTAGCCGAAAGTTTTTTACCGTTGCCAGTATGGCTTTGATGACGTCAGTGCTGACGATCGGTGACCTCAAGTGTCTGCGGCGCTAGAGTTGACGCGACTAGACGAACATGGGTCCCACCTTCTGACTTGGAGTTGACTGGTCATGAGTGATGTGGCGATAATTATAGTGTCTCCTCGGTTTCCGCGCGTAGTGGATGACGTGCAAGCGACGGTTCGCTGTCGTGCTGACACGTGGATGGTTGGATTTCACGCTGGCGCTAGGGCCTTTTTATCGTATTCATCCTTATAATCTGTGGGAATTTTTTTGTTTGTTTTCACCGCAGCCATTCGCTTTTCACTGCTTCCACTTTCTTGAGTTTTTCTCGCCGCCTGTTGGAAGTTCTTCGATCCTTCTCGTCCTATTTTCTACGCTCACGCCGCCGCCATCGTCGGACTGCAATGGGGAAACCGAAGAAGGCCTCCGCCGCAGTTGGTACCAACGCTGCTGCCCGCGGCAAGAAGGGGACCGCCGCCGCTCGTGTCACCGATGGTGGTTGGCGACGGTCTGCGCAAGCTTCATGAGCGGGGTTTACTCCCGCAGGACAGGGAGACCGTCAAGGTTCCTGGTGACGAGGTATTTCCCCGTCCTCATCCAGGGTTTCGGGTGATGTTTATCGCCTTCGTTATCCGTGGTTTTTCTTTCCCAGTCCACAATTTCCTTCGTGGACTGTTGTTCTTCTATGGTATGTAGCTCCACTATCTTTCCCCAAATTCTCTTCTCCATATCGCTTATTTTGTTACGTTTTGCGAGTGCTGGCTCGGCATTGAGCCGCACTTTGGCCTCTTCCGGAAGCTCTATTCCGTGAAGAGGCAATCTCGCTCCGAGGGAGTTTATCCGATTGGCGGCTGCATCATTTCTCTCTGATCCATTGTTCTTTTCTTTTCTTTTTCTATGTCTGAGTCCGTCCAGAACCGGCGGAGGAAGTGGTTTTACATCCACGACTCCACAGTGGACGGGCAAAACTTTGGCCTTGCCCCTTTCGATGTCGCCCAGAAAATCGAGCCGAAAAGATCTTGGAAGAACCATATCTTGGAGGGTGAGGTGGAGGAGATGGAGGAGCTATATCGTCAGGTGGAGGACTTCCAGGTGATTCCGGAGAAGGAGGTGAATGATGTGGACATTGTCTGCACCTTCCTCAGACGTCGGGTGTAACCACTTCAGGCTAGGGCGCACCCGATGTTCCTTTATTCTGGTCGTCACGATCCTACAAGAGTTGCGACTGAAGAGCTTTTCCAAGGGGGACCTTGACAGAGTCCTTCGGCTGCTGCTGAAGTTCAAAACCGACGAGGACCTTCCGGGGAAGTCGCAGACTCCTCCGTTCCGTGCTTCTCGACATGTTCCTCAGGTGTAGATCTGGGACATGCGCGTAGCGCTATTTTCGAGTGCGTTTTCTTTGTGGTTATATTTTCTGAAACTTTGTCTTCATTTGCAGGAGTTCAAGGTGCCTGGCATGGTGCCTCCACTACCTGAACGGTTTCCGGATGAACCGGACAATGAGATCGTGGACTCCGTGTCTGAGCTTCCGCCGGCCCAGTCGCCAATCGAGGAAGCCCCCGAGGCGAGCGAGGGGGGGACCCGGAAGCGGGCACGGAGCACGAGCGAATCTTCTGATACCTAGACTCCGCCTACTCCTAGGGATCCGCCGTGCCTTGTCCGCTGCGATGATTGTGACTCTTCCTCTCCCATCCCAGCCGTTCCTATGCGGGCTGTAGCGCCGCAGCCACCGGCGAATAGGAAGAAGGAAGAGAAGAAAGGCCAGCGGCCCCTTCCTGTTTTTAACTTGAGCGACCTAGACTCATAAGTAACTTCGGTTGACTTTTGTTATCTTTCATTGTTGCTTGCTTGTATTTGACTGGTCCTTTCTTGTGTAGCCGCTCTTCTGATGGCTCGTTTAGCAATGGCACTCCGGAGATTGTGGGGGAGTCGAAGATTACGCCTCCTCCTTCTCAAATGGTGGCCACCTCTTGGGGCATTGCTCCGAACCCCTCTCCACAGGAGGCTCGGGTGATCGTCTCCCTGAAGACTAATGCCGGACCTTCGGAGTCTCCGTCTGATCATGTAAGTATTTTTGTTCGTGCCGTGGGGGGATCCCCCAAGCACTTTTCGTATTATCTGCTGATCAATGCTTCTGTTTTGTGCGTGTCTCGGGGGGATCCCCCGAGCGCTTTTTGTGTGCTTGATTTTGTTTTGCTTGCTTCTTGGGCGCAGCCCCCGAGCCCTTTTTCTGATAAGTTGCTTCTTCTCGCAACCTTTTGTGCAAGGCGCCAATCAGCTGGTGAAGCAGCATCTGGCATTGGAGGCCAGCCTACAGCGGTTTCAAGGTTCATCTTTAGATAGATCTTCTACTTCTTCGTCTGCTTGCTTACTTGTGAATCTCATGTATGTTCATTGTTGCAGATGAGAATAACACTGCCCTCCGCGATCTTGATGCTCTCAAAAAGAGCCTCGGGCGAGCGGAGAAAAGAGCTGAGGATACCGTTGGTGCTAAGGAGCGTCTCGAGCGGGAGCTAGCCGACGCAGCTGCGGCCAAGGAGCGCCTGCAGCAAGAGGCTACGGACCGCGAGGAGCAGCTCGCCACCATTGCGGCTTCGCGCGAAAAGGAGGTAGCCGACAAGCTGATGGCTGCTGCCAAGGCTATTTCGGGTGAGTAATTTCGTTTGTTACTTGTTCCTCTTCGGCTTCCTTGTCTCTCTGGTTTTGTTTGATACTCACTTTGCCTTTTTCGGTTATCTAGATGCTGCGGGCATTGAGTTTGACCGCGGTGCTCTGGAGCACGAAAGTGCTCTGGATGATGCTACTGCGGCGGTCGAAGACCGCTGCAGCACTGTGGTTGGCTCTCTTGCGAAATACCTCGTTGGACCGTCTTGGTCCATAAGCTTTTATACGCCTAGGGTAACTAATCATAGGGACCCGATAGGTCATACCCATGCCATTAGGTGAGTATAGAACTGAGCAAAATTTGTTGGAGATATGCCCTAGAGGCAATAATAAATGTAGTTATTATTATATCTTTGTGTTTATGATAAATGTTTACATTCATGCTATAATAGTATTAACAAGGAAACATTGATACTTGTGTGATTTGTAAACTTAATTTGAAGTCCCTAGTATAGCCTCTATACATCACTAGCTTGTTGGTTGATATATGATTGTGGTTTCCCTATCATGAACATTGAGATGTTATCAACAACAAGATCATATCGTTAGGAGAATGATATGATGGACATACTCCTATAGATAAGCGTAGCATAAATATCAAGTCATTTCAATAGTTCAATTGCTATATGCTTTCTGATACATAGTAACCTAATTCCTTCGACCATGAGATCATGCATATCACCTTTACCGGATGGATGCTTTGATGACATCAAACACCACACCGTAACTGGGTGGCTATAAAGGTGGCATTGAGTGTTCGGAAAGTATTGGTTGAGACACATGGATCAAGAGTGGGATTTGTCCATCCATATGACGGATAGATATACTCTGGGCCCTCTCGGTGGAATGTCATCCAATTATCTTGCAACCATGTAACTAGCTCACAAGGGATCACATATCACGGGAACGAGAAAAGAGTACTTATCGGTAACGAGGTTGAACTAGGTATGTAGAGATACCGACGATCATAACCTCGGATAAGTAAACTATCGTGAGACAAAGGGAAATTGGTATCGTATGTAAGTGGTTCATTCGATCGCAAAGTAATCGTAGAAATATGTGGGAGCCATATGAATTTCCAGATTCCTCTATTGGTTATTGTTCGGAGAAGTGTCTCGATCATGTCCGCATAATTCACAAATCGTAGGGAGACACACTTAAGGATTCGACGTTGTTTGAGTAGTTATGGAATGAATGAGAAAGAGACCGAATGTTGTTCGGAGTCTCGGATGGGATCCGGGATATCACGAGGTGATCCGGAATGGTCCGGAGAATAAGATTCATATAAGGAAAGTCCCTTTTCGGAGTTGGGGAATGATTCCGGTGTTTTCATCGGGAATGTTCCAGAAGGTTCCGGAATGTCCGGCACTCCGGAGGGGAAGGGTACATGAATGTGTTGTATCAAGTTGGTATGATTGCATCATGTACTAAGTGTCATCGCTGTTCCAAATAAAGGATTAAATTGAATCCTAGTTTGAAAAGTCAAACGGCTAAATTGAAAAGTCAAACGGCTAAATTTGGAAAGAGGAGGAAGTGGGAAACCGAGTTGGGGAGGGAATCCCTCCTCCAACCGGCGGCGCCCCCTCCAAGCCGAGTTGGGTAGGGACTCCCCTCCCTCCCCTTGGCCGCCGGCCCCCTCCACCTATATAAGGAGGGGCAGGGACCCCTCCTAGCACACACAAGTCCCTCACCTCAAAACCTAGAAGCTGCAGCCCACCATAGCTGCCGCCGCCCCCTAGGGTTTTTGCCCTAGCCACCGACTTGGGGTCCCTGGAACCCTAGACGCCGGCTCTAGCACTTCCTCCTTGGTGTGTCTAAACCCTATATCACCGAGGAGCTCTCTCATACTCCACCATACTCGCTCCGGCTTAAGGCGAAGCCCTGCGAGATCTCCCCTCTACTTCCGGTACCACGCCGTTGTGCTGCCGGAATCGCGAGGAGAGTGCTACAACCTCCGCTGCCTGCTGGAACAAGGGAGAGGAAGGTCTTCGTCGAGTACCGAACGTGTGACCGACTGCGGGAGCGCTGCCGGAACGCAGCGCCGGAAGGATCGTCTACGCGATCTTGAGATCGGGAAGAGTACGACTACATCACCCACGAGAATCCGCTCTCGTTAAACACTTTGGAATCTTCGAGGGTAAGTTATTCCATCGACTCGTTGCTACAATCTAGTAGATAGATCTTGGCTTGTTTGTTTGTATGCGATAGAAAAATTTTGTTTTCCATGCTACGAAACCCTACAGTGGTATCAGAGCCGTGTCTATATGTAGATCTGTTGCACGAGTAGAACACAATGGTCATTGTGGGCGTTGATGCTTTTATTGTCGATTGCTTCTTGTGTACTTTGCATCTTGCGGTATGTTGGGATGAAGCGGCCCGGGCTAACCTTACATGACATCGTTCATGAGACTTGCTCCACGCTTGACATGCAACTTGTATTGCATAAGTGGCTTTGCGGGTGCCTGTTTCTCCTAGCATAGTTAAGATCCAATTTACAACGGGTGATTAACAATACTAGTATCAATGTTGTGGTTCATGTTCGTAAGTTAGAGCGACACTTATAGAAAGCCCCAAGCCACGTAAAACATGCAAAGAAAGTAGAGGCGTCTAACTTTGTTTTGCAGGGGTGTGCAGTGATGTGATATGGCCATGATTGTGATTATATTTGATGTATGCAATGTTCCTTATTGTAAGTTGGCAACCGGCAGGAGCCATATGGTTGTCTTTAATTTATGTTAAGACCCGTGTGTCTATTCAAAGTAGTTGTAATAGTTGAAGCCGGTGGACGACAACCATGGAGAGGCGTCATTGACCTTGATTCAATGCCGGTGATGATGGAGATCATGTTCGTGCTAGAAGATGCAGATCGGAAGCACAAAGAAGAAAGGCCATATCATATCACATATTATGAATTGCATGTGATGTTAATCCTTTATGCATCTTATATTGCTTAGTAGACGACGGTAGCATTATAAGATGATCCCTCATGCACATGAATTTCAAGTCATAAAGTGTTCACCCTTAGTAAGCACCGTTGCTAAAGCTTGTTGTTTCGAAGCACCACGTGATGATCGGGTGTGTTAGATTCCGCAAGTGTATACAACGTGAGCAAGCCAGATTTGCTCATGCGGAAACTAAGGTTTGATCTTGACAAGCCTAGCATGTACAAAGATGGTCTCGGAACACGGATCACCAAAAGGTAAAGCATGAATCATATAGTAGATATGATGAACATGACGATTGTTCGCCATTGAAACTATATCAACTCTCGTGATGATCGGTGTTGATGTAGTGGATTTGGTTCGTGTGATCACTAAAACAATGTGAGGGATGTTGTTTTGAGTGGGAGTTCACCTAGATTAACTTTATTATTAATTTGAACTCAATTTGTCATAAACTTAGTCTAAACTACTGCAAATATGTTGTAGATCAATGGCAGCCCCTACCATCAATTTTAATGCGTTCCTAAAGAAAGAAAAGTTGAAAAACAATGGAAGCAACTTCGCGGATTGGTTCCGCAATTTGAGGATTATCCTCACAGCTGGTAATTTGACCTATGTGCTGGATGCACCGCTGGGTGACCCACCTGCAGCTGATGCTTCCGATGAAGTAAGGAATGTTTACCTCGCTCGGAATAATTAGTACTCCATAGTTCAGTGTGCTATCTTGTATGGTTTGGAATCGGAGCTTCAGAAAAGGTTTGAGAATTCAGACCCATATGATATTGTCGAGGATCTCAAATTGATCTTTGAGACTCATGCGGCAATTGAAAGTTATGAGGCTTCTGAAAAGTTCTTTAACTGCAAGATGGAAGAGGGAAGCTCCGTCAGTGAGCATGTGCTTAAGATGTCTGGGCACGCAAACAAACTTCAAAGCTTGGGTATAGTGATTCCTAATGCTTTGGGGATTTACCGTGTCCTCCAATCACTACCACCAAGTTACAAGAACTTTGTGATGAACTACAACATGCAGAACATGAACAAGCAGTTGCCAGAACTGTTTGCTATGTTAAAGTCTGCAGAAGTGGAGATCAAGAAAGAGCACCAAGTGTTGTTGGTCAATAAGACCACCAAATTCAAGAAAGGCAAGTCTAAGCAGAAGGGACACTTCAAGAAGGGTGGTAAGAAAGTTACCACGCCGGCGAAGAAGACCAAGGCTGGACCTAAGCCTGAAACTGAGTGCTTTTACTACAAGGGAGAAGGTCACTGGAAGCGGAATTGCCCAAAGTACTTGGCGGATTTGAAGAACGGCAACATCAAGAAGAAAGGTATATCTGATATACATGTTATTGATGTGTATCTCACTAGTACTCGTAGTAGTGCTTGGGTATTTGATACTGGTTCGGTTGCTCATATTTGTAACTCGAAACAGGTGCTGCAGAATAAACAGAAGCTAGCGAAGAACGAGGGGACGATGCGCGTGGGAAACAGATCAAAGGTTCATGTGATCGCGGTCGGCACGCTACCCCTTCATCTACCATCAGGATTAGTTTTATACTTAAATAATTGTTATTTGGTGCCTGCGTTGAGCATGAACATTATATCGGGATCTTGTTTATTGCGAGACGGTTGCTTGTTTAAGTCAGAGAATAATGGTTGTTCGATTTATATGAGTAATATGTTTTATGCACATGCACCTTTGATAGATGGTCTATTCTTATTGAATCTCGATAGTGGTAATACACATATCAACAACCTTGAGGCTAAACGGTTGAAATCAAGCGATAACTCGACCTATATGTGGCACTGTCGTCTTGGTCACATTGGAGTGAAGCGTATGAAGAAACTCCATTCCGATGGACTTCTTGAATCACTTGAAAGATGTGAAGCATGTCTGATGGGTAAAATGACTAAGACTCCATTTTCTGGTATGATGGAGCGAGCTACGGACTTATTGGAAATCATACATACTGATGTGTGTGGTCCAATGAGTGTAGCATCGCGCGGTGGTTATCGTTATGTTCTTACCTTCACGGATGACTTGAGTAGATATGGGTATATCTATTTCATGAAACATAAGTCCGAAACTTTCGAGAAGTTTAAGGAGTTTCAAAGTGAGGTAGAGAATCAACGTAACAAGAAGATTAAATTTCTACGTTCTGATCGTGGAGGTGAATATCTAAGTTACGAGTTTGGCGAGCATTTGAAGAAATGCGGAAAACTTTCACAGTTGACACCGCCGGGAA
The DNA here is from genome assembly GCA_910589765.1 of Avena atlantica. NCBI lineage: Eukaryota > Viridiplantae > Streptophyta > Magnoliopsida > Poales > Poaceae > Avena > Avena atlantica. The sequence continues at coordinate 48,633,304 of OU342739.1, forward strand.
CACCACAGCGTAATGGTGTGTCCGAACGTCATAATCGAACTCTCTTGGATATGGTTCGTTCTATGATGTCACTTACAGATTTACCGCTATCATTTTGGGGTTATGCATTAGAAACAGCCGCATTCACTTTAAATAGGGCACCATATAAATCCGTTGAAACGACACCATATGAATTATGGTTTGGGAATAAACCTAGATTGTCGTTCCTTAAAGTTTGGGGATGCGAAGCCTATGTAAAGAAGTTACAGCCGGACAAGCTAGAACCCAAAGCGGAAAAATGCGTCTTCATAGGATATCCGAAGGAAACTATTGGGTATACCTTCTATCATAGATCCGAAGGCAAAATCTTTGTTGCCAAGAATGGATCCTTTCTAGAGAAGGAATTTCTCTCGAAAGAAGTGACTGGAAGGAAAGTAGAACTCGACGAGGTTGTCGAACCTTCTCTCGAAATTGCGAGTAGGGCAGCACCGGAAGAAGTTCCTGTGGTGCCTGCACCAATTAGAGAGGAAGCTAATGATGATGATCATGAAACTTCGGTTGAAGTTGCTACAGAGCCTCGGAGGTCAACGAGAACTCGTACCACTCCAGATTGGTATGATCCCGTTATGAGTGTCATGTTGGTGGATAACACCGATGACCCCGAGACATATGAGGAAGCGATGATGAGCCCAGATTCCAATAAATGGCAAGAAGCCATGAAATCCGAGATTGGATCCATGTACGAAAACCAAGTATGGACTTTGGTGGACTTACCGGATGGCCGGAAGGCTGTCGAGAACAAATGGATCTTCAAGAAGAAAACAGATGCTGATGGTAATGTTATTGTCTATAAAGCTCGACTTGTCGCAAAAGGGTTTCGACAAATTCAAGGAGTTGACTACGATGAGACTTTCTCACCAGTAGCGAAGCTAAAGTCTGTGAGGATTATGTTAGCAATCGCTGCATATTATGATTATGAGATATGGCAGATGGATGTCAAAACAGCATTCCTCAATGGAGACATTGATGAAGAGTTGTATATGATGCAACCCAAAGGTTTTGTCGATCCTAAAGATGCTAACAAGGTATGCAAACTTCAACGGTCCATCTATGGATTGAAGCAAGCATCCCGAAGTTGGAATCAACGTTTTGATAAGGTGATCAAAAGTTTTGGTTTTATACAAACTTATGGAGAATCTTGTATTTACAAGAAAGTGAGTGGGAGCTATGTAGCATTCTTAATACTATATGTGGATGACATATTGTTGATTGGGAATGATGTAGACCTTCTTAATAGTGTCAAGGAATATTTGAATAATAGTTTTTCAATGAAGGATTTTGGCGAAGCAGCTTACATATTAGGCATAAAGATTTATAGAGATAGATCGAAACGCCAAATATCATTGTCACAGAGTACATATTTGGACAAAGTTCTAAAGAGATTTGGAATGGAAGATAGCAAGAAAGGGTTCTTGCCCATGTTGCCCAATACGACCTTGAGTAAAACTCAAAGTCCGACATGGGCAGAAGATAGAGAAAGGATGAGTAAGACTCCCTATGCCTCAGCCATAGGATCTCTAATGTATGCCATGCTATGTACTAGACCCGACATTGCATATGCTGTTAGTTTGACTAGCAGATATCAAAGTGATCCAGGAGTGGATCATTGGACAGCGGTCAAAAACATCCTTAAGTACCTGAGAAGAACTAAGGATATGGTTCTTTCTTATGGAGGTGATGAACAACTCGTTGTTAATGGTTACACCGATGCTAGTTGGAACACCGATCCGGATGATTCTAAATCACAATCCGGATACGTATTTATTTTGAATGGTGCAGCAGTTAGCTGGAGGAGTGCAAAGCAAAGCGTTGTGGCGAGATCTTCAACTGAATCGGAATACATGGCTGCTTCGGAGGCTTCACAAGAAGCGATATGGATGAAAGAGTTCATTACAGAGCTGTGTGTGGTTCCTAGTGCGTTGGACCCAATGTCTATCTACTGTGATAACATGGGCGTCATAGCCAATGCGCAAGAACCAAGGTCACACAAGAAGCTAAAGCACATCAAGCTACGTTTTCACGCTATTCGAGAACATATCCAAGATGGGGATATAAAGATTTGCAAAGTACACACAGATCTAAATGTGGCGGATCCGTTGACTAAACCTCTCCCGAGGGCAAAACATGACCAACACCAAACTGCCATGGGTGTTCGGTATATTACCATGTAATCTAGATTAGATGACTCTAGTGCAAGTGGGAGACTGTTGGAGATATGCCCTAGAGGCAATAATAAATGTAGTTATTATTATATCTTTGTGTTTATGATACATGTTTACATTCATGCTATAATAGTATTAACAAGGAAACATTGATACTTGTGTGATTTGTAAACTTAATTTGAAGTCCCTAGTATAGCCTCTATACATCACTAGCTTGTTGGTTGATATATGATTGTGGTTTCCCTATCATGAACATTGAGATGTTATCAACAACAAGATCATATCGTTAGGAGAATGATATGATGGACATACTCCTATAGATAAGCGTAGCATAAAGATCAAGTCATTTCAATAGTTCAATTGCTATATGCTTTCTGATACATAGTAACCTAATTCCTTCGACCATGAGATCATGCATATCACCTTTACCGGATGGATGCTTTGATGACATCAAACACCACACCGTAACTGGGTGGCTATAAAGGCGGCATTGAGTGTTCGGAAAGTATTGGTTGAGACACATGGATCAAGAGTGGGATTTGTCCATCCATATGACGGATAGATATACTCTGGGCCCTCTCGGTGGAATGTCATCCAATTAGCTTGCAAGCATGTGACTGGCTCACAAGGGATCACATATCACGGGAACGAGAAAAGAGTACTTATCGGTAACGAGGTTGAACTAGGTATGTAGAGATACCGACGATCATAACCTCGGATAAGTAAACTATCGTGAGACAAAGGGAAATTGGTATCGTATGTAAGTGGTTCATTCGATCGCAAAGTAATCGTAGAAATATGTGGGAGCCATATGAATTTCCAGATTCCTCTATTGGTTATTGTTCGGAGAAGTGTCTTGATCATGTCCGCATAATTCACGAACCGTAGGGAGACACACTTAAGGATTAGACGTTGTTTGAGTAGTTATGGAATGAATGAGAAAGAGACCGAATGTTGTTCGGAGTCTCGGATGGGATCCGGGATATCACGAGGTTATCCGGAATGGTCCGGAGAATAAGATTCATATAAGGAAAGTCCCGTTTCGGAGTTCGGGAATGATTCTGGTGTTTTCATCGGGAATGTTCTAGAAGGTTCCGGAATGTCCGGCACTCCGGAGGGGGGAAGGGTACATGAATGTGTTGTATCAAGTTGGTATGATTGCATCATGTACTAAGTGTCATCGCTGTTCCAAATAAAGGATTAAATTGAATCCTAGTTTGAAAAGTCAAACGGCTAAATTGAAAAGTCAAACGGCTAAATTTGGAAAGAGGAAAAGAGGAGGAAGTGGGAAACCGAGTTGGGGAGGGAATCCCTCCTCCAACCGGCGGCGCCCCCTCCAAGCCGAGTTGGGGAGGGACTCCCCTCCCTCCCCTTGGACGCCGGCCCCCTCCACCTATATAAGGAGGGTCAGGGACCCCTCCTAGCACACACAAGTCCCTCACCTCAAACCCTAGAAGCTGCAGCCCACCATAGCCGCCGCCCCTAGTGTTTTTGCCCTAGCCGCCGACTTGGGGTCCCCGGAACCATAGCCGCCGGCTCTAGCACTTCCTCCTTGGTGTGTCTAAACCCTAGATCACCGAGGAGCTCTCTCATACTCCACCATACTCGCTCCGGCTTAAGGCGAAGCCCTGCGAGATCTCCCCTCTACTTCCGGTACCACGCCGTTATGCTGCCAGAATCGCGAGGAGAGTGCTACAACCTCCGCTGCCTGCTGGAACAAGGGAGAGGAAGGTCTTCGTCGAGTACCGAACGTGTGACCGACTGCGGGAGCGCTGCCGAAACGCAGCGCCGGAAGGATCGTCTACGCGATCTTGAGATCGGGAAGAGTACGACTACATCACCCACGAGAATCTGCTCTCGTTAAACACTTTGGAATCTTCGAGGGTAAGTTATTCCATCGACTCGTTGCTATAATCTAGTAGATAGATCTTGGCTTGTTTGTTTGTATGCGATAGAAATTTTTTGTTTTCCATGCTACGAAACCCTACATAATTTTCTTATGAATATGAAATGATGCTTTACACAGATCAACGAGCATCAAAATAAAAATATATAAAATCACTTTCACGAGTACAATAAATAAAATCAATAGATGAAAGCAGTAGAATAAGGAGTAACCAAGTAAGAAATGATGGATAAAAGTTTGATCCTGATTTTTTAGTCCTTTGCCTTTTTTACATCCTTGTAGCAGACCACGGTTGGACTTCATATGGGTTGTTACTCAAGAACAAGTGCACTAGTCCAATTATTTTAAGTGAAAACAATCATTTATCGGACCTCCGCAGGTCTCTTGATGCCAGGTTGCGGTCCTGGCAGCCTGGGTTGCCTACTCCTCTGTCAGCCTTGCTGGTGGGGAATTGGGCGGCCGGTCCTGTCGGGAGCTGGCGGGCGGAGGCATGAGGCTTGACGATCTGCTTAATAAAGGTGGAGGTACTAAGAACCGTCTCGAGCTATGATGATGTTATGTTTGTCACCTATCGTCAGTGATCTGGCCGGAGTGTCGAGTTCCGAAGTGCTACGCTAAAGAACTCCAAATGGACGACATGCCTGGAGTTTGCCAGATCAGATGTATTTTGGTTGTGCGTATCCATTTTTTCTGACTGTTTGGTTTCATAGGAAGCGTTGCGAAGCCATGCAGTATGTTGCCATCGTGGGACATGTCTTTAGTCTCACAGTAAAGTTAGTCGTTGAGAAGGGCATGGAAGCCAAAGATCAGAGGACGAGTAAGAGTGGTTCGAGTCCTAGTGATGACGAGGTTTCGACTAGGTGATTTGTGACTTGGAGCAGCGACAACGGCAAGTGGGGGCGACAACACCGGAGAAATTCAGGGTCTAATCTTACAGGGTGAAAAGTCAAGGTCTGGCCTTAATTGGTTGTGGCTGGCAAACAGTTGGTGTCTATTTTGCTTTAGAAGTAATCAAGAGGAGAGATGGAGGAACTTGAACAAAGGTCAGGGCGCTCATTGCATGCCTACCGAATACAAGTGTATAGACAACTGAAATAATACGGGCCATAGTTCCGGCCCAGATTGATAGAGGGGAAGAAGTTGATGTTTCAAATAAGAAAAAAAGGTAATACTGGACAAAAAAGAAAGACCCGTATCTATTTAGGGTAGCCGAGAATACTATTGAACCAAAGGAGGTCAATCCAAAGTCTAGTAGGGTCATTCAGTGACGAGGTGGATGAGAAGATGGATATACTTTATTCTTGTCCCATATAACGCCGTCGTAGCCATCGTAATAACACCCCCTTAAGAGTCAACAAAAAATATCTGGTTTGCTCCACTCGTTTATCCGCTGACGTTGCCACCAACGTGGAGGAGGACGTGTTGCGAGGGACGCACATAGGGGCTGTTTGGTTGCCAGCCACACTTTGCCAAGTCAAACTTTGGCTAGCCACACTTTAATAGGCATGTGTTTGGTTTGTGCCAAACTTTGGGTTGCTATATTTTATTATCCCTATGACCCGTTTGTCATAGAGTCATCTTTTTTGCCAACTTTTGCCAAAGTTTGGCTTCAAACTTTGAAGCCACACTTTTATGGCTGCCACACTTTTATGTATTGCCACACTTTGGCTTGGCAAAATGTGGCCGAGAACCAAACAAGCCCATAGTAGTCTAGTTTTACGTCTGCCTAGGTGGCATTCTGGCGTGCTACCGGCGTGCCAAGTGGCCTAGTTTCCGGCAACGACGTGAATGACCATGATTTGAGACGCCAGCCAAAGCTTGGTGGAGAAGGACTGGATTGCGTTTTCCAGTTTGTATCTAGTGCTTTCTTCGAGGCCCTCTATGTAATATATAACCTTATTATTAATGTATTGTCTTTGGTCCTTGGGGACCGATCCTTGTTCAAAAGAATAGTAGTACTTGCAAAGAGTGTGTCCCTTGGTCACAGTGATCAACGACCTTTGGTTCTCACACACTAGGGGATTGGGATTCGTGCACGATAAACGCTTCAAGGTTCGTTCAAGTCGCGTGAGTCTGGTCAGAGGGAGAAAGGGTGAAGAGATATGCTAGAGATGACGAGCGCAAGAAAATTTGATGTTGTACGTATATCACAGTCCAGTCCTGTGGCCGGCGTCCATCTTTTTTTCTGTTGTTCGTTCGATCTGCTATGTTTCCACATTGCAGCGTTCAAATTTCCCTTTGAGAGTGTCTCGCAAACGAACGGATGATCCCACCACCGATCGACCAGCTATCGGAATACCAGGCGATTTGACACGACGGTTTGCCAGCGATCTTGGGGGCGGGCGCGGCACACACATGACGCCCACGCCTCTCGGACCCGGCCGGGTCCCGTGTCTCACCTCGCGCGCGCGGCCACGCGCGGCCGTGTGGCGAGACGACCCCAGCATTTGTGCGGTGCAGAGGCGTCGATCGACGGCCGGCCGTCAGCTCACGCACGCACGCGCGCGCCCGTGCCCGTGCCGGCCATCTTGTCTTCTCACGCCAGCCCGTTCGTTCTGATCCTGACGCGGCGACGATCGGCATGGTTCTAGCCTTCTACCAGGCCTCTGCGCCGACTGATCCATCAGACTTCAAAGAGAGAGAGCCGTCGGCATTCCGCGTCCGGTCCAGGCCGTCCGGCTGCGCGATCAACGCCGACGGTAAAAAAACACACACTTGCTCCTCTGTATACTCCGGTCAAAATCCGCGCGCACGGCTAGCCTAGATGCCGTCCAGAAGAAGAGACAAGCTCTAGCTCACTGCTCAACGACACTATACCAGGGCGATGCCCGGCGAAGATCCTGCTTTAAATGCGGGTGGCAGTACACGCGAGAGCGACGCCGCCGTCTCCGCGTACGTACGTACCATGTGGCCGTCTACGCCTCCACGTACGACTACGTGCGCGCCGTGCTCAATTATTCAACCGTGTCACCCACCCACCACCGACCACCGGAGTACTGTACGTGCTACTACTGCGCTGGCCGGCGCTCGGTTCCACGCATCGTGCAGGTCGCCGATCGCTCACCTGCGCCACTAGCTCCTCGACCGATCGGTCTCGGCCCGGGGACCTTTGTGCGTTCGTGCTGGGCTCTGCCCTGTCTTCTTCCCGCTGTCCTCTGGCCGGCCGATGCCGATGCCGATTGGACAGTGGAGCTGGTGCGGTGACCGACCGACCGACTGACTGACTGTTAAGTAGCAGCAGAGAGATCGCAGATCCGGGGCCCGGACGCGGCCGGTCAGTGACGATCTGGACGTGTTAAGCTCTCCGCATCGATCGATCGTGGAGCGAAAAGACGAGCTAGAGCATAGCAGCTATGTCTGTGGTGGATCAGATCAGATCGGATCGTGCGCCGGCCGGCGTCGTCCTTGCGAGATGTCGAAAAGACGTCGGATCGCGCCGGGCCGGGAGGACACGTTCCTTTCGACTAGTCGAGAGACGCCGGTTTTGGGGGAACGACTAGACATGGCTCGCTAGGCTAGGGCCAGCGCACGACCTTAGCGAGTTTTGGTCAATGTCCTCTCGTCCTTGGACCCAAGTGAACTCTCGTTGCATGTTCGAGGTGTCAGACTCGATCGCCTTGAGCTTATCGATTTTAAAGGAAATGCTGTGCTACAAGCTACGCATATATCAATTTTAAAGGAAAAAAACTCTAAATGTATTTTTTTAGGAGACTATTTTTTTAGTAGAACATGAGAAATAGGCTTGGGCGTGATAAATTTAATGCTTGGGGTTGAGATCCGGTGTCTGTTCGAAGTTAAACTAAGTAATGTGAAGTTTATCTGGGACAACGACACGGAAAATTTGATCATGTAAAAAGTTGACAAAGTTTTCTGCAATATTGAACTTGATCAAAATTTTCCCGTTGCTTTTGTTAGAGCTGATATCCCAAGAGGTTGTAGTGACCACACACCCATTTCATGGGAATCTTTTTTTTTTCCAAGCCTACCGTTTATAGGGTTCAGAAGTGGTGGTTAATGAGGACTGACTTTAAAAAGCTTGCTAAACAAAACTGGTCTAAACCTTTTAGATGCAAAGATGCAGTACACGTTTGGCAGCAAAGGTCTAGAAGGTTTAGGAGTTGGTCCAAATGTTGGAGAAAGAACAATGTGTATGAGCTTATAAACCTTAAAAGGACCTCATGGAGGAATATGATTTGTTGGATATCAAATTCGAATCAATAGAACTAATTGTTGAGGAGCAAGTTAGGTTGTAGCAAATCTATTCTGAAATGAGCAATCTTTGGCTTAAAAAAGAAGAGAAAGCAAAACAGAGGTCTAGGGATAAACATATTAAAGGAGATAGAAATACTGCATACTTTCATGTTGTGTCAAACCAAAGAAGGAGGAAGATGTTGGTTCACTCTCTTGATGGGCCTGATGGGCCTGTTAATGATGAAGGTAACATGAGAATTAACTACCTCTTTCTACAAGGATCTTTTCAGGAAAGAAGATTTTTCTGGTTGCTCCCTAGCCGAGGACTTCTTTTCCTCTACTAAAAAAATCTCCTCTAAGAAAAAAAAAATCTAGGGGCCCCATTTACTGAGGGAGGGGCCAGGCAGGCTTTTCTTTAGCTCATGTGTAGATGGGGCTCCTGGCCCTGATGGCCTTCCTTTCCTCTTTATCAATATTTTTGGGATGTTGTTAAGGAGGATCTTATGGCTATGTTTATAGATTTTTATCATGAGAGAAATTAGACATCTATGGGTTGAACTTTGCTATTCTGGCACTTATTTCGAAGGAACCTGATGCCAATAGTATGAAAAAAATCCAGACCTATTAGCCTGCTTAATTGTGTGTTTAGTTTTTTACAAGAGTCCTTAAAAATAGACTACCTTTGATCATGGGCGTTATAACTTTCTATAACCAATCTGCCTTTATCAAGGGTAGATTCATTTTAGTAAGTGTTGTAACTTCCCATGAAGTCATTCACTCTGTAATCCATGATAAAGCTCAAGGTCTTGTGCTTAAATTAGACTATGAAAAAGCTTTTGACAAAGTGGATGTAGATTTTCTTGTGGACATGTTAGCAAAAAGAGGCTTTGGTCTAAAGACAATTGCTTGGATTAAAGCTAATACCCATGGTGGCTCCGTAGGAGTAAAGTTGAATAATATCATAGGAATTTATTTTTCACTATTAAATGTCTTGGGCCTGGGGGATACCCTCTCTCCCCTGCTTTTTAATTTAGGAGTAGATGTCCTCATGAGAATGTTGATCAATGCAGCCAATGCTAACCTCATCAAAGGGTTATGCTCTGATCTCTTTCCAGTAGGTAGCATCTACCTTTAATATGCAGATGATACCGTTCGGTTCTCTTATAATGATCCAACATATATATGCCACAGACCTCAAATGGGTTTTAACCTATTTTAAGTAAGTTTCTAGCATGAGGATAAACTATTCAAAAATTGAATTTATTCCTTTGGAGCTGTTGGAGGAAGATGTATTAACCTTCTTGAATATTTTGGGATGTGTTGTTGGTTCTTTCCCTATTAAATACCTAGGAATTCCCTTGCATTATGAGAGAGTAAGGAGCGAAGATATTCCGCCTCTCATAGATAAGATTCTCAAAGGAATTGGAGGGTGAAGAGGAAAACTTCTATCTTATGCTCATAGGGTAACCCCGATTAAAGCATGCCTAGCAAGCATTCCCATCTATCTTCTTTCTTTTTGAAAATCCCTAAGTGGGCCCTCGGTCTTATCAGTACCCTAATGGAAAATTATCTTTGGAATGATTTTGAGGGACATGGGAAATTACATTTACCTAGTTGGAAACTAGTCCGTAAAAAGAAATATTTTGGTGGTTTGGTATTCCTGACTTAGCCAATGTTAATCTTTATTTACTTAGCTCTTGGATCAAAAGATATACCCAAGATGAGGGTATAAAATCTGGAAATCCTTGGTAGATGCCAAATATGACATTAAAAACCCCCAACATATTTTGTAGTAAGCAGATTGAAATTTCCCAATTCTATAAATGTGTTATTTGGGCTATCAATAGTGTTAGAATTGGCTACATGTGGAAAATTGGGAATGGTAATCATGTTAGATTTTGGAAGGACACTTGGTGTGGTACCTATCCCTTGTCTGTTTAGTTCTTTGATCTTTATATTATTTGTAATGAGCATGATAAGGTTGTTTAGCAAATCCATGATGACACATCCCTCAAACTCACTTTTAGGAGAAACTTTACTACTGAGGTTATGGTGAAGTGGTATGAACTGGAAGTAGTTGCCTCCAGTATCTCCTATACTACTGACCCTAATGTCCTAATATGGCAGTATGAAAACAGAGGGGTTTATTTGACCACTTCTCTATATGCTATTATAAATTTTGGTGGAGTTGTGCCAATCTTTATTTCTGCAGTTTGGCAACTCCAAATCCCACCTAGAGTCTACATCTTTCTATGGGTGTTGTCTCAAAACAAGATAATGACCATGGATAATTTTAAAAAAGACACCTTAACAAACCTAAAGATTGCATGTTTTGTGTTAAAGACGAATCTGTTAATCATCTATTTTTCAAGTGCATTGTAGCTAAACAATTTTGTTTTGTCGTTTCTAATTTATTTAATGCTCAAATTGGGATTTTTTTATCTCTAGCCAAGTTTTGGGTAGCTAATAAGAAACATGTAGTTATGAATTTAGTTTCTTCTTCAATTTTATGTTCAGAAATGATATAATCTTTAATTGGTCAACCTTGGATTAATTTACATTAGATTTGGAGAATGGTTCTGAATTCAGTGAAACACTAGAGGCAGATATTCAAAGGGCACATGATGGAGGGAGTGGTACTCTTTTGCAACCACTCGAGCAAGATCTTGAGCTCGAGCTTCGAGCTGACAAGTGGCTAATCAAACCTAGGATGGCTAGAAGATAATCCCAAGAACCCTCTTCGTATCATGGTGCTAAGAAGGTTGTAGTTCAGGGAACCTGGGTGACCCATACATCCACACTAACGCCGGAGGCTTTTGTTTCACCTGTATAAAAAGCTCTAGCTCCCCTCTCTAGCTATTTGCAGATGCTCTCTTAACTTTGTTTTTTAGCAGAGCTCCTTTGTCGTGTTTTGACGCATATGTTGCCTTGTCGTTTTTTGCTTTTGCTCTCGAGATGCTTTAGCAGTAGCTATAGTCTTTTTATAGAACGAACTACTTGAACCCGTGCCCAACCAGATTTCGTTTAATCTAATCAATAGAACCGGGGATGATGATCCATGTGAATCTAAAAAAAGGCTAGACCTAGGCATGGATAGCCTTGACCCCGTTAACCCAACTCGACCTGGCCCTAATATCCCGGGCCGACGTCGGGTTAGGCTCGGGCACGACAGATAGGTGATTTTAGGCGAGGTTGAAATAGGCCCTGTGGGGTGGGTCGAGTTTTTTGGGCTACATGATTCTAACTCGTAGGCCCTTAAAAGAAATCAGATGGCGAGGCCCATCACAATGTCTGCCCAATTTATATTCGTTAAGCCACTAATAAGCCAGCATCTAAAAAACAAAAAGCCCACTAATATGCCAGGGCCCAGAATACAGGTCCAATTTCGAAGCCCAGCCGAGCCAGGTCCAATTTCGAAGCGAATCGCAGTTGCCCGTTGCTGGCGTGCATCCTGTGACTTCCCGACAAGAAAAAGAGAGAAGGTTTGACCCCCACCACTACTGCCCAACCTCCCCACCAGCACCACACCTCGAACCCCCCAAACGCCCAAAACGCATTTCCTCCTGCCCGACAGCGCCCACCCCCAAGAGAAGAGAAGAGAACCCTCCAGATGCAGCCGGCCGACGAGATGCAGCCGCCCGTCGGCTCCCCGGCCGCGCCCCCATCCGACCTCCCGCAGTCGCCGCCTGCCTCAGATCCCTCCCTCCCCCCTCCACCCCCACCCTCACCGCCGGCGCCCGCGCCCGCGCCAGCTCCCGAGGAGGCCGATCCGCCCGCGCTGGCGCCGGTGCAGCTGCAGCCGCAGCCGCATGCCAAGTCCGTCACGTGGAGCGAGAAGCTGACGTCGGAGTCGCCTACCTACGTGCCGTCAGCCTCCGCCGCGGAGTCCAGCCAGTACGTCTCCCGCGGGCCCGCCGCCGAATCGTCCAAGGGTAATAAACCTGCTCGCTGATCCGGTATTCCGGCGTCTCCCGCTCGGTCTGCCGCTATTTTTTTGAGTTGGATTATGTTTGGGGGTTCTGACTGTGTTTCTGCGCAGGCGCCGTGGAGGCGATGAAGGACACGCTGTCGAGGTGGGGGAAGTCGATGGGGGAGACGTCCAAGATGGTCGAGAGCCTCAGCCGCGACACCTGGCAACACTGTGAGATCTCACCACCCCAATATTGCCCCCTGCGTTTCTCTTGGAATACTTTGATTGTTTGTAGGATTCATTTCTTGAGCGGCGAGATTGCGTGCCATGGGCCATGGTTCTAGGCTTTAGCCTTTTATAAGGATGAAAGAAATAATGAGTACCGAATAAAGCTGTAAAGTAAAACCTCAGGAGATTCTTTGAAGAATCTGTGGGGATTGGAAAGAGCTTTGGGGGTAGGGTAAGTATCTTTGGCCTGAGAAAAAAGGAAACTGAACATTAGGTGTACCTTTCCATGCCTATTTTACAGGCTTGGCAAGTATTTCCAGTTCACTAGTGATTACAACCTTCAACTTGTGATCACTTTCCAAAAACTTATAATGCTACTGAAAATCTTCTTCCAGTATCCATAGTGAATTTCCAGTACGTAGTATACTTGATCATGAGGTTTACCTTTTGCCTATTTTATAGGCCTGGCATGTTTATTGAGTTCACTAGTGGTTACAACCTTCAACTTGTGATCACTTTCCCCAAAACTTTTAATGCTACTGACAATCTTCTTCCAGTATCCGTAGCAAATTTCTAGTATGTAGTATACTTGATCATTCGTGCAGAATAAGCTACTTTTTCTGTGTTTCTTCTGTTTATCCAGTTCACCTCATTCGTCTGGACTTTGTGATGTTTCTGATGTGGAATACTCACAGTATCCGTAGCAAATTCCAATGTAAATCAGCATCTACATGTAGAATGTTGTTCCCTGCAATTAGCATGACCGCGTTAGGAAGAATGCAAACTACTTTAGGGAGCCATAACATATTGGAATTTGATTTTCTGTTACTCTTAGGCATCCACCCTTCCGTTTGGGGCTTAGGGTTACACCTAGTTGTTTTTTATCTGGATATATTGTATGCCAATTTATTTTGTACTTGAAGGCTTATAATTCTGAAAAATTGAGACCATATGGGTAGGAACTTCGGTAATGCAGAAGAAGTTTTGGGGCGGTTTCTCTTTTTATTCAGTTCATGTCATTGCTTCTAGTGTTGCGTGTCGTGATATTTGTTGATAAAATGGTTAAAAGAGTGCTACCTATTAGAGATTTAACTACTCAATTCATCTGCGCAAATCAGCATATGCATGTGTAGTTTTCTTTTCTTTCAATTAGCGCAAATTCCTTTGGGAAAATAGAGATTATGAGAATCTGTGGCTTGTTGACATCAGATCTGCACTTCCTTTAGGTAAGAACCATTCAGTTATGGGCTTAGGGGCCACCTAGCTTCAGAGAACCAATGATGCATTTGTAATGCCAATATGCCATGGAACCAACATTTTTTTTTTGTACATGAATATATTTCCAAGAGAAGATTCATGAATTCCCAGTTAGGTGTATGTTTGTTATATAAGCCGCAATACCTTCTAAGCAATCAATGATGTTTCCAACTGAAGATTCTGATCATTGCTCCTGGAGTAATCTTCCATTGTATTTATCTCAGATAGTTAGCTTGATATATAAAATGACTAAATTAGGTACTCTGCAGAATCTCTTGCCTTCTGCACATAGCCAACCCAATGTTCCGCAGGATCTTGTATAACTAAAGAATGCAAGTGTTGGGATTGACAGACATAGAGTTAGTAGGATAACTTCAATACTTCGAACTCATTGGTAACAAGGTATATGTCTGATAATACAACCTTTTTTTCTTAACAGTCAAGACTGGACCTAGTTTTACTGAAGCTGCTATGGGACGCCTTGCTCAAGGAACCAAAGTCTTAGCTGAAGGTGGCTATGAGAAAATCTTTAGGCAAACTTTTGAGATTCTTCCGGATGAGCAGCTGAAAATATCTTACGCTTGCTATCTATCAACGTCTGCTGGTCCTGTCATGGGAGTTATGTACATTTCTACAGCTAAAATTGCATTCTGCAGTGACAATCCTCTTTCTTACAAAGCTGGAGATAAAACTGAATGGAGTTACTACAAGGTAAGGGTTATTTGCTACCAAAGTAACTTGTATCTATCTATAGATTAGATTCTGAAATTGATCATGTTTGTTAGTAGCTTCAGTTTATCATCTTTTTTACCTAGTCCATTGCTAGCAGTGAAGTATGAGGACTGTTGTATTTTGTATTTCATGAAGTGTAGCTTATCACATGAAGTAACAAAACTGCTATAGGTTAGAAGGTAATACTAGTTAGTGACCTATCATTTATTATTATCAAGGAAGAAAATAAAATAAGGATGTGGTTTGTTTCCACGCGGGTAGCTTGATGTGGGTTGATTCCATTACTACATGCTTGTTTGTTTCCACGCCGGTAGCTTGATGTCTGATTGTGCTTAGGATACTCCCTTCATGCTAAAATGTTCTCTCTTTCCAAAAATCAGGTGGTTATTCCTCTGCACCAGCTAAGGACAGCTAATCCTTCAGTGAGCAAAGTGAATGCAGCCGAGAAGTATATTCAGGTTGTCTCAGTTGAAGGCCATGAGTTCTGGTTTATGGGCTTTCTGATGTATGACAAAGCTGTTACCAGTCTTCAAGAAGCCATGGACAGTGTTCGTGAGTTGCAACCGTAGATATCAAACTGAAGTTTAAGTTACTTCAACCTTGTAGCATCCTCAGGGGTATCTCCGGTTCTCCACTCTGTGACTTCGATTGTGAGCTTCTCCTGTTTCAAATAGATCCTTCAAGTGGTGCCCCTCGCAGCTTTCAGTTCGGTACGCTCACGAGCTTGTATACGTGTTTGTTCTTGTTCTTTGCCTTCCCCGTGTTGTAATGATGATATATATATGGGAAAAACACCGGAGCTGTCCATTTTAAGTGTCTTTTCTTGTATACGGGTTGAACTGGAGGTTAAGATGTCAATTATCCAGGAATTTCAACACGGGTCGAACTAGATGTCACGTTTTCCAGTGGATTGCGGAGGGTTGGTGATGAAGACGCCGCTGGATGGACGAAAGACGGTGGAGATGGAGGTGAAGAAAATGCCCGCGACAGCATTCCAGCACTGCTGGAAGCGAGGGGAAGTGGCCTTGATTAATCCTTTTTCCTTGGACTTCTCCCCCTCAAGGAAGAGATGCCTTCTCCTATTTTCTTCGTGGTGTTGGTGGTGGAGAACCAAAAGCCTCCCCATAGCTTGGATCTAGCCTCCAGGGAGTCCTATTTCTGCCTCTCGTCACTGTTTTTTTTAGCAGACAATGATCCATACTAAAAATCTACTCCATCTGATCCATATTACTTGTTGTTAAAATAGGTGTATCTAGACTTGTTTTAGTACTAGGTACGTCCAATTCTCCGACAAGTAATATGAACCGGAGGGTAAAATAATATAGAGGTTCTGTAACTTTACAGGGCCAAGCTTCCCTCCAAAACTACCTTCGGGCTCACCCCTGCGTATGTTTGTTTTGTAATCCTTCCAAAAACTTCTCAATGTATTTTTCTTGATGCTGGAAATATTTGAAAGTGGCCAAACAAAAAGCGGGAATCATGCCTTCTAGCATCTATCATCAGTAGGTTGGTCCAAAAATGCAATACTGTATATGTTTATGATTATCAACACCAACTCTAGCGACTCTCTTATCTTATCAACCAACGCCGTCAACTGAACCTTTTTTTTTTTCAGGGAAACTGAACCTTGGTTTGAGGCAGTCATTGTCATCATACCCTTTGTAGCCCTCATACATGTCTGGCACCTTTCCACCCATGATCGCTAGACCCCAGCGAAATTCCTTCTTGCGATGTGCCCCTAATTAAGTTTCGAGTTCCAACATGTGTCATGTCTCTCGTATATGTAGAAGCATCGGCAAAGCTGTGTAGTATACGTCTATACGATCCCTTTGCTAATGCAAACCCAACCAATCATGTGAAAATATTGAAACAATCGGTAACGCATCTAATCACTTGTTCTTTCCACCATTTGCCATATACAGTCCCTTAGTGACTTAGTCGATGCAAACCATCCCCAAAAAAATTTAATCATAGGCATATTTGGAAACAATTAATTAAAATCAAATCATTGGACATAGAGGTGCTTGCACAGTAGGAATGAGGAAGGATAGACCATCGCCACCATTTCCCATTTAATTGTAAAATTGTCTGTTTTGTCATTTCGTACTTGGCTCATAGCAGCTCATACAGAGAAATCGAAGAACCAACAATGTGCATATGGAGATTAATGGATTATTCAAACAAGGGGCCGAAGATAAATTTCACAAAATAAGACAATGTGTCGTCGAATTATTCCGCTCAGTTAATGCCGAGGAGCTCAGCTTTATTGATACCCGAACAATAACAACAACAATATATCTGTGAATCATTCATCTCTTGTATATATATTTTCTAGGAAAGGACTCAATATCTCTTGTGAGCTAGCTGCTTGAAGTTGATGGGCGTGGTAAGCTGGGCCGGGCCATCGAACAATCCCTGGGCCACAAGCTCTGCCGCCCGCTGGGTAGGGTGGACCGAGTCCCAAAACACATATGTGTCTCGGTTAGGGCACAACGTGACATTTTTCATGCATAGGCCCTCCGCACCAAGCCTCCCACTCCCGCAACACGCGCTGTCCGAACTCACAAACCCTTCAAAAAAATCACGGCCTCATCAACACATATTTTATAGTAAATTTATAAAAATAAACAAGAGAACTAGTAGAAAATTTATCATGTTAGTTTTGGCTCAAATCCCAAACAACTTTCGATGTCTAACGCCGCTTAATTACCGACTGATTGTGGGTCGGTGAAGCTGGCCTGTGAGGCGGCGAAGGAGTCGGCGAGAGAGTAGGCGAACCCGGGGAGCTTCGGCGCAAGGCCTGCGAGCGCCGATTTCACGGCGGCCGCGAGCCCGGCAGCATAGAGGTTCAGGGCGTCGTTGCACGCCCCTGTCGCATTCAGCACGCGAACCCGCGGCACGCACCCCACCGGGCCCACATTGATGATCCCGAACTTCCTCGCCCCCAACCCATACAGATCCTACACACATATTAAGAAGGATTAATATCACACATTTGCTTAGTTTCTTACTACAGATGAACAAAATGGTATTAAAATGTTGGTTACATACGGTGATGGCGGTAGAGTAGTTGGAGACGAGGGTGGCATAGAGCGCGGCGACTTCGGCAGGGGACTTGGGCTTGGTTTGGAACATGTCGTTGCTGCCAATGCCAAGGAGGAAGAAGGAGTTGGCTAGGTGCGCGGAGACCCTGTGGGTTCCCCAAGCGGCCTCCATCTCCGCCTTGGTTGACGCGAAGTAGCGCACCTGCTTTGATAGCGGGATGTTGTCCCCCGCGTTCTGCATGCAGTAGGTCACATGGTTAGTTTCTAAATTGCAATTGTAACAATTTTGGCTAGCTAGACATTAATTGTTCGAAGTGGAATCGTGTCTACTCCCTCCGATCCATAATACTTGTCATGATATTAGTTCAAAACTAGAATCATAATAATTGTTATGGATTATTAGCGGAAGTAATATATTTTAATGGAGCCACCGCCCAACTTGGGTTAGTGGGTAGGTCAGTAGGTGATTGAGACATAGGCGAGAACACGTAACCCTGGATTACCATAAAAATGCCGGCCTGACGTAACTCGGGTTGTCTACTCTAGAGTCTAGACTAGACAGAGATCACAAAGGATAACGATCTTGCTTCGACAAGCAGGCTAACATCCAAGGATATACTATAGCTACTGACCGTGTCGACGCGATCATCTTACACAAAACTAGAACTAGTTAGAAGCATCAGGTAGACTAATTTAACTATGCTGTTTGTGATTTGGCGTGCTAGTTCGTTGTTGCTTGTGATGATCGCCTACCTATGAACAACTTTTAGTGACCGATTACATGCGATGAGACGTGATTGCAAGTAATAATATAACTCGATGGGTGTGGGATCCCACGTTCGTTCCTCCCTCGAACGATGGTGCCGTGCCATGTTAAAAACAGGCCTCGGTATGCGCGCTCTGTAGCTAGCGAGTCAATGCTCAACGTGAACAAATCCACCGACATGTCTCGGTACGCTCGCTCTGCAGCTAGCAAGTCAATGATCAACATGAACAAATCCACCGACAGGTAATATAAGCGGCCTATTTTCAGTTAAAACTTCAAAATTTTGATGATTACTATAAATAGCCGAATCACGTGTGCATAGATGTTCGTCTCGGAAAAGAAGTATTACTGAAATATTTTCACTTTTTATATACTCCCTCCGTCCAGAAATAACTAACTTTTTTTTTGCGAGTAACTAACTTAGGTTTGTCTAGATTCAAGTATATAGATACATTCGAATCTAGACAAATCCAAGTTAGTTATTTTTAGGCGGAGGGAGTACTACTATTTTACACTTACAATGCAATAGAAACTAGTGTTCGAAGTTGCATCTTTAAAAAACCCTGTCAACACCCTACACGTCACTTAGAGAAATTAGTTTTTTTACAGACATTTTTTGGCTAGTATCTCATACGAGACGGTTCCCAAATTGTAAACTCAAGACACACTTACCGTGGAGTCGAGGATTCCAGCTCCTGCCGAAGCGTAGCTTACGCCTCGGGTCAGAGCGCTGGGGATGAGGTAGTTCCGTGATTTGAGCACCAGATAAGCCAGTGGGCTTCTCTCGAACCCCAGGTGCTTAGCTGCATCCATGAACCCACAGAATCATGATCATCATCATACGTCATTTTAGCCACATGATCCATATTATGGACACATATACGACAGTACGTACCGATGAAGTCGGCGATGTTGTAGCCGTTGCTGAACCGTCCGGTGGCCTTGGGGCCGCCGGGAAAGTCGACGCCGTAGAAGGGCGTGTTGGCTCTGGGCACGCCCTCCCCCGGCAGGTGGTTGTTGTTCCCCACGTCCAGCGTCGAGTCCCCCAGCACGAACACGGCCGGCACCACCGGCTGCTGGAGGGCATCTCCGCCGCCGACGGCGAGCCCCGCCACCGCCGCGAGGCCGAGAAGGAGCACAAGACCCTTCATGGCGGCCTTCCCTTGTGCACCGCACCGCACGTACGTGCACACAGCACGGCTGTGTGTGCGCACACGTACTAGCTAGCTAGCTGATTTGATCGTGTTTTGGTTGTGGTTTCAGTTGATGTTGGCAAGGGGTTGGTACTTATAAACCCAGAGTTCTTTCGACGTTCGACATGATCAACTGGCTAGTGATTTAGTCTTCATATCCGATCGAGTTCGAATATACTACAAGTCCGGGTCTTCTTGTAGGAGTAGAATATGTCCGATCGAGGAGACGGTCGACTAGCTTAGTTGTCTGCATCGACGACGATACTTCCGTTGGCGTGTATGCTGTCGAGCTCATTGTCAACTCCCTCATGGTATAGATCAACGACCACGTTCCGTATTTATTTTATTAAGTATCTTTTTTAGGTCATTAACAGATCGTCACATCCTTAGAAGGTGACAGCTCAACTGAACCACATACTTACCTATAATATCTGCTTGAACTAGCAGCCAGAGCTAAGCTCACTCAAAACTATACAAAATGTTAAAACGGTGTGGTTTCAGTGCCTGCAGCATCCGCCTTCTGAGGCGCATATGCTGAAAGCTAGGATATGCACGAATGGGCTGGGGCAATGGACCAGCTTGGAGGTGTTAGGTCAAAGATAATGCACAAATTTTATTTGCCGTCCAAACAATATACTCTTATATATACATGTCTGCATCCGGACTGTATATATCCTGTTTTCGGCTGCATCAGAACCCCGTCAGAATTTTCTTCTATTTAATTATCAGTCCAGGCAACTCGCCATACTACTATAATGTAATGTCTCCCTTCATGTTGTCATGCATATGCGGTAGCAGTGGGTTAGTTCATGGTACGTAGCACGCTGATCCTGCAAAATGACAGTATACCGATGTAACTGCCCCCACTCAGGTCTCCCCAAAGTCTATGACACGACAGTTACAAATTTGTTGAGTACATGCTATATTCTTCAACAAATATTTTTCCCCAAACATGTATTTTTAACAAATGATACCGATATATAATGAGAAAAACTAATCAAAGACGGCGCATAAAATTTTTCCTGTCATTGTCCCAAACGGCAAGAGCAGAAAAACAGACAATGCAACAAGGAATCAACACGGTTCCACCAAAAACGGCGTGGAAAGAATCACTATTGGCTCCATGTAGCCATTCTCATGTATATACTGGTAAGTAACGCCCCCAACAATATAGCAATTTACTAAAGCGTCAGAAACGAACTCCATGTAACTTTACTGATTGGACTGTGTTGAGAACTCTTAAATCATCTCCTTGTCATCTCCTTGCAAAGAAAAAGGAGAGCTCATAATTATTTTGTATGGCTGGTCTATTCCATATGAACCAGCAATCCTCTTCTCACGCCCCCCAAAAAAATTGAATCCTCGTGGCCAAAATGAATCTTGACCAGATGCTAACGTCCTGCTCACCACGGTATAGAGCTTCTACTGTCTGATGTCACCACACAGCCCCCCACAAAATGCAGCTCCGAGGCCTCAACTCACCACCTTGCTCAGTGCATCAGCATCAGATAAATCAGTATGACGATGCCAAGCCCGACAATGAAAGTTTGGCTCTTCATACTTTCAACAACTAGCTCCAACCTGTAAGTATTAACCAGTAGACAGCTGCTCGTAAATCCTGTTTGAAATTTCATCTTTATTACTACCATATGATGCAAGCTATAAAACAGAACAGATGTCAATGAAGAATGTTGTGGGACAGATGAAAAACTTCGCTTGCTCACCAGGCCTACCAGGCTACAGCGATCAAAATAAGGTAAAGCCAAACTCATCGATCAACATTAATAAAGCATGCAGTTTTCATCTATGTCATGTATTTTCCATGATGGTCAAAGATGATCAAAGTAAATGGTGAGGCAGTTGATTACCAGTTTCCTGCTGCAAAAGAACTCTGTTCTTTTATGGCTTCCTCTACTGCAAATTCTTCCAACAGTGCACGCTGACGTTCGTTAACCTTCCTGCAGATTAAAATTTGTAATTGTCAAACTGAAGATGGATGTAGTGATGACTCATGCTTTAGCACAAAAAAAATCCACAAAAAGACCAAAGGATTAGCGCAATGCCCTTTGAATGCCGCTCGGCACAGGACGCCACTATAGAACGATAGAGCATTGGACAGATACTATCGTACTAGCTTCAAACATTATTTACTGAAAGCCGTTAGTGAACCTCTAGTATTTCCACTTCCACCTTGGGCAGAGTTCGAAGTTCTAATTAATCTTCATTTCTGGTTGTTTCATGTGCCGACCAGTTCACCAAAAGCATCAGCTATTAGAGAAATAAGAACAATGTACTCACACATTCACACGACGATATTTCCACTGGAGAGTTCATAACTGGGCTATTCTCAGAAATGTCACGTTGCCACAGAACCTACCACCATTAACAGTGTGAAGAGTTGATAATTGGGTCAGGCTCAGTAATGTCATGGCTCTCACAAAACCTAACATCATTAATCATTTGAAAATGCAATAGGACGTTAAACTAAGTATTGGCAAGTTAAACTCATAAGTCTAACCCAACCTTCTGGACCATTCAGTATGGCGATGATACTTTAATGATTATGAAGGCCCAGACAACTACTCTATCGTAAAGGCCTTCTCTCGAAAAAAAATCAACCAGCCCCAGGGTTAGCCTTCTCAAATCCTGCCTGTTACCCATAAACCTCTCCAGTGACAAGTCCAAGCTCCTTGCTGGCCTCTTTGGCTGTAAACTGGCTTTCTTGGGTTCCCCCTCAGCCTGTCTAGACCTCGCATCACCGACTATGCTCCCCTCTTCAATCGCATCAACTGCCGTATTGCCGCTACAGCCTCCTTTCCCTTGACAGCAGAATTGTTGTCACCAAAGCCATCTTGAGTGCCCTCCCCACCATTTATGTTTGCTACCTTAAGATCCCTGGCAGTGTCATCGACCTGATAGTTAAAAAAAGGGCATACCCAGTGCTGAAAGCTCCCATACATTGTGGGGTATGGGGAAGGGAATTTCCTGACAGTGTCATTTCCGCTACTGCCTCATTTCCCTTGACGGAAGAATTGGCGTCACCAAAGCCATCTTCCCCACCTTTTATCTCTGCTCCCTCAAGATGCCTGACAGTGTTATCGACCTGGTAGGTAAAGCCAGGAGAATTTGCCTCCGGGGTAAACCTTAAACCCCTAACCACCCTAAATCTCATGCTGCTTAGACACTGTCTGCGATTTACTCTAAACTCAGGAGGTTTGCTTCTTGTGAAATTTCCACCAGTGATTCTGTTCTGTTCTGGAGTGACAATTGGAGCCCTGAGACCTTATTCTCTAAATTTCCTAGGCTCCACCCTTTTGCCATTAATAATCCAGCCTCTGTCAAGGACATCCTACCCTTGTCTGGTCCTATTGATGCCTTTCATTTCCCTCTGTCTGCTCCAGCCTTTGATGTATTCCACGAATTCAGGCAGATGAGCCTTTAAGCTCAAATATTCCTATAATGGGGATAGATCTGATAAATGGTACTCCCTCCGTTTCAAAATAATTGAAGTTCTAGGTTTGTCCTAAGTAACTTATTTAAGTTTGACCAAGTTTGTAGGAAAAATATATCAACATCTAAAACACCAAATTAGTTTTATTACATTGATCCTACAATAATTTAGCAAACACTGTTGGCGAACCGTGACTTAACCAGCATGCTCTCTTCAGCTAGAGTTTTATTAGCATTCCCCCTGGGCTACGCTCTTTGTACATCCCCCTCCCCCCTCTCTCTTGTATGTATTGTTCCCTTTAAGAAAAAATTAATGTTGTCCAGTCAGGGCTTCCTCAATAGTTATCAGTTCAACCAAAATATAGTATGACTTCATGTTGCCACACCAGTTCTAAAGAATATTTATTGCATCCAATATGCCTTGTTTTAAATGGTGCAAGTTTTCTGGATGTATTAGCAAAGCCAGTTGAAACTTGAAACAGAATCGAACATAACCATTTTAACTTCATGTACAAATGCATGATCAAAGGAAGTAGAATAGCACTGTACGATACATAGCAATGCATAGACCAGACTAAGAAATTTAGAGTGCAGCAAAAAAAATCATTGAGGAAAATACAAGCAACTTACGAGGGAAAATGTATTCTGAATCGGACATGTTGGTCCCCAGAATATCCTGCCTGGTTCGGTAATCCTGATCACACTAATATCCTTAGCATTCCATTAGAAGCAAACTCTGGTCTTAAATTTCTCTATTTGCATAATGTACCTTTTCCCCTTAAAACTACAACTTGCCCTGGCTGAACTCCTTTTGGTATCTAAACAAAAATAGAACAAACGGCAACTAATAAGAGAAACAATAATCAGAAGGAAAAGACATATTCTGTAGAATTTGACAGCCTGCCAGTTCAACAAATAGATGGCTGCATGCTTCCCAAGAGAAAGAACCAGCCATACTAGGCCCAGGCATTCTAACTAGAAAAAGAATCCATCCTAGTGAGCATTAAAATTTGAAACAGGGAGGGTTAACCTACTAATTAAGCGCTCATAAAATACAAGATACTATAATGACATAAGTTACAAGTGCTTTTGAAAAATTTCAGTAGCAATACATGCATGCCTTTTTCCACCAACTATTTACCTTAATTTCTGTGTTACCATCTAAAGTGGGCACTTCAATTTTTCCACCAAGCATTGCCTACATAACAAAAGGTAACTGATCAGCAAAAACCCAACAATAAGGCACCAATTAAGAACAAAAATTTAAATGTCAACGCAAATCAACAAATGCAAATTGGTGCAGGAGTACCAGATTTAAAACTTGAATCAGCTAATGGTCATGATAATGATGTCCCCTAATTTCTAACTTTAACAAACTATCATTTCTGATTCTCCACCTCTTTAGGTTCATCATTATCAAAAGGTCAATGTCCACAGGTAAATATTAATGGTGGAACCAAAAGGTCCGATAATAAAATCGAGAACTGTTTTACTGATTAGACTAAAAAATCCTTAACAAAAAATTAGAACCAATTATAACGACCAATCTTGGCATAAGCTATAAGATACAGAAATCGAAATGAAGTTACACAATGTAGGAGTAAGAAAACAGTTCTTGAGAAATAGGACACTTGTTCAGAAGCTTACTCCACAAGGGAGTGAAATAGTAGGACAGCAATATGAAAAAAGTTCCTGAAAAAGAGTTGCTACTACCTGTGTGAAGCTTATCTTTTTGTCCACATGGACATCAGCACCATCTCGAACAAACACTGGATCACTTGCTACCTACAATATACATGGTTCATGGAAGAATTTAAAGCAGGATTGCTTGAAATAAGAGAGCTGATAGTGCAGCAACATTCTATGAGTTTATGACAGCAGAGGCTAATAGCCATACACCAGGCAGCACAACAGTTGCGCAAATAATTAAAATTCATCACATACACCGAAACAAACACATACCTTATAGATTAAATTCATCGCAAATAATTTAAATTCATCACATACACCGAAAACAAACACATACCTTATAGATTAAATTCATCACATATAATTTAAATTCATCACATACTTGTTAGATTCCGTAAGTAACGGTGCAATGCATATGGTCTCAAATCTCAATCCAACACACACACGCTTAGTCGTTAATCATGTGGACAAAACCATACCTTATAGAGAGAGGCATATCAAGTCCAGTAGCATCAAACATGCATAAAGATGAGGAACCGATAATGCAAAGAAAATTCATTATACTGGTCGTAAATGCTTTGACAAACAAAAATCAACTAGTGCACGCTGCGGAGGTAAGTCCTCTAAGGAGATTAATCTGACCATTGATTGATATTAAGCAAACGCCAATGTTACCACTGATGATATGGCTACCACTTCATAACGAAATACCTAGCGAGATATGGACCGGTACTATTTGTGGGTCCCAGAGGAGGAACCCTGTAAAAATGATCTGACAGAAATGCTGAAATGCAAAAGTTAATACACCTACTGAGTACTGACATACTATTCATCTCAGCTAACACATATTTTCTGATGTTTTACAGGCAACTCAATGGAAAAATATTATGCCTTACTATCTTGAAACAAACAAAGTCACATAAATACAGTTCACATATTCAATTAATCAAATGCTTATACAGTTTGTTCTAATACACCCAAATAGGTCAGAATATCAAATGTCATGAATATTTTTCATGAGAAAACATATCTGCTTCTAAAACCTTGTTTTTTTGGCACTTTCAGTAATCAGTACTAATTAATTACTCCCTGATGTTAACGTCTTATAATTTGGTACAGAGGAAGTAAATCCGATGACAATTAACCAAGTTCAGGAAACATGTGAAGTTATGAACCAATGGACCTCACTATTTACAGAACAAATAAGTGGATATACAAAATAAAGAAAAACATGCAGGATAGTATTCTCACTCGAAGCTTAATATATAGACTTCCAGGTAAGGTCCCATGTCCACCACTATTTCCAGCCTCCCGTACATGAATTGTATCACCAGAGTCGACTCCTACGAAAATAAATATTTGGCTAAGTCAAGAGAAACCAGTATTTACAGTACGTGATAGCTCCGCCTTCAAAGGACATAACTCCAGAATAGTCTAAGATTGTAACATTTGGCAACTGCATTAGAATGTAAGGCCCAGCTCCAGAGGAAGAAACTCAAAATTGTTCAAAATTATGATCATATGTAGGCATTTCCGGGAAAGAAGCTGACTGACAGAGCACAGTTGAACTACTGAAGCGTAGTTGCACAGTACCTGCTGGAATGATCACATTTGCATATTTCATACCATCTATCACCCCTGAACCTTTGCATGTCAGGCAGTAATCCTGTGAAAATCATCATTCATGAGATAGACTATAAATAGACAGACTTTACATGCTATTCGCAGAGACCAATACCTTAATTACTTTCCCAAAGCCTCTGCAAGAAGTACAAATGGATGTGAACGGATACATACTAACCTGCACAAAGCACCGGTGCATAGTTTAGAAGGAATCTCCACCGTTGATATTAGCAAGGAATCTTTTAATGTTAAAGCAAAAACTTACTTTTCCTACACCTTTACATGAAGGACATACATATTTTCTTGCATTTGCTGAATACCCTCTCCCATCTACATAGAAATATATATGAGGAGCTTTTGTATAACAAAAGAAGATGTGCATGGGATAAAGCAGGAGAATAACCTTATACATAAGAGTAAGACTCCAGCTTTAAGTCAAGCATTTGTTGATGTTTTAATATCATCTGATTGTAACGTTACATCATTATAAGCAAGGCATCACCAACATTAGCATTTCAAGTCCTATATATGTCCAATAAAAATATCTTATTGATCACCGGCATGGGGATCACACCACATACACAGTGAAACTATAGTTCACCACGTAATTTTCCACACTAGGAAATGGTTCGAAATGGGTTGCTGCTGATTACTGAAGTATAATTTAGATACCTCGTAATATACACATATAGTGTCCAAACGGAGGACAGAAAACACATACAAACCTACCTATCTTACAGTTCATTGAACATGTGGATGATTTCATATACAGCTGTCATCTGAATATGCTTTGAAAAGAGTAAGGGGTAACAAGGAGACCATAATATCACTGATGATGCTATGTACTCCCTCTGTCCTGAAAAGGATGTCATAGATTTTTCTAGATTCGTATGTATATAGACACGTTATACTGTATAGATACATGCGAATCTAGACAAATCTGCGACATCCTTTTTGGGACAGAGGGAGTATTTTATATCATATGGCTTAGAACCAAAATGTGAACCAGGGCAACCTAATGGAGTGTGACCTTCCATTTGATTAAGCTAAAGAAAACAACAGAACCAGCAGTATCTCAGTGATAGGTGCATATTCTGAATACCCTGAACAAATATCGAGAGAGATGAAATACATAAAACAAATAGGTTCAGGAAATTGTCAAAGTATAATACTGTAGCAGAAAGTTCGCATTTAGGTCTGTTCCGGCAAAATTATTGCTGCATAAATATCTACAAAATAACTTCATACAACAGATATAATATAAACAAGCATAGTAGTAGGTAGCATAAATGTGTACTCACCACATGAGTAGCAAAGGTTCTTTGCACTGAACGGAACTTGCTTTGTACACCCTTTAGCAGCTTCGGCAAAAGATAGATTCAAGTCTACCTACTTAAGTCGAGTTCAAACAAGTTCATGACTGAAGATGGTGCAATTTAGACATGAAAGAAGAGGAATCCGAAGAACGAACCTCAATGTCACCAGCATGTCCATCTACATCATGCTCGAAAACCTGAGAAAAATAGAGAATTGGTGGTACTTCAACGTAAAAGGTTGGAGTACAAGTAATAGGAGTGAAGGGTATGAAGTGTAACAGAATTACCTCAGAGAATATTTTGTAAAATTTACTAGAGAAAGGGCCATCATTTTGTCTGTAGAACTCTGCAAAAGGGTCATGGTTCTGTTTGTTGAATCCTGAAAATGGATCTTGATAGGATCCATCAAACTCCCCCCTACCCCTTGTGAAATTTTCGTCTGAGCCTCTAGAAAATAGCTGCAGTGTTACAGCATAACATAACTTAAACAACACTATACATGATGTCACAAACTTCAAATTGGAAAAATTACAGAGTAATAATCCATAGGGCAGTAGTGGATTTTGGAAATTGGAATTTTGGATCTTCATAAATAAACAAAAAATACTACTCAAGAAACTAAATAAATATGAAAAGAAGAAGATAAAAAGCAGCTTATTACCAGATCATATTGCTGTCTCTTTGAAGGATCCCGCAAAGTCTAGAGCCCAACAGTACCGACATATGACACTGTTAATTAAGCATAATAATCAACATCAAAGCTAAAGACATGGTGGTAACTTACTTGCCTCATATGCGTCTCTTACTTCCTGAAACGTTCGTTTTGCAGCAGTATTTCCCCTATTTGTGTCTGGATGGTGCTTCTTTGCAAGCTACCAAAAAATTGTTTTGAGGCTTAGAAGCAGAAAACTGTAAATATTTCAATTAAGTAGACACATCATGCGAGTGTTATCATTTGCAAGAATATTTTTTCCTATCAAAAGTGGATCAATATCGTAAACACAGGTTAGAAGATCAGTTGTCACGATTATATATCTGTCAACGTAAACCTAAGTACTCCCTCCTACCCAAATTAATTGACGTAGCATTGTCTGTACCTAGACGTGTTTTAGGTGTAGATACATCTGTATCTAGACAAAGCTGCGTCAGTTAATTTGGGACAGAGGGAGTACTCTTTTTAATGTTCAGTAAATCTAGTTCATCTTATCCCAATCCCAGGTTGGTCCATTGATATACAAGAACATAATCTGTTTTCAATTGCAATCATGTGATCAACTACATATACCCCAGAAACATTCAATAATGGTACTTCACACAAATAGGTGAAAGCAACTATTGCCTTTTGTTGAAGCTAACAGCACCACGCATGAATGAATGATAGAAAGTGGATCGGATTACCGCTTCTTACAAACAGATACTAATTTCATCACATGGCCATGTTAAACAAACAGTGAGTAAGCCTAGTCAGATTTCAAGATTTTTTAACTCGGATGAGATACTCACAGAATGAAAAGCCTTCTTTATGTCATCCTGTGAGGCATCTTTAGGAACACCGAGAATTTTGTAGTAGTCCTTCTCCATCGAACAACGTTGACCTTAAAAATACACCCAAAATGTTTTATTGGCAAATGTGGTTGCAAGAAATTGATGATAGCATCAAGTTACCAGCAGGATATTGTCATATTAAGGTTCATTCATGTAAGACCAGAATAGCAACCTGTAGAGTGAAAGAACCTGCTCAATACAGATGATGTCAACATGGATCGACCATAGAATCTATCAGCAATAGATGTGCCACTAGAGCTGCACGCTGTGGACACTCCAGATAAAACAAATATTACAAGGATAAGGATCAATTTAAGAAATAAAAAATATCAACAATATTAGATATTGAAATGTACAAGTAACTGGTAAATGCATATGTTCAATTTCATCTGCATCTAACCATCACATATACCAACTTGTCTTATTTTGTGGAAGAGGGGGGGGGGGGGGGGGGGGGGGGGATTTGTTTGGTGTCATTACCATATAAAAATTGCCTCCGACCATATGTGTACTCATCCACATCAGTATACATGACAAATCAAGATCAGCAACTTATCCTACATAACTAAACAGCTACTCCTTCCGTTCCATGTTAGTTGTCGCTGATTTAGTACAACAACTAATATGAAATGGAGGGAGTAGCTCACACTAACGTAATTTTGCTGTTGCGTGGTAACTGGTAAGGGCACATCATCTGATCATCACTTTCATAGTCAGTATTTGGTTGATCATTGAGATGTCTAGATTCCCTCCAATTTCAAGGCTGTTGGATCCACTTGAGGCATTTATGGTACATAAAACAAAAAGTATTGCTTTGACCATTGCCTCCTATTTGCAAACATCAGCAAGCAATGAATCCAACCAGGCAAGAGGTCGGGCTGCTTTTATTTTCTTGGTTGCCCCCCTTCTCAAACCACTCTCCTAGTTCACTGCTATTCCCCAAGATCTAGTTCACTGCTCACCAAACCCAATGAAGAAATATTTTACACCGCTTATGGTTTTACTATGAATAATGAAAAATCCCAGCAATTGGTGAACAAAACTAACAGGCATATCCCATCAAACGAACGATTATTGGAAATTTGGAACTCCAGCGCATCAAATTCCCAACCAGCGTTACCCCGGTAGCAGTTTTCCCAAAATACAAACCAACACTTAATCAACAAAACATCAGGCGGAAGAAATTACGTGTAGAAGGACGAATCCATATGCTCCTCCGCGCAGATATCTGCAGGAAGAAGTCGAACTTAAAAACAGAACAAAAACTCCGCAAAACCACGGACTAAAACATGGGAGTGGAGAAGATAGTAGCGAGCTCGCATTACCTCGCCAGAGCGGAGCGTGAGGGACCTTGACGCGAGACGGAGCCATCCGAACCGGCCCATCGAGGGCAGCGCACGCAGCGCACGGCGCACACTGCGCCGAGAAAATGAAGAGCGGCAGGAGAGGAGGGGATCGAGGGTTGAAGGGGGACGTGGAAGACCAAGCTATGGGAGAGGAGAGGAAACTGGCACAGGAGCTCTGGGTGAGTAATCGCTGCCGGCTGCCGCCTGGACAGTAGACTACGCCGCTATGGGGAATGGCGAGAGCTTCGACCGCCGGGCCGAAGAGAGGGCGGCGTGGGAGGAGGAGGAGGAAGGCGGCGGCTCGGTCGAACCGAGAGAATCCACCAGAGCTCTCCAGACAACGAAGCCAGGCCCATCGCCAGGGCTCGGAGATTTGACGGTCACAAGGCCGAATATGTCACCCGCAAAAAAAAGGCCCAACATGTGTTTCTTTTTTCGAATAGGCTTTTAGCCCTCTCTCTTTACTTAACTAACTATACTGGAGGATAATCTAACAAAACAAGTAACTAGACGAAAAAATTGAAGTATTAAGGAAATCTGTTGAAGGTGGGGCCTAAAAATGGATCTTTCTTTACATGGCAGAATATTATTGCTGGTCTACTCATTTTTAAAAGAAGTCATATTTGAAGAATTGGTTCAGGATCACAGGTAAACATCTGGGATGATCCATAGATCCCAAGTAGTAATAATTTAAGAAAGGTACTATCAACCAGAGGACAGTGCTTGCTTAGGACGGTTGATGAATTGATCAACCCATCTACTGGACGATGGGATGAAGAACTATTAAGGGGAAACTTTCTTCCGTTGATGTGGAGAGGATTTTACGCATTCCCCTAAATGATCATCTAACTGAGGATTTTGTGGCATGGCATTACTCAAATAACTATATGTTTACTGTCAGATCTGCATATCATCTCGAGTGGGAGCACCAATTCGGGGCAAAGACCAGGCGTGATGATGGTCAGGGTTCTTCTAATATTAATCCGGTTTGGGAAATATTGGAGATATGCCCAAGAGACAATAATAAAGTGGTTATTATTATATCTTTGTGTTTATGATAAATGTTTATATCCCATGCTATAATAATATTAATAGAAAACATTAATACTTGTGTGTTTTGTAAACATAAAAGAGTCCCTAGTAAGTCTCTTGTTAAGCTAGCTTGTTGATTAATAGATGATCATGGTTTCCTGATCATGGACACCGGATGTTATTAATAACAAGATCATATCATTAGGAGAATGATGTGATGGACACGTACCCATAGTAAGCATAGCATAAGATCAAGTTATTAAGTTTGTTTTGTTGGAGATATGCCCAAGAGGCAATAATAAAGTGGTTATTATCATATCTTCACACTTATGATAAATGTTTACATACCATGCTATAATTGTATTAACAGGAAACATTAATACTTGTGTGATTTGTAAACATAAAAGAGTCCCTAGTAAAGCCTCTTGTTAAACTAGCTTGTTGGTTAATATATGATCATGGTTTCCTGATCATGAACATAGAGATGTTATTAACAACGGGGTCATATCATTAGGAGAATGATGTGATGGACATACTCCTATAGATAAGCGTAGCATAAAGATCAAGTCATTTTAAATAGTTCAATTGCTATATGCTTTCTGATACATAGTAACCTAATTCCTTCGACCATGAGATCATGCATATCACCTTTGCCGGATGGATGCTTTGATGACATCAAACACCACACCGTAACTGGGTGGCTATAAAGGTGGCATTGAGTGTTCGGAAAGTATTGGTTGAAACACATGGATCAAGAGTGGGATTTGTCCATCCATATGACGGATAGATATACTCTGGGCCCTCTCGGTGTAATGTCATCCAATTAGCTTGCAAGCATGTAACTGGCTCACAAGGGATCACATATCACGGGAACGAGAAAAGAGTACTTATCGGTAACGAGGTTGAACTAGGTATGCAGAGATACCGACGATCATAACCTCGGATAAGTAAACTATCGTGAGACAAAGGGAAATTGGTATCGTATGTAAGTGGTTCATTCGATCGCAAAGTAATCGTAGAAATATGTGGGAGCCATATGAATTTCCAGATTCCTCTATTGGTTATTGTTCGGAGAAGTGTCTCGATCATGTACGCATAATTCACGAACCGTAGGGAGACACACTTAAGGATTCGACGTTGTTTGAGTAGTTATGGTATTATGAGAAAGAGACCGAATGTTGTTCGGAGTCTCGGATGGGATCCGGGATATCACGAGGTGATCCGGAATGGTCCGGAGAATAAGATTCATATAAGGAAAGTCCCGTTTCGGAGTTCGGGAATGATTCCGGTGTTTTCATCGGGAATGTTCTAGAAGGTTCCGGAATGTCCGGCACTCCGGGGGGGAAGGGGTACATGAATGTGTCATTACATATTGGAATGATTGCATCATGTACTAAGTGTTCTTGCTGTTCCAAATAAAGGATTAAATTGAATCCTAAAACAGAAAAGTCAAATGTCCAGTTTGAAAGTCAAACGGCTAAAACAAGAAACTGTGGGAAACAAGCAAGAGGAGGTTGAAACCAACTTGGAGGAGGAGTCCCTCTCCTCCAAGCCAGCGGCCAGCCTAGGCCGAGTTGGGGAGGTACTCCCCTCCCCTTCCCTGGCGCGCCAGCCCCTCCACCTATAAAAGGAGGGGCAGGGCCTCCTCCTCTGTACACAAGTTCCTATCATCTAATCTCCGGTTTAGAGCCGTTTTGGTTTAGATCTTCTAATTGCTTTAGCCTTCGGTTTAGAGCCTTCTAATTGGTGTGTCTAATCCCTAGACCACTAATAGTACTCTCTCATACTCCACCATACTCGCTCCGGCTTAAGGCGAAGCCCTGCGGGATCTCCCCTCTACTTCCGGTACCACGCCGTTGTGCTGCCGGAATCGCGAGGAGAGTGCTACAACCTCCGCTGCCTGCTGGAACAAGGAAGAGGAAGGTCTTCGTCGAGTACCGTACGTGTGACCGACTGCGGGAGCGCTGCCGGAACACAGCGCCGGAAGGATCGTCTACGCGATCTTGAGATCGGAAAGAGTACGACTACATCACCCACGAGAATCTGCTCTCGTTAACTGCTTTGGAATCTTCGAGGGTAAGTTATTCCATCGACTCGTTGCTACAATCTAGTAGATAGATCTTGGCTTGTTTGTTTGTATGCGATAGAAAATTTTTGTTTTCCATGCTACGAACCCCTACAGTGGTATCAGAGCCGTGTCTATATGTAGATCTGTTGCACGAGTAGAACACAATAGTCATTGTGGGCGTTGATGCTTTTATTGTCGATTGCTTCTTATGTACTTTGCATCTTGCGGTATGTTGGGATGAAGCGGCCCGGGCTAACCTTACATGACATCGTTCATGAGACTTGCTCCACGCTTGACATGCAACTTGTATTGCATAAGTGGCTTTGCGGGTGCCTGTTTCTCCTAGCATAGTTAAGATCCAATTTACAACGGGTGATTAACAATACTAGTATCAATGTTGTGGTTCTTGTTCGTAAGTTAGAACGACACTTATTGAAAGCCCCAAACCACGTAAAATATGCAAAGAAAGTAGAGGCGTCTAACTTTGTTTTGCAGGGATGTGCAGTGATGTGATATGGCCATGATTGTGATTATATATGATGTATGCAATGTTCCTTATTGTAAGTCGGCAACCGGCAGGAGCCATATGGTTGTCTTTAATTTCTGTTAAGACCCGCGTGTCTATTCAAAGTAGTTGTAATAGTTGAAGCCGGTGGACGACAACCGTGGAGCAGCGTCATTGACCTTGATGCAATGCCGGTGATGATGGAGATCATGTTCGTGCTTGAAGATGGAGATTGGAAGCACAAGAAGAAAGGCCATATCATATCATATATTATGAATTGCATGTGATGTTAATCCTTTATGCATCTTGTATTGCTTAGTAGACGATGGTAGCATTATAAGATGATCCCTCATGCACATGAATTTCAAGTCATAAAGTGTTCACCCTTAGTTGGCACCGTTGCTAAAGCTTGTTGTTTCGAAGCACCACGTGATGATCGGGTGTGTTAGATTCCGCAAGTGTATACAACGTGGGCAAGCCAGATTTGCTCATGCGGAAGCTAAGGTTTGATCTTGACGAGCCTAGCATGTACAGACATGGTCTCGGAACACGGATCACCGAAAGGTAAAGCATGAGTCATATAGTAGATATGATGAACATGTTGATTGTTCGCCATTGAAGCTACATCAACTCTCGTGATGATCGGTTTTGATGTGGTGGATTTGGTTCGTGTGATCACTAAAACAATGTGAGGGATGTTGTTTTGAGTGGGAGTTCACCTAGATTAATTTAATTATTAATTAGAACTCAATTTATCATAAATTAAATCAAAGTGAATTTGCATAGTTGTTGTAGTCATTGGCATCCGTTCACCTTGCGCTTAGTTATAATTGAGATGATAGAACTATAGAATTTTGGTTAGTTACTTTACGAACTGATATCGTATTGTTTTGAAATGTTAATCTAAAGTTTAAAAGTCCTATTGCAAACTTTCAGTAAGTTCCGGTTACTCCATGAAGTTTAATAATTGGTATTAAAACAAGAGTGACAATTCCAAGTGTTAGTGTATAAGTATCATGTTTGTCTCCATGATTCTTGATATTTAAAGGATTGTCTTAATATCAAGGTTATCTAGGATCTGAAAGAGTTGTTTCAGAAACCATGATGTGTGGAAGATATTGTGATATCTGAAACGAAGTTTTGGTTACAACATGATAGAGTATAATATGGCAAAAGTCATGTTCTCATATTTGATGAGAATTTGCAAAAGGTTGGAGACACTAGTTGTCCTAATCCTACAAAAGGGTTTTGGAGAGCAACATTATACTCGCGATTCACCATTACAAGCTAAAAGTAGCTTGATCTTGGATAATTCCATGATAAAGGTGAATATTATGATGTAGGTAAAATGTTTACTACACCAAGAGATTACTAAAGAAAGGAATTTGAAAGAACACCAAACATTTGATGATGGTGATCTACTTCAAAGTGCAAGTCCAAAGACATTTGTATTTAACTATACACGCCATGGACTATGTGTCATATGTATGACTCCACTATTGATATTGATAGATTCTTTCAAAACAGAAAAGTAAATACTGAAAGAGAATCTCATAAATATATGGCAGAAAAGAAAAGACTAGAATTGTTTAGTTTAAGTATATAGATGATATACATGTTATGGCTATATTCTTTGCTTATTAAAACAATGTGGTTCTTAAGTATTTGATACTGAATTTGTTGGTGTGAATCTTCATACGAAACAACACAATTCATGAACTACAATGGCCTAAGTAACTAGCAAAAGAATATGTGATGATGTTCATCGAGAACAAATAAAGGGTTATTATGTTGCTCGTTAAACATCAAAGCTTGCCTTCAAGATTTGTTTTATCAGGTATTATGAGAACAAAAGGGTTGTTCAAATAATTGCCATAATCTATAAAAGATGGATGATTCACAAATCTCGTTGGAGAAATCACATCCATAAAACTAGTGCTAAAAAAATGTCGAAAGACAAATTGATTGAAAGATCACTTAGGAAGTGACATCGCCGTTTAAATTATATTGGAAAGAAAACATGAAGAAACTCCATATGGATGGAATTTTGGAGTCTTTTGATTTTGATCACATGACGCTTGTGAAAATTTCCTAGAGATAATTAAAACTTCGTTCTTAGGCCAAAAGGGAACGAGTGACTAGCTTATTGGAACTTGTACATATTGTTGTATGAAGTCCATTATGTGTAGTCGAGAGCGATGGATTTCAACTTCATATGCTTTCTCCGAAAATTTGAGTGAATATATGAATATTTACTTAATAAGGATGAAGTATGAAACGTTTGAAAAGTTCAAAGACTATCAAGATGAAGTGCAAAATCATTGTAACAAGAATATAAACAGTTTATGATAAAGATCATAAAGGAAGATATTTAAGTTACAGAGTTTAGCATAATACCTAAGATTTAAGGAATCGTTCCGTGGATTTGCATTTTCCCGAAACACCATAAGAGTATGGAGCGTTCGAGATATGTAATTAAACCTTGTTTGACATGGTAAGATCAAAAGGTATAATTCATAAAACTGCCATTATATTTTAAAGATTAAAAACTTTAGAGATTACCGTTTTTCCACTGAAAAGAGCTTCATCATAATCCGTTGAAATGACACCATATAAAGTTATGGTTTGGGATAAAACCCAAGTAGTCCTTTCTTAAACATTGGTATGCTATACATAAGAAAGATGTTTGCAACCAAAGTCGGATGAACCTGTCTTTGTATGTTATTTCGAATAATTGTTAAGTATTCCTCCATAACACCAGAGTTTAAAGTGTTTGTCACTTAGAACGTCAAGTTTCTTTGGGAAGGAATTTTTCGTGAAAAGTTAAGTGGGAGGACAATAGAACTTTGATAAGGTTAAAGGAACCTTAGCTATATGATCAAAGTTGCACAGCGCCGAAAAGTGTTCCGGAGGCAGCAACAATGCTCATGGCTTACGTGCCTCAAAGGTTGTGGTTACAATAGTCAAAGTTTCTATTAAAACAAGTAGGTCGAGTAAACAATCAAATACCAAGATTTGAGGGTTGAATCATTATTTGAGAATAATGAACCGACTACATGCAAAGAAGCGATGATGGGCCCTGACTCCGTCTAATGGCTTGAAGCCATAAAATCCGTGATAGTTCCATACACGAAAAATCAAGTTTTGAACTTGAAGGACCCTCGAGAAAGGTGTAAGACCTTACAGTCGTGTTTGGATCTATAAAGAAATAGACATGGATGTTTTACATCTATGAAATAGTCGGCATATTGGGAAAGAGTTCACAACAAAGTTCAAATGTTGACTATGACAAGATCTGATCTTTCATAGCGATATTTAGTCTAGACGGATTAATGTAGCAACCACTACATATAAATTTGTTATGTGGTAGTTGAATAAACAAAACAAGTTCTTCTAATAGAATTGTTACCTAGGACATGTGCGTAACATGGTCCATAGGGTTTTGTTAATTCAAAGGATGCTAAAAGCATATGCAAACTTCAATGGTTGAAGTAAGCATAGCGGAGTTGGAATCTTCACTATGATGAAACTGTTAAAAGAGTTTAATTTCATGAGAGACAATGAAGATGCTTGCGTTTGCAAGAAATTAAGTGGGAGCGCTAAGACATGTTTCTAATACGTTATGTGGAAGACATATTGTTGATTGGAAATGATGTATCTTTTATTAACACATATTAAGAATTTCATCTCGATGAAAGACTTAGGCAAAACCCAAATATTAGGCATGAATAGACGCTAATATGGTTGTGCCAGAAGTACATAGACGAGATATTGAATGAGTTCAATATAGAAACTACAAGAAAGTTTCTTGTCGCACAGAAAGGATTGATGAGTTCAATGTTGATGATATATTCAAGTGTATTGACATTTGGTAAAGTGAAACAAATAATCAAGTATAGATTGATACTTGATGTATGAAATCACAAAGAGTATTTAAATCAATCATACTGTGATATGTACAAATCCAGATATGTCCTATGCTCTAAATATTATGAGCATATACCAGAATGATTCATAAGATGATCATTGGACAATAATAAGGATATTCTTATGATCTTTCGGAAGAACTAAGAATATATTGTTTGTAGAAGTGACAAATAGATGGTTAGTTCATTGTAAAAGTACTACATTGATACTAGTTTTGTCACAAAGTGCAAATTAAGTTTATCTCAATCTAAACTAAGGGTGGCACAATATAATGGAAAGTAAGTTCCATAATGGATTTGGATGAGTTCCAAAGTCAAGACATTGTGACAGATACTACAACAAAAGGCTAAGTATATGACTGCTATTATAGCAGCTAAAGAGGGCATTTGGGTCAAGTAGTTTGTTATCAAACTAGGTGTAGTTCATAGCGGGATAATACTATGAAGATATATTGTACGACAATATTATCAACATGTTTTAACCCTAAAGAACTAAAGGTCTCACCAAAGGACCAAATTTATACAAAGCCATCTCATTAGAGAATGAGTGATGCGTAGAGACGCAAAGACATGCAATTACACACGGACCTGGAAGTGTCAGATCCGGAGATCAGTTGACCACTAGCAAACGTGTACTTACAACACCGGAAAGCCATAGGTGTTGAATACACAAAGGTTTGAAACTAGATTATTGACTCTAGTGCAAGTGGGAGACTGTTGGAGATATGCCCAAGAGGCAATAATAAAGTGGTTATTATCATATCTTCACACTTATGATAAATGTTTACATACCATGCTATAATTGTATTAACAGGAAACATTAATACTTGTGTGATTTGTAAACATAAAAGAGTCCCTAGTAAAGCCTCTTGTTAAACTAGCTTGTTGGTTAATATATGATCATGGTTTCCTGATCATGAACATAGAGATGTTATTAACAACAGGGTCATATCATTAGGAGAATGATGTGATGGACATACTCCTATAGATAAGCGTAGCATAAAGATCAAGTCATTTTAAATAGTTCAATTGCTATATGCTTTCTGATACATAGTAACCTAATTCCTTCGACCATGAGATCATGCATATCACCTTTGCCGGATGGATGCTTTGATGACATCAAACACCACACCGTAACTGGGTGGCTATAAAGGTGGCATTGAGTGTTCGGAAAGTATTGGTTGAAACACATGGATCAAGAGTGGGATTTGTCCATCCATATGACGGATAGATATACTCTGGGCCCTCTCGGTGTAATGTCATCCAATTAGCTTGCAAGCATGTGACTGGCTCACAAGGGATCACATATCACGGGAACGAGAAAAGAGTACTTATCGGTAACGAGGTTGAACTAGGTATGCAGAGATACCGACGATCATAACCTCGGATAAGTAAACTATCGTGAGACAAAGGGAAATTGGTATCGTATGTAAGTGGTTCATTCGATCGCAAAGTAATCGTAGAAATATGTGGGAGCCATATGAATTTCCAGATTCCTCTATTGGTTATTGTTCGGAGAAGTGTCTCGATCATGTCCGCATAATTCACGAACCGTAGGGAGACACACTTAAGGATTCGACGTTGTTTGAGTAGTTATGGTATTATGAGAAAGAGACCGAATGTTGTTCGGAGTCTCGGATGGGACCCGGGATATCACGAGGTGATCCGGAATGGTCCGGAGAATAAGATTCATATAAGGAAAGTCCCGTTTCGGAGTTCGGGAATGATTCCGGTGTTTTCATCGGGAATGTTCTAGAAGGTTCCGGAATGTCCGGCACTCCGGGGGGGAAGGGGTACATGAATGTGTCATTACATATTGGAATGATTGCATCATGTACTAAGTGTTCTTGCTGTTCCAAATAAAGGATTAAATTGAATCCTAAAACAGAAAAGTCAAATGTCAAGTTTGAAAGTCAAACGGCTAAAACAAGAAACTGTGGGAAACAAGCAAGAGGAGGTTGAAACCAACTTGGAGGAGGAGTCCCTCTCTGAAAGAACATTTCTTAATCCCTAGTGTTTTGAGTGTTAGATAACAATACCAAGGATCTTTTAATGTGTGTTGAAGTGTTGCAGCTCTGAACTCTGCCTTTGGGGGCGGATAATCCGGCCCCACCAGGGGCGGATAATCCGCCCCTCCCTCTGCCCAAGCAAGCGCAAGCCCCAGAAGGGGGGCGGAATATTGGTCGGACTTTCCGGCCTGGCCGGATAATCCACCCCTCAGGGGGGGCGGATAATCCGCCCCTCCTGCTCATCGCCAAGGCGCAAGCCCCAGAGAGGGGGCGGAGTTTCGGCCGGACTTTCCGGCCTCGCCGGATAATCCGCCCCTCAGGGGGGCCGGATTATCCGCCCCCCAAGATTTTCTCCAAGATTCACCAAGGCGCAAGCCCCAGAGAGGGGGCGGAGTTTCCCCCGGAGAATCCGCCCTTGGGGCAGAATTTTCCCAGGGGGCGGATAATCCGCCCCAAGTGGGGGGCGGATAATCCGCCCCCAAAGTTGGGCAACGGCCAAATCTAGGGAGGGGGTATTTAAGCCAGCCATCCCCCTCCTGCCAGAACTCTTGATTCAACTCGAAAAAGAACAGATCAGATCTCAAAACTTCATACAAGAGTGCTCCACCAAGATCCACCCAAAGGCTCCATCCCTTTGGGAATCGAAGGAGGAGAACTCGATCTTCATCATCAGCAATCAAGCGCTTCATCTCCTCTCCATTCATTTGGAGAACCTCCGATCTAGTATTTCTTGCAAAGATCTAGATCCTTGTTTTCGTTTATATTGATAAACCTTGTTTTTGTGACAGCTTGTTGTCATCCCGGGAGCCCCCAATTCGGTTGTGGGTGTGTGCCCCGATAGTATTGTAAAAGGCACCGGTTCCCGCCTCGAAGGGATCCAATAGTGGAGAAGGTGGATCAGGCCTCTCGTGGCGAGATCCATCGGAGAATAGGGTGAGGCCTATTGTGGCGTGGTGGTCTTAGAACCGCCCACCCCTCCAACGCAGATGTACTTCCCTTAACAAGGAAGGAACTGCGGTAAAACAAATCCCTGTGTCTCCGCGTGCTCCACTACGGTTTCCTCGCTCCTCCTTTACGTGCTTAGTAGTTAGGGTTTCATATAGGGAAATTCTCGTAGTTGCATATCTAGAGAATTTACTTTGTGTAAAGCCTAAAATTGGAAAAAGTATTAAAAAATTGGTTAGCACCTATTCACCCCCCCTCTAGGTGCCCATACGATCCATTTCAATTGGTATCAGAGCCTCGGCTCTTATTTCGGGCTTAACCGCCTAAGAGAAGTATGGGTTCCAAGGGAGATGGGAGTGATGCTTCGGAGGTAGTCACCATGAACGATCTCAAGACGTTGGAAACAACCTTGGTGAGTTCAATGGAGGCTAAGATGGAGGAGATGCGTCAATTGATAATGCGTCTCTCCACATCCGCATCATCACCTCCATCTAACTCTGAGGATACCACTCCGCAATCCAAGGAAACGGGTAAAACTGTTTCCAAAGATAACGAAGTGGTAGGTGATGATACTAGTAAGAGTTCCTCCTCGAAAAAGGATAGCGGTAAGGATGGATACAATGAGGTTTCTCATGTGTATTCCCCTGATCCGCCTATTCCTCACCCACACATACATAATAGGGGTGATCCACCCAAATTATCAGCTTCTACTTTCTCTCAATGGCAATTTTTGATGAAATCTCATGTGTGCAGTTCCTCCATAGAGTTGTGGAAGATCATCGAAAATGGTCTTCACGTTGGAAATCCTAACAATCTCACAAGGAGAGAAGTGGTCGATAGCCAACTCAATGCTACAGCTCTACACATGATACAGCTTGGTGTGGGTGATAAAGACATGCCACACATTCAGCATCTTAGCACAGCTAAAGAAGCTTGGGATGCCCTTACCGAGCTCTTCATCGGAAATGAAAGTATGAGAAGGAATAGATATGATGCCTTGAGCAATGAAGCTGAAGGATTTTATATGCTGGATGGAGAAGACCACGAGGACATGTATAGGAGGCTCAAGGCAATAGCTACTACCTTCAGAAACCACGGCGCTGCTCATGTTGATGATGCTTGGATCAAGCGCAAGTATGTCAGTGCTCTTATGCCATTTGAGCCCACAGATTTGAAAAGTCTCCAAGGTAGGCACAATTATCACCTCATGTCATCCAACGAGGTAATGCAAGAAATGGCCGCATTCAAAGTGGCTGCCAAGAATGCCGAAGATGCTCGTGCTCGAGCTATGGGGATGCAAAAGGGGGTCAACATGGCTTTGAAGACTAGTGTGATTGATCATGATGAATATGCGGTAAAAGGCCTGGACTGTCCCGAAGATATAAAAAGGATCCACGGACAATACTTGGCTCTTTATGCAAGAAACTTTTGGAAAGATCCAGCCAAGGCTAAAGCTGAACTAGATCGCAAAAGTGGAGCCTATGGAAGAAAAGAAAATGGTCCCAAGCTGAGAACATGCTTTAATTGTGGTGACCGGTTGCACTTCGTAGCCGAGTGTCCATATCAAAGTAGAGAGGATAATGGAGGAAGACTCATTTTCAAAGACAAATCAAAAGCTCCACGTAAGAAACAGTTTGTAAAGAAAAATGCTCCTTTCAAGAAGCAACCAAAGATTGTTCTAGTAGCTCAAGAAGAATATTCATCGGGGAGTGAAGATGAGGACGAGGACGATAGCTCTCAAGAGGTGGCTGCTATAGCCACCACCACATCTACATCAACATCACTCTTCGACTCTCCAAACGAAAACACCATCAACAAGAATTCTACTTGTCTCATGGCAAGAAGCTCCGAGGTAACTTCTTCTAACTCTTCCTTTCCCAAGGCTATGATAGACATGCCTGCTAGTCTTAAGGTTAAAGAAGAGATTATTGCCTTGGATTATTTCTATACTAACTTGCAAGGTGAGCACAAAGTTCGTTTTGAGGCTCTTATGGATCAGTTGGCCCAAAACGAAGCACTCCTCGAAGAAAAGGGCAGAATTGAAAGGGAGGATGCAATGGAAATTGCATCCCTAAAAAATGCTCTTGAAGAAGAAGAAGAAGCTTGGGTCTCTCTTGAAGAGAGGCTTGAGTCTATGGAAGAGTCACATGAAGAAATTGTGACTAAACTCGTTAAGGAACGTGACAATGCGGTCACCAAGGCAAAGAAGTTAAATAAGAAAAGGATTGACTTTGGGGCTGCTCATGATAGACTCTCCGAGGAATTGGAGAAACTTGACAATGCTCACAAGGCGTTGAAAAACGAGTTCTCTATCCTCAATGAGTC
The DNA here is from genome assembly GCA_910589765.1 of Avena atlantica. Taxonomy (NCBI): domain Eukaryota; kingdom Viridiplantae; phylum Streptophyta; class Magnoliopsida; order Poales; family Poaceae; genus Avena; species Avena atlantica. Next base: position 48,676,511 of record OU342739.1, read on the forward strand.
ACATGATCAGCTTCAAAGTCGATTGGCCGAATATGATACTCCTAGCTCGTCCAACTCAACATATAGTAACAAGAAAAATGCTAATGTGGAAAAAGGAGTGATCAAGGACATCACTACAAAGGAAAAAGGTGTGCTTGATGAAGTCCTTGACAAGCAAAGGTCAAATCATGGTAAAGAGGGACTTGGGTATGTCACCAAGTCCAAGAAGAAGAAAACCAAGAAGAACAAGACCAAGAATGTGCAATTAAAGACAAGCACTGCTGAGAAGGTTGTCACAAAAGACAAGACTAATAATATTGGTTTTGCAGGGTCTCACAATCCTAATTATGAACTCTTTTGTGATGATTATGGCGATGTTTATGCTTATTATGTTGGTCCTTTTGATGAATATATTGCTTGGTCTATTTGGGTCCCAAAGACCCTTGTTACTAACATGAAAGGACCCATTGAAAAATGGGTACCTAAAACCAAGAAGTAATTTTCTTGCAGGGCTATGCTTCCGGTGGGTCGAAATGGGTGCTGGATAGTGGCTGCACTAGTCATATGACCGGAAGCAAGGAGATCATCACGGAGATGCGTCCAAATCTTGATAATATCACAGTCTCCTATGGTGATAAGTCTAAATCTCAGGTATTGGGTCTTGGCAAGGTTGTGGTTGCCCACGATATCTCTCTCGTGGACGTCATGCTTGTTGAGACCCTTGGCTACAATCTTCTTTCTGTTCGTGCCCTTGGCAAGATGGGTTTTGCTGTTTTTATCGATGATGATTTGGTGGTACTCTTATGGAGCAAGTCTCTAAAGGTCGCTTTCATTGGATACGTCGAAAATGACCTGTATGTGGTGGACTTCTCGGGGAAAACCACTTCGGGTCCGATGTGTCTATTCGGAAAGGCCGATGTGGGCTGGCTATGGCATCGCCGTTTAGCCCATGTCAACATGAGAACTTTGCAAAGTCTCCAAAAGGGTGGCCACATTCTTGGACTAAAAGACAATGTCTCTTTTGCCAAAGACCGTGTTTGCAGGGCCTGTGTTGAAGGAAAAATGCATGATTCTCCCCACAAGAGGAAGACTATTGTGTCATCGAAGAGGATCTTGGAATTACTCCATGTGGATTTATTTGGACCGCCTTCTCATGCAAGTCTTGGTGGGAAGAAATATTGCTTGGTCATCGTCGATGATTACTCAAGATATACATGGGTATATTTCTTCAAGCTGAAAAGTGAGACTCAACAAACTGTCATCGACTTTGCCAATGAAGTTCAACGTCAACACAATGTTCCCATCTTGGCAATTAGAAGTGACAACGGCACAGAATTCAAGAACTACACTTTAAACGAGTTTCTTAGCGAAGAGGGGATTAGACACCAATATTCCGCTGCGTACACCCCTCAACAAAATGGTGTAGCCGAGAGGAAGAATCGGACTTTGATGGATATGGCAAGATCTATGCTAGCTGAATTTAAGTCTCCTTATAATTTTTGGGCTGAAGCCATATCAACCACTTGTCACTCATCAAACCGGCTTTACCTTCGGAAGATCTTGGACAAGACCCCATATGAAATACTTACCGGCAACAAACCCAACATCTCATACTTCAGGGTATTCGGGTGTAAGTGTTTCTTTCTTATTAAAGGTGTCCGTTTGTCAAAATTTGAATCCAAGGCTTTAGAAGGCATTTTTGTTGGTTACGGTGCCGAATCCCACACTTATAGAGTCTACAACAAGCTCACTGGGATTGTTGTAGAATCTTGTAGTGTGGAGTTCGATGAAAATAACGACTCCTTTGTAGGGCAAGTTGATGTTTGTGATGCAGATGTTGAAATACCCTAAGATGCCATAAGAAGAATGGGCGTGGGATTTTTCCGCCCCATTGAGGAACCCCTTGTGGCGGATCGGGAAGGACAATGCTCCACTCAAGTGGAGCCCTCATCTTCACAAGTTCAACAAGCTCCTACTGTTGGAGAAAACTCTGCACCAACACCGCAACCTGCTGAAGATCTTCAGTCTCCTGGACAAGATGGTAGTCCCAGGCCGGATTATCCGCCCCCTCCAAGGGGCGGACAATCCGCCCCTGGCACTCCAACTTGCACCAGGGGATCCGAAGGAGAAATCAACACCTCTGAAGCTCCCAGGCCGAATTCTCCGGCCCCCAGGGGCGGATTATCCGGCCATGGCTCTCCAACTCCTGTCAGGCTCTCTCAGGAAGATGGTTCTGGTTCTTCACCTCCCAGGCCGGATAGTCCGGCCCCTCCAAGGGGCGGATTATCCGGGCCTGAAGAAAATGCTCAGCAACAATCTTCTGGCAGTACTGGTGACCAAGATCAAGGGCAATGCAGTAATCAAGACAAGGATACAACAATTGAATCCACTCCTTCAAGAAACAATAAGGATATTGAGGCTCGTCGCAAGGCTCGGGCGGATCGCAACCTTGAACTAAGAGGTCACACTCTTGACAAGGTAGTTGGTGATCTACGACGAAGGGTATCCACTCGAAGAGAGCTTGCTAGCTTCTGTGATCATCAAGCTCACATTTCCATGGTTGAACCAAAGAAGGTTTTCGATGCTCTTGAAGACCCCGATTGGGTTGTTGCAATGCATGAAGAATTAAACAACTTCGAACGCAACAAAGTTTGGAAGCTCGTAGAAAAGCCAAAGGATTGCCGCAATGTTATCGGCACCAAGTGGATCTTCAAGAACAAACAGGATGAAAATGGCATTGTTGTGAGGAATAAAGCACGACTCGTGGCTCAAGGATTCTCTCAAGTAGAAGGAATTGATTTTGGCGAGACCTACGCTCCTGTAGCTCGCCTTGAGTCTATCCGTATCCTTCTTGCATATGCCGCCCATCATAATTTTAAGTTACAACAAATGGATGTTAAGAGCGCTTTCCTTAATGGTCCTCTACATGAGTTAGTATACGTCAAGCAGCCCCCGGGGTTTGAGGACCCCAATTCTTCCGAACCATGTTTACAAACTCGATAAGGCGCTCTATGGCCTTAAACAAGCCCCACGTGCGTGGTATGAGCACCTTAAAGAGCTTTTGCTAGACCGTGGATTCGAAGTTGGGCAAATCGATCCCACTCTTTTTACTAAGAAGGTCAATGGGGAGCTTTTTGTATGCCAACTTTATGTAGATGACATTATTTTTGGCTCTACTAACCAAGCTTTTAACGATGAATTTTCAAAGCTTATGACTGACAGGTTTGAGATGTCCATGATGGGTGAGCTACGGTTTTTTCTCGGATTTGAAATAAAACAACTTAGAGAGGGAACCTTTATTAATCAAGCTAAGTACATCCAAGACATGCTCAAAAGGTTCAAGATGACGGATCTCAATGGCGTTGCTACCCCAATGCAAACAAAGTGTCATCTTGAGCTCAATCCCAAGGGTAAAGATGTGGATCAAAAGGTATACCGATCCATGATCGGCTCTCTTCTTTACCTCTGCGCATCTAGGCCCGATATCGTGTTAAGTGTAGGAGTGTGTGCAAGGTACCAAGCCGCTCCTAAAGAAAGCCACTTAGTGGCGGTCAAGCGAATCTTCCGATATTTGGTTCATTCCCCAAATTTTGGGTTATGGTATCCCAAGGGTTCAAGTTTCTCTCTGTGTGGTTACACCGATTCAGATTGGGCTGGTGACAAAGATGATAGGAAATCAACCTCTGGTGCATGCCAATTCTTGGGCAGGTCTCTAGTGTGTTGGTCATCAAAGAAACAGAATTGTATTTCACTCTCAACCGCCGAAGCTGAATATGTTGCTGCTGCAAGTGCTTGTACTCAATTGTTATGGATGAGGCAAACTTTAAAGGAATATGGTGTCAATTGTGACAAAGTGCCTCTTTTATGCGACAATGAAAGTGCTATCAAAATTGCTTACAATCCTGTGCAGCATACAAGAACCAAACATATAGAGATTCGCAACCACTTTATTCGGGATCATGTTGCTCGTGGAGATATTGCTCTGTCCTTTGTGAGCACGAAGAACCAACTTGCTGATATTTTCACGAAGCCCCTCGATGAAGCAAGATTTTGTTTTTTGCGGAATGAGCTAAATATCATAGATTCAAGGAGCTTGGCTTGACTATTCTTGCACACTCACTTGCTCTTATTCATGTATTTGGTTTAGATGCGGGCATAGACATAGGGGGAGTGTGGTCCTAATTGATTGGGCCAACCCTCCCCCCATAATGCCGAAAGCAAGTAAAATCATTTCCCTTAATATCATTTTGTGATATGTGGGTCATCGATGAGCATTGGTGTTGAACTCAAGATACATCTTCGCGGCGTCATGCCATGCGCTCCAACATGGTGGCTTCGGCCACCACCCTCTTCCTCAAGAAGAGTTGGCTTTTCATGGGTCCCGTTGGATTTTCTTGCATACCTTTTGTTCTTATGGAAAACACACTCAAATTTGGCCTTTGATTGATTTGATTCTTGCAAATTTGGGGGTGAATTCTGGGTGTCCAGGGGCGTTAGCATCGCTCTTCTTCCTTTTTGGCGTTTCGATGCCAAAGGGGGAGAAGTAGTTCTAGTAGGTCACGTGGATTTGCAAGGGTCGGGCACAAGCTCTTCGGTTTTAGTCATTTTTATTTGCTTGCTTGTGCCTTTTCTAGCGTGAACTTGTTTGCTATTTGTGTTGCTATTTGTGGTTGATTGTGTAAGACTATGTCGTACTCCACAGTTTGGTACTATGTTTGGTATTCATGGATTTCTGGATTTATCTATCATGGACCCCATTGAAGTCTGGAATTATGGAGCTTATTTGATGACATTTGGATTCAGGGGTTCATCTATGTATGTCGTGGCTATAGATTCCGGTGGTATGACTTCTCTCTTCAAACCTTAAAAGTAGTGTTCTACCTAGTGTGTGTATTTGTATTCAAATGCAAATCTTAAATATGCACACATCTAGGGGGAGCGTCTTTCATTATCTAAGGTGGCACTTGCCGGTTTCACTGCAAATCCTAGTATTGTCATCTAACACCAAAAAGGGGGAGATTGAAAGAACATTTCTTAATCCCTAGTGTTTTGAGTGTTAGATAACAATACCAAGGATCTTTTAATGTGTGTTGAAGTGTTGCAGCTCTGAACTCTGCCTTTGGGGGCGGATAATCCGGCCCCACCAGGGGCGGATAATCCGCCCCTCCCTCTGCCCAAGCAAGCGCAAGCCCCAGAAGGGGGGGCGGAATATTGGCCGGACTTTCCGGCCTGGCCGGATAATCCGCCCCTCAGGGGGCGGATAATCCGCCCCTCCTGCTCATCGCCAAGGCGCAAGCCCCAGAGAGGGGGCGGAGTTTCGGCCGGACTTTCCGGCCTCGCCGGATAATCCGCCCCTCAGGGGGGCCGGATTATCCGCCCCCCAAGATTTTCTCCAAGATTCACCAAGGCGCAAGCCCCAGAGAGGGGGCGGAGTTTCCCCCGGAGAATCCGCCCTTGGGGCGGAATTTTCCCAGGGGGCGGATAATCCGCCCCAAGTGGGGGGCGGATAATCCGCCCCCAAAGTTGGGCAACGGCCAGATCTGGGGAGGGGGTATTTAAGCCAGCCATCCCCCTCCTGCCAGAACTCTTGATTCAACTCGAAAAAGAACAGATCAGATCTCAAAACTTCATACAAGAGTGCTCCACCAAGATCCACCCAAAGGCTCCATCCCTTTGGGAATCGAAGGAGGAGAACTCGATCTTCATCATCAGCAATCAAGCGCTTCATCTCCTCTCCATTCATTTGGAGAACCTCCGATCTAGTATTTCTTGCAAAGATCTAGATCCTTGTTTTCGTTTATATTGATAAACCTTGTTTTTGTGACATCTTGTTGTCATCCCGGGAGCCCCCAATTCGGTTGTGGGTGTGTGCCCCGATAGTATTGTAAAAGGCACCGGTTCCCGCCTCGAAGGGATCCAATAGTGGAGAAGGTGGATCAGGCCTCTCGTGGCGAGATCCATCGGAGAATAGGGTGAGGCCTATTGTGGCGTGGTGGTCTTAGAACCGCCCACCCCTCCAACGCAGATGTACTTCCCTTAACAAGGAAGGAACTGCGGTAAAACAAATCCCTGTGTCTCCGCGTGCTCCACTACGGTTTCCTCGCTCCTCCTTTACGTGCTTAGTAGTTAGGGTTTCATATAGGGAAATTCTCGTAGTTGCATATCTAAAGAATTTACTTTGTGTAAAGCCTAAAATTGGAAAAAGTATTAAAAAATTGGTTAGCACCTATTCACCCCCCCCTCTAGGTGCCCATACGATCCATTTCACTCTCCTCCAAGCCGGCGGCCAGCCTAGGCCGAGTTGGGGAGGGACTCCCCTCCCCTTCCCTGGCGCGCCAGCCCCTCCACCTATAAAAGGAGGGGCAGGGCCTCCTCCTCCATACACAAGTTCCTATCCTCTTATCTCCGGTTTAGAGCCGTTTTGGTTTAGAGCTTCTAATTGCTTTAGCCTTCGGTTTAGAGCCTTCTAATTGGTGTGTCTAATCCCTAGACCACTAATAGTACTCTCTCATACTCCACCATACTCGCTCCGGCTTAAGGCGAAGCCCTGCGGGATCTCCCCTCTACTTCCGGTACCACGCCGTTGTGCTGCCGGAATCGCGAGGAGAGTGCTACAACCTCCGCTGCCTGCTGGAACAAGGGAGAGGAAGGTCTTCGTCGAGTACCGTACGTGTGACCGACTGCGGGAGCGCTGCCGGAACGCAGCCCCGGAAGGATCGTCTACGCGATCTTGAGATCGGAAAGAGTACGACTACATCACCCACGAGAATCTGCTCTCGTTAACCGCTTTGGAATCTTCGAGGGTAAGTTATTCCATCGACTCGTTGCTACAATCTAGTAGATAGATCTTGGCTTGTTTGTTTGTATGCGATAGAAATTTTTTGTTTTCCATGCTACGAACCCCTACATGTTTTGCTACAAGCTTTCAGATACATAGTAACCTAATCCTTCGACCATGAGATCATGTTAATCACCATCACCGGATGAGTACTTTGGTGATATCAAACACCACTTCCGTAAGTGAATGATTATAAAGGTGGCATTGGATATTCTGAAAGTATGTGTTGAATCAAGAGTGGGATTTGGTCCATCCATATGACTGATAGATATACTCTAGGCCTTCTTAGTGGAATGTCATCCAATTGGCTTGCAAGCATGTGACTAGGTCACAAGGGATGTCATATCACGGAATGAGTAAAGAGTACTTATCGATAACGAGGTTGAACTATGTATAGAGATACCGACGATCGAATCTCGGATAAGTAAAGTACCGCGCGACAAAGGGAATCAATATCATATGTAAATGGCCCATTCGATCACGAAGTCATCGTTGAAATATGTGGGAGCCGTTATAGATTTCCAGATCCCTCTATTGGTTATTGACCAGAGAGGTGTCTCGATCATGACTGCATAGTTCGCGAACCGTAGGGAGACACGCTTAAGGAATCGATGTTGTTTAAGTATATAGTATGAAATATGAGTTGGAGACCGAATGTTATTCGGAGTCTCGGATTGGATCCAGGACACCACGAGGAGATCCGAAATGGTCCGGAGAATAAGATTCATATAAGGAAAGTCAATTTCCGGAGATCGGAAATGTTTTCGGTGTTTTGACCGAAAGCTTCTAGAATGTTCTAGAGGGCCCACCAGTGGTTCCACCACCCCAGGAGGGGTTCACTTGGGCCGTGACATTCCCTAGGGCCTAGCCGCACCAAGCCCTAAAGGTCCAGCCGGCCAACACTAGTAGAAGGGTCAAACCTAGTTTGAATAGTCAAATCCTAGTTTGAAAAGTCAAAATCTAGTTTTTGTAAGAGGGAAGACTTGGTGGAAAAGTTCCCAACTCTTCCTCTTGGTGGCCGAGTTGGGGGAGGACACGGCTAGGGCTGGGAACCATTGGCCGGCCGCCCTCCCACCTATATAAGGAGGGGTGGGGACGCACCCCCCACACACACCCCTTGTCCTTAGCGCCTAACCCTAGCCATCGCTTCCCCTCTCTCTCCTCCACCGTCCTGCTCCGGCTTAGGCGAAGCTCTGCAAAAATCGCTCATCCACCACCACCACACTATCGTGCTACTGGGATTCCGAGGAGATCTACTACCTTCGCTGCCCTGCTGGAACCAGGAGAGGAAGGTCTTCATCGACTCTGTATGTGTGACCGACTGCGGAAGCGCTACCGGAACACGGCGCCAGAAGGATCGCCTATGCGATCTTGAGATAGGCAAGTGATCGACTACATCAACCACGAGATCTAATCACGTTAACGCTTTGGATCTACGAGGTTAGTTCTCTACAATCTCGTTGCACTGATCTTATAGATTAGATCTTGGCTTTCCATAGATTAGATCTTGGTTTTGTGTGTTCGCGCGATAGAATTTTTTTGTTTTCCATGCAACAAACCCTACTGGAAATTCTCTGAAACTTACAAATTCCGAGTAAATTGAAAATATTTATGTGGAGGGTTTTGCATGGTATTGTTCCTGGGAAATCAATCATGGCCAACAATCATATCAAGCTGCAACCACAGTGTCCAGTATGTCAACAAGGATCAGAGGATATGAAGCATCTGGTTTTTTCTTGCTTAAGAGCGCGACAGGTATGGAAATATTTAGGGTTAAAAGAGTTAATTGATCAAGGGGCACAAACCAATTATTCCGGCTTGGTAGTTTTGGAAAATCTGATATGTAGTAAACAAAAAAAGTCTTATCTTATCGGACATGTGGGTCTCTAAGAAATGATCGCGGTGGGTTGTTGGTATATCTGGTGGTGGCGCCTATAGTTGGTGAATGGTTCTACTATGGCCAAACCATCTAGCTCGGCTTTTGCAATCAACGCTCTAGCCTCAAATTTTTATGCAGCTAAACCGAATGCAAAGATGAAGTAGTCTTCTTGGTCTTTACCACTTATCGGGAGGATCAAACTGAATACTAATGCTTCCTATCAATCGGATGACACTGGATGTGCGGGAGCTGTGTTACGAAATCATAAGGGGGAGGTTTTGGGTGGCATGTACTGTCCTTTGTCTCATGTTCAAGACCCCACGACAACAGAAGCTCTTGCTTTGTTAAATGGTTTAAGTTTTCTTGAATCGTTTGGATGCAGTTGAGCTATGATTGAATCAAATTCACTGGAACTGGTTGAGGCTTGCAATGTGGTGACATAAGTGTGGAGCCCTCATTCTGCTATTTTGGCCGAGTGTTTTCTAAAGGCTGGTCATATGAGTGATATTTCCTTCCAACATTGTTCTTGGGAGGCAAATCAGTTGGCACATTAATTAGCTAGGCATGGTTACATTTTTAAGAATAGGTTTATTTGGGAGGGTGATCCCCCTGCTGTATTTATGCCTTTTGTAATTAAATATGTAACTTTGTTTTGACCATGACAACAAGTTTTAAACGCGCTCTTTTCCTTTTAGGGTATCTAAGGGGACTGGAAGGTTTTTAATGAGGCGGCTTGCTTGCCTAATATATTATTTGTTTCAAAAAAAGACGAAAAAATTGAGGTTAGGCCAACTTTAAAGCAAAAATGTTGCCTTTCTCCTTTCTATGCATTTTTTGCACTTGTTGACACAAAATATAATAAATCACGAAGGCACCATGAGCCGGAGCAAGAAATACAGAAGAAATTTGATAAATTTGGCCGAGGACAGAGAGCTAATAACAAAAATGTTGGATTAGTAAGATAACACGATTACAACGGTAGTTTTAACTAATCATTATTTTATTGAAATGATATCTTGATGGTGCCACATATGAAAGGTGCACCATTTGTGATAGATCAAGAATAACACATTGATTTTTGTGTCTTAATTTTTTTAATAAGTAAGTAGACTGGATATCTTGGTGGTATCACACTTAATTGATCAAGAATAGTAACGAGTTGGTTTTTGTGTCTTAAATTGTATTGATGGCTCTTGAAATACGTCTAAAATACGTTTTAGTGCTACAAATACAACGACATGGATGCGTCAGGGGTAGCGGACAGTGAGATTCGGGATGGATGCATCTCCATGTTCTCTGTTGAATATGTTTATGAAATAAAATAGGGAATATATACTAGGACCAAATGTGAAAACGCCGTGCCACTTGAATCTTTGATTACCATCCTCACGCTCCTGTCTACACACACCGACTCTCCCCCTTTTATTCAACAGTCAAGAACAACTAAAACTTTGAACATTTTCTACGCTACGAAATACCAATATTCCCCCAAAAAATAAGTAATCCAAGTCGAAGGAAATGAATTAGTAACAAGGTACTATATAGCCGGCAACAAATTTCAACGCGTGCACGAGCTGCTTCGTGGAAGATTCACATGGTATGGTACGTACGTCGGCCGTGACGAGTTCTTCCGCGGCATCTCATTTTCAAATCCTCGTCGCTCATTTTGATTCTTGATCGATCCGCTAATTAATAATACGTGCCGGCGCGTTGACGTTTGAATCGTTTGATTGATTTGATGCGACCATTGGAAGAAGTGGACGGCGCACCGAGACGAACGAACGAATCTTTGGTCCACTTCAGAGTTCAGACTCGCCGGACGATCGCCTTCTCCTCCTCCGGTTCGTCCTCGCTGTCGCCGGCGGCTGAGCTGACCCTGGCGCCTGTGACGCCGCCGACACCGAGGCAGTCGAAGCGCAGGCTCCCCTTGGCCGAACCCGCGGACGCGTCCACCGTCGTCTTTTCGTGGATGGTCGCGGGCGTCGTCGTCGTCGAGCTCGGCGCCTCCACGTCCGATGGCGCCCTCCTGGACGCCGCCCAGAACGGCACCCTGCTGGAAGAGAACGTCCTGGCGATGAACGACGGCCAGCGGTCCGACCGGCCGATCCGCTCGCTGCGGCCCACCGTGCGGCGCAGGCTCTCCTCGCCCGCGGCGGCCATCATCTCCCTTCGCACCTGCTCGGGAAGACGCAGCGTGAAGCGCTCGAGGTCGCCGTCGAGGCGCGCGGAGAGGGAGTGGCCCGTGGAGTGCGCGCGCGAGAACGGGCGCCCCGATCGTGACCGCGACCGCACCGCGCGGCGCAGGCTCCCGATCCGCTCCAGCTCCCTCCTCTCCTCATCCTCGCTGCCCTCGCGGTTCATGACGATGGCCACCTCCGGCCGGCGCTGCTCCTGGTTCTCGGAGCCGTTCGCTTCTGCCGTGGTATCATCAGGCTTCTCCTCTGCGGGGACGAGGCTGCGGCGGCAGACGGGGCATGTGACGTGGGCGGCGAGCCACTCCCCGATGCAGTCCGGGTGGAATGCGTGGCTGCACTCGGGGAGGAGCCGGAGCTTCTCCTCGTCCTCAAACTCGCTGAGGCACACGGCGCACTCCAGCGCGGCGTCCCCGCCCTTGCCGCTGCCGTCCCGGAGCGCGCGCGCCTCGGCGTAGGTCATGGTCGGGAACGAGGCGAGCACGTCCGGGTGGAGCCCTCGCAGCTGCCTGTCCGGCTGCTGCTGCTGCTCCTGCCGCGACAACGCGAGCAGCGCCGCGGCCGGGACGGAGCGCGCGGGGGATCCGCCGCGGCCGCACTGCCGGATGTAGATGGAGAAGAAGCCGATGAAGAAGAAGGTGGCGATGAGCGCGACCAGGAGCACCACCATCGGCGCGCTGAAGCTGGTCTGCTTCCTCGCGCCTGGCATGACCCCGCCGTCGTCGTCGGCGGCGGCGCCGGCGTCGCTTCTCCTGTACCACGGCCCGCGCTCGTCCGGCTGAGCGGCCGCGCTTGCCGCGAGGAGGAGGAGGAGCGCCGCGAGCAGCAGCGCGTGGCGGTGGGGCGGCGGCATCGGTGGCGCCTTCTTTGGGAGTTGGGACGGGTTGTCAGGTGGTGTCGCGGGCGCGCGCGGAGGTGTTAAAACGGAACGAACTAGTGAAGCGACCGGAACGGGTCTTGTCGTCGCTCGTGGCGTCTGGTGGGGGTGTGCCGGCGTACGCGAGGCGCAGGTCAGTTTTGCTGGGGCTGGAATTTCTCGTCGCGGCGGGCGTGCTGGTGCTGCCGTCCAGGCGTACTAGCCGCGTAGGTCGGCGTGGTGCATGGGTTGGACTTTTGGGGGAAGCGTGTCTCGCATTCTGTGGCTGGGCAAAGCGCACGTACGCAAGGCACTACTAGCTAGCTAGACTGATCAGAGATTCAGAGATACTCCTATACTGGTAGTACGTGATTAGACAGTGAAGATCTAGAGGACGTACGGTACGGCCGGTGCTGCAAAGCTTGGACGGGCAAGCAAGCAACGAACACGACCAGTTCCAGTCTCTAGACACGAAAAGTAGTGTAAGCGACTGTCAGTTTCAGATGAACGCTAGCTAGCGACGGCTAATCCATTCCACCCCATTGAACTGTTCCGTGTCCGGTCCGGATCGTTTGCAGCCGTGCGCTGCAGCGTGCCGAGACCGCACCAAGACCTAGAGAAGAGTTAACCCGTTCGAGAGTAGAGTTAACCCGTGCGACCTGGTCTAGCATCCGTCGATCGTTATCCAGCTCGCCTCTGAGGAAAAAAATGTTACACTACTGTAGCACCCAGGCCCGTCGATGGGCAGGTTTGACGTGAGCGACCGGACAGGGCCCCGAATTTCAGAGGCCCCCGATTACAGCAGTCCAATAGCGAGCCGGCTCGATCAACCCTTGTTTAGCTAACCGTTCCGCCAGATCGGAGATCGATCCGTCTCCTGATCACGATCGAAACCCGTGTTCCGCCGGCTGCTGTTCTCGCCTCGCGCCGGCGTGCTCGACTTCAGCAGCAGGAACTATTCAGGTGCTCGAGAAATTTATACCGTTTGTGCGCTGCTATTTGCATCTACACACTACTATTTTCATTCAAACAATCGTGTCCTTATAATCTTGTTTCTACCGTGTGTCCTTGGCTCCTTGCCAGCAGAAATCGATCAGATCTATGTAAGAAAGGCTCCTGATTGCCGCTCAATGCTCATGGCTCCGGTTTATTCTCCGGTAATTCAGCAGGGAAGCAGCAGATAGATCGTGCTACCTAGTACTAGTAGGCTGGTACGACCTGCTTTGAATTCACAAATTCTGAATATCTCATGACTAACTGTCTTGTCTGCAATTGTCTGTAGGCTTGTTTGTGTAAACTGAACCGTAGTAGTATATGGGAAGGTATGAATAGCACAAAGTGTCAATCTGGTGCCGCAAAGAAGAAGAAAAGACGTTCCTTTTGGTAGAACATGAGATTCACCTATTAGTTTAGTGGGATGTTTACGCTTTTAGAATGAATACTTGATATATTTCTGAACATCGTATGTTTTTTTTACCAAACATGCTCCCCCGTCAATTTCATATATTTCTAAAAATTGTATTGAATAGCATATTCTAAAGTTCTATAATTAAGTAAACATATGATTTTATTTTACTACTAATTAGTGAATTTGAACAAACATTGGGACCTTGTTTTCTAAGTCGCACCGGGCCCCCCAAATACTGGAGACGAGCCTGGTAGCACCCAGAGTCAAAGCTCTACATGTGGTGTGCTGCACGGTCCACCTCAATCGGATCACGACCGGTTGCGCCGTTGCACTCTTTTGTGCTCGATCCATCGGGGGATAATACCTTTTTGGATTAAAAAAATTTACTACTAAGTAATATAAGAAGATAACAATTTCATTTAGGATCTCAACCAACATGCATGATATCAAGCATTAGTCAAAACATCGAGAAGGCACACGACATAACTGGACAATTAATGGGTTAAATATAAGATGTTTAGAAAACTTGAAATGCATTCGATTTAGAGGCGGACAAATGTTTTACAGCATCTCCAAGGAAGACCTCTCAAAGGACGTAGTGTCCGTCTGTTTGAGAGGTGTTCGGACAATCTGGAAGGTGGGAAAGTAGCACCTCTTATGAAAGGACTTTTTACACGATCCTACTGCAATCACAATCCTGACGTATTGAACAATATTTATTTGTTCGAGAGGGGGCGGGAAGATAAGAACAACTCTAACAACTATAAATGAACAAATTGTAAAACGCTTTTGTGTTTATAGTCTCCTGAAAACCGATTTTATGGTCCGGATTGTGGCCGAAAAGACTGAACATCACAAATCGAAACTGTATTCATGGGGCCCATCATTTTTTCTTTTTTCTCCCACTTTCTTCTCCCTCATCCGTGTCTCCTGCCTGCGCAAGCTCTCCCCCGGCGCCGCCCGCCGCCCCGCCGACAACCGTGGCGGCGGACAGGTCAGCGTCTCCTACTCGGACGTCCAGCTCGCCACAAGACGGTTGTCGGCCTTCTACCAGGCATCGCGGAATGTGACGGTGGTGTCTATGCCGCTGACAGGCGGGGAGAACGACGACATGACATGGCGCTGCTCATGGGGATGCAGAGGGGCAGTATGGCAGCGGAGGCCGTGGCGGCGCCGTGCCGCTGACGGTGGAGGCGTGGGTGCCGGTGCGGGTGAGGCTCGGGAAGGTGCGAATTTCATGGCTGGAGGACCATGTACAGACGGCTGCCGACGGATACGAGCGGCAGAGTAGTACCGTTTCGGCATGTAACCGCTCCTTGGAGCGCTACATCTACCGGCCACGGAGTCGGGTTCTCAGGCCACTGTAAAACATTTACAGGCCGGGATGTTTTTATAGGTTTCGCTAGATCAACCAACTACTCGCGAACTGTATTGTCACTGGATTTTTACAGGTGTCGGAGCTTTATTGGGCTTGTTCGATTTGCTCTAAGGATCAAGATGACGATGAAGTTCCCTCCAACTTTATTCATTGCATGGTACAAAATTGTACAAGACTTCTACAAGATGGATCTTATTGGGTTTATATATAAACCTATCGAGATTAGATGTAGTTATGGTTTAAGCCTACATAGACTAAGGAAGCTAAGGTTTTGACTTGGGTGTGAATATGAAAATTAACTTGGCGACTTGATTTTAAGGTACTTATAAGCGTCAATGATAGGAGTCTCCATGCCATCCGTTAGGCCTTGGCATGTCTTGCATAACTTTATCTCCTAACATCCCTTCAATAGTCGTCTGATTCAGGGAGTCATGGTAGAAGTCTTCGCGTAGTACGGCGGGTTAGGTCGATGAAACTCTTGACATGGGCCTTCTCCCTTGAACGCCATGGGCTGGATGGGTTATATGATCATACATTGTAGGTTTATGGCCTACCCCGCATATCTTCGACAACCTCCTCCAAAGGACACACCTCATTTTCCCACCTCCCAGATTCTCCAAATCTAGTTGTTATTCACTATTTGATTTTCATCAACTTTCTAGTCAACTATATCAATTGTAAAATAAATTATTAAATAAAATAAGCATTTCAAATTTAAATCAAAATATTTTGAAATCCCAAAGAGAGAAATAGCACTATTGGTTGCCTTGATGATGTGCTAAACTAGGTCATCTTGAAGTTGTTGATGTACCTCTCTGCAAAGATTTTGCCAATGCATCTCTAGAAATCGTCCGAGTTCAACTAATTCATCAATCCTCCCAAACAAACAATATGAAACATTTGAACAATATGAAGCAAAAAAAACCTTGGCTCTCTTCAGGCAAATTATTGAACATGTTGCAGGCACCAACGCCTAACATGAAGGTGGAGGCATCTAGGGAGTTGTCTGGGCCAGAGAAGAATTTGGGGGTAGAGGGGAGCTCTGGGGAGAGATGGCGGTCGTCCAAGAGAAAAGGAGAGGATGCGAGGGCGATCGAGGTTGTTGCGGGATCCGGCGGCATTGAACTCTGCTGGGTGGCGACATGGCTTGTGGGAAAGATTAACGATGACCGACACGACCGCATGAATAGGTGTGAGCAGGTGGGACGGTGCCCAGTCGTGCTCTTCTTCATGACATGGTCCCCTACATGTAGAGGAGAATAAAGACAAGTTGGGATAAGGGCATCTCCACCGGACCGATCCATCTGGTCACTCCAAACAGTCTGTTTGCGTTTGTTTGGGTCGGGCCACGGTCGATATGGGGAGGGGTCTGGCCTATCCAGCCAGCCGCGCGACCCATTTGTTCACGCTTGTCCAGCGCTGACCAGAAATTGCATGTCATATAATTAATTTTTGGGATGCAAATAAACTAAACTAGGTCATCAAATTGAAATAG
Organism: Avena atlantica; assembly: GCA_910589765.1. Taxonomy (NCBI): domain Eukaryota; kingdom Viridiplantae; phylum Streptophyta; class Magnoliopsida; order Poales; family Poaceae; genus Avena; species Avena atlantica. The sequence continues at coordinate 48,692,536 of OU342739.1, forward strand.
TGCTTACATATAAATAGTTCAGGATCATATGGTTCGATAGAAAACAACTAAACCGTCATTCAAATTATATGAAACAAATAAAGGATTAAACATTGAGATTTCCCGACAAGCCCATATATGCTCAACCAAATCCAGTTGAAGTCGTTCATGGGTTTGCCTATGACGCATATTTTCATGCACTTGCATGAAATCTTCCTAAGACGCTAGACCTGGCTCTAGCTCAACCAACTGACCCTAAAAGTCCCAACCTTGGTCCAAGATGCCGTCATCACGCTCGTCCTAGACGACCATGTTATGCACGATGACACAAAAAGTCATCACATCCCACATCCTAATAAGAAATATGTGGGGCATTTCCTTCTGCCATCCTAGCAAACACCGAGACTGCTGCGGCATATTTATGTCATTGTTTGAACCAGTCATGCCAAAAAAGGAGTGCGAAATCCAGAGATCCTATGATCCAAGAGCCTCTAGTATGACGATGCACCCCTATGCATATCCTTTGAACTGCCTTGCCAATGATACACCCAATTTGCATCACCATTCTATATCATAATTTACCTCTATTCATTGATATTTGTCTTATTATGAGGTATTACTTATGGATTTTCATCTGTTTATGCATGTTGGATGATTCCTAGAGGATGGGCTGCCGGAGTCTGGATTTTGATGGAAAAGACGGCGTTTCGGTGCAATTTCGCGAAGATCAGAAAATACCATAAAAATATGGAAACATATTATTTTACCGGAAGACGAAGGAAGCTAGAAGGAGGAGCGAAGGGGGGACGCAGGGGGCCCACACCCCCCTAGGCTCGGGCCTACCTGACCCCGCGCCTAGGGAGGGTTTGGCCCACCTGTTCGGCCTCCGACTTCGCCCCTTCGCCTATATCTTCCCTACGGAACCCTAACACCAGGGGGCGACCACAGATAGACTTCCGCCACCTCTGGGAGGCGTAAAACACCAAGAGAGAAAGATCTATCCAGCAGACAGATTTCTGTCGGGGGAATTCCTTCTCGGAGAGGGGAGACCATCGCCATCAACACCGTCATCAAGCTAGGCTTCATCGGGATCATCATCATCATCCACACCATCATCTCCACCGGCACCATCACTCCGTCCCGCTGTAACAATTGTGTTGGATATTGCTTTAGTTTGTTAGGGGAAACTTTCCCGGTGTTGATTACTATTGTAGTTGATGCTTGTGAGTGGAACAGTTGGATTATTGTTTATGTTCAGATTGTTATCTATTATCATATCATCTTTGATCTTGATCCATATGATTTCTTGTGAGTGGTTCATTTAGTTCTTGAGGACATGGGAGAAGTCATGTTGTTAGTAGTGAATCTGTGATGAGTTATTATTCAATGGTTTAGTATTTAAGTTGTGGTGCTATTCTTTTAGTGGTGTCATGTGAACGTCGACTACATGATACTTCACCATTTATGGGCCTAGGGGAATGCCTTGTGTATTTGGATACTAATTGTGGGGTTGCCGGAGTGACAGAAACCTGAACCCCCGTTAGGACACCTTTGCACAAGGGAGTGTAGGATCTCAGAGTTTAAGACTGTGGTTAAATTTATATCTTAATTACTTTCCTGTAGTTACGAATGTTTGCAGGGGGTTTAATCACAAGTATGTATTAGTCCTAGGAGGGGCAGCATGTTAGCACAGGTTCACCCACACAACACTTACAAACACCAAAGAAGAGTACTCAGCTATTTGCAGCGAAAGCACTTGACAGAATTCCCATGTGTCCTCGAGAACGTTTGGTCCTTATAAGTATTTCCACCGGCTTGTCCGCTAAGAAAGGATTGGGCCACTTGCTCCGTTTGTTCGTTACTTCTGTTACTTGCTCTTTGTTTTGTTACTTTGTCAGAAAACCACTAAAAATCCGTTTGCTAAGTATTCACAGGGATTTCCTATTTCATACCACTGTTCAGCACCTTCTGCTCCTCGTTGGGATCGACACTCCTATTTATCAAAAGTACTACGATACACCCCCTACACTTGTGGGTCATCAAGACTATTTTCTGGCATCGTTGCCGGGGAGTGAAGCACTATTAAAAAGTGGAACTGGTAAGGGAACTTTTACTATGAGTATTTCCTTTTGTTACTGTTTGTTTCTTTGTTTCCAATATGGATAACCCACTTGGTTTTATGTTTGGGAAAACTACTGCCACTGAAAGGGTAGTAGATAAACCACCACCTGTTGAGATAGATCCTTTTAAGATACCTGCGAGTATTGTTAATCGTGTCATGGATAATTATTATTTTGGGGATGGAACTGTCCATCCTGGTGATCACTTGCTTTATATCCATGAATTATGCGGGTTGTTTAAGTGTGCACTTATCACAACTGAACAGGTGAAGAAGAAGTTACTCTCCATATCCTTGAAAGGTAGAGCCGAGGCATGGTATAAGCTGCTAAAGAATGGACAATCCATGGAATGGGAGTAAATGGCATCTCTCTTTTACTCTAAATTTTATCCTCCCAGTGAAATCCAAAAGGATAGAAGTCTTATATATAACTTTTGGCCTTTTTGATGGAGAAAGTACAGCTCAAGCTTGGGGGAGATTGAAGCTGCTAATGCTTAAATGTCCTATTCATGAACTCCCTAACAATATTATTCTCAATAACTTTTATGCTAGACTTTCTCTTCAGGATAAAGATTTACTAGATGCTTCTTGTGCCGAATCATTCACAAGTATGAAGGAAGAAGTTAAATGGGATCTCTTGGACCGTATTCAATATAACACCAAATCTTGGGAGAATGAAAAAGGAAGGAAGTCAGGTATAAACTATGATTATGAATGTATTAAATCTTTTATGGGAACTGATAACTTCCGTGATATTAGCAATAAGTTTGGCCTTGATCCTCAAGTTCTTTCAGAATGTTTTAATGCTTTTGCCTCTTATATTGAGATTCCCAAGAAAGAGTGGGATAAGTACCATGCTCCTTATAAAGACGTTGTTACCCACGTTCCTGCTAGTGTAGAGGTTTGTACTGCTGATCCTATTTTGCATGAACCTTATGTTGAGAAGATCCCTTTTCCCTCCAAGGTAAGGGAACACTCTATTTTGTCTAATGTGGTTAGCAAAAGCTCAAAGAAAAGTGTAGGTTCCAATGAGCTTATTGATATCGAGCTTGTGGTAGCTATTGTGAAAGATCTTGTCACTAGAAATATAGAGGATGACTACATTGTATTTTGTGAGGATGCTACTAATATTGTTTCTCATCCTAAGAAAGTTAGAAAAGCTAGTGTTCCCGTGCTCTCTGTTAAAATTTGTGATCATTCCTATTATGGTTTATGTGATATTTGTGCTAGTTCTAGTGCTATCCCTTATGAGCTTTACAGGGAAATTATGCATGAGATTGGCCCTTGTGAGCTTGAAGGCACTGATGTGGTTATTCACCTTGCCAATAGAGAGCAAGTTTGCCCCATTGGTATTGTAAGAGATGTGGAGGTCCTTTGTGGTAAGATTAAATATCCTGCTGATTTTCTGGTACTTGGTAAAGAAGCTAGTAAAACATATCCTATCATCTTTGGTAGACCCTTCCTTAATACTTGTGGGGCTATCATAGATTGTAGGAAGGAAAAAGTTTTGACTAAGTTTGATGGAGAATCTTATGAGTTTAATTTTTCTAAATTTGCCAAAACCCCTTATGAAAATGAATTACCTGATGAGGATTTCAAGGTTGAACAACTGTCTTCTATTTTTCTTGCTCCTAACAATGCTTTGCAGCAGTTCATGGAAGATCATGAAAGTGATACCTTTATGAAGGAAAGATATGAGATTGATGAGGTTTTCCTTCGTCAGCCTGAGTTACTTAAGCATAATTTACATGTGGAAGATTTGGGTACCACCTTACCACCCAAAGGAGATCATGTTTTCGAATTAAAACCTTTACCTGATGATCTTAAGCATGTTTATCTTGATGATAAGAAGATATATCCTGTTATTATTAGTTATAAACTTTCAGGGAAGGAAGAAGAAAGTCTATTGGAGGTATTGAAGAAGCACCGAGGAGCTATGGGTTATACTTTGATGATTTAAAAGGAATTTCTCCCACTATATGTCAGCATGCTATTAATATTGAGCCTGATGCAAAACCAGTTGTTGAGCACCAGCGCCGTTTAAATCCTAAAATGAAGGAAGTGGTAAGAAATGAGGTATTAAAACTCCTTGCTGGTGGTATTATTTATCCTATTGCTGATAGTCAATGGGTTAGCCCTGTTCATTGTGTTCCCAAGAAAGGAGGAATTACTGTTGTGCCTAATGAGGATAATGAGCTTATACCTCAGAGAGTAGTAGTTGGGTATAGAATGTGCATTGATTTTAGAAAGATTAATAAAGTTACTAATAAAGATCATTATCCTTTGCCCTTTATTGATCAAATGCTTGAAAGGCTGTCCAAAAAGACTCACTTTTTCTTTCTTGATGGTTATTCTGGGTTTTCTCAAATCGCTGTGAAAGCACAGGATTAGGAGAAAACCACTTTCACTTGTCCCTATGGTACTTATGCTTATAGGCATATGCCTTTTGGTTTATGTAATGCTCCTGCTACCTTTCAGAGATGTATGTTTGCTATCTTTCATGGTTTTTGTGAAGAAATTGTGGAGGTTTTCATGGACGATTTTTCTGTCTATGGAACTTCTTTTGATAACTGTTTGCACAACCTTGATAAAGTTTTGCAGAGATGTGAAGAAACAAAGCTTGTTCTTAACTGGGAGAAATGTCATTTCATGGTTAATGAAGGAATTGTTCTTGGACATAAGATCTCTAAAAGAGGTATTGAAGTTGACAGAGCCAAAATTGAAGCAATTGAGAAGATGCCTTGTCCTAGGGATATCAAAGGTATTCGTAGTATCCTTGGTCATGTTGGTTTCTATAGGAGATTTATTAAAGATTTCTCCAAAATTTCAAAGCCCCTTACTAATCTTATTCAAAGAGATGTACCTTTTGTTTTTGATGATGATTGTAAGGAAGCTTTTGAAACTTTGAAGAAAGCTTTAACAACTGCTCCTATAGTCCAACCACTTGATTGGAGTTTATGAAGGGATACGGGTAGGCTACACTAGCGCAAATCAAAAAAATTCTACCGCGTATACCAGGATTACTGTTGTCATAGATCTCGGGATTACCACTAGATGCGCAGTTGCGTAATTGATGAAGCGCGTTGAGGCAGTGCAGACGTTCCACGTCTCCTCCTTGTCCTTGTCCCACGAGCGGCTCCCCTTGCGCGGCTCGTCCAAGCGCTACAGATGTAGCGCCTCCGAGGTATCCACACGTACAGGGTGGAAGCGTCAGACGCCGGACTGCTAGGTCCGCGCGTGCAACACAGGCGTGAGGAGTGACGACTGGGAATGATCTGAGGTCTAACCCTGGTCAGCTTGCCCCACCCTCTCTTATATAGGCGTCCCTAGTGGGCTTCTACATTAGCAGCCCATTAGTAGCCTAAGCCTGGTCTAATTCGGATCCAATCCTCATTAGGCTTCCAGCCCCTTAAGTGTGTGACCCTATAGGTTCATATGTGTATAGACATGACACGAATACACTTATTCTGTCAATAGTTGGTAGCGGCCTCTAGCAAGACGTTCCAACTCCTAAACGCATACAAAGATCATATCGGACGAACCATCACAAGGTTTAGTACATGTCTTTCCCTTTGCCTCACGATATTTGGTCTAGCTCTAAGCTGACCTCCCTTTCTCGATACCGTGATTCGGAATCCCTTTACTAGGTTAACTCTTAACCATATGTAGCACGGCCATGCATTTCTGGATCCGATCACTCGAGGGGCCCAGAGATATCTCTCTCAAGTAGAGAGGGGAAAATCCCATCTTGATTGACCATGCCTTGCAACATGCTTCATGACAAACCCGAAAGCTACCTTTATAACTACCCACTTACGGTGCAGCGTTTGATAGCCCCAAAGTAGGTCGATCCACATCTCAAGTACATGCGACAATCTCAGGTCTAAGGACAAAACGTACACGATGTGTAGAGAGAGCTGTAACTAATTGCCAGTCTCAAGTTGGGTCAGTCCAACCCCATGTTCATAACATGTGTCCACATCATTGGTTTGACATCTCCATGTCTATGACTTGCGAAACATAGTCATCAACCAATCGATGTGCTAGTCTAATATTCACGTGTGTCCTCACATGAACTCCGACTAGGGACAAATCTTAAATAACCATACAAGTAAAGAGTTTCACAAACAATTCACATAATTTCCAATCAATACAAGTTGCCTGATATGGATATCAAGGAACATTACAATAACTCATGGATACATATGAAATATAATCATCTCTATGATTGCCTCTAGGGCATATTTCCTTCAGTCTCCCACTTGCACTAGAGACAAACTAAAATGTATCTATACCAATTGCTCTTGTGTGCGCTTCATGCGCGGGCTGCGGGAGAGGCTTAGTCAAGGGATCAGCAACATTTGAGTCTGTATGTATTTTGCATATCATGACACTACCATCCTCAACGAACTCTCGAATCTGATGGTAACGCATGCGAATATGTTTGTTCTTCTGGTGCTATCTAGGTTCTTTGGCCTATGCAATAGCACCATTGTTGTCACAATAAATGTCCTGGGGATTGGACGCACCTTGAACCACACCGAGAGCGATCAGGAAATTCCTAATCCAAACAACTTCCTTTACTGCCTCCGAGGCAGCAATATATTCAGCTTTTGTTGAAGAGGAGGTCACCGTATCTTGCTTGGAACTTTTCCAGCTCATAGCACCACCATTCAAGACAAACACATAACCTGATTGCGATTTCGAATCATCTGAGTCGTTAAGGTAAGTCGCATCTGTGTAACCCTTTACACTGAGTTCATCCTCACCTCCATAAAATAGGAACACATCCTTAGTCCTTTTCAAGTACTTAAGGATGTTCTTTACCGCTGTCCAGTGACCTTCACCTGGATCAGCCTGGTATCTGCTCGTAACACTTAGAGCATAGGAAACATCTGGGCGAGTACATATCATTGCATACATGATGGATCCAATAGCCGAAGCATATGGAACCCGACTCATGCGCTCACGCTCATCAGTAGTCGAAGGACACTGAGTCTTGCTGAGTTTAATGCCGTGAGACATGGGCAAGAACCCCTTCTTAGCCTCTTCCATGCTGAACCATTTCAACACTTTATCAATGTATGTACTCTGGCTTAATCCAATTAGCCTCCTTGATCTATCTCTATAGATCTTTATGCCCAGAATATATGCCGCTTCTCCCAAGTCCTTCATCGAAAAACTATTTTTCAATGAGCTTTTAACAGACTCGAGCATAGGAATGTCATTCCCAATCAGCAATATGTCATCTACATATAAGATTAGAAATACCAGCGCTCTCCCACTTTCCTTCTTGTAAACACATGGTTCTTGTTCGTTTTTGATGAAGCCAAACTCATTTACAACTTCATCAAATCGAATGTTCCAACTCCGAGATGCTTGCTTCAGCCCATAAATGGACTTCAGAAGTTTGCATACCTTTCCAGCATTGTTTGGATCGACAAAACCTTCGGGATGCATCATATACACGTCCTCAGTTAGGATTCCATTTAGGAAAGCCGTCTTGACATCCATCTGCCATATTTCATAGTCGAAATGTACAGCAATGGCTAGAATTATCCGTATAGATTTAAGCATCACTACGGGCGAGAAAGTCTCGTCGTAGTCAACTCCTTGAACTTGTCGAAAACCTTTTGCAACAAGTCGAGCTATATGGATGTGAACATTTCCATCCATATCAATCTTCTTCTTATAGATCCATTTGCACTCGGCGGCTTTAAAACCATCAGGCAGGTCAACCAAGTTCCAAAATTGATTCTCTCCCATGGACTCTATCTCGGATCTCATGGCGATCAGCCATTTCTCAGAGTCTGGGTCCACCATCGCTTCTGCATAGGTCGCAGGCTCATCATTGTCTAACAATAATAATTACTGCGCTTCGCGGAGCCTCGCCGACCTTCGTGGTTGTGGTGCTTCTCTTGCCACGGGTTCCTCAACTTGTTTTGCTACAATAGCATCACTCGTAGAAGCATCCTCGACTGGCTCATCTTGAACTTCTTCAAGTCGCACTGACCTTCCACTCGTTCCCTTTGTGAGAAACTCTTTCTCTAGGAAAACACCGCTACGAGCGACAAACACTTTGCCCTCTTCTCGGTTGTAGAAGTAATACCCTAAGGTTTCCCTCGGATATCCCACGAAAATGCACTTATCCGATTTGGGTGTTAGCTTGTCCGACTGAAGTCGCTTGACAAATGCATCACAAACCCAAATCTTTAGAAAAGACAAACTAGGATTCTTTCCAGTCCACATCTCATATGGTGTCTTAACTACGGATTTAGATGGTACCCTATTAAGTGTGAAAGATGCCGTTTCTAGAGCGTAACCCCAAAATGATAATGGTAAATCCGACTGGCTCATCATAGATCGAACCATGTCCAACAAAGTTCGATTACGCCGTTCAGAGACCCCGTTTCTTTGAGGCGTTCCGGACGGCGTAAGTTGTGGAAAAATTCCGCAACTCTTAAGATGATCGCTAAATTCGTGACTCAAATATTCACCTCCACGATCAAATCGCATGCCTTTATTTTCTTGCCACGTTGATTCTCTACTTCACTCTGAAACTCCTTGAACTTTTCAAAAGTTTCAGACTTATGCCTCATCTAGTAGACATAACCACATCTACTGAAATCATCAGTGAAAGTAATGAAGTAGTGATATCCTCCTCTGGCTGTCGTGCTCATTGGCCCACATACATCAGTATGTATGAGTTCCAACAAGTTTTTCGCTCTCTCGGGTAAACCCGAAAAAGGCAACTTGGTCATCTTTACAAGTAAACAAGCCTGACATGTCTCGTATGATTCAAAATCAAACAAAGTTAGAAGACCATCACCATGGAGCTTCTTCATGCGCTTTTCACTTATATGCCTCAAACAACAATGCCATAAATAGGTAGGACTCAAATCATTAGGCCGAAGCCTTTTAGCACTAACATTGTAAACAGATGCATCATCAAGATTTAAAATAAATAACCCATTCACAATGGGAGCATTATCCATAAACATAGCATTCTTAGAGATTACACAACCATTGTTTGCACTCGCGAATGAATAACCATCCCTCATCAAATATGAAGGTGATAAAATGTTTCGACCCATACTTGGAATGTAATAACAATTATTCAACTCCATAATAAATCCTGACGGAAGGTGAAGTTGCATGATCCGACGAATAATGCAGCAACCCTTGCTTTATTTCCGACGCGAAAATCCACTTCGCCTTTCTGCACTTCTCTAGTCCTTATTAGCCCTTGCATCGAATTGCAAATATGAGCAACCGATCTGGTATCAAATACCCAAGAGTTAACATAGGAATTAGAGAGAAGAATGTCCACAACATTTACAACAAGCGTACCTGAGTTGGAAGTACTCTTACTTCCACTCTTCTTCAAAGAAGTCTGGTACTTGCCGCAGTTTCTCTTCCAGTGGCCATGTTCATGATAAAAGAAGCACTCAGTGTCTTCTACAGGTCCAGAATTTTGCTTGGATGCAGACTTAGGGATCGTATCCTTAGCCTTGCCCTTCTTATTCCAAGAAGTACCCTTTTTCTTGAAGCTAGGCTTGTTCTGTAGGGTTCGCAGCATAGAAAACAAAAAATTTCCTACGATGTGAACTATATACCAAGATCTATCTACTAGATACAAACAACGGGCGGATGTATATCCGTAGAGAACATACCCTTGAAGACCGACAAAGCTTAACGAGTTCAACTCGTGGTTGATGTAGACGATCTCTTGCCGATCTCAAGATCGAGAGGAAGTCCTAGCGCCGCAAATCAGCAGCGCATCCGTGCTCGCACACACGTTCGAGGCACCGAGCAACCTCCGCCTCCTCGCTCCAGCGATGCAGCGGAAGCACAACTCTTTCTTGCCGAATAGCCACCGGGAACATGTATCTCGCTAGTTCGAGACCATGGGGAATAAATTCTAGAGGGGGAGAGAGATCCTTCACGAGGAGGTGTGTGAGACAAGTGAGGAGGGGGGCTCCTTTTATAGGAGGAGGGGGGACCGCAAGGGGGTGGCCGGCGCATGGGGGCTGCCCCCTTGCCCTCCCCTCTTCATGTGGGTGGACACTCCACTCACAAATCTCCTTTAAATTCCCTCCACTCAAAAGTCCACTCAAATTCCCATTAAATTTCCACCAAATTTAATGCAAACTCTCATTAAATAAAACTCTTTTATTTTATTCAGAATTTTGTAAATTACTTTAATTACAAACATTCACAAATAACCCCTTGCTAGAATTCTATTTCACATGCATAACCACTTTATGCAATTTCACCCGAAAACCTGTTTCGGTATCTAGTGAAATAAATTCCTGCGCTTGTTCATTCTTTCGGCATGAAACATTTGCTCCAATTGGATGTCGGTGTCTCTTAAGTGTGTCACCCTACGGTTCGTGAATAATGCGGACATGATCGAGACCCCTCTCGGATCAATAATCAGAAGCGGGATCTGGAGACCCATACTGACTCCCACACATTCAACGATGACTTTCTTGTGATCGTCGGAACCTTTTACGCTAGTATCTTAATCCCTTTGTTTCACGATATATTACATGTCCGAGATTCGATCATCGGTATCTCCATACCTAGTTTGATCTCGTTACCGACATGCACTCTTTTCTCGTTCATGTGATATAACATTCTAGTGATCAAATCACTTGCTTGCAAGCTAATCAATGTGATATCACCGAGAGGGCCCAGAGTATATCTATCCGTCATCGGGATGAACAAATTCCACTCTCGATCCATGAGCCTCAACATAACACTTTATTAGTTCTGAATCCATCTTTATAATCACCCTGTTACGGTGTGACGTTTGATGTTATCAAGAAACTCTTCCGGTGTTAGTGATTGACATGATCTCATGGTCTAAGGATTAGGATCACTTCGTAAGTTGTTATAGCAATATAAACTCAATGACTTTGATCGTAATGCTATACTTCGGATGAATGTTCATCACACCATTACACTAATGTTGTGATCCCGTTATTAACAACATCCAATGTCCATGATCAGGAAACCTTGATCATCTTGTTAATCAACGAGCTAGTTTATGAGAGAGGCATAACTAGGAACTTTCTGTTTGTTTATTAAACACACATGTATTAACGTTTCCGTACTAATACAATTATAGCATGCAAAATAAACATCTATCATATACTTGGAATACACATAATAAACACTTTATTATTGCCTCTCAGGGCATATTCCCTTCAGTCTCCCACTTGCACTAGAGACAATAATCTTGTTACATAGTGATAAATCTAACACCCATTGAGTTCTGGTGTTGATCATGTTTTGCTCTAGGGAGAGTTTTAGTCAACGGATCTGCTACATTGAGATCCGTATGTACTTTACAAATCTTTATATCTCCATCCTTGACATGCTCGCGGATGGAGTGAAACCGACGCTTAATATGCTTGGAATGCTTGTGAGACCTTGGCTCTTTGGCATTGGCAATGGCACCATTGTTGTCACAATAGATCACCATTGGGTCCAACGCGTTTGCCACCACTCCTAGTTCGGATATGAACTCCTTCATCCAAACTGCTTCCTGAGCCGCTTCTGAAGCAGCAACATATTCGGCCTCCATTGCTGATCCCGCTACCACAGGTTGTTTGGAGCTCCTCCAACTAACCGCTCCGCCATTCATGAGAAATACGTATCCGGATTGAGACTTAGAGTCATCCGGATCGGTGTCAAAGCTAGCGTCGACATAACACTTAGCGACGAGCTCTTCTTCACCTCCGTATACAAGAAACATATCCTTAGTTCTTCGTAAGTACTTAAGGATATTCTTGACCGCTATCCAGTGTTCCGAACCTGGATCCGATTGGTACCTACTAGTCAAACTAATATCATGTGCCACATCCGGTCTTGTACATAGCATGGCGTACATTATAGAGCCTATGGCTGAAGCATAGGGGACTTTGTCCATTATCTCTCTTTCTTCCGCCGAAGCCGGACTTTGAGTCTTACTCAATGTCTTGCCTTGCAACATAGGTAAGAACCCCTTCTTACTTCCGTCCATTTTAAACTTCTTTAAAATCTTATCAAGGTATGTACTTTGCGATAGCCCTATTAGGTGCCTAGATCTATCTCTATAGATCTTTATGCCTAATATGTATGACGCTTCACCTAGGTCCTTCATTGAAAATTTGCTATTTAGATAACTTTTAACACTGTTTAAAAGATCTATATCATTTCCGATCAATAATATGTCATCCACATATAATATCAGAAATGCCACATTGCTCCCACTCACTTTCCTGTAAATACAAGCTTCTCCATAAGTTTGGACAAATCCAAACTCTTTGATCACCTCATCAAAGCGGAGATTCCAACTTCGTGATGCTTGCTTCAATCCATAGATGGATCGCTGAAGCTTGCACACCTTGTTAGCATCCTTAGGATCGACAAAACCCTTTGGTTGTATCATATACAACTCTTCTTCAATATTACCATTGAGAAACGCGGTTTTGACATCCATCTTCCATATCTCATAATCGAAATATGCAGCAATTGCTAACATAATCCTAACTGACTTTAGCATCGCTACGGGAGAGAAAGTCTCATCGTAGTCAACTCCTTGAATTTGTCGAAACCCCTTTGCGACAAGTCGAGCTTTATAGACGGTCACATTACCATCAGCATCAGTTTTCCTTTTGAAAATCCATTTGTTCTCCACGGCCTTTCGGTCGTGAGGTAATTCCACCAAGTTCCAAACTTGATTTTCATACATGGATTCCATCTCGGATTTCATGGCTTCTAACAATTTGTTGGAATCCGGGCTCATCATCGCTTCTTCATACGTCGCAGGGTCATTATTTTCATCAACCATGAAATTCATGACAGGATTTCCGTACAGCTCGGGAGCTGCACGCATCCTGTTTGACCTGCGAGGTTCGGTAGTACTCTCTTTCGGAGTTTCATGATCATTATCATTAGTTCCCTCTTCAACAGGTGGAGCCAACTCCGGAACAACTTCCGGCGCTGCGCTACTCGCCATACTTTGAAGAGAAGGTTCCACAACCTCTTCGAGTTCTACCTTCCGACTACTCACACCTTTCGCGAGAAACTCTTTCTCTAGAAAGGATCCATTCTTGGCAACAAAAACCTTGCCCTCGGATCTGTGATAGAAGGAATACCCAATAGTTTCTTTAGGGTATCCTATGAAGACGCATTTTTCCGCTTTGGGTTCGAGTTTATCCGGTTGAAGTTTCTTCACATAAACATCGCATCCCCAAACTTTAAGAAATGACAGCTTAGGTTTGTTTCCAAACCACAATTCATACGGTGTCTTTTCAACGGATTTAGATGGTGCCCGATTTAAAGTGAATGCAACAGTTTCTAGTGCATAACCCCAAAATGACAATGGCAAGTCCGTCAGAGACATCATAGATCGAACCATATCTAATAAAGTACGATTACGACGTTCCGACACACCATTTCGCTGTGGTGTTCCGGCAGGTGTGAGTTGTGAAACAATTCCACACTCTTTCATGTGAGTGCTAAACTCGTAACTTAGATACTCACCTCCACGGTCGGACCGTAGAAATTTGATCTTTTTATTACGATGATTTTCCACTTCATTGTGAAATTCCTTGAACTTTTCAAAGGTTTCAGACTTGTGTTTCATCAAGTAGATATAACCGTATCTACTCAAATCATCCGTGAAAGTAACAAAATAACGATATCCACCTCGCGCCGACACACTCATTGGACCACATACATCAGAATGTATGATTTCCAATAAATCTGTCGCCCGTTCCATTGAACCGGAAAACGGCGTTCTAGTCATCTTGCCCATAAGGCATGGCTCACATGTATCAAATGATTCATAATCAAGTGATTCCAAAAGTCCATCCGAATGGAGCTTCTTCATGCGTTTAACGCCAATATGACCTAGACGGCAGTGCCACATATATGCGGATATATCATCATTAAGTTTAATCCTTTTAGCATCAACATTATGAATATGTGTAACATTATCATCGAGATCTAATAGAAATAAACCATTCATCATCGGTGCATGACCATAAAATATTTCATTCATATAAATGGAACAACCATTGTTCTCGGATTTAAATGAATAACCACTTCGCATCAAACACGATCCAGATACAATGTTCATGCTCAGTGCAGGCACCAGATAACATTTATTCAAGTTTATAACTAATCCCGACGGTAAGTGGAGAGGCAGTGTTCCGACGGCGATCACATCAACGCTTGATCCATTGACGACACGCATCTTGACCTCACCCCTTGCTACCGGTCGCTTGTTCCGCAGCCCCTGATTCGAGTTACAAATATTAGCAACTGAACCGGTATCAAATACCCAGGTGCTACTGCGAGCACTAGTCAAGTACACATCAATAACATGTATATCATATATACCTTTGTTTGCCTTGCCGGCCTTCTTGTCTGCCAGATACTTGGGGCAGTTGCGCTTCCAGTGGCCAGTCCCCTTACAATAGTAGCACTCGGAATCGGACTTAGGTCCAACTCGGGGTTTCTTTTCAGGCGCGGCAACAGGCTTGCCGCCCTTACTTCCCTTCCGTTTTACCTTCTTGTCTTTCTTGAAACCAGTGTTCCTATTGATCATCAACACTTGATGTTTCTTTTTGATCTCCACTTCTGCAGTTTTAAGCATTGACAGAAGCTCGGGGAGAGACTTCTTCATGCCTTGCATATTATAGTTCATCACGAAGCTCTTATAGCTAGGTGGCAGAGACTGCAGAACACGATGGATGCCTAAGTCAATGGGAATCGATATTCCCAAGGACACAAGCTTATCGGCGTAACCCGACATCTTGAGTACATGCTCACTAACGGAGCTGTGCTCTTCCATCATGCAGCTAAAGAACTTTTCTGAAGCGTTGTAGCTCTCTACAACAGCATGTGTGTCGAAAATCATTTTCAACTCACCCATTGTATCAAATGCATTGCCGTTTTCGAAATGCTTTCGAAGTTCCGGCTCTAGCCCATACAATATGCCGCAATGAACTAAGTTGTGGTCCTCCTGACGAGTCTGATAGACATTCTTCTCCTCGTCAGGGGCATCATCTAAAGGTGGGGGGCCTAACGACGCTTCTAGCACATATTGCTTTTGTGCAGCAGAGAGGAGAATCCTCAAATTCATGGCCCATTCGGTAAAGTTGCTACCGTTCATTGCTAGTTTATCTTTCTCCATGAACACATTGAATTAAAAGCAGGTGGTGCCATCTACAACAGAATTTGTAAAGTTTAGACTAAGTGTATGATAGATTGAGTTCAACTAATCGAATGAACTCCCACTCAAAAACGACATCCCTCGTGCCTTTTTGGTGATTACATGAACCAAATCCACTACACCAAGTCCGATCATCACGTGAGTCGGTATAGCTTCAAAGGCGAGCATCAAATGGGCATCATATCAACTATATGACTCATGCTTAACCTTTCGGTCCGTGTTACGAGGCCATGTCTGTACATGCTAGGCTTGCCAAGTTAGAACCTTAGTATTCGCGTGTGTAACTGTTTTACACCCGAAATATGGTCGTGGATCCAAGAACACCTGATCATCACGTGATGTCTTGGAGCGACGAAAACATAATCGGTGCATACTAAAGGAATAACACATTCTTATCTTGATATTTAAATGAGGGATCATCTTATTATGCTAACAAAGCGCTAAACAAGCAATATAAGATGCTATCAAACATCATATGTTTATTAGTGAAATTATATGGTTCCCGCAGATGATCTCTATCATGTGCATCGTGGTATGATCACTATCATACCTATATGTGTAAATCCAAGGTCTATGGATTTTACACGCTATGTGTGTTGTAAGAGTATCATCTCATACTTCTACTTACAACACTACCATATCATAACACTAGCCCAGCAACAATCTAAACTAGACGCCTCTAATTTATCCATTGCAAGTTTTACGTGGCTTAGGGCTTTCGAGATAGAACCGTTCTTACCTACAAACATGAACCACAACGAGGATAATCAAATTGTTGACAACTCGCTTGCAAAATAGATATTGACTATAGTAGGAGAGACAGACACCCGCTAGCCACTTATGCAAACTAGTTGCATGTCAAGCGTGGAACAGGTCTCATGTGTGAGGACATGTAAAGTTTGTCCGGGCCGCTTCATCCCACTATGCCACCAATATCCAAAATTACAACAAAGGAGCAACAACATGATCATCATCGCCCACATACTCATATGTGTACTACCCGTGTAAAGTATCTACGCATAGATCCGGCTCTGATACCACTGTAGGGTTCGCAGCATAGAAAACAAAAAATTTCCTACGATGTAAACTATATACCAAGATCTATCTACTAGATACAAACAACGGGCGGATGTATATCCGTAGAGAACATACCCTTGAAGACCGACAAAGCTTAACGAGTTCAACTCGTGGTTGATGTAGACGATCTCTTGCCGATCTCAAGATCGAGAGGAAGTCCTAGCGCCGCAAATCAGCAGCGCATCCGTGCTCGCACACACGTTCGAGGCACCGAGCAACCTCCGCCTCCTCGCTCCAGCGATGCAGCGGAAGCACAACTCTTTCTTGCTGAATAGCCACCGGGAACATGTATCTCGCTAGTCCGAGACCATGGGGAATAAATTCTAGAGGGGGAGAGAGATCCTTCACGAGGAGGTGTGTGAGACAAGTGAGGAGGGGGGCTCCTTTTATAGGAGGAGGGGGGACCGCAAGGGGGTGGCCGGCGCATGGGGGCTGCCCCCTTGCCCTCCCCTCTTCATGTGGGTGGACACTCCACTCACAAATCTCCTTTAAATTCCCTCCACTCAAAAGTCCACTCAAATTCCCATTAAATTTCCACCAAATTTAATGCAAACTCTCATTAAATAAAACTCTTTTATTTTATTCAGAATTTTGTCAATTACTTTAATGACAAACATTCACAAATAACCCCTTGCTAGAATTCTATTTCACATGCATAACCACTTTATGCAATTTCACCTGAAAACCTGTTTCGGTATCTAGTGAAATAAATTCCTGCGCTTGTTCATTCTTTCGGCATGAAACATTTGCTCCAATTGGATGTCGGTGTCTCTTAAGTGTGTCACCCTATGGTTCTTGAATAATGCGGACATGATCGCGACCCCTCTCGGATCAATAATCAGAAGCGGGATCTGGAGACCCATACTGACTCCCACACATTCAACGATGACTTTCTTGTGATCGTCGGAACCTTTTACGCTAGTATCTTAATCCCTTTGTTTCACGATATATTACATGTCCGAGATAAGATCATCGGTATCTCCATACCTAGTTTGATATCGTTACCGACATGCACTCTTTTCTCGTTCGTGTGATATAACATTCTAGTGATCAAATCACTTGCTTGCAAGCTAATCAATGTGATATCACCGAGAGGGCCCAGAGTATATCTATCCGTCATCGGGATGAACAAATTCCACTCTTGATCCATGAGCCTCAACATAACACTTTATTAGTTCTGAATCCATCTTTATAATCACCCTGTTACGGTGTGACGTTTGATGTTATCAAGAAACTCTTCCGGTGTTAGTGATTGACATGATCTCATGGTCTAAGGATTAGGATCACTTCGTAAGTTGTTATAGCAATATAAACTCAATGACTTTGATCGTAATGCTATACTTCAGATGAATGTTCATCACACCATTACACTAATGTTGTGATCCCGTTATTAACAACATCCAATGTCCATGATCAGGAAACCTTGATCATCTTGTTAATCAACGAGCTAGTTTATGAGAGAGGCATAACTAGGAACTTTCTGTTTGTTTATTAAACACACATGTATTAACGTTTCCGTATTAATACAATTATAGCATGCAAAATAAACATCTATCATATACTTGGAATACACATAATAAACACTTTATTATTGCCTCTCAGGGCATATTCCCTTCATGTTCTGCATAACCATCACATGGCTATGCCCTGCACACTTCTTCATGTCACTTTCTGCTATTTTAAGCATCCCACATAATTCATTAAGGCCCTTCTCCACCCCATGCATATGGTAGTTCGAAATGAACTGCCCATAGCTGGATGGAATGAATCAGTGGCCAACTCTTGGCCTAGAGGAAAACCAAGCTTTTCCAAAGTCTGGCTGTAACCAACCATTTTGATCACATGGGGGCCTACAGCTGCTCCCTCTGCTAGCTTGCATTCGACAAAGGACTTGGCAACATTGTACCTCTCAGTCCTTGCCTGATCTTGGAACATGTCCTTAAGCGCTATGATCGTATCGTACGCTTCCTGATCCTCGAACTTCTTTTGGAGTTCAGTTTCCATGCATGCAAGCATAAGACAGCTAACCTCAAGAGAATCATCACAAGCTCTCTTGTAGGCGTTCTTTAGGGCAGCGGATGCATTATCAGCAGGTTCATCGGGGATTGGGGTATCCAGAACTATTTCCTTTTTATCAGACCTGAGAACGATTCTCAGGTTACGGACCCAGTCCGAATAGTTTGTTCCATTTAGTTTATCTTTGTCAAGAATCGAACGCAAAGAGAAAGGTGATGTAGTGTTTGGTGCCATTGATATACAATAGAAAACATGCAAAATACTAAGCCATGTAACCATGAAAGAGTAAAACATATTAAACAATTTAATAGCATATACTCCCACTTAAATCAATATCCCTCTTGATACTAAGTGATTCAAGATCCACAATTAACAAGTCGACTAGTGAGCTTTAGCATCACTGCTAGAAGACAAGGTAAATCGGTAAGCAACACTTGCTAATCATATCACATATGACTCTTGTTGTTGGGTGACATCTCTATGTCAAAACTAGGCGCCCAACCTTTATGCCCCAAGGTCCTTAAATGTTAAGATGACCTTTCAAGCTCACCAACCCTTATGCGTGTAGGTATCCGATACAAACCCATCCAGCCAAGGAAAACCGCGGCACCCTAATTTCATAGGCCCACCAACGATTGTACTAGGCATAGGATGGTGCAAGGTTTGGTTGGGAGGGCATGGTTTAACTTAAACTTTGTGAGGGATCGTTCTACTTCTATCATCTGAGCATGCATAGTAGTAAAACACATAAGAATAGCATTCACATAGATGTGACACAGTATGGCCCATTTTCTCATGGTGATCTCCATCGCCATAGAACCTGTCCGCCATGATGATCTCCATCTTCATGTTCCATGTGAGCCATCTTCCAAGTGATGAGTCCTCCAAGAACTAATACAAGCTATTACTCCTAACAGCTAGTAATCAAAATTACATAGTATTGGGATCATCACAAGTTGGCACGCATGCCATTACAATAAATGACAATGCATATGCTCCAGTCGTGTTGCCCTACTCACGACACGCGGGTCATGCAAATTTTCATACATGTATCACATACATATATGGGACATACTGATCACATACATCCTGCAAAAACAAGTTATGCATAGAATCGCATTCTACCGGATCATGTAACATCGCAGCACCTAGTTACCTTAACGAGATACAAAAGGGGATACGGTTACGGGGGGTCTCCCCTTGTGGGGTTCAAAGGGGCAGCGCCCCTCGTGGTATCTCCGGGTGTCCGGAAAACTGTGAAAAATGAGAGATTGAATCTACACAATTTTCTTTAAGGATTTTGATCGGCAAATCAAATTTACCATAAACCGACTCCTGTCCCGATTCAATCAAACTCATTTGATCACGGTACATCGATTTTAGATCTAGGTTCCGATTCGATCAATCATATTGATCTTCGCGTGATTCAACAGGATTTATGTGTCACTGTCTACCCCGATGGCGGAAACCGATCGGTAGGGGTAAGTCGTTCGACAACCTTAGAATCACGATCATGGAAAGCAAGATCATAGATCAATCATGAACCACCGCCATATAAACGATCACATCATTCATATCAATCTGCATATCACCATATGCAAACATCCCGAACCTATAACTGAACATCATCGGCTCTGATACCACCGTAGGGAAACGGGTAGGCTACACTAGCGCAAATCAAAAAAATTCTACCGCGTATACCAGGATTACTGTTTTCATAGATCACGGGATTATCACTAGACGCACAGTTGCGGAATTGATGAAGCGCATCGAGGCAGTGCAGACGTTCCACGTCTCCTCCTTGTCCTCGTCCCACGAGCAGCTCCCCTTGCGCGGCTCGTCCAAGCGCTACAGATGCAGCGCCTCCGAGGTATCCCCATGTACAGGGTGGAAGCATCAGATGCCAGACTGCTAGGTCCGCGCGTGCAACACACGCGTGAGGAGTGGCGGTTGGGAATGATCTGAGGTCTAACCCTGGTCAGCTCGCCCCACCCTCTCTTATATAGGCGTCCCTAGTGGGCTTCTACATTAGCAGCCCATTAGTAGCCTAAGCCTGGTCTAATTCAGATCCAATCCTCATTAGGCTTCCAGCCCCTTAAGTGTGTGACCCTATAGGTTCATATGCGTATAGACATGACACGAATACACTTATTCTATCAATAGTTGGTAGCGGCCTCTAGCAAGACGTGCCAACTCCTAAACGCATACAAAGATCATATTGGACGAACCATCACAAGGTTTAGTACATGTCTTTCCCTTTGCCTCACGATATTTGGTCTAGCTCTAAGCTGACCTCCCTTTCTCGATACCGTGATTCGGAATCCCTTTACTAGGTTAACTCTTAACAATATGTAGCACGGCCATGCATTTCTGGATCCGATCACTCGAGGGGCCCAGAGATATCTCTCTCAAGTAGAGAGGGGCAAATCCCATCTTGATTGACCATGCCTTGCAGCATGCTTCAGGACAAACCCGAAAGCTACCTTTATAACTACCCACTTATGGTGCAGCGTTTGATAGCCCCAAAGTAGGTCGATCCACATATCAAGTACATGCGACAATCTCAGGTCTAAGGACAAAACGTACACGATGTGTAGAGAGAGATGTAACTAATTGCCAGTCTCAAGTTGGGCCAGTCCAACCCCATGTTTATAACATGTGTCCACATCATTGGTTTGACATCTCCATGTCTATGACTTGCGAAACATAGTCATCAACCAATCGATGTGCTAGTCTAATATTCACGTGTGTCCTCACATGAACTCCGACTAGGGACAAATCTTAAATAACCATACAAGTAAAGAGTTTCACAAACAATTCACATAATTTCCAATCAATACAAGTTGCTTGATATGGATATTCAAGGAACATTACAATAACTCATGGATACATATGAAATATAATCATCTCTATGATTGCCTCTAGGGCATATTTCCTTCAGTTTACCTTTTGAAATCATGTGTAATGCTAGTGACTTTGTTGTGGGTGATGTCCTTGGACAACGTGTTGACAAGAAGCTAAATGTTATTCATTATGCTAGCAAGACTCTAGATGTTGCTCAAAAGAATTATGCTACTACTGAAAAAGAGTTCTTGGCTGTAATCTTTGCTTGTGATAAGTTTAGACCTTATATTGTTGATTCTAAGGTTACTATTCATACTGACCATGCAGCTATTAAGTACCTTATGACAAAGAAGGACGCTAAGCCTAGGATTATAAGGTGGGTGTTTCTTTTGCAAGAGTTTGATCTGCATATTGTGGATAGAAAAGGTGTTGATAATCCTGTTGCTGATAATTTATCTCGTTTGGAAAACATTTCTTTTGACCCTTTGCCTGTTAATCATAATTTTCCAAATGAGCAGTTATCTGCAATAAAGGTAAGTCCACATGAGAAACCTTGGTATGCTGATTATGATAACTTTATTGTTTCCAAGTATTTGCCTCCAACCTTTACAGCCCAACAAAGGAGGAAATTCTTCTATGATCTAAGGCATTACTTTTGGGATGACCCACACATATATAAGGAAGGAGTAGATGGCATTATGAGAAGATGTGTTCCATAATTTTAACAACAAGAGATATTGAGAAAATGTCATGATAGTGCTTATGGAGGACATCATGCTGGAGATAGGACTGCACAGAAGGTTTTACAATCTGGATTTTATTGGCCTACTCTTTTTAAAGATGCAAGGAAGTTTATCTTATCTTGTGATGAATGCCAACGAGTAGGTAACATCTCTAGACGCAATGAAATGCCTATGAATTATTCTCTTATTATTGAACCTTTTGATTATTGGGGATTCAACTTTATGGGCCCTTTTCCTCCTTCAAAAGGGTATACTCATATTCTTCTTGCTGTTGATTATGTTACAAAGTGGGTAGAAGCCATACCTACGAGCAGTGCTGATGGTAAGACCTCTTTGAAAATGCTCAAAGATGTCATTTTTCATAGGTTCGGTGTACCTAGATATCTCATGACTAATGGAGGCTCCCATTTTATTCATGGGGGTTTTAGAAAAACTCTCGCTAAGTATGATGTAAACCACAGAATAGCTTCAGCTTATCACCCCCAAACTAGTGGACAAGTATAACTTTCCAATAGGGAAATTAAATCTATCTTGCAAAAGACTGTCAATAGGTCTAGAAAAATTTGGGATAAAAAGTTGAATGATGCTTTGTGGGCTTATAAAACTGCTTATAAAAATCCTATGGAGATGTCTCCTTACAAAATGGTCTATGGGAAAGCTTGTCAGTTGCCTTTAGAATTAGAACACAAAGCCTATTGGGCAGTGAAAGAGTTGAATAGAGATTTTAGACTTGCTGGTGAGAAGAGACTGCTCGATTTGAGTAATCTAGATGAGTGGAGAGGCGAAGCTTACGAAAATGCTAGGATCTTGAAGGAGACAGTAAAAAGATGGCATGATAGGAGAATTCTCAAAAGGGAGTTCCATGTTGGTGAGAAAGTTCTTTTGTATAGGTCTCGTCTCAGATTTTTTGCAGGGAAACTACTCTCCAAATGGGAAGGACCTTTTGTTATCAAGGAAGTGTACCGTTCAGGTTCCATCAAAATATCTTCTCTAAAGGATGACACAACACAGGTGGTTAATGGTTAAAGACTAAAATATTATATTTCTGGATATTCTTACAATGAAGTGGATTTCATTCAAATGGTGACTCCAGAAGAATTTATCAAGAACCAAACACCAGAAACTGCAGAGTTCGTCTTCAGATAGGTAAAGAGTGGTGAAAACATAAGGTTTGCGAATCTCCAATATTTTTATATTTTTGATGTTTTTAATACATAAGGGAAGTTACGAGACGAAAATGAAGAGGAAATGGAGCCCGGGGTGGGCAAACCGACCCCAGGCGCGGGCCTAGCCTGGCCGCACCTGAGGGGGGTGCTGTTGGAGATATGCCCAAGAGGCAATAATAAAGTGGTTATTATCATATA
Source organism: Avena atlantica (assembly GCA_910589765.1). NCBI lineage: Eukaryota > Viridiplantae > Streptophyta > Magnoliopsida > Poales > Poaceae > Avena > Avena atlantica. The sequence goes on from OU342739.1 coordinate 48,715,909, forward strand.
TTCACACTTATGATAAATGTTTACATACCATGCTATAATTGTATTAACAGGAAACATTACTACTTGTGTGATTTGTAAACATAAAAGAGTCCCTAGTAAAGCCTCTTGTTAAACTAGCTTGTTGGTTAATATATGATCATGGTTTCCTGATCATGAACATAGAGATGTTATTAACAACAGGTTCATATCATTAGGAGAATGATGTGATGGACATACTCCTATAGATAAGCGTAGCATAAAGATCAAGTAATTTTAAATAGTTCAATTGCTATATGCTTTCTGATACATAGTAACCTAATTCCTTCGACCATGAGATCATGCATATCACCTTTGCCGGATGGATGCTTTGATGACATCAAACACCACACCGTAACTGGGTGGCTATAAAGGTGGCATTGAGTGTTCGGAAAGTATTGGTTGAAACACATGGATCAAGAGTGGGATTTGTCCATCCATATGACGGATAGATATACTCTGGGCCCTCTCGGTGTAATGTCATCCAATTAGCTTGCAAGCATGTGACTGGCTCACAAGGGATCACATATCACGGGAACGAGAAAAGAGTACTTATCGGTAACGAGGTTGAACTAGGTATGCAGAGATACCGACGATCATAACCTCGGATAAGTAAACTATCGTGAGACAAAGGGAAATTGGTATCGTATGTAAGTGGTTCATTCGATCGCAAAGTAATCGTAGAAATATGTGGGAGCCATATGAATTTCCAGATTCCTCTATTGGTTATTGTTCGGAGAAGTGTCTCGATCATGTCCGCATAATTCACGAACCGTAGGGAGACACACTTAAGGATTCGACGTTGTTTGAGTAGTTATGGTATTATGAGAAAGAGACCGAATGTTGTTTGGAGTCTCGGATGGGATCCGGGATATCACGAGGTGATCCGGAGAATAAGATTCATATAAGGAAAGTCCCGTTTCGGAGTTCGGGAATGATTCCGGTGTTTTCATCGGGAATGTTCTAGAAGGTTCCGGAATGTCCGGCACTCCGGGGGGGAAGGGGTACATGAATGTGTCATTACATATTGGAATGATTGCATCATGTACTAAGTGTTTTTGCTGTTCCAAATAAAGGATTAAATTGAATCCTAAAACAGAAAAGTCAAATGTCCAGTTTGAAAGTCAAACGGCTAAAACAAGAAACTGTGGGAAACAAGCAAGAGGAGGTTGAAACCAACTTGGAGGAGGAGTCCCTCTCCTCCAAGCCGGCGGCCAGCCTAGGCCGAGTTGGGGAGGGACTCCCCTCCCCTTCCCTGGCGCGCCAGCCCCTCCACCCATAAAAGGAGGGGCAGGGCCTCCTCCTCTAGACACACAAGTTCCTATCCTCTAATCTCCGGTTTAGAGCCGTTTTGGTTTAGAGATTCTAATTGCCCTAGCCTTCGGTTTAGAGCCTTCTAATTGGTGTGTCTAAACCCTAGACCACTAATAGTACTCTCTCATACTCCACCATACTCGCTCCGGCTTAAGGCGAAGCCCTGCGGGATCTCCCCTCTACTTCCGGTACCACGCCGTTGTGCTGCCGGAATCGCGAGGAGAGTGCTACAACCTCCGCTGCCTGCTGGAACAAGGGAGAGGAAGGTCTTCGTCGAGTACCGAACGTGTGACCGACTGCGGGAGCGCTGCCGGAACGTGGCGCCGGAAGGATCGTCTACGCGATCTTGAGATCGGAAAGAGTACGACTACATCACCCACGAGAATCTGCTCTCGTTAACCGCTTTGGAATCTTCGAGGGTAAGTTATTCCATCGACTCGTTGCTACAATCTAGTAGATAGATCTTGGCTTGTTTGTTTGTATGCAATAGAATTTTTTTGTTTTCCATGCTACGAACCCCTACAGGTGCTCCACCCCCAGACTCCGTCTCTGCTTCGTTTCCGTATCAAAACTTTCCTTATGCATTGAATCTTCGTAACATATAACCCCCTGGGTTCCCCGAGGTTCGTGCATCATGTTCTCGTCGTGTTTTCGTTTCAATCTATTTCTGTCAGGAAATCTTCTCAAGTTTAGAGCACCATGGCCTCCGCCAACGCAAAAGGCAAGAAGCTCGTGGAGATAGAGTTGGAAGAACACCACCACAGAAGGAGTGAATCGTCATCAGGTTTGGCACCCCCTTGGCTTGTTCCAATCTTGGGGGAGTGCCGCGGTATCACCACCATTATCTTTCATATTTTACCTTTTTAGTGGATTCATATTTGTGATAGAGAAGTTATCTTATAGTTTGGTTTGCATGTGGAAGTATCTCTCTTTAGTTTATTATCTATGTATCCCTTGGTGTGAGTGCCTTTATTGGAATATTAATGAGAAGTCTCATTTTTACATTTTGCACTTCTTATTTATGTTTGCAATCTCTATTATATGATGGATCTTGTTGTTCAGTATTGACACCACTTTGGGATCATCAAGTGGATCTAAATTGGTTTTGGCAAACTGAGTTATGGTCAGTGGCATTAGTTTGAAAGAAAAGAAAGAAAGGAAAATTGGTATTTGGTATCAATTGTTTTCTTTGTTGTTGGCTCATAAGCTTAGTATTCTTTATTTAAGATTCTTCTGTGTCTTCAACGAAGGTTGCATGGTTGGCTTTATTATTTGTATGTTTGCTTGCTTCTTTCAACTCTCTTGCTTGTTACCCAGCCTTGCTAGCCAAAAACCTGTTTTGAGAAGGCATACTTCTCATGTTCCAAAACCGTTTGAACAAAAAAAATCTTTTGCCACTTGTGTCCACCATATCGAAGGTTTCCCGCTGTAACCCAAAACGAAGGTTTCCCGCTGTAACAATTGTGTTGGATATTGCTTTAGTTCGTTAGGGGAAACTTTCCCGGTGTTGATTACTATTGTAGTGGATGCTTGTGAGTGGAACCATTGGATTATTGTTTATGTTCAGATTTTTATCTATTATCATATCATATTTGATCTTGATCCATATGATGTATTGTGAGTAGTTCGTTTAGTTCTTGAGGACATGGGAGAATCATGTTGTTAGTAGTGAATCTGTGATGAGTTATTATTCAATGGTTTAGTATTTAAGTTGTGGTGCTATTCTTCTAGTGGTGTCATGTGAACGTCGACTACATGATACTTCACCATTTATGAGACTAGGGGAATGCATTGTGTATTTGGCTACTAATTGTGGGGTTGCCGGAGTGACAGAAACCTGAACCCCCGTTAGGACACCTTTGCACAAGGGAGTGTAGGATCTCAGAGTTTAAGGCTATGGTTAGATTTATATCTTAATTACTTTCCTATAGTTATGGATGTTTGCAGGGGGTTTAATCACAAGTATGTATTAGTCCTAGGAGGGGCAGTATGTTAGCACAGGTTCACCCACACAACACTTACAAACACCAAAGAAGAGTACTCAGCTATTTGCGGCGAAAGCACTTGACAGAACTCCCATGTGTCCTCGAGAATGTTTGGTCCTTATAAGTATTTCCACCGGCTTGTCCTTTTCTAAGAAAGGATTGGGCCACTTGCTCCGTTTGTTCGTTACTTATGTTACTTGCTCTTTGTTTTGTTACTTTGTCAGAAAACCACTAAAAATCCGTTTGCTAAGTATTCACAGGGATTTCCTATTTCATACCACTATTCAGCACCTTCTGCTCCTCGTTGGGATCGACACTCCTATTTATCAAAAGTACTACGATACACACCCTACACTTGTGGGTCATCAGCCAACTAAAGGGACAGTTCTTCCATTGCCAATGCATGCAGTCCATGCTGCCAAGCATACCAGAAAACCTCCTTCTCTTGTTGTTGGACAAAAGGCAGGCAGTGTCTTTGGTGTTTGGCTCTCTCAGGTAAACTTTGCCAAACACTGCATACATAGCCTCATGACATGTGGACTCGCTCATGCACATGTAGTCGTCGAGGAGGTACCAGGCACTCCATATGCAAGTTGCCGAATGGCAGTAGAACATTTTTGGTAAGAGGAGAAGCCAATCTTACTGATACAATCATACTTGGCCTCGAATTAGTTATCATACTCCGTCACCCCATTGAGAATTTGCAAGAATAGGACCCTCGACATCCGATAGCGGCGGCGAAATGCCTTCTCTTTGAAGACTAGATCAGTTGGATGGAAGTAGTCCTTGTAAAGGTGTATGTGGCCTTCTTCTCGGTCGCGCTCTTGGTTGGCTTCGTGCCGCTTGGACGAGCCACCTCTGCGCTGCGGTAGGAGGTAGTGGTCATGCACCATTTGTGCAGCCGCCAGCAGAATCTCGGTCTCACCGTCGGACTCCTCCTCGGACGACGACTCCATGAAATTCTTGTAGAAGAACTCCATTGTGCTTCGGCTGTTGCCCATCTGCAAAGTATGCGGCCGTCAATGGCGATGCCAACTCCCGCAAGGGGCCGTCAAAGCTCGCGAGAAGGTTGTGCGCCATGCAGAGGGTGTCACGCGTCCAGTCCAATTGCGGATGCCGGGGCGGCGGGATTGCCTGCGGAGCGGCCAAACAACTCCGACAACGTGCGTGGCCTACGGTGGCGCTCGATAGCGCGGGGGGCATCGGCGGCAGCAAGCGGTGGCGGCGACAAAGATTGCGCCTGCTCGAGTCGTGGGATATGGAGTGCGAGGGTTTGGAAGAGGAGAGTGGATGGTGTGCCACTGGCGAGAGGGCCCAGGCGAATCATTGGGAGGACGCGCTCGGACAAGCGCGCTGTCCGGACCGACACAACTGTTGTCCAGATTTGGTGCATGAATAAATCGAGCCAGACGCGTTTATCCGGATGGGCCGGGCCGCTGGGGCGCCGCGCACGTTCCGGCGCATCCGCACAGACAAGTTCGGACACGCTCGGATGGGATGCGTGGAGCCGATGGAGATGCCCTAAGAGAGGGGATCGAGGGAATCTCGGTGACAAAAAGAAAGTACTATCCATTTTGGACAAAAAATTGTATCCATTTTGAACGCATGGGACGCTTGGAGATACATTGTAACTTTTTAGTCATATAAACACACGGAGTATGAAGTGTGCAAGTACAAAAAAAAAAATGAAGTGTGCTAAGCTCAACTCAATGAGTATGTTCTTGGGCCCAATGCCTATGTTCTCTTGTCTTAGCTTTTTTTCTTCCTTTTTCTTTTTCTTTTGTGGGGCTCAAAGCACGTCTTGATCTGTGTGAACCAAACACGAGGCCCATTCAAACTGACTGCAATTGCTGTTTAAACTGGCCCTGCAGAGGCCATAATATTTCAGACCTTCACAGGTTGCAGCACTATGGGCTTCTTGGATGAGGTCTGTTTCACTTTTAGCTTTCTGCCCAAATCAGTCTTGATTGAGTAGTATTTGCTCAACGGAGCGAACCTCTCTGGGTGACGGGTAGCAGTGGCACCGTGGCAGGTTGCAGATCCATTTTCTGAATTTACACGTGCACGTCTCTTCAATTTAGAAATTTCAGACATAATACCAAGGAGCCGAACTCATGCGGGTGCATATGTTGGGTATGATATTTCTCGGTGGTGGAATGCTAAGAGCATCTCCAACGGGCACGATCAGTTTTGGTTAGAAAAAAGTTTACATAACCCCCTATATATCGAGTTTGGGTCGCTAACCACCCCTAACTATGAACTGAGTCATTTAACCCCCTAAGTATTCAAAACCGGACAAATAACCCCCTTGGACGCTGATAGCTGTTTTTTGGCGGTATTGGCTGAGGTGGACAATGGTTTAAGCCAGGGTGGATGGTTAGCAGCATGACACAGTGACAAAGATGCTCATACATAGTGGCATACACGGCAGCCCAGCCATGCGTAGTATGGAGCACATGATTTAGAGACCGATTTCAGAAGAAAAAAGTACTTCCTCCGGTCCATATTAATTGACTTGAATTTGTCTAGATTTGAATGAATCTAGACACTATTTAGTATATAAGTTCATTTAAATTTTGACAAATCAAAGTCAATTAATATGGATTGGAGGGAGTAGTAGCGAGTCTGGCGATTAACAGAAGAAAAAGTGCAAGCAGCGGATCAAATGCACAACCGCTTGGATCAATCCTAGGAGCATGCCTATCTCAATCGATTTAGGATCTCAGGTGCACAACTGCTTGTTTCAATCCTAGGAAGCAGCGAATCAGGTGCACAAAGCCAGTGCCTGTGGCCACGCCCAACTAGAGCTAGCTTATGTTCAGTCATCCAGGAGCTTGAACGAATCGTCGATTGGGACTCTGGAATCTGAACGCCCGAAACCACACCCCACACGATCCAGCGCCTCACGAACCGGACCAAAAAGTCCCAACATATATACGGACCGCCTGGCTGCGGTGTGCGAGGAGTTGGGCACCTTCCAGGTGGTCGACCACGGCGTGCTGGCCTCGTCACCGAGATGGAGCGATTGTCCCGTGACTTCTTCGTGTTGCCCGCCCAGAAGAAGCTCCTCTACGACATGTCCCGCAGACCGCAACAAGGGCGGATTCATCATCTCCAGACACCTCCAGATACGCACACACACCTTGTATGTACATGCATGTTCTGCCACGTAGAAGAGTTAAAAATCAGATATGAGGATTTCCGTATTAAAAAGCTCACGAACGTATGAACATGCAAGGCGAGACAGTTCAGGACCGGCGGGAGATCGTGACATGCTAACCATCCACCATGGCTTAAACCACTGTCCACCTCAGCCAATACCGCCACCAAAACAGCCGTTGACCCAGTTCAAAGTTAGGGGTGGTTAGCGACCCAAACTCGATACATAGGGGGGTTATGTGGACTTCTTTCTTTTGGTTAAAAGCTGTTCGTAGGTGATTTACACTTCACCAGACGTTGGAAAATAGAGCGTGTGTGTGTAATGTAAACACTAAATCCACACAAAAATGTCTGAAACGAAGATCAAATAAAGCCAAAAAGATAAACTAAAAATAGACTAAAAATATATTAATAGAACACAGTTCAAACAAACGGTGCACATACTTGTTCGCAATAAAAACATAACGTAGAGACTGGTCGGCAGAAATAATAAAGTTAGGCTAGAACCACTAAACTAGAAGTCGGAATCGTTCTCCTCCTCCGTCGAGGACTCCACCTGGGTAAACGAGAACTGCTCTAGCCAATGTTCGTCGTCATCGTCAATCGTCCATGGGCCAGCGAAGTGCGCCTCGATGAACGCGCGGCGGCGTGCCTTGTCGGCCCTCCTCGCCTGACGGCGTGCCTTGGCTCCTTATTTCTCTGCGCGTAGAAGGCGACCTCGGCGTCGACGTCCTCTAGGAAGTGGGCGGCCCACTCCGCCCTCACACTCGTCCTCCTCGGTGTCGTAGAGGTGTCGGAGCCACGCTTTGTGGCACTGCTTCTCCTCCTCGGTGACGAGGCGCGGCAGCGACACTAGCATCTTCACCTACTCGCGCGTCCACATGTTGTGGAAGTTCATCTGCGGGCGTGGTCAGCCGAGGTGCCACGCCGCCACGTCGGACGCGCGCCGTATCGAACATGTCAAGGACTATGCGGTCGTTGCCGGCGCAGATCTTGGAGTAGTACGTGATGTTAGGGCGTGCACGCATTCCACGGTAGACGGAGGACTTGGGGCGACGCGGCGACATCTCGACGGTGGTGTGGACTGCATGGCGGCAGCATGGGGCGCTGGACTGCGCGGCAGCGAGCTTGCGCTGGATGGGCGGCGAAACGACGCGTGGAAGAGAGAGGAAAAGAGGAAAACTTCACGGCGGCTGAGCGCGTGCGGTAGATGGCGCCCTAAGAGCATCTCTAACAGCGACTGTACTCGCAAAAACAGCAAACGCGTTCGCATGACACGGTAAACGGGTTTTGCGGGGCGAAAAAACGCCGCGGATCAGTCCTGCAAACGCAAACTGCAAAATTGCGGGGACTGGTCCGCGCCGGCTCGGCCCGAACCCGCAAACAAGGGTTTTGCACAGATTTATCAACACAAACCTGACGATACAAATACGAACAATAGATGAATCATTCAGTGTTTTACATCAAATTGCCGCAGCAGTTCATACGAAAAGGTACCATAGTTTCATAGTTCAAAAATACCGACGCATAGTTTATACTTACTCGCTGAGCAAAAGCATCACGAGACTCGGCGGAGGCACCATCGTCTTGAGTACCCGATGATCCATCACTTGCAGCTACCCTTCTTCTCTCGGCGATCTCGGTCGTGGCTGCCTGCCACCAAGCAAGTTGTTGCGGATTCATATCCTTTGTGGACATCATCATGAGCCCCCTCTCTTCGGCCAAGAGCATCTTCATTGCCTTGGCTTTCTTCGCTTCGATCTTCTCTCGTTCCAACTCGGCCTTGAGCCTTGCTTCTTCTCGGGCTGCAACAACCTTGGCAAGCTTGATCTCATTTTTCTTCTCGGTCACGAGCATCTTCACCTCCAATATATTCATTGTCATTGACTCTTTGGACTTCATCATTTGATCGAACTTGTCCCTCAACAATGATCCCTCGGCCTCAATCCGGAGCCTCTGTTTGGCCTTCTTGTTTCCCTCGGGCTTGTCTTCGTTTCTTGGCCCATCCTCGTCACTATCATCCATCTTCACCATCGTCAACATGCTCACCGTCAATGTCACCATCCTCGTCATCCACACCCTCATCTTCCACCGCACCGTGACCGCCATATGGAGCAAGTGGTGGAGTGCCTATATTGACCTCCGACTCGTTGAGGAGATCCATGAACGCCTGCCTGTAGATGCGTTAAATACCCCCATACTCGCGCGGAAATTAATGTACATACGAGAACGAATTACTTTACCTGCCGGAACCAGCGTTGAACACCTCCTATGCATCTTCACGATTCGCGCCGTTCGAAGCCGAATCTCCGGTGACTGGTGGAGGAATGAGGGTGCGGCTGGCCAGCGTCTTCTGCTTCGTTGCCTTTGGCACGACCTTTGCCCCGCTCGGCCTCGCAGATTGCGATTTGGGTCGTGCGGCCTTCTTCGGCTTTGGCACCGCAGGCGGCTCGGCTCCGGCCACCGCTGGCAGGGCAGCACCGCCGGTCGAGATCACGTGCGTGCCCGCCCTCCTCCGCTTCTTGATGCTCGACTCACCGACCATCGACGGCACTTCCACGCCTCCCACCCCCGGAGCCACGGCCACGACCGGAGCGGGAGCGGGAGATGGAGATGGGAGCCGTGAGGTGGGCTCAACGGCCGGCGGGGTCGACTTCTCGCTCATGGCGGCGGGTGGAGGCGACGGCGGAGCGGAAATCGCGGGGGCGAGCAGATCCGAGCCGGCGGTGGCGGGTGGAGGGAAGGGGAAGGAGCTGAAATTTACGTCGCGCGCTTTCGACGGTTGTACTGCGGGTTCCGGCTCGGTTTCCCCTCCCAGCCCGCGAAGACCCAGGTCGCGCCTCCGATCCCGCGCCCATCCGACAAAATAATTTACAGTTTCGAGCGTTTGCAGAGACTGATCTGCGCCGTCTCGCGAACCGAACCGGCAAATTAGCGGTTATTATGCGGGTTTGCCCCTTTTTCGAGACTGTTAGAAATGCTATAAACTTCTAGCGCAAAATAACGGACGCGGCAAATAAAATTCGTGCGCGCTTTTTCACCCGCCCGTTAGAGCGCCACGTGCTGCCTCCCACACGATTAAATTAGCAATTTCTCTAGCGCAACTTTTACAACTCCTTTTGGAGATGTCCTAATAAATTCTTCTGCTCGGACCAAAGTTCTCAATGTAAGTTGGCAAGCGAGTGACTCATGAAGATTACAAAATGAGACGACGAGGGTGACATAACAGCATGTGATGCTTTGACAAAGTGAGCAAAAAAGGCCACCAACAAACAAAAGTACTTAGGAGCTCTACCTGCACAGACACGGAACAAACCTAATCGCCTCATGTTAGGTGCGTGATCACCAACCGGATTTGAGATCGGTGTCCATGGGTCCATTGCATGGTCGCTAGCTTGTTCTCTGGTCTTCTTTGTCCCTCCAGCTGGAGATAACAAGAAATCCACAATCACAGAAAGGTCTAATCGATCTAACTGCCAGGGCGGAGCCAGAATTTAGAATTAAGGGGGCGAGCGATGAAAATCTAGTAGTTGGCCGATCAATGCCTATGGGCGAAAGGATGCCCCCAAAAGCGAGAGCGCAATGTGTTTATATCGTCGAAAGCCTGGCAACCTCATATAGGTGAGACCAGTGTAAATGTCTATTCCTCTCTTTCACGAAATGGTATACATGGGCCGACCAATATGGCACCGCTAGGTCAAGTATACCAATGCATCAAGCCTACAACAGCATGGAATATCAACATATGTTCGGCCTATGATAACATGTATATATATGATTTCACAATAGTTAAAATTGGTAAGAAAACCTTCATATGTTTGGCAACACCAGTTCCAATTTTTTCACTAATTTAAAATACTGAGATGCTACCAACGACTGATTCTCGAATGTGCAACTCTTGGCAAGATTCAAGATCGAATCAATTGGAAGAAAAATCCATGTACTACATAGTTTCTCATCATTTATTAACGAACAAAGTATAGCTACACTGTAAAAATAAATTAGAAGGGTTAGATCGGATTAGCAGTACTATGTGCATAGAGTGTATCTTGACTAATTCAATGGTGAATTCAGGATGATGGTGCGGACTCACGATAGCGACCAATAGATCAGCCGCCACCGTACTACTCGGTTGCCTAGATAAACAAACAATCAAAGTCCAACATCGGCTGCGGTAGGCTTCCTCGCACCATGGATCAATTAATAGAGCGATCTGATTTGCGATAGGAAAATAACCAGACTTGAATGATCATTTATTGCCTATAAGTGGATACACAAGCAGGCAGGCAATACTTTTACCTGTTGGGCTGCTTCAGTTCTTGTACAAACACTTAATCTAGGCTCAAATCTTTTGATTCATGGCTAATACTACTACTCAGTTGTTGTAAAATCCTTGAGGGGGGCGAACAGTTGGGGGGATGTCTAGCCCCTGCTCCCCCCTCCCCCCCCCCCCCCCACCCACCCCCCCCACCCACCCGGCTCCGCCCCTGCTAACTGCAACGCAGCTTATCCGACCACAAATTTCACTCTGTATTGAATATTGCTTGCTGTATACTGGATCAGCAGATGATGAGATCGGCCAACCTCAAAGTCTTTGCTTCCATTAAGCAATTTTGCTAGGCCCTGTAACATCTGAAAGTGCTTGGAGAAGTCCTTTTCCACAAGGTAGGTGCATTGGCACAAAAGATGAACTAAGACGGAAGTACGTACGTACATACTCACCAAACGCAACAGCACCTTGTAGCTCAGCAACCTACTGATAATCTATCAGTATCGGCGTTAGACACTACACACTAGTTGTTCGAAGATCTCGTAGCAAGCTCCCAAGCGTTGTTCTTCTTGAGAAAGATGGCGTATAAACTTCTGGTTGATTTCCCATGGGACTATGGGGAGGGATTTTTGTCGTGGTTTTGACTGTAGATCGTGGCTTTTTGCTTTTACGGTTTTGGAGATCCCTTGCGGCGGCTAGGTCATGGAAGAGGGTGGGGCTCTGATACCATATTGACTAAGATGAAAACGATGCTCAGATAATTGTCCGGATGCGTATTACTATATATAGGTGAGAAGAGTCCCGCCGTTAAGTAAATGATGATAGGGTACAATACGGGTTGGTGTACTGCACCATTCACTGTATTGTACATGTACATAACGTTCAACAAGGACTACCGGAAACAGATTGGTGATTAGTCCCCGCAACTACTCCAGATCACTACAGGACTGGGAAGCTACGCCGACGGCCAAACGTCGGGGTCGTCGGCGTAGCCATCGTCCAGGCCAGCCCCGCCAAGCAGCCGTCGGCGTAAAATTGCCCTCGGCATATTCTATGCTACGCCGACGGCTGCCCTCGGCGTAGCTATTTTTTATTTTATCTCATTAAACTTTGAAAAATCATAACTAAATCATTCTAATTCGGAAAAATACAAATAATATATCAAAATTTGCAGAAAAATAAGACCTATCTATCTACACTTAAATATTACACATTTATAAATAAAAATTAAGTAAAATATAAAACATTATATATAGTTTAAAACGGGCATAAAAAATTCAAAAACGATCGAAACAATGCGAAACCTTCGCGTGGTGTTATATTATATGACATAGTTAGAAGGAAAAATATCAAACTTGGTATATTAATTATGTCTCAAAGAAACCTTCACAAAATGAACTATCTCATTCGAGGTTTCTTGGCTTTCGGGTCAAATGACCAATGTTATGGCTAGAATCAAGACATAGTTTGTGATAATGTGCCCATATTGTGCATACACATGTATCATGGGATGACGAACAATGTTGCAGGAGGAAGTTTTCCTTTTCGTCGCACGAAAAAGCCATTTCCCATTTTCCGAGCATAAAAAACGGACGGTTTTGTGAAGCAACCACCAAATGGCTAATTCAAAATACTACCACCATATTTTACAAAAATACTATACCACCTTATATGGACAATGTCCCAACAGGGGGATCCGAAACCTTTCCGTCCACCTTTGGTGAAAAAGACAAATTTCTGCCGAATCGGCAGGAAGTGGGTCAGATATGAACTACAGGTACATGATCTGATGATCATGTTTTTTTACAAAAATCATTTTTAGGTTCACAATATGCTATTGATCAAATATCTAATGAAAGTTTAGCGAGACTCGACCCCGAGCTAAGAATCTTTATGTCCGCCGTTCGACAAAGTTTAACGATAGTTTAAAACGAGCATAAAAAATTGAAAAATGATCGAAACAATGCGAAACCTTCGCGTGGTGTCATATTATGTGACATATTTATAAGGAAAAATAGCAAACTTGATATATTGATTATGTCTCAAAAAACCCTTCACAAAATGACCTATCTCATTCGAGGTTTCTTGGCTTTCGGGTCAAATGACCAATGTTATGGCTAGAATCAAGTCATAGTTTGTGATAATGTGCCCATATTGTGCATACGACAACCACATGAAGGCATAGAGTCAAGGCATACAGTGTGCTCCGCCGAGGGAGATCTATGCCGAGGAGGCTACGCCGAGGGCAGCCTTCTGCGTACCATACGCCGAGAGCATTTTGACCTACGCCGACGGCCTTTTGCCCTCGGCGTAGCGCGCGTGTCCCGTAGTGGATGTAAACAGAATGTCCATGAAGGAGATGGACCCACCAGTAAAAGCCACTGTATCTGTCAGTCACCGAGGAAATTAAGCTAGCCAACGACAACCACATGAAGAAATGGCGATCGAGGCCGGCGACAATGCCAAGCCACCGAGTGATTTATCTTTCTTCACGTCGATCGCAAGAATATCATGCCTGCGACGCGCGTTCATCACGAGAACGATGTTGCAGCTGAAAGAAAGTAAATAGTTAAGCATTCTTCGTTGGTACTCTGGCAAGCTGCTTTGCGATCACGAAGAACATGTGTTTTTTCCTCTCCAAAAGGTAGTGTATACACAGCGGTACTTGGTAGCTAGCTGGAGTAGAGTTATTTCTAAGGCATTTCGTGTCTACGCGTCGTCGGAGATCTTGGAAAGGGGCACGGCGATGGGGGCCGGTGGTTCCTGCTCCCAACTAACTCCAACGGAAGCCACTTCACCAACTCCCAGCTGCCGCGCCGTGCCGTCCCTTCCGTCACCGCGCCAGAGCTCCCATGTATATATAATGGCCGCCCTGGCCTGCCATCCTCTGCACAACCATCGACCCAACCCAGCTCAGAAACGCATTCGACGGTTAGACTACCGCTGCTGCTTTCTCGTTTCCAGATCGGTTGTGTCGTTGCGATGGGTTCAGCTGCTGGTGGCGCGTGCCTGGCCTTGGCGGCGCTGCTCCTGGTCGCGAGCTGCGCGTCCACGGCGTCCGCGGCGAAGTACACCGTCGGCGACTCCTCCGGCTGGACCACCGGGGCGGACTACACCACCTGGGCCAGCGACAAGAAACTCAAAGTCGGCGACTCTCTCGGTCAGTAATACTACAATCTACCAGCTCGCAGCTAATTCACCTATCTGTCACGTGTTTACTCATGCATGGAGGGCCAAATTCACAGTGTTCAACTACGCCGGCGGGGCGCACAACGTGGCGGAGGTGAGCGCGGCGGACTACGCGTCCTGCTCCGCGGCCAACGCGCTCACCAGCGACGCCAGCGGCACCAGCACCGTCGCGCTCAAGACCGCGGGGAAGCACTACTTCATCTGCGGCGTCGCCGGCCACTGCAGCAGCGGCATGAAGCTCGCCGTCACCGTAGCCGCGGCCGCCACCGCCGCGTCGCCGCCGCCCAAGGCATCCCCGACCCCGGAGACGCCCGACACCACGCCGGACACGACCCCGACGTCCCCGTCCACCAGCTCCGGCGGCGCCACGCCCAAGACCCCGGCCACCGTGCTCGCGCCCCCGACCAAGCAGTCAGAGTCGGGCGCCACCGGGCTCAGGGCCACGGCGATGGCTGGTCTGGGCGTTGCCGGGCTTGTGGCCGCGGCACTCTTCTAGGACCCAAGCCAGGGTGGAGGCAGTGCTGTACGTTAGTAGGCTGCTTATCATGGCGATCGTTTGCCGAGGATCGATCGGAGGTTTCTTTTGAGAGAGGAAACTAGCTTTTGCCTTTTGTTATGGTTGGCGCGGCAGTTGAATACTTGGATTAATTCTGTTTCCTCATTTCTTTTATCAGATCTATGCGGCGAATTCTTATCTATTTTATTATAAGCGTTGGACCATTGTCTATAGCCAGATTTGCACGTTCGATTAGTAAACAATTATTTTTTTTGGCTGTAGTGTCGGATAATACTAGTAGAAACATATCTTTCATTTGCTCGCGCCAAAAGCGTTAGTCCTCATTCCGTCACGAACCGAGACTAATCCTCGTATTCGTCTCGGTTCGAGCGGCGTCGCGTCGCTCGTGAGGGGGTCCTTCGTCCTTATTCGTAAAAGAGCATGCCAGGACGCATACGTCCCGGTTCGTATGGCGTCAGACACAAGGTCCGCCGCACACCTTTAGTCCCGGTTTGTGTTACAAACCGGGACGCATACGCCCTGTCTATAAATACGTCGCCCTAGCCCTATGTCTTCTCTCTGTTTTTTCTTGGTGGAAGGTGTGAGAGGTGTGCTAGTTTATTTTTTTCCCTATGCATGCGAGGTGTTCGATGCAATGTTTGAGTGGATGATTCCGTTTAATTCTCACAAAACAAAAATACAGGAGGTGCCTGAGCCACACGTGAGCTTTCTCCTCTTTCTTTCCTCCTTGATCGAGGTTAGCAACCTTATCTTTTTATCTGTCATTGATACAATGCATGTGTCTATGTGAATTGGTCATTTCACTATTTATGATTTTCTATAATGATTTTTGATAAACTAAATTATATGATGTAGATGAACAGTCGGGAATGGATGTACGATGACCAGCGTGAACCCGGGTACATTAAGGGCGTGGATAAATTTATCGATGTGATACGGCAAACAAAGAGAATGGTTTTATGTGTTGTCCATGTGTTCAATGTCGGAACAACAAAGAGTACACTTTCTCAAAAAATCATTCGCGACCACCTGGTTATGAAAGGTTTCATGCCCAACTATAATTGCTGGACCAAGCACGGGGAAAGAGGGGTTATGATGGAAGACAATAAAGAAGAAGAGGATGATGATAACAACTATCATCATATGTTTCCTGAATACAATGAAGAGGAAGGAGGTGAAGAACGGACATCAGATGAGCCCGCTGATGATCTTGGTAGAGTCATTTCTGATGCAAAGCGAGACTATGAAACAGAAAATGAGAAGTTAAAGTTGGAGGGCATGTTAGAAGTTCACAAAAAATTATTATACCCAAATTATGAAGATGACAACACAAAGCTCGGCACCACACTGAAATTACTGCGATGAAAGGCAGAGCGTGGTCTAACTGACTCCGTATTTGAAAAGTTGCTAAAAATAATGAAGCTGAAGCTTCCAAAGCATAACGAATTTTCCCAAAAGTACGTAAAAAGCAAAGAAGACTCCCTGCCCTCTAGGATTAGATGTGCAGAAGATACATGCATGCATTAATAACTGCATCCTCTATCGCGGTGAGGAGTATGAGAATTTAGATAAATTCCCGGTATGTACTACATTGCGGTATAAGCTCAGACGATATGACCCTGGTGATGTTGAGGGAGAGCCCCCCAGAAGAGGGTTCCTGCTAAGGTTATGTGGTATGCTCCTATAATACCACAGTTGAAACGCATGTTCAAAAATAAAGAGCATATCAGGTTATTGCTGAAGGGAATATGCCCGAGAGGCAATAATAAAGTGGTTATTATCGTATTCCTTGTTTATGATAAATGTTTATTTTACATGCTATAATTGTATTAATATAGAAATGTTAATACATGTGTGTTTAATAAACAAATAGAAAGTTCCTAGTTATGCCTCTCGTATAAACTAGCTCGTTGATTAACAAGATGATCAAAGGTTTCCTGATCATGGACATTGGATATTGTTAATAACGAGATCACAATATTATTGGAATGATGTGATGAACATTCATCCGAAGTATAGCATTACGATCAAGGTCATTGTGTTTATATTGCTATAACATCATACGAAGTAATCTTAGTCCTTAGACCATGAGATCATATCAATCACTAACACCAGAAGAGTATCTTGATAACATCAAACGTCACACCGTAACAGGGTGATTATAAAGATGGGTTCAATGCTATGAAGGTGTTATGTTGAGGCTCATAGATCAAGAGTGGAATTTGTCAATCTCGATGACGGATAGATATACTCTGGGCCCTCTCGGTGATATCACATTAGTTAGCTTGCAAGCAAGTGATTTGATCACTAGAATGTTATATCACGGAAACGAGAAAAGAGTACATGTCGGTAACGAGATCAAACTAGGTATGGGAATACTGATGATCTAATCTCGGAAATGTAATATATCGCGAGACAAAGGGATTGAGTTACATGCGTATAAGGTTCACACGATGACAAAAGTCATCGTTGAATGTGTGGGAGTCAGTACGGATCTCCAGGTTCCGCTACTGATTATTGATCGGAGAGGGGTATTGATCATGTCTACATTATTCGCGAACAGTAGGGTGACACACTTAAGGTATACCGACACCATTTGAAGCAAATAATATGCCAGAGAAAGAAAAAGGAAAGCGTAGGAATTTATTTTACTAGACACCGAAACTGTTTCGGTTGAAATTGCTGAAACTGGTTCTGCATGTGAAATTGAAATGTTGTAAGGGGTTTTATGTGAATGTTTGTTAATTAGAGTAATTAACAAAATTCTGAATAAATAAATAAAAGAGTTTTATTTAAATAAGAGTTTGCATTAAATTTGGTAGAACATGTGAGTGGATTTTTGAGTGGAGGCATGTTTATGTGAGTGGAGGCTTTTAATTTTGAGTGGGAGCTCCACCCACATGAATGTGGAAGAGGTGGGGGTAGCCACCATGGGCTGGGAGCCATGCCCCTTGGGGTCTCCCCCTCTCCCTATAAAATGTCTCCCTCTCCTACTCTCAAAGCACACCTCCTCGCGAAGGATCTCTCTCCCCCTTTAGAATTTCCCCATGGTCTCGGATCAGCGAGATACATGTTTCTGGTGGCTTTTTCTGGAAGGATTTGTTGCTTCCGCTGCTTCGTTGGAGCGAGGGCGCGGAGGTTGTCGGAATACGCGGACGTGTGTGCGATCACGGATGCACCACTGCTTTGCGTTGCTGGACTGGATGGTGCTGGACCTGCTAGACCGGATGGACTTTTTCCCGATCTTGAGATCGGAAAGCGTTCGACTACATCATCCACGAGTACAACCTTGTTAATGCTATTCGGTCTTCGAGGGTATGTATTCCATGGATGTATATCCACCCATTGCTTGTATCTATTAGATAGATCTTGGTACATAGTTGTTCCCATCGTAGGAAACTTTTTGGTTTTTATGCTGTGAACCCTACAGTGGTATTAGAGCCGGATCTATGCGTAGATGCTTTGCACGGGGAGTACACATATGAGTACGTGGGCGATGATGATCATTTTATTGCTTCTTAGTTGTACTTTTGATATTGGTGGCATAGTGGGATGAAGCGGCCCGGACAAACTTTCCATATCCTCGCACATGAGACCTGTTCCACGCTTGACGCAATTAGTTTTGCATAAGTGGCTAGCGGGTGTTTGTCTCTCCTACTGTTGTCAATATCTAATTTGCAATGAGTTGTCAACAATTTGGTTATCCTCGTTGTGGTTCATGTTTGTAGGTAAGAACGGTTCTATCTTCGAAAGCCCTAAGCCACGTAAAACTTGCAATGGATAAATTAGAGGCGTCTAATTTAGATTTTTGTTGGTATAGTGTCATGATATGGTGATGTTGTAAGTAGAATTATAAGTCGATACTCTTACAACACACAGTTCCATAGACCTTGGCCTTACACATAGAGGTATGATGGCGATCATACCATGATGCACATGATGGAGATCAAGTGCAAGAACCATATCATTTCACTTATTAACATGTGATGTTTGTTGCATCTTATATTGCTTGTTTGGCGTTTTATTAGCATAATAAGATGATCCCTCATTTAGATATCAAGATAAAAATGTGTTCTCCCTTAAGTATGCACCGATTATGTTTCGTCACTACAAGACATCACGTGATGATCGGGTATTGTTGGATACATGATCATATTTCGGGTGTAAGACAGTTTACATACGCGAATACTAAGGTTCTTACTTGGCGAGCCTAGCATGTACAGACATGGCCTCTGAACACGGACCGAAAGGTTAAGCATGAGTCATATGGAATATATGTTGCCCATTTGATGCTCGCCTTTGAAGCTACACCGACTCACATGATGATCGGACTTGGTGTAGTGGATTTGGTTCATGTAATCACCAAAAAGGCACGAGGGATGTCGTTTTTGAGTGGGAGTTCATTTCTAATTTGGATTAGTGGAACTCAATTTATCATAAAATTAATCAAAGTGAATTTGCATAATTTGTTGTAGTCATTGGCATTCGTTCACCACCTTATGCATAGTTGTAATTGAGATAATAGAACTATATAATTCTGGATATTTACTTTACGAACTGGTATCATATTGTGTTGAGTATCAATCTAAAGTTTAAAGTCCTATTGCAAACTTTCAGCAAACTCTGTCTACTCTGTGAAGTTTAATAATTAGTATTAAATCGAGAGTGATAATTCCAGTGTTAGTATCTTAAGTATCATGTTTGCCTCCATGATTCTTGATTGTTTTTAATATCAAGTTTATCTAGGAGCTGAAAGAATTGTTTCAGAAACCATCATGTGTGGCAGATATAAAGATATCTAAAACAATTTTTTGGTTGCAATATAATAGAATATAATATATGTTCTTATATTGGATGAGAATTTGCAAAGGTTGGAGATGCTAGACATCCTAATCATTCAAAAGGGTTTTGGAAAGTAATGTTATACTCATGATTCGCCTTTATAAGCTACATTAGCTTGATCATAAAATTCTTCATGATAAGGATGAATAGAAGATGTATGTAAAATGTTTACTACACTAAAAGATTACTAAAAAATGGATTTTGAAAGAACGCCAATCATTTGATGATTGTGATCTACTTCAAAGTGCAAGTCCAAAGGTATTAGTATTTGAATATACATGCTTTGGACTATGTGTCATGTATATGGCACCACTGTTGATGTTGATAGACTCTTTTAAAAAAGGAAAAATAAAATGCTGAAAGATAATCTATAAAATATATTTGGCAGAAAAGAAAAGACTGGAAATATCCAGTTTAGGTATATAGATGATATACATGTTATGGCTGTATTCTTTGCTTGTTAAACAATGTGGTTCTTGGGTATTTAATACCGAATTGGTTAGTATGAAACTTTATACAGAACGATGCAATTCATGAACCAGAATGACCTAAGTAACTAGCAAGATAATATGTGATGATGTTCATCGAAAACAAACAAACCGAATTATACATGTTATGGTTGTATTGTTTGCTTGTTAAACAATGTGATCCTTGGGTATTATATACCGAATTGGTTGGTATGAAATTTCATACGGAACGACGCAATTCATAAACCACAATGGCCTAAGTAACTAGCAAGAGAATATGTGATGATGTTCATTGAAAATAAACAAACCGTTGTTTGTATTTCTCGTTGACATCAAAGCTTGCCTTCAAGATTTGTTTTAATAATAGTTATTTAAATCAGGTATTATGAGAACAAAGATTGTTCAAATAATTACTGTATTCCATATAAGATGGATGATTTATAAATCTAGTTGGAGAAATTACATCCATAAAAACTAATGCTAAAATGTCGCAAGACAAATGATTGAAAGATCACTTACAAAGTGACATCGCCATTTAAATTATATTGGAAAGAAAACATGAAGAAACTCCATATTCATGGATTTTTGGAGTCTTTGATTTGATCAAGTGACGCTTGTGAGACTTTCTTCAGGATAATTAAAACTTCGTTCAAAGGCCAAAGAAGAACGAACGACTAAAATATTGGAATTTATACAGATCGATGTATGTAGTCCATTATGTATAGTCGTAAGCGATGGATTTAAACTTCATATGCTTTCTCCGGAAATGTGAGTGAATATTCACTTAATGAGAAAGAAGTATGAAATATTTGAAAACGTTCAAAGACTTTCAAGATGAAGTGGAAAATCATTGTAACAAGAGAATAAATGATTTATGATTTTATCATAAAGGGATTTATTTGAGTTCCAAGTGTAACAAGAAAATAAATAATTTATGATTTTATCATAAAGGTATTTATTTGAGTTGCAAGTTTAGCAAAACACCTAGATTTGCATCTCCCGAAACACCATAGGAATATGGAGTGTTTGAGATTTGTAATGAAACCTTGTTTGACATGGTTGGATCAAAGGTGTTATTTATAAATCTGCCATTATGTTTTAAAAGATTAAAAGCTTTAGGGACTACCGCTTTTACATTTAAAAGAGGTTCATCTTGATCCATTGAAATGACATCATGTAAGTTATGTTTTGGGATAAAATCCAAGTTGTCCTTTCTTAAATTTTGGTATTCTAAGCATAAGTAAGATGTTTACAACAAGAGTTGGATGAGCATTTCTTTGTAGGTTATTTCGAATAACAATTGGTTATTCCTCCATAACACCGAGGACAAAAGGTTTTGTCGCTTGAAACGTGAAGTTTCTTGAAAAAGGAATTTTTCGTAAAAGTTAAGTGGGAGGACAATAGAACTTTGATAAGGTTAACGAACCTTAGCTAAATGTGATGAGTTGTGCAGCGCTGGAAATCGTTCTGGAGGCAGCCATAATTCTCATAGCTTATGTGCCTCAAAGGTTGTGGTCATGGAGATCTAAGTTCCTATTGAACCAAGTAGGTCGGATAAACAATCAAATGCTGAGATTTGAGAGTAAATCATTATTGTTTGACAATGATGAACCGACTACATGCAAAGAAGCGATGATGTATCCTGACTCCGTCAAATGGCTTGAAGCCATAAAATCCGTGATAGTTCTATACACGAGAAATCAAGTTTTTTGAACTTGGAAGACCCTCCGAAAAGGTGTAAAAACCTATCGGTCGTATTTGGATCTATAAATAAACAGACATGGATGTTTCACATCTATGAAATAGTTGACATGTCGTAAAGTATTTTTATGACAATGTTCAAGGAGTTGACTATGACAAGATTTGATCTTTCATAGCGATATTTAGTCTGGACGGATTAAAGTAGCAATCACTACATATAATTTGGTATATGGTAGATGAATAAACAAAACAAAGTTCTTCTAATAGAATGGTTACCTAGGACGTGTACATGACACGGTCCAAAGGGTTTTGTTAAATTCAAAGTATGGTAAAAGGGCATGCAAACTTCAATGGTTGAAGTAAGCATCGCGGAGTTGTAATCTTCACCGTGATGAAACTATTAAAGGAGTTTTTCATCTGGAGACGATGAAGATGCTTGCATTTGAAAGAAATTAAGTGGGAGCGCTGAGACATATTTCTAATACATTATATGGAGGACATCTTGTTGATTGGAAATGATGTATCTTTTATTGACAAAGGTTAAGAATTTCATTTCGATGAAAGACTTAGGAAAAACCCGAATATTTAGCATGAATGTCTACATGGATAGACAGTGATGCTAATATAGTCGCGGTAAATGTACATATATGAGATATTGAAGGGGTTCAATATAGAAACGACGATAAAAGGATCTTGTCGCATGGAAAAGGAATTGAATCGAGATTCAAGTGTATCGACACTTGATAAGTGAAACAAGATTCAAGTGTTTTGACACTTGATGAGTGTAATCACAAGAATTTTTTGATCAATCATACCATGATATGTACACATCCAGATATGTCCTATGCTCTAAGTGTTATGAGCATATACCAGAATGAATCATAAAATGATCATTGGACAATAGTAAGGAAATTCTTATGATCTTTTGGAAGAACTAAGAATATATTTGTGTAGAGGTGACAAACAATTACAAATAGTTTATTATAAAGCATTACATTGATACTAGTTTTGTCACAAGATACAAATTAAGTTTATCTCAATTTAAACTATGGGTGGCACAATGTAATGGAAATGAGATTCCATGATGGATTTGGATGAATTCCAAAGTTAAGACATTGTGACGAATACTACAACAAAAAGGATAAGTATATGTCTGCTATAGTAGCAGCAAAGGAGGGCATTTGTGTCAAATAGTTTGTTATCAAACTAAGGTGTGGTTCGCAACATGCTAAAACTAAAGATATATTTTACGCCAATAGTATCGACATGATTTAACCCCAAGGAACTAAAGGTCTCACCAAAAGACCAAATTTATACAATGCCATCTCATTGGAGAATGAGTGATGCGTGAAGATGTAAAGACATGCAAATACACATGGACCTGAAAGCGTCAGATCCGTAGATTATGTTAACCACTTGCAATCGCATATATGGAACACCGCAAAGCCATAAGTGTTCAATATGCAAAGTTTTCAAACTAGATTATTGTCTCTAGTGCAAGTGGGAGACTGAAAGGAATATGCCCGAGAGGCAATAATAAAGTGGTTATTATCGTATTCCTTATTTATGATAAATGTTTATTTTACATGCTATAATTGTATTAATATGGAAACATTAATAAATGTGTGTTTAATAAAGAAATAGAAAGTTTCTAGTTATGTCTCTCTTATAAACTAGCTCGTTGATTAACAAGATGATCAAAGGTTTCCTGATCATGGACATTGGATGTTGTTAATAACGAGGTCACGACATTATTGGAATGATGTGATGAACATTCATCCGAAGTATAGCGTTACGATCAAGGCCATTGTGTTTATATTGCTATAACATCATACGAAGTAATCTTAGTCCTTATACCATGATATCATGTTAATCACTAACACCATAAGAGTATCTTGATAACATCAAACGTCACACTGTAACATGGTGATTATAAAGATGGGTTCAATGCTACGATGGTGTTATGTTGAGGCTCATGGATCAAGAGTGGAATTTGTCCATCCCGATGACGGATAGATATACTCTGGTTCCTCTCGGTGATATCACATTAGTTAGCTTGCAAGCAAGTGATTTGATTACTAGAATGTTATATCACGGGAACGAGAAAAGAGTACATGTCGGTAACGAGATCAAACTAGGTATGGGGATACCGATGATAGAATCTTGGACATGTAATATATCGCAAGACAAAGGGATTGATTACATGCGTATAAGGTTCACATGATCACAGAAGTCATCGTTGAATGTGTGGGAGTCAGTACGGATCTCTAGGTCCTGCTGTTGATTATTGATCGAAGAGGGGTCTCGATCATGTCTACATTATTCGCGAACCGTAGAGTGACACACTTAAGGGATATCGACACTATTTGGAGCAAATAATATGCCAAAGAAAGAAAAAGGAAAGAGCAGGAATTTATTTCACTAGACACCGGAACTGTTTCGGTTGAAATTGCTGAAATTGGTTCTGCATGTGAAATTGAAATGTTGTAAGGGGTTTTATATGAATGTTTGTTAATTAGACTAATTAACAAAATTCTGAATAAATAAATAAAAGAGTTTTATTTAAATGAGAGCTTGCATTAAATTTGGTGGAAATTTATTGCATGTGAGTGGATTTTTGAGTGGAGGCATGTTTATGTGAGTGGAGGCTTTTCATTTAGAGTGGGAGCTCCACCCACACGAATGTGGAAGAGGTGGGGGCAGCCACCATGGGCTGGGCGCCATGCCCCTTTGGGTCTCCCCCCTCTTCCTATAAAAGGCCTCCCTCTCCTCCTCTCAAAGCACACCTCCTCGCGAAGGATCTCTCTCCCCCCTTTAGAATTTCTCCATGGTCTCGGATCAGCGAGATACATGTTCCCGGTGGCTTTTTCTGGAAGGATTTGTTGCTACCGCTGCTTCGCTGGAGCGAGGCGTAGAGGCTGTCAGGGTACCCGGACGTGTGTGCGATCACGGATGTACCACTGCTTTGCGGTGCTGGACTGGATGGTGCTGGACCTGCTGGACCGGATGGACTTCTTCTCGATCTTGAGATCGGCAAGCGTTCGACTACATCATCCACGAGTACAACCTCGTTAACGCTATTCGTCCTTCAAGGATATGTATTCTATGAATGTATATCCACCCGTTGACGAGGTTTAATCTCGTCAATGCCCATTGTTATGAGCTTGGGTTTTGGAGAAGATGGGGATGCTGCAGATCGCGGAACGGTTAGCAAACAAGCAACACGGGGACACGAGGTTTACCCAGGTTCAGGCCCCCGAAAAGGAAAACCCTACTCCTGCTTGTCTGCTCTTGATTACAGCGGAACCGAAAGTTACAGGGGTGCGTAGATGCAATCTAGCGTGGAGGTGTGTATGCGGTGGTATGAAGTGCGTAGTTGTGTATATTTGTTGTGGTCTAGTCTATCGGGGGTGCGCTCCTCGTTGGCCCCTCCTAGCCTTTATATATGGAGAGGCTAGGTCTCGGGTGCCAATACGAGTAGGTTACAAGTTGTATTCAAACTCTAGTCTAGAACTTTCCTTGTCTTGTACGCTTGGGAGTCCGCGTCCATATGTGCTTCATAGCAGCCGAACCATCATAGGCGCCATGGACCCTAGCAGGTCGTCGAGTGGGCCTTCTGTCGGGCTGGACTAGGTATGCTGATGTCGTGTACCCGTAGGGTATAACCATGTCAGTAGCCCCTGAGTATTCAGTCGAATCGTAGATTCGGCTGAGGACTCTTCAATCTTTCGGGTGCAGCTGTTTCTGTTTATCAGAGAATGATTTTAGTGTGTAGGGATTGTTGATGCGTGTGCCCGACTCTCCTGATGGATCAGGGTCAGTTAACTGTCTTAGGACAAAACAAAACGATCTTCTTTAGATTCGAGTCCCTCGACTCGAACCCGGAATAGATGCTGGCGTAATTCGACTCAGGCCGTTGAGGGCTTACAGGAGTAGAATCCCAGTAGTTTTCGAATGATGTACCCAACGCGTTCGTCGGGATTTTCATCGCGCCTGTTGGCATGGATTTTCACTAGCAGAGCGTAGTCGTATGCGTTGCCAGGCCATCAGATGGTATTTGTAGGTCTTATCTTTGCGTCGCAGACACAACATCCGAAGTTTTATCACCGCGGAGGTGTTTCGGGTGGCCAAGGAGAATGCTTCTCACTTAGCATTGGTTGGGGCAGATTTGCCGAAAAGTTTTTCCATTCTGATCTGAAGGATCGCAGTCGAAGAATTCATAGGGTGCACGACCAGCGCTCCCTATGTGAGTAGCCCCCGAGTGTCTTTTCGAGTCGTAGACTCGAGCAGAGACTTTAATTAAGCCGTTATGGGCTTCAGGTCGTAGGACACAATTTTTTTGGATGCTTGAATCAATCCTCCCTATGGGAGTATCCTCCGAGTCCGTAGTGAAGTCGTAGACTCCGCGTAGGACTCGAAGATCTTGTGTGTGCGCGGCCAGCGCTCCGGTTCGGAGTAGCCCCCGAGTGTCTAGCGGAGTCGTAGACTCGGGCAGAGACTCGAGTCTTGTATCATGTAGTTGTAGCCGAAAATCTCGTGGGCGTACCGCTGACCTGGAAGTACATCGGGTGCGCGACCAGCGCTCCTGATAGGAGTAGCCCCCGAGTGTCTAGTCGAGTCGTAGACTCGAATGGAGACTCATGCGAGGAGAAACCACTGACCCGGAAGTGCATCGAGTCAGCGTCTCACACATAAGAAGCCAGGAATCAACGATGCAGTCGGAGTTGACGTGGCGGAGTCGTGCAGCGTTTAGCTGAAAGGACTCGACATTGCGGATGAAGTCAACATCGTTGCTTCTGTCGGGTGCGCGGCCAGCATCGCGTCCTCGTAGCATCAAGCGATGCAACCATCCGAGGAGTGACTCGACTCGGGTCTTGAGTTTATGGCGCAACCAGTTGTTTTGTCGACTCTTGTTGGAGGACCCGATAGAATAGCTCGAGGCAGTCGACGACCTTGTAGGCTGCAGAAATTATAAATAATTGTGAAGTACTTATATCTTGTAAGAAATATTTGCCTGTCGGCTTGTAAAGTAAAATTCTGGTGCCTATCGAATCGACGATTTTGCACTGTATGCTAGGCCTTTTCGTTAGCCTGATTACCCTTAGTCTCAGTACCTTGCCGAGGCAATCGGAGTTCAAGGATTCGACGGCCAGGCATAATCAGCTACTCGGGCTGTCGCGTTCGAGGTGCTCGAGTGCGTGGATCCGATGGCACATTACGTTACTCGAAGAGGACGCAACCCCCGAGTGTTTCCAGTGAGAGTTAAAAAATAAACCAGCTCTAAGTAGAGGGAAAACTTAGCTTTGTTGGTAGTTTTCATGGATGGAGTCGACGCGGTAGCGGGTTGCACGCGGACGTGGTCGACGCGGCGAACCACAATCATAGCGGCAACGGGTTTCCGAAGTTGATGGTAGTAGAGAGCTCCGCATCCGAAGATTGTCGCGGTCGAAGACCGCACCGGGTCGCCACATCCGAATGATGTATCAGGTCATCGCAGCCGAAATCCACATTGGGTCGCCGATATCGAGGGAGCCCCCGAGTCGTGGTCGCTGAAGCCGATGCGGCCAGTTGCCGCAATCGAAGATCGCGGCGGGTCGCTGCATCCGAAAGATGCAGCGGGAGCTGAAGGCCATAGCGGGTCGTCGCACCTATAAACCGTAGCGTGTCGCTGTAGCCGAAGGCCGTGTCCGATCGCCGGAGCCGATGACAGCAGCGGGCCGACGCGGTCGAAGAGTCGGCGGGTCCTGCGAAGAAGACGACGCAGCCCCCGGGTGTAGTTGATGGGTCATGCGGCGGACAGAGTCTTCACGATTTCCATGTTGCGGTTGTACTGAATTTTTTGACGTCTTGGATTGACTGATTTTGTGATGACGATTGCTGCCTTCCGTCATTATGAATTGGGGCCGGCCGCCTTTTGTAAATTGCTAGTTGATTCTTCTAGTACTTTTCGGCAATGTCTTGCTAGGCATGCATGCTGCCAAAGTTTCACGTGATTCGAATCAAAGTGCGTGTCTATTATACTGACACTGTATTTGTCCTTTTTATCCGCGCGTGTAATAGTGATGTCAGACAGTTTACCCTAGAGGTGCCGTACATGATTGACATAGATGTGGCGCCGCCATATACTCCTAGAGCTGCCGCACATGAGTAGTAGAACCTGAGATTGGTTTGTAGTAGTCCGATGCATGTATTAATTGGTCTAAACAACTTGCTACTTTTGATCGTACATAAATATGACCGCCTCTGTACTCGATGCAAAGATATTAGTGATTGGGCTTGTCGTAGCCTCTCTACATGCATGCCGCGTCAATCACATGGACTTGTGTGCGTGCACATCACAGCTGAAATTCTTGTTGAACTCGACCTCCAGCATTGGACAACCTCCGTACCATAGATCCGATCGGGCTGATCGTGAGGGGTGATGCTGAAGTCGAGGCCCATGGTGTAGATGAAGTTAACCGCGCCACCGATGAAGACGAATTGACCGGATGGGATCTGGCCATTGATGACGATCAGGAAGCCGAAAGAGATCTGCTCCGTAGGAGCCGACGAATCATAGATTCCAACAGATGAGACCGTCATGACCGCACAATCGACGCTCTCGATTTTCCACAGACGACGCCAATTGACGAGGTTTAATCTCGTCAATGCACATTGTTATGAGCTTGGGTTTTGGAGAAGATGGGGATGCTGGAGATCGTGGAACGGTTAGCAAACAAGCAACACAGGGACACGAGGTTTACCCAGGTTCAGGCTCCCGGAGGGAAAACCCTACTCCTGCTTGTCTGCTCTTGATTACGACGGAACCGAAAGTTACAGGGGTGTGCAGATGCAATCTGGCGTGGAGGTGTGTATGCGGTGGTATGAAGTGCGTAGATCTGTAGATCTGTTGTGGTCTAGTCTATCGGGGGTGCCCTTCTCGTTGGCCCCTCCTAGCCTTTATATATGGGGAGGCTAGGACTCGGATGCCAATGCGAGTAGGTTACTGTTGGAGATATGCCCTAGAGGCAATAATAAATGTAGTTATTATTATATCTTTGTGTTTATGATAAATGTTTACATTCATGCTATAATAGTATTAACAAGGAAACATTGATACTTGTGTGATTTGTAAACTTAATTTGAAGTCCCTAGTATAGCCTCTATACTTCACTAGCTTTTTGGTTGATTAATGATTGTGGTTTTCCTATCATGAACATTGAGATGTTATCAACAACAAGATCATATCGTTAGGAGAATGATATGGTGGACATACTCCTATAGATAAGCGTAGCATAAAGATCAAGTCATTTCAATAGTTCAATTGCTATATGCTTTCTGATACATAGTAACCTAATTCCTTCGACCATGAGATCATGCATATCACCTTTACCGGATGGATGCTTTGATGACATCAAACACCACACCGTAACTGGGTGGCTATAAAGGTGGCATTGAGTGTTCGGAAAGTTTTGGTTGAGACACATGGATCAAGAGTGGGATTTGTCCATCCATATGACGGATAGATATACTCTGGGCCCTCTCGGGGGAATGTCATCCAATTAGCTTGCAAGCATGTGACTGGCTCACAAGGGATCACATATCACGGGAACGAGAAAAGAGTACTTATCGGTAACGAGGTTGAACTAGGTATGCAGAGATACCGACGATCATAACCTCGGATAAGTAAACTATCGTGAGACAAAGAGAAATTGGTATCGTATGTAAGTGGTTCATTCGATCGCAAAGTAATCGTAGAAATATGTGGGAGCCATATGAATTTCCAGATTCCTCTATTGGTTATTGTTCGGAGAAGTGTCTCGATCATGTCCGCATAATTCACGAACCGTAGGGAGACACACTTAAGGATTCGACGTTGTTTGAGTAGTTATGGTATTATGAGAAAGAGACCGAATGTTGTTAGGAGTCTCGGATGGGATCCGGGATATCACGAGGTGATCCGGAATTGTCCGGAGAATAAGATTCATATAAGGAAAGTCCCGTTTCGGAGTTCGGGAATGATTCCGGTGTTTTCATCGGGAATGTTCTAGAAGGTTCCGGAATGTCCGGCACTCCGGGGGGGGGGGGGGGGAAGGTGTACATGAATGTGTCATTACATATTGGAATGATTGCATCATGTACTAAGTGTTCTTGCTGTTCCAAATAAAGGATTAAATTGAATCCTAAAACTGAAAAGTCAAATGGTCAGTTTGAAAGTCAAACAGCTAAAACAAGAAACTGTGGGAAACAAGCAAGAGGAGGTTGAAACCGACTTGGGGGAGGAGTCCCTCCTCTCCAAGCCGGCACGCCATGTAGCATCCCAGTTGTCTAACCCCTGTAATGCTACATGTCATAATAATAAAATGGGCCACTTCCAACATATAATTGTTGCATCATCATCATATCATGCTCATGTCATCATACCACCTTGCATTTGAGCATCATATAAAACCTTTTCTTGTTTGGTTCTTATCTCAGGTGCATGATTAATTGTAGTTGCCTCTTGATATTGTATTTGGTTCTTAATAAATTGTTCAATGCCCAAGTTGAGTTGGGGGCATCTCTCTTTTTGACTCCACCACCTTATCTTTCACCACCTTATAATTCCACCATCCAATTAATATGAGCTTGGCATTTTAATTTGGTTTATCTCTAGCTCATGTTGTTGGTTGGATCCACCCATCATCTTTTGCTTGGCCTTGCCACCTTTTGGGAATGCACATGGATAATGCCATGATTATAATATTGTTTTCACAAGGATAACTTGGCATTAACTATCTTGCATGGGCCATGCAAGTACCTTTTTCTCTAGATTTTGGTTTTATTTGAATTCTAGTTGGATCATCTTCCTTTGTTTAAATCATGGGTTGGCTTGTAGTTGTTTCTCCTTATCTTCTCCCTCTCTTCATCCTTTAGCTAAAACCCTACCTCATGCCCCATGCACTCACTTGTGCTAACGTGGCATGCATCCTCTAAACTATCCCCTCTCTTGGTTCTTGCTTGGCCTATGTTGGAGCATGCATGGACGCAAAAACCCCATCATCATATGCTCTTATCCCTCTCCCTCTTTTCTTGTTTGTTCTTGCTAGTGCTAGTATGAAGCTTGCATGACCAAGTAGTACCACCTCTTTTCTTAACCCTCTTAACAACCTCTAGAACCACCCTTGCCTCTCTCTTTTCTACCCTAAACCAAAACCCTAATTACATCTATCCTAAAACTAAACCCTAAACTACACCTCCCTCTAACAAAACCCAAACAATCTACCCCCTCCTCATCCCCACTACCTAGCATGATCACACCTAACCTACCCCAACTCGCCACCCTCTCTCCCCTCTCTAGTTTGGCCCATACCCCATGTCCTATCTACTCCCTCTCTTCAACAAAGAAGCCTCTCACCTAACCTAGACCGTACCACCCACTCTCCCCCTCTTTTACTTCCTCTCTTCCCTCTCTCTCTATCTACCAGCCCCCCTCCTCTAACTCGACCTGCCTCGAGCTCCCTGGTCCACCTGCAGCCCTGGCCCCACCTAGCACGTTCCCCACGCCATCTACCACCCCATGCACGTGAGGTGCAACACCACCCCCTCCCCCACGCCATCTACCACCCCTCCCTCGATCTTATCTGTTCCCCCTTCGTCCTAGCCTCCTCCCAGATCCCCAGGTAGCCCCCAGGCCCCTCTGCTTCCCCCCTATCTCCCTTCTTCCTCCCCCAGCTCGCCATGTCGCTCAAACCCTAGATCAGCGTCCACCTCTGCAGCCTCTTCGATCCCGAGTGCGCCAAGGCAGCCCAGAGTACCAGGAGCGTCGACGACCTTCCCTGCTACGCCCAGGACACGAGGACCCCGCCGGAGCCTCGCCGGAGGAACCCCGCCGCCGCCGTGCCCACGAGTGCCAGGACGTTCCCGCCGCCAGCCTCGCCAGCGATCACCGTCTTCGCCGGCCGAACCGACCTCGCCGGCAAGCTCCTGGTGAGACCCTCTCCTCCCCAGACATGGCCCTCTGCCCCCTAGCGCAACGCAGCTCCGGCGCCGCCGTCGAACACTCCGCGCGCGGGCCGCGCGTCGCGCGCTGGCGACAGCAGCGTTGCAGCCGTCGATCTGGTCCAGTTCTGAGCCATGCCCCGCACGCTACAGGCCGCCTCCGCGCTAGCACCCTGTACCGAAGTTGTAGGCCCAGCTACCCTCTACGTTTTTCGTTTTTGGTCCGTGTTGTTTGGAGCAGCAGCGGCGTCGCCAACGACGGCCAAAGTCCGGCCAGTCGCAGCCGCCAGCAGCGCCGCGCCGCTGCCGTCCGACAGCGCGCGGTCGTTTTGCGATTAGAACCTCCCCGTTTTTCCCGCCTCACGCCCGCAGTCCGCCAGCCCCACCCGCCAGCGACCGTGGGGATCTTGCAAAAAGGCTCCCAGGGAAAGCTGTTTCGTGACCCGCGGTCCAACCCGATGCCACCTGTCGTCGCCTCGTTCGCTAGCGCGTCCGCGGCTCCTTCTTGCACATAGCCCCCTGCCCTTTTTGGTTCACCAACCCGCGGTCCAGCCTGGCCCCTTGTCAGCGTCTGTTGCATTTTTGTAAAAAGGTTCCTGATGTTTTGTGTATTCAACCCGCGGTCCCTCCTGTCCCCAGACACTGGCGTGTGGGCCAGAGAACCCCACTGGCCCACCTGTCTGCGACTCAGGCTGGGCTGGGCTGTGTGATAAACGTCCCAGATGCTGTTTTAAATTCAAAATCTGTTAAATAATTTAAAAATTCAAATCTAATTCAGATTTTTAATAACTTTGTCATACTTTATCCAAATTAGACAAATGATATATGTTTGGATATCAGCAAGATGAGAGGATTTCAAATATACCATCCAATTTGACTTTTGCACAAGTAAAATTCCAAGTTTAGTTAATTACCACCAATGCCACTGGTTTTTCAATAATTAATAACTTTGGTTTTATAATTCCAAATTAAGAAAATAAGTAGTCTAAAATGATCAGCGCGACGAGGCCTTTCCGTTTATGCTATCCATGAGTTCGATTGCAGCATGCATCATATAAAAATATAGAGAACAGCAATTGTTATGGCAACAAATGTGATTCTAAAACCCAATTAAATGTTATTTTCTTGTCCTCCACACCTCACCCATGCCATGCTACTTATTGCCATGCAACTTGTGCATCATTCATCATGGCATGATTGTTTGTTTGACGCATCTTATTCATATGCTTGTGCTCTATATTCATGTTGGCCTTGTTTGTTTGGTTCTTCTCGGATAGACACTGAGCAGGGGTCATATCAAGAGAACCAGGAGCACTACCCAGATCCGTCCCTTGCTTCAACTGAGATACCAGGCAAGCACTTCCACATGCTTGCATACATACAGTACCTATTGCTTCTATCTTATTATTGCATCATTGAGTCGCGATTGCATTAAAATGAATCCCAAGTATGCATAGCCTTTACTTTTAAACTCCACCAAGCTTGTTCCTCCATCCCATGAGCCATTACTATAGGAGTTGTTGAGCCATGCGAGTCGTAGAACAGCATGTGTAGGGTATGTGAGTGTCTGTTCGGATAATGAGGTATCTAAACAACTTAACCTGAGTAGTTCTGGGATAACTAAAGAAAGTGGCACCGGTGAGCAATATCTGCTATTTGGTTTTTCATGCTCACTTGTGTCCCGTAAGACCCCGAGTACTTGATTCCTGTTCCTTGATTTATCGCGCTATCCACATCCGGGAGGTATATGGGACCCCCCTGAGCCAGAGCTTGATTCCGTCTTATTTCTTGGGGCCACAAACTAGTTCGAGGTTTTATTACGATCCTGTACTTATGCCATGCTACTGCTTTATTTACGATTGTGCGACAGATAGCACACTGTACTGTTTTGGATAGTGGCACGATTCCGCGGTGTCGACAAGCCCCGTTTGGGGTTCCCAGTCGTTCACAGCCGTCCCCACAGACCTTGAGGCCGTCTCGGAGCTTGCTTACTCCGTTGCGGGATCTACTTAAGGGGTGGCCCCCTGAAATATTTCTGAATCTTGTGATTGCTTTGTCGTGAAGGCCTCGTTGGGTTTTGATTTGGTTTTTCCGAGGTTGATCGAGTGTGTGTTGCTATTGGTGCACCCCGGCCGGGTAAAACTTTCTGAAAGCCGTGTCCACGGATATGGACGACTTGGAGCACAGTTTCTCGATCATAGACAAGCATAACTAAAGTACCGCCTTAATTTGACTAAGTAACTTGACTAGTAAATAGTGCAACACTCACGGAATGGTTAATAAAATTGCCAACGGAAGGGGGTTGTTCGTCCGCTTCCTTGTTGGTAAGCAGGAAGGAGGATGGATCGGATGAGATTACCATTATAACTGTTGTACTTAATTCACGGACATCCGTCTATCATTGGTTAGGCGGATGGTTAGCGTTTATCTGTAGAATTGCTAGGGTTTATCTTTCGCTACAATTGCGTCACCCCAGGTTGTGTCCCCTTTAGAGGCATTAAGACTTGCTGAGTACCCTTAGGGTCTCACACGATAAATTCTTGATTCAGATGAACAGGTACCCCCGCAGGACGGATACTGGGTGGAAGAAGCCGATGATGTGGGCAACGATCGTTCGGTGTAGAGATTCCGGGACCGGGGATCCGTGAGACCTGTAGTTGAGATGTGCTTATTTTCTCTGGCATCTTATGCCGATTTGCTTCTTATCCGTACTCGGATTTTGTTTGCCGCTTCCGCATGATACTCTGATGTGTGTTGTATGAGGAAGTATCCTAAAATATAGATCTATCTAGGTCTTTTGAATCTTGCCGTATGGCGTTGCTATATTTCCTTTCTTTCTAGATGGTATGGCTCTGATGTACTCTTGTATGGTGGCTTGCGTACATACCCACTTGTGTACGTAGTTGATCCCTTCGCCTGCCGACTACGCCGCCCGTACAGGTCCCGTTGAGAGGGTAGTGGTTGGGACGTCTGAAAGGACTACCAGTGAGTGGCTTTTGGGGCCCCACCGTACTATTTCAACCACTACCACTCATCCAGGCTTGTATCTAGGAGCGTAGTTCACCGAGGTAGTTACAATTGGTATCAGAGCCATCCCGACCTTCAGGGTTTCAGCCAAACGGTCGTTGTCAGTCTAGCAAATATTTTGGTAGTTATGTATATTAGGGAAAAACAAAAACGCGAGAGTAGGGCTGCTTCCACTTTTCTTCTTACCCTCCCACCCACCCTTTTCTGGTAAGGAAGTGCAACGTTTTCAATTCTCTTCTCAAAGTTCAAACTAGGATTCACGTGTTCGGGGTTTCCGTAGTACCATAGGATGTGTGTGTGTGTGTGTGTGTGTGTAATCCCTTGTCTATCTGTTGCATCCAAGTTGTTATCTTATCTGCCTTTGGTTATCAACTGTTGGTACATTCCATACCGACAGGCTTTTGCAAACCGACGCAATCTATCTTCCTTTTGTATCCGACGCTATCTTGTTTGGGGTGTTCGTTTCCGTAGTTACCAATCTTTAGGTTTCGTCGTGAGAAGAAGGGGTTAGGATATGTGTTCCACTTGTTCATGTGCGGAGTAATGATTTGAGTGCGGGATGGAGTCGCGACCATACCACTACTCTTCTCATTCGCTTTTGTATATTGAATCGGTAGAATCACTAATCTTGATTCGTTAAGTAATTTTGCGCATCTATTGGTATTGTAATGCCGAAATTTGTGGAAAAATTTTCTTTGATATATTTGTGTACCACACTCCTTTTCAGTCGTGTGCGATATGCTTAATATCTTTTAGGTGCTATGAACTTTGTTGATATTTTAATATCATCTCAGTAAATTGTATCCTTTAAATCTTGGTTAATTCCATCTTGGTACTATGTTGGATTATTATCATTCTCCATTATAGTACTGATTTGAGTTTTATATCAATGACAGGATGGCTCCACCACGCCGGACTGATGAGGACATACCTCCGGAACTGGGCTCCGCGCTGTCAAACATTGCTAATGCTTTGGCAGCTATGCAAGAGAACCAGCAGCGCTTTGAGGAGAGCGTCAGAAGAAACGAGTTTGCTCCACTTCCTCCACCTCCCAGGCGTGGAGACATCAAGAGCTTCCTCAAGTTCAACCCTCGTCAGTTTGATGTGTCTGACCGACCTCTGGACGCGGATGATTGGCTGCGTGAGATCTCAAGGTTGCTCGAGACTGCTGATGTTCCGGAACAGGAGTGGGTCAAGTGCGCCACTCACCTTCTCAAGGGAGATGCAGCTCTCTGGTGGGAGAACTACTTGAAGGCAAGCTGCACTGGGTTCCAGCCAACTTGGGAAAGGTTCACTGGAGCGTTCAAAGAGCAGTTTCTCTCAGAGATTGAAATGGAAAGGATGAAGGAGGCTTTTCTCAACCTGAAGCAAGGGAATGATAACGTCAACACCTATATCAGGAACTTCATGAATCTGTCTCGTTATGGTGGTGATGAGGTATCTGATGACAAGAAGAAGCAGAAAAGGTTCAGGCAAGGGCTCAATGCGTCGATCAAGTATGCAATCACGCATGCAAGACCGGCAACCTTCCTGGAACTACAACACACAGCACTGCAAGAGGAGGCAAGCAGGCAGATGTTTGAGGAGTCCAAGAAACATAACAGGGATGCATCAAGCTCTTCGGTTATGGCAGCTCCTTCTAAGCGGCGTGTCTGGGTTCCTAACACCCCACCGTCGCTCCCGGCTCCACCAAGACCTGCAAGTTTCGCGCCAAGGCCACCAAACTTCACCACTGCGTCTCCCAGGGGCTACAACAACCACTACCCTGGAGCGCCTGGCGGAGTCCCTGGCTACTCTGCTCCACGTCCAGCTGGTACCTGCTTCACGTGTGGAGATCCTGGACATCCACACTGGAACTGTCCAATGAAGAACAAAACTCTCCCTCCACCCCCGCCAAGATCTGCAACAAGCTCTCCTTCGGTTCGTGCACCACCGCCTCGGGCTCTCAACATCAACACTAAGCCCGGGTCTGCGGTTGTTCGTGCCAATTGTGTCAGCGCCGCTCAAGCTGAGCAAGCACCGGGAGTCGTGATGGGTATGCTTTCAGTTAACTCAGTTCCTGCACGAGTTCTCTTTGATTCTGGTGCATCGCATTCCTTTGTGTCTCACAAGTTTGCAGAAGAGAATGAGTTAGTCATGGATCCTCTTCCAAAGAAGTTAATGGTCCTATCTCCGGGTTCCAACCTGAGGGCCGAGTATATCAGTCATGGCAATAAAGTTGAGATTGGTGGTTCTTCATTTTTGGCTTCTTTAATTCTTCTGGGCAACTCCGACATTGATGTCATTTTGGGCATGGATTGGTTGACAGCAAATGCAGCTGTCATTGATTGTGCTGAACGCTCAGTGTCTCTGAAGATTCCTGAAGGCCATGTAGTCTTTTCTCCAAGTCTGACTCCTGCTGTCCAGCTCTATTCCTTGGCTGCTCTGAATAATGATGCGATGGAATCTATTCAGGGTGTACCGGTGGTCTGTGAGTTCCCAGATGTCTTTCCTGAAGAGTTGCCAGGTATGCCTCCGGATCGCGAGGTTGAATTCGTGATTGAGCTTGAACCTGGAACGGCTCCTATCTCCAAGAGGCCATATAAAATGGGTCCTTCTGAGTTGGCTGAACTCAAACGACAACTTGATGAACAAGAGAAATTGGGTTTCATTCAACACAGTACTTCTTCCTGGGGTAGCCCAACAATCTTTGTGAAGAAGCGTGACAGAACCGATAGGCTATGTGTTGATTATCGGGCTCTCAATGCTAAAACCATCAAGAACAAATATCCTCTACCTCGGATAAATGATCTTTTTGATCAGCTGGCAGGAGCTGTGGTGTTCTCTAAGCTGGACTTGAGAAGTGGTTATCACCAAATCAAGATTCGCAAAGAAGATGTGCCCAAAACAGCTTTCACCACTCGTTATGGCCTGTATGAGTACACGGTCATGTCTTTCGGCCTCACCAACGCACCTGCTACCTTCTCGAGGCTGATGAACTCCGTTTTTATGGAGTACCTTGATAAGTTTGTTGTGGTATACCTGGATGACATTCTGGTCTATTCCAAGTCCAAGGAGGAGCATGAAGAACACCTGCGGTGTGTCCTGAACAAGCTTCGTGAGAACCGCTTGTATGCAAAGTTCTCTAAGTGTGAGTTTTGGCTGCCTGAAGTAACATATCTGGGTCATGTTATCTCTGCCAAGGGCATTGCAGTCAACCCGGAAACCGTGAAGACAATAGTTGAATGGCTTCCTCCTGCTAATGTCAAGGAAGTGCGGAGTTTTCTCGGCTTGGCTAGCTATTGCCGTCGCTTTGTGCAGAACTTCTCGAAGATAGCAAAGCCTCTTACCGATCTCCTCAAGAAAGGCAAGAAATATCTGTGGACTCCTGCTTGTCAAGAAAGTTTTGAGACACTCAAACAGAAGCTCACTTCCACACCAGTCTTGGTTCCTCCGGATACATCTAAGCCTTTCCAGATATTCTGTGACGCCTCTTTGCAAGGATTGGGTGCGGTCCTGATGCAAGAGAAACAGGTGGTTGCTTATGCTTCTCGTCAGTTGAAGACGCATGAGATCAACTATCCCACACATGACCTTGAGCTAGCAGCAGTTGTCTTTGCTTTGAAGCTATGGAGGCACTACTTGCTTGGTAACCGTTGTGAGATCTTCTCGGACCACAAGAGTTTGAAGTATATCTTCACTCAGCCTGATCTCAACCTTCGGCAGAGGAGATGGATTGAAGCAATCAATGACTTTGATGTGACCATCAACTACACTCCAGGCAAAGCAAACGTCATGGCAGATGCGCTTATCCGTAAAGCTTATGTCAACAACCTCATGATAGAAGAGCAGCAGCCTCTCTTGTGCGAGGAATTCCGTCAGCTCAACCTTGAAGTTGTAGAACAAGGGCATCTCCTGAACCTTCTGGCTACGCCTCTCTTGGAAGAACAGATTCGTTCTCGGCAGCGTGGTGATCCGCACACCAGAAAGCTCATCTCTAAGCTTGGCCTTCCGAAGTAGGAATCCTTCCATGTTGATGATCAAGGCTCGCTCTTCTTTGAACACCGGATGTTTGTTCCAAACTACCCGGGTCTGAGAGACCAAGTTCTCAAGGAGGCACATGATTCGGTTCTTTCTATCCATCCTGGCAGCACAAAGATGTACATGGACTTGAAAACACAATACTGGTGGCCTGGGTTGAAAAGGTATTGTGCCAAGTATGTCTCAGAATGTGATGTCTGCCGCAGAGTCAAGGCTGTCCATCAGAAACCATTTGGTCTTCTACAGCCATTGAAACCTCCGGAATGGAAATGGGAGAAAGTAGAGATGGACTTCATCACTGGCTTTCCAAGGTCGCAGAAGGGCAACAATGCAATCTTTGTTGTCATCGACAGGCTTTCTAAAGTGGCACACTTCTTCCCAGTCAAAGAAACAATTTCTGGAATTCAGTTGGCTGAGCTCTATATCAACAGGATTGTCTCTTTGTATGGGGTTCCACTTGAAATCAGTTCAGACCGTGGGAGCATCTTCACCTCCAAGTTCTGGGAGAGTTTCCAAAAAGCTTTGGGAACAAAGTTGAACTTCAGCACTGCTTACCACCCTCAGTCTCAAGGACAAGTGGAGAGAATCAATCAGATTCTGGAGGATATGCTTCGGGCATGCGTCATCTCTTTTGGCATGAAGTGGGAGGAATGCCTTCCATATGCTGAATTCTCCTACAACAACAGCTTCCAGAAGAGTCTCAAGATGGCACCATTCGAGGCTCTCTATGGTCGCAAGTGCAGAACACCGATTGGTTGGTCAAGCGCAGGAGAAAGAATCTGGTTTGGCCCTGACATTGTGACTCAAGCAAAGGAGAAGGTGCATATCATTCTGGAGAACCTGAAGATTGCTCAAAGTCGTCAGAAGAGCAACTATGATAGGAAGCACACAGATATGGTATATGCCCCTGGTGATCTCGTCTACCTTCGTGTCACTCCCATGAGAGGAACACACCGCTTCGGTATCAAAGGAAAATTGGCTCCTAGATACATCGGTCCTTTCAAGATACGTGGTAGAAGAGGAGAAGTTGCTTATGCACTGGAGCTTCCGGAAAAACTCAAAGTCCATGATGTTTTCCACATCTCTCAGCTCAAGAAATGCTTCAAAGATCCCGGCAGGACCGTGGACCATGAGTTGATCGACCTCCAAGAAGATCTGTCTTATCAAGAACACCCCACCAAAATCCTTGAGACCGCAGAAAGAAGGACTCGCAACAAGTCCATCAAGTTCTGCAAGGTGCAGTGGTCACACCATTCTGTTGATGAAGCCACTTGGGAGCGTGAAGATGAACTCCGTGCCAACCACCCTTCTCTCTTTGTGTCTTCTTCTTCTTCTTAGAATCTCGGGGCGAGATTCCTGTTTAGTGGGGGAGAGTTGTAGCATCCCAGTTGTCTAACCCCTGTAATGCTACATGTCATAATAATAAAATGGGCCACTTCCAACATATAATTGTTGCATCATCATCATATCATGCTCATGTCATCATACCACCTTGCATTTGAGCATCATATAAAATCTTTTCTTGTTTGGTTCTTATCTCAGGTGCATGATTAATTGTAGTTGCCTCTTGATATTGTATTTGGTTCTTAATAAATTGTTCAATGCCCAAGTTGAGTTGGGGGCATCTCTCTTTTTGACTCCACCACCTTATCTTTCACCACCTTATAATTCCACCATCCAATTAATATGAGCTTGGCATTTTAATTTGGTTTATCTCTAGCTCATGTTGTTGGTTGGATCCACCCATCATCTTTTGCTTGGCCTTGCCACCTTTTGGGAATGCACATGGATAATGCCATGATTATAATATTGTTTTCACAAGGATAACTTGGCATTAACTATCTTGCATGGGCCATGCAAGTACCTTTTTCTCTAGATTTTGGTTTTATTTGAATTCTAGTTGGATCATCTTCCTTTGTTTAAATCATGGGTTGGCTGTAGTTGTTTCTCCTTATCTTCTCCCTCTCTTCATCCTTTAGCTAAAACCCTACCTCATGCCCCATGCACTCACTTGTGCTAACGTGGCATGCATCCTCTAAACTATCCCTCTCTTGGTTCTTGCTTGGCCTATGTTGGAGCATGCATGGACCCAAAAACCCCATCATCATATGCTCTTATCCCTCTCCCTCTTTTCTTGTTTGTTCTTGCTAGTGCTAGTATGAAGCTTGCATGACCAAGTAGTACCACCTCTTTTCTTAACCCTCTTAACAACCTCTAGAACCACCCTTGCCTCTCTCTTTTCTACCCTAAACCAAAACCCTAATTACATCTATCCTAAAACTAAACCCTAAACTACACCTCCCTCTAACAAAACCCAAACAATCTACCCCCTCCTCATCCCCACTACCTAGCATGATCACACCTAACCTACCCCAACTCGCCACCCTCTCTCCCCTCTCTAGTTTGGCCCATACCCCATGTCCTATCTACTCCCTCTCTTCAACAAAGAAGCCTCTCACCTAACCTAGACCGTACCACCCACTCTCCCCCTCTTTTACTTCCTCTCTTCCCTCTCTCTCTATCTACCAGCCCCCCCCCTCCTCTAACTCGACCTGCCTCGAGCTCCCTGGTCCACCTGCAGCCCTGGCCCCACCTAGCACGTTCCCCACGCCATCTACCACCCCATGCACGTGAGGTGCAACACCACCCCCTCCCCCACGCCATCTACCACCCCTCCCTCGATCTTATCTGTTCCCCCTTCGTCCTAGCCTCCTCCCAGATCCCCAGGTAGCCCCCAGGCCCCTCTGCTTCCCTCCTATCTCCCTTCTTCCTCCCCCAGCTCGCCATGTCGCTCAAACCCTAGATCGGCGTCCACCTCTGCAGCCTCTTCGATCCCGAGCGCGCCAAGGCAGCCCAGAGTACCAGGAGCGTCGACGACCTTCCCTGCTACGCCCAGGACACGAGGACCCCGCCGGAGCCTCGCCGGAGGAACCCCGCCGCCGCCGTGCCCACGAGTGCCAGGACGTTCCCGCCGCCAGCCTCGCCAGCGATCACCGTCTTCGCCGGCCGAACCGACCTCGCCGGCAAGCTCCTGGTGAGACCCTCTCCTCCCCAGACATGGCCCTCTGCCCCCTAGCGCAACGCAGCTCCGGCGCCGCCGTCGAACACTCCGCGCGCGGGCCGCGCGTCGCGCGCTGGCGACAGCAGCGTTGCAGCCGTCGATCTGGTCCAGTTCTGAGCCATGCCCCGCACGCTACAGGCCGCCTCCGCGCTAGCACCCTGTACCGAAGTTGTAGGCCCAGCTACCCTCTACGTTTTTCGTTTTTGGTCCGTGTTGTTTGGAGCAGCAGCGGCGTCGCCAACGACGGCCAAAGTCCGGCCAGTCGCAGCCGCCAGCAGCGCCGCGCCGCTGCCGTCCGACAGCGCGCGGTCGTTTTGCGATTAGAACCTCCCCGTTTTTCCCGCCTCACGCCCGCAGTCCGCCAGCCCCACCCGCCAGCGACCGTGGGGATCTTGCAAAAAGGCTCCCAGGGAAAGCTGTTTCGTGACCCGCGGTCCAACCCGATGCCACCTGTCGTCGCCTCGTTCGCTAGCGCGTCCGCGGCTCCTTCTTGCACATAGCCCCCTGCCCTTTTTGGTTCACCAACCCGCGGTCCAGCCTGGCCCCTTGTCAGCGTCTGTTGCATTTTTGTAAAAAGGTTCCTGATGTTTTGTGTATTCAACCCGCGGTCCCTCCTGTCCCCAGACACTGGCGTGTGGGCCAGAGAAGCCCCTTGGCCCACCTGTCTGCGACTCAGGCTGGGCTGGGCTGTGTGATAAACGTCCCAGATGCTGTTTTAAATTCAAAATCTGTTAAATAATTTAAAAATTCAAATCTAATTCAGATTTTTAATAACTTTGTCATACTTTATCCAAATTAGACAAATGATATATGTTTGGATATCAGCAAGATGAGAGGATTTCAAATATACCATCCAATTTGACTTTTGCACAAGTAAAATTCCAAGTTTAGTTAATTACCACCAATGCCACTGGTTTTTCAATAATTAATAA
Source organism: Avena atlantica (assembly GCA_910589765.1). Classification (NCBI taxonomy): domain Eukaryota; kingdom Viridiplantae; phylum Streptophyta; class Magnoliopsida; order Poales; family Poaceae; genus Avena; species Avena atlantica. The sequence goes on from OU342739.1 coordinate 48,758,368, forward strand.
CTTTGGTTTTATAATTCCAAATTAAGAAAATAAGTAGTCTAAAATGATCAGCGCGACGAGGCCTTTCCGTTTATGCTATCCATGACTTCGATTGCAGCATGCATCATATAAAAATATAGAGAACAGCAATTGTTATGGCAACAAATGTGATTCTAAAACCCAATTAAATGTTATTTTCTTGTCCTCCACACCTCACCCATGCCATGCTACTTATTGCCATGCAACTTGTGCATCATTCATCATGGCATGATTGTTTGTTTGACGCATCTTATTCATATGCTTGTGCTCTATATTCATGTTGGCCTTGTTTGTTTGGTTCTTCTCGGATAGACACTGAGCAGGGGTCATATCAAGAGAACCAGGAGCACTACCCAGATCTGTCCCTTGCTTCAACTGAGATACCAGGCAAGCACTTCCACATGCTTGCATACATACAGTACCTATTGCTTCTATCTTATTCTTGCATCATTGAGTCGCGATTGCATTAAAATGAATCCCAAGTATGCATAGCCTTTACTTTTAAACTCCACCAAGCTTGTTCCTCCATCCCATGAGCCATTACTATAGGAGTTGTTGAGCCATGCGAGTCGTAGAACAGCATGTGTAGGGTATGTGAGTGTCTGTTCGAATAATGAGGTATCTAAACAACTTAACCTGAGTAGTTCTGGGATAACTAAAGAAAGTGGCACCGGTGAGCAATATCTGCTATTTGGTTTTTCATGCTCACTTGTGTCCCGTAAGACCCCGAGTACTTGATTCCTGTTCCTTGATTTATCGCGCTATCCACATCCGGGAGGTATATGGGACCCCCCTGAGCCAGAGCTTGATTCCGTCTTATTTCTTGGGGCCACAAACTAGTTCGAGGTTTTATTACGATCCTGTACTTATGCCATGCTACTGCTTTATTTACGATTGTGCGACAGATAGCACACTGTACTGTTTTGGATAGTGGCACGATTCCGCGGTGTCGACAAGCCCCGTTTGGGGTTCCCAGTCGTTCACAGCCGTCCCCACAGACCTTGAGGCCGTCTCGGAGCTTGCTTACTCCGTTGCGGGATCTACTTAAGGGGTGGCCCCCTGAAATATTTCTGAATCTTGTGATTGCTTTGTCGTGAAGGCCTCGTTGGGTTTTGATTTGGTTTTTCCGAGGTTGATCGAGTGTGTGTTGCTATTGGTGCACCCCGGCCGGGTAAAACTTTCTGAAAGCCGTGTCCACGGATATGGACGACTTGGAGCACAGTTTCTCGATCATAGACAAGCATAACTAAAGTACCGCCTTAATTTGACTAAGTAACTTGACTAGTAAATAGTGCAACACTCACGGAATGGTTAATAAAATTGCCAACGGAAGGGGGTTGTTCGTCCGCTTCCTTGTTGGTAAGCAGGAAGGAGGATGGATCGGATGAGATTACCATTATAACTGTTGTACTTAATTCACGGACATCCGTCTATCATTGGTTAGGCGGATGGTTAGCATTTATCTGTAGAATTGCTAGGGTTTATCTTTCGCTACAATTGCGTCACCCCAGGTTGTGTCCCCTTTAGAGGCATTAAGACTTGCTGAGTACCCTTAGGGTCTCACACGATAAATTCTTGATTCAGATGAACAGGTACCCCCGCAGGACGGATACTGGGTGGAAGAAGCCGATGATGTGGGCAACGATCGTTCGGTGTAGAGATTCCGGTATCGGGGATCCGTGAGACCTGTAGTTGGGATGTGCTTATTTTCTCTGGCATCTTATGCCGATTTGCTTCTTATCCGTACTCGGATTTTGTTTGCCGCTTCCGCATGATACTCTGATGTGTGTTGTATGAGGAAGTATCCTAAAATATAGATCTATCTAGGTCTTTTGAATCTTGCCGTATGGCGTTGCTATATTTCCTTTCTTTCTAGATGGTATGGCTCTGATGTACTCTTGTATGGTGGCTTGCGTACATACCCACTTGTGTACGTAGTTGATCCCTTCGCCTGCCGACTACGCCGCCCGTACAGGTCCCGTTGAGAGGGTAGTGGTTGGGACGTCTGAAAGGACTACCAGTGAGTGGCTTTTGGGGCCCCACCGTACTATTTCAACCACTACCACTCATCCAGGCTTGTATCTAGGAGCGTAGTTCACCGAGGTAGTTACACGCCACCCAAGGCCGACTTGGGGAGGGACCCCCTCCCCTTGGCCGCCCCTCCAACCTATAAAAGGAGGGGCAGGGCCTCCTCCTCTAGACCCACAAGTTCCTAGCCTCTAATCTAAATCCTAGCCCTAGACTCCGGTTTAGAGCTGTTTTGGTTTAGAGCTTCTAATTGCCCTAGCCTTCGAATTAGAGCCTTCTAATTGGTGTGTCTAAACCCTAGACCACTAATAGTTCTCTCTCATACTCCACCATACTCGCTCCGGCTTAAGGCGAAGCCCTGCGGGATCTCCCCTCTACTTCCGGTACCACGCCATTGTGCTGCCGGAATCGCGAGGAGAGTGCTACAACCTCCGTTGCCTGCTGCAAGGGAGAGGAAGGTCTTCGTCGAGTACCGAACATGTGACCGACTGCGGGAGCGCTGCCGGAACGCAGCGCCGGAAGGATCGTCGACGCGATCTTGAGATCGGGAAGAGTATGACTACATCACCCACGAGAATCCGCTCTCGTTAAACACTTTGGAATCTTCGAGGGTAAGTTATTCCATCGACTCGTTGCTACAATGTAGTAGATAGATCTTGGCTTGTTTGTTTGTATGCGATAGAAATTTTTTGTTTTCCATGCTACGAAACCCTACAGTGGTATCAGAGTCGTGTCTATATGTAGATCTGTTGCACGAGTAGAACACAATGGTCATTGTGGGCGTTGATGCTTTTATTGTCGATTGCTTCTTGTGTACTTTGCATCTTGCGGTATGTTGGGATGAAGCGGCCCGGGCTAACCTTACATGACATCGTTCATGAGACTTGCTCCACGCTTGACATGCAACTTGTATTGCATAAGTGGCTTTGCGGGTGCCTGTTTCTCCTAGCATAGTTAAGATCCAATTTACAACGGGTGATTAACAATACTAGTATCAATGTTGTGGTTCTTGTTCGTAAGTTAGAACGACACTTATAGAAAGCCCCAAACCACGTAAAACATGCAAAGAAAGTAGAGGCGTTTAACTTTGTTTTGCAGGGGTGTGCAGTGATGTGATATGGCCATGATTGTGATTATATTTGATGTATGCAATGTTCCTTATTGTAAGTTGGCAACCGGCAGGAGCCATATGGTTGTCTTTAATTTATGTTAAGACCCGCGTGTCTATTCAAAGTAGTTGTAATAGTTGAAGCCGGTGGACGACAACCATGGAGAGGCGTCATTGACCTTGATGCAATGCCGGTGATGATGGAGATCATGTTCGTGCTTGAAGATGGAGATCGGAAGCACAAAGAAGAAAGGCCATATCATATCACATATATATATATATATATTGAATTGCATGTGATGTTAATCCTTTATGCATCTTGTATTGCTTAGTAGACGACGGTAGCATTATAAGATGATCCCTCATGCACATGAATTTCAAGTCATAAAGTGTTCACCCTTAGTTAGCACCGTTGCTAAAGCTTGTTGTTTTGAAGCACCACGTGATGATCGGGTGTGTTAGATTCCGCAAGTGTATACAACGTGAGCAAGCCAGATTTGCTCATGCGGAAACTAAGGTTTGATCTTGACGAGCCTAGCATGTACAGACATGGTCTCGGAACACGGATCACCGAAAGGTAAAGCATGAATCATATAGTAGATATGATGAACATGACGATTGTTCGCCATTGAAACTATATCAACTCTCGTGATGATCGGTGTTGATGTAGTGGATTTGGTTCGTGTGATCACTAAAACAATGTGAGGGATATTGTTTTGAGTGGGAGTTCACCTAGATTAACTTTATTAATTAATTTGAACTCAATTTGTCATAAACTTAGTCTAAACTATTGCAAATATGTTGTAGATCAATGGCAGCCCCTACCATCAATTTTAATGCGTTCCTAGAGAAAGAAAAGTTGAAAAACAATGGAAGCAACTTCGCGGATTGGTTCCGCAATTTGAGGATTGTCCTCACAGCTGGTAATTTGACCTATGTGCTAGATGCACCGCTGGGTGACCCACCTGCAGATGATGCTCCCGATGAAGTAAAGAATGTTTACCTCGCTCGGAAGAATCAGTACTCCATAGTTCAGTGTGCTATCTTGTATGGTTTGGAATCGGAGCTTCAGAAAAGGTTTGAGGATTAAGACCCATATGATATTGTCGAGGATCTCAAATTGATTTTTGAGACTCATGCGACAATTGAAAGCTATGAGGCTTCTGAAAAGTTCTTTAACTGTAAGATGGAAGAGGGAAGCTCCGTCAGTGAGCATGTGCTTAAGATGTCTGGACACGCAAACAAACTTCAAAGCTTGGGTATAGTGATTCCTAATGCTTTGGGGATTTACCGTGTCCTCCAATCACTACCACCAAGTTACAAGAACTTTGTGATGAACTACAACATGCAGAACATGAACAAGACGTTGCCAGAACTCTTTGCCATGTTGAAATCTTTAGAAGTGGAGATCAAGAAAGAGCACCAAGTGTTGTTGGTCAATAAGACCACAAAATTCAAGAAAGGCAAGTCTAAGCAGAAGGGACACTTCAAGAAGGGTGGTAAGAAAGTTACCACGCCGACGAAGAAGACCAAGGCTGGACCTAAGCCTGATACTGAGTGCTTTTACTGCAAGGGAGAAGGTCACTGGAAGCAGAATTGCCCAAAGTACTTGGCGGATTTGAAGAACGGCAACATCAAGAAGAAAGGTATATCTGATATACATGTTATTGATGTGTATCTCACTAGTACTCGTAGTAGTGCCTGGGTATTTGATACTGGTTCGGTTGCTCATATTTGTAACTCGAAACAGGTGCTACAGAATAAACGGAAGCTAGCGAAGAACGAGGTGACGATGCGCGTGGGAAATGGATCAAAGGTTGATGTGATCGCGGTCGGCACGCTACCCCTTCATCTACCATCGGGATTAGTTTTATACTTAAATAATTGTTATTTGGTGCCTGCGTTGAGCATGAACATTATATCGGGATCTTGTTTATTGCGAGACGGTTACTTGTTTAAATCCGAGAATAATGGTTGTTCGATTTATATGAGTAATATGTTTTATGCACATGCACCTTTGATAGATGGTCTATTCTTATTGAATCTCGATAGTGGAAATACACATATCAACAACATTGAGGCTAAACGTTTGAAATCAAGCGATAATTCGACCTATATGTGGCACTGTCGTCTTGGTCACATTGAAGTGAAAAGTATGAAGAAACTCCATTCCGATGGACTTCTTGAATCACTTGATTTTGAATCACTTGAAAGATGCGAAGCATGTCTGATGGGAAAAATGACTAAGACTCCATTTTCTGGTATGATGGAGCGAGCTACGGACTTATTGGAAATCATACATACCGATGTGTGTGGTCCAATGAGTGTAGCATCGCACGGTGGTTATCGTTATGTTCTTACCTTCACGGATGACTTGAGTAGATATGGGTATATCTATTTCATGAAACATAAGTCCGAAACTTTCGAGAAGTTTAAGGAGTTTCAAAGTGAGGTAGAGAATCAACGTAACAAGAAGATTAAATTTCTACGTTCTGATCGTGGAGGTGAATATCTAAGATACGAGTTTGGCGAGCATTTGAAGAAATGCGGAATACTTTCACAATTGACACCGCCGGGAACACCACAGCGTAATGGTGTGTCCGAACGTCGTAATCGAACTCTCTTAGATATGGTTCGTTCTATGATGTCACTTACAGATTTACTGCTATCATTTTGGGGTTATGCATTAGAAACAGCCGCATTCACTTTAAATAGGGCACCATCTAAATCCGTTGAAACGACACCGTATGAATTATGGTTTGGGAAGAAACCTAAATTGTCGTTCCTTAAAGTTTGGGGATGCGAAGCCTATGTAAAGAAGTTACAGCCAGACAAGCTTGAACCCAAAGCGGAAAAATGCGTCTTCATAGGATACCCGAAAGAAACTATTGGGTATACCTTCTATCATAGATCCGAAGGCAAAATCTTCGTTGCCAAGAATGGATCCTTTCTAGAGAAGGAATTTCTCTTGAAAGAAGTGACTGGAAGGAAAGTAGAACTCGACGAGGTTGTCGAACCTTCTCTTGAAATTGCGAGTAGCGCAGCACCGGAAGAAGTTCCTGTGGTGCCTGCACCAATAAGAGAGGAAGCTAGTGATGGTGATCATGAAACTTCGGTTGAAGTTGCTACAGAGCCTCGGAGGTCAACGAGAACTCGTACCACTCCAGATTGGTATGATTCCGTTATGAATGTCATGTTGGTGGACAACACCGATGACCCCGAGACATATGAGGAAGCGATGATGAGCCTAGATTCCAATAAATGGCAAGAAGCCATGAAATCCGAGATTGGATCCATGTACGAAAACCAAGTATGGACTTTGGTGGACTTACCGGATGGCCGGAAGGCTGTCAAGAACAAATGGATTTTCAAGAAGAAAACAGATGTTGATGGTAATGTTACTGTCTATAAAGCTCGACTTGTCGCAAAAGGGTTTCGACAAATTCAAGGAGTTGACTACGATGAGACTTTCTCACCAGTAGCGAAGCTAAAGTCTGTAAGGATTATGTTAGCAATCGCTGCATATTATGATTATGAGATATGGCAGATGGATGTCAAAACAACATTCCTCAATGGAGATATTGATGAAGAGTTGTATATGATGCAACCCAAAGGTTTTGTCGATCCTAAAGATGCTAACAAGGTATGCAAACTTCAACGATCCATCTATGGATTGAAGCAAGAATCCCGAAGTTGGAATCAACGTTTTGATAAGGTAATCAAAAGTTTTGGTTTTATACAAACTTATGGAGAAGCTTGTATTTACAAGAAAGTGAGTGGGAGCGCTGTAGCATTCTTAATACTATATGTGGATGACATATTGTTGATTGGGAATGATGTAGACCTTCTTAATAGTGTCAAAGAATATTTGAATAATAGTTTTTCAATGAAGGATCTTGGCGAAGCAGCTTACATATTAGGCATAAAGATTTATAGAGATAGATCGAAACGCCAAATATCATTGTCACAGAGTACATATTTGGACAAAGTTCTAAAGAGGTTTGGTTGGAAGAAAGCAAGAAAGGGTTCTTGCCCATGTTGCCCAATACGACCTTGAGTAAAACTCAAAGTCCGACATCGGCAGAAGATAGAGAAAGGATGAGTAAGACTCCCTATGCCTCAGCCATAGGATCTCTAATGTATGCCATGCTATGTACTAGACCCGACATTGCATATGCTGTTAGTTTAACTAGCAGATATCAAAGTGATCCAGGAGTGGATCATTGGACAACGGTCAAAAACATCCTTAAGTACTTGAGAAGAACTAAGGATATGGTTCTTTCTTATGGCGGTGATGAACAGCTCATTGTTAACGGTTACACCGATGCTAGTTGGAACACCGATCCGGATGATTCTAAATCACAATCCGGATACGTATTTATTTTGAATGGTGCAGCAGTTAACTGGAGGAGTGCAAAGCAAAGCGTTGTGGCGAGATCTTCAACTGAATCGGAATACATGGCTGCTTCGGAGGCTTCACAAGAAGCGATATGGATGAAAGAGTTCATTACAGAGCTGGGTGTGGTTCCTAGTGCGCTGGACCCAATGTCTATCTACTATGATAACATGGGCGCCATGGCCAATGCGCAAGAACCAAGGTCACACAAGAAGCTGAAGCACATCAAGCTACGTTTTCACGCTATTCGAGAACATATCTCGGATGGGGATATAAAGATTTGCAAAGTACACACAGATCTGAATGTGGCGGATCCGTTGACTAAACCTCTCCCGAGGGAAAAACATGACCAACACCAAACTGCCATGGGTGTTTGGTATATTACCATGTAATCTAGATTAGATGACTCTAGTGCAAGTGGGAGACTGTTGGAGATATGCCCTAGAGGCAATAATAAATGTAGTTATTATTATATCTTTGTGTTTATGATAAATGTTTACATTCATGCTATAATAGTATTAACAAGGAAACATTGATACTTGTGTGATTTGTAAACTTAATTTGAAGTCCCTAGTATAGCCTCTATACTTCACTAGCTTGTTGGTTGATTAATGATTGTGGTTTCCATATCATGAACATTGAGATGTTATCAACAACAAGATCATATCATTAGGAGAATGATATGGTGGACATACTCCTATAGATAAGCGTAGCATAAAGATCAAGTCATTTCAATAGTTCAATTGCTAAATGCTTTCTGATACATAGTAACCTAATTCCTTCGACCATGAGATCATGCATATCACATTTACTGGATGGATGCTTTGATGACATCAAACACCACACCGTAACTGGGTGGCTATAAAGGTGGCATTGAGTGTTCGGAAAGTATTGGTTGAGACACATGGATCAAGAGTGGGATTTGTCCATCCATATGACGGATAGATATACTCTAGGCCCTCTCGGTGGAATGTCATCCAATTAGCTTGCAAGCATGTGACTGGCTCACAAGGGATCACATATCATGGGAACGAGAAAAGAGTACTTATCGGTAACGAGGTTGAACTAGGTATGCAGAGATACCCACGATCATGACCTCGGATAAGTAAACTATCGTGAGACAAAGGGAAATTGGTATCGTATGTAAGTGGTTCATTCGATCGCAAAGTAATCGTAGAAATATGTGGGAGCCATATGAATTTCTAGATTCCTCTATTGGTTATTGTTCGGAGAAGTGTCTCGATCATGTCCGCATAATTCACGAACCGTAGGGAGACACACTTAAGGATTCGACGTTGTTTGAGTAGTTATGGTATTATGAGAAAGAGACCGAATGTTGTTCTGAGTCTCGGATGGGATCCGGGATATCACGAGGTGATAATGGTCCGGAGAATAAGATTCATATAAGGAAAGTCCCGTTTCGGAGTTCGGGAATGATTCCGGTGTTTTCATCGGGAATGTTCTAGAAGGTTCCGGAATGTCCGACACTCCGGAGGGGAAGGGGTACATGAGTGTGTCATTGCAAGTTGGAATGATTGCATCATGTACTAAGTGTATTCGCTGTCCAAAATAAAGGGTTTATTCAAATCCTAAATTGAAAAGTCAAACGGCTAGTTTGAAAGTCAAACGGCAAGTTTTGGAAAGTGGAAAAGAGGAAGGAGTGTGAAACCGAGTTGGGGAGGGAGTCCTCCTCCCCAAGCCGGCGCACCACCCAAGCCGAGTTGGGGAGGGACTCCCCTCCCTCCCCTTGGTCGCTAGCCCTCCATAGCCGCCGCCTACCCCTAGGGTTTTGCCCTAGCCGCCGACTTGGGAGTCCCCGGAACCCTAGCCGCCGGCTCTAGCCCCTCCTCCTTGGTGTGTCTAAACCCTAGATCGCCGAGGAGCTCTCTCATACTCCACCATACTCGCTCCGGCTTAAGGCGAAGCCCTGCGGGATCTCCCCTCTACTTCCGGTACCACGCCGTTGTGCTGCCGGAATCTCAAGGAGAGTGCTACAACCTCTGCTACCTGCTGGAACAAGGGAGAGGAAGGTTTTCGTCGAGTACCGAACGTGTGACCGACTGCGGGAGTGCTGCGGAACGCAGCGCCAGAAGGATCGTCTACGTGATCTTGAGATCGGGAAGAGTATGACTACATCACCCACGAGAATCCGCTCTCGTTAAACACTTTGGAATCTTCGAGGGTAAGTTATTCCATCGACTCGTTGCTACAATCTAGTAGATAGATCTTGGCTTGTTTGTTTGTATGCGATAGAAAATTTTTGTTTTCCATGCTACGAAACCCTACAAAAATTCTTTGGGGGTATATGTTGGCACCTCGCCAAAATAGTCGGCGTATAGTGGCATGACCCTCCATCCTTTACCTTGGTTTGGTCTTTATTCTCCCAAACTTAAAAATTCCACTTTTGGGAGCAGCATTCTTTAGCTCGTTCGCTTGTGATTGTAGAACACAAGGGATAAATCCTCAGGTGGTCCTCTTCATCGGTGGTGGCATTGGTTTCCTCTTCATCGGCTGTGGTACTGGATTCCTCTTCCATAAAATCATGGAGCATCAACTAGTCGTTGATATCCGTAGTCTATGAATCAAACTATGAAGCAATCCCCTATATAATTTGCTGGAGGTAATAATCAATAAAATCTACCCTACCAAGGCAAACGGCTGAACACCTTGCGTGAAAGGCGGAAGCGCGAGATCGCCACGGGTTCTATGCCTGAATCAAGGAATGTTGGCGATATCAAAACTAACCAGCCTTCTAGGTGCGATGGAAAACGGTGGTCGGACTGTGGACTCGAGTAGTTGTATTCACATGGTTTCATCACCGCCGATAGGATCCAGGTTGGTAGCAACGATAGCCAAACAACGACGAGAGCTAAGATGAAGCGATGGAAGAGGTGAGAGGGAAGGACGCGTAGTTGGTGTAGGCGCCGCCAAACTACCAGCATCGAAAGGGGGCGTCAGGCGATTTGGCAGTGGTGTGAGAGGCCTCAAGCAAGAAAGAGACGAGGTGGCGAGGAATAATAGACTAGGTCGCTAGCATTTGGTACCTGCCGGTATCTGACATGGCGTCGGCTCTACCGGTAGCTATGTGTTCATCTCTCTCTATGCATGATCTTGTTGAGGTCATGAGCTTTGTAATCAAGTAGTGAAGGGTTTCGCGGCATAGTAAATCAAAATTTTCTATGGATGCGAACAGAGGGAAGCCAAGATCTAATCTAGGAGATGCAAACAACGATAGAGATTGGATTAGATCTTCATACACTTGAAGATTCGCACAGCGGAACGTTCGTCGAAATGTGGGTGATGTAGTCGTACTCGCTTCTCCTCCTCGTGATCTGATCCGATCTAGCACCGCAAGTGGCGATGCCTCCGTGAGATGCACACGTGCAGCACCTCGACGTCTCTTCCTTCCTCGGTCCAGCAAGTATGGTGGAGAGATGGATTGGATCTACAACGCGACGGCGCGGTGCAATTGGTGGAGAGTTTCTGCAGCAGGGCTTCGCCTACACGCAGTCGGGAGGGAGAGAAAGAGGAGGGCAGCAGGGCGACTAGGCTTGAGGGGAAGGTGTGGAGGTGTGGTGCGCCCCAGCCCTCTATATATAGAGGGGTGGTGCGCCCCAGCCCTCTATATATAGAGGGGTGGGCGCCAGCCCTAACCCCTCCCCCAAGCCCTAGGCCGGCGGCCAAGGAGGGAGGAGTGGGGGCAAGGAAACCCCCCCTTCTAGAAGCTCCAAACTAGGGTTTCCCCTTGTTTGGCCGGCTGGGCCCTATGGGGCCTTGTGCCCCTGGCCCAATGCGGCCAGGGCACTCCCTCATAGGCCCATGACCCCTCTCGACAGGTGGGACCACGGTGTCCCCCTTCCGGAAGGTTCTAGAAGCTTCCGGTACAATACTGATTAACCCAGAACAATTCCGAACTCCAAAAACTGCACTGCCTTATATGAATCTTATTCTCCGGACCACTCCGAAACCTCTCGTGATGTCCCGGATCCCATCCGAGACTCCGAACAAAAACTCATAAACCAATTATCCAATCTATCCTAGCGTCAAGACACGTTAAGTGTGTGACCCTTCGGGTTCGAGAATATGCAGACATGATCTTCTATCAATAATCAACAGCGGGGTTTGGAAACCCATATTGACTCCCACACATTAATCGATGATCATATCGGATGAACCATGATGCCAGGATTCAATCAATCCCATGTATATATTCCCTTCGTCTTGCGATATTTTACTTGCCCGAGATTTGATCGTCGGTATCGTCATACCTAGTTCAATCTTGTTCACAGCAAGTACTTTACTCGTTCCGTAATCCGATATCACTTTGTGATTAACTCCTTAACCACATGCTTGCAAGCGGTGTTGATATCGATTACCGAGTGGGCCCGAAGTATATCTCTCCGACTTGGGAGGGACAAATCCCATCTCGATACATACAACCCAACAGATACTTTCCGATCACCTGAGAGACACCTTTATGATCACCCTCTCATAGGATGACGTTTGATGACCTCAAAGCTTTCTTCCGGTACCAGGGATTTGTATTATCTCATGGTCTAAGGAATACAATATTTGACATAAGAAAATCTTCGCAAAGATGAACACGATGACACGATCTAATTGCTTCGCTTAGTTTGGGTCTATCCACCATATCATTCTCCCAATGATATGATCTCATTATCAATCGACAACTCATGTCTATGGTTAGGAAACCTTAACCGTCATTAATCAATGAGTCCATAGATGCGTACTAGGGACATGGTGTTGTTCACAAACCGCACAAGTATTAAAGTTTCCGCTTAATACAATTCTAGCATGGAATATAAACTTTATCATGAACAAGAATTATAATAATAACATCTTTATTATTGCCTCTAGGGCATAATTCCAACAGTCTCCCACTTGCACTAGAGTCAATAATCTAGTTTACATTTGGCAACAATCTCACACCCATGGCACTGAGGTGTTGATCATGTTTTACACGTGGAAGAGGTTTAGTTAATGGATCTGCGACATTCAGATCTGTATGTACTTTGCTAATCTTCAAATCTCCATCTGCTATATAATCTCGGATTATATGAAACTTGCGGTTGATATGCTTGGTCTTTGGATGATATCTTGGTTCCTTAGCGAGTGCTATGGCGCCAGTGTTGTCACACAATATCTCCAGTGGGTCCAATGCACTTGGAACCATGCCAAGCTCAGTGATGAAGTTCCTGATCCAAACTCCTTCACTTGACGCTTCTGCAGAAGCCATGTATTCCGCTTCTATTGTAGATCCCGCGATCACGCTTTGCTTGCAGCTTCTCCAGCTCACAGCTCCTCCATTCAAAATATACACGTATCCTGTCTAAGATTTAGAATCATCCTTGTCGGTGTCGAAACTAGCATCGACGTAACCTTTTACGACGAGATGTTCATCACCCCCATAGACTAAGAACATTTCTTTAGTCCTATTTAGGTACTTTAGGATGTTCTTCACGGTTGTCCAGTGTTCCACTCCTGGATCACTTTGATATCTGCTCGTCAAACTAAGAGCATTGGACACATCCGGTCTAGTACACAACATGGCATACATGATAGAACCTATGGCCGAGGCATAAGGCACTTTGCTCATAGCTTCCCTATCATTTACCGTAGCTGGACACTGAGCCTTGCTCAATATCTTACCTGACAACATAGGCACTGAACCTTTCTTTGCCTTATCCATTCTGAACCTTTTCAGAACTTTGTCTAGGTATGTACTTTGGCTTAAAGCTATCAGGCGTCTTTGTCTATCTCTATAGATTTTGATGCCCAATATATAAGCAGCTTCACCTAGGTCTTTTCATTGAAAAACACTTGTTCAAATAACTCTTCACATTGTTAAGCATGTTAATGTCATTTCCAATAATCAATATGTCATCCACATATAGTACCAGAAACGCCACCGAGCTCCCACTCACTTTCTTGTAGATACAAGCTTCGTAGAAATTTGGAACAAATCCAAAGCTCTTGATCACTTGATCAAAACGAAGGTTCCAACTCCGAGATGCTTGCTTCAGTCCATAAATGGAATGCTGAAGTTTGCATACTTTATCAGCATCCTTAGGATCGACAAAACCTTTGGGTTGCATCATATACAACTCTTCATCAATGTTGCCATTAAGGAACGCGGTCTTGACATCCATCTGCCATATTTCATAATCATGAAACGCAGAAATTGCTAATAAAATCCAAATGGACTTAAACATCGCTACAGGAGAGAAAGTCTCATCGTAGTCAACACCTTGAACTTGCCGAAAACCTTTCGCGACAAGCCGTGCTTTATAGACGGTAACATTACCATCTGCGTCCGTTTTCTTCTTGAAAATCCATTTGCACTCAACGGCCTTTCAGTCGCTAGGAGGGTCCATAAAAGTCTATACTTGGTTTTCGCTCATGGATCCCAATTCGGATTTCATGGCTTCTAGCCATTTCTCAGAGTCTGGGCTCATCATCGCTTCCTCATAGTTCGTAGGTTCACTGTCTTCTACCAACAAGACAGTCAAGACAGGGTTGCCGTACCACTCAGGAGGGGCACGCGACCTTGTCGACCTGCGACGTTTAGTAGCAGCATCATCCAAAGCTTCATGATCCTTGTCATTAGCTTCCTCTATCGTTGGTGCAGGCGACACTGGAATAATTTCAGGTGCTGCGCTACTCTCCAATTCAAGAGAAGGTTCAACAACCTCGTCTAGCTCTACTTTCCTCCCACTCACTTCTTTCGAGAGAAACTCCTTCTCAAGAAAGGAACCGTTCTTTGCGACAAACACTTTGCCTTCAGTTTTGTGATAGAAGGTATACCCAATAGTTTCCTTAGGGTATCCTATGAAGACGCATTTCTCCGCTTTGGGTTCGAGCTTGTCCGGCATCAACTTCTTGACGTAGGCTTCGCATCTCCAAACTTTAAGAAACGACAACTTAGGTTTAGCACCAAACCATAGTTAATACGGTGTCGTCTCAACGGATTTAGATGGTGCCCTATATAAAGTGAATGCAACGGTTTCTAATGCATAACCCCAAAATGATAACGGCAAATCAGTAAGAGACATCATCGATCGGACCATATATAATAGAGTTCGATTCCGGCGTTCAGACACACCATTGCGCTGTGGTGTTCCGGGTGGCGTGAGTTGCGAAAATAGATATACCCATAACTCAAATCATAACTCAAATATTCACCTCCACGATCAGATCATAGAAACTTAATCTTTCTGTTACGATGATTCTCCACTTCATTCTGAAATTCTTTGAACTTTTCAAATGTTTCAGATTTATGTTTCATTAAATAGATATACCCATATCTACTTAAGTCATCGGTAAAAGTGAGAAAATAGCGATATCCACCGCGCGTCGAAACACTCATCGGTCCGCATACATCGGTATGTATGATTTCCAACAAGTCCGTTGCTCGCTCCATCATACCAGAGAACGGGGTTTTGATCATCTTGCCCATGAGGCATGGTTCGCATGTGTCAAATGATTCAAAATCAAGAGACTCCAAAAGTCCATCAGAATGGAGTTTCTTCATGCGTTTTACACCAATATGACCTAGACGACAGTGCCACAAATAAGTAGTATTATCACTATCTACTTTGCATCTCTTAGCCTCAATGTTATGGATGTGTGTTTCATCCATTTCGAGATTTAGAAGAAATAAACCATTCACAATAGGTGCATGGCCATAAAAGATGTTACTCATATAAATAGAACAACCATTATTCTCCGATTTAAATGAATAACCGTCTTGCAATAAACAAGATCCAGAAATAATGTTCATGCTCAACGCAGGCACATAATAACATTTATTGAGGTTTAAAACTAATCCCGGAGATAAAACTAAGGAGAGCGTGCCGACGGCCATCACATCAACTCTTGATCCGTTGCCAACGCGCATCGTCACCTCATCCCTCGCAAGCCGCCGTCTATTCCGTAGCTCCTGTTTCGAGTTACAAATATTAGCAACTGAACCAGTATCAAATACCCAGGCACTACAACGAGGGCTAGTAAGGAAAACATCAATAACATGTATATCAAATATACCTTTGATGGTGCCAGCCTTCTTGTCCGCTAAGTACTTCGGACAGTTGCGCTTCCAGTGACCCTTGTCCTTGCAATAGAAGCACTCAGTGTCCGGCTTAGGACCAGACCTGAGCTTCTTCTCAGCAGGGGCAACGCGCTTGCCACCGCCTTTCTTGAAGGGCTTGTTTGCACCCTTACCTTTCTTGAAGGTGGGGGGCTTGTTGACCATCAACACATGATTATCCTTTTTGATGTCCACCTCCGCATCCTTCAGCTTTGCGAAGAGCTCGGTGATCGTATCAGTGGAACCAATATGATTGTGAGTCACTACAAAACTTTTGTAGCTGGGAGGGAGTGATTGCAGAACCCTGTCAATCTTGAGATCCTCTGGAATCTTGCAGTCCAGTTGCTCAAGGCGTTGAGTGTAGCCCGACATCTTAATGGCGTGCTCACTAACGGAACTCCCTTCCTCCATCTTGCAGTTAAAGAACTTCTCAGAGATCTCATATCTCTCAGAACGGTCCTGAGTCTGAAACATGGTTTTCAGCTCCTCGAGAATCTCAAAGGGCCAGGGATAGTCTTCAAAACGATTTTGAAGGTCTGATTCCATAGCAAACAACATGGTTCTCTTAATCACACCATAATCATCTTTGCGCGACTGATAGACAGCTTTCTCATCAGTCGGCGCAGTAGCAGCAGGGGCGTCACCTAACGCATTCTCAAGGACATAGTCCTTTTGACCGCCAGAGAGAATGATTCTCAGATTACGGAACCAGTTGGTGAAGTTAGACCCATTGTTTTTAAGCTTTTCCTTCTCAGCAAAAACGTTGAAGTTGAAGTTGGACTTAGCCATTTGATCTACAATATTTGCAAGTACAAATTAGACTATGTTCATGATAACTAGTTCAACTTTTAATCAAATTACTAGATGAACTCCCACTAAATTCAACATCCCTCAAGTTGTTTAGTGAACACGATCCAAATTCACCACACCTAATCCGATCTTCACGAGAAGAGATGTGGTTTCAATGGTGGACAACGAAGTATCGATCATATCATTCATATGACTCATGCTTAACCTTTCGGTTCATGTGTTCCGAGGCCATGTCTGTACATGCTAGGCTCGTCAAGTTAGACCCAAGTATTTCCGCGTGTGCAAAACTGGCTTGCACCCGTTGTATGTGAACGTAGAGTCTATAGCACCCGATCATCACATGATGCTTGGACACGACGAACTTTCACAACGGTGCATACTTGGGGAGAACATAGTTTTTATCTTGATCTTTAAGTGAGGAATCATCTTATAATGCTACCGTCGCGATCTAAGCATAATAAGATACATAAAAGGATAAACATCACATGCATATAACTTTATGTGACATGGTATAGCCAATCTTCGCGCAATGATCTCCATCTTGTCCGTGCCGGCATGATATCCATCACTCCACCATGATTGCCTCCACCACGAATAGCAACTACAACTATTGCTAACTACTTAGCGATAAAGTGAAACTATTACATGGCGTATAAGAAGTTGACACACAGGTCATACACAATTATAAAGACAACCATAAGGCTCCGGACGGTTGTGTACTCATCGACATGCAAGTCGTGAAACATTACAAAACATGATCATCGCATACATTATACACATCACATCTTGGGCCATACCATATCACAGAAAACACTCCGTGCAAAAACAAGTTAGACGCCTCTACTTTGTTGTTGCATGTTTTACGTGGCTTATGGGAGTAGCATGCTAAGAACGATTCTTACCTACGGAAAGCCACAACGGTGATATTATGGTTGCCAAACTCCGGTGTAAATCCCATGACAACTATAGTGAGAGAAACTGGCATCCACCAGGCGCATGTGTGGAACAAGCCACACGTCAAGTGCGGAGCCGGTCTCGCGAACGACGTTGCGTAAGGTTGGCCTGGACCGCTTCAATATCACTATCCCGCGTCATAAGAAGAACACAAACAAGAGTCTTGCAACAGAAAACATCAACGCCCGCAACAACCATGTTGCGTTCTACTCGTGTAACACATCTACGCATAGATCTAGCTCTGATACCACTGAAGGGTTTCGTGGCATAGTAAATCAAAATTTTCTATAGATGCGAACAGAGGGAAGCCAAGATATAATCTAGGAGATGCAAACAACAATAGAGATTGGATTAGATCTTCATACCCTTGAAGATTCGCACAACGGAACGTTCGTCGGAACGTGGGTGATGTAGTCGTACTCGCTTCTCCTCCTCGCAATCCGATCCGATCTAGCACCGCAAGTGGCGATGCCTCCGTGAGATGCACACGTGCAGCACCTCGACTTCTCCTCCTTCCTCGGTCCAGCAAGTATGGTGGAGAGATGGATTGGATCTACAACGCGACGGCGCGGTGCAATTGGTGGAGAGTTTCTGCAGCAGGGCTTCGCCTACACGCAGTCAGGAGGGAGAGAGAGAGGAGGGCAGCAGGGCGATTAGGCTTGAGGGGAAGGTGTGGAGGGGTGGTGCGCCCCAGCCCTAACCCCTCCCCCAAGCCCTAGGCCGGCGGCCAAGGAGGGAGGAGTGGGGGGCAAGGAACCCCCGCTTCTAGAAGCTCCAAACTAGGGTTTCCCCTTGTTTGGTCGGCTGGGCCCTATGGGGCCTTGTGCCCCTGGCCCAATGCGGCCAGGGAACTCCCTCATAGGCCCATGCCCCCTCCCGACAGGTGGGACCACGTTGGCCCCCTTCCGGAAGGTTCTAGAAGCTTCCGGTACAATACCGATTAACCCGGAACAATTCCGAACTCCAAAAACTAGTGCACCTATACACCTGACAAGTGTATTGGGTGTGTTGGGGACACAAGAGACTTCTTGTATCTTGATTACATGATTGCTTGAGAGGGAATACCTTTGACCACTTCCTCCCTGAGTTCGATAAACCTTGGGTAATCCACTTAAGGGAAACTTGTTGCTGTTCTACAAACCTCTGCACTTGGAGGCCCAACAACTGTCTACAAGAATAGAAGTGCGTAGACATCAAGGTCTTTTCTAGCGCCGTTGTCGGGTAGGTAAGGTAAAAGGTACTCACATCCTCCGGTGTGAGTGCTCGAAGTTATTTCCTTTAAATTCTGCAATTTTGTTTTTTTTTTTTCTTGTTTTCACTAGTTAGGCTTAATGGAAAACAACAACAAAATTAGAGAGCTTTATAGCATTTACCTTGAGTTAGGACATGAAGTGTTTGAAGAGAAAATTAAAAAACCTATGGAGCTTTATTTGCATGCTAATAGCAATGTTATTAGTATGAATTCTTTGGACACCATTATTGCTAATGTTATGGAAATGCCTAAGCTTGGGGAGGCCAGTTTTGATGAGCATGATATTTTTAGTCCCCCAAGCACGGAGGAGAAAATTTACTTTAATGGTACTAAACCTCCAATATATGATGATTACAATGATGAGTATGATATTTTCAGTCCACCTACTAGTGAGGAGAAAATTGATTGTGATTACAATATGCCTCCTATATTTGATGATTATGGTGATGAGAATAATAGTGATACTATTTTGTTGAATTTTCCCCCACTACAATTAATAAGAATGAATATGCTTATGTGGAGAGTAATAATCATTATATGCATGTGGCTCATGATAAGAATGTTTTATGTGATAGTTTTATTGTTAATTTTATTCATGATGCTACTGAAAGTTATTATAAGAGAGGGAAACATGGTTTTATGCATCTCAATAATATTAAGTTTCCCCTCTTTATGTTGAAAGTTCTGAAGTTGCACTTATTTTGCTTTCCTATGCTTGTTGCTTTGTGCTTTCAAGAATTATTTATTTACAAGATTCCTATGCATAGGAAGTGGGTTAGACTTAAATGTGTTTTTAATTTGCTTCTTGATGCTCTCTTTGACTTCAATTCATAATTCTTATGTGAGCATCTTCTCAAGCTATCAAGCCTAACTTAAAGGCGTTAAAGAAAAGTACTTGTTGGAAGATAACCCAAGAGTTTTATTCAGTCTTGGAAGTTATTACTTCAGTAATGACCTCTTGTTATCCTTTTTGTTTGCTTTTTTGTGCCAAAAATGACCTCTAATGAGAGGGAAGTAAGATTTGGGGAGTTATTGTCCCAAAACAGATTTATGTCCTCCACCATAAACATTCGTGAGGAGTATCTGTAACTCGGATTGAGCTCCAAATTTACGAATAAATCCCCTAGTATGTTAAATAAGTTTCTTTAGTTCAAAACTTTTTTATTTGAGCAATAGAAGATGTTCAAAAAAATCGGTTTCTTCCTGCTAGTCTGTTTTGACAGATTTCTGCCATTATTTGCATTTGCTTCCTATTGATTCTTTTTTGAGTTCTCTTTTTGGGAACTGAGATTTTTGAAGGAGTTACTACAGTATCTTGTGTTTTTAGTGAAAAGTATTGCTGTTCTAAAGCTTTTCCATAGGTCTAATATCTTTTGAATACACTAATGTTGCTAATGAAGATTGTGTGAAGTTTTGCATGAAGGAAAAAATTTAGGTGTAGAGAGAGAATGATGTTATGAGATGAAGAATGGAAAAAAGCTTAACCTTGGGGATGCCACCCCGGTGTCACCACAATAAATATCCAAGAGGTACAAGCGTCAAAGCTTGGGGATGCCCAAGGCATCCCCTTCTTTATCAATAAAAAGCTCAGGTCTTTCTAGACACTTCGTTTTTATTGTTTCATGCATTGTTGTGTTGTTCTTGGAGCATATTAGTCTTTGTTTTTGGTTTTCGTTTGCTTATTTTTCTTGAGTAAGTTGGTTGGATCACAACACACTTCTTTTGGAGAGATACACACTCAGTTTTCATTGTTTAGAACACTATAGTTTTCATTCTTATTGTCTTGTGAGTGTTCTCTTTTGCTAGCATTGTGTTTAGCTTTAGTTTTCTTGTTCTTTCAGCTTAGAACTTGTTAGTTCTTCTTTGTGGATTCATGAGACAAGCTCATTGATCTTTATTGATTATTATCTTTGTGAGTTGTTTCAAATATGTTGTTTGGTGTTGGAAAAGAGAAGAAAGCTTCATGCTTATAGTGGTACAAGAGGAGCTTGCTTTGACTGTGACTTAGACTCTATCATGTCATGCTAGATCTTGTTTTGACCTTATGCTTAGTGATTATTGTTGTAGCATGACTTGTTCCAAACAATTAGGATTGCTTAATGTGCCTTGAAGGAATTATGCGTTGTTTTAGCATGCAAAAGCATAGTATTGTGGTATTCTCCTTTAATGCTTTGCTTGGGTTGACTTGGCACATGCTAACACCATGTTATGACTATGACAAGTCACCATTAGCCTCTATGATCATTTAGTCCTTGACTTGTAGTACCACTCTGTGCTTTGATTAGTAATGCTTTGTTGCTCTGCATGATTATGGCCATTATGCTCTCTTAGTTGGTTGCTCCCAGTCTTTTGCTAGACTCCACTTATATGAGTAAGTTCTACTCATGCTTCCAACTCCCAAGAAACCAAGTTATTCCAAAGTGCCCACTATATACTTCTATGCATGGTGTGTTACACCATTCCAAGTATATTCTTGTTTTCAGCTATCTTCCAATTAAAAACTATTTTTTTATGTGAAAACTTAGTGGTTAAAGCCCTCAAAAACTTGATGGCACACTTTATATTCTTTGCCCCTAATAAACTTGAACCATTGTGACAACTTTTTTTGTATATGCTTGCACTTATACGTTGGAATTAGCAGAACCGTGTTGTCACGTGGAACGTTTTCAAAATTGCACTTGTACTTTGTACTCGGTTGATATCATGCTATTTTGTCTATGGATGTCACCGGTGTGAAATAAAGAGGGAACTTGTAATTCTATGGAGTTTGTATTCTGTGTTAGAGAAACGCCTGGGCCGCTAGCCTAAGCCATGCCTAATCATGGTGGAAACTTGCAGCATCACCATAGTGAGCTATCTATGAAGCATCCTTAATAAAAAACTATGCATATAGTAAATAAAAAGATTGCTGAGATGCTCATTGTCTGCTTGCCTTGTCATTTTGGTTATGGGAAAGCTCATGTGCCATGTGCAAGGGCTACCCCGTTGGCGGTTCTCAATGATATGCAAATACTTACAATGACAAGAACTTGCCTGGGCCTGAAGTTGAGTAGCATGAGGTGTGACCCGCATATTCAAGGGACTTGAGATTGCCAACTTATACTTTGTCAAGCATATACTCCATCTTTGCCACTTTAACCTTAACCACTTCAAGATGCTTATGATAGGGGCAATGAGGGCTGAAAGCTAACAAGTACCATAATTTTTGGAAGCTCCTTTTGAAACTTGTAATCCCTGATTCCTTAATAAAAAAAGGCCTTTCTTCCACCATTATTGAGTCTCCACCTTCTACCTTTAGGCACCATTAAGAGAGCATAATTGTCATTCTGTGTAGTGTTCCAAAGCTTATTAATTGATGCATATTGTGATATTACTTGTTCTGGTGCTATTTGTTTCTAGTCACACTTGTGAACTTTGAAGGTGTCCTATGCATCTATATTGCTACTCATGAGGGACAAGATGATTGCCACTATGCTATGTTTTCTGTATGTGAAACAAACAAATGTTTTTCAATGAATGTTATTCATGATCTTTGTTTGTAGCCTTTCATGTTGCATGCATAGTTACTATGTCCTATTGTTAGAACTCCATCTTTCATGCACATGTTTAGAGTTCTTTGTGCTTGCAAATGGTTTGATCTTGGTTTTGATGGTGCATGTCACCTCAAAAATTATTCTTTTTATCACTTACCTACTCGAGGACGAGTAGGAGTTAAGCACGGGGATGTTGATACGTCAGAAACGTATCTATAATTTTTGATGCTCCATGATTGTTTAGTATCTACTTTGCTTTGCATTGTATACACTTTGAGGTGTTTTTATATCTTTTCTGGAACTAACATATTAACAAGTTGCCACAGTGCCAATTGCATGTTTTCTTCTATTTTTGGTTCCAGAAAGGCAGAAAATCAATATTCTCGGAATTGGACGGGACAAAAGACAAAGTTATTATTTTTCCCGGAGCAACACAGAACCACGAAGCAGAGCCAAAGTGGGGCCACAGGGTGGTTGCACCACCCTAGGCGCGGGCAATCCCTGGGGGTGCCCACAAGGGGTGTGGGCCCCCTGCACCCCCACCGACCTTGATTCTTGCGCCTATAAGAAGCATCCGACCCAAAAACCCTAGGGCATCTAGAAGAAATCCACGAAAACCTCTGCTGTGCTGCCGCCACCAAAGGGGAGATTCGGGGGACAGAAAGTCTCTGTTCCGGCACCCTGCCGGGACGGGGAAGTGCCCCCGGAGCCATCTCCATCGATCTCCATCGCCATCTTCATCACCATTGCTAATTTCCATGATGAGGAGGGAGTAGTTCTTCCTCGAGGCTAAGGGCTCTACCGGTAGCTATGTGTTCATCTCTCTCTATGCATGATCTTGTTGAGGTCATGAGCTTTGTAATCAAGTAGATCTACCTTGATACTCAAGTGCTTCATTAGATCTCTTCTCTCCCCATGTGTGTGAAAGTGACAGCGTGCACGCCATGGTGGCACTTAGGCTTGAGTCTACATAAATACTCATTGTGCTTTAATAGATCTATGCTTTTCCCCATGTGTGTGAAAGTGACAGCGGGCATACCGTGTGTGGCACTTTGGCTAGATTGAATATTTGTTATGAGTTATATTTGGAGTTGGATGTCTCTATGAAATTGTGGTGTTTGTTGGAACCATCTAGCGCTCAAGGTGATAGTGTGGGGTTATCTAGATTGGGGAAGGCGGACTTTGAGGTGTGATGTTACAGCCCTACCATGGATTACAGTGTCCAATCGGAGAGTAGTTAAGAGTAGTATCATGAAGAGAGGATATTTATATGAGAGAGTGTTCACTAGTGAAAGTATGATCCTTAGGCCTTGTTTCTAAGCATTCAAACACAATTTGCATCTAGATCTGTTGCATGTTTGCTTGCTTTAGTCTTTACCTCCACGTCAAGATCCATCAAAGTCTTTTCTGGCACCGTTACCCCACGTCAACAACAAGTCAGAAGCTCTTTTCTGGCACCGTTACCACCTGCATTTTACTATCACTTCGCCGAACTAGTGCACCTATACACCTGACAAGTGTATTGGGTGTGTTGGGGATACAAGAGACTTCTTGTATCTTGATTGCATGGTTGCTTGAGAGGGAATACCTTTGACCACTTCCTCCCTGAGTTCGATAAACCTTGGGTAATCCACTTAAGGGAAACTTGCTGCTGTTCTACAAACCTCTGCACTTGGAGGCCCAACAACTGTCTACAAGAATAGAAGTGCGTAGACATCAGTCGGCGTGGCTACGATGCGACCTTCTATTTGCTATCGGTCATTCTGCGCTGCCTCCACTGGTTCGTGCATCTTCCTATAATGCTCGTTCTGACCAATCCGGGCAGCCTCATGGGCAGTGGAAGCAGCCTCGTTCTCTGCGCTGATTTGAAAATTGGCCTGCCGCTCCCTCTAATGAGGAGTAGGTGGTTCTCCTCACTAGGGATATCCCCGCATCACGAATTTCGATGTACTGGTTGATGTTGTCGAGGCTATGGACTCCATTTCTCCTGTCGTGCATCGGATCAAGAGGCAACTCTTGCCATGGTATTGCCGATATGTACGTCATAGGGATACCCCGACGACGATTTTAGAGACGTAGGGTAAGGCGGAGAGCATTCGGAATGGCCTGACACCGTTTACCCAAGATCAGATCTCATGACGATGGCGAGATCCTACTCCTGCTATAAAGCACTATAATGGCAATACACCGAGTTACATGGATTGTGGGGTTTGTCGTATGTGGGTTGTGCTATGCACTTGTGTATAAGTTGACGTTGCCCTAAATTCTCCGTAGGCCGGCTTATAAAGGCGCCAGAACCTAGGGTTACAAGGAGAGTCCTAGCCAAATACGGTTACAGAGTCCTAGACTAATACATAAACTATTGACTTGTCCTCCAGGGCACCGACTTCCATCTAAGGCGGTAGCACGTCGCCTTCCTTCACCCTAGCTAGACCTCCGTCTTGTCTATCACCTACTAGGCCGTCCGGTTAGGCCATAGGCCTAACCACCATATGTGGGCCACCCGGGCTTGCCGGTATGAGACTATGCCATAGGTATACCTATTTGGTATATTCACAACAGTAGCCTCAAATTTCTTCAAGATCCTCGCGTTCCTCCATCTAGATTTGAGTGTAAGTATCACATCATCTTCAGTTTGTAGGCGGGCTCGTGAAAAAACTTGGAGAGCTCCCAAATCATATTCCCATCCGGCTAAGCCTAGCCAGATACTTTCTTATATGCTTCTGCGAACGAATCCAAGGCGGATAACTCTCTAAAGAATTGTTAGTGATTCTTCATGCTCTAGGAACGTCTTCAATATCATCATCCATGCAGGAGGATATGTAAGCCGGAGAAAATCATGGCTACCGGGCCATGGTCGTAAAGGCTGTCAAACTGTTGACTTAGAGCAGGCAAAGTCACAGACAGAGCTTGCCAGATTAAGATCTTAAAGCCTCTCATATCATGGACGTTTATGCCATCCAGCTGTATAACCCAGGAAACTTACGCGAGGGCAAAGTTGATGTCAATCCCCCGGGTTTCGCTAGTCGGATTTTTCACCATCTTAAAAGTTTCTTCACATAAACATATGTATCCCCCGAGCATTGATCTGATTTTATCAAAGACGGCTTGATGCTCAAAAGAACATGCATATTTATACATCAAACAATTGTAGCCCCCGAGCGCCAAGTCGGAGTTTCAAAAGAAAATTGTCTTGGTGCTCTCAGAGTAGCTTTAGCAAAAATATAAATAGTATAGCCCCTGAGCGTCAAGTCAGAAATTATTTAAGGCTTGGTGCTCCAGAGAGAACTTCACAAAAATTCAGCATCGGTGTAACCCCCGGGTGTCAAGGTGGAATTCACTTAGATTTTCCGTCTTGATGCTCAAAGAGAACTTTCACCATATCTTGAAGATCAACGTATTTTAGCCCCTGAGGATTATTCCGGCCTAGATGCAAGGCGGGACGTCAATCCCCCGAGCGTTGAATCGGCTTCCTTAAAGGAGGCTCAAGTCTTGGTCGACAACTGCGATTGCAGGCCCCAAGGTGTCGAGCCAAGTGCTAAGATAGCTCAAAACACCTCATTCTGAGGACCACCAAAATGTCCAAGTGTCATGTACCTAAAACATAAACATAAACATAAAAACACAATTGTATTAAATTGTTCCTTTAATTGTATCCAACAAACAAATGTAAGGCAAAATAAAAACGTCCTTTGAACAGATGCATTTAAGGCTGAAACAATACAGCACATAAAACCCGCCACGAAGAAAAAAACTCGACTATCTTGAATAGTTTATGTAAAATTTTGTTTAAGCACAAGTGTCGGTTTATCCATTCTTCTGACTTATATGCTTGAATTTTCGTGAGACGGCAAAACTTTAAACACATAATATTTGTTGAGACGATAGCGGTTAATAGCGAGACAATCTAGAACCTCTGAAACAAACGCTGGTTTTAAGTGTTGAAATGTCACCACTTTGTAATCCATATATTAAACAATAGAAAACGTGTAGCCAGAAAACTTAAGCTAACGCCAGAAGGCGGGTTTGGCGTCATAGGGGTATTGCCGACACGGACGCCATAGGGGTACCCCAACAACGAGTTTAGGGACGTGAGGTAAGGCGGAGGGCGTCCGGGACGGCCTGACATAGTTGACCTAGGTTCAGATCTCACGACGGTGGTAAGATCCTACTCCTGCTATAAATCACTATAATGGCAATACATCGAGTTACAGGGATTATAGGGTTTGTTGTATGCGGGTTGTGCTATGGACTTATGTCTAAGTTGACATTGCCCTAAAGGCTCCCATAGGCCGGCTTATAAATGCGTCAGAACATAGGGTTACAAGGAGAGTCCTAGACAGGTTAGGTTTAAGAGTTCTATACTAATACATAAACTATTGTCTTGTCCTCCAAGACGCCGATTTCCATCTAAGGCGGTAGCACGTGTATTTTTTTTGCCAAATCTACCCAAATTTGAAAACTTCAACTAAATCTGACCCCTCCCTGAAACTAATTCGGAATCTGATCCCTGGGTTCGGCGCCATTTTAAACGGCGCCGAAGATATACAAATCGGCACCAATGCGAAGCTGCTGGGAGGCAGCCACGGGAGGTCGGTGCCATGTGATATGGCGCCAAGGTGAGTTCGGCGCCGTATCACTTGGCGCTGACCTCCCGAGGCTACCTCCCAGCTACTTTGCGTTGGTGCCGATCTACGCATCTTTGGTGCCGTTTAAAATGGCGCCGAATCTAGGGGTCAGATTCTGAATTAGTTTCGGGAAGGGGTCAGACGAGAAATTAGTTTCGCAAAAAGGTTAGATCTGGCAAAAACAATACGTAGCACGTCGCCTTTCTTCAACCTAGATGGACCTTCGTCTTGTCTATCAGCGACTAGGACGCTCGATTAGGCCAACCACCATATATGGGCTATCCGGACTTGCCGGTATGAGAGTATATATGCCATAGATATACCTATTTGATATATCCACAACAACTTCTCCTCCTCGGAATCGTCCGACAAGAAGTCCACTAGCTCATCGTCGTCGTCATTAGAGGTCGAAGGAGTTGGTTCATATGGTAGGACACGCTCCGACGCCTAGCAAGTAGGTAGGTGCCTCCAAGCACCATGTCTATGCGTCGGGACGCCCACAACGATCCCTATATATATGTTGCTGGGATGACCATGGTGCACCGAACACGAACTCTAAGAGATAAAAAAGACTTTAGAGCATGCGGCTGAGCGTTTTCTACCCAGCGTTAGACTTTGGGACGTCTTTGAGGCATGGGCACACGACTCAAGATGACTTAGACGGAATTTTTTTTTAGAACAAACTCATGGTTGGATGGTTAGGAGGACGGTGGTATTCCCAGCCCATCGGAGTTTAAATTCTAGGTTTGACGTTTTAGTGTCAGAATATTTTTCCAGTGTCATCGATAGCGAGGCGCCGCCGATTGAGTCTTTTAAAGATGCTCATATGGATAGGATGTGTGTGGATAAGTGTATGTACATAGTCTGCCGTTTGTACTGTATTTTTTTTAAAAAAAATTGACTTTGACGAAGAAAAGGACGGACTGAGCGAGTTCCTTTTGTTTTTTCAGAAAATGTTTTTATTTTGCCAGCAATACACGCTGCCTGCGTGGGACATTTTAAAATCTGGCGGCCGAGGGGAAAGACAATTCGGTCAATAAGCATGCTCCTCCGCCTAGGCCTCGTCGTCCGCCGTCTCCCAGCCCCTCAGCCATGCCTCTCCCGCCGCCGCGCGCTCCTCCTCGTCATCCTATCCCTCTTCTTCCGGCGGAGCCCCCACCCCTCCTTCTGGCGCTGCAATATCTCCTCCCCCGCTGCGTTACGGGCGCCGCCGGTGGCCAGCAAGGTGCCGCGGGAGCTCGAGGAGCACGGCGACGTCCGCATCGACGACTACTACTGGCTCCGCGAAGACAACCGCTCCGACCCGGCCGTCCTCGCTCACCTCCGCGCCGAAAACGACTACACCGTCGCCCTCATGTCCGGTGAGAACAGGGCCGTACCTGGAATATGGAGGCCCCTGTCCTCCAAAATCTAATATTCGGACTTATGCATAGTAGAAAATAAAACCATGAAAGATAAATCTCTCTATTATACTCGTAGATATGATTTTGTTTTTCAGAAATAGTCTGATCGTAGCCAAAACCACTGAAAATTCCGTGATTTTGGTTTTCAATTCGGGTATAGCCGTATAGTACAGTAACTTATTTCAATCCGATTGAATTCTAACCAAATATAACTTAACTGAATGAAGCTTATTTAAAATTGTGTGTAGACCTGTAGTCTGTCAAATAACTTGACCGAAAGGCAATTGTTTCAGTGTGTACCAAAATGACTAAAGTTACCAATATAGTTTCATCGAAAGTGATTTTTCTCCGAGAGTTACTACCTACGTTTGAAGATAGATGAGATCGTTATTTTATTTCCTTTTATGGGGCGTATCTTTGACTATTACTATATATAAAAATATTTGGTTTTCTCAATGATATTTATGTTTATGTCTATAATAAAAAATGGTGTAATTTGCACTATAGAGATGGTGTTAGGATCAAAGGAGTAAATTACATATTCATACCACATTTGGGGCAGCGGTAACGAGTTAGTGCATAATTTGGTAATTTTAACAAGTAAATGCAATTTCTGGGACAACCAATAACAGATTGCTCAACTCGTTTGATAGCGTTTTAATCCCACGGGCCCACTGTCAGATGCTGAATAGGACAAACGGCCGTTGGCCAGCCCCGTTGGGCCAAGGCACGGGGCGTCTACTCCAACGTGATGGGATTCCTCGGCGGCGTCGGATGGGCCATCCTCGTGGCGCGCGTGTGCCAGCTCTACCCGAACGCTGCGCCGAGCATGCTGGTGCCCCGCTTCTTCAGGATCTTCGCGCAGTGGAAGTGGCCCAACCCGGTGCTGCTGCAGGGCATCGAGCATGACGACGACGGCGAGCTCGCGCTCTGGCTCCCCGTCTGGGACCCAAGGAGGAACCCGCGCGACAGGAGCCACCTCATGCCGGTCATCACGCCCGCGTACCCCGGCATGAACTCCTGCTACAACGTCTCCCACGCCACCCTACAGACCATCACGGAGCAGCTCGAGGTCGGCCGCGTCATCAGCCAGGAGATCGCCGAGTCCGGCGGCGGGTGGGACGCGCTGTTCCAGCCGTTCCAGTTCTTCAAGGCGTACAAGAGCTACCTGCAGGTGGACGTGAAGGTCGCCGGCGGGGAGACCGATCTCCGGGAGTGGAAGGGGTGGGTGGAGTCGCGACTGAGGCAGCTGGTGATCAGGGTCGAGATGGCCACGGCCGGCATGCTGCTCTGCCATCCCAACCCGCAAGCCTACGCCGCCAAGCCCAATGATCTGCATTGCACTTCCACCTTCTTCGTGGGCCTATCCAAGCCACCAGCGCAGCAGAAGGAGCAGCAGCCCCAGGTGCAGTTCGACCTTCGCGCGACGACAGAGGAGTTCAAGCAGGAGGTTTACACGTACGAGTTCTGGAGACCGGGAATGGAGCTGGAGGTCAAGCACGCCCGAAGGAAGGACCTGCCGTCCTACGTCCTCGATCAGATCCTCCCGGCTGGCCATGTCAAGAGGAAGCGCGCAGAAGATGATCCCTCGCCTTCGTCGTCTTCCTCCGGCGACTCCCAGTCGAGCTCCAGCAGCAGGGACGTCAAGACCAAGAGGCAAAGCTGTCCCAGAGCTTCAGGACAGGGCGCGGTACAGTACGCCTAACGAGGCTGGCCAACGGCCGTTTGTCCTATTTAGCATCTGACAGTGGGCCCACGGGATTAAAACGCTATCAAACGAGTTTTTGAGCAATCTGTTGTTGAATGTCCCAGAAATTGCATTTACTTGTTAAAATTACCAAAGTATGCACTAACTCGTTATCGCTGCCCCAAATATGGTATGAATATGTAATTTACTCTCAAAGAAGCCACATTTTGTTGAATAGAGGAAGCAGTACTAGTACCTATTGATTGAAAAGAGTACCAAAATCTTACTCAACTTGAGAGCAAGCACCGCTGGTTAATTGTTCGTATATTCTCTTGACTAATTCTACTAAATGGGTACCTAAGAAGAAAATTTGGGGTCTAATCAACTGGGGGCCCTGTGCAGGTGCACACTTTGCACCTGTTTGCGGTACGGGCCTGGGTGAGAATATCAGTAAACTTCTTCCGTGTTTGCGGTACGGGCCTGGGTGAGAATAACACGCTTGCTCGCTTTAATGATCTGTGATATCGTTGCTTCATGTTGTGTGATGTCGTTGCTTCATGCTACTAGGTGATCCGAGGGGAGCAGATCGTTTTAGTTTGGTGTGTGTGTCTGTGCACTGCTTGTTACTAGAAGGAGCACTTTTAGTGTTGGTATTGGCGAAAATTTAGTAGATTATTAGCCTGTTCAGCTTGATTGCTAGTGGAATTCGTCTGCTTATGCCGATGCCATAGGGCTAGCATGACATGAATACCCGTGTTTGCTTGGTAGCGGAGATCATTGATGCGCTGGATTTCACATTTTTTTTGTTCGCCTCTTCGTTCTAGATGCCAAAGAGCTAGAGGGTGAAATATTTGCTGAAATGAGAGCAAGAATCAAGGAAGACGACATAGAGGTCCCTCTTCGCGAAGGGAACTACTACTACTACGAAAGAACATTGACCGGCAAAGAGTACACACAACATTGTAGGCGCCTTGTGCCAATAGATGGTCCTATTACAGTTCATGATGTGATGCCCACAGGACCTGATGCGCCTGCCGAGCATATAATTTTGGACGAGAATGTAAAGGCTGAGGGCCATGACTACTACAACATCGGAGCTTTGGAGGTATAGTTTTGGTTATCACGCGATGTCTGCTTCTAGTGCGTGTTCCTCTTCAGTGTTTCTTATATTTAGTTTAATCAAATGTTCATTTCAGGTCAGTCCTAGTGGCAAGTTAGTCGCTTATGCAGAAGACACTAAAGGTGATGAAATCTACACTGTTTTTGTCATTAACGCAGAGAGTGGGCAGTATGTTGGGCAACCACTAAAAGGAATTACTTCGGACATTGGGTGGGCTGGTGATGACATCCTTGTGTACATTACAATGGACAACATTTTTAGATCAGATAAAGTATGTGGATTCTTCTTATTCCTACATGAAAATTTTCCTGGTCCATGCTAGCAAAGTGCATATAAACAAGAGAAAAGGGAGTAAAATATTATGTCATGTGATTAAGTTGTGCAATTTCTCTCTTCATCACACTATTTTTCTTCGCAATGATGTTTCCTACATGCCAATTTCTTAACATTCTTCTCTTGGAAAGGAAAAAAAACACTTGGTGTCCTTATTTGTAGTTCAAGAAAATGCTGATGACATATTCTTGGATCCATAGATATTCTGTAGGATATTACAATATCTAGGTTTGGTATTATCGTCGGTGTGGTGTGCATTTGTGTGCGTGTGCGCGCGTGCCTGATAGTTTTATTGACCCGTTAACTTTATTTTGTGGGCCTTTGCAGGTGTGGCTACACAACTTAGGATCTAACCAGTCACATGACATTTGCCTGTATCATGAAAAAGATGACATGTTTTCACTTGGTCTTCAAGCTTCTGAAAGCGAGCAATATTTATTTGTTCAATCTGGAAGCGCAGATACAAACTTTGTATTCTACCTAGACTTATCCAATCAGAGCAAGGAGCTTGTAGCTTTGACGCCTCGTGTATATGGCATCGATACAGCAGCTAGTCATCGTGGAAACCATTTCTATATTACGAGGAGAAGTGAGGAATTTTACAACTCTGAATTGGTTGCTTGCCCATTGGATAATATAGCTGATACCACTGTCTTGATACCACACAGGGGAAGGTATAAACTTCACTACTTATGTTTGAATATCAGTTTTGTTGTTGATAGATCATATACTGGTAGACGGTAGCCAATTTTTTTCATCTGGAACACCATTCTGACTGTAATTTTATTGGTATCGTTGTGTTGATTTGCCATATGCTAACTTGGAGATGATATAAAAAGGGTAATAATAAATCATAATATTTCTGAATATTGACATTATTCACCCAGTTCCAAAATAGAAGGCGGTGTTACCATCACTCGTCAATCTCATGCGTACACTCATGTAACCATTTTTGTAGCCCAGCCTCGAGCTACGCTATGGTGTTTTCTTGGTATAATGTATCTACTATATGATTACTCAAACTTCAAGGATATTTACTGCCGCACACCATGGTCATGAATTATATGATATTTGTTTGTATGGCTAGCTAATAAATCTGAATCGACTGAGTTTTTCGAACCTGTGGCAACAAGCCAGTTACTTGCATGCTGTAATCTTGTGAATATGGATCATTGGTATGATGAAAATACACGGTTCTAGATTTAACCACATCTTCTTCCTAGGTTTATTTCTTACAATTAAGAAGCAGGTGAGAAGCTTGATACTCAGAAAGTGACATTCTAGGGGTTTCTCTATTAGTCAAAATATTTTTGGTGAAGTATGATACTAGGTTAGTCATGCATAATCCATGTCAATAGACAACTGCACACACACGTATCGACTAAGTTGGTCATTGCAAATTTAACCGAATGCACTTGCTTCTTACCAATGGATGTACTATATGTGAGTTGGGGCTGCTGCAATGCCCATTATAGCAGGACTGCTTAAAAAACTTGTAACTCCTTTCAGTGTGAAAATTCAGGGCTTCCAGCTCTTTGAGAATCACATTGCTGTATATGAGCGCGAGAATGGTGTTCCAAAAGTAATTGTATATCGCTTACCAGCCACTGGAGAGTCGTTTGGGCAACTTCAGGGAGGACAGGCGATTGATTTTGTTGATCCAGCATATGCAGTGGAACCTGGGTCATCACAGTTCCATTCAAATGTTATTCGTTTTTATTATAGCTCAATGAGGACGCCACATTCTGTGTTTGACTATGACATGGATACGGGTGTATCGGTGTTGAAGAATAATGACACTGTAAGTTAATATCCGCATCATTTAGTTTTTGTGTACTCTATTTATCAGTACCAGTGCGATGGGAACAAACTGTGCATCTGATTTTACTTTTGCTAGATTATTTCATGCTTATGCTACTGCTCCTACTTTACATAATCTGCTAATAGATTATTATGGCAGTATAGTTACCGATGCTATGCACATAAAAAAATATGCTTGTTTTGTTTTACAAGCCTAATACTCACTCCAACTGCTCCCACACCTGAGTTACCGTTTTATCTCACATGATATCCAAGATGAAAAATTCAGTCATTGACTAATAGTTTTTATACAACATGCTAGTGAAATACTACAACCTGTGAAATTAGCTTTGGCAAGAAATTTAATACATGTGAAGTTTCATGCACTAGCCAACACAACTAAAAGTTTGAACTGATGAAAATGTCTAGTGCAATCCACTTATACACTTCAACACCCCCACTCACGTGTGACGGGGAGAAGCCAGCATGTGCAACCCGAGGAGAGCGACGTCGCGCAAAACTCACGTAGGACTTAAGAGGCCTATACATGGACACAGAGGGGGCAACGGTAATTTTAGGATAAATTATGAAAGCCAGGATTCAGACTCGAGACCTTAGACTCTGATACCATGTCAAGCTTCATGCACTAGCCAACGCAACCAAAAGTTCGAACTGATGGAAATGACTAGTACAATCCACTTATACACTTCAACAATATAATCTTCATGTTGACAATATATTTCTTTTGTCCAAAATCAGTGGCTAAACTTGCAAGTCTGACTGTACATAGAGAACAAGAATAGGCATTTTAAAATATTCCCTCTGCCCCGAATTACTTGTCACAGATTTTTCTAGACGCACATGTATCTAGACGCGTTTTAGTGCGTAGATACATGCGCATCTAGAAAAATCTGTGACAAGTAATTCAGGACAGAGGGAGTAGTTATAAAAGTCTTGTATCAGTGATTACTCTAGGTCCATCTACATTATGTATCTGCTCCATTCTAACAATTGTGTTAATCTATTCACCGCTTTCAATAGAAAGAGGTCGTATGAACCCCGGTTGATTTGAGCTTTTGACTGTTCTTAGGATTTAGGTGGATTTAACCCGTCAAACTATGTCATGGAAAGAAAATGGGCTACTGCTTCAGACTGGACTCAGATCCCCATCTCCATTCTTTACAGAAAAGATATGGTGAAGCTTGATGGCTCAGATCCTGTCTTGCTAGATGGATATGGCTCCTATGAGGTATGTACTTTGTTGTTTTAGTATCTTTTATAAAAAAAGGAAGTTTACATAACTCTGTAGAGTGTCCTGTAGCTCATCCCAGCATCTTCGGTTCTTGTTCATGCAGATCACTTATCTGATCAGTATATCTGTATATGCATTTCTTTATTTATTTGTTGAAAAATAAATTTTTTCTCACTGCATGAATATCTTGAACATTTTTTAGAGTGGCTTGTAGTTCATACTTATCACTAATCTGGGTAGTTGATACATTTCTTGTGAACATATACAACTAGCACAAACTGTGCCAGCAGTGTTTCACTTTCAGGAATGAGCTTGGTAAAGCTTACAGGCATGTGAAATCAAACTACAGAACACTCTAAAAAAAGTCAAAGGGGAGCACCCTGTTACTGTGAGTTCTTGTCTGACTCCAGTCCTGAGGCAAATTGAAATGCAATGTTGCTTTATAAAAATCTAAGAAAAGGAAGCCTAAACAGTAATGGGTTTCCACCTCTCTGATTATATTAGTTTTGCCATTGTATTGTATGCTTGGTAAAGTCTGTCTAACAAATGCTAAAACGTAGTACTAGCAGTTTCCCTTCGACTCGAAAAAACTGCCGCGCCACCGAGACTATCAACAAATTCTAGGTTTCAGCAAGAATTATATTGTGCTAACCGTGCTCATTGTTTGCATTCCTTGCGCCAAAAGGATTCTGTAGATCCAGGTTTCAGTGGATCGATATTCTCTCTGGTGGACAGGGGTTTTATATATGCGATAGCTCATATCCGCGGAGGCGGTGAGATGGGACGGAAGTGGTACGAAGATGGGAAACTGCTGAAGAAGAAGAACACTTTCACCGATTTCATTGCCTGTGCTGAGCACTTGATAGAAAACAAATACTGTTCGAGAGAAACGCTTTGCATCCAGGGGAGAAGCGCGGGTGGCCTGTTAATTGGCGCTGTCCTAAATATGAGGCCTGACTTGTTCAAGGCAGCTGTTGCTGGGGTGCCATTTGTGGATGTTCTCACAACTATGCTTGACCCAACTATCCCGTTGACTACAGGCGAATGGGAGGTACTCATCTCGTAGGTGACTTAGTTTTCTTTCTAGTATGTTGCAGTGTCATATCAGGAAATTCCTTTTTGGAGTACATGATTTAAACACCTAATAAGAGTTTCCATGTCATTTCTATCCTTATGAAAAAAGTAGGAACTGGATAATTTCCCTGTGAGATATGCTTTAGTCTAGTTTATCTTTTATGTGTTTTCTTCTAGTACTAGGTATCTACTGTCCAGTGCAGCTGCAGTTCGGTTTCTCTTACCAACCCATCTGTTCTCCCTTGTTTCAGGAGTGGGGTGATCCAAGAAATGAAGAATATTATTATTACATGAAATCGTATTCTCCTGTTGACAATGTAAGTGCTGATCTTTATGTATACCTACACAGATTTGGTGAACTAGGATTATACCCAATGTGTTGGCACGATTGATGGTTCCTTTTTTCACAGGTAAAAACACAAGAGTATCCCCACATTCTGGTCACTGCTGGCTTAAACGGTACGGTCCATGGATTTCAAGCGTCTGTTAGCTAAAGATATCTGTTGCACCACAGGGATTACGAAACAACTCACTCCTCCGTGGCAAGCAGATGCACGCGTGATGTACTCGGAGCCTGCTAAATTTGTGGCGAAGCTGAGGGAGCTGAAGACGGACGACAATCTCCTGCTGTTCAAGTGCGAGCTTGGCGCTGGGCACTTCTCCAAGTCGGGGAGGTAAACAGGGAAGGAGCTGCGCTTGGTTTCTGGTGGCGCTTGTTCTTTGTGTGCGATGATGTCGCTCGTTGGTACCAAAAGGAAGAAACTGAATTGCGTTTGTGGCCTGACCTTTCTTGTTTTAACTTGCAGATTTGAGAGTTTGCGAGAAGACGCCTTCACTTACGCGTTCATCCTCAAGGCGCTGGGCATGGCTTCTCAAACAAAGGCTTGTTTGCCGTGATGCCCGCGCGTATTCATCGCTGTCGCTAACTGTGCAAATTTATTGTTGTCATTTTGATTTGCCCAAAAGGGAGGACAAGAAAGGCGATACGCATTAGATGCACGCTTTAACGGAATTGGCATTACCCTATATAGAGTAACATATATATAGCAGTGTACAGACACAGGGAACACAAGAGTTTAATCACGATATATTCTAAAAGATTATACTAGTTCATTTACCCTTGGTAGCCAAGACTGCCGCCACTAAGAGAAAAGTTGGTTAAGCAAATACAAAAGGCAAGTAGGGCATAAAACGACCAAGTTAAACTACTCAGGATAAAAGCATTTGTTAGCCAAGATAACAAAGTATTGTACTCCTAGCTAGTATCTCAACTTACTATGACCACAGTCCATGGATACTACATATATTTGATGCAAACTCAATAGCATGACGAGTTGTTGAATCTCACTTATCAAGGGAAAGCTGCACATCAATTGGGCAAACCAATAATACAGAAGATGAGTGGGCGCTTTAGCCTACTTATCATGTTCTTCTAGAAGCACCTACTCTTCAGCTAAAAGAAGAACACATACTCTCACTTTGTTCTTTTAGCTTGTTGTAGTAGTACTCCCTCCGTTTCAAAATATAAGATGTTTTAGGTTTGTGAAGAAAATGTATCTAGACTATTTTTAGTGTGTAGGATCACTGATGTTTGGAGTGAATCTACACACTAAAAGTAGTCTAGATACAATCTCTTCACAAAACTAAAACTTCTTATATTTTGAAACAGAGGGAGTACAAGCTATAAACATAACTCAACCCCACTGAGAGTGATTCAGCATTGACGTCATTCTTGTGGCAGTATGCTGTATGCAGGACATGCTGGT
Organism: Avena atlantica; assembly: GCA_910589765.1. Classification (NCBI taxonomy): domain Eukaryota; kingdom Viridiplantae; phylum Streptophyta; class Magnoliopsida; order Poales; family Poaceae; genus Avena; species Avena atlantica. The sequence goes on from OU342739.1 coordinate 48,795,637, forward strand.
TATGAGTTCACAATTTTTCCTAACCGGGCAATTGTGATTTACCACCAACACACATAACAGTTGATGATTCAAAGCCAGAGTAGACAGCCTTAGCATATGGCTATGCAGAACTGGAGATGATATGCTTGTACACTCATTAGTCTTCATATTGCTGCATCAGACATTATTATGTACTAGAATCGTAGGTAGTCGTCAAGCTTCTCAAGGATTATCTTCTCCTGTTCAATATCTATAACAGATTAAGACAAACAAAGAGATGGGGGCAATGAGCCATTCACAGAGAAATAGGCTGTTCAACGTCGAATTAACATTTGATGGAAAGAGTATCAAAATATAGGCAACTCCCATGGGCAGTTGGGCACCGCAAAACAAAAGAAAGAGCAGGAAAATTTGTCAATTGCAGTTTTCAGTGGTCAAAATTTCAACATTCTTGGACAAATACAGTTCTAAATCATGTGTTAGGATACATTCCTGGTCAGGATTCTCTCGGAAATTGGAGTTCAGAGCGTTTCCAGAACCGTCTATGATTGCAGACGTTGTCATGGAGGACTCGATGCATAATATGGCAGCAATAGCATCAAGCTGTGTAACCTCATTTCTGAACATTAATCTTGCATGTGCTACAGAAGGAAAGAAATATAACTGTAAGAGTGAGGCAAGATGTGAGTCAGAAAACATGTCTCAAAGGGGCAAAGGTCCACTGGATATGATAGAAATACCTTGCGCTAGCCTTATCAAACTCTCAAGCATACGCACAGTTGTCCTCGCTGCAAAAATACTATTTCTCAGAGGCTGCAGAACTCTCTAAGAAACAATAAATGATTTACTAACCTGCATTTTGTGTTCCAGATCCCCTTTGTAGCTGATAATAGCCTGAGATAACTCTTTCTGCTTTCTTTGTCAGCACTGGTTTAAACCGCTGTTTTACATAGTGGATATACCTGGATTTTAGAATAATGAAGTATTGTTATATATCATTGACAGTGACAATAACAATCTCAGCAGTAAAGTGCACAATCTGCCAAGCGAAATACACTTAATTTTTTTTTCAGCTGCTCATTACGCAGCATTCTGAAATAGCACTTGCTGAGACAAAACAGTATGACCATTCAGAACATAATGAAACACATGTACTCGCATTTCAGAGCACATAATGAAACACATGTACTCATGTTGGCTATCTACCTTCTCAAAAAGGGAAGTGCCCACTCTTCTATGCCCAATGGGAGGGTGCTCTTTACGCCAGAATCACTGGTCTTTTGTTCTTCTGCTTTAATGCTCTGCAAATTTTTTTTTACAAGTGCTTAAAGTAAAAGTTTATTCCAGAATGACATTCTGCTATATGATTTGCATCCATATAAAATTGTTGCTGATATTGCTAATGTACATGTGTGGAGCCCATAGCTTAGAAAGGCCTATGAAGCCCACATCTTTTATATGTTTAGACTGTAATCAGAGAAATAATTTGGCCATTTTGCATGTTTCCAAACAAGGGTAAGATCCACAAAAGAGAGCGAGCTCAACAGAAAAGCAACAAAATGTACCTGGGATAATATATGAGATGAAATTATGCCATCCAACTTAGGGTCCTTTCTATCCAAGAGAACGAGAACTATATCAAATCTACTCAACAATGGTCCTGACAGTGTTGTGTTCACAGATAAGGCTGAAAAGGAAAAATATGGATACCATGATCAGATTGGATGAACACTTTTTGAGAACTTCGAGGAGAAGCATACATCCACTTACGGATGCCTTGCTAAACCAATATCCTAATGTAGATTGAAAAGAGTTTCTAAACTTTATGGATGTCCTTCAAATGAATCTACATAAATTACAAGAATAAAAGTATCATTATGCCAATTGCACAATCAAATTATTAACCGTGCTACTGCCAATGTGTGGTTTTTAAGGCATTTATGTCATTGTTGTTGTAGTGTTATGCTTTCATTGTTGAGAACTGAAGAAGACAATATGTGGTGCTTGAAATACTCTCCTAAGTTACTTTCTGAAGTAGCATGGCTATACTACTTGAGTGTAAGTGCAGTACATTCATCAGAATCATATTGCCCTTTGGGATTAGTGGCACCAAAGACAGTAGTCCTCGTACTGAGTGTTGTTACCAGTCCAGCCTGAAAGATACGGAAATAATAATGCTTGATTAAAGTGCATGGTGGTGAGCGTGAATGGCTCATCAAATGGCAATTGTTTTGAGTAAAAAAAAGGCATTGTACCTTTGCAACACTTATTGTTTGTTGTTCCATGGCTTCATGTATTGTTGTCCTGTCATGCTCTCGCATACTATTGATGAGGATGTTAGACAAGAAATATGTCAGTTGAAGACAGGTTTACAGATATTGCCTTTATTCTAGCAGAGAGCCAAGAGCATTAAATAATAGTAACATATAAGGTCCGGCGGCTCTCCAATAAGAAAAGTTATGCACATGGTTTTAAAGGCGTCGCGCCTAGGCGTCCAGGCGCCCCTCCTCCGCTTTGCAAAAATGGGCTCTTTAGGCGCCTAGGCGTCCAAAGCGCCCGCCTAGGCGTCGCCTAGGCGTCAGAGCGCCCCCCTGTCGCCTTAAGACGCCTTAACGCCTTAAAAACCATGGTTATGCATTTAGCATGGAAAGTATATCAGATATATGCATGCATATTATATGGGAGATCATAGTTGCTCGATGGGAAGCCAGGACTCGCAGCTGCGGGTCCCTGAAGCTATGGGACTGGGAGGTATCAGCTTGGTAGAAGAAGGAAAGGAACATAGATCAACAATTATTTTCTTGCCTTTTTAATATGACAAGTGTCTTCATATAGAGGTATCAAATCCGAACAAAAAAACTAGTCCGATCCAGAGAGGATCCTTTCTCGAGATAACAAAGTGATTCCATGAAATAATAAACTTGGATATCATGCTTATATCTGTTGAAGTGTATAAGTGGATTTGTTGGATGTTGGATAACTGTTGGAGATACCTGTTAGATGCCTACTGGGCCTTCTTTAAGTTTTATGTGGCCCATCTAGCCCAGCCCAGTGTCTGACCTATATAAGGTCCCTTTTCCCAGTGCTCTTTGACCTAACTAGTAGTGGGAGTTCCTCCCAGCCGCCACAACCTTTGTAGGTCAGTTCCCTTCTATGTCTTTATGGTATCAGAGCAAGGGACAGTGAGGGGGGCTGCAGCAAGAGTGGTGGATCTGGAAGTCTAAGCTGATGTGGCAGCTAGGAGGAGGAGTGAGCAGTCTGCTGCAGCGGCAAGGAGTCGGAGGCTGTATCAAGCAAGGAGAAGAAGAAGGCATTCTGCAGGTGAGTCCTTGGTGCTCTCAGAGGTAGTTTTGGTGCCAAGCTGGGTGGAGGTACAAAAGGCAGCAAGGAGGTGAAGAAAGGCATCGGGGACAGCGAGAACTTGGCCAAAGCTCTAGAGAAGTTGGCAGAACTTCTCACTAACAAAAGTGATGGAGGAGCATCTGCTAGAAGGGGAGCTATTGTTCCTTACACCGAAGCAGTTCGGAAACTAGAACTGATGCCAAATGACATCAAATTGGAAGGAGTGACCAACTATCTTCGGTGGTCAAGGAGGGCTCTGAGGATTCTGAATACGAAAGGGCTGGACGACCGTGTGTGTGATGAAGCTGCAGAACCAGAACCAAGAGACAAGAACAATTCTGAGTGGAAAAAGTGGAGTGCCACAAATTCTCTGATCGTGGCATGGATGCTGAACTCCTTGGTCCCTGACATTGCTGCTTCAGTAGAGGCACTCACAAAGGCTTCAGAGGTATGGGATACTCTCTCAAGTCTCTACTCTTGGAAAGGGGAACATTATGTTGATTGCTGAGATTGAGGATAAGGTACATGATTTGCAACAAGGAGATAAAACTGTGATGGCATACGTGGCTGAGCTGCAACATCTATGGGGAGATTTGGACCATGTTGATCCTCTTGAACTTGTCCATAGTGAATGTGTGACTGCTGTTGCAAGCTGGATTGAGCGCCGGCGTGTCATAAAGTTTCTGAAAGGTCTTAATCGAGAGTTTGAGGGTAGACGGGCTGCACTACTTCATCAGACCACTACCCCGTCACTCAAAGAGGCCATTGCTGCTATGTCTAGAGAAGAAGTACGGTTGAAGATGACAAAAGGCAGCCCTCGTCCTGCCTTCTACATAAGTGAGAGAAGGGAGATGAGAGACTGCTACACGTGTGGAGTGAAGGGACACTTGAAGCATCAGTGTACCTCCTTTGTGACACCCGACAGGGGAAGAGGAGGATACTCACAAGGAAGAGGCAACTATAGAGGAAGAGGTGATGGTAGAGGTGGTGGACATCAGTATGGGCAGCAATATGGTAGAGGTGGTGGGCAACAATATGGTAGAGGTGGTGGACATCAGTATGGACACCAATATGAACAGCAGCACACTACATCTTCCAAAGCACATATGGCAGCAACTACTGAGATCAAGGCTAGTCCCTCACAGGGAGGGTCAAAGGAAGAAGAACAAAAGGAGGCAACATTTGGGAACTTTGCTCACTACATCCATGCAAATGAAGGTAATATTGAACGAGTGTCTATAGCCACTCATAATGTTGATTCAGAATGGATTCTAGATTCTGGAGCATCCAAACATGTCACTGGGAGTATTAGTGAGTTTGATTCTTAGTCCATATCCTCCCACACAGCTGATGGCACATCTCAACCTATAAGAGGGGTGGGGTCAGTTCAGTGTACACCCAATATAAAATTGTCATCAGTACTGCATGTTCCTGCTTTTCCAGTAAATCTGGTATCTCCGAGTGCCCTAATTGATCAGCAAGATTGTAATATAATGGTTAATAAATATATGTGTTTAATTCAAGAGAGGACAACGGGCAGGAAGATTGGGACTGGAACCAGGCATAGAGGCCTTTGGCGCATGGATCGTGACAAGATGGGACAAGAGGCAGGTTCTATGTTGGCTGTGATTGTAGGAGAAAAGGAGAGTATGGCACTAGTGCATCATTGTCGGATGGGCCACATAGCTTTTGATAAAATGTTTGAAGCTTTTCCTGATGTAATGAAGGGAGTGGACCGAACCAAATTAAGCTGCGATGCATGTGAGTATGCCAAGCATACAAGAACCTCTTATGTTAGTAGAGGGATGAGAAGTGTATCCCCATTTATGCTGGTGCACTCTGATGTATGGACATGTCCTGTTGTGTCAATAAGTGGCATGAAGTACTTTGTGACCTTTATTGATTGCTATTCCAGAATGACTTGGATTTACCTTATGCGTCATAAAGATGAAGTGTTCACATGCTTTCAGAATTTTTGTGCCTATGTGAAAAACCAGTTTGATGTGCAGGTGCAAGTGATTGGCACTGATAATGGCACTGAATATGTCAACAAACCATTTGCTAATTTCTTATCTTCACAAGGTATTCTACATCAGACATGACGTCCTCATACACCTCCTCATAATGGAGTGGCTAAAAGAAAGAATATGCACATTCTTGAAGTTGTTAGATCTCTCATGTTTACCATGAATGTACCCAAGTTCCTCTGGAGTGAGGTTGTTCTTACAGCTACTTATTTGATCAACCGGATGCCTTTAAAGATATTGGGTATGAAATCTCCGTGCCAACTCGTTCTAAATAAAAATGAGTTCATTGTTCCACCCGAACTCTTTGGTTGTACATGCTTTATTAGGGATCACAGGCCATCTGTGGGGAAATTAGATCCCCGTGCTATCAAATGCATTTTTATTGGTTAGTCCTTTGGACAGAAGGGGTACAAATGTTGGAGCCCTACAGAGAGAAGGACATTTGTGAGCATGGATGTCACATTTCGGGAATCAGAACCATTTTATGGTGACACAAGTGATCTCGCTGACTTGTTCCAGGTTCTTGACCAACCACAACTTGTTAATGCTCAAGAGGGGGAGAGAACAGAAAATGGGAACACTCAGCAAGATGACCAGCAACAACAACAACAAATTCCCATTGTTGCGGAGATCCCTACGGTTCTTGATAGGCCTGTTTCTCAAGAGCATGTTGAGAGACCTACACCACCACAAAGATGGCAGCAAAATCCTCTTGTTTACTCTAGGAGAAAAGGGCCAGGGGAACAACAAGATCTGAGTCAGGGGGAGCAAGCCAATGAGCATGAACAACAAGATTTGGGTCAGGGGAAGCAGCCTATCGAAGTACAGCATGAACAACAAAAGAGCACAAGTGTGGATTCATCTGAAGGGGGTCAATCTCAGGCCGCATCAAACAATACGCTGGACTTGCCAATTGCAATCAGAAAAGGAGTACGAAAAGTTAACCCAATAAAAAAGACATGGTTACGATGACCATAACATAGGGAATTATATTTCCTACGAGGCTTTGTCTTCCTCGTTTCGAGCGTTTGTTGCCTCGCTGCAAGCTGTACATGTTCCTAAAGACTGGAAGGCAACTAAGCTGGAACCAAGATGGTGCAATGCAATGATGGAAGAACTAGAGGCGTTGAAGAAAAACAAAACATGGGAGTTGGCACATCTCCCAATAGGAAAGAAGGCAGTGGGTTGTAAGTGGATTTATGCAGTAAAACAAAACCCAGAAGGGAAAGTTGAGAGATATAAGGCAAGACTGGTGGCAAGAGGATATAGTCAAACATATGGCATTGATTATGATGAGACATTTGCACCGGTGGCAAAAATGAATACTGTTCGAATATTAATATCTTGTGCAGCAAATTTTGGATGGACACTACATCAACTTGATGTAAAAAATGCCTTCTTGCATGGTGATTTACATGAAGAAGTGTATATGGAGTTACCACCAGGATTTGTCACAGCTGAAACTGCGGGAAAGGTATGCAGGCTGAATAAATCCCTATATGGTCTAAAACAATCCCCGCGGGCCTGGTTTGATAGGTTTAGGCAAGTTGTGTGTGGCATGGGATATGGTCAATGCAATGGAGACCATACTTTATTTTACAAACATTCTGAACAGAAAATCACCATTCTGGCAGTGTATGTTGATGATATTATCATCACAGGAGATGATGAGGGAGAAACTACAAGATTGAAGAAATGCCTAAGTCAAGCCTTTGAGGTGAAAGATCTAGGAAAACTAAAATATTTTTCCTAGGAATTGAAGTTGCTAGATCTTCAAAAGGAATAGCACTATCTCAAAGAAAGTATACCTTGGATCTCTTAAATGATATGGGTATGATGGGATGCCGAGCAGCCTCAACTCCTATTGATCAAAACAATAAAGTAACAGCAGAGTCTGGCGACTCTGTGGACAAGGAGAAATATCAAAGACTTGTTGGAAGACTAATCTACTTATGCCACACATGACCAGATATATCATATGCAGTGGGTGTAGTGAGTCGCTATATGCATGATCCCAGGGATGGACACTTGGAAGCAGCTCAAAGAATCTTGAGGTACTTAAAGGGCACTCCAGGAAAAAGACTATGGTTCAAAAGTAATGGACATCTAAATGTAGATGGCTATTGTGATGCAGATTGGGCTAGTTGCTTGGATGATAGAAGATCCACCTCAGGATATTGTGTTTTTGTTGGAGGGAACTTGGTGTCATGGAGAAGCAAGAAACAATCTGTTGTCTCAAAATCCACAGCTGAAGCAGAGTATAGGGCTTTGTCACAAGGCTTGAGTGAAATGTTGTGGGTAAGGAACCTCTTAAGGCTTTGTTTGGTACTAGAGTTTTTGTGGGGATTAGTGGGGATAATCCCCATCAAACCCCGAATCCCCATTTAACTTTAAAAGTATGTTTGGTACTAGAGTATTGAGAGAGTTTAATCCCCGCTAATCCCCACTTTCCCCCAAATGTTAGTGTATTTTTCTCAATCCCCAATACTCTACCCTTACCTAGTGGATTGTGAGTGGGGTTTTGTGGGGATTGGGTGAAGGTAGGGGATTCACCCAATACTCTAGGGGATTACCCCACTAATCCCCACTAAAACTCTAGTACCAAACAAGGCCTAAGTGAGGTTAAAGTGTTAAGGCAGGAAAGCTTAAAGGTGTGGTGTGATAATATGTCTGCAATAAACATAGCGAATAATCCTGTCCAACATGACCAAACCAAACATGTGGAGATACACAGGTTCTTTATTAAAGAGAAGATTGATGCAGGCATTGTATCTCTGGCTTATGTGAGATCAAGACAAGTGGCTGACTGTTTGACAAAAGGGTTGGGTACAAAAGAGTGTAATCTTGCTTGTGCCAAGATGGGAATGATTGCCATTTATCACCCATCTTGAGGGGGAGTGTTGGATGTTGGATAACTGTTGGAGATACCTGTTGGATGCCTACTGGGCCTTCTTTAAGTTTTATGTGGCCCATCTAGCCCAGCCCAGTGTCTGACCTATATAAGGTCCATTTTCCCAATGCTCTTTGACCTAACTAGTAGTGGGAGTTCCTCCCGGCCGCCACAGCCTTTGTAGGTCAGTTCCCTTCTATGTCTTCAGGATTGCACTAGCCTTTCCATCAGTTCGGACTTTTGGTTGCGTTGGCTAGTACATGAAGCTTGACATGGTATCAGAGCCTAAGGTCTCGAGTTCGATTCTTGGCTTTCGCAATTTAACCTAAAATTGTTGTTGACCCCTTTGTGTCGACGTATAGGCCTCTTGAGTCATACGTGAGTTTCGCGTACCGTCGCTCTCTTCCGGTTGCACGTGCTGACGTCTCCCCGTCACACGTGAGAGGAGGTGTTGAAGTGTATAAGTGGATTGCACTAGCCCTTTCCATCAGTTCGGACTTTTGGTTGCGTTGGCTAGTGCATGAGGCTTGACAATATCTACTCCCACAAGCAGTGTGTGGCCCCGCATTACAGTGTGCTGTGTGCAATGTGCAGTAAGTCAGAACCATGAACATGAACTGGAATCTGTTGAATCTCAGATAAAACAAGTGCCACTAACTGCATTAGCGAATAAAGGTACCAAGTAGCAACTGGAGAAAGCAGCAGTCAAACCTATCAAACTCATCTATGCAGCATAAACCGCCATCAGCCAGAACAAGGGCACCAGCCTCAAGCATCCACTCACCTATCATTAAATTCAAAAGAAAGTTGGAACCAAGAAACCAATACTAATGTCAAATGAAAATGACCCAAAAATATGTATAATGCTGATAAGGAATGGTGATGACAAACACTCAAACATACATACCTCCATCCTTGACAGCAGTGACAGTCAAACCAGCACTGGTACTTCCAAGACCAGTTGTAATTACAGAACGGTTGCTCAATTTAGCAGCAAACTTCAAAAACTGGGATTTACCAGTACCTGAAATTTAATGAAGCACGATACAATTGCATCAAATGTATATTTACAATCTTAGATGTGGTATAGAAGAGTAATTATTGCAATCTTGTAGGTTTTAAGACGCATTTATATCTTGAACGGTGTAAAGGCTACTAGTGGAAGCCACTTTGGGTTTAGCCAAGGCTTTATTAAGCGCTGATCGAGCGTTGCCTCCGCTTATCCCTTTTCTGAAGGATTAAAGTGGTAAGCACAAACTGAAGCACAAGGCATTTTGCCTCCGCTCAGTGCTTAGGTGCACTTAAGCATGCGCTCAGGAGCACTTAATCTAACACTGGATTTAGCACCGACAAAGACCCCCCCCCCCCCCCCCCGCCCAACCATCATCACATACAAACACACATACACAGTTGTAATGATCATAACTATCCTTACATTGTCATCTATAATATGCATCCATATATACATTTTTAATGTAATTTATAATGATCATATCTTAGTAAACCTAAAGCATGTGGTTATGAACATTAGTACCTGGATCGCCAACGAGAAGCATATGTGGTTCGCCACGAACCTTTGTTCCAGAAGCACCAACATGCTGCACTCCGCCAATCAATGTCAGCGCGACTGAAAATTAAATTTACCATGAATAGTTAAAATGTTATAACAGTATTTGACAATGAATGCTTAAGAACAAATTAGTTAATGATGATCTCCTTCCAGACAAGGTTACAAATACCCCTGAATTACTAATAATACAGCTTACTGACAAAAGGTAGCATACCTGCAAGCTTTACCGTGAATAGCCCATAAATCTGAGGACAAATGCCTTTCAAGATTTCATTTCTTCCTGTGTACCCAAAAAAAGAGAGGAAAGAATAGGTAACTGAAAGCAGCGATTGAATTGCAGCGAAAAAACTCTAGGATGCAACTTCAGATATGGAAGATCAGGTTTTTATAGCTGATATGGATGGAAGAGAGTTTTCCAATGGAAGGTAACTAGAAGCATGCCAGTTGCATTTACTAAGTGACATGCATTTGTGTAAATTGTAATGCTTGGATGATAGCACACTGGGGTTTGGGCCACGGATATTGCATGGTGAGTCTAGTTTTAATGTCATGTACAAAATGTCTACCACTTCATGAAATAAGTGCTCTTGCTTTCATGGGAAACACTATGCTTGAGAATTTCAAGGTCTGAATGGGGTTCAATCCTCCTTTATGCACCCACCATTTTACACTGTTTTACATGTGGAACCAACATCGTCTTTCATGTGGAGCGGCTCGCTAATGCTCCTATAAACTTTTCCCTTTTGGGGCACAAGGGAAAGATCCATACAGCCTAAGCACCTTTTAGTGGAGTATCTCTGTGTTCTGCCCAGAAAAAATCAAACTTCTTGATAATTTCCTCAGGGATGTCTATACCAGACTTCAGCTCATTAGTTCTCCTGTAGAACGCAGCACACAGACATAAGACATTAATAAAAATCAGTACACTGAAGGGTGCAAACATTATTCAAGCTTCACAACTCAGCAAATCAAAAGTGCTGAACACACGTTGTCCATGTTGGCATCCAATTAGTTCTGTAGATGATCCAAAAAGAAACTACAGTGCAATGAATGAAACTAAAATAAATCATGGGCTCGCATCACAAACTGTAGAGGAAGTCATCCTACCAGATAAGACCAACGTTCAAAAAAGTGCAAAGCGCTAAGCAAGCGGTGAGGCATCGATTAGAGGAATTGAAGCTTAAGCAAGCGTAAGCGTTCTGTACGGACACAGCAGGAGGGGCAGCCTGTTGCATTTTGCAGCACATATAAGCTCCAATCTTTCTTCAATATTGGCCTAGAAAGGCCCATATGAAACCCTAGCCTTCCCAGCTCAATCTGAACCATATATATTTTCTAATCTTCACTGTCCATCTACTCTCTTCTATTTCGTTCTCTCACCTGCTCCCTTCCAGGAAAGCATTGACAGCCGCAATGACCTTGACGCAGCTCCTCTTCCATGGATTCTCTGCCTCCCCCCCCCCCCCCCCCCCCCCCCCCCCCCCCTCCCTGCCTTCTCCCCCTCCTACCCTGCAACCGCCCCTCCTTCCCTGCTATGTTTCCTCTACCAGAATCTAGCACCAGCACGACCAGATTCCCTGTCCCGCTTAATCAAGCGCTCAGGCCAGAAGCGAAGCGGAAGGCCGTCGCTCAGCGCTTAAGCGTGCCTAGGCATACGCTTTTTTGAACGTTGGATAAGACCATATGATTGTGTAGACATCGACATATCTATTACGCGAAAAGTTCTCCATTTTTCAGCACAAACTCAATTACCAACACAACACAATATCGATAGCATTCCACAAATTTCCTGGATTAAATAGCATGCTAAGTATTGAAAAAAATGATTCAAAGAGCAAGCATCCATACTTGGTCCATGACATGCTTGAAAAATGTTAAAACCATAATAATTAATGTGAATAAGTCAAAGTTTCGAGAATGGGAAGAAAGTTATAATCACTACTTTACCAAAAGCTTAAGTTGGATAATAACCATAATACGACTTATAAATTACCTCACGTAATTGGCAATAAACACAGGATCAAGGTTGCAACGCACATCCTTAACATCAGAGGACCACTTTGCAGACAATATACCCGTAGCAATGACGTCATCTGAAGAAAGAACATACTTGACTGAACATCAACATTACAGAACAGCAAGCTAAATCAACAATGGGTGGCTGTATGGGTTGCAGGCAAAATAAACACAGCACCCTTCAGGTGGGAACAATGAGAAATCAACACAAGAAACTTCCTAACTTACTAGTTAAGCTCCTTACATAAAGATTAAGCACTCTGACTTTCTTTTCAAAATCATCAACACAAGAAACTTCCTAACTTACTAGTTAAGCTCCTTATATAAAGATTAAGCACTCTGACTTTCTTTTTAAGATCATCAAAACACAACTTCTCACAGGATACTGTAAATGGATGAGCCCAAAGAGGCTACTTACCTCCAGCTTTAACAATATCAACAAGGTCATCCATCAAAATCACGGGTATCGAACGGGGTATAGACCCAACATCCAGAAGTTGTACGCATTCTTGGATTTTTATTTCTTGGTAATCATGACATGTTATGCTATCTTCAATTAATTGGAAAGAAGCACTTGGACAGCCTTTTGAACTCTGGATGAATAGCAAAACTATTAGTAGTTTCTTCCACAGAAGATGGCATACAGTGTCAAACAATTATAAATGTAAACAGGTAAAAAGAACAATAGATAAAATGTACATTGGCCATCAGAAGATAATGCCATTGTCCACCAGAGGTGGAGAAATATTGGTAGAACCAGAAAAATTAAGACTGGTTTTTCAGTCGATGAAATCATACTCTACTAAAAAGAAGTAACAAATGCAATACCTTGGATGGGCAAGATGCAGGAAGTGTTATACGATTCCCAGCCTCTAGCTCAGGGTGACAGAGGAACCTATTCAATATACAAATTAGTCAAGGTCTGATGTATCTATGGCATAATGCATGGTCATGACATTCAACACGCTTTGTAAGAAGCAATGAGGAGGTCACCGTATGCTAAGGAGGCCCGGAATTCTACATCTGAAGTTCTTAGCAAGGCAAGCAACGAACTGATTCAGTCTCAATGTTTGTCACTCAATTCTTAGTATGTTACTTCTTTAGTTAAGCACTTAAGCCTCTCACAGTGCATGTTTTTCAACTACACACAAGAGAAGCTTGAACTCTGTTAGCAAATTTGGTCACGCAGCTTTTGGCTTGCAGGCTTAAGCCACCTAAACAGGGTGTCTACCAGCATTGTACTAACAGAAGATGATAATCTTGCCAGAACAACTAAGATAAAACAGTTACCGTCTTTAATTCAGGAAGATAAGATACTTTATCTGGTTTGTGCAGAAAAGCCTCTACCTAACCACATTAGTGAGTAGATCACAATCAAAATTACTACACTAATACGCAGTTCGCAATTATGCTTCACATGCCAATACTACTTGCAAACGCAATGATTTCAATTTCAGCAATACTAACAGTCTGGTATACACTGTCAAGTATGAAGTCATGAACATGCATCACAAACCTATAGTTGCATTTCCTGCACTGATACTGCCGCTCGCCCTCGATCATCTTCACACCACCTGACCTGATCACAGTCCCCTTCAAAGTCAGAAGAATCCCCCTATGCTTCACCCTGACCTTCCCAATGCTCGGTGATGACTCTGGAAAAAAAATACCATCAGTGCCAAATCAGGAAACCCTGAACAACTAGAAAATCGCACGACCAGACAGTCTCGCAAACATTTCAACGAACAGGAAAGTCGCATGCGTGAGCGCACCAGGGAATAGAAGCGGTGACCCGGAGGTGTTGATGCGCACGTGCACAAACTCCTTCTGCACAGCTGCAGGCTTCGACTCATCCGGATTATCCAACAACTCGCTCTTATTGAGAATTTTCAACACCTCGCTCTGCTGATAAAACTGATGCTAAGGAAAAGCGGAGAAACAGAAAAAAAAGGATGCATGCCGTATGGTCTACTCGCCTGGGCGCGTTGAGCGGCGTCGTCGAAGTCGGGGAGGAAGCCCTTGGGGTCGTTGTAGAGTATATTGGCCAGCTCGGGGTCGAAGTCCAAGAGCTCCGCGTAGCTGCGAGAGGGGACGGGGTTAGGGTTTTAGGGGGAGCAGAAGGGGGGCAGGGTGGAGTTGGAAGTAGTACTCACTCGATGACGAGGGGGAAGTGGAGCGAGGGCTCGGGGTGGAGGAGGATGCGGCGGAGGTCGTCGGAATGGAAACTGCGGAGGAACTTGGCGAGCATACGCACGTATTCCGAACACCTTGCTTCCTCGTCGTCGGCGGCGGCGAACGCTTCAGGCGGCGGCCGTGGCATTTTGGGCGGCGATTGGGGGTTTGAGCGCGAAACGGCCGAGGAGGAGGGAAGGTGGTGGTCAGGCCGCGGCGTCACACGGGGAAGAAGGGGGTGGATCGGTGGACGGTGGTCGCGTTGTTCAGTGTCTTTTTTTCGAGACTTCGGCTGGATTGGGCTTTGAGAATTTTAGTTTGGTCATCTGGCAGGCTTTTGGGCGAGGGTTTACATGGCCTTTTCCATCAAAAGATTATGGGCCAGTAAGTAAGGTCGAGATGTCTAAGCACATTAATGTTCGATCTCTGCTCATGCACATTGGGCCCGATTGGTTGCCCGGATGGAGGCTAACCACGCTCCCAGGAGAAAAAATAATGACTGTCGACTGATTGTATTCTTTTTTAACGGTAAAGGGCCAGAAGGCCCCGGAAGCTGCTCAATTACAACTTGTTTAAATTCAATTAAGTCTATCACGGCAAATGTAGCGAAGGCTATGATATCTAATGATCATGGAAGGTAAATGTGGATGCGGCTTTTGACTCCACTAGCAGGTCTGGATCGACTGGTGTTGTAATTCGGAACTGCCAGGGCGAGTTTATGGCGGCCTCCTCTATGTTAATATCACATGTGGCTTCGGCATCTTCAGTTGAAGCGATGGCAATGCTACACGGCCTCACGTTGGCTAATTCTTTGGGTTACTCAGAGGTCATAGCAGAATCAGATTCAACCGAGATAATTGATCAATGTTCAGGCACAAACCGTATATGGAGTCAAGAAACGGCATTTTATGTAGATATATTAGTTCAAGCTGGAAGAATTGGGAAGGTCGAATTCACACATTGTCCAAAAGATGTAAAGTGGCTCATGCACTAGCTATGGAGTGTTTTCTTTCTACAACTTACTAGACCGTTAAAGCGCGCGTTGCCCCGTCAATCATTGAGAAAAGAACTATAAAAATATATAAAATAATTTTGATAATAGAAACATTTGATAAAACTTGAAAATGTTGAATTACAATACATCGATAGTGTCACATCTGCACATGTTTATATCAAGTCAGAACTAATAAACTCATGCAGATGTTTTCCTATTTGCATTGTTTCCATATCGCATCACGAGAAGGTGCTAAAAAATGAATAAAGCAAAATTAATAATTCTATCCTCAAGAGGCTAGCATATTTCTTACACATGATTCAACTCTACATCCATATCATTTGTTATGCCCTAGTTCATATGGACTGAGCCATCGAATTCTGAAGTTAAGAAAGCCCATATCTGAAAGGAAGAGCAGAAAAAACCATCAGCCAACAAAACATACTGAATACCCTCTTGATAAAGGGACACTCTTTTCTACAAGGGCATACACATTTCTGAAAGATGAATCAGAGCAAGCATTTAATAACTCAACAAACAGAAATAAGATGAGCATTTCTTCATCGGATATACCAAGATGAACTTATCCAAGTCAAGCCCCATCCTGATAAAACGTGATCTTTAGTACCAAAGAAAGGCCAAACATTAGCCAAAATTTTAAGGGAGAGACACCAATAAACTGAGAATATTTATAGCCGCTCAGCTGTTGAATTGAGCAACTTTCCTTCGTCTGTTAGTCAGATCATATAAGTATATGCATATAGTTAATATTATTTTTTCATAAGATGATTGTGAAGATATATGGATGGTATTTGCAGTTGCACAAGACAGGAACAATATGCAATGAAATAATATTTCTAGCAGGACAAATATGATTAAGTTGATCAAATATGAGTATATCCAACTAAATATTTGAAGCATTGTTGAGCACTAATGCATCTCAATATGAAGTGCAAGGCTGAAACTACAAATGTCCAAACGGATCACATACCATCATCTAGAAAATATGAGCACATACATATTTGAAAATGAACCCAGCGTACCTAATTACAACACAATTATTTCTTAGTTTACAGTTCTTGCTATTTACAAAAGACCCCCAGCTGATTTCTAAGAAAATAGGTAGTTGGGCCCAAGTTACAGTTTATTAAGTTGCCAGCAAAGCCTACACGGCACCAGGACATGGAAACAAGATGTTGTGAATAAACTGATGGACGTGCAAAAAATGGTTATACTACTAACAGAATCATGGCTAGTATACATGAAGTTTTTGCAGTGATCCAGCATACCACTGCATGTGTAGTACACTATAGTCGTTGACATGACATCTACAGAACACCGTTCTGTAAATATCACATCCCTCAGAATGGTACGACAGAAACATTGCGAGTCCATATTACAAAAGTACACACTTTATTGTTATTACAATACTGGAAGTTCAAGACTTCCGAAAGATTCAACTTACAAACCAAAATATACGATGTTCAGCGGAAATTTAAAAGTAACAACTCCGACTAGGAGTGGGGCTCAACAGCTTATTCTATAGAGTCCATGCTGCTCGGCTCCGTTAGTTACTATTATCTAGACACTTAAGTGGACTCGTCCTCATTGACACCGTAGCGGATCTCGTAGTCCACGCCTTCAACTCCTCCGGATAGATCGGGTTCCTCGTAGAACACGTCTTCTTGGCATTCGATTGCATACATTGGCACGTCTTTGGAATCCTCATATGTTGGAGATATGCCCAAGAGGCAATAATAAAGTGGTTATTATCATATCTTCACACTTATGATAAATGTTTACATACCATGCTATAATTGTATTAAACGGAAACATTAATACTTGTGTGATTTGTAAACTAAAACAAGAGTCCCTAGTAAAGCCTCTTGTTAAACTAGCTTGTTGGTTAATATATGATCATGGTTTCCTGATCATGAACATAGAGATGTTATTAACAACAGGGTCATATCATTAGGAGAATGATGTGATGGACATACTCCTATAGATAAGCGTAGCATAAAGATCAAGTCATTTCATTAGTTCAATTGCTATATGCTTTCTGATACATAGTAACCTAATTCCTTCGACCATGAGATCATGCATATCACCTTTACCGGATGGATGCTTTGATGTCATCAAACACCACACCGTAACAGGGTGGCTATAAAAGTGGCATTGAGTGTTCGGAAAGTATTGGTTGAGACACATGGATCAAGAGTGGGATTTGTCCATCCATATGACGGATAGATATACTCTGGGCCCTCTCGGTGGAATGTCATCCAATTAGCTTGCAAGCATGTGACTGGCTCACAAGGGATCACATATCACGGGAACGAGAAAAGAGTACTTATCAGTAACGAGGTTGAACTAGGTATGCAGAGATACCGACGATCATAACCTCGGATAAGTAACATATCGTGAGACAAAGGGAAATTGGTATCGTATGTAAGTGGTTCATTCGATCGCAAAGTAATCGTAGAAATATGTGGGAGCCATATGAATTTCCAGATTCCTCTATTGGTTATTGTTCGGAGAAGTGTCTCGATCATGTCCGCATAATTCACGAACCGTAGGGAGACACACTTAAGGATTCGACGTTGTTTGAGTAGTTATGGTATTATGAGAAAGAGACCGAATGTTGTTCGGAGTCTCGGATGGGATCCGGGATATCACGAGGTGATCCGGAATGGTCCGGAGAATAAGATTCATATAAGGAAAGTCCCGTTTCGGAGTTGCGGAATGATTCCGGTGTTTTCATCGGGAATGTTCTAGAAGGTTCCGGATTGTCCGGCACTCCGGGGGGGAAGGGGTACATGAATGTGTCATTACTTATTGGAATGATTGCATCATGTACTAAGTGTTCTTGCTGTCCCAAATAAAGGATTAAATTGAATCCTAAAACAGAAAAGTCAAATGTCCAGTTTGAAAGTCAAACTGCCAAAACAAGAAACTGTGGGAAACAAGCAAGAGGAGTTGGAATCAACCTGGAGGAGGAGTAGGACTCCTCCAGGCCGGCGCCCAGCCCAAGGCCGAGTTGGGGAGGGACTCCCTCCCTCCCCTGGCGCGCCAAGACCCCCCTCCCATAAAAGGAGGGGCAGGGCTCCTCCTAGAGACACACAACTTTCTACCTCTAATCTCCGGTTTAGAGCCGTTTTGGATTAGAGCTTCTAATTGCTTTAGCCAACGGTTTAGAGCCTTCTAATTGGTTTAGAGCCTTCTAATTGGTGTGTCTAATTACTAGACCACTAATAATCTCTCTCATAAGCTCCACCATACTCGCACCGGCTTAAGGCGAAGCCCTGCGGGATTTCCCCTCTACTTCCGGTACCACGCCGTTGTGCTGCCGGAATCGCGAGGAGAGTGCTACAACCTCCGCTGCCTGCTGGAACAAGGGAGAGGAAGGTCTTCGTCGAGTACCGAACGTGTGACCGACTGCGGGAGCGCTGCCGGAACGTGGCGCCGGAAGGATCGTCTACGCGATCTTGAGATCGGAAAGAGTACGACTACATCACCCACGAGAATCAGCTCTCGTTAACCGCTTTGGAATCTTCGAGGGTAAGTTATTCCATCGACTCGTTGCTACAATCTAGTAGATAGATCTTGGCTTGTTTGTTTGTATGCGATAGAAAATTTTTGTTTTTCCATGCTACGAACCCCTACAGTGGTATCAGAGCCGTGTCTATATGTAGATCTGTTGCACGAGTAGAACACAATGGTCATTGTGGGCGTTGATACTTTTATTGTCGATCGCTTCTTGTGTACTTGGCATCTTGCGGTATGTTGGGATGAAGCGGCCCGGGCTAACCTTACATGACATCGTTCATGAGACTTGCTCCACGCTTGACATGCAACTTGTATTGCATAAGTGGCTTTGCGGGTGCCTGTTTCTCCTAGCATAGTATAGATCCAATTCACAACAGGTGATTAACAATACTTGTGTCAACGTTGTGGTTCATGTTCGTAAGTTAGAACGACACTTATAGAAAGCCCCAAACCACGTAAAACATGCAAAGAAAGTAGAGGCGTCTAACTTTGTTTTGCAGGGGTGTGCAGTGATGTGATATGGCCATGATTGTGATTATATTTGATGTATGCAATGTTCCTTATTGTAATTTGGCAACCGGCAGGAGCCATATGGTTGTCTTTAATTTATGTTAAGACCCGCGTGTCTATTCAAAGTAGTTGTAATAGTTGAAGCCGGTGGACGACAACCATGGAGCAGTGTCATTGACCTTGATGCAATGCCGGTGATGATGGAGATCATGTTCGTGCTTGAAGATGGAGATCGGAAGCACAAGAAGAAAGGCCATATCATATCACATATTATGAATTGCATGTGATGTTAATCCTTTATGCATCTTGTATTGCTTAGTAGACGACGGTAGCATTATAAGATGATCCCTCATGCACATGAATTTCAAGTCATAAAGTGTTCACCCTTAGTTAGCACCGTTGCTAAAGCTTGTTGTTTCGAAGCACCACGTGATGATCGGGTGTGTTAGATTCTACAAGTGTATACAACGTGGGCAAGCCAGATTTGCTCATGCGGAAGCTAAGGTTTGATCTTGACGAGCCTAGCATGTACAGACATGGCCTCAGGAACACGGATTACCGAAAGGTAGAGCATGAGTCATATAGTAGATATGATGAACATGTTGATTGTTCGCCATTGAAGCTATATCAACTCTCGTGATGATCGGTTTTGATGTGGTGGATTTGGTTCGTGTGATCACTAAAACAATGTGAGGGATATTGTTTTGAGTGGGAGTTCACCTAGATTAATTTAATTATTAATTAGAACTCAATTTATCATAAACTAAATCAAAGTGAATTTGCATAGTTGTTGTAGTCATTGGCATCCGTTTACCACCTTGCGCTTAGTTATAATTGAG
The DNA here is from genome assembly GCA_910589765.1 of Avena atlantica. Classification (NCBI taxonomy): domain Eukaryota; kingdom Viridiplantae; phylum Streptophyta; class Magnoliopsida; order Poales; family Poaceae; genus Avena; species Avena atlantica. Next base: position 48,815,519 of record OU342739.1, read on the forward strand.
ATGTTAGAACTATAGAATTCTGGTTAGTTACTTTACGAACTGGTATCGTATTGTTTTTGAAGTGTTAATCTAAAGTTTAAAAGTCCTATTGCAAACTTTCAGTAAGTTCCGGTTACTCCATGAAGTTTAATAATTGGTATTAAAATCAAGAGTAACAATTCCAATGTTAGTATATAAGTATCATGTTTGTCTCCATGATTCTTGATATTCAAAGGATTCTCCTAATATCAAGGTTATCTAAGGATCTGAAAGAGTTGTTTCAGAAACCATGATGTGTGGAAGATATTGTGATATCTGAAACGAAGTTTTGGTTGCAACATGATAGAGTATAATATGACAAAAGTCATGTTCTCATATTTGATGAGAATTTGCAAAAGGTTGGAGACACTAGTTGTCCTAATCCTCCAAAAGGTTTTGGAGAGCAACATTATACTCGTGATTCACCGTTACAAGCTAAAAGTAACTTGATCATGGATAAATCCATGATAAGGGTGAATATTTGATGTAGGTAAAATGTTTACTACACCAAGAGATTACTAAAGAAAGGAATTTGAAAGAACACCAAACATTTGATGATGGTGATCTACTTCAAAGTGCAAATCCAAAGACATTGGTATTTAACTATACACGCTTTGGACTATGTGTCATATGTATGACTCCACTATTGATGTAGATAGATTCTTTCAAACAGAAAAGGAAATATTGAAAGAAAATCTCATAAATATATGGCAGAAAAGAAAAGACTAGAATTGTACAATTTAAGTATATAGATGATATACATGTTATGGCTATATTCTTTGCTTATTAAACAATGTGATTCTTAAGTATTTGATACTGAATTTGTTGGTATGAATCGTCATACAAAACAACAGAATTCATGAACTACAGTGGCCTAAGTAATTAGCAAAAGAATATGTGATGATGTTCATCGAGAACAAATAAAGGGTTATTGTGTTGCTCGTTAAACATCAAAGCTTGCCTTCAAGATTTGTTTTATCAGGTGTTATGAGAACAAAAAGGTTGTTCAAATAATTGCCGTAATCCATAAAAGATGGATGATTCAAAAATCTCGTTGGAAAGATCACATCCATAAAACTAGTGCTAAAAATGTCGAAAGACAAATTGATTGAAAGATCACTTAGGAAGTGACATCGCCGTTTAAATTATATTGGAAAGAAAACATGAAGAAACTCCATGTGGATGGAATTTTGGAGTCTTTTGATTTTGATCAAATGACGCTTGTGAAACTTTCCTAGAGATAATTGAAACTTCGTTCATAGGCCAAAAGGGAACGAAAGACTAGCCTATTGAAATTTGTACATATTGTTGTACGAAGTCCATTATGTGTAGTCAAGAGCGATGGATTTCAACTTCATATGCTTTCTCCGAGAATTTGAGTGAATATATGAATATTTACTTAATAAGGATAAAGTATGAGACATTTGAAAAGTTCAAAGACTTTCAGGATGAAGTGCAAAATCATTGTAACAAGAATATAAACAGTTTATGATAAAGATCATAAAGTAAGATATTTGAGTTACAGAGTTTAGCATAATACCTAAGATTTAAGGAATCGTTCCGTGGATTTGCATTTTCCCGAAACACCATAAGAGTATGGAGCGTTCGAGATATGTAATTAAACCTTGTTTGACATGGTAAGATCGAAGGTGTAATTCATAAAACTGCCATTGTATTTTAAAGATTAAAAGCTTTAGAGATTACCGTTTTTCCACTGAAAAGAGCTCCATCATAATCCGTTGAAATGACACCATATGTTATGGTTTGGGATAAAACCCAAGTAGTCCTTTCTTAAACATTGGTATGCTATACATAAGAAAGATGTTTGCAACCAAAGTCGGATGAACCTGTCTTTGTATAAACTGTTAAGTATTCCTCCACAAACACCGGAGACAAAAGTGTTTGTCGCCTAGAACGTCAAGTTTCTTTAAGAAGGAATTTTCCGTGAAAAGTTAAGTGGGAGGACAATAGAACTTTGATAAGGTTGAAAGAACCTTAGCTATATGATCAGAGTTGCGCAACGCCGAAAAGTGTTCCGGGGTCAGCAACAATGCTCATGGCTCACGTGCCTCAAAAGTTGTGATCACGGAGATCTAAGTTTCTATTGAAACAAGTAGGTCAAGTAAACAATCAAATATCAAGATTTGAGGGTTGAATCATTATTTGAGAATAATGAACCGACTACATGCAAAGAAACGATGATGGGCCCTGACTCCGTCAAATGGCCTGAAGCCATAAAATCCGTGATAGTTCCATACACAAGAAATCAAGTTTTGAACTTGAAGGACCCTCGAGAAAGGTGTAAGACCTTACAGTTGTGTTTGGATCTATAAATAAATAGACATGGATATTGTACATCTATGAAATAGTCGACATGTTGGGAAAGAGTTCACAACAATGTTCAAAGGTTGACTATGACAAGATTTGATCTTTCATAGCGATATTTAGTCTAGACGGATAAATGTAGCAACCACTACATATAATTTTGTTGTATGGTAGTTGAATAAACAAAACAAGTTCTTCTAATAGAATTGTTACCTAGGACGTGTACATGACACGGTCCATAGGGTTTTGTTAAATCAAAGGATGCTAAAAGCATATGCAAACTTCAATGGTTGAAGTGAGCATTGCGGAGTTGGAATCTTCACTATGATGAAACTGTTAAAGGAGTTTAAAAGTTCATTAGAGACAATGAATATGCTTGCATTTGCAAGAAATTAAGTGGGAGCGCTAAGACATGTTTCTAATACATTATGTGAAAGACATATTGTTGATTGGAAATAATGTATCTTTTATTAACACATATTAAGAATTTCATCCCGATGAAAGACTTAGGCAAAACCCAAATATTTGGCATCAATAGACGCTAATATGGTTGTGCCAGAAGTACATAGACAAGATATTGAATGAGTTCAATATAGAAACTACAAGAGAGGTTCTTGTCGCACAGAAAGGATTGAATGAGTTCAATATTGATGATATATTCAAGTGTATTGACATTTGGCAAGTGAAACAAAATTCAAGTATAGATTGATACTTGATCACAAAGAGTATTTATATCAATCATGATGTGATGTGTACAAATCCAGATATGTCCTATGCTCTAAATGTTGTGAGCATATACCAGAATGATTCGTAAGATGATCATTGGACAATAGTAAGGATATTCTTATGATCTTTTGGAAGAACTAAGAATATATTGTTTGTAGAAGTGACAAATAGATGGTTAGTTCATTGTAAAAGTACTACATTGATACTAGTTTTGTCACAAAGTACAAATTAAGTTTATCTCAATCTAAACTAAGGGTGGCACAATATAATGGAAAGTAAGTTCCATAATGGATTTGGATGAGTTCCAAAGTTAAGACATTGTGACAGATACTACAACAAAAGGCTAAGTATATGACTGCTACTATAGCAGCAAAAGAGGGCATTTGTGTCAAGTAGTTTGTTATCAAACTAGGTGTAGTTCACAATGGGATAATACTATGAAGATATATTGTACGACAATATTGTCAACATGTTTTAACCCCAAAGAACTAAAGGTCACACCAAAGGACCAAATTTGTACGAAGCCATCTCATTAGAGAATGAGTGATGCGTAGAGACGCAAAGACATGCAATTACACACGGACCTGGAAGTGTCAGATCCGGAGATCAGTTGACCACTAGCGAACGTGTACTTACAACACCGGAAAGCCATAGGTGTTATATACACAAAGGTTTGAAACTAGATTATTGACTCTAGTGCAAGTGGGAGACTGTTGGAGATATGCCCAAGAGGCAATAATAAAGTGGTTATTATCATATCTTCACACTTATGATAAATGTTTACATACCATGCTATAATTGTATTAAACGGAAACATTAATACTTGTGTGATTTGTAAACTAAAATAAGAGTCCCTAGTAAAGCCTCTTGTTAAACTAGCTTGTTGGTTAATATATGATCATGGTTTCCTGATCATGAACATAGAGATGTTATTAACAACAGGGTCATATCATTAGGAGAATGATGTGATGGACATACTCCTATAGATAAGCGTAGCATAAAGATCAAGTCATTTCATTAGTTCAATTGCTATATGCTTTCTGATACATAGTAACCTAATTCCTTCGACCATGAGATCATGCATATCACCTTTACCGGATGGATGCTTTGATGTCATCAAACACCACACCGTAACAGGGTGGCTATAAAAGTGGCATTGAGTGTTCGGAAAGTATTGGTTGAGACACATGGATCAAGAGTGGGATTTGTCCATCCATATGACGGATAGATATACTCTGGGCCCTCTCGGTGGAATGTCATCCAATTAGCTTGCAAGCATGTGACTGGCTCACAAGGGATCACATATCACGGGAACGAGAAAAGAGTACTTATCAGTAACGAGGTTGAACTAGGTATGCAGAGATACCGACGATCATAACCTCGGATAAGTAACATATCGTGAGACAAAGGGAAATTGGTATCGTATGTAAGTGGTTCATTCGATCGCAAAGTAATCGTAGAAATATGTGGGAGCCATATGAATTTCCAGATTCCTCTATTGGTTATTGTTCGGAGAAGTGTCTCGATCATGTCCGCATAATTCACGAACCGTAGGGAGACACACTTAAGGATTCGACGTTGTTTGAGTAGTTATGGTATTATGAGAAAGAGACCGAATGTTGTTCGGAGTCTCGGATGGGATCCGGGATATCACGAGGTGATCCGGAATGGTCCGGAGAATAAGATTCATATAAGGAAAGTCCCGTTTCGGAGTTGCGGAATGATTCCGGTGTTTTCATCGGGAATGTTCTAGAAGGTTCCGGATTGTCCGGCACTCCGGGGGGAAGGGGTACATGAATGTGTCATTACTTATTGGAATGATTGCATCATGTACTAAGTGTTCTTGCTGTCCCAAATAAAGGATTAAATTGAATCCTAAAACAGAAAAGTCAAATGTCCAGTTTGAAAGTCAAACTGCCAAAACAAGAAACTGTGGGAAACAAGCAAGAGGAGTTGGAATCAACCTGGAGGAGGAGTAGGACTCCTCCAGGCCGGCGCCCAGCCCAAGGCCGAGTTGGGGAGGGACTCCCTCCCTCCCCTGGCGCGCCAAGACCCCCCTCCCATAAAAGGAGGGGCAGGGCTCCTCCTAGAGACACACAACTTTCTACCTCTAATCTCCGGTTTAGAGCCGTTTTGGATTAGAGCTTCTAATTGCTTTAGCCAACGGTTTAGAGCCTTCTAATTGGTTTAGAGCCTTCTAATTGGTGTGTCTAATTACTAGACCACTAATAATCTCTCTCATAAGCTCCACCATACTCGCACCGGCTTAAGGCGAAGCCCTGCGGGATTTCCCCTCTACTTCCGGTACCACGCCGTTGTGCTGCCGGAATCGCGAGGAGAGTGCTACAACCTCCGCTGCCTGCTGGAACAAGGGAGAGGAAGGTCTTCGTCGAGTACCGAACGTGTGACCGACTGCGGGAGCGCTGCCGGAACGTGGCGCCGGAAGGATCGTCTACGCGATCTTGAGATCGGAAAGAGTACGACTACATCACCCACGAGAATCAGCTCTCGTTAACCGCTTTGGAATCTTCGAGGGTAAGTTATTCCATCGACTCGTTGCTACAATCTAGTAGATAGATCTTGGCTTGTTTGTTTGTATGCGATAGAAAATTTTTGTTTTTCCATGCTACGAACCCCTACATCATAGTCTAAGCAAGGGATCAAAGGAAAGGATGAGTAACAGCGTTATCCAACAAGTTCATTATATGCAAGGTGGGAAGTTTGATGCTCTAACTACCACCTCGGATTATAAATCCTTGGCACTATGCAGTTTTTGTAAATCTTTCTTCAAAGATTGATTTTATTCCGAAAAACTATGACAATCAGCCTTCACAGGTTGACCAGAACTTTCATGGAGTTCCTTTCCTGCCGCGTTCGTAGCTCCTTCCCGGAACATGGAGTAACAAGTTACAGTTTTTACACTCTGCAGAGGTGCGTTACTTTATCCATGAGAGATCAACTCCTTGTTGCACAACCGGGCGTACTTTCCCGTCCACAATTCCATGATGTGGGGCCCAGTAGTTGGTCCAAGCCAATCACTGCCCCCTTCGCGACCCCACATGCCTCCTTGGTGTACACCATGCCCACATAATGAATTACGGCAATGGTTTGTACAAACCGTTAGATGCCAGAACTATCGTGGGACGTTGAGGGTTTCCACACATATGCTGCATATCCTCTATGAATTACCAATTAATATGCACGCTACGAGGATAACAGCCACGACCTGCACATCCAGCTTCATGCGAGAGGAAGAAGATACAGCTGACTTCTTTGTCCTATTCCAAATCTCATGGTTAACGCGTAATATACGGCGCTAGAATCACCGATGTCAGGGGTTATTAAGTCCCTACTTGATCATCACTGTTGCAATTAGAACTCTAAGTTCTATTGCTCCATTATATCACCACTTAGGATGATATCTATGATTTCTTTGTTTATGAAAATAATATTTTCTTTATTTTATAGCATATATGATAACACACAATTTGCAAATACTTTGATAAAGACTCCTCAAAGGACATGAGCAAGTGATGAACTTGCCTTGTGATGGCAAGGTAGTGAAGTCTGATGCTTGCACTGGACCTTGAGCTTCTAGTTCTACAAAAACATCATTATTGCCCAGTAAGGACAATATTTAAAGAAGCAAAATGATTATGCAAGTAATGTAATGCATTATTTAAATTTATATGCATTTACCCCAAAAAGTTCCTTTTTGAGTAATAAAGGATTTATAAATATTTCTTTTTAATATTTATAACATATATTGAGTTATTTTATTTTATTTCCCTTTATTTGACTTTTATTGATTTAATAAAAAAATTAGGAATTATTAATTATACATTAATTTTATTACTAAATATTTATTTAGTATTTTTCAAAATTACTATAATATTAATAAATAATGAAAGTGATTTTTATTTATTTTTATCACCTTTCAATATTTTTGTAAAATCCTATAAGGAATATTTAAATTACAAAATTATTATAAAATTTTGAATATCCAAAATTTGATATCTTATTTTATTTGGACAAAATGGATTATTGTGAATCCAAAAACATTTTATTTATAATTTTTGGACTTTTATTTTATTTTCTATAATTTTATTTAGGTCAGGGGCATTTTGGTCTTTTCTAATTGATCAAAAGAATTATTAAATAACTTGGGCTAGCCCCTTGGGCTTATTGGGCCGAGGTAGCCCAATAGGGCAGGGTAAAATGACTACCCCAAAGGGTTTTGGCCCACCCAGCCCACACTGCCTCCTCTCTTCTCCTCGACCTTATCTCCTCCTCCTCCGACTCGCCCCGTGGCCAGCGATGCCGCCACCATCGATTCTCGCCGTCGTCGGCCATTCTGGCCGCCGCCGTGGTGCGGGTTAGGGTTGTCCACGATGCTCTTTTGTTCTATCCACTTGGATTTGACTTTGGGGCTCCCGTTGAAAGGATACGGATGTCGCCTAGAGGGGGTGAATAGGCGATTAAAACTTTTCCTAGAGTGGCTCAACAAAGGCAGAATAAAACTAGTGTTTATTTTGTTAAGAACAACCTAGAACAACTAAGGTTCACCTATGTGCACCAACACTTATGCTAAGCAATACAAGCAACAAAGTGATAGCAAGATATATATTACTTCAAGCACGAAGGCTATCACAATGTAAAGTGCATAAGTAAAGAGCTCGGGTATAGAGATAACCGAGGCACGCGGGGACACCGATATTTTACCGAGTTCCTCCCAACATGGAGTACGTCTCATTTTGAGAGGGGGTGGTATCAAACCACCAACGCCACAAAAGGCCTTCCTTATTCTCCGATGAATCTCACCCCAACGGGATCGATCCACGCTTCCACTATCGGTGCACTTGTCGGTGGCAACCGGAACCTCTCACAAGGTTGGGGCACTTCTCCACAACTTAATTGGAGGCTCCAAACAAACGCCACAAAAGTCCTCAACAAATGCCACCAAGGCCACAAAACCTTCTAGGGTTCCAAGAACCCAAGAGGGACAAGCTCCAATGAGCAACTCAAACCAAATCCTCCGAGAAGAACTCAAACCGATGCACCAAATGCAAATGGCAAGAACACAACAAAGATGCTCAAATCCCTCACTCTCAAGTTCCAACAAAGCTACTAAAGCTATTGGGGGAACAAGAGAGGAGGAATCAAAGAGAGACACAAAATCCCCCAAAATCTAGATCCCCAAAGATACACTCACAAAGAGATGTTTTGGTTTGGTCAAAACGTAGATCTAGATCTCCTCTATATTTCTATCAAATATTGGCACGAATCATTGGAGAGAAATCATAGAATCAAGCTCAAGAGGGAATAAGAATATGGGGCAAAGCTTGAGCAAGAATGGAGAGAGAAGAAGCAACCCTAAAAGACAAAGGGATGAAGCTATTTAAAGAAACGGGCAAAATCTGGCCGTTGGGGCTATTTTTCGGACCGGTCCGGTACTACCGAAATTAACCAGTAGTACCGCACCAGTCCCAGGAAAAAGCAGCAGCGGCAACAGATCTGGGCGGGCCCTGCGGCAGCGAGCTGGGTGGCGAGCGCGTGCGTGAGTGAGCGAGCAGGGCAGGCCCAGCACAGCACCAGCAAAGCACATGGGCGCGTGGGGTGGGAATCAATGCGGGCAACAACGCGTGCGTGGGGCCAGCTGCGGCTGCACGGGATCGAGGCCGCGAGTGGGGTTGCGTGCGAGTTGGCAGGATGCACCTGGAAAAATTATCTGGGCCGGCCGGTAGTACCGGCCCACCCGGGCGGTAGTACCGGGCCGGCCGGTAGTACTGGATTTAGGTACCTAGCGAGGCAGAAAGAAAACGGGCCGCTCTCAGGGCCGGGCGGTAGTACCGGCCCGCCCGGGCGGTACTACCGCTCGGCCCATAAAACAGATTGATGGGTAAATATTCAAACGACAATAACTTTTGACTGGAAGCTCTGATTGACCCGATTCCAATTGCGTTGGATAGAGGACGACAAGGGCTTCCCAATAAAAGGTGGAAATATTGGTTATCACCAAGTGAGAAAGTATCATGTATAATAATGTGAGATACCTTACTTGGTGAGAAACCGAAAAGCCGCCAAGATCAAAATCGCAACAAGATACAAACAGAAGATCCGATTTTGATGAACAAGAACTTGTTATGGAGATTAACACAAGCTCTATATCCTCACATGGGCAATACCAAATAACAACCAAATACTATGATGCAAGTATGCAAAGGTTTGAGCTTTCTCCGAACGATGTGACCAAATTACTCATACGAGAGCCCCTCTTGATAGTACGATTATCTATCCTAAACTCGGTCTCACACACACAACGTGAGACCGGCAAAAGGGAAAACCTATCACGATTATACCTTTGCCTTGGGCATTCCACTTGATCTCGATGTAGACGATCTTTCCCTTTTCAATATGGAACGCCTTTCTTGATTCTTCATCATCGATCCATGATCACCGAGGATGGCAAGCCTCAAACATGAGATCTTCTATATATGGCGCATTTTGAGCTTGCACAACATATCTTCTTCTCATTTCATCGACCTTGAAGCCGACACAAGCTCCAAGCGATGCCAATGGACAAATTCTACAAGTGCAACTTAATACACACATTAGTCCATAAAGATTGTCATTAATTACCAAAACCACACATGGGGCCCACATGTTCTTTCGCCCGTGGTCAGTTCCACCCCATTCCCGAACCCTAGGGTTCGGAAAAGATGCTGTCTCCGCCGCCGCGATCCCGCTTGCGGTAAAGTGTGCTGGTCCTGTGCGCTGCTGCGGCCGTCACCGTGGCAGGTGCAGGTTGCAGCGCCCCTCTGGGTGCTCCCTGTGCCGCCGTGGTGCGTCGGCCTCTCTGCTTCCTCTTCGATTCATCAGCGAGGACCTCAGGTAAGTGGTCTCTATGGTGTTCGTCCATGCTACTGCCTTGATTCTTTTTGGTGTGTAGCTAGTGGCTTCTGATGTTGAGTGATGATGTGCTGATTGGGTTCATCTCAGGATTAGGGTTCATAACCCCTCTATTGTCCCTTTTCATGTGGGAACTAAGCAAAGTTGATTTTAGCTCATTAAGAACTTTTCCTTGTGATACCATTGTATTTTGGCACACAAGTGATTAGGTTTTTTATTTCTGGGCTTAGCTTGATTATGCTTGTGATTAGATTTGATAAGATGATATGGAAGCTTTTATTATTATTCCTGCCTAGGATGTTGGTCTGAGGCTCTAGGATGTAATTCCTAGTTAGTTGGGCAATAATTTGTTTGAATCTTGCAGGATTAGAGGTGCTACTCTCTCTTTGAGAGATGTGCCCTAATCTGATAGGATCAAATGAAAATGATCTAAGTTGCAAAAATAACACTAAACCCAGTGATGCTGGTCTAAGGGTTTAGTGTTTGTGGTTGAGCTTGATTTCTTATCCTTATGCTTGAATTCTGTAGGATAGATTCACCCCTCTTGGGTGCATATTGAGAGATTATTACATAAAGCAACACATGCTTTTGTTTAGATATTCTAATGAAAGCATGTGATGGTTTTATGAGACTCACCACAAGATTTGATGTTGGTGTAGTATATTGATGATGATCTTGATCTTGGTCTGGATCTTGATCTACTTTAACTGTGCTCCTGATCTTGCTCTTGAGCTTGCCTGCTCCTCCTAGCTCCTGGGCTTGACCTTGCTATCCACCAGTTCAATCCCTCTCCTTATGTCACCATCCTGGTGATGTTTGGGTTGATCTAAGTGGTTGGTTTGGTTGCTGTTCTTGGTTTAGCTGGTGTTCACCCTGGCTGTACTGTGGTGTGATGTGGTGGAGTGATGCAGTGAGGTGCATCCCCTCGGCTGTGCTGTGGTTTTGTGATCCTGGTTGTGCTTGTGAGGTCGACAGCTCACCCTTTTGCATGTTGTGTGTGTGCAGCTTGTGTGCCTTCTATGCACATGTGGATAGGTTCAGGATTTGTGAATTTACCATTACCAAATTACTTTTACACTGGCTGGTGATTTGGTCCCTTTTGACTGTCATTTGCATTCTGGCTTTGAATTTATGAAGGATAAAGTCTTTCATATTGGTGAAACTTGCCCCTTTATCATTTCTCAATGATGAGATTGTCAAGTGCATCTCACTGACATACCTGAGAGAAATATTTATTAACACTAATCTTGTTTTGTTTTCTGTTTGATCTTTGTTTTGCAGGTACAAAGATAAAGATGAAGATTTAGTATTGTTTTGGATATAGGATAGTTAGTAGAGATATAAATGTAATTTTCTTAATCTTTTGTAATTTGTCTTTTATAATTCTTGTAATCTTTGTTTGGTTCATTTGTAATAAAGATTATATATTTATTAATAAAGAATATTTTATTCTTCTCTTTTGTGTGAATTGTAAAGTTTGGAATAACTTCAGTAAGTTATTCTTTGTAATTTGTTTTATGAATAAGAATGTACTTCACATACCATATTGCTTTTAGATAAGATTTAAGTTATCATACCTTTCTCATATTTATTTTAAGATTCAAATCTTAAGTTTTAAAATCCAAACTTATTTCAAAACACGCATAATTCCTTTGAGATCATCTCAAAGTTTATAGAAATCCTCCTTTAAGACTAAACCTACTCTCAAAGTAAGAAAGAAACTTTGATCCCTCAAGGTTTTTATTTGGCAAAAAATTTACTCACATTTTCTCAAATAAATGCATGCATAATACATATTCCTAAATCTACCCTTCGTTAGGTCCTATATGCTGGGATGTTACAGTTTTCTAATCTCAGTATTTCACTTATTGTTCATACGGGAAACAATCTTAAGAAAAAAATCCCCAGAGGTAACCAATGGCTAGACATGTGATATATCACAATATACAACCATTTATTCAGAAACAAGCGGAGGCGTGCAATACTAAAAAATAGCAGACCTTGACATCCCAAAAGAATCATGGTTAGTATACATGTAGTATTCTTACATCGGGACGATTGGTTCAATTCTTACTTATCAGTGGCATTCATGGTAGCCACTGATAAGGTGCTAGCTTAGCTTCATGCATGTATCCATTTAGTGATTAGCAAATATAAGAGGCTTCAATATCTGTGTATATAACTTCTTTTCAGTCGTGTGGGATGCTAGCTTTGCAACGCATATTTTTCTAAGTTCCATGTATCTTTATTTTCTTAATGTATAATACTTAAAATTATTGCCATCTCATCAGTGGTATATAGATATAGAAACCGATTAAATTTAATTGCAGAAGTAATAACTTAGTTTATATCTTTTTTTTCATGTGTCGTCCCCTCCTCTGCCAACACTAGAGCGACCACGAGGTGATAACCAAGACAATCTAAATGTCACTGGAGAAGGCGAGTAGCCACCTAGAGTTTGAGTTGATCTTCATCATCGTGGAGGCCCTCACCTATGGTTTTAACTTGGTATGCCTGGGACATTCATCTACATTGTAATAGTGTATAAAGAACAAGATATATACACATACATTTCCCCCTTTCCCGTCGCAACTCCCGGGCTTGTTTCCTAGTTCTTATAAAGAGAAAAAAATTGAAGAAAAATGTCAAAACGTAACCACCTGCTTAACATGTGATGCGTGACGACATACCACAACCATTATTTAGAAGAAGCAAGCAGGGGCAGCATGCGGTGACCCAGCATACCACCGCATGATGTAGTACACTATAGTCATTGACATAACACCAATAAAACACCGGTCACTAGTATTACATCCCTCAGAGTGGTACAACAGAAACACAGCAGGTCCAAGACATGACTATAGGTTAAAATTCAACTCTTTACACAAGATCCAGAGAACACTCTAGGTTAAAGAGAGAGAAAGAAACTTATTTCCCGCCGCGTTCCAGGGGCAACTCTTTACACAAGATCCAGGGGCAACTCCTTTCCCGCCGCGTTCGTAGCTCCTTCCCGGAACAGGGAGTAACAAGTTACAGTTCTTACACTCTGCAGAGGTGCGTCACTTTACCCATGAGAGATCTTAGCTTTATTGCACATCCGAGTTATAGGCTCGTTCACACTTCCTTGGTGTGAGGCCCAGACTAAGATCCAAGCCAATCACTGCCCCCTTCACAACCTCGCATGCCTCCTAGGTGTACACCATGCCCACACATTGAATTACGGCAATGGTTTGTATAGACCGTTAGATGCCAGAACTACCGTGGGACGTTAAGGGTTCCCACCCATATGCTGCATATCATCTACGAATTACCATTTAATATGCACGCTACGAGTGATAACAGCCACGACCAGCACATCTGGCTACATACGAGAGGAAGAAGATACAGCTGACTTCTCCGTCCCATTCCAAATCTCATGGTTAACGCGTGATATACGGCGCAAGAATCATTCGCGACATTGGTTGTTAAGTCCTAGATAATATGTTCCTTTACCAGTGGAACTTTCATAGTAGGTTATTACCTCATGGTAAATAACCTATAATCACATTATTATGAAAATAGTGTTTTCGGACCTTTTTCAAATGCAGGTGATGACAACACTGGATTTGTAAAATACTTTACAGAAAATAACCAAAGAACATGAGCAAGTGTGAACTTGCCTTTTGTGATTGCAATATTATGCACTCACGGTCTTTAAGACAATATAAAATCCAATATCTGAAATCAGCATCATTGGTCCGGTAAGGACTAATGTTTAAAGAAGCAAGATGATTTTATGCATAAGTAATGTAATGCAAGTTGATAAACTCGAATCCCGGGGATAACGTTGATCTAGGTTTTGGATACTGGAAATGGTTTCTTTGGAATGTGTTGCCCTTTTTAGATTAAGTTTCACACTTGTGCTTCTTATTAAGGCTTGTGAGTGTGTGTGAAACAATATGTAATTACAATATCATAAAACAATGAGATACACACAAATGTGAAATGCTACTCAAGATTTCTTATACTATAATTGTTTATCTTCAAATTTTTACTTTACAAGTAATGTCACTTATAAAGAACTTAAGTGTTATCAAACCCAAGTATACAAGTAAATTATAAAGTAAGGCGATTACGATTAATTGTCATATGTTGACTGAAGTGGCAAAACAAATAACTTTTGAAGAAAAGATTTCTTTATTAAGGTTTAAACAATCCTTGTGGTTAATCAGAGGTGGTCGATGTTGTTTGTGCTTGCTGGAATAGTTTGGATTTGAGATGCTTTATAACTTAATTATAACAGACCAAAGTTAACTATAAAACACATAATAAATTTCTTAATATTTAAAGTCTTGTAGACTAAAGTTAACTTTAAAGACATAGATAGATTTAAGGTATATTGCTTGTGTTATTTGTACCTTGTGTACTTTATAATGTTTCCTTAAAGTTACTTAAGAATGGTTATGCTTTTATTTGAGTAGTGGTTTCTTATCATTAAACTGGAGTGGAATCATTTATCTCTTCATAAAGATGTGGTTATGGTTTGTGAATAAGTAACCCATGTTAGTGACTACTTGTGAAGTCACTATAGTGTTTTAGTATGATTATAATCTTGTGATTGAAGTATTAGAAAAGATTTTATTTAGTTACAAATTAGTCTTGAGTATTTTTTATTTAATAAGGATCTTTTTAGAAAATAATCTATACTTATGGTTGAATGATAATTCAATAAAATTGGATTTAAAATGTGTTGGACCAATTTGATTTTATATTATTAACATTTAAGACTAATACTATTTATTAAACTTTAATTGGTTAATTTTTAGAAGATTAGCAAATTTTATTTACCCTTATATGAATTATTAACTAACGAAATAGGTTTAAATTCAAGTTATTATAGTGTTTAAATTTTTATTTACCTCAAAATTGGAATATTACATTTTTAACATGTAGGTATTATTTTTGTGATCATTTTGGTATATTACATTTATTTTTATGATTTACAATTAATAAGATATGATTTTTATAAGATTTATTACTTTATAAATACTTAATAAATAATAAATGTTTAATTAAGTGAAATATTGATGCATGATTATAGTTTTAAATTATAGTTCTTATTTTTCTAATTTTTTTTGATATTTTATTTATATTTTTAACATTTACCAATATTAAAATATAAATTATCAAAGTATTATTACTTATAAAACCTTTATTAAATAATAGTGATTTAAATAATTAACAAAGTAATGTTTGATAATAATTTTAAGTTGTAGATTTTATTTTTCTGAAAATTTTCATATATTAAACATGTTTTTCTGAATTATAAAACAAGAGATATTAAATTTATAAGATTTAGTCATTTTCTGAAATTAAAATAAATAACTAAATAGTTTATGATGTAATGCTGATGTCAGCATGGGGTGAAGGGTTTTTCTTACCAGGTCTATTATTACCCCCAGTCACTGATTAGTGGGGCCTATGCCATGTCATTTACAGATCATTAAATAAACCAATAAGAGGTGTTATGGCATCAGCACGATGTCATGCTGACATCATCTAGGACTGATCCTCTTAGATCGATTATCGATCGAGTGATTGGGTGCACGCGCACGGCCGAGGTTGGGCTTGCTGGAAAGAGGTTGCGATGGGGAACCTAATAGTGGCGGCGCGGCTGGTTGTTGGTCACCGGAGCACTAGGTACGACGGTGGTCGACGGCGGAGCTTGTGGGCTAGTGCGGTGGGAAGCAACCAGGGCACAAGAGAGCAAGGGAGATGGTCTACGAATACGGTGGACTCACCCTGGTGCGGTTGGTGGCGATGGCGAGGTCGAAGGAAGTCTGTGGTGGCGGCGATTGACGATGAATGGCGGTGTCTGGCGGTGGAGATGAGGTGTCAATTGGATCGACAGAGGGCTCCCCGGCTTCCGTGAGTAGGGGCAAACGATGGAGAAGGTCACAGCGCATCTGATAGTCACCTCCGCGAATCAAGGGGAGGCCGGAGATGGCGAGAAGCTTCGACACCGGTGGCTAGGGTTTGCTGGCCGGAGCTCAAGAAGAAGAAAGAGAAGAGAAATGGTGTGCTAGGGTTTTCTTGGCGGTGTCCAGGGCTTCTTGTAGACGACCAGAAGCGGTGGCGCGGCTGGGCGGCGGGGTGACTGAAAGAATATTTCTTAATCCCTAGTGTTTTGTGTGTTAGATAACAATATCAAGGATTATTTGATGTGTGTTGAAGTGTTGCACCTCTCTGTGAGAAAAAGGGAAAAGGATTCTGCCTTTGGGGGCGGATAATCCGCCCTCCCTCTTCCCTAGCAGGCGCAAGCCCCAGAAGGGGGGCGGAGTTTTGGCCGGATTTTCCGGCCCCGCCGGATAATCCTCCTCTCAGGGGGGCGGATTGTCCGCCCCCCTTGCTCACCGCCAAGGCGCAAGCCCCAGAGAGGGGGCGGAGTGTTGGCCGGACTTTCCGGCCTGGCCGAATAACCCGCCCCAAGAGGGGGCCGGATTATCCGCCTCCAAGATCTTCACCAAGTCACGCAGGCGCCAGCCCCAGAGAGGGGGCGGAGTTTCCCCCGGAAAATCCGCCCTTGGGGCGGAGTTTCCCCAAGGGGGCGGATAATCCGCCCCTAGTGGGGGGCGGATAATCTGCCCCCAAAGTTGCTCAACGGCTAGATCTGGGGAGGGGGTATTTAAGCTAGCCTTCCCCTTCCTGCCAGATCTCTTGATTCATTCGAAAAAGACAAGATCAGATCTGCAATCTTCATCCAAGAGAGCTCCACCTAGATCCACCCAAAGGCCCCGTCCCTTGGGGAATTGAAGGAGGAGAACTCGATCTTCATCATCAGCAATCAAGCGCTTCATCTCCTCTCCATTCATTTGGAGAACCACCAATCTAGTATTTCTTGTAAACGGTTGTGGGTGTGTGCCCTGATAGTGTTGTAAAAGGCACCAGTTCCCGCCTCGAAGGGATCCAATAGTGGAGAAGGTGGATCAGGCCTCTCGTGGCGAGATCCATCGGAGAATAGGGTGAGGCCTATTGTGGCGTGGTGGTCTTAGAACCGCCCACCCCTCCAACGCAGATGTACTTCCCTTAACAAGGAAGGAACTGCGGTAAAACAAATCCCTGTGTCTCCGCGTGCTCCACTACGGTTTCTTCGCTCCTATCTTCACGTGCTTAGTAGTTAGGGTTGTATCTAGGGAAACTCTCGTAGTTGCATATCTAGAGAATTTACTTTATGTCAAGCCTAAAATTGAAAAATTATTAAAAATTGGTTAGCACCTATTCACCCCCCCTCTAGGTGCCTATACGATCCATTTCAATTGGTATCAGATCCCCGACTCTTATTTCAGGCTTAACCGCCTAAGAGAAGTATGGTTTCCAAGGTAGATGGGAGTGATGCTCCGGAGGTAGTCACCATGAACGATCTCAAGACGTTGGAAACAACCTTGGTGAGTTCAATGGAGGCTAAGATGGAAGAGATGCGTCAATTGATAATGCGTCTCTCCACATCCGCAGCATTACCTCCATCTAACTCTGAGGATACCACTCCGCAATCCAAGGAAACGGGTAAAACTGCTTCCAAGGATAACGAAGTGGTTGGTGATGACATTAGCAAGACCTCCTCCTCGAAAAGGGATAGCGGTAAGGATGGATACAATGAGGTTTCTCATGTGTATTCCCCTGATCCACCTATCCCTCACCCACATATACATAATAGGGGTGATCCACCCAAACTTTCTGCATCTACTTTTACTCAATGGCAATTTTTGATGAAATCTCATGTGTGCAGATCCTCCATAGAGTTGTGGAAGATCATCGAAAATGGTCTTCATGTTGGAAACCCCAACAATCTTACAAGAAGAGAAGTTGTCGATAGCTAACTCAACGCTACAGCTCTACACATGATACACCTTGGTGTGGGTGACAAAGATATGCCACACATTCAGCATCTTAGTACAGCTAAGGAAGCTTGGGATGCTCTCACCGAGCTATTCATCGGAAATGAAAGTATGAAAAGGAATAGATATGATGCATTGAGCAACGAAGTGGAAGGATTCTATATGTTGGATGGAGAAGACCATGAAGACATGTATAGGAGGCTTAAGGCAATAGCCACAAATTTCAGAAACCATGGTGCCTCTCATGTTGATGATGCATGGATCAAGCGCAAGTATGTCAGTGCTCTTATGCCATTTGAGCCCACAGATTTGAAAAGTCTCCAAGGTAGGCATAACTATCACCTCATGACATCCAATGAGGTAATGCAAGAAATGGCCGCTTTGAAAGTGGCTGCCAAGAATGTCGAAGATGCTCGTGCTCGAGCTATGGGAATGCAAAAGGGGGTCAACATGGCCTTGAAGACTAGTGTGATTGATCATGATGAATATGCCGTAGAAGGTCTGGACTGTCCCGAGGATATAAAAAGGATCCATGGACAATACTTGGCTCTTTATGCTAGAAACTTTTGTAAAGATCCAGCCAAGGCTAAAGCTGAACTAGAACGCAAGAGTGGAGCCTATGGAAGAAAAGAAAATGTTCCCAAGCTGAGAACATGTTTCAACTGTGGTGATCGATTGCACTTTGTAGCTGAGTGTCCATATCAAAGTAGGGAAGATAATGGAGGAAGACTTATTTTCAAGGACAAGTCAAAGGCTCCATGCAAGAAACAGTTTGTAAAGAAGAATGCTCCCTTCAAGAAGCAACCAAAGATTGTTCTAGTGGCTCAAGAAGAATATTCATCAAGAAGTGAAGATGAGGACGAAGACGATTGCTCTCAAGAGGTGGCTGCTATAGCCACCACGTCTCCTTCAACATCTCTCTTCAACTTTCCGAACGAAAACATCATCAACAAGAATGCTACTTGTCTCATGGAAAGAAGCTCCGAGGTAACTTCTTCTAACTCTTCTTTTCCTAAGTCTATGATTGACATGGATGATCCTACTATCTTAAGGTTAAAGAAGAGATTATTGCTTTGGATTATTTCTATACTAACTTGCAAGGTGAGCACAAAGTTCGTTTTGAAGCTCTTATGGATCAGCTGGCCCAAAACGAAGCTCTCCTCGAAGAAAAGTGCAGAATTGAAAGGGAGGATGCAATGGAAACTGCATCCTTAAAAAATGCTCTTGAAGAAGAAGAGGCTCGGGTCTCTCTTGAAGAGAGGCTTGAGTCTATTGAAGAGTCACATGAAGAAATTGTGACTAAACTTGTTAAGGAACGTGACATTGCAGTCACCAAAAAGAAGCTAAAGAAGGAAAAGATTGACTTTGGGGATGCTCATGATAGACTATTCGAGGAATTGAAGAAACTTGACAATGCTCACAAGGCGTTGAAAAATGATTTCTCCATTCTCAATGAGTCACATGATCAGCTTCAAAGTCGATTGGCCAAATATGATGCTCCTACCTCATCCAACTTAACATATAGTCACAAGGAAAATGCTAGTGTGGAAAAAGAAGTGATCAAGGACATCAATCCCAAGGATAAAGGTGTGCTTGATGAAGTCCTTGTCAAGAAAAGGTCAAATCATGGTAAAGAGGGACTTGGGTATGTCACCAAGTCCAAGAAAAAGAAAACCAAGAAGAACAAGTCCAAGAATGTGCAATCAAAGACAAGCACCGCTGAGAAGAATGTCACAAAAGAAAAGACTAACAATATTGGTTTTGCACGGTCTCACAATCCAAATTATGAACTCTTTTGTGATGATTATGGCGACATTTATGCTTATTATGTCGGTCCCTTTGATGAATATATTGCTTGGTCTATTTAGGTCCCAAAGACCCTTGTTACTAACTAAAGGGAATATGCCCTGAGAGGCAATAATAAAGTGTTTATTACGTGTATTCCAAGTATATGATTGTGGCATCCCGCTAAAACCACTACTAGAAAATCGCGTTGTTTTTGTGCATTGCATCATCATGACCGCATGCCCGATTTTCTACCGTAGTATTAAATAGTGCATCCGGTGTTTATTCTAGTGCTCTGCTTCTTCGCGGATAAGGCCGTTGAGTTGATGCGAGTGTCGACCCGATCTTCGGATGAACCTTCGGCAATGTTTTTAGGCGAGCATCTCCCCCTTTCTACCTATCTTACTTTTATAGTATTTATTCCCTCCTGTTGATCTATTGCTATCTGTGTTGTGATGCTCTAGTTTCGTACCCGTGATATCCCTTGCAGACGTATATTGCCTTGGACACCCCCTATTACATGTTGTTTGGTAGATAGTTGGACCTGCGCGTCGTAGTCGCTTGCTCAAGTGCTGTTGCGTGTCGTCAAGTACCCCAGTTGTTGGAGTATTGCCGCATGTTCAATGTTGGAGATGATCATGGCTTTAATTATTGTTCACTTTAATTACTGTTTAACAACTAAAATTGAAGTAAGTAAGCAGAGGCACAGGTGGGCAATAGATGTTATTTGGTTGTTAACCGTCCACTTGTGTCCCGTAGGACCCCGAGTACTTGATACCTGTTCCTTGAATATTCGCGCTATCCACATCCGGGAGGATTATGGGACCCCCCTGAGCCAGAGCTTGATTCATTCTTATTTCTTGGGGCCACAAACTAGTTTGAGGTTTTATTTACGATCCTGTACTTATGCCATGCTTTACTGCTTTATTTACGATTGTGTGAGGAGCACACTGTACAGTTTAGGTAAGCGGAATGTTTACGCGGTATCGACAAGCCCAGTTTTGGGTTCCCAGTCGTTTACAACCATTGTCGCAAACCTTGAGTCCGTCTCGGAGTCAGCTAGCTTCGTTGCGGGTCTACTCAATGGGGTGGCCCCCGAAAATATTTCTGAATCTTGTGATTGCTTTGTCGTGAAGGCCTCGTTGGGTTTTGAGTTGGTTTTTCCGAGGTTGATCGAGTGTGTGTTGCTATTTGTGCACCCCTGCAGGGTAAAACTTTCGGAAAGCCGTGTCCGCGGTTATGGACGACTTGGAGCACAGTATCTCGATCATAGACAACTATAACTAAAGTAGTGCTATAAATTTGACTTTATAATGACTAGTAATCAGCTTCACTATAATGGAATGGCTAAATAAAACTGCCCACAATTGCTTGTTTGGGTTGTCGCTTGCGACCATTGTATCTGACTAGTAAGTATTGCAACTACAACAGAATGGCTAAATAAAAGTACCAACAACTGCTGGGTTTTTGGGATATCTCATGCTAATTGTATCTTACTAGTAAGTGTTGCAACTACAACGGAATGGTTAACT
Source organism: Avena atlantica (assembly GCA_910589765.1). Lineage (NCBI taxonomy): Eukaryota > Viridiplantae > Streptophyta > Magnoliopsida > Poales > Poaceae > Avena > Avena atlantica. Next base: position 48,836,688 of record OU342739.1, read on the forward strand.
AAAACAGCCCACTGCTTATTTTATCAGGATGACTATCTATACCTGACTAGCAATTGCGGCAACGATAACTGAATAAATAAAACTGCCAACTGTGTGAGTTCCTCGGTTGACTTCCTCGTTTGGTCTCGAGGGGGAAACACCAGGATGGGTTTGTTTGATGGTAGCATCAGGTCGGTTCCAGATAGGTCTTTCTTATCCCTCTCTGATAGCCGACAGTTGTATCGAGTCTCTATAGGTTGTTTAGTGCATGCTGCGCTGCCGCTTCAGTCCACCATACCTATGTAGGCGAGGACCGCCGAATTCTAGCCTCGCCGTGTACTGGCCTCAGTACTGACGCTCCTCTTTTTCCTTTGCCCTTTGTCGGCACCCCTTTTGTTTAAGCAGGTTTTGAGATCGACGTCGTTAGCAGGGTTACCCTTCCGGCTTGGCCTAGGCAGGGTTATGGACGCCATTGGTTATTCTTCAGGGCTCTTAGCCCCATTTGCATCTTGTCCGTAGTCGGACGCTCTATCGTTTTCAAGGTGATTTGGATCTTTGTTTTGTATATCTGTATTCTTGACTCAGGGAGTCGTGTTGTATATATATCTGTTCTGTGGGTCCCATCGAGGACTGTTGTGTAATGTTATTACTTCGTTTTCCACCCGCACGAAAGTGCCTGGTGGGCACCTTTGAATCGTTTCTATGAGGGTTTGGCGGGAAGCGCTGAAACTTGCATAGGGTCGATTCTGAGGGTGTTACAATGATAGATGTTTATTTTGCATGCTATAATTGTATTAATACGGAAACATTAAGACATGTGTGTTTAATAAACAAACAGAAAGCTCCTAGTTATGCCTCTCGCATAAACTAGCTCGTCGATTAACAAGATGATCATGGTTTACTGATCATGGACATTAGATGTTGTTAATAACGGGATCACAACATTAGTGTAATGGTGTGATGAACATTCATCCGAAGTATAGCATTACGATCAAAGTCATTCAGTTTATATTGCTATAACAACTTACGAAGTAATCCTAATCCTTAGACCATGAGATCATGTCAATCACTAACACCGGAAGAGTTTCTTGATAACATCAAACGTCACACTGTAACAGGGTGATTATAAAGATGGATTCAGAACTAATAAAGTGTTATGTTGAGGCTCATGGATCGAGAGTGGAATTTGTTCATCCCGATGATGGATAGATATACTCTGGGACCTCTCGGTGACATCACATTGATTAGCTTGCAAGCAAGTGATTTGATCACTAGAATGTTATATCACGGGAACGAGAAAAGAGTGCATGTCAGTGACGAGATCAAACTAGGTATGGAGATACCGATGATCGAATCTCGGACATGTAATATATCGTGTAACAAAGGGATTAATATACTAGCGTAAAAGGTTCTGACGATCACAAGAAAGTCATCGTTGAATGTGTGGGAGTCAGTATGGGTCTCCAGATCCCGCTTATGATTATTGATCCGAGAGGGGTCTCGATCATGTCTGCATTATTCACGAACCGTAGGGTGACACACTTAAGAGACACCGACATCCAATTGGAGCAAAAGTTTCATGCCGAAAGAATGAACAAGCGCAGGAATTTATTTCACTAGATACCGAAACAGGTTTTCGGGTGAAATTGCATAAAGTGGTTATGCATGTGAAATAGAATTCTAGCAAGGGGTTATTTGTGAATGTTTTTCATTAAAGTAATTGACAAAATTCTGAATAAAATAAAATAGTTTTATTTAATGAGAGTTTGCATTAAATTTGGTGGAAATTTAATGGCAAGTTTGAGTGGGATTTTGAGTGGAGGCATATGAATGGATTTTTGTGAGTGGAGTGTCCACCCACATGAAGAGGGGAGGGCAAGGGGGCAGCCCCCATGCGCCGGCCACCCCCTTGGGGTTCCCCCTCCTCCTATAAAAGGAGCCCCTCCTCTCACTTCTCACTCACACCTCCTCGTGAAGGATCTCTCTCCCCCTCTAGAATTTATCCCCCATGGTCTCGGACTAGCGAGATACATGTTCCCGGTGGCTATTCGGCAAGAAAGAGTTGTGCTTCCACTGCATCGCTGGAGTGAGGAGGCGGAGGTTGCTCGGTGCCTCGAACGTGTGTGCGAGCACGGATGCACTGCTGATTTGCGGCGCTAGGACTTCCTCTCGATCTTGAGATCGGCAAGAGATCGTCTACATCAACCACGAGTTGAACTCGTTAAGCTTTGTCGGTCTTCAAGGGTATGTTCTCTACGGATATACATCCGCCCGTTGTTTGTATCTAATAGATAGATCTTGGTACATAGTTCACATCGTAGGAGTTTTTTTGTTTTCATGCTGCGAACCCTAAAGTGGTATCAGAGCCGGATCTATGCATAGATGCTTTACACGGGTAGTACACATATGAGTATGTGGGAGATGATGATCATGTTGTTGCTCCTTTTTTGTAATTTTGGATATTGGTGGCACAGTGGGATGAAGCGGCCCGGACAAACTTTACATGTCCTCGCACATGAGACATGTTCCACGCTTGACATGCAACTAGTTTGCATAAGTGGCTAGCGGGTGTCTGTGTCTCCTACTATAGTCAATATCTATTTTACAACGAGTTGTCAACAATTTGGTTATCCTCGTTGTGGTTGATGTTCGTAGGTAAGAACGGTTCTATCTCGAAAGCCCTAAGCCACGTAAAACTTGCAATGGATAAATTAGAGGCGTCTAGTTTATAATATTGCTGGGCTAGTGTTATGTATGATATGGTGATTGAAATGGATCGTATGGGCACCTAGAGGGGGGGTGAATAGGTGCTAACCAGTTTTTAATACTTTTTCAATTTTAGGCTTGACACAAAGTAAATTCTCTAGATATGCAACTACGAGAATTTCCCTATATGTAACCCTAACTACTAAGCACGTAAAAGAGGAGCGAGGGAACCGTAGTGGAGCACGCGAAGACACAGGGATTTGTTTTACCGCAGTTCCTTCCTTGTTAAGGTAAGTACATCTGCGTCGGAGGGGTGGGCGGTTCTAAGACCACCACGCCACAATAGGCCTCACCCTATTCTCCGATGGATCTCGCCACGAGAGGCCTGATCCACCTTCTCCACTATTGGATCCCTTCGAGGCGGGAACCGGTGCCTTTTACAACACTATCGGGGCACACACCCACAACCGAATTGGGGGCTCCCGGGATGACAACAAGCTGTCACAACAACAAGGTTTATCAATATAAACAAAAAGGAGGATCTAGATATTTGCAAGAAATACTAGATCGGAGGTTCTCCAAATGAATGGAGAGGAGATGAAGCGCTTGATTGCTGATGATGAAGATCGAGTTCTCCTCCTTCGATTCCCCAAGGGATGGGGCCTTTGGGTGGATCTAGGTGGAGCACTCTTGTATGAAGTTTTCAGATCTGATCTGTTCTTTTTCGAGATGAATCAAGAGTTCTGGCAGGAGGGGGATGGCTGGCTTAAATACCCCCTCCCCAGATCTGGTCGTTGCACAACTTTGGGGGCGGATTATCCGCCCCCCACTTGGGGCGGATTATCCGCCCCCTGGGAAAACTCCGCCCCAAGGGCGGATTCTCCGGGGGAAACTCCGCCCCCTCTCTGGGGCTTGCGCCTTGGAGAAACTTGGAGAAGATCTTGGGGGGCGGATAATCCGGCCCCCCTGAGGGGCGGATTATCCGGCGAGGTCGGAAAGTGCGGCAAAAACTCCGCCCCCTCTCTGGGGCTTGCGCCTTGGCGATGAGCAGGAGGGGCGGATTATCCGCCCCCCTGGGGCGGATTATCCGGCCAGGCCGGAAAGTCCGGCCAATATTCCGCCCCCCCCCTTCTGGGGCTTGCACCTGCTTGGTCAGAGGGAGGGGCGGATTATCCGCCCCCAAAGGCAGAGTTCTGAGCTGCAACACTTCAACACACATTAAATGATCCTTGGTATTGTTATCTAACACACAAAACACTAGGGATTAATAAATGTTCTTTCAATCTCCCCCTTTTTGGTGTTAGATGACAATACTAGGATTTGCAATGAAACCGGCAAGAGCCACCTTAGAAAATGAAAGACGCTCCCCCTAGATGTGTGCATATTTAAGATTTGCATTTGAATACAAATAGACACACTAGGTAGAACACTACTTTAAGGTTTGGAAAAAATGTCATACCACCGGAATATATAGCCAAGGCATACATAGATAATCCCATGAATCCATATGTCATCAAATATGCTCCATAATTCCAGAATTCCATGGGGTCCATGATAGATAAATCCAGAAATCCATGAATACCAAACAAGTTCACGCTAGAAAAGGCACAAGCAAGCAAATAAAAACGACTAAAATCGAAGAGCGAAGAGCTTGTGCCCGACCCTTGCAAATCCACGAGACCTAATAGAACTACTTCTCCCCCTTTGGCATCGAAACGCCAAAAAGGAAGAAGAGCGATGCTAACGTCCCTGGAGATCACTCCTCCTCATCCTCGTCGTAGTCATTCCCGTCCCCTTCCTCTTCATCATACTCATCATCATCGTCATCAGCTGGAGGAGTGGGTGCCCTCGGTGGAGGAGGAAAGAGACAACTCTCGAGCTCGCCATAGTTGATCCCTGAAGTGTTCCACTGAGCGTACGGATCCGGAGCAGTGGGAGGAGGTGGGTTGCCAGTGGCACCTGAGACATGGTGGAGGATAAGCTGCTGCGTGTGATCCCTCTCATGATCCCTGCGGTACGCCTCATATTGGCCCTTGTGAATGTCAATACCCATGCAAAGAATGTTCCGCTGGAACCAATTAAGCTGCTTGACCTCACGTGCCATTGGGGACACCGTGGAACGACGACCACTAGCCCGAGCATCACGCATGAAGGAATCCGGGGCAGTGGAGGGGTGATGAGTCTTCTGAGCCTTGTTGTAGATTTTCTTGGGCTTATGAACACCATCCAAAGCAGTGCCAAACTCTTCATGGGGTAACATATGCTTGACAAGCATCATAATGAACGGAGCATAAGGAATGGAGAGTCGGTTGATCATAGCATCCGTCATATCATGAAAAATATAGTCCATGACATCCAGTTTGTAACCAGTGGCTGATCCAGAGTTGGTGGCACACTCGTGAGCAAACGCAAGGAGAGGAACAAGGTGGCCACGGATCTTGTCATTGTTGCCACCACTAGGCGCGATGCAGTCCCGAAACATGCCAAAAAGAGAGGCATACAAGGGAGAGAGACCAGCGAAAGTACCAGCAACACCATCAGGAGAAAGACAGGGAGCCAGTGCAGTGTCCTTGGATGGCTTCAAGGGAGTAATGATGCGGTGACCATCGGGAGTGTCACGGCCATGGAAAGCATACCCAAGAACCTGCCCAAAAGTGCAAAAGTCTGACTGAAGCATGGTAGTCCCGGTCATCCACTTCATAGTGCGGCGCTCATCACCGCAGATCACAAGTGTGGAAAAGAACTGGTGCACCACAGAAGAGTCATAATCGCACTGAATGGTCATGAGGTGGTGAAGCCCCATCTTGTTGGTCACATCCAATGCCTCAAGGAGCCGAGCCTTGGATTGAGCCTCAGTCAAGTTGATGGGATGCATGGGGCGAATCTTGAGAGTAGCATAGACATCATCATGGATAGCCCGAAAGTGAGCATTCCAAAACATATTGTCCTCAGGTTGGCCATCACTGTCAACATCATCATAGTAGTCTGTCTGGCGGATGGTGGCATACTGAATGCTGTCCATAGACTTGTAATTGGGTCGAGACTGTTTGCCCTTGCGAGAAGCGGTTCGCTTAGATTTCTTACTTGCCTCGGCCATCCTTGCAGCCTCTCTTGCTGCCCTGCGGACCTTTGTTTCGTCAATAAACTTCCTTTCTGCAGTGGGTTTGAGATAACGGGGACGGGGACGACGGACGAAGGTCTTGGTCGGCTTGGAACCACCTGTGAATAGCATTGAGAGAGGTAGCAAGGAGATGAGCATACACACAAGTCCAGGAGAAAGAAAACATGGAGAAAGAGTAGCAATGCAACCCCATAACCAATGATGTGCATGAGCAGAACCAGAACCAAAACAGACCAGAGTGTAACTCTCCAGGCCGGATTATCCGGCCCTGGCAGGGGCGGATAATCCGCCCCCCGCAAAAAAATTCTGGATTGGCTCAGATCTACTATGGCAAAACAGATCTAGTACTAGGGTTGCAAGGCTACTGATTCTAGCATGTAATAAACAACACCAAGAACCTTCTACAACGAGATTTCCACCAAATAGAATACATCCCATACAAAAGGAGAGAGATGAGGGAGTTACCCTAACTCATTGGAGAAAAATCGCGGAGGAGAAGATACCCGGAGGCGAGGTGAAGAAGATCCGGGGAGAGCCCGGAGAATCCGGTGGTCAAATCGACTCCGGGAGAGGCGGATGCTCCGGCGGCGGCTGGGGGGAAGAGGTAGGATTGGGGGAGGACTGGCTGCTCTGTTTGAGTCTGCCCTCCCCGACCCAGCCTATAAGGGGCTGATTTCGCCCCCCACTTAGGGCGGAGAATCCGCCCCCCCCAAAAATTTTTGGAAAACAGAATCAGTCCAGAGCACCCTAGCAAATCTCTCGATGGTGTTTTAGAGGACTTGTGTGCAAGAATAGATGGTTCAAGGAGGGAGAGAAAAGCTTGGGTTGAGAGAATCAAACTGAGATGGTACTACGCACCCAAATTTGCAAGAATCAAATCAACCAAAAGCCAAATTTGAGTGTGTTTTCCATAAGAACAAGAGGTATGCAAGAAAATCCAACGAGACCCATGAAAAACCAACTCTTCTCGAGGAAGAGGGCGGTGGCCGAAGCCACCATGTTGGAGCGCATGGCATGACACCGCGAAGATGTATCTTGAGTTCAAAACCAATGCTCATCGATGACCCACATATCACAAAATGATATTAAGGGAAATGATTTTACTTGCTTTCGGCATTATGGGGGGACGGTTGGCCCAATCAATTAGGACCACACTCCCCCTATGTCTATGCCCGCATCTAAACCAAATACATGAATAAGAGCAAGTGAGTGTGCAAGAATAGTCAAGCCAAGCTCCTTGAATCTATGATATTTAGCTCATTCCGCAAATAACAAAATCTTGCTTCATTGAGGGGCTTCGTGAAAATATCAGCAAGTTGGTTCTTCGTGCTCACAAAGGATAGAGCAATATCTCCACGAGAAACATGATCCCGAATAAAGTGGTTGCGAATCTCTATATGTTTTGTTCTCGTATGCTGCACGGGATTGTAATCAATTTTGATAGCACTTTCATTGTCGCATAAAAGAGGCACTTTGTCACAATTGACACCATATTCCTTTAAAGTTTGCCTCATCCATAAAAATTTAGTACAAGCACTTGCAGCAGCAACATATTCAGCTTCGGCGGTTGAGAGTGAAATACAATTCTGTTTCTTTGATGACCAACACACTAGAGACCTGCCCAAGAATTGGCATGCACCAGAGGTTGATTTCCTATCATCTTTGTCACCAGCCCAATCTGAATCGGTGTAACCACATAGAGAGAAACTTGAACCCTTGGGATACCATAACCCAAAATTTGGGGAATGAACCAAATATCGGAAGATTCGCTTGACCGCCACTAAGTGGCTTTCTTTAGGAGCGGCTTGGTACCTTGCACACACTCCTACACTTAACACGATATCGGGCCTAGATGCGCAGAGGTAAAGGAGAGAGCCGATCATGGATCGGTATACCTTTTGATCCACATCTTTACCCTTGGGATTGAGCTCAAGATGACACTTTGTTTGCATTGGGGTAGCAACGCCATTGAGATCCGTCATCTTGAACCTTTTGAGCATGTCTTGGATGTACTTAGCTTGATTAATAAAGGTTCCCTCTCTAAGTTGTTTAATTTCAAATCCAAGAAAAAACCTGAGCTCACCCATCATGGACATCTCAAACCTGTCAGACATAAGCTTTGAAAATTCATCGTTAAAAGCTTGGTTAGTAGAGCCAAAAATAATGTCATCTACATAAAGTTAGCATACAAAAAGCTCCCCATTGACCTTCTTAGTAAAAAGAGTGGGATCGATTTGCCCAACTTCGAATCCACGGTCTAGCAAAAGCTCTTTAAGGTGCTCATACCACGCACGTGGGGCTTGTTTAAGGCCATAGAACGCCTTATCGAGTTTGTAGACATGGTCCGAAAATTTGGGGTCCTCAAACCCCGGGGGCTGCTTGATGTATACTAACTCATGTAGAGGACCATTAAGGAAAGCGCTCTTAACATCCATTTGTTGTAATTTAAAATTATGATGGGCTGCATATGCAAGAAGGATACGGATGGACTCAAGGCGAGCTACAGGAGCGTAGGTCTCACCAAAATCAATTCCTTCTACTTGAGAGAATCCTTGAGCCACGTGTCGTGCTTTATTCCTCACAACAATGCCATTTTCATCCTGTTTGTTCTTGAAGATCCACTTGGTGCCGATAACATTGCGGCAATCCTTTGGCTTTTCTACGAGCTTCCAAAATGTGTTGCGTTCGAAGTTGTTTAATTCTTCATGCATTGCAACAACCCAATCGGGGTCTTCAAGAGCATCAAAATCCTTCTTTGGTTCAACCATGGAAATGTGAGCTTGATGATCACAGAAGCTAGCAAGCTCTCTTCGAGTGGATACCCTTCGTCGTAGATCACCAACTACCTTGTCAAGAGTGTGACCTCTTAGTTCAAGGTTGCGATCAGCACGAGCCTTGCGACGAGCCTCAATATCCATATTGTTTCTTGGAGGAGTGGATTCAATTGTTGTATCCTTGTCTTGATTACTGCCTCGCCCTTGATCTTGGTCACCGGTATTGCCAGAAGATTGATGCTGAACATTTTCTTCAGGCCCGGATAATCCGCCCCTTGGAGGGGCCGGACTATCCGGCCTGGGAGGTGAAGTACCAGAACCATCTTCCGGAGAAAGCCTGACTGGAGTTGGAGATCCAGGGCCGGATAATCCGCCCCTGGGGGCCGGAGAATCCGGCCTGGGAGCTTCAGAGATGTTGATTTCTCCTTCGGATCCCCTGGTACGAGTTGGAGTGCCAGGGGCGGATTGTCCGCTCCTTGGAGGGGGCGGATAGTCCGTCCTGGGACTACCAGCTTGTCCAGAGGACATAAGATCTTCAGTAGATTGTGGTGTTGGTGCAGGATTGTCTCCAACAGTAGGAGCTTGTTGATCTTGTGTAGATGAGGGCTCCACATGTGTGGAGCATTGTCCTTCCCGATCCGCCACAAGGGGTTCCTCAATGGGGCGGAAAAATCCCACGCCCATTCTTCTTATGGCATCTTGGGGTATTTCAACATCTGCATCACAAACATCAACTTGCCCTACAAAGGAGCCGTTATTTTCATCGAACTCCACACTACAAGATTCTACAACAATCCTAGTGAGCTTGTTGTAGACTCTATAAGTGTGGGATTCGGCACCGTAACCAACAAAAATACCTTCTAAAGCCTTGGATTCAAATTTTGACAAACGGACACCTTTAATAAGAAAGAAACACTTACACCCGAATACCCTGAAGTATGAGATGTTGGGTTTGTTGCCGGTAAGTATTTCATATGGGGTCTTGTCCAAGATCTTCCGAAGGTAAAGCCGGTTTGATGAGTGACAAGCAGTGGATATGGCTTCAGCCCAAAAATTATAAGGAGACTTAAATTCAGCTAGCATAGATCTTGCCATATCCATCAAAGTCCGGTTCTTCCTCTCGGCTACACCATTTTGTTGAGGGGTGTATGCAGCGGAATATTGGTGTCTAATCCCCTCTTCGCTAAGAAACTCGTTTAAAGTGTAGTTCTTGAATTCTGTGCCGTTGTCACTTCTAATTGCCAAGATGGGAACATTGTGTTGACGTTGAACTTCATTGGCAAAGTCGATGACAGTTTGTTGAGTCTCACTTTTCAGCTTGAAGAAATATACCCATGTATATCTTGAGTAATCATCGACGATTACCAAGCAATATTTCTTCCCACCAAGACTTGCATGAGAAGGAGGACCAAATAAATCCACATGGAGTAATTCCAGGATCCTCTTCGATGACACAATAGTCTTCCTCTTGTCGGGAGAATCATGCATTTTTCCTTCAACACAGGCCCTGCAAACACGATCTTTGGCAAAAGAGACATTGTCTTTTAGTCCAAGAATGTGGCCACCCTTTTGGTGACTTTGCAAAGTTCTCATGTTGACATGGGCTAAACGGCGATGCCATAGCCAGCCCACGTCAGCCTTTCCGAATAGACACATCGGACCCGAAGTGGTTTTCCTCGAGAAGTCCACCACATACAGGTCATTTTCGACGTATCCAACGAAAGCGACCTTTAGAGACTTGCTCCATAAGAGTACCACCAAATCATCATCGATAAAAACAGCAAAACCCATCTTGCCAAGGGCACGAACAGAAAGAAGATTGTAAACAAGGGTCTCAACAAGCATGACGTCCACGAGAGAGATATCGTGGGCAACCACAACCTTGCCAAGACCCAATACCTGAGATTTAGACTTATCACCATAGGAGACTGTGATATTTTCAAGATTTGGACGCATCTCCGTGATGATCTCCTTGCTTCCGGTCATATGACTAGTGCAGCCACTATCCAGCACCCATTTCGACCCACCGGAAGCATAGCCCTGCAAGAAAATTACTTCTTGGTTTTAGGTACCCATTTTTCAATGGGTCCTTTCATGTTAGTAACAAGGGTCTTTGGGACCCAAATAGACCAAGCAATATATTCATCAAAAGGACCAACATAATAAGCATAAACATCGCCATAATCATCACAAAAGAGTTCATAATTCGGATTGTGAGACCCTGCAAAACCAATATTATTAGTCTTGTCTTTTGTGACAACCTTCTCAGTAGTGCTTGTCTTTAATTGCACATTCTTGGTCTTGTTCTTCTTGGTTTTCTTCTTCCTGGACTTGGTGACATACCCAAGTCCCTCTTTACCATGATTTGACCTTTGCTTGTCAAGGACTTCATCAAGCACACCTTTGTCCTTTGTAGTGATGTCCTTGATCACTCCTTTTTCCACACTAGCATTTTTCTTGTTACTATATGTTGAGTTGGACGAGCTAGGAGTATCATATTCGGCCAATCGACTTTGAAGCTGATCATGTGACTCATTGAGAATAGAGAACTCGTTTTTCAACGCCTTATGAGCATTGTCAAGTTTCTCCAATTCCTCGGAGAGTCTATCATGAGCAGCCCCAAATTCAATCCTTTCCTTCTTTAACTTCTTTGCCTTGGTGACCGCATTGTCACGTTCCTTAACGAGTTTAGTCACAATTTCTTCATGTGACTCTTCCATAGACTCAAGCCTCTCTTCAAGAGAGACCCGAGCTTCTTCTTCTTCAAGAGCATTTTTTAGGGATGCAATTTCCATTGCATCCTCCCTTTCAATTCTGCCCTTTTCTTCGAGGAGTGCTTCGTTTTGGGCCAGCTGATCCATAAGAGCCTCAAAACGAACTTTGTGCTCACCTTGCAAGTTAGTATAGAAATAATCCAAGGCAATCATCTCTTCTTTAACCTTAAGACTAGCAGGATCATCCATGTCTATCATAGCCTTGGGAAAGGAAGAGTTAGAAGAAGTTACCTCGGAGCTTCTTGCCATGAGGCAAGTAGCATTCTTGTTGATGATGTTTTCGTTTGGAGAGTCGAAGAGTGATGTTGATGTAGATGTGGTGGCTATAGCAGCCACCTCTTGAGAGCTATCATCCTCGTCCTCATCTTCACTCCCCGGTGAATATTCTTCTTGAGCTACTAGAACAATCTTTGGTTGCTTCTTGAAAGGATCATTTTTCTTTACAAACTGTTTCTTACGTGGAGCTTTTGATTTGTCCTTGAAAATGAGTCTTCCTCCATTATCCTCTCTACTTTGATATGGACACTCAGCTACGAAGTGCAGCCGGTCACCACAATTAAAGCATGTTCTCAGCTTGGGACCATTTTCTTTTCTTCCATAGGCTCCACTTTTGCGATCTAGTTCAGCTTTAGCCTTGGCTGGATCTTTCCAAAAGTTTCTTGCATAAAGAGCCAAGTATTGTCCGTGGATCCTTTTTATATCTTTGGGACAGTCTAGGCCTTCTACCGGATATTCATCATGATCAATCACACTAGTCTTCAAAGCCATGTTGACCCCCTTTTGCATCCCCATAGCTCGAGCACGAGCATCTTCGGCATTCTTGGCAGCCACTTTGAATGCGGCCATTTCTTGCATTACCTCATTGGATGACATGAGGTGATAATTATGCCTACCTTGGAGACTTTTCAAATCTGTGGGCTCAAATGGCATAAGATCACTGACATACTTGCGCTTGATCCAAGCATCATCAACATGAGCTGCACCGTGGTTTCTGAAGGTTGTAGCTATTGCCTTGAGCCTCCTATACATGTCCTCGTGGTCTTCTCCATCCAGCATATAAAATCCTTCAGCTTCATTGCTCAAGGTATCATATCTATTCCTTCTCATACTTTCATTTCCGATGAAGAGCTCGGTAAGAGCATCCCAAGCTTCTTTAGCTGTGCTAAGATGCTGAATGTGTGGCATGTCTTTATCACCCACACCAAGCTGTATCATGTGTAGAGCTGTAGCATTGAGTTGGCTATCGACCACTTCTCTCCTTGTGAGATTGTTAGGATTTCCAACGTGAAGACCATTTTCGATGATCTTCCACAACTCTATGGAGGAACTGCACACATGAGATTTCATCAAAAATTGCCATTGAGAGAAAGTAGAAGCTGACAGTTTGGGTGGATCACCCCTATTATGTATGTGTGGGTGAGGAATAGGCGGATCAGGGGAATACACATGAGAAACCTCATTGTATCCATCCTTACCGCTATCCTTTTTCGAGGAGGAGCTCTTACTAGTATCATCACCTACCACTTCGTTATCTTTGGAAACAGTTTTACCCATTTCCTTGGATTGCGGAGTGGTATCCTCAGAGTTAGATGGAGGTGATGCTGCGGATGTGGAGAGACGCATTATCAATTGACGCATCTCTTCCATCTTAGCCTCCATTGAACTCACCAAGGTTGTTTCCAACGTATTGAGATCGTTCATGGTGACTACCTCCGGAGCATCACTCCCATCTCCCTTGGAACCCATACTTCTCTTAGGCGGTTAAGCCCGAAATAAGAGCCGAGGCTCTGATACCAATTGAAATGGATCATATGGGCACCTAGAGGGGGGGTGAATAGGTGCTAACCAATTTTTAATACCTTTTCAATTTTAGGCTTGACACAAAGTAAATTCTCTAGATATGCAACTACGAGAATTTCCCTATATGTAACCCTAACTACTAAGCACGTAAAAGAGGAGTGAGGGAACCGTAGTGGAGCACACGGAGATACAGGGATTTGTTTTACCGCAGTTCCTTCCTTGTTAAGGGAAGTACATATGCGTTGGAGGGGTGGGCGGTTCTAAGACCACCACGCCACAATAGGCCTCACCCTATTCTCCGATGGATCTCGCCACGAGAGGCCCGATCCACCTTCTCCACTATTGGATCCCTTCGAGGCGGGAACCGGTGCCTTTTACAACACTATCGGGGCACACACCCACAACCGAATTGGGGGCTCCCGGGATGACAACAAGCTGTCACAAAAACAAGGTTTATCAATATAAACAAAAACGAGGATCTAGATATTTGCAAGAAATACTAGATCGAAGGTTCTCCAAATGAATGTAGAGGAGATGAAGCGCTTGATTGCTGATGATGAAGATCGAGTTCTCCTCCTTCGATTCCCCAAGGGATGGGGCCTTTGGGTGGATCTAGGTGGAGCACTCTTGTATGAAGTTTTCAGATCTGATCTGTTCTTTTTCGAGATGAATCAAGAGTTCTGGCAGGAGGGGGATGGCTGGCTTAAATACCCCCTCCCCAGATCTGGCCGTTGCACAAATTTGGGGGCGGATTATCCGCCCCCCACTTGGGGCGGATTATCCGCCCCCTGGGAAAACTCCGCCCCAAGGGCGGATTCTCCGGGGGAAACTCTGCCCCCTCTCTGGGGCTTGCGCCTTGGTGAAGCTTGGAGAAAATCTTGGGGGGCGGATTATCCGGCCAGGCCGGAAAGTCCGGCCAATATTCCGCCCCCCCTTATGGGGCTTGCACCTGCTTGGGCAGAGGGAGGGGCGGATTATCCGCCCCTGGTGGGGCCGGATTATCCGCCCCCAAAGGCAGAGTTCTGAGCTGTAACACTTCAAGACACATTAAATGATCCTTGGTATTGTTATCTAACACACAAAACACTAGGGATTAATAAATGTTCTTTCAGTGATGTTATAAGTAGAAGTATGAGATGATACTCTTACAACACACATAGCGTGTAAACTCCATAGACCTTGGATTTACACATATAGGTATGATAGTGATCATACCACGATGCACATGATAGAGATCATCTGCGGGAACCATAACATTTCACTAATAAACATGTGATGTTTGATAGCATCTTATATTGCTTGTTTAGCGCTTTGTTAGCATAATAAGATGATCCCTCATTTAAATATCAAGATAAGAATGTGTTCTTCCTTTAGTATGCACCGATTATGTTTCGTCGCTCCAAGACATCACGTGATGATCGGGTGTTCTTGGATCCACGACCATATTTCGGCTGTAAAACAGTTACACACGCGAATACTAAGGTTCTAACTTGGCGAGCCTAGCATGTACAGACATGGCCTCGGAACACGGACCGAAAGGTTAAGCATGAGTCATATACTTGATATGATGCCCATTTGATGCTCGCCTTTGAAGCTATACCGACTCACGTGATGATCGGACTTGGTATAGTGGATTTGGTTCATGTAATCACCAAAAAGGCACGAGGGATGTTGTTTTTGAGTGGGAGTTCATTCGTAATATGGATTAGTTGAACTCAATCTATCATACACTTAGTCTAAACTTTACAAATTCTATTGTAGATGGCACCACCTGCTTTTAATTTCAATGTGTTCATGGAGAAAGAGAAACTAGCAACGAATGGTAGCAACTTTACCGAATGGGCCATGAATTTGAGGATTATCCTCTCTGCTGCACAAAAGCAATACGTGCTAGAAGCGCCACTAGGCCCCCCACCTTTTGAGGATGCCCCTGACAAGGAGAAGAATGTCTATCAGACTCGTCAGGAGGACCACAACTTAGTTCATTGCGCCATATTGTATGGGCTAGAGCCAGAACTTCGAAAGCGTTTCGAAAACGGCAATGCATTTGATACAATGGGTGAGTTGAAAATGATTTTCTACACACATGCTGCTGTAGAGAGCTACAACACTTCAGAAAAGTTCTTTAGATGCATGATGGAAGAGCACAACTCCGTTAGTGAGCATGTACTCAAGATGTCGGGTTACGCTGATAAGCTTGTGTCCTTGGGAATAACGATTCCCATTGACTTAGGCATCCATCGTGTTCTGCAGTATCTGCCACCTAGCTATAAGAGCTTTGTGATGAACTATAATATGCAAGGCATGAAGAAGTCTCTCCCCGAGCTTCTGTCAATGCTTAAAACTGCAGAAGTGGAGATCAAAAAGGAACATCAAGTGTTGATGATCAATAGGAACACTGGTTTCAATAAAGACAAGAAGGGAAAACGGAAGGGAAGTAAGGGCGGCAAGCCTGTTGCCGTGCCTGAAAAGAAACCCCGAGTTCGACCTAAGTCTGATACCGAGTGCTACTATTGTAAGGGGACTGGCCACTGGAAGCGCAACTGCCCCAAGTATTTGGCAGACAAGAAGGCCGGCAAGGCAAACAAAGGTATATATGATATACATGTTATTGATGTGTACTTGACTAGTGCTCGCAGTAGCACCTGGGTATTTGATACCGATTCAGTTGCTAATATTTGTAACTCGAATCAGGGGCTGCGGAACAAGCGACCGCTAGCAAGGGGTGAGGTCAAGATGCGTGTCGGCAATGGATCAAGCGTTGATGTGATCGCCGTCGGAACGCTGCCTCTCCATTTACCGTCGGGATTAGTTATAAACATGAATAATTGTTATATGGTGCCTGCACTGAGCATGAACTTTGTATCTGGATCGTGTTTGATGCGAAGTGGTTATTCATTTAAATGCGAGAACAATGGTTGTTCCATTTATATGAATGAAATCTTTTATGGTCATGCACCGATGATGAATGGTTTATTTCTATTAGATCTCGATGATAATGTTACACATATTCATAATGTTGATGCTAAAAGGATTAAACTTAATGATGATATATCCGCATATATGTGGCACTGCCGTCTAGGCCATATTGGCGTTAAACGCATGAAGAAGCTCCATTCGGATGGACTTTTGGAATCACTTGATTTTGAATCATTTGATACATGTGAGCGATGCCTTATGGGCAATATGACTAGAACGCTGTTTTCCGGTTCAATGGAACGGGCGACAAATTTATTGGAAATCATACATTCTGATGTATATGGTCCAATGAGTGTGTCGGCACGAGGTAGATATCATTATTTTGTTACTTTCACAGATGATTTGAGTAGGTATACAAGTCTGAAACCTGTGAAAAGTTCAAGGAATTTCAGAATGAAGTGGAAAATCATCGTAATAGAAAGATCAAATTTCTATGGTCCGACCGTGGAGGTGAGTATCTAAGTTATGAGTTTAGCACTCACATGAAAGAGTGTGGAATTGTTTCACAACTCACGCATGCCGGAACACCACAGCGAAATGGTGTGTCGGAACATCGTAATCATACTTTATTAGATATGGTTCGATCTATGATGTCTCTGACGGACTTGCCGTTGTCATTTTGGGGTTATGCACTAGAAACTGCTGCATTCACTTTAAATCGGGCACCATCTAAATCCGTTGAAAAGACACCGTATGAATTGTGGTTTGGAAACAAACCTAAGCTGTCATTTCTTAAAGTTTGGGGATGCGATGTTTATGTGAAGAAACTTCAACCGGATAAACTCGAACCCAAAGCGGAAAAATGCGTCTTCATAGGTTACCCTAAGGAAACTATTGGGGTATTCCTTCTATCACAGATCCGAGGGCAAGGTTTTTGTTGCCAAGAATGGATCCTTTCTAGAGAAAGAGTTTCTCGCGAAAGGTGTGAGTAGTCGGAAGGTAGAACTCGAAGAGGTTATTGAACCTTCTCTTCAAAGTATGGCGAGTAGCGTAGCGCCGGAAGTTGTTCCGGAGTTGACTCCACCTGTTGAAGAGGGAACTAATGATAATGATCATGAAACTCCGAAAGAGAGTACTACCGAACCTCGCAGGTCAAGAAGGACGCGTGCAGCTCCTGAGCTGTACAGAAATCCTGTCATGAATTTCATGGTTGATGAAAATGATGACCCTGCGACGTATGAAGAAGCGGTGATGAGCCCGGATTCCAAAAAATGGTTAGAATCCATGAAATCCGAGATGGAATCCATGTATTAAAATCAAGATTGGAACTTGGTGGAATTACCTCACGACCGAAAGGCCGTGGAGAACAAATGGATTTTCAAAAGGAAAACTGATGCTGATGGTAATGTGACCGTCTATAAAGCTCGACTTGTCGCAAAGGGGTTTCGACAAATTCAAGGAGTTGACTACGATGAGACATTCTCTCCCGTAGCGATGCTAAAGTCAGTTAGGATTATGTTATCAATTGCTGCATATTTCGATTATGAGATATGGCAGATGGATGTCAAAACCGCTTTTCTCAATGGTAATATTGAAGAAGAGTTGTATATGATACAACCAAAGGGTTTTGTCGATCCTAAGGATGCTAACAAGGTGTGCAAGCTTCAGCGATCCATCTATGGATTGAAGCAAGGATCACGAAGTTGGAATCTCCGCTTTGATGAGGTGATCAAAGAGTTTGGATTTGTCCAAACTTATGGAGAAGCTTGTATTTACAAGAAAGTGAGTGGGAGCAATGTGGCATTTCTGATATTATATGTGGATGACATATTATTGATCGGAAATGATATAGATCTTTTAAACAATGTTAAAAGTTATCTAAACAACAAATTTTCAATGAAGGACCTAGGTGAAGCGTCATACATATTAGGCATAAAGATCTATAGAGATAGATCTAGACGCCTAATAGGGCTATCGCAAAGTACATACCTTGATAAGATTTTAAAGAAGTTTAAAATGAACGGAAGTAAGAAGGGGTTCTTACCTATGTTGCAAGGCAAGACATTGAGTAAGACTCAAAGTCCGGCTTCGGCGGAAGAAAGAGAGATAATGGACAAAGTCCCCTATGCTTCATCCATAGGCTCTATAATGTACGCCATGCTATGTACAAGACCGGATGTGGCACATGCTATTAGTTTGACTAGTAGGTACCAATAGGATCCAGGTTCGGAACACTGGATAGCGGTCAAGAATATCCTTAAGTACTTACGAAGAACTAAGGATATGTTTCTTGTATACGGAGGTGAAGAAGAGCTCATCGCTAAGTGTTATGTTGACGCTAGCTTTGACACCTATCCAGATGACTCTAAGTCCCAATCCGGATACGTATTTCTCATGAATGGCGGAGAGGTTAGTTGGAGGAGCTCCAAACAACCTGTGGTAGCGGGATCAACAACGGAGGCCGAATATGTTGTTGCTTCAGAAGCTGCTCAGGAAGCAGTTTGGATGAAGGAGTTCATATCCGAACTAGGAGTGGTTGCAAACACGTTGGACCCAATGGTGATCTATTGTGACAACAATGGTGCCATTGCCAATGCCAAAGAGCCAACGTCTCACAAGCATTCCAAGCATATTAAGCGCCGGTTTCACTCCATCCGCGAGCATGTCAAGGATGGAGATATAAAGATTTGTAAAGTACATACGGATCTCAATGTAGCAGATCCATTGACTAAAACTCTCCCTAGAGCAAAACATGATCAACACCAGAACTCAATGGGTGTTAGATTTATCACTATGTAACTAGATTATTGTCTCTAGTGCAAGTGGGAGACTGAAGGGAATATGCCTTGAGATGCAATAATAAAGTGTTTATTATGTGTATTCCAAGTATATGATAGATGTTTATTTTGCATGCTATAATTGTATTAATACGGAAACATTAATACATGTGTGTTTAATAAACAAACAGAAAGTTCCTAGTTATGCCTATCTCATAAACTAGCTCGTTGATTAACAAGATGATCATGGTTTCCTGATCATGGACATTGGATGTTGTTAATAACGGGATCACAACATTAGTGTAATGGTGTGATGAACATTCATCCGAAGTATAGCATTACGATCAAAGTCATTGAGTTTATATTGCTATAACAACTTACGAAGTAATCCTAATCCTTAGACCATGAGATCATGTCAATCACTAACACCGGAAGAGTTTCTTGATAACATCAAACGTCACACCGTAACAGGGTGATTATAAAGATGGATTCAGAACTAATAAAGTGTTATGTTGAGGCTCATGGATCGAGAGTGGAATTTTTTCATCCTGATGACGGATAGATATACTCTGGGCCCTCTCGGTGATATCACATTGATTAGCTTGCAAGCAAGTGATTTGATCACTAGAATGTTATATCACGGGAACGAGAAAAGAGTGCATGTCAGTAACGAGATCAAACTAGGTATGGAGATACCGATGATCGAATCTCGGACATGTAATATATCGTGAAACAAAGGGATTAAGATACTAGAGTAAAAGGTTCCGATGATCACAAGAAAGTCATCGTTGAATGTGTGGGAGTCAGTATGGGTCTCCAGATCCCGCTTCTGATTATTGATCCAAGTGGGGTCTCGATCATGTCTGCATTATTCATGAACCGTAGGGTGACACACTTAAGAGACACCGACATCCAATTGGATCAAAAGTTTCATGCCAAAAGAATGAACAAGCGCAGGAATTTATTTCACTAGATACCGAAACAGGTTTTCGGGTGAAATTGCATAAAGTGGTTATGCATGTGAAATAGAATTCTAGCAAGGGGTTATTTGTGAATGTTTGTCATTAAATTAATTGACAAAATTCTGAATAAAATAAAAGAGTTTTATTTAATGAGAGTTTGCATTAAATTTGGTGGAAATTTAATGGCAAGTTTGAGTGGGATTTTGAGTGGAGGCATATGAATGGATTTTTGTGAGTGGAGTGTCCACCCACATGAAGAGGGGAGGGCAAGGGGGCAGCCCCTATGCGCCGGCCACCCCCTTGGGGTTCCCCCTCCTCCTATAAAAGGAGCCCCTCCTCTCACTTCTCACTCACACCTCCTCATGAAGGATCTCTCTCCCCCTCTAGAATTTATCCCCCATGGTCTCGGACTAGCGAGATACATGTTCCCGGTGGCTATTCGGCAAGAAAGAGTTGTGCTTCCGCTGCATCGCTGGAGCGAGGAGGCGGAGGTTTCTCGGTGCCTCGAACGTGTGTGCGAGCATGGATGCGCTGCTGATTTGCGGCGCTAGGACTTCCTCTCGATCTTGAGATCAGCAAGAGATCGTCTACATCAACCACGAGTTGAACTCGTTAAGCTTTGTCGGTCTTCAAGGGTATGTTTTCTATGGATATACATCTGCCTGTTGTTTATATATAATAGATAGATCTTGGTACATGGTTCACATCGTAGGAAATTTTTTGTTTTCTATGCTGCGAACCCTACACTAACATGAAAGGAACCATTGAAAAATGGGTACCTAAAACCAAGAAGTAATTCTCTTGAAGGGCTATGCTTTCGGTGGGTCGAAATGGGTGCTGGATAGTGGCTGCACTAGTCATATGGCCGGAAGCAAGGAGATCATCACGGAGATGCGTCCAAATCATGATAATATCACAGTCTCCTATGGTGATAAGTCTAAATCTCAGGTATTGGGTCTTGGCAAGGTTGTGGTTGCTCACGCTATCTCTCTCGTGGATGTCATGCTTGTTGAGACCCTCGGTTATAACCTTCTTTCTGTTCATGCCCTTGGCAAGATGGGTTTTGCTGTTTTTATCGATGATGATTTGGTGGTACTCTTGTGGAGCAAGTCCCTAAAGGTCGCTTTCGTTGGATACGTCGAAAATGACCTGTATGTGGTGGACTTCTCGGGGAAAACCACTTCGGGTCCGATGTGTCTATTCGGAAAGGCCGACGTGGGATGGCTATGGCATCGCCGTTTAGCCCATGTCAACATGAGAACTTTGCAAAGTCTCTAGAAGGGTGGCCACATCCTTGGACTAAAAGACAATGTCTCTTTTGCCAAAGATCGTGTTTGCAGGGCTTGTGTAGAAGGAAAAATGCATGACTCTCCCCATAAGAGGAAGACTATTGTGTCATCAAAGAGGATCTTGGAATTACTTCATGTGGATTTATTTGGTCCTCCCTCTCATGCAAGTCTTGGTGGGAAGAAATATTGCTCGGTCATTGTCGATGATTACTCAAGATATACATGGGTCTATTTCTTCAAGCTGAAAAGTGAGACTCAACAAACTGTCATTGACTTTGCCAATGAAGTTCAACGTCAACACAATGTTCCTATCTTGGCAATAAGAAGTGACAACGGCTTCGAATTCAAGAACTACACTTTGAATCAGTTTCTGAGCGAAGAGGGGATTAGACATCAATATTCCGCTGCGTACACCCCTCAACAAAATGGTGTAGCCGAGAGGAAGAACCAGACTTTGATGGATATTGCAAGATCAATGTTGTCTGAATTCAAGTCTCCTTGTAATTTTTGGGCCGAAGCCATATCCACTGCTTGTCACTCATCGAACCGGCTCTACCTCCAAATTTTTTTGGACAAGACTCCATATGAAATACTTACCGGTAACAAGCCCAACATCTCATACTTCAGGGTATTCGGGTGTAAGTGTTTCTTTCTTATTAAAGGTGTCTGTTTGTCAAAATTTGAGTCCAAGGCTTTAGAAGGTATTTTTGTTGGTTACGGTGCCGAATCCCACACTTATAGAGTCTACAACAAGCTCACTGGGATTGTTGTATAATCTTGTAGTGTGGAGTTCGATGAAAATAACGGCTCCTTTGTAGGGCAAGTTGATGTTTGTGATGCAGATGTTGAAATACCCCAAGAAGCCATAAGAAGAATGGGCGTGGGATTTTTCCGCCCCATGGAGGAACCCCTTGTGGCGGATCGGGAAGGACAATGCTCCACTCATGTGGAGCCCTCATCTACACAAGATCAACAAGCTCCTACTGTTGGAGAAAACTCTGCACCATCACCGCAACCTGCTGAAGATCATCTGTCTCCTGGACAAGTTGGTAGTCCCAGGCGGACTATCCGCCCCTGGCACTCCAACTTTGAAATGGATCGTATGGGCACCTAGAGGGGGGGGTGAATAGGTGCTAACCAATTTTTAATACTTTTTCCAATTTTAGGCTTTACACAAAGTAAATTCTCTAGATATGCAACTACGAGAATTTCCCTATATGAAACCCTAACTACTAAGCACGTAAAGGAGGAGCGAGGAAACCGTAGTGGAGCACGCGGAGACACAGGGATTTGTTTTACCGCAGTTCCTTCCTTGTTAAGGGAAGTACATCTGCGTTGGAGGGGTGGGCGGTTCTAAGACCACCACGCCACAATAGGCCTCACCCTATTCTCCGATGGATCTCGCCACGAGAGGCCTGATCCACCTTCTCCACTATTGGATCCCTTCGAGGCGGGAACCGGTGCCTTTTACAATACTATCGGGGCACACACCCACAACCGAATTGGGGGCTCCCGGGATGACAACAAGCTGTCACAAAAACAAGGTTTATCAATATAAACGAAAACAAGGATCTAGATCTTTGCAAGAAATACTAGATCGGAGGTTCTCCAAATGAATGGAGAGGAGATGAAGCGCTTGATTGCTGATGATGAAGATCGAGTTCTCCTCCTTCGATTCCCAAAGGGATGGGGCCTTTGGGTGGATCTTGGTGGAGCACTCTTGTATGAAGTTTTGAGATCTGATCTGTTCTTTTTCGAGTTGAATCAAGAGTACTGGCAGGAGGGGGAAGGCTGGCTTAAATACCCCCTCCCCAGATCTGGCCGTTGCCCAACTTTGGGGGCGGATTATCCGCCCCCCACTTGGGGCGGATTATCCGCCCCCTGGGAAAATTCCGCCCCAAGGGCGGATTCTCCGGGGGAAACTCCGCCCCCTCTCTGGGGCTTGCGCCTTGGTGAAGCTTGGAGAAAATCTTGGGGGGCGGATAATCCGGCCCCCCTGAGGGGCGGATTATCCGGCGAGGCCGGAAAGTCCGGCCGAAACTCCGCCCCCTCTCTGGGGCTTGCGCCTTGGCGATGAGCAGGAGGGGCGGATTATCCGCCCCCCTGAGGGGCGGATTATCCGGCGGGGACGGAAAGTCCGGCCAAAATTCCGCCCCCCCTTCTGGGGCTTGCGCTTGCTTGGGCAGAGGGAGGGGCGGATTATCCGCCCCTGGTGGGGCCGGATTATCCGCCCCCAAAGGCAGAGTTCTGAGCTGCAACACTTCAACACACATTAAAAGATCCTTGGTATTGTTATCTAACACACAAAACACTAGGGATTAAGAAATGTTCTTTCAATCTCCCCCTTTTTGGTGTTAGATGACAATACTAGGATTTGCAATGAAACCGGCAAGTGCCACCTTAGATAATGAAAGACGCTCCCCCTAGATGTGTGCATATTTAAGATTTGCATTTGAATACAAATACACACACTAGGTAGAACACTACTTTAAGGTTTGGTGAAAGAAAGTCATACCACCGGAATATATAGCCAAGGCATACATAGATAATCCCATGAATCCATATGTCATCAAATATGCTCCATAATTCCAGAATTCCATGGGGTCCATGATAGATAAATCCAGAAATCCATGAATACCAAACTTAGTACCAAACTGTGGAGTACGACATAGTCTTACACAAACAACCACAAATAGCAAACAAGTTCACGCTAGAAAAGGCACAAGCAAGCAAATGAAAAACGACTAAAATCGAAAAAGCTTGTGCCCGACCCTTGCAAATCCACGAGACCTAATAGAACTACTTCTCCCCCTTTGGCATCGAAAAAGGAAGAAACAAACTGAGATGGTACTACGCACCCAAATTTGCAAGAATCAAATCAATCAAAAGCCAAATTTGAGTGTGTTTTCCATAAGAACAAAAGGTATGCAAGAAAATCCAACGAGACCCATGAAAAAAAAAACTCTTCTCGAGGAAGAGGGCGGTGGCCGAAGCCACCATGTTGGAGCGCATGGCATGACACCGCGAAGATGTATCTTGAGTTCAAAACCAATGCTCATCGATGACCCACATATCACAAAATGATATTAAGGGAAATGATTTTACTTGCTTTCGGCACTATGGGGGGAGGGTTGGCCCAATCAATTAGGACCACACTCCCCCTATTTCTATGCCCGCATCTAAACCAAATACATGAATAAGAGCAAGTGAGTGTGCAAGAATAGTCAAGCCAAGCTCCTTGAATCTATGATATTTAGCTCATTCCGCAAATAACAAAATCTTGCTTCATCGAGGGGCTTCGTGAAAATATCAGCAAGTTGGTTCTTCGTGCTCACAAAGGACAGTGCAATATCTCCACGAGCAACATGATCCCGAATAAAGTGGTTGCGAATCTCTATATGTTTGGTTCTTGTATGTTGCACAGGATTGTAAGCAATTTTGATAGCACTTTCATTGTCGCATAAAAGAGGCACTTTGTCACAATTGACACCATATTCCTTTAAAGTTTGCCTCATCCATAACAATTGAGTACAAGCACTTGCAGCAGCAACATATTCAGCTTCGGCGGTTGAGAGTGAAATACAATTCTGTTTCTTTGATGACCAACACACTAGAGACCTGCCCAAGAATTGGCATGCACCAGAGGTTGATTTCCTATCATCTTTGTCACCAGCCCAATCTGAATCGGTGTAACCACACAGAGAGAAACTTGAACCCTTGGGATACCATAACCCAAAATTTGGGGAATGAACCAAATATCGGAAGATTCGCTTGATCGCCACTAAGTGGCTTTCTTTAGGAGCGGCTTGGTACCTTGCACACACTCCTACACTTAACACGATATCGGGCCTAGATGCGCAGAGGTAAAGAAGAGAGCCGATCATGGATCGGTATACCTTTTGATCCACATCTTTACCCTTGGGATTGAGCTCAAGATGACACTTTGTTTGCATTGGGGTAGCAACGCCATTGAGATCCGTCATCTTGAACCTTTTGAGCATGTCTTGTATGTACTTAGCTTGATTAATAAAGGTTCCCTCTCTAAGTTGTTTTATTTCAAATCCGAGAAAAAAACGTAGCTCACCCATCATGGACATCTCAAACCTGTCAGTCATAAGCTTTGAAAATTCATCGTTAAAAGCTTGGTTAGTAGAGCCAAAAATAATGTCATCTACATAAAGTTGGCATACAAAAAGCTCCCCATTGACCTTCTTAGTAAAAAGAGTGGGATCGATTTGCCCAACTTCGAATCCACGGTCTAGCAAAAGCTCTTTAAGGTGCTCATACCACGCACGTGGGGCTTGTTTAAGGCCATAGAGCGCCTTATCGAGTTTGTAAACATGGTTCGGAAATTTGGGGTCCTCAAACCCCGGGGGCTGCTTGACGTATACTAACTCATGTAGAGGGCCATTAAGGAAAGCGCTCTTAACATCCATTTGTTGTAACTTAAAATTATGATGGGCTGCATAAGCAAGAAGGATACGGATAGACTCAAGGCGAGCTACAGGAGCGTAGGTCTCGCCAAAATCAATTCCTTCTACTTGAGAGAATCCTTGAGCCACGAGTCGTGCTTTATTCCTCACAACAATGCCATTTTCATCCTGTTTGTTCTTGAAGATCCACTTGGTGTCGATAACATTGCGGCAATCCTTTGGCTTTTCTACGAGCTTCCAAACTTTCTTGCGTTCGAAGTTGTTTAATTCTTCATGCATTGCAACAACCCAATCGGGGTCTTCAAGAGCATCGAAAACCTTCTTTGGTTCAACCATGGAAATGTGAGCTTGATGATCACATAAGCTAGCAAGCTCTCTTCGAGTGGATACCCTTCGTCGTAGATCACCAACTACCTTGTCAAGAGTGTGACCTCTTAGTTCAAGGTTGCGATCCGCACGAGCCTTGCGACGAGCCTCAATATCCTTATTGTTTCTTGAAGGAGTGGATTCAATTGTTGTATCCTTGTCTTGATTACTGCATTGCCCTTGATCGTGGTCACCAGTACTGCCAGAAGATTGTTGCTGAGCATTTTCTTCAGGCCCGGATAATCCGCCCCTTGGAGGGGCCGGACTATCCGGCCTGGGGGGTGAAGTACCATAACCATCTTCCTGAGAAAGCCTGACTGGAGTTGGAGAGCCATGGCCGGATAATCCGCCCCTGGGGGCCGGAGAATCCGGCTTGGGAGCTTCAGAGGTGTTGATTTCTCCTTCGGATGCCCTGGTACAAGTTGGAGTGCCAGGGGCGGATTGTCCGCCCCTTGGATGGGGCGGATAATCCGGCCTGGGACTACCATCTTGTCCAGGAGACTGATGATCTTCAGCAGGTTGCGGTGTTGGTGCAGAGTTTTCTCCAACAGTAGGAGCTTGTTGATCTTGTGAAGATGAGGGCTCCACTTGAGTGGAGCATTGTCCTTCCCGATCCGCCACAAGGGGTTCCTCAATGGGGCGGAAAAATCCCACGCCCATTCTTCTTATGGCATCTTGGGGTATTTCAACATCTGCATCACAAACATCAACTTGCCCTACAAAGGAGCCGTTATTTTCATCGAACTCCACACTACAAGATTCTACAACAATCCCAGTGAGCTTGTTGTAGACTCTATAAGTGTGGGATTCGGCACCGTAACCAACAAAAATGCCTTCTAAAGCCTTGGATTCAAATTTTGACAAACGGACACCTTTAATAAGAAAGAAACACTTACACCCGAATACCCTGAAGTATGAGATGTTGGGTTTGTTGCCGGTAAGTATTTCATATGGGGTCTTGTCCAAGATCTTCCGAAGGTAAAGCCGGTTTGATGAGTGACAAGCGGTTGATATGGCTTCAGCCCAAAAATTATAAGGAGACTTAAATTCAGCTAGCATAGATCTTGCCATGTCCATCAAAGTCCGGTTCTTCCTCTCGGCTACACCATTTTGTTGAGGGGTGTACGCAGCGGAATATTGGTGTCTAATCCCCTCTTCGCTAAGAAACTCGTTTAAAGTGTAGTTCTTGAATTCTGTGCCGTTGTCACTTCTAATTGCCAAGATGGGAACATTGTGTTGACGTTGAACTTCATTGGCAAAGTCGATGATAGTTTGTTGAGTCTCACTTTTCAGCTTGAAGAAATATACCCATGTATATCTTGAGTAATCATCGACGATGACCAAGCAATATTTCTTCCCACCAAGACTTGCATGAGAAGGCGGTCCAAATAAATCCACATGGAGTAATTCCAAGATCCTCTTCGATGACACAATAGTCTTCCTCTTGTAGGGAGAATCATGCATTTTTCCTTCAACACAGGCCCTGCAAACACGGTCTTTGGCAAAAGAGACATTGTCTTTTAGTCCAAGAATGTGGCCACCCTTTTGGAGACTTTGCAAAGTTCTCATATTGACATGGGCTAAACGGCGATGCCATAGCCAGCCCACGTCGGCCTTTCCGAAAAGACACATCGGACCCGAAGTGGTTTTCCCCGAGAAGTCCACCACATACAGGTCATTTTCGACGTATCCAACGAAAGCGACCTTTAGAGACTTGCTCCATAAGAGTACCACCAAATCATCATCGATAAAAACAGCAAAACCCATCTTGCCAAGGGCACGTACAGAAAGAAGATTGTAGCCAAGGGTCTCAACAAGCATGACGTCCACGAGAGAGATATCGTGGGCAACCACAACCTTGCCAAGACCCAATACCTGAGATTTAGACTTATCACCATAGGAGACTGTGATATTATCAAGATTTGGACGCATCTCCATGATGATCTCCTTGCTTCCGGTCATATGACTAGTGCAGCCACTATCCAGCACCCATTTCGACCCACCGGAAGCATAGCCCTGCAAGAAAATTACTTCTTGGTTTTAGGTACCCATTTTTCAATGGGTCCTTTCATGTTAGTAACAAGGGTCTTTGGGACCCAAATAGACCAAGCAATATATTCATCAAAAGGACCAACATAATAAGCATAAACATCGCCATAATCATCACAAAAGAGTTCATAATTAGGATTGTGACACCCTGCAAAACCAATATTATTAGTCTTGTCTTTTATGACAACCTTCTCAGCAGTGCTTGTCTTTAATTGCACATTCTTGGTCTTGTTCTTTTTGGTTTTCTTCTTCTTGGACTTGGTGACATACCCAAGTCCCTCTTTACCATGATTTGACCTTTGCTTGTCAAGAACTTCATCAAGCACACCTTTTTCCTTTGTAGTGATGTCCTTGATCACTCTTTTTTCCACATTAGCATTTTTCTTGTTACTATATGTTGAGTTGGACGAGCTAGGAGAATCATATTCGGCCAATCGACTTTGAAGATGATCATGTGACTCATTGAGGATAGAGAACTTGTTTTTCAACGCCTTGTGAGCATTGTCAAGTTTCTCCAATTCCTCGGAGAGTCTATCATGAGCAGCCCCAAAGTCAATCCTTTCCTTCTTTAACTTCTTTGCCTTGGTGACCGCATTATCACGTTCCTTAACTAGTTTAGTCACAATCTCTTCATGTGACTCTTCCATAGACTCAAGCCTCTCTTCAAGAGAGACCCGAGCTTCTTCTTCTTCTTCTTCTTCTTCAAGGGC
The DNA here is from genome assembly GCA_910589765.1 of Avena atlantica. Classification (NCBI taxonomy): domain Eukaryota; kingdom Viridiplantae; phylum Streptophyta; class Magnoliopsida; order Poales; family Poaceae; genus Avena; species Avena atlantica. Next base: position 48,865,347 of record OU342739.1, read on the forward strand.
ATTTTTTAGGGATGCAATTTCCATTGCATCCTCCCTTTCAATTCTGCCCTTTTCTTCGAGCAGTGCTTCGTTTTGGGCCAACTGATCCATAAGAGCCTCAAAACGAACTTTGTGCTCACCTTGCAAGTTAGTATAGAAATAATCCAAGGCAATAATCTCTTCTTTAACCTTAAGACTAGCAGGATCATCCATGTCTATCATAGCCTTGGGAAAGGAAGAGTTAGAGGAAGTTACCTCGGAGCTTCTTGCCATGAGACAAGTAGGATTCTTGTTGATGATGTTTTCGTTTGGAGAGTCGAAGAGAGATGTTGATGTAGATGTGGTGGTGGCTATAGCAGCCACCTCTTGAGAGCTATCGTCCTCGTCCTCATCTTCACTCCCCGATGAATATTCTTCTTGAGCTACTAGAACAATCTTTGGTTGCTTCTTGAAAGGAGCATTTTTCTTTACAAACTGTTTCTTACGTGGAGCTTTTGATTTGTCTTTGAAAATGAGTCTTCCTCCATTATCCTCTCTACTTTGATATGGACACTCGGCTACGAAGTGCAACCGGTCACCACAATTAAAGCATGTTCTCAGCTTGGGACCATTTTCTTTTCTTCCATAGGCTCCACTTTTGCGATCTAGTTCAGCTTTAGCCTTGGCTGGATCTTTCCAAAAGTTTCTTGCATAAAGAGCCAAGTATTGTCCGTGGATCCTTTTTATATCTTCGGGACAGTCCAGGCCTTCTACCGCATATTCATCATGATCAATCACACTAGTCTTCAAAGCCATGTTGACCCCCTTTTGCATCCCCATAGCTCGAGCACGAGCATCTTCGGCATTCTTGGCAGCCACTTTGAATGCGGCCATTTCTTGCATTACCTCATTGGAGGACATGAGGTGATAATTGTGCCTACCTTGGAGACTTTTCAAATCTGTGGGCTCAAATGGCATAAGAGCACTGACATACTTGCGCTTGATCCAAGCATCATCAACATGAGCAGCGCCGTGGTTTCTGAAGGTAGTAGCTATTGCCTTGAGCCTCCTATACATGTCCTCGTGGTCTTCTCCATCCAGCATATAAAATCCTTCAGCTTCATTGCTCAAGGCATCATATCTATTCCTTCTCATACTTTCATTTCCGATGAAGATCTCGGTAAGGGCATCCCAAGCTTCTTTAGTTGTGCTAAGATGCTGAATGTGTGGCATGTCTTTATCACCCACACCAAGCTGTATCATGTGTAGAGTTGTAGCATTGAGTTGGCTATCGACCACTTCTCTCCTTGTGAGATTGTTAGGATTTCCAACGTGAAGACCATTTTCGATGATCTTCCACAACTCTATGGAGGAACTGCACACATGAGATTTCATCAAAAATTGCCATTGAGAGAAAGTAGAAGCTGATAATTTGGGTGGATCACCCCTATTATGTATGTGTGGGTGAGGAATAGGCGGATCAGGGGAATACACATGAGAAACCTCATTGTATCCATCCTTACCGCTATCCTTTTTCGAGGAGGAGCTCTTACTAGTATCATCACCTACCACTTCGTTCTCTTTGGAAACAGTTTTACCCGTTTCCTTGGATTGCGGAGTGGTATCCTCAGAGTTAGATGGAGGTGATGCTGCGGATGTGGAGAGACGCATTATCAATTGACGCATCTCCTCCATCTTAGCCTCCATTGAACTCACCAAGGTTGTTTCCAACGTCTTGAGATCGTTCATGGTGACTACCTCCGGAGCATCACTCCCATCTCCCTTGGAACCCATACTTCTCTTAGGCGGTTAAGCCCGAAATAAGAGCCGAGGCTCTGATACCAATTGAAATGGATCGTATGGGCACCTAGAGGGGGGGTGAATAGGTGCTAACCAATTTTTAATACTTTTTCCAATTTTAGGCTTTACACAAAGTAAATTCTCTAGATATGCAACTACGAGAATTTCCCTATATGAAACCCTAACTACTAAGCACGTAAAGGAGGAGCGAGGAAACCGTAGTGGAGCACGCGGAGACACAGGGATTTGTTTTACTGCAGTTCCTTCCTTGTTAAGGGAAGTACATCTGCGTTGGAGGGGTGGGCGGTTCTAAGACCACCACGCCACAATAGGCCTCACCCTATTCTCCGATGGATCTCGCCACGAGAGGCCTGATCCACCTTCTCCACTATTGGATCCCTTCGAGGCGGGAACCGGTGCCTTTTACAATACTATCGGGGCACACACCCACAACCGAATTGGGGGCTCCCGGGATGACAACAAGCTGTCACAAAAACAAGGTTTATCAATATAAACGAAAACAAGGATCTAGATCTTTGCAAGAAATACTAGATCGGAGGTTCTCCAAATGAATGGAGACGAGATGAAGCGCTTGATTGCTGATGATGAAGATCGAGTTCTCCTCCTTCGATTCCCAAAGGGATGGGGCCTTTGGGTGGATCTTGGTGGAGCACTCTTGTATGAAGTTTTGAGATCTGATCTGTTCTTTTTCGAGTTGAATCAAGAGTACTGGCAGGAGGGGGAAGGCTGGCTTAAATACCCCCTCCCCAGATCTGGCCGTTGCCCAACTTTGGGGGCGGATTATCCGCCCCCCACTTGGGGCGGATTATCCGCCCCCTGGGAAAATTCCGCCCCAAGGGCGGATTCTCCGGGGGAAACTCCGCCCCCTCTCTGGGGCTTGCGCCTTGGTGAAGCTTGGAGAAAATCTTGGGGGGCGGATAATCGGGCCCCCCTGAGGGGCGGATTATCCGGCGAGGCCGGAAAGTCCGGCCGAAACTCCGCCCCCTCTCTAGGGCTTGCGCCTTGGCGATGAGCAGGAGGGGCGGATTATCCGCCCCCCTGAGGGGCGAATTATCCGGCGGGGACGGAAAGTCCGGCCAAAATTCCGCCCCCCTTCTGGGGCTTGCGCTTGCTTGGGCAGAGGGAGGGGCGGATAATCCGCCCCTGGTGGGGCCGGATTATCCGCCCCCAAAGGCAGAGTTCTGAGCTGCAACACTTCAACACACATTAAAAGATCCTTGGTATTGTTATCTAACACACAAAACACTAGGGATTAAGAAATGTTCTTTCAAACTTGTTCCAGGGGATCCGAAAGAGAAGACAACAGCCAAGAAACTCCCAAGCCGGATTCTCCGACCCCCGAGGGCGGATTATCTGGCTCTGATTCTCCAAGTCCTGTCAAGCATGCTCAGGAAGAAGCCACTAGTGTTTCATCTCCCAGACCGGATAGTCCGGCCCCTCCAAGGGGCGGATTATTCGGCCCTGAAGAACAAGCTCTACAGCAACCTCCTGGTGTTAACTCAGATCAAGATCAAGGGCAAGGCAGTGGTCAAGACAAGGATACAAATACTGAATCAAATCCTTCTAGAAATAATAAGGACATTGAGGCTCGTCGCAAGGCACGTGCTGATCGGAACCTTGAACTAAGGGGTCACACTCTTGACAAGGTTGTTGGTGATCTACGAAGAAGGGTATCTACTAGAAGAGAACTTGCAAGCTTCTGTGATCATCAAGCTCACATTTCCATGGTTGAACCGAAGAAAGTCTTTGATGCTCTTGAATATCCCGATTGGGTGGTTGCTATGCATGAAGAATTAAATAACTTCGAACGCAACAAAGTTTGGAAGCTCGTAGAGAAACCCAAGGTTCCTAGAGGCAATCCACCGATCTTGTTCTCTTGACTCCATCACAATGTTCCTAGAGGCAATCCACCAATCTTGTTCTCTTGACTCCATCACTAAGTCTATAACATCTCCCCTTAACTCTTGGTTGGTGGCTTCCAACTCTTGAGTAAGTTCCTTTTCTTTCTCTAAGTCCTTTTGGAGGTTGAGCATTCTGCACTTGACTCTAGCACTTAGTTCTTTGATAGTCCTCCAAGCTGCATCTCTGGCTGACTCAAAGAATGTGGTGTGCATTGTAGTGTTGGTGTACATGCAGAATCCCCTTTCTTTGTGGTTGTCTTCCTTGTTTTCGTACAAGTGAAGTTGCACCCACCAATACTCCACTCCTTCATCCATCACTGGAAAGCCCTTGTACACAGCTGCACCATGTGCTTCCATTTCCACCATGAGGTCCTTGAGAATATTGGGAAACTCAGTTTCACACTCCAAGGTCATAGTCATGAGTGGTCCTTTCTTCACGGCTTCGTTGATGGAGTTCATCTACAAAGAGAGTTGAGAATGAAAAGATTAGAAAAGTTTTACGAGAAGAATAGACAAGTGTAGAAGTAGTTGAAAACTTTTCCTTGGTGGTTTTCCAATCCTAGGGTCATAATCCTACAGGCAACACAATGCTCTGATACCATCTATTAGACCCCTCCTTTATAAAGGAAAAGATCCCTGTGATTGCAATGCTAGTCCCTGGATCAATGCTAGCATCCACAGTTTAAGATGAAGTACACAGATACAAAGGTCGTTTATTACATTCATTCCAGAGATAAAACATAGTCTTTTACAACTCAGGGCCAAAGGCCTAATACAAGAGTTTATGGAATAAGTAAATAAACATAAGTCTTCATCTTCATGTGCCACAGGCAAGCATGTTGAGTGTAGACTCATGACTCCTATTCATCATCGGAGTAACCTGCAACATCACAAGTTACACCCACAGAGGTTCAATACTTTGGAATAGTATTGGCAAGTGATACCTTAGTATATTTTAAGTGGACTATATTACTATATGCATTTTTGGCTAAGTGTAGCTTGGCTTGCTTTGCTTGAAAATAAGTTTTTCCTATTAGTTGAAATCACTAAGTTTTTCTTTGTCAAAACATTCCCAAGGAACCACCAATAGACATTGGGGTCCTTCACCCTTGTTCACCCACCAATTTTTACTTAGAAGTTGGAGTAATGAGATTCTTGTAGCTTCCATGTCTTGATGCTCAAATTGTCCATTGCCTTGGACTAGGCTAAGTACTTAGGTTTTCCATCTGCAGAGGTTGTGCACTTTCCCCACCAGACTTGGTTTCCCAAGACAGGACCTTTCAGAAGCTTTTCCTTAGTCAAATGGACGCGTTCCAACCTATCATCCCAACTACCACCAACTGTCCAATTGACTAAGTTCTAGCAACCTATATGATCAAGGCAAAGCCCATATTGCCAAGTGGTTGCACTGTAAGATTTCTCAACACTTGGCCTCCAAATCCCTTTGTGCCTGGGTGTCATACCACAAGTGATATACACAACCCAAGTCCATGGCCTTGTGTAACCACTCAACATAACCCAATCCATCCATTCCACCCAGGAGGTTCATTTGACTTAGTTGTTTTATTAGAAAATCATAAGTCTCATGACTTAGAGATATTTTCATCATAGTGTGTATAGATTTCCACCAACCCTTGTTTGCTAAATTGCTAGGCTAAGCATGGTAAGATAACTTAACTTAGGAAAATTCCCTAGCAATTCTACCATTCTACTCTACTTAGGATTTCCCAACTTAGCATTAGTCAAAAATAGCATGCAAGACTTAGCAAAATCTCTAATGATAGTACAAAACATAGGATAGAAATATTCATGAAAATATCACTTGCCTTGGTAGTGGGGAGAGTAGCACTCTTCACAATCACTAGCAAAATCTACACAAAATTATAGCATACAATTACACACAATATATTCAATCAAAAATAATATGAATGCATGCATGCAAGAATTTTACTAAGTGGTGATTTTGAAAACTCTTCCAAGCATGCACATGTTTACAGAAACTTAACAAGTCAGAAATTTGCCAACTAAACTTATTTGGTTCCAATACAATTTACCAAAATAAATCTATACTTAAAATAGCCTTAAAACATGTTCTACAAATAAATTCATTTTAACTGTTACTATTTGATAAACAAATTGTATATTCATAAAGGTCTTGTTTCACTGAATCCAACGGTATAAAGTTTGTAAAATTCTAACGTGGCATTCAAAAGTTATAGCAGTTTGAAGTTTGGATCTAAATCAGGTTTTAAATTCTGTTTTTGAATTCATCCTAGCCATGCGTCACAACCTCACTGGCGCGTACCGGTTCGCGAGGATCGAGCGCTGCGGACCGCACGATCTAAATGAAATCTGGCGGCTCAGACACACGCGTACCTCTTCGCTCAGGATCTATCCTAGCCCTACGATGCAGATCCAACGGACCAAACTACCAAGCCACAATCTGGCGGCGCTAACTGGCGGCGGCGCGTCTGACTACGGCGGCGCCGGCGTTCTACATTGCTCCAAGAAGTAGGAAGGTGCTTACCAGATCCGCCAAGACGTGCTGAAGCTCGACGTGGTACTGGTTTGCGGAGGGGCGCTCGGAGATGGGCTCTGGATCTCGTCGGAGTTGCGTCTGGCGTCGGGTGGATATTGTCGGAGTCGTTGCCGAGGCTCCGTGTCGCCCTAACACGAACCAGGGGGTTTAGGAGGTGCGCAAGACAGTTGCGAACACGCTCGTGTGAAGGAAAAGGCAAGGGGCGCACGGGACTTACTGAGATTGGTCGCCGGAGTTGGGGTGGTCGTCAGGTGCTTACGGCGTCAAACGAATACGGCGACCTGGGGCAATACAGGATGAGCAAGTGGGGTCATAATGTGCGCCAGGTGATTACAAGGTGGCTCGAACAATCCAGAGGGGAAGGGGCGCACGGGGCTCACCTGAATCGATCGCCGGAGTGAACTCTGTCTGCGGCGGTTCCGAGCGAGTCGTGGGCAGCCTGGTGGCGTGAATGCAGAATTGGCTGGGGGGAAATGACTGCGAGGAGGTGGGGATCTTATAGCCGGTGCCTCGACAGGAAACGCCCGAGGTTTAATGCCCAATTAAGCCGCGCCATTACCGGCAGTGACTGCAGCTGCGACGTGGTCGCGGGCGCGGTTTGAGGAAGACGATGACAGCATGGACAGGGCCCGCTCGTCAGCGATGCGAGTGAAGTGAGTGTGGGGTCTGTCTTTCAGCGACTGGCTGTGTCCGTTCGCGCGTGAGAGAAGAAAAGAAAATTCCCGGGTGGGCTTGCTGGGCTGGGTTCGTTGCTGGGCCAGATAACTGGCGCACGACCCTTTTCCTTTGTTTATTTCTTTCTCTTTTTCTATTTTGATTTTCTGGTTAGATTTAGATATGAATTCAAATCCTTTTTGAATTCAAATAATTTTGGGGATTTATGCAGGGTACTGTGATTTCAAAAACCAGTCATTTAATCATGTGGTTACCCTGTAAGTGTTTGGTCCAGTTTGGACTTAAAACAATTAGAGACAATGCCTCTGGTTTGCAAATATTTTTAAGAAAATAGGGTTTTGAATTTATTTCCAAATTGAAAACTTGGTCAAACCTTTATACCTAATTTTCCAACAATGGAGGCAAGCAAACAAGTTCCTAATCATTCAGGTTTCAAATGGTGTTGGTCTTTTGAATTAAATCTGTCCACATAAAATCATAACACCAAAGCTTATGTTTTTCTGAAGTGATTTTGAGAAAATCCCTAAATGATGATGAATGCAAGGATGATATGAATGAGTTTTGGAACATGAATTTAGGGATGTTACAAATCTAACCCCCTTAGATGTAGGGGTCTCAACCTAATAAGGTAGATTCCTCCTGTGTTTACAATGCTAGTCCCTGGATCAATAGCTAGCATCCACAGTTAAGATGTAATATCAAGATACAAAGGTCATAACATAACTTTATAACCAGGAATAACATAATTTTATTACATCAAACATAGCTCATTTGGCTATCACATTACATTGCAGCGGAATAACTATAAGCATGGGTCCTTTGTCTTCAAAGTGCCATAGGCAGATGTTGGTTGTAGACTTTGTAATCCTAAACAATCAATCTTCACTAAATCAATCAAACCTGCAACATACAAGTTACAGCCACAAAGGGTCAATACATTTGAATTGTATTGGCAAGTGATACTATGGTAGTAAAGTGGAGTCTATCATCTATATGCATTTGGCTAAGTGGAGTTGAGGCTTGCATTGCTCAAAATAGATTTTTCTTATCAATTTGAAAATACTAAGTTTTTGCTTGACAAAATCATTTTTCTCAATCAAAGATTGAAGATCCTTTCCAAGGCATCTACCAACCAAAGATTGAAGATTTCAAACAACCCTTGTTCAATCCACAAGTTTTAACTTAGAAATTTGAATGATGAGATTCTTGATTGCTTCCATGTCTTGATGCTCAAATTGTCCTTTACCAGGGACATGGCTAAGTACTTAGATTTTACACTCTGCAGAGGTGGTGCACTTTCCCCACAAGACTTGGTTTCCCAAGACAAGATCTTTCAGAAGCTTTCCCTTAGACCAAAATGGACGCGTTCCAACCTATCAAACACTACCACCCACTGTCCATATGGCTAAGTTCTTGCAACCTATATGATCATGGCAGAACCCATATTGCCAAGTGAGTGCACTTGAAGCTTCTCAACATTTGACATCTCAAATCCCTTTGTTCCTGGGTGGCATACCACAAGTGAGATACATAAGGTCAACCATAAACATGGGCCTTGTGAACCACTCAACCAAAAACCACCAAGCAAGCCCATTCCACCCAGGGGATTCATTAACTTAGTTGTTTTATTTAAACAAAACATAAGTCCTCAGACTTAGAGATTTTTCCATAGTGTGAATATATTTTCCACCCATGTTTTCTATTAGCTAGGCTAAGCTTGATAGTAGTAGAAATATTAACTTAGGAAAACCCTACTAAGGATTTATCTACTAGGTTTTACTATAGCAAGGTTTATACTTAGCAAAATCCATGCAAGTTTTACTTAGCAAAATCACTAATGCATAGAGAAAGTAATGGGACAAAAAGTATGAAGCATCACTTGCCTTTTTGGTAGAGGGTATAGGTTCACTCCTTGTCCTTGTAACAATCACACTCTTCAAGTCACTACAAATCAATCAAGCAAGGCACAAGTTCAATCTACCAATCAAGCAAACAACACATAAAATGACAAAGTCAAAGAAATGCATGCAAGCATGCCAAGTTTTGTTTTGTTTGAAAAAGAGGTTCTTAATGGTTCATAAGCATTTGAAAGCACCTAATGGTCATTTTGTAAGGTGGCAATGTCATTTGCAAAAGGTTTCACTTTTAAAAACCATTTTCAAAACAAAGTATCATTTCATGTGGTGGAAAACATTTTTATCAAAGCAAAACTTTATGTTTTTCACCAATTGAGTTGCTATTGCAAAACTTGGTGTTTTGGATCAGTAGGTTTGGTCTAAAGCATTTTCCCAAAGTTTTCTTTACAAAAACTTTTTCATAATAATATCAATAATTTTATTTGGCTAGAATATGGCTAAGTCAAATAATTCAAACTAAATTTTACCAAAATCATTTTTAACACCAAGGGTTGGTTCCTAGAGTCAGTAAGGTCACAACAAACCATTTTGCAAAAGTTTTAACCCTAAAATCAATTTGAAACAATTTTTATACTCTAAACAAGCTCACAAAAGAATCTGCAAAAACAAGTAATTTAACAGATACTATTTGCTAAACCAAGGGCATGGTTGGATAGGTCTTGCTCTCCTGAATCCAACGACATAAAAATTTGTAATTTTTGGACGTGTGGTTTGAAAGTTACAAAGGTTTGAAGTTTGCAAATAATTCTGATTCAACAATCTGTTTTAACTCAAACACTGGCCACGCGTCGAGCCGTGATTGGCCGGTACCGCTTCGTGTGGATCGCACAGCTGCAGACCGTTGGATTAAAAGGAATCTGTGCGGCTCTGATCGACGCATACCCCTTCGTGGTTAAGTGGTCTAATCCTGCTCGCTCAATCTAGATCGGACGGCTGTCATCGTACCGACCAAACTTGGGCGGCGCTGCGACGGTTGCTGGCGGCGGCGAGGTCAGTCGGCGGCGGCGCTGGCGAAATAGGACGCGAGGAAGAGGGGGAGGATGCTCACCAGGTTCGCAATGCAGTGCTGATGCTCAACGTGCTAATTGTTGGTGAAGGGGCGCACGGGGCTGTCCTTGATTGCTCGCCGGAGACGAGCTGGGCTTCGGGCGGTTCAGGAGGTCGTCGAGGGCGAGGACAGGGGGCGTCCTAGGACAAACGGAAGATGTGGTTAGGTTCGCACGAGCCTGGAGATCATCATCGTGTCCACGGGGAAAGGAGGGGAGGTCAGGTACTACCTGGGGACGTCGTCGGAGAAGAGGGCAGACGGCGGTGCTGCAGGTCGTCGACGTTGCCGACGCTGTAGGGTACCCGCGGATGAATGAATGGCACAGAAAGATGCGCCAGGGTGTGGTAAGCATGCTCGTGTGCTCGGGGAGGCAGGAGGTGGTGCCGAGTCGCCGGAATCGGCTCTGGACTTCGTCGGAACAGAGGGTGCTCGGGGAGAAATTGAGGCGGCCTGGGGGCGTGCTTGAGGGAGGGGTCAGAGGGGAACGAGATAGGACATGTTGGCGTTTAAAGGGGCGTGGTTATTACGAGAAATCAAAGCCTCCTTCATGTGCAATCAATCGCCGGAGTAATCTCACTGCAACGGTCAGGGCGATGGAGTCTCGTTGAAGACGATGGCTGGGGATGTGGGGCCTGCTTGCCGGCGAGTGAGGAAAGTTTCAAGTGGGCTCCAGTTGTCATTCACTGCGTGGGTTTGTTTTGCAGTGAAAAACGATTCACTTCGCTAAGAGAGAGAGGTGGGCTCGGTTGGGCTGAGTTGGGCTAGGATAGCTGGGCCAGTCTGTTAAACATTTTTTTCTTCTGAGTTCTTTTTCCTTTTCTATTTCTATTTTTCTGTTTTGAATTTGATTCAATTATTCATTCACTCAAACCATTCAAACAATTCAAACTTATAATGAGTTTTTGGTTCTGTTTTCCAACATAAACCAAATCCCAAAAATAAAATAATATTTTTATTCTTTTTAGGATCTATTTAATAATTAAATAAAATAGCCCTTTAGTTATTTAATTAAAATAGGATTTGATTTATTTAATAAAATCTCCATTTGAAATCCAAATATTTTTCAAAATCAATCAGTAGTTTATTTGGAAATAAAGAATATTTAGAAAACAAAATAACCTTTTATTTTAGAGTCCATTATTAATTAAATAAAATGGGCCTTAGTTATTAAATCAAATAGAGTTTGATTTTATTAATAAAATCTTTATTTGAAACCTAAATATTTTCAAAACCAAATCAGTAGGTTTTATTTGGGCAATTATAGAATACTTGGAAACTTGTTTTTAAAATAAAATAACATTTTATTTTAGAGTCCATTATTAATTAAATATAATTGACTTTCATTATTAAATCAAATAGGATTTGTTTTATTGAGATATTTATTTTGAAACCTAAAATAAATCCAAAACACTTTAGTAGGTTTTATTCGTGAATATCAAATATTTGGGAAAACTTATTTTAAATAATTTAATAAGTTTTGATGTTTCAATTAAATTGGTAAAACCTTTTATTTTAGATAAAGTTGGATGTTAAATCCTTATTAATTTATTTAAATATACATTTGCTAATTTTATTTAAAATAAAATGTTTTAATTCCCAAAGCTTGGCCAAGGTTTAATTTGGCTTTATAAAATATTCTTTATTTATAAACTTCTATTTCATTTGAAAACAAATCTTTTATTAAAAGATCCAAAATAGTATTTCCAAAATATTTTATTTTCCTTTGTTAATTGTTTTATGTTTTTAAATCTCTTTAGGATTTAATTGCTCAAAATAGGTTTGAAGATTCCTATTGGAATTCAAAAGGTTTCTTCTGGCTCTAAAAATCAAACAAAGTTTTATTTTATCAATTTATTTTCACATTACAAGATTTGGAAAATCTTGGGATGTGACAGGCTACCACCCTTAAAATAAATCTCGTCCCGAGATTTGGGGAGGCTAGGGTTACAAGTAGGCTCAAAACAACTAGGGTACTACCACCCTTAAAAATTCTCAAACAAAAATTACATATTGTCCTTCTTGGGGCATTGATCTTCATGCTCCTTGGATGCATGATCCTTGTCCCTACAAATATTGCTAGCTTGGGTTCCTTCTAGAATAACATCTTTGTCATCGTTGTTGTCATTAGCTCCTTGGGAAAAGTTTTCTCTCATGTTGATCATTTGAGTAACCAATCCTTGCAACATTTGGGATTGAAGTTTCAAAATCCTATGTATGGCTGGGTCTAGTCCATTGTTGTTGGCTAAAAGCTAAGTTGTCCCTTGGCTCAACTGGTTTTGGGTTGCTATAAGTTCTTTCATGTTGTCCTCTTGGTTGTTGTTGTTGTCATCAACCTTGATGTTGGAGTTTCTTGGAGTAGTCATCTGTTTGGGTTGAAGGAAGATTAGAATAGGCAAGATATTTCTAAGGAATCAATTCTAATCACACACATCACAATTTACACAAGCAATGTGCATGCAATCACAAACAACTTTTCACTCAACAACAAAGTTCAAGCACATACTTAGGCAACAAAAAATTTTTGTTCACACCTCATAGATTGGTGGTTTGACTTAACTAAATTATGGTGGTCCATCTATATGGTTCACTTGTGATCTTTCCTTCCTTCTTTGGTTGATCCTTCTTGTATGAGATCATGGTTTCCTTGAGAAAAGCTCTTGGTTGCAATACTTCAAATGATGTAGACTCCTTCTAACTTTTGCATTCCCTCAATCTCTAAGTCTTGAGCAATGAATCCTTGTTTCACTTGTAGTCTTTAGTGGTATCCAAGTTGGAGGTCCTTGAGGAATATGCTGAAGATGTTGAAGTCATTAGGGTTGAAGATGTTGAAGTCATTAGAGTTGAAGAAGTTGAAGAAGTCCTTTGCATATGGTGTAGTCTTTGGCCATGGGTAGGTTTTTCTATCAAATTGAAGTAGAAGAGATGTAGAGTTGAAACCAAAATGGTTGAGGAAAGAATTTACAAGTGTTTTGTAAATAAGTTTTTGGAACAAATATAACTCCTATTTTTCTAAGGGTTTTTGTCCAATCCTAGGTTTACAAATCCTACAGGCAACACAATGCTCTGATACCATCTGTAGGGGTCTCAACCTAATAAGGTAGATTCCTCCTGTGTTTACAATGCTAGTCCCTGGATCAATAGCTAGCATCCACAGTTAAGATGTAATATCAAGATACAAAGGTCATAACATAACTTTATAACAAGGAATAACATAATTTTATTACATCAAACATAGCTCATTTGGCTATCACATTACATTGCAGCGGAATAACTATAAGCATGGGTCCTTTGTCTTCAAAGTTCCACAGGCATATGTTGGTTGTAGACTTTGTAATCCTAAACAATCAATCTTCACTAAATCAATCAAACCTGCAACATACAAGTTACATCCACAAAGGGTCAATACATTTGAATTGTATTGGCAAGTGATACTATGGTAGTAAAGTGGAGTCTATCATCTATATGCATTTGGCTAAGTGGAGTTGAGGCTTGCATTGCTCAAAATAGATTTTTCTTATCATTTTGAAAATACTAAGTTTTTGCTTGAAAAAATCATTTTTCTCAATCAAAGATTGAAGATCCTTTCCAAGGCATCTACCAACCAAAGATTGAAGATTTCAAACAACCCTTGTTCAATCCACAAGTTTTAACTTAGAAATTTTAATGATGAGATTCTTGATTGCTTCCATGTCTTGATGCTCAAATTGTCCTTTACCAGGGACATGGCTAAGTACTTAGATTTTACACTCTGCAGAGGTGGTGCACTTTCCCCACAAGACTTGGTTTCCCAAGACAAGATCTTTCAGAAGCTTTCCCTTAGACCAAAATGGACGCGTTCCAACCTATCAAACACTACCACCCACTGTGCATATGGCTAAGTTCTTGCAACCTATATGATCATGGCAGAGCCCATATTGCCAAGTGGTTGCACTTGAAGCTTCTCAACATTTGACATCTCAAATCCCTTTGTTCCTGGGTGGCATACCACAAGTGAGATACACAAGGTCAACCATAAACATGGGCCTTGTGAACCACTCAACCAAAAACCACCAAGCAAGCCCATTCCACCCAGGGGATTCATTAACTTGGTTGTTTTATTTAAACAAAACATAAGTCCTCAGACTTAGAGATTTTTCCATAGTGTGAATATATTTTCCACCCATGTTTTCTATTAGCTAGGCTAAGCTTGATAGTAGTAGAAATCTTAACTTAGGAAAATCCTACTAAGGATTTATCTACTAGGTTTTACTATAGCAAGGTTTATACTTAGCAAAATCCATGCAAGTTTTACTTAGCAAAATCACTAATGCATAGAGAAAGTAATGGGACAAAAAGTATGAAGCATCACTTGCCTTTTTGGTAGAGGGTATAGGTTCACTCCTTGTCCTTGTAACAATCACACTCTTCAAGTCACTACAAATCAATCAAGCAAGGCACAAGTTCAATCTACCAATCAAGCAAACAACACATAAAATGACAAAGTCAAAGAAATGCATGCAAGCATGCCAAGTTTTGTTTTGTTTGAAAAAGAGGTTCTTAATGGTTCATAAGCATTTGAAAGCACCTAATGGTCATTTTGTAATGTGGCAATGTCATTTGCAAAAGGTTTCACTTTTAAAAACCATTTTCAAAACAAAGTATCATTTCATGTGGTGGAAAACATTTTTATCAAAGAAAAACTTTATGTTTTTCACCAATTGAGTTGCTATTGCAAAACTTGGTGTTTTGGATCAGTAGGTTTGGTCGAAAGCATTTTCCCAAAGTTTTCTTTACAAAAACTTTTTCATAATAATATCAATAATTTTATTTGGCTAGAAAATGGCTAAGTCAAATAATTCAACCTAAATTTTACCAAAATCATTTTTAACACCAAGGGTTGGTTCCTAGGGTCAGTAAGGTCACAACAAACCATTTTGCAAAAGTTTTAACCCTAAAATCAATTTTAAAAAAAAATTATACTCTAGACAAGCTCACAAAAGAATCTGCAAAAACAAGTAATTTAACAGATACTATTTGCTAAACCAAGGGCATGGTTGGCTAGGTCTTGCTCTCCTGAATCCAACGACATAAATTTTTTAATTTTTGGACGTGTGGTTTGAAAGTTACAAAGGTTTGAAATTTGCAAATAATTCTGATTCAACAATCTGTTTTAACTCAAACACTGGCCACGCGTCGAGCCATGATTGGCCGGTACCACTTCGTGTGGATCGCACAGCTGCAGAACGTTGGATTAAAAGGGATCTGTGCGGCTCTGATCGACGCATACCCCTTCGTGGTTAAGTGGTCTAATCCTGCTCGCTCAATCTAGATCGGACGGCTGTCATCGTACCGACCAAATTTGGGCGGCGCTGCGACGGTTGCTGGCGGCGGCGAGGTCAGTCGGCGGCGGCGCTGGCGAAATAGGACGCGAGGAAGAGGGGGAGGATGCTCACCAGGTTCGCAATGCAGTGCTGATGCTCAACGTGCTACTGGTTGGTGAAGGGGCGCACGGGGATGTCCTTGATTGCTCGCCGGAGACGAGCTGGGCTTCGGGCGGTTCAGGAGGTCATCGAGGGCGAGGACAGGGGGCGTCCTAGGACATACGGAAGATTTGCTTAGGTTCGCACGAGCCTGGAGATCATCATCGTGTCCACGGGGAAAGGAGGGGAGGTCAGGTACTACCTGGGGACGTCGTCGGAGAAGAGGGCAGACGGCGGTGCTGCAGGTCGTCGACGTTGCCGATGCTGTAGGGTACCCGCGGATGAATGAATGGCACAGAAAGATGCGCTAGGGTGTGGTAAGCATGCTCGTGTGCTCGGGGAGGCAGGAGGTGGTGTCGAGTCGCCGGAATCGGCTCTGGACTTCGTCGAAACAGAGGGTGCTCGGGGAGAAATTGAGGCGACCTGGGGGCGTGCTTGAGGGAGGGGTCAGAGGGGAACGAGAGAGGACGTGCTGGCGTTTAAAGGGGCGTGGTTATTATGAGAAATCAAAGCCTCCTTCATGTGCAATCAATCGCCGGAGTAATCTCACTACAACGGTCAGGGCGACGGAGTCTCGTTGAAGACGATGGCTGGGGATGTGGGGCCTGCTTGCCAGCGAGTGAGGAAAGTTTCAGGTGGGCTCCAGTTGTCATTCACTGCGTGGGTTTGTTTTGCGGTGAAAAACGATTCACTTCGCTGAGAGAGAGAGGTGGGCTCAGTTGGGCTGAGTTGGGCTAGGATAGCTGGGCCAGTCTGTTATACATTTTTTCTGAGTTCTTTTTCCTTTTCTATTTCTATTTTTCTGTTTTGAATTTGATTCAATTATTCATTCACTCAAACCATTCAAACAATTCAAACTTATTATGAGTTTTTGGTTCTGTTTTTCAACATAAACCAAATCCCAAAAATAAAATAATATTTTTATTCTTTTTAGGATCTATTTAATAATTAAATAAAATAGCCCTTTAGTTATTTAATTAAAATAGGATTTGATTTATTTAATAAAATCTCCATTTGAAATCCAAATATTTTTCAAAATCAATCAGTAGTTTATTTGGAAATAAAGAATATTTAGAAAACAAAATAACCTTTTATTTTAGAGTCCATTATTAATTAAATAAAATGGGCCTTAGTTATTAAATCAAATAGAGTTTGATTTTATTAATAAAATCTTTATTTGAAACCTAAATATTTTCAAAACCAAATCAGAAGGTTTTATTTGGGCAATTATAGAATACTTGGAAACTTGTTTTTAAAATAAAATAACATTTTATTTTAGAGTCCATTATTAATTAAATATAATTGACTTTCATTATTAAATCAAATAGGATTTGTTTTATTGAGATGTTTATTTTGAAACCTAAAATAAAGCCAAAACACTTTAGTAGGTTTTATTTGTGAATATCAAATATTTGGGAAAACTTATTTTAAATAATTTAATAAGTTTTTATGTTTCAATTAAATTGGTAAAACCTTTTATTTTAGATAAAGTTGGATGTTAAATCCTTATTAATTTATTTAAATATACCTTTGCTAATTTTATTTAAAATAAAATGTTTTAATTCCCAAAGCTTGGCCAAGGTTTAATTTGGCTTTATAAAATATTCTTTATTTATAAACTTCTATTTCATTTGAAAACAAATCTTTTATTAAAAGATCCAAAATAGTATTTCCAAAATATTTTATTTTCCTTTGTTAATTGTTTTATGTTTTTAAATCTCTTTAGGATTTAATTGCTCAAAATAGGTTTGAAGATTCCTATTGGAATTCAAATGGTTTCTTCTGGCTCTGAAAATCAAACAAAGTTTTATTTTATTAATTTATTTTCACATTACAAGATTTGGAAAATCTTGGGATGTGACAGATTGCCGCAATGTTATCGGCATGAAGTGGATCTTCAAGAACAAACAAGATGAAAATGGCATTGTTGTGAGGAATAAAGCAAGACTCGTGGCTCAAGGATTCCCTCAAGTGGAAGGAACTGATTTTGGTGAGACTTATGCTCCTGTGGCTCGTCTTGAGTCCATATGTATCCTTCTTGCATATGCAGCCCATCATAATTTTAAATTACAACCGATGGATGTTAAGAGTGCATTCCTTAATGGTCCTCTACATGAGTTAGTATACGTCAAGTAGCCCCCGGGTTTTGAGGACCCCAAATTTCCGAACCATGTCTACAAACTCGATAAGGCGCTCTATGGCCTTAAACAAGCCCCACGTGTGTGGTATGAGCACCTTAAAGAGCTTTTGTTAGACCGTGGATTCGAAGTTGGGCAAATCGATCCCACTCTTTTTACTAAGAAGGTTAATGGGGAGCTTTTTGTATGCCAACTTTATGTAGATGACATTATTTTTGGCTCTACTAACCAAGCTTTTAACGATGAATTTTCAAAGCTTATGACTGACAGGTTTGAGATGTCCATGATGGGTGAGCTGAGGTTCTTTCTTGGATTTGAGATCAAACAACTTAGAGAGGGAACCTTTATTAATCAAGCTAAGTACATCCAAGAAATGCTCAAAAGGTTCAAGATGACGGATCTCAATGGCGTTGCTACTCCAATACAAACAAGGTGTCATCTTGAGCTCAATCCCAAGGGTAAAGACGTGGATCAAAAGGTATACCGATCCATGATCGTCTCTCTCCTTTACCTTTGCGCATCTAGGCCCGATATCGTGTTAAGTGTAGGAGTGTGTGGGTACCAAGCCTCTCCTAAAGAAAGCCACATAGTGGCGGTCAAACGAATCTTCCGATATTTGGTTCATTCCCCAAATTTTGGGTTATGGTATCCCAAGGGTTCAAGTTTCTCTCTATGTGATTACATTGATTCAAATTGGGCTGGTGACAAAGATGATAGGAAATCAACCTCTGGTGCATGTCAATTCTTGGGCAGGTCTCTAGTGTGTTGGTCTTCAAAGAAACAGAATTGTATTTCACTCTCAACCGTCGAAGTTGAATATGTTGCTGCTGCAAGTGCTTGTACACAATTGTTATGGATGAGGCAAACTTTAAAGGAATATGGTGTCAATTGTGATAAAGTGCCTCTATTATGCGACAATGAAAGTGCTATCAAAATTGCTTACAATCCCGTGCAGCATACAAGAACAAAACATATAGAGATTTGCAACCACTTTATTCGGGATCATGTTGCTCGTGGTGATATTGCCCTATCCTTTGTGAGCACGAAGAACCAACTTGCTGATATTTTCACGAAGCCTCTTGATGAAGCAAGATTTTGTTATTTGAGGAATGAGCTAAATATCATAGATTCAAGGAGCTTGGCTTGACTACGCTTGCACACTCACTTGCTCTTATTCATATATTTGGTTTAGATGCGGGCATAGACATAGGGGGAGTGTGGTCCTAATTGATTGGGCCAACCTTCCCCCATAATGCCGAAAGCAAGTAAAATCATTTCCCTTAATATCATTTTGTGATATGTGGGTCATCGATGAGCATTGGTTTTGAACTCAAGATACATCTTCGCGGTGTCATGCCATGCGCTCCAACATGGTGGCTTCGGCCACCGCCCTCTTTCTAGGGAAGAGTTGGTTTCTCATGGGTCTCGTTGGATTTTCTTGCATATCTCTTGTTCTTAGAAAACACACCCAATTTTGGCTTTTGTTTGATTTGAATCTTGCAAATTTGGGTGTGTAGTACCATCTCAGTTTGATGCTCTCAACCCAAGCCTTTCTTTCCCCCTTAAACCATCTATTCTTGCACACAAGTCCTCTAAAACACCATTGAGGGGTCTTGCTAGGTTGCTCCGGCCTGAATCTGTAATTAACAGAATTTTCAGAGGGGGCGGACTTTCCGCCCTAAGTGGGGGGCGGATTATCCACCCCGGGCGAAATCTGCCTGTTAAAGGCAGGGTCGGGGAGGGCAGGCTCAAACAGAGCAGCCAGTCCTCCCCCAACCCTCCCTCAGCCCCCAGCCGCCGTCGGAGCATCCGCCCCTCCCGAAGTCGATTTGACCACCGGATTCTCCGGGCTCTCCCCGGATCTTCTTCACCTCGCCTCCGGGTATCTTCTCCTCCGCGATTTTCCTCCAATGAGTGAGGGTAACTCCCTCATCTCTCTCCTTTTGTATGGGATGCATTTTATTTGGTGGAAATCTCGTTGTAGAAGATCCTTGGTGTTGTTCCTTACATGCTAGAATCAGTAGAATTGCAACCCTAGTGCCCGATCTATTTGCCATGGTAGATCTGGGCCAATCCAGAAAATTTCTGTGGGGGTAGAATTATCCGCTCCTGCCAGGGCCGGATAATCCGGCCTGGAGATTGAACTCTGGTCTGTTTTGGTCCTGCTCCTGCACCACACATCATTGGTTATGGGTTGCTTTGCTACTCTTTATCCTTGTTTTCTCCTAGACTTGTGTGTATGCTTATCTCCATGCTATCCCTCTAATGCTTTTCACAGGTGGTTCCAAGCCGACCAAGACCTTCGCCCGTCATTCCCGTGCCCGTTATCTCAAGCCTACTGCAGAAGGGAAGTTCATTGACGAAACTGAGGTCAGCTGAGCATCAAGAGAGGCTGGACGGATGGCAGAGGCAAGTAAGAAAACTAGGAGGACCACATCTCGCAAGGGCAAACAGTCTTGGCCCAATTACAAGACTATGGACAGTATTCAGTATGCCACCATTCTCCAGACGGATTACTATGATGAGGCTGACAGTGATGGTCCCCCCGAGGACTCCATGTTTTGGAATGCCCACTTTCGGGCTATTCATGATGATGTGTATGCCACCCTCAGGATTCGCCCCATGCACCCCATCAATTTGACTGAGGCTCAATCCAAGCAAGGCTCCTTGAGGCATTGGATGTGACCAACAAGATGGGGCTCCACCACCTTATGACTATTCAATGCAACTATGACTCATCCGTGGTGCGGCAGTTTTTCTCCACACTTGTGATCTGCGGTGATGAGCGCCGCACTATGAAGTGGATGACCGGGACTACAATGATTCAGTTAGACTTTCGCACCTTTGGGCAGGTTCTTGGTTATGCATTCCATGGTCGTGACACTCCCTCTGGCCACCACATCATTTCTCCACTTAATCCATCCAAGGACACTGTGCTCGCCCTTGCCTTTCTTCTGATGGTATTGCTGGTACTTTCGCTGGTCTCTCTCCCTTGTATGCCTCCCTTGTTGGCATATTTAGGGACTTCATCGCTCCTAGTGGTGGAAACAATGACAAGATCCGTGGCCACCTGGTTCCTCTCCTTGCTTTTGCTCACGAGTGTGCCACTAACTCTGGATCAGCCACAGGTTACAAACTGGATGTCATGGACTACATATATCATGAAATGATGGATGCTATGATCAACAGGCTCTCTATTCCTTATGCTCCTTTCATTATGATGCTCGTCAAGCATATGTTACCCCATGAGGATTTTGGCACTGCTCTGGATGGGGTTCACAAGCCCAAGAAAATCTACAACAAGGCTCAGAAGACCCATCACCCTTCCACTGCCCCAGAGTCCTTCATGCGTGATGCACGGACAAGTGGTCGTCGTTCCATGGTGTCCCCAATGGCACGCGAGGTTAAGCAACTCACTTGGTTCTAGCGGCACATTATTTGCATGGGCATTGACACTCACAAGGGCCAATATGAGGTGTACCGCAGGGATCATGAGAGGGATCACACGCAGCAGCTTATTCTCCACCATGTCTCAGGTGCCACTGGCCATCCACCTCCTCCCACTGCTCCGGAACCATATGCTCAGTGGAACACTTCAGGAATCAACTATGGCGAGCTCGAGAGTTGCCTCTTTCCTCCACCACCGAGGGCATCCACTCCTCCAGCTGATGACGATGATGATGAGTATGATGAAGACGAAGGGGACGGGAATGACTACGACGAGGATGAGGAGGAGTGATCTTCAGGGGCGTTAGCATCGCTCTTCTTCCTTTTTGGCGTGTCGATGCCAAAGGGGGAGAAGTAGTTCTATTAGGTCTCGTGGATTTGCAAGGGTCGGGCGCAAGCATCTTTCTTTCAGTCGTTTTATTTGCTTGCTTGTGCCTTTTTAGCGTGAATTTATTTGCTATTTGTGTTTGATTATGTAAGACTTTGTCGTGCTCCACTATGTTTGGCTCTATGTGTGGTATTCATGGAATTTTGGATTTATCTTTTATGGATCTCATGGAATTCTGGATTTATCAATGGAGCATATTTGATGGCATATGGAATCATGGGCCTATCTAATGTATGCATCAATATTGTTGGTATTGTTGGGATGTGCTTGGAGGCTATCAAGCTAATTATATTCTTTGGATATAATCACATCCCGGTGGTATGACCTTGTTTCCCAACCCACCTTGTTTCAATTATCTTTTCTATGGAAGTTGTGTTCTCTCTAGTGTGTGTATTTGTATTCAAATGCAAATTTTAAGTATGCACACATCTAGGGGGGGCGCCTTTCATTTTAAGGTGGCGTTAGCCGGTTTCATTGCAAATCCTAGTATTTTCATCTAACACCAAAAAGGGGGAGATTGAAAGAACTTTTCTAAATCCCTAGCGTTTTGTGTGTTAGATAACAATATCAAGGATTATTTGATGTGTGTTGAAGTGTTGCACCTCTCTGTGAAAAAAGGGAAAATGATTCTGCCTTTGGGGGCGGATAATCCGCCCCCACCAGGGGCGGATAATCCGCCCTCCCTCTTCCCTAGCAGGCGCAAGCCCCAGAAGGGGGGCGGAGTTTTGGCCGGATTTTCTGGCCCCGCCGGATAATCCGCCCCTCAGGGGGGCGGATTGTCCGCCCCCCTTGCTCACCGCCAAGGCGCAAGCCTCAGAGAGGGGCGGAGTGTTGGCCGGACTTTCCGGACTGGCCGGATAATCTGCCCCAGGAGGGGGCCGGATTATCCGCCCCCAAGATCTTCACCAAGTCACGCAGGCGCCAGCCCCAGAGAGGGGGCGGAGTTTCCCCCGAAAAATCTGCCCTTGGGGCGGAGTTTCCCCAAGGGGGCGGATAATCCGCCCCTAGTGGGGGGGGGGGGCGGATAATCCGCCCCCAACGTTGCTCAACGGCCAGATCTGGGGAGGGGGTATTTAAGCCAGCCTTCCCCCTCCTGCCAGATCTCTTGATTCATTCGAAAAAGACAAGATCAGATCTGCAATCTTCATCCAAAAGAGCTCCACCTAGATCCACCCAAAGGCCCCGTCCCTTGGGGAATCGAAGGAGGATAACTCGATCTTCATCATCAACAATCAAGCGCTTCATCTCCTCTCCATTCATTTAGAGAACCACCGATCTAGTATTTCTTGCAAATACCTAGATACTTGTTTTTGTTTGTATTGATAAACCTTGTTCTTGTGGCAGCTTGTTGTCATCTCGGGAGCCCCCAATTTGATTGTGGGTGTGTGCCCCGATAGTGTTGTAAAAGGCACCGGTTCCCGCCTCGAAGGGATCCAATAGTGGAGAAGGTGGATCAGGCCTCTCGTGGCGAGATCCATTGGAGAATAGGGTGAGGCCTATTGTGGCGTGGTGGTCTTAGAACCGCCCACCCCTCCAAAGCAGATGTAATTCCCTTAACAAGGAAGGAACTGCGGTAAAACAAATCCCTGTGTCTCCGTGTGCTCCACTACGGTTTCTTCGCTCCTCTCTTTACGTGCTTAGTAGTTAGGGTTGCATATAGGGAAATTCTCGTAGTTGCATATCTAGATAATTTACTTTGTATCAAGCCTAAAATTGAAAACGTATTAAAAATTGGTTAGCACCTATTCACCCCCCCCCCCTCTAGGTGCCCGTACGATCCATTTCAGTGACCGCCAGCGAGTTGGTTCGTTGCATCGGGAGGTCGACGTCGCGAGGAGGAAGACGACGAACAGATTACCGAAGGGGTATGGGACAATACTGGGCTACGATTGGGCTGTAGCAAAGCGAGTGAAATGTGTCTGCTGCTGCACGTGAGCGTCTGGTAGAGGGGTGAAGCAATGGGCTTTGGGCCAGTTTCTGGACCGAGTCCATTTTTTTTATTATTTTCTATTTTCTGTTTTTCTTTCTTGTTTTTTATTTACACTTTTGTTTTAAGATTTGTATATTTCATTTACTTTGGTATCTTTCTTGATAGAATTTAGTTGTTAAACAATTGCAGCAACAATTAATGTATTTAAAGTCATTTTGTGAGCTTTTATTATATATTGTTTAATGTTTCTTTATTTTCTTTAAACAAGTATTTATCCTTCTAATATTCTGTAATAAGTTTTGTGATGAATTTTCTCTTCATAATAAACCATGGATTTATATTAGGATATTTCCTTATTTATTTATAAAATTTGGTTTTAATTAACTTATAGTTTGGAGAAAATTTAATATAATAATCCTATATCATTACTTGATGCATGATAGTCTAAGGAATTAATATGGCTAATATTATTCCCTTAAATCTAGAAAATTCCAAGGTATATATTTTATTATACCCAATATAGGAGTTAGGGTTTTAGGGATTGGTTAATTATATTATACCCTTATGGAATGATTTTTATTTCCTCCTAAAGAATGTAATGATAATGGTTTAATATAGCTAAATATATGCAAAGAATGTATCCATCTTTATTATTATATAACAATCATTATATAAGAGAATTTAATTATTAGGGTTCTCAAAATGGTGAATTCTATTATTCAAAACCTACTAACAGGTGAATCTTAACCACCCTTCTTATTTAAAATATGCATAGTTGTTTTCTAGAACTAGCTATTCATTACTTGCTTAAGTGTAATTAATATATGGATATAATATTGGGCATAATGGTTTATAGTAATTTCCAATTATGTGGTACACATGATTTAGAGGTTTGAAAGTGTCAAAGATATGCTTGAGTGATTTGCTATAGGAAAATATTCCTATAAAGCTTTGTGTAAATAAGATGATAGATCAATCAGATGAAATGGATATTATGTTTGGTTATATAATTCAGGTTACATGTTTACCAAGAATTCCTATCTTCCATAATGCACAATCCTGGACTTCTAATTAAGGAATTCCTTTTCTAGATATACTACTCCTTCATGTCCATCATCATGTGCTAACATGATGAGCTTTACTTCACAAGAATGCTCTTATCCACCTTTTATTCCTCTAAACCCAGTTATAAATCCAATGAGCTTGACACTAAAGCTTTTCATAATCTTCTCATATCCATACTTGGTTATATCAACTACTCTACTGCTGATAACCTCCAACCAACCAGTAGTTACTTCTAACTCCATTCATTCCTTAATCATCCATCACTAATATTACTACAGTAGATGTATATATCAAACTACTCTACTCAAAAGTTTAATATCCTTTAAGAGGAATAATACTACTTCAATAACTCCATGCTACTCTAGCTTCAGCTTCATTGTACTGTCTTATATCTACTTAACTCCAGTATCTTATATACAAACTTTACATCATATCATGATGACTTGTCATGGCTAACCTAGAATAACATATCTATACTAGGGTCCAATCATGTTCTATCCACCAATGTCACTTTATACATGATATAATCATTCAATCTTGGTGACTAAAGCATGATCATTATAAACTTTTGATCCTTTATGGTTTAGGTTTCCAATTGGCTAATCAGTTGTATTATAATTATCTTCTTAGTATCTATTACTGAGTAGAAGATATTATTTATTGACTATACCTACCTAATCCAATAGGATTACTCATTGGTAACTATCTTCGATATTCATCCTTGTAATCCTCTTTGTTACCACATATATCTTTATTTCAAATAACTCTTCTATCCATTCAGTAGTGAGTTAACTCCATCAATTATCATATTGCTTTAATTCTCTTCTAACACTCCCATCATATAGATGATATTTAAATCTAGCATTACCACCTATCTCTTCTTACTTCTTTCTCTAAAGGTTTTAGAGTGGATGCTATAATAAGGACAAGAGTTGATAGATCAAGAATTGATAGTTTAAGAATTTGTGAATCAATAGTTGATTACTCAACATTGATGAACAACAGATATTAAGATAAGATTCATTAGAGATGAAAAAGATTGATATTGAAAGAAATATATATGGTGAATGATCTTGACTTGGTTTATTTCCTACTCAAACTCACTGAAGAGTTAAGGTCAGGTATTACCATGATACTCATGGTATAAGTAGATGAGATTAAGATAGATCAAGATTTAGTTGTTACATTCCTATTACTTAAGTTATGTTTATAACTTGGTATTCATGAGTTGTGTGATGAATACTAGGATATGATTACTTAAGGATCAAATATAAATCATTAAGTAATGTATTAGGGTTTAACTTTTATTACATTTGATCTACCCTCTCCCTTACCCAAAATAAGGTTTTGGAAAAGGTCATATTGAAACTTATCACAATCAACTTGATGATCTACTTCAATTCCATCAAGTTAAGAGAAGCTTCAATCACTTTGACAAGTTTTGTTCAAAAGCGCGAAAATTATTCGGATTTTCTATGCATGAATGCAATGCACACATCTGGGTTCAGCTTATTTCTAAGCTTTAATGCTGGGATGTTACAGACTCTCCCCCTTAAAATAAACTTTGTCCTCGAAGTTCGTATACTCTCATGTTCTGGAGTAAGGAATTGTCTTGCAATGATTACGATATGTCTCAACTCCATGGTAACCTCAATGGGAATAATTGTAATATCCCATATCCAAATCTTTTCCTTGAATCCTCATCATACTCAACAATCTTTAACTTGGTGTCTCAAATACTCCAAAGTTCTTTTTACTTTAGTCCCTTAGGGATATATCCTTATTACAAACTCCTCAATCTAGGGTCTCTTCTTTAGTTCCTTAACCTGATTAGGTATCCTAATTCAACTTCTTTACTTGATCATCGAACTTCCTTACTATACTTTGTAGATTTAGGAAGTCTTACTAAAACAAGTTTTAATTTAGTCAATAGTTGAGGCCAAAAGACTAATCTTTGACTTATCATTGTATGGTTGTACTAGTAATCCTTCTAAAGATTGGATTTGAACACATTTAGTCCATACCCATTACAATTTCTTGTTCATCTATATTCGTCCAATTGGATGTGCTCTATTACTTCTTAAGGGTCACTTAAGAGTTGTTTATTTTAGAATTAGTCTGTTAGGATTATTCTATTTTATTACTTCAAGCTTTTACCTTATCAGGATTTTAGACAATCTTTTGTTATTATCTTAAGTACTTTTATAATAATGACTTTCTTTTAACCTTATGAAAATAAGGCTTGCTATTGTTGTAGGTTAGTCCTTTTTCTCTAACCTTTATTCGGAAAGTCAGATAGCAATACTTCAATTTCTATTGTTTAATCTCCCCCTTAGGGTTTACTAATGGTCTTC
This sequence comes from Avena atlantica, assembly GCA_910589765.1. Taxonomy (NCBI): domain Eukaryota; kingdom Viridiplantae; phylum Streptophyta; class Magnoliopsida; order Poales; family Poaceae; genus Avena; species Avena atlantica. The sequence continues at coordinate 48,891,986 of OU342739.1, forward strand.
AAACTATCTATATAGTATTTATTGGCTTTATAATTAGAATATTGGTCTCTATCCATCTTATACTCTACCTAGTTAGGGTCTTATGAAAGATTGTACGGTGTATCCACACAATTGTGGATCTCTGATGTGAATCTTTCAGCATTATTTATCTTACTTACTATTTGGACATTTTCGCTTTGATAGGTCTGACTTCGCGAAGCGTCTCGAAAGACGGTTGCTTTAATGATTATACTCCTTCATGTCTTTCTTAACTTAGGACAAGTTTTATGATCTTTATGCAACAATCAAGATAATCTGGTTAACCAAGTCAACCAAATATCAGCTGCGGGCAAAATACCAACTGTGAACCATTAGGTGTATGGATTACCCTACGGTTCCCGACATACTACTAGCATTCTCTATGAATTGTCAGAGCTTGAATACCATTTTGCTCCCAAGCTTCTTCTTTGTACTAATTCATGATGCTTTCATGAACTAGGTACTACTACTTCATTAATTCCTTAGCAATATCACCTACTTTGATTGAACCTTAAGTTCATCACTTCTTGTTGTTCCTTATACTTCCTACATTAATCTTCCTTCTTATTGTTGGCTAATAATAATCTGAACTTGATCCTCCTTCATATAAGTCTTCATCTTGGTCTTCGGAACTCGTCACTCCCTTATACGAATTCCCTTTTCTATCTAGGTCTATAACATCAAGTAGTAAATGGATGTTGCAACATGCATTTGCACACCAAGTCAAACTTCATGTACAAATCTAGTCAATCAAGAAGATCCAAGAAAAAACAAATAAATCCAAACGTGGTACATATAACACACAACATTCTAAGCCCGAAATATAGTAGTTGAGTATAGTATCTCTAGAACTCAGGCTTAGTTGTGTAGTATATGACACCTCCTCATATAGGTTTACATTGTGATACTTAGCACATAGGATCAAACTATACTTTATCTCAATATTTACCCAAATTGTTCAAGTGCAACAGGATAATCTTAAGCAAAGTGGTCTCAATTTGGTGTTTATTACCTTTGGTCCCTCATTTCGAATGACTACTATGACCAACCTTTCATTATTTTAGTAAACTAACCTCACATGATCACTCCAAATGACTAATCAGATTCTATTTGCTAACTTAAACCAAAGATTATTAGAAATTTTTAGCACCCATGACTTCTATCATAGCTCTACCATGTTATTTTCATACTTCTACTTCAAGCTAATTCACTAAGTACTCGTCATACTTACACTTACATCTTGGTTTCGGAGCTAATCTCACCATGATCTTGTTATGTTTTACCTATTTATCATGATTCAAGAGCTAATCTAACCATGATGACTTTATTTCACATTACTCTATCATTCAGTCTTAACATAATTTCACTTCATCACATAAAATTCTCAAGTGAATCCCACATGATTACTACTCATTACATCAACATTTATCCTAATGATATTCATCATGTTGTCTTTGGTTATCAACTAACCATAAGATTCCACTGTCTTACTTAAATTCGAGGGTTAGGCTACACCATTTAAACTACTTCAACTGATATCTTACACTTGATCCCAATCTACTATGACCAATTAGCTTTCCTAAAGTATCTGGGTGGATTATGTCTCCTTTGGAAGACACTAAATAGCTCCTTACTAAGAAAAGATGAATAACTACTCCATATGATATCCTAAACTTAGTCATATTCTACATTACTGATTTAGCTTACTTTAATACATATTAATGGTGTTCTACCCTCTTGGGACTAGCACTATACCAAGAAAATATGGATAATGACTTTTAAGAAAGATGATCAAAGCATCCAACTTAAGTGTGACAAGATTATCCTCAAGTGGATACTCATCACAAGTCATAGGAATATTTGGTTTAGATAAGATGGCTTTCTATAGTCACTATCCAACCTACAGATCTTCCTAAAAGGTTTTTAATCCAAAGGTCAAAGCATATGCTCTGATACCAACTGCAGCGACGCAGCATGCCACTGCATGATGTAGTACACTATAGTCGTTGACATAACACCAATGAAACACCGTTCACTAGTATTACATCCCTTAGAGTGGTACAAAAGAAACACAGCAGGTCCAAGACATGACTATAGGTTACAACTCAACTCTTTACACAAGATCCATAGAACAATCTAGGTTAAAGAGAGAGAAAGAAACTGTAGGGTTCGCAGCATAGAAAACAAAATTTTTCCTACGATGGGAACATCTATGTACCAAGATCTATCTACTAGATACAAGCAACGGGTGGATATACATCCATAGAATACATACCCTTGAAGACCGAATAGCATTAACGAGGTTGTACTCATGGATGATGTAGACGAACGCTTGCCGATCTCAAGATCGTGATGAAGTCCATCTGGTCCAGCCGGTCCAGCACGATCAAGTCCAGCACCTTAAAGCAGTGGTGCATCCGTGATCGCACACACGTACGGGTACCCCGACAACCTCCGCGCCCTCGCTCCAGCGAAGCAGCGGAAGCAACAAATCCTTCCAGAAAAAGCCACCGGGAACATGTATCTCGCTGATCCGAGACCATGGGGAAATTCTAAAGGGGGGAGAGAGATCCTTCGCGAGGAGGTGTGCTTTGAGAGGAGGAGAGGGGGGCCTTTTATAGGAGAGTGGGGGGCACCCAAGGGGCATGGCGCCTAGCCATGGGGCTGCCCCCACCTCTTCCACATTCATGTGGGTGGAGCTCCCACTCAAAATAAAAAGCCTCCACTCCCATTAAAAAGCCTCCACTCAAAAATCCACTCACATGCATTAAATTTCCACCAAATTTAATGCAAGCTCTCATTTAAATAAAACTCTTTTATTTATTTATTCATAATTTTGTTAATTACTTTAATTAACAAACATTCACATAAAACCTCTTACAACATTTCAATTTCACATGCAGAACCAGTTTCAGCAATTTCAACCGAAACAGTTTCGGTGTCTAGTGAAATAAATTCCTGCGCTTTCCTTTTCTTTTTCTGGCATATCATTTGCTCCAAATGGTGTCAGTATCCCTTAAGTGTGTCACCCTACGGTTCACGAATAATGCGGACATGATCGAGACCCTTCTCCGATCAATAATCAGTAGCGGGACCTGGAGATCCATACTGACTCCCACACATTCAACGATGACTTCTGTGATTGTGTGAACCTTTTACGCTAGTATCTTAATCCCTTTGTTTCACGATATATTACATGTTCGAGATTCGATCATCGGTATCTCCATACCTAGTTTGATCTCGTTACCGACATGCACTCTTTTCTCGTTCCCGTGATATAACATTCTAGTGATCAAATCACTTGCTTGCAAGCTAATCAATGTGATATCACCGAGAGGGCCCAGAGCATATCTATCCGTCATAGGGATGAACAAATTCCACTCTCGATCCATGGGTCTCAACATAACACTTTAGTAGTTCTGAATCCATCTTTATAATCACCCAGTTACGGTGTGACGTTTGATGTCATCGAGAAACTCTTCCGGTGTTAGTGATTGACATGATCTCATGGTCTAAGGATTAGGATCACTTCGTAAGTTGTTATAGCAATATAAACTCAATGACTTTGATCGTAATGCTATACTTCGGATGAATGTTCATCACATCATTACACTAATGTTGTGACCTCGTTATTAACAACATCCAATGTCCATGATCAGGAAACTTTGATCATCATGTTAATCAACGAGCTAGTTTATAAGAGAGGCATAACTAGGAACTTCCTTTTTGTTTATTAAACACACATGTATTAACATTTACATATTAATACAATTATATCATGTAAAATAAACATTTATCATAAATAAGGAATACGATAATAACCACTTTATTATTGCCTCTCGGGCATATTCCCTTCAGTCTCCCACTTGCACTAGAGACAATAATCTAGTTTGAAAACTTTACGTATTGAACACCTATGGCTTTCTGGTGTTCCAAATACGTAACTGCAAGTGGTTAACATAATCTACGGATCTGACACTTTCAGGTCCATGTGTATTTGCATGTCTTTGCGTCTTCACGCATGACTGATTCTCCAATGAGATGGCATTGTATAAATTTGGTCTTTCGGTGAGACCTTTAGTTCCTTGGGGTTTAAAACACGTCGATACTATTGTCACACAATATATCTTTAGTGTTATCCTGTTGCGAACCACACCTTAGTTTGATAACAAACTACTTGACACAAATTCCCTCCTTTGCCGCTACTATAGCAGTCATATACTTAGCCTTTTGTTGTAGTATTCGTCACAATGTATCTTAACTTTGGAACTCTTCCAAATCCATAATGGAATCTCCTTTCCATTACATTGTGCCACCCATAGTTTAAATTGAGATAAACTTAATTTGCATCTTGTGACAAAACTAGTATCAATGTAACGCTTTATAATGAACTATTTGTAATTGTTTGTCACCTCTACACAAATATATTCTTATTTCTTCCAAAAGATCATAAGAATATCCTTACTATCATCCAATGATCATTTTATGATTCATTCTGGTATATGCTCATAACACTTAGAGCATAGGACTTATCTGGATGTGTACATATCATGGTATGATTGATCAAAATATTCTCGTGATTTCACTCATCAAGTGTCAAAGCACTTGAATCTTGTTTCACTTATCAAGTGTCGATACACTTGAATCTTGATTCAATTCCTTTCCATGCAACAAGAACTGTTTCTTGTCGTTTCTATATTGAACTCCTTCAATATCTCATATATGTACGTTTGGCACAACCATATTGGCGTCACAGTCTATCCACTATAGACATTCACGCTAAATATTCGGGTTTTGCCTAAGTATTTCATCGAAATGAAATTCTTAACCTTTGTAAATAAAAGATACATCATTTCTAATCAACAAGATGTCTTCCACATAATGTATTAGAAATATGTCTTAGCGCTCCCACTTAATTTCTTGCAAATGCAAGCATCTTCATCGTCTCCTGATAAAAAACTCCTTTTTCATCATGGTGAAGATTCCAACTTCACGATGCTTACTTCAACCATTGAAGTTTGCATGCCCTTTTTAGCATCCTTTAAATTAACAAAACCCTTTGGATCGTGTCATGCACACGTCCTAGGTAACCATTCTATTAGAAGAACTTTGTTTTGTTTATTCATCTACCATATAACAAATTATATGTAGTGGTTGCTACTTTAATCCGTCCAACTAAATATCGCTATGAAAGATCAAATCTTGTCATAGTCAACTCCTTGAACATTGTCGTAAAATACTTTACCGATATGTCGACTATTTCATAGATGTAAAACATCCATGTCTGTTTCTTTATAGATCCAAATACGACCGATAGGTTTTTACACCTTTCCGGAGGGTCTTCCAAGTTCAAAACTTGATTTTTCGTGTATGGAACTATCACGGATTTTATGGCTTCAAGCCATTTGACGGAGTCAGGGCCCATCATCGCTTCTTTGTAGTCGGTTCATCATTGTCAAACAATAATGATTTACTCTCAAATTTCAATCATTTGATTGTTTATCCGACTTTCTTGGTTCAATAGGAACTTTACACCTCCGTGACCGCAACCTTTGAGGCACATAAGCTATGAGCATTATGGCAGCCTCCAGAACCATTTCCGGCGCTGCGCAACTCAGCACATTTAGCTAAGGTTCGTTAACCTTATCAAAGTTCTATTGTCCTCCCACTTAACATTTATGAAAAATTCCTTCTTCAAGAAACTTCACGTTTAAAGCGCAAACCCTTTTGTCCTTGGTGTTATGGAGGAATAACCAATTGTTATTCGAAATAACCTACAAAGACATGCTCATCCGACTTAGGTTGTAAACATCTTACTTATGTTTAGCATACCAAAATTTAAGAAATGACAACTTGGGTTTTACCCCAAACCATAACTTCCATGGTGTCATTTCAACGGATCAAGATGGAGCTCTTTTCAGTGTAAAAGCGGAAGTCTCTAAAGCTTTAATCTTTTAAAACATAATGGCAGTTTTATCAATAACACCTTTGATCCAACCATGTCAAACAAGGTTTCATTACAAATCTCAAACACTCCATATTCCTATGGTGTTTCGCGATATGTAAATATAGGTGTTTTGCTAAACTTGTAACTCAAATAAATCCCTTTATGATAAAATCATAATTCATTTATTTTCTTGTTACACATGTAACTCAAACAAATCCCTTATGATAAAATCATAAACCATTTATTTTCTTGTTACAATGATTTTCCACTTCATCTTGAAAGTCTTTGAAACATTTTCAAATATTTCATACTTCATTCTCATTAAGTGAACATTCACTCAAATTTCCGGAGAAAGTATATGAAGTTGAAACCCATCGCTTATGACTATAAATAATGGACTACATACATCGATATGTATAAATTCCAATATTTTAGTCGTTCGTTCTTCTTTGGCCTTTGAACGAAGTTTTTAATTATCCCGAGGAAAGTCTCACAAGCGTCACTTGATCAAATCAAAGACTACAAAAATCCATGAATGTGGAGATTCTTCATGTTTTCTTTTCAATATAATTTAAACGGCGATGTCACTTCGTAAGTGATCTTTCAATCATTTGTCTTGCGACATTTTAGCATTAGGTTTTATGGATGTGATTTCTCCAACTAGATTTGTAAATCATCCATCTTATATGGAATACGGTAATTATTTGAACAACCTTTGTTCTCATAATACCTGATTCAAATAACAATTATTAAAACAAATCTTGAAGTCAAGCTTTGATGTCAACAAGAAATACAAACAACGGTTTGTTTATTTTCAATGAACATCATCACATATTCTCTTGCTAGTTACTTAGGCCATTGTGGTTTATGAATTGCGTCGTTCCGTATGAAATTTCATACCAACCAATTCGGTATATAATACCCAAGGACCACATTGTTTAACAAGCAAAGAATACAACCATAACATGTATATCATCCATATACCTAAACTGGATATTTCCAATCTTTTCTTTTCTGCCAAATATATTTTATAGATTCTCTTTCAGCATTTCCTTTTCCTTTTCCTTTTTAAAAGAATCTATCAACATCAAAAGTGGTGCCATATGCATTACACATAGTCCAAAGCGTGTATATTCAAATAATAATACCTTTGGACTTGCACTTTGAAGTAGATCACCATCATCAAAATGATCGGTATTCTTTCAAAATCCATTCTTTAGTAATCTTTTAGTGTAGTAAACACTTTACATACATATTCTATTCATCCTTATCATGACGACTTTCATGATCAAGCTACTATAGCTTATAAAGGCGAATCGTGAGTATAACATTACTTTCCAAAACCCTTTTGGATGATTAGGATGTCTAGCATCTCCAACCTTCGTAAATTCTCATCCAATATGAGATCATATATTATACTCTATCATATTGCAACCAAAACATTGTTTCAGATATCATTATATCTGTCACACATGATGGTTTCTGAAACAATTCTTTCAGCTCCTAGACAACCTTGATATTTAAAAACAATCAAGAATCATGGAGGCAAACATGATACTTAAGATAGTAACACTAGAATTGTTACTCTCGATTTAATACCAATTATTAAATTTCACGGAGTAAATAGAATTTTGCTGAAAGTTTGCAATAGGACTTTAAACTTTAGATTGACACTCAACACAATACGATACCAGTTCGTAAAGTATATATCCAGAATTCCATAGTTCTATTATCTCAATTACAACTATGCATAAGGTGGTGAACGAATGCCAATGACTACAACAAATTATGCAAATTCACTCTGATTTAATTTATGATAAATTGAGTTCTACGAATCCAAATTAGAAATGAACTCCCACTCAAAAGCGACATCCCTCGTGTCTTTTTGGTGATTACATGAACCAAATCCACTACACCAAGTCCGATCATCACGTGAGTCGCTGTAGCTTCAAAGGCGAGCATCAAATGGGCATCATATCTACTATATGACTCATGCTTAACCTTTCGGTCCGTGTTCCGAGGCCATGTCTGTACATGCTAGGCTCGCCAAGTAAGAACCTTAGTATTCGCGTGTGTAACTGTCTTACACCTGAGATATGCTCGTGGATTCAAGTACACCCAATCATCACGTGATGCCTTGAAGCGACGAAACATTGTCGGTGCATACTTAAGGAAGAACACATTTTTATCTTGATATCTAAATGATGGATCATCTTATTATGCTAATAAAACGCAAAACAAGCAATATAAGATGCTATCAAACATCACATGTTTATAAGTGAAATGATATGGTTTCCGCATATGATCTCCATCATGTGCACCGTGGTATGATCTCTATCAAACCTTTATGTGTAAGGCCAAGGTCTATGGAACTTACACGCTATGTGTGTTGTAAGAGTATCATCTCATACTTCTACTTACACCATCACCATATCATAACACTAGCCCAGCAACAATCTAAACTAGACGCCTCTAATTTATCCATTGCAAGTTTTACGTGGCTTAGGGCTTTCGAAGATAGAACCGTTCTTACCTACGAACATGAACCACAACGAGGATAACCAAATTGTTGACAACTCGTTGCAAATTAGATATTGACTATAGTAGGAGAGACAGACACCCGCTAGCCACTTATGCAAAACTAGTTGCATGTCAAGCGTGGAACAGGTCTCATGTGCGAGGACATGTAAAGTTTGTCCGGGCCGCTTCATCCCACTATGCCACCAATATCAAAAGTACAACTAAGAAGCAATAAAATGATCATCATCGCCCACATACTCATATGTGTACTACCCGTGCAAAGTATCTACGCATAGATCTGGCTCTGATACCACTGTAGGGTTCGCAGCATACAAAACAAAATTTTTCCTACGATGGGAACATCTATGTACCAAGATCTATCTACTAGATACAAGCAACGGGTGGATATACATCCATAGAATACATACCCTTGAAGACCGAATAGCATTAACGAGGTTGTACTCATGGATGATGTAGACGAACGCTTGCCGATCTCAAGATCGTGATGAAGTCCATCTGGTCCAGCCGGTCCAGCACGATCAAGTCCAGCACCTTAAAGCAGTGGTGCATCCGTGATCGCACACACGTACGGGTACCCCGACAACCTCCGCGCCCTCGCTCCAGCGAAGCAGCGGAAGCAACAAATCCTTCCAGAAAAAGCCACCGGGAACATGTATCTCGCTGATCCGAGACCATGGGGAAATTCTAAAGGGGGGAGAGAGATCCTTCGCGAGGAGGTGTGCTTTGAGAGGAGGAGAGGGGGGCCTTTTATAGGAGAGTGGGGGGCAGCCAAGGGGCATGGCGCCCAGCCATGGGGCTGCCCCCACCTCTTCCACATTCATGTGGGTGGAGCTCCCACTCAAAATGAAAATCCTCCACTCCCATTAAAAAGCCTCCACTAAAAAATCCACTCACATGCATTAAATTTCCACCAAATTTAATGTAAGCTCTCATTTAAATAAAACTCTTTTATTTATTTATTCAGAATTTTGTTAATTACTTTAATTAACAAACATTCACATAAAACCCCTTACAACATTTCAATTTCACATGCAGAACCAGTTTCAGCAATTTCAACCGAAACAGTTTCGGTGTCTAGTGAAATAAATTCCCGTGCTTTCCTTTTCTTTTTCTGGCATATCATTTGCTCCGAATGGTGTCGGTATCCCTTAAGTGTGTCACCCTACGATTCGCGAATAATGCTGACATGATCGAGACCCTACTCCGATCAATAATCAGTAGCGGGACCTGGAGATCCATACTGACTCCCACACATTCAACGATGACTTCTGTGATCGTGTGAACCTTTTACGCTAGTATCTTAATCCCTTTGTTTCACGATATATTACATGTCTGAGATTCGATCATCGGTATCTCCATACCTAGTTTGATCACGTTACCGACATGCACTCTTTTCTCGTTCCCGTGATATAACATTCACTGGTAGAAAACGTGCCATGCGTCCCGGTTGGTAAGGGGCTTTAGTCCCGGTTACCGAACCGGGACGGGGCAATCGGGACTAAAGCCCGAACCTTTAGTCCCGGTTGCCCCACCAACCGGGACAAAAGGCCACACACGTGGCATCTGCTCCGTGCGAGGGGGGGGGGGGGGCTTTAGTCCCGGTTCGTAACACGAACCGGGACTAATAACCTGCTGCCGCGGCAGAGATTTGGCCCATTTCTCTGCCGCGGCAGAGAATTCATTTTGGCACATTTTGTTGCCGCGGCAGCATTTTCGCCACTTTTTGTGCCGGGCAGAGAATTCATTTAGGTTGTTTTATTGTTTATTTAGTGTTTTGCACTTATCAATGAAGGAACCTTATATTACACAAGATCATCATGACAACATTTTACATTCAATACACGGATCGAGTTCATGCACTACATACAAAAGTTGCTATTCGATGCTACCGGCAAATTTCTTGAAAGTTGCTATTTTTACAATTCCTATTGTCTATACACAGCCGAGTAGTATTCCCTTGTTTGTTTAGGACTTCTGCATCCAAGAATCCCGCCAATTCCTCCTGTATTGCTCGTATGCGATCCTTTGGCAGAAGACCGTCCCGTAGACGTTCGATCTGATTTAAAAAAGGAGTCAGCCTATATGAATATGAAACTAAACACAATTTGATTGTAATTAAAAACTATAAAAATTGTTTACGTACGTGGAGTTGCTCTAAATTTCTGCCCTTCTCATCGCACGTCTGCCGGATGAACTCGCATACATAGTATCCACATAGATTGTTACCTGGTCCCTGCGTCAGGCACTTTACGACAACAGAGTTCAATCAAAATAATAATCAAGCATGATAATAACTGTATCAAAACTAGAATCAAAGAGATGCGCGGATATAGCTAGTGGTGCTTACATCTAGTGGTTGAAATGTAAGCTCCTCTTTCCAAACACCCCTAGCCTTCTTGGTGAACCGTTTCCAAGCGCTGCCCGGCGTAGAAAACGAATAAAATAAGTTATTAAGTACTTGATATCATAAAATTCACGAACGTTGCTGATATAGTGTCGTAATGATTAGAATTACCGCTGGAGAAGTATCTGCATGTCCTTCCACGTCTCAAGGGGTTTATGTTTCGAGTCCATGACTAGTACACGCCCTTTGTCAAGTTGAATGATTAACAGAATATAGTGGTACCTGCGAATGCAGAACTAATCAATTATATACTTAACATCGAGTAAGCGAAATAGAAAGTGTATACAAGACAATAACACTCACTGGAAGTTGTAAGGAAATAGTATTTCCCTTTTGGTTTCTTGAAACCTTAACGCGTGTACTATATTATCCTCCGTATCCTGGGGGCTTATTTTGAGATTAGCTTCATGAACCCAATATGGGTCAATGAAGCCAATGTCATAGATTTGTCCTCTGCTGCATTCGAGAATCTTCATTCTGCATATTAAAGTATGATTATATACATGCAATAAACAAAATAATATAAATGGAGACTAAATTAATTACAGAATTAGTACTTACAGACAATAGGCACTCATGATCGATTTGTCCAAGGCGTCTTGATTGAATAATTGAAATAGTTCATCAAATTCAATGGATATCATGTCATCCTTATCTTTCCCATGATGCTTTTTTGTAACCCTCAGCACTATCCAGTTAGCCCCGGCCCTTGTGGCATGCATGTACCAGTTATGCAATCTTCGCATTTTTGTTGGAAGATTGTTTACCTCCTCAGGTTTGACGAGAGGTTTTCCGTACTGGTATTGGTATGCTACTTCACTCACGGGGAAGAACTCTAACTAGGATAAGTACTGGGCAATACTCATACCTTGAGCAGCGGCAGCTTCTCCGTATTGTTCAACTACCTCTGGATCATACTGCTCTTCGGCCCCATATTTGCTCGACCCCACATTGGTTTGAGAAATCACCTTCAGAGGGGCGCAAGTCTGTTTTGCTTGTTCTCCGAGCTGGGCAACAGATTTCCCGCTTGCATCAGTACTGCTCTTCGAGGCTTTTTGTGCTGCATGTGACTTGAGAATAGAACGCTCATAGTCTGATGACAACTTTGGCTCGGGTTGATGAAGAGTCTTTAGCATTTTCAACACTTTGGCTTTTTCTTCTTTGGTGCTGGGGAACTCTGGCTCTTTCGGCCTCCTCAGCTTAGCGAAAAACGCTGTCGTTTCCGCATCAACGGTCGCCGCAGTCTCCTCTTCAGTACAGTCATAAGCTCTCTTGGGAGGAACCGTTGGTACTTTTGGAAGAGGCTCTTGTTTACGTTTCGGCGATCGCTTACGACGCACAGTAGCGGTACACTTACGCTTTTTATCCTGAGGCGCCGGCGATGGCTCCCGCGGCGATGGCTGCACCGGAGATTGGTGAGGCGACGGAGTCGGGTGAGGCGACGGAGCCGGGTGAGGCGACGAAGACGGCTGCCGCGGCGGCGACGACCTCGCTGGAGACGGGTGAGGCGGCGGCGAAGATGGCCTTGGCGTGTGATTTCGAAGCACGATACAATCCTTCGGCCATAGAATGGTGACGTTTTTTGCGTCACCCAGCACAGTCACATCCCCTTCACCAGCAGGGTAGTGAAGATCCAAAACCTCAAAGGTGGGCATGATTTCATCCACGCCGACAACAGCGTAGCCCTCTGGAACCGGACGACTGTGGTAAGTTGGTGTGGGTCCAATTGGTAAGGCATAGCCGACCGCCACCTTCATTGATATGTTCACAACTTTGACATGTAGCTCGCAGTGTGTCATCTCTGTGATATCATCCACTGGGTAGCCAACAGGAGCCATCGTCGGTGCATCATCGACATCGCCATTGTCATCACCCGGGACCTCGGTGGAAGCCACACTGCTTTTTCGGTTATTCGATAGGCCGGTAGCATCAAATGCAGTGTGCTGCTGAGATGGGCCGGTAGTACTTTGCTCTTTAAGTGAGTTAATTTCATCTTGTTGTTGCTTTAATCGTTCTTCAATTAAACGCATTCGCTCTTTCTGACTTTGTGCTTCAACTGCCGCCATGTCCTTACTCCTCTAACGGCTTCTATCAGGATATTTCTTCCTCTCTTCGGGAAACCCAGTCCTCCATGATTGGGAGCCTATTGTGCCTCGTGTTCGTCCATCATGTTCCTTATTTCCAAGGGCGAGTGTGAGCTCATCATTCTCTCTATCGGGAATGAAGTCCCCATCTTTAACAGCCTTTACTGCTTTTCTCATCCTCTCGATTGGCAAGGGGTCTTCTTTATGTCGTATGTTATATATACACCTCCCTTCCGAGTCCAACGTGCCCCCATGCCCGTAAAACCAATTCCTTGCACGTTCTACCCAATCGTCTGTCTCTGGGGTGATATTTTTATCACGCAGTTCCTGCTCAAGTTTCTCCCACTTAGGAATGCCAACCTTGTAGCCACCTTGCCCCATAGTATGGTGATACTTCTTCTTAGCAGCATTCAGCTTATTCGTTTCAGACATTTTCTTAGCTTTTTCTGATTTCTTGTATTCCACAAACTCATCCCAGAATGGTTTTATCTTCTCAAACTGAATATTCTTGAAATCGGGAGTCTTCTCTTTCACGACATAGTCAAGGTGCAATCTTTTCTTCCAGTTGGTGAAACACTGGGCCATCTTCTTCAAAGCCCACTCCCTGACCTTAGCCTCCATGGCTCTCCCATGTTTAAGGCGTCCTCAACTGGATCCTCCGCATTTGGATCCAGCTCTATCTTCGGTAGTTTGAAATTAACCATGAGCCTCTTCCACAGTAAATCTTTGGCGTGGTTAGGGACAAATAAACATGTTACCTCTTCATCCGCTTTAGCAGGCCTATTCCAATTTCTAATGGTGATCGGGATTAAGTCCCTAACGATTACTCCGCATTGTGCCACAAATTTGGTTGCGACAACTTCGGGAGCTGTCGGTCTGCCGTCTTCAGCGACATCTTCGATCCTAAACCTCTCATGGTCTTGCAACTTTTTGGTTGGGCCTCGTCTGCTCTTTTTAGTAGATTCCTTCGATCCGGAGGGCTAAAAGAAGAAAGATCGTCGTTACTATTTCTATATAGATAGCAGATGATTAATTAATGAATTGATTTATATTACATGCACCTTGCCGGAGCGGTCGTCTTCTCGATTACACAAGGCATCGCCTTCTCCCTCGCGGAAGGCAACACCTTCAACCTCAAACAAGTTGTCTACTCCGGTAAAAAGAGGATCACCCTCACCGGAGTTGTTCAGAAACGTTGATACGTCTAAATTATCTTCCCCACGGATCACACCTTGGATCAACTCTTCCTTTTCTTCGTCTCTGACGTGTGGGTCCATATTTTCTGCATAGGTGGAAAAACGAATAAGTCAAAGCGGCTAAAGGAGAAAGTTAAGGAGAAACCCTAATATATACATACACAATAATAAAAATGAAGAGAAACCCTAAACCTAGCTACAAAAGGAAACCGTGTAGTAGATAGGTAACTCTAGCTAAAATCAACTAAAATCAATATTCCGGAGTTCCGAGGGGTGTAACCTAGTTCGGAGAAACCTCTGATGCATATGAGAGGGGAACATGAGTATAAGGCTACAAAAGGGAAACTATCCAGCAGATAGGTAACACTAGATACTAACAAAATACCATATTGGAATCGATTTAAGAGGGTTCAGAATGCCCTGGCGAAGGCACATCGTCGAACCCACATGCACCTAAGGGGTATTAATGATTCCTTATCTAACCACAGTGACTGACAATGTTCCTTATCGAAGACCAATAATACCAAACTAATTAATAAACCTAATAATACCTAACTAATAATAAACCTAATAATCGAAACACCGAAAAGAAAGGGAAACAATCAACACATGGCATCGATGCAATGCTCAAGCAAGTATGATGATATTACAAGTTAATTTGCATTGGAATGGAACCCTAAGACATACTCGACGATTTAATCGGGGTTCCGACGGGTGAAAACCCTAACTCAGGGAAACTCCGGAACATATGAGAGGGGTGCATTTGTTCTTCTAATTATACTTGTCATTTAAATTGTTGAACAATGCATGATTATAGGTTAAATAGATAGGTTTCATTTTTCTGAACAATTTGATATATTATTTGTATTTTTCTGACTTATAAATAAAAAGATATTGAATTTACAAGTTTATATCAATTTCTGGAATTATTAAATCATTTAAAATTGAATTACTGTGTCAATATGACATCAGCAAAGGGTTGGTTTTTTTACCAAGACAGAACCTAGCCACTGTCACTGAGTGCTGGGCCCTAGGCCACATCAGCAAGCCACCGTGGGCCACGTCAGCGGGCCCGTGGCCACGTCAGCGGGCCCGTGGCCACGTCAGCGTGACGCCGTGGACAAGGACGACGCGGCGGTGGAGGAAACGGCGCTGGCGACGATGCACCACCCGATCGAAGCCGCCGCGCCCACCAACAGCAGCAGAGGGAGGGGGAGGACAGAGAGGGGCAGGGAGGGGCGGCGCCGCACCTGACGCGCGGCGGTGGGGGAAGGGCGCGGTCGTCGACGGGAAGCAGAGAAGCGGGCGGTCGGCGGTCGTCGGGGGAAGGAGACGCGCGGGCGGCGCGGTCGTCGGCGCGCGGGAAGAGACGCGGGTGGCGGCTGGAGGCGGAGGCGTTGACGACGGAGCCGCTACGGGGAGCGCGCGACGGTGGCGGGGGCAGCCTGGCGGCGTCGTCGTCGGCGAGGGCGCGGGCAGAGGCAGAGTGGGGAAGGGAAGAAGAAGAGGAGGCACGCGCTGTTATAACTAAAGGGCCTTTAGTCCCGGTTCGTGGCTCCAACCGGAACTAAGGAGCCACCAACCGGGACCTATACTCCCCAATTTTCAGCAGACCAAGGGTTGGCGCGCAGTGGGTCTTTAGTCCCGGTTGGTGGCTCCAACCGGGACATATTCCCCTGTTTTCAAAAAATTTCAGGTATTTTCTCTCTGTTCCCGCCTTATTTTTTATTTTGGGGTTTAAATTTGTATTGTTTTTTAGATGATAATTAATTTGGAATTTAGAAAAACTTTAAACATAAAAAGTGTTTGGATTTGAATAAATAATTCAAAACCATTTTCTGTTTTAAAAAATAATTAATGTAACCATTTAAAATATGAACCATTTACAATTAAAAATGAATTAACTTATTTTTTTAATATCAATTTGGAATTTAGAAAAACTTTAAACATAAGAAGTGTATGGATTTTAATAAATAATTCAAAAACATATTCTATTTTTAAAAAATAATTAATGTAACCTAAAATGAATTAACTTATATTTTTGAATATTAATTTGGAATTTAGAAAAACTTTAAACATAAAAAGTGTTTGGATTTGAATAAATAATTCAAAACCATTTTCTGTTTTAAAAAATAATTAATGTAACCATTTAAAATATGAACCATTTACAATTAAAAATGAATTAACTTATATTTTTTTAATATCAATTTGGAATTTAGAAAAACTTTAAACATAAGAAGTGTATGGATTTGAATAAATAATTCAAAAACATATTCTATTTTTAAAAAATAATTAATGTAACCTCTTAAAATGAATTAACTTATATTTTTGAATATTAATTTGGAATTTAGAAAAAATTTAAACATAAAAAGTGTTTGGATTTAAATAAATAATTCAAAAAAATTTTCTGTTTTATAAAATAATTAATGTAACCATTTAAAATATGAACCATTTACAATTAAAAATGAATTAACTTATATTTTTTTTGAATTTATTATGCCCATTTTGAATTATCTGAATTTCTAACTATGGTCGAACCGGTGTGCATGAAGATAGGGGACGGGCATCGTTAGAACTTGCATTGGATCTCTGAAGAAACCACATATTGCGAGTCTAAAAATGATTTTTTCAAAAAATCACGGGCGAAAGATCATGTACCTGTAGTACAAACCGAACCCACTTCCTACCGATTCGGCAGACATTTGTCCTTTTTACCCGGGATGGACGAAAAGGTTTGAGATGTACCGGTTGGGATATAGTCCATGTAAGGTGGTCTAGTATTTTAGGAAAATAGGACGGTAGCATTCTGAAACGGCATTTTGGTGGTTACTTCACAAAACGACCCATTTTTTGCGCTCGGAAAATGGAAAAGGGATTTTCCGTGCGACAAAAAGGAAAACTTCCTCCTTCAACATTGTTCTACATACCAATGTCCACACACATGCATAATATGGGCACAACATCACAAACTATGCCGTGATTCAGCACATAACATCGGTCATTTGGACCGAAAGCCATGAAACCTCGAACATGATAGGTCATTTTGTGAAGGTTTTTTCGAAACATGATCAATATACCAAGTCTGGTATTTTTCCTTTCAACTATGTAACATAATATGACACCACGCGAAGGATTTTCATTGTTCGGATTTTTTTTGAATTTATTATGCCCGTTTTGAATTATCTGAATTTCTAACTATGGTCGAACCGGTGTGCATGAAGATAGGGGACGGGCATCGTTAGAACTTGCATTGGATCTCTGAAGAAACCACATATTGCGAGTCTAAAAATGATTTTTTCAAAAAATCACGAGCGATAGATCATGTACCTGTAGTACAAACCGGACCCACTTCCTGCCGATTCGGCAGACATTTGTCCTTTTTACCCGGGATGGACGAAAAGGTTTGAGATGTACCGGTTGGGATATAGTCCATGTAAGGTGGTCTAGTATTTTAGGAAAATAGGACAGTAGCATTCTGAAACGGCATTTTGGTGGTTACTTCACAAAACGACCCGTTTTTTGCGCTCGGAAAATGGAAAAGGGATTTTCCGTGCGACAAAAAGGAAAACTTCCTCCTGCAACATTGTTCTACATACCAATGTCCACACACATGCATAATATGGGCACAACATCACAAACTATGCCGTGATTCAGCACATAACATCGGTCATTTGGACCGAAAGCCATGAAACCTTGAACATGATAGGTCATTTTGTGAAGGTTTTTTCAAAACATGATCATTGTTCGGCACACATTTAGTCCCGGATGTAGTCACAAACCGAGACTAAAGGGATTGCGGCAGAGTGGGCCAGACAACACTAATAATAGGGGTGAGTGTCGACATTATGTCGTGCGGCTTGTACCTTGTCCCGGATGGTGTCACCAACCGGGACTAAAGATGAACCTTTAGTCCCGGTTGGAGACACCAACCGGGACTAAAGATGAGTCAGCACTAATAATAGGGGTGAGTGTCGACATTATGTCGTGAGTGTCGACATTATGCCGAGCTGCTTGTACTATAAATATGCATCCTTGTGAGTCCAGTCCTCCAGCCAGTTTGAGGCATCTCCAAGATGGTTTTAGAGAGCAGGGACACCACTACGGCCAGTTTCAGGGAGATGCCGACGGAGCCCAGTCCTCCGGCATCTCCGAGAAACTGGTCATAGAGGCACTCCCTAATATGTGAAATTAGTTAGCTCCGAGGCGTATTGATCTAGTTAGTGAAGTTACAAGCTGCAAGATGGTTTTCGAGAGCAGGGACACCACTGCGGCCAGTTTCAGGGAGATGCCGACGGAGCCCAGTCCTCCGGCATCTCCGAGAAACTGGTCATAGAGGCACTCCCTAATATGTGAAATTAGTTAGCTCCGAGGCGTATTGATCTAGTTAGTGAAGTTACAAGCTGCAAGATGGTTTTCGAGAGCAGGGACACCACTGCGGCCAGTTTCAGGGAGATGCCGACGGAGCCCAGTCCTCCGGCATCTCCGAGAAACTGGTCATAGAGGCACTCCCTAATATGTGAAATTAGTTAGCTCCGAGGCGTATTGATCTAGTTAGTGAAGTTACAAGCTGCAAGATGGTTTTCGAAAGCAGGGCCACCACTACGACCAGTTTCAGGGAGATGCCGACGGAGCCCAGTCCTCCGGCATCTCCAAGAAACTGGTCATAGAGGCACTCCCGGTCCAGCCACAAAATGGGACTAACACTCAAGACATTTATTAATATTAAAAACTAAGACTACGAAACCGGGACTAAAGGCCACAAACCGTGAAAGATATCCTTCGGTCAAGCCACAAACCGCGAAAGACATGAACTAGAGTTACATAATATGAGCATGAACTTCTTGGCATATGTCATTCCTTATGACCGCTTCAGACGTAACCATGGAGCATCTTCTTTACTTAACGGAATGCTTGGGTCAGTTTTCACTGTGAAGGGCGGAATTTCATCAAACTTATTATAATCTTCTGACATGTCTGTCTTGTCCTCGATTCCCACGACGTTTCTTTTCCCTGAAAGAACTATGTGACGCTTTGGCTCATCATATGATGTATTCGTTTGCATATTTTTTCTTTTTTTCGGTCTGGAGGACATGTCCTTCACATAGAAAACCTGAGACACATCATTGGCTAGGACGAATGGTTCATCTCTATAACCAAGATTGTTGAGATCCACTGTTGTCATTCCGTACAACTGGTCTATCTTTACCCCTTCCCCATTCAGGTTGACCCATTTGCAGCGAAACAAAGGGACCTTAAAAGAGACTCCATAGTCTAGTTCCCATATCTCCTCTATGTAACCATAATATGTGTCCTTTTGTCCATTCTCGTCTATTGCATCAAAGCGGACACCACTATTTTGGTTGGTGCTCTTTTTATCTTGGGCGATCGTGTAGAATGTATTCCCATTTATTTCGTACCCTTGGAAATTCAATACAGTAGAAGATGGTGACGCGGCCAACAAGTATAGCTGATCTCCAACAGTGGTGTCATTCAAGAGATGTGTCCGCATCCAACCACCGAAAGACTTCATGTGTTCATCTGTAATCCATGATTCAGGCTTCCCCGGGTTTTTGGAGCGTACAATATTCTTGTGTTCCTCGATATACGGAGCTGCCAAGGTGGAATTATGTAGAACTGTGTAGTGTGCTTTAGTGAAAGAATCCCCGTCCCTACATATCATTGCTTTCTTTCCCAGCGTGCCTTTTCCACTTAGTCTTCCCTCATGCCGCGAGTCAGAAACACCAATCGGCTTAAGGTCAGGAATAAAGTCAACACAAAACTCAATGACCTCCTCTGTTCCATATCCCTTGGAGATGCTTCCTTCTGGTCTAGCACGGTTATGAACATATTTCTTTAAGACTCCCATGAACCTCTCAAAGGGGAACATATTGTGCAGAAATACCGGACCGAGAATGGCAATCTCTTCCACTAGATGAACCAGGAGATGCGTCATAATATTGAAGAAGGATGGTGGGAACACCAATTCAAAACTAACAAGACATTGTACCACATCCTTCTGTAACCTTGGCAGAATATCTGGATTGATTACCTTCTGAGATATTGCATTGAGGAATGCACACAGCTTCACAATGGGTACTCGAACATTTTCCGGTAGAAGCCCCCTCAATGCAATCGGAAGCAACTGCGTCATAATCACGTGACAGTCATGAGACTTCAGGTTTTGGAACTTTTTCTCTGCCATATTTATTATCCCCTTTATATTAGATGAGAAGCCCGACGGCACCTTGATACTATAAAGGACTTCAAAAAAGATTTCCTTCTCTGCTTTGGTAAGAGCATAGCTGGCACGACTTAAGTGACGCCCTTTATCCGTCTTGTTATCTGTATGCATGTTCTTTGGGTCTTTCATAATTTGTTGGTCCTCCCGTGCTTCAGGTGTATCTTTTGTCTTACCATACACGCCTAGGAATCCTAGCAGGTTCACGCAGAGATTCTTCGTCACGTGCATCACGTCGATTGAAGAGCGGACACGCAGGACTTTCCAATATGGCAGCTCCCAAAATATAGATTTCTTCTTCCACATGGGTGCGTGTCCTGTAGCGACGTCGTTCGGAACTGATTGACCGCCGGGACCCTTTCCAAAGATTACTTCTATGTCCTTGACCATACCAAATACATCATCACCAGCAGGGAGTTCAGGCTTCTTCCGGTGATCTGCCTCACCTTTAAAATGCTTGCCTTTCTTTCTTACGGGATGATTGGTCGGAAGAAATCGTCGATTCGCTAGGTACACAACCTTCTTGCATTTATGCAAATATGTACCTTCGGTCTTATCTAAACAGTGGGTGCATGCCTTATATCCTTTGTTTGTCTGTCCTGAAAGGTTACTAAGAGAAGGCCAATCATTGATGGTTACGAATAACAACCCTCGTAGATTAAATGGCTCCTGTTTGTTCTCATCCCACGCACGTACACCTGGTTTTCCCCACAACTGTAAGAGTTCTTCAACTAATGGCCTAAGGTACACATCAATGTCGTTGCCAGGTTGCTTCGGGCCTTGGATGAGCACTGGCATCATAATGAACTTACGCTTCATGCACAACCAAGGAGGCAGGTTGTAGATACATAGAGTCACGGGCCAGGTGCTGTGACTGCATCTCTGCTCCCCAAAAGGATTCATGACATCCGTACTTAGACCAAACCATAAGTTCCTTGCGTCACCTGCAAAGTCTGGGAAGTCTCTCTCGATTTTTCTCCACTGTGACCCATCAGCAGGGTGTCTCAACTCCCCGTCTTTCTTACGGTCTTCTTTGTGCCATCGCAACAACCTGTCATGCTCTTTGTTTCTGAACATGCGTTTCAACCTTGGTATTATAGGAGCATACCACATAACCTTAGCAGGAACCCTCTTCCGGAGGGGCTCTCCCTCAACATCACCAGGGTCATATCGTCTGATCTTATACCGCAACGCGTTGCATACCGGGCATTTATCTAAATTCTCATACTCCTTACCGCGGTAGAGGATGCAGTCATTAATGCATGCATGTATCTTTTGCACATCTAATCCCAGAGGACAGAGAGTCTTCTTTGCTTCGTAGGTACTCTCGGGAAGTTCGTTATGTTTTGGAAACTTCGGCTTCATTATTTTCAGCATCTTTTCAAATGAGGAGTCAGTTAGACCACACTCTGCCTTCCATCGCAACAATTCCAGTGTGGTACCGAGCTTTGTGCTGCCATCTTCACAATTTGGGTACAACAATTTCTTGTGATCTTCTAACATGCCCTCTAACTTCAACTTCTCATTTTCTGTTTCACAGTCTCGCTTTGCATCAGAAATGACCCTACCAAGTTCATCAGCCGGCTCATCTGATGCCCGTTCTTCACCTTTTTCCTCTCCATTGTCTTCCATTGCAGTATCACTGTATTCAGGAAACATATGATGATAGTTGTTATCATCATCTTCTTCTTCACCATCTTCCATCATAACCCCTCTTTCCCCGTGCTTGGTCCAGCAATTATAGTTGGGCATGAAACCTTTCATAATCAGGTGGCCGCGAATGATTTTCGAGGAAGAGTACTCCTTGTTGTTCCGACATTGAACACATGGACAACGTATAAATCCATTCTCTTTGTTTGCCGTAGCCACATCGATAAATTTATCCACGCCTTTGATATACCCGGCTACCCGCCGGTCACCGTACATCCATTCCCGACCGTTCATCTGCATCATATAAGTAAGTTTATCAAAAAACAGGACATCATCAATAGTGAAATAACCAATTCACACCGACACATGAATTGTATCAATGACCTAGAAAAGATAAGATTGCTAACCTCGATCGAGGGAAATAAAGAGGAGAAAGCTCAAGTGCGTCTCGGACACCTTCTATATTTTTGTTCTATGAGAAATTCAACTGGATTTTTCACTCAAACATTTCAACAAACACCTTCAATGCATGCATGAGAAAAAACTAGCACACACCCTCACACCTTACACCATTCGAAAAAACAGAGTGGAGGCAGAGGGGGCTGGGGCGTTGCATTTATAGAGGGCAAGGGGTCTTTAGTCCCGGTTGGAGCCAGCAACCGGGACTAAAGGTGCGTGCCACGCCACGTGGCTGTGGCCAAACCTTTAGTCCCGGTTGGTGGCTCCAACCGGGACGCATGCCCCCTTACCAACCGGGACCCATGCCCCTGGCCCCGTGCCCGCTCCAACCGGGACGCGTGCCAGCATTAGTCCCGGTTGGTGGCGCAACCGGGACTAATGCTCCCAGGGGTCGCGAACGGATGGCCCTTTTTCCTCTAGTGATTCTAGTGATCAAATCACTTGCTTGCAAGCTAATCAATGTGATATCACCGAGAGGGCCCAGAGCATATCTATCCGTCATAGGGATGAACAAATTCCACTCTCGATCCATGGGTCTCAACATAACACTTTAGTAGTTCTGAATCCATCTTTATAATCACCCAGTTATGGTGTGACGTTTGATGTCATCGAGAAACTCTTCCGGTGTTAGTGATTGGCATGATCTCATGGTCTAAGGATTAGGATCACTTCATAAGTTGTTATAGCAATATAAACTCAATGACTTTGATCGTAATGCTATACTTCGGATGAATGTTCATCACATCATTACACTAATGTTGTGACCTCGTTATTAATAACATCCAATGTCCATGATCAGGAAACTTTGATCATCATGTTAATCAACGAGCTAGTTTATAAGAGAGGCATAACTAGGAACTTCCTTTTTGTTTATTAAACACACATGTATTAACGTTTCCGTATTAATACAATTATAGCATGTAAAATAAACATTTATCATAAATAAGGAATACAATAATAACCACTTTATTATTGCCTCTCGGGCATATTCCCTTCAGAAACTTCTTACAAAGAAGAATCAGAAATAAATATTTCAAAAACTATCATACTATTAAGACTAGTATATTAACTAATGGTATGACATTGCTGCTATCGCAATACCCTACAGAAATATGTTCTATGGCTAGAGATTATATTCCTATCTAATCAGTAACTTAGTCTTCACTTGAATTGGTGTATATGTTGACCTTCTTGACTTTATTGAAGAGCTTTAGCTTTTGATGATGATTCCTGGAGCATAACTTGATGTAGACGTCGTCTTAATGGCTTCAGAATCTAGCAAGGGTTAAGAAGATACGTTGAGTACGAGCGTACTTAGCAGGTTCACTAGCAAAGGAGTGTTTGATGCACTAAATCTACAGCCACAGACCGTAGGTCATAGGCAATGCAAGTTTTCGTAAACATTTCTTTAAATGTTGCTTTTATTCTGAAAAACTATGTCTGTCAGCCTTCACGGGTTTACCAGAACTTTCATGGAGTTCCCTTCCCGCCGCGTTCGTAGCTCCTTCCTGGAACAGGGAGTAACAAGTTACAGTTCTCACACTCTGTAGAGGTGCGTCACTTTACCCATGAGAGATCTTAGCTTTGTTGCACATCTGAGTTATAGGCTCGTTCACACTTCCTTGGTATGAGGCCCAGACTAAGATCCAAGCCAATCACTGCCCCCTTCGCGACCTAGCATGCCTCCTTGGTGTACACCATGCCCACACATTGAATTACAACAATAGTTTGTACAAACCATTAGATGCCAGAACTATCGTGGGACGTTGAAGGTTCCCACCCATATGCTGCATACCCTCTACGAATTACCAATTAATATGCATGCTACGAGTGATAACAGCCACGACCTGCACATCCGGCTACATGCGAGAGGAAGAAGATACAGCTGACTTCTCCGTCCCATTCCAAATCTCATGGTTAACGCGTGATATACGGCGCAAGAATCACTGGCAATATTGGTTGTTAAGTCCTAGATAATATGTTCCTTTACCACCGGAACTTTCATAGTAGGTTATTACCTCATGGTAAATAACCTATAATCACATTATTATGAAAATAGTGTTTTCGGACCTTTTTCAAATGCAGTTGATGACAACACTGGATTTGTAAAATACTTTACAGAAAATAACCAAAGGACATGAGCAAGTGTGAACTTGCCTTTTGTGATTGCAAGATTATGCACACACGGTCTTCAAGACAATATAAAATCCAATATCTGAAATCATCATCATTGGTCCGGTAAGGACTAGTGTTTAAAGAAGCAAGATGATTTTATGCATAAGTAATGTAATGCAAGTTGATAAACTCGAATCCAGGGGATAACATTGATCTAGGTTTTGGATACTGGAAATGGTTTCTTTGGAATGTGTTGCCCTTTTTAGATTAAGTTTCACACTTGTGCTTATTATTAAGGCTTGTGAGTGTGTGTGAAACAATATGTAATTACAATATCATAAAACAATGAGATACACACAAATGTGAAATGCTACTCAAGATTGCTTATACTATAATTGTTTATCTTCAAATTTTTACTTTACAAGTAATGTCACTTATAAAGAACTTAAGTGTTATCAAACCTAAGTATACAAGTAAATTATAAAGTAAGGTTATTAAGATTAATTGTCATATGTTGACTGAAGTGGCAAAACGAACAACTTTTGAAGAAAATATTTCTTTATTAAGGTTTAAACAATCCTTGTGGTTAATCAGAGGTGGTCGATGTTGTTTGTGCTTGCTGGAATAGTTTGGATTTGAGATGCTTTATAAGTTAATTATAACAGACCAAAGTTAACTATAAAACACATAACAAAGTTTTTATCTTAATATTTAAAGTCTTGTAGACTAAAGTTAACTTTAAAGACATAGATAGATTTAAGGTATATTGCTTATGTTATTTTTACCTTGTGTACTTTATAATGTTTCCTTAAAGTTACTTAAGAATGGTTATGCTTTTATTTGAGTAGTGGTTTCTTATCATTATGCTGGAGTGGAATCATTTATCTCTTCATAAAGATGTGGTTATGGTTTGTGAATAAGTAACCCATGTTAGTGACTACTTGTGAAGTCACTATAGTGTTTTAGTACGATTATAATCTTGTGATTGAAGTATTGGAAAAGATTTTATTTAGTTACAAATTAGTCTTGAGGATTTTTTATTTAATAAGGATCTTTTTAGAAAATAATCTATACTTATGGTTGAATGATAATTCAATAAAATTGGATTTAAAATGTGTTGGACCAATTTGATTTTATATTATTAACATTTAAGACTAATACTATTTATTAGACTTTAATTGGTTAATTTTTAGAAGATTAGCAAATTTTATTTACCCTTATATGAATTATTAACTAAGGAAATAGGGTTAAATTCAAGTTATTAAAGTGTTTAAATTTTTATTTTCCTCAAAAGTGGAATATTAAATTTTTAACATGTAGGTATTACTTTTGTGATCATTTTGGTATATTACATTTATTTTTATGATTTACAATTAATAAGATATGATTTTTATAATATTTATTACTTTATAAATACTTAATAAATAATAAATGTTTAATTAAGTGAAATATTGATGCATGGTTATAATTTTAAATTACAGTTCTTATTTTTCTATTTTTTGGTATTTTATTTATATTTTTAACATTTACCAATATTAAAATATGAATTATCAAAGTATTATTACTTATAAAACCTTTATTAAATAATAATGATTTAAATAATTAACAAAGTAATGTTTGATAATAATTTTAAGTTGTAGATTTTATTTTTCTGAAAATTTTCATATATTAAACGTATTTTTCTGAATTATAAAACAAGAGATATTAAATTTATAAGATTTAGTCATTTTCTAAAATTAAAATAAATAACTAAATAGTTTATGATGTAATGCTGATGTCAGCATGGGGTGAAGGGTTTTTCTCACCAGATCTATTATTACCCCCAGTCACTGATTAGTGGGGCCTATGCCACGTCATTTACAGATCAATTAAATAAACCAATAAGAGGTGTTATGACATCAGCACGATGTCATGCGGACATCATCTAGGACTGATCCTCTTAGATCGATTGTCGATCGAGTGATTGGGTGCACGCGCACGGCCGAAGCTGGGCTTGCTGGAAAGAGGCTGCGATGGGTAACCTAATAGTGGCGACGCGACTGGTTTTTGGTCATCGGAGCACTGGGTACGACGGTGGTCGACGGCGAAGCTTGCGGGCTAGTGCGACGGGAAGCAACTAGGGCACGAGAGAGCAAGGGAGAGGGTATACGAGGACGGTGGACTCACCCTGGTGCGGTTGGTGGCGATGACGAGGTCGGAGGAAGTTTGTGGTAGCGGCGATTGACGATGAACGGCGGTGACTGGCGGTGGAGATGAGGTGTCGATTGGATCGACAAAGGGCTCCTCGGCTTCCGTGAGTAGGGGCAAACGACGGAGAAGGTCACGGCGCATCTGATAGTCACCTTCACGGATCAAGGGGAGGCCAGAGATGGCGAGAAGCTTCGACACCGGTGGCTAGGGTTTGCTGGCCGGAGCTCAAGAGGAAGAAAGACAAGCGAAATGGCGTGCTAGGGTTTTCTTAGCGGCGTCCAGGGCTTCTTGTAGACGTCCGGAAGCGGTGGTGCGGATCTTGGCGCGGCCGGGCGGCGGGGTGACCGCTAGTGAGTTGCTTCGTCGCATTGGGAGGTCGACGTCGCGAGGAGGAAGACGACGAACAGATTCCTGAAGTAGTATGGGCCAATACTGGGTTGCGATTGGGCTGTAGCAAAGCGAGCAAAATGTTTCTGCTACTGGACGTGAGCGTCTGGTAGAATGGTTGAAGCAATGGGCTTTGGGCCAGTTTCTGGACTGAGTCCATTTTTTTATTCTTTTCTATTTTCTGTTTTCCTTTCTTGTTTTGTATTTACACTTTTGTTTTAAGATTTGTATTTTTCATTTACTTTGGAATCTTTCTTCATAGAATTTATTTGTTAAAGAATTGCAGCAACAATGAATGTATTTAAAGTCATTTTGTGAGCTTTTATTATATATTGTTTAGAGTTTTTTATTTTCTTTAAACGATATGATTTTTATAATATTTATTATTTTATAAATACTTAATAAATAATAAATGTTTAATTAAGTGAAATATTGATGCATGATTATAGTTCTTATTTTTCTAATTTTTTTGGTATTTTATTTATCTTTTTAACATTTACCAATATTAAAATATGAATTATCAAAGTATTATTACTTATAAAACCTTTATTAAATAATAATGATTTAAATAATTAACAAAGTAATGTTTGGTAATAATTTTAAGTTGTAGATTTTATTTTTCTGAAAATTTTCATATATTAAACATATTTTTCTGAATTATAAAACAAGAGATATTAAATTTATACGATTTAGTCATTTTCTGAAATTAAAATAAATAACTAAACAGTTTATGATGTAATGCTGATGTCAGTATGGGGTGAAGGGTTTTTCTCACCAGGTCTATTATTACCCCCAGTCACTGATTAGTGGGGCCTATGCCACGTCATTTACAGATCAATTAAATAAACCAATAAGAGGTGTTATGACATCAGCACGATGTCATGCTGTTGCCTGTCAAAACTCACCGGCGGGCAGCGACGAGCAACACGAAGAGCCGGGAGGCTCCCAGAACTGCTGGTGGGCCCTGGTCCCTCGGGCAACGGCCCGCAAAGCTTCCGGCACGCACGCGTCCTGGCTTGGTTCGAGGGCGTGCCACCTGACCTATACCTGATCAGGAAGGTGATGGATTGCTCCGATTGGTTTCCTGCATGGCAAACAAGTATACGTAAAATTCGAGCCGTAACCGGCTCCCAGGTTTCCCTGTGAATCGGCTTCCAGAGCCGATTATCCCATGGTTCTGCATTAGATCTATGATAACATGGGGTTTTGCTTGATTCACTACAAGTTAAATCGAACTACGACAGTTTAGTGTTTTCACCACGTAACCGGAACGTCCTACACGTAATTGAGCCTGGTAGATACGAAAGATAGTAGAAAACTAATCTTAGAGAAGGCCTAAAAACCAACATGACGTCAATTCCCGGAACGTCCCCTCTAAGATCGATAAACCATACCTTACGTATTACTGGATCGTTCAACCCGTTTGCAAGGCCTAATCACGTAGATATTAAACTAAACCTCGATGAACAAGGCACAACTATAACAGATCGAATCGGCTAAGCAGAGATCAAGCAAGATGCCACCTTCACACCCGGGAAAAGGTGCAAAGGCGGCGAGATAGCTAGAGGTAGCATAACTAAGCAATCATAGTAAAAAGTACCGATGCTAGCCCTAACAAATCTATGATAAAAGTGTTACTCGCCATCAACAAGGCTTCAGTACGAGTAACACCGGATAACGCATAAGTAGATACTGCCTAGATCGCAAGATGCGATCTAGGCAGCATGGCACTTACCCGAGAGAAAAACCCTAGAAACAAGGGGTGGCGATGCGCCGAGATTGTGTTTGTTGTGAACGTGATTGTCCTCCTTTTCGCGATAACCTTAGGTACATATTTATAGTCCGGAGACTCTCTACTTTGGAATAACTCTACAACTCTATCTCTACCTAAACTGAAACGAAACCTACTATGATACAAGATACACGGGCACTTTAGCCCAAATCTACGCATAAGGCCGATTAACAACACGTTGAATATACGTATCTTCTAAGCCCATCTTGATTACGGCCCAACTCCTCCTTTGGCCAAAATATAGCGATAACACATGCCCCCCTGGTTTTGGCAATAATAATTCCAAAACCACTCTGCTGATATTTTTCTTCGCCACCTCTTTTTTTTATCGGGTTGCGCGTTGACAGAACGCATGGCAGAACAGGATCGTCACGCCACCCCTTCATCATGATGCCCTGTCTTCTCGACTCCTTCGCACTGCATGATTTGACGATTTTGGCAGTGCAATCTGGGAAACCGCTATGGCATTGAACCGTTTCTCCAATATTCCCCTTATTTAAATCCGTCTGAGCAGTTCGCAGTCCCCATCCTTCTCCAGCAGCCAGAAAACCCTTCTTCCTCCGCCGAAAAAACCCTCTTTCTCGCCATGGCCTCCTCTGCTTCCTCTGGCTTGTATTCCTACGCCTCCAACTCGATGAGCGACCGCGAGCCGACGCCAGAGCACCCGGCCACGGCGGCGTACAGTACTTTCGCCCCACAATGGTGGGACGAAAGGGACTGGGATTTTGCCGTCTGGTCAGAGGACGATGCGTCCCTGACTGACGGCGAAGAGAGCCTACAGTTCCTCGTCGACGGGGAACTGGAGGCGAAGAACAGCGACGACGCCTGGTCGTGGGACGGCGTCGAGTCCTCCGATGAGAAGGAGGAATCGGAGGAGGACACCTCCTCCGACGAGTACCCGCCGATGAAGCGCTTCCGCGCTGGGTCCGAAGACGACGACGACGACGAGGACGAGGACGAGGAGGCCCCTACTGGCTTCCTCAGCAGTAGCAGCGAAGACGACGCCGGCAGCAGCGCTGAAGACAGCGAACAAGACGGCGGCGGCAGCAGCGACGACGACCTTGGCCTAGATTAGGAATTAGTAGTAGTAGTAGTATGCTTCCTTTTGTAATCCATCGGCCGTTTGTAATCAATCCGCTTTTGAATGAACGAATGAAAAAATTCGTTTCTCGAAGATTGTCTTTCCGCCCCAATTTTGTCGATAACAACAATAAGTCGATGCTCCAGGAGCCGATAGCAACGTATCGGCTTTCACCTTGTCACGTTCTCACAGTCAACCAAACTATGACCCAAAGAGCCGATGCACATCGGCTTTTCCAAAATCGTTGACAAGGTCCAACTCAGTCGCATATTTTAGGCAAACCTAAACGGCCACCTCTTAGTTTCAAACGGTAACCTGCGACTTCCTTCAAAAAAGGGGCGACCTAGATCCCCAACTGCCCACCGACCAGATCGAGCTCACAGCAACAAGCATCCTCAATCCTCAATCTGCATAGATCCATCTCCGCAGGCACACCAGATGGCAGAATCGTCCAGCACCAATCCAGAGGTCTCCGGTCTGAAGGTACGCCTACCCCTCGCAGTCTGAACGCAACGTTAGAACTTAATGGCGAACACCTGAATTAATGCTTTATCCCACCATTAATTTTTCTAGGTTTCAGACATTCTACTGCCGCATCCTTCTCTCCCAAATTCTCTCTGTCTTGGCCCTCGTTCAGATTCTAGTCCTGCCCATCTGATTTCTTGCGAAGCAAATAGGATCCCCTTTGTAAACCAAGACCTAGATCTGAACTCCTGGGCCGACTGCTTGCGAGCCTGGCCTAATCCCCCAGAACATTGGGTTTCTTGGTTCAGTAGGGTAGCTAGAGCTTACCAATCCCAATGGGAAACTTTAGGAATAGCCGATGCCTTGCACCTATCGTTATCTCCTCTTGAAAAACACGAGAATCTTCTCAAAACCATCGGCTATTTCTGGTCTGACGCTCTGAACTGCTTTATGTTTGGCCATGGCCCTATGTCACCAACATTGCTAGACGTGGTGATGATCACTGGTCTGGATGTTACATCACCCAGTCCTTCTGCTTTCAAACTGACCAAAGTCCCCTACAAACTGTCTTCAAAAACAGACTGTACAAGTTGGGGTGCTTATCTCCAACGCCATATGAAGACAAAGGGCCCTGTTTCAGAGAAAGAACACACAGCCTTTCTCAACTTCTGGCTAGAGCATTTCATCTTTTGTGGCCCTTCCCTTGCTCCAACCAAAAACTATCTTTCCTTAGCCCATGAACTGGCCAAAGGTACTCAACTTGGTATCGGCAAACTGTTCTTTGGAGAGGTCTATCGATATCTCCAATTGATGTCTGCTAAGCTGTTCTCAGGCATAGCAATCAAAACAGGTGGTCCTTGGTGGTTCATTCAGTTATGGGCTCAGCTGTACTTTCAAAACCACATCCCAGACTTCCCCCTCCTAGCGAGTTGCACCTTTCCTGATGTAAAAGGGAAACAGATCCGATGCACTAGTTATGGCCAAGCCTTATACAGGCTGCCAGGCAGCAAGTTATCCCCTCAGGAAGCATCCAAATGGTTCAGCACTTTCTTCCAGGGCCTGGATAACCCTACCTTCTTCCCCTATATGGAGGAATCGGAACACTTTGAAAATCCACTCTCCTTTAGGCTGGACAATTTTGCCGATGACACTAGCACTCGGCAGGTTTTTTCCACCGTGATTCGTCCCTGTTTCCTTCCGGTTGGCATGAGTACGTCCAACAGAATAATCAAACCGGGGTATGAATTCTACTAGCCAGTCTTAGTAGCCCGCCAATTTGGCCTTGGACAAGTAGCTCCCCACTTCTTTCTCCATCATCTTACGGAGTGCAGAGCCGACCTGCCTGATCCTCTCACCAGTCAGAGGTGTTACTCCTTCTTCGATGCTCTGACCATCCCTATTCCAAACGACCTCACCTTCGCTTCGTCAACTGACGGTTTCGAAGACTGGTGGACGATGTGGAAAACCCACGTTTTCAGGAAAGCTCTGGGACCGCTGTTGAAACAACTCGATGCTGATCACGACGTCCCCATGGAACAGGTAATACTACCTGCAAATTTTCTTGATGCAGCTTGCAATTGGTCCTTTTACTAATCCATTTCTCCCTTTGCAGCAACAAGATGGTCCTGAGCCTACACACAGTGATGGCTCCCCCTTTGAGTTCTTTCCACCAGCTCCTGTGGTCCTTTTCTGCAAAAACTCGCCACCTCTAAAAAAGGTCATAATGCAGAAACAGCCGATAACACCTCAATCGGCCTCTAAAAAGCAAGGAACTTCAGCACCAGCTGTCCCGCGGGTTCCAACTAGGACCAGAACGGCTACGAGGAATGTAGCTGCCAGGAAAAACTTGAGGCTCCGGAGCCCTTCTCCAGAAAGCTCGCATGTAGGCTGACCCATCTTTTCAGTTAATTTTCCTTACTCTTCATTATGGCAGACGCGCTCATATCTAACATCCTTCCTTTCTTTTGCAGGCTTCCATTGAAGATTCTTCCCACGAGGACGAACAACCCGATGAGGGAGAATCGAGCCCGACGGATTCTGAGAGGACCATTACCCCGAGCCAGCCAGATGTATCACCATCGGCTTCTAGGAAAAGGTCTGTTCCTGAGCCTGCTGCCCCCCGAGCACCAGTCGAGGCTGGGACAGTATCGGGTCCCAAGAGAGCTCGTCAAGGACCACCAGTCTCTTCATCGAGCCAAGAGGTTCTGAAAAATCCTCATCTTTTATGCTCCTGCCCCCTACTCCTTGTTCCCTGTCGACTCATCATTTTTTACATTGGTAAATTACCTTTTACACAGGCAACTGATACTTCTAGTGGGAAGGCCGGGGCCGTGCTGACGCCGGATCTGGGGACCCCCGAAGGTGTAGATGAAACGGCTACCAACCTGGCCAAGCCTCCAGCGACCACACACAAACCGATGGTCTCTTCATCGGCTATCCCCTCGATAGGAGAGGTACGTTTAAGTTTTTTGTGTCCGGCTTTGTATGTTTAGACTCATACTGACGCTTTTCTGGCTGCCAGAGTTGCGATCTTTCAGGTTTGCTGTCATTCGATCCTGAATCCATCGAACCAACTCCCTCTGTTGCCCATGCTGAACCACAAGCCAGGATTGCTCCCCCTCAATTCCAGCGTCTTAAAACCTTGCTGTCCTCCCCGCTCGAGGAGTTGATCGAGGGTTCTGAAGAAGTGAAGAGCGTTCTTGCCGAAATTCAGGATCATCTTCCAGGCACATTGCAAGTGAATCTTTGGTCGGTTGCAAATCTGTCCCTTTTCGGGCCGCGGGTGAAACTAGTCCGTGAAAGGATCCACCTGCGCCATGCCCAACTCCCGCTGAAAGCCGATATTGCAGAAAAATGTCAGCAGCTTAATGAGAAAAAGGCATCTCTGGATGCTAGAACTGACACCTCCGTCAGTACCGCCGAGCTCGCATCCTTGAAAAGGGAGCTGGAAGATCTTGAGGAGAAGGTCCGGGTGACTAAACAGCTCATCCGTGACAAGGAAGAATCCATAGCCCGTTCCCAAAACGAGGCGGAAGGCCTCAAAGCTCAACTGAAGACCGATCTGGCAGGCATACGCGCCCTGAGCAAGCAGCTAGTGACGGGCAAGGATGAAGATGACGAAGCCGAGATCGCCGAGGTGGATCGTATCCGTACTGACGCCTTCCACGCCTTTGAGGCATTCTTCAGTAGCTCGTATGTGTAAACTGGCACCTGTTTGTAATGTGTGTGGACCTCTAAAGTCGATGACCGTGCATCGGCTATATATTCTTGTTCTTATTTGGCCGATTTTTGATATCGGCCCCCCACATTTTTGCTGTTCCATATCTCACGTGCTTTTTTTTTTTACCTGGCCGATTTCATGTATCGGCCCCCATATTTTACTGTCCCTCATCCCACATGCTTGGGAAATATCTCTTGAGATGTTGACCATTGACCGCCACTGGGAATTTTACGCCGTCCATCTCTTCCAGCATGTACGCGTTCCCTCTTAAAACTTGATCGACCCTGTATGGCCCGTGCCAATTTGGGGACCATTTACCATATGCTGCATCCTTAGTCCCTAACGGCAACACCGCTTCCCATACCAGGTCGCCAACGTGGAACTCCTTAGGTCTCACCTTCTTGTTGTATGCACGAGCTACTTTGGCCTTGTTCTCTTTGATTTTTTCAAGCGACCACAGCCTAAGCTCAGTCACATCTTCAACACTGTCACTCATCAAAGTTGCATATTCTTCAGCCGTCAGATCGTTCTGAAAGGTGACGCGTCTCGATCCAGCCGTAATTTCCCAAGGCAACACGGCTTCTTGTCCATAGACCAGATGGTATGGCGAGGTTTTTATCGCTCCATGACATGACATGCGATAAGCCCATAAAGCTTCTGATAAAACCTCATGCCAACGTCTAGGGTGCTCATCGATTTTCCTCTTGATCAGCTTGATAAGGCTCTGGTTGGATGCTTCAGCTTGTCCATTTGCTTGAGCATAGTAAGGAGATGACCGAATCAGCTTAATCCCTGTGTCCTCACAGAACTCCCTGAACTCGTGAGAAGTGAAAACCGAACCTCCATCGGTTGTGATAGTCTGAGGAATCCCAAACCTATGAATGACGTGCTCTTTCACAAAATTGACAACATCTTTTGAACTTACTGACTTCATGGGGACGGCTTCCACCCATTTGGTGAAATAATCCGTGATGGCCAAGATCCACATGTGGCCTTTGCTTGACGGCGGATTGATCTTGCCGATCATATCCATGCCCCAACCTCGGAATGGCCAAGGCTTGATGATGGGATTCATTGCAGACGCGGGTACCATCTGGATTTTTCCAAATTTCTGACATGCTTGACACCCTTTATAGTACTTAAAACAGTCCTCGAGCATGGTAGGCCAATAAAACCCTGATCGTCTGATCAACCACTTCATCTTATGAGCCGATTGGTGAGTTCCACAGGCGCCTTCATGTACCTCGTGTAGGAGCCGATTGGCCTCGGCTGTTCCCAGACATTTGAGTAATAACCCCTCAAGAGTCCTGTAAAACATGTCGTCCCCGATGAGCACATACTTCATGGCCTTGTATCTTATCCGTTTAGGTGCCCCCCGAGCCGAATCTTTCAAGTAATTGAAGATATCGGCTCTCCAGTCGTCTGCGTCCAGGAATTGCACCTGAATATCGGTTCCTTCTGCTACGTCCTTGTAGCCTGAAGCCATTTGTGCAAGATCGTTTGCTTCGGTATTCTGCGACCGCGGGATCCAGGTGAAGTTTATGTATCGGAACTGTGCCATCAGCTCACGGCATTGCATCCATAATGGGAAGAGCGATTCACTCTCACACTTATATTCCTCTGTGAGCTGAGAAATCACCAGTTTGGAATCTCCGAATATTTCCACTGCTTCCGCTCCAGCTTCGATGAGCAACTCCATCCCCTTGCGTATCGCCTCATACTCGGCTACATTGTTGGTGCGAGAGGTAGACAACCTAATGGAGAAGGAAAATGTTGCCCCCCGGGGCGACACGAGTAAAATGCCGATGCCGCAGCCATCGTCACAAACTGATCCGTCGAAAAACATAGCCCACGCTCTTATGGACAGTGCTGCTATGTTGGTGTTGATCCTTTCAGCAATAAGATCGGCCAACGCCTGTCCCTTAACTGCTTTCGCGGGTTGGTACCGGATGTCGAACTCTGATAATGCAAACATCCATTTGCCCAGTCGGCCTTTTAACATAGGAGCCGACAGCATGTGCTTTACGACGTCTGATTTGCATATGATGATGATCTCTGCTGATAGCAAAATGTGGCGCAGCTTGGTGCAGGTGAAAAACAGGCAGAGGCATAATTTCTCAATATCAGGATACCTTGTCTCCGCGTCCAGCATCCTCCTGCTTATGTAAAATACGACTCGCTCCACCCCATCATAAACTTGCACTACCACCGAGGCGATGGAGGCGTCAGCTACTGACAGGTAAATGTAGAACGGTTTGTCTGGCTGGGGTGGAACCAACACTGGCGGCGTCGTCAGATATTCCTTGATCTCGTCAAAGGCTTGCTGCTGTTCTGCGCCCCAGCGGAATTCCGCGTCAGATTTTATCTTTACTAGTCCCATGAACGGCTCTATCCTTCCTGACAGATTAGAGATGAATCTTCTGACGAAGTTGATCTTGCCGATGAGAGATTGCAGCTCTTTCTTTGTGGTGGGTGGCTTCATTGTTCGCACTGCCTCCTGACTTTTCAGGCCGATCTCAATCCCTCGTTCATGGACCAAGAAACCCAAGAACTGACCGGCCGTTACCCCGAAGGCGCACTTCTTTGGGTTCATCCGTAGTCCGAATTTTCTCGTTTGGTCCAGGACGCGTTGCAGATCGCCCAAGTGTCCTTCTACTGAGGCAGACTTGACCACCACGTCATCGATATAAATTTCCACCAGCTTGCCGATCAGATCATGGAAAATGTAGTTCATGGCTCTTTGGTACGTGGCTCCAGCATTTTTCAACCCAAACGTCATGACAACGTATTCAAACAACCCCACCGAGCCTGGTACTCTGAACGCAGTCTTGTGTATGTCTTCGGGAGCCATAAAAATTTGGTTGTAACCGGCATTCCCATCCATAAAGCTCAAGATCTTATGGCCAGCCGCTGCGTTGATTAACGTTTCTGCCACCGGCATTGGATACTCATCTTTTGGGGTAGCTCTGTTGAGGTCCCGAAAATCTATGGCGACACGCCACCGGCCATCCTTTTTCTCCACAGGTACGATATTAGAAATCCATTCAGCATACCTGCAAGGCCTGATTAAATCGGCTGCCAACATTTTCTCGACCTCCTTCTTAATTTGTTCTAGGATTTCGGCCTTCATCTGCCGTGCCCGCTGCTGGAACGGCCGAAATCCTTTTTTAAGCGGGAGTCTATGCTCGATGATGCTCCTGTCTAAACCGGGCATCTCTGTGTAGTCCCAGGCGAAGCAGTCTGGATATTGCTTCAACAGGGCTATCATCGGATCCCGTAGACTTGGATCCAACCTTTTGCTGATAAAAGTTGGTCGTGGCTTATCCCCAGGACCAATGTCGATTTCTTCTAGTTCATCAGCAGATGTAAATCCATACCCTAGCTTTCCGTCTCCTGTCAAATCTATGCTAAGCACAGGGCAAACAGTAGGTGAAGCTAACAAAAATAATTTGGGCCGATTGCCTGAATCGGCCCCCTTTTTTATTGCATTAGTCAAGGATGGTTTACACCTTACGGCTTTAACATGGCTGGGAATCTCCCTGCTACAACTGCACGATCTGCTTGTTGTAAGATTGCTGCTTTTTGTTTTTTGTGGCCGATCGCAGGGATCGGCCGTACCACGCGCCGTCGTGGGCTCTGCTACTCTGTCAGGCCAGTGGATAAGACCAGCCTCACCCCGTTTTTTGTAGCCTCGATGCGTTCACAGCCGTCTAGGTTGATTCCAGAGATCGGCTCTTGGTCTTCTGTTTCCCAGACGTTCATGCCAGCAATGGAGACCTCGATAGACTCATCTGCGTGGATGACCTCCACTTCATCTCCATCCCACTGGATGAGGCACTGGTGCATCGTGGACGGAATGCAGCAATTAGCGTGAATCCAATCCCTTCCTAGCAAGACAGTGTAAGTGCTTTTGCTGTCCACGACGAAGAATGACGTGGGGATGGTTTTTCTGCCCACGGTCAGATCCACGTTCAGTACGCCTTGCGTTTCCGAAGTCTGACCGTTGAAGTCGCTTAACGTGACGTTGGTTTTGATCAAATCTGTGGTGGAGCGTCCCAAACGCCGTAGCATGGAGTATGGCATGATATTGACTGCCGCTCCGGTGTCCACCAACATCTTGGTGACAGGTTGCCCATTGATGTAACCTCGCAGGTATAAGGCTTTCAGATGTTTGTAACCCTTCTCCCGCGGCTTCTCGAAAATAACCGGCCGTGGGCCGCAGTCGAACTGTGCCACGGGTATCTCGTTGGTTCTTGGTGCACAGAATTCTGACGGAAGTATGAACACCATGTTCGTGCCAGCCGATGTCTTCGCATCGGCTTTCACCGGTTTGGGGCGCCACTCCTTCCTGCTCGGGTGATCTTCCGCTTCCAAAGTCTGTCTCACTTTGACGGCCAGATCAGGCCGTGCTTTCTTCAAAGCGTGGAGATACTGTGCTTCGGCTTCCTCCAAATTACGTAGCCGCTGCACTCTACGCTTTTGGGTGTGCCGGAGTCCGTCGGGACACCACCTTGGACGGTGATACCTGTCTTCTTCTTTGTCACCCACTGGCTCCTTGAGACCTTGTGCTCGGGATGCTCCCCTGCGTCTGCTCTGTGGTGGGAGAGGCCCTAGGCGTTTGAACACTGACACCGGTCCCGCGTGTTCTGGCTGCTGTCCGCATTCCGGGCAGTTGTCGACCGTAGGCAATCGGCTCATTCCCGCGTCCCAGCAATATTGGAAGAACGGGCAATCCCAATGCTTGTCTGCGCCTTCCTTTCCTTTTGATGGTTCCCTGGCAAGGTGCTCATATCCTTCGTCGTTTCTGTCGCGCGGGCGGCGCTGGTCATACTGGCGCTCATACTTGTTAAGGAGATGCGTGGAATGTGGTTTTTGATAACGCACTCTTCTCACTTGTTCCTCTGTTAAGTACCGCCTGTCATTGTGGCTGGGCCGGTCGCGTGGACCGGCCCTCTCTCTTTCTTTGCCCCGAGAGCGACCACCCTCCACCTCGTGGTCATGGTGGTATCCAGATCCTGCCATATTAACGCCGAACGAGAAATCTAGCTGACGCCTCGCGGAGCGACTGAGTTCTACCATGTTGACGCCGGGAAATGGGTTTGTGTCTACTTTCATGGCGACCTGCCCAAGGATCAGACGGCCTTGCTCTATCGCCATTTGGATTTGGTGACGCAGCTCTTTGCAATCATTGGTGGTGTGGGTGAACGAATGATGCCACTTGCAGTATGGTCTCCCGTGCATTTCCTGAGTCGTAGGGATTTTGTGGCCTTCGGGTAACCTCAGCTGCTTCTCCTTCAGCAGTAAATCGAATATCTGCTCGGCTTTGCTCACATCGAAGTCAAACCCTTTTACAGGCCCTTGCTGTTTCACCCATTTACAGGACACAGGATCTGCCCCTCGAGCCCATTCGGCTACAGCCACTTCCTGGTCTGGTGTAGGATCATCTTCTTCTGCATCAACCAGTCCTATCGAACGTTTGAATTTGTCTTGGTATAACTCAGGGTGGCGCTGTTCATACATCGTCAGTTTCTGGGCCATGTGCGCCAATGAGTTGTACTCCACTTGGAAAGCCAGATCCTTGATGGGTGCTAAGAGACCTAACACTGCCAGCTCGACTGCTTCCTTCTCCGTTAAACGAGCTGAGTAACATCGGTTCTTGATGGTC
Organism: Avena atlantica; assembly: GCA_910589765.1. Classification (NCBI taxonomy): domain Eukaryota; kingdom Viridiplantae; phylum Streptophyta; class Magnoliopsida; order Poales; family Poaceae; genus Avena; species Avena atlantica. The sequence continues at coordinate 48,931,438 of OU342739.1, forward strand.
CTGAAGCGCTGGATGTATTCGGCTACAGTTTCTCCCCGCTTCTGCCATACTTGCGCCAGGTCTGCAATGCCAGCCTCAGTAGCCTCTGAATGGTACTGGATGTGGAACTTCTCTTCTAGTTGCTTCCAGGTGCGAATTGAATCAGGTGGCAGCAAGGTGTACCACCCAAAGGCTGGTCCTGTCAGAGATTGTGCAAAAAATCTTACGCGCATCTGATCCGATGCCGAAATCATGCCTAGCTGTGCCAAGTATCGGCTTATGTGCTCGATCGAGCTTGACCCTTCTGACCCGCTGAACCTTGAGAACTCAGGGAGCTTATATTTGGGTGGCAGCGGAATCAGATCAAACTCGTTGGGGTACGGCTTTGAATAGCCGATTGTCCTTCTCTTCGGCACGAAGCCGAACTGGTCTCTCAGGATGGTACCGATTTGCTCCACTGTTTGAGCTGTAGGGGCTCGATTCTCATGACTTGTTCCAGTGGCATACTTGGCTAGCCACGCTTGTTTATCGGCGTCCATCCCAGAGATTCCTGCTCCGGAAACACCTGCTCCCGAAGCCCCTGTCCCAGCAATCCCTGCCATTGCAATCTGGTTTGTGCGTGTCAAACTGTTGGAGTCTGGTACGTAGGTGCACACGTACCCATGTGGGATCTCTTTAGGTGGCTCACACAGGAATTGGCAATCGCCAGGGTCGCCTCCAACCTTGTAGACGATGTACGTTGGTGCCCCTGGTGGCTCTGGAGCTGCAAGCGTGAATGGTAGCGGTGGCCTGGCCTGGAGCGGTCTTTCTCCCTGGTGAGTTCCTAGAGTGGGCCCCGACGGAGAATACTGATGTTTCATGATCTCCTGAACCACGCGAACTGCTACCCGCTCAAACGCGTTTATCAAGCTCTCAGAATGGCGGTGAAGAGAATGAGCCACCATGTAGTTGACTTCTTGGCGTAGAGCTCTGGTGCGGTCCTCTGAAGGAACAGACAGATCTACCTCATCGAGAGCACCCTCGGGGGAGAATCCCCTCCATTTGATGCCATGCGTACGGGTCCTCTCGAAAGAGCCGATGAGGTCGGCTTCGAAGAGAGCTTTGACTTCATCATATTTTGCCTTGAACTCATCAGACAGCTCATCGTACGTGACTGGTCTGTTCTCCATCGCAGCGTCGGATGTTGATGCAGACGTTGTTGAAGGTCCCACCGGGCGTGCCAGAATGTGTTGCCTGTCAAAACTCACCGGCGGGCAGCGACGAGCAACACGAAGAGCCGGGAGGCTCCCAGAACTGCTGGTGGGCCCTGGTCCCTCGGGCAACGGCCCGCAAAGCTTCCGGCACGCACGCGTCCTGGCTTGGTTCGAGGGCGTGCCACCTGACCTATACCTGATCAGGAAGGTGATGGATTGCTCCGATTGGTTTCCTGCATGGCAAACAAGTATACGTAAAATTCGAGCCGTAACCGGCTCCCAGGTTTCCCTGTGAATCGGCTTCCAGAGCCGATTATCCCATGGTTCTGCATTAGATCTATGATAACATGGGGTTTTGCTTGATTCACTACAAGTTAAATCGAACTACGACAGTTTAGTGTTTTCACCACGTAACCGGAACGTCCTACACGTAATTGAGCCTGGTAGATACGAAAGATAGTAGAAAACTAATCTTAGAGAAGGCCTAAAAACCAACATGACGTCAATTCCCGGAACGTCCCCTCTAAGATCGATAAACCATACCTTACGTATTACTGGATCGTTCAACCCGTTTGCAAGGCCTAATCACGTAGATATTAAACTAAACCTCGATGAACAAGGCACAACTATAACAGATCGAATCGGCTAAGCAGAGATCAAGCAAGATGCCACCTTCACACCCGGGAAAAGGTGCAAAGGCGGCGAGATAGCTAGAGGTAGCATAACTAAGCAATCATAGTAAAAAGTACCGATGCTAGCCCTAACAAATCTATGATAAAAGTGTTACTCGCCATCAACAAGGCTTCAGTACGAGTAACACCGGATAACGCATAAGTAGATACTGCCTAGATCGCAAGATGCGATCTAGGCAGCATGGCACTTACCCGAGAGAAAAACCCTAGAAACAAGGGGTGGCGATGCGCCGAGATTGTGTTTGTTGTGAACGTGATTGTCCTCCTTTTCGCGATAACCTTAGGTACATATTTATAGTCCGGAGACTCTCTACTTTGGAATAACTCTACAACTCTATCTCTACCTAAACTGAAACGAAACCTACTATGATACAAGATACACGGGCACTTTAGCCCAAATCTACGCATAAGGCCGATTAACAACACGTTGAATATACGTATCTTCTAAGCCCATCTTGATTACGGCCCAACTCCTCCTTTGGCCAAAATATAGCGATAACACATGCTGACATCATCTGGGACTGGTCCTCTTAGATCGATTGTCGATCGAGTGATTGGTGCACGCGCACGGCCGAGGCTGGGCTTGCTGGAAAGAGGTTGTGATGGGAAACCTAATAGTGGCGGCGCGGCTGGTTTTTGGTCATCGGAGCACTGGGTACGACGGTGGTCGACGGCGGAGCTTGCGGGCTAGTGCGGCGGGAAGCAACTAGGGCACGAGAGAGCAAGGGAGAGGGTCTACGAGGACGGTGGACTCACCCTGGTGTGGTTGGTGGCGATGACGAGGTCAGAGGAAGTCTGTGGTGGCGGCGATTGACGATGAACGGTGGTGACTGGCGGTGGAGATGAGGTGTCGATTGGATCGACAGAGGGCTCCTCGGCTTTCGTGAGTAGGGGCAAACGGCGGAGAAGGTCACGACGCATCTGATAGTCACCTTCACGGATCAAGGGGAGGCCAGAGATGGCGAGAAGCTTCGACACCGGTGGCTAGGGTTTGCTGGCCGGAGCTCAAGAGGAAGAAAGAGAAGCGAAATGGCATGCTAGGGTTTTCTTGGCGGCGTCCAGGGCTTCTTGTAGACGACCGGAAGCGGTGGTGCGGATCTTGGCGCGGCCGGGCGGCGGGGTGACCGCCAGCGAGTTGCTTCGTCGCATTGGGAGGTCGACGTCGCGAGGAGGAAGATGACGAACAGATACCCGAAGTGGTATGGGCCAATACTAGGCTGCGATTGGGCTGTAGCAAAGCGAGCAAAATGTGTCTGCTACTGCACGTGAGCGTCTGGTAGAAGGTTTGAAGCAATGGGCTTTGGGCCATTTTATGTACGGAGTCCATTTTTTTATTCTTTTCTATTTTCTGTTTTCCTTTCTTGTTTTGTATTTACACTTTTGTTTTAAGATTTGTATTTTTCATTTGCTTTGGAATCATTCTTCATAGAATTTATTTGTTAAACAATTGCATCAACAATGAATGTATTTAAAGTCATTTTGTGAGCTTTTATTATATATTTTTTAGAGTTTATTTATTTTCTTTAAACAATTACTTATCCTTCTAATATTCTGTAATACGTTTTGTGATGAATTTTCTCTTCATAATAAACCATGGATTTATATTAGGATATTTCCTTATTTATTTATAAAATTTGGTTTTAGTTAACTTATAGTTTGGAGAAAATTTAATATAATAATCCTATATCATTACTTGATGCATGATAGTCTAAGGAATTAATATGGCTAATATTATTCCCTTAAATCTAGAAAATTCCAAGGTATATATTTTATTATACCCAATATAGGATTTAGGGTCTTAGGGATTGGTTAATTATATTATACCCTTATGGAATGATTTTTATTTCCTCCTAAAGAATGTAATGGTAATGGTTTAATATAGCTAAATATATGCAAAGCATGTATCCATCTTTATTACAATCATTATATAAGAGAATTTAATTATTAGGGTTCTCAAAATGGTGAATTCTATTATTCAAAACCTACTAACAGGTGAACCTTAACCACCCTTCTTATTTAAAATATGCATAGTTGTTTTCTAGAACTAGCTATTCATTACTTGCTTAAGTGTAATTAATATATGGATATAATATTGGGTGTAATTGAAGGGAATATGCCCTGAGAGGCAATAATAAAGTGTTTATTATGTGTATTCCAAGTATATGATAGATGTTTATTTTGCATGCTATAATTGTATTAATACGGAAATGTTAATACATGTGTGTTTCATAAACAAACAGAAAGTTCCTAGTTATGCCTCTCTCATAAACTAGCTCGTTGATTAACAAGATGATCAAGGTTTCCTGATCATGGACATTGGATGTTGTTAATAACGGGATCAGAACATTAGTGTAATGGTGTGATGAACATTCATCCGAAGTATAGCATTACGATCAAAGTCATTGAGTTTATATTGCTATAACAACTTACGAAGTGATCCTAATCCTTAGACCATGAGATCATGTCAATCACTAACATCGGAAGAGTTTCTTGATAACATCAAACGTCACACCGTAACAGGGTGATTATAAAGATGGATTCAGAACTAATAAAGTGTTATGTTGAGGCTCATGGATCGAGAGTGGAATTTGTTCATCCCGATGACAGATAGATATACTCTGGGCCCTCTCGGTGATATCACATTGATTAGCTTGCAAGCAAGTGATTTGATCACTAGAATGTTATATCACAGGAATGAGAAAAGAGTGCATGTCGGTAACAAGATCAAACTAGGTATGGAGATACCGATGATCGAATCTCGGACATGTAATATATCGTGAAACAAAGGTATTAAGATACTAGCGTAAAAGGTTCCGACGATCACAAGAAAGTCATCGTTGAATGTGTGGGAGTCAGTATGGGTCTCCAGATCCCGCTTCTGATTATTGATCCGAGAGGGGTCTCGATCATGTCCGCATTATTCACGAACCGTAGGGTGACACACTTAAGATACACCGACATCCAATTGGAGCAAATGTTTCATGCCGAAAGAATGAACAAGCGCAGGAATTTATTTCACTAGATACCGAAACAGGTTTTCGGGTGAAATTGCATAAAGTGGTTATGCATGTGAAATAGAATTTTAGCAAGGGGTTATTTGTGAATATTTGTCATTAAAGTAATTGAAAAAATTCTGAATAAAATAAAAGAGTTTTATTTAATGAGAGTTTGCATTAAATTTGGTGGAAATTTAATGGGAATTTGAGTGGACTTTTGAGTGGAGGGAATTTAAAGGAGATTTGTGAGTGGAGTGTCCACCCACATGAAGAGGGGAGGGCAAGGGGAAGCCCCATGCGCCGGCCACCCCCTTGGGGTTCCCCCCTCCTCCTATAAAAGGAGCCCCCCTCCTCACTTGTCTCTCACACCTCCTCGTGAAGGATCTCTCTCCCCCTCTAGAATTTATTCCCCATGGTCTCGGACTAGCGAGATACATGTTCCCGGTGGCTATTCGGCAAGAAAGAGTTGTGCTTCCGCTGCATCGCTGGAGCGAGGAGGCGGAGGTTGCTCGGTGCCTCGAACGTGTGTGCGAGCACGGATGCGCTGCTGATTTGTGGCGCTAGGACTTCCTCTCGATCTTGAGATCGGCAAGAGATCGTCTACATCAACCACGAGTTGAACTCGTTAAGCTTTTTCGGTTTTCAAGGGTATGTTCTCTATGGATATACATCCGCCCGTTGTTTGTATCTAGTAGATAGATCTTGGTATATAGTTCACATCGTAGGAAATTTTTTGTTTTCTATGTTGCGAACCCTACAGTGGTATCAGAGCCGGATATATGCGTAGATACTTTACACGGGTAGTACACATATGAGTATGTGGGCAGTGATGATCATGTTGTTGCTCCTTTGTTGTAATTTTGGATATTGGTGGCATCGTGTGATGAAGCGGCCCGGACAACTTTACATGTCCTCGCACATGAGACCTGTTCCACGCTTGACATGCAACTAGTTTGCATAAGTGGCTAGCGGGTGTCTGTCTCTCCTACTATAGTCAATATCTATTTTGCAAGCGAGTTGTCAACAATTTGATTATCCTCGTTGTGGTTCATGTTCGTAGGTAAGAACGGTTCTATCTCGAAAGCCCTAAGCCACGTAAAACTTGCAATGGATAAATTAGAGGCGTCTAGTTTAGATTGTTGCTGGGCTAGTGTTTTGATATGGTAGTGTTGTAAGTAGAAGTATGAGATGATACTCTTACAACACACATAGCGTGTAAAATCCATAGACCTTGGATTTACACATATAGGTATGATAGTGATCATACCACGATGCACATGATAGAGATCATCTGCGGGAACCATATAATTTCACTAATAAACATATGATGTTTGATAGCATCTTATATTGCTTGTTTAGCGCTTTGTTAGCATAATAAGATGATCCCTCATTTAAATATCAAGATAAGAATGTGTTCTTACTTTAGTATGCACCGATTATGTTTCCGTCGCTCCAAGACATCACGTGATGATCGGGTGTTCTTGGATCCACGACCATATTTCGGGTGTAAAACAGTTACACACCCGAATACTAAGGTTCTAACTTGGCGAGCCTAGCATGTACAGACATGGCCTCGGAACACGGACCGAAAGGTTAAGCATGAGTCATATAGTTGATATGATGCCCATTTGATGCTCGCCTTTGAAGCTATACCGACTCACGTGATGATCGGACTTGGTGTAGTGGATTTGGTTCATGTAATCACCAAAAAGGCACGAGGGATGTCGTTTTTGAGTGGGAGTTCATTCGTAATATAGATTAGTTGAACTCAATCTATCATACACTTAGTCTAAACTTTACAAATTCTGTTGTAGATGGCACCACCTGCTTTTAATTTCAATGTGTTCATGGAGAAAGAGAAACTAGCAACGAACGGTGGCAACTTTACCGAATGGGCCATGAATTTGAGGATTCTCCTCTCTGCTGCACAAAAGCAATATGTGCTAGAAGCACCGTTAGGCCCCCCACCTTTAGATGATGCCCCTGACGAGGATAAGAATGTCTATCAGACTAGTCAGGAGGACCACAACTTAGTTCATTGCGGCATATTGTATGTGCTAGAGCCGGAACTTCGAAAGCGTTTCGAAAATGGCAATGCATTTGATACAATGGGTGAGTTGAAAATTATTTTCGACACACATGCTGCTGTAGAGAGTTACAACGCTTCAGAAAAGTTCTTTAGCTGCATGATGGAAGAGCACAGCTCCGTTAGTGAGCATGTACTCAAGATGTCGGGTTATGCCGATAAGCTTGTGTCCTTGGGAATATCGATTCCCATTGACTTAGGCATCCATCGTGTTCTGCAGTCTCTGCCACCTAGCTATAAGAGCTTCGTGATGAACTATAATATGCAAGGCATGAAGAAGTCTCTCCCCGAGCTTCTGTCAATGCTTAAAACTGCAGAAGTGGAGATCAAAAAGGAACATCAAGTGTTGATGATCAATAGGAACACTGGTTTCAAGAAAGACAAGAAGGGAAAATGGAAGGGAAGTAAGGGCGGCAAGCCTGTTGCCGCGCCTGAAAAGAAACCCCGAGTTGGACCTAAGTCTGATTCCGAGTGCTACTATTGTAAGGGGACTGGACACTGGAAGCGCAACTGCCCCAAGTATCTGGCAGACAAGACGGCCGGCAAGGCAAACAAAGGTATATATGATATACATGTTATTGATGTGTACTTGACTATTGCTCGCAGTAGCACCTGGGTATTTGATACCGGTTCAGTTGCTAATATTTGTAACTCGAATCAGGGGCTGCGGAACAAGCGACCGCTAGCAAGGGGTGAGGTCAAGATGCGTGTCGGCAATGGATCAAGCGTTGATGTGATCGCCGTCGGAACGCTGCCTCTCCACTTACCGTCGGGATTAGTTATAAACTTGAATAAATGTTATCTGGTGCCTGCACTAAGCATGAACATTGTATCTAGATCGTGTTTGATGTGAAGTGGTTATTCATTTAAATCCGAGAACAATGGTTGTTCCATTTATATGAATGAAATCTTTTATGGTCATGCACCAATGATGAATGGTTTATTTCTATTAGATCTCGATGATAATGTTACACATATTCATAATGTTGATGCTAAAAGGATTAAACTTAATGATGATATATCCGCATATATGTGGCACTGCCGTCTAGGTCATATTGGCGTTAAACGCATGAAGAAGCTCCATTCGGATGGACTTTTGGAATCACTTGATTATGAATCATTTGATACATGTGAGCACAGCCTTATGGGCAAGATGACTAGAACGCCGTTTTCCGGTTCAATGGAACGGGCGACAGATTTATTAGAAATCATACATTCTGATGTATGTGGTCCAATGAGTGTGTCGGCGCGAGGTGGATATCGTTATTTTGTTACTTTCACGGATGATTTGAGTAGATACGGTTATATCTACTTGATGAAACACAAGTATGAAACCTTTGAAAAGTTCAAGGAATTTCAGAATGAAGTGGAAAATCATCGTAATAGAAAGATCAAATTTCTACGGTCCGACCATGGAGGTGAGTATCTAAGTTACGAGTTTAGCACTCACATGAAAGAGTGTGGAATTGTTTCACAACTCACACCTGTCGGAACACCACGGCGAAATGGTGTGTCGGAACGTCGTAATCGTACTTTATTAGATATGGTTCGATCTATGATGTCTCTGACGGACTTGTCGTTGTCATTTTGGGGTTATGCACTAGAAACTGCTGCATTCACTTTAAATCGGGCACCATCTAAATCCGTTGAAAAGACACCGTATGAATTGTGGTTTGGAAACAAACCTAAGCTGTCATTTCTTAAAGTTTGGGGATGCGATGTTTATGTGAAGAAACTTCAACCGGATAAACTCGAACCCAAAGCGGAAAAATGCGTCTTCATAGGATACCCTAAAGAAACTATTGGGTATTCCTTCTATCACAGATCCGAGGGCAAGGTTTTTGTTGCCAAGAATGGATCCTTTCTAGAGAAAGAGTTTCTCGCGAAAGGTGTGAGTAGTCGGAAGGTAGAACTCGAAGAGGTTATTGAACCTTCTCTTCAAAGTATGGCGAGTAGCGCAGCACCGGAAGTTGTTCCGGAGTTGGATCCACCTGTTGAAGAGGGAACTAATGATAATGATCATCAAACTCCGAAAGAGAGTACTACCGAACCTCGCAGGTCAAGCAGGACGCGTGCAGCTCCCGAGCTGTACGGAAATCCTGTCATGAATTTCATGGTTGATGAAAATGATGACCATGCGACGTATGAAGAAGCGATGATGAGCCCGGATTCCAACAAATGGTTAGAAGCCATGAAATCCGAGATGGAATCCATGTATGAAAATCAAGTTTGGAACTTGGTGGAATTACCTCACAGCCGAAAGGTCGTGGAGAACAAATGGATTTTCAAAAGGAAAACTGATGCTGATGGTAATGTGACCGTCTATAAAGCTCGACTTGTCACAAAGGGGTTTCGACAAATTCAAGGAGTTGACTACGATGAGACTTTCTCTCCCGTAGCGATGCTAAAGTCAGTTAGGATTATGTTAGCAATTGCTGCATATTTCGATTATGAGATATGGCAGATGGATGTCAAAACCGCGTTTCTCAATGGTAATATTGAAGAAGAGTTGTATATGATACAACCAAAGGGTTTTGTCGATCCTAAGGATGCTAACAAGGTGTGCAAGCTTCAGCGATCGATCTATGGATTGAAGCAAGCATCACGAAGTTGGAATCTCCGCTTTGATGAGGTGATCAAAGAGTTTGGATTTGTCCAAACTTATGGAGAAGCTTGTATTTACAAGAAAGTGAGTGGGAGCAATGTGGCATTTCTGATATTATATGTGGATGACATATTATTGATCGGAAATGATATAGATATTTTAAACAGTGTTAAAAGTTATCTAAACAACAAATTTTCAATGAAGGACCTAGGTGAAGCGTCATACATATTAGGTATAAAGATCTATAGAGATAGATCTAGGCGCCTAATAGGGCTATCGCAAAGTACATACCTTGATAAGATTTTAAAGAAGTTTAAAATGGACGGAAGTAAGAAGGGGTTCTTACCTATGTTGCAAGGCAAGACATTGAGTAAGACTCAAAGTCCGGCTTCGGCGGAAGAAAGAGAGATAATGGACAAAGTCTCCTATGCTTCAGCCATAGGCTCTATAATGTACGCCATGCTAGGTACAAGACCGGATGTGGCACATGCTATTAGTTTGACTAGTAGGTACCAATCGTATCCAGGTTCGGAACACTGGATAGCGGTCAAGAATATCCTTAAGTACTTACGAAGAACTAAGGATATGTTTCTTGTATACGGAGGTGAAGAAGAGCTCGTCGCTAAGTGTTATGTTGACGCTAGCTTTGACACCGATCCGGATGACTCTAAGTCTCAATCCGGATACGTATTTCTCATAAATGGCGGAGCGATGAGTTGGAGGAGCTCCAAACAACCTGTGGTAGCGGGATCAACAACGGAGGCCGAATATGTTGCTGCTTCAGAAGCGGCTCAGGAAGCAGTTTGGATGAAGGAGTTCATATCCGAACTAGGAGTGGTGGCAAACGCGTTGGACCCAATGGTGATCTATTGTGACAACAATGGTGCCATTGCCAATGCCAAAGAGCCAAGGTCTCACAAGCATTCCAAGCATATTAAGCGCCAGTTTCACTCCATCCGCGAGCGTGTCAAGGATGGAGATATAAAGATTTGTAAAGTACATACGGATCTCAATGTAGCAGATCCGTTGACTAAAACTCTCCCTAGAGCAAAACATGATCAACACCAGAACTCAATGGGTGTTAGATTTATCACTATGTAACTAGATTATTGTCTCTAGTGCAAGTGGGAGACTGAAGGGAATATGCCCTGAGAGGCAATAATAAAGTGTTTATTATGTGTATTCCAAGTATATGATAGATGTTTATTTTGCATGCTATAATTGTATTAATACGGAAACGTTAATACATGTGTGTTTAATAAACAAACAGAAAATTCCTAGTTATGCCTCTTTCATAAACTAGCTCGTTGATTAACAAGATGATCAAGGTTTCCTGATCATGGACATTGGATGTTGTTAATAACGGGATCACAACATTAGTGTAATGGTGTGATGAACATTCATCCGAAGTATAGCATTACGATCAAATTCACTGAGTTTATATTGCTATAACAACTTACGAAGTGATCCTAATCCTTAGACCATGATATCATGTCAATCACTAACACCGGAAGAGTTTCTTGATAACATCAAACATCACACCGTAACAGGGTGATTATAAAGATGGATTCAGAACTAATAAAGTGTTATGTTGAGGCTCATGGATCGAGAGTGGAATTTGTTCATCCCGATGACAGATAGATATACTCTGGGGCCTCTCGGTGATATCACATTGATTAGCTTGCAAGCAAGTGATTTGATCACTAGAATGTTATATCACAGGAACGAGAAAAGAGTGCATGTCGGTAACGAGATCAAACTAGGTATGGAGATACCGATGATCGAATCTCGGACATGTAATATATCGTGAAACTAAGGGATTAAGATACTAGCGTAAAAGGTTCCGACGATCACAAGAAAGTCATCGTTGAATGTGTGGGAGTCAGTATGGGTCTCCAGATCCCGCTTCTGATTATTGATCCGAGAGGGGTCTCGATCATGTACGCATTATTCACGAACTGTAGGGTGACACACTTAAGAGACACCGACATCCAATTGGAGCAAATGTTTCATGCCGAAAGAATGAACAAGCGCAGGAATTTATTTCACTAGATACCGAAACAGGTTTTCGGGTGAAATTGCATAAAGTGGTTATGCATGTGAAATAGAATTCTAGCAAGGGGTTATTTGTGAATGTTTTTCATTAAAGTAATTGACAAAATTCTGAATAAAATAAAAGAGTTTTATTTAATGAGAGTTTGCATTAAATTTGGTGGAAATTTAATGGGAATTTGAGTGGACTTTTGAGTGGAGGGAATTTAAAGGAGATTTGTGAGTGGAGTGTCCACCCACATGAAGAGGGGAGGGCAAGGGGGCAGCCCCATGCGCCGGCCACCCCCTTGGGGTTCCCCCCTCCTCCTATAAAAGGAGCCCCCCTCCTCACTTGTCTCTCACACCTCCTCGTGAAGGATCTCTCTCCCCCTCTAGAATTTATTCCCCATGGTCTCGGACTAGCGAGATACATGTTCCCGGTGGATATTCGGCAAGAAAGAGTTATGCTTCCGCTGCATCGCTGGAGCGAGGAGGCGGAGGTTGCTCGGTGCCTCGAACGTGTGTGCGAGCATGGATGCGCTGCTGATTTGCGGCGCTAGGACTTCCTCTCGATCTTGAGATCGGCAAGAGATCGTCTACATCAACCACGAGTTGAACTCGTTAAGCTTTGTCGGTCTTCAAGGGTATGTTCTCTACGGATATACATCCGTCCATTGTTTGTATCTAGTAGATAGATCTTGGTATATAGTTCACATCGTAGGAAATTTTTTGTTTTCTATGCTGCGAACCCTACAGTAATGGTTTATAGTAATTTCCAATTATGTGGTACACATGATTTAGAGGTTTGAAAGTGTCAAAGATATGCTTGAGTGATTTTCTATAGGAAAATATTCCTATAAAGCTTTGTGTAAATAAGATGATAGATCAATTAGATGAAATGGATATTATATTTGGTTATATAATTAAGGTTACATGTTTACCAAGAATTCCTATCTTCCATAATGCACAATCCTGTACTTCTAATTAAGGAATTCCTTTTCTAGATATATTACTCCTTCATGTCCATCATCATGTGCTAACATGATGAGCTTTACTTCACAAGGATACTCTTATCCACCTTTTATTCCTCTAAACCCATTTATAAATCCAATGAGCTTGACACTAAAGCTTTTCATAATCTTCTCATATCCATACTTGGTTATATCAAGTACTCTACTGCTGATAACCTCCAACCAACCAGTAGTTACTTCTAACTCCATTCATACACTTCCTTAATCATCCATCACTAATATTACTCCATTAGATGTATATATCAAACTACTCTCCTCAAAAGTTTACTATCCTTTAAGAGGAATAATACTACTTCAATAACTCCATGCTACTCTAGCTTCAGCTTCATTGTACTGTCTTATATCTACTTAACTCCAGTATCTTATATACAAACTTTACATCATATCATGATGCTTGTCATGGCTAACCTAGAATAACATATCTATACTAGGGTTCAATCATGTTCTATCCACCAATGTCACTTTATACATGATATAAGCATTCAATCTTGGTGACTAAAGCATGATCATTATAATCCTTTGATCCTTTATGGTTTAGGTTTCCAATTGGCTAATCAAGGTCTTCATCAATACAACATTACAGTTGTATTATAATTATCTTCTCAGTATCTATTACTGAGTAGAAGATATTATTTATTGACTATACCTACTTAATCCAATAGGATTACTCCTTGGTAACTATCTTCATTATTCATCCTTGTAATCCTCTTTGTTACCACATATATATTTATTTCAAATAACTCTTCTATCCATTCAGGAGTGAGTTAACTCCATCAATTATCATACTGATTTAATTCTCTTCGAACACTCTCATCATATAGATGATATTTAAATCTAACATTACCACCTATGTCTTCTTACTTATTTCTCTAAAGGTTTTAGAGTGGATGCTATGATAAGGACAAGAGTTGATAGTTTAATAATTTGTAAATCAATAGTTGATTACTCAACATTGATGAACAACAGATATTAAGATAAGATTCATTAGAGATGATAAAGATTGATATGGAAAGAAAGATATATGGTGAATGATCTTGACTTGGTTTCTTTCCTACTCAAACTCACCAAAGAGTTAAGGTTAGGTATTACCATGATACTCATGGTATAAGTAGATGAGATTAAGATAGATCAAGATTTAGTTGTTACATTCCTATTACTTAAGTTATGTTTATAACTTGTTATTCATGAGTTGTGTAATGAATACTAGGATATGATTACTTAAGGATCAAATATAAATCATTAAGTAATGTATTAGGGTTTAACTTTTATTACATTTGATCTACCCTTAGATCAAATCTCCCTTACCCAAAATAAGGTTTTAGCAAAGGTCATATTGAAACTTATCGCAGTCAACTTGACGATCTATTTCAATTCTATCAAGTTAAGAGAAGCTTCAATCACTTTGACAAGTTTTATTCAAAAGCGTGAAAATTATTCAGATTTTCTATGCATGAATGCGATGGACATATCTGGGTTCAGCTTATTTTTAAGCTCTAATGCTGAGATGTTACACAACAGGCCTTGGCATCAAAACTCTTTGCCCTCTCAGCAGAATCAAGATAGTTGTTTACCCACAGCCAAGTAGTCTTCTGTAAGCTATGACTTATTAATATTTTTCAAATCCAGTGTCTCATTGAGTTATTTTAGAAAATATTGTTATCGTGATCATCCCAATGCTGGCAAAATTAAATTGAAGTGTAGTGTTCCCATGAGCTAATGAAGCGGAAAGCAAAAGCAAGAATCATTCGGACAAATTTTATACAACTGACAATATACAAGAAAGAGTGATCATATAGGTATATCGTTCTTTTAACTACTATGCGTATCCTTATGCACAACAATCCAAGAGGATGAGAACCACGCCTAGAGTACTGGCTTAGATTTTAGGAGTCACAACACATTGAACCTCCTAACTTAAGGGAATCACAAGCATGTATACACATAATCGACGACTGATTCTGTCAAAAGGGAGAATCCAGAATCAATACAATCTCAAGACACACAACCAATAATATCTGTAAGTCTCGCCCTTTTACTGTCGCTGGTCCAGGAAAAGAACAAATATAAGTATAATAATGGTATACTTCATCTTATAAATTACCTATTTTTGTACGTTAGGATTTGGAATACATATTATTTGAGAAATAGTTTTAGATCCTTCCAGAAATGATTGAAAAAGGGGATGCCAATAAACAGCAGTATTGAAACTAATCATTACACTCTTGCGTGCCAAAGCTCATCCTTAGAATTGAATATTTAAGGTCTTTATACTTACCATTCAATTTCTTAGATATATGTAGGAGAGTACCAATCAACACAAGGGGCAGGCTATCATAGAGGTCACCATAGGTTTCTCGATTATCTCTAACATTAAAAATGAAATGATTCTAAACATGCAACACTCTTTCCAATATTTGTACTTTCCTAGTTCCCTTGTTTTGAACAATTGGCTTATATTTGAAGGGTAATGACGAATATGTTGAACATCACTTACTGCAAGGAACCACAATAGAGATATCAGATAAGAATTAAAAAAAAAACTGAACATCACCCTCTGTGTCCCTGCAAAACCAGGACGATGCCATGTGGATTACACGGGAACATGAAAATAAGAGAACAAACTCCACCGCATCTGAGAGAATTAGTAAGGAAAATATCTTTATCAAAGACGGCGCTCCACTCTGGCAATCTGCACCATCCTCATGGTGTGTACATGTATGGTAACAACGTAAGAAAAACACATATGCAGAAATACATCCCGTTGGTTAAATTTGAGAGGAGGGAGAAGGAAAAGGGGGCTTGCACGGTTTGTACCTTCTGACTTCTGAGTCGTGTTCATCTCCTTCCCTTCCCCCTCCCCCTCCCTTTTCTCTCCCAAAACCATGGGTCCGGTCGGTCGACCCTATGGATGGAGACGGTGAGAGGAGCCTCCTGCCACCGCCAGCACCATCGCATTCTTTTTACGATACCACCACCACGATTGCTTGTGAGAGTAGGAGAGGTAGGGTAGGGCTCGTCCGGCTGAAGGTACCTACCGGCCCATTTGAAGTCCTTCTGCCCGATGAACCACAATACGGCCAATTCAGCCTGCGGAGTAGCAGCCTGATAACGTGGATCGGCCCATTTGAGACGAATCGCTCGATTGAACAAAGTAAAAATGGGACAACCAACGTTTCGGGACTCCTGGGTTGATCTGGGACGTCTAAGGAGCAGATCCACCGGTGTAGGATACCAAATCGCTGAGAATGGTCCTAGGTGGTTAAATTATACTGTTTCTTAATTGTACTTGGGACGATGATCCCCCTAGTTTTATCTTGCAACCTCTACTAGATGATGTAACTATTTGAACTCAGCGGCAAGTTTCTTTACACACTTTTTTTATTACCAAGGTATCTAAGGGGACTGAAAGGTTTTTAATGAGACGGCATGCTTTCTTAATATAATGTGATTTGACCTAAAAAAATCGGTGGGTACAATTACAAAGACACCCCTAAACAAAGGGGGCATACAGGAAAGGATGTCACTCTTGCAGAAAGGACCCTAGGGAAAGGATAAGAACGCGATCAGGCCCTCGCCCTTCTCTACCGCATCTGGTAGTCGTCGATGCCCTGGAGCGATGCCGACTTTGGACCACACGCACAGGGCGACGAAATTCTTTCGCCACACATGGAAGATCGTGCTCGGCTTCATCCGAGCGGAGATGTGGCCCTCCTGGCCACAGATAACGGAGGCGCATCCTTATTGACATTGATGAAGATTCAGAATCGCAGCTTCACGATCTGCAGCACCAGGATGTTGCAGGCTTGGTGTAGCAGCAGGTCGGCTCCTGGTCACGCCACCCCAACTCCCCTCGCCACCACGGCCGTCCGGAGAAGAATGACAAGAACCCGAAGAAAAATTTCGCAGGCCAAGACCACTGACCTTATGCTTGGGGCCTCCGGAGTCGAGCCACCCACCGCATTTGGCTTCGACCGAGAGAGCACTGCAGCGGAGCAGATATTCTTCAGATGATGGCGGCACTGGTTAGAAGAACCGCACATCAAACATCCCGACCGCCTCACGAATCCCGCAGCCATCGGCACGACCTCCTCTCCTCCCTCGCCGCCAAGGCCATCCAAGAAGAGAAGAACGACCTGCAACTGCCAAATCCATAGGAAGCGACACTTTATTCAGGTGGCCTCCATCCACGACAGCATCAACATCAAGCTCCAACCACTGGAGGTTGCCAATCCACCGCGGAGACGGCCAGCCGGCGTCGTGCAGGAGCGCCGGAGAGGACAGGCCAGACGGCATCTCGCCATGCGCCACTAGGGCAGACACAAACCCTAAACCTAGACCTACGACACCTACGGTGAGAAGCCAAGAACCTAGACTACGAGGGTCTTGCCTCTGCTGCTCTCTGGCGGCAGCGCCGCTAGAGAGGGCCTTGGCTCGACCAGAAATGGAGAGGAGGAGGCTCAACTACAGTAGAGAGGAGAGGGGATAAAGGGTGGGTGTGGAAAACAACCGGCTAGGTCAACTGATTGTATGACTATGTTTCTCCATGTTGTAGCATGCATGTGTCAAAACAGGTCAAAGGCCAGGCCCAGCGTGAATGGCCGAATCGGTGGTTTTCCCAGACCCTGTGGAGCATATAAAGAGTCTTCCCTTGCACGCGTGGGGAGGAGTGTGATATGTTGTGTCACTTCAGAAACAATCAACATTAAATACATTCACCGTTCTCTCCTTCGTCTCACACTCCCTTGTCTTAACCCCCCCTCCCCCAATCCTGTCGACGATTCATCTGTAGGCGGCAACGGGAAGCTCGGCGACATAGATATTCTTCCATCTCTGCTTCTCCCTCATCTTTGTTGCCTCGACGTTGATAACGCACTTTCGTCTATGAGCAAGAACTTCACTTGTCTCACCGTTATGGACCTTCCACGACTCAGTCAATGGCGGTAAGTCTTACTAACACCTTCACCAACACATTTTTGTCGTGGATCTAAATGTAGATGGTTTATTTTCTTTCAATGATTTTAATGGGTATTGTGATCTTTTTTGTTTATTTTCTTTCAATGATTTTAATGGGTATTGAAAGGATGGTGACGCCGAACCTAGTGATATGTACAAAAAATATTGTGCGTGCTCCTCGGTTCACTAATTTTTTCCTGACAATGCTCCTTGGTTATGATGAGGCGTCAATTTTATTTTTACTGGTCAATGATTATAATTTGCGGCACAATCTAGTACAAAGGATGGTCTTACGGTACCATATCCTATGTACAAGTACAAGACTTAAGCTTGTGCATTTGACTTGGTATATGGTACAATCATCTCTTTGTGTATCTGTGTTCGTCTTCTACGTGATCATCGTTCCTCTGCCGATGATTAAACATGTGGCATCACTGGCGGACCATAATGGAGGCCAACTCAGCTACAATTTACATAATACTTCCTACTATTTATTATTTTTGACCATACAAATCACAAACTATTTCATGCTGGCCCCCTCAACTGTTGTGTAATCTCTTTTCACCCCTCCTATAGTTTTGGTCAAGGTCCGCCATTGTGTGGCACTATCTAATGGAACGGGTGACTCTCTAGTTCCTTGTGCAAATTTGCAAGCACATTGCTCGTGCATTGCTTCATCTGATTTTCATTGTCTGTGCTACATTTGTATGAGGCAATTTGCACTTTCGTTGTGTTCTTTGCTTTGCGTGTGCTTTTTTTCACGAGCCTGTGATTAAAAACGTTGCACCATATTGGTGCAAGGGATGATCCTATCATACCCTGTGCATTTTACAAGTACTCTTTAATTGTGTGTTTCTCTTGGTATTTTTCTTTTGAACAAGGGAGAGCCTCCGAAGGGGCTGGAAGCCTTTCATTATAATAAGACGGAGGAGTTATAAATTTTCACGCTGGACCCTAGAAAAGCTAAAATTGCAACTAGATCCACACGCTTTACAAAGGGGACCCTAAAATTATCTAGGAGAAAGCCATCGGGTCCTTCTTCCAATCCGCCTCTACATCTGATGGGCCTCGCGATGAAGGTTGAAGAAGCTCCGGGATTCTTCACCGGTGAGCTTGGAGGCCTCGATTTGGCCAGGATAATCGAGTGGCATCTTGCTTCCGATTTGGAATTGCAACAGAAAGTGGCTCCACTACTCCTTGGTCGATCATCACCATCGCTCCTCAGATCTGCTCCCCTTCTAGTCACCACCTCTGTGCTCAAGAAGACAAAAGAGATCGAAGAACATCGACAACTCACCACTAGTATCCGCTGAATCTGCTTGAGGAAACTGAGCTCCTTCCTCAGAGCTCCTGCCCGAGATGAGGAAGGGAAACCGAAGAAGATGCAGACGCATCGAATCCGATGACTAGTACATCACCAACTCCAATCCTCGAGACGCGACTTCGCACAACGACCCTCCTCGCCACCACGGCCGGCCAGGAAGGCCAGAGCAGAGTCAATCCCGCCTCGAATCCTCTCCCCCTCGCCGCCACGGCCGGCCAGGACAGGAAGAACGAGGCGGGGCTCCCGCATCTGGAGATAGCACCAACACCCACGGCTTTATTGGCAAAGAAGCTCTCCACATCACCCCTCGCAGCCATCGACTCCGCCCACCGGAGTACCACCGCAAGGAGCCATGGGAGAAAGCAAATCCAGATCCAGACGCGTGGATCTAGAAGCTTCTTCTTCGGGCAAGACGTCCACACACGACACGAGGCCAAACACTACATCTACCACTACTACTAAAACCTAAAACTACGCCGGCGCCAACCTCCCGCCGCCACTCACCGGCTAGTCCGGCGAGGGAGGCATGGGAGGGGCCCGGGAGGGAAGGGTGGACTCTCAAGTGCCTCTCGATTCGTGCAAGGGTCGAAGGGGTGGAACCTCTACAATGCTACTCTCTCTTGGTAGGCAGAATCCATTTCTTTGCACTGAGCGACTTTTCTGTATGGGGCAAATTTCATTATTGTTCCTCCCGGTAGCCCACACATTGATTTTCTCTGATGCTCTTTTTGTTGCATTGGCTTATTGTTGGGGAAAAAGAACGGGTCGATTTACATGGCCGAGCCGAAGATGTGTTGGAGTTTTATGGACGGAATGTACTGTAGAAGCGTTTGCTGGATCACACAGCTCGCGTTAAGCAGGTTTGTGCTTAGGCGTTAAGCTGGATCAAAGTAGAGGATCGCTACTACTCGTACTAAGAAGTGTGTGCGTTCAAGTGAATTTGTCACACTTTGCGTACGTACGTGATAATGGTCCAACCTAAAGTGGAGGCCAGCCAGACAAGCATATAACAATAATGCCATATATTTATATATTGAGATATTCCCCACCGGACAATCCGATCGATCGATTCGACCCTGCACCTCACACCCACACGCACGCACGCCATGGCCGATTTTCAAATCGAAAACTTTGGAACCATCTTTGATTAGATGCTGTTGCCCTTGCTAGATACAAGAACGCACGGACAATCATCCATCCACCCGCACGCACAGTAGTGCGCACCTGCTCTACTCGCACGCGCGTGCACGTACGTCCTTTGCGGAGCGACCGCGCGACCAGGCGGTTCGGCGTCCCGGCCACGGCCTGCCCCAACCAGTTTCTGTCGCCGTGCCACCCTACTCTGTGCTAGTAGTAGTCTGTACGTATGCTAAGCGGTAGGCGCCCCACACGCAGGCACGGTGCGCTGCGCTGGCGGCGAGCGCGAGAGGCCAGCGGCTGCAGGAGCAAAAGGCGCCAGCCTAGGTCGCGTCGCGCGACAGGGAAGCGATGTAAAGCAGGCGCGCCAGCCAGGGTGCCGTGCCGGCTCCGACCAGGGCGAGCTACTAGCATGGCAGCAGGCGCGCCCACACTGTGCAGCAGTCTGTTCGCCGGTCGCTCGTTCGTCCACGACGACCCGCAGTACAAAATAGTGGTTGGTTGGGCGGCCGGCCGGGGACCGACGGCGACGGGAGCATAGCATGCATGCACGTGTGCAGAAAGAGAGGAGCTGCCGTGCCGCCGCATGGGGTTGCGCGCGCGCGGACGCGACATACTATCCCTTGGGGGGTTCGGGTGGTCCCGGGTACGCGGTCCTGGAACGAGGGGACACCGTACGCGCGCCGGGCGGCGCTTTTCTTTATCGGAGGGCGGGCGGCAAGATAGAGGCGCCTGCCGTCCCTCTCGGCTGGTACTACTAGCGCGCTGCGGCGTGCCGTGGACGGCGGTGCGGCCGTGGGGAAGTGCCCGTGCGTGCGTGCGTGCGTCGTTGGAGTGAATGCATCAGTGACGCGGAACGAGGCGGCCCCGGGATGTGAAAATGTGCGTGATACGAATTGCATGCAGATCGATGATTTGTGCACGGCACGCAAAAGACGACTTTGGGTCCATACGAATTGCACGTGCATGCTGGACTATGTATTTCTTTTCTTTTAAAAAAGAGAGTTACTTCCTCCCAAATCCATATTAATTGACTTTGATTTATTAAAATTTGGATGAACCTATATAATAAATAGTGTCTAGATTCATTTAAATCTAAACAAAATTGAGTCGATTAATATGGACCGAAGGGAGTATAAAATGTATTTTTTATACATCCGACGAATCGGAAAACATACATGGGGAGTTTTGTCGAACGGCGAGTTCAAACTACCTTTGAAACGAACATTCAAATGATTCAAAATCTGAACAAATACGTTTAGAAAAGCTCTAACAAAAACACAAATTTAAGAAGATATACAGTTGATAACAACTCGGTGCCAATTGTCGGAATTGAACCCATCATTAGCCCGCATCTTTTTTTGTAAAGATTTTTTTGAACCGAATCTTTGTGTGCTAATCACAAGAGGTTAGAAAAAAAGCAGTTTAATGTACCAAAGAAAATGTTCTATCGCTGCATCCAGCAAGCACAAGAGCGTTTTCTCCGATAATCCTACACCTACGGGAATTATGCTACGGAATAATCTTACAGGCTGACGTGGTGGCTGGCGTTTGGTCCTACTTTTTTCCCTTGAATTTAGGATCACGAACTGATCTCGTTTGCCACGGGTGGTTGTCCCTAAGAATTTTTTGTACAAAGCATTCGTAGATGTAGCATTACTCCGTTTTCTCAGGGCCTGCCCCCAAAAAACCATCAAACCTTACATAGCCCACCAAATAGCCCTCTATGTCTGCGCATAAAGTTTTGTGAAAAAAAAATATTGTTTGCATCTTATGTAGAAAAACATAAATTTCAGTGCTTTGAAATGTCTTTTCACGAGATTTCTTTTATTTCTTACACATGCTACCAAAAACGAGTTTTTCCATAAAACTTGGTGTGCGAACATATAATGTTTGATATACACCCCCATATAGTTTTTAACATTTCAAAATGCATTAACAATGGTTTTTCATAATGAGTTTTTTGTTTGACATTGCAACAATATGGTGGAGGGGTGACATGTGAGTGGAAGTGGTGAGGCGACAAGGGACAAAACATGCTTCTATATTCTTCTCTAGGGTTTGGCTAGCGAGAAGTCGTCAGCCGATTGTGAGGTTGCTAGAAGTGGTGGCGACGACAAGTATGTGCACACTCCGGTGTAAACACAAGATCTCTGAGCAGACAATCTCGACATGTGTGTCATACCCTTGATGAAGGTGGGGTTTGAAGCGCAACTTTCAGGATGAAAATTGTGAGATTGATTTATTATTGGACTCGTCATCATCGTCACATGGAAGTTGTATACTTTTCTTTGCTTGTAACTTGTGGTAGGGTCATGATAGAACCGTGGAGATATGGTCATGAGACAGGCCGCCTTGTTTATTTCTTTTCTGAATGCTTTATTATGGATCGATGTGAGGCTTTGCTTGGCAGATATTGATATTATATGTCCACAATCATCTACGGATGCACAAACCAAGTTTATCCTCCATTTCGTAAAAAAAAAGTAGCATCATGTGAGAAGGTAACTACATGAGGGTTAAATACTCCAAGATGGCGCCTCCTAAAAGGTGAAGATGTGTGAGTTGCCGCCAATAGCTCCAATGGAGCTTAGATATTCAGTAGAAAAACTTAACAACCACCCCCTATCTAGGGATGCCGCCTCAGCTTCCTTGCCACTAAAGACACTCAACAGTGCGATCAGCAACCCCAATGCCCCATCCTTCCAAGCCAACACAACAGCACCACTAGCCCGAACCGGATCGGGCCCTCAAGCCTGTCAAGATCTAGGAGACTACCCTCCTCAAATTGGGTGTTGTCGTGCTAACAGCCGTTGGGATGCCCCCTTCCACCGTGCCGAGAATTCGCAGTCACGCCACGGTCCTTCGATATCAGCTCCGCGGGTAGTTATAGATTGTGTGTCATCTCCATTGATGCTCACGACACCGCTATCGCAACCGAGCACCATTAGTCCAGAACTGCCTTTCTTTTGCTACATTGGATGCTGGCTGTTGTTTTATCTACATATTAGGGTCAACATAGGGGAACGCAAGCTTCAATACCAAGTATGAAGTCTCGAATTCTTATTACATGGAAAAATTCTCTATAGAGTTTGTCTGTAGGAATGGAAACCTTAAAAAGTTCTCATGGCTCCATTGATTCGTAGGATAGGAAATTGTGAATAGGGAACATATATAATTGCGGTGTCATGTACAAAAAATCGTTGTAGAGGACGGGCTCTATGGAGTCCATTTTGATTTTTTAAATCAATATTTTGAAGGTTCATAAAAATCCGAAAGTAAATCGTAGATGTTTACAATGACGTATTCTACTGCCCTGCAAAATTTTAACATGAAATAGTTTGTATATTAACCTACACAAAATCACAAATTCTGACAAATCTGCCTTACTTTAAAATTGACACTACAAGATTTATACAAGATTAGTTTCTATAAGATATAATCCCATGAATCAAATAAATTCTGAGAGAAAATTTCCGTAGGATCTCAACCCTACATACGTCCAATTAAAGATTTATGAATCAGATGACCCCCTATGGTCTACTCCCTCCATTTTAAAATATAAGATGTTTCAACTTTGTGAATAAAATGTATCTAGACATTTTAGTGTATAGGTTCACTCAAGTTTGGAATAAACCTACTACTTAAAAAAGTCTAGATACACTTTATTTATAAATTTAAAATATCTTATATTTTAAAACAGAGGGAATACTTTATACGCAAAAATGCAGCTCATACTTTGTCATCTTTCCCGTGGCCGACTGCTGCACCGAAACAGAACCAATAACGCAAATCCTTCGAAATTCCAACCACACGCTCCTACTCCCTACTCCAACTCCACCATCTCATCTGCCACGCTCCCCCCAGTACCGTACGGCTCCCCCACGCGACGCGACGCGGCTCCGCTACCATCCGCGAAACATCCTGCCTGAACCGCCCGCCAATATATAGCACGCGCACGCACGCTCGCACCACCAGACGGCCACCATTACTTTCCTTTCCAGCGTAAAGAAAACACTTTGAGTAAGCAAAAGCAAGCAGACCATGGCTGCTGCGGCGGGCAAGTCCAAGGAGGCGGACGCGTCGCGGTGCAGGAGGCACCCGAGCCACCGGCACGCGGCGGGCGTGTGCCCCTTCTGCCTGAGCGACCGGCTCTCGCGCATCTCCGCCGCGGCCGCCAACGACGCCTCCTCCTCCTCCTCGTCCTCATCGGCGTCCTCGCCGCGCTCGTTCGGGGAGGCGAGCGTCGCGTCGGCCCAGGCGCCGCCGCCCTGCCGCGAGGCGAGGCGGGCGAGGCTGGGGATGCTGATGCGTCAGGAGGAGACGGACACGGCGGCCGCGAGTGGTCGTCGCGGCGGCAAGGAGGAGGAAGAAGAGGCGGCGGCGGCGGTGGCCCCCGCCGAGGAGAAGAAGCCGGCGAAGAGGGGTAACTTCTGGGCGAGGCTGCAGCAGGCGAGCTGGTACAGGAAGGACGGGTGCTCGCTGGCGCACTCCAAGGCGGCCGGGGACAAGACGGCCAAGCGGGCGCCGCTGTTCTGAACTCCGGCCGCCGCGCGCGGCCGCGCAGCGCGGTGCAGTGAGCTGTGCCGCACTCCGCCGAGGCGCGTGCGTGGGTTCGTTGGCTCTTCTTGGAACATTTAGTGTGCTGCACTCACGTCGCTTGTTTACCTGCCGCTGGCGTCTTTCCGGTAGTCCTCCTCGAGTTGGTTTGTGCCTGTTGCCTGCCCTGGCCTGTTGGTGCGCGGTTGTTGGAAGGACAGCCTAATGGCTAGTCCAATCTTGTATAGATCTCCAGGGAAAGAACTGTGGATGTTTTATTAGACTTGCTGATGAGATTTCACAAGCTTTGTAAAAGTTGCAACTCTGTTCGAAAGTTCAGTCGACACAGCGGTGAATAACAAAAACAACACCAAAAAAACAAAAACAAGCACTGATAAACTTCTCCGAAGCGCGACTAAATGTACACAAGCAGTCCACATTTAGCAGCACAACTGCACAAGGTTCATCACAAGTTAGATATGACCACTAGATGGCAACTTGAGCATGAAACAATCTAGCACTCAAGAGGTAGTTGCTACAGGGTGATCAAAATCACCATGCCATTCTCACGAAACAAGACGAAGATACCACCATGGCAAAGGTAACTGACAGATAAACATCGACACATTTTAAAGATTACTCACCGGCACAGCAATCACAAAAGAGGACCGACGCAGCTAGCAGCTATCACGATAGTAGTACAGTAAGTACTGTAGTAACCACTACAATAAGTTCAGACAAGCACTGATGCACGGCACTTAACAGAGTAACAAAGTTCAGATAAATACTACTAGCGCATATCACGGCCTGCAGGGAAACCACTGAACGACCTACCACCACGGCTAGCGCATAACTTGTGAGCAGCTTGCAAAATAACCACTGAACTACTACAACATATATAGTGCATTTTCAGATAACCTGGGACTCCAAGGTGGGAGGAACTTGCATAGAAATATCAGACTAATAGTACAATATAGCTCCTCACCGGTCCTGAGGGAAGAGCCATGCTGCCAGACGCATCTCATCGCCACGTTTCCAGAAAATATTTGGATAGGCAGAACTGACCAAGCGAGATCCCATGTAGTAGGCGCTGAAAGAAGTGTTCTCGTCTTCATAGCCATACTCCACATGATTCTCCTCATCGTCGTCCAAGAACAAGATGTTATCACCTAGTAGGTCATACTGAGACATGGACACAGCCCTGGAGCACCTTCGACCTAGAAACAGCAGCTGGTCATCCCCAACGGTGGTCACACCGACCCAACGCGAATGCGCAAATTCAGCCTTGAATACCTCAAACTCACTCTGTTTAGCCACCATTTTACCACTCACTCCAGGCTCAGGTCCCTCGCACCAAATCGTCCTGCGAACCATCAGCAACACCCCACGTGATTCAACAAGGTAGATCTTTTTCTAGGCCTTCATGTTGTCATTAAAAAGAACTGAATACAATAGGGATGGATCACCTTTGATGACTTGTCCAACCTTAGAAACCTGTGGATCACCGGTGCTACGGTCCTAGCTGATGTTCACCACAAGGAGGTTCTCGTCAGCGGCAATGGCATAGAGCTTTCCCTGATAGAATGCCATGTCCTCAAACCCCTTACACTCATCGTACGCACGTACTGACCACGACAAGGCCCCTGGCTGGCACATTAGAATCTGACTGGTGTGTCCGATGCCAACCAATGCAGCAACAAGATTTGGCTGAGCACATGATTGGCTTACGTATGTGCAGCTTGTTTGGTTCATCATTGATATGCATCCATGTAGTGTAAGGCTCGCCAAATCTTGCCGTTCGATCATCTGAATCTGACCATTTAGCAACCGCATTTGGAGGCCGGAGACGGACGCAGGAGAGAGCAGGGAGGGTTACGGTGGCCCTGGAGAAGGGGTCGACCAGGAAGCATCCGTCGTCACGGGGGAAGATGAGCCAGCTGCCGCATGCACTCTCATAGCCAGCGAAGCCGCACCCGGGGAAGCGGAATGGCTTAGAGTAGGGGAGACTGTAAAAGGTGCCGTCTGGGAGAGCGAGCAGCGGCAGTGGTGGGGTCAGGGGCTGCCTTGCAGCGTCGCGCCACTGCGGGCACACCGCAGCGAAGCGGATGCGATCAGCGTACGCCGGGAGCAAGCGGAGCACCAGGACGGCCAGGTCCAGCGGGATGGCCGACCACGACGGCGGTGGCTGCAAGTGCGTCTGCTTCTCCGGTTCCATCGGTCCTGCAAACAAGAGCCAAGCAGACAACAGTATCAGTCGAATGATCATCCTGCTCCCGTAAACAACGCAAAATATCATGGCAAGGCAAAAGTTTCACCTCAGAGAGGCACTCCGTCGAACATTTCTCATGCATGGCCAGTGAAAACAGCACCAACAGAGTAAAGTGCAAACCTCGTCTGGAGGAGCAAGAGACGAGTGAGACAAATCGGCATTTCCCAGAGCGCATAGGCAATACGTCGAACACCTGGCGCGCGTGAACAGCGGATCCGGCAGGCGCAGTCAGCCCAACCAGCCAAACGCGGCAAGAACCACGGCGGGAGCGAGCTGGAGAGGAAGGAAGGATGGTGCGTGAGGAGAAGGAAGAGGCGGGTAGCTAGAGTCTAGAGAGATCAGCGCCGTCCCGGTGTTGAAGCTGGGGTTGATTTGCCGTTCGTGCCGCGCCGGTGAGTAGGCCGCTGCTGGCGTGCGTGAGTGGAGTGTACCGCCTGCCCGAACGGACCGTGTGAACTGTGAAGTGAACCAAGTTTTTTTTTTGAGGGGCTGAAGTGAACCAAGTGGGTGCAGCTGTGGATGTGTGCAGTTCAGGCCCGCCAAGGCTATTTGGGTCTATGGGTCGCGGGCTTTTTCACTCGCTGCAAGTGAAACGGAAAGCTAGCAAAAAAAAAATTTGAACAAGTAAAGGCGTCAGAGACGCCGATTTCATTCAGCTCAATTACAGAGTACATCTTGCAGTACAAAGTCATGTAAGGTGGAATTTTGAAGAGCTATAGCTGTAGGACAATGCCTATTAACATGAGCTGAGTTAATACAACTAAAGATAGGCCCAGATGATACATGTCTGATGGCCTGTTGTGCACAGTTGTGTGCTACTCCATTTAGATCCCTGGAGATGTGATATATCTTTGGCTGAAGAACCTGAAAGTAGCAACTTGCTGACGAATTTCTCAGAGGGCTACCGGATCTGTATGCGAGTTAGCTGCAGCTGCTCTGGCAAGTGAAAGGTTGTCTGTGAGGAAAGTAACTTGCTGGACCTTGAGTGTATTGGCTACACTTGCAGCTAAGATAAACGCCGCCGCTTCTGCTTGGAGAGATGACTTTGTTAGATCCGTGGAGGCCTGAATAAGGAATTCGTGGTGTGCTGACCCTCCTGGAATTGGCAAAAAATGCCAAGTCCACTTCTTGCGTTTCCCTGTGTTCCATGGGATTTTCTCGTAGTCCATGCCCCCTCAGAGTAGAGCTTGGGTTCTGTAATTGCAAGGCCCGTCTTGATTGTACTTCCTAGCAGTTGAAGAAGATTGGTGGAGGAGTCTTGGACCTGCTTCTGTACCTAAAAGGTAGAATCAGTGGAAGCATACAATTCTAAATTTTTGCAGAGAGCTTGCGCATTAATATGGATCTGATGAGGTGCTCCTTTCATTCTATCAAAGAGACAATCGTTCCTGAATTTCCAAATGCACCATATAAAAGTTTAAATATTTTGAATTGATGCATGAGGATGATTCATATTTTGCAATTTCAAAATAATTTAAGTCAAAGAGTTGCAATTTTGGGTAATAATCTCCGTACGGAGAAACCAAGGAGCATTGAACCAAGCAATCCAGCCCGAGCCCCTGTTTTCACTCGCTGCAAGTGAAACGGAAAGCTAGCAATTTGTTTGCTACTAAAACGAAAATCTCCCCTCACTAAGAAAAAGGTTCCCCATTTTTTGAAGAGAGAAGCCACATTGACTTCAATTAGTAACGTCAAATATTATTTTCATGCAACTTTTTGATTAACCCGGTCAGTAAAAATGTTCTGGGTGAAATTAATTTTTAAAGTATTACACCGTCTATGAAAAGGATCATTTTGAAAAAGAAACGGTTTGGTCCGGCTCGCGTCATCCCCACGGGTGATTGAGCAGGCGATGCCAAACCCCACCACCGCACCTCTCTCCCATCTCCCCCACCTCTATTGCCGCTGCCGAGGGCCGTCGACCAAAGCCTGTGTGGTGCCGACGGCGGCGACCTTCCAATTCCACACGTGCTAGAGGATGGCGGTGGCATGAGCTCAGTTCTAAGAAGTGAAGGGAATATGCCCTGAGAGACAATAATAAAGTGGTTATTATGTATATTTCAATTTTATGATAGATATTTATTTTGCATGCTATAATTGTATTAATATGGAAACATTAATACATGTGTGTGTAATAAACAAACAGAAAGTTCCTAGTTATATTATAAACTAACTCGTTGATTAACAAGATGATCAAGGTTTCCTGATCATGGACATTAGATGTTGTTAATAACGAGGTCACAACATTATTGGAATGACATGATGAACATTCATCCGAAGTATAACATTATGATCAAAGTCATTGAGTTTATATTGTTATAACATCATACGAAGTAATCCTAATCCTTAGACCATGAGATCTTGTCAATCACTAACACTAGAAGAGTATCTTGATAACATCAAACATCACACCGTAACAGGGTTATTATAAAGATGGGTTCTGTACTACTAAAGTGTTATGTTGAGGCCCATGGATCGAGAGTGGAATTTGTTCAGTAACGAGATCAAGCTAGGTATGGAGATACCGATGATCGAATCTTGGACATATAATATATCACGAGACAAATGGATTAAGATACTAGCGTAAAATGTTCTCACGATCACAAGAAAGTCATCGTTGAATGTGTGGGAGTCAGTATGGATCTCTAGGTCCCGCTTCTGATTATTGATCCGAGAGGGATCTCGATCATGTCCGCATTATTCGCGAACCGTAGGGTGACACAATTAAGAGATACCGACACCATTTAGAGCAAATAGTTTCATGCTGAAAAGATAACAAAGCGCAGGAATTGTTGGAATTATGCCCTAGAGGCAATAATAAAGATGTTATTATTATAATTCTTGTTCATGATAAAGTTTATATTCCATGCTAGAATTGTATTAAGCGGAAACTTTAATACTTGTGTGGTTTGTGAACAACACCATGTCCCTAGTACGCCTCTATGGATTAGCTTATTGATCAATGATGGTTAAGGTTTCCTAACCATAGACATGAGTTGTCAATTGATAATGAGATCATATCATTGGAGAATGATATGATGGACAGACCCAAACTAAGCAAAGCAATTAGATCGTGTCATCGTGTTCGTCTTTGCGAAGCTTTTCTTATGTCAAATATTGTATTCCTTAGACCATGAGATAATACAACTCCCTGGTATCGGAAGAAAGCTTTGAGGTCATCAAACGTCATCCTATGAGAGGGTGATCATAAAGGTGTCTCTCAGGTGATCGGAAAGTATCTGTTGGGTTGTATGTATCGAGATGGAATTTGTCCCTCCCAAGTCGGAGAGATATACTTCGGGCCCACTCGGTAATCGATATCAAAACCGCTTGCAAGCATGTGGTTAAGGAGTTAATCACAAAGTGATATCGGATTACGGAACGAGTAAAGTACTTGTTGTGAACGAGATTGAACTAGGTATGACGGTACCGACGATCGAATCTCGGGCAAGTAAAATATCGCGAGACGAAGGGAATATATATATGGGATTGATTGAATCCTGGCATCGTGGTTCATCCGATATGATCATCGATGAATGTGTGGGAGTCAATATGGGTGCCCAGACCCCGTTGTTTATAATTGATAGAAGATCATGTCTGCATATTCTCGAACCCGCAGGGTCACACACTTAACGTGTCTTGACGCTAGGATAGATTGGATAATTGGTTTATGAATTTTTGTTTGGAGTCTCGGATGGGATCCAGGACATCACGAGAGGTTCCGGAATGGTCCGGAGAATAAGATTCATATAAGGCAGTGCAATTTTTGGAGTTCGGAATTGTTCCAGGTTAATCGGTATTGTACCGGAAGCTTCTAGAACCTTCCGGAAGGGGACCAACGTGGCCCCACCTTCCGGGAGGGGTCATGGGCCTATGAGGGAGTGTCCTGGCCGCATTGGGCCAGGGGCACAAGGCCCCATAGGGCCCAGCCGATCCTAGAGAGTTTAAATCGTTTAAACTAGAGATAGGGTTTCTAGAAGAGGGGAGAGTCCATGCCCTCCACTCCTTATCCTTTGGGCTTGGGGGAGGGGCTAGGGCTGCGCCCCCCTCTATATAAAGAGGGGTGGGGGCGCACCAAACCCCTACACCTCTCCTCCAAACCCTAGCCGCCTTGCTAGCTTTCCTCTCTCCCTCCCGACTGTTTGTAGGCGAAGCCCTGCTGCAGAAATTCTCCACCATATACACCACGCCGTCGTGTTGTAGATCCAATCTATCTCTCCACCATACTTGCTGGTCCGAGGAAGGAGGAGACGTCGAGGTTCTGCACGTGTGCATCTCACGGAGACACCGCCACTTGTGGTGCTAGATCGGATCGGATCGCGAGGAGGAGAAGCGAGTACGACTACATCACCCACGTTCCGACGAACGTTCCGTTGTGCGAATCTTCAAGGGTATGAAGATCTAATCCAATCTCTCTCGTTGTTTGCATCTCCTAGATTAGATCTTGGCTTTCCCTCTGTTCGCTCCATAGAAAATTTTGATTTACTATGCCGCGAAACCCTTCAGTGGTATCAGAGCTAGATCTATGCGTAGATGTGTTTCACGAGTAGAACGCAACATGGTTGTTACGGGCGTTGATGTTTTCTGTTGCAAGCCTCTTGTTTGTGTTCTTCTTATGACGCGGGATAGTGAGATTGAAGCGGTCCAGGCCAACCTTACGCGACGTCGTTCGCGAGACCGGCTCCGCACTTGACGTGTGGCTTGTTCCACACATGCGGCTGGTGGATGTCAGTTTCTCTCACTATAGTTGTCATGGGATTAACACCGGATTTTGGCAACCATAATATCACCGTTGTGGCTTTCCGTAGGTAAGAATCGTTCTTAGCATCTACTCCCATAAGCCACGTAAAACATGCAACAACAAAGTAGAGGCGTCTAACTTGTTTTTGCAGGGAGTGTTTTCTGTGATATGGTATGGCCCATGATGTGATGTGTATAATGTATGTGATGATCTTGTTTTGTAATGTTTCACGACTTGCATGTCGATGAGTACACAACCGGCAGGAGCCATATGGTTGTCTTTATAATTGTGTATGACCTGTGAGTCAACTTCTTATACGCCATGTAATAGCTTTACTTTATCGCTAAGTAGTTAGCAATAGTTGTAGTTGCTATTCGTGGTGGAGGAAATCATGGTGGAGTGATGGAGATCATGCCGGAACGCACAAGATGGAGATCATTGCGCGAAGATTGGCTATACCATGTCACATAAAGTTATATGCATGTGATGTTTATTCTTTTATGTATCTTATTATGCTTAGATCGCGACGGTAGCATTATAAGATGATTCCTCACTTAAAGATCAGGATAAAAACTGTGTTCTCCCCAAGTATGCACCGTTGCGAAAGTTCGTCGTGTCCAAGCATCACGTGATGATCGTGTGCTATAGACTCTACGCTCACATACAACGGGTGCAAGCCAGTTTTGCACACGCGGAAATACTTGGGTCTAGCTTGACGAGCCTAGCATGTACAGACATGGCCTCGGAACACAAGAACCGAAAGGTTAAGCATGAGTCATATGAATGATATGATCGACACTTTGTTGTCCACCATTGAAACCACATCTCTTCTCGTGATGATCGGATTAGGTGTGGTGAATTTGGATCGTGTTCACTAAACAACTTGAGGGATGTTGAATTTAGTGGGAGTTCATTTAGTAATTTGATTAAGTTGAACTATTTATCATGAACATAGTCTAAATTGTACTTGCAAATACTGTAGATCACATGGCCAAATCCAACTTCAACTTCAATGTTTTTGCTGAGAAGGAAAAGCTTAGAAACAATGGGTCTAACTTCACCAATTGGTTCCGCAATCTAAGAATCATTCTGTCTGGCGGACAAAAGGACTATGTCCTTGGGAAAGCGTTAGGTGACCCCCCTGCTGCAACTGCGCCGGCTGATGAGAAAGCTGTCTATCAGTCGCGCAAAGATGATTATGGTGTGATTAAGAGCACCATGTTGTTTGCTATGGAACCGGAACTTCAAAATCGTTTTGAAACCTATCCCGGGCCCTTTGAGATTCTCGAGGAGCTGAAAACCATGTTTCAGACTCAAGCCCGTTCTGAGAGATATGAGATCTCTGAGAAGTTCTTTAACTGCAAGATGGAGGAAGGGAGTTCCGTTAGTGAGCACGCCATAAAGATGTCGGACTACACTCAACGCCTTGAGCAACTGGAATGCACGATTCCAGAGGAGCTCAAGATTGACAGGGTTCTGCAATCACTCCCTCCCAGCTACAAAAGTTTTGTAGTGACTCATAATCAGATTGGCTCCACTGATACGATCACCGAGCTCTTCGCAAAGCTGAAGGCTGCGGAGGTGGACATCAAAAAGGATAATCATGTGTTGATGGTCAACAAGCCCTCCTTTAAGAAAGGTAAGGGAGCAAATAAGCCCTTCAAGAAGGGCGGCGGCAAGCGCAATGCTCCTGCTGAGAAGAAGCCCAAGTCTGGTCCTAAGCCCGACACTGAGTGCTTCTATTGCAAGGACAAGGGTCACTGGAAGCGCAACTGTCCGAAGTACTTAGCGGACAAGAAGGCTGACACCATCAAAGGTATATTTGATATACATGTTATTGATGTTTTCCTTACTAGCCCTCGTTGTAGTGCCTGGGTATTTGATACCGGTTCAGTTGCTAATATTTGTAACTCGAAACAGGAGCTACGGAATAGACGGCAGCTTGCGAGGGATGAGGTGACGATGCGCGTTGGCAACGGATCAAGAGTTGATGTGATGTCCGTCGGCACGCTCTCCTTAGTTTTACCTTCAGGATTAGTTTTAAACCTTAATAAGTGTTATTATGTGCCTGCGTTGAGCATGAACATTATTTTTGGATCATGTTTATTGCAAGATGGTTATTCATTTAAATCGGAGAATAATGGTTGTTCTATTTATATGAGTAACATCTTTTATGGTCATGCACCTCTTATGAATGGTTTATTTCTTCTAAATCTCGAAAGGGATGAAACACACATCCATAACATTGAGGCTAAGAGATGCAAAGTAGATAGTGATAATACTACTTATTTGTGGCACTGTCATCTAGGTCATATTGGTGTAAAGCGCATGAAGAAACTCCATTCTGATGGACTTTTGGAGTCTCTTGATTTTGAATCATTTGACACATGCGAACCATGCCTCATGGGCAAGATGATCAAAACCCCGTTCTCCGGAATGATGGAGCGAGCCACGGACTTGTTAGAAATCATACATACCGATGTATGCGGACCGATGAGTATTTCGAAGCACGGTGGATATAGCTATTTCCTTACTTTTACCGATGACTTAAGTATATATGGGTATATCTATTTAATGAAACATAAATCTGAAACATTTGAAAAGTTTAAGGAATTTCAAAATGAAGTGGAGAACCATCGTAACAGAAAGATTAAGTTTCTATGATCCGATCGTGGAGGTGAATATTTGAGTTATGATTTTCTCACGCATCTTAAAGCAAGTGGAATCGTTTCAGAACTCACGCCACCCGGAACACCACAGCGCAATGGTGTGTCTGAACGCCGGAATCGAACCCTATTAGATATGGTCCGATCAATGATGTCTCTTACTGATTTGCCGTTATCATTTTGGGGTTATGCATTAGAAACCGCTGCATTCACTTTAAATAGGGCTCCATCTAAATCCGTTGAGACGACACCGTATGAACTGTGGTTTGGTGCTAAACCTAAGTTGTCGTTTCTTAAAGTTTGGGGATGCGAAGCTTACGTCAAGAAGTTGATGCCGGACAAGCTCGAACCCAAAGCGGAGAAATGCGCCTTCATAGGATACCTAAGGAAACTATTGGGTATACCTTCTATCACAGAACCGAAGGCAAAGTGTTTGTCGCAAAGAATGGTTCCTTTCTTGAGAAGGAGTTTCTCTCGAAAGAAGTGAGTGGGAGGAAAGTAGAGCTTGACGAGGTTATTGAACCTTCTCTTGAATTGGAGAGTAGCGCAGCACCTGAAATTGTTCCAGTGCCGCCTGCACCAACAATAGAGGAAGCTAATGACAAGGATCATGAAGCTTCGGACGATGCTGCTACTGAACGTCGCAGGTCGACAAGGTCGCGTGCCCCTCCTGAGTGGTACGGCAACCCTGTCTTGACTGTCTTGTTAGTAGAATACAGTGAACCTACGAACTATGATGAAGCGATGATGAGCCCAGACTCTGAGAAATGGCTAGAAGCCATGAAATCCGAATTGGGATCCATGAGCGAAAACCAAGTATGGACTTTGGTGGACCCTCCTAGCGACCGAAAGGCCGTTGAGTGCAAATGGATCTTCAAGAAGAAAACGGACGCGGATGGTAATGTTACCGTCTATAAAGCACGGCTTGTCGCGAAAGGTTTTCGACAAGTTCAAGGTGTTGACTACGATGAGACTTTCTCTCCCGTAGCAATGTTTAAGTCCATTCGGATTTTATTAGCAATTGCTGCATTTCATGATTATGAAATATGGCAGATGGATGTCAAGACTGCTTTCCTCAATGGCAACATTGATGAAGAGTTGTATATGATGCAACCCGAAGGTTTTGTCGATCCTAAGGATGCTAGTAAAGTATGCAAACTTCAGCGTTCCATTTATGGACTGAAGCAAGCATCTCGGAGTTGGAACCTTCATTTTGATCAAGTGATCAAGAGCTTTGGATTTGTTCCAAATTGCTACGAAGCTTGTATCTACAAGAAAGTGAGTGGGAGCTCGGTGACGTTTCTGGTACTATATGTGGATGACATATTGATTATCGGAAATGACATCAACATGCTTAACGATGTGAAGAGTTATTTGAACAAGTGTTTTTCAATGAAAGACCTAGGTGAAGCTGCTTATATATTGGGCATCAAGATCTATAGAGATAGACAAAGACGCCTGATAGCTTTATGCCAGAGTACATACCTAGACAAAGTTCTGAAAAGGTTCAGAATGGATAAGGCAAAGAAAGGTTCAGTGCCTATGTTGTCAGGTAAGATATTGAGCAAGGCTCAGTGTCCAGCTACGGTAAATGATAGGGAAGCTATGAGCAAAGTGCCTTATGCCTCGGCCATAGGTTCCATCATGTATGCCATGCTGTGTACTAGACCGGATGTGTCCAATGCTCTTAGTTTGACGAGCAGATATCAAAGTGATCCAGGAGTGGAACACTGGACAGCCGTGAAGAACATCCTAAAGTACCTAAATAGGACTAAAGAAATGTTCTTAGTCTATGGGGGTGATGAACAGCTTGTCGTAAAAGGTTACGTCGACGCTAGTTTTGACACCGACAAGGATGATTCCAAATCTCAGACAGGATATGTTTATATTTTGAATGGAGGAGCTGTGAGCTGGAGAAGCTGCAAGCAAAGAGTGATCGCGGGATCTACAGTGGAAGCGGAATACATGGCTGTTGCAGAAGCGTCAAGTGAAGGAGTTTGGATCAGAAACTTCATCACTGAGCTTGGCGTGGTTCCAAGTGCATTGGACCCACTGGAGATATTGTGTGACAACACTGGCGCCATAGCACTCGCTAAGGAACCAAGATATCATCCAAAGACAAAGCATATCAACCGCAAGTTTCATATAATCCGAGATTATATTGCAGATGGAGATCTGAAGATTAGCAAAGTACATACAGATCTGAATGTCGCAGATCCATTGACTAAACCTCTTCCACGTGGAAAACATGATCAACACCTCAGTGCCATGGGTGTGAGATTGTTGCCAGATGTAAACTAGATTATTGACTCTAGTGCAAGTGGGAGACTGTTGGAATTATGCCCTAGAGGCAATAATAAAGATGTTATTATTATAATTCTTGTTCATGATAAAGTTTATATTCCATGCTAGAATTGTATTAAGCGGAAACTTTAATACTTGTGTGGTTTGTGAACAACACCGTGTCCCTAGTACGCCTCTATGGATTAGCTTATTGATCAATGATGGTTAAGGTTTCCTAACCATAGACATGAGTTGTCAATTGATAATGAGATCATATAATTGGAGAATGATATGATGGACAGACCCAAACTAAGCAAAGCAATTAGATCGTGTCATCGTGTTCGTCTTTGCGAAGCTTTTCTTATGTCAAATATTGTATTCCTTAGACCATGAGATAATACAACTCCCTGGTATTGGAAGAAAGCTTTGAGGTCATCAAATGTCATCCTATGAGAGGGTGATCATAAAGGTGTCTCTCAGGTGATCGAAAAGTATCTGTTGGGTTGTATGTATCGAGATGGAATTTGTCCCTCCCAAGTCGGAGAGATATACTTCGGGCCCACTCGGTAATCGATATCAAAACCGCTTGCAAGCATGTGGTTAAGGAGTTAATCACAAAGTGATATCGGATTACGGAACGAGTAAAGTACTTGCTGTGAACGAGATTGAACTAGGTATGACGGTACCGACGATCGAATCTCGGGCAAGTAAAATATCGCGAGGCGAAGGGAATATATATATGGGATTGATTGAATCCTGGCATAGTGGTTCATCCGATATGATCATCGATGAATGTGTGGGAGTCAATATGGGTGCCCAGACCCCGCTGTTGATAATTGATAGAAGATCATGTCTGTATATTCTCGAACCCGCAGGGTCACACACTTAACGTGTCTTGACGCTAGGATAGATTGGATAATTGGTTTATGAATTTTTGTTTGGAGTCTCGTATGGGATCCGGGACATCACGAGAGGTTCCGGAATGGTCCGGAGAATAAGATTCATATAAGGCAGTGCAGTTTTTGGAGTTCGGAATTGTTCCAGGTTAATCGGTATTGTACCGGAAGCTTCTAGAACCTTCCGGAAGGGGACCAACGTGGCCCCACCTTCCGGGAGGGGGCATGGGACTATGAGGGAGTGTCCTGGCCGCATTGGGCCAGGGGCACAAGGCCCCATAGGGCCCAGCCGATCCTAGAGAGTTTAAATCGTTTAAACTAGAGATAGGGTTTCTAGAAGAGGGGAGAGTCCATGCCCTCCACTCCTTATCCTTTGGGCTTGGGGGAGGGGCTAGGGCTGCGCCCCCTCTATATAAAGAGGGGTGGGGGCGCACCAAACCCCTACACCTCTCCTCCAAACCCTAGCCGCCTTGCTAGCTTTCCTCTCTCCCTCCCGACTGTTTGTAGGCGAAGCCCTGCTGCAGAAATTCTCCACCATATACACCACGCCGTCGTGTTGTAGATCCAATCTATCTCTCCACCATACTTGCTGGTCCGAGGAAGGAGGAGACGTCGAGGTGCTGCACGTGTGCATCTCACGGAGGCACCGCCACTTGTGGTGCTAGATCGGATCGGATCGCGAGGAGGAGAAGCGAGTACGACTACATCACCCACGTTCCGACGAACGTTCCGCTGTGGGAATCTTCAAGGATATGAAGATCTAATCCAATCTCTCTCGTTGTTTGCATCTCCTAGATTAGATCTTGGCTTTCCCTCTGTTCGCTCCATAGAAAATTTTGATTTACTATGCCGCGAAACCCTTCAGGAATTTATTTCACTAGATACCGAAACTGGTTTCGGGTGAAATTGCAGAAAGTGTTTCTACATGTGAAATAAAATACTAGCAAGGGGTTATATGTGAATGTTTGTCATTAAAGTAATTGACAAAATTCTGAATAAATAAAAAGAGTTTTATTTAAAGAGAGTTTACATGAAATTTGGTGGAAATTTAATGGGAATCTGAGTGGGATTTTTTGGGTGGAGAATTGATGGGGCATTTTGTGAGTGGAGCTTCCACCCACATGAATGAAGGAGGGGAGGGGGTAGCCCCCATGGCCGGAGGCCACCCCCTTGGGTGCCCCTCCTCCTATAAAAGGAGCCCCCCTCCTCACTTCTCACTCACACCTCCTCGTGAAGGATCTGTCTTCCCCTCTAGTTTTTATCCCCCATGGTCTCGGACTAGCGAGATACATGTTCCTAGTGGATTTTTGGCAAGAAAGAGTTATGCTTCCGCTGTATCATTGGAGCGAGGAGGCGGAGGTTGCTCGGTGCCTCGTACGTGTGTACGAGCACGGATGCGTTGCTGTTTTCGGCGCTAGGACTTCCTCTCGATCTTGAGATCGGCAAGAGATCGTCTACATCAACCACGAGTTTGGACTCGTTAAGATTTGTCGGTATTCAAGGGTATGTTCTCTACGGATGTATATCCGTCTGTTGCTTGTATCTAGTAGATATATCTTGGTACATAGTTGTTCACATCGTAAGATTTTTTTTTGTTTTCTGTGCTGCGAACCCTACAGTAGTATTAGAGCCGGATCTATGCGTAGATGCTTTTCACGGGTAGTACACATATGAGTATGTGGGCGATGCTGATCATTTTATTGCTTCTTAGTTGTACTTTGGATATTGGTGGCATAGTGGGATGAAACGGCCCGGACAAACTTTTTTACATGTCCTCGCACATGAGACCTGTTCCACGCTTGACATGCAACTAGTTTTGCATAAGTGGCTAGCAGGTGTCTGTCTCTCCTACTATAGTCAATATCTAATTTGCAACGAGTTGTCAACAATTTGGTTATCCTCTTTGTGGTTCATGTTTGTAGGTAAGAACAGTTCTTTCTTCGAAAGCCCTAAACCACGTAAAACTTGCAATGGATAAATTAGAGGCGTCTAGTTTAGATTGTTGCTGGGCTAGTGTCATGATATGGTGATGTTGTAAATAAAAGTATAAGTCGATACTCTTACAACACACATAACATGTAAGTTCCATACACCTTGGCCTTACACATAAAGGAATGATGAGGATCATACCACGATGCACATGATGGAGATGAAGTGCAAGAACCATATCATTTCACTTATTAACATGTGATGTTTGTTGCATCTTATATTGCTTGTTTGGCGTTTTATTAGCATAATAAGATGATCCCTCATTTAGATATCAAGATAAAAATGTGTTCTCTCTTAAGTATGCACCAATTATGTTTCATCGCTCCAAGACATCACGTGATGATCGGGTGTTCTTGGATCCACGAACATATTTCGGGTGTAAGACAGTTTACACACGCGAATACTAAGGTTCTTACTTGACGAGCCTAGCATGTACAAAAATGGCCTTGGAACACGGACCGAAAGGTTAAGCATGAGTCATATGAAAGATATGATGCTCGCCTTTGAAGCTACACCGACTCACGTGATGATCGGACTTGGTGTAGTGGATTTAGTTCATGTAATCACCAAAAAGGCATGAGGGATGTCGTTTTTGAGTGGGAGTTCATTCTTAATTTGTATTAGTTAAACTCAATCTATCATAAACTTAGTCTAAACTTTACAAATTTTGTTGTAGATGGCACCACCTGCTTTTAATTTCAATGTGTTCATTGAGAAAGAGAAACTTGCAATGAACGATAGCAACTTTACTGACTGGGCCATGAATTTGAGGATTCTCCTCACCGATGCACAAAAGCAATATGTGCTAGAAGTGCCGCTAGGCCCCCCACCGTTTGATGATGCCCCTGACGAAGAAAAGAATGTCTATCAGACTCGTCAGGAGGACCATAACTTAGTTCATTGCGGCATATTATATGGGCTAGAGCCAGAACTTCGAAAGCGTTTCGAAAACGGCAATACTTTTGGTACAATGGGTGAGTTGAAAATTATTTTCGACACCCATGATGCTGTAGAGAGTTATAATGCTTCAGAAAAGTTCTTTAACTGCATGATGGAAGAGAACAGCTCCGTAAGTGAGCATGTACTCAAGATGTCAGGTTACACCGATAAGCTTGTGTCCTTGGGAATAACGATTCCCATTGACTTAGGCATCCATCGTGTTCTCTAGTCTCTACCACCTAGCTATAAGAGCTTCGTGATGAACTATAACATGCAAGGCATGAAGAAGTCTCTCCCCGAGCTTCTGTCAATGCTTAAAACTGCAAAAGTGGAGATCAAGAAGGAACATCAAGTGTTGATGATCAATAAGACCACTGGTTTCAAAAAAGATAAGAAGGGTAAACAAAAGGGAAAGAAGGGCGACAAGCTAGTTGCCGTGCCTGAAAAGAAACCCCGAGTTGGCCCTAAGTCTGATAGCGAGTGCTATTATTGCAAGGGGACTAGCCACTAGAAGCGCAACTGCCCCAAGTATTTGGCAGACAAGAAGGCCAGCAAGGCAAATAAAGATATATATGATATACATGTTATTGATGTGTACTTGACTAGTACTCGCAGTAGCACCTGGGTATTTGATACCGGTTCAGTTGCTAATATTTGTAACTCGAATCAGGGGCTGTGGAACAAGCGACCGCTAACAAGGGGTGAGGTCAAGATGCGTGTCGGCAATGGATCAAGCGTTGATGTGATCGCCGTCGGAACGCTACCTCTCCACTTACCATCAGGATTAGTTATAAACTTGAATAATTATTATCTGGTGCCAACACTG
This sequence comes from Avena atlantica, assembly GCA_910589765.1. Taxonomy (NCBI): domain Eukaryota; kingdom Viridiplantae; phylum Streptophyta; class Magnoliopsida; order Poales; family Poaceae; genus Avena; species Avena atlantica. The sequence goes on from OU342739.1 coordinate 48,972,613, forward strand.
AGCATGAACATTGTATCCGGATCATGTTTGATGCATAGTGGTTATTCGTTTAAATCTGAGAACAATGGTTGTTCAATTGATATGAATGAAATCTTTTATGGTCATGCACCGATGATGAATAGTTTATTTCTGTTGGATCTCGATAATAGTGTTACACATATTCATAATGTTGACGCTAAAAGGATTAAACTTAATGATGATATATCCACATATATGTGGCACTGCCGTCTAGGTCATATTGGCATTAAATGCATGAAGAAGCTCCATTTGGATGGACTTTTGGAATCACTTGATTTCGAATCATTTAATACATGTGAACCATGTCTTATGGGCAAGATGACTAGAACGCCGTTTTCCGGTTCAATGGAATGGGCGATATATTTATTGGAAATCATACATTCTGATGTATGTGGTCTAATGAGTATGTCGGCGCAAGGTGGATATCGTTATTTTGTTACTTTCACAGATGATTTGAGTAGATACAGTTATATGTACTTGATGAAACACAAGTCTGAAACCTTTGAGAAATTCAAGGAGTTTTAGAGTGAAGTGGAAAATCATCGTAATAGAAAGATCAAATTTCTACGGTCTGACCGTGGAGGTGGGTATCTAAGTTACTAGTTTAGAACTCATATGAAAGAGTGTGGAATAGTTTCACAACTCACACCTACCGGAACACCACAATGAAATGGTGTGTCGGAACGTCGTAATCGTACTTTACTAGATATGGTTCAATCTATGATGTCTCTGACGGACTTGCCACTGTCATTTTGGGGTTATGCACTAGAAACTGTTGCATTCACTTTAAATCGGGCACCATCTAAATCCGTTGAAAAGACACCATATGAATTGTGGTTTGGAAACAAACCTAAGCTGTCATTTCTTAAAGTTTGGGGATGCGATCTTTATGTGAAAAACTTCAACCAGATAAACTCGAACCCAAAGCAAAAAAATGCGTCTTCGTAGGATACCCTAAGGAAACTATTGGGTATTCCTTCTATCACAGATCTGAGGGCAAGGTTTTTGTTGCCAAGAATGGATCCTTTCTAGAGAAAGAGTTTCTCGCGAAAGGCGTGTGTAGTCAGAAGGTAGAACTCGAAGAGGTTGTAGAACCTTCTCTTCATAATATGGCAAGTAGCGCAGCGCCGGAAGTTGTTCCGGAGTTGGCTTCACCAAATGAGGAGAGAACTAATGATAACGATCATGAAGCTCCAAAATAGAATACTACCGAACCTCGCAGGTCTAGCAGGACACGTGCAGCTCCCGAGCTGTATGGAAATCCTGTTATGAATTTCATGGTCGATGAAATTGATGACCCTGCAACGTATGAATAAGCTATGATGAGCCCAGATTCCAACAAATGGTTATAAGCCATGAAATCCAAGATGGAATCCATGTACGAAAACCAGCCTTGGACCTTGGTGGACTTACCTCACGACTGAAAGGCCGTGGAGAATAAATGGATTTTCAAAAAGAAAACTGATGCTGATGGTAATGTAACCTTCTATAAAGCTCGACTTGTCGCAAAGGGGTTTCGACAAATTCAAGGAGTTGACTACGATGAGACATTCTCTCCCGTAGCAATGCTAAAGTCAGTTAGGATTATGTTAGCAATTGCTGCATATTTCGACTATGAGATATGGCAGATGGATGTCAAAACTGCGTTCCTCAATGACAACATTGAAAAAGAGTTGTATATGATACAACCAAAGGGTTTTGTCGATCCTAAGGATGCTGATAAGGTATGCAAGCTTCATCGATCCATCTATGGACTGAAGCAAGCATCCCGGAGTTGGAATCTCCGCTTTGATGAGGTGATCAAAGAGTTTGGATTTGTCCAAACTTATAGAGAGGCTTGTATTTACAAGAAAGCGAGTGGGAGCGATGTGGCATTTCTGATATTATATGTGGATGACATATTATTGATCGGAAATGATATAGATCTTTAAAACAGTGTTAAAAGTTATCTAAACAACACATTTTGAATGAAGGACCTAGATGAAGCATTATACATATTAGGCATAAAGATATATAGGGATAAATCTAGGCGCCTAATAGGGCTATCGCAAAGTACATACCTTGATAAGATTTTAAAGAAGTTTAAAATGGACGGAAGTAAGAAGGGGTTCTTACCTATGTTGCAAGGCAAGACATTGAGTAAGACTCAAAGTCCGGCTATGGCAGAAGAAATAGATATACTGGACAAAGTCCCCTATGCTTCAGCCATAGGCTCTATAATGTATGCCATGCTATGTACAAGACCAGATGTGGCACATGCTATTAGTTTGACTAGTAGATACCAATCTGATCCAGGATCGGAACACTGGATAGCGGTCAAGAATATCCTTAAGTACTTGCGAAGAACTAAGGATATGTTTCTTGTGTACGAAGGTGAAGAAGAGCTCGTCGCTAAGTGTTATATCGACGCTAGCTTTGACACCGATCCGGATGACTGTAAGTCTCAATCCGGATACGTATTTCTCATGAATGGTGGAGCGGTTAGTTGGAGGAGTTCCAAACAACCCGTGGTGGCGGGATCAACAACGGAGGCCGAATATGTTGTTGCTTCGGAAGAGGCTCAGGAAGCAGTTTGGATGAAGGAGTTCATAGCCGAAGTAGGTGTGGTTGCAAGCACGCTGGACCCAATGGTGATCTATTGTGACAACAATGGTGCCATAGCCAATGCCAAAGAACCAAGGTTTCACAAGAATTCCAAGCATATTAAGCACCGGTTTCACTCCATCCGCGAGCATGTCAAGGATGGAGATATAAAGATTTGTAAAGTACACACGGATCTCAATGTAGCAGATCCGTTGACTAAAACTCTCCCTAGAGTAAAACATGATCAACACCAGAAATCCATGGGTGTTAGATTTATCACTATGTAACTAGATTATTGTCTCTAGTGCAAGTGGGAGACTGAAGGGAATATGCCCTGAGAGGCAATAATAAAGTGGTTATTATGTATATTCCAAGTATATGATAGATGTTTATTTTGCATGCAATAATTGTATTAATATGAAAACGTTAATACATGTGTGTTTAATAAACAAACAGAAAGTTCCTAGTTATGCCTCTATTATAAACTAACTCGTTGATTAACAAGATAATCAAGGTTTCCTGATCATGGACATTGGATGTTGTTAATAACAAGGTCACAACATTATTGGAATGGTGTGATGAACATTCATCCGAAGTATAGCATTACGATGAAATTCATTGAGTTTATATTGCTATAACATCATATAAAGTAATCCTAATCCTTAGACCATGAGATCATGTCAATCACTAACACTGGAAGAGTATCTTGATAACATCAAACGTCATACCGTAACAGGGTGATTATAAAGATGGGTTCAGTACTACTAAAGTGTTACGTTGAGGCCCATGGATTGAGAGTGGAATTTGTTCATCCCGATGACGGATAGATATGCTCTAGGCCCTCTTGGTTATATCACATTGATTAGCTTGCAAGCAAGTGATTTGATCACTGGAATGTTATATCACGGGAACAAGAAAAGAATACATGTCAGTAACGAGATAAAACTAGGTATGGAGATACCGATGATCGAATCTCGGACATGTAATATATCGCGAGACAAAGGGATTAAGATACTAGCGTAAAAGGTTCTTATGATCACAAGAAAGTCATCGTTGAATGTGTGGGAGTCAGTATGGATCTCTAGGTCCCGCTTCTGATTATTGATCTGAGAGGGGTCTCGATCATGTCCGCATTATTCGTGAACCGTAGGGTGACACACTTAAGAGACACCGACACCATTTGGAGCAAATAGTTTCATGCTGAAAAGAATAACAAAGCACATGAATTTATTTCACTAGATACCGAAACTGTTTTCGGGTGAAATTGCAGAAAGTGTTTCTGCATGTGAAATGAAATACTAGTAAGGGGTTATATGTGAATGTTTGTCATTAAAGTAATTGACAAAATTCTGAATAAATAAAAGGAGTTTTATTTAAAGAGAGTTTGCATTAAATTTGGTGGAAATTTAATGGGATTTTGAGTGGGATTTTTTGAGTGGAGAATTGAATGGGCATTTTGTGAGTGGATCTTCCACCCACATGAATGAAGGAGGGGAGTGGGCAGCCCCCATGGCCGGTGGCCACCCCCTTGGGTGCCCCCTTCTCCTATGAAAGGATCCACCCTCCTCACTTCTCACTCACACCTTGTAACATCCCAAAAATACTAAACTTGGATCATCAAACTCTAATCATCAAAATTAGGGTTAACAAAAACTTTTCCAATTAAAAGTATGAAAGCATTCATATGTGTGTGCATTAAAAATTGGATTCTTTTGAATTGCCTTAGTTCTGTGTTTCTTTGCTTGTAAAATGATTCTTAGGTGAAATAAACATAATCTAAAAAATCCCCAAACTTTTCCCAAAGACAAACAAGTCAAAACAAATAAATAAAGTGAATGGTCACTTTGGCCAATTTAACTCCCATGCCTACTTTGGCTATCCTTAACTTTCAGAACCTAACAAAAACATGTATGGATATTTGCACCCCTTGATAGTACTCATAATTAGGTACCAAGGCCCACTTTGTGATCATCCAAAAACGTTTAAATGCTTAGTTTAAATGACAGTTTAAAATTGAATCTATTTCATATGGTAAGATCCCACTTTCAAAAACCACTCAAACAAGCTCAATTTTCAAAACCCAAGCATCCACAGAATCCTCAACACATGCCTAGCACACCCACCAAAAATCTTTTCAAAATTCAAAACTCAAGTTCATGCGGCCATTTCATCAAAAGGCTGCAGATTCAAATCAACAAAATCAAAAACACTATGTTGAGCAGTGCTTTTGGCCAACCTTGTTTCCTCTCTGGTTACAACTAGCCTTAGTAGATCATCTAGCACCCTTAACTAACCTCTAGCACCACTGTGAGCTTGCCAATGCCATCAATGGTGAGCAGGCCGAGAGCACACTTGTCACCCCAGTGTGGACAACAAGCTAGGAGAAGAACTAGCCGTGCCAACCTTGTCTAGCATGCAACCCATGCCTCACCGCCCCTCTCGACCAGCCCTATCTCGAAGACAGCAACCAGAACCGCCAGGAACGCCGCGCCCGCGCCGCTGTCGACCATGCTGTAACACCCTCAGAATCGGACCTATGCAAGTTTTAGCGAAACCCGCCAAACCCGCATAGAAACGATTCAAAGGTGCCCACCAGGCACTTTCGTGCGGGTGGAAAACGAAGTAATAACATTACACAACAGTCCTCGATGGGACCCCCAGAACAGATATATACAACAGCGACTCAAAGAGTCAAGAATACAGATATAATATACAAAGATCCAAATCACCTTGAAAATGATAGAGCGTCCGACTACGGACAAGATGCAAATGGGGCTAAGAGCCCTGAAGAATAACCAATGGCGTCCATAACCCTGCCCAGGCCAAGCCGGAAGGGTAACCCTGCTAACGACGTTGATCTCAAAACCTGCTTAAACAAAAGGGGTGCCGACAAAGGGCAAAGGAAAAAGAGGAGCGTCAGTACTGAGGCCAGTACACGTCGAGACTAGAATTCGGCGGTCCTCGCCTACATAGGTATGGTGGACTGAGCGGCAGCGGCAGCATGCACTAAACAACCTATAGAGACTCGATACAACTGGCAACTATCAGAGAGGGGTAAGGAAGACCTATTCGGATCCAACCTGATACTATCCTCAAACAAACCCATCCTGGCGTTTCCCCCTCGAGACCAACGAGGAAGTCAACCGAGGAACTCACACGGTTGGCAGTTTTATTTATTCAGTTATCGTTGCAGCACTTTACTAGTCAGGTTTAGATAATCGTCCTGATAATATAAGCAGTGGGCCCTTTTAGTTAACCATTCCGTTATAGTGGCAACACTTACTAGTCAGATACAATTAGCATGAGATAACCCAAAAACCCAGCAGTTGTTGGTACTTTTATTTAGCCATTCCGTTGTAGTTGCAATATTTACTAGTCAGATACAATGGTCGCAAGCGACACCCAAACAAGCAATTGTTGGCAGTTTTATTTATCCATTCCATTATAGTGAAGCTGATTACTAGTCATTATAGAGTCAAATTTATAGCAGTAAACTTTAATTATGCTTGTCTATGGTCGAGATACTGTGCTCCAAGTCGTCCATAACCGCGGACACGGCTTTCAGAAAGTTTTAACCCGGCCGGGGTGCACAAATAGCAACACACACACGATCAACCTCGAAAAACCAAATCAAAACCCAACGAGGTCTTCACGACAGAGCAATCACAAGATTCAGAAATATTTCAGGGGGCCACCCCTTGGAGTCTACCCGCAACGAAGTAAGCAAGCTCCGAGACGGACTCAAGGTTTGGGTATACGGCTGTGAACGACTGGGAACCCGAAAGTGTGGCTGGGCTTGTCGACACCGCGGAATCGTGTCCCGATCCTAAACAGTACAGTGTGCTCCTCGCACAATCGTAAATACATAAGTAGCATGGCATAAGTACAGGATCGTAAATAAAACCTCAAACTAGTTTGTGGCCCCAAGAAATAAGACGGAATCAAGCTCTGGCTCAGGGGGGCCCATACTCCCCATATGTGGATAGCGCGATAAATCAAGGAACAGGTATCAAGTACTCGGGGTCCTACGGGACACAAGTGGGCGTTCGGAAACCAAAAGTTATCTGTCACCCACCGATGCCTCTACTTACTTCAATTTTAGTTGTTAAACAGGAATTAAAGTGAATGATAAGTAAAACTATGATCATCTCCAACATCAACATGCGGCAATACACCAACAACTGTGGCATTTGACGACACGCAACAGCACTTGAGCAAGCGACTACGACGCGCAAGTCCAACTATCTACCAAACAACAGGTAATAGGATGTGTCCAAGGCAATATAAGGCTGCAAGGGATATCACAGGTACGGAAACTAAAGCATCACAACGCAGATAGCAATAGATCAACAGGAGGGAATAAATACTATAAAAGTAAGATGGGTAGAAAGGGGGAGATGCTCGCCTGAAACCATTGTCGAAGGTTCAACCGAAGATCGGGGCGAAGCTCACACCAACTCAACGGCCTTATCCGCGAAGAAGCAAAACACTAGAATAAACACCGGATGCAATATTCAATACACGGCAGAAGATCGGCATGATGCATGCATGATGTATGGCATGGCAAAGGTGCGATGCAATTAGGTCATATTAAGTGGAACCGGGGTCCTGACATTTAATTAAACGGTTCAAGTTATTTATCTACCCCACAAATTAAATGTTGTCATAACATGGCAGAAGATAGTACCGGGTTTGTTACACAAATTTAAATGAGGCCGATATGAGACTAGATTTACCCGCATATGGGCCCCATGTTTAATTATTAGGTGAATCGGCATAGGGCCCCCAAACCACATGATATGGATGCATGCGTGAACATTTAATGTGCAACAATTGATATTTCATTTATAAAATAGGGCTCGAGAAAGGGGTCACACATTTAGGGTTCGGCAGATCTTGGGGATCCGGGGTTCGGGGTCGGGGTCCAGTGTTCAGGGTTCGACGGCCTCGGCGGGATCGTTCTCGGATAACGGGGTAGGTCTTGTCGCACGGTGTCCGCGAGGTAGATCTTGTTGTTCTGCGCGAATCTTGTCGTCGCGAGGGTCTTGTCGGGTCCTCGAATCGGATCGGTCTTGGCGTTCGGGGTGAAGATCTTGGCGTCCGCGAGGAAGTACTTGGCGTTCCAGGGACGCTCCTGTCGCATCCGCGGTCGTCGGGTCGTGCCGGCGGTCTTGTTTTCTCATGGCGAAGATCTCGGGGTTCGGGGTCTTGGCGCCTTCGGATCGGTCTTCAGATCCCGCGAAGGAGATCATGCCGGGCCTCATGTCGGTCTTGGGTTATCATGTACAATTTGTCGGTCTTGTCCGCGGACGAACTTGATTTGTTGGTTCGATGGCGTTGCGACTCTTGGCGTCGGTTTACCAGGGTACACGAGTTGGGATCCAGGCACGAAGCAGGCGTGGCCCAGATGTCAGGTACTCAACACGCGCGTGGTGCAGCAAGCTCCTGGAACAGGGAGGCAGCCGCGGCGTTGGCGTCGCCGGCTCTGGGGCGGTGCTCGGTTTGCGGGGCGGAGGGGGCCGAGGCGGCGAAGAGCGGAGGCCCGCAGCGGCGGCGACGTCGGGCTCGGGGCGGCGCGCGGGGAGGCGCTGCCGGCGGGCGGACGAGGCCGGCGAACAGGGCGGTTGGAGGTGGCAGGGACAGGTGACGCGGGGCAGACGGCTGGGCGGTCGCCGGCGACGGGGGCGGGCGCTGCGCCGGACGCGGCGGCGCTCGGGGCGAGGACCTGCCCGCGGGGACGGCGGGGAGCAGCGGCGTGCGCTCGCAGAGGAGCGGCGGGGCGAGGTTGGCGGTGGGGGTCGGGCGAGCTCGCCGGCGGCGGCCGGGGACGCGCGGGAGCGGCAGAACGGCGCGCGCGCGCCGACGCCGAGGAGGAGAACGGCGGCGGGCGGAGCTGGGCTTGGCGAGCGCGTGGCTTGAGGGAGGTGGTGAGCGCGGAGAGGCAGGCTCGCTGGGAGGGGGCGGAGCTCCGCAGGCGGCGGCGGACTGCAGAGAGGTAGGGGAGGAGGAGCGGCGCAGCGACGGGGACCGAGGTCGGGGGTGGGCGGCGCTGGCGGTTGGTGTGGGCGAGAGCGAGGAGGTGAGGCGGGGCGGCGCGGTGCCGGCGGGAGGAGAGGAGGGAAGCTGGCGAAGGCGGCGCGCCGGGGTAGGGGCGAGAGGGGAGGAGGAAGAGAGAGGGAGGGGTCGCGTGCGTCGGTCGCGGGAGGAAGAAAGGGAGGAGGGAGAGGCGTGGGCGCGTGGGCCGGGGAGGGGACAGGTGGGCCCAGGGATCGGGTGGGTGGTGGTACTGGCGTGCGTGCGTGGCGTGTGGGGTGGAGGCAGGTGAGGGAGAGAGGGAGGGGCAGGGTTAGGTGGGGCCGGTGGAGGGAGTGGGAAGAGAGAGAGAGGCCAGGGGCTGCTGAGGTGGCAGTTCCTGGTTGGGTAGAGGGGAAGAGAGGGTGAGGTGGCACATGGCTATTGGAGGGAGTGATGTGGCCAGCGGGTTGGGTAGTTTAATAGGTAGCTTTAGGATTTAGAAGGGGCCGATTAAGTGGGCCGTTTGTAAAATCCTGGGGGTGGTCGTTCGGGTCGAAACGGCCCGTTCGACTGCCCCCGCTAAAATAATTAAAGATTTTATTTAATTTGCGATGAACTTTTGCAAGTGGTTTTTAGACAAATAAAATATCCGGCAACACCCGGGGTTTGGCGTTTGAATAAAGATGGGGCGTTTTAGAAAACAAAACGGGCTTTGTGAAATAGTTTAGACAAACAACATATGATGATGACGATGCAATGCACAAATTCAACGCGATTTTCTAGTAGTGGTTTTGCGGGATGCCACACATGTCATAACCATGAACAGTACCGCCGGAATATCAGTCGAGCATGTATCTGAAACCTTACCTCGTCAATTCAAGTGCAACAAGAGTGTAGCCCAACCTACCATTAACCAAGTCCGGATAGTCTGTGAATACCCCGATGTATTTCCAGATGTTTTGCCCGGTATGCCCCCAGATCGGGATATCGAGTTTATCATTGAACTTATCCTCGGAACAGGACCCATAGCCTAGAGACCACATAGTATGAACCCGTCTGAACTAGCAGAACTGAAGAAGCAACTGGATGCCTTGCTGGAAATTGGATTGATTAAACCAAGTGCGTCACCATGGAGATTGTTGGGGATATGCTATATGGGTATCCTCATAGCATGTCTCTTATCCGACTAACCCGGGTGGCCCATAGTTGGTAGCATGGCCTATGGCCTGCTGGGCGGCCCAGTTAGGTGGATCCAGAAGGGAGGCCCATGCCGGATAAAGGAAGGCTACGGTGGAGTCACCAGCGTACCTGGAGCCTTGGAGTGCAAGATACACAAGACTAGTAATAGACGGTTTAGGCCTCTGTAACCTGTCCGGCTAGGACTTTTCCCTGTAACCCTAGGACCTGACGACTATATAAGCCGGGCATTTGGGAGCCTTTAGGGCACGATAACTTAGACTTTCTAGTCACCTCGCACAGCGAACCTAATCTCTGTAACTCGGCCTATTGCCATTATAGCGATTTATAGCAGGAGTAGGATTCCGCCACCATTGTGGGATCTGAACCTGGGTAAGCTGTGTTACCTCGTACCCATCAACCGTCCGCCTTACCCCACGTCTCTAAACACGCACCGTGAGGACCCCTCCATGGCGTACTCGTCGGCAATACCACGACAGTTGGCGCCCACCATGGGGCAAGAGGCGCTTCAGGCTCTTCAGCGGGCGAGGACCAAGATCTTCGCGGGAATCGGCGAAACCGTAGCCATCGGTCGCGTTCTCTTCTCCGGAGACGTTCTGATCATCCCCTCGACGAGTTCTGGATCCCGGCGAAGACGAACCCTACGCGATGTTTGATCGTTCCTATCGGAGACATCCACCTCTTCATTGGCGAAACCGACTCGAGCACTAGTTCCCTGGGAGTCGGAGGAGCATCAAGACCCGCACGGACCGCCTACGGGCAGGATACGTTCGCGGAAGGATCGATGTCGGATCTCTCTTCGGGGTTTGCTGGCAAAGATCGGAAAGCATCAAGACCCGCACGGACCGCCTACGGGCAGTATACGTTCACAGAAGGATCGATGTCGGACCTCTCCTCGGAGTTTGCCCGCAAAGATCGGAAAAATTCAAGGCCCACCCGAATCGCCCCTGTGCAGGATATAAAGGTGGAAGATCACTGCAAATCCGCCGGCTTCGCCCGTGCGTCTGGACAGCAGAGATCCAAGTTCGTCGGCGTGGTTACCATCTTCGATCTGGCGCGCTGCGTTCAGATAGAGGGAGAAAACCCCCGCGACTACCTCGCCAGGTGGCTCCGTATACGGGCCGACCTAGCCAATTACCCCAATGATGATGCCCTCTATCACTTTGTGGAAGGACTGGACCACGGCACGCTTCTCCGACATTCTCTAAGACGGCAACAGGCGTCAGGACGCCTTACCTTCGAAGGCATGGTGAACACCGTCAACAACTACGCGGAGGCCGAAGCGGCAGCTCAGACAGCGCTTGCGCTCATAGACCGAGCCCCTCCGATTCAGCCACCACCACCGCCTCCGACCGCCATCGTCGCAGCAGCACCACCACCTCCAGTCATCGTCGAGGCTGTTGCACCTCCACCGCCCGTCATCGAGGAAGTCCTGGCACCCTCCGACTTTGTCATTGACGCACTTTATGCTGACTTCAGTGCAGATTCAGAGGAGATAGATTTCAGTCTAGAAGAGCTAGACTCCGCTATGCAGGAGATGGAGGAGGAGTACTCGCGCGACGAACAAGCTAATAACACCGTCATGTCTCGAGGGGTGTTCGTCACCGTTGGGACAGCGATGGATGAAGACCAGCCCGGGCAAGCTCCGCCTACGGCGCTGGATAAGGGGAAGGGGCCACTTATTGCTGCTGACAATGATCGCGCAAGAGTCATGCCTCCCCCGCCTAATCCAATGCAGCAGCCGCAGGAACTCGGCACCGGTCCAAGCAACAACAACACCACAAACTTACCGCCTCCAGCATCCACGTCGGCAGCAGCCCATGTTACTCCCGCTGATAGAGTGATGTACGACAACCTCCTCATTGAGCCACTAACTGTTGATCATATCCGGAACGTGACTCAGCTTGACGAGAAGCGCCAGCAACTGCTGGAGGAAGCGCAAGCCATCGCGGAGCAAGGCGCTAAACTAGATCGAGATCTGGTCAACGCGCAGAAGTCCATAGAAAAAGCTAGAGCAATGGAGGCTGAGTACAAGACTCTGCTCCAGCAGCAGAAGGCTAAGAAGGCTCCGGCTCGCATCATCAACGATCCTGGTGTACGGCGCAACCTAGGATGGGCTCCCTCGAAGCCGGCACAAGCCAAGCCATACATTGACAGCGAAGGCAAGCAGGTGATGCCCACCCCACTCCTTAACCTCGTCGTCGCCAAGACCCTTCTGGAGAAGGATAGATCGCCTGAGGCAGTAGAACAGGTCTATGACCTAGTGGCCAAGGCGGTAAAGCAGCAGGAAAAGGCCACCTCTCAGAGGCTTGAGTCTGACCCAGCGCTCTGCCGATCTAGCCAGTACAAACCACCAAGGGACAGATCTCCTCAGGATGTCGGATCGCAGACGGGTTCATCAGAACGAAGACGGAGGGATGCGCGCAACAGGAAGGATGCTATCCCCATATCCTCCGACCATGGAGAAAGAGCCCAACCTCGCCGCCCATCGCCACCGCCCCGATCCCCCCGACGTCAGGAAGACTACAAGGCTCACCGTCGCACGGATATGCCCCCACCAAAGCAGTGTGGCATCGTCATCCGCGACAACACGAAGCAGACCCGTCATGACGGAAAGCACAACGAAGGACATAAGAGCAGGTCGCGCCATGACCCTCCGCGTCCGAAAAGCAACCGCAACAGGCGCGAAGCATCGCAGGAGGGTAACAGCAAGAAGGCTAACCCACCGCCACCTCCTCCTCCGTCGCCGCCAAGCAGTCACCATGGCGGAGGGGGTCCGCGTCGTTCACGCAGCCCATTCCCTGTTGACAAAAAGAAGAAGAACCCAGAGCCATACGATGCACGTTCACGGATCGATAAGATCCACGAGGCCCGGGAAGGACCATACTTGGGACCACGTTGCTTTGGACCTGGGATACGGTCCGCAACTTACCCCAAAGGATTCCGGATTGACAAGACCACCAAGCCTGCCACATGGTTGCAGGACTACGGCAACGCGGTGGAAATTGCCGGAGGCAACCCCAACGTCGCCGTCAAGTACCTCCCGTTAATGTTGGCGGGCACGCCAATGGATCGACGACTTGCCGGAGAAATCTATCTACAACTGGCTGGACATGCAAGAAGCGTTCACCAAAAACTTTGAGGGTACATACAAGCGTCCCTGCACTGTGGGCGATCTACATCGGTGCATGCAAGAGAAAGACGAGACATCTCGCGCCTACCTCTCCCGCTGGCTGGATATGAAGAATTCCTGCGCAGGAGTGCACGCCCAGACCGCCATGGCCGCCTTCATCGATGGGTTGGAAGGGGCACGTTACTCCGACATAAGCTGAAGCGCTTGCAGGACAATCATCAGCTTGACTTGAATCAGATGATTCAGTTAGCTAGTGAGTTCGCAGCTGCCGACGATGATGCTCATGGCTCTTTGCCGGCAACGGGCGTTCCAACTCAAGCTCAGAGGAACATCAGTACAAAGCGGAAAACCACTCCAGAAGAAAAGCAATCTACCGACATGGTCGCCATGACTTTTGCAGGACGAGGAGAAGGCGGACAACATGGCCGAGGAAGGGGAGCAGGCCGTGGGCAGCAGCGAGGAAGTGAAAGCAACTCGGCGCCGCTCCGTGTTCCCCAAACCTACGAAGAGTACCGCGATATGCCGTGCCTCGTACACCTCGACGCCAACGGCAAGGCCACCCATACCAATCGACACTGCAAGTTTGTCAACGACCTCAAGGAAGACCCGGAGTCCGGCTATAAGCGAAATCGGAAGAACAGACCACGAGGCAAGGGCAAGGGGAAGAAGAAGGAGGAGGAGTCCAAGGATTCAAGTGACATGGAAGAGGACATTGACCTCAAGCACGCCGCCAAGAGCGACGACAAGGGCAAGAACCCCTTCGCTAAGAAGGCCCCAGTCTACCACACTTTCCTTGGCACCCCCACCGTCCGACAACAGAAGACCTCTTTAAGGATCCTGATGGCTACTCTCCCCCAGTTCCCCAGTACCTGCGCTGGTCGGAGGTTCTAATCACTTGGGACAGGACGAACCACCCAGACCTTGTGCCCACGGAGAACCAGTACGCCATGGTCATCAACCCATTGATTGACGGTGTGGAGTTCACCAAGTGCATGGTGGATAGTGGAAGTAGCATTAACATTATGTACCTGGATACGCTGCAGAAGATGAACTTGACGGAGGCAAACCTAAGGTGGACTAACACCGTGTTCCATGGCGTAGTTCCTGGACGGGAGGCTCGGTCCCTTGGGTGCATCACACTTCAGGTAGCCTTTGGCGACATTAATAATTACCGCCAAGAGCGCATGACCTTTGAGGTGGTCCCCTTCAAGAGCGTGTACCACGTCATATTTGGCCGCGACATATTCCACACGTTCATGGCCAAGCCATGCTTCGTCTACAACAAGCTCAAGATACCTGGACCAAATGGTGTCATCACTGTATCCGGAAGCTTTACCAAGGCAAGGGGCTGCGAGATCAATGAAGCAGCCGTTGCAGAAGCTGTCCTCTACAGCGAAGAATTCAAAGAGATCCAGAGCAAGGTCAATGACTCAAAAATGCCCGCGTCGAAGAAGCAGATCTCCGACTCCGCTCCTACATTCAAGGCCGCCATCGAGACCAAGCCGGTAGAACTTGTGGTAGGCGATGCCTCCAAGACCGTCGCCATTGGGACGAACCTGGATCCCAAATAGGAAAGCGCGCTCGTCGAGTTCCTCCGTGAGAATAGGGACATCTTTTCCTGGCAACCTGCTGACATGAAAGGTGTACCTAGGGAACTTGCCGAGCACAGCTTAAACATAGATCCAAAATGTAAACCAGTGAAACAACCTCTACGATGCTTCGGAGATGAGAAGAGACGCGCCATTGGCAAAGAGATAGCTAGGTTACTTAAGGCTGAGTTTATCCGAGAAGTCCTTCACACCCGATGGGTGGCCAATCCTGTACTTGTCCCCAAAAAGGGAACCAATGAATTAAGAATGTGCGTTGATTACACCGGCCTGAACAAAGCATGCCCCAAAGATCCGTTTGCTTTGCCTCGCATTGACCAAGTCATTGACTCGACGGCTGGCTCGGAACTTTTGTGTTTTCTCGATGCATACTCAGGATACCACCAGATCAAGATGAGGAAGTCAGACCAATTGGCTACTTCGTTCACTACCCCATACGACACGTTTTGCTATGTCACGATGCCCTTTGGGCTGAAAAACGCAGGTGCTACCTACCAGCGGACAATGCAACGTTGCCTTCACAACCAAATTGGTCGGAACGTTCACGCCTATGTGGATGATATCGCAGTGATGTCTAAAAAGCCAAACGACTTAATCTCCGACTTAAAAGAAACCTTTGATAATCTCCGGAAATACAACATGATGCTCAACCCTAAGAAGTGCGTCTTTGGGGTTCCAGCCGGCAAACTATTGGGCTTCATCGTTTCCCAGCGCGGAATCGAGGTCAACCCGGAGAAAATCAAGGCCATCTTAAACATAAACCGTCCGACATGTCTAAAAGACATCCAACGACTAACAAGTTGTGTTGCAGCAGTTAGTCGGTTCATCAGCCGACTTGGAGAGAAGGCTCTGCTGCTGTACAAGTTACTGAAGAAGGCGGACAAATTCACATGGACGGACGAGTTAGATGCATCATTGAAGCAGCTCAAGGAGATTCTTTCCTCAGCACCCATCCTTGCAGCACCCGAGCCTGGCGAGCCCCTGTTAATTTACATGGCGGCAACCAACCGGGTTATCAGCATCGTCGTCGTGGTAGAGCGGAAGGAACCAGGCTATGAGCACGGAGTTCAACGACCAGTTTACTATGTAAGCGAGGTCTTGACGGATTCCAAGCAGCGTTACCCGCACTACCAAAAGATAGCTTATGGAGTATTCCTCGCTTCGCGGAAGCTGAGGCATTACTTTCAGGAGCACCCAATTACAGTAGTGAGCAAGACTCCACTGTCCGACATTATCAACAACAGCGACACTACAGGAAGGGTCGCGAAGTGGGGCATCGAACTTGCCTCCTTCGAGATCACCTACAAAAGACGCGACGCTATCAAGTCACAAGCCTTGGCGGATTTTATTGCAGATTGGATGGAAATGCCGGATGCCACTCTGTTGCCGGAACCAGAGTACTGGGTGATGCACTTTGACGGATCAAAGCTGCTCAACGGCTCGGGGGCTGGTGTATTGCTGCAGTCACCAAAAGGAGACAAGCTACACTATGTTCTGCAGATCCACTTCGAGGCTACAAACAACATGGTGGAGTATGAAGCACTCATTCACGGACTGCGTGTATCCAAGGATATTGGCATCAAGCGCATAGTTTGCTGTGGAGATTCCGACTTGGTTGCCAAGCAGGTGGCTGGCACCTGGAATGCGCGGAACCCTATGATGGCGGCATATCGCGACGAAGTGGACGAGATAGCCAAGAGCTTCTTGGGCAACGAAGTCAAGTATGTGCCTAGGGAGCAAAACGAGGCGACCGATCTACTGTCTAAACTTGGATCAGGGCGCAAGCAAATTCCGCCAGGAGTTTTCCTAGAGCATCTGCGCACACCATCCGTGAAGGGCGCCAACATCGACAACCCGGATAGAGCTGATTCTTTCGTCAACATGGTGACAAAGATCCCCCGGCTTGGACAAAACCGTTCATGGAATATCTCGAACACGGAACTTTGCCTGACGACGAGGTCAAAAGACGGCAAATAGTACGGTGAGCAAAGGGTTATACCATAATCAATGGGCAACTCTACAAAAGGAGTACTACTGGTGTATACCTAAAGTGTGTTTCCCAGCTAGAAGGTATGGAAATCCTACGCGAAATCCATCTCGGAGATTGCGGGCATCACGCCGCTCCTCGATCGTTGGTCGTGAAAGCCTTCCGGCAAGGATTCTACTGGCTGACCGCGAAGGCGGACGCCGACAAGTTGGTTGAAACATGCACATGATGCCAGTATTATGCCCGACAACCACATGTTCCTGCTGAAGAATTGCGAACAATACCAATAACTTGGCCGTTTGCAGTCTGGGGGCTAGACATGGTGGGGCCGTTGCAAACGACACCATGTGGGTTTACGCATCTGCTTGTAGCAGTTGACAAATTCACCAAATGGATAGAAGCTAAACCCATTAGAAAGCTTGATGGGGCAACTGCCCTTAGATTTGTCCGGGATCTAGTGGTGAGATTTGGTCTCCCACACAGCATCATCACCGACAATGGAAGCAACTTGTCACTCGGAGAAGTGGAGGCCTATTGCTGGGACAACGGCATCCGACTTGACCTTGCATCTGTGGCACACCCACAATCCAATGGTCAAGTTGAGCGAGCCAATGGATTAATTCTGCAGGGAATCAAGCCACGTCTTGAGGCACCGCTACATAGAGCAGTTGGAGCCTGGGCGGAAGAATTGCCATCTGTGCTGTGGAGTTTACGAACTACACCCAGCAGATCTACCGGCTACACCCCTTATTTCATGGTATATGGAGCAGAAGCCATCCTACCTTCCGACATCCTCCACGATGCGCCAAGAGTTGCCGCCTACGACGAAGATGATGCTGAAGAATCCAGACGCCTAGATGTGGACCTTCTCGAGGAGGAGCGCGTTTTGGCATGCCAAAGATCCGCCATCTACCAGCAGAAGCTACGCAGCTACCATAGTCGCCGCGTCTGGCATCGCTCGTTTAAAGATGGGGATTTGGTGCTCCGACTTAAGCAGAAGAAGTCACACAAATTATCCCCGCCATGGGAAGGACCGTTCATCATAAGCAAGGCGCTGCTCAATGGGTCTTACTACCTTGTCGACAATCGTGAGCTCAACGATAGACCCAACGAGGATCATAAGCGTAAGAGACGTGACCCGGATGATGACTACCCGGAGCTTGATCGGCCATGGAACATAGCACAACTACACCCTTTCTACACTTAGCATTTTTTATCTAATCGTGTATCTCTTATGTGATCAATGAAATAAAGCTCTTTGGTTCACTCATATTGCTGAGTCTTTTACCTCCTTTATTGTTCATTTTTGGATCATATAAACCTTTATGCACAAGCTTTGCGATTGCACTTGTGAAAATTCCGCCTACGGGCATTAGCTTAAGTTTTCTGGTCTACACGTTCTTTGTTGTTTTTATGTGGATTCTGGAGTAGTGACTTTCGGCACTCATTGTCGGCGATTTTGTGCTAAGGTTTTTGACGGTGCCATTGGGTATCATCTCCTAAGCGCATGGTTCCGACAATGAGTCTTCCGACTCACGAAAAGTCAAGCATAAGAACCAAAGTAATGGATAAGCCAGCACTTGCTTAAAAAATATATACATGATGGGCATTAATTCTTAAGTAGGAGGACAAGACAAACATTGTTTTCCGCCTTAAGATTACATCACCAAGTTTGTTCAATGCACATTCGAGAGGTGAAACAAGAATTACAAAGTGTTTTTCACTCCTTCGGTGCAGGGGACTTGGAGGCCGCATCATCACCAGCCGGAGATTCACCTCAGCGTCACCATTGTGAGGAGACTCGGAGGATTCAGGGTCGGCGTTGTCAAGGAAGTTCCTAGGCACGAAGACGTCGACATCCACCAACTCGGCAACCCTGGTGTCATAGCCCGCGAGTGATGACAGGATAGCTTCGTGATCGATTTCCTTGCTATCATCATCTACGCCGGGGATACCAGATGTCACTGTGTCGATGTCGGCACCTTCATAGTGTGCCTTCACCATGGACAACGCCATCCTTGCGCGAGCCCGTGCACATGCAGCTTTCCATCTTGCGACACGCTCGGGGGCTCGACGCAGAATCTCCGAGTACTTCACCACGGAGTCCGGGGCTGGGCGATCTCCTTGGCTTGGGAGATGGCGGTGTTGATGAAGTTGCCGGCAAGAATCATGCATTCCTTGTCCGAAGGAGGCGATCGGGTTAAACCCAGGGGCGCTGAAAATTCCGACAATGATTGCATGAGTTCAAAAATTCTAAGTATCCAGATTACAGAGCTACAAGGCGAAGGATACTTACTTAAGATGCTGGCCTTGGCCTGCCAAACGACGTCCGCCAAGGATTCTTTCTCTTGTTGGAGGAGCTTAAACGCCTCGCTATGGCGAAGGTTTTGCTCATCGGCAGCTTGCTTCTGATCCTTTAGGATCGCAAGCTCCTCCTTCAAGCGATTGATCTCGGCGGAAGCGGAGTCCTGTAGGGCTTTCATGGAATCCTCGTGCATCTTCAGCATTTGTTCCCTCTCCTTCTTAAGGATCTTGTTCTCGCTGTCCAGCTGCTGGATGTGCTTGGACTGCTCAACAATATCCTTAGCCTTGGCGACATGCTCTGCAAGTCGGAGAAGACACAGTACACCGTGAGTACTTGAAGAAGGAAGGCACAAAAGTAAGACGGAAATGCGCAAAAAGAAAACAGACTCTTGTTTTGATGATCTGTTCCTTCAAGATGGCGGTTTTACCCTTTTCAGCTTCAAGGTCCGCGCGCATCTTCTGGTACTTATCATTGGCCATGCCCCTCCGAGCATTCTCGTTCTGTGGAAGCAAATACAAAGTCAAGTCGTTGTTCAGTCTACTTGGAGCCTCTAGTCGGAGATTTTCCATCTACGTGCTCGGGGGCTACAACGAGAGTTTTTAACTTAGCAATATGCTTAGCTTTTCTTTAAGCATCTAGTCGAAACTAATTCAGTTCTCAACTAGAAGCTTGGGGGCTACAGTATGAAGTTTTAACTCGGAAAATGCTTAGCTTTTTATTTAAGTATCTAGTCGGAACTAATTCAGTTACAACTAGAGGCTTGGGGGCTACATCACTTAAAATTATGAACACTGTGTATGCTACTCTTAAAGCATCTAGTCAGAATAATTCATTCCATCTAAATGCTTGGGGGCTATAGTGAGAGTTTTTTCTAACTTAGTCATTCTTAGAGCATATAGATGCAAAACCAATGGTTTTTCGTCTACATCCTTGGGGGATACAGTGGGATACTCATATGAAATGCAAAAGGTAAAGTAAAACTTACAAGTGCGATGATCTTGAGGTTTGTAGCACTCTCGGCCAGCAGCTTGCCAAAGGAAACACTGTTGCTTCGCAAGATGTCTGCTTGTCGGAGTAGCTCCTCAAGACCGCACGTCGGAGATGACGGCGCTCCTCCTGGAACCGTAGTTGTGCTACCCGGCGTTAGCACCGGGAAGATAATCTTTGGCAGTTCTAAGGGTTTCTGTGGAGCAGAGGCGCCGCCTTCGGCAGATGTACCAGCAACCACCACCGCCTTGCCGCTACCGATGGCATCCTTAGCCGGAGCTTCAGCCATTTGAAGAGCAGCGCTCTCTTGCGTCGCCTGCTCGCCGACAATTGTGAGTTCGGTAGAGGCGCCAGAATCCACTTCCATGGCGGAAGGGCCTGGTGCCTCCTGGGCTTGGGAGCTTGTCGGAGCAGAGGAGGTCTTGACGACAGGAGTAGCAGGGGCGATGGTGGGGGAAGAGTCGCGATGCAGCATATCTTTGATATTTTTAGAAGCCCCAAGAGTCTTGGAGGACTTCTTGAGGCTGGTTGTGGCTTTCTTCCTGAAACGTGCAAAATGCATAAGTATAGGCATGCGACAGATAAACAAGGCAATGTCGGAGAATAAGAAGCTTACACTAGGGGGGGCGCTTTGGCAAACATCCCGGTGGCTTTCTTCTTTTCCGCCTCCAGGGCGGCAGTACTCTTTTTGGAGGCTCCACCCTCCGTCTTCTTTTTCTTGCATCCGTCGGCAGCGTCAGAGGTGGAGCTCTTCCGCTTTCGCGCCAACGGGGCATCATCGTCGGACACGACCGTGACTTCCTTCATCTTGGGATCATAGATTTGGGCGGCCAGGTTGTCCTCCTCTAGATCGCTAAGCTGTTAAGTGAGAAATCACCGTGTTAGACAAGATGGTATTAGCAAGACGGAAAAGTTGGAGCAATATCATACACGGAGAATAAATACCTACCTTTGGGCACTTTCCGTTTACGAACATGTCGTAGGTAAGGGTGAAGCCACACTTCTTGTCCTTCACCTTGACGATGTCCTTAAGACGGAACTTGACGGAGTCGCTCGAGAAGTTGTCCTCGGAGATCCGGAGGGTATCCCTTCGGTCGCCTGTGTACTCGTGCATGACCTTCGTACGGTGCTGCAGAGGTTGGATCCGCCTGATGAACCAGCACATGGCTAGGTCCAAGCCGGTCAGACCCGTATCTACAAACCATTCGATCCGCCTTATTGCGCGAGAAGCGTTGAGGTCGGAGGAAAGGTAGGCATGGGATCGCCATGTGGATACTTCAGCGGCGGCTCCATCCACGAAGTCCGGGTACGTTGCTTCTCGTCCCGACAAAGGAATGTCGGGGCCATAGAAGTACGTCTGCTGCCAGTTCTTACACGACTCGTGGCCGACAATGTCGGGGAACCGCCGGCCAGGTCGGATCTTGAAGCTTATGGTGCCGCAGTTTCTAATCTCCTCCTTGCTGTGTACGGCTTCACGTTTGACGGTGAAGAAGTAGACAAGCAGATCTAACCTAGACCTAATCCCTAGGTAACCCTCGCAAAGTGTCGTGAAGTAGCTAAGCATTAGGATGCTATTGGGGGAGAGGTTGTGGGGTTGGACCTGGAAGTGATTCAAGACGGATAGGAAGAAGTGGGAGATGGGCAAAGAAACGCCGCGTACCAATTGCACCTTGAGGTATACCTTCTCTCCGGCTTGGGGAGAAGGGGTCACCACGCCGGCCGGCGCCGCCCGCCAGGCGAGCCCCTCCGTCGCAGGGAGGTAACCCTCAGCGACCATCTCTTGGATGTCGCGGCCGGTGATGTCCAAGCCGCGCCAGTCGCCTTTGTGCGAGTCTGGCTACTCTTCCAGGGGCTCCAGCGTCGCCAGGTTATGGTCGCCGCCGGTGGTTTCTATCACCGCCGATGCAGGAATAACCAGGCCCTCTAGGGGCACGACGACGGAGCTCGCCGGCTTCGCCGCGGCTTCGCTCGACGCCGCCATTGATGGAGATGAACCGCTGCTAGCCATGGAGGAAGGAGAGGATGCGACTGGTACAGGAAGCAGGGCTAGGGTTTCTCGAGGTTTTCGCGGAGAGCTCGAGGAGGCGCGCGGCTGGAGGAAGAAGACGATGACGCGAGAGAATGGGGTGAACAAGTGGCAAGTGTCCCACGACCGCTATTTATCTTACTCTGCGTCAAGATTCGTGCAGCTAATCGGACGGTTGCCGCGTAGACGACGTGTTCGTGAACGTGCGCGGTAATTTCGCCACGTCTCCAACCGTCGCCGCCAATGGTTCGTATCGCTCGCGCGGGAAAATCGGCTATGATTACGTTCTCTACATGTGTGAGTTACGAGGCGTCGCTGACCTATAGCCTATGTCGTCATAACTGACATGGTAGATGAGCCGTCCCATCGAAGATTCCGGCATGGACGGATTTGATCCGACAACAGGAGCGTACGATGGAAGATTCAGCATTTCTCCGACTTACTCGTAGAAGATGGAGAAAAGCTTGCAGGGTTCTTTGGGAGGACTACAAGATATTGCTTGATAATTTGCCGACATCCATCTAGACGGAGCATTCCACAGGAAGAGGCAAGACGGCGCAAGATCTCGGAGTTCTCCGGGGGCTACTGTTGGGGATATGCTATATGGGTATCCTCATAGCATGTCTCTTATCCGACTAACCCGGGTGGCCCATAGTTGGTAGCATGGCCTATGGCCTGCTGGGAGGCCCAGTTAGGTGGATCCAGAAGGGAGGCCCATGCCGGATAAAGGAAGGCTACGGTGGAGTCACCAGCGTACCCGGAGCCTTGGAGTGCAAGATACACAAGACTAGTAATAGACCGTGCAGGACTCTGTAACCTGTCCAGCTAGGACTTTTCCCTGTAACCCTAGGACCTGATGACTATATAATCCGGGCCTATGGGAGCCTTTAGGGCACGATAACTTAGACTTTCTAGTCACCTCGCACAGCGAACCTAATCTCTGTAACTCGGCGTATTTCCATTATAGCGATTTATAGAAGGAGTAGGATTCCGCCACCGTTGTGGGATCTGAACCTGGGTAAGCTGTGTTACCTCGTACCCGTCAACCGTCCGCCTTACCCCACGTCTCTAAACACGCACTGTGAGGACCCCTCCATGGCGTACTCATCGGCAATACCACGACAGAGATCACCTATCTTGTTTGTGGACAAGAAGGATAGAGGTAACCGTTTGTGTACGGATTACCAGAAGTTGAATGATGTCACTATCAAGAACAAGTACCCATTGCCCAAGATAGAAGATTTGTTTGATTAGTTGACCGATGCCAAAGTGTTTTCTAAGATTGATCTTAGAACAGGGTATCATCAACTCAAGATTCGCGCAGAGGATATTCCAAAGACTGCCTTTACCACCAGATATGGATTATACGAGTATACTGTCATGTCTTTTGGATTAACCAATGCCCCCGCTTATTTCATGAATCTCATGAATAATATTTTTATGGACTTCCTGGATAAGTTTGTCGTAGTCTTCATCGATGAGATTCTGATTTATTCCAAATCAGAAGAAGAATATGAGCTACACCTAAGGACCATTCTTGGAACCCTTAGAGAGCATCAGTTGTATGCCAAGTTTAGCAAATGTGAATTCTGGTTACATGAGGTAGGATTCCTCGGTCACATTGTATCAGCCGGAGGAATTTCCGTTGACCCTGCAAAGGTGAAAGATGTCGAAGATTAGTAAGCCCCAACCACTCAAACCCAAGTTCGTGCATTTCTCGGATTGGCGGGATACTGCCGCAAGTTCGTAGAAGGATTCTCGAGTATCGCTAGACCCATGACCCAATTGCTGAAGAAGGACAAGAAGTTTGAATGGACGGACAAATGTGAATTGAGTTTTCAAGAACTCAAGAGAAGATTGATTTCAGCCCCAATCTTAATCATGCCGGATATCACGAAGCCCTTTGACGTGTATTGTGACGCATCCAAGATCGATCTCGGATGTGTGCTAATGCAAGAAGGCAAAGTTATATCTTATCTATCTCGACAACTCAAACAACATGAGCAGAATTACCCAACCCATGACCTCGAACTCGCAGCCGTAGTTCTAGCCCTGAAGACATGGAGGCACTACCTGATGGTAAACCGTTGTGAAATATATTCAGATCACAAGAGGCTGAAGTATATATTCACTCAGAAGGAGCTGAATATGAGATAGAGAAGATGGATTGAGCTAATCAAGAATTACGACCTAGACATTCACTATCACCCCAGTAAAGCTAACGTGGTAGTAGATGCCCTTAGCAGATTACCGTGCCGCTTGAACTCCATGATTTTAAAGGAGCAACCAAGCTTGCACAATCATGGAGGATTTTCGAATGGAATTAGTGAGTGAAGGATTTTTGGCTAGCATAGAACTTTAACCCACTTTGATCAGCCAGATCAAAAAGGCGCAGAAAGGAAATGCTAGTATCAATGGAATCAAGTGTCGTATCGGTACATGCAAAGTACCCGGATTCACCAAAGACGAAGGAGTGCTGTGGTACAAAGGACGCCTTTGTGTACCAGCAGATTCTGAGTTGAAAGAAGTGATTCTGAAGGAAGCTCATGATACTCTTTATTCTATCCACCCCGGAGGAACGAAGATGTATCAAGATTTGAAGGAGCAATTTTGGTGGCATAAGATGAAGAGAGAAATCGGAAGCTATATCGCCAAGTGTGATATATGTCAGAGAGTCAAGGCGGGACATCAAAGACCCGCAGGATTGTTGCAACCATTGTAGATTCCGGAATGGAAATGGGATTCCGTTGGAATGGACTTTATCACCGGATTGCCTACTTCTAGTAGGGGAAATGACTCTATCTGGGTCATAGTGGAGAAATTGTCCAAAGTCACCCATTTCTTACCAGTCAAGACCACATATCAGAGTTCGAAGCTAGCGGAGTTATACTTTTCTAGAATCGTCAGTTTGCACGGAGTCCCCAAGAACATCGTATCGGATCGAGGAACTCAGTTTACCTCGAGATTCTAGAAGAAAGTCCAAGAAGGTTTAGGAACCTGACTAGATTTCAGCACAACTTATCACCCTCAGACCGACGGACAAACGGAGCGAGTAAATCAAATACTCGAAGATATGTTGAGAGCATGTGTGTTAGAGTATGGATCTAAATGGGAAGACTGTCTGCCATTCACAGAATTTTCATACAACAACAGTTATCAAGATAGTTTGCAAATGGCCCCATTTGAATTCATGTATGGAAGGAAGTGTCGCACCCATTTGAACTGGTCGAAAGTAGGAGAGAGTCAGATTTTCGGACCCGACATCCTACAAGAAGCAGAAGAGAAGGTTCACAAGATTCGTGAGCACCTCAAGACAACCCAGTCCAGACAGAAGAGTTACGCCGACAAGAGACGTCGAGACCTCGCCTTCAACATAGGAGATTTCGTGTATCTGAAAGTGTCGCCATTGAAAGGAATGCAGCGTTTCCAACTCAAAGGAAAGTTATCCCCCAGATATATCAGGCCCTTCAAGATTCTGAACCGTCGAGGAGAAGTGTCGTATCAATTGGAACTACCCAAAGAGATTTCAGCCATGCACAATGTGTTCCATATCTCATTACTTCGCAAGTGCCTCGAAGTTCCGGAGAAGACTGAAGTGTTCAAGAATATTGATCACCGGACCATATAAATCAACGATGATCTGACATATCCTGAAGTACCCATCCGTATTTTGGAAGAAGCCTTCAGAACTACTAGAACCCAAAGCATCCAGTTTCTCAAGATTCATTGGAGCAACCACACAGAAGAAGAAGCTACCTGGGAGCACGAAGATCACATCAGGACGGAGTTTCCCGATCTCTTCAAATCCTAGGTAATCTTTTTCGTCCTTTTTCAAATCTCGGGACGAGATTTTGTTTAAGGGGGGAAGGTTTGTAACATCCCAAAAATACTAAACTTGGATCATCAAACTCTAATAATCAAAATTAGGGTTAACAAAAACTTTTCCAATTAAAAGTATGAAAGCATTCATATGTGTGTGCATTAAAATTTGGATTCTTTTGAATTGCCTTGGTTCTGTGTTTCTTTGCTTATAAAATGATTCTTAGGTGAAATAAACATCATCTAAACAATCCCCAAACTTTTCCCAAAGACAAACAAGTCAAAACAAATAAATAAAGTGAATGGTCACTTTGGCCAATTTAACTCCCATGCCTACTTTGGCTATCCTTAACTTTCAGAACTTAACAGAAACATGTATGGATCTTTGCACCCCTTGATAGTACTCATAATAAGGTACCAAGTACCACTTTGTGATCATCCAAAAACATTTAAATGCTTAGTTTAAATGGCAGTTTAAAATTGAATCTATTTCATATGGGAAGATCCCACTATTTAAAAAACCACTCAAACAAGCTCAATTTTCAAAACCCAAGCATCCGCAGAATCCTCAACACATCCCTAGCACACCCACCAAAAATCTTTTCAAAATTCAAAACTCAAGTTCATGCGGCCATTTCATCAAACAGGTTGCAGATTCAAATTAACAAAATCAAAAACACTATGTTGAGCAGTGCTTTGGGCCGACCTTGTTCCCTCTCTGGTTACAACTAGCCTTAGTAGATCATCTAGCACCCTTAACTAACCTCTAGCAGCACTGTGAGCTTGCCAATGCCATCAACGGTGAGCAGGCCGAGAGCACACTTGTCACCCCAGTGTGGACAGCAAGCTAGGAGAAGAACTAGCCGTGCCAACCTTGTCTAGCATGCAGCCCATGCCTCACCGCCCCCCTCGACCAGCCCTAGCTCTAAGACAACAACCAGAACCGCCAGGAACGCCGCGCCCGCGCCGCTGTCGACCATGCCGACACGCACCGCAGAGCACGCGCCGTTCCCACTCAACCCGATAACCTCGAGCCCTCACCGCCCGCCAGCATGCACCCCATCGTCCCAAGATACCACCAGACATGTTCGTTTCACCACCCGTACCCCGTAGCCACCGCTCGCCGCAGAGTTCGCCGCCTCTGCCTCGCAGAGCACCGCGCGTTCCCGACCATTTGCCACCGCCCCTACACGCGCATTTAAGCTCTAGATCATCGCCAGGAGACCGCCCGTCGATCGCCAACCGCAGCCATGCCTCTAGCCGCCCGTAGCCGTGTCGCCACCGTCGCGTGCCCATTCCTCTCGGTCTCGCCATCGAGCCTATAAAAGGAGATGACCCCACTCGATTTCTTCACACCATCTCACTCCCCTCACCTCACTGATCCTTCCACCCCTTAGCCGGATGTAACACCCTCAGAATCGGCCCTATGCAAGTTTCAGCGCTTCCCGCCAAACCCGCATAGAAACGATTCAAAGGTGCCCACCAGGCACTTGCGTGCGGGTGGAAAACGAAGTAATATCATTACACAATAGTCCTCGATGGAACCCACAAAACAGATATATACAACAGCGACTCAAAGAGTCAAGAATACAGATATACAATACAAAGATCCAAATCACCTTGAAAATGATACAGCGTCCGACTACGGACAAGATGCAAATGGGGATAAGAGCCCTGAAGAATAACCAATGGCGTCCATAACCCTGCCCAGGCCAAGCCGGAAGGGTAACCCTGCTAACGACGTCGATCTCAAAACCTGCTTAAACAAAAGGGGTGCAGACAAAGGGCAAAGGAAAAAGAAAGAGCGGTCAGTACTGAGGCCAGTACACGGCGAGGCTAGAATTCGGCGGTCCTCGCCTACATAGGTATGGTGGACTGAAGCGGCAGCGCAGCATGCACTAAACAACCTATAGAGACTCGAGATAACTGTCGGCTATCAGAGAGGGATAAGAAAGACCTATTCGGAACCATCCTGAAACTACCACCAAATATACCCATCCCGGTGTTTCCCCTCGAGACCAAACGAGGAAGTCAACCGAGGAACTCACACCGTTGGTAGTTTTATTCATTCCGTTATCGTTGCAGCAATTACTAGTCAGGTATAGATAATCATCCTGATATAATAAGCAGTGGGCAATTTTAGTTAACCATTCCATTGTAGTTGCGACACTTACTAGTCAAATACAATTAGCATGAGATATCCCAAACCCAGCAGTTGTTGGTACTTTTATTTAGCCATTCCGTTGCAGTGAAGCTGATTACTAGTCACATCGGATACAAGTCAAATTATAACAGTAAACTTTAGTTATAGTTGTCTATGATCGAGACCTGTGCTCCAAGTCGTCCATAACCGCGGACACGGCTTCTTGAAAAGATTTAACCCTGCAGGGGTGCACCAAAGTTCCCACACGCACCTACACCCTTGTTGTCGGATCAGGTAGGTACAAGATCACAAAACATACACCCAACGGTATGTCGACGGGGTTTCGGACACGACGTTTCCCAGACCCAAAGCAAGCACGGGGGGCCACCCCACTAAGCTACCCGCAACGAAGTCGGCCGGTCTCCGAACGGACTCAGGGTTTGCGCCAATGGCTGTAAACGACTGGGAACCCGAAAATGAGACTGGGCTTGTCGATACCGCGAAAACACTCCGCAATACTAAACAGTACACGTGCAGTACCTCGCACAATTTAAATTAAGCAGTAAAGCATGGCATAAGTACATGATAGTAATAAAGCCCCAAACTAATTGTGGCCCCCAGTATAGTACTTGGAATCAGGTACTAAATTGATGGGGGTGCCCATACACCCCACCTGTGGTTAGCGCGCTCGATCTTGGAACAGGTGTCAAGAACTCGGGGTCCTACGGGACACAAGTGGATGGTTAACAACCAAATAACATCTATTGCCCACCTGTGCCTCTGCATTTACCTACTTCAATTTTAGTTATTAAACAGTAATTAAAGTTATGATCATCTCCAACATTAAACATGCGGCAATACTCCAACAACTGAGGTACTGGACGACACGCAACAGCACTTGAGCAAGCGACTACGACGCGCAAGTCCAACTATCTACCAAACAACAGGTAATAGGATGTGTCCAAGGCAATATAAGGCTGCAAGGGATATCACGAGTACGAAAACTAGAGCAACGCAACACAGATAGCAATAGATCAATAGGAGGGAATAAATACTATAAAAGTAAGATAGGTAGAAAGGGGGAGGTGCTCGCCTGAAAACATTGCCGAAGGTTCATCCGAAGATCGGGTCGACACTCGCATCAACTCATCGGCCTAGTCCGTGAAGAAGCAAAACACTAGCACAAACACCGGATGTACTATTTAATACCATGACAGAAGATCGGGCATGATGCATGTATGATGTATGACATGGCAAAGGTGCAATGCAATTAGATCATATTAAGCGGAACTGGGGGTCCTGACAATTAAATATATGGTTCTAGTTGTTTAGATACCCGCCATTTAATTGTTGTCTTAACAGGACAAAACATGGCATCGGTTCGCTACACCAATTTAAATGAAGTCCGGAATAAGACAAAGATATCCCGCATATAGACTCCATATCTAACTTAGGTGAATCGACATAACGCCCCCAAACCCACATGAATATACATGCAAGCATGAACAAATTAATATGCAACAATTTGATATTACATTTATAAAATAGGGCTCGAGAAAAGGGGTCACACATTAGGGTTCGGCGATCTTGGGGTTCGATGTGGTTTGGGGTCCGGTCTCAGGGTTCAGGGTTCGACGGGATCGGTCTTCGAAGGTCGGATACAAGATGAAGAGCTTGGCATTCCGGGAAGAAGGACTTGGTTCGGCGTCGGGGCGCATCGGATTCGTCTTGGTCGGTGTCGATCTTGTCGGGCCCGCGTATCAGGTCGGTCTTGGCGTCCGGGGTGAAGAACTTGGCGTTCCGCGGCGAAGTGCGTGGCGTATCCGTGTCGACGACCTTAGCGTCCGGAAAGAAGTACTTGTCGCATCTGTGGCCTTCGGGTCGAAGAACTTGGCACGCCAGGGTTCGGTCTTTCGACTCCGGGAGGATCGGTTTTTAGGGTCTCGACACCTTCGGTTCCATGTGGGCGATCTTGGCGTCCGAGGGTTTCTCCGAGTCCGTGGTGCGTCCGTGTGGTAGATCTTGGGGTACCGGCGTCATCGGGTTCCACCTCGCACATTGGTCGACGAAACCCGTAACGATGCAGATCTTGGCGACAAAAGGGCATCGGGGCTCTTGTGACGAGACGGCATTGTGCTTCGGGTGGCGCCGAAGATCTTGCCAAGATTATCTTGGGACAACGGCGTTCTCTAGTTGTACCTGACCAGTTCCAACATCCTACCGCAACATTACCATGGGTGCACACATGAAAACATAAAACATTGGAAACGTGACGAGCCAGAGAGGGGTGTCATGTGCTGGTTCAGAGGAGGCTGGAGGAGAGCGCCGTCGGGAAGAGGTCGTCGTCGTACGGCCGCGGGCGCGAGCAGGTCCTGGCGCTGCACAGCCCAGCGGCAGCACGCCACTCGGTTGAGATGCGGCAAGACGAATTGCAGGGAGAAGCGGCCAAAGGCAGCGGGGCGAGCTCGACAGGGATGGCACGGGCGGCGCCATGGCCAGGGGGCGCGGCATCTGGCTTGAACGGCAGGGAAGAGGTGCCAGAGACGGGGTCGGCGTGGGACGCAACCGAGCTTGAGGAGGAGGGAGGCCGGCAGGCCGGCTCGAGGAGCTCGTGGCAGCAGGAGAGGCGCAGGCCGACGGTGCCGGGGCATGGAGAGCGGACCCCCCTGCCTGCGGCGGTGACGGCTTGGCGATGGGGAAGGAGCTTGGGGGCGAGGGGCGCAGAGGCGGCGGTCTAGGTGCCGGGGAGGAGCTCGGCGGCCATGGCGGTGGGGATCGAGGTCGACGCCGGTGGTTGGAGATGGGGAGCTTGCAGAGGGAGGCAACGGGGAGGGCTCGGGCATGTGGCCCGCAAGTGCGGCAGCAGGGCTCGCGGCCGCGGGAGAGGCTGGGCATGGCGGTGGCGGAGCTAGAGGAGGGCGGCGCCCGAGCGGCGGGAGGAGGCGTGGTAGGTGGGGGTCGAGCGGGGGAGGAAGAGAGAGAGGGTAGGGGGACATGCGACGGGTGGTGGGGCCAGAGGTGGGCCAGAGTGTCGGGGAGAGCGGGTCGGGGTAGGTGGTGGGGGTCGGGTCAGGTGGCGTACGTGGCGTGTGCTGACGTGGGGTTTGACCAGGTGGGGAGGCTGAGGTGGCGGGCTGGGATAGGATAGGGGGAAGGAAGTGGTGAGGTGTCTCCAAGGGATTGGAGGGGTTGAGGTGGTTGAAGGGTGGGTAGAATAGGACTGGGTGGGAAAAGGGTTTAGGGGGGCTGGTTTTGTACTGGGGTGGCCGACTGGGTCGGATCGGCCCGGTCTGGCTGCCCCCTAAAAATAAAATAAGTATTTTATTATTTAGAACGGGGCGTTTGAAATCCATTGGTAGACGAAACAAAATAATCCGGAGACCCGGGTTTTGGATTTGAAATAACGGCGGGGTATTTAGAAAACAAAATATGTTTTTCGGAAATAGTTTCAGACAAACAAATGCATGATGACATGACGATGCTCAAATGCAATGTGGCATGATGACATGAGCATGCGGTCATGATGATGCAATGCACAAAAACAACGCGATTTTCTAGTAGTGGTTTTTGCGGGGCGCCACAATTCGACACCACTAACAATGGATCTCGCCCTCGAGATCCGCCTCATGGTACCGGAAAGAAGGTCGGTGATCTGCATCTTCTCGCATCATGTAGATCCTCGCGACACCACTAACGAGGGTTCCTTCTTCATCTTGAAATTGGCGACACCACCAACAATGGTCGGGGCTCACGTCCATCGAGAGAACACTCCAGAGAAACAAAGGACGAAGGTAGAGGTATCCAAAAGATAAGGCGACCTCTAACTTCCACGGAATGAGTATAATTGCATCGATCCACCGACTCAATGTACAAGAGCGAATGATAAGAGTAGTCGGATGGTGATCAGTCCATCGCGCACCCAAAGCATTACTCTGCACATGAATAGAAGAATTATGCAACCAACTCTCAGAATTCAGACTGAAGATCTCGACAAACGAGGTTCAGAAACAAAGGAGTGATGCAGACTCTGCATCGGATCTGACGTAGATGATGTCGTCGCGTCGGAAAACACCGGAAGGCACGAGAAGGAACAAAGAGAAGTCCACCAGACGAAGGATTCCTCGGATAGCATGAAGACCAGATGTAGCAACACCGTTACCAAAGGAGGAAGCGAAACCCTAAAGATACGACGGAAAACCCAACCACGAGAAGTCCTGGACTCGAAGAGAGAGAAGAGAGCGGATTCAAAACACAGAGGTGAGAGGAGAGCAGTAGAGGGGTAAGGAGTAAAATCAGACCTAATCAGAACTATCCAACCGATTTTTCAAAAATAGTTTTGACACTCTACTTCGGCCGTTAGCTAGGTTATCCTACAGGCTGGACTTGTGGGGTATCGCAACTGCTGGGCTCTGATACCACTCTGTAACACCCTCAGAATCGGCCCTATGCAAGTTTCAGCGCTTCCCGCCAAACCCGCATAGAAACGATTCAAAGGTGCCCACCAGGCACTTGCGTGCGGGTGGAAAACGAAGTAATATCATTACACAATAGTCCTCGATGGAACCCACAAAACAGATATATACAACAGCGACTCAAAGAGTCAAGAATACATATATACAATACAAAGATCCAAATCACCTTGAAAATGATACAGCGTCCGACTACGGACAAGATGCAAATGGGGCTAAGAGCCCTGAAGAATAACCAATGGCGTCCATAACCCTGCCCAGGCCAAGCCGGAAGGGTAACCCTGCTAACGACGTCGATCTCAAAACCTTCTTAAACAAAAGGGGTGCCGACAAAGGGCAAAGGAAAAAGAAAGAGCGGTCAGTACTGAGGCCAGTACACGGCGAGGCTAGAATTCGGCGGTCCTCGCCTATATAGGTATGGTGGACTGAAGCGGCAGCGCAGCATGCACTAAACAACCTATAGAGACTCGAGATAACTGTCGGCTATCAGAGAGGGATAAGAAAGACCTATTTGGAACCATCCTGAAACTACCACCAAACATACCCATCCCGGTGTTTCCCCTCGAGACCAAACGAGGAAGTCAACCGAGGAACTCACACCGTTGGCAGTTTTATTCATTCCGTTATCGTTGCAGCAATTACTAGTCAGGTATAGATAATCATCCTGATATAATAAGCAGTGGGCAATTTTAGTTAACCATTCCGTTGTAGTTGCGACACTTACTAGTCAAATACAATTAGCATGAGATATCCCAAACCCAGCAGTTGTTGGTACTTTTATTTAGCCATTCCGTTGTAGTGGAGCTGATTACTACTCACATCGGATACAAGTCAAATTATAACAGTAAACTTTAGTTATAGTTGTCTATGATCGAGACCTGTGCTCCAAGTCGTCCATAACCGCGGACACGGCTTCTCGAAAAGATTTAACCCTGCAGGGGTGCACCAAAGTTCCCACACGCACCTACACCCTTGTTGTCGGATCAGGTAGGTACAAGATCACAAAACATACACCCAACGGTATGTCGACGGGGTTTCGGACACGACGTTTCCCAGACCCAAAGCAAGCACGGGGGGCCACCCCACTAAGCTACCCGCAACGAAGTCGGCCGGTCTCCGAAACGGACTCAGGGTTTGCGCCAATGGCTGTAAACGACTGGGAACCCGAAAATGAGACTGGGCTTGTCGATACCGCGAAAACACTCCGCAATCCTAAACAGTACACGTGCAGTACCTCGCACAATTTAAATTAAGCAGTAAAGCATGGCATAAGTACAGGATAGTAATAAAGCCCCAAACTAATTGTGGCCCCCAGTACAGTACTTGGAATCAGGTACTAAATCGATGGGGGTGCCCATACACCCCACCTGTGGTTAGCGCGCTCGATCTTGGAACAGGTGTCAAGAACTCGGGGTCCTACGGGACACAAGTGGACGGTTAACAACCAAATAACATCTATTTCCCACCTGTGCCTCTGCATTTACCTACTTCAATTTTAGTTATTAAACAGTAATTAAAGTTATGATCATCTCCAACATTAAACATGCGGCAATACTCCAACAACTGAGGTACTGGACGACACGCAACAGCACTTGAGCAAGCGACTACGACGCGCAAGTCCAACTATCTACCAAACAACAGGTAATAGGATGTGTCCAAGGCAATATAAGGCTGCAAGGGATATCACGGGTACGAAAACTAGAGCAACGCAACACAGATAGCAATAGATCAATAGGAGGGAATAAATACTATAAAAGTAAGATAGGTAGAAA
Source organism: Avena atlantica (assembly GCA_910589765.1). NCBI lineage: Eukaryota > Viridiplantae > Streptophyta > Magnoliopsida > Poales > Poaceae > Avena > Avena atlantica. Next base: position 49,006,674 of record OU342739.1, read on the forward strand.
GGGGGAGGTGCTCGCCTGAAAACATTGCCGAAGGTTCATCCGAAGATCGGGTCGACACTCCCATCAACTCATCGGCCTAGTCTGTGAAGATGCAAAACACTATCACAAACACCGGATGTACTATTTAATACCATGACAGAAGATCGGGCATGATGCATGTATGATGTATGACATGGCAAAGGTGCAATGCAATTAGATCATATTAAGCGGAACCGGGGGTCCCGACAATTAAATATATGGTTCTAGTTGTTTAGATACACGCCATTTAATTGTTGTCTTAACAGGACAAAACATGGCATCGGTTCGCTACACCAATTTAAATGAAGTCCGGAATAAGACAAAGATATCCCGCATATAGACTCCATATTTAACTTAGGTGAATCGGCATAACGCCCCCAAACCCACATGAATATACATGCAAGCATGAACAAATTAATATGCAACAATTTGATATTACATTTATAAAATAGGGCTCGAGAAAAGGGGTCACACATTAGGGTTCGGCGATCTTGGGGTTCGATGTGGTTTGAGGTCCGGTCTCAGGGTTCAGGGTTCGACGGGATCGGTCTTCGAAGGTCGGATACAAGATGAAGAGCTTGGCATTCCGGGAAGAAGGACTTGGTTCGGCGTCGGGGCGCATCGGATTCGTCTTGGTCGGTGTCGATCTTGTCGGGCCCACGTATCAGGTCGGTCTTGGCGTCCGGGGTGAAGAACTTGGCGTTCCGCGGCGAAGTGCGTGGCGTATCCGTGTCGACGACCTTAGCATCCGGAAAGAAGTACTTGTCGCATCTGTGGCCTTCGGGTCGAAGAACTTGGCACGCCAGGGTTCGGTCTTTCGACTCCGGGAGGATCGGTTTTTAGGGTCTCGACACCTTCGGTTCCATGTGGGCGATCTTGGCGTCCGAGGGTTTCTCCGAGTCCGTGGTGCGTCCGTGTGGTAGATCTTGGGGTACCGGCGTCATCGGGTTCCACCTCGCACATTGGTCGACGAAACCGGTAACGATGCAGATCTTGGCGACAAAAGGGCATCGGGGCTCTTGTGACGAGACGGCATTGTGCTTCGGGTGGCGCCGGAGATCTTGCCAAGATTATCTTGGGACAACGGCGTTCTCTGGTTGTACCTGACCAGTTCCAACATCCTACCGCAACATTACCATGGGTGCACACATGAAAACATAAAACATTGGAAACGTGACGAGCCAGAGAGGGGTGTCATGTGCTGGTTCAGAGGAGGCTGGAGGAGAGCGCCGCTGGGAAGAGGTCGTCGTCGTACGGCCGCGGGCGCGAGCAGGTCCTGGCGCTGCACAGCCCAGCGGCAGCATGCCACTCGGTTGAGATGCGGCAAGACGAATTGTAGGGAGAAGCAGCCAAAGGCAGCGGGGCGAGCTCGACAGGGATGGCACGGGCGGCGCCATGGCCAGGGGGCGCGGCATCTGGCTTGAACGGCGGGGAAGAGGTGCCAGAGACGGGGTCGGCGTGGGACGCAGCCGAGCTCGAGGAGGAGGGAGGCCGGCAGGCCGGCTCGAGGAGCTCGTGGCAGCAGGAGAGGCGCAAGCCGACGGTGCCGGGGCGTGGAGAGCGGACCCCCCTGCCTGCGGCGGTGGCGGCTTGGCAATGGGGAAGGAGCTCGGGGGCGAGGGGCGCAGAGGCGGCGGTCTAGGTGCCGGGGAGGAGCTCGACGGCCATGGCGGTGGGGATCGAGGTCGACGCCGGTGGTTGGATATGGGGAGCTTGCAGAGGGAGGCAACGGGGAGGGCTCGGGCATGTGGCCCGCAAGTGCGGCAGCAGGGCTCGCGGCCGCGGGAGAGGCCGGGCATGGCGGTGGCGGAGCTAGAGGAGGGCGGCGCCCGAGCGGCGGGAGGAGGCGCGGTAGGTGGGGGTCGAGCGGGGGAGGAAGAGAGAGAGGGTAGGGGGACAGGCGACAGGTGGTGGGGCCAGAGGTGGGCCAGAGTGTCGGGGAGAGCGGGTCGGGGTAGGTGGTGGGGGTCGGGTCAGGTGGCGTACGTGGTGTGTGCTGACGTGGGGTTTGACCAGGTGGGGAGGCTGAGGTGGCGGGCTGGGATAGGATAGGGGGAAGGGAGTGGTGAGGTGTCGCTAAGGGATTGGAGGGGTTGAGGTGGCTGAAGGGTGGGTAGAATAGGACTGGGTAGGAAAAGGGTTTAGGGGGGCTGGTTTTGTACTGGGGTGGCCGACTGGGTCGGATCGGCCCGGTCTGGCTGCCCCCTAAAAATAAAATAAGTATTTTATTATTTAGAACGGGGCGTTTGAAATCCATTGGTAGACGAAACAAAATAATCCGGAGACCCGGGTTTTGGATTTGAAATAACGGCGGGGTATTTAGAAAACAAAATATGTTTTTCGGAAATAGTTTCAGACAAACAAATGCATGATGACATGACGATGCTCAAATGCAATGTGGCATGATGACATGAGCATGCGGTTATGATGATGCAATGCACAAAAACAACGCGATTTTCTAGTAGTGGTTTTTGCGGGGCGCCACAATTCGACACCACTAACAATGGATCTCGCCCTCGAGATCCGCCTCATGGTACCGGAAAGAAGGTCGGTGATCTGCATCTTCTCGCATCGTGTAGATCCTCGCGACACCACTAACGAGGGTTCCTTCTTCATCTTGAAATTGGCGACACCACCAACAATGGTCGGGGCTCACGTCCATCGAGAGAACACTCCAGAGAAACAAAGGACGAAGGTAGAGGTATCCAAAAGATAAGGCGACCTCTAACTTCCACGGAATGAGTATAATTGCATCGATCCACCGACTCAATGTACAAGAGCGAATGATAAGAGTAGTCGGATGGTGATCAGTCCATCGCGCACCCAAAGCATTACTCTGCACATGAATAGAAGAATTATGCAACCAACTCTCAGAATTCAGACTGAAGATCTCGACAAACGAGGTTCAGAAACAAAGGAGTGATGCAGACTCTGCATCGGATCTGACGTAGATGATGTCGTCGCGTCGGAAAACACCGGAAGGCACGAGAAGGAACAAAGAGAAGTCCACCAGACGAAGGATTCCTCGGATAGCATGAAGACCAGATGTAGCAACACCGTTACCAAAGGAGGAAGCGAAACCCTAAAGATACGACGGAAAACCCAACCACGAGAAGTCCTGGACTCGAAGAGAGAGAAGAGAGCGGATTCAAAACACAGAGGTGAGAGGAGAGCAGTAGAGGGGTAAGGAGTAAAATCAGACCTAATCAGAACTATCCAACCGATTTTTCAAAAATAGTTTTGACACTCTACTTCGGCCGTTAGCTAGGTTATCCTACAGGCTGGACTTGTGGGGTATCGCAACTGCTGGGCTCTGATACCACTCTGTAACACCCTCAGAATCGGCCCTATGCAAGTTTCAGTGCTTCCCGCCAAACCCGCATAGAAACGATTCAAAGGTGCCCACCAGGCACTTGCGTGCGGGTGGAAAACGAAGTAATATCATTACACAATAGTCCTCGATGGAACCCACAAAACAGATATATACAACATCGACTCAAAGAGTCAAGAATACATATATACATTACAAAGATCCAAATCACCTTGAAAATGATACAGCGTCCGACTACGGACAAGATGCAAATGGGGCTAAGAGCCCTGAAGAATAACCAATGGCGTCCATAACCCTGCCCAGGCCAAGCCGGAAGGGTAACCCTGCTAACGACGTCGATCTCAAAACCTGGTGCCGACAAAGGGCAAAGGAAAAAGAAAGAGCGGTCAGTACTGAGGCCAGTACACGGCGAGGCTAGAATTCGGCGGTCCTCGCCTACATAGGTATGGTGGACTGAAGCGGCAGCGTAGCATGCACTAAACAACCTATAGAGACTCGAGATAACTGTCGGCTATCAGAGAGGGATAAGAAACACCTATTCGGAACCATCCTGAAACTACCACCAAACATACCCATCCTAGTGTTTCCCCCTCGAGACCAAACGAGGAAGTCAACCGAGGAACTCACACCGTTGGCAGTTTTATTCATTCCGTTATCGTTGCAGCAATTACTAGTCCGGTATAGATAATCATCCTGATATAATAAGCAGTGGGCAATTTTAGTTAACCATTCCGTTATAGTTGCGACACTTACTAGTCAAATACAATTAGCATGAGATATCCCAAACCCAGCAGTTGTTGGTACTTTTATTTAGCCATTCTGTTGCAGTGAAGCTGATTACTAGTCACATCGGATACAAGTCAAATTATAACAGTAAACTTTAGTTATAGTTGTCTATGATCGAGACCTGTGCTCCAAGTCGTTCATAACCGCGGACACGGCTTCTCGAAAAGATTTAACCCTGCAGGGGTGCACCAAAGTTCCAACACGCACCTACACCCTTGTTGTCGGATCAGGTAGGTACAAGATCACAAAACATACACCCAACGGTATGTCGACGGGGTTTAGGACACGACGTTTCCCAGACCCAAAGCAAGCACGGGGGGCCACCCCACTAAGCTACCCGCAACGAAGTCGGCCGGTCTCCGAGACGGACTCAGGGTTTGCGCCAATGGCTGTAAACGACTGGGAACCCGAAAATGAGACTGGGCTTGTCGATACCGCGAAAACACTCCGCAATCCTAAACAGTACACGTGCAGTACCTCGCACAATTTAAATTAAGCAGTAAAGCATGGCATAAGTACAGGATAGTAATAAAGCCCCAAACTAATTGTGGCCCCCAGTACAGTACTTGGAATCAGGTACTAAATCGATGGGGGTGCCCATACACCCCACCTGTGGTTAGCGCGCTCGATCTCGGAACAGGTGTCAAGAACTCGGGGTCCTACGGGACACAAGTGGACGGTTAACAACCAAATAACATCTATTGCCCACCTGTGCCTCTGCATTTACCTACTTCAATTTTAGTTATTAAACAGTAATTAAAGTTATGATCATCTCCAACATTAAACATGCGGCAATACTCCAACAACTGAGGTACTGGACGACACGCAACAGCACTTGAGCAAGCGACTACGACGCGCAAGTCCAACTATCTACCAAACAACAGGTAATAGGATGTGTCCAAGGCAATATAAGGCTGCAAGGGATATCACGGGTACGAAAACTAGAGCAACGGAACACAGATAGCAATATATCAACAGGAGGGAATAAATACTATAAAAGTAAGATAGGTAGAAAGGGGGAGGTGCTCGCCTGAAAACATTGCCGAAGGTTCATCCGAAGATAGGGTCGACACTCGCATCAACTCATCGGCCTAGTCCGTGAAGAGGCAAAACACTAGCACAAACACCGGATGTACTATTTAATACTATGACAGAAGATCGGGCATGAGGCATATATGATGTATGACATGGCAAAGGTGCAATGCAATTAGATCATATTAAGCGGAACCGGGGGTCCCGACAATTAAATATATGGTTCTAGTTGTTTAGATACCCGCCATTTAATTGTTGTCTTAACAGGACGAAACATGGCATCGGTTCGCTACACCAATTTAAATGAAGTCCGGAATAAGACAAAGATATCCCGCATATAGACTCCATATTTAACTTAGGTGAATCGGCATAACGCCCCCAAACCCACATGAATATACATGCAAGCATGAACAAATTAATATGCAACAATTTGATGTTACATTTATAAAATAGGGCTCGAGAAAAGGGGTCACACATTAGGGTTCAGCGATCTTGGGTTCGATGTGGTTTGGGGTCCGGTCTCAGGGTCCAGGGTTCGACGGGATCGGTCTTCGAAGGTCGGATACAAGATGAAGAGCTTGGCATTCCGGGAAGAAGGACTTGGTTCGGCGTCGGGGCGCATCGGATTCGTCTTGGTCGGTGTCGATCTTGTCGGGCCCACGTATCAGGTCGGTCTTGGCGTCCGGGGTGAAGAACTTGGCATTCCGCGGCGAAGTGCGTGGCGTATCCGTGTCGACGACCTTAGCGTCCGGAAAGAAGTACTTGTCGCATCTGTGGCCTTCGGGTCGAAGAACTTGGCACGCCAGGGTTCGGTCTTTCGACTCCGGGAGGATCGGTTTTTAGGGTCTCGACACCTTCGGTTCCATGTGGGCGATCTTGGCGTCCGAGGGTTTCTACGAGTCCGTGGTGCGTCCGTGTGGTAGATCTTGGGGTACCGGCGTCATCAGGTTCCACCTCGCACATTGGTCGACGAAACCCGTAACGATGCAGATCTTGGCGACAAAAGGGCATCGGGGCTCTTGTGACGAGACGGTCTTGTGCTTCGGGTGGCGCCGAAGATCTTGCCAAGATTATCTTGGGACAACGGCGTTCTCTGGTTGTACCTGACCAGTTCCAACATCCTACCGCAACATTACCATGGGTGCACACATGAAAACATAAAACATTGGAAACATGACGAGCCAGAGAGGGGTGTCATGTGCTGGTTCAGAGGAGGCTGGAGGAGAGCGCCGCCGGGAAGAGGTCGTCGTCGTACGGCCGCGGGCGCGAGCAGGTCCTGGCGCTGCACAGCCCAGCGGCAGCACGCCACTCGGTTGAGATGCGGCAAGACGAATTGCAGGGAGAAGCGGCCAAAGGCAGCGGGGCGAGCTCGACAGGGATGGCACGGGCGGCGCCATGGCCAGGGGGCGCGGCATCTGGCTTGAACGGCGGGGAAGAGGTGCCAGAGACGGGGTCGGCGTGGGACGCAGCCGAGCTCGAGGAGGAGGGAGGCCGGCAGGCCGGCTCGAGGAGCTCGTGGCAGCAGGAGAGGCGCAGGCCGACGGTGCCGGGGCGTGGAGAGCGGACCCCCCTGCCTGCGGCGGTGACAGCTTGGCGATGGGGAAGGAGCTTGGGGGCGAGGGGCGCAGAGGCGACGGTCTAGGTGCCGGGGAGGAGCTCGGAGGCCATGGCGGTGGGGATCGAGGTCGACGCCGGTGGTTGGAGATGGGGAGCTTACAGAGGGAGGCAACGGGGAGGGCTCGGGCATGTGGCCCGCAAGTGCGGCAGCAGGGCTCGCGGCCGCGGGAGAGGCCGGGCATGGCGGTGGCGGAGCTAGAGGAGGGCGGCGCCCGAGCGGCGGGAGGAGGCGCGGTAGGTGGGGGTCGAGCGGGGGAGGAAGAGAGAGAGTGTAGGGGGACAGGCGACGGGTGGTGGGGCCAGAGGTGGGCCAGAGTGTCGGGGAGAGCGGGTCGGGGTAGGTGGTAGGGGTCGGGTCAGGTGGCGTACGTGGCGTGTGCTGACGTGGGGTTTGACCAGGTGGGGAGGCTGAGGTGGCGGGCTGGGATAGGATAGGGGGAAGGGAGTGGTGAGGTGTCGCCAAGGGATTGGAAGGGGTGAGGTGGCTGAAGGGTGGGTAGAATAGGACTGGGTAGGAAAAGGGTTTAGGGGGGCTGGTTTTGTACTGGGGTGGCCGACTGGGTCGGATCGGCCCGGTCTGGCTGCCCCCTAAAAATAAAATAAGTATTTTATTATTTAGAACGGGGCGTTTGAAATCCATTGGTAGACGAAACAAAATAATCCGGAGACCCGGGTTTTGGATTTGAAATAACGGCGGGGTATTTAGAAAACAAAATATGTTTTTCGAAAATAGTTTCAGACAAACAAATGCATGATGACATGATGATGCTCAAATGCAATGTGGCATGATGACATGAGCATGCGGTCATGATGATGCAATGCACAAAAACAACGCGATTTTCTAGTAGTGGTTTTTGCGGGGCGCCACACCGGAGCACGAGGAGCATCAGCTCGCCGGAATTGCGCCGGAGCAGGCTGCCTCTAGAGAAGAAGCGAGCCGTTGATTTCGACCACCCCTGGAGCTACCGCGACCACCCCTGAGTTCGCCGTCGTCGACTTCGTCGTTTGCCCGCCTCGCCGTCGTCACTGAAGCCCCGGTATGCCCCCTATGCACCCCCACCGAGACGCTAGGGTTCGAGCTCGCCGGTGACATGTTCATCGTCGACGACGACCCTCAGCCGTTGACCTCATTTCTAATCCAATGCACCACATCGCCCCGTACCGCTTCGCGTTTTATGATCCACTGACCAGTAGACCCCCCTGTCAGCTGAGCCCCGCGCTGCGGAGTGACACTGGGCCGGCCCATTAACATTTCCCGCGCAGCCCACCCGTTTGAATTTAGCTTTTTCTTTTTTAATTCAAACTCAGTTCTGTACCTAGTTTCAAAAATCAACCCAGCTCGATTCAGTGAACCAAATTGCATGAAACCAATTTTGTTAGAAAGGTACTGAAATGATTAATCCAAGCCCGTTGGATTCAAATCATTTGGATCTGTAGATCAACCTTAGTAAAAATAACAAGGCATAAGCTTTTCTGCATTCAAATATTTTTCAAATTTCAACCATAATAGCTTTTGAATTGATTCCAACTCTCAAAAATCACATTTGATCATACCTTTCAGAATATATAAAAACATATGGGTTTACTTGCAGAAATAATGTTCAAGTAATAAAAGAATGCCACATGGGCATTTCTAGTCACTTTAATTATTTAAAATAAAAAGGTTAAACCTTATTAAATTGTGACATGACTTTAAATCACATTCTCATGTACTGAAATATGTGGTGATGACATGTGTCAACATGATCCCATGTTTGAGATGGAGAATATTAAATCTTAAATAGTTTTTCAATGAGTAGATTACTTTTCTAAAAATAAAATAAATAATGCAAATGCTTTATTCTTGTAAAGTTAGTGATGATGCTAGATCATCTATAGAACACCTTTGTGTGATGATTGAAAATAGTTAAGTATTGTTTGGTGATTGTGTACCTCGTATGTATTCATAGACACTAGTACCGACCAAGGATATGAAGAGGAAGGAGGATACTACGAAGAAGAAGCCGATGAGAACTTCAACCACTGCTCTGCTCAAGGCAAGCTTATACTGATACTTATGCAAGCTAACACTTGCAATTATGAAAGTTAGATAACCTATGCAATGCTCTAAGCATGCTTGGTTGGACACATTTGATGATACCCAATCCTAGTTTTTCTTGCAAGCTTATACTGATACTTATGCAAGCTACACTTGCAAGATACTCTACTTTAGCAAGCCTTACTAATCAAGTTGACCTATGCAAGCTAATACTTGCTTGTTACCATACCAACTAGATGCCTTAAGCATACGTGATCATACCCACTTGATAACCCAATCCTAGTTTTATTTGCATGCTTTATACTTTATTTCTTTATCAAAGCTTTCTCTTAGAGTTTACTTAAGTGACTTGTAGATTCTAGTAAGATAAGTGAAGGTTGCATAAAGAGCATTAAATTTGGCCTAAGCTAGAAAATATTTATATCATACTAAAGCATGAGATTGACCTTAGTAATCCCCACTTGTTTACCACCCCTCATTAGTACTTACCACCATCTATAGATGCTGGTGCTAAGCCTAAAACTTTATCAACTTTAGATGGGAATACTTGGTGAAAATGGTTATGAAAACCTTAGAATGATGAGTCATTCTACTAAAATGTTTTGACATGTGTTTCCGAACACCAGATGATTTTGATGATGAAAATGTTGAGGCATGAGCCTTAGCCCTTTACAAAACTGATGGTTGTCTGGATGCGATACCATTCCAATTTTATCGTACAACCATAATACACGAAAACTGGGTAGGGCTTGACTGGAAACTTATATACCTTAGTATGGGTTCCCTCACGGCCAAGGTCTGAGCTGAGGCTACCTTGTGAAGATTGTCCACCTGTGCAGTACCCAAGATGACAGTTGGTCATGGTTGGGAGGCCAAACTCACAGGAGAGGTGCCTATACTAGGGCATGTAATTGAAAGGTTAGGATTGATTATCCGCATACTGAGTATGGTGAATTCAGGAATTGTTCCCGACGGATGTATCGAATGTTGTGGTGAAAGTGTACAATCTCTGCAGAGTGTCAAACTATTCGAATAGCCGCGTCCGCGGTTATGGACAGTTGGAGTGGCCATACTGTTCCCCCGTCAGATGTTTTCAAAATGACTTGTGAAATGAATTGAGAATTTGACTTGACCACAACAGAGTTGTGATATGAAATTCAAGTTCCGACTTAGGTGATATAAAACTTCAACCAGCTTCCTTGCTTCTGAACTTAGTAGAGGTAAATCTGGCTTTTTGCAAAACAACCCTAGAGCTTAGTGTCCTACTACAAAAACCACCCTTTAACTGTTAGTATTAGTTTGCGAGTACTTAAAGAGTACTCATGGCTTTGTCCCTGGCTATTCCCGTGGCCAGACTATGAAGAGGAGTACCAGGATGAAGGACCCCAGGAAGGTTACGACAACTAGGATCACCTCCCATCGTCAGCATTGCCTGTGACCCTGAAGATGGAGCTTCGCCTACGCTACCGTTATTATTACGTTATTCCGCTGCCTAAGTTGTATTAAGAACTGGATCATGAGATCCTTATTTGTGTAAGACCTTATGTATGGTTTGTAATGGATGATGTACTGTGATATCCAAATCTGTTATGTCTCACAAAAATGGTAATCCTGGGATTGCGATGTATGGCATAACAGGCATCTGGGATTAAAAATCCGGGTGTTGACACACCTCCTCGTGAAGGATCTCTCTCCCCCTCTAGTTTTTATCCCCATGGTCTCGGACTAGCGAGATACATGTTTCCAGTGGCTTTTCGGCAAGAAAGAGTTGTGCTTCCGCTGTATCGCTGGAGCGAGGAGGCGGAGGTTGCTCGGTGCCTCGGACGTGTGTGCGAGCACGGATGCGCCGCTGATTTGCGACTCTAGGACTTCCTATCGATCTTAAGATCATCAAGAGTTCGTCTACATCAACCATGAGCATGTTCTCTACAGATGTATATCCGCCCGTTGCTTGTATCTAGTAGATAGATCTTGGTACATAGTTGTTCCCATCGTAGGAATTTTTTTGTTTTCTATGTTGCGAACCCTACAAGAAGGTGTTGCCTCGTGGCAATGGCGGTCTGGCGACAGTGGCGGATGAAGAACTTGTGACGGAGACACATAGGACAATCAGGAAAGGTGATGTCGATGGGAGAAATGGCTAGATCTAGGCCTTTGATGGCTACATTGGGATTTGGGCTTCGCGAATGGCTAAGCGACTGTTCGTGCTCTCTCTGGCCATGGGTGTGGCTACAATGGCCATGGCGCTACAACGTGTGGTAGGATAGTCGGGTTGATTTGGACCTAATGTGATCCTGCCCTAGGCTATATCTGGGCATGACCGGCCCTACCAGCTACGTTCGGTCGGCGGCTTCCTTTGGCGATGGAGAACAGTGGATATCCTCCTACTTGCTATCGCGGGTCTGGAAGTCGCTGGCCTAACTATGCAATGTTGGCCTTGCGATGCGCTACTATCTCTCTCTAGGCTCGAGGTTGTGGATGCTGAGGCGGCGTCCCCGGACGGTGGATTGCGTGGGTGTCTATATGGCGAGCGATGTGGCGGTGGTGATGGTCCTTATCTTTGGCCGTGGATGGCGAGGAGCGGCTGACGGGGGTTCCTAGGGTTGGTGGCGCTTCGGCATGTGTAGCTCCCATATCGTGTTATCGTGGCAGGGGGTAACAACGAGCCGATATAACGGGCATGATGAGAAGGTTTTTAGGGTGAAATCTTAGTACTTCGTGCCAATGACGTCAATGTACATAGGTATCGTAACCCTTTCAGGGGCGCTGTTGTGGATACCTTTGTTGCGTTAGCACTCCGGCTGAAAACCCTTGACTGTAGGTCTCCATGACGTGTCATGTCGTTACTCTCTTTGGGACATCCTCATGGAGCTTCGGTATCTTTCAGTCTCGTTTCGATGCCTTTATGCTTTATAAGAGGTTTCTCTCATCACTTTGTATCAGTTTGCCATTTAGCTCTATTTATAAAGCGGAACGAAAGTCTTATTCGAGGAGGATGAAAAGGATCATGTTCTTGTGTGAAGAACTAGTATTGTTTTAAATAATGGAAAATAATCCTTCTAGTTCGATTATTTTTCTAGAAATATAGGTTTTTATAATAATGAGGAGATAAAAGTAGTAGCTGCAGTACTTCCTTCGGATTTGGTTTTATCTAGATTCATATGTATCTAAACACTAAAACACGATTAGATACATACGAATTTGGACAAATCCAAATCACTTATTTTGATACTGGGTAGTATAAATGAATATATTACTCTGTATTAATTTGTATACAACACTCATCTCCATTTTCCTGTTACTAGTATTAACTTACAATAAAAGGGATAAGTGTACGGCAACAGAGTACAGACAACATTAGAAAGAATGCATGGTTAATTATCGATCATCACCGGAATGAAGAAATTTTTCATTGCAAAACTCCCCGGAAGTGTTGTTGCTGACAAGGGGTACATGCTGCCCCTGTCAATTCTCCATCGGCTGAAAATTGACCCGTAGTTCGTCTTAGTCGTTTTTCTCGAAACAGTCTTTCGTTCAGTTTTATAAATAAAACATACCAGTGATACTGCTGCTGGGTCAGACAGCACAACGCCCAAAGGATATAAGAGATCGAACAACTGAAAATGCTAGGACAACAGCTACACATGCACAAAACAAAAAGAAATGAAAAAGACGACGAATCGACGAGACGAGGGTGACAAGCCACCGCTGCGTCCTCCGAATATGTCCTGCCCCGCACCTGGCACCCCAAATCACCTTGTGCCAAAACAACACCTTCAGGAAGGGAAGCGCCGTGGCGACGACGCTGCTGTCCGGCCTAGTGCACCGGACCTAAGGCTTCCCCCGACACTCAGAGTAGAGTGGAGTAGGCCTATCTGTGACGCCCTCCAAGGAGGAAAGGCGCCACTCAAAGGCGGCACCGCGGCGGATTCGGACGGGCCGACAAGGATTTCTCCCTAACCCCACCCACAACAAAACTCCGGACGCTTCGGAACACCACCACCAATCTCGCCACCCACTAGCATGCGCCACCACGATATCGTCGTCACCATCGCCACCGTCTCATTGAAGACACGAGCAAGTAGTTCACAGGACAGATGCAATAGACCAAGCTCGAGCCCGGGACTACAGCACGACAACCAGCGGGAGGAACCCACCTCCACCACCAAGGGTGGTCCGGACAAAGCAGCAGGGTCACACTAGGCCTGCGCGGGCTCGGCCGGGCCCCTCGAGGGGCCCGTAAAGCCCCCGCCGCCTTGCTGCAATGGGCTAGACATGGTGCCGCCATCCCCTACCGGAGCCGAGTCACCGCTGTGTCACCAGGAAGGAACTCGTGAGGAGCCGCTCCACACGCCCGTCCTCGAACATGCAGATGAATGGCAGGAAGTTGTCCACACTCAGGCTCTTGGCTTCCATGGTGTATCTATCTGATGAGGTACGTGTGCTCTTGTACACCTATAGTTGAAGGTGATGTGCAGCTATATGCTTGTGTTGCGGCGGCGGCGGCTGCTGCATGTTGCCTCTTATATGTTGGAATGACTAGCCGTTTTAGTTTCAGTTAAGTCAGGTTTAGGCGTTAGCTGTTTTTTCGTTTTTAACTTGGATCGGCATCGTGTATATACGGAATGATCCGATACTTTAGCGAGGCAAGGACTTGTTCCTAGACATGGGATGACACGTCCTAGTAGGAGGGCACGTTCGCTGCCTGGATCTGTAATCCCAAAATAAAAGGAAGAGAAGAACCAGAAAAGCGATCAGTTGATCACCGCACAAATCTTTTGTCTTATGTTCGTTCTCTGAACTCTCATCCTCTCTCTCGCGATCGTATTCCTCCATAGAATTCCACATCTGGTATCAGAGCTTAGGAAGAGAGAGATATGACGGAAAACTTCGGCAAGAAGAAGGCGGACGGTGGGAGCACGGGGAGTTCGCCTCCATCGCCCACCCCTGCTAAGATCGCCGACGCCCCGACAGCGGCGCGCGGCGGATCTACACAACAGTGGATGGGGCGGACCGGCGGAGGTAACTGGCCCCAGCTCACACGTACCAACTACGCAGACTGGTCGATCTTGATGCAGGTCATGCTCGAGGGCCGCTTCCTCTGGGACGCTATCGAGCACGGTACCACAGTGCGCTCCGACGACCGTCTCGCACTCAAAGCAATCCTCTGGGGCGTGCCTCTAGAGACGCTCGCCACAAAGGGCTCCGCCAAGGGCGCGTGGGATGTGTTGAAGACAATGAGGCTCGGCGTTGCCAGAGCTGGGACGCTGGCCAAAGAGTTCGCCGTGATCCAGTTCAAGGACGACGAGACTATCGACGACTTCGCCATCCGCATCACCGGCATGATCAGCCAGCTGGCCCTCCTCCAGATCGCCATGTCCATTGAGACATTGGTTGATCTGGACACCCTCACGATCGAGGAACTGATCGGGCACCTGAAGGCTGCGGAAGAACGGTACGACCTTGACCATGACCTGGCCGCCAACGTTAGTGAGCTGCTCCTCACTTTGGAGGAGTGGTGGTCACGGAACAAGGACACACTCGAACTGGTGCACGCCGACCTCTACGACCCTACCCACCGCCAACACCGTGCGGAAAACAATCCTTCTTCTCGTCGATGATGCCAGCCGCTACATGTGGGCAGTGGCATTGGCCGCGAAGGACGGTGCGGCGACCGCCATCAAACAGTTCAAGGCCGCAACTGAACTGGAGAGTGGCAATTCTCTCCGGACGTTCCGCACGGATCACGGCGGATAGTTCACCTCGAGTGCGCTCGGCGAGTTCTTCATGGCACACGGCGTCCAGAGCCACCTCACTACATAGTATTTGCCAGCATAAAACAGTGTCATCAAGCACAGAAACCAGACGGCGGTGGGCATGGCGCGAAGCATGCTGAAGGCCAGGAACATGCCAAACCGGTTCTGGGGTGAGGCCGTGATGATGACAGTGTACGTGCTCAATTGCTCATTCACCAGGAGCATGTACGGGGTGACGCCGTTTGAGGCCTGGCATGGACACAAGCCGAGCGTCGAGTACCTGCATGTCTTCGGGTGTGTCGCGCACGCCAAGGTGACGAAGCCAGGACTGAAGAAGCTGGATGATCGCAGCATCCCCATGGTGTTCCTTGGCTATGAGCCAGGGACGAAGGCGTGGCGTCTCTACGATCCAGTAGCGAACCGAGTGCATGTCTCTCGGGGCGTCATGTTCGATGAGGATACAAGCTGGGATTGGGGGAGAAGCACTACCACTGACGATCTAGCACCATTCAACGTGGAGTTCCTGGTGCATGGGGAACGGTCGTACCTAGCGAGCTAGATCAGACTGGCGCGGCTACTGCATCACCATCAACCACAACACGGAACTCACCCTAGACTTCTGCCGCGGCAGACACGACAGTGCAAAGTCCAGCCACGGCAGGATTGCTGGTGTCAGGCTCTACCCTAGTGACGAGGTTTGATCTCATCAATGCCCATTGTTATGGACTTGGGTTTTGGAGAAGATGGGGATGCTGGAGATCGTGGAACGGTTAGCAAACAAGCAACACAGGGACACAAGGTTTACCCAGGTTCAGGCCCCCGGAGGGAAAACCCTACTCCTGCTTGTCTGCTCTTGATTACGGCGGAACCAAAGGTTATAGGGGTGCGCAGATGTAATCTGGCGTGGAGGTGTGTATGCGAAAGTATGAGAGAGAGAGATCTAGGTCGTGCCCTCCTAGCCTTTATATAGACTTAGGCAGGTCCCGGACATAGACCTAGTCGGTTACAGGTTCTAGGGTTTTTTACCCCTTTGAATTTCCTATCTACTCTAGTCTTGCTCTCCAAGGATCCGAAAGCGTCATGGGCCTTGGCCACCCGAAAATCTTCATGGGCCGGCGTATAGTTGCCGTGGGTCTCCCTTGGGCTGGACCAGGTATGCTGAGATCATGTACCCGTGGGGTATAACCATGTCAGTAGCCCCCGAGTACGCGGCGTTTTATTCCAGGGAATCCCCAACGAAAAATGCGCACTATTCCCTCTTTTCTATCGAATCGGTCATAACCACTACCTACATTCCACAAAATAGTACACCACAAGTAGGAGCTAATGAATAGGCCTGCAATTCCGTAGAAAGACATCACGATCCCCTGTGGGAAAAAAAGAATTTGTTGAGATGGAAGTATAGATATAATATTCTTACCAAGATAACTGGAAGCCCCAACCGATAAGAATCCTAGTGAACCTAGAAAAAGAATACATGCCAGGACTCTGTAATCTTTCGGGTGCAACTATGTATTTCAATAGTTCATGTGTAGGGATTGTTGATGCGTGTGCCTGACTCACCCGACGGACCAGGGTCAGTTAACTGTCTTAGGACGAAACAACACGATCTTCTTCAGGTTCGAATCCCTCAACTCGAACCTGGAACATATGCTGGCGTAATTCGACTCAGGCCGCGGAGGACTTACATGAGTGGAATTCCAGTGAATTTAACTGATGTACCCAACGCGTCCGTCGGGATTTTTCATTGCACCTGTTAGTACGGGTTTTTACTAGCAGAGCGCAGTCATGTACGTTGCCAGGCCATCAGATGGTATCTGTAGGTCTTATCTTTGTGTCGATGACACAGCATCCGAATGTTTATCACCGCGGAGGTGTTTCGGGTGGCCAAGGAGGATGTTTACTCACTTAGCGTTTAATTGGGGCAGAGTTGCCGAAAAGTTTTGCATGTTGATCCGAAGGATCGCAGTCGAAGAATTCATAGGGTGCGCGATCAGCGCTCCCTATGGGAGTAGCCCCCGAGTGTCTGTTCGAGTCGTAGACTCAAGCTGAGACTTTATTCAGCCGTTGACGAGGTTTAATCTCATCAATGCCCATTGTTATGGACTTGGGTTTTGGAGAAGATGGGGATGCTGGAGATCGTGAAACGGTTAGGAAACAAGCAACACGGGGACACAAGGTTTACCCAGGTTCAGGCCCTCGGAGGGAAAACCCTACTCCTGCTTGTCTGCTCTTGATTACGGCGGAACCGAAGGTTACAGGGGTGCGCAGATGCAATCTGGCGTGGAGGTGTGTATGCGAAAGTATGAGAGAGAGAGATCTAGGTCGTGCCCTCCTGGCCTTTATATAGACTTAGGCAGGTCCCGGGCATAGACCTAGTCGGTTACAAGTTCTAGGGTTTTACACCTTTGAATTTCCTATCTACACTAGTCTTGCTCTCCAAGGATCCGAAAGTGTCATGGGCATTGGCCACCCGAAAATCGTCATGGGCCGGCGTACATCTGCCGTGGGCTTTCCTTGGGCTGGACCAGGTATGCTGAGATCACGTACCCGTAGGGTATAACCATGTCAGTAGCCCCCGAGTGATCAGTCGAATCGTAGATTCGGCTAAGGACTCTTCAATCCTTCTGGTGCAACTATGTATTAACAGTATGTGTGTAGGGATTGTTGATGCGTGTGCCTGACTCACCCGATGGATCAGGGTCAGTTAACTGTATTAGGACAAAGCAACACGATATTCATCAGGTTCGAGTCCCTTAACTCGAAACCGGAACATATGCTAGCGTAATTCGACTCAGGCCGCGAAGGACTTACAGGAGTGGAATTCCAGTGATTTTAACTGATGTACCCAACGCGTCCATCGGGATTTTTCATCGCGCCTGTTGGCACGGGTTTTATACTAGCAGAGCGCAGTCGTGTGCGTTGCCAGGCCATCAGACGATATCTGTAGGTCTTATCTTTGTGTCGTAGACACGGCATCCGAATGTTTATCACTGCGGAGGTGTTTCGGGTGGCCAAGGAGAACGTTTCTCACTTAGCGTTTTATTGGGGCAGAGCTGCCGAGAAGTTTTTTGCATGCTGATCCGAAAGATCGCAGTCGAAGAATTCATAGGGTGCGCTACCAGCGCTCCCTATGGGAGTAGCCCCCGAGTGTCTTCGAGTCGTAGACTCGAGCGGAGACTTTAGTTCAAACATTAAGTCCGTAGGACACAAAATTTTTCGGATGCTTAAATCCATCCTCCCTATGGGAGTAGCCCCCGAGTCCGTAGTGGAGTCGTAGACTCGGCGTAGGACTCGAAGAAATAGTTCGTTTTTATTCATCTTTCGGGTGCGCGGCCAAAGCTCCTAATAGGAGTAGCCCCCGAGTATTTAGTCGAATCGTAGATTCGAGTGAGTACTCTTAGCTTTGAAACCGAAGAAATTGTAGTTGGTGCTAGTATAGCTTTTGATGACATCAGTGCTGACGATCAATGACCTCAAGCCTCTGCTGCGCCAGAGATGACTTGACTGGACGAACATGGGTCCCACTTGCTGACCTTGAATTGACCGGTCACGCGCGGCGTGGAGATAATTACGGCGTCGCCTCGATTTCCGCGTGTAGTGGACGGCGTGGTAACGACGGTTCGTTGTGATGCTGCCACGTGTATGGTCAGATCTGCCGTTGGTGTTAGGTCTTCTGGATGGACGACTGCCGTGCATCGTCCTCGTCGTTATAATCGTTGGGGAAAGATGTAGTTTGTTTTCACCGCATCAGTTCTTGTTTTCACTGCCTCCTTGTGCTCTAGCGATTCTTGCTGCGCGCTGGAATTTCCTTCCACATTTCCATCTTCCCTTCTGCGCTCTCACCGCCGGCGCCGCTGTAGCGCGATGGGGAAACCGAAGAAGTCATCATCTGCGGTTGGTACCAGCACCGCCGGAGGAAAGAAAGGCGCCACCGCTACCCGTGTCACCGACGGTGGTTGGCGGCGATCAGAGACACGGGAGAGTGACCTCCGCAAACTTCACGAGCGGGGCTTGGTCCCGTAAGATAGGGAGGCCGTCAGACTCCCCGGCAACGAGGTAATCCCCCGTCCCCCCGCTGGGTATCGGGTTATGTTTCTTGCCTTCGTTATGCGTGGGTTTTCCTTCCCAGTCCACGACTTCCTTCGTGGGCTGCTCTTTCTCTATGGCATCCAGCTGCATCATCTTTCGCCCAATTCTCTTCTTCACATTGCTTGTTTCATCACTTTCTACGAGTGCTGGCTCGACATCGAGCCGCATTTTGGTCTCTTCCGGAAACTCTATTCTGTGAAGAGGCAATCCGGTTCGGATGGTGTTTATCCCATTGGGGGTTGCATCATCTCCCTCAAGGCCAATATTCTCTTCTTTTATTTCTCTATGTCTGAAACTGTCCAGTACTGGCGGAGGCGGTGGTTTTACATTCGCGACTCCACAGTTGCTGGGCAGCATTTTGGTCTTGCTCCTTTCGACCCCTCCCAGATAATCGAGCCGAAAAGGTCCTGGAAAAACCAGATCTTGGATGGCGAGACAGAGGAGATAGAGGCCCTTTACCGTCGGGTGGAGGATCTCCAGTTGATTCCGGAGAAGGAAGTGAATGGCGTGGATATTATCCGCATGTTTCTTGAGCGTCGGGCGCAGCCTCTCCAGGCTAGGGTGCACCCGATGTTTCTTTATTCTGGGCGCCGTGATCCGACGAGAGTTTCGGCTGAGAAAATCTCCGAGGTAGATCTTGACAGGGCCCTTCGCTTGCTGCTGAAGTTCAAGGCCGGAGAAAAAATCCCGGGGAAGTCGCTGACTCCTCCGTTTTCTTCGACGCTGGCCATTCCACAGGTGTAGATTCGTGCGTGTAGCGCTTTTCGTCGACTGCATATTTATTTTCCTTTGTTTTATAACAAAGGTCCTTCTTTTTTGCAGAGCTTCAAGGTGCCGGGCATGGTGCCGCCATTGCCTGAGTTATTTCCGAATGCTCCGGATAATGACGTGGTGGATTCCGTGTCCGAGCTGCCGTCGGCGCGATCTCCGGCGGAATATGCCAACGAGTCGAGCGAGGACCACACGCGCAAACGATCGCGGAGCTCCAGCGAGTCTTCGGATGCCTCGACTCCTCCGACTCCCAGGAACCCTCTGTGCCTTGAGCGTCACAGTGACGGGCATGGAGGCTCTTCCTCCCCTCTTCCTGCCATTCCTGTGCGAGCTATAGCGCCGCACCCGCCCGCGAAGCGGAAGAAGGAAGAAAAGAAGGAAGAGAAAAAGGAAGAGAAGAAAGGGTAGAAGAGAGCCCGAAGGACTCCTCCTGTCTTCGACCTGAGTTCACTGGACTCGTAAGTTTCTTTTATACTGTTGTCTTGTTCCTGTGGACTTTTGTGCTTGTATTAAATATTTCGTGTGCAGGCACTCCTCCCATGACTCCTCCAGTGATGGTGCTCGGGAGATGATGGGAGAATCGAAGGTTGCGTCTCCTCCTCCTCAGATGGTGGTCACCTCTGAGGGTGCTGCGCCGGTCCCTTCTCCGCAGGGCGGTCAGGTGGTTGCGCCTCAGAAGGCTGCGAGCGGGCCTTTGGGGTCGTTGTCAGAGCATGTAAGTATTCTGTTTCCTGCTACGGGGGGATCCCCCGAGCGTCTGAAATTTTTTCTTGTCTTATTCTTTCTTCGAGTCTTCGGAGGGAGCCCCCGAGCGTTTTCGTGTGCGAATTTTGCTTTTTGTTCCTTCGTGGTGGGCGCAGCCCCCGAGTCCTTGTCCTTACTGGTAGTTCTTCTTCCTGCAGCCTTTTGTGCAGGATGCCAAGCGACTGGTGCAGGAGCACCTGGTGCTGGAGGCCAACCTCCAACAACTTCAAGGTACTTGTATGCTTTGGTACCTCTTTCTTTTTGCATTGTTGTCTTGCTTCTGACGCTTGTATGTTTTGAGTGCAGAGGAGCATAACACTTCCCTCCGTGAGATTGATGCTCTCAAAAAGAGCCTTGGTCAAGCGGAGAATAAGGCTGCGGATGCCGCTGGTGCGAAAGAGCGCCTTGAGCTGGAGCTAGCCAAGGAAGCCAAGGCTAAGGAGCGTCTGCAGCAGGAGGCTACGGACCGCGAGGAGCAGCTTGCCGTGGCTGCGACTGCGCGTGAAAGAGAGGTGGCGGGCAAGCTCATGGCTGCTGCCAAGGCTGTTTCGGGTGAGTACCTTATTTTGCTCCTTTCTTGTTGTTTTCTTGTCTTTCTTCTGTGTTACTTTCTTCATTCCTTCTCTTTTTTGTCTCAGATGCCGCAGGCATCGAGTTTGACCGCGGCACTCTGGAGCACGTGAGTGCTCTAGATGATGCTACTGCAGCGGTCGAAGATTGATGCAGCACCGTCGTCAACTCCCTTGCCAAGGCGAAGGAGGTCCTTGGCCGCTTCTACAAGGAGCTTGTCCCCAAGGGCGCGGCCCTGGATGATGTTGACGCCCTGGCAGAGGCTTTGTCGGCCGAAGCGCCTGCGGCGTACAAGCGCAAGCAGAAGGGCATCGGTGCGTCCGTCGGGCTGGCGATGGCCTTGGCGGCTGGAGGGAGCTGGACCTTCCCCAGATCACCTCCCGGATGCTGACGACCGCGGATGGATCCGAGGTAGCCTTTGCTGCCTATTCTGCTCGCTGCAAGCGATATGGGCCAAAGCTCATTGATCTGTTGTCCGAGTATGCGCTGCGGCAGCAGGGGGAGGCCAAGGCGAGGCAGTCCGGCTCTGAGGCCACTCAGGGTGCCGCGTCCTAGGCGTTGTAGCTGTAGGATAGTTTGTAGCCTTCTTTTGCTTGTAATTATGTCGAGGAACAAAAATCATTATGCCATGTAGTGGCCTTTATATGCTTAATGAATTTTGTTGAATTGTGGTCTTCATCGTCTGAATGTTTCTGTCCTTTCCTTTTCTGCTGCTCTAGGTTCCTTCGGGTGCTGATCCCATTGACACCTCGCCTGCAACGCGGCAGCGGCCGTCTTTGGATGACTCCTCACAACTTGCTTTTCTTCGAGACCATGTTCGTAGTCTTGAGAAGGAGTTGCTTGGGGTGCGTGGTCGCGCCGATGTTTGGAAGTCCAAGGCAGATCGCGGTGCAGCCAGAGAGGAGTACTTGATGGCGGAACTGCTTCAGCTGTCTGAGCAGCTTCAATTTAAGTTCTTATTTGTTTCGAGCTATAGCTCAGTTTTTCGGATGCGCCTGCTGGCCTTGCGTCTTATTTTGTGCGAGTGTCGCAGGTGCCAATCTTGCTCCTAGGGAGGAGAAAGAGCGTGTCGCTGTTCGGGTCAATTGCTTGACTCAACAGGACATGGAGGCTGGCGGCTTCTTCTGGATGGATCGTGACCATGCCCTGGCTCTGGCGACGGTGCAGGATCGCGTTCACCAAGTGTCACGGGTGCTTCGTCAAGTGCAGACTTCGCTTTCATCGGTTCTGCATGTGATGTTTCCCCTAGATGCTGTGCCAACATCTTTGTCCGGCCTTCTGTCTAGATTTCGGAGCGTGACTCGTGTCCAGGAACTGGTGAGGCAGTAGCTCATCGCAGGGGTGAAGGCTGCGTTCTCCCTGGTTAGGCTGCATCGAGCTGATGTAGATCTGTCTGTTGTAGCCGCTGGGCCACCTCTTCGACCGGATGGTGGCGAGTGGGATATGCGACCGCATTATGCGGCTGTAAGGCAGTATGCCGAACAGGTCGTGGATTTGTTTGATCAGCGTGCTCAAGTTATTCATCAGGATAGGTAGTACCTGTAAAAGAGATAGATGTAAAATTTGTATATTTCGACTAGGCGTGTTGTGCCCTTTATTATAAAGGTTTGTTTTATTGTGAGCACGCAGTGCTTTGTTTGATTACGTGTCATTTTCGTTTGCCTGACGTTGTCAGCTACTCAGGTGTACACATGTGATCCTCAGTCGATAAAATCGTGAGGGGGGGGGGGAGCCCCCGAGTGCGTTTGTAGCATAAAGTAAAGTTGCAAGTAGCGAACGAGGTTTTTGGGGCGAGACACTTAGCTTTATTTATATCGTAATGGAGGAAGTACATTGTTCGGCTGAATAGACTTGGCTGAAAAGCCTTATTGAAAGTAAAGGGGTAGGTAACTATGGGTAGAATCGTCGCAAGTGCGCGATGTTCCATGGGTTGGAGTATGCGACTCCAGACTCCACGTGTTTGAGGCGATAGGCGCCACCTGGGATGACTTCGGTGATGATGTAGGGTCCTTCCCATGGCGACTCGAATTTCTTCGGTCGCTCTTGCTTGAGTCGCAAGACGTGGTCTCCTTCGACGAAGGACCTTGGGCGCAGCCGGCGGCTGTGATAGTTGTGGAGACTCTGCTGGTACACCGCTAATCGAGCTGCTGCTACCTCTCTTGCCTCGTCGAGTGTGTCGACGGCATCTTCGAGTGCGGTCGTGGATTCGGCTTCGCTGTAAGCGACGACCCGGGGGGCCTGGTGGCGTACTTCGGCTGGTAGCACGGCCTCGGCTCCGTGCACCATGAAGAACGGCGTGTAGCCGGTGGAGCTGTTTGGTGTAGTCCGTAAGCTCCACAGGACGAATGGTAGCTCTTTTGTCCAGGCTCCAGCTTTCCGTTCGAGTGGACTCATGAGGCGCTTTTTGACGCCAACGACGATTAGGCCGTTGGCCTTTTCCACTTGCCCGTTCGTTTGCGGGTGTGCCACTGAGGCATACGTGATGTTGATCCCGAGGCCTTCGCAGAAGTCCTGGAATTCCTTGGAGATAAAGTTCGATCCATTGTCGGTGATGATGCTGTGCGGTACGCCGAACCTGTTGACAATGGATTCGAAGAACTTAACGGCAGTCTTGCCTTTTTGGTTGGTGAATGGCATGGCCTCGACCCACTTGGTGAATTTGTCGACTGCGACCAGGAGGTAAACGTGCCCCCCTTTCGAGGACTTTGGCAGTTTGCCGATCATGTCGAGGCCCCATTGAGCAAAAGGCCAGGCTATAGGTATGGGTCTGAGCTCTGACCCGGGTGCGTGCGGTTTGTCGGCGAACCGTTGGCACCCGTTGCATCTTCGGACGATGTCCTTTGCATCGCTCATGGTCGTTGGCCAGTAGAATCCGGCTCGTAGAGCCTTGGCGACAAGGGAGCGACTGCCTGCGTGATGACCGCAGATGCCCTCGTGGATGTCTTGGAGGATGGCTTTCCCGTCACCGATGGTGACACACCTTTGTAGTACACCCGTAATACTGCGCTTGTACAGCTCTCCATTGATGATGGTGAAGGCTTTTGACCGACAAGATATGTGCCAGGCATCTGTCGGGCTGTCAGGCAGTTCTTCGTGTATCAAGAACTTGAGGTACGGTCGCGTCCAAGTTTCCTCGACTGCCATGACCTGCATCAGGTTGACCATAGCGACCTCTGTGTCCAGTTTCTCGGGTCCTTCGTGTCCTTCGGGCAGCGTAGCCCCCGAGTGTTCTGCTTCTTCGGGTGATCCCTTGGGGAATTTTCGCTTGATGGATGGCACGCAGATCTGTTCGAGGAACACACCCAGTGGCACCTTTGCGCAGGTGGAGCCGATGTTGGCGAGTCTGTCGGCTTCCTCGTTGCTTTCTCTTCCGACGTGCCGAAGCTCGCAACCGTCGAATTCTCCCTCGAGTGCATTGTAGAGCGCGCGGTATGCGATCATGTTTTCGGCGTGTGCGTCGCACTCGTTCATCGTCTGTTGGACGACGAGGTTGGAGTCACCGTAGATGACCAGGCGCGTTGCGCCGCAGATCTTTGCCATCCTCATGCCGTGGATGAGGGCTTCGTATTTGGCCTCGTTGTTGGAGGCTCGGAATTTCATCCGGAGGACGTACTTCATCTGGTCGCCCTGCGGGGAGGTCAGTATGACCCCGGCTCCTGCTCCAGCTTCGCGCTTGGAGCCGTCAAAGTGCATTGTCCATGACTGCGACATGTCTGGGGTGTTTGGCAGCTGCAGCTCCATCTAATGTACGAGGAAGTCCGGGAGGACTTGAGATTTGATTGCGAGTCGCTTCTCGTAGATGATGTCCAAGGGTGACAGCTCGATGCCCCACAGGGCCACGCTTCCTGTGGCCTCTGGGTTATTCAGGATGCTGTTCAGGGGTGCCTCGTTGACGACCATCACCTGGTGCTCCTGGAAGTAATGGCTCAGCCGTCGAGCCGTCATGAACACGCCGTAGGCGAGCTTCTGGTAGTGAGGGTACCTCTGCTTTGTTGGTGTCAGTACCTCGCTGAGGTAGTAGATTGGGCGCTGGACCCCGTGGGTCTTGCCTTCTTCGGGTCGTTCGACCACTAGCACGGTGCTGACCACCTGGTGTGTGGCTTCTGTGTACAGCAGCAGAGGCTCGTGCTCCTTTGGAGTGACCAAGATGGGCGAGGTGGAGAGAAGCCACTTGAGGCTTTCGAATGCATCGTTGGCTTCGGGCTTCCACTCGAATTTATCTGCCTTGCGTAGCAGCTGATAGAATGGTAGGGCCTTCTCGCCCATGCGGCTGATGAATCTGCTTAACGCCGCTATTCGTCCTGCGAGCTGCTGGACGCCCTTGAGGTTTTTCGGCTTCTCCATCGCCATGGTGGCTCTGATTTTCTTCAGGTTCGCCTCGATCCCT
Organism: Avena atlantica; assembly: GCA_910589765.1. NCBI lineage: Eukaryota > Viridiplantae > Streptophyta > Magnoliopsida > Poales > Poaceae > Avena > Avena atlantica. The sequence continues at coordinate 49,031,816 of OU342739.1, forward strand.
CGCTGAGAGATGAAGTACCCAAGCAGCTGACCCGATGGGACGCCGAAGGCGCACTTTTCGGGGTTGAGCTTGATCCTGTAGCGATCAAGGTTGTCGAACGTCTCGCGGAGATCGTCGATAAGTGTCCTTGCCTCCCTGGTTTTTATGACTATGTCGTCAACATAGACTTGAACGTTGCGACCGATCTGGTCCTTGAGGCAGGCCTGCATGCATCGTTGGTACGTGGCACCTGCGTTCTTTAGCCCGAAGGGCATTGTGTTGTAGCAGATTACTCCGAACGGTGTGATAAACGCCGTTTTCTCCTGATCTTCGACCTTGAGTCGAATATGGTTGTAGCCTGAGTAGGCGTCGAGGAAGGAGAGTTTCTCGCAACCTACAGTCGAATCGATGATCTGATCGATCCGAGGAAGGGGGAAGTGGTTCTTTGGGCAGTGCTTGTTTAGCGAGGTGAAATCCACGCACATCCGCAGGATGTCCGTGTCCTTCTTTGGGACCATGACTGTATTTGCAAGCCACTCGCTTTCTTTGATTTCCCTGATGAAGTCTGCAGCGTGTAGTCTGTTGATTTCCTTGCCGATAGCTTCGGCTCGTGGCTCGGACAGTCTTCGAATGGACTGCTTGACGGGCTTGGTGTCTGGAAAGACGTTGAGTGCGTGCTCGGCGAATTCCCTGGGAACTCCTGGCATGTCCGCATGACACCAGGCGAAGATTTCCCAGCGCTCACGGAGGAATTCGACGAGCGCGCCTTCCTATGCGGGGCTGAGGTCGTTGGCGACCAACGCCGTCTTGGAGGCATCCGTCGGGTGGACCTGCACCTTCTTTGTGTTGACGGTGGAGTCGAAAGACATGTCAGGTGCGTTTTGTCGTGCGACTGGGGGTGCCCCATTGTCCGTCACCTCGCGGAGCCTGAGGAGCTCCTCCTGCATGCCGAATGATTGGGAGATTCTGTTGAAATCTCTGTCGCATTGGTCCGATAGGGTAAAGCTCCCATGGAATGTGATGATGCCCTTCAGTCCTAGCATCTTGAGTAGCAGGTATGCATAGTGTGGGACAGCCAGGAACCTTGCGAATGCTACACGCCCGAGGATGGCGTGGTACTGGGATGGCCAGTCCACCACTTCGAATTCGAGCCGTTCCAGTCGGAAGTTGTCCGGCTTGCCGAAGATGACGTCGAGCCATATTTTGCCCAGGGGGAATATGCTCTTCCCTGGAACGATGCCGTGGAACGTTGTGCCTGACTGTTCCAGGCTGCACTGCGGGATCCGCATTGCTGCTAGAGTGCTTGCGAACATCAGGTTGATGCCGCTGCCGCCGTCGATGAAGACGCGACTCATCTTGAAACCTCCGATCTGCGCCTCCAGCACCAGGGCATCATGACCTGGGCGAGGGATCTGGCAAGGGTGATCCGAACGAGTGAACGTGATGCAGGACTCCGATCCGCTGAGGTATTCAGGGATGGCGGGTGGAGTTGCCACGGCCAGGTTGATTTGTCGGGTGATTTTCTTCTGCACCCTATTCGTGGGGCGCCCCTTATGGATCATCAGTGCTCCTTTCGGCTGGGGATACCCGTTCCCAGCGTTGTTCTGTGCTGGTGCGAATGGTTGGTTCGGGCCTCCAACAGGTGGCGGTGGAGGAGCTCCATGCGCTATTTCCCCTGGCGCGGGTGTGTTTCCGAACGCAGGGATTGGAACTTGCTGCCTCATCTGCACCATGCTTTCGCTGAGCTTCTAGAACTTGCGGCAGTCCTTGAGAATGTGGCTCGCCTTCTTTTTGCCATCCTGCTTGTCGATATAGAAGTGGATGGTGCATGGACCCGAAAGCTTTTCGTATGCTCGTGGTCGCAGCGTTGCCACGACTGCGCTGGGGCCCCCCATCGCGGAAGTTTCCTCCGCGGTATCCTCTGATGTTGCGGTTGGCGTCGTTGCGGCGATGTCCATGAGGTGGTCGAGTGTTTTGGGCTTGACGCGCCCAAGTTCCTCCTTGAAGTCTTGGCGCTTGACGCCGTCCCTGAAGGCGTCGATGGACCTCTCTTCGGAGATGTGGGATGCGGAGTTCTTTGTGTTGGACCAGCATAGTATGTACGAGCGAATGGATTCGCCCGTCCGTTGAGTGCAGGCTCGCAATTCTTTGATTGAGGCGGGCCTTTTGCTGGTACCCTTGAAGTTTCGGATGAAGCTGTAAGCTAGCTCATCCCAGCTTCGGATGGACCCTGAGGATAGGCTGCTGAGCCAGATCCGGGCTGCGCCTATCAGCTGCAGCTGAAGGCATTGCATGGCAGTCTCCTTGTTTCCACCGTGCAGTTTGACGGATGATAAGTGATCGCTGAGCCAAGCCTTTGGGTCTTGAGTGCCGTCGAACTTCAGAGTATCCGAAGGAAGCTTGAAATTTCACGGCATTCGTGTCCGCCGGACGGATCTGCTGAAGCATAGGGCTCCGCAGAGTTCTCCTTCGTCTTCGTCCATCTCGGATTCAGACGAGCATGCGCGCTTGGCTCGCGCTTTGTCGATTTTGCGCTATGTGAGCGCATCTATGGCGTCGTAGTCGCGGTCGCGGCGTCGCGAACTCTTCTTCCTTCGGGGAAGGTCATGTTCCTCTTCTTCGGATGAAGGGGTGGGGCTGCGGTCGAACCTGACCGGAGCTTTCTTCTTCGGCTCCGTGGGAGCTTCCTGGTGGAGCGCGGCTCCGACGAGTCCGAGTCCGATAAGTGCGGACTTGTGCATGGCCCTCTTCGGGTCCCCCTCCGGAGGTGGGTCGGCCGCGAGGTACGCAGTGGCTGCCATGATCGCAGCCTGCGGCGTTTTCGGGATGACGTTGTCGTCGGCGTCCATCTCCATTAAAGATGTGTGGAGAGTTCGCGTCAACTCGGGGCGCTCCTGGGGATCCATGTTCTCCATCCGAGAGAGGTGCTTGTTGCCTGGGTTGGCGTTCGAGCTGGAGCCGATGCCCATGGCGGAGAGCGCGGCTCGTCGCGCGCTGGACTCTGAGGCTGCTTGCTTGCGTTTGTCAAGCACCTCCTGCATCTTGACCTGCTTCTTGTGCTCCTCGATCAGGAGCAGGTGGTAGGCCATCAGCATATCCCCCGAGGCGTCTGCAGGCAGTACTATGTTGCCTGCCACGGCTTCGCGGACCTGGGTCCATCCTTCTTTGCTAAGGCGGATGACATGGCCGTTGTTTTCCCCTTCGGGTGGGGGGGACTGGCTTCTTCTGTTCCCACCGTTTCGTTCTGGCGGGTTAGGCGGCGGGTTGGGCATTTGCTGATCCACGTCGCTTTGGATGAATGCGGCGCATTGGTAGCGCTCGCAGATTGGTCCGCTGCTGCCGCAGCTTTCAGATCCGGAACCGTAGGTCCCTGCATCCGATGGCGGATCGCATAGATCGGAGTTGCAACTGCTGCTGTCGTAGGAATCATCTATTGATGATGTTGTGCATAACACAGGGTGGGGTCCATGAAGCGGGCCTGATTGATGGTAGGGGCACCCTCTCAGGGAGGCGGAGGGTGCCAGTTTGCCCCACCTGGAAGCAGAAGCTCCTGAAAAAGATTTTGAGTCCGTCGCCTACGGGCTCGAAGTCCTTCATGGTGGCCGGCAAGTGGGCGGTGAAGTCGAAAGCACCGAAGAGGAGGTGACTCTCCGTTGCTGCAGAGTTGTAGATGATGTTGACGCTTTGGCGGAGGCATTGTCAGCCGAAGCGCCTGCGGCGTACAAGCGCAAACAGAAGGGCATCGACACGTCCGTCGGGCTGGCGATGGCCTTGGCGGCTGGAGCGGAGCTGGAACTTCCCCATATCACCTCCCGGATGCCGACGACCGCGGATGGATCCGAGGTAGCCTTCGCTACCTATTCCGCTCGTTGCAAGCGATATGGGGCCAAGCTGATTGATCTGCTGGCCGAGTACGCGCTACAGCAGCAGGGGGAAGCCAAAGCGAGGCAATCCGGCTCCGAGGCGACTCAGGGAGCCGCGTCTTAGGCGCTGTAGGATAGTTTTTAATTTTATTTTGCTGTAATTATGTTGAGGAAAACAAAATCCCTGTGCCACGTAGTGGCGTTTATCCATTTAATGAATTTTGCTGAGTTGTGCTCTTTGTTGTCTGAGTGTTTATGTCCCTTTCTTTTCTGCTGCTCTAGGTTCCTTTGGGTGCTGATCCCGTTGACACCCCGCCTGCTGCACGGCTGCGGCCATCTTTGGATGATTCGTCACAACTTGCTTTTCTTCGAGACCGTGTTCGTAGTCTTGAGAAGGAGTTGCTTGGGGTGCGTGGTCACGCCGATGTTTGGAAGTCCAAGGCAGATCGCGGTGCATCCAGAGAGGAGTACTTGATGGCGGAGTTGCTTCGACTGTCTGAGCAACTTCATTGTATGTTTTTTCGATCTGCTGCTTATTTCTTCGGATGCGTATGCTGGCCTGACATCTTACTTTTGTGCGAGTATCGCAGGTGCTAACCTTGCTCCAAGGGAGGAGAAGGAGCGTGTTGCTGTTCGGGTCAATTGTTTGACTCAGCAGGACATGGAAGCTGGCGGGTTCTTCTGGATGGATCGCGACCATGCCATGGCTCTGGCAACGGTGCAGGATCACGTTCACCAAGTATCGCGGGTGCTTCGCCAAATGCAGACTTCGCTCTCGTCGGTTCTGCATGTGATGTTTCCCCTGGATGCTGTGCCAACAACCCTGTCCGGTCTTTTGTCTAAATTTCGGAGCGTGACCCGTGTCCAGGAGTTGGTGAGGCAGCAGCTCGTCGCAGGGGTGAAGGCTGCGTTGTCCCTTATTAGGCTGCATCGTCCTGATGTAGATCTGTCTGCTGTAGCGGCTGGGCCGCCTCTTCGGCCGGATGGTGGCGAGTGGGATATGCGTCCGCATTATGCGGCTGTAATGCAGTATGCCGAACAGGTCGTAGATTTTTTTGAGCAGCGTGCTCAAGTTATTCTTCAGAATAGGTAGTACCTGTAAAAGAGATAGATGTAAAATTTGTATATTTCGACTGGGCATGTTGTGCCCTTTGTTATAAAGTTTTGTTTGTTGTTTGAGCACGCAGTGCTTTGTTTGAGTACGTGTCCTTTTCGTTTGCCTGACGTTGTCAGCTACTCAGGTGTACACGTGTGATCCTCGGTCGATGAAATCGTGAGGTGGGGGGAGCCCCCGAGTGCGTTTGTAGCATAAAGTAAAGTTGCAAATAGCGAACGAAATATTGGGGCGGGACACTTAGCTTTATTTATATCGTAATGGAGGAAGTACATTGTTCGGCTGAATAGCCTTGGCTGAAAATCCTTATTGAAAGTAAAGGGGTAGGTAGGTAGGGGTAGAATCGTCGCAAGTGTGCGATGTTCCACGGATTCGAGTATGCGACTCCAGACTCCACGTGCTTGAGGCGATAGGCGCCACCTGGGATGGCTTCGGTGATGATGTAGGGCCCTTCCCATGAGACTCGAATTTCTTCGGTCGCTCTTGCTTGAGTCGCAAGACGAGGTCTCCTTCGACGAAGGACCTTGGGCGCAGCTGGCGGTTGTGGTAGTTGCGGAGACTCTGCTGGTACACCGCTGATCGGGCTGCTGCCACGTCTCTTGCCTCGTCGAGTGTGTCGACGGCATCTTCGAGTGCAGCCGTGGATTCGGCTTCGCTGTAAGCGACGACCCAGGGGGCCTGGTGGCGTACTTCGGCTCCATGCACCATGAAGAACGGTGTGTAGCCGGTGGAGCTGTTTGGCGTGGTACGCAAACTCCATAAGACGGATGGTAGCTCTTTCGTCCAGGCTCCGACCTTTCGTTCGAGTGGGCTCAGGAGGCGCTTCTTGATCCCAGCGCCGATTAGTCCGTTGGCCTTTTCAACATGCCCATTCGTTTGCGGGTGAGCCACTGAGGCGTATGTGATGTTGATCCCGAGGCCTTCGCAGAAGTCTTGGAATTCTTTGGAGATGAAGTTCGATCCATTGTCGGTAATGATGCTGTGCGGTACGCCGAACCTGTAGACAATGGATTCGAAGAACTTGACGGCGGTCTTGCCCTTTTGGTTGGTAAACGGCATGGCTTCGACCCACTTGGTGAATTTATCGACGACGACCAGGAGGTAAACGTGCCCCCCTTCAAGGACGTTGGCAGTTTGTCGATCATGTCGAAGCCCCATTGAGCAAAGGGCCATGCTATAGGTATGGGTCTGAGCTCTGACCCGGGTGCGTGCGGTTTGTCGGCGAACCTTTGGCACCCGTTGCATCTTCGGACGATGTCTTTTGCATCGCTCATGGACGTTGGCCAGTAGAATCCAGCTCGTAGAGCTTTGGCGACAAGGGAGCGGTTGCCTGCGTGATGGCCGCAGATGCCCTCGTGGATGTCTTGGAGGATGGCTTTACCGTCACCGATGGTGACGCACCTTTGTAGTACACCCGTAATACTGCGCTTGTACAGCTCGCCATTGATGATGGTGAAGGCTTTTGACCGACGAGATATGCGCCGGGCATCCGTCGGGCTGTCAAACAGTTCTCCATTTAGCAAGAACTGGAGGTATGGTCGCGTCCAAGTTTCTTCGACTGCCATGACCTGCATCAAGTTGAACATAGCGACCTTTGTGTCTAGTTTCTCGGGTCCTTCATGTCCTTCGGGAAGCGTAGCCCCCGAGTGTTCTGCTTCTTCGGGTGATCCCTTGGGGAATTTCCGCTTGATGGATGGCACGCAGATCTGTTCGAGGAACACACCCGGTGGCACCTTTGCGCAGGTGGAGCTGATGTTGGCAAGTCTGTCGGCTTCCTTGTTGCTTTCTCTTCCAACGTGTCGAAGCTCGCAGCCGTCAAATTCTCCTTCAAGTGCGTTGTAGAGTGCACGGTACGCGATCATGTTTTCGGCGTGTGCGTCGCACTCGTTCATCGTCTGCTGGACGACGAGGTTGGAGTCACCGTAGATGACCAGGCGCGTTGCGCCGCAGATCTTTGCCATCCTCGTACCATGGATGAGGGCTTCGTATTCGGCCTCGTTGTTGGAAGCTCGAAATTTCATCCGGAGGACGTACTTCATCTGGTCGCCCTGCGGAGAGGTCAGTATGACCCCGGCTCCAGCTCCAGCTTCATGCTTGGAGCCGTCGAAGTGCATCGTCCATGACTGCGACATGTCTGGGGTGTCTGGCAGCTGCAGCTCCATCCAATGTACAAGGAAGTCCGGGAAGACTTGAGATTTGATTGCGAGTCGCTTCTCGTAGACGATGTCCAGGGGTGACAGCTCGATGCCCCACAGGGCCACGCGTCTTGTGGCTTCTGGGTTATTCAGGATGCTGTTCAGGGGTGCCTCATTGACGACCATCACCTGGTGCTCCTAGAAGTAATGGCTCAGCCGTCGAGCCGTCGTGAACACGCCATAGCCGAGTTTCTGGTAGTGAGGTTACCTCTGCTTTGTTGGCGTCAGTACCTCGCTGAGGTAGTAGATTGGGCGTTGGACCCCGTGGGTCTTGCCTTCTTCGGGTCGTTCGACCACTAGCACGGTGCTGACCACCTGGTGTGTGGCTGCTATGTACAGCAGCAGAGGTTCGCGCTCCTTTGGCGTGACCAGGACATGCGAAGTGGAGAGTAGCCGTTTGAGGATTTCGAACGCATCGTCGGCTTCGGGCGTCCACTCGAATTTATCTGCCTTGCGTAGCAGCTGGTAGAATGGCAGGGCCTTCTCGCCCATGCGGCTGATGAATCTGCTCAACGCCGCTATTCGTCCTGCGAGCTGCTGGACACCCTTGAGGTTTTTCGGCTTCTCCATCGCCATGATGGCCTTGATTTTCTTTGGGTTCGCCTCAATCCCTCGCTGAGAGATTAAGTACCCAAGCAGCTGACCCGATGGGACGCCGAAGGCGCACTTTTCGGGGTTGAGCTTGATCCTGTAGCGATCGAGGTTGTCGAACGTCTCGCGGAGATCGTCGATGAGTGTTCTTGCCTCCCTGGTTTTGATGACTATGTCGTCGACATAGACTTGGACGTTGCGACCGATCTGGTCCTTGAGGCATGCTTGCATGCATCGCTGGTACGTGGCACCTGCGTTCTTTAGCCCGAAGGGCATTGTGTTGTAGCAGAACACTTCGAACGGTATGATAAACGCCGTTTTCTCTTGATCTTCGACCTTGAGCCGAATTTGGTTGTAGCCTGACTAGGCATCGAGGAAGGAGAGTTTCTCACATCCTGCGGTCGAATCGATGATCTGGTCGATCCGAGGAAGAGGGAAGTGGTCCTTTGGGCAGTGCTTGTTCAGTGACGTGAAGTCTACGCACATCCGCAGGATATCCGTGTCCTTCTTGGGGACCATCACTGTATTTGCGAGCCACTCGCTTTATTTGATCTCCCTGATGAAGTAGGCGGTGAGTAACCTGTTTATTTCCTTCCCGATGGCTTCGGCCCGTGGCTCAGACAGTCTCCAGATGGACTGCTTGACGGGCTTGGTGTCTGGAAAGACGTTGCGTGCATGCTCGGCAAATTCCCTGGGAACTCCTGGCATGTCCGCAGGACACCAGGCGAAGATTTCCCAGTGCTCATGGAGGAATTCGACGAGCGCGCTTTCCTATACGGGGCTGAGGTCATTGGTGATCAACGCCGTCTTGGAGGCATCCGTTGGATGGACCTGCACCTTCTTTGTGTTGATGGTGGAGTCGAAGGACATGTCAGGTGCGTTTTGTCGTGCGACCGGGGGTGCCCCATTGTCCGTCACCTCGCGGAGCCTTACGAGTTCCTCCTGCATGCCGAATGATTGGGAGATTCTGTTGAAATCCCTATCGCATTGGTCCGATCGGGTGAAGCTCCCGTGGAATGTGATGACGCCCTTCGGCCCTGGCATCTTGAGTAGCAGGTATGCATAGTGTGGGACAGCTAAGAACCTTGCGAATGCTACACGCCCGAGGATGGCGTGGTACTGTGATGGCCAGTCCACTACTTCGAATTCGAGCCGTTCCAGTCGGAAATTGTCCGGCTTGCCGAAGATTACGTCGAGCCATATTTTGCCCAGGGGGAATATGCCCTTTCCTGGGACAATGTCGTGGAACGTTGTATCTGATTATTGCAGGCTGCACTGCGGGATCCGCATTGCTGCCAGAGTACTTGCGAACATCAGATTGATGCCGCTGCCGCCGTCCATGAAGACACGACTCATCTCGAAACCTCCGATCTGCGCCTCCAGCCTAGGGCAGCATGACCTGGGCGAGGGATCTGGCAAGGGTGATCCGCACGACTGAACGTGATGCAGGACTCCGATCCGCTGAGGTACTCAGGGATGGCGGGTGGGGTTGCCACGGCCAGGTTGATCTGTCGGGTGATTTTCTTCTGCACCCTATTCATGGGGCACCCCTTCTGGATCATCAGTGCTCCTTTCGGCGGGGGATACCCGTTCCCAGCGTTGTTCTGTGCTGGTGCGACTGGTTGGTTCGGGCCTCCTACAGGTGGCGGTGGAGGATCTCCATGCGCTATCTCACCTGGCGCGGGTGCGTTCCCGAATCCAGGAAGTGGAGCTTGCTGCCTCATCTGGATCATGCTTTCGCTAAGTTTATGGAACTCGCGACAGTCCTTGAGCATGTGGCTTGCCTTCTTTTTGCCATCCTGCTTGTCGATGTAGAAGTGGATGGTGCATGGACCCGAAAGTTTTTCGTATGCTGAGGGTCCGTTATCGCGGTCGCGGCGCTGCCACAACTGTGCTGGGCGTCCTCCGTCGCGGAAGTTTCCTCCGCGGTATCCTCCGCTGTTGCGGTTGGCGTCGTTGCGGCGATCGTCGTAGCCGACCGTGACCATGTCGGTTCCATCGCGATCGTCGTAGACGCACGATCTTCTCTTGCTGTGGTGCTCTCGTCGTCGACCGTAGTCGTCCTCTTCTTCCGATTGTGCTCGGTGAATGGAATCTTCGCCGTCAGCCCACCTGTTGGCGATGTCCATGAGGTGGTCGAGTGTTTTGGGCTTGACGCGCCCGAGCTCCTCCTTGAAGTCTTGGCGCTTGACGCCGTCCCTGAAGGCGTCGATGGCCCTGTCTTCGGAGATGTGCGCTGTGGAATTTTTTGTGTTGGACCAGCGTAGTATGTACGAGCGAATGGATTCGCCCGTTCGTTGGGTGCAGGCTTGCAATTCTTCGATTGAGGCGGGCCTCTTGCTGGTGCCCTTGAAGTTTCAGATGAAGCTGTAAGCTAGCTCATCCCAACTTCGGATGGACCCTGAAGATAGGCTGCTGAGCCAGATCCGGGCCGCTCCTGTCAGCTGCAGCTGAAGGCATTGCATGGCGGTTTCCTTGTTTCTGCCGTGCAGTTTGACAGACGATAGGTGGTCGCTGAGCCATGCCTTTGGGTCTTGTGTGCCGTCGAACTTCGGAGTATCCGAAGGAAGCTTAAAATTGCGCGGCATCTTTGTTCGCCGAACAGATCTGCTGAAGCATCGGGCTCCGCAGAGTTCCCCTTCGTCTTCGTCCATCTCGGATTCAGACGAGCATGCGCGCTTGGCTCGCGCTTTGTCAATTTTGCGCTGTGTGAGCGCGTCTCTGGCGTCGTAGTCGCGGTGGCGTGAACTCTTCTTCCTTCGAGGAAGGTCATGTTCCTGTTCTTCGGATGAAGGGGTAGGGCTGCGGTCGAACCTGACCGGAGCTTTCTTCTTCGGCTCCGTGGGAGCTTCCTGGTGGAGCGCAGCTCTGACGAGTCCGAGTCCGGTAAGTGCGTACTTGTGCATAGCCCTCTTCGGGTCCCCCTCTGGAGGTGGGTGGGCTGCGAGGTACGAAGTGGCTGCCATGATCGCAGCCTGCGGCGTTTTCGGGATGACGTTGTCGTCGGCGTCCATCTCCATGAAGGATGTGTGGAGGGTTCGGGTCACCTCATGGCGCTCCTTGGGATCCATGTTCTCCATCCGAGAGCGGTGCTTGTTGCCTTGGTTGGCGTTCGAGCTGGAGCCGATGCCCATGGCGGAGAGCGCAACTCGTCGTGCGCTGGACTCTGAGGCTGCTTGCTTGCGTTTGTCAAGCACCTCCTGCATCTTGACCTGCTTCTTGTGCTCCTCGATCAGGAGCATGTGGTAGGCCATCAGCAGATCCCGGGAGGAGTCTGCAGGCAGGACTATGTTGCCTGCCACGGCGTTGCGTGCCTGGGCCCATCCTTCTTTACTAACGCGGATGACATGGACGTTGTTTTCCCCTTCGGGTGGGGGAGACTGGCTTCTTCTATTCCCGCCGTTTCGATCTGGCGGGTTAGGTGGTGGTTGGGCGGCGGGTTGGATATTTGCTGATACCCGTCAGCCTGTATGACTACGGCGCATTGGTAGTGCTCGTAGATTGGTCCGCTGCTACCGCAGCTTTCAGATCCGGAACCGTAGGTCCCTTTATCCGACGGCGGATCGCACAGATCGGAGTTGCAGCTGCTGCTGTCGTAGGAATCATCTGTTGATGATGTTGTGCGTAGCACGGGGTGTGAGGTCCACGAAGCGGGCCTGATTGATGGTAGGGGCACCCGCTCAGGGAGGCGGAGGGTGCCAGTTTGCCCCACCTGGAATCAGAAGCTCCCGAACAGGATTTCGAGTCCGTCGCCTACGGGCTCGAAGTCCTTCATGGTGGCCGGTGAGTGGGCGGTGAAGTCGAAAGCGCCGAAGAGGAGGTGACTCTCCGTCGCCGCAGAGTTGTAGATCGATCGGGTTGGGACCATCACGATCGCACAATCAGCGTCCCCGTTTCCCACAGACGGCGCCAATTGACGAGGTTTGATCTCATCAATGCCCATTGTTATGGACTTGGCTTTTGGAGAAGATGGGGATGCTGGAGATCATGGAACGGTTAGCAAACAAGCAACACGGGGACACAAGGTTTACCCAGGTTCAGGCCCCCGGAGGGAAAACCCTACTCCTGCTTGTCTGCTCTTGATTACGGCGGAACCAAAGGTTACAGGGGTGCGCAGATGTAATCTGGCGTGGAGGTGTGTATGCGAAAGTATGAGAGAGAGAGATCTAGGTCGTGCCCTCCTAGCCTTTATATAGACTTAGGCAGGTCCCGGGCATAGACCTAGTCGGTTATAGGTTCTAGGGTTTTTACCCCTTTGAATTTCCTATCTACTCTAGTCTTGCTCTCCAAGGATCCGAAAGCGTCATGGGCCTTGGCCACCCGAAAATCTTCATGGGCCGGCGTATAGTTTCCGTGGGCCTCCCTTGGGCTGGACCAGGTATGCTGAGATCATGTACCCGTGGGGTATAACCATGTCACCTAGTGACGCCGCCCTTGGCACGGAAGCTTGTCTTCGACGACCCTGCCCCAACTCAGTTCGTCTCTCCACCAACGGCTCACATTGACATGGTTATACCCTACGGATACGTAACTTCAGCATACCTAGTCCAGCCCAAAGAAGGCCCACGGCAGACATACGCTGGCCCATGAAGATTTTCGGGTGGCCAAGGCCCATGACGTCTTCGGATCCTTGGAGAGCAAGACTAGAGGAGATAGGAAATTCAAAGGGGTAAAACCCTAGAACTTGTAACCGACTAGGACTACGCCCGGGACCTGCCTAAGTCTATATAAAGGCCAAGAGGGCACGTCCTAGGGCAACTCGACTCATACTTTCGCACACGCATCCACGCCAGATCGAATCTGCGCACCCTGTAACCTTCGGTTCCGCCGTAATCAAAGAGCAGACAAGAAGGAGTAGGGTTTTCCCTCCGAGGGCCTGAACCTGGGTAAATCTCGTGTCCCCTGGTTGCTTGTCTGTTAACCGTTCCACGATCTCCAGCATCCCCATCTTCTCCAAAACCCAAGTCCATAACAATGGGCATTGACGAGATTAAACCTCGTCACACATCGAGACCCTTGATGCCGATGACACTCTAGCTCACCCACATCATTTTCGCCTAGTCTCGGACTTGGTGGGAGAAGGCGAGGCGGTGCCAGAGCGGGCTGAGCGTGTACTCTTCCTCGAGGAGCCGAACACATTTGCTGATGCCAGACAATGATGGAGGAACTGAGCTCGATCGAGGAAAACGACACATGGTCCCTCGTCGACCTCCCAGCCGGGCACCGCCCCATTGGACTCAAATGGGTCTTCAAGACGAAGAAAGACGAAGCTGACGTCATGGTGAAGCACAAGACGCGGATGGTGGCCAAGGGATACGTGCAGCGTGTAGGCATTGACTTCGATGAAGTATTCGCCCCAGTGGCACGTCTCGACTCCGTGCGCGTGCTGGTGGCTATGGCTGCACGACAGAGGTGGCAGTGCACCACCTCGATGTGAAATCTGCCTTCCTGATCGGCGATCTTCAGGAGGAGGTCTACGTGGCGCAGCCCCCCGAGTTCGAGATCGACGGCGAGAAGAGCAAGGTCTATCGCCTCCACAAGGTGCTCTACGGTCTTCGCCAAGCACCAAGCGCCTGAAACCACAAGCTCGATGCCACACTGCAAGAACAGGGTTTCAGGAGCAGTCCGTCAGAACACGCCATGTACGCTCGAGGACAAGGTCGCTCCCGCTTGCTACTGGGTGTCTATGTGGACGATCTAATCATCACTGGTGCAGACAACGTTGAGATTCAGTGATTCGGATATGGCTAGGGACGTGGATGATCGGAAAAGCACCGCTGGTGTCCTCTTTATGCTTGGCTCAAATACTGTCACCTGGCAATCCACAAAGCAGAAGATTGTGGCACTCAGCTCCGGCGAGGCTGAATACGTTGCTGCAACGACAACAGCCTGTCAAGGTGAAGCGCCTGATGGAAGATCTGGTCGAGAAAAGCCACGTCACCGTCAATATTTTCATCGACAACAAATCGGCGATCCTGCTGTGCAAGAATCCCATTTTCCATGATAGGAGCAAGCACATCGAGGTTCGTTTTCACTTCATCTGCGAGCGCATTGAAGCAGGAAAAATCAGTGTTGAGTATGTCAGCACTGATGAACAGCTCGCGGACATCCTCGCCAAGCCACTTGGACGCACTAGGTTTTTGCAACTTCGAGCTAAGATTGGCATGGTGATGGCCAAGTAGAGTCACGGCTAGATTAGGGGGAGTTTGTTGAAATAACTAGCCGTAAGTCAGGTTTAGCCGTCATCTGTTTTTTCATTTTTAACTTGGATCGGCATCGTGCATGTATGGGCTGATCCGATACTTTAGCGAGGCAAGGACTTGTTCCTAAACGTGGGAGGGCACGATTCACTGCCTCAATCTGTAATCCCAGAATAAATGGAAGAGAAGAACCAGAAAAGCGGTCAGTGATCACCACATGAATCTTTTGTCTCGTGTTCGTTCTCTGAACTATCATCCTCTCTCTCGTCGCGATCGTGATCGTATTCCTATGTAGAATTCCACATTATATACTATTTCCTTCGTTTTAAAATATAAGATGTTTTAGGTTTGTGAAGAAAATGAATCTAGACTTTTTTAGTGTGTAGATTCATTCCAAAGTTGAATGAACTACATACCAAAATAAGTCTAAATTCGTTTTCTTCACAAACCTAAAACGTCTTATATTTTGGAACGAACGAAGTAGTACGAGGTTCTTAAGCTCTTGAGATTCACGCCATGAAGACGGCTATTAATTTTGAGGTCTAAGCCAACTGGTGCAGAGTGCATACGATTGAATTCCGCCCGCGACGTCGATCCACCCGCCATGAAAGCCCCCATCTGCCATGATAGATCTATCCCTCCTTCCCCATCCATGATCGAAGCACTGCCATCCTCATCCCATCAAATTAACTAGCTCGATTCTACTAAAAAGTTTCCGCCACAGCGTAATCTGGAACTGAGATGTTCTGTTTCTTTTGGATTTCTGGACGCGTGTTTCCTCATCTTTTTTCCTCCTTTTCTTTTAAATAAATAATAATTTTTAATAATTAGCTCAAAAAGGTCACATAAAAAACTTTTTCCACATAACAGGGCAATGTATGGTTTTAGACCTGATTTCCGTTATAAACTCAAACTGGATTACAGCATCGAGAGCTTTCTCAAAAAAAAAAAAGGAAAAAACAATTTCTACTTTTTATTCAGTTTCCTCTTCACCACGACCAGCCTCTTTCTCGCTGTCACCAAAAATCACGGTCACAGTGCCTGGTACGGTGCGGTCTCTTGTTGTCGTTGGCTACATCAAGTAAATCGAGATGGTTAGTTAGTTAATGTTGACGTGCATCAGGACTGAAGCTAGCGGTCACATTGTCGAGTATAGTTGATTAGTTTGTTCGAAGTAGGTATGCGTGTTACTCAAACCATATCAACATACATATATATTGTAGTATCCGTTAATCAATGCCTACCCGTTTCTACTTGTTCGAATTTGATAGCACCAAAATTCCCGTTGTAGTATCTTTTGCCTTGTCAAACTAGCACTTTAGCGTGGTGGACCCAACATGCACTAGTACAAAACAGGTTTTAGCACACGGGGTGAAATGGCCTGATCGAATTAGGTCATCTCTTATGTCATGATAACCTATTTCTTATATCATGATATGTGTGAAGAGAGTTTTATAATAAGATGTTCATTATAAGGTTCGTAGGCAGTCATTTTGTTGAGCCAAGAATTAGGTCATCTCTAAATAACCACCATGATGTCTGAGAGCAGTCATCCATACACACCACCGCAATTAAGGGTCTCCCCGTGGATATCGTAATTAACTTAGTGATGCAGCCCGTCCTATGGACGCCCCTCCATCTACACCACCTAGTCCCCCAAGTGGACCAATGACTCGCGCCCGAGCCAAGCTCCTACAAGTTAAGGTTAATTCGCTCCTTTCCTCATGTGACTTTGATACGCCTTTGGATGGCTTGCTACTTCATGCAACTACGCTATGCATTCTCAGCTATGAAGCAACAGTACCTCACCAAGCCCCTAAGGAAGAAGAACCAGGAGAATCCGCTGTTGGAGCGCTGCACACCAGAATCACCGGTGTAGACCGGAGTCTCCGGTCTTGCACACCGGAGTCTCCGGACCGACCCTAGGACCCAACCCGAGGACAGTCAGAAGGCCCCTGCGGAGACGAGTCCGGAGATTGACCGGAGTCTCCGGACCCCACCATCGGAGTCTCCGGCCCGCGCGACAATAGGCATGTAAAGGCCTTTTGGGCCTGGCCCATGTAACCCCCAGTTTCGCCCCGACTTCCAGTTTTATCCCCAAGCTATCATGTTTTAGTGGCTGGCCTATAAATAGCCCCACCCCTCTATTGTAAACCTGAGACTTGGATAATTGTAATTGAAGACACCCCTTGAGGATCTATCAATTACTAGTCTCATGCTCCTTTGACAAGGAGCACCAATTATCCCCCGCCTCTTGGATTTTGCCTCATGCGTTCAAGTTGTACAAGTCCTTGGGATCTCAGTGTCTCGTCCCCAAGAAGTCAAGATTTCATCAAGCCTCTCACCCCCCGTTGTTGGTCGTGGGAGAGTGTCTTGCCCAACGCCGATCCTAGGGATTGTGTTGGACCGGTTGACACCGGCGTGAGCTATCGGCTTGTATTGTGTGTGTGTGTGTGTGTGTGTGTGTGTGTTCATCGAGTTCTTCGCGTGTGTGTCCGTGGATTTCACCCCCTCCTCCTCCCACTCGCTTACCCCTCGATTTCCACGGGATTCGTGAAAGATCGGGCCACCCTAAGGGGTCACCCCTGACATATTGGTATCAAGAGAAAGGTTGGTCATGAATTTCCCCACAATTTTTCTTCTATCCACCATAAATTCGAAATTTATCCAAAAAAGAGCCCCAATTTTCCTTTGGATCGATCTATCGTTTTGGAGTGTTATTTGTGGTTTTGATCCGACCAAATCTTGTCTAAGGTGTTGGTCCAGCTTTTGCCTGCATTTCCCAGCCTGATTTTAGCCAAATTTTCGTGGATTTGAGGACTCACGGCGTGGATTTCCGCTCAAGAACACGAGCTGTTCTCCCCGCACCGGAGTCTCCAGCCCTACACCGGAGTCTCCGGCCCAGACCGGAGTCTCCGGACCTGAACGTCAGTTTTGACTTCTGCCGCTTATTCTGCATTGGCTAATTCGTCCGCTTGTTGTTTGTGTTCCGTGTGCGTGTCACCAACTAACAGATAGCTTCCGCAACATCGCTCGTGCTCTTCGACACCACGGACCCCAAACTCCTCCCCGCTCCACCGACACAAGCTCATCATCAACAACGAAGGTATAACTTGTGTCAACCCTTGTAGCCCTATCTTCCTTTGTGTGTACCTATCCTATGATAGAAACCATTTTTTGTGTTTGCCTAAGCATTGTGCACTTATACTTGGAAAGTGAGTGTGTGGAAGCAAAGACAAAAGTTAATTTCGTACTATAAAAAGGGAGAGAAAAATAATTTTTTTTAGAAAGATACATAGTCTCCCAATACAAAGAGAGTATCAAGCTTGTAAGCAAAAGAGAGAAAAGAAAGAGCAAACAAGGCAAGTGCACAAATCTGTTGCTTATCCTCTTTTGGCGAACGAGTTGTGGTCTCTCCTTGAGTTGGCACGACAACCGAGCGTAGTCTTCATTAGCACATTTTGTGCTCACTTTCATAGTCGTGCTAACCTCATTTTTCTCCACGCATGTGTCTAGTCGTAGGTTCTCGTCACATTTCGAGTTGACCATCTACTTTTGACTTGAGTTTTGTTGGATCTTACCCACTTTTGACTATCCTTTTCTTTTGGATTGTCCTTTGGCTTTCCACAATCCTAACCTTCCACCAAAAGCTTTTAAGAGTTGTAGTTTCCTTGTGTGTGAGTTTCTTTGCGATTTCACTTTGCAAGTTTTAAAAGCTCTCTTGTGTGGCAATTGGTTTGATTCAATCTCCAAGGTGAGGTAAAAGGCTAACTCTCCACGTTTTCTCCTCCATATACAATCCTTGTTGGCTTTGCATCATGAACAGGAATGGCGAGTCGTCCCAACAAACGCCTCCTCAAGAGGAAGACACACAATACATGACAAGGTGGGATCATTGGAAGATCCGAGGAGAATTCAACTACCGTTGTGACGCCCTCGAGCGGCTGCAAGACGAACAATTTAGCGAAACCCGAGTGGAGTTCATGAGCATCGATAACCGCTTCAAGGAGGTCCGAGGACAAATGCATGCTATGCAACACAACCTCAGCCATCAAAATGAAGCTCTTGGTCGCGCTCTCGCCACAACGGATGATAAGCTTCAACGCCTCATTGATGGGCTAGCAAGGCCGCGATCTCGCGACTCAAGCTTGTCACGGCACTCCTCAAGTGAATCAAGCGCTCCCCGCCATCATGCTTCAAGGCAACAAGATGGACCCGTCTGAAAGAACATGTGGGCCCCCATGTGTGGTTTTGGTAATTAATGACAATCTCTATGGACTAATGCTTGTATTAAGTTGTACGTGTAGGAATTGTCCATAGGCAATGCTTGAACCATTTGTTGGCTTCAAGGTTTGGAGAAGAAGTGAAGAGGATCATGTGGTGACCAAGGTGTTCAAAGAGTGATCCACAGATTGTTCATGTGAGAGTTAAACCTATGGCAAATATGTCTTGAAGAATAAGATGGATTAATATCTCTGGTGCACCTTCAAGGCATCAACATAATGAAGAAAAGAAGAAATGATGTGCAAGCTAAAGATGTGCAATATCTAGAAGATCTCATGGTTGAAGCTTTCCATCCTCGGTGATCATGGATCGATGAAGACAAGGTCAAATTGAAGGTTTCCCCATGTTGTATGGGGGAGTAACTTGCAAGTCTTCATCAAGAAAGTGCGTACAAGAGCAATCAAGAAAGGTGTTCCATCTTGAGAAGGACAAGACCGTCTACATCATAATCAAGTGGAATATGTGCAAGGCAAAGGTATGATCTTGATAGGGTTTCTCTCTTACCGGTCTCGAGATGTTAGTTGGGGAGAACGGTTTATAGGATAGACAACCGTACTATCAAGAGGGGCTCTCAAGTGAGTAACTCGATCATATCCTTCAGAGAGAGCTCAAACCTTTGCATACTTTGCATCATCCTTTCTTGGTTGTTATTTGGATCTTATCCATGTGAGGTTCTATAGCTTGTGGTAATATTCATAACAAACTCTAGTTCATCAAAAACGGATTTCCCTTTTATATCATATTGCGTTTTTGATCTTTGAGGTTTTCCGGTTTCTACCAAGAGAGGTATCTCACTTTATGATACATGAAACGTTATCTCTTGGTGGTATCCAATATTTCCACCTTTTGTTGGATAGCCCTTGTTGTCCTGTTTCCAACAAAATTGATTTCGGGTCAATCGGAGTTTCCAAACTCTAGATATCGCCATTTGAAGTTTGCCTCTTATTTGGTTCTGACTGGAGTCTCCGGTCTGCGTGGACCGGAGTCTCTGGTGTAGTCCGGAGTTTCTGGATGTGTCTCCGGTGGTGACTTCAGAATCAGGGCTGGGACATACTGTATGGGGGTCCGGAGACAGGTCCGGAGGCTACCCCGGAGTCTCCGGTGTTTCCTCAGTCCGGAGTCTCCGGTGTTGGAAGACCGGAGTCTCCGGTCTTTTGGGGTCTTAGATGGCCCAGGTCATTCATATGGGCGGTCCCGACTTCCAGTTTTATCCCCAAGCTATCATGTTTAGTGGCTGGCCTATAAATAGCCCCACCCCTCTATTGTAAACCTGAGACTTGGATAATTGTAATTGAAGACACCCCTTGAGGATCTATCAATTACTAGTCTCATGCTCCTTCTTGACAAGGAGCACCAATTATCCCCCGCCTCTTGGATTTTGCCTCATGCGTTCAAGTTGTACAAGTCCTTGGGATCTCAGTGTCTCGTCCCCAAGAAGTCAAGATTTCATCAAGCCTCTCACCCCCCGTTGTTGGTCGTGGGAGAGTGTCTTGCCCAACGCCGATCCTAGGGATTGTGTTGGACCGGTTGACACCGGCGTGAGCTATCGGTGTATTGTGTGTGTGTGTGTGTGTGTGTGTGTGTGTTCATCGAGTTCTTCGCGTGTGTGTCCGTGGATTTCACCCCCTCCTCCTCCCACTCGCTTACCCCTCGATTTCCACGGGATTCGTGAAAGATCGGGCCACCCTAAGGGGTCACCCCTGACATATTGGTATCAAGAGAAAGGTTGGTCATGAATTTCCCCACAATTTTTCTTCTATCCACCATAAATTCGAAATTTATCCAAAAAAGAGCCCCAATTTTCCTTTGGATCGATCTATCGTTTTGGAGTGTTATTTGTGGTTTTGATCCGACCAAATCTTGTCTAAGGTGTTGGTCCAGCTTTTGCCTGCATTTCCCAGCCTGATTTTAGCCAAATTTTCGTGGATTTGAGGACTCACGGCGTGGATTTCCGCTCAAGAACACGAGCTGTTCTCCCCGCACCGGAGTCTCCAGCCCTACACCGGAGTCTCCGGCCCAGACCGGAGTCTCCGGACCTGAACGTCAGTTTTGACTTCTGCCGCTTATTCTGCATTGGCTAATTCGTCCGCTTGTTGTTTGTGTTCCGTGTGCGTGTCACCAACTAACAGATAGCTTCCGCAACATCGCTCGTGCTCTTCGACACCACGGACCCCAAACTCCTCCCCGCTCCACCGACACAAGCTCATCATCAACAACGAAGGTATAACTTGTGTCAACCCTTGTAGCCCTATCTTCCTTTGTGTGTACCTATCCTATGATAGAAACCATTTTTTGTGTTTGCCTAAGCATTGTGCACTTATACTTGGAAAGTGAGTGTGTGGAAGCAAAGACAAAAGTTAATTTCGTACTATAAAAGGGAGAGAAAAATAATTTTTTTAGAAAGATACATAGTCTCCCAATACAAAGAGAGTATCAAGCTTGTAAGCAAAAGAGAGAAAAGAAAGAGCAAACAAGGCAAGTGCACAAATCTGTTGCTTATCCTCTTTTGGCGAACGAGTTGTGGTCTCTCCTTGAGTTGGCACGACAACCGAGCGTAGTCTTCATTAGCACATTTTGTGCTCACTTTCATAGTCGTGCTAACCTCATTTTTCTCCACGCATGTGTCTAGTCGTAGGTTCTCGTCACATTTCGAGTTGACCATCTACTTTTGACTTGAGTTTTGTTGGATCTTACCCACTTTTGACTATCCTTTTCTTTTGGATTGTCCTTTGGCTTTCCACAATCCTAACCTTCCACCAAAAGCTTTTAAGAGTTGTAGTTTCCTTGTGTGTGAGTTTCTTTGCGATTTCACTTTGCAAGTTTTAAAAGCTCTCTTGTGTGGCAATTGGTTTGATTCAATCTCCAAGGTGAGGTAAAAGGCTAACTCTCCACGTTTTCTCCTCCATATACAATCCTTGTTGGCTTTGCATCATGAACAGGAATGGCGAGTCGTCCCAACAAACGCCTCCTCAAGAGGAAGACACACAATACATGACAAGGTGGGATCATTGGAAGATCCGAGGAGAATTCAACTACCGTTGTGACGCCCTCGAGCGGCTGCAAGACGAACAATTTAGCGAAACCCGAGTGGAGTTCATGAGCATCGATAACCGCTTCAAGGAGGTCCGAGGACAAATGCATGCTATGCAACACAACCTCAGCCATCAAAATGAAGCTCTTGGTCGCGCTCTCGCCACAACGGATGATAAGCTTCAACGCCTCATTGATGGGCTAGCAAGGCCGCGATCTCGCGACTCAAGCTTGTCACGGCACTCCTCAAGTGAATCAAGCGCTCCCCGCCATCATGCTTCAAGGCAACAAGATGGACCCGTCTGAAAGAACATGTGGGCCCCCATGTGTGGTTTTGGTAATTAATGACAATCTCTATGGACTAATGCTTGTATTAAGTTGTACGTGTAGGAATTGTCCATAGGCAATGCTTGAACCATTTGTTGGCTTCAAGGTTTGGAGAAGAAGTGAAGAGGATCATGTGGTGACCAAGGTGTTCAAAGAGTGATCCACAGATTGTTCATGTGAGAGTTAAACCTATGGCAAATATGTCTTGAAGAATAAGATGGATTAATATCTCTGGTGCACCTTCAAGGCATCAACATAATGAAGAAAAGAAGAAATGATGTGCAAGCTAAAGATGTGCAATATCTAGAAGATCTCATGGTTGAAGCTTTCCATCCTCGGTGATCATGGATCGATGAAGACAAGGTCAAATTGAAGGTTTCCCCATGTTGTATGGGGGAGTAACTTGCAAGTCTTCATCAAGAAAGTGCGTACAAGAGCAATCAAGAAAGGTGTTCCATCTTGAGAAGGACAAGACCGTCTACATCATAATCAAGTGGAATATGTGCAAGGCAAAGGTATGATCTTGATAGGGTTTCTCTCTTACCGGTCTCGAGATGTTAGTTGGGGAGAACGGTTTATAGGATAGACAACCGTACTATCAAGAGGGGCTCTCAAGTGAGTAACTCGATCATATCCTTCAGAGAGAGCTCAAACCTTTGCATACTTTGCATCATCCTTTCTTGGTTGTTATTTGGATCTTATCCATGTGAGGTTCTATAGCTTGTGGTAATATTCATAACAAACTCTAGTTCATCAAAAACGGATTTCCCTTTTATATCATATTGCGTTTTTGATCTTTGAGGTTTTCCGGTTTCTCACCAAGAGAGGTATCTCACTTTATGATACATGAAACGTTATCTCTTGGTGGTATCCAATATTTCCACCTTTTGTTGGATAGCCCTTGTTGTCCTGTTTCCAACAAAATTGATTTCGGGTCAATCGGAGTTTCCAAACTCTAGATATCGCCATTTGAAGTTTGCCTCTTATTTGGTTCTGACTGGAGTCTCCGGTCTGCGTGGACCGGAGTCTCTGGTGTAGTCCGGAGTTTCTGGATGTGTCTCCGGTGGTGACTTCAGAATCAGGGCTGGGACATACTGTATGGGGGTCCGGAGACAGGTCCGGAGGCTACCCCGGAGTCTCCGGTGTTTCCTCAGTCCGGAGTCTCCGGTGTTGGAAGACCGGAGTCTCCGGTCTTTTGGGGTCTTAGATGGCCCAGGTCATTCATATGGGCGGTCCGGAGGCTGGTCCGGAGGTTGGGCCGGAATCTCCGGTGTAGACCGGAGTCTCCGGTGTAGACCGGAGTCTCCGGTCTGACTTTTCCCCAACGGGCAGAAAACGGTCAGAAATCTATGGGCCTATAAAAAGGGGCCCTTCTTCCCCAATGCAACTGCTCGAGTTTTACAGGCTTTCTCCTCCATTCTTGACCCTCTTGAGCTTGCTTCCGCTTCAATACCTCCCTTAATTCTTGCATATACTTTAGGGATTTGAAAGAGGAGATCTAGATCTACAAACCCACCAATCCATCTCTCCTCTAAGTGAGGGGAACATCTTGGGATCTAGATCTTGGAGTCTTTTGTGGATTTCCTCCATTGTTCTTCCTCTCTTATTCCCCCACAAGCTTTTGTAGCTTTGGTGAAATTTGGGAGAGAAGGATTTGAGCACTACTTGTGTTCTTGCCATTGCATTTGGTGCATCGGTTTGAGTTCTCCCCGGAGGATTTGGTGAGTGAAAGTTGAGAAGCTTTTTACTCTTGGGTTCTTGGAACCTAGACGGTTTGTTGGTGTTGCAGATTGTGTCCTTGGTGGCATTGTGGCCTTGGTGGCGTTTGTTGGGAGCCTCCAATTAAGTTGTGGAGAAGTGCCCCAACCTTGTGAGAGGTTCCGGTTGCCACCGACAAGTGCACCGATAGTGGAAGCGTGGATCGATCCCGTTGGGGTGAGATTCATCGGAGAATAAGGGAGGCCTTTTGTGGCGTTGGTGGTTTGATACCACCCCCTCTCCAAACGAGACGTACTCCATGTTGGGAGGAACTCGGTAAAATATCGGTGTCCCCATGTGCCTCGGTTATCTCTATACCCGATCTCTTTACTTATGCACTTTACATTGTGATAGCCTTCGTGCTTGAAGTAATATATATCTTGCTATCACTTTGTTGCTTGTATTTCTTAGCATAAGTTGTTGGTGCACATAGGTGAACCTTAGTTGTTCTAGGTTGTGCTTAACAAAGTAAAAACTAGTTTTATTCCGCCTTTGTTGAGCCACTCTAGGAAAAGTTTTAATCGCCTATTCACCCCCCTCTAGGTGACATCCATATCCTTTCAATTGGTATCAGAGCCCGGTCTCTCATTTTAGGCTTCACCGCCTTGAGAGTAAAGATGTCGGCTAGAGGTTTAGTGCATAATGACATGTTTATATTCGATGGCACAAATTATGATATATGGAAAACTCGTATGCTTATTCATTTTCGGGACATGGACCCAAATTTGGAGCGTATTGTAGATATAGGTTTTTCTCCTCCTATGGATTTTAAAAATCTATCTAGTGAGGACGAGAAAAACTTATATCTCTATGCTCAAGCTTCTAATGTGCTTGTTAATGCTTTGAGCTATGTAGTTACCTCCTCAATCATTCCTTTTTGGAGCGCTCATGAGTGATGGACAAAACTTCAAGATAAATATGTTGTGTCCAACATTATTGAGGATGATTGTGTTGCTTCCAATTCCGGTCGAGATGAGTTCTCATCGTCTACCACTTCACCAACATGTGATTTTTCACAAGGTAATGATATGGTGAGTGGTGATAGAAATTGTAATATGGATAGTGATATTACTATTTGTAATCCTTCATCCCTATCTAGTTGCAATGATCTATCTTTGGACCTTAACACTTCTAGCACTCAAAACTCCTTACATGCTTGTGTTAATAGTCCTTGCATATCATGTAGACATGACTTAAATAAATCTCATGATGATATGCTTGTGTTGTTTTGTTGCCATGATAAAAATGCTTCCATTTCCTCTAGTGCTTGTGTTGCTAACCATGTAGAGGAAAATGAAGATTCTATGAGCCAAGACAAGGTCTTGAAGAGAGCTACAAGTGCATTCTCATCATCACCTTCCTCCGGTTCTCACATGTGCCTTATGGCTAAGGGAACAAAGGTAACCTCTTTGAATCCCATTGTATCTCATGATGATGATGAGGTTGAGAATGATAATGATGATTATAGAAGTAAGTATGATATTACCTCTATTAAGAAAATGGGAGAGGTTATCTATAGCGCTCTCTTCAAAAATAAAATTTCTTCCTCCAACTTTCTTGAAATCTTGAATTGTGCCATAGAAGGCAATGATCTTATTGAGGAGAAAGAAAACTTAATTGATGAAAAGTTTGCACTTGAGCGTGAGTATGCTAATGAAGTTGCACAACTAAAGGACTCCATTGAAGAAGAACAAACCACCAAAGAATCTCTTGAGGAGACTTTTACTCTAGAATTATCTAGAGTAAAGGAATACCATGATAGAGAACTTGCGGTGGCTAACTCCTTAAAGATTAAAAATGATGAACTTGAAGTTGCTTATGCTAAACTTGTTGAGGATTTTAAGCACCTCGAAAATGGCTCTCGGGTCTTTAAGATGGAGCTCATCAAACTCACCGAGTCGCATGAGCAACTTAAAGCTTCATATTCAAAAGATCTTGACAAGTTGCCCTCACGTCTTGCTAATAATAATGATGCTTGTGCTACTAACTCTATTTCTTGTGAAGCATCTATTTTGAAGGAGAATGTTGAGCTAAAGGCTCAACTTGCTTTGCTAACTTGCAACTATGGGAAATTAGAAGAAAGTCATGTTAAGCTCTCGAGCTCGCATGAGGATCTTCTAGTCTCCCATGGTAGGCTAAAGTTAGCTCATGAGGTCAACGTGTCAAAGGTAACATCTAGTGGGCCTCATGTGGACATTAGCACTATATCTACTCAAAATGGTATATCGCCTTGTGCTAGTCCTTGTAATTCATCCTCTCACAACCATGCTATATCTCGTGATGAATTACATTCCGTGCCTTGTTGCTCTAAAAATGTAGCATCTACTTCCTCTAGTACTTTTGTTGAAACTAACCATGTAGAGGAAATCAAAGAGCTCAAGGATCAAGTCACTTCTTTGAAGAATGACTTGAAAAAGGGTCATCAAGGGAAGGCCGCACTCAACAAAATATTGAGTGTGCAAAAATCCCCCAATGACAAGAGTGGGCTTGGATTCAACTCCAATGTCAAGAACAAGTCCACTATCAAGTTGAAGCACAAGGACAACAAGAAGAATGGCCAAGATCAAGTCAAGAATCCGTCCAACATTGTTTGCTTCAAGTGCAAGGAAGAAGGGCACCATGTTAGATCTTGCCCATTGAAGAAAAAGCCTCTTAGTGTGAAGCAACAAGAGAAGCGGCCTCAAGCTCCACCTCAAGTCATTAATGGGTCTCTTCCTAAGAGGACTACTCGAGCTCTTCCTCGAGTTGTGGCTTCACCTAAGAAGAAAGATGGCAAGAGAAGAACTTGCTACATATGTCATGCAAAGGGGCATATTTCTTCCTCATGCACTATTGGTATCTACTCATCCAACCCTATCATTATTGATGATGCTTATTCTCTTTGTAAGGATGAGGTTGGCAATGTGTTTGCCAAATTTGTTGGTGCTCAATGTGGGTTCAAGAAAAGAACCATTTGTGTTGCCAAGCCTATTGTGACTAACCTCTTAGGACCCAACTTGGTTGGGGACCAACAAGTCAAAACTTGATCAATAGGTATTGATGGAGGGCATTGGAGTCTTGGCTACATTATGAAGAATTGAGGGATCTTCATCAATTATTATTGTCAAGACAAGCCATTTGGATTATCTTGATTATATTATATTTCCAATGTTCCTCCTTGCGGTAACATATGCTAAACTATTTACATTGAAAGTTACTCGCCCCCTTGTGCATGTGTTGGTTTTGTATCTTCCATGCTTCTGTACATGTTGTGCTATCCACTTAATTATCTTGAGGTATCAAGCATATTTGTGTATGATTAGGTAGCACACCATGTATGTGTGTTTCTTGTGTTTGAGCCTTACTTGGTTATATTTGGTATCTTATTTGGCTCTTTTGAGAGATTAATGGATTATCCCATTTTAGGGGAGTGTTATGCTTAGGCATTCCACAATCCTAAAATTGTATGTACATGAGAATACCACCTAGCATTTATATTGGTATATTATCTATTCTCTATGTGGTACTATTATCATGAGAAATTTAAGTTTTATAATATCCATTAATTATCTCTATTTGTATCCTTTTGCCTCGTGTTGGTTTTATGGTAGTATCACATTATGGGGGAGTCATATGCTTAGTGCATATTACAAATCCTATAAAATGTGAATATTTGAAGTTGTGTCACTTAGAATTGATATTGATAATTATCTAGAACCTATGTGACACATTTGCTCATACAATTTCCAATTTGCTTGAATGGCTTTATTGATCTTATTTTGGATCTTGTATATGAGAGTGTTTTCTGGTATGTGTTTCCTCATATTTAGATATATATATCCTCATGGAAACCATTTGCTTCAAGTTACTCTAATCACTAGTGATTGTGTGACTATTGGAAGCTACCAAGAATCTTGTTCGAAGTATCATGCTTAATTCTTATCTCTTGTTATATGCTTCTTGTTGTGACTATGATCTTGGATATCCATGCCAGCTACCTTGGGAAAATTATTCCCAATATTTCTTGTCCTTGGATAATGAGTACTCAATTTATGGTAGAATTTATTGATCATATTCACTTTGGCCTTTGTTTAACTTTATCCTATCTTTGGCCATGAAAATGTTTTGTGTTGTCTCCCAAGTCTTCCTTGATTTTTGTGGATATTCTTATTTTATTGGTATCCTCTTGTGTTGTATTTATTGTAGGTACTAGTGATGATCCCATTTGTGTGCATTTTGCATTCAAAAGGAAAATCCTATATAATGCACTATCCATGAGGGAGATCTCCTATATTATTTAGAACACTCATATTTATGCTTCTCTATTTGATCCATATCGGGTTTTATGTGCTTGGAACTTCAATCTTCTCGTTTTGGTATTTGTGCCATCATGAGAAGTTTGGGGAGTGTGGTTTCTTGTTGGAACCTTGCTATTTTTGGGAGTTGGTTTTGTCTTATTCCTTGTTTCTTGATTTGACCATTTTAGAATGAGATAAACCCTTGAGCATTTTTATTTATATCTATCTTTTTCTCTTTGGCTTTAGCCTAGTTCATTGGTTGAACTTGTGATCTTTCATGTGTTGAATTGGTTCTTGGATACAATTTGGACATCGTTTGTCATGTCACACTCATGTGTGTGCAAACTCGATTTACTTGGTGTTTTTGTTCAAATTGTATCTCCTTTTTGGTTCTTGAAAGCTTTATGCATGCATATTTACTATATGTTTATATTATGGCATACTTGCTTTCTTTGATCCAATATATAAGGGAAACACCACCAAATCCCATCGGCTAAGTTGTGCATGAAATACAATCTCATATCAATATGCACATATTTATGTGGAGTCTCTCCTATGTATTGTAGTTGCACTAACTACTTTGGATCCAATAAGTTTGGGGACCATTTTGTACTTAATTGTGTTTTAGGTACATTGGAGATATATTGGATGCTTGTCTCTCGATTTTGAAGAAGTAGAACTTACAAGAAAATTTGAGACAAGCTGTAGGATGACCAACGAAATCCTATCCTCTACATCCTACCAATTATATCTCGGTAACAAGTATCTCTTTCTCATGCATATTTACCTTGCTTCCAACATTTTGAAGGTTGCATCTTGGCATGAATTTTTGTAGTTGTATTTGTGTGATTCTAGCCTTGGTTTTAAGAAGAACTCTCTATTGTAAATGTGTATAAGTTGAGATGAGTGCATACAATTGGGCCTATACAAAATCATGCATATGATCCACCAATCCCAAATATGTCAATCTAGCAATTTTATTGCCTATATTTTCCTCAACTCCTCTCATGTGCAATAGTGAAATTTTGCTAGTTGATTTCTCCTTCTGATACTTGTTGCCTTTCTCCATATATTCCAACTTTCTCCTTTTCCCTTGGTGATAGTTGTAATGTATGGGGTGTGTTGGTTGTTGAAGCTCATCGATGTACAATAAGATATTTGAGCCTTTTGGCCATGTTTTCAAGAAATATCTTATTGGTATTGTCATGACTTCATTTTGGATATCTTTCTCTATTGTTTTTAAGTATCTACTTTGTGTGTACATGTTTCTTTGTGGATCAATATCTTTGCAAGATTGTCTACTTAGAAACTTATACACATGAAAGAGTGTCTAGGTATTGCCGACGAGTACGCCATGGAGGGGTCCTCACAGTGCGTGTTTAGAGACGTGGGGTAAGGCGGACGGTTGACGGGTACGAGGTAACACAACTTACCCAGGTTCAGATCCCACTATGGTGGCGGAATCCTACTCCTGCTATAAATCACTATAATGGCAATACGCCGAGTTACAGAGATTAGGTTCGCTGTGCGAGGTGACTAGAAAGTCTAAGTTATCGTGCCCTAAAGGCTCCCATAGGCCCGACTTATATAGTCTCCAGGTCCTAGGGTTACAGGGAAAAGTCCTAGACGGACATGTTACAGAGTTCTACAACGTCTATTACTAGTCATGTGTATCTTGCACTCCAAGGCTCCGGGTACGCTGGTGACTCCACCGTAGCCTTCCTTTATCCGGCATGGGCCTACCTTCTGGATCCACCTAACTGGGCTGCCCAGCAGGCCATAGGCCACGCTACCGACTATGGGCCACCCGGGTTAGTCGGATAAGAGACATGCTATGAGGATACCCATATAGCATATCCCCAACAGTAGCCCCCGGAGAACTCCAAGATCTTGCGCCGTCTTGCCTCTTCTCGTGGAATGCTCCGTCTAGATGGATGTCGGCAAATCATCAAGCAATATTTTGTAGTCCTCCCAAAGAACCCTGCAAAGATTTTCTCTGTCTTCTATGAGTAAGTCGGAGAAGTGCTGAATCTTCCATCGTACGCTCCCGTTGTCGGATTAAATCCGTCTATGCTGGAATCTTCGATGGGATGGCTCATCTACCATGTCAGTTATGACGACGTAGGCTGTAGGTCAGCGACGCCTCGTAACTCACACATGCAGAGAACATAATCATATCCGATTTTCCCGCACGAGCGATACGAACCGTTGGCGGCGACGGTTGGAGACGTGGCGAAATTACCGCGCACGTTCACAAACACGTCGTCTACGCGGCAACCGTGCGATTAGCTACACGAATCTTGACGCAGAGTTAGATAAATAGCGGCCGTGGGACACTTGCCACTTTTTCACCCCATTCTCCAGCGTCATCGTCTTCTTCCTCCAGCCGCACGCCTCCTCGAGCTCTCCGCGAAAACCTCGAGAAACCCTAGCCTTGCCCTCTGCACCAGTCGCGTCTTCTCCCTCCTCCATGGCTAGCATCAGCTCATCCCCGTCAATGCCGGCGTCGAGCGAAGCCACGGCAAAGCCGGCGAGCTCCGTCGTCGTGCCCCCAGAGGGTCTGGTTATTCCCGCATCGGCGGTGATAGAAACCACCGGCGGTGACCATAACCTGGCGGCGCTGGAGCCCCTGGAAGAGGAGCCAGATTCGCACAAAGGCGACTGGCGCGGCTCGGACATCACCGGCCGTGACCTCCAAGAGATGGTCGTTGAGGGCTATCTCCCTGCGACGGAGGGGCTTGCCTGGCGGGCGGCACCGGCCGGCGAGGTGACCCCTTCTCCCCAAGTCGGAGAAAAAGTATACCTCAAGGCGCAATTGGTACGTGGCGTTTCTCTGCCCATCTCCCACTTCTTCCTGTCCATCTTGAATCACTTCCAGGTCCAACCCCACAACCTCTCCCCCAATAGTATCCTAGTGCTTAGCAACTTCGTGGCACTTTGCGAGGGTTACCTAGGGATTAGGCCTAGGTTAGATCTGTTTGTCTATTTCTTCACCGTCAAACGTGAAGCCGGACATAGCAAGGAGGAGCTTAGAAACTGTGGCACCATAAGATTCAAGATCCGTCCTGGTCGGCGGTTCCTCGACATCGTCGGTCACGAGTCCTGCAAGAACTGGCAGCGGACGTACTTCTATGGCCCCGACATTCCTTTGTCGGGCCGAGAAGCAACGTACCCGGACTTTGTGGACGGAGCCGCCGCCGAAGTCCCCACATGGCGGTCCCATGCCTCCCTTCCCTTCGACCTCAACGCTTCTCGCGCAATAAGGCGGATCGAATGGTTTGTAGAGACGGGTCTGACCGGCTTGGACCTAGCCATGTGCTGATGCAGCTGAAGGCATTGCATGGCAGTCTCCTTGTTTCCACCGTGCAGTTTGACGGATGATAAGTGATCGCTGAGCCAAGCCTTTGGGTCTTGAGTGCCGTCGAACTTCAGAGTATCCGAAGGAAGCTTGAAATTTCACGGCATTCGTGTCCGCCGGACGGATCTGCTGAAGCATAGGGCTCCGCAGAGTTCTCCTTCGTCTTCGTCCATCTCGGATTCAGACGAGCATGCGCGCTTGGCTCGCGCTTTGTCGATTTTGCGCTATGTGAGCGCATCTCTGGCGTCGTAGTCGCGGTCGCGGCGTCGCGAACTCTTCTTCCTTCGGGGAAGGTCATGTTCCTCTTCTTCGGATGAAGGGGTGGGGCTGCGGTCGAACCTGACCGGAGCTTTCTTCTTCGGCTCCGTGGGAGCATCCTGGTGGAGCGCGGCTCCGACGAGTCCGAGTCCGATAAGTGCGGACTTGTGCATGGCCCTCTTCGGGTCCCCCTCCGGAGGTGGGTCGGCCGCGAGGTACGCAGTGGCTGCCATGATCGCAGCCTGCGGCGTTTTCGGGATGACGTTGTCGTCGGCGTCCATCTCCATTAAAGATGTGTGGAGAGTTCGCGTCAACTCGGGGCGCTCCTGGGGATCCATGTTCTCCATCCGAGAGAGGTGCTTGTTGCCTGGGTTGGCGTTCGAGCTGGAGCCGATGCCCATGGCGGAGAGCGCGGCTCGTCGCGCGCTGGACTCTGAGGCTGCTTGCTTGCGTTTGTCAAGCACCTCCTGCATCTTGACCTGCTTCTTGTGCTCCTCGATCAGGAGCAGGTGGTAGGCCATCAGCATATCCCCCGAGGCGTCTGCAGGCAGTACTATGTTGCCTGCCACGGCTTCGCGGACCTGGGTCCATCCTTCTTTGCTAAGGCGGATGACATGGCCGTTGTTTTCCCCTTCGGGTGGGGGGGACTGGCTTCTTCTGTTCCCACCGTTTCGTTCTGGCGGGTTAGGCGGCGGGTTGGGCATTTGCTGATCCACGTCGCTTTGGATGAATGCGGCGCATTGGTAGCGCTCGCAGATTGGTCCGCTGCTGCCGCAGCTTTCAGATCCGGAACCGTAGGTCCCTGCATCCGATGGCGGATCGCATAGATCGGAGTTGCAACTGCTGCTGTCGTAGGAATCATCTATTGATGATGTTGTGCATAACACAGGGTGGGGTCCATGAAGCGGGCCTGATTGATGGTAGGGGCACCCTCTCAGGGAGGCGGAGGGTGCCAGTTTGCCCCACCTGGAAGCAGAAGCTCCTGAAAAAGATTTTGAGTCCGTCGCCTACGGGCTCGAAGTCCTTCATGGTGGCCGGCAAGTGGGCGGTGAAGTCAAAAGCACCGAAGAGGAGGTGACTCTCCATTGCTGCAGAGTTGTAGATCGATCGGGTTGGGACCATCACGATCGCACAATCAGCGTCCCCAGTTCCCACGGACGGCGCCAATTGACGAGGTTTAATCTCATCAATGCCCATTGTTATGGACTTGGGTTTTGGAGAAGATGGGGATGCTGGAGATCGTGGAACGGTTAGTAAACAAGCAACACGGGGACACAAGGTTTACCCAGGTTCAGGCCCCCGGAGGGAAAACTGTACTCCTACTTGTCTGCTCTTGATTACGGTGGAACCGAAGGTTACAGGGGTGCGCAGATGCAATCTGGCGTGGAGGTGTGTATGCGAAAGTATGAGAGAGAGAGAGAGATCTAGGTCGTGCCCTCCTGGCCTTTATATAGACTTAGGCAGGTCCCGGGCATAGACCTAGTCGGTTACAACTTCTAGGGTTTTACACCTTTGAATATCCTATCTACGCTAGTCTTGCTCTCCAAGGATCCGAAAGCGTCATGGGCCTTGGCCACCCGAAAATCGTCATGGGCCGGCGTACATCTGCCGTGGGCTTTCCTTGGGCTGGACCAGGTATGCTGAGATCACGTACCCGTAGGGTATAACCATGTCAGCCGTTGTTCCGCTTCAGGTCCGTAGGACACAAATTTTTTCCGGATGATTAAATCCGTCCTCCCTATGGGAGTAGCCCTCGAGTCCATAGTGGAGTCGTAGACTCGACGAGGGACTCGAAGTAACAGTTCGCTTCCGTTCATCTTTCGGGTGCGCGGCCAGCGCTCCTGATAGGAGTAGCCCCCGAGTAATTGGTTGAATCATAGATTGGAGTGAGTACTCTTAGCTTTGAAGCCGTAGAAATTGTAGTTGTTGCTAGTGTAGCTTTTGATTACGTCAGTGCTGATAATCGATGACCTCAAGCGTCTGCTGTGCCAGAGATGACTTGACTGGACGAACATGGGTCCCACTGTCTAACCTTGAATTGACCGGTCACGCGCGTCATGGAGATAATTACGGCGTCGCCTCGATTTCCACGCGTAGTTGATGGCGTGTTAGCGACGGCTCGTTGTGATGCTGACACGTGTATGGCCAGATCCTGCCGTTGGCGTTAGGTCTTCTCGATGAACGACTGTCGTGCATCGTCTTCGTCTTTATAATCATTGGGGAAAACTTCAGTTTGTTTTCACCGCATCGATTCTTGCTTTCACTGCTTCCTTGTGTTCTGAGAGCTCTTGCTGCGCGCTGGAATATTCTTTCACATTTCCTTCTTCCATCCTGCGCTCTCGCCGCCGGCGCCGCCGTACCGCGATGGGGAAACCGAAGAAGTCGTCGTCTGCGGTTGGCACCAGCGCCGTCGGAGGGAAGAAAAGTGCCGCCGCTACCCGTGTCACCAAAGGTGGCTGGCAGCGATTGGAGACGCGGGAGAGTGATCTCCGCAGGATTCGCGAGTGGGGCCTGATCCCACAGGATAGGGAGGCCGTTAAACTCCCAGGCAATGAGGTAATCCCCCGTCCCCCCGTTGGATATCGGGTTATGTTCCTTGCCTTTGTCTTGCGCGGATTTTCCTTCCCAGTCCATGACTTCCTTCGTGGACTGCTTTTTCTATAAGGTGTCCAATTGCACCATCTTTCCCCCAATTCTCTTCTTCACATTGCTTGTTTTATCACTTTTTGCTAGTGCTGGCTCGGTATTGAGCCGCATTTTGGCCTCTTCCGGAAACTTTATTCCATGAAGAGGCAATCTGGTTCAGATGGTGTTTATCCCATTATTGCAGCATCTCCCCCAGGCCCAATCTGCTTTTCTTTTCTTTTTCCATGTCCGAATCTGTCCAGTACTGGCGGAGGCGATGGTTTTATATCCGCGACTCCGTAGTGCCTGGGCAAGATTTTGGTCTTGTTCCTTTCGACCCCTCCCAGGAGATTGAGCCGAAAAGGTCTTGGAAAAACAAGATCTTGGATGGTGAGGTGGCGGAGATAGAGGCTCTATATCATCGGGTGGAGGATCTCCAATTGATTCCGGAGAAGGAAGCGAATGGTGTGGATATCATCCGCACCTTTCTCGAGCATCGGGTGCAGCCACTCCAGGCTAGGGTGCACCCAATGTTCCTTTATGCCGGCCGGCGTGATCCGATGAGGGTTTCGGCTGAGAAAATCTCCCAGGGAGATCTTGACAGGGCCCTTCGCTTGCTGCTAAAGTTCAAGGCCGGAGAGGAAATCCCGGGGAAGTCGCTGACTCCTCCGTTTTCTTCTTCGCTTCCTGTTCCACAGGTGTAGATCCGTGCGCGTAGCGCTATTTTTCGACTGCATTGTTTTGTATTTGTTTGCTAACAAATTGTTCTTCTCCTGTGCAGAGCTTCAAAGTGCCGCGTATGTCGCCTCCATTACCCGAAGTATATCCGGATGCTCCGGACAATGATTTGGTGGATTCCATGTCCGAGCTACCATCGACACGATCTCCGGCTGAAGATGCCAACGAGTCTAGCGAGGACCACACTCGAAAACGATCGCGGAGCTCCAGCGAGTCTCCGGATGCTTCGACTCCTCCGACTCCTAGGAATCCTCTGTGTCTTGAGCGCCATAGTGATGGGCATGGAGGCTCTTCCTCCCCTATTCCTGCTCTTCCTGTGCGGGCTGTAGCGCCGCACCCGCCAGCAACGCGGAAGAAGGAAGAAAAGAAGGAAGAGAAGAAAGAGGAGAAGAGGGTCCGAAGGACCCCTCCTGTCTTAAACCTTAGCGAGCTTGACTCGTAAGTTTCCTCTGTACTGCACTTTCTTTTCTTTTTACTTTGTTCTTGTACTAACTTGTTCATGTGCAGGCACTCTTCCAGCGACTCCTCTAGCGACGGTGCTCGGGAGATGATGGGGGAGTCGAAAGTTGCGTCTCCTCCTCCTCAGACGGTGGCAACTTCTGAGGGTGCTGCTCCGAACCCTCCTCCGCCGGAGGTGCAGGTCGTTGCGCCTCAGAATTTCGCCATCGTACCTTCGACGTCGCCATTGGATCATGTATGTCTCCTGCCACGGGGAAAGCCCCCGCGCGTTTGTAAAAGATTTTTCTTGTTTTGTTCTTCGAGTCTCGGGGGGAGCCCCCGAGCGTTTTCGTGTGCGCCTTTTGCTTTTGTTCTTTTTCTGTTGGGCGTAGCCCCCGAGTCCTTTTTCTGACTGGTAGGTTTTCTTCCTGTAGCCTTTTGTAGAGGATGCCAAGCGACTGGTGCAGGAGCACCTGGTGCTGGAGACCAGCCTCAAACAGCTTCAAGGTATTGTTATGCCTTTGATATTTGCTTCTTCGTGTATTCTTGTCCTGTTATCTGACACCTGTATTTTTTGGATGCAGAGGAGCATAACACCTCCCTTCGTGAGATCGATGCTCTCAAAAAGAGCCTTGGTCAAGCGGAGAAAAAGGTCAAGGTCGCCCTTGGTGCGAAAGAGCGCCTCGAGGTGGAGCTGGCTACTACGGCCGAGGCTAAGGAGCACCTACAGCAGGAGGCCACGGACCACGAGGAGCAGCTTTCCAGTGCTGCGGCTGCGCGTGAAAGAGAGGTGGCGGGCAAGCTCATGGGTGCTGCCAAGGCTGTTTCGGGTGAGTATCTTCTTTTGCCCCCTTTTGTTTTTCTTGTCTTTTTCTTGGGTGCTTTCTTCATTCCTTTTCTTTATTGTCTCAGATGTCGCAGGCATCGAGTTTGCCCGCAGCACTCTAGAGCACGGGAGTGCTCTAGATGATGCTACTGCAGCGGTCGAAGATCGCTGTAGCACCGTCGTCAGTTCACTTGCCAAGGCCAAGGAGGTCCTTGGCCACTTCTACAAGGAGCTTGTCCCCAAGGGTGCGACCCTCGATGATGTTGACGCTTTGGCGGAGGCATTGTCAGCCGAAGCGCCTGCGGCGTACAAGCGCAAACAGAAGGGCATCGACACGTCCGTCGGGCTGGCGATGGCCTTGGCGGCTGGAGCGGAGCTGGAACTTCCCCATATCACCTCCCGGATGCCGACGACCGCGGATGGATCCGAGGTAGCCTTCGCTACCTATTCCGCTCGTTGCAAGCGATATGGGGCCAAGCTGATTGATCTGCTGGCCGAGTACGCGCTACAGCAGCAGGGGGAAGCCAAAGCGAGGCAATCCGGCTCCGAGGCGACTCAGGGAGCCGCGTCTTAGGCGCTGTAGGATAGTTTGTAATTTTATTTTGCTGTAATTATGTTGAGGAAAACAAAATCCCTGTGCCACGTAGTGGCGTTTATCCATTTAATGAATTTTGCTGAGTTGTGCTCTTTGTTGTCTGAGTGTTTATGTCCCTTTCTTTTCTGCTGCTCTAGGTTCCTTTGGGTGTTGATCCCGTTGACACCCCGCCTGCTGCACGGCTGCGGCCATCTTTGGATGATTCGTCACAACTTGCTTTTCTTCGAGACCGTGTTCGTAGTCTTGAGAAGGAGTTTCTTGGGGTGCGTGGTCATGCCGATGTTTGGAAGTCCAAGGCAGATCGCGGTGCATCCAGAGAGGAGTACTTGATGGCGGAGTTGCTTCGACTGTCTGAGCAACTTCATTGTATGTTTTTTCGATCTGCTGCTTATTTCTTCGGATGCGTATGCTGGCCTGGCATCTTACTTTTGTGCGAGTATCGCAGGTGCTAACCTTGCTCCAAGGGAGGAGAAGGAGCGTGTTGCTGTTCGGGTCAATTGTTTGACTCAGCAGGACATGGAAGCTGGCGGGTTCTTCTGGATGGATCGCGACCATGCCATGGCTCTGGCAACGGTGCAGGATCACGTTCACCAAGTATCGCGGGTGCTTCGCCAAATGCAGACTTCGCTCTCGTCGATTCTGCATGTGATGTTTCCCCTGGATGCTGTGCCAACAACCCTGTCCGGTCTTTTGTCTAAATTTTGGAGCGTGACCCGTGTCCAGGAGTTGGTGAGGCAGCATCTCGTCGCAGGGGTGAAGGCTGCGCTGTCCCTTATTAGGCTGCATCGTCCTGATGTAGATCTGTCTGCTGTAGCGGCTGGACCGCCTCTTCGGCCGGATGGTGGCGAGTGGGATATGCGTCCGCATTATGCGGCTGTAATGCAGTATGCCGAACAGGTCGTAGATTTTTTTGAGCAGCGTGCTCAAGTTATTCTTCAGAATAGGTAGTACCTGTAAAAGAGATAGATGTAAAATTTGTATATTTCGACTGGGCATGTTGTGCCCTTTGTTATAAAGTTTTGTTTGTTGTTTGAGCACGCAGTGCTTTGTTTGAGTACGTGTCCTTTTCGTTTGCCTGACGTTGTCAGCTACTCAGGTGTACACGTGTGATCCTCGGTCGATGAAATCGTGAGGTGGGGGGAGCCCCCGAGTGCGTTTGTAGCATAAAGTAAAGTTGCAAATAGCGAACGAAATTTTGGGGCGAGACACTTAGCTTTATTTATATCGTAATGGAGGAAGTACATTGTTCGGCTGAATAGCCTTGGCTGAAAATCCTTATTGAAAGTAAAGGGGTAGGTAGGTAGGGGTAGAATCGTCGCAAGTGTGCGATGTTCCACGGATTCGAGTATGCGACTCCAGACTCCACGTGCTTGAGGCGATAGGCGCCACCTGGGATGGCTTCGGTGATGATGTAGGGCCCTTCCCATGAGACTCGAATTTCTTCGGTCGCTCTTGCTTGAGTCGCAAGACGAGGTCTCCTTCGACGAAGGACCTTGGGCGCAGCTGGCGGTTGTGGTAGTTGCGGAGACTCTGCTGGTACACCGCTGATCGGGCTGCTGCCACGTCTCTTGCCTCGTCGAGTGTGTCGACGGCATCTTCGAGTGCAGCCGTGGATTCGGCTTCGCTGTAAGCGACGACCCAGGGGGCCTGGTGGCGTACTTCGGCTCCATGCACCATGAAGAACGGTGTGTAGCCGGTGGAGCTGTTTGGCGTGGTACGCAAACTCCATAAGACGGATGGTAGCTCTTTCGTCCAGGCTCCGACCTTTCGTTCGAGTGGGCTCAGGAGGCGCTTCTTGATCCCAGCGCCGATTAGGCCGTTGGCCTTTTCAACATGCCCATTCGTTTGCGGGTGAGCCACTGAGGCGTATGTGATGTTGATCCCGAGGCCTTCGCAGAAGTCTTGGAATTCTTTGGAGATGAAGTTCGATCCATTGTCGGTAATGATGCTGTGCGATACGCCGAACCTGTAGACAATGGATTCGAAGAACTTGACGGCGGTCTTGCCCTTTTGGTTGGTAAACGGCATGGCTTCGACCCACTTGGTGAATTTATCGACGGCGACCAGGAGGTAAACGTGCCCCCCTTCAAGGACGTTGGCAGTTTGCCGATCATGTCGAAGCCCCATTGAGCAAAGGGCCATGCTATAGGTATGGGTCTGAGCTCTGACCCGGGTGCGTGCGGTTTGTCGGCGAACCTTTGGCACCCGTTGCATCTTCGGACGATGTCTTTTGCATCGCTCATGGACGTTGGCCAGTAGAATCCAGCTCGTAGAGCTTTGGCGACAAGGGAGCGGTTGCCTGCGTGATGGCCGCAGATGCCCTCGTGGATGTCTTGGAGGATGGCTTTACCGTCACCGATGGTGACGCACCTTTGTAGTACACCCGTAATACTGCGCTTGTACAGCTCGCCATTGATGATGGTGAAGGCTTTTGACCGACGAGATATGCGCCGGGCATCCGTCGGGCTGTCAAACAGTTCTCCATTTAGCAAGAACTGGAGGTATGGTCGCGTCCAAGTTTCTTCGACTGCCATGACCTGCATCAAGTTGAACATAGCGACCTCTGTGTCTAGTTTCTCGGGTCCTTCATGTCCTTCGGGAAGCGTAGCCCTCGAGTGTTTTGCTTCTTCGGGTGATCCCTTGGGGAATTTCCGCTTGATGGACGGCACGCAGATCTGTTCGAGGAACACACCCGGTGGCACCTTTGCGCAGGTGGAGCTGATGTTGGCAAGTCTGTCGGCTTCCTTGTTGCTTTCTCTTCCAACGTGCCGAAGCTCGCAGCCGTCGAATTCTCCTTCAAGTGCGTTGTAGAGTGCACGGTACGCGATCATGTTTTCGGCGTGTGCGTCGCACTCGTTCATCGTCTGCTGGACGACGAGGTTGGAGTCACCGTAGATGACCAGGCGCGTTGCGCCGCAGATCTTTGCCATCCTCGTACCATGGATGAGGGCTTCGTATTCGGCCTCGTTGTTGGAAGCTCGAAATTTCATCCGGAGGACGTACTTCATCTGGTCGCCCTGCGGAGAGGTCAGTATGACCCCGGCTCCAGCTCCAGCTTCATGCTTGGAGCCGTCGAAGTGCATCGTCCATGACTGCGACATGTCTGGGGTGTCTGGCAGCTGCAGCTCCATCCAATGTACAAGGAAGTCCGGGAAGACTTGAGATTTGATTGCGAGTCGCTTCTCGTAGACGATGTCCAGGGGTGACAGCTCGATGCCCCACAGGGCCACGCGTCTTGTGGCTTCTGGGTTATTCAGGATGCTGTTCAGGGGTGCCTCATTGACGACCATCACCTGGTGCTCCTAGAAGTAATGGCTCAGCCGTCGAGCCGTCATGAACACGCCATAGTCGAGTTTCTGGTAGTGAGGTTACCTCTGCTTTGTTGGCGTCAGTACCTCGCTGAGGTAGTAGATTGGGCGTTGGACCCCGTGGGTCTTGCCTTCTTCGGGTCGTTCGACCACTAGCACGGTGCTGACCACCTGGTGTGTGGCTGCTATGTACAGCAGCAGAGGTTCGCGCTCCTTTGGCGTGACCAGGACATGCGAAGTGGAGAGTAGCCGTTTGAGGATTTCGAACGCATCGTCGGCTTCGGGCGTCCACTCGAATTTATCTGCCTTGCGTAGCAGCTGGTAGAATGGCAGGGCCTTCTCGCCCATGCGGCTGATGAATCTGCTCAACGCCGCTATTCGTCCTGCGAGCTGCTGGACACCCTTGAGGTTTTTCGGCTTCTCCATCGCCATGATGGCCTTGATTTTCTTTGGGTTCGCCTCAATCCCTCGCTGAGAGATTAAGTACCCAAGCAGCTGACCCGATGGGACGCCGAAGGCGCACTTTTCGGGGTTGAGCTTGATCCTGTAGCGATCGAGGTTGTCGAACGTCTCGCGGAGATCGTCGATGAGTGTTCTTGCCTCCCTAGTTTTGATGACTATGTCGTCGACATAGACTTGGACGTTGCGACCGATCTGGTCCTTGAGGCATGCTTGCATGCATCGCTGGTACGTGGCACCTGCGTTCTTTAGCCCGAAGGGCATTGTGTTGTAGCAGAACACTTCGAACGGTGTGATAAACGCCGTTTTCTCTTGATCTTCGACCTTGAGCCGAATTTGGTTGTAGCCTGACTAGGCATCGAGGAAGGAGAGTTTCTCACATCCTGCGGTCGAATCGATGATCTGGTCGATCCGAGGAAGAGGGAAGTGGTCCTTTGGGCAGTGCTTGTTCAGTGACGTGAAGTCTACGCACATCCGCAGGATATCCGTGTCCTTCTTGGGGACCATCACTGTATTTGCGAGCCACTCGCTTTATTTGATCTCCCTGATGAAGTAGGCGGTGAGTAACCTGTTTATTTCCTTCCCGATGGCTTCGGCCCGTGGCTCAGACAGTCTCCAGATGGACTTCTTGACGGGCTTGGTGTCTGGAAAGACGTTGCGTGCATGCTCGGCAAATTCCCTGGGAACTCCTGGCATGTCCGCAGGACACCAGGCGAAGATTTCCCAGTGCTCATGGAGGACCTGCACCTTCTTTGTGTTGATGGTGGAGTCGAAGGACATGTCAGGTGCGTTTTGTCGTGCGACCGGGGGTGCCCCATTGTCCGTCACCTCGCGGAGCCTTACGAGTTCCTCCTGCATGCCGAATGATTGGGAGATTCTGTTGAAATCCCTGTCGCATTGGTCCGATCGGGTGAAGCTCCCGTGGAATGTGATGACGCCCTTCGGCCCTGGCATCTTGAGTAGCAGGTATGCATAGTGTGGGACAGCTAAGAACCTTGCGAATGCTACACGCCCGAGGATGGCGTGGTACTGTGATGGCCAGTCCACTACTTCGAATTCGAGCCGTTCCAGTCGGAAATTGTCCGGCTTGCCGAAGATTACGTCGAGCCATATTTTGCCCAGGGGGAATATGCCCTTTCCTAGGACAATGTCGTGGAACGTTGTATCTGATTATTGCAGGCTGCACTGCGGGATCCGCATTGCTGCCAGAGTACTTGCGAACATCAGATTGATGCCGCTGCCGCCGTCCATGAAGACACGACTCATCTCGAAACCTCCGATCTGCGCCTCCAGCACTAGGGCAGCATGACCTGGGCGAGGGATCTGGCAAGGGTGATCCGCACGACTGAACGTGATGCAGGACTCCGATCCGCTGAGGTACTCAGGGATGGCGGGTGGGGTTGCCACGGCCAGGTTGATCTGTCGGGTGATTTTCTTCTGCACCCTATTCATGGGGCACCCCTTCTGGATCATCAGTGCTCCTTTCGGCAGGGGATACCCGTTCCCAGCGTTGTTCTGTGCTGGTGCGACTGGTTGGTTCGGGCCTCTTACAGGTGGCGGTGGAGGATCTCCATGCGCTATCTCACCTGGCGCGGGTGCGTTCCCGAATCCAGGAAGTGGAGCTTGCTGCCTCATCTGGATCATGCTTTCGCTGAGTTTATGGAACTCGCGACAGTCCTTGAGCATGTGGCTTGCCTTCTTTTTGCCATCCTGCTTGTCGATGTAGAAGTGGATGGTGCATGGACCCGAAAGTTTTTCGTATGCTGAGGGTCCGTTATCGCGGTCGCGGCGCTGCCACGACTGTGCTGGGCGTCCTCCGTCGCGGAAGTTTCCTCTGCGGTATCCTCCGCTGTTGCGGTTGGCGTCGTTGCGGCGATCGTCGTAGCCGACCGTGACCATGTCGGTTCCATCGCGATCGTCGTAGACGCACGATCTTCTCTTGCTGTGGTGCTCTCGTCGTCGACCGTAGTCGTCCTCTTCTTCCGATTGTGCTCGGTGAATGGAATCTTTGCCGTCAGCCCACCTGTTGGCGATGTCCATGAGGTGGTCGAGTGTTTTGGGCTTGACGCGCCCGAGCTCCTCCTTGAAGTCTTGGCGCTTGACGCCGTCCCTGAAGGCGTCGATGGCCCTGTCTTCGGAGATGTGCGCTGTGGAGTTTTTTGTGTTGGACCAGCGTAGTATGTACGAGCGAATGGATTCGCCCGTTCGTTGGGTGCAGGCTCGCAATTCTTCGATTGAGGCAGGCCTCTTGCTGGTGCCCTTGAAGTTTCAGATGAAGCTGTAAGCTAGATCATCCCAACTTCGGATGGACCCTGAAGATAGGCTGCTGAGCCAGATCCGGGCCGCTCCTGTCAGCTGCAGCTGAAGGCATTCCATGGCAGTTTCCTTGTTTCTGCCGTGCAGTTTGACAGACGATAGGTGGTCGCTGAGCCATGCCTTTGGGTCTTGTGTGCCGTCGAACCTCGGAGTATCCTAAGGAAGCTTAAAATTGCGCGGCATCTTTGTTCGCCGAACAGATCTGCTGAAGCATCGGGCTCCGCAGAGTTCCCCTTCGTCTTCGTCCATCTCGGATTCAGACGAGCATGCGCGCTTGGCTCGCGCTTTGTCAATTTTGCGCTGTGTGAGCGCGTCTCTGGCGTCGTAGTCGCGGTGGCGTGAACTCTTCTTCCTTCGAGGAAGGTCATGTTCCTGTTCTTCGGATGAAGGGGTAGGGCTGCGGTCGAACCTGACCGGAGCTTTCTTCTTCGGCTCCGTGGGAGCTTCCTGGTGGAGCGCAGCTCTGACGAGTCCGAGTCCGGTAAGTGCGTACTTGTGCATAGCCCTCTTCGGGTCCCCCTCTGGAGGTGGGTGGGCTGCGAGGTACGAAGTGTCTGCCATGATCGCAGCCTGCGGCGTTTTCGGGATGACGTTGTCGTCGGCGTCCATCTCCATTAAAGATGTGTGGAGAGTTCGCGTCAACTCGGGGCGCTCCTGGGGATCCATGTTCTCCATCCGAGAGAGGTGCTTGTTGCCTGGGTTGGCGTTCGAGCTGGAGCCGATGCCCATGGCGGAGAGCGCGGCTCGTCGCGCGCTGGACTCTGAGGCTGCTTGCTTGCGTTTGTCAAGCACCTCCTGCATCTTGACCTGCTTCTTGTGCTCCTCGATCAGGAGCATGTGGTAGGCCATCAGCAGATCCCGGGAGGAGTCTGCAGGCAGGACTATGTTGCCTGCCACGGTGTTGCGGACCTGGGTCCATCCTTCTTTGCTAAGGCGGATGACATGGCCGTTGTTTTCCCCTTCGGGTGGGGGAGACTGGCTTCTTCTATTCCCGCCGTTTCGATCTGGCGGGTTAGGTGGTGGGTTGGGCGGCGGGTTGGATATTTGCTGATACCCGTCAGCCTGTATGACTACGGCGCATTGGTAGTGCTCGTAGATTGGTCCGCTGCTACCGCAACTTTCAGATCCGGAACCGTAGGTCCCTTTATCCGACGGCGGATCGCACAGATCGGAGTTGCAGCTGCTGCTGTCGTAGGAATCATCTGTTGATGATGTTGTGCGTAGCACGGGGTGTGAGGTCCACGAAGCGGGCCTGATTGATGGTAGGGGCACCCGCTCAGGGAGGCGGAGGGTGCCAGTTTGCCCCACCTGGAATCAGAAGCTCCCGAACAGGATTTCGAGTCCGTCGCCTACGGGCTCGAAGTCCTTCATGGTGGCCGGTGAGTGGGCGGTGAAGTCGAAAGCGCCGAAGAGGAGGTGACTCTCCGTCGCCGCAGAGTTGTAGATCGATCGGATTGGGACCATCACGATCGCACAATCAGCGTCCCCGTTTCCCACAGACGGCGCCAATTGACGAGGTTTGATCTCATCAATGCCCATTGTTATGGACTTGGCTTTTGGAGAAGATGGGGATGCTGGAGATCATGGAACGGTTAGCAAACAAGCAACACGGGGACACAAGGTTTACCCAGGTTCAGGCCCCCGGAGGGAAAACCCTACTCCTGCTTGTCTGCTCTTGATTACGGCGGAACCAAAGGTTACAGGGGTGCGCAGATGTAATCTGGCGTGGAGGTGTGTATGCGAAAGTATGAGAGAGAGAGAGATCTAGGTCGTGCCCTCCTAGCCTTTATATAGACTTAGGCAGGTCCCGGGCATAGACCTAGTCGGTTATAGGTTCTAGGGTTTTTACCCCTTTGAATTTCCTATCTACTCTAGTCTTGTTCTCCAAGGATCCGAAAGCGTCATGGGCCTTGGCCACCCGAAAATCTTCATGGGCCGGCGTATAGTTTCCGTGGGCCTCCCTTGGGCTGGACCAGGTATGCTGAGATCATGTACCCGTGGGGTATAACCATGTCACCTAGTGACGCCGCCCTTGGCACGGAAGCTTGTCTTCGACGACCCTGCCCCAACTCAGTTCGTCTCTCCACCAACGGCTCACATTGACATGGTTATACCCTACGGAT
The DNA here is from genome assembly GCA_910589765.1 of Avena atlantica. Classification (NCBI taxonomy): domain Eukaryota; kingdom Viridiplantae; phylum Streptophyta; class Magnoliopsida; order Poales; family Poaceae; genus Avena; species Avena atlantica. The sequence continues at coordinate 49,076,478 of OU342739.1, forward strand.
ACGTAACTTCAGCATACCTAGTCCAGCCCAAAGAAGGCCCACGGCAGACATACGCTGGCCCATGAAGATTTTCGGGTGGCCAAGGCCCATGACGTCTTCGGATCCTTGGAGAGCAAGACTAGAGGAGATAGGAAATTCAAAGGGGTAAAACCCTAGAACTTGTAACCGACTAGGACTACGCCCGGGACCTGCCTAAGTCTATATAAAGGCCAAGAGGGCACGTCCTAGGGCAACTCGACTCATACTTTCGCACACGCATCCACGCCAGATCGAATCTGCGCACCCTGTAACCTTCGGTTCCGCCGTAATCAAAGAGCAGACAAGAAGGAGTAGGGTTTTCCCTCCGAGGGCCTGAACCTGGGTAAATCTCGTGTCCCCTGGTTGCTTGTCTGTTAACCGTTCCACGATCTCCAGCATCCCCATCTTCTCCAAAACCCAAGTCCATAACAATGGGCATTGACGAGATTAAACCTCGTCACACATCGAGACCCTTGATGCCGATGACACTCTAGCTCACCCACATCATTTTCGCCTAGTCTCGGACTTGGTGGGAGAAGGCGAGGCGGTGCCAGAGCGGGCTGAGCGTGTACTCTTCCTCGAGGAGCCGAACACATTTGCTGATGCCAGACAATGATGGAGGAACTGAGCTCGATCGAGGAAAACGACACATGGTCCCTCGTCGACCTCCCAGCCGGGCACCGCCCCATTGGACTCAAATGGGTCTTCAAGACGAAGAAAGACGAAGCTGACGTCATGGTGAAGCACAAGACGCGGATGGTGGCCAAGGGATACGTGCAGCGTGAAGGCATTGACTTCGATGAAGTATTCGCCCCAGTGGCACGTCCCGACTCCGTGCGCGTGCTGGTGGCTGTGGCTGCACGACAGAGGTGGCAGTGCACCACCTCGATGTGAAATCTGCCTTCCTGATCGGCGATCTTCAGGAGGAGGTCTACGTGGCGCAGCCCCCCGAGTTCGAGATCGACGGCGAGAAGAGCAAGGTCTATCGCCTCCACAAGGTGCTCTACGGTCTTCGCCAAGCACCAAGCGCCTGAAACCACAAGCTCGATGCCACACTGCAAGAACAGGGTTTCAGGAGCAGTCCGTCAGAACACGCCATGTACGCTCGAGGACAAGGTCGCTCCCGCTTGCTACTGGGTGTCTATGTGGACGATCTAATCATCACTGGTGCAGACAACGTTGAGATTCAGTGATTCGGATATGGCTAGGGACGTGGATGATCGGAAAAGCACCGCTGGTGTCCTCTTTATGCTTGGCTCAAATACTGTCACCTGGCAATCCACAAAGCAGAAGATTGTGGCACTCAGCTCCGGCGAGGCTGAATACGTTGCTGCAACGACAACAGCCTGTCAAGGTGAAGCGCCTGATGGAAGATCTGGTCGAGAAAAGCCACGTCACCGTCAACATTTTCATCGACAACAAATCGGCGATCCTGCTGTGCAAGAATCCCATTTTCCATGATAGGAGCAAGCACATCGAGGTTCGTTTTCACTTCATCTGCGAGCGCATTGAAGCAGGAAAAATCAGTGTTGAGTATGTCAGCACTGATGAACAGCTCGCGGACATCCTCGCCAAGCCACTTGGACGCACTAGGTTTTTGCAACTTCGAGCTAAGATTGGCATGGTGATGGCCAAGTAGAGTCACGGCTAGATTAGGGGGAGTTTGTTGAAATAACTAGCCGTAAGTCAGGTTTAGCCGTCATCTGTTTTTTCATTTTTAACTTGGATCGGCATCGTGCATGTATGGGCTGATCCGATACTTTAGCGAGGCAAGGACTTGTTCCTAAACGTGGGAGGGCACGATTCACTGCCTCAATCTGTAATCCCAGAATAAATGGAAGAGAAGAACCAGAAAAGCGGTCAGTGATCACCACATGAATCTTTTGTCTCGTGTTCGTTCTCTGAACTATCATCCTCTCTCTCGTCGCGATCGTGATCGTATTCCTATGTAGAATTCCACATTATATACTATTTCCTTCGTTTTAAAATATAAGATGTTTTAGGTTTGTGAAGAAAATGAATCTAGACTTTTTTAGTGTGTAGATTCATTTCAAAGTTGAATGAACTACATACCAAAATAAGTCTAGATTCGTTTTCTTCACAAACCTAATACGTCTTATATTTTGGAACGAAGGAAGTAGTACGAGATTCTTAAGCTCTTGAGATTCACGCCATGAAGACGGCTATTAATTTTGAGGTCTAAGCCAACTGGTGCAGAGTGCATACGATTGAATTCCGCCCGCGACGTCGATCCACCCGCCATGAAAGCCCCCATCTGCCATGATAGATCTATCCCTCCTTCCCCATCCATGATCGAAGCACTGCCATCCTCATCCCATCAAATTAACTAGCTCGATTCTACTAAATGGTTTCCGCCACAGCGTAATCTGGAACTGAGATGTTCTGTTTCTTTTGGATTTCTGGACGCGTGTTTCCTCATCTTTTTTCCTCCTTTTCTTTTAAATAAATAATAATTTTTAATAATTAGCTCAAAAAGGTCACATAAAAAACTTTTTCCACATAACAGGGCAATGTATGGTTTTAGACCTGATTTCCGTTATAAACTCAAACTGGATTACAGCATCGAGAGCTTTCTCAAAAAAAAAAAGGAAAAAACAATTTCTACTTTTTATTCAGTTTCCTCTTCACCACGACCAGCCTCTTTCTCGCTGTCACCAAAAATCACGGTCACAGTGCCTGGTACGGTGCGGTCTCTTGTTGTCGTTGGCTACATCAAGTAAATCGAGATGGTTAGTTAGTTAATGTTGACGTGCATCAGGACTGAAGCTAGCGGTCACATTGTCGAGTATAGTTGATTAGTTTGTTCGAAGTAGGTATGCGTGTTACTCAAACCATATCAACATACATATATATTGTAGTATCCGTTAATCAATGCCTACCCGTTTCTACTTGTTCGAATTTGATAGCACCAAAATTCCCGTTGTAGTATCTTTTGCCTTGTCAAACTAGCACTTTAGCGTGGTGGACCCAACATGCACTAGTACAAAACAGGTTTTAGCACACGGGGTGAAATGGCCTGATCGAATTAGGTCATCTCTTATATCATGATAACCTATTTCTTATATCATGATATGTGTGAAGAGAGTTTTATAATAAGATGTTCATTATAAGGTTCGTAGGCAGTCATTTTGTTGAGCCAAGAATTAGGTCATCTCTAAATAACCACCACGATGTCTGAGAGCAGTCATCCATACACACCACCGCAATTAAGGGTCTCCCCGTGGATATCGTAATTAACTTAGTGATGCAGCCCGTCCTATGGACGCCCCTCCATCTACACCACCTAGTCCCCCAAGTGGACCAATGACTCGCGCCCGAGCCAAGCTCCTACAAGCTAAGGTTAATTCGCTCCTTTCCTCATGTGACTTTGATACGCCTTTGGATGGCTTGCTACTTCATGCAACTACGCTATGCATTCTCAGCTATGAAGCAACAGTACCTCACCAAGCCCCTAAGGAAGAAGAACCAGGAGAATCCGCTGTTGGAGCGCTGCACACCAGAATCACCGGTGTAGACCGGAGTCTCCGGTCTTGCACACCGGAGTCTCCGGACCGACCCTAGGACCCAACCCGAGGACAGTCAGAAGGCCCCTGCGGAGACGAGTCCGGAGATTGACCGGAGTCTCCGGACCCCACCATCGGAGTCTCCGGCCCGCGCGACAATAGGCATGTAAAGGCCTTTTGGGCCTGGCCCATGTAACCCCCAGTTTCGCCCCGACTTCCAGTTTTATCCCCAAGCTATCATGTTTTAGTGGCTGGCCTATAAATAGCCCCACCCCTCTATTGTAAACCTGAGACTTGGATAATTGTAATTGAAGACACCCCTTGAGGATCTATCAATTACTAGTCTCATGCTCCTTTGACAAGGAGCACCAATTATCCCCCGCCTCTTGGATTTTGCCTCATGCGTTCAAGTTGTACAAGTCCTTGGGATCTCAGTGTCTCGTCCCCAAGAAGTCAAGATTTCATCAAGCCTCTCACCCCCCGTTGTTGGCCGTGGGAGAGTGTCTTGCCCAACGCCGATCCTAGGGATTGTGTTGGACCGGTTGACACCTGCGTGAGCTATCGGCTTGTATTGTGTTTTGTGTGTGTGTGTGTGTGTGTGTGTGTGTGTGTGTGTGTTCATCGAGTTCTTCGCGTGTGTGTCCGTGGATTTCACCCCCTCCTCCTCCCACTCGCTTACCCCTCGATTTCCACGGGATTCGTGAAAGATCGGGCCACCCTAAGGGGTCACCCCTGACATATTGGTATCAAGAGAAAGGTTGGTCATGAATTTCCCCACAATTTTTCTTCTATCCACCATAAATTCGAAATTTATCCAAAAAAGAGCCCCAATTTTCCTTTGGATCGATCTATCGTTTTGGAGTGTTATTTGTGGTTTTGATCCGACCAAATCTTGTCTAAGGTGTTGGTCCAGCTTTTGCCTGCATTTCCCAGCCTGATTTTAGCCAAATTTTCGTGGATTTGAGGACTCACGGCGTGGATTTCCGCTCAAGAACACGAGCTGTTCTCCCCGCACCGGAGTCTCCAGCCCTACACCGGAGTCTCCGGCCCAGACCGGAGTCTCCGGACCTGAACGTCAGTTTTGACTTCTGCCGCTTATTCTGCATTGGCTAATTCGTCCGCTTGTTGTTTGTGTTCCGTGTGCGTGTCACCAACTAACAGATAGCTTCCGCAACATCGCTCGTGCTCTTCGACACCACGGACCCCAAACTCCTCCCCGCTCCACCGACACAAGCTCATCATCAACAACGAAGGTATAACTTGTGTCAACCCTTGTAGCCCTATCTTCCTTTGTGTGTACCTATCCTATGATAGAAACCATTTTTTGTGTTTGCCTAAGCATTGTGCACTTATACTTGGAAAGTGAGTGTGTGGAAGCAAAGACAAAAGTTAATTTCGTACTATAAAAAGGGAGAGAAAAATAATTTTTTTTAGAAAGATACATAGTCTCCCAATACAAAGAGAGTATCAAGCTTGTAAGCAAAAGAGAGAAAAGAAAGAGCAAACAAGGCAAGTGCACAAATCTGTTGCTTATCCTCTTTTGGCGAACGAGTTGTGGTCTCTCCTTGAGTTGGCACGACAACCGAGCGTAGTCTTCATTAGCACATTTTGTGCTCACTTTCATAGTCGTGCTAACCTCATTTTTCTCCACGCATGTGTCTAGTCGTAGGTTCTCGTCACATTTCGAGTTGACCATCTACTTTTGACTTGAGTTTTGTTGGATCTTACCCACTTTTGACTATCCTTTTCTTTTGGATTGTCCTTTGGCTTTCCACAATCCTAACCTTCCACCAAAAGCTTTTAAGAGTTGTAGTTTCCTTGTGTGTGAGTTTCTTTGCGATTTCACTTTGCAAGTTTTAAAAGCTCTCTTGTGTGGCAATTGGTTTGATTCAATCTCCAAGGTGAGGTAAAAGGCTAACTCTCCACGTTTTCTCCTCCATATACAATCCTTGTTGGCTTTGCATCATGAACAGGAATGGCGAGTCGTCCCAACAAACGCCTCCTCAAGAGGAAGACACACAATACATGACAAGGTGGGATCATTGGAAGATCCGAGGAGAATTCAACTACCGTTGTGACGCCCTCGAGCGGCTGCAAGACGAACAATTTAGCGAAACCCGAGTGGGGTTCAAGAGCATCGATAACCGCTTCAAGGAGGTCCGAGGACAAATGCATGCTATGCAACACAACCTCAGCCATCAAAATGAAGCTCTTGGTCGCGCTCTCGCCACAACGGATGATAAGCTTCAACGCCTCATTGATGGGCTAGCAAGGCCGCGATCTCGCGACTCAAGCTTGTCACGGCACTCCTCAAGTGAATCAAGCGCTCCCCGCCATCATGCTTCAAGGCAACAAGATGGACCCGTCTGAAAGAACATGTGGGCCCCCATGTGTGGTTTTGGTAATTAATGACAATCTCTATGGACTAATGCTTGTATTAAGTTGTACGTGTAGGAATTGTCCATAGGCAATGCTTGAACCATTTGTTGGCTTCAAGGTTTGGAGAAGAAGTGAAGAGGATCATGTGGTGACCAAGGTGTTCAAAGAGTGATCCACAGATTGTTCATGTGAGAGTTAAACCTATGGCAAATATGTCTTGAAGAATAAGATGGATTAATATCTCTGGTGCACCTTCAAGGCATCAACATAATGAAGAAAAGAAGAAATGATGTGCAAGCTAAAGATGTGCAATATCTAGAAGATCTCATGGTTGAAGCTTTCCATCCTCGGTGATCATGGATCGATGAAGACAAGGTCAATTGAAGGTTTCCCCATGTTGTATGGGGGAGTAACTTGCAAGTCTTCATCAAGAAAGTGCGTACAAGAGCAATCAAGAAAGGTGTTCCATCTTGAGAAGGACAAGACCGTCTACATCATAATCAAGTGGAATATGTGCAAGGCAAAGGTATGATCTTGATAGGGTTTCTCTCTTACCGGTCTCGAGATGTTAGTTGGGGAGACCGGTTTATAGGATAGACAACCGTACTATCAAGAGGGGCTCTCAAGTGAGTAACTCGATCATATCCTTCAGAGAGAGCTCAAACCTTTGCATACTTTGCATCATCCTTTCTTGGTTGTTATTTGGATCTTATCCATGTGAGGGGTCTATAGCTTGTGGTAATATTCATAACAAACTCTAGTTCATCAAAAACGGATTTCCCTTTTATATCATATTGCGTTTTTGATCTTTGAGGTTTTCCGGTTTCTCACCAAGAGAGGTATCTCACTTTATGATACATGAAACGTTATCTCTTGGTGGTATCCATATTTCCACCTTTTGTTGGATAGCCCTTGTTGTCCTGTTTCCAACAAAATTGCTCCATTTCGGGTCAATCGGAGTTGTCCAAACTCTAGATATCGCCATTGACAGTTTGCCTCTAGATTTGGTTCTGACTGGAGTCTCCGGTCTGCGTGGACCGGAGTCTCTGGTGTAGTCCGGAGTTTCTGGATGATGTCCCGTTGGCGCGAAAGCGGAAGAGCTCCACCTCTGACGCTGCCGACGGAGGCAAGAAAAAGAAGACGGAGGGTGGATCCTCCAAAAAGAGTACTGCCGCCCTGGAGGCGGAAAAGAAGAAAGCCACCGGGATGTTTGCCAAAGCTCCTCCCCTAGTGTAAGCTTCTTATTCTCCGACATTGCCTTGTTTATCTGTCTTATTCCTGTACTTATGTATTTTGCACGTTTCAGGAAGAAAGCCACAACCAGCCTCAAGAAGTCCTCCAAGACTCTTGGGGCTTCTAGAAATATTAAAGATATGCTGCATCGCGACTCTTCCCCCGCCATCGCCCCTGCTACTCCTGCCGTCAAGCCCTCCTCCGCTCCGACAAGCTCCCAAGTCCAGGAGGCACCATGCCCTTCCATCATGGAAGTGAATTCTGGCGCCTCTACCGAACTCGCAGTTGTCGGTGAGCATGCGACGCAGGAGAGCGCTGCTCTTCAAATGGCTGAAGCTCCGGCTAAGGATGCCATCGGTAGCAGCAAGGCAGTGGTGGGTGCTGGTACTTCTGCCGAAGTCGGCGCCTCTGCTCCCCAGAAACCCCTCGAGTTGCCAAAGATTATCTTCCCAGTGCTTACGCCGGGTAGCACAACTACGGTTCCTGGAGGAGTGCCGTCATCTCCGACGTGCGGTCTTGAGGAGCTACTCCGTCAAGCAGACATCTTGCGAAGCAACAGCGTTTCCTTTGAAAAGCTGCTGGCCGAGAGTGATACAAACCTCAAGATCATCACACTTGTAAGTTTTACTTTACCTTTTGCATTTCATATGAGTATCCCACCGTAGCCCCCGAGGATGTAGACGGAAAACCATTGGTTTTGCATCTATATGCTCTAAAAGTGACTAAGTTAGAAAAAACCCTCACTGTAGCCCCCAAGCATTTAGATGGAATGAATTATTCCGACAAGATGCTTTAAGAGTAGCATACACAGTGTTAATAATTTTAAGTGCTGTAGCCCCCAAGCCTCTAGCTGTAACTGAATTAGTTCCGACTAGATACTTAAAGAAAAGCTAAGCATTTTCTGAGTTAAAATTTTATACTGTAGCCCCCAAGCTTCTAGTTGAGAACTGAATTAGCTTCGACTAGATGCTTAAAGAAAATCTAAGCATATTTCTAAGTTAAAAACTCTCGCTGTAGCCCCCGAGCACCTAGATGGAAAATCTCCGACTAGGGGCTCCAAGTAGAGTGAACAACAACCTGACTTTGTATTTGTTTCCACAGAACGAGAATGCTCGGAGGGGCATGGCCAATGATAAGTATCAGAAGATGCGCGCGGACCTTGAAGCTGAAAAGGGTAAAACCGCGATCTTGAAGGAACAGATCATCAAAAACAAGAGTCTGTTTTCTTTTTGCGCATTTATGTCTTACTTTTGTGCCTTCCTCTTTCGAGTACTCACTGTGTACTTTGCTTTCTCCGACTTGCAGAGCATGTAGCCAAGGCCAAGGATATCGTCGAGCAGTCCAAGCATATCCAGCAGCTGGACAGCGAGAACAAGATCCTTAAGAAGGAGAGGGAACAAATGCTGAAGATGCATGAGGATTCCATGAAAGCCCTGCAGGACTCCGCCTCCGCTGAGATCAATCGCTTGAAGGAGGAGCTTGCGATCCTAAAGGATCAGAAGCAAGCTGCCGATGAGAAAAACCTTCGCCATAGCGAGGCGTTTAAGCTCCTCCAACAAGAGAAATAATCCTTGGCGGACGTCGTCTGGCAGGCTAAGGCCAGCATATTCAGTAAGTATCCTCCGCCTTGTAGCTCCGTAGTCTGGATACTTAGGATTTTTGAACTCATGCAATGCTTGTCGGAATTTTCAGCGCCTATGGGTTTAACCCGCTCGCCTCCTTCAGACAAGGAATGCATGATTCTTGCCGACAACTTCATCAATACCGCCATCACTCAAGCCAAGGAGATTGTCAAGCCTCTCCAAATTTATATCAAGGCCTCCGACTCCGTGACGAAGTACTCGGAGATTCTGCGCCGAGCCCCCAAGTGTGTTGCGAGCTGGAAAGCTTCATGTGCACGGGCTGGCGCAAGGATGGCGTTGTCCATGGTGAAGGCACACTATGAAGGTGCCGACATCGACACGGTGACATCTGGTATCCCCGACGTGGATGATGAAGGCAAGGAGATCGATCACGAAGCCATCCTGTCATCACTCGCGGGTTATGACACCAGGGTTGCCGAGTTGGTGGACGTCGACGTCTTCGTTCCCAGGAACTTTCTTGACAACGTCGACCCTGAATCCTCCGAGTCTCCTCTGACGCTGAGGGTGAATCTCTGGCTGGTGATGATGCGGCCTCCAAGTCCCCTGCACCCAAAGAGTGAAAAACACTTTGTAATTCTTGTTCCACCATTGGAGTGTGCATTGAAAAAACTTGGTGATGTAATCTTAAGGCGGAAAACAATGGTTGTCATATCCTGCTACTTAAGAATTAATGCCCAGCATGTATATATTTTTTAAGCAAGTGTTGGCTTATCCATTACTTTGGTTTTTATGCTTGACTTTTCACGAGTCGGAAGACTCGTTGTCGGAACCATGCGCTTAGGTGATGATACCCAATGGCACCGTCAAGAACCTTAGCACAAAATCGCCGACAATGAGTGCCGAAAGTCACTACTCTAGAATCCACATAAAAACAACAAAGAACGTGTAGACCAAAAAACTTAAGCTAACGCCCGTAGGCAGAATTTTCACAAGTGCAATCGCAAAGCTTGTGTATAAAGGTTTATATGATTAAAAATGAACACTAAAGGAGGTAAAAGACTCAGCAATATGAGTGAACCAAAGAGCTTTATTTCATTGATCATATAAGAGGTACACGATTAGATAAAAAAATGCTAAGTGTAGTAAGGACGTAGCTGTGCTATGTTCCATGGCCGATCAAGCTCCGGGTTGTCATCATCCGGGTCACGTCTCTTACGCTTATGATCCTCGTTGGGTCTATCCTTGAGCTCACGATTGTCGACAAGGTAGTAAGACCCATTGAGCAGCGCCTTGCTTATGATGAACGGTCCTTCCCATGGCGGGGATAGTTTGTGCGACTTCTTCTGCTTAAGTCGGAGCACTAAATCCCCCTCTTTAAACGAGCGATGCCGGACGTGGCGACTATGGTAGCTGCGTAGCTTGTGCTGGTAGATGGCGGATCTTTGGCATGCCAAAACACGCTCCTCCTCGAGAAGGTCCACATCTAGGCGTCTGGATTCTTCAGCATCATCTTCGTCGTAGGCGGCAACTCTTGGTGCATCGGGGAGGATGTCGGAGGGTAGGATGGCTTCTGCTCCATATACCATGAAATAGGGAGTATAGCCGGTGGATCTGTTGGGTGTAGTTCGTAAACTCCACTGCACAGACGACAATTCTTCCGCCCAGGCTCCAGCTACTCTATGTAGCGGTGCCTCAAGACGTGGCTTGATTCCCTGCAGAATTAATCCATTGGCTCGCTCAACTTGACCATTGGATTGTGGGTGTGCCATAGATGCAAGGTCAAGTCGGATGCTTTTGTCCCAGAAATAGGCCTCCACTTCTCCGAGTGACAAGTTGCTTCCATTGTCGGTGATGATGCTATGTGGGATACCAAATCTCACCACTAGATCCCAGACAAATCTAAGGGCAGTTGCCCCATCAAGATTTCTAATGGGTTTAGCTTCTATCCATTTGGTGAATTTATCAACTGCTACAAGAAGATGCGTAAACCCACACGGTGCCGTTTGTAACGGTCCCACCATGTCTAGCCCCCAGACTGCAAACGGCCAAGTTATTGGTATTGTTCGCAATTCTTCAGCAAGAACATGTGGTTGTCGGGCATAATACTGGCATCCTGTGCACGTCTCAACCAGCTTGTCGGCGTCCGCCTTCGCGGTCAGCCAATAGAATCCTTGCCGGAAGGCTTTCGCGACCAACGATCGAGGAGCGGCGTGATGCCCGCAATCTTCGAGATGGATTTCGCGTAGGATTTCCATACCTTCTAGCTAGGAAACACACTTTAGGTATACACCAGTAGTGCTCCTTTTGTAGAGTTGCCCATTGATTATGGTATAACCCTTTGCTCGTCGTACTATCTGCCGTCTTTCGACCTCGTCGTCGGGCAAAGTTTCGTGTTCGAGATATTCCATGAACGGTTTTGTCCAAGCCGGAGGGGTCTTTGTCACCATGTTGACGAAAGAATCTGCTCTATCCGGGTTGTCGATGTCGGCGCCCTTCACGGATGGTGTGCGTAGATGCTCTAGGAAAATTCCTGGCGGAATTTGCTTGCGCCCTGATCCAAGTTTAGACAATAGATCAGCCACCTCGTTTTGCTCCCTAGGCACATACTTAACTTCGTAGCCCAAGAAGCTCTTGGCTATCTCGTCCACTTCTTCTCGATATGCCGCCATCATAGGGTTCCGCGCATTCCAGGTGCCAGCCACCTGCTGGGCAACCAAGTCGGAATCTCCACAGCAAACTATGCGCTTGATGCCAATATCCTTGGCTACACGCCGTCCGTGAATGAGTGCTTCATACTCCGCCATGTTGTTTGTAGCCTCGAAGTGGATCTGCAGAACGTAGTGTAACTTGTCTCCTTTTGGTGACTATAACAATACACCAGCCCCCGAGCCGTTGAGCAGCTTTGATCCGTCAAAGTGCATCACCCAGTACTCTGGTTCCGGCAACGGAGTGGCATCGGGCATCTCCGTCCAATCTGCAATAAAATCCGCCAAGGCTTGTGACTTGATAGCGTCGCGTCTTTTGTAAGTGATCTCGAAGGCGGCAAGTTCAATGCCCCACTTCGCGACCCTTCCTGTTGCGTCGTTGTTGTTGATAATGTCGGACAATGGAGTCTTTCTCACTACTGTGATTGGGTGCTCCTGAAAGTAATGCCTCAACTTCCGTGAAGCAAGGAATACTCCATAAGCTATCTTTTGGTAGTGCGGGTAACGCTGCTTGGACTCCTTCAAGACCTCGCTTACATAGTAAACTGGTCGTTGGACTCCGTGCTCATAGCCTGGTTCCTTCCGCTCTACCACGACGACGATGCTGATAACCCGGTTGGTTGCCGCCATGTAAATTAACAGGGGCTCGCCAGGCTCAGGTGCTGCAAGGATGGGCGGTGAGGAAAGAATATCCTTGAGCTGCTTCAATGCTGCATCTGCTTCGTCCATCCATGTGAATTTGTCCGCCTTCTTCAGCAACTTGTACAGCGGCAGAGCCTTCTCTCCAAGTCGGCTGATGAACCGACTAACTGCTGCAACACAACCTGTTAGTCGTTGGATGTCCTTTAGGCATGTCGGACGGTTTATGTTTAAGATGGACTTTATTTTCTCCGGGTTGACCTCGATTCCGCGCTGGGAAACGATGAAGCCCAACAATTTGCCGGCTGGAACCCCGAAGACGCACTTCTTAGGGTTGAGCATCATGTTGTATTTCCGGAGATTGTCAAAGGTTTCTTTTAAGTCGGAGATTAAGTCATTTGACTTTTTAGACATCACCGCGATATCTTCCACATAGGCGTGAACGTTCCGACCAATTTGGTCGTGAAGGCAACATTGCATTGTCCGCTGGTAGGTAGCACCTGCGTTTTTCAGCCCAAACGGCACCGTAACATAGAAAAACGTGTCGTACGGGGTAGTGAACGAAGTGGCCAATTGGTCCGACTTCCTCATCTTGATCTAGTGGTATCCTGAGTATGCATCGAGAAAACAAAAATGTTCCGAGCCAGCCGTCGAGTCAATGACTTGGTCAATGCGAGGCAAAGCAAACGGATATTTGGGACATTCTTTGTTCAAGCCGGTGTAATCAACGCATATTCTTAATTCATTGGTTCCCGTTTTGGGGACAAGTACAGGATTGGCCACCCATCGGGTGTGAAGGACTTCTCGGATAAACTCAGCCTTAAGTAACCTAGCTATCTCTTTGCCAATGGCGCGTCTCTTCTCATCTCCGAAGCGTCGTAGAGGTTGTTTCACTGGTTTACATTTTGGATCTATGTTTAAGCTGTGCTCGGCAAGTTCCCTAGGTACACCTTTCATGTCGGCAGGTTGCCAGGCAAAGATGTCCCTATTCTCATGGAGGAACTCGATGAGCGCGCTTTCCTATTTGGGATCCAGGTTCGTCCCAATGGCGACGGTCTTGGAGGCATCGCCTACCACAAGTTCCACCGGCTTGGTCTCGATGGCGGCCTTGAACGCAGGAGCGGAGTCGGAGATCTGCTTCTTCGACGCGGGCATCTCTGAGTCATTGACCTTGCTCTGGATCTCTTTGAATTCTTCGCTGTAGAGGACAGCTTCTACAATGGCTGCTTCATTGATCTCGCAGTCCCTTGCCTTGGTAAAGCTTCCGGATACGGTGATGACACCGTTCTGTCCGGGTATCTTGAGCTTGTTGTAGACGAAGCATGGCTTGGCCATGAACGTGTGGAATATGTCGCGGCCGAATATGACGTGGTACACGCTCTTGAAGGGGACCACCTCAAAGGTCATGTGCTCTTGGCGGTAATTGTTAACGTCGCCAAAGGCTACCTGAAGTGTGATGCACCCAAGGGACCGAGCCTCCGGTCCAGGAACTACGCCATGGAACACGGTGTTGGTCCGCCTTAGGTTTGCCTCCATCAAGTTCATCTTTTGCAGTGTATCCAGGTACATGATGTTGATGCTGCTTCCACTATCCACCATGCACTTGGTGAACTCCACGCCGTCAATCAGTGGGTTGATGACCATGGCGTACTGGTTCTCCGTGGGCACAAGGTCTGGGTGGTCCGTCCTGTCTCAAGTTATTGGAACCTCCGACCAGCGCAGGTATTGGGGAACTGGGGGGAGAGTGGCCATCAGGATCCTCAGAGAGGTCTTCTGTTGTCGGACGGTGGGGGTGCCAAGGAAAGTGTGGTAGACTGGGGCCTTCTTTGCGAAGGGGTTCTTGCCCTTGTCGTCGCTCTTGGCAGCGTGCTTGGGGTCAACATACTCGTCCATGTCACTTGAATCCTTGGACTCCTCCTCCTCCTTCTTCCCCTTGCCCTTGCCTCACGGTCTGTTCTTCCGACTTTGCTTGTAGTCGGACTCCGGGTCTTCCTTGAGGTCGTTGACGAACTTGTAGTGTCGATTGGTATGGGTGGCCTTGCCGTGGACATCTAGGTGTATGAGGCACGACATATCGCGGTACTCTTCGTAGGTTTGGGGAACGCGGAGCGACGCCGAGTTGGTTTCACTCCCTCGTTGCTGCCCGCGGCCTGCTCCCCTTCCTCGGCCACGTTGTCCGCCTTCTCCTCGTCCTGCAAAAGTCATGGCAACCATGTCGGTAGATTGCTTTTCTTCTGGAGCGGTTTTCCGCTTTGTACTGCTTTTCCTCCGAGCTTGAGTTGGAACGGCCGTTGCCGGCAAAGAGCCACGAGCGTCATCGTCGGCAGCTGCGAACTCACTAGCTAACTGAATCATCTGATTCAAGTCAAGCTGATGATTGTCCTGCAAGCGCTTTAGCTTATGTCGGAGTAACGTGCCTCTTTCTAACCCATCGATGAAGGCGTCCATGGCGGTCTGGGCGTGCACTCCTGTGCAGGAATTCTTCATATCCAGCCAGCGGGAGAGGTAGGCGCGAGATGTCTCATCTTTCTCTTGCACGCACCGTTGTAGATCGCCCACCATGCAGGGACGCTTGTATGTACCCTCAAAGTTCTTGGTGAACGCTTCTTGCATGTCCAGCCAGTTGTAGATAGATTTCTCCGGCAAGTCGTCGATCTATTGACGGGTCGTGCCCGCCAACATTAACGGGAGGTACTTGACGGCGACGTTGGGGTTGCCTCCGGCAATCTCCACCGCGTTGCCGTTGTCCTGCAACCATGTGGCAGGCTTGGCGGTGCCGTCATATGGCTTGATGGTCTTGTCAATCCGGAATCCTTTGGGGTAAGTTGCAGACCGTATTGCAGGTCCAAAGCAACATGGTCCCAGGTATGGTCCTTCCTAGGCCTCGTGGATCTTATCGATCCGCGAACGTGCATCATACGGCTCCGGGTTCTTCTTTTTGTCAACAGGGGATGGGCTGCGTGAACGACGCGGACCTCTTCCTTCATGGTGACTGCTTGGCAGCGACGGAGGCGGAGGTGGCGGTGGGTTAGCTTTCTTGCTGTTACCCTCCTGCGACGCTTCACGCTTGTCGCGGTTGCTTGTCGGATGCGGAGGGTCATGGCGCGACCTGCTCTTATGTCCTTTGTTGTGCTTTCCGTCATGACGGGTCTGCTCCGCGTTGTCGCGGATGACGATGTCACACTGCTTCGGTGGGGGCATATCCGTACGATGGTGAGCCTTGTAGTCTTCCTGACGTCGGGGGGATCGGGGCGGTGGCGATGGGCGGTGAGGCTGGTATCTTTCTCCGTGGTCGGAGGATATGGGGATAGCATCCTTCCTGTTGCGCGCATCCCTCTGTCTTTGTTCTGATGAACCCGTCCGCGATCCGACATCCTGAGGAGATCTGTCCCTTGGTGGTTTGTATTGGCTAGATCGGAAGAGCGCTGGGTCAGACTCGAGCCTCTGAGAGGTGGCCTTTTCCTGCTGCTTTACCGCCTTGGCCACTAGGTCATAGACTTGTTCCACTACCTCAGGCGATCTATCCTGCTCCAGAAGGGTCTTGGCGACGGCGAGGTTAAGGAGTGGGGTGGGCATCACCTGCTTGCCTTCACTGTCAATGTATGGCTTGGCCTATGCCGGCTTCGAGGGAGCCCATCCTAGGTTACGCCGTACACCAGGATCGTTGATGACGCGAGCCGGAGCTTTCTTAGCCTTCTGTTGTTGCAGCAGAGTCTTGTACTCGGCCTCCATTGCTCTTGCTTTCTCTATGGACTTCTGCGCGTTGACCAGATCTCGATCTAGTTTAGCTCCTTGCTCCGCGATGGCTTGCGCCTCCTCCAGCAGCTGCTGGTGCTTCTCGTCAAGCCGAGTCACGTTCCAGATATGATCAACAGTTAGTGGCTCAACAAGGAGATTGCCGTACATCACTCTATCAGCTGAAGTAACATGGGCTGCTGCCTACGTAGATGCTGGAGGCGGCAAGTTTGCGGTGTTGTTGTTGCTCGGACCGGTGCCGAGTTCCTACGGCTGCTGCACTGGATTAGGCGGAGGAGGCATGACTCTTGCGCGATCATCGTCAGCAGCAATAAGTGGCCCCTTCCCCTTATCCAGCGTCGTAGGCGGAGCTTGCCCGGGCTGGTCTTCATCCATCGCTGTCCCGATGGTGACGAACACCCCTCGAGACATGACGATGTTATTAGCTTGCTCGTCGCGCGAGTACTCCTCCTCCATCTCCTGCATGGCGGAGTCTAGCTCTTCTGGACTGAAGTCTATCTCCTCGGAATCTGCACTGAAATCAGCATAAAGTGCGTCAATGACAGAGTCGGAGGGTGCCAGGACTTCCTCGATGATGGGCGGTGGAGGTGCAACGGCCTCGACGATGACTGGAGGTGGTGGCGCTGCTGCGACGATGGCGACCGGAGGCGGTGGTGGCCGTGGCTGAATCGGAGGGGCTCCGTCAATGAGCGCAAGTGCTGTCTGAGCTGCCGCTTCAGCCTCCACGTAGTTGTTGACGGTGTTCACCATGCCTTCGAAGGTGAGGTGTCCTGACGCCTGTTGCCGTCTTAGAGAAAGTCGAAGAAGCGTGCCATGGTCCAGTCCTTCCACAAAGTGATAGATGGCATCATCATTGGGGTAGTGGGCCAGATCGGCTCGTATATGGAGCCACCTGGCCAGGTAATTGCGAGGGTTTTCGCCCTCTCTCTGAACGCAGCGCGCCAGATCGAAGATGGTAACCACGTCGACGAACTTGGACCTCTGATGTCCAGACGCACGGACAAAGCTAGCGGATTTGCAGTGGTCTTCCACCTTTATATCCTGCACAGGGGCGGTTTGGGTGGGTCTTGAATTTTTCTGATCTTTGCCGGCAAACTCCGAGGAGAGATCCGATGCCGATCCTTCCGCGAACGAATCCTGCCCGTAGGCGGTCCGTGCGAGTCTTGATGATCCTCCGACTCCTAGGGAACTAGTGCCCGAGTCGGTTTCGCCGATGAAGAGGTGGATCTCTCTGATAGGAACGATCGAACACCGCGTAGGGTTCGTCTTCGCCGGGATCCAGAACTCGTCGGGGGGACGATCGAAACGTTTTCGGAGAAGAGAACGCGACCGATGGCTACGGTTTCGCCGATTCCCGCGAAGATCTTGGTCCTCGCCCGCTGAAGAGCCTGAAGCGCCTCTTGCCCCACGGTGGGCGCCAACTGTCGTGGTATTGCCGACGAGTACGCCATGGAGGGGTCCTCACAGTGCGTGTTTAGAGACGTGGGGTAAGGCGGGCGGTTGACGGGTACGAGGTAACACAACTTACCCAGGTTCAGATCCCACAACGGTGGCGGAATCCTACTCCTGCTATAAATCACTATAATGGCAATACGCCGAGTTACAGAGATTTGGTTCGCTGTACGAGGTGACTAGAAAGTCTAAGTTATCGTGCCCTAAAGGCTCCCATAGGCCCGACTTATATAGACGCCAGGTCCTAGGGTTATAGGGAAAAGTCCTAGCCGGACAGGTTACAGAGTTCTACACCGTCTATTACTAGTCTTGTGTATCTTGCACTCCAAGGCTCCGGGTACGCTGGTGACTCCACCGTAGCCTTCCTTTATCCGGCATGGGCCTCCCTTCTGGATCCACCTAACTGGGCCGCCCAGCAGGCCATAGGCCACGCTACCGACTATGGGCCACCCGGGTTAGTCGGATAAGAGACATGCTATGAGGATACCCATATAGCATATCCCCAACAAAAAGGTTACTCAATTTTTTTCTTAATATCTTCCTTGTTTTGTGTGTGTTGTATGGTCATACTAAGCAATATCATTCATTGAAGACTATGTGGATACGCAATGATCATCCTTGTACTAGTCTTATAATATGCTTTGTCATGCATCTCACACATCCTTGTGGTTGAGCCCGCTAATATGTTGTCTCTTACTTATTGCTCAACCATTTGTTTCTTGCAAATTTTATGCCTTGGTATTTGCTCATTTGCACTAAGCTGTTTTATAAGTAAAATAGAGGAAGTGAGGATTCCATGTTGTGCACATTGTATTCACATACAAAAACCTAATGTTGCACATACCTTGGGGAGCTTCCTAATTTTATTTATAGCATCACTTTGTGCTTATCATATTTGTTCTCTCATGCCTTGTATTGTTAAAATGGAGTTGGATGAGTGAGGATTCCATGATTATACACTTTGTTCCCAAATGCAATTATTGTAGTTGATGCATTATCTTTGGGGAGCTCATCTAATTCATTTAATATGCTCATTTGATCTTTCATTTGTTGTGGTTTAAATACTTATGGGGGAGCAATGATTCCATATTTGTGCATTATGTATTCCAATGCATTTATTTTAAAATTGTGCACAAATCTTGGGGAGCTTCTCTATTTGTTATTTAAAACTCATCTACTCGTATCATAATATCTTGTTGTTTCCATTTGGACTCATTTGTTGTTTTCAATTGGCTTGCCGGATCTTGTGATTGCTTACATCATTTGTTGATGCTTCTTTTATTTTATTTATTTTGGCAATCTTTGGGTCCTTGATATAGTTCTACTTCCTCCCAAGTATTCATCATTGGATATGTGTGAATGCACACCTTTGGGGATATATCACTATATTAGCCTTCTAGAACTTGTCACCCATTTCGGCAATCGATGCCAATGGGGGAGAAGTTTTAGAGGGTTTAAGGGAAATGGTTGGTTTATGCTTTGAGTTTGTTTCCTAAGCATTTGCTTTTCATGCTCTTGCATCTTTGTTGTTGCTTAGCATGTGGTATATATATAGAGGAAACTCCACCAATGATAATGATTGGCAATATATGCAATGAAATTCAAGTTCATCACACATGCAAAGATTGTGGGGGAGTTTGCTCTATATATGGTGATGGTACCAATATCACATACTTGTGTAGTATTTTGATATTGGTGCTACCACTTTATTTGTTAAATTCCTTATATAAACACTCTCAAAGGGATTGTCATCAATTACCAAAATGGGGGAGATTGAAAGAACATGTGCCCCCATGTGTGGTTTTGGTAATTAATGACAATCTCTATGGACTAATGCTTGTATCAAGTTGTACGTCTAGGAATTGTCCATAGGCAATGCTTGAACCATTTGTTGGCTTCAAGGTTTGGAGAAAAAGTGAAGAGGATCATGTGGTGACCAAGGTGTTCAAAGAGTGATCCACAGATTGGTCATGTGAGAGTTAAACCTATGGCAAATATGTCTTGAAGAATAAGATGAATTAATATCTCTGGTGCACCTTCAAGGCATCAACATAATGAAGAAAAAAAGAAATGATGTGCAAGCTAAAGATGTGCAATATCTAGAAGATCTCATGGTTGAAGCTTTCCATCCTCGGTGATCATGGATCGATGAAGACAAGGTCAAATTAAAGGTTTCCCCATGTTGTATGGGGGAGTAACTTGCAAGTCTTCATCAAGAAAGTGCGTACAAGAGCAATCAAGAAAGGTGTTCCATCTTGAGAAGGACAAGACCGTCTACATCATAATCAAGTGGAATATGTGCAAGGCAAAGGTATGATCTTGATAGGGTTTCTCTCTTACCGGTCTCGATATGTTAGTTGGGGAGACCGGTTTATAGGATAGATAACCGTACTATCAAGAGGGGCTCTCAAGTGAGTAACTCGATCATATCCTTCAGAGAGAGCTCAAACCTTTGCATACTTTGCATCATCCTTTCTTGGTTGTTATTTTGATCTTATCCATGTGAGGTTCTAGATCTTGTGGTAATATTCATAACAAACTCTAGTTCATCAAAAACGGATTTCCCTTTTATATCATATTGCATTTTTATCTTTGAGGTTTTCCGGTTTCTCACCAAGAGAGGTATCTCACTTTATAATACATGAAACGTTATCTCTTGGTGGTATCCAATATTTCCACCTTTTGTTGGATAGCCCTTGTTGTCCTGTTTCCAACAAAATTGGTTTCGGGTCAATCGGAGTTTCCAAACTCTAGATATCGCCATTTGAAGTTTGCCTCTTATTTGGTTCTGACTGGAGTCTCCGGTCTGCGTGGACCGGACTCCGGTGTAGTCCGGAGTTTCCGGATGTGTCTCCGGTGGTGACTTCAGAATCAGGGCTGGGACATACTGTATGGGGGTCCGGAGCCAGGTCCGGAGGCTACCCCGGAGTCTCCGGTGTTTCCTCAGTCCGGAGTCTCCGGTGTTGGAAGACCGGAATCTCCGGTCTTTTGGGGTCTTGGATGGCCCAGGTCATTCAGATGGGCGGTCCGGAGGCTGGTCCGGAGGTTGGGCCGGAATCTCCGGTGTAGACCGGAGTCTCCGGTCTGACTTTTCCCCAACGGGCAGAAAATGGTCAGAAATCTGTGGGCCTATAAAAAGGGGCCCTTCTTCCCCAATGCAACTGCTCGAGTTTTACAGGCTTTCTCCTCCATTCTTGACCCTCTTGATCTTGCTTCCCTTTCAATCCCTCCCTTAATTCTTGCATATACTTTAGGGATTTGAAAGAGGAGATCTAGATCTACAAACCCACCAATCCATCTCTCCTCTAAGTGAGGGGAACATCTTGGGATGTAGATCTTGGAGTCTTTTGTGGATTTCCTCCATTGTTCTTCCTCTCTTATTCCCTCACAAGCTTTTGTAGCTTTGGTGAAATTTGGGAGAGAAGGATTTGAGCACTACTTGTGTTCTTGCCATTGCATTTGGTGCATCGGTTTGAGTTCTCCCCGGAGGATTTGGTGAGTGAAAGTTGAAAGCTTTTTACTCTTGGGTTCTTGGAACCCTAGACGGTTTGTTGGTGTTGCAGGTTGTGGCCTTGGTGGCATTGTGGCCTTGGTGGCGTTTGTTGGGAGCCTCCAATTAAGTTGTGGAGAAGTGCCCCAACCTTGTGAGAGGTTCTGGTTGCCACCGACAAGTGCACCGATAGTGGAAGCGTGGATCGATCCCGTTGGGGTGAGATTCACCGGAGAATAAGGGAGGCCTTTTGTGGCATTGGTGGTTTGATACCACCCCCTCTCCAAATGAGATGTACTCCATGTTGGGAGGAACTCAGTAAAATATCGGTGTCCCCACGTGCCTCGGTTATCTCTATACCCGATCTCTTTACTTATGCACTTTACATTGTGATAGCCTTCGTGCTGAAGTAATATATATCTTGCTATCACTTTGTTGCTTGTATTTCTTAGCATAAGTTGTTGGTGCACATAGGTGAACCTTAGTTGTTCTAGGTTGTGCTTAACAAAGAAAAAATTAGTTTTATTCCGCCTTTGTTGAGCCACTCTAGGAAAAATTTTAATCGCCTATTCACCCCCCCTCTAGGCGACATCCGTATCCTTTCACCGTCCTTCACTCCATGAGCTCTTCTCAAGCAGTAGCATCTCTACGTCACGCCGCAACATCAAGCTATGATGGTGACCTCTCCGCAAGACCTCCAAGACGTGAAGCGAACTGGCCACAACCAAGGGCACTCGTGATTCAACAAGAACAACCTCAAGTGGACCCCCAAGCCCATCGTCACCGACACATTCCTTCAACAACAATTGAAACCTCCGAATTGGACGAACAAGATCGCCATCAACGTGAAGCACTCGAAGACCCACCAAGACGTCATCATCGACATGAACGTTAACATCGACAACATGATCACCATGACGAGCCTCCTCCGCATCATGAAGAAAGGGAGCAGCCCATTGCACATGCAGCTCGCCGTCCTCCTCACCACATGGCGCAAGACAATGCTCATCGTCATCAACCGCGCTAAGAACAAGAGCAAGCTTCCCAAGATCGTCGTGCGGACCAAGCGCCTCTGCCTCGTCCTCAACCGCGCGAACAACACGAGCAAGCTCCCCAAGCTCTTCGTCAAGACTAAGTTCCACCACCAAATGCGGCACCACAACAACCGCAAGGGCAATGCCACCATCACCAAGCAAGACGTGAGAGCTCGGATGATGAGGATGGCCACCAAAATCATGGAAACCGCCTATACCGGAACCGCAATGAAGAAGAAACTTTTGGCAAGCTCACATTCACCATGCCAAAGTTCACCGTTCCAATGAACCCGAAGAATATCTCTCATGGGAACTCAAGGTTGACAAGATCTTCCGCATGCACAACTATAGCAATGAGAATATGATGGCCATGGCGTCCCTCGAGTTTTATGATTATGCCAACCTTTGTTGGGAACAAGTCCAACTCGCTCGTGAAGCAAAAGAAGAGCCTCCAATTACAACTTGGCAAGATATGAAGGCTCATATGAGATCTCGCTTTGTTCCTTCGCACTACACGCGTGACCTCTTCAACAAGCTTCAAACGCTTTGCCAAGGGACAAAGACCATAAAAGAGTACTTCAAGCAAATGGAGCTCAACATGATCCGTGCCAACATTGAAGAGCGCGATGAACAAAAAATGGCATGCTTCCTCAATGGCTTGAACCATCCAATCAAGCGCATCACCGAGTTCCAAAAGTACAACAACATGGTTGAGCTTGTACACATAGCTTCAAAAGCCGAACGTCAAGTGCAAGAGGACATCAAGTACAACAAGCCCAAGACGTACTTCACCTACAAGCAAGCGCCAACCACTACATCAACAACCCCAATTGGAAGCTCATCAAATACCACCAAGCTTCCCTTCAAGCCAACACTTCCTCAAGGAAAACCGCCCACAAGTGGCAAATACACAAAGGATGATCAACCATTCAATGGTGAATGCTACAAGTGTGGAGGCAAAGGACACAAGTCGACCACATGTGGAAACAATAAAGTTTTGTTCATCCACGACAATGGCGATGAAGAGTACTTGAGTGAAGATGAGTTTGATGCAAGGGTCAAGGAATCATTAGCTAGGCAACATTTGGAAGATGACCAAGAACTACTTGTGTGTGAGCATGACGCAAGTCCATCGCTTGTGGTCACAAGGGTCCTAACTACTCAAGTCAATGAGAATGAAGACCAAAGATCAAACATCTTCCAAACTCGTGCCGGTATCAATGGGAAGTCCATCAAAGTTGTCATCGATGGAGGGAGTTGCCACAATCTTGCAAGCATGGAATTGTGTGAGAATCTCAACCTCCCCCTACATCCACACAAGCATCCCTACCATATACAATGGCTAAGTGACCAAGGGTCCGTCAAGATCAAGCACACCGTCTTGGTAACTTTCTCAATTGGACCATACAAGGACACGGTGGAGTGTGATGTGGTCCCCATGATGGTTTTTCATATGTTGCTAGGAAGGCCGTGGCAATATGACAAGTGTGCTTTGCGTAATGGTCACACAAACGCTTATACCTTCAAATTGCTTGACAAGACTTGTGTTTTGCAACCAATGACTCCTATCCAAATAATTGCGGACAATCCAAAGGATTTAGTGAGGGCACAAAGCACAACACAATCTTGTGAGAAGAGCGGTGAGCGAGAGAACCACACCATAGTGAGTGAGAGCCATAAGCCAAACTCGAGTGGAAAAACTAAGAGTGTTCTTCTTGCCACCAAAAGTGAGATGAGAGAAGTGCGGAACAACCCATCCATTTTGCACTTTGTCCTTATATGCAAGGGACTAGCGCAAGGAACTAATGACTTGACAAATGTTCGTCCTTCTTTGATGACTATTTTGCAGGAATTCCAAGATGTGTTCCCCGAAGAGCTTCCTCATGGACTACCCCCTCTTCGTGGAATAGAGCACCGCATCGACCTCATACCCGGCGCACCCCTTCCAAACTGCGCTGCGTACCACACTAACCCGGAAAAGACGAAGGAGATAGAACGACAAATCAACCAACTCGTCTCCAAAGGTTTGTTCTAAGTAAGCACTAGCCCAAGCACGGTACCCGTGATTCTAGTTCCAAAGACGGATGATACGTTGCGGTTATGCATGGACTGCCGTCTAATCAATGTTATCACCGTGCGTTATCAACATCCTATACCGCGTCTTGATGACATGCTTGATGAGTTGTGTGGAGCCACTATATTTTCAAAAATTGATCTTCGTAGTGGTTACCATCAAATACGCATGGCCGAGGGGGATGGGTGGAAAAGCGCATTCAAGACCAAACTTGGTCTCTATGAATAGTTGGTTATGCCTTTTGGCTTATCTAATGCCCCATCCACCTTCATGCGCCTTATGAACCATATTTTGAGAGCTCTCATTGGAAAGAGTGTCATTGTTTACTTTGATGATATTATTGTCTATAGAAAGTCACTAGAGGAGCATGTTACACATGTTAAGGAGGTCCTTCAAATCCTTCGTCATGAAAAGCTATATGCTAATCTCCCCAAGTGTACTTTTTTGAAAGACAAACTGATTTTCCTTGGTTTTGTTGTGTCTTCTAATGGCATTGAAGTTGATGTCTCAAAAGTTAAAGACATACGAGATTGGCCCATCCCTACCAATGTTAGTGAACTTCGTAGTTTTTATGGGTTGGACGGTTTCTACCGTCGCTTTGTGAAAGAATTTTCTACCATTGCTTGCCCTTTCAACGAATTGACAAGAAAAATGTCACGTTCGTTTGGGGCAAAGAACAACAAAATACATTTGATGAGCTCAAAACGAGGCTCACCGAAGCACCACTTGTTGCGTTACCGGATTTCACAAAATCTTTTGAGATTGAATGTGACGCTAGTGGTATTGGCATTGGAGGCGTCCTTATGCAAAATAGGCGTCCTATTGCATACCATAGCGAGAAACTTTATGGCGCACGCCTTAACTATCCAATTTATGACAAAGAGCTTTTTGCTTTGGTTCGTGTCCTTCAAGTGTGGCAACACTACCTTTGGTCCAAAGAATTTATCATCCATTCTGACCATGAGTCGTTGAAATATCTTAAGGGTCAAGCCAATTTGAGTAAAAGGCACGTCAAATGGGTTGAGTTCATGGAATCTTTTTCGTACATTGTCAAGTATAAGAAGGGCAAAGAAAATGTAGTAGCGGACGCCTTGTCTCGAAAAAATACAAGCCTTCTTACGCGACTCAAAGTAAATGTTTTGGGTCATCAAATCTTTGTACGCTTCCGACCCATTCTTTGGATCATTTTTTCCAAAGTGTTCAATAGACAAAGGGGTTGATGATTTATATTTGCATAAGGGTTTTCTATTCAAACAAAACAAGCTTTGCATTCCGAAGTCGTCTCTCCAAATTTTGCTTCTTCAAGAGTCCCATGGTGGAGGCCTTATGGGTCACTTTGGCCGGGACAAGACATATGACATGCTCCCCACTCACTACTATTGGCCCAAGATGATGTGCGACGTGGAGCGCCACGTCCAACGATGCACTACTTGTGTCCAAGCTAAGTCTCAGTCTAACCCCTTTGGTCTTTATATGCCATTGCATATTCTTCATGCACCTTGGTCGGACAATAGCATGGAATTTGTGTTAGGTTTGCCTAGATCTAGACATGTCGATGATTCTATATTTGTGGTACTGGATCATTTTTCCAAAATGGCACACTTCATTCCGTGCCATAAGACCGATGATGCTTCACATGTCGCAAACTTGTTTTTCAGGGAAATAATCCGCCTCCACGGTGTTCGAAGAACAATCGTTTTCGACCGTGAAGTCAAGTTCATGAGCTACTTTTGGAAGACGCTTATGTCCAAGCTCGGCATCAAGCTTCTATTCTCGTCCGCATCACATCCCCAAACGGATGGACAAACCGAGGCTGTCAACCGAAGCCTCGGAACACTACTCCACGTGTTGATTAAGAAGAACCTTAAAGATTGGGAGGAATGCATCCCCCATGCCGAGTTCGCCTACAACTGCGCCAAACACTCCACCACCATGAGGAGCCTGTTCATGATCGTCTATGGATTCGAGCCTCTCACTGCGCTCGACATCCTACCTCTTCCTCTCCATGACCGCGCTCGACATCCTACCTATTCCTCTCCATGACGTCGACAAGCGTGCCCAAGCAATGAAGAAACTCCATGAAGAAACAAGAGCTACGATCGAGCAACAAGTGCTTCGCCAAGCATCAAGGCTAAACAAAAACAAGATGGAGATAATCTTCAAAGAAGGCGATCTTGTGTGGATACACTTGAGCAAAGACCGTTTTCCCAATAATCGTGACTCCAAGCTCAAACCAAAGGGAGATGGCCCCTTCAAGGTCCTTAAAAGAATCAACAACAATGCATACGTCATCTACATACCAACCTCCAAGTACCTAGTGAGCAATACGTTCAACGTCAAGGACCTATCACCGTACCTTGGAGAGAATCAAGATGTAAACCATGAAGAGTCGAGGACGACTCTTTCCCAAGGGGGGAGATGATGCAGCCCGTCCTACAAACGCCCCTCCATCTACACAACCTAGTCCCCCAAGTGGACCAATGACTCGCGTCCATGCCAAGCTCCTACAAGCTAAGGTTAATTCGCTCATTTCCTCATGTGACTTTGATACGCCTTTGGATGGCTTGCTACCTCATGCAACTATGCTATGCATTCTCAGCTATGAAGCAACAATACCTCACCAAGCCCCCAAGGAAGAAGAACCAGGAGAATCCGCTGCTGTAGCGCTGCACACCGGAATCTCTGGTGTAGACCGGAGTCTCCGGTCCTGCACACCGGAGTCTCCGGACTGACCCCCGGCCCGGCCCCAGGACCCGACCCGAGGACAGTCAGAAGGCCCCTACGAAGACGAGTCCGGAGATTGACCGGAGTCTCCGGTCCAGACTAGAGTCTCCGGACCCCACCACCGGAGTCTCCAGCCCGAGCGACAACATGCATGTAAAGGCCTTTTGGGCCTGGCCCATGTAACCCCCGGCTTCACCCCAACTTCCAGTTTTATCCCCAAACTACCTTTTTTAAGTGGCTGGCCTATAAATAGCCCCACCCCTCTATTGTAAACCTGAGACTTGGATAATTGTAATTGAAGACACCCCTTGAGGATCTATCAATTACTAGTCTCATGCTCTGATATGTCGGAAACGTATCTATAATTTTTGATGCTCCATGCTTGTTTTGTATCTACTTTGCTTTGCTTTGTCTACACTTTGAGGTGTTTTATATATTTTCTGGAACTAACCTATTAAAAAGTTTCCACAGTGCCAGTTGCCTGTTTTCTTCTGTTTTTGGTTCCAGAAAGGCAGCAAATAAATATTCTTGGAATTGGATGGGACAAAAGCCAAAGTTATTATTTTCCCGGAGCAACACGGAACCACGAAGCAGAGCCGGAGGGGGGGTACAGGGTGGACGCACCCCCCTAGGAACGGGCAATCCCTGGAGGTGCCCACAGGGGGTGTGGGCCCCCTGGACCCCCATCGACCTTGACTCCTGCGCCTATAAGAGCCTCCCGATGAGAAAAACCTAAATCATCCAGAAGAAATCCACGAAAACCTCGGTAGCATCGCCGCCGCCGAAGGGGAGATTCGGGGACAAAAAGTCTCTGTTCCGGCACCCTGCCGGGACGGGGAAGTGCCCCCGGAGCCATCTCCGTCGCCATCTTCATCACCATTGTTGATTCCCATGATGAGGAGGGAGTAGTTCTTCCTCAGGGTTAAGGGCTCTAACGGTAGCTATGTGTTCATCTCTCTCTCTCTCTATGCATGATCTTGTGGTCATCATCTTTGTATTCAAGTATATCTACCTTTCTACTCAAGTGCTTCATTAGATCTCTGCTCTCCCCATGTGTGTGAAAGTGACACCGTGCATGCCATGGTGGCACTTAGGCTTGAGTCTACATAAATACTATTTGTGCTTTAATAGATCTATGCTTTTACCCACGTGTGTGAAAGTGACAGCGGGCATACCGTGTGTGGGACTTTGGCTAGACTGAATATTTTTTATGAGTTATATTTGGAGTTGGATGTCTCTATGAAATCGTGGTGTTTTTTGGAACCATCTAGTGCTCAAGGCGACAGTGTGGGGTTATCTAGATTGGGGAAGGTGGACTTTGAGGTGTGTTGTTATATCCCTACCTTGGATTAGAGTGTTCAACCGGAGAGTAGTTAAGAGTAGTATCATGAAGAGAGGATATTTATATGAGAGAGTGTTAACTAGTGAAAGTATGATCCCTAGGCCTTGTTTCTAAACATTGAAACACCGTTTGATACTAGATATGTTGCATGTTTGCTTGCTTCCTTCTTGTTGCCTTTATTCTTTACCTCACCGTCGAGCTATTTTCTGGCACCGTTACCACTTGTATTTCACTATCTCTTTGCTGAACTAGTGCACCTATACACCTGACAAGTGTATTGGGTGTGTTGGGGACACAAGAGACGTCTTGTATCTTGATTGCAGGGTTGTTTGAGAGGGAATACCTTTGACCACTTCCTTCCTGAATTCGATAAACCTTGGGTAAACCACTTAAGGGAAACTTGCTGCTATTCTACAAACCTCTGCACTTGGAGGCCCAACAACTATCTACAAGAATAGAAGTGCGTAGACATCAAGATCTTTTCTAGCGTCGTTGCCGGGGAGGTAAGGTAAAAGGTACTCACATCCTCCGGTGTGAGTGCTCGAAGTTATTTCCTTTAGATTCTGCAATTTTGTCTTTTTGTTTCTTGTTTTCACTAGTTAGGCTTAATGGAAAACAACAACAAAATTAGAGAACTCTATAGTATCTATCTTGAGTTAGTACATGAGGTATTTGAAGAGAGAATTAAAAAACTTATGGAGCTTTATTTGCATGCTAATAGCAATGTTATTAGTTTGAATTCTTTGGACACCATTGTTGCTAATGCTATGGAAATTTGTAAGCTTGGGGAAGCTAGTTTTTATGAAAATGATATTTTTAGTTCCCCAGCTTTGGAAGATAGCTATTCTATTGCCTATGATGATACCATACCTCCAATATATGATGAGTATAATATTTTCAGTCCACCTACTATTGAGGAGTAAATTGATTGTGATTACAATATGCCTCCTATATTTGATGATTATGGTGATGAGAATAATAGTGATAGTTATGTTGTTGAATTTGCTCTCACTACAATTAATAAGAATGACTATGCTTATGTGGAGAGTAATAATCATTATATGCATGTGGCTCATGATAAGAATGTTTTATGTGATAGTTATATTTTTAATTTTATTCATGATGCTACTAACAATTATTATGAGAGAGGGAAACATGATTTTATGTATTTCAATAATATTAAGTTTCCCCTCTTTATGTTGAAAATCTTGAAGTTGCACTTGTTTTGCTTTCCTATGCCTTTATGCTTTCAAGACTTGTTTCTTTACAAGATTCCTATGCATAGGAAGTGGGTTAGACTTAAATGTGTTTTGAATTTGCTTCTTGATGCTCTCTTTTACTTCAATTCATATTTCTTATGTGAGCATCTTCTCAAACTATCAAGCCTAACTTAAAGGCGTTAAAGAAAAGTACTTCTTGAGAGACAACCCAAGAGTTTTCTTGAGTCTTGGAAGTTATACTTCAGTAATGACCTCTCCTTATCCTTTTTGTTTGCTTTTTGTGCCAAGAATGACCTCTAATGAGAGGGAAGTAAGATTTGGGGAGTTGCTGTCCCGAAACAGATTTCTGTCCTCCACCATAAAAAATCGTGAGGAGTCTCTGTAACTCGGATTGAGCTCAAAATTTACGAGTAAATCCCACAGTATGTTAGATAAACTTCGCTAGTTCAACAATTTTTGATTTGAGCAACATAAGGTTTTCGAAAATATCGGTTCCTACCTGCTTGTCTGTTTTGACAGATTTCTGCCATTATTTTCATTTGCTTCTTATTGATTCCTTTTTGGGTTCTTTTGGGAAATTGAGAGTTTTGAAGGAATTGCTGAAAGAACATTTTATAATCCCTAGTGTTTTGTGTGTTAGATAACAATATCAAGGATTATTTAATGTGTGTTGAAGTGTTGCAGCTCTCTTTGAGAAAAAGGGAATAGGATTCTGCCTTTGGGGGGCGGATAATCCGACCCTCCCTCTTCCCAAGAAGGCGCAAGCCCCAGAAGGGGGGCGGAGTTTTTGCCGGATTTTCCGGCCCCGCCGGATAATCCGCCCCTCAGGGGGCCGGATAGTTCGCCCCCTGCTCATCGCCAAGGCGCAAGCCCCAGAGAGGGGGCGGAGTGTTGGCCGGACTTTTCGGTCTGGCCGGATAATCCGCCCCTGGAGGGGGCCGGATTATCCGCCCCCCCAAGATCTTCACCAAGTTTCCCAGGCGCCAGCCCCAGAGAGGGGGCGGAGTTTCCCCCGGAGAATCCGCCCTTGGGGCGGAGTTTTCCCAGGGGGCGGATAATCCGCCCCAAGTGGGGGGCGGATAATCCGCCCCCAAAGTTGTGCAACAGCCAGATCTGGGGAGGGGGTATTTAAGCCAGCCTTCCCCCTCCTGCCAGAACTCTTGATTCATTCGAAAAAGACCAGATCAGATCTGAAAGCTTCATCCAAGACAGCTCCACCTAGATCCACCCAAAGGCCCCGTCCCTTGGGGAATCGAAGGAGGAGAACTCGATCTTCATCATCAGCAATCAAGCGCTTCATCTCCTCTCCATTCATTTGGAGAACCCCTGATCTAGTATTTCTTGCAAATACCTAGATCCTTGTTTTTGTTTATATTGATAAACCTTGTTCTTGTGGCAGCTTGTTGTCATCTCGGGAGCCCCCAATTCGGTTGTGGGTGTGTGTCCCGATAGTGGTGTAAAAGGCACCGATTCCCGCCTCGAAGGGATCCAATAGTGGAGAAGGTGGATCAGGCCTCTCGTGGCGAGATCCATCGGAGAATAGGGTGAGGCCTATTGTGGCGTGGTGGTCTTAGAACCGCCCACCCCTCCAATGCAGATGTACTTCCCTTAATAAGGAAGGAACTGCGGTAAAACAAATCCATGTGTCTCCGCGTGCTCCACTACGGTTTCCTCGCTCCTCTTTTTACGTGCTTAGTAGTTAGGGTTGCATATAGGGAAATTCACGTAGTTGCATATCTAGAGAATTTACTTTGTGTCAAGCCTAAAATTGAAAAAGTATTAAAAATTGGTTAGCACCTATTCACCCCCCTCTAGGTGCCCATACAATCCATTTGAATTGGTATCAGAGCCTCGGCTCTTATTTCGGGCTTAACTGCCTAAGAGAAGTATGGGTTCCAAGGTAGATGGGAGTGATGCTCCGGAGGTAGTCACCATGAACGATCTTAAGACGTTGGAAACAACCTTGGTGAGTTCAATGGAGGCTAAGATGGAAGAGATGCGTCAATTGATAATGCGTCTCTCCACATCCACAGCATCACCTCCATCTAACTATGAGGATACCACTCCGCAATCCAAGGAAACGGGTAAAACTGCTTCCAAAGATAACGAAGTGGTTGGTGATTATACTAGCAAGAGTTCCTCCTCGAAAAAGGATAGCGGTAAGGATGGATACAATGAGGTTTCTCATGTGTATTCCCCTGATCCACCTATCCCTCACCCACATATACATAATAGGGGTGATCGACCCAAACTTTCTGTTGGGCCACGCGGAGATAAAATAAAATTTTCCTCTAACGTGGTGATCCCAAGATCTAGCTGAGGGAGAAAGCCACGAGGTTTACCACTAGACGCGCGGTTGTGGATTACTGATGAAGCGCGTCAGTTGATGCAGTGCAGTCCTCACGATCCGATCGTCTTGGTGCTGATCGCACAGCACCTCTGCTGGTATCCACACGTACAAGGAGGAGCACCGGCGGCGAACTGCTAGGTTCGTTACGGCGGCTGGACTGCTGTGGAGCTAGGGTTTCCAACACATGGAATGACCTAACCGAACAACGATTAACCTTTCTGGGTTACTGTGCTCCACTATATATAGGGAGTGAACGTGGGCTCTGCTCGCGCGACCCATTCACTAAAGCCCATATAACACTAGTCACCGTGAGTCCAACTCACTAACTCAGTCCTAATCCGGTTTAGGTCCAACCCAACCAGATTATATGTTCAGATCTAATCCGAACTTGCTCCCGCTCTTAAGTGTGTGACCCCGCAGGCTCATGGTTACTTGGACACGATTAGAGTCCGACTCACAATCGATCAATCGGCATCGGCTCCTAGCAGAACGTGTCGATTCCCAAGTACCAAAGAGTCATGACGACTTGCCTTTCCAATGCGACTTACGTCCGAGTCCCTTTTGCCTCACGATATACCTTGTCAGACTATAGGCGAATATATGTCATCCCTTAAATAGTCCGACTCTCTTCTCGATCCGAGATAAGTGATTCACCCGACTAACTCTTAGCCGATCGCCTCGGTTAACACTTAACCGAGTCGTGCATGGCCATGCTTTCCGAATCATATCTCACGAGAGGGCCCAGAGAATATCTCTCCGAGTGGAGGGGCAAAATCCCATCTTGGTTATTCACAACACGCAGTTTGATTCTCAGTCGACCCGAACCCTGCCTTTATAACTGCCCAGTTACGGATCAGCGTTTGACAGAACCTAAGTCGGTGATCCTCAACTCGGACTATGCAACAACCTCAGGTCTAAGGATTACATTGATTAAGATATACAAATGACAGCTTAGTTCGTTGTACCTCAATATGGGTCAATCCGACTCGCTAAACTCTTTAGCCTAGTCTGTGTAAGTTGGAATAGCATCTCCATGCCCATGACAAGTGGAACCGAGTCATCAAGCCAACTTTCACATTGGTCTAAGTTGTGTGTCCAGCACAACCTCAATGACCAAGGATATTTAGTACAAACAACATGAATGCATAGTTCCACAACTGAATCACATATTCAATGATACACATCAGATGTTTATACAAGGACTACTTAATAACTTTATGAATACAATGGGAAATATCATCATACATGATTGCCTCTAGGGCATATTCCCAACAGTCTCCCACTTGCACTAGAGTCAATCTTCCGACATCACATGTCTAAGCATCTAATGCCCATGGCTCTCAGGTGCGCCTCATGCTTCGTCTGGGGTAACGGCTTTGTCAAGGGATCCGCAATATTTGCATCCGTGTGTACCTTGCATAACTTGATATCACCCTGATCCACGAACTGGCGAATTAGGTGGTACCGCATGAGTATGTGCTTGTTCTTCTGGTGTTGTCTAGGTTCCTTGGCTTGTGCAATAGCACCATTGTTGTCACAATATACGTCCAACGGATTGGACGAGCCCTGAACCACACCAAGATCCATGAGGAAATTCCTCATCCAAACAGCTTCCTTTGCTGCCTCCGAGGCGGCAATATACTCAGCCTCTGTTGTAGACGCAGACACAGTCTCTTGCTTGGAACTCTTCCAGCTCACAGCACCTCCATTTATAATAAACACGTATCCGGATTGCGAGCGAGAATCATCAGAGTCGGTGAGATAACTCGCATCCGTGTAACCCTTTACACTGAGTTCATCTTCACCACCATAAACCAAGAACATATCCTTAGTCCTTCTCAAGTACTTTAGGATATTTTTAGCCGCTGTCCAGTGGATCTCTCCAGGATCAGCCTGGTATCTGCTCACAACACTTAGAGCATAGGAAACATCCGGCCTAGTACAAATCATGGCGTACATGATGGATCCGACTGCAGAAGCATATGGAATCGCACTCATCCGACTTCGCTCATCAGTTGTCGAAGGACACTGAGTCTTGCTAAGTTTTACACCATGGGACATCGGTAAGAACCCCTTCTTAGACGATTCCATGTTGAACTTTTTCAACACTTTGTCCAAATAAGTACTCTGACTCAATCCAATGAGCCTCCTTGATCTATCTCTATAGATCCGGATTCCGAGGATGTATGTTGCCTCACCCAAGTCTTTCATTGAGAAACTCCTTTCCAATGATTCCTTGGTTTCTTGCAACATCTGGACATCATTTCCAATCAGTAATATGTCATCCACATATAAGATTAGAAAATTTACTTTGTTCCCACTAAACTTCTTGTACAAACAAGAATCATGATCACTCTTGATGAAGCCAAACGATTTGACTACCTCATCAAAGCGAATATTCCAACTCCGAGATGCTTGCTTCAACCCATAAATGGATTTCTGAAGTTTGCATACCTTGTCAGCATTGGCCGGATCGACAAAACCCTCGGGCTGTATCATATACACGTCCTCGGTTAAATTTACATTAAGGAAAGCCGTTTTGACATCCATCTGCCATATCTCATAGTCGAAATAGGCCGCTATAGCTAACATGATCCGAACTGATTTAAGCATCGCTACGGGCGAGAAGGTCTCGTCGTAATCAACTCCTTGAACTTGTCGGAACCCCTTCGCGACAAGGCGTGCTTTATAGATTGAAACATTTCCATCCATATCAGTTTTCTTCTTAAAGACCCATTTGCACTCGACGGGTCTTGCACCGTCTGGCAGATCAACCAAGTTCCAAACTTGATTTTCATCCATGGACTTTATCTCGGATCTCATGGCTCCAAGCCATGACTCGGAATCAGATCCCACCATCGCTTCCGAATAATTTGCCGGCTCATCACTGTCTAACAGTAACACATCACGAACACTTCGTAATCTTGCCGATCTTCGTAGTACAGGTGCTGCTGTCGGCTCAGCTGCCACGATCGGCTCAACCTCCAAGGTTTTTGCCGATTCGCTACTAGCCGATTCCTCTCGAATTTCTTCGAGTTGCACCGTGCTCCCACTTACTCCCCGACTGAGAAACTCTTTCTCAAGGAAGACACCGTTCCGAGCGACAAACACTTTGCCCTCTTCTCGGTTGTAGAAGTAGTAACCCAAGGTTTCCCTCGGATACCCCACGAAAATACATTTATCCGACTTGGCCGTAAGCTTGTCTGACTGAAGTCGCTTGACAAAA
Organism: Avena atlantica; assembly: GCA_910589765.1. Taxonomy (NCBI): domain Eukaryota; kingdom Viridiplantae; phylum Streptophyta; class Magnoliopsida; order Poales; family Poaceae; genus Avena; species Avena atlantica. The sequence goes on from OU342739.1 coordinate 49,111,227, forward strand.
GCTTCACAACCCCAAATCTTAAGAAAAGACAAACTCGGCTTTTTGCCTGTCCACATCTCATGCGGTGTCTTCTCTACCGATTTTGATGGTACTTTGTTTAGTGTGAACGCCGCTGTTTCTAGACAATAACCCCAAAATGATAAAGGCAGATCTGTCCGACTCATCATTGATCGTACCATGTCCAACAAGGTCCGATTCCGCCTTTCCGAAACACCATTCCTTTGTGGCGTTCCTGGCGGAGTAAGTTGAGGAACTATTCCACAACTTTTCAGATGGTCATCAAACTCATGGCTCATGTACTCGCCTCCTCGGTCCGACCGAAGAAACTTTATTTTCTTGCCGAGTTGATTCTGTGCTTCATTCTGGAATTCTTTGAACTTTTCAAAGGCTTCCGACTTATGTTTCATTAAGTAGATATATCCATACCTACTCAAATCATCAGTGAAGGTAATGAAGTACTCATAACCACCCCTGGCTGTCGTGCTCATTGGTCCACATACATCACTATGTACTAGTCCCAACAAGTCGGACGCCCTTTCGCAACTCTTTGCAAAAGGTGTCTTGGTCATTTTGCCGAGTAGGCAAGATTCGCATGTCTCGAATGACTCCAAGTCGAACGAAGTTAGGAGTCCATCATCATGGAGCTTATTCATGCGTTTCCAACTTATATGACCAAGCCGACAGTGCCAAAAGTAAGTCATATTCAGATCATTTGGTTTCAACCTTTTAACATTTATGTTATAAACCGACTCACCATCAAGATTCAAAATAAATAACCCGTCCTGGACGGGTGCAAAGCCGTGAAACATATCATTCAAATACAAAGAACAACCATTATTCTTGATATTCGACTCATAGCCTTGCCTCATCAAACATGAAGCAGAAATAATGTTTCGACTGAGCACTGGAACATAATAACAATTATTTAGTTCCATAATGAATCCGGAAGGTAAATGAAGTTGCATCGTGCCGACTTCCAACGCAGCAACTCTTGCTTTGTTGCCGACTCGAATATCAACCTCGCCTCTTGCTACGCTCCTAGTTCTTACCAGTCCCTGCAACGAGTTGCAGATGTGAATAACTGATCCGGTATCATATACCCAAGAACTATTAGGTGCATCAGCAAGATATATGTCTATAACATTGCAAACAAGTGTACCTGAGTCGGAAGTCATACCTCCACTCTTGGCTTTGTCGGCCAAGTACTTGCTGCAGTTCCTCTTCCAGTGGCCATCCGCCTTGCAGTAGAAGCAAGTGGATCCGGCTGAAGGAGATGGCTTAGTCCCTGAGGGAGCGCTTGGGACAGGGTCCTGAGCCTGCTTTCCTCCTGACTTAGCCTTCTTCTTAGTCCAAGAACTCTTCTTGAACTTAGCCTTATTCTGCACCATCAACACTTGACTGGTGCCCTTCTTGAGATCCGCCTCTGCCTGCTTGAGCATCCCATGCAATTCAGTGAGCTTCTTATCCATACCATGCATGTGGTAGTTCGAAATGAACTGCCCATATGCACTAGGAAGAGAGTTCAGAATTATATCCGTAGCGAACTCTTCGCTTATGGGGTAGCCAAGCCTCTCCAAAGACTGCACGTAACCAACCATTTTGATCACATGCGGACTCAGTGGATCACCATCCTTAAGCTTGCAACTCAGCAGAGCCTGAGAGACTTGATACCTCTCAGTCTTCGCCTGAGCCTGGAACATACTTTTGAGGCTTTCGATCATATCGTAGGCCTCAACATGCTCGAACTGCTTTTGCAAGTCCGGTTCCATGTGAGCAAGCATAAGACAGCTGATATCCGTGGACTCATCCTTAGCCCGACGGTAGGCATTGGTGGCTGCGACAGTCGCATTCTCATTCGGCTCATCTGGAAGTGGGTTGTCTAGGACATGGTCCTTCTTTTCTTGTTTGAGAACAATTCTCAGATTTCGATACCAGTTGGTAAAATTAGTGTCGTTCAGTTTATCTTTCTCAAGAATGGTTCTCAACGCAAAACCGGATATCTGAGAGTGACTGCTACTTGGTGCCATGATCTACAACAGAAAATATGCAAAGCACTTAAGACATGTATTCATAAAAGAGCAAGAATATTAAACATTTTAATATTTTATGCTCCCACTAGAACCAACACCCCTCCGATGGTTACTTAGTGATTCAGGATCCTAAATAAGCAAGTCGGCTAGTGAGCTTTAGCATCACCGCTAGCCGCCAAGTGATCTAGGTAGACAACTCGTTGTCAATCGCATCTCATGCGACTCCTGTTGGACGGGTGGCATCACATGCCCCGGCTCCCATCCGACCTTTCCCCGAGTCCCACAACCGTTGTGATAGACCCGTCTAGCTTACCGAATGTTTCTGCAGTAAGAGTCCGACTCGAACCCACCTAGTCGGAAAGAATTGGCAGCACCTCAATTTTATGAGCCCACTACCAAAAATGTCCGACTTGTGATGGTGCAAACACTGGCGGGAAAACCGACTAGACCTTCTTTGAGGGATTAAATTTTACCGACTATCTAATAGAGGTAAAACTGAGACATAACAATAACACAAAATAAAGCAATTATAATGTGAAATGGTATGGCTCTCTTCATGGCGATCTCCATCTCCACAAAGCCTGTAATCCGACTCGTGCCAACTCTTGTCACTTGCCGTCTTACTCCATGTCGCCGACATGTATAACGCCTTGCATGCCTTCCGGGTTCTCAAACAGCTACACTAGCTTAGTAAAGTAAATTACATAAAGAATCCGACACGCATGTCGTTATACAATAAAATGACAGCACCTAGGCTCCAGCCGGCTGACAAAAACCGTGATTCGCAGATCACGTATGGATTATACACATACATCACATGCACATGAACCATACCATTCACAACTTCCTGCAAAAACAAGTTATGCATAGATACAATATCTACCGGCGTTGTGAAACTCGCAACGACATCTAAGGCGCTACGACAGGGCGAAGCCGGCGGTCCCTCGCGGGTGCGGGCAGCGCCCGACGATTTTTCCGAAAACATAGATCTCATCTACGATCCGAACATGGATTCCGACCATCGTTCCGATTCGATCAAACCATTTGATCTTCGATCACCGCTTCTGGATTTACGTGTCACAGTCTACCCCGATGGCGGAAGCCGACCGGTAGGGGTATGTCGTTCCACAACCTCAGTAGTATGATCACGGAAATCAGATCTACCATTCCCCGAGTACAGTTGATCCAATCAACTTCATACAAAACCGATCTATCTCATAGATCGACCACCAAAACAGCACATAGATCTCATCTATAGCCTACCGCATATCTCATATGCGAGATCTCGAGCCTAAAACCAGAAGCTATCGCTCTGATACCACTGTTGGGCCACGCGGAGATAAAATAAAATTTTCCTCTAACGTGGTGATCCCAAGATCTAGCTGAGGTAGAAAGCCACGAGGTTTACCACTAGACGCGCGGTTGCGGATTACTGATGAAGCGCGTCAGTTGATGCAGTGCAGTCCTCACGATCCGATCGTCTTGGTGCTGATCGCACAACACCTCTGCTGGTATCCACACGTACAAGGAGGAGCACCGGCGGCGAACTGCTAGGTTCGTTACGGCGGCTGGACTGCTGTGGAGCTAGGGTTTCCAACACATGGAATGACCTAACCGAACAACGATTAACCTTTCTGGGTTACTGTGCTCCACTATATATAGGGAGTGAACGTGGGCTCTGCTCGCGCGACCCATTCACTAAAGCCCATATAACACTAGTCACCGTGAGTCCAACTCACTAACTCAGTCCTAATCCGGTTTAGGTCCAACCCAACCAGATTATATGTTCAGATCTAATCCGAACTTGCTCCCGCTCTTAAGTGTGTGACCCCGCAGGCTCATGGTTACTTGGACACGATTAGAGTCCGACTCACAATCGATCAATCGGCATCGGCTCCTAGCAGAACGTGTCGATTCCCAAGTACCAAAGAGTCATGACGACTTGCCTTTCCAATGCGACTTACGTCCGAGTCCCTTTTGCCTCACGATATACCTTGTCAGACTATAGGCGAATATATGTCATCCCTTAAATAGTCCGACTCTCTTCTCGATCCGAGATAAGTGATTCACCCGACTAACTCTTAGCCGATCGCCTCGGTTAACACTTAACCGAGTCGTGCATGGCCATGCTTTCCGAATCATATCTCACGAGAGGGCCCAGAGAATATCTCTCCGAGTGGAGGGGCAAAATCCCATCTTGGTTATTCACAACACGCAGTTTGATTCTCAGTCGACCCGAACCCTGCCTTTATAACTGCCCAGTTACGGATCAACGTTTGACAGAACCTAAGTCGGTGATCCTCAACTCGGACTATGCAACAACCTCAGGTCTAAGGATTACATTGATTAAGATATACAAATGACAGCTTAGTTCGTTGTACCTCAATATGGGTCAATCCGACTCGCTAAACTCTTTAGCCTAGTCTGTGTAAGTTGGAATAGCATCTCCATGCCCATGACAAGTGGAACCGAGTCATCAAGCCAACTTTCACATTGGTCTAAGTTGTGTGTCCAGCACAACCTCAATGACCAAGGATATTTAGTACAAACAACATGAATGCATAGTTCCACAACTGAATCACATATTCAATGATACACATCAGATGTTTATACAAGGACTACTTAATAACTTTATGAATACAATGGGAAATATCATCATACATGATTGCCTCTAGGGCATATTCCCAACACTTTCTACATCTACTTTCTCTCAATGGCAATTTTTGATGAAGTCCCATGTGTGCAGTTCCTCCATTGAGTTGTGGAAAATCATAGAAAATGGTCTTCATGTTGGAAACCCCAACAATCTCACAAGAAGAAAAATTGTTGATAGCCAACTCAATGCTACAGCTCTACACATGATACAGCTTGGTGTGGGTGATAAAGACATGCCACACATTCAGCATCTTAGCACAGCTAAAGAAGATTGGGATGCCCTCATCGAGCTCTTCATCGGAAATGAAAGTATGAGAAGGAATAGATATGATGCTTTGAGCAATGAAGCTGAAGTATTCTATATGCTGGATGGAGAAGACCACGAGGACATGTATAGGAGGCTCAAGGCAATAGCCACAACTTTCAGAAACCACGGTGCAGATCATGTTGATGATGCTTGGATCAAGCGCAAGTATGTCAGTGCTCTTATGCCATTTGAGCCCACAAATTTGAGAAGTCTCCAAGGTAGGCATAACTATCACCTCATGTCATCCAATGAGGTAATGCAAGAAATGGCCGCTTTCAAAGTGGCTGCCAAGAATGCCGAAGATGCTCGTGCTCGAGCTATGGGGATGCAAAAGGGGGTCAACATGGCCTTGAAGACTAGTGTGATTGATCATGATGAATATGCGGTAGAAGGTCTGGACTGTCCCGAGGATATAAAAGGATCCACGGACAATACTTGGCTCTTTATGCAAGAAACTTTTGGAAAGATCCAGCCAAGGCTAAAGCTGAACTAGAACGCAAGAGTGGAGCCTATGGAAGAAAAGAAAATGGTCCCAAGCTGAGAACATGCTTCAATTGTGGTGACCGGCTGCACTTTGTAGCTGAATGTCCATATCAAAGTAGGGAAGATAATGGAGGAAGACTTATTTTCAAGGACAAGTCAAAGGCTCCACGCAAGAAACAGTTTGTAAAGAAGAATGCTCCCTTCAAGAAGCAACCGAAGATTGTTCTAGTGGCTCAAGACGAATATTCATCAGGAAGTGAAGATGAGGATGAGGACGATAACTCGCAAGAGGTGGCTGCTATAGCCACCACATCTACAGCAACATCCCTCTTCGACTCTCCGAATGAAAACATCATCAACAAGAATGCTACTTGTCTCATGGCAAGAAGCTCTGAGGTAATGACTTCTAACTCTTCTTTTCCTAAGGCTATGATTTACATGGATGATCCTACTAGTCTTAAGGTTAAAGAAGAGATTATTGCTTTGGATTACTTCTACACTAACTTGCAAGGTGAGCACAAAGTTCGTTTTGAAGCTCTTATGGATCAGCTGGCCCAAAACGAAGCACTCCTCGAAGAAAAGGGCAGAATTGAAAGGGAGGATGCAATGGAAATTGCATCCTTAAAAAATGCTCTTGAAGAAGAAGAAGAAGAAGACGAGGCTCGGGTCTCTCTTGAAGAGAGGCTTGAGTCTATGGAAGATTCACATGAATAAATTGTGACTAAAATTGTTAAGGAACGTGACAATGCAGTCACCAAAGCAAAGAAGTTAAAGAAGGAAAAGATTGACTTTGGGGCTGCTCATGATAGACTCTCCGAGGAATTGGAGAAACTTGACAATGCTCACAAGGCGTTGAAAAACTATTTCTCCATTCTCAATGAGTCACATGATCAGCTTCAAATTTGATTGGACAAATATGATGCCCCTAGCTCATCCAACTTAACATATAGTCACAAGGAAAATGCTAGTGTGGAAAAAGAAGTGATCAAGGACATCACTCCCAAGGACAAAGGTGTGCTTGATGAAGTCCTTGGCAAGCAAAGGCCAAATCATGGTAAAGAAGGACTTGGGTATGTCACCAAGTCCAAGAAAAAGAAAACCAAGAATAACAAGTCCAAGAATGTTCAATCAAAGACAAGCACCACTGAGAAGAATGTCACAAAAGACAAGACTAACAATATTGGTTTTGCAGGGTCTCACAATCCAAATTATGAACTCTTTTGTGATGATTATGGCGATGTTTATGCTTATTATGTCGGTCCCTTTGATGAATATATTGCTTGGTCTATTTGGGTCCCAAAGACCCTTGTTACTAACATGAAAGGACCCATTGAAAAATGGGTATCTAAAACCAAGAAGTAATTCTCTTGAAGGGCTATGCTTCCGGTGGGTCGAAATGGGTGTTGGATAGTGGCTGCACTAGTCATATGACCGGAAGCAAGAAGATCATCACGGAGATGCATCCAAATCATGATAATATCACAGTCTCCTATGGTGATAAGTCTAAATCTTAGGTATTGGGTCTTGGCAAGGTAGTGGTTGCCCACGATATTTATCTCGTGGACGTCATGCTTGTTGAGACCCTCGGTTACAACCTTCTTTCTGTTCGTGCCCTTGGTAAGATGGGTTTTGCTGTTTTTATCGATGATGATTTGGTGGTACTCTTGTGGAGCAAGTCTCTAAAGTTTGCTTTCGTTGGATACATCGAAAATGACCTGTATGTGGTGGACTTCTCGGGGAAAACCACTTCGGGTCCGATGTGTCTATTCGGAAAGGCCGATGTGGGCTGGCTATGGCATCGCCGTTTAGCCCATGTCAACATGAGAACTTTGCAAAGTCTCCAGAAGGGTGGCCACATCCTTGGACTAAAATACAATGTCTCTTTTGCCAAATATCGTGTTTGCAGGGCTTGTGTAGAAGGAAAAATGCATGATTCTCCCCACAAGAGGAAGACTATTGTGTCATCAAAGAGGATCTTGGAATTACTTCATGTGGATTTATTTGGTCCTCCTTCTCATGCAAGTCTTGGTGGGAAGAAATATTGATTGGTCATTGTCGATGATTACTCAAGATATACATGGGTCTATTTCTTCAAGCTGAAAAGTGAGACTCAACAAACTGTCATTGACTTTGCCAATGAAGTTCAACGTCAACACGATGTTCCTATCTTAGCAATAAGAAGTGACAACGGCTCCGAATTCAAGAACTACACTTTAAATGAGTTTCTTAGCGAAGAGAGGATTAGACATCAATATTCCGCTGCGTACACCCCTCAACAAAATGGTGTAGCCGAGAGGAAGAACCGTACTTTGATGGACATGGCAAGATCAATGTTGGCTGAATTCAAGTCTCCTTATAATTTTTGGGCTGAAGCCATATCCACTGCTTGTCACTCATCGAACCGGCTATACCTCCGAAAGATTTTGGACAAGACTCCATATGAAATTCTTACCGGTAACAAGCCCAACATCTCATACTTCAGGGTATTCGGGTGTAAGTGTTTCTTTCTTATTAAAGGTGTCCGTTTGTCAAAATTTGAGTCCAAGGCTTTAGAAGGTATTTTTGTTGGTTACGGTGCCGAATCCCACACTTATAGAGTCTACAACAAGCTCACTGGGATTGTTGTAGAATCTTGTAGTGTGGAGTTCGATGAAAATAACGGCTCCTTTGTAGGGCAAGTTGATGTTTGTGATGCAGATGTTGAAATACCCCAAGATGCCATAAGAAGAATGGGCGTGGGATTTTTCCGCCCCATTGAGGAACCCCTTGTGGAGGATCGGGAAGGACAATGCTCCACACATGTGGATCCCTCATCTACACAAGATCAACAAGATCCTACTGTTGGAGAAATTCCTGCACCAACACCATAATCTGGTGAAGATCATTTGTCCCCTGGACAAGTTGGTAGTCCTAGGCCGGACTATCCGCCCCCTACAAGGGGCGGACAATCCGCCCCTGGCACTCCAACTTGTTCCAGAGGATCCGGAGGAGAAGACAACAACTCTGAAGCTCCCAGGCCAGATTCTCCGGCCCCCGAGGGCGGATTATCCGGCCCTGGGTATCCAACTCCTGTCAGGCACTCTCAGGAAGAACAAACTCAGCAGCAATCTTCTGGTGTTAATACATATCAAGATCAAGGGCAAGGCAGTGATCAAGACAAGGATACAAATACTGAATCAACTCCTTCTAGAAACAATAAGGACATTGAGGCTCGTCGCAAGGCTCGTGCTGATCGGAACCTTGAACTAAGGGGTCACACTCTTGACAAGGTTGTTCGTGATCTACGACGAAGGGTATCCACTAGAAGAGAACTTGCAAGATGCTATGATCATCAAGCTCATATTTCCATGGTTGAACCGAAGAAGGTTTTTGATGCTCTTGAAGACCCCGATTGGGTTGTTGCAATGCATGAAGAATTAAATAACTTCGAACGCAACAAAGTTTGGAAGCTCGTAGAGAAACCAAAGTATTGCCGCAATGTTATCGGCACCAAGTGGAACTTCAAGAACAAAGAAGATGAAAATGGCATTGTTGTGAGGAATAAAGCACGACTCGTGGCTCAAGGATTCTCTCAAGTGGAAGGAATTGATTTTGGCGAGACTTATGCTCCTATGGCTCGTCTTGAGTCCATCCGTATCCTTCTTGCATATGCAGCCCATAATAATTTTAAATTACAACAAATGGATGTTAAGAGTGCTTTCCTTAATGGTCCTCTACATGAGTTAGTATACGTCAAGCAGCCCCCGGGGTTTGAGGACCCAAAATTTCCGAACCATGTCTACAAACTCGATAAGGCTCTCTATGGCCTTAAACAAGCCCCGTGTACGTGGTATGAGCACCTTAAAGAGATTTTGCTAGACCGTGGATTCAAAGTTGGGCAAATCGATCCCACTCTTTTTAATAAGAAGGTTAATGGGGAGCTTTTTGTATGCCAACTTTATGTAGATGACATTATTTTTGGCTCTACTAACCAAGCTTTTAATGATGAATTTTCAAAGCTTATGACTGACAGGTTTGAGATGTCCATGATGGGTGACCTGAGGTTCTTTCTTGGATTTGAGATCAAACAACTTAGAGAGGGAACCTTTATTAATCAAGCTCAAAAGGTTCAAGATGACGGATCTCAATGGCGTTGCTACCCCAATGCAAACAAAGTGTCATCTTGAGCTCAATCCCAAGGGTAAAGACGTGGATCAAAAGGTATACCGATCCATGATCGGATCTCTCCTTTACCTTTGCGCATCTAGGCCCGATATCGTGTTAAGTGTAGGAGTGTGTGCAAGGTACCAAGCCGCTCCTAAAGAAAGCCACTTAGTGGCGGTCAAGTGAATCTTCCGATATTTGGTTCATTCCCCAAATTTTGGGTTATGGTATCCCAAGGGTTCAAGTTTCTCTGTATGTGGTTACACTGATTCAGATTGGGCTGGTGACAAAGATGATAGGAAATCAACCTCTGGTGATTTGCGGTGATGAGCGCCGTACTATGAAGTGGATGACAGGGACCATAATGATTCAGTCGGACTTTCGCACCTTTGGGCAGGTTCTTGGTTATGCATTCCATGTCCATGACACTCCTTCAGGCCACCGTATCATTTCTCCTCTAAAGCCATCCAAGGATACTGCACTTGCTCCTTGCCTTTCTACTAATGGTGTTGCTGGTACTTTCACTGGCCTCTCTCCCTTGTATGCCTCCCTTGTTGGCATATTTAGGGACTGCATCGCTCCTAGTGGTGGCAACAATGACAAGATCCGTGGCCACCTGGTTCCACTCCTTGCTTTTGCTCACGAGTGTGCCACTAACTCTGGATCAGCCATAGGTTACAAACTGGATGTCATGGACTATATTTATCATGAGATGACGGATGCTATGATCAACAGGCTCTCTATTCCTTATGCTCCTTTCATAATGATGCTCGTCAAGCATATATTGCCACATGAGGATTTTGGCACTGCTTTGGATGGAATTCACAAGCCCAAGAAAATCTACAACAAGGCTCAGAAGACCCATCACCCTTCCACTGCCCCGGAGTCCTTCATGCGTGATGCTCGGGCTAGTAGTCGTCGTTCCACGGTGTCCCCAATGGCACGCGAGGTTAAGAAGCTCACTTGGTTCCAGCGGCACATTCTTTGCATGGGCATTGACACTCACAAGGGCCAATATGAGGCTTACCGCAGGGATCATGAGAGGGATCACATGCAGCAGCTTATTCTACACCATGTCTCAGGTGCCACTGGCCATCCACATCCTCCCACTGCTCTGGATCCGTATGCTCAGTGGAACACCTCAGGGATCAACTATGGCGAGCTCGAGAGTTGCCTCTTTCCTCCTCCACCGAGGGCACCCACTCCTCCCGCTGATGACGATGATGATGACTATGATGAAGAGGAAGGGGACGGGAATGACTACGACGAGGATGAGGAGGAGTGATCTACAGGGGCGTTAGCATCGCTCTTCTTCCTTTTGGCGTTTCGATGCCAAAGGGGGAGAAGTAGTTCTATTAGGTCTCGTGGATTTGCAAGGGTCGGGCACAAGCTTTTTTCTTTTAGTCGTTTTATTTGCTTGCTTGTGCCTTTTCTAGCGTGAACTTATTTGCTATTTGTGTTTGATTATGTAAGACTATGTAGTGCTCCACTATGTTTGGTATTCATGGAATTCTGGATTTATCTATTATGTACCTCATGGAATTCTGGAATTATGGAGCATATTTGATGGCATATGGATTCATGGGATTATCTATGTATGCTTCAGTATTGTTGGGATGTGCTTGGAGGCTATCAAACAAACTATGTCCTTTGGCTATATTCTCATCCCGGTGGTATGACCTTGTTTCCCAAACCACCTTGTTTCAATTATCTTTGTTTTGGAAGTTGTGTTCTCTCTAGTGTGTGTATTTGTATTCAAATGCAAATTTTAAATATGCACACATCTAGGGGGAGCGTCTTTCATTATTTAAGGTGGCATTAGCCGGTTTAATTGCAAATCCTAATATTGTCATCTAACACCAAAAAGGGGGAGATTGAAAGAACATTTTATAATCCCTAGTGTTTTGTGTGTTAGATAACAATATCAAGGATTATTTAATGTGTGTTGAAGTGTTTCAGCTCTCTCCAGGGGCGGATAATCCGCCCCTCCCTCTTCCCAAGCAGGCGCAAGCCCCAGAAGGGGGCGGAGTTTTTGCCGGATTTTCTGGCCCCGCCGGATAATCCGCCCCTCAGGGGGGGCGGATAGTCCGCCCCCCTGCTCATCGCCAAGGCGCAAGCCCCAGAGAGGGGGCGGTGTAAGTTTCCCAACCTTTAATAAGGTAGAGATCCCTGTGTTTACAATGCTAGTCCCTGGATCAATAGCTAGCATCCACAATTAAGATGTAATATCAAGAAACAAAGGTCATAATACAACTTTATAACCAGGAATAAAATAATTTATTACATCTTACATAGCTCATTTGGATATCTCATTACAATGCAGCAGAATATAACAATAGCATGGGGTCCTTCATCTTCAAAGTTCCACAGGCAGACATGTTGGTTGTAGACTTGTAATCCTAATCAATAAACTTCACTAATATCAAACAAACCTGCAACATAATAAGTTACAGCCACAAGGGTCAATACATTTGAATTGTATTGGCAAGTGATACTATGGTAGTGTAGTGGAGTCTATCATCTATATGCATTTGGCTAAGTGGAGCTTAGCTCAAAATATATTTTTCCTTATCATTTGAAAACTCTAAGTTTTTGCTTGACAAAATCACCCAAGGCATCTCCCAATAGAAATTGGTGATCCTTCAACCCTTGTTCAACCACAAGTTTTTAACTTAGAAATTGGGATGAGGAGATTCTTGATAGCTTCCATGTCTTGATGCTCAAGTTGTCCAATACCAGGGACATGGCTAAGTACTTAGATTTTACACTCTGACATTCCCCACAAGACTTAGTTTCACCAAGAAAAGATCTTTCAGAAGCCTTCCCTTAGACCAAATGGACGCGCTCCAACCTATCATCCCACTACCACCAACTTTCCAAATGGCTAAGTTATTGCAACCTATATGATCCAGGCAGAGCCCATATTGCCAAGTGGCTGCACTAGAAGCTTCTTAATATTTGGCCTCTCAAATCTCTTTGTTCCTGGGTGGCCATACACAAGTGTGATACACAAGGTAAACCATAGAAATGGGCCTTGTGTAACCACTCAACACAAACCATTCCTTCCATTCCACCCAGGTGATTCATTTACTTAGTTGTTTTATTAAACAAAACACAAGTCCTTAACTTAGAAATATTCCATAGTATGAATATAATCCACCCTTGTTTTCTACTAGCTAAGCTAAGCATGATAGTAGTAGGAATCTTAACTTAAGGAAATTTCTACTAAGGTTTCATCTACTAGGATTTCCCATGGCATGGTTTATACTTAGCAAAAATTCCATGCAAGTCCTACTTAGAAATATCACTAATGTAGAGTGAAAATAATGGGACAAAAGTATGAAGCATCACTTGCCTTTTTGGTAGAGAATATAAGTTCACTCCTTGATCTTTTCAATATTCACACTCTTCAAATCACTACAATTCAATAAGCAAGCAATATTACAATCTACCATTCAAGCAACATCACATAAAATAATAGAAACAAAATAATGCATGCAAGCATGCCAAACTTTGTTTTATTTACAAAAGTGGTTTATAATAGGTTATAAACATTCTAAAACACTTTTTGCTCATTTTATAAACTGGAAAAACTATTTGCAAAATATTTTACCTATAAACCATTTTTAAACCAAATCATTATTTTATGTGGTTGAAAATGCCTTTATCAAAGTAGAAATCTTTATAGGGTTTACCAAATACATTTTTAAATCATAAAACTGGGTGCTTAGGGTCAGAGAGTTTAGATCAAAACATTTCCCAAAGGTTTTCTCCAAAAAGCATTTTTAACAATTAAACAATATTTTATTTGACTAGAAATGGTTTAAATCAAAGATTTATTCTTTTGCTTCACCAAATATATTTTTGAAACCACCATCTGATTTCTATGGTCAGTAGGTTCAAAACAAACCATTTGCCAAAGGTTTTATCTCAAAAATCATTTTAGAACAAATTTTATATTCTAAATATGCCTACATAAGTTTCTGCAAAAACAATCAATTTAACAGAAACATTTTACTAAACAAAGTGCATGGTCAGAAAGTACTTGTTTTTCTGAATCCATTGATATAAAATTTGCAAAATTTAGACGTGTGGTTTGAAAGTTATGAATTTTTCAAGTTTACTAATACAATAGATCAAATTCTGTTTTTAAATTAACACTCTGGCCACGCGTCACGATTCTATTCGCCCATACCGGTTCGTGCGGATCGCTTATTCTGGTGCGTTGGATCTAAGTAACATCGCACGGCTCAGAGGCACTACTTACCCCTTCGGGTTAGATTCTATCCTAGCCATTAGATCGAAATCGAACGGCGCTTAGCATGCTTGCCAACGAGTGGCGGCGCTGGCGGCGACAGGTGGCGGCGGAGCGGTCAGACGGGGGCGGTGTCGACGTTACAGGAAGCGAAGGGAGAAGATCACCGAGTTCTCCGTGGCGTGGGGATGCTCAAGGTGGCTGCAGCTCGTCGAGGGGCGCACGGTGGTGACGGCAATCGCTCGCCGGAGTCAGCGACGGCGTCCGGCTCGCTCAGTTGTCGACGGGGGCGAGGCTACAAGCCAGGGGAAGGAAAAATAATGGTAGCGTTAGATGTGTACGGGGTCTGCGATCATGTGTGCATCAACGAGAGGTATGGGGTGGTCAGTTACTACCTGGAGGCTTCGTCGGAGAAAACGCAGACAGCGGGGCTGTTGGTCGTCGTTGCCGATGCTGGGGAGCATGCGCGAGCAAGATGAGGGTGCAGGGAGAAGCGCCAGGGACTGGGGGTCACGCTCGTGTGCTCGAGGAGGCGAGGGGCGATGGCGAGTGGCCGGAATTGGAGGTGGAGCTCACCGGAGATAGTGGCGGTCCGGAGATGATTCCGAGCAGCCTGGTGGCTCTCGAGGCGTGATGTTTGGGGGGGAAGGAAGAGGGGATACGGGCGCTTAAGTGAGTGTGGTCAGGGGGGCGAGGATCACGCGGCATTGAAGAGAATTTACCACGCGAATCAATCGGCAGTAACAGGAGAGAGGGAGGCGCGGTCAGCGGCGGGTGAGAACGATGACGACGTGGCTGTGGGGTCCGTTGTCAGCGAGAGGGAGAGAGGAGGAGTGGGTCCCGCTAGTCATTTGCTGAGCGGGTGCAGACGTGAGTGAGAAAAGAAACGGTTCGGGGGAGAGGGAGTGGGATGCTAGGCCTTAGTAGGCTAGCTGGGCTGGGCTGCTCCGTTTCATTTTTTTTGTTCTGAATGTTTTTTTCTTTTCCATTTCTAATATTCTGTTTTGATTTTGTTTAATTATTTTCAAACATCAATTTGATTTCAAACCTCAACCAAAATTTGTGTAGATTCATATACTGATTAATAACACATTCCAAAGTCAAATTTTAGAAGAATATATTTATTCTTTTTAGGGTCTTTTTAATTATTTAAAATGGGCTCTAGTATTAATTAAATAAGACTTAATAATATTTTTCAATCTCCATTTGAATTCAAATCACCACCAAACTTTGGGTGAATTTTAATTTTGTTTATCAACATATTTCAAAGTTCAAAATAAAATAATTCTTTTAGGATCTAGTAATAATTAAATAAATAGACCATAGTCTTTAAATAGGTTTTAATTTATTTTAAAACTCTTTTTGAAATCTAAATAATATCAATCTTTTTAGTAGATTCCTTTTGAAAAACTAAAACACTTGGAATTCTTATTTTGAAAATCTTTAATAAACTTTTTTTAATGTTTATTTGAAAGGAAAAAGCCTTTACTTAAATAAAATTGGATATTAATAAATCCTTATTGTTTTATTTAAATAAACCTTTACTCTATTTTATCAAATAGTAATATTTTATTTCAAAAGCTTGGCCAAGATTAAATTTGACTCTTTTAAAATAGTCCTTATTTATATTTCTACCTTTGCTTTTGAAAACCATATCTTTTTATTTAAAGACCCAAAAATAGTGATTCCAAGTATTATAACTTTATTTATTATTTGTTTATCTTTTTAAATCCTTTTAGGATTATTTGCCTACCATTTGGTATGGATTTTAGGTAAGTGCTTTATTAGCTTTGGAAATTAACTTTCCTTATCTTCTTAAATTCACAAGATTTTATTCATGGCTCCAAATTTAGTGAATCCAATTCATATGGTTTTATAATATTTCTAATAATCATTCTTGATCAATTTGAAATGTTTGTTTGACCAATTTTTATATGGATCAAATCCATAGGCTTGGAGATAACTTGGAAATGATTTTCTTCCATTAGGGTTTTAGGGTTTTGGATTTATTCTCCAAGTGTTTAAATTTCAAAATGCATTTTATGAGGAATGCATTCCACTTGATTTGAATTAGTTTGGATTCAAACATTTACCAAAGTTTGTTCAAGATGGGATTTTAAGTTTCCATTTAGAAACAAAAGTTTCTTTTCACCCTAAATTTCAACAATTATTTATTTTGTTTATTTATTTTTCACATTACAATATTTGGAAAATCTTGGGATGTGACAGGCTACCACCCTTAAAATAAATCTCGTCCCGAGATTTGGGGAGGCTAGGGGTTACAAGTTGGCTCAAGCAACTAGGGTACTACCACCCTTAAAAATTTCCAACTAGATTACTTCTTGGCTTGCTTGGGATCTTGATGATATTTCTCTAGGCAAACATCTGCATAGTGTCCTTTGTTTCCACACTTGAAACATGTGACAAGGCTGAGATCCTTCATAGGATTTATCTTGTGCTTCATCTTTTCTGGACAATTGCCTGCATAATGTCCTTGGTTACCACAATTGTAACATGTGATAAGATTGAGTTCCTCACGTATCTTCTGTGGACAAGTTGATACATAATGGCCTAGCTCTTTGCAGTTGTTGCACCATACTTGGCTAATCTCCTTATACTTTTTCTTCTTCTCTGGACATTCATTGGCATAGTGTCCCATCTCTTTGCAATGGCAACACTGCACTTGGCTTTTGTCCTTCTTTTTCTTAGGTTTCTCCAAAGCTAGGAGTGCTTCTAGTTCATGCTCTTCATATCTTATCTCAAAGGTGGGAAAGTTTCCTGGTCTTCTTGACCTTTTCCTTGGATAATACATATGTCTCCTATTTGGTCCCTTAAATTGAGTCATATTGCATGGAGGTGCAAGCTGAGATTTTCCTTTATCTTCATCCTTCTTGGTAGAAGTTGTTCCCTTATGGTAGTCTTCAGTCAGTTGTTGCACTCCACCTTGTTTCCTTTGTTGAACTATGAAATAGATGGGGCATTGGATAGGGACATGATTATTTCCTTCACATAGGAAACAAGTAGCTTGGGTTGTGCGGCATTGATTAGTTGGATGTTTCTCTTCACAATTGGGGCATTGATCTTCATGCTCTTTCGAAGTGTGATCCTTGTCTCCACAGACATTGCATGCTTGAGTTCCTTCTAAAATATCATCCTTGACATCCTTGTTGTCATAAACTCCTTGGGAAGAGTTGTCTCCCATGTTGATCATTTGATCTGTCACCTTGTATAACAATTGTGTTTGGGTTTCCAAAAACCTTTGCATGGTTGGATCTACCTCACTGGTGTTGGCTAAAAATTGAGCTGTCACTTGGTTCAACTGGGTTTGGGTTACTATGAGTTCTCTCATGTTGATCTCTTCGTTGTTGTTGTCACCATCCTTGATGTTGGAGTTTCTTGGAGTAGTCATCTGTTTGGGTTGGATTGGGATTAGAATAGGCAAAAGATTTCTAAGGAAACAATTCTAATCATGCACATCACATTTCACTCAAGCAATGTGCAAGCAATCACAACAAACACTCCACTCAAACAACAAGTTTCAAACACATTGTTAGGCAACAAAATATTTTTGCTACACCACATAAGTTGGTGAATTTGGTTTGATCTAAATATGGTGGTCCAACTATATGGTTCACTTGAGATCTTTCCATCCTTCTTGGTTGATTCTTCTTGAATGAAATCATGGTTTCCTTGGGAAAATTCTTGTGTCTTGGTCACTAAGCTTCAAAGGTGATGATGATTCCTTCTTAGTTGTGTTTCCTTAGTCCTCGGGTCTTGAGTAACATTTCTTGTCTCACTTGTAGTCCTTAGTGATATCCAAGTTGAAGTCCTTGGTGAAAATAAAGTTGAAATCACCTGAAGATGTTGAATTCATTTGAGTTGATGAAGTCCTTTGCACATGGTGAAGTCCTTGGCCATGGGGTAGGCTTTATCCATCAAGTTGAACTAGAAGAGATGTAGAGTTGAAACCAAAATGGTTGAGGAAAGAGTACACAAGATTGTTTGTAAATAAGTTTTTGGAACAAATACCACTCCTATTTTTCTAAGAGGTTTTGTCCAATCCTAGGGTTACAATCCTACATGCAACACAATGCTCTGATACCATCTGTAAGGTTCCCAACCTTCAATAAGGTAGAGATCCCTGTGTTTACAATGCTAGTCCCTGGATCAATAGCTAGCATCCACAATTAAGATGTAATATCAAGAAACAAAGGTCATAATACAACTTTATAACCAGGAATAAAATAATTTATTACATCTTACATAGCTCATTTGGCTATCTCATTACAATGCAGCAGAATATAACAATAGCATGGGGTCCTTCATCTTCAAAGTGCCACAGGCAGACATGTTGGTTGTAGACTTGTAATCCTAATTAATAAACTTCACTAATATCAAACAAACCTGCAACATAATAAGTTACAGCCACAAGGGTCAATACATTTGAATTGTATTGGCAAGTGATACTATGGTAGTGTAGTGGAGTCTATCATCTATATGCATTTGTCTAAGTGGAGCTTAGGCTTGCTTTGCTCAAAATATATTTTTCCTTATCATTTGAAAACACTAAGTTTTTGCTTGACAAAATCACCCAAGGCATCTCCCAATAGAAATTGGTGATCCTTCAACCCTTGTTCAACCACAAGTTTTTAACTTAGAAATTGGGATGAGGAGATTCTTGATATCTTCCATGTCTTGATGCTCAAGTTGTCCAATACCAGGGACATGGCTAAGTACTTAGATTTTACACTCTGTAGAGGTGGTGCACTTTCCCCACAAGACTTGGTTTCACCAAGACAAGATCTTTCAGAAGCCTTCCCTTAGACCAAATGGACGCGCTCCAACCTATCATCCCACTACCACCAACTGTCCAAATGGCTAAGTTATTGCAACCTATATGATCCAGGCAGAGCCCATATTGCCAAGTGGCTGCACTAGAAGCTTCTTAACATTTGGCCTCTCAAATCTCTTTGTTCCTGGGTGGCCATCCACAAGTGTGATACACAAGGTAAACCATAGAAATGGTCCTTGTGTAACCACTCAACACAAACCATTCCTTCCATTCCACCCAGGTGATTCATTTACTTAGTTTTTTTATTAAACAAAACACAAGTCCTTGACTTAGAAATATTCCATAGTATGAATATAATCCACCCTTGTTTTCTACTAGGTAAGCTAAGAATGATAGTAGTAGGAATCTTAACTTAGGAAATTTCTACTAAGGTTTCATCTACTAGGATTTCCCATGGCATGGTTTATACTTAGCAAAAATTCCATGCAAGTCCTACTTAGAAATATCACTAATGTAGAGTGAAAATAATGGGACAAAAGTATAAAGCATCACTTGCCTTTTTGGTAGAGAATATAAGTTCACTCCTTGATCTTTGCAATATTCATACTCTTCAAATCACTACAATTCAATAAGCAAGCAATATTACAATCTACCATTCAAGCAACATCACATAAAATAATAGAAACAAAATAATGCATGCAAGCATGCCAAACTTTGTTTTATTTACAAAAGTGGTTTATAATAGGTTATAAACATTCTAAAACACTTTTTGGTCATTTTATAAACTGGTAAAACTATTTGCAAAATATTTTACCTATAAACCATTTTTAAACCAAATCATTATTTTATGTGGTTGAAAATGCCTTTATCGAAGTAGCAATCTTTATAGGGTTTACCAAATACATTTTTAAATCATAAAACTGGGTGCTTAGGGTCAGAGAGTTTAGATCAAAACATTTCCCAAAGGTTTTCTCCAAAAAGCATTTTTAACAATTAAACAATATTTTATTTGACTAGAAATGGTTTAAATCAAAGATTTATTCTTTTGCTTCACCAAATATATTTTTGAAACCACCATCTGATTTCTATGGTCAGTAGGTTCAAAACAAACCATTTGCCAAAGGTTTTATCTCAAAAATAATTTTAGAACAAATTTTATATTCTAAATATGCCTACATAAGTTTCTGCAAAAACAATCAATTTAACAGAAACATTTTACTAAACAAAGTGCATGGTCAGAAAGTACTTGTTTTTCTGAATCCATTGATATAAAATTTGCAAAATTTAGACGTGTGGTTTGAAAGTTATGAATTTTTCAAGTTTACTAATACAATAGATCAAATTCTGTTTTTAAATTAACACTCTGGCCACGCGTCACGATTCTATTCGCCCATACCGGTTCGTGCGGATCGCTTATTCTGGTGCGTTGGATCTAAGTAACATCGCACGGCTCAGAGGCACTACTTACCCCTTCGGGTTAGATTCTATCCTAGCCATTAGATCGAAATCGAACGGCGCTTAGCATGCTTGCCAACGAGTGGCGGCGCTGGCGGCGACAGGTGGCAGCGGAGCGGTCAGACCGTGGCGGTGTCGACGTTACAGGAAGCGAAGGGAGAAGATCACCGAGTTCGCCGTGGCGTGGGGATGCTCAAGGTGGCTGCAGCTCGTCGAGGGGCGCACGGTGGTGACGGCAATCGCTCGCCGGAGTCAGCGACGGCGTCCGGCTCGCTCAGTTTTCGACGGGGGCGAGGCTACAAGCCAGGGGAAGGAAAAATAATGGTAGCGTTAGATGTGTACGGGGTCTGCGATCATGTGTGCATCAACGAGAGGTATGGGGTGGTCAGTTACTACCTGGAGGCTTCGTCGGAGAAAACGCAGACAGCGGGGCTGTTGGTCGTCGTTGCCGATGCTGGGGAGCATGCGCGAGCAAGATGAGGGTGCAGGGAGAAGCGCCAGGGACTAGGGGTCACGCTCGTGTGCTCGAGGAGGCGAGGGGCGATGGCGAGTGGCCGGAATTGGAGGTGGAGCTCGCCGGAGATAGTGGCGGTCCGGAGATGATTCCGAGCAGCCTGGTGGCTCTCGAGGCGTGATGTTTGGGGGGGAAGGAAGAGGGGATACGGGCGCTTAAGTGAGTGTGGTCAGGGGGGCGAGGATCACGCGGCATTGAAGAGAATTTACCACGCGAATCAATCGGCAGTAACAGGAGAGAGGGAGGCGCGGTCAGCGGCGGGTGGAACGATGACGACGTGGCTGTGGGGTCCGTTGTCAGCGAGAGGGAGAGAGGAGGAGTGGGTCCCGCTAGTCATTTGCTGAGCGGGTGCAGACGTGAGTGAGAAAAGAAACGGTTCGGGGGAGAGGGAGTGGGATGCTAGGCCTTAGTGGGCTAGCTGGGCTGGGCTGCTCCGTTTCATTTTTTTTGTTCTGAATGTTTTTTTCTTTTCCATTTCTAATATTCTGTTTTGATTTTGTTTAATTATTTTCAAACATCAATTTGATTTCAAACCTCAACCAAAATTTGTGTAGATTCATATACTGATTAATAACACATTCCAAAGTCAAATTTTAGAAGAATATATTTATTCTTTTTAGGGTCTTTTTAATTATTTAAAATGGGCTCTAGTATTAATTAAATAAGAGTTAATAATATTTTTCAATCTCCATTTGAATTCAAATCACCACCAAACTTTGGGTGAATTTTAATTTTGTTTATCAACATATTTCAAAGTTCAAAATAAAATAATTCTTTTAGGATCTAGTAATAATTAAATAAATAGACCATAGTCTTTAAATAGGTTTTAATTTATTTTAAAACTCTTTTTGAAATCTAAATAATATCAATCTTTTCAGTAGGTTCCTTTTGAAAAACTAAAACACTTGGAATTCTTATTTTGAAAATCTTTAATAAACTTTTTTTAATGTTTATTTGAAAGGAAAAAGCCTTTACTTAAATAAAATTGGATATTAATAAATCCTTATTGTTTTATTTAAATAAACCTTTACTCTATTTTATCAAATAGTAATATTTTATTTCAAAAGCTTGGCCAAGATTAAATTTGACTCTTTTAAAATAGTCCTTATTTATATTTCTACCTTTGCTTTTGAAAACCATATCTTTTTATTTAAAGACCCAAAAATAGTGATTCCAAGTATTATAACTTTATTTATTATTTGTTTATCTTTTTAAATCCTTTTAGGATTATTTGCCTACCATTTGGTATGGATTTTAGGTAAGTGCTTTATTAGCTTTGGAAATTAACTTTCCTTATCTTCTTAAATTCACAAGATTTTATTCATGGCTCCAAATTAAGTGAATCCAATTCATATGGTTTTATAATATTTCTAATAATCATTCTTGATCAATTTGAAATGTTTGTTTGACCAATTTTTATATGGATCAAATCCATAGGCTTGGAGATAACTTGGAAATGATTTTCTTCCATTAGGGTTTTAGGGTTTTGGATTTATTCTCCAAGTGTTTAAATTTCAAAATGCATTTTATGAGGAATGCATTCCACTTGATTTGAATTAGTTTGGATTCAAACATTTACCAAAGTTTGTTCAAGATGGGATTTTAAGTTTCCATTTAGAAACAAAAGTTTCTTTTCACCCTAAATTTCAACAATTATTTATTTTGTTTATTTATTTTTCACATTACAATATTTGGAAAATCTTGGGATGTGACAGGCTACCACCCTTAAAATAAATCTCGTCCCGAGATTTGGGGAGGCTAGGGGTTACAAGTTGGCTCAAGCAACTAGGGTACTACCACCCTTAAAAATTTCCAACTAGATTACTTCTTGGCTTGCTTGGGATCTTGATGATATTTCTCTAGGCAAACATCTGCATAGTGTCCTTTGTTTCCACACTTGAAACATGTGACAAGGCTGAGATCCTTCATAGGCTTTATCTTGTGCTTCATCTTTTCTGGACAATTGCCTGCATAATGTCCTTGGTTACCACAATTGTAACATGTGATAAGATTGAGTTCCTCACGTATCTTCTGTGGACAAGTTGATACATAATGGCCTAGCTCTTTGCAGTTGTTGCACCATACTTGGCTAATCTCCTTATACTTTTTCTTCTTCTCTGGACATTCATTGGCATAGTGTCCCATCTCTTTGCAATGGCAACACTGCACTTGGCTTTTGTCCTTCTTTTTCTTAGGTTTCTCCAAAGCTAGGAGTGCTTCTAGTTCATGCTCTTCATATCTTATCTCAAAGGTGGGAAAGTTTCCTGGTCTTCTTGACCTTTTCCTTGGATAATACATATGTCTCCTATTTGGTCCCTTAAATTGAGTCATATTGCATGGAGGTGCAAGCTGAGATTTTCCTTTATCTTCATCCTTCTTGGTAGAAGTTGTTCCCTTATGGTAGTCTTCAGTCAGTTGTTGCACTCCACCTTGTTTCCTTTGTTGAACTATGAAATAGATGGGGCATTGGATAGGGACATGATTATTTCCTTCACATAGGAAACAAGTAGCTTGGGTTGTGCGGCATTGATTAGTTGGATGTTTCTCTTCACAATTGGGGCATTGATCTTCATGCTCTTTCGAAGTGTGATCCTTGTCTCCACAGACATTGCATGCTTGAGTTCCTTCTAAAATATCATCCTTGACATCCTTGTTGTCATAAACTCCTTGGGAAGAGTTGTCTCCCATGTTGATCATTTGATCTGTCACCTTGTATAACAATTGTGTTTGGGTTTCCAAAAACCTTTGCATGGTTGGATCTACCTCACTGGTGTTGGCTAAAAATTGAGCTGTCACTTGGTTCAACTGGGTTTGGGTTACTATGAGTTCTCTCATGTTGATCTCTTCGTTGTTGTTGTCACCATCCTTGATGTTGGAGTTTCTTGGAGTAGTCATCTGTTTGGGTTGGATTGGGATTAGAATAGGCAAAAGATTTCTAAGGAAACAATTCTAATCATGCACATCACATTTCACTCAAGCAATGTGCAAGCAATCACAACAAACACTCCACTCAAACAACAAGTTTCAAACACATTGTTAGGCAACAAAATATTTTTGCTACACCACATAAGTTGGTGAATTTGGTTTGATCTAAATATGGTGGTCCAACTATATGGTTCACTTGAGATCTTTCCATCCTTCTTGGTTGATTCTTCTTGAATGAAATCATGGTTTCCTTGGGAAAATTCTTGTGTCTTGGTCACTAAGCTTCAAAGGTGATGATGATTCCTTCTTAGTTGTGTTTCCTTAGTCCTCGGGTCTTGAGTAACATTTCTTGTCTCACTTGTAGTCCTTAGTGATATCCAAGTTGAAGTCCTTGGTGAAAATAAAGTTGAAATCACCTGAAGATGTTGAAGTCATTTGAGTTGATGAAGTCCTTTGCACATGGTGAAGTCCTTGGCCATGGGGTAGGCTTTATCCATCAAGTTGAACTAGAAGAGATGTAGAGTTGAAACCAAAATGGTTGAGGAAAGAGTACACAAGATTGTTTGTAAATAAGTTTTTGGAACAAATACCACTCCTATTTTTCTAAGAGGTTTTGTCCAATCCTAGGGTTACAATCCTACATGCAACACAATGCTCTGATACCATCTGTAAGGTTCCCAACCTTCAATAAGGTAGAGATCCATGTGTTTACAATGCTAGTCCCTGGATCAATAGCTAGCATCCACAATTAAGATGTAATATCAAGAAACAAAGGTCATAATACAACTTTATAACCAGGAATAAAATAATTTATTACATCTTACATAGCTCATTTGGCTATCTCATTACAATGCAGCAGAATATAACAATAGCATGGGGTCCTTCATCTTCAAAGTGCCACAGGTAGACATGTTGGTTGTAGACTTGTAATCCTAATTAATAAACTTCACTAATATCAAACAAACCTGCAACATAATAAGTTACAGCCACAAGGGTCAATACATTTGAATTGTATTGGCAAGTGATACTATGGTAGTGTAGTGGAGTCTATCATCTATATGCATTTGTCTAAGTGGAGCTTAGGCTTGCTTTGCTCAAAATATATTTTTCCTTATCATTTGAAAACACTAAGTTTTTGCTTGACAAAATCACCCAAGGCATCTCCCAATAGAAATTGGTGATCCTTCAACCCTTGTTCAACCACAAGTTTTTAACTTAGAAATTGGGATGAGGAGATTCTTGATATCTTCCATGTCTTGATGCTCAAGTTGTCCAATACCAGGGACATGGCTAAGTACTTAGATTTTACACTCTGTAGAGGTGGTGCACTTTCCCCACAAGACTTGGTTTCACCAAGACAAGATCTTTCAGAAGCCTTCCCTTAGACCAAATGGACGCGCTCCAACCTATCATCCCACTACCACCAACTGTCCAAATGGCTAAGTTATTGCAACCTATATGATCCAGGCAGAGCCCATATTGCCAAGTGGCTGCACTAGAAGCTTCTTAACATTTGGCCTCTCAAATCTCTTTGTTCCTGGGTGGCCATCCACAAGTGTGATACACAAGGTAAACCATAGAAATGGTCCTTGTGTAACCACTCAACACAAACCATTCCTTCCATTCCACCCAGGTGATTCATTTACTTAGTTTTTTTATTAAACAAAACACAAGTCCTTGACTTAGAAATATTCCATAGTATGAATATAATCCACCCTTGTTTTCTACTAGCTAAGCTAAGCATGATAGTAGAAGGAATCTTAACTTAGGAAATTTCTACTAAGGTTTCATCTACTAGGATTTCCCATGGCATGGTTTATACTTAGCAAAAATTCCATGCAAGTCCTACTTAGAAATATCACTAATGTAGAGTGAAAATAATGGGACAAAAGTATAAAGAATCACTTGCCTTTTTGGTAGAGAATATAAGTTCACTCCTTGATCTTTGCAATATTCATACTCTTCAAATCACTACAATTCAATAAGCAAGCAATATTACAATCTACCATTCAAGCAACATCACATAAAATAATAGAAACAAAATAATGCATGCAAGCATGCCAAACTTTGTTTTATTTACAAAAGTGGTTTATAATAGGTTATAAACATTCTAAAACACTTTTTGGTCATTTTATAAACTGGTAAAACTATTTGCAAAATATTTTACCTATAAACCATTTTTAAACCAAATCATTATTTTATGTGGTTAAAAATGCCTTTATCAAAGTAGCAATCTTTATAGGGTTTACCAAATACATTTTTAAATCATAAAACTTGGTGCTTAGGGTCAGAGAGTTTAGATCAAAACATTTCCCAAAGGTTTTCTCCAAAAAGCATTTTTAACAATTAAACAATATTTTATTTGACTAGAAATGGTTTAAATCAAAGATTTATTCTTTTGCTTCACCAAATATATTTTTGAAACCACCAGCTGATTTATATGGCCAGTAGGTTCAAAACAAACCATTTTCCAAAGGTTTTATCTCAAAAATCATTTTAGAACAAATTTTATATTCTAAATATGCCTACATAAGTTTCTTTAACAGAAACATTTTACTAAACAAAGTGCATGGTCAGAAAGTACTTGTTTTTCTGAATCCATTGATATAAAATTTGTAAAATTTGGATGTGTGGTTTGAAAGTTATGAATTTTGCAAGTTTACTAATACAATAGATCAAATTCTGTTTTTAAATTAACACACTGGCCACGCGTCATAATTCTATTCGCCCATACCGGTTCGTGCGGATCGCTTATTCTGGTGCGTTCGATCTAAGTAACATCGCACGGCTCAGAGGCACTACTTACCCCTTCGGGTTAGATTCTATCATAGCCATTAGATCGAAATCGAACGGCGCTCAGCATGCTTGCCAACGAGTGGCGGCGCTGGCGGCGGCAGGTGGCGGCGGAGCGGTCAGACGGTGGCGGTGTCGACGTTACAGGAAGCGAGAGAGCGAAGGGAGAAGCTCACCGAGTTCGCCGTGGCGTGGGGATGCTCAAGGTGGCTGCAGCTCGTCGAGGGGCGCACGGTGGTGACGGCAATCGCTCGCCGGAGTCAGCGATGGCGTCGGGCTCGCTCAGTTGTCGACGGGGGCGAGGCTACAGGCCACGGGAAGGAAAAATAACGGTAGCGTTAGATGCGTACGGGGTCTGCGATCATGTGTGCATCAACGAGAGGTATGGGGTGGTCAGTTACTACCTGGAGGCTTCGTCGGAGAAAAGGCAGACAGCGGCGCTGCTGGTCGTCGTAGTTGTCGACGCTGGGGAGCACACGCGAGCAAGATGAGGATGCAGGGAGAAGTGCCAGGGACTGGGGGTCACGCTCATGTGCTCGAGGAGGCGAGGGGCGATGGCGAGTGGCCGGAATTGGAGGTGGAGCTCGCCGGAGACAGTGGCGGTCCGGAGATGATTCCGAGCAGCCTGGTGGCTCTCGAGGCGTGATGTTTGGGGGGAAAGGAAGAGGGGATACGGGCGCTTAAGTGAGTGTGGTAAGGGGGCGAGGATCACACGGCATTGAAGAGAATTGACCACGCGAATCAATCGGCAGTAACGGGAGAGAGGGAGGCACGGTCAGCGGCGGGTGAGAATGATGACAACGTGGCCGTGGGGTCCGTTGTCAGCGAGAGGGAGAGAGGAGGAGTGGGTCCAGCTAGTCAGTTGCTGAGCGGGTGCAGACGTGAGTGAGAAAAGAAATGGTTCGGGGGAGAGGGATTGGGATGCTGGTCCTTAGTGGGCTAGCTGGGTTGGGCCACTCCGTTTCATTTTTTTTGTTCTGAATGTTTTTTTCTATTCCATTTCTAATATTCTGTTTTGATTTTGTTTAATTATTTCAAACATCAATTTGATTTCAAACCTCAACCAAAATTTGTGTAGATTCATATACCGATTAATAACACATTCCAAAGTCAAATTTTATAATAATATATTTATTCTTTTTAGGGTCTTTTTAATTATTTAAAATGGGATCTAGTATTAATTAAATAAGACTTAATAATATTTTTCAATCTCCATTTGAATTCAAATCACCACCAAACTTTGGGTGAATTTTAATTCTGTTTATCAACATATTTCAAAGTTCAAAATAAAATAATTCTTTTAGGATCTAGTAATAATTAAATAAATAGACCATAGTCTTTAAATAGCTTTCAATTTATTTTAAAACTATTTTTGAAATCTAAATAATATCAAAATCTTTTCAGTAGGTTTGTTTTGAAAAACTAAAACACTTGGAATTCTTATTTTGAAAATCTTTAATAAATTTTTTAATGTTTATTTGAAACAAAAAGCCTTTACTTAAATAAAATTGGATATTAATAAATCCTTATTGTTTTATTTAAATAAACCTTTACTCTATTTTATCAAATAGTAATATTTTATTTCAAAAGCTTGGCCAAGATTAAATTTGACTCTTTTAAAATAGTCCTTATTTATATTTCTACCTTTGATTTTGAAAACCATATCTTTTTATTTAAAGACCCAAAAATAGTGATTCCAACTATTATAACTTTATTTATTATTTGTTTATATTTTTAAATCCTTTTAGGATTATTTTCCCACCATTTGGTATGGATTTTAGGTAAGTGCTTTATTAGCTTTGGAAATTACTTTTCCTTATCTTCTTAAATTCACAAGATTTTATTCATGGCTCCAAATTAAGTGAATCCAATTCATATGGTTTTATAATATTTCTAATAATCATTCTTGATCAATTTGAAATGTTTGTTTGACCAATTTTTATATGGATCAAATCCATAGGCTTGGAGATAACTTGGAAATGATTTTCTTCCATTAGGGTTTTAGGGTTTTGGATTTATTCTCCAAGTGTTTAAATTTCAAAATGAATTTTATGAGGAATGCATTCCACTTGATTTGAATTTAGTTGGATTCAAACATTTACCAAGTTTGTTCAAGATGGGATTTTAAGTTTCCATTTAGAAACAAAAGTTTCTTTTCACCCTAAATTTCAACAATTATTTATTTTTCACATTACAAGATTTGGAAAATCTTGGGATGTGACAGGCGGAGTGTTGGTCGGACTTTCCGGTCTGGCCAGATAATCCGCCCCTAGAGGGGGCCGGATTATCCGCCCCCCCAAGATCTTCACCAAGTTTCGCAGGCGCCAGCCCCAAAGAGGGGGCGGAGTTTCCCCCGGAGAATCCGCCCTTGGGGCGGAGTTTTCCCAGGGGGCGTATAATCCGCCCCCAAATTTGTGCAACAGCCAGATCTGGGGAGGGGGTATTTAAGCCAGCCTTCCCCCTCCTGCCAGAACTCTTGATTCATTCGAAAAAGAACAGATCAGATCTGAAAGCTTCATCCAAGAGAGCTCCACCTAGATCCACCCAAAGGACCCGTCCCTTGGGGAATCGAAGGAGGAGAACTCGATCTTCATCATCAGCAATCAAGCGCTTCATCTCCTCTCCATTCATTTGGAGAACCCCCGATCTAGTATTTCTTGCAAATACCTAGATCCTTGTTTTTGTTTATATTGATAAACCTTGTTCTTGTGGCAGCTTGTTGTCATCTCGGGAGCCCCCAATTCGGTTGTGGGTGTGTGCCCCGATAGTGCTGTAAAAGGCACCGGTTCCCGCCTCGAAGGGATCCAATAGTGGAGAAGGTGGATCAGGCCTCTCGTGGCGAGATCCATTGGAGAATAGGGTGAGGCCTATTGTGGCATGGTGGTCTTAGAACCGCCCACCCCTCCAACACAGATGTACTTCCCTTAACAAGGAAGGAACCGCGGTAAAACAAATCCCTGTGTCTCTGCGTGCTCTACTACGGTTTCCTCGCTCCTCTTTTTACGTGTTGCATATAGGGAAATTCGCGTAGTTGCATATCTAGAGAATTTACTTTGTGTCAAGCCTAAAATTGAAAAAGTATTAAAAATTGGTTAGCACCTATTCACCCCCCTGTAGGTGCCCATACGATCCATTTCAATTGCTACAGTAGCTTGTGTTTTTAGTGAAAAGTTTTTCTGTTCTAAAGCTAAACCCAAGGGTCTATTATCTTTTAAATACACTAATGTTGCTAATGAAGATTGTGTGAAGTTTTGTATGAAGGAAAAATTTCAGGTGTAGAGAAAGAATGATGTAATGAGATGAAGAATGGATAAAAGCTCAAGATTGGAGATGCCAACCCGGTGTCACCCCAAGAAATATCCAAGAGGTACAAGCATCAAAGCTTGGGGATGCCCAAGGCATCCCCTTCTTCATCAATAAAAAGCTCAGGTCTGTCTAGACACTTTGTTTTTATTGTTTCATGCACAGTTGTGTTGTTCTTGGAGCGTCTTAGTTTTCGTTTGTTTTGCTTAGTTTGCTTGAGTAAGTTGGTTGGATCACAACACACTTCTTTTGGAGAGAGACACACTCTATTTTCATTGCCTAGAACACTCTAGTTTTCACTCTTATTGTTTTGTGAGTGTTCTCTTTTGCTAGCACTGTTTTTAGCCTTAGTTTTCTTGTGCTTTGAGCTTAGAACTTTTTAGTTCTTTGTGGATTTGTGAGACAATCTCACTGGTCTTTATTGATTATTATCTTCGTGAGTTGTTTCAAATAAGTTGCTTGGTATTGGACAGGAGTAGGAAGTTCCTGCTTGAAAGTGCAATAGGAGCTTGCATTGACTGTGACTTATACTTTAGCATGACATGCTAGGTGTTGTTTTGACCTTATGCTTAGTGATTATTGTTGTAGCATGTCTTGTTCCAAATAATTGGAATTGCTTAGTGTGCCTTGAAGAAATTATGCGTTGTTTTAGCATGCAAAAGCATAGTATTGTGGTATTATCCTTTGCTGCTTTGTTTGGGTTGACTTGGCACATGATCACACCATATTATGACTATGAACCAGTCACCTTAGCCTCTATGATCATTTAGTCCTTGAATTGTAGTACCACTTTATGCTTTGATTAGTAATGTTTTGTCGTTCTGCATGATTATGGCCATTATTGCTCTCTTAGTTGGTTGTTCCCAGTCTTTTGCTAGCCTCCACTTGTATGAGTAAGCTCTACTCATGCTTCCAACTCCCAAGAAACCAAGTTATTCCAAAGTGTCCACTATAAATTCCTATGCATGGTGTGTTACACCATTCCAAGTATATTCTTGTTTTCAGCTATCTTTCAATTAAAAACTATTTTGTTATGTGAAAACTTAGTGATTAAAGCTCTCACGAACTTGATGTCACACTTTATATTCTTTGCCCCTAATAAACTTGAACCATTGTGTCGTCTATGTTGTATATGCTTGCACTTATATGTTGGAATTAGCAGAACCATGTTGTCATGGGGAACGTTTTCAACATTGCACTTGTACTTTATACTCAGTTGATATCATGCTCTTTTGTCTATGGATGTCACCAGTGTGAAATAAAAAGGGATCTTGTAAGTCCATGGAGTTTGTATTTTGTGTTAGAGAAATTCCTGGGCCGATATCCTGAGCCATGCTTAATCATGGTGGAAACTTGCAGCATGACCATAGTGAGCTATCTATGAAGCATCCTCAATAAAAAGCTATGCACATAGTAAATAAAAAGATCGCTGAGATTCTCATTGTCAGCTTGCCTTGTCATTTTGGTTATGGGATAGCTCTTGTACCATGTGCAAGGGGTACCCCGTTGGCGGTTCTCTATGATACGCATGTACTTATAATGACAAGAACTTACAGGTGACTGAAGTTGAGTAGAATGAGGTGTGGCCCACGTATTCAAGGGACTTGAGATTGCCAACTTATACTTTGTCAAGCATATACTACATAGTTTTTTCACTTTAACCTTAATCACTTCAAGATGCTTATGATAGGGGAAATGAGGGTTGAAAGCTAACAAGTACCATAATTTTTGGAAGCTCTTTTTGAAACTTGAAATCCCTGCTTCCCTTATTAAGGGCCTTTCTTCCACTACTATTGAGTCTCCACCTTCTACCTTTAGGCACCATTAAGAGAGCATAGTTTCCATTCTTAGTTCTATGTGCAGTGTCCCAAAACTTATTGATTGATGCATATTGTGATATTACTTGTTCTTGTGCTATTTGTTTCTAGTCACCCTTGTGAACTTTGAAGGTGTCATATGCATCTATTTACTACTCTATGAGGGACAAGCTGATTGCCACTATGCCATGTTTTCTGTATGTGAAACAAACAAAGGTTTTTCAATGCATGTTACTCATGATCTTTGTTTGTAGCCTTTCATGTTGCATGCATAGTTACTTTGTCTTATTGTTAGAACTTCTTCTTGCAGGCTCATGTTTAGAGTTCTTTGATCCCATCTTTCAATGCTTGAAAATGGTTTGATCTTGGTTTTGATGGTGCATGTCACCACAAAACTTATTCCTTTTATCACTTACCTACTCGAGGACGAGCAGGAGTTAAGCTTGGAGATGCTTGATACGTCGGAAACATATCTATAATTTTTGATGTTCCATGCTTGTTTGTATCTACTTTGCTTTGCTTTGTCTACACTTTGAGTTGTTTTATATCTTTTCTGGAACTAACCTATTAACAAGTTGCCACAGTGCCAGTTGTCTGTTTCTTCTGTTTTTGGTTCCAGAAAGGCAGAAAATAAATATTCTCGGAATTGGACGGGACAAAAGCCAAAGTTATTATTTTTCCCGAAGCAACACGGAACCACGAAGCAGAGCCAGAGGGGGCCATAGGGTGGCCGCACCCCCTAGGCGCGGGCAAGCCCCGGAGGCACCCACAGGGGGTGTGGGGCCCCTGGACCTCCACCGTCCTTGACTCCTGCGCCTATAAGAGCCCCCGATGAGAAAATCCTAAATCATCCAGAAGAAATCCACGAAAACCTCTGTAGCACCGTCGCCGCCGAAGGGGAGATTCGGGGGACAGAAAGTCTCTGTTCCGGCACCCTGCCGAGACGGGGAAGTGCCCCCGGAGCCATCTTCATCAATCTCCATCGCCATCTTCATCAACATTGCTGATTCCCATGATGAGGAGGGAGTAGTTCTTCCTCAGGGCTAAGGGCTCTACCGGTAGCTATGTGTTCATCTCTCTCTCTATGCATGATCTTGTGGTCATGAACTTTGTAATCTAGTAGATCTACCTTGCTACTCAAGTGCTTCATTAGATCTCTGATCTCCCCATGTGTGCGAAAGTGACAGTGTGCACGCCATGGTGGCACTTAGGCTTGAGTCTACATAAATACTCTTTGTGCTTTAATAGATCTATGCTTTTCCCCACGTGTGTGAAAGTGACAGAGGGCATACCGTGTGTGGCACTTTGGCTAGATTGAATATTTGTTATGAGTTATATTTGGAGTTGGATGTCTCTATGAAATTGTGGTGTTTGTTGGAACCATCTAGTGCTCAAGGTGACAGTGTGTGGTTATCTAGATTGGGGAAGGCAGACTTTGAGGTGTGCTGTTATAGCCGTACCTTGGATTAGAGTGTTCAACCGGAGAGTAGTTAAGAGTAGTATCATGAACAGAGGATATTTATATGAGAGTGTTCACTAGTGAAAGTATGATCCCTAGGCCTTGTTTCTAAACATTGAAACACCGTTTGCTACTAGATCTTTTGCATGTTTGATTGCTTCCTTCTTGTTGCCTTTAGTCTTTACCTCACCGTCAAGCTATTTTCTGGCACCGTTACCACTAGTATTTCACTATCTCTTCACCGAATTAGTGCACCTATACACCTGCCAAGTGTATTGGGTGTGTTGGGGACACAAGAGACGTCTTGTATCCTGATTGCAGGGTTGCTTGAGAGGGAATACCTTTGACCAATTCCTCCCTGAGTTCGATAAACCTTGGGTGATCCACTTAAGGGAAACTTGCTGCTGTTCTACAAACCTCTGCACTTGGAGGCCCAACAACTGTCTACAAGAATAGAAGTGCGTACACATCATGCTCCTTTGACAAGGAGCACCAATTATCCCCCGCCTCTTGGATTTTG
The DNA here is from genome assembly GCA_910589765.1 of Avena atlantica. Taxonomy (NCBI): domain Eukaryota; kingdom Viridiplantae; phylum Streptophyta; class Magnoliopsida; order Poales; family Poaceae; genus Avena; species Avena atlantica. The sequence goes on from OU342739.1 coordinate 49,144,678, forward strand.
CCTCATGCGTTCAAGTTGTACAAGTCCTTGGGATCTCGGTGTCTCGTCCCCAAGAAGTCAAGATCTCATCAAGTCTCTCACCCCCCGTTGTTGGTCGTGGGAGAGTGTCTTGCCCAACGCTGATCCTAGGGATTGTGTTGGACCGGTTTCCACCGGCGTGAGCTATCGGCTTGTATCGTGTTTTCGTGTGTGTGTGTGTGTGTGTGTGTGTTCATCGAGTTCTTCGTGTGTGTGTTCGTGGATTTCACAATTCCTCCTCCCACTCTCTTACCCCTCGATTTCCATGGGATTCGTGAAAGATCGGGCCACCCTAAGGGGTCACCCCTAACACTTAGTGAATCTCTTTTTGTTCCCTCTTCAACCGTGCAGGTTGCTAGCCGTGCTTCTAGTCACAATAGCTCTGGGCACACGTCCAAATGATTTCACCCTCTTCTTTAGACCCGAAGGAAAATGATACATGACCGACTACACATACCATCTAAAGGGAGAGATCAAACACACATCATAGATCAATAGATCATAGACATAAGTAATAGATCATCTTTATTTCATTTCATAATAATGCTAGGGTTTCTCCATCTCCCCAAGAACGAAGTAAACTACTCATAGATGGAAGCAATCAACAACATCATCATAATCAAATGGATGGATAAAAGTACTGGAATGAATCTAGTGCAAACCACAATTGAATCTGGAATTACAACAAGATCTAAATGAATGGAAGATGGGGGTAGAGATGGTGATGGTGATGCAACAGTTGACGATGAAGGGGACGATGCGTTGTCTTCCAATGATCTGTGAAGCAGCAAGGATTTTCCCTTCTCCAAGTTCCTCCTTCGGATCCCTCTCCAGTGTAGATTTTCGTGGCTAGAGGTTTCTGTGAATATCGGATCTCAGATCCGTCTTTGTGAGTTGGAAGTACTTGACGAGGCGGTCATGCTGCCATGTCGTACGGGCAGACGGTGGACAGACTATGCCCATACCAGTGGTCGTTGCGTGCCCTGTAACCTTCTCAGTGCAAGCAATTTCTCCGGGCGCAAAGATAAATTAATTAAATAACTTTTATCACTTAAAAATATCGTATTACATTATAATATGATAATCTCAATTGATATGTTCATAATAGACTTAGTAAATTGGGATCCTATTGAAACAAGGACAAAAGGTGGGCACAAACACGGTAAAATACTATAAACCCTACTCTACTTATGCAAAATCAAGAGGTAAAAATGCTCCAATTTTGAACTCATCACTTGGCTTAATTAGACTTGTAATCAACATGTTCGCTGAAACATCTTGAAAGCTTCTGACCAACTTTATCCTCAATATATTGACATATATTGGACACTAAATGAAAAAAAACACCTTCATGTTGGGAAGGTGTTAATTACTTCATGAAGTTTGTTAGACAGATAACGGCGACTCGAATGTGTTTTGCCCATGCCAACAATGCCTTAACTATAAAAAGTTGAGTCAGAGCACAGTCGTAGACCATATATTTATGGAATTTTTATTTCCGTGCTCCTAGTTTATTAGTTGTACCCAGTTTTCCCTAGCCGCTTGACTTTTCCTCACTGTTGCCCATCTCCTTCTCGGAAATCATCAAAGAGCTTGAATGCATCTGCCGTTAGGTTGACCGTTGGCTGACGTGTGGGGCCATGCGGTGTTGGACCATGTTGGTCTAGTTGGTCAGAAACACGTTATGCTGACGTGTGGGGCCGTGCCATCTGGGACTGCGTGGGGCTGGTTTGTTGGGAATGCGTTTTGGGTGACGTGTTGTGGGACCACGTGAGGCGCGTTTGGTGGTTTTGTGCACCCTGTCGCCTAAATTGGAAGTTTTATTTTTTCCTATTTTTACCATTCGCCTTTTTAAGAGCGCCTTTTCCCCCTCTCTCGCTAACAATTGTGTTTTCTTTTTGCCCAAAAAAGTAGCAAATTTAGAGCAGCTTCTCTCTTTATTCATTGTTCCTTTTAGCCCTCATTTTTTCCAACCTGGTAGCAAATCTAGAGCAGCAAATCTAATTAGCACCATAAATACATTCAACAAATAGAGCAGATGTAGATAAAGCAGCTAATATAGGATATATATATAGTACGATACTTAACGAGGTCCGATAATAAGGTTGTTCAGCAGCAGCAGCAACGGACAAGTTCAACATAGAAAATACAAAAGAAGCTGCTTTACAGCAGCAACATCATCACAAGGATCAGTGGCCCCTCATGGCCTCCCCCTGGAGTGCCTCCGCCTCATCCCTCTGGCGCTTCTTACACTTCTTGTTGCCTTGTCCCTTGACCTTGAGCGCTTTGGGATTGATCGGGGGCATGCGACCCTCCTCGATGGTCGCCTTCTGGAGGTTGCGGAGGTGAAAACTGAGCGCCTGGTGCTTGGCTCTGAAGCTGTAGACGTTCACGAACAGGACGCAGGTCTTCACGTCCTTGGCATGCTTCAGGAGAGAGTTTAAGTCAATGGCGAGGCTCCTGGTGCAGAAGGGGCACCTATAGACGTCGCCGGCGAAGAAGTTGTCATACTGGCCGGACATTAGTTGCCTTAGCACCTAACGAGTCTTGGTGTCCTTGGACTCATCGTCACTATAGACGTCGCTGATATCCACCTGTTGGAAAAAATAGTAGAGTGCAATATGGACATGATTGAGATACCTTGATTATCGAAATTGATTACTTGCATAAATTAACCGATTGTGATCCCCTGATTATTCCCGAATCCCCAAATATCAAACTAATCAAATACTGATCCCAACTATAGATCGGCGCTAGTACTAACTAGGGAATCCCTAAACTGCAACTCGGAGGACAAATAAAATAGAATTGAAATACGAACAAGAGGATTCATCGAAATATGAGATCTAACACAAGAGGATTAGCTACTGTAAAAATACCTAGCATCTAACGATTGAAAATACGAAACAGCCAAACCCTAATAGAACATGATCTAGCATCCTCCGACCATGGGTCAGTGATGCTGGTATCGTAGGGCTTCTTGTCAACACCCGAATTTTTAATCCCAGATGCTTGTTATGTCGTACATCGCAATCCTAGGATTACCATTTTTGCGAGATATAACAGAATTGGTAGCAAAGTATATCATCCATTACAAACCATAATAATCTTACAAATAGTTGATCATAAGATCTAGTCTGAATACAAATCATAGCAGCGGAATAATAGTAGCATAGTAGAGGCTCCATCTTCAGGGTCACAGGCAATGCTGACGATGGGAGATGATCCTAGTTATCGAAGGCGTCCTCCTGTCCATCCTCCTCATACTCTCCTTCATAGTCTGGCCATGGGAATAGCCAGGGACAAAGCCATGAGTACTTTTAAGTACTCGCAAACTATCACTAAAGCAATAAGACCATTATAGTAGGAATCCTAAGCTCTAGGTTTGTTTGCAATAATCCAATTTTATTCCAGAGGTACTTAGTAGTGAAGACCTAACTTTACTTGTCTAGATTAATCAAGTGGGAACCTAGTTTCATATCCACAACCTTGTGGGATCAAGTCAAAGTCATACTTCAAGTCACAAGTCATTTTGAAAAATCTGACAACGGAACAGTATGGCCATCCAACTGTTCATGACCGTGGACGCGGCTATTCGAATAGTTTGACACTCTAGAGAGGTGGCATACTTTCATCACGATGTTCGATACATCCGTCAGGGATAACCCTGAATCATCATACTTGGTATGCAGATAAGCAATCCTAACCTTTCAATTACACACCCTAGTATAGGCACCTCCCCTATGAGTTTGGTCTCCCATCCATGACCATCTGTCATCCTGGGAACTACACAGGTGGACATTCATTTTTACAAGGTAGCCTCAGCTCACCTTGTTCCGCGAGGGAACCCATACTAAGACACATAAACTTCCAGTTAAGCCATACACAAACTCGGGTATTGTGGTTGTACGGTAAAATTGGAATGGTATCGCATCCGAACCCAACCATCAGTTTTTATCAAAGTCAGGGCACATATTTCATTCAATATCATCTTCAACTCAATGTGTCCATAACACATGTAAAAACATTTCAATAGAATGACTCATCATTCCAAGGTTTTCATAATCATTTGTTCCCATCTATAGTGATTAAGATTAGTTTAGCACTAGCATCTATCAATGAGGGTGTCACTATGGAGGGGTGCTAATCCAGTGTAACTACCTACATCAAGTGACATACTCTTGATGACCTCTTTCTTACTTTTCCACTAATAACCAATTAATTAACTACTTGAGTAACTTTGATAAAAGGGAGAAAAGATAAAGCTTACAAGTAAAACTTGTTGGGCCACGTAGAGATAAAACAAAACTTTTTCCCTCTACCGTGGTGATCCCAAGATCCAGCTGAGGTAGAAGGCCACGAGGTTTACCACTAGATGCGCAATTGCGGATTACTGATGAAGCGCGTCAGTTGATGCAGTGCGGTCCTTAGCGATCCAAGCCGATCGTCCTGGTGCTGATCGTACAGCACCTCTGCTGGTATCCACACGTACAAGGAGGAGCACCGGCGGCAAACTGCTAGGTTCGTTACGACGGCAGGACTTCTGTGGAGCTAGGGTTTCCAACACATGGAATGACCTAATCGATCAATGATTAACCCTTCTGGGTAACTGTGCTCCACTATATATAGGGAGTGAACGTGGGCTCCACTCTCGTGGCCCATTCACTAAAGCCCATATAACACTAGTCACCGCGAGTCCGACTCACTGACTCAGTCCTAATCTGGCTTGGGTCCAACCCAACCAGATTTCAGATTTAGATCTAATCCGAACTTGCTCCCGCTCTTAAGTGTGTGACCTCGCAGGCTCATGGCTACTTGGACACGATTGGAGTCCGACTCTCAGTCGATCAGTCGGTAGCGTCTCCTAGCAGAACGTGCCGACTCCCAAGTACCAAAGAGTCATGAAAACTTGCCTTTCCAATGCGACTTGCGTCTGAGTTCCTTTTGCCTCACGATATACCTTGTCAGACTATAGGCGAATAATTGTCATCCCTTAAATAGTCTGACTCTCTTCTCGATCCGAGATAAGTGATTCACCCGACTAACTCTTAGTGGATCGCCTCGGTTAACACTTAACTGAGTAGTGCATGGCCATGCTTTCCGAATCATATCATCCGAGAGGGCCCAGAGAATATCTCTCCAAGTGGAGGGGCAAAATCCCATCTTGATTATTCACATCATGCGGCTTGATTCTCAGTCGACCCGAACTCTGCCTTTATGACTGCCCAATTACAGATCAGCGTTTGACAGAACCTAAGTCGATGATCCTCAACTCGGACTATGCAATAACCTCGGGTCTAAGGATTACATTGATTGAGATATACAAATGACAACTTGTTTGTTGTACCTCAATATGGGTCAATCCGACTCGCTAAACTCTTTAACCGAATCTGTGTAAGTCGGAATAGCATCTCCATGCCCATGACAAGTGGAATCGAGTCATCAAGGCGACTTTCACATTGGTATAAGTTGTGTGTCCAGCACAACCTCGATGACCAATTAGTACAAACAACATGAATGTATAGTTCCACAACCGAATCACATATTCAATGATACACATCAGATGTTTATACAAGAACAACTTTATATCTTTATGAATACAATGGGAAATCTTATCATACATGATTGCCTCTAGGGCATATTCCCAACAAAACTTGGGATTGGTATAATCAAGGTGGTAACAAGTGTGCATGCATAGTTCCATCTTGCATAATATAGCTTGCATAATGTAGCTTGCATGGTATAGCTTAGCTTGCCTTGGTTGGTAAAGTAGTTGTAGTTCTCTACCTCTTCTTCGTAGAATTCTTCCTCCTCGTAGCCCGGATCGGTACTAGCGTCTATAAATGAATACGAGGTATACAATCACCAAACAATACTTAACTACTTTTGTTTAACACACAAGGATCCACACTAGATGATCTAGCATCATCCATATCATTACAAGAAAAGGGTGACAAGATTTGATTTATCTTATTTTAGAGAAGTAATTTCTACTCATTGAAAAACTACTTAAGATTTAATATTCTCCAATTAAAATATGGGATCCTATTGACACATGTCATCACCACATATTCCAATACTTGAGAATGTGATTTAAAGTGGTTGGCCTAAATTTCAAAGTTAAACAATGCCATTTAGTATTATTTATGTGACTATAAATGAGTATAAAGCCATTCTTTAATTTTGGTCTAGGACTACTGCATGTTAATATATATATTTTTACATATTCAGATAGATCATGACCAGTGTTATTTTTGAGAGTTGAAATCAACTCAAAATCATTTATGGTTGATTTTAGAAAAATGTTTGAAGTGGTAAAAGCTACTGTCTTGTTATGTTTATTGAGGATGCTAAAGTTTCAAACTGTTTGAATCCAACAGGAGTGTTTAGAGATTTTCATCTACTTTCTAACAAAATTGGATTTATTCCATTTGGTTCAGTGAATCTTTTTGAATTGATTTTCAAAGTTACCTACAGTATAGGATTTCGAAATAAAGTAAAAACCTAAGTTTGAATCTGTGGGCTACGCGCGGGAAAACTAACGGGCTGGCCCAACTACGCGACGCGCGCATGGTGGTATGCACCGGGGTTGGTCCCACCCGTCAGCGGCTGAGTTAAAACGAAATGGTATCCTCTAATCTGGGTCGCACGATTAGAGCACGAACGACGGCTCCGCGTCGTCGTCTCCATCGCACGGGGCGCACGAGACTGAACCCTAGCTCTACGGCAGGGGTCGTCGGGGGGCTTACCAGGGCTCCATCTAGGTCCAGCGAGGTGGGCGAACAAGAGAGTCGACGATGGCGGTTCGACTGGTGGTCACGGCAGCTCCTGGGGCGGCTCCTAGCACTAGTTCCTCTTCTCCACTGCAACGGATGGCTCCGGTGAAATTCTGGCGAGGTGGTTCTCGCCTTGCTCCAGGGTCGGGTTAGAGAGATTGCTGGGTGAGAGGGGAGTAGAATGTTGGGCGTTTTGAGGCAGGGGAGGGACCTATTTATACTGCAGCGAAGGGGGCATGACGACATGGCTCGGGCTCGTCGGCGACGTTGTTACAGGGAGCTATCGACATAACCAAGGGTGTAGGTTGACGCAGGGCTTCAGGGCGGTCGTCACGCACATAGTGGCACGACAAGGCGCGGTCTCCATCATTCTAGAACATTTGTGATATGTGGCTATACCGTCGGCATTCGTCACGGCGTACGGTGGTCACGGTGCTCGCGGGGTCAAACGAGCATGTCTGGGCGGTCACTGGAGTCGCGGCGAACTTATTGGCAAGGAGAGAGCAAGGAGCGGTGTGTTCGCGCCGGATTGCTCGACGCTCTAGCGCGAAGATCGGCATGGTCGGGTGTTAAATGGGCGCGGCTGCGCTGGCGTCTCCGCGGGCGGTCATTGGTCGAGGCGTGCACAGGGAGGGGCAGTGAGGTCATGGCTACCTCCTAGACATCATGGGCGAGGGCGGCGCGGTCTATGGCATCGTGTCCGCGTCGGGATGACATGGGTAATCTCGGGTACAAAATGCACTGGTCAATATGACGAGTGAGATGAGCTCCATTGCACGGGCCGGTACTGGGAGAGTTAAGTGCATGTCGTGGAGGCTTGGTGAGGTCACAAAGATGATCAAAAGGTTGATCAAAACAGTAGATAGTTGGTGAGGTTGTACTGTGATCATCAAGTGTTTGATTAACTGGCCGCAAGAACTAAACTTTGAACTTTTCAAATTATTTCTGGTGGGTGTGATGTTCATAATCTTGGTAGTCTCTGGGTGCAAGGGTTTGCTAAGTGGTGAAGGTTTTGATGGTTTTCCAAAAAATGACTTCTTGATGCATAAGATAGATTCAATTTTGAATTGCCTCCCAAATGGATTTGAAAAGGTTTCTGCAAGATTTGAAATCTCCATTGTGTTCAGTGTTACCTAGTCTAGCAAGGTGAGAAAATAAAGGGAATTGTTTCTGATTGAGATCATTTGCTAGAGATGCTCAAAGTGAGCTAAGTGTTAACTTTTGCAAAAACGACCATTAGGTCATATGCTTCATATTTTAATTTTGTTTTGTTTTGATCTGGTTTGGATTTGACCTAGATGATATGGTTTTGATCTTTAAACCATTTCTCATCATTTACAATAATCAAACATGGCATTGCAAACATTCATACAGATTCCTAACACACATGCATTAAGATAGTGTTTATTATTAAAAGCTTTTGTTAACCCTAATTTTGGTTAACTATAAATTGATATCCTCATTAATATTTTTGAGATGTTACAGTTCTCTGGCCTGATATAATCCCAGCCGAGCGGGATCTGCCCGAGACCGGCGGGGGCCTCCTCGCCGGCGGCTACGGCAGAAGCGGGGACGGGGGCTGCCTTCAATGCCTCGACAGGGGCCTATACAGGGACGGGGGGGCCTCCCCGCCGGCGGACTTGGAGGCGACGATGGCCACCATGCCGTTCTTCTCCATCGCCGACATGGTTGGGGTTTTCTTGGGGGTTTGTAGAAGGTGATATGACAGTGGAGATGGTTGCGTGAGTGAGTGAGCGAGTTAGTGATGAGTGAGAGTGAGAAGGCCTCTATAAAGGTGAAGGGAGGAGAAGTTTCATTGCACCAATGTGCACCGCGTAACCGCGTACGCTACTGCACCATGTACGTCCACATACATCCGCTACCGCCTCATGCTCCACGACATGCATACCATGTGTCATGTTTTTCCCTTGTGTCTAACCCTGGCGACTTAGTTGTGCTTAGTTATACCCTCGAGTGTAACACTGGCAGTTTGGCTGTACTCAATTTTGCTCTATAGTACTAACACTACCGTGTGCAATATATACTCAGTTTTACCCTTTGATGGATGGTCAACAAAGAGTCAACGAATGGGTTTTGGCTAGCTAATTGAGTCATTTTATGCATAACAAATTCAAAAAGATCAAAACATTGTGACATCTATCCAGGGAGTATTATTCTATGACCTGCCACCATAACAAATGTATATAAATCAAGTTTTAATCTAAATCGCTACTTCTCAAATCACCTACTATCTATGAAGGTTCTATGGCAGTCTACTCAAGCCTCTTCCCAAAACATCCCTCCCCAAAACATAGTTTGTCTTAATGAGGCAATAATTGTCAAACTGATGTATATTTGAATTGCAAATAGTTTGACGTATGCCAAGTATTTTATTGTACAATTGAAGTATTTTCCATTTTTAAATCTCTTTCTATTTTCTATTTGAATCCCTTTGTTAGTTTTGCCCTTGGTTTTTAAGTTTGCTTAGTTTTGCCCTTGGTTTTTAAGTTCTACTTAGTTTCCCCTCTCTTTTAGTCACAAACTCTCACACTATGCTCATCTTTGCTGCTACGCTCTCATTGGTCAAGACAATTATCATGCGGATTGTGCCCACCAACCATTGATCCTTTGTGATCTAGCAGAAAGGATAACCCCTATATCTGTCGGGAGGCAGCCCTTTATCCATGCAAAATAACGAGTTCGCCACCGGTACTTTAACTCCATAAACAAATGATTCTGAATATAATTTGAAGGGAAGTGTTCAAAGGTTTATAATTTTCGTATACACAAGTTTATACATTATATTTCACTCCATGAAAATGATAAATGATCATGATTTTATTAGAACAACATTATCATGTCCTAAGTGTGATTTCAAAGAGTTCAAAGGTGTATAATTTACGTATATGCACGAGGCATAAAGATTTTAGTTTTGGGATGTAACATCCCAGGTTTTATTATATGATGTTACTAGAAGCATGCATCATACTTGCATCATTGCATCCTACAAATTAAGTCGCATCAAAACCCTACCACCAAACCCCAGACAAAAACCCTAATATTAATTCCTACCTATGAGCATTAATGAGGGAATCTTGTTTTGAACCTTCTAAAAACTAGGTAAAAATAATATCCTCTGGTCCTATGTTGACCACCTTTTTTTTACAAAAATTTAGGAATTGGTTTCATCGTTTTTGGACTTGTTATGCAAAAGTTATTATAGAATTAGTAAAACAGAAAGGAAAAAGAGAAGTATAAAAAAATCCTACTGCCTAAACTACTGGGCCGGCTGCGCCAGCCCACTAACGCGCGCGTCACCTAAGCGCTAACGCCCAGTCGCCAGCCCGCCAACGTAGCCCGCACTGCCCTCCCCGCTCGCTGGCACGCGGGACCCACCCGTCAGCCGTCCCTTCCGCGACGACGGCGAGTCCCTGGAGGACACGGGATCAACCCGAGCCGAACTCCGCGATTCTTCTGCGCCCTGACCCCTTATCCACGCCATACCCTCCTTAAGTATCCCCGCATCGACCCCCTCTTATCTTTTCCCTAAAAACCCTAGCTCGATCGATCACTCACGCCGGCCGCCATCGGGCTAATCTCGCCGAGACGGTTCAGAGCCCCCCTTGCTCTTTTCTTCCTCTGGACCTTTCCCTCGTTCACCACTGATTCGCCATGTATGTTTTTCCCTCTCTCAATCGCAACCAATCGACGGAAATCGCCCGCCGGAGCATCGCCGGAGACCGAGACGGGCAGCTGTCGTCTAACGCAGGTAGAGGAGGGGATAGGCGACGCCGAGGACGCGAGCGTGACCGCGAAGGCCAGCTGCACCCCGTCAGCCACTCCGCCGCCTCAGGGAACCACCGTATCGCTGCCGCCCATCGTCACCGACGCCACCGCCGCCCAACGCCGCCGTCGGAGCCCGGTAAGCCGCCGCCACCTCTCTAGTCCGTCAGATCGAGATCAAACGGTTAGGATAGATCTGATATCGAAAGGGTACGCGCCTATCGCGTTGCGCCGCGTGGCCGCCCGCATCAGCGCGCCGCGTCAGCACCGCCTGCTTAGCTGGCCCAACCAGATGCTGCCACGTGTCGTGTTCTCGTTAGGGTTAGATTTAGTTGGCAGATTGATGTTAATTATTGCAAAATTCATAGAAAATTAAATACTTGGCCAAATTTAGCATATAATATACCGTTGGATTCACAAAATTATGTAGAACATAGATCTGCAATAAAATTTCAAGTTTACGGTAGGATTTTCTGTGTAGAAATTAATCTTTAGATTAGAATGTTTAATCCACAAAAAGATAATTAAAACCCCGTTTTAGTTGATTCTTGTGCGTTGAATTTGTTTTACAATACCTATTGAACAAAATTATAGAACCTTGCTTGAGAGCATTAGATCTGATTGGGGGCTAATTAGATGGTTGGATCTTCTAGTGAGCCCAAGAATTAGAATAAGACCCAAATTTGTTTAAACCCGTGGGAAATCAATACTAATAACATCCCTAACACAATTGCAATCCAATTATACTACCTTGGTCAATTTAGTAAACAAATCTTGCATAAGTACCATGTTGCATGCATGCATATTATCTCTGTGGCATATTTTGTGCAAGTTGTGATTAGATCTATGTTTGTGTTTTGTTAGATTGTTCGGAGTGCACTGAGGAGTGCTATTGTGTAGAGTGCTGCTCGGATCAAGGAAAGTTACACTACTTGTTCATATCTTTTGTCCTAGTTTTGATTCTATGCATGTGATCTTCAAAATTCTGTAGTATGCATGTGTAGGATGTTCTAGTAGAATTTTTCCTTGGTATTACTTTGCAAGTGCGATGATTTTGTAGTATGCCATGAGTAGCTCTATACTTAGTATTTTCCCTTCCTAATAGGTTACCCCTGTTTTGCTAAGTATTGCTTGCTATGCTATATATATGAAAAGTACCGTTGGGGGGTTCGAAAGACAATGAATTTTCTAAGTATAAAGGCTCTCTTGAGCAACCCTTTCTTCTCAAATCCACTTCAAAATAAAACTAAGTTTTCTTCTAGGCGGAATGGTTGTCGGGACAACGAGTGAGATTTTGGTGGAGGATGGCCGCCCAGGAATCAAAGAAGTCTGGCATGTTTCAGAATTCAGAAGCTTCCAGTGCAACCACAATACATATGGGCTCTGTCTTGGCCTAGTACTTAGTGGGAAACCTCACCTGGGTACCAACATTTGGAGGTTCTTGGCACGGTTGGATCCAGAAGGTAGAGGGGCTACTAAGGGAAAGCGTCGCCATGGTCTTGTCTGTAAAAGGACTTGGTCGTGGATTGTGGGTGAAGTGCACAAACTCTGGAGAGTATTGCAATCTGATCGATCAGCCGTATTCACATAAATAGAACAACATTGAGCATCTGAAGGATGGAGCCTCTGAAATATCTTCCTCTCTCTCTTTCAAAAGTTAAAGTTTTCTAAAAACCCAAGGCGTGAGTCATATCTCTATTGGGAGGGTTTTGGGAACTTGATGAGTAATATCCAAGTGTTAGGTTGATTGGACAGTTGGTGAGTAATATCCTCGTGTTCCATTCGACCATATATTACTTAAACAAAAGTTTACAAAGTAGGAAAATCTTATCTTCTTCTCTATACTTAAGAAAACTAGCTTTGAGCAAATAAACTCTACAGCCTAAACTAGCCTTGCATGTAGAGATAGTCTTTTCTTTCCTTGGTGTAATTTTCCAATACATTCAAAGTATTGACCCAACTTGTTGGCTGCACGTCTTATGTGCAGAATCTAAAGATTGAAAGGTGCGTAGGGATCGCGAGTCTACACTCGACAAGCCTGGGGCGTTGATGGACTCAAGCTTCTTTTATGTTTCCGCTGTTATTTGAGCTAGCTTAATGCTAAGCAAATTTTGTAATAAATTCATACTCTGGATTCTCCGTGTAATAATGACTTTGTGTTTTACATAATATTCATCGACTGTGAGTGCTAGCTATTGATCTAGGGACTAGCATGTAAATCACAGGGAATTAGGATTTTTATTGATCCAAGGTCACTACAAGGGATCAATTTTCACACTCTAAAAATGGTAAACTCTCAAGATTTTCTTAGGACAACATTACCATGTCCAAATTATAATTTGAAAGTGTTCAAGAGTTGTGTCAATTATAAACACTCTTTTACATTAAGAGTTATATAATTTTTTAAATTTGGAAGTGTTCAAGAGTAGTGTCAATTATAAACACTCTTTTACATTAAGAGTTATGTAATTTTTTAATTTGAAAGTGTTCAAGAGTTGTGTCATTTTCTTATTTCTTATATATCCATCTCCCTAAATCTCAAAGTTGAATTTCACCTCATAGATTCACTTGATTGCAGCCGAGATATTAATTTGATAAACCAATTAAATCATTGGAACGACTCGCCCTATTGAGCTCCCGAGTTGCGCCAATGGATTATCCACAATAAGTGCCCCTGTCTAATTGGAACATTTTGGTGTGAGATCTAACCTTCCCTGCGCACAGTTGCCATTGTCATCCTTCATACAGGTCAACAGGACGACACCATATGCGGCCAGGACGTATGAGAGTTCAAAATGAAGCTCGATAAAGGGTCGTCGTCGCCGAATAAGGGCCGCCATCGCTAGAGAAGGGCCGCCGTCCCCCGAGAAGAAGAAGGGGAGGAAACAGCACGGGCGCGGGCGCATGGCTGGCTTGGGGTCCCACCTTGCAATGCCAAGATGGGTAAGCTGTGGGTCCGGCGCTCACGTGGATAAGCTATGAGCGCCATGTTGATCTGGATAAGTGGAGAGATGTGTTCACTATGGGAACTGACTGAACGCGGCCCCACTTGTCAGCATGTAATGGCAAGGGTCTACTACGGGACCTGACAGAACGCGGACCCACTTGTCGGCACTTAACGGCGAGGTTCTACTACGGGACCCTACTGAACGCGGCCCCACTTGTCAGCATGGACGACAAGGCTGAAGGACAACGAGTTTCATATCATGTGAAAGTTTCATAGAAGGAGATGGTGAAAAGTGAGGAAAATTTAAACGGTCGGGGAAAACTGATTACAATTAAGGAACCAAGGGCACGGAAATAGAAATCCATATATTCATTCATGAGATGCAATGCACATATAATAGGTGGACAAAAATGTTGAACCATATGATTAGCGTGTTCTTGATCCTCTAGCTCATGATGATCCGCATGAAGCTCATAAGATAGAGGATGAGGACCTTTCTGGTTTGTTAAGGGACCTATACCCCACTTCAAGGAAAAAGGACACCCCTTCTCTTAAAATATCATTTTTCTCTAACATGATAGAAGATGCCAGTTTTTAGTGAACCCTGATTCTGGTATCTCAAGATTTTAACTGGTAATGAAATTACTAAAGGAAAATTCGTCCAGTCGAATGGGCACCGAAATGGAGACGAATCGAGTGGGAGATGGTGGAGTCAATGGAGCGACGAGGTTTTTTTTATTCCAGATTTGGGGAGAAATGGGTGGGGGATATGAGGAGATGCAGCCGACAAGATTTTAATACGTGGTGCCATTTCGGTGTCGCTCATGTCACCCGACCACATATGTTGTATACGTCGCGTACACGTATGGGGCATGAAACAACAGGCTATATAGGCTTCTTGGTGGGTTTTATGTACGCCATACTCTATGGACAGCTATTGGAAGATCGCAACCCTCCATGTGTTTTTAGCATCCGATATTTCGTCCGGGAACACCAGAGTAACGGGAAGGAAGTTCAACGCTGAGGGGGGAAACGCTAGGCATAGCCTAGATAACCCTTGACTTTAGTCAACGCAGAGGGTAACCCTCAGCACTAAGCCCTAGGCTTAGCTGGTCCTCGACACAGCTCGATACTGTCGGCGTTGCTTCGGCCCTCGGCATAGAGGCTTGTGCTGACAGTTTATCTCGCCTCTCGACACAGTCCGTCCGTTAGATCACAAAGTTAACGGCACGCAGAAGACGACGCCCAGGAGCAATGCCGAGGGGGAAACGCTCGACGTAGGTGGCCACATGGAATGCGCTGGAGGGCTAGGGTGGACGATCAACTCCGAGGGGGAACCGTTCGGCGTTGGTGGAGCTGTGCCGGGGGGTTACCCTCGGCGTAGGTGGCCACGTGGAGAATTTTGTTTTTCAAAAATTTCAAAATATTTTAATTGTTTGAAGGTTTAATTGCATAGCAAACATTTTTAACTCTAAGCAGGCTTAATCTTAGGTCAAATTACACACTCGAGGTCACACTTCCCACTAGGTCACCCATCCTCAGACTACTCTAGTTTCAACACGCTTAACTTCTTCGTTCCTTCCAAATGGGCTTCCAAGTAATCACACTATACCTTGTTAACAATACTATACTATAAATCCTATTAACCCTTAGGTCATGATGTCACATGCCTTACATGTCGTGAAAAATACAAATGTTTGTAGAATTGATAGAAAGTGGGTCAGATTTGAACGGTAGGTAAATGATCTAGTGCTCATGATGTTTTCCAAAAAACATTTTTAGGTCCACAATATATTGTTTCATTAGAGATTCACCAAAAGTTTGGCAAGGTTACACCCCTAAATGAGGACGGTCACACCCGGTGTTTTGACCATGTTTTGAAACGGACGTAAGAAATTCAAAAAATGATCAAAACAATATAAAAACTTCGTGTGGTGTCATTTTATATAATATAGTATACATGAAAACATGTACAAGGGTTGACCAATGTACCTTTTTGTTGGTTTAGGTTTTTTAGGTCATATCTACACCGAAAACCAAGGTTGAGACAAAGATTCCATCGGTAGCTCTCTGTTTGACCCATAGCGGGAGTTTCCTTTTACACGTCCAAGACTTTTGTAAGTGTTATCGCATGTAGGTGAACATGCTCCCACCCAGGAGCTAGGAATTGCATCTGTGGACCTTCCACCACACTTGTACATGTATGTTAGGGCCACTTGCAAGTTTTCATGTGATTCTGGTGCTCTGGCGGTCTTTTTCCAGCGAAACTCTAATCTATGGGCCCCACAGATCTACCCCCTACCTTTCTCCGTACAAAGGTTGACCAATGTACCTTTTAATTGGTTTATGTCCGTTCAAGTCACATATACACAGAAAACCAAGCTTGGGGTGAAGATTCCATTGATAGCCCTCTATTTGACCCACAGTGGGAGTATCCTCTTACACATCCAGCACTTCTCTAAGTGTTATCGCATGCTCGTGAACATGCTCGCACCCGGGAGCTAGGAATTTCATATATGGACCTTCCATCGCACTTGTACATTTATGCTAGGGCCACTTGCAAGTTTTCGCATGATTCCGGCACTCGGCGATCTTTTTCCAGCGAAACCCTAATCCTTGGGCCCCGCAGATCTACCCCTCACCCTTTCTCCGTATGAGGGTTGACCAATATACTTTTTTGTTGGTTTAGGTTTGTTTAGGTCACATCTACATGGAAAAGTTGGGACCAAGATTCCACCGTTATCCCTTCGTTTGATCCGTAGCGGGATTTTCCTCCTACAAGTTTAGCACTTTTCTAAGTGTTATCGCCTACACATGAACATGCTCACACCTAGGAGCTGGGAATTGCATCTATGGACCTTCCACCATACTTGTACATTTATGGTAGGGCCACTTGCAAGTTTTTGCGTGATTCTGGCACTCCGGCGGTCTTTTTCTAACGAAACCCTAATCCTTGGGCCCCGCAGATCTACCCCTCCACCTTTTCCGTATGAGGGTTAAACACTGTATTTTTTTGTTGGTTTAGGTTTGTTCAAGTCACATCTACACCGAAAACCAAGGTTGGTACCAAGATTCCACCGTTATCCCTCTGTTTGATCCGTAGCGGTAGTTTCCTCCTACACGTCAAGCACTGTTCTAAGTGTTATCGCACACACGTGAACATGCTCGCACCCGGGAGCTAGGAATTGCATATATGGACCTTCCACCAGACTTGTACATGTATGCTAATGCCTTGCAAGTTTTCGCGTGATTCTGGCGCTCCGGAGGTCCTTTTCCAGCGAAACCCTAGTTCGTGGGCCACGGAGATCTACCCCTCCACCTTTCTCACCAGAGAGCTATGTATTGCACCATTGGGACTTCCACACACTTGCACACATGTGCAAGGTCCACATGCAAGGTTTTGTGGTATTCCGACGGTCTTTCTCCATCCAGTCTATGGCAGTCTGTGGGCCCGGCGGTCTAGCCTATGTTGCTCCGTTCTATATGTGTGATATATTACTAGAAACTAAAAGTATTATGCAACCAAAAAATCAAATGCAAACATTTAATTCACACACATGTATATATATAGAAAATCAAAGGTCTAAAATAATATGAAAGGAACAATGCCGAGAGGAATACCCTCGGCGTAGGTGCAGCAATCCCCTCGGTGTAGGTGGAGCAATGCCGAGGGGGTTCCTCTCGGCGTAGGTACTGCTATGTTCAAAGGTGCATGCTCGTGGAAATGCCGACGGTCACACGCTCGGCTTTGCTATGCGCCGTTAACTATGTGTACACATAGCTATGCCGACGGTAAACCCCTCAGCATTGCCCTACGCTATGAACTGTACGCCTAGCAGTCGTCCCCAAAACACGAATGTTACGTGTGCTCAGCTTGTGCTGACCGTGGTCCTCGTCGTTGCTCTATCTATGTCGAGAGTTTTCCTACGCTGATAGTCCCCCTCGGTGTTTCTCCTCTATGCCGCCGCTTTTTTCCAGCCGTGGACACTACACGAGCTATGCCGAAGGCCTCGATATTTTTTCCCCGGCGTTGAGGTCCCCCTCAGCGTCTATGTTTGCTGTCGTAGTGTGTATTTTATGGTGTATTGGTTGGGCTGATGTTTCCGCAGACTTTGTATCTGTTTTAGTAGCCAGCGAGATCACCGAGAATGTGGGTTAATGCATTACTATTCCCCCCTAAAAAAAGGGCAGTACTACGCGTCCCCCGGGGGATAAAAATTTCTGATCCCCCGGGTCCTCTTGCTGACGCGTGTCCACCTAAATCCCCTTTTTGCTACACTCAGACCCACTTTTGCTACATACGCCCCGCTTTTTCTACACTGTAGCAGAAAACGGTTTGATCCAGAAATAGAAGAACAGATTGGACCTCGTCGGAGAGTTCGCCGGAGACCTCGCCGGAGACCATGTAGCAAAAAAATTTAACTAATGTAGCAAAATCGACTTCGCCGGAGAATCGCCGGAGACCTCGTCGGATACCTCGTAGCAAGAAGTTTGTGCTATTGTAGCAAAATCATAAAACATATGTAGCAATATAATTATGCTAATGTAGCAAAAGTCGACTTCGCCGGAGCAAAAACTTGTAAGAAAAAAATTCAATGTAGCAGCGCCGCTCGCCGCAGGTAGCAACACCAGAACCCGTATGTAGCAGGACCGGTCACCATGTGTAGCAGAGCCTCTCGCCGAAGGTAGCACCACCGCTCACCGCAGGGTAGCAACGACTGTCGCCATATATAGCAACACCAGAAGTTGTATGTAGCATATTTGGTCATGGTGTGTAGCATCGCCGCGGGGACAACTCATTTGGTCACGGCGGGGCTAGCCATGGCGGAGCAGCGTGGGCGCAAAATAGGACGAGCGGAGAGCTCCGTCTCTGTCTCCAGTGACGACGACGGACGGCCACTGGTGTGGGATGCGGAGGCGGAGCAGCGGGCGGCGGCCATGGCGTCCGGGCGTCCGGGCGTGTGGCACAGGACGACGGTGGAGACCCGTGTGGCAGCGGCGGCGGAGTCAAACCATGGCGGCCAGATGCACCTGTTGGAGATATGCCCTAGAGGCAATAATAAATGTAGTTATTATTATATCTTTGTGTTTATGATAAATGTTTACATTCATGCTATAATAGTATTAACAAGGAAACATTGATACTTGTGTGATTTGTAAACTTAATTTGAAGTCCCTAGTATAGCCTCTATACTTCACTAGCTTGTTGGTTGATTAATGATTGTGGTTTCCCTATCATGAACATTGATATGTTATCAACAACAAGATCATATCGTTAGGAGAATGATATGGTGGACATACTCCTATATATAAGCGTAGCATAAAGATCAAGTCATTTCAATAGTTCAATTGCTATATGCTTTCTGATACATAGTAACCTAATTCCTTCGACCATGAGATCATGCATATCACCTTTACCGGATAGATGCTTTGATGACATCAAACACCACACCGTAACTGGGTGGTTATAAAGGTGGCATTGAGTGTTTGGAAAGTATTGGTTGAGACACATGGATCAAGAGTGGGATTTGTCCATCCATATGACGGATAGATATACTCTGGGCCCTCTCGGTGGAATGTCATCCAATTAGCTTGCAAGCATGTGACTGGCTCACAAGGGATCACATATCACGGGAACGAGAAAAGAGTACTTATCAGTAACGAGGTTGAACTAGGTATGCAGAGATACCGACGATCATAACCTCGGATAAGTAACATATCGTGAGACAAAGGGAAATTGGTATCGTATGTAAATGGTTCATTCGATCGCAAAGTAATCGTAGAAATATGTGGGAGCCATATGAATTTCCAGATTCCTCTATTGGTTATTGTTCGGAGAAGTGTCTCGAACATGTCCGCATAATTCACGAACCGTAGGGAGACACACTTAAGGATTCGACGTTGTTTGAGTAGTTATGGTATTATGAGAAAGAGACCGAATGTTGTTCGGAGTCTCGGATGGGATCCGGGATATCACGAGGTGATCCAGAATGGTCCGGAGAATAAGATTCATATAAGGAAAGTCCCGTTTCGGAGTTGCGGAATGATTCCGGTGTTTTCATCGGGAATGTTCTAGAAGGTTCCGGAATGTCCGGCACTCCGGGGGGGTACGGTACATGAATGTGTTATATCAAAGTTGGTATGATTGCATCATGTACTAAGTGTCATCTCTGTCCGAAATAAAGGGTTTATTCAAATCCTAGTTTGAAAAGTCAAACGGCTAGTTTGAAAAGTCAAACTGCCAGTTTTCGGAAAGAGGAGAAGGAGGATTGGTGGAGGCCGAATTTGGGGAGGGTTCCTCCCTTGGCCGGCGCACCACCAAGCCAACTTGGGGAGGGACTCCCCTCCCCTTGGCCTCCGGCCCCTCCCATCTATATAAGGAGGGGCAGGGCTCCCCTCCTAGCACACACAAGTTCCTATCTTCTACCTCCGGTTTAGAGCCGTTTCGGTTTAGAGCTTCTAATTGCTTTAGCCTTCGGTTTAGAGCCTTCTAATTGGTTTAGAGACTTCTAATTGGTGTGTCTAATTACTAGACCACTAATAGCCTCTCTCATACTCCACCATACTCGCTCCGGCTTAAGGCGAAGCCCTGCGGGATCTCCCCTCTACTTCCGGTACCACGCCGTTGTGCTGCCGGAATCGCGAGGAGAGTGCTACAACCTCCGTTGCCTGCTGGAACAAGGGAGAGGAAGGTCTTATTCGAGTACCGAACGTGTGACCGACTGCGGGAGCGCTGCCGGAACGCAGCGCCGGAAGGATCGTCTACACGATCTTGAGATCGGAAAGAGTACGACTACATCACCCACGAGAATCCGCTCTCGTTAAACACTTTGGAATCTTCGAGGGTAAGTTATTCCATCGACTCGTTGCTACAATCTAGTAGATAGATCTTGGCTTGTTTGTTTGTATGCGATAGAAAATTTTTGTTTTCCATGCTACGAACCCCTACAGTGGTATCAGAGTCGTGTCTATATGTAGATCTGTTGCACGAGTAGAACACAATGGTCATTGTGGGCGTTGATGCTTTTATTGTCGATTGCTTCTTGTGTACTTTGCATCTTGCGGTATGTTGGGATGAAGCGGCCCGGGCTAACCTTACATAACATCGTTCATGAGACTTGCTCCACGCTTGACATGCAACTTGTATTGCATAAGTGGCTTTGCGGGTGCCTGTTTCTCCTAGCATAGTTAAGATCCAATTTACAACGGGTGATTAACAATACTAGTATCAATGTTGTGGTTCTTGTTCGTAAGTTAGAACGACACTTATTGAAAGCCCCAAACCACGTAAAATATGCAAAGAAAGTAGAAGCGTCTAACTTTGTTTTGCAGGGGTGTGCAGTGATGTGATATGGCCATGATTGTGATTATATTTGATGTATGCAATGTTCCTTATTGTAAGTCGGCAACCGGCAGGAGCCATATGGTTGTCTTTAATTTATGTTAAGACCCACGTGTCTATTCAAAGTAGTTGTAATAGTTGAAGCCGGTGGACGACAACCATGGAGAGGCGTCATTGACCTTGATGCAATGCCGGTGATGATGGAGATCATGTTCGTGCTTGAAGATGGAGATCGGAAGCACAAAGAAGAAAGGCCATATCATATCACATATATATTGAATTGCATGTGATGTTAATCCTTTATGCATCTTGTATTGCTTAGTAGATGACGGTAGCATTATAAGATGATCCCTCATGCACATGAATTTCAAGTCATAAAGTGTTCACCCTTAGTTAGCACTGTTGCTAAAGCTTGTTGTTTCGAAGCACCACGTGATGATCGGGTGTGTTAGATTCCGCAAGTGTATACAACATGAGCAAGCCAGATTTGCTCATGCAGAAACTAAGGTTTGATCTTGACGAGCCTAGCATGTACAGACATGGTCTCGGAACACGGATCACCGAAAGGTAAAGCATGAATTATATAGTAGATATGATGAACATGACGATTGTTCGCCATTGAAACTATATCAACTCTCGTGATGATCGGTGTTGATGTAGTGGATTTGGTTCGTGTGATCACTAAAACAATGTGAGGGATATTGTTTTGAGTGGGAGTTCACCTAGTTTAATTACATTAATTAATTTGAACTCAATTTGTCATAAACATAGTCTAAACTATTGCAAATATGTTGTAGATCAATGGCATCCCCTACCACCAATTTTAATGCGTTCCTAGAGAAAGAAAAGTTGAAAAACAATGGAAGCAACTTCGCGGATTGGTTCCGCAATTTGAGGATTGTCCTCACAGCTGGTAATTTGACCTATGTGCTGGATGCACCGCTGGGTGACCCACCTGCAGCTGATGCTCCCGATGAAGTAAAGAATGTTTACCTCGCTCGGAAGAATCAGTACTCCATAGTTCAGTGTGCTATCTTGTATGGTTTGGAATCGGAGCTTCAGAAAAGGTTTGAGGATTCAGACCCATATGATATTGTCGAGGATCTCAAATTGATTTTTGAGACTCATGCGGCAATTGAAAGCTATGAGGCTTCTGAAAAGTTCTTTAACTGCAAGATGGAAGAGGGCAGCTCCGTCAGTGAGCATGTGCTTAAGATGTCTGGGCACGCAAACAAACTTCAAAGCTTGGGTATAGTGATTCCTAATGCTTTGGGGATTTACCGTGTCCTCCAATCACTACCACCAAGTTACAAGAACTTTGTGATGAACTACAACATGCAGAACATGAACAAGACGTTGCCAGAACTATTTGCCATGTTAAAATCTGCAGAAGTGGAGATCAAGAAAGAGCACCAAGTGTTGTTGGTCAATAAGACCACCAAATTCAAGAAAGGCAAGTCTAAGCAAAAGGGACACTTCAAGAAGGGTGGTAAGAAAGTTACCACACCGGCGAAGAAGACCAAGGCTGGACCTAAGCCTGATACTGAGTGCTTTTACTGCAAGGGAGAAGGTCACTGGAAGCGGAATTGCCCAAAGTACTTGGCGGATTTGAAGAACGACAACATCAAGAAGAAAGGTATATCTGATATACATGTTATTGATGTGTATCTCACTAGTACTCGTAGTAGTGCCTGGGTATTTGATACTGGTTCGGTTGCTCATATTTGTAACTCGAAACAGGTGCTGCAGAATAAACGGAAGCTAGCGAAGAACGAGGTGACGATGCGCGTGGGAAATGGATCAAAGGTTGATGTGATCGCGGTCGGCACGCTACCCCTTCATCTACCATCGGGATTAGTTTTAATACTTAAATAATTGTTATTTGGTGCCTGCGTTGAGCATGACCATTATATCGGGATCTTGTTTATTGCGAGACGGTTACTTGTTTAAGTCCGAGAATAATGGTTGTTCGATTTATATGAGTAATATGTTTTATGCACATGCACCTTTGATAGATGGTCTATTCTTATTGAATCTCGATAGTGGAAATACACATATCAACAACATTGAGGCTAAACGTTTGAAATCAAGCGATAATTCGACCTATATGTGGCACTGTCGTCTTGGTCACATTGGAGTGAAACGTATGAAGAAACTCCATTCCGATGGACTTCTTGAATCACTTGAAAGATGCGAAGCATGTCTGATGGGTAAAATGACTAAGACTCCATTTTCTGGGATGATGGAGCGAGCTACGGACTTATTGGAAATCATACATACCGATGTGTGTGGTCCAATGAGTGTAGCATCGCGCGGTGGTTATCGTTATGTTCTTACCTTCACGGATGACTTGAGTAGATATGGGTATATCTATTTCATGAAACATAAGTCCGAAACTTTCGAGAAGTTTAAGGAGTTTCAAAGTGAGGTAGAGAATCAACGTAACAAGAAGATTAAATTTCTACGTTCTGATCGTGGAGGTGAATATCTAAGTTACGAGTTTGGCGAGCATTTGAAGAAATGCGGAATACTTTCACAATTGACACCGCCGGGAACACCACAGCGTAATGGTGTGTCCGAACGTCGTAATCGAACTCTCTTAGATATGGTTCATTCTATGATGTCACTTACAGATTTACCGCTATCATTTTGGGGTTATGCATTAGAAACAGCCGCATTCACTTTAAATAGGGCACCATCT
The DNA here is from genome assembly GCA_910589765.1 of Avena atlantica. Classification (NCBI taxonomy): domain Eukaryota; kingdom Viridiplantae; phylum Streptophyta; class Magnoliopsida; order Poales; family Poaceae; genus Avena; species Avena atlantica. Next base: position 49,168,245 of record OU342739.1, read on the forward strand.
AAATCCGTTGAAACGACACCGTATGAATTATGGTTTGGGAAGAAACCTAAATTGTCGTTTCTTAAAGTTTGGGGATGCGAAGCCTATGTAAAGAAGTTACAACCGGACAAGCTTGAACCCAAAGCGGAAAAATGCGTCTTCATAGGATACCCGAAGGAAACTATTGGGTATACCTTCTATCATAGATCCGAAGGCAAAATCTTCGTTGCCAAGAATGGATCCTTTCTAGAGAAGGAATTTCTCTCGAAGGAAGTGACTGGAAGGAAAGTAGAACTCGACGAGGTTGTCGAACCTTCTCTCGAAATTGCGAGTAGCGCAGCACCGGAAGAAGTTCCTGTGATGCCTGCACCAATAAGAGAGGAAGCTAATGATGGTGATCATGAAACTTCGGTTGAAGTTGCTACAGAGCCTCGGAGGTCAACGAGAACTCGTACCACTCCAGATTGGTATGATTCCGTTATGAATGTCATGTTGGTGGACAACACCGATGACCCCGAGACATATGAGGAAGCGATGACGAGCCCAGATTCCAATAAATGGCAAGAAGCCATGAAATCCGAGATTGGATCCATGTACGAAAACCAAGTATGGACTTTGGTGGACTTACCGGATGGCCGGAAGGCTGTCGAGAACAAATGGATTTTCAAGAAGAAAACAGATGCTGATGGTAATGTTACTGTCTATAAAGCTCGACTTGTCGCAAAAGGGTTTCGAAAAATTCAAGGAGTTGGCTACGATGAGACTTTCTCACCAGTAGCGAAGCTAAAGTCTGTGAGGATTATGTTAGAAATCGCTGCATATTATGATTATGAGATATGGCAGATGGATGTCAAAACAGCATTCCTCAATGGAGACATTGATGAAGAGTTGTATATGATGCAACCCAAAGGTTTTGTCGATCCTAAAGATGCTAACAAGGTATGCAAACTTCAACGGTCCATTTATGGATTGAAGCAAGCATCCCGAAGTTGGAATCAACGTTTTGATAAGGTAATCAAAAGTTTTGGTTTTATACAAACTTATGGAGAATCTTGTATTTACAAGAAAGTGAGTGGGAGCTCTGTAGCATTCTTAATACTATATGTGGATGACATATTGTTGATTGGGAATGATGTAGACCTTCTTAATAGTGTCAAGGAATATTTGAATAATAGTTTTTCAATGAAGGATCTTGGCGAAGCAGCTTACATATTAGGCATAAAGATTTATAGAGATAGATCGAAACGCCAAATATCATTGTCACAGAGTACATATTTGGACAAAGTTCTAAAGAGGTTTGGAATGGAAGAAAGCAAGAAAGGGTTCTTGCCCATGTTGCCCAATACGACCTTGAGTAAAACTCAAAGTCCGACATCGGCAGAAGATAGAGAAAGGATGAGTAAGACTCCCTATGCCTCAGCCATAGGATCTCTAATGTATGCCATGCTATGTACTAGACCCGACATTGCATATGTTGTTAGTTTAACTAGCAGATATCAAAGTGATCCAGGAGTGGATCATTGGACAGCGGTCAAAAACATCCTTAAGTACTTGAGAAGAACTAAGGATATGGTTCTTTCTTATGGAGGTAATGAACAGCTCGTTGTTAACGGTTACACCGATGCTAGTTGGAACACCGATCGGGATGATTCTAAATCACAATCCGGATACGTATTTATTTTGAATGGTGCAGCAGTTAGCTGGAGGAGTGCAAAGCAAAGCGTTGTGGCGAGATCTTCAACTGAATCGGAATACATGGCTGCTTCGGAGGCTTCGCAAGAAGCGATATGGATGAAAGAGTTCATTACAGAGCTGGGTGTGGTTCCTAGTGCGCTGGACCCAATGTCTATCTACTGTGATAACATGGGCGCCATAGCCAATGCGCAAGAACCAAGGTCACACAAGAAGCTGAAGCATATCAAGCTACGTTTTCACGCTATTCGAGAACATATCCAGGATGGGGATATAAAGATTTGCAAAGTACACACAGATCTGAATGTGGCGGATCCGTTGACTAAACCTCTCCCGAGGGCAAAACATGACCAACACCAAACTGCCATGGGTGTTCGGTATATTACCATGTAATCTAGATTAGATGACTCTAGTGCAAGTGGGAGACTGTTGGAGATATGCCCTAGAGGCAATAATAAATGTAGTTATTATTATATCTTTGTGTTTATGATAAATGTTTACATTCATGCTATAATAGTATTAACAAGGAAACATTGATACTTGTGTGATTTGTAAACTTAATTTGAAGTCCCTAGTATAGCCTCTATACTTCACTAGCTTGTTGGTTGATTAATGATTGTGGTTTCCCTATCATGAACATTGAGATGTTATCAACAACAAGATCATATCGTTAGGAGAATGATATGGTGGACATACTCCTATAGATAAGCGTAGCATAAAGATCAAGTCATTTCAATAGTTCAATTGCTATATGCTTTCTGATACATAGTAACCTAATTCCTTCGACCATGAGATCATGCATATCACCTTTACCGGATGGATGCTTTGATGACATCAAACACCACACCGTAACTGGGTGGTTATAAAGGTGGCATTGAGTGTTTGGAAAGTATTGGTTGAGACACATGGATCAAGAGTGGGATTTGTCCATCCATATGACGGATAGATATACTCTGGGCCCTCTCGGTGGAATGTCATCCAATTAGCTTGCGAGCATGTGACTGGCTCACAAGGGATCACATATCACGGGAACGAGAAAAGAGTACTTATCAGTAACGAGGTTGAACTAGGTATGCAGAGATACCGACGATCATAACCTCGGATAAGTAACATATCGTGAGACAAAGGGAAATTGGTATCATATGTAAATGGTTCATTCGATCGCAAAGTAATCGTAGAAATATGTGGGAGCCATATGAATTTCCAGATTCCTCTATTGGTTATTGTTCGGAGAAGTGTCTCGATCATGTCCGCATAATTCACGAACCGTAGGGAGACACACTTAAGGATTCGATGTTGTTTGAGTAGTTATGGTATTATGAGAAAGAGACCGAATGTTGTTCAGAGTCTCGGATGGGATCCGGGATATCACGAGGTGATCCGGAATGGTCCGGAGAATAAGATTCATATAAGGAAAGTCCCGTTTCGGAGTTGCGGAATGATTCCGGTGTTTTCATCGGGAATGTTCTAGAAGGTTCTGGAATGTCCGACACTCCGGGGGGTTAGGGTACATGAATGTGTTATATCAAAGTTGGTATGATTGCATCATGTACTAAGTGTCATCGCTGTCCGAAATAAAGGGTTTATTCAAATCTTAGTTTGAAAAGTCAAACGGCTAGTTTGAAAAGTCAAACTGCCAGTTTTCGGAAAGAGGAGAATGAGGATTGGTGGAGGCCGAATTTGGGGAGGGTTCCTCCCTTGGCCGGCGCACCACCAAGCCGACTTGGGGAGGGACTCCCCTCCCCTTGGCCGCCGGCCCCTCCCATCTATATAAGGAGGGGCAGGGCTCCCCTCCTAGCACACACAAGTTCCTATCTTCTACCTCCGGTTTAGAGCCGTTTCGGTTTATAGCTTCTAATTGCTTTAGCCTTCGGTTTAGAGCCTTCTAATTGGTTTAGAGCCTTCTAATTGGTGTGTCTAATTACTAGACCACTAATAGCCTCTCTCATACTCCACCATACTCGCTCCGGCTTAAGGCGAAGCCCTGCGGGATCTCCCCTCTACTTCCGGTACAACGCCGTTGTGCTGCCGGAATCGCGAGGAGAGTGCTACAACCTCCGCTGCCTGCTGGAACAAGGGAGAGGAAGGTCTTCGTCGAGTACCGAACGTGTGACCGACTGCGGGAGCGCTGCCGGAACGCAGCGCCGGAAGGATCGTCTACACGATCTTGAGATCGGAAAGAGTACGACTACATCACCCACGAGAATCCGCTCTCGTTAAACACTTTGGAATCTTCAAGGGTAAGTTATTCCATCGACTCGTTGCTACAATCTAGTAGATAGATCTTGGCTTGTTTGTTTGTATGCGATAGAAATTTTTTGTTTTCCATGCTACGAACCCCTACAGCACCCTCGTAGCAGAAGACTCTCGCAGTAGTAGCATCCACCGATGACCATGGTAGCATCTGCTGCCAACCACGATACCATCCGCAGTCCACCATGGTAGTAGACCACGCCTCCAGGTTCTCGCAGTAGGAGCACCGCTCGCTGCACCAACTCCGGCCAAGCTAGTAGCACAACCTATTATAGCAGAGCCTCCCCAGCCGTGGCTCGACGTCCATGGCCGCCATCTCCTGCGAGAGGAGCACGGCGGCGCGATGGCGCAAGCTGCAGTGGCGCGGGCGCACGCGAGATGCAGCGGCGGCAGGCGCACGCGAGATGTCGTACGGAAAAGGATAAGGATAGCTAAAAACGAACGGAAGGTTACGGTGGTTTCAACTCACGCACGCAAACGAGAGAGAGAGAGAGAGACCCGGGGGATCGATCCCCCGGGGGAATCGTATCCTTTTCCCTAAAAAAAAGAAGAAGTGTAGATTAGTGTCGTGGTCTGCAGCCAACAAAAAGTGATACTAGAAAGGGCAGTACTACGCGTCCCCCCGGGGGATTTGAGTTTTTTATCCCCCGGGTCCTCAGCCAACCACGTGTCCTCTTTTTTGGGTCAAAATCCCGCTTTTACTACAGACATACTTGTTTTTGCTACAAATAGTCCCGCTTTCGCTACAACGTAGCAAAAAACGGTTTGACCCCGAAATAAAAAAAAAGACCGGACCTCGCCGGAGAGTTCGCCGGAGACATCGCCGGCGACCGTATAGCAAAAAAGTTGTGCTAATGTAGCAAACCCGACCTCGCCGGAGATCTCACCGGAGACCTCGCCGGAGACCGTGTAGCAAAATTTTTATGCTATTGTAGCAAGAGTACAAAATGTAGGTAGCAAAAAAAATGTCATATTGTAGCAACGGTGAGCCTCGCGTGTAGCATCGGCAGAGCAACCGTCTCCCTTGTAGCAGAGTGTCGCCGCTGTTGTAGCAGGGCATCGCCGCCCTTGTAGCAGATGCCTCCGCCACTAGTAGCGGAGCATCGTCTCCCTTGTAGTAGAGTGTCACCGTCGTTGTAGCAGACGCCATGGCCGCTCGTAGCAGAGTGTCGCCGCCCTTGTAGCAGATGCCGCCGCACCTAGTAGATGAGCGTCGTCGCCCTTGTAGCAGAGCAGGGCTGGCCCTGTAGCAGAGTGTCGCCGCTATTGTAGCGGAAGCCATGGCCGCTTGTACCAAAAGCGTCGCCGCCCCTGTAGAAAGTGCGCGAGATGCAGGCTCCAGCGACGCGTGGCTGGACGCGAGGTGCAGGCGGCGCTCGGTTGGGGGCGAGATGCCGTCGGTGTGCCTATGTAGCCATGTCGGCCGCCCTGAGTAGCAGCGCCGCCGTGGCTCTGTTGCAGGGCCGGCAACCCCTTGTAGCAGGGAACACCACGCGCCTCTGTAGCAGGGAGGCACAGGGCTGCCCGCCGCTTGCGGCACTGCAGGTCCCCATGCTCGTATCACGGTGGCGTTGACTTGCAGCGATGGGGACTGGGAGCTAGCAGTAGCGGCGTGTATTGCTGTGATGGTGGGAACGAGGAAGCCATGGCGGGCGTGGTGGTGCTGTGGAGAAGAACAGGGGGAGAAGAATGGCAGCCATGCGAGGTGGAGAGGACGAGCACGGCGCGATGTGGGGAAATCTGTGGAGGAGAGAAGGTAGGAGAAGATAAGGTAGGGGTCTGCAAGTGCGTTGTCGACGCGGAGTTGTAGCGCGTGTATGCTGGACTCGGACGATGTATTCTACGGGGCGTGCGTACAGCTAGCGAGCGAGCGACCCAATCCCGTGCGTACAGCTAGCGAGCGAGCGACCCGGGGGATCGTTTCCTTCGATCCCCCGGGGGAAGCCAATAGTTTTCCTACTAGAAAAGGAGAGTCTGTTGTGGGCCGTTATCAACCGGGCTTAAAATTTCGACCCACCCGATTTTGGTAAACAGATCAATCAGGCCTAACCATTCGCACACGTGTGTACACATTAGCGTTTTCTTTAGCAATCCTCCACCTATATAAGTGCACTCAGCCGAGACTCCATAGCCCGTGCATCGAGTAGCTAGCTATCCACTCTTGAAATTAAGTAGAGCCATGGACGCTAGCGCTGATAGCCCCTCGGTAGCCGCTCTACTAAGCCGCCGGTCACTCTCGATACGCACGCCAAGAGCACCGGCCGCCGGCGCCGACGATTCCGCGGCGGAGGACGAGCCCGTGACCCCCAATGCAAGACTGCTGGAATCTATATACATCGTCATCTCCATGGGGCTCGGCTCGCCCCTAAACATGCCCGTCTTCAGCGCCGCCATGGCCGCCGAAGTCGTCCGATTCCCGCGCTTCCAAAGCATTCAGGTACACTCACTTGGCCGCCATGGCCGATTACGAGTAGAGTAGTGGAGTAGTATTACTTTACCGCTTTGACTGGCCCAAAGCATGCACCGATGCACAGGTGACGGATGGGTCCAAGGATGGCAACCCGCGGTGGGTGCAAGTGACAGTGAACGTCCATGACCACATCATCGTCCCGACGCTGGATCCCGCGGCCGTGGAGGCCGACCCGGACCAGGCCGTGGAGGACTACACGGCCTCGCTGCTAACACTCCCCATGGACCGCTCCCGCCCACTCTGGGAGTTCCACTTCCTCGACTTCCCGACCTCCGAGGCGAGCTCCACCGTGGTGATCCGTGTGCACCACTCCCTTGGTGACGGGGTGTCGCTCATCACGCTCCTCTTGGCGTCCTCACGCAGCGCCGCTGACCCGACCAGGCTGACGGCCATGGCGCCGAAGCAGCCTGCGCGCGCAGGCGCCATCTACGAGCCGCCGCCGCGTTCCGCGGGTGCCCGGGCGGTTCTCGCCTGGGCCTGGTCCTATTTTCTGCTGGCATGGAACACCGCCGTGGACGTTGCCTTCTTCGCCGCAACTATCATGTTCTTGAGAGACCCGGACTCGTTGTTCAGGGGCAAGGAAGACGCCACGGTCCACCGCAGCAGGCGCTTCGTGCACCGGAGCCTTAGCTTGGACGACATCAAGTTCATCAAGAATGCCATGAACTGCGTAAGTACTAATATTAAGGTATTGTTACCTGTTCATAGAGAAAATCCTTCTGCAAGTAATTTCTTCTTTCTTTCTTTCTATTTTTGTGTTCCCGTAGACTGTGAATGACGTGCTAGTTGGAGTGACTTCTGCTGCTCTGTCACGGTACTACTTTCGAAATTCAGGTATGTACGTTCTTTTGGTGGCCTAATCGTACAATATCTATTACTACTCCTACACAAGACACAAGACTCATTAAGTATTTTACCATCATGTAATGTTAATTAGGTGACTCTAACGCCGCGAAAATCTGTCTGCGGTCGCTACTCCCCGTCAACATAAGGCCACCAGTCAGCCTACAAGTGAGTAATGTTCTTTATTTATCACGGATATACTATATAACACTATTCTGCGCCTAGGATATAAAAAGGTTATTTTCCACCTACCATGTTTTTACTATATATGTTACATTATAAGAAAATTTATGTTTTATATAAAATAATTACGTATATATTAATCCACAAAAAATACATAAAAAGCTTTGTACGAATCATTAAACTATAAAAACACAAAAAATTCATATTTTATATCGTATTTTTGTATGTCATCAAAACAAAAATAAATTACATCATGTCTATATTTTTTATGTTTTTTCTCGACTTCAAAGGTAAAACAAAATTTACATGACGTATAAGTCATCTACGGTTTCAAAAAAAATTGGGTGGGTGTAGACTTTGGGTGTTAAATAAATATGTGACTCCTCTTATATATTCTTGGGTGTACATACTCCCATATTCAATATCTCATATACTCTTGGGTAGTATTATTTTATCGTCCTTGTGTTTCTAGTTTCGTGAGTTTGGCAGGAGAGGTACATATGAGATCCTGCAACTTGGTTTAATAGGATTGATAGGATATCTATACCAATAAGTTATAACTTTTTTTTCGAAAGCTTATCTGAAAAGAACTAGGTTAAACTTGCTTGGCCTAGAAAAAAATTGAGATAGGTGACCGAGCGGGAAGTGGATATCGGGTGCGCACGACTAAGGAAAACGTGAGCAGAAAAACTAGTATTGGTCTATGGGATTAGTCTAGAGATCCTATTGAGCTGCTAGGAGTGACGGCCGCAGGTCCGGAGAGGACGGGGTGTTACAAATGGTATCAGAGCCGATCCTCGCAGTTACATGAGCGTGTGCGGGTCAGTGGCGAACATGTAGAGCATGGTGCGTGTGGCCCGGAGTGGACACGGAATGACACATGTGCCAGTACTGGACGCACAGACGTGTGCCAAGAGAGGACGTTCCTGGCTTGTGGTTGATCGATAAGGACGTCGATCTTCTAAGGGTGGATGTATGTGAGACCCTGACACTTGGCATAATTGGATTGATAGTATACCCATATCAACAAGTTATAACTTTTTTTTCGAAAGCTCATCTGAAAAGAACTTTGAGGTTAGGCGTGTTTGGCCTAGAGCAACTAGAGCATGGACCGAGTAAAAAGTGGATACCGGGTGCGCATGAGTAAGGACAAAGTACGTAAAAAAGACTAATATTGGTCTAGAGATTTTATTAAGCTGCCAGGAGTGACAACCGCCGGTCCGAAGAGGCCGGGTGTTACGGCACACCAAAATAAAAGTGTTGTGGAACATAGTTATTAATTTTTATCATAGGATCACTATTTTTATCTAATGTTTTCTTACTGTTGTCAACAGACATATGTCAATATGATTGAATCTGGCAAGAGTAGCAAAGTGGTATGGGGAAACCAACTAGGTTACATCCTCCTTCCGCTTCATTTGGACATGCAGTACGATCCACTTGCATATGTTCATAAGGCAAAGAAGACTATGGATAGGAAAAAGAGCTCACTCGAAGTGCTATGCACGTACAAGACGGCTGAATTTTTCCTCAAAAAGTTTGGCCTAAAGGTATATTCGCTGCCTATTTGCACAACTATCTTTATAACAAAACTACTCCCTCCTTTCCAAATATATACAGCATTTGATATGCTATTTTAGGCTAACCAAAATATCTTATAATTTAAAAAGGAGTAAGTAACTTTCGTTTATGTAGTTAGTGTTCATGTTTGTATGAGCATGTATAATAGGTTGATGTGACCATTTCTTAGATTAACACGTCGGATTTTTGCTTAGCTGGAGGAGAGAGAACGAAGAAAGAGAGTGTTGTCTTTACTTAGTTAAGAGACGATCCCCTTAAAAAAATACATAAAATCTATTTTCTCCATTATACCATGTGCGCCTTATCAACTAAAATTTTGTCAATTCTCAATAATTTCTAGAGATAACAGCGAGAGATGATGCATTATATGACTTATTTTTTGTCTCTCTAAATGGCGTGGAGAGTTAAGAGAGGACTCGTCTTTTTCTACCATTATATATGTCCTAATTGTTCCTATGATAATTCAAACAGGTGGGCGCTTTAATCTTCGGTGGTATGATACGAAATACAACTATGACGCTCTCAACCATGATTGGTCCAGCTGACAAAATAGAGTTTTGTGGGCACCAAGTTGCCTTCATTGCGCCTAGCGCCTATGGAATTCCGCAAGTAAGTCATGCATGACCTTACTCCGTAGTTTTTTCTGTCAAAATATCATAAACCCCACTTTGTAATTTTGTCAAATTCCCACATCATCTACTAGAGAATCAAAGCACACTACATGGACATTGGTCCTCAAATCCTCATACGTCACTGGGTATCGACACAAATCTAATTGGGTTGTAAATTACCAACACTACGTACATAAGTTACTTCGATTTATAGGGGAAAAAGGAACCAAGGACATTAACAACGACAACATTATTTGTGTCCAAACGCATTGATGCACCTTGTAGAAACAATAGCAAAAATTAAATAAGAAACAAGTTTGAGTTAAAAAGTACTCGAACAACTTGGTAGTGGAGGTGTAATCACCTCCAATAAATAGAGTACTTGAGAAAATAGAAAAAAATAGGTCTATGTGAGTGACTATTGTTTGTTTCTTCATGAGAGTGAACTTGAACACAAGCCCCCATCAAACAAGTTCCTAGACCATCTCGAATAATTTTCCACTACAGCTTTCTAGAAGAAGCCTCATAGGTTAGATTTCCCACCCCCCCCCCCCCCCCCCCCCCCCCCCCGCGCGCGCGCGCGCGTTGTTTAAGGAGCTGACTTGACCTTGGGGGCGTATACACAAGAAGAGGCTCTAAGAAATAAGGTAGGCTAAATTACTTTGAAATATATAGGTAAAATTCATCTGCCATCGAAAACAAGGGAAAATTATAAGTAAACCTATATAAGTCCGACACTCTTCCTCAATCAAGGAAGCCAATAAGTCGTCGAAGGGTTTGTTCGGAAAATGGACAGGGAACCACTAATTTTGAAAATTTGGCATAATGATCTAATAAATTTTAGAAAAATGACAGCGAGAATCCGCAGTGAAGAAATAAGGATACCATTCTATATCTACATATCTGTCAGAAAATCATAGGGAAATTCCTACCTGATAGAATCTCGGGGAGAACAAAACAGATTAGCCCCCCTAATTACTCACAACTCTTAGGAATGCCGCTTAGGACTGAAGTCCTTTTTTTTCAGAAGAGTATTTAATCACCAAGATTTCTTTTGCAGGCTTTGATTGTGCATTACCAAAGTTACAATAGCACTATGAAGGTAATTCTATCAGTTGACGATGAAATATTTCCAGACTATGGTGAACTTCTGGATGACTTTTCTGAGTCAGTCGTGCAAATTAGGGACGCAGCATCCAGGCTTTCAAAACCAATCAAGAAAAAATAATCAACGAGGAAGTTGCACCCCTGCGCTAATTTAAAGTGCATACTTCTGCCACTATACACCTCCTATAGTATATACAGACAGTGGCTCCATGGTGCTTTGGTCAGACACAAGAAAAAGAAGAATTTCGTCTAAAGCCTATTATGTTGAGTACATGCAAAAGATGATGATCAAGTAATAAAATGTAAGGGGCATGAATGATCTAGTAAGGCAATGTACGTTGATATTATTGTTGGATAATATTGTATTGAGATCCGGGAATGATAATATGAAGTATATTTTTTATGGGAAATGCTCCTGTTCGCGCGTCCTCGGCCTTGACAGTACGACCCACATTTTTTCCGTGGTCGATAAAGATACGCAGTGATGCCTTATCCCTTTACCCGTCGAAGCCCCTCCTCCACTTGTTTCACCGTTGGGTTTCTCTCCTCTGCCCTTCCCCGCTGTCCTCCTCGTCGAACGCTGGAGCCCTTTTTTTATGGTGAATCGGAGGAAGCCCCTTCCTCTTATTCTTGTTCTTGTTCTTTTTTTGGGGTAGAATACGACGGACGTAGATTTGGACGTTCCCACCAGCTCGATGGGCTTTACCATGGACACGAGAGTGACCCGATTGACCACCGACGATGGCGGTTGCAGTAGGATCTGGACAGCCACGACTGGCCTTAGTTGACACGGCTGCACCAGGGCCGGCTCTGGCCCATGGCAACCTTGTGTCATGGCCAAGGGCCCATGCTAACGGGAGACCCATAATTTTGGAAAAAAAACTGAAGCCCAAGCGGCCGTCCACGTCCAGGAAGGCGGGAAGCCCGTGCGAAGAGCCGGACGAACGACTCACAGACAAAACGGTGTGATCGACGCCGCACGCCGGTTGCAACTTGGACTCCTTCGTCGGTTCTAATCGATCTGACCATCTCCCTGGTGGCCTGGCCCCTGCGGCCTGCCACCTCGTTCCGTCATCGCGTCGTTCGGCAATTCGGCAGCAGGAGGACATTTTCCGATGAGCCGACGAGCATGAAGGAAATATGCCCTAGAGGCAATCATAGAGATGATTATATTTCTTATGTATCCATGACTTGTTGTAATGTTCATTAAATATCCATATCAGACAACTTGTATTGATTGGCAATTATGTGAATTATTTGTGAAACTCTTTACTTATATGGTTATTTAATAGTTTATCCTAGTCGAAGTTCATGTGAGGACACACGTGAATATTAGACTAGCACATCGATTGGTTGATGACTATGTTTCGCAAGTCATAGACATGGAGATGTCAAACCAATGATGTGGACACATGTTATGAACATGGGGTTGGACTGATCCAACTTGAGACTGGCAATTAGTTGCAGCTCTCTCTCTACACATCGTGTACGTTTGTCCTTAGACCTGAGATTGTCGCATGTACTTGAGATGTGGATCGACCTACTTTGGAGCTATCAAACGCTGCACCGTAACTGGGTAGTTATAAAGGTAGCTTTCGGATTTATCCTGAAACATGCTGCAAGGCATGGTCAATCAAGATGAGATTTGCCCCTCTCTACTTGAGAGAGATATCTCTGGGCCCCTCGAGTGATCGGATCCAGAAATGCTTGGCCGTGCTACACAAGGTTAAGAGTTAACCTGGTAAAGGGATTCCGAGTTACGTTATCGAGAAAGAGAGGTCAGCTTGGAGCTAGACCAAATATCGTGAGGCAAAGGGAAAGACATGTACTAAACCTTGTGATGGTTCGTCTGATATGATCTTTGTATGTGTTTAGGAGTTGGCACGTCTTGCTAGAGGCTGCTACCAACTATTGACAGAATAAGTGTATTCGTGTCATGTCTACATGTATATGAATCTATAGGGTCACACACTTAAGGGGCTGGAAGGCTAATGAGGACTATATCCGAATTAAACCAGACTTAGGCTACTAATGGGCTGCTAATGTAGAAGCCCACTAGGGACGCCTATATAAAAGAGGGTGGGCGAGCTGACCAGGGTTAGACCTTAGACCATTTCACCCAGCCGCCACACCTCACGCCTGTGTTGCACGCGCGGACCTAGCAGTCGGGCGTCTGACGCTTCCATCCTGCACGTGTGGATACCTCGGAGGTGCTGCATATGTGGCACTTGGACGAGTCGCGCAAGGGGAGCTTCTTGTGGGACGAGGACAAGGAGGAGACGTGGAACGTCTACACTTCCTCGACGCGCTTCATCAATTCCGCAACTACGCGTATAGTGGTAATCCCGTGATATATGACAACAGTATTTCTGGTTTACGCGGTCAAAAATTTTGATTTGCGCTAGTGTAGCCTACCCGTATCCCTTCAGTGGTATCAGAGCCGATGATGTTCAGTTATAGGTTTGGGATGTTTGCATATGGTGATATGTAGATTGATATGAATGATGTGATCGTTTATATGACGGTGGTTCAGGATTAATCTATGATCTTGCTTTCCATGATCGTGATTCTGAGGTTATCGAACGACTTACCCCTACCGATCGGTTTTCGCCATCGGGGTAGACAGTGACACATAAATCCTATTGAATCACGCGAAGATCAATATGATTGATCGAATCGGAACCTAGATATAAAATCGATGTACCGTGATCAAAGGAGATTGATTGAATCGGGACAGGAGTCGGTTTATGGTAAATTTGATTTGCCGATCAAAATCCTTAAAGAAAATTGTGTAGATTCGATCTCTCATTTTTCACAGTTTTCCAGGCGTGACCTGCGTGTCGTGAGTAGGGCAACACGGCTGGAGCCATATGTGTTGTCAGTTATTGTAATGGCCTGCGTGCCAACTTGTGATGATCCCAATACTATGTAATTTTGATTACTAGCTGTTAGGAGTAATAGTTTGTATTAGTTCTTGGAGGACTCATCACTTGGAAGATGGCTCACATGGAACATGAAGATGGAGATCATCATGGTGGACAGGTTCTATGGCGATGGAGATCACCATGAGAAAATGGGCCATACTATGTCACATCTTTATGAATGCTATTCTTATGTGTTTTACTACTATGCATGCTTAGATGATAGAAGTAGAACGATCCCTCAGAAAGTTTAAGTTACCATGCCCTCCCAACCAAACCTTGCACCATCCTATGCCATGTACAATCGTTGGTGGGCCTATGAAATTAGGATGCCGCAGTTTTCCTTGGTTGGATGGGTTTGTATCGGATACCTACACGCATAAGGGTTGGTGAGCTTGACAAGGTCATCTTAACAGTTAAGGACCTTGGGGCATAAAGGTTGGGCGCCTAGTTTTGACATAGAGATGTCACCCAACAACAAGAGTCATATGTGATATGATTAGCAAGTGTTGCTTACCAATTTACCTTGTCTTCTAGCAGTGATGCTAAAGCTCACTAGTCGACTTGTTAATTGTGGATCTTGAATCACTTGGTATCAACAGAGGGATATTGATTTAAGTGGGAGTATATGCTATAAAATTGATTAATATGTTTTACTCTTTCATGGTTACATGGCTTAGTATTTTGCATGTTTTCTGTTGTAGATCAATGGCACCGAACACTACATCACCTTTTTCTTTGCGTTCAATTCTTGACAAAGATAAACTAAATGGAACAAACTATCCGGACTGGGTCCGTAACCTGAGAATTGTTCTCAGGTTTGATAAAAAGGAAGCGGCTCTGGATACCCCAATCCCCTATGAACCTGGTGATAATGCATCTGCTGCCCTAAAGAATGCCTACAAGAGAGCATGTGATGATTCTCTTGAGGTTAGCTGTCTTATGCTTGCATGCATGGAACCTGAACTGCAAAAGAAGTTTGAGGATCAGGATGCGTACGATATGATCGTCACGCTTAAGGACATGTTCCAAGATCAAGCAAGGACTGATAGGTACAATGTTGCCAAGTCCTATGTCGAATGCAAGCTGGCAGAGGGAGCAGCTGTAGGCCCCCATGTGATCAAAATGGTTGGTTACAGTCAGACTTTGGAAAAACTTGGTTTTCCACTAGGCCAAGAGTTGGCCACTGACTTCATTTTGGCGTCTCTTCCATCCAGCTATGGGCAGTTCATTTGTAACTACCATATGCATGGGGTGGAGAAGGGCCTTAATGAATTATGCGGGATGCTAAAAACAACAGAAAGTGACATGAAGAAGTGTGTAGGGCATAGCCATGTGATGGTTGTGCAGAACAAGCCTAGCTTCAAGAAAAAGGGTACTTCTTGGAAGAAAAAGGGCAAGGCTAAGGATACGATCCCTAAGCCTGCACCCAAGCAAAAGGCTGGACCTGTAGAAAACATTGGGTGCTTCTTTTGTCATGAACATGGCCACTGGAAGAGAAACTGCAGCAAGTACCAGGCTTCTTTAGAGAAGAGTGGAAGTAAGAGTACTTCCCACTTAGGTACGCTTGTGGTAAATGTTGTGGACATTCTTCTCGCTGATTCCTATGTTAACTCTTGGGTATTTTGATACCGGATCGGTTGCTCATATTTGCAATTCGATGTAGGGTATAATAAGGACTAGAGAAGTGCAGAAAGGCGAAGTGGATTTTCGCGTCGGAAATAAATCAAGGGTTGCTGCATTGTTTGTCGGCGTCATGCAACTTCACCTTCCATCAGGATTTATTATGGAGTTGAATAATTGTTATTACATTCCTAGTATGGGTCGAAACATTTTATCACCTTCATGTTTGATGAGGGATGGTTATTCATTCGCGAGTGCAAACAATGGTTGTGTAATCTCTAAGAATGATATGTTTATGGCTAATGCTCCCATTGTGAATGGGTTATTTATTTTAAATCTTGATGATGCATCTGTTTACAATGTTAGTGCTAAAAGGCTTCGGCCTAATGATTTGAGTCATACTTATTTATGGCATTGTCGTTTAGGGCATATAAGTGAAAAGCGCATGAAGAAGATCCATGGTGATGGTCTTCTAACTTCGTTTGATTTTGAATCATACGAGACATGTCAGGCTTGTTTACTTGGAAAGATGACTAAATCACCTTTTTCGGGTTTAACCGAGAGAGCGACAGACTTGTTGGAACTCATACATAATGATGTGTGTGGACCAATGAGCACGACAACCAGAGGAGGATATCACTACTTTATTACTTTCACTGATGATTTCAGTAGATATGGTTATGTCTACTTGATGAGGCATAAGTCTGAAACTTTTGAAAAGTTCAAGGAGTTTTAGAGTGAAGTAGAGAATCAACGTGGCAAGAAAATAAAGGCCTTGCGATCTGATCATGGAGGTGAATATTTGAGTCACGAGTTTAGCAATCATCTTAAGAGTTGCGGAATTGTTCCACAACTTACGCCGCCCAGAACGCCTCAAAGAAACGGGGTCTCTGAATGACGTAATCGAACTTTGTTGGACATGGTTCGATCGATGATGAGCCAGTCGGATTTACCATTATCATTTTGGGGTTACGCTTTAGAAACGGCAGCTTTCACACTTAATAGGGTACCATCTAAATCCGTAGTTAAGACACCATATGAGATGTGGACTAGAAAGAATCCCAGTTTGTCTTTTCTAAAGATTTGGAGTTGTGATGCATTTGTCAAGCGACTTCAGTCGGACAAGCTAACACCCAAATCGTATAAGTGCATTTTCGTGGGATATCAGAGGGAAACCTTAGGGTATTACTTCTACAACCGAGAGGAGGGCAAAGTGTTTGTCGTTCGTAGCGGTGTTTTCCTAGAGAAAGAGTTTCTCACAAAGGGAACAAGTGGAAGGTCGGTGCGACTTGAAGAAGTTCAAGATGAGCCAGTTGGGGATGCTTATTCGAGTGATGCTATTGTAGCAGAACAAGTTGAGGAACCCGTGGCAACAGAAGCACCACAACCACGAAGGTCGGCGAGGCTCCATGAAGCACGAGAATTATTATTGTTAGATAATGATGAGCCTGCGACCTATGCAGAAGCGATGGTGGACCCAGACTCTGAGAAATGGCTGATCGCCATGAGATCCGAGATAGAGTCCATGGGAGACAATCAAGTTTGGAACTTGGTTGACCTGCCTGATGGTTTTAAAGCCATCGAGTGCAAATGGATCTATAAGAAGAAGATTGATATGGATGGAAATGTTCACATCCATAAAGCTCGACTTGTTGCAAAAGGTTTTCGACAAGTTCAAGGAGTTGACTACGATGAGACTTTCTCGCCCGTAGCGATGCTTAAATCTATACGAATTATTCTAGCCATTGCTGCACATTTCGACTATGAAATATGGCACATGGATGTCAAGACGGCTTTCCTAAATGGAATCCGAACTGAGGATGTGTATATGATGCAGCCCGAAGGTTTTGTCGATCCAAACAATGCTGGAAAGGTATGCAAACTTCTAAAGTCCATTTATGGGCTGAAGCAAGCATCTCGGAGTTGGAACATTCAATTTGATGAAGTTGTAAAGGAGTTTGGCTTCATCAAAAACGAACAAGAACCTTGTGTTTACAAGAAGGAAAGTGGGAGAGCGCTGGTATTTCTAATCTTATATGTAGATGACATATTACTGATTGGAAATCACATTCCTATGCTTGAGTCTGTTAAGACCTTGTTGAAAAATAGTTTTTCGATGAAGGACTTAGGAGAAGCGGCATATATTCTGGGCATCAAGATCTATAGAGATAGATCAAGAAGGCTAATTGAATTAAGCCAGAGTACATACATTGACAAAGTGTTGAAACGATTCAGCATGGAAGAGGCTAAGAAGGGGTTCTTGCCCATGTCTCATGGCATAAAACTCAGCAAGATTCAGTGTCCGTCGACTACTGATGAGCATGAGCGCATGAGCAGGATTCCATATGCTTCGGCTATAGGATCCATCATGTATGCAATGATATGTACTCGCCCAGATGTTTCCTATGCTCTAAGTGTTACGAGCAGATATCAGGATGATCCAGGTGAAGTTCACTAGACGGCGGTAAAGAATATCCTTAAGTACTTGAGAAGGACTAAGGATGTGTTCCTAGTTTATGGAGGTGAGGATGAACTCAGTGTAAGGGGTTACACAGATGCGAGTTACCTTAACGACTCAGATGACTCCAGATCATAATCTGGTTATGTGTTTGTCATGAATGGTGGTGCTGTGAGTTGGAAAAGTTCCAAGCAAGATACGGTGGCCTCCTCTTCAACAGAAGCTGAATATATTGCCGCCTCGGAGGCTGCAAAGGAAGCTGTTTGGATTAGGAATTTCCTGATCGCTCTTGGTGTGGTTCAGGGTGCGTCCAATCCCATGGAAGTTTATTGTGACAACAATGGTGCTATTGCACAAACCAAGGAACCTAGACAGCACCAGAAGAACAAACATATTCGCATGCGTTACCATCAGATTCGAGAGTTTATTGAGGATGGTAGTGTCATGATATGCAAAATACATACGGACTCAAATGTTGCTGATCAATTTACAAAGCCACTCCTGCAGCCTGCGCATGAGGCGCATGCAAGAGCAATAGGTATTATATACAATCTAGATTGACTCTAGTGCAAGTGGGAGACTGAAGGAAATATGCCCTAGAGGCAATCATAGAGATGATTATATTTCTTATGTATCCATGACTTGTTGTAATGTTCATTAAATATCCATATCAGGCAACTTGTATTGATTGGCAATTATGTGAATTGTTTGTGAAACTCTTTACTTGTATGGTTATTTAATAGTTGTCCCTAGTCGGAGTTCATGTGAGGACACACGTGAATATTAGACTAGCACATCAATTGGTTGATGACTATGTTTCGCAAGTCATAGACATGGAGATGTCAAACCAATGATGTGGACACATGTTATGAACATGGGGTTGGACTGACCCAACTTGAGACTGGCAATTAGTTGAAGCTCTCTCTCTACACATCATGTACGTTTTGTCCTTAGATCTGAGATTGTCGAAAGTACTTGAGATGTGGATCGACCTACTTTGGGGCTATCAAACGCTGCACCGTAACTGGGTAGTTATAAAGGTAGCTTTCGAGTTTGTCCTGAAACATGATGCAAGGCATGGTCAATCAAGATGGTATTTTCCCCTCTCTGCTTGAGAGAGATATCTCTGGCCCCTCGAGTGATCGGATCTAGAAATGCATGGCCGTGCTACACAAGGTTAAGAGTTAACCTAGTAAAGGGATTCCGAGTTACGGTATCGAGAAAGAGAGGTCAACTTGGAGCTAGACCAAATATCGTGAGGCAAAGGGAAAGACATGTACTAAAACTTGTGATGGTTCGTCCGATATGATCTTTGTATGTGTTTAGGAGTTGGCACGTCTTGCTAGAGGCCTCTACCAACTATTGACAGAATAAGTGTATTCGTGTCATGTCTACATGTATATGAACCTATAGGGTCACACACTTAAGGGGATGGAAGCCTAATGAGGATTAGATCCGAATTAAACCAGGCTTAGGCTACTAATGGGCTGCTAATGTAGAAGCCCACTAGGGACGCCTATATAAGAGAGGGTGGGCGAGCTAACCAGGGTTAGACCTTAGACCATTCCACCCAGCCGCCACACCTCACGCCTGTGTTGCACGTGCGGACCTAGCAGTCCGGCGTCTGACGCTTCCACCCTACACGTGTGGATACCTCGGAGGTGCTGCATCTGTGGCACTTGGACGAGTCACGCAAGGGGAGTTTCTCGTGGGACGAGGACAAGGAGGAGACGTGGAACATCTGCACTGCCTCTACGCGCTTCATCAATTCCGCAACTGCGCGTCTAGTGGTAATCCCGTGATCTATGACAACAGTATTCCTGGTTTACGCGGTAGAAAATTTTGATTTGCGCTAGTGTAGCCTACCCGTATCCCTTCAGAGCAGGCAAACATTATCAAGCCAAATAACCTCATGCCAAATAACCATACCAACTAAAGTATCAAATTTCCCAAGTGCTTTGTACAAATTTCCCAAGTGCCTTCTCTAACTCCTCCAAAGCTTATCTTACTTGTCCAGTTTGGAACCTTATAGGTTTCACACTCTTTATTCGACTCTCCCAGCGAGTATCTGACAATGGTTTGAGAGTCATATTTGGAACATTATGAAGCAAAATTTTCCATATCTTAGTAGAACATGCAAACATTATATATATACGTTGCATAATACCGAAGAATGAAATAGCTTGTTCGCATGATTTCGCCATATCACAAAGAGTGAGATTCAAACTATGACATGCACATGACATATATAATTCTTTCAGGTTTACTGTAAGCAAATGATTTTGAACACCTTGCTTTTTTACCTTCATGTTGGAACCATTGTCATAACCTTTCCCCCTCACATTAGCAACATCCAAGTCAAGAGCAACCAATGTATCCAACAATACATTAAAAAGACCCAATCCTAATGTGTCATCAACCTTTATGAACCCTAGAAAAAACTCCTCCACTCTCGGGATGTCACTTGACATATTGACACAATGCACAATTAGCATCATTTGTTCTTCATGGCTCACATCTGGGGTACAATCCAAGATAACAGAGAAGTACTTGGCATCCTTGATGATCTTTAACATAACCTTTCTCACAGCATCGGAGCGAGATCAACTCATTTTGAATGTTGTGGCCAAGATAATGATGATGAATTTCATTGTTTTAAATGTGATTCGGTAATCATTTCAACCGTGCCTAGAAAATTTTCATTACTATCTTGATACAACTTCTCATTTGATCCTTCAAAGGCAAAATTATGTTTTGCAAAAAACTTTACGGCAGCAACTATTCTTTACAAAACCCATCTCATTTTCCTTTGCAACCAACCATTGCATGTCATCATCAATTGTTTGATTTTTGCTTAACCTCAACCTCAGTTCATTCCATGCATTCATGTTTGTCAAATGCTTAACACTCTTCTCATGATCTTTGAGTCTTGCACTAAGACGCTGCCAATCCCTAAATCCATCAGATGCTAGCTAGGACTTACTCTTATTTGATTTGAACAACTTGCAGCAAAAACAATAAACTTTGTCCACCTCTTTGGAGTAAACCAACCACTTTCTATCAACAACCTCACAATTGGCTAACTTTCAGGAGTAGTATTCATAATATAAATGTCTACCTTTGTTATCCTTAGGGAACTCTAGACCGAATTATCTCACAGGCCCCTTTTCAATTAAAATATCCCTTTTGCAATTATCAAGATCATCACATCTTCTTGGATCATACATAGATAAAAGAGAATCATCTTGTTCTTCACCATTCTGTGCATCAAGTGAAGGCTGCAAATTTCCCTCCTTCGTATTTTCCTCGTTAACATCAACATCTATGTTTTGAATTCAAAAAATTACAATTAATTGCTAACTTACTTCTGCAAAAAATCAAAGCTATTTAGTTACTTACCCTCATGATCGACATTTGTAGTTTCATCATCGTCTTGTCTGGGTTCAAATTCTTGACTTTGATTATCGACATCGACATTGACATTAACACCACACCACTTGCTGTCGGAAAATACCTTTTTAAAGCACCTCACTAGGGAAAAAATGTCGTTGCCATGTAGACACGGCTTTGCCGTGTGCCAAATGAATCGGGACATGGAAAAGTTTGTCTTTGTCGTATGTAATCCAGTAAGCACACGACAAAGTATGCGGACACGACAAATTTATAAAAAGGAACACGGCAAAGACCCACAAGGGAACACGGCAAAGAAAACACACTCGGCAAAGTCGACAGCGGCACACGCAATAGATGTTGTCACGGTAATGAGGTGGGACCCGCGACCCCACAGGTCCACTTGACGGGAGTGATACTTCCTTTTTGCATCAACATTCTATATCATAAATTGCTTCTATCCATTGATATTTTGCTTATTAAGAGGTGATACTTATGTTATTGCATCTATTTTTGCATGTTGGGTGATTCTTGGAGGATGAACTGCTGGAGGCAGGATTCTGATGAAAAAAAGCGGTGTCTAGATGCAATTTTCGCGAAGATCAGAAAAATACCATAAAAACTACAGAAAATAATATTTTCCCAGAAGAAGAAGCAAGCCAGAAGGGGAGGCGGAGTTGGGCCACAGGGGGCCCACACCCCCCAGGCGCGGGCCACCCTAGGCCGCGCCTAGGGTGGGTGTGGACGCCCTGGCCCACATCTGTCTCCGCCCCTTCGTCTATATCTTCCTATCGAAACCCTAAAGTTCGAGGGAGCGACCACAGAAAGATTCTGTCGCCTCTGCGGGCAGAAATTATAGAGAGAGAAAGAGCTCTCCGGCAGATAGATTTATTTCGGGGAAATTCCTTCCCGGAGAGGGTAGATCATCGCCATCAACACCATCATCAAGCTATACTTCATCGGGATCATCATCATCCACCAGCACCATCATCACCACTCCATCCCGCTGTAACAATTATGTTGAATCTTGCATAGTTCTTAGGGGAAACTTTTCCGGTGTTGATTACTATTGTAGTTAATGCTTGTGAGTGGAACCATTGAATTATTATTTATGTTCAGATTATTATCCATCATTATATCATCTCTGATCTTGATCCATATGATGTCTCGTGAGTAGTTCATTTAGTTCTTGAGGACATGGGAGAAGTCATGTTGTTAGTAGTGGAATTGTGTTGAGGTATTATTCAATGGTTTAATATTTAAGTTGTGGTGCTATTCTTCTATTGGTGTCATGTGAATGTCGACTACATGATACTTCACCATTTATGGGCCTAGGGGAATGCATTGTGTATTTGGCTACTAATTGTGGGGTTGCTGGAGTGACAGAAACCTGAACCCCCGTTAGGAAACCTTTGCACAAGGGAGCTTGATGGCTAACGTGAAGCCTATTGGGAACCCCAAGAGAAAGGTGTGAGGCAGCACATAAATAAGTTTTCCCTCAGTAAGAAACTGATGTTATCGAACCAATAGGAGGAAGGAAACGTCACACAGGTGTTGCAAGCAACGCGGAGACCTGCACAACACAAACTCAAGACTTTGCCCAAACGAATCAGTGAAGTTGTCAAGATCACCGGTTTGCTGTAACAAAGGATTAAATGTATGACGTGGAAGGTAAAGATTGGACCGGGGTCCATAGTTCACTAGAGGTGCTCTCCTTAGATAAACAACATGGCATGAAGGATAAACAAATTACAGCAGGGCAATTGACAGGAACTAAGCAAGGCATAACAATGCAATACTAGACAAAAAGATCCTATGAGATTCGATTGGGCAATACAACAAGATACATAGACCGCCATCCAACTGCATCTATGACTAGAAGTCTGTTGGAGATATGCCAAAGAGGCAATAATAAAGTGGTTATTATCATATCTTCATACTTATGATACATTTTTACATACCATGCTAAAATTGTATTAACCGGAAACATTAATACTTGTGTGGTTTGTAAACATAAAAGAGTCCCTAGTAAAGCCTCTTGTTAAACTAGCTTGTTGGTTAATATATGATCATGGTTTCCTGATCATGAACATTGAGATGTTATTAACAATAAGGTCATATCATTAAGAGAATGATGTGATGGACATACTCCTATAGTTAAGCGTAGCATAAGATCAAGTCATTCAAATAGTTCACTTGCTATAAGCTTTTTGATACATAGTAACATAATTCCTTCGACCATGAGATCATGCTAATCACCATCACCGAAAGGATGCTTTGATGACATCAAACACCACACCATAATTGGGTTGCTATAAAGGTGGCATTGAGTGTTTGGAAAGTATGTGTTGAGGCACCTGGATCAAGAGTGGGATTTGTCCATCCATATGACAGATAGATATAGTCTGGGCCCTCTCGATGGAATGTCACCCAATTAGCTTGCAAGCATGTGACTGGCTCACAAGGTATCTCATATCACGGGAACGAGAAAAGAATACTTATCGGTAACTAGGTTGAACTAGGTATGCATATATACCGACGATCAGACCTCGCATAAGTAAAATATCACGAGACAAAGGGAAATTGGTTTCGTATGTAACTGGTTCATTCGATCGCAAAGTAATCGTAGAAATATGTGGGAGCCATATGAATTTCCAGATTCCTCTATTGGTTATTGATCGGAGAAGAGTCTCGATCATGTCTGCATAATTCACGAACAGTAGGGAGACACACTTAAGGATTCAATGTTGTTTAGTAGATATGGAATGTGAGTAAATAGACCGAATGTTGTTTGGAGTCTCGGATGGGATCCAGGATATCACGAGGAGATCCGTAATGGTCCGAAGAATAAGATTAATATAAGGAAAGTCCAATTTCGGAGTTCGAGAATGATCCCGGTGTTTTCACCGGAATGTTCTAGAAGGGTCTAGAAGGTTCACCGATCCGGAAGGGGAAGGGTACATGGATGTGTCATGACATAGTGGAATGGTTGCATCATGTCCTAGGTCACTTGGTTGGACACTTGGAAGAGAGAAATCAAACTCTAATTTGAAAGTCAAAAAGGCAGTTTGAAGAAGTCAAATCCCAACATGGTTTCCGAGTTAGGGAGCGTTTCCACCTAGGTTGGGAACACCCTTGGACCCCCCCAGACCTATAGAAGGAGGGGTCGGGGTGCACCCCAAGGTATCCCCCTTGCCGTAGGCGCCCAAGACCCAATCCCCCTTACCGTAGGCGCCCAAGACCCAATCCCTAGGCCGCCGCTGCCCCCCAAGCCGTCGGCGCCCTAGATCCCCTCTAAACCGTCGCTGCCGTCTAGCCTAAACCCTAGCCACCGGCTGCCCTATTCCCTCGGCATCTAAAACCAAGATCACTGAGGCCCTCTTCTACTTGACCATACTCGCTCCGGCTTAGGCGAAGCCCTACGGGATCTCCCCTCTACTTCCGACACCACGTCGTCGTGCTGCCGGAATCGCGAGGAAAGAGCTACAACCTCCGATGCCTGCTAGAACAAGGGAGAGGAAGGTCTTCATCGAGTACTATACGTGTGACCGACTGCGGGAGCGCTGCCAGAACGCGGCGCCGGAAGGATCGCCAACGCGATCTTGAGATCGGCAAGTGAACGACTACATCACCCACGAGAATATGCTCTCGTTAACCTCTTTGGATCTTCGAGGGTTAGTACTCTATTGACTCGTTGCTACAATCTAGTAGATATATGTTGGCTTGTGTGTGTTCATGTGATAGATTTTTTTTGTTTTCCATGGTACGAACCCCTACAGTGGTATCAGAGTCGTGTCTATATGTAGATCTATTGCATGAGTAGAACACAATGGTCATTGTGGGCGTTGATGTTTTTGTTGTCGATTGCTTCTTGTGTACTTTGCATCTTGCGGGATGGTGGGATGAAGAGGACCAGGCTAACCTTACATGACATTGTTCATGAGACTTGCCCCACGCTTGACATGCAACTTGTATTGCATAAGTGGCTTTGCGGGTGCCTGTTTCTCCCAAGATAGTGAAGATTAAATTTACAACGGGTGATTGACAATATTTGTATCAACGTTGTTGTTCTTGTTCGTAAGTTAGAACGACACTTACTGAAAGCCCCAAACCACGTAAAACATGCAAAGAAAATTAGAGGCATCTAACTTTGTTTTGCAGGGGTGTGATGTGATGTGATATGGCCATGATTGTGATTATATATGATGTATGCAATGTTCCTTATTGTAAGTCGGCAACCGGCGGGAGCCTTATGGTTGTCTTTTAATTTCGTTAAGACCTGCGTATCTATTATTCACAGTAGTTATAATAGTTGATGCTAGTGGACGATAACCATGGAGCGGTGCCATTGACCTTGATGCCACATCGGTGATGATGGAGATCATGTTCATGCTTGAAGATAGAGATCGAAGTCACAAGAAGAAATGCCATATCATATCACATATTTTGAATTGCATGTGATGTTAATCCTTTTATGCATCTTGTATTGTTTAGATCACGACGGTAGCATTATAAGATGATCTCTCTCACAAAATATCAAGTTATAAAGTGTTTATCCTTAGTAGGCACCATTGCCAAAGCTCGTTGTTTCGAAGCACCACGTGATGATCGGGTGTGTTAGATTCTACGAGTGTACACAATGGGAGCAAGCCAGATTTTCTCATGCGGAAACTAAGGTTAAATTTTGACGAGCCTAGCATGTACAGATATGGTCTCGGAACACGAAATACCGAAAGGTAAAGCATGAGTCATATAGATGATATGATGAACATGATGATTGTTTGCCTTTGAAACTACATCATGTCACGTGATGATCGGACTTGGTGTAGTATATTTGGTTCATGTAATCACTAAAACAATGTGAGGGATATTGTTTTGAGTGGGAGTTCAACAACAATATGATTAAAAGTTGAACACTATTTATCATAAATTAAATCAAAGTGAATTTGCATACTTGTTGTAGTCATTGGCATCCGTTTACCACCTTGTGCTTAGTTATAATTGAGATAATAGAACTATAGAATGCTGGATAGTTACTTTACGGACTGGTATCCTATTATTTTGATGTGTTAATCTAAAGTTTAAAAGTCCTATTGCAAACTTTCAGTAGGTTCTGGTTACTTCTTGAAGTTTAATAATTAGTATTAAATCAAGAGTAACAATTCCAGTGTTAGTATATAAATATCATTTTTTGTCTCCATGATTCTTGATATTCAAAATATTGTTTTAATTTCAAGGTTATCGGGGAGCTAAAAGAATTGTTTCAGAAATCATCATGTGTGAAAGATATTGTGATATCTGAAACGAAGTTTTGTTTGCAACATGATGGAGTATAATATGGAAAAAGTCATGTTCTCATATTTGATGAGAATTTGCAAAAGGTTGGAGATGCTGGTCGTCCTAATCCTCCAAAAGGTTTTGGAGCAAACATTATACTCGCAATTCACCGTTATAATCTAAAGTAGCTTGATCATGAATAGTTCCATGATAAGGATGAATATTTGATGTAGGTAAAATGTTTACTACACTAAAAGATTACTAAAGAAAATGGAATTTTAAAGAACATCAAACATTTGATGATGGTGATGTACTTCAAAGTGCAAGTCCAAAGACATTGGTATTTAACTATACATGCTTTGGACTATGTGTCATGAGTATGGCGCCACTGTTGATGTTGATAGATTCTTTTGAAAGGATAAAGAAATACTTAAAGATAAATCTAAGAAATATTTGGCAGAAGAGAAAAGACTAGAATTGTTCAGCTTAGGTATATAGAAGATATACATGTTATGGATATATTCTTTGCTTGTTAAACAATGTGGTTCTTAAGTATTGGATACTAAATTTGTTGGCGTGAATCGTCCTACGAAACAACACAATTCATGAACTACGGTGGCTTAAGTAACTAGCAAAAGAATATGTGATGATATTCATCGAGAACAAATAAAGGTTGTTTTGTTGCTCGTTAATATCAAATCTTGCCTTCAAGATTTGTTTTATCATGTATTATGAGAACAAAAGGTTGTTCAAATAATTTCCGTATTCCATGAAAGATGGATGATATACAAGTATATTTGGAGAAATCACATCCATAAATATAACGCTAAAAATGTCAAAAGACAATTGATTGAAAGATCACTTAAGAAGTGACATCGATGTTTAAATTATAGTGGAAATAAAACATGAAGAAACCACATACTTGATGGAATTTTGGAGTCTTTTGATTACGATCAAATTACGCTTGTGAAACTTTCCTAGAGATAATTAAAACTCTGTTCATGGGCCAAAGGGAACGAATGACTAGCTTATTGGAACTTGTACATATTGTTGTATGAAGTCCATTATGTGTAGTCAAGAAGCGATGGATTTGAACTTCATATGCTTTCTCCAAAAAAAAATGAGTGAATATATGCATATTTACTTAATGAGGATGAAGTGTGAAACATTTGAAAAGTTCAAAGACTTTCAAGATGAAGTGCAAAATCAATGTAACAAGAAAATAAAGAATTTATGATAGGATCATAAAGGAAGATTTTTTGAGTTATAAGTTTAGCATAACACATATTTCTAATACATTATGTGGAAGACATATTGTTAACTGGAATGATGTATATTTTATTAACACATGTTAAGAATTTCATCTCGATGAAAGACTTAGGCAAAACCCAAATATTTGGCATCAATATCTATATAGATAGATTGAGACACTAATATGGTTGTGCCAAATGTACATAGATGAGATATTGAAAGAGTTTAATAAGGAAATGAAAAGAAAGGTTCTTGCCACACAGAAAGGATTAAATCAAAATTCAAGTATATCGACACTTGATAAGTGAAACAAAGATTCAAGTATTTTTTATACTTCATGAATGAAATCACAAAGAGTATTTTTCCAATCATACTGTGATATGTACACATGATATGTCCTATACTCTAAATGTTATTAGCATATACCAGAATGATTCATAAGATGATTATTGGACGATAGTAAAGATATTCTTACGATCTTTTGAAAGAACTAAGAATATGTTGTTTTTGTAGAGGTGACAAATAGATATATAGTTCATTGTAAAGAGTTACATTGATACTAGTTTTGTCACGAAGTACAAATTAAGTTTATCTCAATTTAAACTATGAGTGGCACAATGTAATGGAAAGGAGATTCCGTGATGGATTTGGATGAGTTCCAAATTTAAGACATTGTGATGGATACTACAACAAAAGGCTAAGTATATAACTGTTATTGTAACAACTAAAGAGGGTATTTGTGTCAAGTAGTTTGATTATCAAACTAGGCGTGGTTCACAGCGGCCTAGTACTATGAAGATATATTGTACGACAATATTATCAACATGTTTTAATGTAAGATCCCTCCTTTTTAAAGGAAAGGATCCCTGTGATTGCAATGCTAGTCCCTGGATCAATGCTAGCATCCACAGTTTAAGATGAAGTACACAGAAACAAAGGTCATTATTACATATCATTCCAGAGACAATCATAGTCTTTTACAAACTCCATGGCCACAGGCCTAATACAAGAGTTCAAATATATAATAAGATAAATAAGTCTTCATCTTCATGTGCCACAGGCAAGCATGTTGAGTGTAGACTCATGACTCCTAATCATCATCAGAATATCCTGCAACATCACAAGTTACAGCCACAGTGGGTCAATACATTAGAATAGTATTGGCAAGTGATACCTTATTAGAATATTGGTGGACTAAATACTATATGCATTTTGGCTAAGTGTAGCTTAGGCTTGCTTTGCTCAAAATAGGTTTTGCCTATTAGTTGAAGACACTAAGTTTTTCTTTATCAAAATCTTTCCCAAGGAACCACCAATAGACATTGGGGTCCTTCACCCTTGTTCAACCACAAGTTTTTACTTAGAAATTGGGATGAGGAGATTCTTGATAGCTTCCATGTCTTGATGCTCAAGTTGTCCAATACCAGGGACATGGCTAAGTACTTAGATTCTTCCATCTGCAGAGGTTGTGCACTTTCCCCACAATACTTGTTTTTCACCAAGACAGGACCTTTCAGAAGCCTTCCCTTAGACCAAATGGACGCGCTCCAACCTATCATCCCACTACCACCAACTGTCCAAATGGCTAAGTTATTGCAACCTATATGATCCAGGCAGAGCCCATATTGCCAAGTGGCTGCACTAGAAGCTTCTTAACATATGGCATCTCAAATCTCTTTGTTCCTGGGTGGCTTTCCACAAGTGAGATACACAAGGTAAACCATAGAAATGGGCCTTGTGTAACCACTCAACATAACCCATTCCACCCAGGTGTTTCATTCACTTAGTTGTTTTATTAAACAAAAACATAGTCCAAGACTTAGAAATATTTATTCATAGCATGAATATAACCACCCTTGGTTGCTACTAGCTAGGCTAAGCATGGCATTGATAAGACTTAGAAATATTTCTAGCAATTCTACAACTACTAGGATATCTGAAGCATAGCATATAGATCAAAGTAACCATGCAAGACTAGCAAAATATTTCTAATGCAAAGTTGAAAAACTTAGGAATAAAATCATGAAGCACCACTTGCCTTGGTAGTTTGGAGAGTAGCTACAATCCTCACAATTACAATCACTATTTGCACCAAAATCTACACATAAAATGATAGCACCAAATCACATACAAAATAAATACAAGCAAAAATATATGGATGCATGCAATATGATATGTGATGATTTTCTATACTCAACAAGACAAGTGCACAGTACTGATTCATAAACAAGTTCAAAACTTGTCAAACAACCTTTATTTGAACATTAAAACATTTCTCAAATAATTTTTATATACAAAATAGGCCTACACATGTTTCTGTAAAAACAACCATTTTAACAGAGGCAAAACATTAAACACATTGCATAGATGGAATGATTTTCTCTCCTGATTCCATTGATATAAAATTTGTCAAATTTGTACGTGGGAATGAAAAGTTATGAATTAAACAAGTTTTAATATCTAATAGATCAAATTCAAACTTTTAAAACCAAACTCGTGCCACGCGGCGCTTTCTAACTGGCTGGTACCGCTTCGCGCTGGATCGCGTTCGTGCACCGTCAGATCAACTTAAAATATAACGGCTCAGTTCTAACCATACCCCTTCGCCTAACTTCTAATCTCAACCACTGGATCTAGATCCAGTGGATCTAAATGCTTTGACCAAAACCCGGCGGCGCAAATGGCTAGGACGGCGGCGACGGCTCTGCCGGTGATGGATCGGTGAATCTAGCGAGGGCTGGGGGCAGTGGTGATGCTTACCAGACTCGTACGAGCACGAGGAAGCTCAATGTGGTCGTCGTAGAAACGGGGTGTGCTGCTGTGGCCGTGGGAGCTCATCGGAGTCAGGGCGGCGTCGGGCTTAGGTGGACGGTGACGTTGGCGACGCTCTGATCTTCCCTAACACAAACGAAAGGCATCAGCGCGTGCGTATCGTACAGGCGAACAAGATGGGGTCAAGGGAAAGGCACGGGGCGGTCGTACCTCACCGGAATTCCTTGTCGAAGTTGGAGACGGCGTCGGGAAGTTGCGGTGCTTGACGAAGTCGATGCTCTGGTGCGAAATAGGGCAAACGGCGAACATCAGAAGATGCGCAAAGAGATAACGGACAAGCTTGAATGAACCAGAGAGCGAGGCGCGCACGAAGCTTACCACAATCGGTCGCCGGAGTCTGTCGGTACCGCGGCGGTGTGAGGGCAAATTCTAGCAGCCTGGTGGCGCTCTGTGCTTGGGGTTTGGGGGGAAATGGAGAGGGGGCTGAGGGGGTTTAAGTAGCAAGAACGCGGGCGTGATTTACTCAGGCATTGAACGGGAATTGAAGCCGTGAATTAAACAGGAAACGCCCGGCGTAATTTGGGGATGAACTGGTCGCTGGTGGTGGAGACGACGACTGCCATGTGGGTCGCGGTTGTCAGCGAGAGAAAGAAAGAGGGGATGGGCCCAGGCGGTCAGTGACTCTGTGGGTACGGCTGCGAGTGAGAGAGAGAGGGAAAAACCCCGGGTGGGCTTAGTGGGCTGGTTTCACTGTTGGGCTAGATTAGTAGCGCCGGCCTTTTCTTATTTCTTTATTCCTTTTCTTTTTCCATTTGAATTTCCAGGAAACATTTTCAAATGATTTCAAAACCATTTGAATTCAAACTTTTTCTGGATTTTTGTAGAGTGTAATACTCATATTTCTGGGCATAAAACCATATGGTCTCCTGTATTACCTTGGTCCTATAGATCAAACAAAATAAACAGTGACTTAGCACTTGATTTGAACAAGTTTTAAAAATGGTTTTAAATCTATATTTGTTTTGTAAATTTTGGTTTAAGCACTAGCAATCAAGCAAAACAATCTGAGAGCAACAAGGTTTGGTTTTGAAACAAATAATCTCCCATTGGAGAGTAGCATTTGACTAATGTTTGATCACATAAAATCATAGCTCTCAGGTTCTGTTTCTTTCAAAATGAGTTTGAATTTGACCCCTAAATGATATGCATGAATGCATGATATGAAATCTTTGAAAACATGATTTTAGGGATGTTAAAAATCTAACCCCCTTAAGGTGAATCTCGCCCTCGAGATTCGGGTTGGCTAGCAAATAGGTGAGGGTGGTCTTTCCGAAGATCATCTTCTCTTTCCCATGTTGCTTCTTCTTCGGAATGATGGTTCCATTGAACTTTGCAGAATTTGATAGTCTTAGTCCGAGTAACTCTTTCTGCAGTCTCAAGAATTTTGATTGGTTTCTCCTCATAAGTGAGATCACTTTCCAATTGAACCTCTTCCAAAGGTGTAGTATCCTTCAAAGAAGTCTCTTCCATTTCTGGATGACATTTCTTAAGCTGACTCACATGAAAGACATTATGAACAGCTGACAAAGACTCTGGCAATTCAATCTCATAAGCTACTTCTCCTTTGCGACTCAAAATCTTGAATGGTCCAACATATCTTGGGGCCAATTTTCCTTTAACTCCAAATCTCTTCACTCCACGAAGTGGTGACACTCTAAGATAAGCTCTATCACCTACTTCATAGGTGACTTCTCTACGCTTAGGATCTTCGTAGCTCTTCTGTCGGGACTGTGCTATCTTCAATATGTCCTTAACTAGCTTGACTTTCTCTTCAGCCTCTTTGATTAGTTGTGGTCCGAACAAACTTCTTTCTCCCACACCATTCCATAGCAATGGGGTGGTACACTTTCTCCCATAGAGAAACTCAAATGGTGCTATCTCAATACTGGCTTGATAGCTGTTATTATAAGAAAATTCTGCGTAAGGCAGACTTTCATCCCAACTGGCTCCATAGTCTAGAGCACATGCTCTCAACATATCTTCAAGAATCTGATTAGTCCTTTCTGTCTGTCCATCAGTCTGAGGATGAAAAGCAGTGCTGAATTCTAACCTCGTTCCTAATGACTCATGTAATTGCCTCCAAAAATGAGAAGTGAACTGAGTTCCCCTATCAGACACAATACTCTTGGGTACCCCATGTAGACATACAATTATACTCATATAGATCTTGGCTAACTTAGCACTTGTGTAAGTTGTCTTCACGGGTATGAAATGAGCCACTTTAGTTAGGCGATCCACCACTACCCAAATAGAATCATATCCTGACCGGGTCCTTGGCAATCCGGTGATGAAATCCATACCAATCTTGTCCCACTTCCAATCAGGAATAGGTAGTGGTTGTAACAATCCTGCTGGTTTCTGATGTTCCACTTTCACTCTACTACATACATCACACAAAGCAATATGTCCGGCGATGTCCTTCTTGAGATTATTCCACCAAAATCTTTCCTTCATATCCATGTACATTTTGGTGTTACCCAGATGAATGGAATATGGTGAGTTATGTGCTTCTTGTAATATCAGTTTCCGAAGTTCCGGATCCTGTGGAACACAGATAAGTTTTCCATGCCATAAAGTACCCTGTTCGTCTTCATGGAATCCTTTGGCTTTCCCTTTGCCAATCTATTCCTTAATCTCATCAATTTCCTTGTCTGTCTTCTGGGATTCTTTGATCTTGTCCAACAAAGTGGGTTGAACATCCAAGGTCATGAGATGTCCCTCAGGCACAATGTCCAATCTGAGATCTCTAAATTGGGCACACAAATCATCTGGCAATTCTCCCTTAGTAAGGCCATTCACAAAAACCTTACGGCTTAGAGCATCCGCTACAACATTTGCTTTACCGGGGTGGTATTGCAAACTCAAGCCATAATCCTTGATGAGTTCTAGCCATGTTCTTTGTCTCATGTTAATTTCCTTCCGAGTGAAAATATACTTCAAACTCTTGTGATCTGTGAACACTTCACAACGTTTTCCCAAAATATAATGTCTCCAGGTTTTGAGTGCATGGACAACAAAGGCTAACTCTAAATCATGAGTAGGGTAATTTACCTCATGAGTTTTGAGTTGTCTCGCGGCATAAGCCACAACTTCCCCTTCTTGCATAAGTACTGCACCTAATCCATGATGAGATGCATCACAATATACTTGGAAGTCTTTCTCCAAATCTGGCAAACATAAGACTGGTGCTGTCACTAGTCGCTTCTTCAATTCTTGGAAACTGAGTTCACAACCATCAGACCAAGCAAATTTCTTGTCTTTCTTTAGCAATTCTGTCATTGGCTTAGCTATCTTGGAGAAATTCTCAATGAACCTTCTGTAGTATCCTGCCAAGCCAAGGAAACTACGAACCTCTTTTACTGACTTAGGAGATTCCCATTCAGTTACAGCTGAAACTTTAGCAGGATCAACTGCTACACCATCTCCTGACACAACGTGTCCAAGAAATCCAACTTCATTCAGCCAAAACTCACACTTGCTGAATTTGGCATACAGTTTATGCTCTCTAAGCTTCTCAAGTATCAAACTTAAATGTCCTTCATGTTCTTATTTGCTCTTGGAGTAGATCAAAATGTCATCGATGAAAACGACAACAAACTTATCAAGAAATTCCATGAACACCTTGTTCATCATGTTCATGAAGTATGCTGGGGCATTGGTCAAACCAAATGGCATCACGGTATACTCATACAATCCATACCTAGTGGTGAGAGCTGTCTTAGGTATGTCTTGTTCTCTTATCTTGAGCTGGAAATAACCTGACCGGAGTTCAATCTTTGAGAACACACAAGCTCCTTCTAACTGATCAAACAAGTCATTGATTCTAGGCAAAGGGTATTTGTTCTTGATGGTCACCTCATTGAGTGAACGGTAATCTATGCATAACCTTTGACTTCTATCTTTCTTTTCCAAAAACAAAACTGGTGCTCCCCAAGATGAAGAACTTGGTTGGATAAATCCTTTCTGCAACTGTTCTCCAAGCTGCTTCTTGAGTTCTTTCAACTCATCCACTAACATCTTGTACGGTCTCTTTGCTATTGGTCCAGATCCTGGTAGCAAATCAATAAGAAACTCCACATCTCTATCGGGTGGCATTCCCGGCAATTCTTCCGAAAACACATCCGGATATTCACTCACAATAGGCACACTGTCTATGCTAACCCCCTTAAGATAATTTAGCTTACTTCCTTTTGATTCAAAGTTAGACTTGAACCTAATCCTTTTCTTTTTTGGGGTTGCGAGTGCAACAGTACGATTGGCACAATCTAGTACTCCTTCATATTTGGTCATCCAATCCATTCCCAAAATTACATCCAGTCCTTGGTAATCTAGGATTATTAGACTCACTGGAAACTTATGCTTTCCAAATTCTATCACTAGATCCCGGCATCCAAGATTTACTATCATATCTACACCTGGAGAACTTACTTTTATTGGACACCCAATGTTTTCAGTTGGAAACTCATTTCTATCAACAAATTCTTTTGATATGAATGAATGCGATGCTCCAGTATAAAAAATAACAAGTGCTGGAATAGAATTGAGTTTGAACTTACCAACCACAGCATCTGGCTCCTCATAGATTTCCTCCACATTGATGTGGTTCACTTGCCCTTTCTGGAAAGGGTTGGGCTTGTTGGGTCCTTCAACTTTATTTTTTGGGCATTCATTTGCATAATGCCCCATCTTCTTACACTTGAAGCATTCAACCTGACTAAGATCCTTCTTGACAGGCTGGCTTCCACTGCCACTTCCACTTCCACTATGGTGGCTCTTATATCCACCTTTGTTATTCTTGTACTTATCGTTGTCATGACTACGGTGGTGCTTGTTGTCATGATAACGGTTGTGGTTGTGGTGCTTGTTGAACTTCCCATGTTTGTG
This sequence comes from Avena atlantica, assembly GCA_910589765.1. Taxonomy (NCBI): domain Eukaryota; kingdom Viridiplantae; phylum Streptophyta; class Magnoliopsida; order Poales; family Poaceae; genus Avena; species Avena atlantica. The sequence goes on from OU342739.1 coordinate 49,203,600, forward strand.
GGATCCAGAACTCCCACTGTCATCATAATGGGAACGCTTGTGAGATGATCCCGAGTTGTGCTTGTCAGAGTGTTTTCTCTTCCTGCTTTCAACTTGTTTCATGTTGCTCTCCAAAATAGCAGCCTTGTCACAAAGAGACTGGTATGTGGGAACATAGGCCACAACTAACTGCAGGTTTAGTTCATCATTCAACCCTTCAAGGAACTTTTCCTTCCTCTTAGCATCAGTGTCAACTTCATCTGGTGCATATCGCGCCAGATTGTTGAACTCCTCAATGTATTCAGCCACGCTGCGGTGGCGCTGCTTCAAGTTATGGGACTCTTTCTTCTTCAAACTCATCACTCCGGATGAGATGTGAGCAGTACGGAAACCATCTTCGAAGATAGCCCATGTCACATCCTCAATGGGAGTGGTGATCTGAAAGTTATCCCACCAAGTGGCTGTTGGTCCTTCCAACAAGTGAGTTGCAAATCTGACCATCAGTACAGCCAAAAGTTACCAAGTACTTGTTCACAGAGCGTAGCCAATCATTGGCCACCATAGGATCAGTAGTTCCTGAGAACTTTGCTGGCCTCAGTCTCAAGAACCTGGTAAGCATGTCAAAACCCGGTGGGTTGTTCTGATTGTTGTTGTTGTTATTGTTGTTATTGTTGTTGTTGTTGTTGTTGTTGTTGTTGTTGTTGTTGTTGTTGTTGTTCTGATTCTGGATGAACGTAGTCATCATTTGCATCATCTGAGTCTGAGCTGTCATCATTTGCTGCATCTCGGGAGTGATGTTGTTGTTGTTGTTGGGGTTGGGATTGGCACGTCGGGGAGGCATTTGTGGTTTGTTCAATAGAGATAAGAATGAGATACCCATAGATGCTAACATGCACAATACATCACATAACAAATCACAATCATGCATCATAATAACAAAAGTTCAACAACAAAGACAACAAGTTTGCAAAGTAAACACACCAATAGCAAGCCATCCACATGTTGGATGGTCATTGCGACTCAATAATCAAAGACATGATAAATAAAGTTAAATGAGTAGTCATCACTACTCCTCAGCATCAACCTCCTCATCAACAAATGTAAGACCTGCATTCTCCATAGCGGTCTTGTATTCCTCGACATTGGTGGTCAAGGTCTCTACTTCGGCTTTGAGAGCCCTCTTCTGTGAACGAAGCCTCTCAATCACGGTCTGGTGATGCTCGAGCTCGAAGTCCTTGGCCTCTAGTTCTGCAGTCATTTCTCGAATCCTCTTGTTCCTATCTTGGACTCGCTTCTCTTGACTCTTGAACTTTCTATCGATCCTGACTCTCAAACTTAGCCTCCATCTCCTTGACTATCTCATCTTGCTCCGCGAAGAGCTTGTCCTTCTCACGAAGCTGCACCTGGAGTTCGTCATTGATGAGCGTGATGTTGGTCCTATCAGTGTCTATGTGCCTAAGAAGAACCTCTAAGTCCTGGAGGTATAGGCGAATCGGCTCTGCTGTCTCCCTCGAAGTATCCTCGAAGTCAATGGCCTCACCATCATCATCACGTCTACCAAAGGTGTGGAAGTGAGTACCCCTAACCTCTCGAGAGTGTCTCCCTAGTAAACGTCCAATCAAATACTGCATGACTACCTCAAGGCCTCTCTCCTTGTCATCATGCATGAGCTTGAAGATGATGGCCTCCGTGGCTGGCTCAGTCTGGCGTCCTGGCTGATTAACCTTGAATCCCCAAAGGTCTTTCCTCTCAAACTTGGTGAGGGGAAGCATCATGATAGTAGGAAGAGGGAGATTGAGCAGACTAGTGAGCTCAATAATACGGGGGCCAAAACGAGTTCCCTTGAACTCTTCAGTCGTGCTGATAGTAACATTAGGCATCTATTTATAAGATAGAAAAAGTTAGGATCAACACAATTTAAGACAATTCACAAGACAAGGCATCACATGCATAACTTTGGGAATCAAAACACACAAGTCATGGCATACATAACACAAGCAACCTAGTTTCAATATAACTTAGTCAAATTTTGGAAATGTAATGATGAGTGTGGTGGTCCAACTAATAAGGCTCAATTCTTCTTTCACTTTCTAATCTAAAGGCTAACAGTGCATCCTTCTATCAAAAGAGATGAGAAAAGAAGATAAGAAAAGTTTACTAGAAGAATAAGACAAGTGTGGAAGTTGTTGAATTTTTTTCCCTTAGTGCTTTCCAATCCTAGGGTCATAATCCTACAGGCAACACAGTGCTCTGATACCATCTGTAAGATCCCTCCTTTGTAAAGGAAAGGATCCCTGTGATTGCAATGCTAGTCCCTGGATCAATGCTAGCATCCACAGTTTAAGATGAAGTACACAGAAACAAAGGTCATTATTACATATCATTCCAGAGACAAACATAGTCTTTTACAAACTCCATGGCCACAGGCCTAATACAAGAGTTCAAATATATAATAAGATAAATAAGTCTTCATCTTCATGTGCCACAGCCAAGCATGTTGAGTGTAGACTCATGACTCCTAATCATCATCAGAATATCCTGCAACATCACAAGTTACAGCCACAGTGGGTCAATACATTGGAATAGTATTGGCAAGTGATACCTTAGTAGAATATTGGTGGACTAAATACTATATGCATTTTGGCTAAGTGTAGCTTAGGCTTGGTTTGCTCAAAATAGGTTTTGCCTATTAGTTGAAGACACTAAGTTTTTCTTTATCAAAATCTTTCCCAAGGAACCACCAATAGACATTGGGGTCCTTCACCCTTGTTCAAACACAAGTTTTTACTTAGAAATTGGGATGAGGAGATTCTTGATAGCTTCCATGTCTTGATGCTCAAGTTGTCCAATACCAGGGACATGGCTAAGTACTTAGATTCTTCCATCTACAGAGGTTGTGCACTTTCCCCACAAGACTTGATTTTCACCAAGACAGGACCTTTCAGAAGCCTTCCCTTAGACCAAATGGACGCGCTCCAACCTATCATCCCACTACCACCAACTGGCCAAATGGCTAAGTTATTGCAACCTAGATGATCCAGGCAGAGCCCATATTGACAAGTGGCTGCACTAGAAGCTTCTTAACATATGGCATCTCAAAACCCTTTGTTCCTGGGTGGCTTTACACAAGTGAGATACACAAGGTAAACCATAGAAATGGGCCTTGTGTAACCACTCAACATAACCCATTCCACCCAGGTGTTTCATTCACTTAGTTGTTTTATTAAACAAAAACATAGTCCAAGACTTAGAAATATTTATTCATAGCATGAATATAACCACCCTTGGTTGCTACTAGCTAGGCTAAGCATGGCATTGATAAGACTTAGAAATATTTCTAGCAATTCTACAACTACTAGGATATCCGAAGCATAGCATATAGATCAAAGTAACCATGCAAGACTAGCAAAATATTTCTAATGCAAAGTTGAAAAACTTAGGAATAAAATCATGAAGCACCACTTGCCTTGGTAGTTTGGAGAGTAGCTACAATCCTCACAATCACAATCACTATTTGCACCAAAATCTACACATAAAATGATAGCACCAAATCACATACAAAATAAATACAAGCAAAAATATATGGATGCATGCAATATGATATGTGGTGATTTTCTATACTCAACAAGACAAGTGCACAGTACTGATTCATAAACAAGTTCAAAACTTGCCAAACAACCTTTATTTGAACATTAAAACATTTCTCAAATAATTGTTATATACAAAATAGGCCTACACATGTTTCTGTAAAAACAACCATTTTAACAGAGGCAAAACATTAAACACATTGCATAGATGGAATGATTTTCTCTCCTGATTCCATTGATATAAAATTTGTCAAATTTGTACGTGGGAATGAAAAGTTATGAATTAAACAAGTTTTAATATCTAATAGATCAAATTCAAACTTTTAAAACCAAACTCGTGCCACGCGGCGCTTTCTAACTGGCTGGTACCGCTTCGCGCTGGATCGCGTTCGTGCACCGTCAGATCAACTTAAAATATAACGGCTCAGTTCTAACCATACCCCTTCGCCTAACTTCTAATCTCAACCACTGGATCTAGATCCAGTGGATCTAAATGCTTTGACCAAAACCCGGCGGCGCAAATGGCTAGGACGGCGGCGACGGCTCTGCCGGTGATGGATCGGTGAATCTAGCGAGGGCTGGGGGCAGTGGTGATGCTTACCAGACTCGTACGAGCACGAGGAAGCTCAATGTGGTCGTCGTAGAAACGGGGTGTGCTGCTGTGGCCGTGGGAGCTCATCGGAGTCAGGGCGGCGTCGGGCTTAGGTGGACGGTGACGTTGGCGACGCTCTGATCTTCCCTAACACAAACGAAAGGCATCAGCGCGTGCGTATCGTACAGGCGAACAAGATGGGGTCAAGGGAAAGGCACGGGGCGGTCGTACCTCACCGGAATTCCTTGTCGAAGTTGGAGACGGCGTCGGGAAGTTGCGGTGCTTGACGAAGTCGATGCTCTGGTGCGAAATAGGGCAAACGGCGAACATCAGAAGATGCGCAAAGAGATAACGGACAAGCTTGAATGAACCAGAGAGCGAGGCGCGCACGAAGCTTACCACAATCGGTCGCCGGAGTCTGTCGGTACCGCGGCGGTGTGAGGGAAAATTCTAGCAGCCTGGTGGCGCTCTGTGCTTGGGGTTTGGGGGGAAATGGAGAGGGGGCTGAGGGGGTTTAAGTAGCAAGAACGCGGGCGTGATTTACTCAGGCATTGAACGGGAATTGAAGCCGTGAATTAAACAGGAAACGCCCGGCGTAATTTGGGGATGAACTGGTCGCTGGTGGTGGAGACGACGACTGCCATGTGGGTCGCGGTTGTCAGCGAGAGAAAGAAAGAGGGGATGGGCCCAGGCGGTCAGTGACTCTGTGGGTACGGCTGCGAGTGAGAGAGAGAGGGAAAAACCCCGGGTGGGCTTAGTGGGCTGGTTTCACTGTTGGGCTAGATTAGTAGCGCCGGCCTTTTCTTATTTCTTTATTCCTTTTCTTTTTCCATTTGAATTTCCAGGAAACATTTTCAAATGATTTCAAAACCATTTGAATTCAAACTTTTTCTGGATTTTTGTAGAGTGTAATACTCATATTTCTGGGCATAAAACCATATGGTCTCCTGTATTAGCTTGGTCCTATAGATCAAACAAAATAAACAGTGACTTAGCACTTGATTTGAACAAGTTTTAAAAATGGTTTTAAATCTATATTTGTTTTGTAAATTTTGGTTTAAGCACTAGCAATCAAGCAAAACAATCTGAGAGCAACAAGGTTTGGTTTTGAAACAAATAATCTCCCATTGGAGAGTAGCATTTGACTAATGTTTGATCACATAAAATCATAGCTCTCAGGTTCTGTTTCTTTCAAAATGAGTTTGAATTTGACCCCTAAATGATATGCATGAATGCATGATATGAAATCTTTGAAAACATGATTTTAGGGATGTTAAAAATCTAACCCCCTTAAGGTGAATCTCGCCCTCGAGATTCGGGTTGGCTAGCAAATAGGTGAGGGTGGTCTTTCCGAAGATCATCTTCTCTTTCCCATGTTGCTTCTTCTTCGGAATGATGGTTCCATTGAACTTTGCAGAATTTGATAGTCTTAGTCCGAGTAACTCTTTCTGCAGTCTCAAGAATTTTGATTGGTTTCTCCTCATAAGTGAGATCACTTTCCAATTGAACCTCTTCCAAAGGTGTAGTATCCTTCAAAGAAGTCTCTTCCATTTCTGGATGACATTTCTTAAGCTGACTCACATGAAAGACATTATGAACAGCTGACAAAGACTCTGGCAATTCAATCTCATAAGCTACTTCTCCTTTGCGACTCAAAATCTTGAATGGTCCAACATATCTTGGGGCCAATTTTCCTTTAACTCCAAATCTCTTCACTCCACGAAGTGGTGACACTCTAAGATAAGCTCTATCACCTACTTCATAGGTGACTTCTCTACGCTTAGGATCTTCGTAGCTCTTCTGTCGGGACTGTGCTATCTTCAATATGTCCTTAACTAGCTTGACTTTCTCTTCAGCCTCTTTGATTAGTTCTGGTCCGAACAAACTTCTTTCTCCCACACCATTCCATAGCAATGGGGTGGTACACTTTCTCCCATAGAGAAACTCAAATGGTGTTATCTCAATACTGGCTTGATAGCTGTTATTATAAGAAAATTCTGCGTAAGGCAGACTTTCATCCCAACTGGCTCCATAGTCTAGAGCACATGCTCTCAACATATCTTCAAGAATCTGATTAGTCCTTTCTGTCTGTCCATCAGTCTGAGGATGAAAAGCAGTGCTGAATTCTAACCTCGTTCCTAATGACTCATGTAATTGCCTCCAAAAATGAGAAGTGAACTGAGTTCCCCTATCAGACACAATACTCTTGGGTACCCCATGTAGACATACAATTCTACTCATATAGATCTTGGCTAACTTAGCACTTGTGTAAGTTGTCTTCACGGGTATGAAATGAGCCACTTTAGTTAGGCGATCCACCACTACCCAAATAGAATCATATCCTGACCGGGTCCTTGGCAATCCGGTGATGAAATCCATACCAATCTTGTCCCACTTCCAATCAGGAATAGGTAGTGGTTGTAACAATCCTGCTGGTTTCTGATGTTCCACTTTCACTCTACTACATACATCACACAAAGCAATATGTCCGGCGATGTCCTTCTTGAGATTATTCCACCAAAATCTTTCCTTCATATCCATGTACATTTTGGTGTTACCCAGATGAATGGAATATGGTGAGTTATGTGCTTCTTGTAATATCAGTTTCCGAAGTTCCGGATCCTGTGGAACACAGATAAGTTTTCCATGCCATAAAGTACCCTGTTCGTCTTCATGGAATCCTTTGGCTTTCCCTTTGCCAATCTATTCCTTAATCTCATCAATTTCCTTGTCTGTCTTCTGGGATTCTTTGATCTTGTCCAACAAAGTGGGTTGAACATCCAAGGTCATGAGATGTCCCTCAGGCACAATGTCCAATCTGAGATCTCTAAATTGGGCACACAAATCATCTGGCAATTCTCCCTTAGTAAGGCCATTCACAAAAACCTTACGGCTTAGAGCATCCGCTACAACATTTGCTTTACCGGGGTGGTATTGCAAACTCAAGCCATAATCCTTGATGAGTTCTAGCCATGTTCTTTGTCTCATGTTAATTTCCTTCCGAGTGAAAATATACTTCAAACTCTTGTGATCTGTGAACACTTCACAACGTTTTCCCAAAATATAATGTCTCCAGGTTTTGAGTGCATGGACAACAAAGGCTAACTCTAAATCATGAGTAGGGTAATTTACCTCATGAGTTTTGAGTTGTCTCGCGGCATAAGCCACAACTTCCCCTTCTTGCATAAGTACTGCACCTAATCCATGATGAGATGCATCACAATATACTTGGAAGTCTTTCTCCAAATCTGGCAAACATAAGACTGGTGCTGTCACTAGTCGCTTCTTCAATTCTTGGAAACTGAGTTCACAACCATCAGACCAAGCAAATTTCTTGTCTTTCTTTAGCAATTCTGTCATTGGCTTAGCTATCTTGGAGAAATTCTCAATGAACCTTCTGTAGTATCCTGCCAAGCCAAGGAAACTACGAACCTCTTTTACTGACTTAGGAGATTCCCATTCAGTTACAGCTGAAACTTTAGCAGGATCAACTGCTACACCATCTCCTGACACAACGTGTCCAAGAAATCCAACTTCATTCAGCCAAAACTCACACTTGCTGAATTTGGCATACAGTTTATGCTCTCTAAGCTTCTCAAGTATCAAACTTAAATGTCCTTCATGTTCTTATTTGCTCTTGGAGTAGATCAAAATGTCATCGATGAAAACGACAACAAACTTATCAAGAAATTCCATGAACACCTTGTTCATCATGTTCATGAAGTATGCTGGGGCATTGGTCAAACCAAATGGCATCACGGTATACTCATACAATCCATACCTAGTGGTGAGAGCTGTCTTAGGTATGTCTTGTTCTCTTATCTTGAGCTGGAAATAACCTGACCGGAGTTCAATCTTTGAGAACACACAAGCTCCTTCTAACTGATCAAACAAGTCATTGATTCTAGGCAAAGGGTATTTGTTCTTGATGGTCACCTCATTGAGTGAACGGTAATCTATGCATAACCTTTGACTTCTATCTTTCTTTTCCAAAAACAAAACTGGTGCTCCCCAAGATGAAGAACTTGGTTGGATAAATCCTTTCTGCAACTGTTCTCCAAGCTGCTTCTTGAGTTCTTTCAACTCATCCACTAACATCTTGTACGGTCTCTTTGCTATTGGTCCAGATCCTGGTAGCAAATCAATAAGAAACTCCACATCTCTATCGGGTGGCATTCCCGGCAATTCTTCCGAAAACACATCCGGATATTCACTCACAATAGGCACACTGTCTATGCTAACCCCCTTAAGATAATTTAGCTTACTTCCTTTTGATTCAAAGTTAGACTTGAACCTAATCCTTTTCTTTTTTGGGGTTGCGAGTGCAACAGTACGATTGGCACAATCTAGTACTCCTTCATATTTGGTCATCCAATCCATTCCCAAAATTACATCCAGTCCTTGGTAATCTAGGATTATTAGACTCACTGGAAACTTATGCTTTCCAAATTCTATCACTAGATCCCGGCATCCAAGATTTACTATCATATCTACACCTGGAGAACTTACTTTTATTGGACACCCAATGTTTTCAGTTGGAAACTCATTTCTATCAACAAATTCTTTTGATATGAATGAATGCGATGCTCCAGTATAAAAAATAACAAGTGCTGGAATAGAATTGAGTTTGAACTTACCAACCACAGCATCTGGCTCCTCATAGATTTCCTCCACATTGATGTGGTTCACTTGCCCTTTCTGGAAAGGGTTGGGCTTGTTGGGTCCTTCAACTTTATTTTTTGGGCATTCATTTGCATAATGCCCCATCTTCTTACACTTGAAGCATTCAACCTGACTAAGATCCTTCTTGACAGGCTGGCTTCCACTGCCACTTCCACTTCCACTATGGTGGCTCTTATATCCACCTTTGTTATTCTTGTACTTATCGTTGTCATGACTACGGTGGTGCTTGTTGTCATGATAACGGTTGTGGTTGTGGTGCTTGTTGAACTTCCCATGTTTGTGGGATCCAGAACTCCCACTGTCATCATAATGGGAACGCTTGTGAGATGATCCCGAGTTGTGCTTGTCAGAGTGTTTTCTCTTCCTGCTTTCAACTTGTTTCATGTTGCTCTCCAAAATAGCAGCCTTGTCACAAAGAGACTGGTATGTGGGAACATAGGCCACAACTAACTGCAGGTTTAGTTCATCATTCAACCCTTCAAGGAACTTTTCCTTCCTCTTAGCATCAGTGTCAACTTCATCTGGTGCATATCGCGCCAGATTGTTGAACTCCTCAATGTATTCAGCCACGCTGCGGTGGCGCTGCTTCAAGTTATGGGACTCTTTCTTCTTCAAACTCATCACTCCGGATGAGATGTGAGCAGTACGGAAACCATCTTCGAAGATAGCCCATGTCACATCCTCAATGGGAGTGGTGATCTGAAAGTTATCCCACCAAGTGGCTGTTGGTCCTTCCAACAAGTGAGTTGCAAATCTGACCATCAGTACAGCCAAAAGTTACCAAGTACTTGTTCACAGAGCGTAGCCAATCATTGGCCACCATAGGATCAGTAGTTCCTGAGAACTTTGCTGGCCTCAGTCTCAAGAACCTGGTAAGCATGTCAAAACCCGGTGGGTTGTTCTGATTGTTGTTGTTGTTATTGTTGTTATTGTTGTTGTTGTTGTTGTTGTTGTTGTTGTTGTTGTTGTTGTTGTTGTTGTTGTTGTTGTTGTTCTGATTCTGGATGAACGTAGTCATCATTTGCATCATCTGAGTCTGAGCTGTCATCATTTGCTGCATCTCGGGAGTGATGTTGTTGTTGTTGTTGGGGTTGGGATTGGCACGTCGGGGAGGCATCTGTGGTTTGTTCAATAGAGATAAGAATGAGATACCCATAGATGCTAACATGCACAATACATCACATAACAAATCACAATCATGCATCATAATAACAAAAGTTCAACAACAAAGACAACAAGTTTGCAAAGTAAACACACCAATAGCAAGCCATCCACATGTTGGATGGTCATTGCGACTCAATAATCAAAGACATGATAAATAAAGTTAAATGAGTAGTCATCACTACTCCTCAGCATCAACCTCCTCATCAACAAATGTAAGACCTGCATTCTCCATAGCGGTCTTGTATTCCTCGACATTGGTGGTCAAGGTCTCTACTTCGGCTTTGAGAGCCCTCTTCTGTGAACGAAGCCTCTCAATCACGGTCTGGTGATGCTCGAGCTCGAAGTCCTTGGCCTCTAGTTCTGCAGTCATTTCTCGAATCCTCTTGTTCCTATCTTGGACTCGCTTCTCTTGACTCTTGAACTTTCTATCGATCCTGACTCTCAAACTTAGCCTCCATCTCCTTGACTATCTCATCTTGCTCCGCGAAGAGCTTGTCCTTCTCACGAAGCTGCACCTGGAGTTCGTCATTGATGAGCGTGATGTTGGTCCTATCAGTGTCTATGTGCCTAAGAAGAACCTCTAAGTCCTGGAGGTATAGGCGAATCGGCTCTGCTGTCTCCCTCGAAGTATCCTCGAAGTCAATGGCCTCACCATCATCATCACGTCTACCAAAGGTGTGGAAGTGAGTACCCCTAACCTCTCGAGAGTGTCTCCCTAGTAAACGTCCAATCAAATACTGCATGACTACCTCAAGGCCTCTCTCCTTGTCATCATGCATGAGCTTGAAGATGATGGCCTCCGTGGCTGGCTCAGTCTGGCGTCCTGGCTGATTAACCTTGAATCCCCAAAGGTCTTTCCTCTCAAACTTGGTGAGGGGAAGCATCATGATAGTAGGAAGAGGGAGATTGAGCAGACTAGTGAGCTCAATAATACGGGGGCCAAAACGAGTTCCCTTGAACTCTTCAGTCGTGCTGATAGTAACATTAGGCATCTATTTATAAGATAGAAAAAGTTAGGATCAACACAATTTAAGACAATTCACAAGACAAGGCATCACATGCATAACTTTGGGAATCAAAACACACAAGTCATGGCATACATAACACAAGCAACCTAGTTTCAATATAACTTAGTCAAATTTTGGAAATGTAATGATGAGTGTGGTGGTCCAACTAATAAGGCTCAATTCTTCTTTCACTTTCTAATCTAAAGGCTAACAGTGCATCCTTCTATCAAAAGAGATGAGAAAATAAGATAAGAAAAGTTTACTAGAAGAATAAGACAAGTGTGGAAGTTGTTGAATTTTTTTCCCTTAGTGCTTTCCAATCCTAGGGTCATAATCCTACAGGCAACACAGTGCTCTGATACCATCTGTAAGATCCCTCCTTTGTAAAGGAAAGGATCCCTGTGATTGCAATGCTAGTCCCTGGATCAATGCTAGCATCCACAGTTTAAGATGAAGTACACAGAAACAAAGGTCATTATTACATATCATTCCAGAGACAAACATAGTCTTTTACAAACTCCATGGCCACAGGCCTAATACAAGAGTTCAAATATATAATAAGATAAATAAGTCTTCATCTTCATGTGCCACAGGCAAGCATGTTGAGTGTAGACTCATGACTCCTAATCATCATCAGAATATCCTGCAACATCACAAGTTACAGCCACAGTGGGTCAATACATTGGAATAGTATTGGCAAGTGATACCTTAGTAGAATATTGGTGGACTAAATACTATATGCATTTTGGCTAAGTGTAGCTTAGGCTTGGTTTGCTCAAAATAGGTTTTGCCTATTAGTTGAAGACACTAAGTTTTTCTTTATCAAAATCTTTCCCAAGGAACCACCAATAGACATTGGGGTCCTTCACCCTTGTTCAAACACAAGTTTTTACTTAGAAATTGGGATGAGGAGATTCTTGATAGCTTCCATGTCTTGATGCTCAAGTTGTCCAATACCAGGGACATGGCTAAGTACTTAGATTCTTCCATCTACAGAGGTTGTGCACTTTCCCCACAAGACTTGATTTTCACCAAGACAGGACCTTTCAGAAGCCTTCCCTTAGACCAAATGGACGCGCTCCAACCTATCATCCCACTACCACCAACTGGCCAAATGGCTAAGTTATTGCAACCTAGATGATCCAGGCAGAGCCCATATTGACAAGTGGCTGCACTAGAAGCTTCTTAACATATGGCATCTCAAAACCCTTTGTTCCTGGGTGGCTTTACACAAGTGAGATACACAAGGTAAACCATAGAAATGGGCCTTGTGTAACCACTCAACATAACCCATTCCACCCAGGTGTTTCATTCACTTAGTTGTTTTATTAAACAAAAACATAGTCCAAGACTTAGAAATATTTATTCATAGCATGAATATAACCACCCTTGGTTGCTACTAGCTAGGCTAAGCATGGCATTGATAAGACTTAGAAATATTTCTAGCAATTCTACAACTACTAGGATATCCGAAGCATAGCATATAGATCAAAGTAACCATGCAAGACTAGCAAAATATTTCTAATGCAAAGTTGAAAAACTTAGGAATAAAATCATGAAGCACCACTTGCCTTGGTAGTTTGGAGAGTAGCTACAATCCTCACAATCACAATCACTATTTGCACCAAAATCTACACATAAAATGATAGCACCAAATCACATACAAAATAAATACAAGCAAAAATATATGGATGCATGCAATATGATATGTGGTGATTTTCTATACTCAACAAGACAAGTGCACAGTACTGATTCATAAACAAGTTCAAAACTTGCCAAATAACCTTTATTTGAACATTAAAACATTTCTCAAATAATTTTTATATACAAAATAGGCCTACACATGTTTCTGCAAAAACAACCATTTTAACAGAGGCAAAACATTAAACACATTGCATAGATGGAATGATTTTCTCTCCTGATTCCATTGATATAAAATTTGTCAAATTTGGACGTGGGAATGAAAAGTTATAAATTAAACAAGTTTTAATATCTAATAGATCAAATTCAAACTTTTAAAACCAAACTCGTGCCACGCGGCGCTTTCTAACTGGCTGGTACCGCTTCGCGCTGGATCGCGTTCGCGCACCGTCAGATCAACTTAAAATCTAACGGCTCAGTTCTAACCATACCCCTTCGCCTAACTTCTAATCTCAACCACTGGATCTAGATCCAGTGGATCTAGATCCAGTGGATCTAAATGCTTTGACCAAAACCCGGCGGCGCAAATGGCTAGGACGGCGGCGACGGCTCTGCCGGTGATGGATCGGCAAATCTAGCGAGGGCTGGGGGCGGTAGTGATGCTTACCAGACTCGTACAAGCACGAGGAAGATCAACGTGGTCGTCGTGGAAACGAGGGCGTGCTGCTGTGGCCGTGGGAGCTCGTCGGAGTCGCGTCGGGCTTAGGTGGACGGCGACGTTGGCGACGCTCTGATCCGCCCTAACACAAACAAAAGGCATCAGCGTGTGCGTATCATTCAGGCGAACAAGATGGGGTCAAGGGAAAGGCACGGGGCAGTCATACCTCACCAGAATTCCTTGCCGAAGTTGGAGATGGCGTCGGGAAGTTGCGGTGCTTGACGAAGTCGATGCTTTGGTAAGAAATAGGGAAAACGGCGAACGTCAGAAGATGCGCAAAGAGATAACGGACAAGCTTGCATGAACCAGAGAGCAAGGCGCGCACGAAGCTTACCACAATCGGTCGCCGGAGTCTGTCGGTACCGCGGCGGTGTGAGGGAAAATTCTAGCAGCCTGGTGGCGCTCTGTGCTTGGGGTTTGGGGGAAAATGGAGAGGGTGCAGAGGGGGTTTAAGTAGCAAGAACACGGGCGTGATTTACTCAGGCATTGAACGGGAATTAAAGCCGCGAATTAAACAGGAAACGCCCGGCGTAATTTGGGGATGAACTGGTCGCTGGTGGTGGAGACGACGACTGCCATGTGGGCCGCGGTTGTCAGCGAGAGAAAGAAAGAGGGGATGGACCCAGGCGGTCAATGACTCTGTGGGTACGGCTGCGAGTAATATAGAGAGGGAAAAACCCCGGGTGGGCTTAGTGGGCTGGTTTCACTGTTGGGCTAGATTAGTAGCGCCGGCCTTTTCTTATTTCTTTATTCCTTTTCTTTTTCCATTTGAATTTCCAGGAAACATTTTCAAATGATTTCAAAACCATTTGAATTCAAACTTTTTCTGGATTTTTGTAGAGTGTAATACTCATATTTCTGGGCATAAAACCATGTGGTCTCTCTGTATTAGCTTGGTCCTATAGATCAAACAAAATTATCAGTGACTTAGCACTTGATTTGAACAATTTTTAAAAATGGTTTTAAATCTATATTTGTTTTGTAAATTTTGGTTTAAGCACTAGAAATCAAGCAAAACAATCTGAGAGCAACAAGGTTTGGTTTTGAAACAAATAATCTCCCATTGGAGAGTAGCATTTGACTAATGTTTGATCACATAAAATCATAGCTCTCAGGTTATGTTTCTTTCAAAATGAGTTTGAATTTGACCCCTAAATGATATGCATGCATGCATGATATGAAATCTTTGAAAACATGATTTTAGGGATGTTACATTTAACTCCAAGGAACTAAAGGTTTCACCAAAGGACCAAATTTATACAATGTCATCTCATTAGAAAATGAGTGATGCGTAGAGACGCAAAGACATGCAATTTCACACGGACCTGTAAGTGTCGGATCCGAAGATCGTTTAACCACTAGGAATCGTGTAAATACAACACCGGAAAGCCATAGGTGTTGAATACACAAAGTTTTGAAACTAGATTATTGTCTCTAGTGCAAGTGGGAGACTGTTGGAGATATGCCAAAGAGGCAATAATAAAGTGGTTATTATCATATCTTCGTACTTATGATAAATGTTTACATACCATGCTATATTTGTATTAATCGGAAACATTAATGCTTGTGTGGTTTGTAAACATAAAAGAGTCCCTAGTAAAGCCTCTTGTTAAACTAGCTTGTTGGTTAATATATGATCATGGTTTCCTGATCATGAACATTGAGATGTTATTAACAATAAGGTCATATCATTAGGAGAATGATGTGATGGACATACTCCTATAGTTAAGCATAGCATAAGATCAAGTCATTCAAATAGTTCACTTGCTATAAGCTTTCTGATACATAGTAACCTAATTCCTTCGACCATGAGATCATGCTAATCACCATCACCGAAAGGATGCTTTGATTACATCAAACACCACACCGTAACTGGGTTGCTATAAAGGTGGCATTGAGTGTTTGGAAAGTATGTGTTGAGGCACATGGATCAAGAGTGGGATTTGTCCATCCATATGATAGATAGATATATTCTGGTCCCTCTCGGTGGAATGTCATCCAATTAGCTTGCAAGCATGTGACTGGCTCACAAGGGATCACATATCATGGGAATAAGAAAAGAATACTTGTCGGTAACGAGGTTGAACTAGGTATGTAGAGATACCGGCGATCAGACCTCGGATAAGTAAAATATCACGATAAAAAGGGAAATTTGTTTTGTATGTAAGTGGTTCATTCGATCGCAAAGTAATCATATAAATATGTGGGAGACATATTAATTTTCAGATTCCTCTATTGGTTATTGATCGGAGAAGAGTCTCGATCATGTCTACATAATTCACGAACCGTAGGGAGACACACTTAAGGATTCGATGTTGTTTAGTAGATATGGAATGTGAGTAAATAGACTGAATGTTGTTCGGAGTCTCGGATGGGATCCAGGATATCATGAGGAGATCCGGATTGGTCCGAAGAATAAGATTAATATAAGGAAAGTCCAATTTCGGAGTCGGGAATGATCCCGGTGTTTTCACCGGAATGTTCTAGAAGGGTCTAGAAGGTTCACTGAGCCGGAAGGGGGAGGGTACATGGATGTGTCATGACAACGTGGAATGGTTGCATCATGTCCTAGGTCACTTGGCTGGATATTTGGAAGAGAGAAATCAAACTCTAATTTGAAAGTCAAAAAGTCAGTTTGAAAAAGTCAAATCCCAACATGGTTTCTGAGTTAGGGAGGGTTTCCAGCTGGGTTGGGAACACCCTTGGACGCCCCCCACCTATATAAGGAGGGGTGGGGCGCACCCCAAGGTATCCCCCTTGCCTTAGGCGCCCAAGACCCAATCCCCCTTGCCGTAGGCGCCCAAGAGCCAATCCATAGGCCGCCGCTGCCCTCCCCCCAAGCCATCGGTGCCCTAGATCCCCTCTAAACCTTCGCTGCCGTCTAGCCTAAACCCTAGCCACTGACTTCCCTCTTCCCTTGGCATCTAAAACCTAGATCGTCGAGGCCCTCTTCTACTCCACCATACTCGCTCCGGCTTAGGCGAAGCCCTGCATGATCTCCCCTCTACTTCCGACACCACGCCGTCGTGCTGCTGGAATCGCGAGGAGAGAGATACAACCTCCGCTGCCTGCTGGAACAAGGGAGAGGAAGGTCTTCATCGAGTACCATACGTGTGACCGACTGCGGGAGCGCTGCCAGAACGCGGAGCCGGAAGGATCGCCAACGCGATCTTAAGATCGGCAAGTGAACGACTACATCACCCATGAGAATCTGCTCTCATTAACCTCTTTGGATCTTCGAGGGTTAGTACTCTATCGACTCGTTGCTACAATCTAGTAGATAGATCTTGGCTTGTGTGTGTTCATGCGATAGAATTTTTTTGTTTTCCATGCTACGAACCCCTACAAAGACCACCTTCAGGTTATCATCCGAACCCTCCCTCCCCCCAGTATTAAGTTGCAAGCAATAGACAACTGCTTTAAGCAAAGTGTGTAAGGTAAACAATCCACTTGTTCCATGAACAAGAGACCGTTGTTTTCTCCCTAGTAGCAACAACACATCTACAACCGAAGAGATTTCTGTCACTTCCCTTGGAAACTAGAGGCATGAAGCCACTATTGAGCATAAATACCCCCTCTTGGAGTCACTAGAAACTACTTGGCCAAGGTAGCTACTAACAACAGAGAGCATGCAAGATCACAAACAACATAGACAAGATAGAATCATAAAGACAAAACCATTAATCAATCTGACATAGTAATCTCAATATCCATCGGATCCCCGCAAACACAACATGCATGATTACAAATAGATTAGATCTTGATCATGAACGGAGCTCACAAGATCTATACATGAAAGCACAAAGGAGGAGATACAACCATCTAGCTACTACATGGACCCATAGTCCAAGGTGGAACTACTCACGCATCATACCGGAGAGAAGGCCTCCGGGATGATCTCCCCTCCGGCAGGGTGCCGGGAAGAACTTTAGATCCCCCCCCCCCCGTTCTAGGGACGACGGTGGCGGCGGCTACAGAAGGTTTCGTGGAATATTGATCGGGTACTTAGGGTTTCTGCATCGGGGGCTTCTTGTAGGCGAAGAGGCAAGGCTTGGAGGCTTCCAGGGGCCCCACACCCTACCTAGGCGTGGGGCAGGGCCCACCCGTGCCTAGGGGGTCTGGCTGCCCTGGTTCGCGTCTCCGTCTCGTCTTATGGATTCGTGTCCCTCACGGTAAAATATTGACTTTGGCTTTTGTCTCGTCCAATTCCTAGAATATTGATTTTCTGCCTTTCTGGAATCAAAACAGAAGAAAACAGGCAACTGGCACTGTGGCAACTTGTTAATAGGTTAGTTCCAGAAAAGATATAAAAAGACCTCAAAGTGTAGACAAAGCAAGGCAAAGTAGATACTAAACAAGCATGGAGCATAAAAAATTATAGATATGTTTTCGACGTATCAGAGTGTAGGATCTCAAAGTTTAAGGCTGTGGTTAGGTTTTTATCTTAATTGCTTTCTTATAGTTGTGGATACTTGCAAGGGGTTTAATCACAAGTATGTATTAGTCCAAGTAAGGTCGGTACTCTAAGATCCCTCCCTTTATAAAGGTAAGGATCCCTGTGATTGCAATGCTAGTCCCTGGATCAATTCTAGCATCCACAGTTTAAGATGAAGTACATAGAAACAAAGGTCATTATTACATATCATTATAGAGACAAACATAGTCTTTTACAAACTCCATGGCCACAGGCCTAATACAAGAGTTCAAGTATATAATAAGATAAATAAGTCTTCATCTTCATGTGCCACAGGCAAGCATGTTGAGTGTAGACTCATAACCCCTAATCATCATCAGAATAACCTGCAACATCACAAGTTACAGCCACAGTGGGTCAATACATTAGAATAGTATTGGCAAGTGATACCTTAGTAGAAAATTAACATCTAGGTACTACATGCATTTGGCTAAGTGTAGCTTAAGCTTGCTTTGCTCAAAATAGGTTTTACCTATCAGTTGAAAACACTAAGTTTTCTTTGATAAAACTTTCCCAAGGAATCACCAATAGACATTGGTGATCCTTCACCCTTTTTCAACCACAAGTTTTAACTTAGAAATTGGGATGAGGAGATTCTTGATAGCTTCCATGTCTTGATGCTCAAGTTGTCCTATACCAGGGACATGGCTAAGTACTTAGATTCTTCCATCTGCAGAGGTTGTGCACTATCCCCACAAGACTTGATTTTCACCAAGACAGGACCTTTCAGAAGCCTTCCCTTAGACCAAATGGACGCGTTCCAATATATCATCCCACTACCACCAACTGTCCAAATGGCTAAGTTATTGCATCCTATGTGATCCAGGCAGATCCCATATTGCCATGTGGTTGCACTAGAAGCTTCTTAACATATGGCATCTCAAATCCCTTTGATCCTGGGTGGCTTTCCACAAGTGAGATACATAAGGTAAACCATAGAAATGGGCCTTGTGTAACCACTCAACACAAACCATTCTTTCCATTCCACCTAGGTGTTTCATTCACTTAGTTGTTTTATTAAGCAAATCACAAGTCCAAAGACTTAGAAATATTTTTACATAACATGAATATATCACCACCATTGGTTGCTACTAGCGAGGCTAAGCATGGTAATGGTAAGCATCTTAACTTAGAGAATTTCTAGCAATTCTACAACTACTAGGATTTCCCAAGCATAGCATATAGATCAAAATATTCATGCAAGTCCTATACAAAATATTTCTAGTGCATAGTTGAAAAATATAGGAATAAAATCATGAAGCACCACTTGCCTTGGTAGTTTGGGGAGTAGCAACAATATTCACAATCACAATCACTATTTGCACCAAAATCTACACATAAAATAATGGCACAAAGATCACATATCAAAATATACAAACAAAAATATATGAATGCATGCAAATGCCATGTGATGATTTTTCTACACCAAACAATACAAGTATACAGTACTGAATCCTAAACAAGTCTAAAACACACCAAATAAACTTTATTTGATCAACAAATCATTTTTCAAATAATTACTATACACAAATTATGCCTACAAATGTTTCTGTAAAAACAACCATTTTTATAGAGGCAAAACATTAAACACATTGCATAAAAAGAAAGGATTTTCTCTCCTGATTCCAATGCTATAAAATTTGTAAAATTTGAACGTGTGGATCAAAAGTTATGAATTTTACAAGTTTGGTTAACTAATAGATCAAGTTTCTGTTTTAAATTTAAACACAGGTCACGCGGCGCTTTATGATTCGTCGGTACCGCTTCGCACGGATCGACCAGTGTGGACCGCACGATCTAAATGAAATCGCACGGCCAGATCTGTCTCGTACCCCTTCGTTTAAGTGATCTATCTAACGCGTTGGATCTAGATCTAACGGTTGTGGATCAAGCGACCAAAGTCTGGCGGCACTGGCGACGGTGGCACGGTGGCGGCGCTCTGTCAGCGATGCTCCGGCGAATACAGGAGGGGCTGGGGTGTGTGGCGTGGCTTACCAGACTCGCACGGTCACGCGGAAGCTCAACGTGGTCTTTGCTTGGACGGGGGCGCACTGGCACGGCCGGAAATCCTCGTCGGAGTTTTCTTCCGCGTCGGTGTTCACCGCCGGAGACGGAGGCGACATTCTACGGTGCAATAAGATGTACAAAAGGCATTAGGAGATGCACAGAGGCGAGGCAAACACAGTCGTATGAACTAGGGGTCAAGGGGCGGTCTGTTTTTACCGTGATTGTTTGTCGGAGTTGGACGGAGCTTCGGTCGTACGCGGGCTTCGACGGAGTCGACGACCTGGGGTGTTATAGAGCAAACGAGAAGTGTGAGAAGATGCGCACGGGCATGACAAGTAGGCTCGTATGAGTGAGAGGTGAAGGGGAGCACGAGGTTCACCGGAATAGGTCGCCAGAGTGTGTCGGGCAGCGGAGTTGCAACTCGAATTGCCGGCAGCCTGGTGGCAGAGTGGGGGTGCTGAGGGAGGGGAAAGACTCGCGGTGCGGAGCAGTTTAAGTAGGAAGGGGCTCGACAGGAAATGCATGCAGATTCAATGGCAATTACGCCACGCGATCAATGCCAGCAACGGCAGCGGCGACGTGTTCTTCGCGGGATTTGGGGAAGACAACGGTGACGTGGACGGGGCCCAGTAGTCAGCGAGGGGGAGGTGGGTTCTGCGCGGGTGAAAAAAGACAGAGAGAGGAGTGGCCCGGGTGGGCTGCTTTGGCTGTTGGGCTGGAATGGTGGCGCCAGGCCCAATTTGATTTCTAATTCCTTTTTCTTTTTCCAAATTGATTTTCAAGATTCCTTATCAAACAAAATCAAAAGTATTTGAAATCCAAACCTTTTCTGGATTTTGTAAAGTGTAAACTTCATATTTTTGGGCATAAAACCTTGCTGTCTCATTAGGCTTGCTTGGTCCTTTTGAAAATTCAAAATAAACAGTGCATCTGCACAAAGTTTGATAAAGATTTAAAAAAGGTTTTAATATCAAATTTTGTTTTGGAAAAAATTGTCCAAGCTTGGAACTCAACCAACCAATCCTATGAACTCACAACCATGATTTTAAAACAAATATTCCCTCACTAGAGAGTGGCATTGAATCAATGCTTGTTTACATAAAATAACAAGCACCCAAATGCTTCTGTTTTTGTAATGACTTTGAAATTGAATCCTAAACGATCATGAATGCATGGATGATATGCAAAGCTTTAAAACATGATTTTAGGGATGCTCCAGGTATATTAGCACAGGTTCACCCACACAATACTTATCAAACCAAAGAATATTAATCAACTATATGAAACGAAAGCACTTGACTGCATTCCCATGTGTCCTCGAGAACGTTTGGTCCTCTTAAGTATTACCTCCGGCTTGTACTTTGCTAAGAAAGGATTGGGCCACTTGATGCAATTATTTGCTGTCTTAATTTACTTGCACTTTATTTCCTTGCTTTATCAAAAAAACCTAAAAATCCGTTTGCTAAGTATTTACAGATATTTACTGCTCCTTACCACTAGTCAACACCTCCTTCTCCTCGTTGGGATTGACACTCCTATTTATCGAAAGTACTATGATACACCCCCTATACTTGTGGGTCATCAAGACTATTTTCCGGCGCCGTTGTTGGGGAGTGAAGTGCTATTGAAGAGTGGAACTGGTAAAGGAAACTTCTACTGTGAGTATTGTTTTTTCTTTCTTTTTGTTACTTTGTTTATAATATGGATAACCCACTCGGTTTTCTATTCGGGAAAGCTACTACCACTGTTAGGGTAGTAGATGAACCACCACTTGTTGAGATAGATCCTTTTAAGATACCTACAAGAATTGTTGATCGTGTTATGGATAATTATTATCTTGGGGATGGAACTCTCCACATGAATTATGTGGGTTGTTTAAGTGTGTAGGTATCACAACTGAACAGGTGAAGAAGAAGTTACTCTCTATATCATTCAAAGGAAGAGCTGAAGAATGGTATAAGCTGCCGAAGAATGGACAATCCATGGAATGGGAGGAAATAGTACCTCTCTTTATTCTAAATTCTATCCTCCCAGTGAGATTCATAAGGATAGGAATCAAATATATAACTTTTGGCCTCGTGATGGAGAAAGTATAGCCCAAGCTTGGGGGAGATTGAAGTTACTAATGCTTAAATGTCCTATTCATGAACTCCCTAACAATATTATTAAATAATAACTTGTATGCAAGGCTTTCTCTCCATGATAAAGATTTATTAGATGCTTCTTGTGTTGGATCATTCACACGTATGAAGGAAGAAGCTAAATGGGATCTTCTAGACCGTATTCAAGAAAACACTGAAGCATGGGAGAATGACAAAGGAATAAAGTTAGGTATAAATTATGATTATGAATGCATTAAATCTTTTATGGGAACTGATGACTTTCATGATATTAGTACTGGGTATGGTATTGATTCTCAAGTTCTTGCAAATTGTTTTAAGGCCTTTGCCTCTTACATAGAGATTCCTAAAAAGGAGTGGGACAAGTACCATGCACCTTATAAAGATATTGTTAATGATGTTCCTGTTAGAAGCACTGAAGTTTGTACTATTGATCCTATTTTGCCTGAACCTTATATTGATAAAATCCCTTTTCCTGCTAAGGTAAAGCAACATTCTATCACGGCTAATGTGGTTATCAAAAGTACAAAGAAAACTGTGGAACCTGATGAGCAAATAAACATTGAACCTGTAGTAGCCATTGTGAAAGATCTTGTCACTAAAAATATAGAGGATGAGCACATTGTATTCTATGAAGATGCTTCTAATATTGTCTCTCATCCTAGTAAAGCTAGGAAAACTAGTGTCCATGTGCTTTCTGTGAGAATTGGTGATCATTGCTATTATGGTTTATGTGATATTGGTGATAGTTCTAGTGCCATTACTTATGAGCTTTACATGGAAATTATGCATGAAATTGGTCCTTGTGAACTTGAGGACATTGATGTGGTTATTCACCTTTCTAATAGAGAGACAGTCTGTCCAATTGACATTGTAAGAGATGTGGAGGTTCTTTGTGGTAAGATTAAATATCCTGCTGATTTTCTAGTGTTTGGTTCTGAAGCTAGTAAAAATTGTCCTATCATTTTTGGTAGACCTTTCTTGAATACTCGTGGGGCTATTATAGATTGTAAGAAGGAGAAATTTTTAACTAAGTTTGATGGAGAATCTTATGAGTTTAATTTTTCCAAATTTTCTAAAACTCCTTATGAAAATGAATTGCCTAATGAGGATTTCAGGGTTGAACAACTTGATGCTATTTATCTTGCTCCTAACAATGCCTTGCAGCAGTATATGGAAGATCATGAAAGTGAGGTATTCATGAAGGAAAGAAATGAGATTGATGAGATTTTCCTTCGTCAACCTGAGATACTTAAGCATAACCTACATGTGGAAGATTTGGGTACCACACTACCACCTAAAGGGTATCCTATTTTTGATTTAAAACCTCTACCTGATAATCTAAAATACGCTTATCTAGACAATAAGAAAATATATCCTGTTATTATTAGCTCTAAACTTTCAGGAAAGAAAGAGGAAAGATTATTGGAAGTATTGAAGAAACACCGGGGAGCTATGGGTTATACTCTTGATTATTTAAAAGAGATTTCCCCTACTATATGTCAGCATGCTATTAATATAAAACCTGATGCAAAACCATTTGTTTAACATCAACGCCGTTTAAATCCTAAGATGAAGGAAGTGGTAAGAAATGAGGTATTAAAATTCCTTGATGCTGGTATTATTTACCCTATTGCTGATAGTCAGTGGGTTAGCCCTGTTCATTGTGTCCCAAAGAAAGGGGGACCACTGTTGTGACTGATACGTCCAAAACGTATCTACTTTCTCGAACACTTTGTTATTGTTTCTTCTCTAAACTTGTGTGATTTGGATGCAACTAACACGAACTGACGATGTTTTCAGCAGAATTGCCTTGGTGTCTTGTTTTTGTGCAGAAAATCAACTATCAGGAAAAATCCCGGAAAATATGTCAAAAACTATTTCTCACCAGAAGATCCACGGAGCCAGAAGGGGAGACAAAGGGGAGGCCTGGAGGGCCCAGACCAACCCCAGGCACGGGCCCACTGACCCCGCGCCTGGGGGAGGTTTGGCCACCCGAGGCAGCTCCTCGCCTCCCTCCGCGCCTATAAGTTGCCTTTTTACCTAAAAACAGAGGGGGTTCGAGAGTTTTCCAGAAAGAGTTCCGCTCCGCCACCGCCACCAGAAACCAAGATTCGGATCCAGAAACTCTGTTCTGGCACCCTGCCGGGACGGGGAATTTGGAGAGGATCATCGCCATCGTCCTCACCAACGCATCTCCATCAACCACCAATGTTTCCCTCATCCATGAGTGAGTAATCCCCTGTAGGGGTTCGTAGCATGGAAAACAAAAAATTTCTACCACATGCAAACAAACAAGCCAAGATCTATCTACTAGATTGTAGCAACGAGTCGACAGAGGAACTCATCCTCGAAGATTCCAAAGCGGTTAACGAGAGAAGATTCTCGTGGGTGATGTAGTCGTACTCTTGCCGATCTCAAGATCGTGTAGACGATCCTTCTGGCGCTGCGTTCCGGCAGCGCTTCCGCAGTCGGTCACACGTTCGGTACTCGATGAAGACCTTCCTCTCCCTTGTTCCAGCAGGCAGCGGAGGTTGTAGCACTCTCCTCGCGATTCCGGCAGCACGACGGCGTGGTGTCAGAAGTAGAGGGGAGATCCCACAGGGCTTCGCCTTAAGCCGGTGCGAGTATGGTGGACTATGAGAGAGGCCTTGGTGATCTAGGGTTTAGAGGGCACCAAGGGGAGGGTGTAGCCGGCGGCTAGGGCTTGGGGAAGCCCCAAATCTCCGAGTTGGAGCTGCCCTGGGCGGCGGCGACGGCGCAAGGAGGTGGTGGCGCCGGCGGCTTGGGGCTAGGGTTTTGGGTGTAGGGAAGAGGGGGAGCCCTGCCCCTCCTTATATAGGTGGGAGGGCGCGGCTTGGTAGGAGGGAGTCCTCCCCCAAGTCGGCCTCCTTGGCCGGCGGGTGTAGGGAGGAGACTACTCCCCAAGTAGGTTTCCTACTCTCCCTCCACCAAGCAAACTTGCCGTTTGACTTTTTCAAATTGGCGTTTGACTTTCAAACTAGGATTTGATTTCTCCCTTTATTTTGCCCAGCCAAGTGACCTAGTACATGATGCAACCATTCCATATTGTCATGACACATTCATGTACCCTTCCCCTCCGGAGTGCCGGACCTTCCGGGCCCTTCTAGAACATTCCTGGTGAAAACACCGGAATCATTCCCGAACTCCGAAATAGGACTTTCCTTATATGAATCTTATTCTCTGGACCATTCCGGATCTCCTCGTGATATCCCGGATCCCATCCGAGACTCTGAACAACATTCGGTCTCTTTCTCATCATTCCATAACTACTCAACAACATCGAATCCTTAAGTGTGTCTCCCTACGGTTCGTGAATTATGCGGACATGATCGAGACACTTCTCCGATCAATAACCAATAGAGGAATCTGGAAATTCATATGGCTCCCACATATTTCTACGATTAATTTGCGATCGAATGAACCACTTACATACGATACCAATTCCCTTTGTCTCACGATAGTTTACTTATCCGAGGTTTTGATCGTCGGTATCTCTACATACCTAATTCAACCTCGTTAACGATAAGTACTCTTTTCTCGTTCCCGTGATATGTGATCCCTTGTGAGCCAGTCACACGCTTGCAAGCTAATTGGATGACATTCCACCGAGAGGGCCCAGAGTATATCTATCCGTCATATGGATGGACAAATCCCACTCTTGATCCATGTGTCTCAACCCATACTTTCCGAACACTCAATGTCATCTTTATAGCCACCCAGTTATGGTGTGTTGTTTGATGTCATCAAAGCATCCTTCCGGTGATGGTGATAAGCATGATCTCATGGTCGAAGGAATTAGGTTACTATGTATCAGAAAGCCTATAGCAATTGAACTATTAAAATGACTTGATCTTTATGCTACGCTTATCTATAGGAGTATGTCCATCATACCATTCTCCTAATGATATGACCTTGTTATTAACAACATCTCAAATGTCCATGATCAAGAAATCATGATCATCTATTAATCAACAAGCTAGTATTATAAAGAGGCTTTACCAGGGACTCTAATTTAGTTTACAAATCACACAAGTATTAATGTTTCTGGTTAATACTGTTATAGCATGAATGTAAACATTTATCATAAACACAAAGATATAATAATAACTACATTTATTATTGCCTCTAGGGCATATCTCCAACAGTCTCCCACTTGCACTAGAGTCAACTAATCTAGATTACATGGTAATATACCGAACACCCATGGCAGTTTGGTGTTGGTCATGTTTTTCCCTCGGGAGAGGTTTAGTCAACGGATCCGCCACATTTAGATATGTGTGTAATTTGCAAATATTTACGTCACCATCTTGGACATGTTCTCGAATAGCGTGAAAACATAGCTTGATGTGTTTCGGCTTCTTGTGTGACCTTGGTTCTTGCGCATTGGCTATGGCGCCCATGTTATCACAGTAGATAGACATTGGGTCCAACGCACTTGGAACCACACCGAGCTCTGTAATGAACTCCTTCATCCATATCGCTTCTTGTGAAGCCTCCGAAGCAGCTATGTATTCTGATTCAGTTGAAGATCTCGCCACAACGCTTTGCTTTGCACTCCTCTAGCTAACTGCTGCACCATTCAAAGTAAATACATATCCAGATTGAGATTTAGAATCATCCGGATCGGTGTTCCATCTAGCATCGGTGTAACCATTTACAACGAGATGTTCATCACCTCCATAAGAAAGAACCATATCCTTAGTTCTTCTCAAGTACTTAAGGAT
Source organism: Avena atlantica (assembly GCA_910589765.1). Taxonomy (NCBI): domain Eukaryota; kingdom Viridiplantae; phylum Streptophyta; class Magnoliopsida; order Poales; family Poaceae; genus Avena; species Avena atlantica. The sequence continues at coordinate 49,230,320 of OU342739.1, forward strand.
ATTTTTGACCGCTGTCCAATGATCTACTCCTGGATCACTTTGATATCTGCTAGTCCAACTAACAGCATATGCAATGTTGGGTCTAGTACATAGCATGGCATACATTAGAGATCCTATGGCTGAGGCATAGGGAGTCTTACTCATCCTTTCTCTATCTTCTGTCGTTGCTGGACTTTGAGTTTTACTCAAGGTCGTCTTGGGCAACATGGGCAAGAACCCTTTCTTGCTATCTTCCATTCCAAACCTCTTTAGAACTTTGTCCAAATATGTACTTTGTGACAATGATATTAGGCGCCTCGATCTATCTCTATAAATCTTTATGCCTAATATGTAAGCTGCTTTGCCAAGATCTTTCATTGAAAAACTATTATTCAAATATTCTTTGACACTATTAAGAAGGTCTACATCATTCCCAATCAACAATATGTCATCTACATATAGTATTAAGAATGCTACAGAGCTCCCACTCACTTTCTTGTAAATACAAGCTTCTCCATAAGTTTGTATAAAACCAAAACTTTTGATTACCTTATCAAAACGTTGATTCCAACTACGGGATGCTTGCTTCAATCCATATATGGACCGTTGAAGCTTGCATACCTTGTTAGTATCTTTAGGATCGACAAAACCTTTGGGTTGCATCATATACAACTATTCATCAATGTCTCCATTGAGTAACGCCGTTTTGACATCCATCTGCCATATCTCATAATCATAATATGCAGCGATTGCTAACATAATCCTCACAGGCTTTAGCTTCGCTACTGGTGAGAAAGTCTCATCGTAGTCAACTCCTTGAATTTGTCGAAACCCTTTTGCGACAAGTCGAGCTTTATAGACAGTAACATTACCATCAGCATCTGTTTTCTTCTTGAAAATCCATTTGTTCTCGACAGCCTTACGACCATCCGGTAAGTCCACCAAAGTCCATACTTGGTTTTCGTACATAGATCCAATCTCGGATTTCATGGCTTCTTGCCATTTATTGGAATCTGGGCTCATCATCGCTTCCTCATATGTCGCAGGGTCATCGGTGTTGTCCACCAACATGACACTCATAACGGGATCATACCAATCAGGAGTGGTACGAGTTCTCGTTGACCTGCGAGGTTCTGTAGCAACTTCAACCGAAGTTTCATGATCATTATCATTAGCTTCCTCTCTTATTGGTGTAGGCGCCACAGGAAATACTTCCGGTGCTACGCTACTCGCAAGTTCGAGAGAAGGTTCAACAACCTCGTCGAGTTATACTTTCCTTCCTGTCACTTATTTCGAGAGAAATTCTTTATCTAGAAAGGATCCATTCTTAGCAACGAAGATTTTGCCCTCGGATCTAAGATAGAAGGTATACCCAATAGTTCCCTTCGGGTATCCTATGAAGACGCATTTTTCCACTTTGGGTTCAAGCTTGTCCGGCTGTAACTTCTTTACATAAGCTTCGCAACCCCAAACTTTAAGGAACGACAATTTAGGTTTCTTCCCAAACCATAATTCATACGGTGTCGTTTCAACGGATTTAGATGGTGCCCTATTTAAAGTGAATGCGGTTGTTTCTAATGCATAACCCCAAAACGATAGCGGTAAATCTGTAAGTGACATCATAAAATGAACCATATCTAAGAGAGTTCGATTACGACATTCGGACACACCATTACGCTGTGGTGTTCCCGGCGGTGTCAATTGTGAAAGTATTCCGCATTTCTTAAAATTCTCTCCAAACTCGTAACTTAGATACTCACCTCCACGATCAGATCGTAGAAACTTAATCTTCTTGTTACGTTGATTCTCTACCTCACTTTGAAATTCCTTAAACTTCTCGAAAGTTTCGGAATTATGTTTCATGAAATAGATATACCCATATCTACTCAAGTCGTCCGTGAAGGTAAGAACATAACAATAACCACCGCGCGATGCTACACTCATTGGGCCACACACATCGGTATGTATGATTTCTAATAAGTCTATAGCTCGCTCCATCATACCAGAAAATGGAGTCTTAGTCATTTTACCCATCAGACATGCTTCACATCTTTCAAGTGATTCGAAATCAAGTGATTCAAGAAGTCCATCGAAATGGAGTTTCTTCATACTCTTCACTCCAATGTGACCAAGACGACAGTGCCACATATAGGTCGAGTTATCGCTCAATTTCAAACGTTTAGCTTCAATGTTATTAATATGTGTATTTCCACTATCGAGATTCAATAAGAATAGACCATCTATCAAAGGTGCATGTGCATAAAACATATTACTCATATAAATAGAACAACCATTATTCTCGGACTTAAACAAGTAACCGTCTCGCAATAAACATGATCCAGATATAATGTTCATGCTCAACGCAGGCACCAAATAACAATTATTTAAGTATAAAACTAATCCCTATGGTAGATGAAGAGTTAGCGTGTCGACCTCGATCACATCAACCTTTGATCCATTTCCAACGCGCATCGTCACCTCGTTATTCGCTAGCTTCTGTTTATTCTGCAGCACCTGTTTCGAGTTACAAATATGAGCAACCGAACCAGTATCAAATACCCAGGAACTACTACAAGTACTAGTGAGATACACATCAATAACATGTATATCGGATATACCTTTCTTCTTGATGTTGCCGTTCTTCAAATCCGCCAAGTACTTTGGGCAATTCCGATTCCAGTGACCCTCTCCCTTGCAGTAAAAGCATTCAGTATCAGGATTAGATCCAGCCTTGGTCTTCTTCGTCGGTGCGGCAACTTTCTTACCACCCTTCTTTAAGTTTCCCTTTTGCTTAGACTTGCCTTTCTTGAATTTGGTGGTCTTATTGACCAACAACACTTGATGCTCTTTCTTGATCTCCACTTCTGCAGATCATGGAGAAGAGTTCTGGCAACGTCTTGTTCATGTTTTGCATATTGTAATTCATCACAAAGTTCTTGTAACTTGGTGGCAGTGATTGGAGGACATGGTAAATCCCCAAAGCATTAGGAATCACTATACCCAATCTTTGGAGTTTGTTTGCGTGCCCAGACATCTTAAGCACGTGATCACTGACGGAGCTTCCCTCTTCCATCTTGCAGTTAAAGAACTTTTCAGAAGCCTCATAACTCTCATCTGCCGCATGAGCCTCAAATATCATTTTGAGTTCACGAACAATATCATGTGGGTCATGGTTCTCAAACCTTTTCTGAAGCTCTGATTCCAAACCATACAAAATAGCACACTAAGCTGTGGAGTACTGATTCTTCCGAGTGAGGTAAACATTCTTTACTTCATCGATAGCATTAGCTGCAGGCGGGTCACCCAGCGGTGCATCCAACACATAGGTCAAATTACCAGCATTGAGGACAATCCTCAAATTGCGGAACCAATCCGCGAAGTTGCTTCCATTGTTTTTCAACTTTTCTTTCTCTAGGAATGCATTAAAATTGATGGTAGGGGCCGCCATTGATCTACAACATATTTGCAATAGTTTAGACTAAGTTTATGACAAATTGAGTTCTAATTAATAGTTAAATTAATATAGGTGAACTCCCACTCAAAACAATATCCCTCACATTGTTTTAGTGATCACACGAACCAAATCCACCACATCAAAACCGATCATCACGAGAGTTGATGTAACTTCAATGGCGAACAATCAACATGTTCATCATATCTACTATATGACTCATGCTTTACCTTTCGGTGATCCGTGTTCCGAGACCATGTCTGTACATGCTAGGCTCGTCAAGATCAAACCTTAGATTCCGCATGAGAAAATCTGGCTTGCTCACGTTGTATACACCCGCAGAATCTAACACACCTGATCATCACGTGGTGCTTCTAAACAACGAGCTTTAGCAACGGTGCTTACTAAGGACGAACACTTTAAGACTTGAAATTTGTGTGCTTGAGGGATCATCTTATAATTCTACCGTCGTTAACTAAGAAATACAAGATGTGTAACATCCCTAAAATCATGATTTCAAATATTTCATATCATTCATTCATGCATATAGTTTTGAGATCAATTTCAAACCAAATTCAAGAAAACAGAAGCACATAGTGCTATCATTTTATGTGAGCAAACTTTAATCAAATGGTCATCCCCATTTGAGAGCTTGAATGTTTTAAACCAAGATTGTTTGTCTCCCTTGTTGATTGGTTTGAGTGTGGAGTTAGAACAAAATTTTACAAAATAAAAATGGGTTCAAAACCATTTTCAATCTTTTGCAAACCTAGTGCTAAGTCACTGTTATTTTTTCTTTCCAAAAAAATGACCAAGCCAACTCAAAGTGACCACATGGTTTTATGCCAAGATTTGTGACTATTGCACACTGCAAAAGTCCAGGAAAGATTTGAATTCAAAAAGAGTTTGAATTCATTTGAAACTCAATCCAGAAAATCAATTCAGAAATAGAAAAGGATTAAAGAAAAAGAAAAAGGCCGGCGCTCCTATTCTAGCCCAACAGCAAAACCGGCCCAGCTAGCCCACCCGGGCCACCTCTCTCTCTCGCACGCGCAGACGCACCCGCGGAGTCACTGACGCCAGGACCCCACCTCCCTTCTGTTTACTCCGCTGACAGGTGGACCCGTGACCCCGTCGTCGTCTTCGTCAATCACGCGCGCCTGCGCCGATCTCGCCACCGTTACTCGCCGCAGTCACTGCCGCGTTAAATCCCCTTGATTCCGCGAGTAACTCCACGCCCCGCTCAGGCTATAAGAACCTCTCCCCCTCGCGGTCATTTCCCCCCACACTGCACTCTCTTCTCGCCACCAGGCTGCCCCTATTTCGCGTTGCACTGCCGCAGCTCCGACGATCTCCGGCGAGATATTCCGGTAAGACCTCGTCGCCCCTTGCTACCTAAACTTGCCAGTACGATCTCCGCGACCATGCGCATCTCCTGACCCCTCTGGTGCATGCTAGGAACATCCAGAGCCTCGGCAACGTCGGCGACCACACGAGTCAGACGACCCCCTCAACTCCGGTGACCAATTGCGGTAAGCTCCGAGCGCCCCGTGCCCCCTCTTGCATACGAGGTTGTTCGCCACTGTCTTGCGCGTCTCCTAATCCATCTGGTTCGTGCTAGGGCGACGTGAAACCTCGGCAACGACTGCGACAGCAACTACCCGACGTCGTGTCCAACTCCGACGAGCTCTAGCAGCCCATGTCGTGCGCCCCTTGCCAAGCCACCGCCATGTTGAGCTTCGCCTCGTCACTGCGATTCAGGTGAGCACACTCTCCCCTCCCCGAGCGACCTAGAACGCCGGCGCCGCCTCTGGCAGAGCGCTCCGCCGCTCGCCGTCATCGCGCGCCGCCAGAACTTGGTTGTTTGATCAAGAGCCGTTGGATCTAGATCCAACGCGCGTAATAGAATCACTTAAGCGAAGCGGTACGTTAGATCTGAGCCGTGCATGTTCACTTAGATCCAACGATCTGCGTCGATCGATCCGCCCGAACCGGTACGGTCCAATAGGAAACAGACGCGTGGCTAGGGTTTAGTTTAAAAACAGAATTTGAATCAGATTTATATCCAAATTTGATTTGCTTGTAACTTTTGATTCCCACGTTAGATTTTGGCAAATTTTATACCGTTGGAATCAGGAAGACAAGCCCTTTCTGTTTATGAAATGTGTTTAGTGTTTAGCTTCTGTTAAAATGACTTTATTTGCAGAAACTTGTTTAGAACTATTTTAAGTGTATGAATTGTTTAGGAAATTGTTTTAGTGTCAGATAAACTTGGTTTAGCAAGTTTTTGACTTGTTTATGATTCAGTACTATGCACTTGCTTGGTTGAGTTTCAAAAATCATCACTTAGCATCTTGCATGCATGCATATATATTTTTGCTTGTATATGACTTGTATGTGATTGTGGTTATATTCTTTGTGTAGACTTTGGTGCTAGTGATTGTGATTGTGAAGAGTGCTACTCTCCCAACTACCAAGGCAAGTGGTACTTCATGAATATTACTATCCCTATATTTTCATACAAGCATTAGAAATATTTTTCTAAGTCTTGCATGTTACTATTTTGCCAAATGCCATGTTGGGAAATCCTAAGTAGTTGTAGAATTGCTAGGGAATTTCTAAGTTAAGTTACTATCTATGCCATGCTTAGCCTATCTAGTAGCAAACAAGGGTTGGTAAATTATATACATGCTATGATGGAAAATATTTCTAAGTCTATGGACTTATGTTTTTCTTAATAAAACAACTTAGTCAATGAATCACCTGGGTGGAATGGGACTTGATTGGTGGTTTTTGGTTGAGTGGTTACACAAGGCCCATGGCTATGGTTTACCTTGTGTATCTCACTTGTGGAAAGCCACCCAGGAACAAAGGGATTTTAGAGGCCAAGTGTTGAGAAGCTTCTAGTGCAGCCACTTGGCAATATGGGCTCTGCCTGGATCACATAGGTTGCTAGAACTTAGTCATTTGGACAGATGGTGGTAGTGGGATGATAGGTTGGAACGCGTCCATTTGGCTAAGGGGAGGCTTCTGAAAGGTCCTGTCTTGGTGAAACCAAGTCTGGTGGAGAAAGTGCATAACCTCTGCAGATGGAAAAATCTAAGTACATAGCCAAGTCCATGGCAATGGACAATTTGAGCATCAAGACATGGAAGCTGTTAAGAATCTCATCACTCCAACTTCTAAGTAAAAATTTGTGGGTGAACAAGGGTGAAGGACCTCAATGTCTATTGATGGTTTCTTGGGAAAAGTTTTGACAAAGAAAAACTTAGTGATTTCAACTAATAGGAAAAACCTATTTTGAGCAAGCAAGCCAAGCTACACTTAGCCAAATTTCATATAGTAATATAGTCCACTTAAAATTTACTAAGGTATCACTTGCCAATACTATTCCAAAGTATTGACCCACTGTGGCTGTAACTTGTGATGTTGCAGGTTACTCTGATGAGGATTAGGTGTCATGAGTCTACACTCAACATGTTTGCCTGTGGCACATGAAGATGAAGACTTATAATTATTTACTTATTCAAACTCTTGTATTAGGCTTGTGGCCTTGAGTTGTAAAGACTATGTTATCTCTGGAATGGATGTAATAATTGACCTTTGTATCTGTGTACTTCATCTTAAACTGTGGATGCTAGCAATGATCCAGGGACTAGCATTGCAATCACAGGGATCCTTTTCCTTTACAAAGGAGGGATCTCACAAGATGCATAAAGGATTAACATCACATGCAATTCATAATATGTGATATGATATGGCCTTTCTTCTTGTGCTTCCGATCTCCATCTTCAAGCACGAACATGATCTCCATCATCACCGGCATAGCGTCAAGGTCAATGGCGCTGTTTCATGGTTGTCGTCCACCAGCTTCAACTATTACAACTACTTTGAATAGACACGCATGTCTTAACAGAATTTAAAGACAACCATATGGCTCCTGCCGGTTGCCAACTTACAATAAGGAACATTGCATACATCAAATATAATCACAATCATGGCCATATCACATCACAGCACACCCCTGCAAAACAAAGTTAAATGCCTCTAATTTCTTTGCATATTTTACGTGGTTTGGGGCTTTAAATAAGTGTCGCTCTAACTTACAAACAAGAACCACAACTTTGATGCTTGAACTATCAAGTGCCCGTTGTAAATTGGATCCATACTATGATGGGAGAGACAGGCACCCGCAAAGCCACTTATGCAATACAAGTTGCATGTTGAGCGTGGAGCAAGTCTCATGAACGATGTCATGTAAGGTTAGCCCGGCCCGCTTCATCCCATCATACCGCAAGATGCAACGTACACAAAAAGCAATTGATAATAAAAGCACCACCGCCAACAATGACCATTGTGTTATACTCGTGCAATAGATCTACATATAGACACGGCTCTGATACCACTGTAGGGGTTCGTAGCATGGAAAACAAAAAAATTCTACCGCATGCAAACAAACAAGCCAAGGTCTATCTACTAGATTGTAGCAACGAGTCGATAGAGGAACTCACCCTCGAAGATTCCAAAGCGGTTAACGAGAGAAGATTCTCGTGGGTGATGTAGTCGTACTCTTGCCTATCTCAAGATCGTGTAGACGATCCTTCCGGCGCTGCGTTCCGGCAGCACTTCGCAGTCGGTCACACATTCGGTACTCGATGAAGACCTTCCTCTCCCTTGTTCCAGAAGGCAGCGGAGGTTGTAGCACTCTCCTCGCGATTCCGGCAACACGATGGCGTGGTGTCGAAAGTAGAGGGGAGACCCTGCAGGGCTTCGCCTTAAGCCGGTGCGAGTATGGTGGACTATGAGAGAGGCCTTGGTGATATAGGGTTTAGAGGGCACCAAGGGGAGGGTGTAGCTGTAAGGGTCCCAACCTTTAATAAGGTAGAGTCCCCTGTGTTTACAATGCTAGTCCCTGGATCAATAGCTAGCATCCACAGTTAAGATGTAATATTAAGAAACAAAGGTCATAATACACTTTATAACCAGGAATAACATAATTTTATTACATCTTACATAGCTCATTTGGCTATTAAATTACATTGCAGAAGAATATCTATAAGCATGGGGTCCTTCATCTTCAAAGTGCCACAGGCAAACATGTTGGTTGTAGACTTTGTAATCCTAATCAATCAATCTTCACTAAAATCAATCAAACCTGCAACAAACAAGTTACAGCCACAAGGGTCAATACATTTGAATTGTATTGGCAAGTGATACTATGGTAGTATGGTGGAGTCTATCATCTATATGCATTTGGCTAAGTGGAGTTGAGGCTTGCATTGCTCAAAATAGATTTTTCCTTAACCTTTGAAAACACTAACTTTTTGCTTGACAAAATCATTTTTCTCAATCAAAGACTGAAGATCCTTTAACCCTTGTTCAACCATAAGTTTTTATCTTAGAAATTTGAATGATGAGATTCTTGATTGCTTCCATGTCTTGATGCTCAAATTTTCCTTTACCAGGGACATGGCTAAGTACTTAGATTTTACACTCTGCAGAGGTGGTGCACTTTCCCCACAAGACTTGGTTTCCCAAGACAAGATCTTTCATAAGCCTTCCCTTAGACCAAAATGGACGCGTTCCAACCTATCAAACTCTACCACCAACTGTCCATATGGCTAAGTTCTTGCAACCTATATGATCTAGGCAGAGCCCATAATGCCAAGTGGCTGCACTTAAAGCTTCTCAACATTTGACATCTCAAATCTCTTTGTTCCTGGGTGGCCATCCACAAGTGAGATACACAAGGTCAACCATAGACATGGGCCTTGTGAACCACTCAACCAAAATCCACCAAGCAATTACCATTCCACCTAGGTGATTCATTATCTTAGTTGTTTTATTAAACAAAAACACAAGTCCTGAGACTTAGAAATTTTTCCATAGTGTGAATATATATTCCACCCTTGTTTTCTATTAGCTAAGCTAAGCTTGATAGTAGTAGGAGTCTTAACTTAGGAAAATTTCTACTAAGGATTCATCTACTAGGTTTTCCTATAGCAAGGTTTATACTTAGCAAAATTCCATGCAAGTTTTACTTAGAGAAAATCACTAATGCATAGTGAAAGTAATGGGACAAAAGTAAGAAGCATCACTTGCCTTTTTGGTAGAGTATAAGTTCACTCCTTGTCCTTGCTACAATCACACTCTTCAAGTCACTACAATTCAATCAAGCAAGGCACAAGTTCAATCTACCATTCAAGCAATCATCACATAAAATATTAAAACATAACAATGCATGCAAGCATGCCAAGGATTGTTTTATTTGAAAAAGTGGTTCCTAATGGGTCATAAACATTTGAAAACACCTATTTGTCATTTTATAAAGTGGCAAAGTCATTTGCAAAAGGTTTTACTTTATAAACCATTTTCAAAACAAGGTATCATTTTATGTGGTGTAGAAATGTTTTTACTAAGGCATTAATCTATAGGGTTCACCAAATATGTTTTTCAAACCATAAAACTTGGTGTTTGGGGTCAGAGAGTTTAAAACAAAACATTTCCCAAAGGTTTTCTTCCAAAACCATTTTTAATAAATAAACTATATTTTTATTTGTCTAGAAATGGTTTTAAATCAAAGAATCATTCTTTTTCTTCACCAAATACATTTTTGAAACCACAAAGTGTTTCCTAGGGTCAGTAGGTTCAAATAACTCCATTTGCAAAAGATTTTATCCCCAAAATCATTTTTGAACAATTTTTATAGTCTAAACAAGCATACAAATGTTTCTGCAAAAACAACCCATTTAACAGAAACTTTTTACTAAAAAAATGGCATGGTTGGCTAGGTCTTGTTCCACTGGTTTCATTGATATAAAGTTTGTAATTTTTGGACGTGTGGATCAAAAGTTACAAGGGTTTCAATTTTGCAAACAAATCTGATTCAAACTTTGTTTTTAAACAGAACTGGTGACACGCGTCCTATTCCCATTCGTCGGTACCGCTTCGCTCGGATCGGCTATTCTGGCGCGTTGGATCAAGTCAGATCGAGTGGCACAGGTTGCGTACCCCTTTGCTTTAAGTGGTTATATCCTATCCACTAGATCGAGATCGGACGGCTGCTGCGAGCTTGACCTAAAACAAGCGGCGCTGCGGTGGTGGCTGGCGGCGGAGCGGCCAGATGGTGGCGGTGCCGGCGATACAGGAAGCTAGAGTGGCTGGGGAGATGCTCACAGTGATCGCAGGGCGACGCCGAAGCTCAACGTGGAGTCGTCTTGGCAAGGGGCGCACGGGGACAGGAGGAATCGCTCACCGGAGTTGGTATGGGCGGCGGTGCTCTCGGGTCGTCGTCGCTGGCGTTGTTTGGAACCATGCTAAGCCAAAAGAGAAGCACGGTCAGATGCGTACAAGGTTCGCGAGTAAGGGAGCATCATCGGGAGGTGCTGGGGCGGTCGAGGCTTACCAGGGGAGTTCGTCGGAGAAACGGCAGGCGGCGGTGGCGAGTTGAGGTTGACGAAGCCGACGTTACGGGGCACTCGCGGGCGAACCAGTGGCACGGGGAGATGAGCCAGGATGTGTGGAGTATGTGGGTGTGGTCGATGAGGCAAGGGGCGGCGCTGGGTCGCCGGAATTTGCACCGGACCTCGTCGGAGCAGAGGATGGTGTGGAGAGGAATTGGGTGGCCTGGGGGCGTGTCGAGGTGGGGCAGCTGAGGGGAAGTGGAGAGGAGGGGAAGACGCTTTAACGTGCATGGTCAAGGGGCCGATTAATGGCGTGGTTAACGCGTATTACGCCGGAATTTATTCGCCTGCAACGGCCGGCGAGGGGAGGGCGTAGTCCGCTTGTGAAGACGATGGATACGTGGCAGTGGGGTCTACCTGGCAGTGAGGGAGTGAGAGGGAAAGAGGGGCCACCGATCAGTTGCTCTGTGGGTGCGGTTTTAAGTGAAAAACACTTCGCGTGTGGGGAAGAGCTGGTGGGTTGGACTAGGCTTTGCTGGGCTGGCCAGTTGGGCTGGGTTTGTTAATATATATTTTTCTTCCTGATTTCTTTTTCCTTTTCTAATTCTATTTTCTGTTTTGAAATTCAAACAAAAATCAAACATTCAAATTAATTCAAACATTCATCACACTTTGCAATTGAATTTGATTCTGTTTAACAACATAAACCAAAGTCCCAAAATAAATAATATTTTTATTTTAGGATCTATTATTAATTAAATAAATAGACCTTGTTTATAAAATCAAAATAGAATTTGATTTATTAAAATCTCCATTTAAAATTAAATATTTTCAAAATCAAAACAGTAGGTTTTATTTGAAAATATAAGATACTTGAAAAACTTGTTTAAAATAAAATAACATTTTTATTTTAGGGTCCATTAATTATTAAATAAAATGGACCTTAGTTATTAAATCAAATAGGATTTGTTTTATTAAAATATTTATTTTGAAATCTAAAATAAAACCAAAAACACTTCAGTAGGTTTTAAAAAAATACTTGGAAAACTTATTTAAAATAATTTTAATAAGTTTTAGTGTTTATTTAAAATGGGAAAAGCTTTTACTTAAATAAAATTGGATATTAAATCCTTATTATTTTATTTAAATAAACCTTTACTATTTTTATCAAAACAAAACATTTTATTTCAAAATCTTGGCCAAGGTTTAATTTGGCTCTATAAAATAATCCTTATTTATAAATCTACCTTTTCTTTTGAAAACCAAATCTTTTTATTAAAAGATCAAAAATAGTATTTCCAAATATTTTTATTTTCCTTTATTAAATGTTTATCTTTTTAAATCCCTTTAGGATTTATCTTGATCAAAATAGTTTTGAAGGTTCCCAATTGGATTCAAAAAGTTTCTTCTCACCCTGAAAATCAACAAAGTTTTATTTTATTCATTTATTTTTCACATTACAAGATTTGGAAAATCTTGGGATGTGACAGTAGTCGGCGGCTAGGGCTTGGGGAAGCCCCAACTCGCCGAGTTGGAGGTGCCCTGGGCGGCGGCACAAGGAGGTGGTGGCGCCGGCGGCTTGGGACTAGGGTTTTGGGTGTAGGGAAGAGGGGCAGCCCTGCCCCTCCTTATATAGGTTGGAGGGCGCGGCTTGGGAGGAGGGAGTCCTCCCCCAAGTCAGCCTCCTTGGCCGGCGGGTGGAGGGAGGGGAACTCCTCCCCAAGTAGGTTTCCTACTCTCCCTCCACCAAGCAAACTTGTCGTTTGACTTTTTCAAATTGGCGTTTGACTTTCAAACTAGGATTTGATTTCTCCCTTTATTTTGCCCAGCCAAGTGACCTAGTACATGATGCAACCATTCCATATTGTCATGACACATTCATGTACCCTTCCCCTCCCGAGTGTCGGTCCTTCCGGACCCTTCTAGAACATTCCTGGTGAAAACACCGGAATCATTTACGAACTCCGAAACAGGACTTTCCTTATATGAATCTTATTCTCCGGACCATTCCGGATCTCCTCGTGATATCCCGGATCCCATCCGAGACTCCGAACAACATTCGGTCTCTTTCTCATCATTCCATAACTACTCAACAACATCGAATCCTTAAGTGTGTCTCCCTACGGTTCGTGAATTATGCGGACATGATCGAGACACTTCTCCGATCAATAACCAATAGAGGAATCTAGAAATTCATATGGCTCCCACATATTTCTACGACTACTTTGCGATCGAATGAAACACTTACATACGATACCAATTTCCCTTTGTCTCACGATAGTTTACTTATCTGAGGTTTTGATCGTCGGTATCTCTGCATACCTAGTTCAACCTCGTTACCGATAAGTACTCTTTTCTCGTTCCCGTGATATGTGATCCCTTGTGAGCCAGTCACATGCTTGCAAGCTAATTGGATGACATTCCACCGAGAGGGCCCAGAGTATATCTATCCGTCTTATGGATGGACAAATCCCACTCTTGATCCATGTGTCTCAACCCATACTTTACGAACACTCAATGCCATCTTTATAGCCACCCAGTTACGGTGTGGTGTTTGATGTCATCAAAGCATCCTTCCGGTGATGGTGATAAGCATGATCTAATGGTCGAAGGAATTAGGTTACTATGTATCAGAAAGCTTATAGCAATTGAACTATTAAAATGACTTGATCTTTATGCTACGCTTATCTATAGGAGTATGTCCATCATACTATTCTCCTAATGATATGACCTTGTTATTAACAACATCTCAAATGTCCATGATCAAGAAACCATGATCATCTATTGATCAACAAGCTAGTATTATAAAGAGGCTTGACCAGGGACTCTAATTTAGTTTACAAATCACACAAGTATTAATGTTTCTGGTTAATACTATTATAGAATGAATGTAAACATGTATCATAAACACAAAGATATAATAATAAATACATTTATTATTGCCTCTAGGGCGTATCTCCAACATCCCCCGCTGTAGGCTTGGGGATGGTAGGGATTGGATGAGTTCTATCATGTAATCGAATAAGATCTATTAGGGGCATAGTGCCTAGTATCTCTATTAGTGCTATTTGACTTTGTTGCAACTTGTTGTGCTTAATGCTTGTCACTAGGGCCCGAGTTCCATGATCTCAGATCTAAACTTATTATTGAATCATTATGATAGTATTGTTTATGATCTTATCTGCAAGTTGTGTACACATATCATTGTCCGGATCCAAAGGCCCCAAAGTGACAATAATTGGGACAACCGGAGGGGATGGCTGTGGTGTGAGGATCACATGTGTTCACGGAGTGTTAATGCTTTGCTCCGGTGCTCTATTAAAAGGAGCACCTTAATTGCCAGTAGTTCCCTAGAGGCCCCGCTGCCACGGGCTGGCTGGACAGAAGATGTTGTGCAAGTTCTCATTGCGAGCACGTATGACTATATTTGGAGCACATGCCTAGGATTATTTAGTACTTGGATGCTTGTTATTATTTATCTGCAATGCCCTAGTTCTTTGAAGTTACATGTTTAGACTCGTCCATGCAATGCCCGTACATCCATCCCTATGCCTATCGCACTCGAATCCTACTTTTACCGTTACTGTTACTATTGCTACTGTCTCACTGTTGCTATTGCTACTACAAACTGTTGCTACTGATAAACTTATGTGAGCAAGAACTATTTCCACATGCAGCTGAACTGACAACTCAGTTGTTAAGGCTTGCAAATATTCTTTGGCTCCCCTTGTGTCGAATCAATAAATTGGGTAATACTACCCACGAAGACTGTTGCGATCCCCTACACTTGTGGGTCATCAAGACTATTTTCTAGCACTGTTGCCGGGGAGCATAGCTTTATTTGTAAGTTCACTTGGATCTATTATTGTTCACTGCTACTCCTTTCATCATGGGGAAGTCTCGTGATGGAAAGTTCCCTATTTTACCATCCACTACAAGAAGAGGTACAGTCCTAAACACCTCTGATGCTCTTGATTCACCGTCTGTTATAAGTAAGCTGTCACACCACCACCACATACTGATGCTACACACACTGCTACTACTACTGAATCTGAAACTGATTTTGATACTCATGATGTTACCTATGTTGTGCTTGATGCGAGTGGTTCACTAGGTCCTTTTCTAGATGCTACTATGGCTAGTCTAGGAAATACCGAAACTCCTAGTGAAGATACTGTTACACCTGTTAGCTCACCTGCTAGTGAGAGTTATGATATTAATGATGGTTACATTGAGCTCACTGATGAATTTGTTGAAGAGTGCCGAAATACACATGGTACTAGTTCTATGAAGAGTATCCTTGCTAGACGTACTATTATGCCTAAGTTGTCCTATGATCCGAAGTTTGCCACTTCTCCCATATATATTAAAGATGAAGATTATGATTTCTCTCTTGATTTATCTTATTTAGATATTGTTGAGAAAGAGCCTTTTTTGGTACTGAAAATGAGAGTGTTGTGGCTCATATGAATGAGATTTATACTATGAGTGCTTTGTTCTCTGGTGATTTTAAGATGCGAAAGTACTTTGTTGCTAAGATCTTCCCTTTTTCACTAAAAGGATAAGCTAGGGCTTGGTTTAATAGATTACCTCCTGGTTCCATTGATAGCCATGATTGCTTGATTGCTTTTTTCTTCCATAAATATTTTCCTCCTAGTGCTATACATGCTGCTTTGCAGAGACTTTTTGATTTTAAACAGGAAGAAGAAGATAAATTGCCTAAGTCATGGAAAAGATTATGTTCCTTGATTCATGCATATGCTGGATGTCCATTACCTAAGAATGAGTTGCTTGATATTTATTATAATGGACTAACTGATGATTCTAGGACCTACCTAGATAGCTTTGCTGATTGTGTTTTAGGAAAAGGACTCCTATAGATGCTAAAGAATTAATGAACAAGATAAGCAAGAATTATGATGATTGGACTTCAACTGAGCTGAATACACCTGAGCCTATTACTCCTGAACCAGTTGTTCCTGAACCAGTTCCAACACCAACAACAAAGAAGAGGGGAGTTATTGCATTAAATGATGAAGTGATAAAGGAAGCTAAAAAGTGTCTAAAGGAGAAAGGTATTAGAGCTGAAGATGTGAAGAATCTACCTCCTTTAGAAGAATTATGTAAGCAAATTCCCCACTCATCTACTATTGAGGTACACTCTCTCCAATTTAATGAAGGTGATATTCCTTATTGTAAGCCTCCTGATCAATGCTTAGAGGAACTTGACACATTTATTGTTAAACAAGGTAATTTTAATAAAAAAGTTCAGAATCATTTATTGGAAAACTCTAGAGATATACATGAGTTGAAAGATATTGTGGAAAGAACTTCTAATGATATTAAAATGCTTTGTAAACACTTTCAAATGGTTCAAACCCAACTTGATCAACTTGCTAAGGTACAAAAGGATATGCTAGTTAATGCTTCAGGAAATAAACATGCTTATGGAATTAGAACTAGGAGTGGTGCAGCTACTCAAGATCCTTTATATCCTGAATGACACCCTAAAAGAATAGAGCATGATTCCCAACAAGGTGAAGATAGTGGTCGTCCTCGTAAGAGAAAGAAAAAGAAACATAAGATAGTTGAGGAATCACTTGAACCTGCTATAGATCCTAATAGTATATTTGTCTCTGATGCTGAAACTGAGAGTGGTAATAATAATGAGTCTCCTGATAAGGAGGAAGTTGAGGAAGAACCTGAGAAGCACACTAAGAACACTAGGTATACAAAGGAGGATTTTATTGCTAATAAACATGGTAAAGAGGGAGAACCTTGGGTGTAGAAACCTATGCCTTTTCCAGGTAAGAAACACAAGTCAAAGGAGGAAGAACACTACAACAAGTTTTGTGAGTGGATAAAGCCTTTATTTTTGCAAATTCCTTTTACTGATGCTATTAAGTTGCCTCCTTATTCAAAGTATATGAAGGATATTGTCTCTAATAAAAGAAAGATTCCTAATGAGGAAATTTCTACTTTGATTGCTAATTACTCCTTCAATGGTAAGGTTCCAAAGAAACTTGGTGATCCAGGTATACCAACTATTCCTTGCTCCATTAAAAACAATTATGTTAGAACTGCTTTATGTGATTTGGGAGCTGGAGTTAGTGTTATGCCTTTTTCTCTCTACAAGAGGCTCCATCTAGAAAAGTTGATACCAACAGATATATCTTTGCAAATGGCTGATAAGTCAACTACTATTCCTATTGGTATTTGTGAGGATGTTCCTGTTCAAGTAGCTAATAATTGCATGGTTTTAACTGATTTTGTTGTGCTTGAAATGCCTGAAGATGATAATATGTCTATTATTCTTGGGAGACCTTTTCTTGATACTGCAGGTGCTGTCATCAATTGCAATCAAGGAAAAGTAACATTCAATATTAATGACAAAGAGCACACTGTCTATTTCCCCAAGAAGGTTGTCAGAAGATATTGCCTGAATTCCATTGAAAATATTGAGAGCATCAAGGTTGGAGAAATATATTTCCCGTTCCACAAGAAAATTTGAAACTATTATGATTGGGACCGTTGCTATCAAGTATGAGGTAACATGATCACCTTCTGAAATGCAAAGTTTTGTTTCATATAAGATTGTTTTGGTAACAATACTTGATCAACCTTGTTAACAAAAGGACTTTAATGAACAAAATAATGCTTTCACTTTGGTTATACTTGCTCACTTTTATTTTTCTCCTTTCCAATCTTTGCTCTTCGTCGTGCCTAACTTAAAGGCGTTAAAGAAAAGTACTTGTTGGAAGATAACCCAAGAGTTTCCTTGAGTCTTGGAAGTTATTACTTAAGTAATGACCTCCCCTTATCCTTTTTGTTTTCTTTTTGTGCCAAGAATGAACTCTAATGAGAGGGAAGTAAGATTTGGGGAGTTACTGCCCCGAAACAGATTTCTTTCCTCCACCATAAAAATTAGTGAGGAGCCTCTGTAAGTAGGATTCATCTGAAAATTTACGAATAAATCCCCCAGTATGTTAGCTAACTTTCGTTAGTTCAACACTTTTTGATTTGAGCAACAGAAGATTTTTGAAAAAATCAGTTTCTACCTGCTGGTCTGTTTTGACAGATTTCTGCCATTATTTGCATTTGCTTCTTATTGATTCCTTTTTGAGTTCTCTTTTGGGGAATTGAGCTTTTTGAAGGAGTTGCTACAGTAGCTTGTGTTTTTAGTGAAAAGTTTTGCTGTTCCAAAGCTAAACCCAAAGGTCTGCACTAATGTTGCTAATGAAGATTGTGTGAAGTTTTGTATGAAGGAAAAAATTTCAGGTGTAGAGAGAGAATGATGTAATGAGATGAAGAATGGACAAAAGCTCAAGCTTGGGGGGCACCCCGTGTCACCCCAAGAAATATTTAAGAGGTACAAGCGTCAAAGCTTGGGGGTGCCCAAGGCATCCCCTTCTTCATCAATAAAAATCTCAGGTCTTTCTAGACACTTTGTTTTTATTGTTTCATGCATAGTTGTGTTGTTCTTGGAGCGTCTTAGTTTTTGTTTTTAGTTTTATTTTGCTTCGTTTGTTTTTGCTTTGTTTGATTGTTTCTAAAAAATCAAAAACACCAAAAATATTTGTTGTTCTTCTTTGGTTTTGTGAGTTCTTTGCAGGGTTCAGCCGTCCTCAGTGGATTTTGGTTTCATGTTAATATTCAAGTCACACAAGTGAAGGGAAATAATGAAGATTAAGACAACTCGAGGTGTGGTAAGACGCTGGTAACAAACTCTATTTGTTATATTTTTGTACATATACTCATCATTGTGAGCATGCTTAGCCTTTTTGTGTAAGTTGTATGTCATTATGGATGCTTAATAGTTCTTGCTTGTCTATGATTAGCTCCAGCTTGGTAATAGTTTGTAGCATGTCATATGAATGTTTGCTTGCATTGTTTTATTCATACTTTGGTATGATATTGTGGTATCCTCCTCTGACTGTTCATGTGAATCGACTTGGCACATGCTCACACATGCATATGACTGATCAATAGTCAGTAAGCCTCGATGATTTATTTTGCCTCAGAGTTCTTGTATCACTTTCATGCCATAATTAGTCATGTTTTGTTGCAAGCATGATTATGACAGTTATTGCTCTCTTGTTTGTTGCTCCCTCTCTATTGCTAGCCTTCACTTGCACTGAGTATGTGCTCTGCCTGTGCTTCCAACTCCTCGAAACCAATATTTCTAGTTATGTTCACCATACCTACCTATTAGCATCGTTTTCTACTTCAGTGCATATTTTATATATGATGTGTTTTCTTCAAAAATAAAATGTTTGTCTGTTTTGAGAAAGTTAGTTAGTAAATCTCTCACAAACTTGATGGCACACTTTATTCCTTGCGCTTAATAATCTTGAACCATTGTGACTAGTCCATGAAAGTTATATGCTTGCTTATTATATGCTGGGAGTCAGCGGAACTGTGTTGTCACGGGGAACGCTTTCAACACATGTTGGATATCTTATCCAGTTGATTCCTTGCTCTTTTGTTTATGGATGTCAACGATGTGAAATAAAAGGGGAGATTGTGAGTTCATGGAGTTTATACATTGTGTTAGAGAAACGCCTAGGCCGCTAGCCTAAGCCATGCCTAATCATGGTGGAAACTTGCAGCATCACCATATTGAGCATCTATGAAGCATCCTCAATAAAAATCTATGCATATGGTAAATAAAAAGATTGCTGAGATGCTCATTGTCTGCTTGCCTTGTCATTTTGGTTATGGGAAAGCTCATGTACCATATGCAAGGGGTACCCCATTGGCGGTTCTCGATGATATGCATGTATTTACAATGACAAGAACTTTTAGGTGACCAAAGTTGAGTAGCATGCGGAGCGGCCCTCGTACTCAAGGGACTTGGGATTTTCAGCCTATGGTCTGTCAAGCATATGATTCAGAGTGGACCTCACATTCACCTTAACCACATGAAGATGCCTATGATAGGGGAAATGAGAGCTCAAAGCTAACGAGTACCTTCCTTTAAGAATTAGGAAGCCTTTCAAACCTTCACAAAACCGTTTTCACAACTTTGTTGAGTCACCACTTATTCTATGAGCACCTTCTTGAGAGCATAGTTATCATTCTTGTGTTTGTTCCAAAACTTGGTTAATTATGTCATGACTTTGATGCTTGTATCTCTGATATCTTTATCTCTAGTATTCATGTGAACTTCAGAGGTGCCTCAGCATTTATATTGTGCTCTTCAAACAAAATCAAGCGAGATACCACTCTATCATACCTTATTATGAGCATTGCAATGTTGCTTATGTTTATGTTTCATGCTACTTATTATTATTGAATTGGTTTCTCTTCATAGCTTGCAATGAATATTGAGTAGACTTAGTTGCATACTTCTTATTATGAATTGTCTAAGCATCTACTCTTGTGCTGAGAATATATACATCATATGTAGCAAAGTGTTCGTGAAAGTTCTTTTATCGCACTCAGTTTTCAACTGAATTGCTTGAGGACAAGCAATAAGCTCAGCTTGGGGGGAGTTGATACATCCAAAACATATCTACTTTCTCGAACACTTTGCTATTGTTTCTTATCTAAACTTGTGTGATCTGGATGCAACTAACATGGACTGGCGCTGTTTTCAGCAGAATTACCTTGGTGTCTTTTTTTGTGCAGAAAATCAACTATCATGAAAATTCCCGGAAAATATGCCAAAAACTATTTCTCACCAAAAGATCCACGGAGCCAAAAGGGGAGACAGAGGGGAGGCCTGGGGGGACAGAACCACCCCAGGCGCGGGCCCACTAACCCCGCGCCTGGGGGAGGTTTGGCCACCCCAGGCAGCTCCTCGGCCTCCCTCCGCGCCTATAAGTTGCCTTCTGACCTAAAAACAGAGGGGGTTCGATAGTTTTCCAGAAAGAGTTCCGCTCCGCCACCGCCACCAGAAACCAAGATTTGGATCCAGAAACTCCGTTCTGGCACCCTGCCGGGACGGAGAATTTGGAGAGGATCATCGCCATCTTCATCACCAACACATCTCCATCAACCACCGATGTTTCCCTCATCCATGAGTGAGTAATCCCCCGTTGTAGGCTTGGGGATGGTAGGGATTGGATGAGTTCTATCATGTAATCGAATAAGATCTATTAGGGGCATAGTGCCTAGTATCTCTATTAGTGCTATTTGACTTTGTTGCAACTTGTTGTGCTTAATGCTTGTCATAGGGCCCGAGTGCCATGATCTCAGATCTGAACTTATTATTGAATCATTATGATAGTATTGTTTATGATCTTATCTGCAAGTTGTGTACACATATCATTGTCCGGATCCAAAGGCCCCAAAGTGACAATAATTGGGACAACCGGAGGGGATGGCTGTGGTGTGAGGATCACAGGTGTTCACGGAGTGTTAATGCTTTTCTCCGATGCTCTATTAAAAGGAGCACCTTAATTGCCAGTAATTCCCTAGAGCCCCCGCTGCCATGGGATGGCTGGACAGAAGATGTTGTGCAAGTTCTCATTGCGAGCACGTATGACTATATTTGGATCACATGCCTAGGATTGTTTAGTACTTGGATGCTTGTTATTATTTATCTGCAATGCCCTAGTTCTTTGAAGTTACATGTTTAGACTCGTCCATGCAACGCCCGTCCATCCATCCCTATGCCTATCGCACTCGAATCCTACTTTTACCGTTACTGTTACTATTGCTACCGTCTCACTATTGTTGTTGCTTTGCTGTTGCTACTACAAACTGTTGCTACTGATAAACTTCTGTGAGCAAGAACTATTTCCAGGTGCAGCTGAACTGACAACTCAGTTGTTAAGGCTTGCAAGTATTCTTTGGCTCCCCTTGTGTCGAATCAATAAATTGGGTAATACTACCCGCGAAGACTGTTGCGATCCCCTACACTTGTGGGTCATCAGTGCCTAATGAAAATAATGAGCTTATACCTCAAAGAGTAGTGGTTGGCTATAGGATGTGCATTGATTTTATAAAGGTTAATAAAGTTACTAAGAAATATCATTATCCTCTGCCTTTTATTGATCAAATGCTAGAAAGGTTTTCTAAAAAGACTCACTTTTGTTTTATTGATGGTTATTTTGGGTTCTCTCAAATTGCTGTGAAAGCACAAGACCAATAGAAAACCACTTTCACTTGTCCCTATGGAACTTATGCTTATAGGCCTATGCCTTTTGGTTTATGTAATGCTCCTACTACCTTTCAGAGATGTATGTCTGATATCTTTCATGGTTTTTGTGAAGAAATTGTGGAAATTTCCATGGACGATTTCTCCGTCTATGGAACTTCTTTTGATAATTGTTTGCACAACCTTGATAAAGTTTTGCATAGATGCGAAGAACCTAATCTTGTTATTAATTGGGAGAAATCCCACTTCATGGTTAATGAATGGATTGTTCTTGGACACAAAATTTCTGAAAGAGGTATTGAAGTAGACAGAGCCAAGGTTGAAGCAATTGAGAAAATGCCTTGCCCTAGGGATGTAAAAGGTATTCGTAGTATCCTTGGTCATGTTGGTTTCTATAGAAGGTTTATTAAGGATTTCTCCAAAATTTCAAAGCCCCTTACTAATCTTCTTCAAAAAGATGTACCTTTTTTTTGATGATGATTGTAAGGAAGCTTTTGAAACTTTGAAGAAAGCTTTGACTACTGCTCCTATTGTCTAACCACCTGATTGGAATTTACCCTTTGAAATTATGTGTGATGCTAGTGATTTTGTTGTGGGTGTTGTTCTTGGGCAATGAATAGATAAAAAGTTGAATGTTATTCATTATGCTAGTAAGACTCTTGATGCTGCTCAAAATAATTATGCTACTACTGAAAAGGAGTTCTTAGCTGTAATCTTTGCTTGTGATAAGTTTAGACCTTATATTGCTGATTTAAAAGTTACCATTCATACTGATCATGTTGCTATTAAGTACCTTATGACAAAGAAAGACGCTAAGCCTAGGCTTATTAGATGGGTGTTGCTTTTGCAAGAGTTTGATCTGCATATTGTAGATAGGAAAGGTGCTGAAAATCCTATTGCTAATAATTTATCTCATTTGGAAAACATTTCTTTTGATTCTATGCATGTTAATAATAGATTTCCAAATGAACAGTTGGCTGCAATAAAGGTAAGCCCGCAAGGGAGTCCTTGGTATGTTGATTATGCTAACTTTATTGTTTCCAAGTATTTGCCTCCAACCTTTACAGCCCAGCAAAGAAGAAAATTCTTTTATAACCCAAGGCATTACTTTTGGGATGACCCACATTTATATAAATAAGGAGTAGATGTTATTATGCGGATATGTGTCCTAGAATATGAACAACAAGAGATATTAAGAAAATGTCATGGTGGTGCTTATGGAGGACATCATGCTGGGGATAGGACCGCACAAAAAGTTTTTCAATCTGGTGTTTATTGGCCTACTCTTTTCAAGGATGCAAGGAAGTTTATTTTATCATGTGACGAATGTCAAAGAGTTGGTAACATTTCTAGACGCGGTGAAATGCCTATGAATTATTCTCTTGTTATTGAACCTTTTGATTGTTGGGCATTTCACTTTATGGGTCCTTTTCCTCCTTCAAAAGGGTATACTCATATTCTTGTTGTTGTTGATTATGTTACAAAGTGGGTAGAAGTCATACCTACAAATAGTGCCGATGGTAAGACCTCTTTAAAAATGCTTAAAGATGTTATTTGTTCTATGTTTGGTGTGCCTAGATATCTCATGACTGATGGAGGTTCTCATTTTATTCATGGTGGTTTTAGGAAGACTCTTGCTAAATATGATGTTAACTATAGAATTGCTCCAGCTTATCACCCCCAAACTAGTGGGAAAGTAGAACTTTCAAATAGAGAAATTAAATCTATCTTGCCAAAGACTGTTAATAGATCTAGGAAAAATTGGGCTAAAAAGTTGAATGACGCTTTATGGGCTTATAGAACTGCTTATAAAATCCTATGGAAATGTCTCCTTACAAAATGGTTTATGGTAAATCTTGTCACTTGCTTCTAGAATTAGAACACAAAGCTTATTGGGAAGTGAAAGAACTGAATAGATATTTTAAACTTGCTGGTGAGAAAAAGATTGCTTGAATTAAGTACCTTAGATGAGTGGAGAAGTGAAGCTTATGAAAATGCTAGACTCTTTAAGGAAAAAGTAAAAATATGGCATGATAGGAAAATTCTAAAAAGGGAGTTCCATGTTGGTGAGAAAGTTATTTTGTATAGGTCTTGTCTCGGATTTTTTACAGGGAAACTACTCTCAAAATGGGAAGGACCTTTTGTTATTGAGGAGGTGTATCGTTCAGGAGCTATTAAAATATCTTCTTTGAGGGACAACACTACACAGGTGGTGAATGGTCAAAGTCTCAAACATTATATTTCTGGAGAAACTTATAATGAACATGTTGATATTATTCAAATGGTGACTCCGGAAGAATTTATTAGAAACCAAACTGCCGAATCTACAGAGTAAGTCTTTGAATAGGTAAAAGTGGTGAAAATAGAAGGTTTGCAAAAAACTTATCTCTTTATATTTTTGATATTTTTATTACATATGGAAGGTTATGAGATGAAAAAGAGGAGGAAACGAAGCCCGGGTGGGCCACACCCACCAGTGGCGTAGGCCCCAGCTGGCCGCGCCACCGGGGGGTAAGACCACCCCAGTGTCCGTCTCTGCCCCGGTTTCGCACAGTACTTTCCTTATGCAGTAAAACTTCGTAATATATAACCCCCCGGATCCCCCGTGGTTCGTATATCGTGTTCTCATCGTGTTTTCGTTTCAATCTGTTTTTGTCAGGGAGATTCTTAGTTTTAGAGCCACAATGTCTTCCTCTGGATCATCCATGGAGGATGTCTCCGCGGATGTCATTAACCCGTACATGTATGAGTTGAAGGTTCACCCCAAGGAGTTGTTACTCAAGAATGGGAAGGTGCAGATAAAAGAAGTACAGGTTCCTAAGGGAGAAGGCAGTCTAGAAGATAGGATGGAAGCACTGGAGTAGGAAGTTTTTATGTACAAGAAGTTGGCGGAATGCGAAGTGGACATCATCCATAAGATAAGTTTAGAACTTATCGCCAAGCATAAGAGGGAGACTGCTGAGCTTCAAGATGAAATCCTCTCACTCCATCAGACCACCAATCAATTGCAAGCACAACTCTACGACATACAAAATCAAAACTGTGAGTATGAGGCTAGGTTTAAACACATAAGCTTTGTTGCTAGTTTCAGGATGTTTGAGACCAAGACATCCTTTGTGGATGGGGAGCCTTTACCTTGGAAGTCTGATGATGACAAGGGAACACCACCACCACTGAAAGAGTATTTCATCATCAGGTTTGGCATCCCCTTGGCTTGTTCCAATCTTGGGGAGTGCCACGGTATCACATCATTATCTTTCATCTTTTTACCTTTTTAGTAGAGTCATATCTTGAATAGAGAAGTTATCGTATAGGATGGTTTGCATTGTGGAAGTATCTCTTCTTTAGTTGGTTATCTATGTATCAGGTATTTTGTATCATTTTTTTTCTTGATTGGCTGATAAGTTCAGTATTCTTTATTTAAGGTCTTTTGATTCTTCAAGGAAGATTGCATGTTTGACTTTATCACTTGTCTGTTTGCTTGTTTCCTTCAACTCTTTTGCTTGATACCCATCCTTGCTAGCCAAAAACCTGTACTGAGAGGGAACACTTCTCATGCATCCAATCCTTTAAACCAAAACATGTGCCATTTGTGTCCACCATATCTACCCATTAGCATTACTGCTATTCCAAGTAAATTCTCAAGATTCATATATTTTTCAAATTAAAAATTATTTTGTTATGTGAAAACTAGTTAGTAAAGCTCTCACGAACTTGATGGCACACCTTGTTTTGTTGCCTCTAATAAACCTAAACCATTGTGTCATCGAAGTTGTATATGCTTGCACTTATATGTTGGAATTAGCAGAACCGTACTGTCATGGGGAACGCTTTCAACATTGTACATAGTTGATATCATGCTCTTTTGTTTGCGGATGTCGTCGGTGTGAAATAAAAGGGGAGCTTGTAAGTCCATGGAGTTATGTATGTGTGTTAGAGAAACGCCTGGGCCGCTAGACTAAGCTATGCCTAATCATGGTGGAAACTTGTAGCATAACCATAGTAGCAATCTGTGAAGCATCCTCAATAAAAAACCTATGCAAATAGCAAATAAAAAAGATCGCTGAGATGCTCACTGTCTGCTTGCCTTGTTATTTTGATATGGGATAGCTCCTGTATCATGTGCAAGGGGTACCCCGTTGGCGGTTCTCTATGATACACATGTACTTACAATAACAAGAACTTACCGGTAATAAAGTTGAGTAGCATGAGGAGCGGCCCTCGTACTAAAGGGACATGAGATTGCGAACTTATACTTCGTCAAGCATATACTCCATCTTTGTTCACTTTAACCTTAATCACCTCAAGATGCTTATGATAGGGGCAATGACAGATCAAAGCTAGTAAGTACCATAATATTTTGAAAGCTATTTATGAACTTGAAATCCCTGCTTCCCTCTATGAAGGGCCTTTCTTCTACTTCTAATATGAGTTAGCAAACCTATTCCTCTCTATCTCCAGCAAGCATTTGAGTTGTTGTGTTTCAATCATTCATATGATGATTTATTCAATCATGTTCCTTATCTTCCTTGTTTTGCACAAGACTCTTATTTAAATGAGTATTACTTTGAAAGCCATCATTGTGAAAAGCTTTTTTGTGTTTGAGCAAAAGGACTCCTGTTATAAACTTCTTTACAAAAGCTTTACTTGAAAACTGTTTGCCAAATGTTCTCTGAACAAGAACAAAGTTTGCCACTCCCAATTATGATTTATCTTTATGCATCTTTATTGTGACTCCCATACTCGTTGCAAATCAAGTTATATAATGATGAGTTGCCTTCTACTATGAGTTGTGTATTGGTAATTGTGATGCTTCTTATTCGTATTCTTTTTATCGACACTTCACTCCATAAACCTGTGGACATGTTTACTGAGCTCAGTTTTTGCTTGGGGACAAGCGAGGTCTAAGATTGGGGGAGTTGATACGTCCATTTTGCATCACCATTCTATAACATAAATTGGTTCTATTCATTGATATTTTCCTTATTAAGAGGTGATACTTATGTTATTTCATGTGTTTTTGCATGTTGGATGATTCTTGGAGGATGAACTGCCAGAGTCAGATTATGATGGAAAAAGCGGTGTCTAGATGCAATTTTTGCGAAGATCAGAAAAATACCAGAAAAACAATAGAAAATAATATTTTCCTAGAAGAAGAAGGAAGCCAGAAGGGGAGGCGGAGTTGGGCCACAGGGGGCCCACACCCCCCCAGGCGCGGGCCACACTAGGCCGCGCCTAAAGAGGGTGTGGCCGTCCTGGCCCACCTATGGATCCGCCCGTTCGCATATATCTTCCTCCCGAAACCCTAAAGTTTGAGGGAGCGACAACAGAAAGATTCCGCCGCCTCTGCGGGACGAAAACTACAGAGAGAGAAAGAGCTCTCCGGCAGACAGATTTCTTTCGGGGAAATTCCTTCCCAGAGAGGGGATATCGTCGCCATCAACACCATCATCAAGATAGACTTTACCGGGATCATCATCATCCACCAGCACCATCATCACCACTCCATCCCGCTGTAACAATTGTGTTGAATATGGCATAGTTCTTAGGGGAAACTTTTCCGGTGTTGATTACTATTGTAGTTGATGCTTGTGAGTGGAACCATTGAATTATTGTTTATGTTCAGATTGTTATCCATCATTATATCATCTTTGATCTTGATCCATATGATGTCTCGTGAGTAGTTCGTTTAGTTCTTGAGGACATGGGAGAATTCATGTTGTTAGTAGTGGAATTGTGTTGAGGTATTATTCAATGGTTTAATATTTAAGTTGTGGTACTATTCTTCTAGTGGTGTCATGTGAACGTCGACTACATGATACTTCACCATTATGTGCCTAGGGGAATGCATTGTGTATTTGGGTACTAATTGTGGGATTGTCGGAGTGATAGAAACCTGAACCTCCGTTAGTAAACCTTTGCACAAGAGAGTGTAGGATCTCAGAGTTTAAGGCTGTGGTTAGGTTTTATCTTAATTGCTTTCTTATAGTTGCGGATGCTTGCAAGAGGTTTAATCACAAGTATGTATTAGTGCAAGTAAGGTCGGTACATTAGCATAAGTTCACCCACACAACACTTATCAAACCAAAGAAGATTAATCAACTATATAAAACGAAAGCACTTGACAGTATTCCCATGTGTTCTCGAAAACGTTTGGTCCTCATAAGTATTACCTCCGGCTTGTCCTTTGCTAAAAAAAGATTAGGACACTTGCTGCAATTATTTGTTGTCTTAATTTACTAGCACTTTATTTCCTTGCTTTATCAAAACCTCCTAAAAATCCGTTTGCTAAGTATTTACAGAGATTTCCTGCTCCTTACCCCTAGTCAACACCTTCTGCTCCTCGTTGGGATCGACACTCCTATTTATCAAAAGTACTAGGATACACCCCTATACTCGTGGGTCATCAGAGAGAAGCTAATGGATGCAGACGGTGGCCTCTTTGTTGTGTGCCCTCATCGGCCCTTTACCGTGTGTATTCCTAGTATACACGGCAAAGGGAATTTGCTGTGTGTATTCCGCAGTATACACGGCAAAGTCCATTTTTTCTTTTTTTCCTTTTATCACATTACTCTTAGGAAAATAATAAAAAAACATTCTAATTTAGAAAAATATAAAAAAATTATAAAAATTTGTAGAAAAATAATATCTATCTACACTCAAATATTAGATATTTATGTTGAATAAGAATCTCCATGCTCGCCATTTTAACCATAGTTTAAAACGGGCATAAAAAATTCAAAAACTATCAAAAGAATGCGAAACCTTCATGTGGTGTCATATTATGTGACATAGTTGGTAGAAAAAATTTCAAACTTGGTGTATTGATTATGTCTCAAAAAACCTTCACAAAATGACATATCTCATTCGAGGGTTTCTAGTTTTTGAGTCAAATGACTAATATTATCGCTAAAATATAGACATAGTTTATAATAATGTGCCCATACTATGCATGCATAGTTTCCTTTTCGTTGCATAAAAAGCCATTTTCCATTTTCCATGCGAAAAAACGGGGGGTTTGTGAAGGAACCACCAAATGGCTAATTCAGAATGCTACCACCCCATTTTCACAAGATTATATGGATGTCATATTTTGATTCCTCACATTTTTTTAATCTATTTATACATTTTATTTTGAATTCCGATTTACGGATTTAAATATATGAATTATTTCATATTAAATAGAAAAAGGCAAAAAAATAAAATCATTTTATTTTTTAATTGGATTCAAGATTATTATTGCTTATTCATTGTTGTCTACTTAAATAATTGTTGGAATCTAAAACTGATATGTGTGACATCATGGTTCAAGAGTTAATAGGATTGATATGAAAGTATTATCGACAAGGTATGATTTCTTTCTCAGAAGCTCATTCGAAAGGAACGAAAAAGTTAAGCATGATATGGCTAGAGTAGTGTTAGGATTGGTGACTGAAGGGGAAGTTTGATTATGAGTGCAATTTAACCTAATATTAAGCATACAAAGGGTTAACATATCCTATATGAGAATAACAAGTAAAAAATATTCAAAAAAGTTTGAAAAATAATTGAATTTCTTTCAATTTTTTTGAAAAGGCAGCCTCTTTTCCGTGTACTTTTACACGAGACACATGACAAAGGGAACTTCTTTGTCGTGTACTTTTTGAGGAGACACACGACAAAGAATAGACCATCGTCTCCGCAGAAACCTTCATCTCACTTTAATTTATCGTGTCTACACATAAGACACACGGCGAAGGCTTGTCGTGTCTTATTTTGAAAATACACGGCAAAGGGCCTTTGCCATGGCAATCGTTGTCGCGTGGAATTTGCCATGTGTA
Organism: Avena atlantica; assembly: GCA_910589765.1. Lineage (NCBI taxonomy): Eukaryota > Viridiplantae > Streptophyta > Magnoliopsida > Poales > Poaceae > Avena > Avena atlantica. The sequence goes on from OU342739.1 coordinate 49,260,077, forward strand.
TACACATGGCAAAGCCTTTGTCATATTTCGAAAGGCCTTTGTCGTATCCTTTGCCCACACTTGCCCACACTGCAAAGCGCCGTTGTGTTGTAGTGCATTTTTGTGATTCAACAAGTTCAAACTCCTGCTTTCTTTTATTCCTTTTCGCGGCCCAGACTTATGCTTAGACGCCATATCACCTAAAATACATTATATAAAAAATTAAATATAGATCACTAACACTTTTACATCATGTTACAGTTAACTAGTTGAATGGTTATGCGTTGCTACGGCATCTCTATATCGAATAGCCTGACTCTCTAGCAATGGTGATATAAAAATAGATCGTTTTTATTACATTATTTTAGTATCTAAATACTGGATTGGAAGTTTTTATCTTAGCCACCGTGCTAGCTACAAATTAAATGTACCATGTTTTATTTCTAACATTTATTAGTCATGTATAGTATTCGAAAAGGACGCACAAACACCGCCGTGAAGAACACACCATCGGATTTTTATCCCACTACAGTATTAGATTTGTATTTGAAAAGGACGTGAACTCACCTTTTCTATAGAAAGTTCAAATATAAATATGTAATTATGCAGAGTTGCAAGCGGACTTTCTTTTAATTTTTGTAGTTGTTCAATTTTTTCCGTCCATCGGATACTAAAGCTGGAGCAGGTGTACAACTAAAAAATGTGTCCATTCAGAAATCAGAATATAGGATGACTCATATCGGACCAATTTTATTGACATGGAAAAGAATCAGAGTATAATGTTGATAGTGTCCTCAATCATCAGAGATTTGGAGTCTACTTTATGATTAGTTATGCTAAGAAATCTACACGAATTACAAATAGGCCTCATTATCTCCGGTCATGCTCTCCCTCTTAAGCAAATAGTAGTACATCAGAAGAGTATCCCTCCACACAATCTTTCAACTCCTCAAATCATGGCATACAATTTCTCAAATCCCAAAGTCCATCTTCTCCACGCAGTGGGTGTCGGACGGTGGACCTAGCAGGTCGAATCCCAGCGGCCCCTTCACCCCTTGTCCCAGACAACGCAAATACGGCCGGCCACAAGAGTCTGAGAAAACAATTTTCCATTCGCTCGCCCGAACTCGCCACTGCATCGCCAACGCGCCGCTCGGACAAAGCACGCATCCTCGAGCGAGGCCAAGATTCCCAGGAACTCTTCCTCGACGTCAACTTCGTCCCCGCGCCCGGAGTCGACTCGGGATGCCATGAATCCCCGGCATCCTCTCCGCCTCCGGCCGACGCTGCAGCTTTGCCGATCTGTCGTGTTTACAATGTATAAATGTACTATAGTCATGTTTTACAAATAATATCAGTACCAGTTAACTGAAATCTTCAATGGTATTTCAATGTCTAGACAGAGTGTAATGCAATCAGTAATATCTACCTTGTAACTCTACTAATGGGATGGTGGCCGTTTTTTCCCTGCTACCACTTCTAATGATATAGACAAAAAAAGACATTTCCTAGTGCTATCGTAACACTGGTGCAAATGGTTTATTTGGGTAGATAAATATGAACCAAATCTATATATATATATATGATAATAAAGAACGCAACGTTTCTGTCAACGGTCCGTCCATACGGAAAAAGACCATTTTGCCCTCATATGTTCGCAGTATTTACATGCCCTGCCACCGCTTATTTTGGTCCGTTGAGCCACTTCGCCGCTCGCCTTCTCCCGCGGCCTTCCTGCCGAGCCTCCCGAGCCGCCGCCGTCCGTCCCAGGTGCCGCTGTCCTCGGCCCCGACGGGAACGCTTCCTCCGGCCCGCCGCCCTGCAACCCCCTCGTCGGCCTGACCCTTCGACGCCACCGCTGCGCCAGCGTCCTCCTCCCTGAGGCAGCGCCAATCGCAGCTTCTTTCCTGCCACCGACTGCCCCCAATCACAGCTTCTTCCCTGCCACCGGCACATACAAAATTTAAAGTAATATAACATTAGGCACCAGAAGTCGTGAGCATAAGCAGCAGAAATCCGTTTGCTCAATCGACCACCCATCACCATTCGCAACAGATCTAAAACGCTATTCCTCACAGCACGAAGGGCATGCGCAGATCTACCCGTACAACTCTCGATCTGATCCGAGCCGCCATGCTACACGAGCAGATCGAACTCGAATCATCCAGATCCCCTGACGCCCGGCACAGGGCACATCGAACCTAGACACGCTTAAGGCATTGGGAGAAATCGGCGGGGGCGGCCTCTCCTTACCTTGCTTGTGGCAGGACCCTCGACCCTAGCCTCTTCCTCGCCCGGTGTTGCGCCACGCGCAGTCGCCGCCTCAGCCTCTGCAGAGCGGCGCCGCTGCGTTCTTGCAGGACCGGGTGCTCCTCTCCCCGCACCAAGGCCCACCTCAAGCTCGCCCGCGTCAAGGCTGGCCACGACCGAGCGCGTCCGGCTCAACAATGCCCTGTGGCTAAAAAAATTAGAGCAGTGGGGATAAGTTCATTTCGAAATATGGGAAAATAGCACTGTCCATGTAGAAATACAAATAAAATTCGTACAATTGGAAGAATATAAGAGGATTAGGGGAGATTATTCTGATGAAATTTCAAGTCTTCAACAACATCTACCCCGCTCAATCGTATTACCGCTATAGAATTCCTAAGACTAGGATTTAGACCATGGAACAACAAGAGAAGAAGTGGGAACGGGAGAACAGAGTGTGGAGGGAGAGCGCACCATGGAGGAGAAGCTGATGGAATCGCCGCTGCCGCAGAGGAAACGCGCGGATGAGAGGTACGCCACTGCAGCCGGGGAAGCACGCCGCCGGGAGATATGTCTCCGGCGCAGGTGGTCTAGGCGCTCGCTCCTCGCTCTGAAGCCGATAGAATCGCCACTGCCGCCAAGTAAACGCATCGCCGAGAGGTGCACCGCCGGGAGAGACGCTGTCGCGTGAGTTTGGGTTGAGGTCTGGTTCACACTTCACGGCGATGGTACAAATAGCATGTATGGTGTCGTTTGTGAACTTGGGATAGGCCCAACTCTTTTGACAAAGTGTATATATACGTGACAATAGCCTAATTAACACTAAAACTTGGATTTTTTTTAGAAAGAAAAATTGGTTGCTTTGAAGTAATGGAAAAAAGTGATCATAAGGAATGAGCATGGAAATGCATAGATATTCTACACGATGTTCAAGCATCGTACAAGATAAACATACAAAAACGGTTTTTAGTTATTTGTAGAAATACATGGATAGTTTTTTTTGCAAATATAATAACAATAATAACAGTTCATTATAGAGTATTCATTTTCGGTTCTTTCGGTGCAACGCACGGGCATTTTTACTAGTCTATATCTATCTCTTCTCTTCTATATAATTTGTCTAGAGGTGGTTTTCGTCATCTTTTTCGTCCGTCAAAATTTTGGACGGTTTTGCCCTTAACTTTTCGTAAATATTACAAAGGTGCCACCGCAGTGAAACTGGTTCGGCCTTCTCGAGGAAAAAAAAATCCTCCATCGTGCCTCGAGCTCATCCTCCACCGAGCCCGCCGCCGCAGTCGTGTTCCCGTCGGCGCTTGAGATTGGCCTGCCGCAGACAGCTTCTCCCGTCGCGGCTTGGATCTCCTCTCGTCGTTCGTGCACCGGCCATCCTGCAGAACAAAGCTGAACCGGTCTTCCCCATCCCGGCCACCATCGTTCTCCGGCGACCGCAGGCACGGAAACCGATGACGGGACCTCTGTCCCAGCCATAGAGTCAGCAGAGGATGCTAGAAATTCTGGCGGCGACGCGGAGATGACCGGGGTGGATGCGCCCTCCAAGATTTCTCCGTCCATACGTCCCTGCTCCTCTCCAGCCGATGAGAGGCCGACCCCGCCCCTGCTCCTCCTCTTAGCAGCAGCGACTGACGGGAGAAGCACACCCGTGCTAGCTGATGACATGTTCGGCTACCCCTTAATCTGAAACTCAAACCAAACTGTTGCGATTTTTAGCTGTTGCGATTGTCAGGCAAGAAGGCTAACTAGAACTGAAAATATTAATGCTTTTCTTTTGGTGTTTGAGGGTAAACACTCTTTCTCGAAATCTTGTCCACTCGAAGTATTCTACATTTGATTAATTAGGATTTAGTTAAGATCTTATAGGATAGTGCGATTTAGTTTTCAAGTTACGCTTACCTTTCTTTTATAAAAATCTTGCATCAAGTAGCACTTAACATTTTTTCAGTTGTACTATTGGTTGTTGAGACCGTTCTACTCTCTTCGTTTCAAAATATAAAATATTTTAACTTTATGAACCAAATTATCTAGATTTTTTTTAGTACATAGATTCACTTATGTTTAGAATAAACCTACGTATTAAAATAATTCTAGATATATCATCTTCAAAAACCTAAAACATCTTATATTTTAAAATGGAGAAAGTGCATATTATAGTGCTTGCCACGAGACCCTTGGAGGCATTTCTCGCCTTTACCGTAGCAACGTACCTTGCATTTTGTTTTTGATCATTATTGCATTATTGGGATGCGGAACGAAAATGTTAATTTTCCCTTTGTGCGATGTAATAAGAAGTTATTCCAAAGAATGAATGTCTATGTTTTATGGGCAAAAGAGAGTGAAAAGTCATTTCACGAAATTGAATAACTGTTGCACACATGATTTGCGCGTTGTTCCGTAGCAGCGCACGAACATTTAACTAGTACCTAATAATAAAGAACGCAAGGTTTCTGGCCACGGTCCGTCTGGAAAAGACCTTTTTGCCCCTGGAGTTCGCAGCTATTACAAGCAGTGCCACCGCTTAGTCAAAATGGTTCAAAAAAAAGTTTCTCCTGATTCGACTTCCGGCTTTGGCTGCCGCCCTGTTCATCTTGGACTCCCCGGCGAGAGACAGGCCGTCCCGCATCCCTGGTGCCCAGGACTCCCCGGCGATGAGACAGGCCGTCGGCAAGTGGGAAAAACGGTACGAACCACCGAGGCGCGCTCTGTCCTCCCTCCGGGCAAACCGCCCGATTCCCCATCATGAGCGTATGACGCCTCACGCCCTGACCTCCCGGAGCCTCTCGCTCACTCGGGTAGCCCTGCCTATTTGTCGATCTCTCCAGCGCCACCCTCTTCTTCTCGATCTCTCGGTTACCCTGCCTCGCGGATGGCGGCACAAGCGAAGGGACAGAGGAGCCCCGGGTCGAGGAAGGTCGCGCGGCGGACGACTTCTGGGGCGGCGGGGTACCTGGCCGGGGAGCGTGCAGGAGAGAAGCTTGATGAGGGCGCGGGAAGGGGAGTTCTCGATGGCGGTGGCGCTGGAGAACAGGGACGAGCTCGGCTGCTCTTGGAGGCCGTCGTGGAGGCGGAGAACCAGGGAGAGAGCCGGGCTATAGCGGCGGTTCGGCAGGGAGGGAGACGCGGAGGAGCGGCGGCTATCGTCGCGCACTGGGAAGAGGCCCAAGGTCAGAGGCGGACGGGGCCGCGGGAGGAGGCGAGGTCGAGGAGGCGCAGGCTTGGCGGCGGGGACGGGATCCAGACGGGGAAGGAGGCGACGGGGGATGCGGGCTCGGGCTCGGGCTCGCGTGTAGTGCGTGTGTCCCGTGTGCGTGCTAGGGTGTGCGGGAGCGTGCGTGTGTGCGTCGTGTTGTGTAGCGTGAGTGTGTGGGTCGGTCTGTGTGTGCATGTCGGGTCGGGTGGGTGCGTGCTGTGATGCGTGTGTGGGTCGGTGTGCGATCGATGTAAGTAGTCTATCATGCACGTCACGAAAAGAAAAAAACAAGGCGTAGAATGGAAACTCTTCCATGATGGAAATTCACTGACGATTTGGTGACAATGTATCACGGGAGTTTTCAACCTACATATGCAGCTTCCCTGAAGCTTTATTTAGAAAATAAAGAACTTATTATAGAACAAGTGTATATTTAGAGCTTTTGAATATTGAGACACGACGCTGTTATATGCTCCTTTTCCTTTTTTTTTACATCTAATATGGCATAAGGTGTTCAGTTTAGCGATATGATTTAGTAATTTCTTTATTTTTTTAAAAAAATATCATTCAAGGTATCATTATTTAATTTGAGAATAGAAAAACAATACTCTCTCCGATCCAAATTAAATGTCTTAGATTTTGTATCTAGCCATAATTTAGTGTTAGATTCATCTGTATCTCGATAAATTTGAATCAAGTAATTTGATACACTTCCTATTTTTTAGGACGATTCTAGATATAGCCGACAACTTCTATGACCGCTGATGCATTTCACTCGGTGTGCGGGTGTGTTGCGTGCTTGTGTTGACGCTGGTGTTGGATGGTGTGATAGCTTATATTTTTTAATTTACAAGGTCAAGAAGATGCTTTCTCGCAGCAACGCGCGGGTATTGTGCTAGTATCAAATAAACTTGTCATCCTTATGACACCAAAAGATAGATACGTCACAATAGTTATGGAGATAAGTACAGATATAAGCTATTAATCTGCATCGTTACTAACCACACAAACATGTATCTTTCCAGTTTTAGTTTGTAGACCAACAACACATGTAGTTAATAAATTGGACACCAATAAGATGAACACCTGGGTCCTTTTCTGACGGCTTCGGAACAATAGTGTTGCCACAAGTAACCGCTATGGGGAACATCTAGAGTGAAGGAACAAAAGAAACAACCCAAATGTCAAATCTTCTCTCTTGAGTTTATTTGTATCACGGGGAAGAACAGGAGTCTTCAATGGTATTTCAAGCTAATTTTTTTTAAATAATACTTTTTTTTATTGAATTGCACAAATAATACATAAAACGGACAAATTGTAAATCTGTTGGTCGGTCGGCCGTTCGACAGACGACATACTCGTTTCGTCCGTTCAACAGACGACACACTGACTTCGTCCGTTCAACGGACGACACACTGCCTTCGTCCGTTCAACGGACGACACACCCTGCAAACCCCTAGCGTTGCCTGCAGGGTGATTCATCAGTTGAACGGACGAAGGCAGTGTGTCGTCCGTTGAACGAACGAAGGCAGTGTGTCGTCTGTTGAACGGCCGACCAACCAACAGATTTGCAATTTGCCCGTTTTATATATTATTTGTGAAATTCAATAAAAAAATGTATTATTTAAAAAAAATTAGCGTATTTCAATGTCTAGACAGAGTGTAATGCAATCAGTAATAGCAGATCGAGATCAAAGCCTGAACTCTAAATTCGTGTCCATGGCGAGCGTCGCAGCCGGCCCGGCACTTGGGGGTAGGTGGTGTCGTTCGGGAGATGAGGGAGGTTGGAGGTGGGGGTGCCTCCTCACTTCCTCGCTGGACCAGAGCTTGGTGTCCATGGAGGAGAGGGGGTCGGAGACATCAGCGGGAAAATCTTGACAGTGCACTCGTTCCTGGGCACCTCCGGCTCCTGGATTCAGCAAGGAAGAAGAAGGCGAAGCGGTGGTTCCATCCCCGCGTGCACCTTGGCGCGTACGTGCTCGTGAGGGCGGTAGCTGGCGGTAGTCGACGACTCTCTCTCGAAGGAGGATTTTCGCGGGGAAGAAGCAGAGCACCGGAGAGAGAAGACAAGGGTGGTTGCGGATGGAGGGAGTAGGATCACCGTCACCGTACACGCCGTCAACCCCAATTTGGTGCCCATGCGATACGGGGCCTCCACTATCGACATCCTCTGCGGCACCACACGCCTCGATGCCAGCGGCAGCCGGCCACCTCCCGGCTCGATCTAGGGGAAAAGTGGAGAGGCGGCGGGTTTTTTTATCGAACGGGGCGCCATGGAGACCAAGCAGCTAAGGAGGAGGGGAGGCGCGCGCCGAGGGAGGAGGACGACGCCGGAGAGAAGCCGCCATGGCCGATCGCCCCAGGGGAGTTCTCGCCAAGGCCGCGGGCACGATTTGCGTTGACTCATCGCCTGTGTGGGTTGGGGCACTGGACGAGCGACAATGGAAAAAAAATCCAACCGGTACGACTTAAGTATGGCAGCGGTGGGTAATTTACTCCAAATTGGGAAGGGCAAATCCGTCCAACAAAATTCGGACGGAAAATCAGGAACGAGCCTACCTCTAGGTAGATACTCTCTCCGTTTAAAAATATAAGATGTTTTAAATTCGTGAAGAAGATGTATCTAGACACCTTTTAGTGTATAAGTTCAAATAAATCTAAATAGTAAAATGTGTCTTGATACATCTTATTCACAAACCTAAAACATCTTATATTTCCAAACAGAAGAAGTAGATAGAAGATAGAAGATTGAACTAGCTAGTAACTTTTTTCTCTGGTGAGATATTCCTACACGGACGGTGCTAAGTAATGCCAAACTAATTAAAGCTAGTTAGCTAGTCTAGATGGGATTAAGTGATTACCGGGAGAGTCAGCACGCGAGCAAGGAAATGATCACACGCGCACTGGCAGACTGGCATCACGCACAACTTCAGATGTACGCTGTACGTCGGGTCGTCGCGCCTGCTGGTCGTCGGAAACTGCCCTCCTACTACTGAATTACCGAACTGTTGAACAATCCCTGCCGGCTGGCCGGTTTCGAGGCTGCTCCATACCCGAGGAAGAAGACTAGAGTCGAAGGCATACAAGATTACACAAGAAAATGACACAGGGAACAGGAAGAAGCTTTATTGATCTATCTCTCGGTACAATGATTGCTCCTCTATTTATAGACTAAGGGGATAGGATACCTACATGGGTTAACCCTAGCCTGGTAGAGGCCACACCGAATGGACCTCTACCGGCCCAGTTTTCCAACACTCCTCCTGGGTATCTTATCTGTATAACCATGGGTTAAAACTCCGAAAAACCCAGTGGGAAAATATGAAGAAATGCACATGATATACTTCTTGCTATGTTGCACGAATTGCCTCAATAAAAACCTTATGTGAGAAACTTCATAAAAACTCACTAAGCGAAAAAGAGTACAATTCACTTAACTATAAAGTTAAGCACGTAATCATCGGGATCAAGATTTCAGCGATGATGTGAAGATTCTCTCCCTGGACCTTGCATCTCCCTAAGTCTCATCATACCGATCCCACGGACACATCTCTCGAAAGAAGATGCTGGCAATGATTTAGTGAACAAATCAGCGAGATTTTCACACGACTTAGTATGCAAGACTTTCACTTCGTTCAACTTTTGCAGTTCATGTGCATAGAAGAATTTGAGGTTTATATGCTTTGTGAGATTACTCTTCACGTAACCTGTCTGGATTTGTGCAACACAAGCGGCATTATCTTCATAGATAATTGTTGGGTTTTGTACGGTGTTCAGTCCACATGACATCTGGATGTGGCTGACTACTCGTCGAAGCCATACACATTCTCGTGATGCTTCATATAATGCTATGATTTCCGAGTGGTTCGTCGAAGTTGACAGAAGAGTTTGCTTAGACGACTTCCAGGAAATCGTTGTTCCACCACAAAGGAAAACATATCCAGTCTGCGACTTGGATGTGTTGGAGATATGCCCTAGAGGCAATAATAAATGTAGTTATTATTATATCTTTGTGTTTATGATAAATGTTTACATTCATGCTATAATAGTATTAACAAGGAAACATTGATACTTGTGTGATTTGTAAACTTAATTTGAAGTCCCTAGTATAGCCTCTATACTTCACTAGCTTGTTGGTTGATAGATGATTGTGGTTTCCCTATCATGAACATTGAGATGTTATCAACAATAAGATCATATCGTTAGGAGAATGATATGATGGACATACTCCTATAGATAAGCGTAGCATAAAGATCAAGTCATTTCAATAGTTCAATTGCTATATGCTTTCTGATACATAGTAACCTAATTCCTTCGACCATGAGATCATGCATATCACCTTTACCGGATGGATGCTTTGATGACATCAAACACCACACCGCAACTGGGTGGCTATAAAGGTGGCATTGAGTGTTCGGAAAGTATTGGTTGAGACACATGGATCAAGAGTGGGATTTGTCCATCCATATGACGGATAGATATACTCTGGGCCCTCTCGGTGGAATGTCATCCAATTAGCTTGCAAGCATGTGACTGGCTCACAAGGGATCACATATCACGGGAACGAGAAAAGAGTACTTATTGGTAACGAGGTTGAACTAAGTATGCAGAGATACCGACGATCATGACCTCGGATAAGTAAACTATCGTGAGACAAAGAGAAATTGGTATCGTATGTAAGTGGTTCATTCGATCGCAAAGTAATCGTAGAAATATGTGGGAGCCATATGAATTTCCAGATTCCTCTATTGGTTATTGTTCGGAAAAGTGTCTCGATCATGTCCGCATAATTCACGAACCGTAGGGAGACACACTTAAGGATTCGACGTTGTTTGAGTAGTTATGGTATTATGAGAAAGAGACCGAATATTGTTCGGAGTCTCGGATGGGATCCGGGATATCACGAGGTGATCTGGAATGGTCCGGAGAATAAGATTCATATAAGTAAAGTCCCGTTTCGGAGTTCGGGAATGATTCCGGTGTTTTCATCGGGAATGTTCTAGAAGGTTCCGGAATGTCCGGCACTCCGGAGGGGAAGGGGTACATGAATGTGTCATTACATATTGGAATGATTGCATCATGTACTAAGTGTTCTCGCTGTTCCAAATAAAGGATTAAATTGAATCCTAAAACTGAAAAGTCAAATGGCCAGTTTGAAAGTCAAACGGCTAAAACAGGAAACTGTGGGAAACAAGCAAGAGGAGGTTGAAACCGACTTGGGGGAGGAGTCCCTCCTCTCCAAGCCGGCGCGCCACCCAAGGCCGACTTGGGGAGGGACTCCCTCCCCTTGGCCGCCCCTCCCACCTTTAAAAGGAGGGGCATGGCCTCCTCCTCTAGACACACAAGTTCCTATCCTCTAATCTAAATCCTAGCCCTAGACTCCGGTTTAGAGCCGTTTTGGTTTAGAGCTTCTAATTGCCCTAGCCTTCGGATTAGAGCCTTCTAATTGGTGTGTCTAAACCCTAGACCACTAATAGTTCTCTCTCATACTCCACCATACTCGCTCCGGCTTAAGGCGAAGCCCTGCGGGATCTCCCCTCTGAAGGGAATATGCCCGAGAGGAATAATAAAGTGGTTATTATCGTATTCCTTATTTATGATAAATGCTTATTTTACATGCTATAATTGTATTAATACGGAAACGTTAATACATGTGTGTTTAATAAACAAAAGAAAGTTCCTAGTTATGCCTCTCTTATAAACTAGCTCATTGATTAACAAGATGATCATAGGTTTCCTGATCATGGACATTGGATGTTGTTAATAACGAGGTCACAACATTAGTGTAATGGTGTGATGAACATTCATCCGAAGTATAGCATTACGATCAAAGTCATTGAGTTTATATTGCTATAACAACTTACGAAGTGATCCTAATCCTTAGACCATGAGATCATGTCAATCACTAACACCGGAAGAGTTTCTTGATAACATCAAACGTCACACCGTAACAGGGTGATTATAAAGATGGATTCAGAACTAATAAAGTGTTATGTTGAGGCCCATGGATCGAGAGTGGAATTTGTTCATCCCGATGACGGATAGATATGCTCTGGGCCCTCTCGGTGATATCACATTGATTAGCTTGCAAGCAAGTGATTTGATCACTAGAATGTTATATCACGGGAACGAGAAAAGAGTGCATGTCAGTAACGAGATCAAACTAGGTATGGAGATACCGATGATCGAATCTCGGACATGTAATATATCGCGAAACAAAAGGATTAAGATACGAGCGTAAAAGGTTCCGACGATCACAAGAAAGTCATCGTTGAATGTGTGGGAGTCAGTATGGGTCTCCAGATCCCGCTTCTGATTATTGATCCGAGAGGGGTATCGATCATGTCCGCATTATTCGCGAACCGTAGGGTGACACACTTAAGAGACACCGACATCCATTTGGAGCAAAAGTTTCATGCCGAAAAGAATAACAAGCGCAGGAATTTATTTCACTAGATACCGAAACGGGTTTTCGGGTGAAATTGCAGAAAGTGTTTCTGCATGTGAAATAAAATACTAGCAAGGGGTTATATTTGAATGTTTGTCATTAAAGTAATTGACAAAATTCTGAATAAATAAAAGGAGTTTTATTTAATGAGAGTTTGCATTAAATTTGGTGGAAATTTAATGGGAATTTGAGTGGGCTTTTGAGTGGAGGGAATTGAAAGGCATTTGAGTGAGTGGAGTGTCCACCCACATGAATGTGGAAGAGGTGGGGGCAGCCCCATGGCTGGGCGCATGGCCCCTTGGGTGCCCCCCCTCTCCCTATAAAAGGAGCCCCCCTCCCTCTCTCTCACTCACACCTCCTCGTGAAGGATCTCTCTCCCCCTCTAGTATTTATCCCCCATGGTCTCGGACTAGCGAGATACATGTTCCCGGTGGCTTTTCGGCAAGAAAGAGTTGTGCTTCCGCTGCATCGCTGGAGCGAGGAGGCGGAGGTTGCTCGGTGTCTCGAACGTGTGTGCGAGCACGGATGCGCTGCTGTTTTGCGGCGCTAGGACTTCCTCTCGATCTTGAGATCGGCAAGAGATCGTCTACATCAACCACGAGTTTGGACTCGTTAAGCTTTGTCGGTCTTCAAGGGTATGTTCTCTACGGATATACATCCGCTCGTTGTTTGTATCTAGTAGATAGATCTTGGTACATAGTTGTTCCCATCGTAGGAAAATTTTTGTTTTCTATGCTGCGAACCCTACAGTGGTATCAGAGCCGGATCTATGCGTAGATACTTTGCACGGGTAGTACACATATGAGTATGTGGGCGATGATGATCATTTTATTGCTTCTTAGTTGTACTTTGGATATTGGTGGCATAGTGGGATGAAGCGGCCCGGACAAACTTTACATGTCCTCGCACATGAGACCTATTCCACGCTTGACATGCAACTAGTTTTGCATAAGTGGCTAGCGGGTGTCTGTCTCTCCTACTATAGTCAATATCTAATTTGCAACGAGTTGTCAACAATTTGGTTATCCTCGTTGTGGTTCATGTTCGTAGGTAAGAACGGTTCTATCTTCGAAAGCCCTAAGCCACGTAAAACTTGCAATGGATAAATTAGAGGCGTCTAGTTTAGATTGTTGCTGGGCTAGTGTTATGATATGGTGATGTTGTAAGTAGAAGTATGAGATGATACTCTTACAACACACATAGCGTGTAAGTTCCATAGACCTTGGCCTTACACATAAAGGTATGATAGTGATCATACCACGGTGCACATGATGGAGATCATATGCGGGAACCATATCATTTCACTTATAAACATGTGATGTTTTTGATTGCATCTTATATTGCTTGTTTGGCGTTTAATTAGCATAATAAGATGATCCCTCATTTAAATATCAAGATAAGAATGTGTTCTTACTTTAGTATGCACCGATTATGTTCTCGTCGCTCCAAGACATCACGTGATGATCGGGTGTTTTTGGATCCACGACCATATTTCGGGTGTAAGACAGTTACACACGCAAATACTAAGGTTCTTACTTGGCGAGCCTAGCATGTACAGACATGGCCTCGGAACACGGACCGAAAGGTTAAGCATGAGTCATATGTTTTGATATGATGACCATATGGATGCTCGCCTTTGAAGCTACGCCGACTCACGTGATGATCGGACTTGTGTAGTGGATTTGGTTCATGTAATCACCAAAAAGGCACGAGGGATGTCATTTTTGAGTGGGAGTTTATTTCTAATTTGGATTAGTAGAACTCAATTTATCATAAATTAAATCAAAGTGAATTTGCATAATTTGTTGTAGTCATTGGCATTCGTTCACCACCTTATGCATAGTTGTAATTGAGATAATAGAACTATAGAATTCTGGATATATACTTTACGAACTGGTATCGTATTGTGTTGAGTGTCAATCTAAAGTTTAAAGTCCTATTGCAAACTTTCAGCAAACTCTATTTACTCCGTGAAATTTAATAGTTGGTATTAAATCGAGAGTAACAATTCCAGTGTTAGTATCTTAAGTATCATATTTGCCTCCATGATTCTTGATTTAAATATCAAGATTATCTAGGAGCTGAAAGAATTGTTTCAGAAACCATCATGTGTGGTAGATATAACGATATCTGAAACAATGTTTTGGTTGCAATATGATAGAGTATAATATATGTTCTCATATTGGATGAGAATTTACGAAGGTTGGAGATGCTAGACATCCTAATCATCCAAAAAGGTTTTGGAAAGTAATGTTATACTCACGATTCGCCTTTATAACCTACAGTAGCTTGATCATGAAAGTCGTCATGATAAGGATGAATAGAAGATGTATGTAAAGTGTTTACTACACTAAAAGATTACTAAAGAATGGATTTTGAAAGAATACCGATCATTTTGATGATGGTGATCTACTTCAAAGTGCAAGTCCAAAGGTATTATTATTTGAATATACACGCTTTGGACTATGTGTCATGTATATGGCGCCACTTTTGATGTTGATAAATTATTTTAAAAAGGAAAAGGAAATGCTGAAAGAGAATCTATAAAATATACTTGGCAGAAAAGAAAAGATTGGAAATATCCAATTTAGGTATATATATGATATACATGTTATGGTTGTATTCTTTGCTTGTTAAACAATGTGGTTCTTGGGTATTGGATACCGAATTGCTTGGTATGAAATTTCATACGGAACGACGCAATTCATGAACCACAATGGCCTAAGTAACTAGCAAGAGAATATGTGATAATGTTCATCGAAAACAAACAAACCGTTCTTTGTATTTCTCGTTGACATCAAAGCTTGACTTCAAGATTTGTTTTAATAATTGTTATTTGAATCAGGTATTATGAGAACAAAGGTTGTTCAAATAATTACCGTATTCCATATAAGATGGATGATTTACAAATCTAGCTGGAGAAATCACATCCATAAAACCTAATGCTAAAATGTCGCAAGACAAATGATTGAAAGATCACTTACGAAGTGACATCGCTGTTTAAATTATATTGGAAAGAAAACATGAAGAATCTCCATATTCATGGATTTTTGGAGTCTTTGATTTGATCAAGTGACGCTTGTGAGACTTTCCACGTGATAATTAAAACTTCGTTCAAAGGCCAAAGAAGAACGAACGACTAAATTATTGGAATTTATAGATATCGATGTATGTAGTCCATTATGTGTAGTCGTAAGCGATGGGTTTCAACTTCATATGCTTTCTCCGGAATTTTGAGTGAATGTTCACTTAATGAGAAAGAAGTATGAAATATTTGAAAATGTTTCAAAGACTTTCAAGATGAAGTTGAAAATCATTGTGACAAGAAAATAAATGGTTTATGATTTTATCATAAGGGATTTATTTGAGTTACAAGTGTAACAAGAAAAATAAATGAATTATGATTTTATCATAAAAGGGATTTATTTGAGTTACAAGTTTAGCAAAACACCTAGATTTACATATCCCGAAACACCATAGGAATATGGAGTGTTTGAGATTTGTAATGAAACCTTGTGAGACATGGTTGGATCAAAGGTGTTATTTATAAAACTGCCATTATGTTTTAAAAGATTAAAGCTTTAGAGACTACCGCTTTTACACTGAAAAGAGCTCCGTCTAGATCCGTTGAAATGACACCATGGAAGTTATGGTTTGGGGTAAAACCCAAGTTGTCATTTCTTAAATTTTGGTATGCTAAACATAAGTAAGATGTTTACAACCGAATTCGGATGAGCATGTCTTTGTAGGTTATTCCGAATAACAATTGGTTATTCCTCCATAACACCGAGGACAAAAGGGTTTGTCGCTTGAAATGTGAAGTTTCTTGAAAAAGGAATTTTTCGCAAAAGTTAAGTGGGAGGACAATAGAACTTTGATAAGGTTAACCAACCTTAGCTAAATGTGCTGAGTTGCGCAGCGCCGGAAATCGTTCTGGAGGCTGCCATAATGCTCATAGCTTATGTGCCTCAAAGGTTGTGGTCACGGAGGTCTAAAGTTCCTATTGAACCAAGAAGGTCGAATAAACAATCAAATACTAAGATTTGAGAGTAAATCATTATTGTTTGACAATGATGAACCGACTATATGCAAAGAAGCGATGATGGGCCCTGACTCCGTCAAATGGCTTGAAGCCATAAAATCCGTGATAGTTCCATACACGATAAATCAAGTTTTGAACTTGGAAGACCCTCCGGAAAGGTGTAAAAACCTATCAGTCGTATTTGGATCTATAAAGAAACAGACATGGATGTTTCACATCTATGAAATAGTCGACATGTCGTAAAGTATTTTACAACAATGTTCAAGGAGTTGACTATGACAAGATTTGATCTTTCATAGCGATATTTAGTCTGGACGGATTAAAGTAGCAACCACTACATATAATTTGTTATATGGTAGATGAATAAACAAAACAAAAAATTTCTAATAGAATGGTTACCTAGGACGTGTACAAGACACGGTCCAAAGGGTTTTGTTAAAATTCAAAGGATGCTAAAAGGGCGTGCAAACTTCAATGGTTGAAGTAAGCATCGCGGAGTTGGAATCTTCACCGTGATGAAAAAGAGTTTTCATCAGGAGACGATGAAGATGCTTGCATTTGCAAGAAATTAAGTGGGAGCGCTGAGACATATTTCTAATACATTATGTGGAGGGCATCTTGTTGATTAGAAATGATGTATATTTTATTGACAATGGTTAAGAATTTCATTTCGATGAAAGACTTAGGCAAAACCCGAATATTTAGCATGAATGTCTATAGTGGATAGACGGTGACGCTAATATGGTTATGCCAAACGTACATATATGAGATATTGAAGGAGTTCAATATAGAAATGACAAGAAACAGTTCTTGTCGCCTGGAAAGGAATTGAATCAAGATTCAAGTGTATCGACACTTGATAAGTGAAACAAGATTCAAGTGTTTTGACACTTGATGAGTGAAATCACAAGAATGTTTTGATCAATCATACCATGATATGTACACATCCAGATATGTCCTATGCTCTAAGTGTTATGAGCATATACCAGAATGAATCATAAAATGATCATTGGACTATAGTAAGGATATTCTTATGATCTTTTGGAAGAACTAAGAATATATTTGTGTAGAGGTGACAAACAATTACAAATAGTTCATTGTAAAGCGTTACATTGATACTAGTTTTGTCACAAGATACAAATTAAGTTTATCTCAATTTAAACTATGGGTGGCACAATGTAATGGAAAGGAGATTCCATGATGGATTTGGAAGAGTTCCAAAGTTAAGACATTGTGACGAATACTACAACAAAAGGCTAAGTATATGACTGCTATAGTAGCAGCAAAGGAGGGAATTTGTGTCAAGTAGTTTGTTATCAAACTAAGGTGTGGTTCGCAACGGGCTAACACTAAAGATATATTGTATGACAATAGTATCGACGTGTTTTAACCCCAAGGAACTAAAGGTCTCACCGAAAGACCAAATTTATACAATGCCATCTCATTGGAGAATGAGTGATGCGTGAAGACGCAAAGACATGCAAATACACACGGACCTGAAGCGTCAGATCCATAGATTATGTTAACCACTTGCAATTGCGTATATGGAACACCGGAAAGCCATAAGTGTTCAATACGCAAAGTTCTCAAACTAGATTATTGTCTCTAGTGCAAGTGGGAGACTGAAGGGAATATGCCCGAGAGGAAATAATAAAGTGGTTATTATCGTATTCCTTATTTATGATAAATGTTTATTTTACATGCTATAATTGTATTAATACGGAAACGTTAATACATGTGTGTTTAATAAACAAAAGAAAGTTCCTAGTTATGCCTCTCTTATAAACTAGCTCGTTGATTAACAAGATGATCATAGGTTTCCTGATCATGGACATTGGATGTTGTTAATAACGAGGTCACAACATTAGTGTAATGGTGTGATGAACATTCATCCGAAGTATAGCATTACGATCAAAGTCATTGAGTTTATATTGCTATAACAACTTACGAAGTGATCCTAATCCTTAGACCATGAGATCATGTCAATCACTAACACCGGAAGAGTTTCTTGATAACATCAAACGTCACACCGTAACAGGGTGATTATAAAGATGGATTCAGAACTAATAAAGTGTTATGTTGAGGCCCATGGATCGAGAGTGGAATTTGTTCATCCCGATGACGGATAGATATGCTCTGGGCCCTCTCGGTGATATCACATTGATTAGCTTGCAAGCAAGTGATTTGATCACTAGAATGTTATATCACGGGAACGAGAAAAGAGTGCATGTCAGTAACGAGATCAAACTAGGTATGGAGATACCGATGATCGAATCTCGGACATGTAATATATCGCGAAACAAAAGGATTAAGATACGAGCGTAAAAGGTTCCGACGATCACAAGAAAGTCATCGTTGAATGTGTGGGAGTCAGTATGGGTCTCCAGATCCCGCTTCTGATTATTGATCCGAGAGGGGTCTCGATCATGTCCGCATTATTCGCGAACCGTAGGGTGACACACTTAAGATACACCTACATCCATTTGGAGCAAAAGTTTCATGCCGAAAAGAATAACAAGCGCAGGAATTTATTTCACTAGATACTGAAACGGGTTTTCGGGTGAAATTGCAGAAAGTGTTTCTGCATGTGAAATAAAATACTAGCAAGGGGTTATATGTGAATGTTTGTCATTAAAGTAATTGACAAAATTCTGAATAAATAAAAGGAGTTTTATTTAATGAGAGTTTGCATTAAATTTGGTGGAAATTTAATGGGAATTTGAGTGGGTTTTTGAGTGGAGGGAATTGAAAGGCATTTGAGTGAGTGGAGTGTCCACCCACATGAATGTGGAAGAGGTGGGGGCAGCCCCATGGCTGGGCGCATGGCCCCTTGGGTGCCCCCCCTCTCCCTATAAAAGGAGCCCCCTCCCTCTCTCTCACTCACACCTCCTCGTGAAGGATCTCTCTCCCCCTCTAGTATTTATCCCCCATGGTCTCGGACTAGCGAGATACATGTTCCCGGTGGCTTTTCGGCAAGAAAGAGTTGTGCTTCCGCTGCATCGCTGGAGCGAGGAGGCGGAGGTTGCTCGGTGCCTCGAACGTATGTGCGAGCACGGATGCGCTGCTGTTTTGCGGCGCTAGGACTTCCTCTCGATCTTGAGATCGGCAAGAGATCGTCTACATCAACCACGAGTTTGGACTCGTTAAGCTTTGTCGGTCTTCAAGGGTATGTTCTCTACGGATATACATCCGCCCGTTGTTTGTATCTAGTAGATAGATCTTGGTACATAGTTGTTCCCATCGTAGGAAAATTTTTGTTTTCTATGCTGCGAACCCTACACCCTCTACTTCCGGTACCACGCCGTTGTGCTGCCGGAATCGCGAGGAGAGTGCTACAACCTCCGCTGCCTGCTGGAACAAGGGAGAGGAAGGTCTCCGTCGAGTACCGAACGTGTGACCGACTGCGGGAGCGCTGCCGGAACGCAGCGCCGGAAGGATCGTCTACGCGATCTTGAGATCGGGAAGAGTACGACTACATCACCCACGAGAATCCGCTCTCGTTAAACACTTTGGAATCTTCGAGGGTAAGTTATTCCATCGACTCGTTGCTACAATCTAGTAGATAGATCTTGGCTTGTTTGTTTGTATGCGATAGAAAATTTTTGTTTTCCATGCTACGAAACCCTACAGGATGTGTGCGGGTCCGAAAGGTACCCATCATCTGCATAGCCTACAACAGATAGGTCTGGGTTCTTTTGGTAAAACAAGCCAAGGTCCGTTGTCCCTTGTATGTACCTAAAGATGTCTTTAACGCCTTTCCAATGCCTCTTGGTAGGCTCAGAACTATACCTTGCAAGCAAATTGACGGCGAATACAATATCCGGCCGTGTACAATTTGCGAGGTACATAAGTGCGCCAACTGCACTTAAGTAGGGAAATTCCGGCCCCAGAATTTCCTCCCTCTCTTCTTTAGGCCTGAACGGGTGCTTGTCTTGCTGCAAAGATCTTCCGACCATCGGGGTCTTAGAAGGATATGCCTTTTTCAAACCCAAATCGTTCCAACACCTTCTGGGTGTAGGCCGACTGGTGAACTAGAATCCCAGCAGGGGAATGCTCAAGTTGCAGACCCAGGCAGAACTTGGTTTTACCTAAGTCTTTCATCTCGAATTCCGACATCAGGTAGGAACTCGCTTCCTCAATATCGTCAGCTGTACCGATTATATTCAAATCGTTCACGTACACCGAGATAATACAGAAACCATCCTGGGATCTCCGTATAAAAACACATGGGCAATCTTCATTGCTCGCGTAGCCCTTCTGATGAAGGAAATCGCTTAAACGATTATACCATATCCTACCTGACTGTTTTAGTCCATACAATGACTTCTTAAGCTGAACACTGTATATGCTCTTGTTTGCTCTATCCTGGTTTGGGACAGGGATACCTTCTGGTACTTTCATGTATATGTCTGAATCCAAGTTACCATATAGGTAAGCGGTGACAACATCCATTAGTTTCATTTTTAAGTCCATGTTTACTGCCATTGAGATCAAGTATCTAAAGGTAATTCCATCCATGACCGGGGAGTAAGTTTCTTCAAAGTCGACACTTGGTCGCTGAGTGAAACCTTGAGCAACGAGCCTTGCTTTGTACCTTACTACTTCATTATTCTCGTTTCTCTTTCGAATAAAAACCCACTTATGGCCAACGGGGAGAATGTGGGGAGGAGTTAGACAAACAGGTCCAAATACCTCTCTTTTGTTTAACGATAATAATTCAGCAGTGATTGCCTTCTGCCAATCTTTCCAATCCGACCTTTTCTTGCAATCAGCGAGCGTGTTAGGCTCAGGGTCAAGATCTATGATTGAGGCAATTTTATTGGCAAAATTAACGTCGACATTTGCCATGGCTCGGTTGTATAACTCGCCCGAATTAACATAGTTAATGGCCATTTCGTCATGGAGTGCAGTCACATCCTCTTGCTCCACTGGATTTCCCAATCCAGGGGCTAGGTCCTTTAGCTTTCCCGCTCCGATGTGTGCGCACACAACTTCGCTGGGTATTTCCGATATACGAAAATTCAAGTCTGGAATTTCGTGCACTGAAATATCCGTACTTGTGCCAGGTCTCAACTGGCTCCCCTCAACAGGGGCAGACTGTAATAAATCTCTCTTATCCCTTTTCTTCGGGCGTCCCCGAATACTTGGGATTTGAGAAACCGGATTCCGCGTCCTCTTAGGCCTTGGAACGGGAGCGGGTATACCATCATTTTTCTTCGGTATTTCATCCCTTTCCGGTGCATTGCATGCATGCACATGCGACTTTGTCATAGTCTTTAAATTACTAAAATGATCAGGCGGTTGATTCGCTAGGGAGTGCAAATCTAGTATCTTTTGGACTTCTCTATTAGTCTCAACAGTGCGCGGGTCATGAGCGTGGATCCCCGTGGCTTTCCACGTGATTTCTCGACTTTTGTCATCCAGGGGTTGATTACCTCCCCCCAAAGTCGGAAAAAGATCCTCGTCAAAAATGCAGTCAGCAAAATGGGTCGTCTGACAGTCACCTGTCAAGGGGTCCACGAACCTGATTATGGACACTGTCTCATAACCAACGTATATCCCCGACTTACGGAGCGGTCCCATTGCTGATCGCTGGGGTGGTGGTATAGGTACATATACCTGGCAGCCAAACCTTCGTAGGTGGGAAATTTTCGGTGCCGACCCTTGCGCAAGTTGGATAGGAGAGTGGATGTTGTAGGCCGATGGTTGAAAGTTGATGATATTAGCGGCGTGTAACACCGTGTGTCCCCAACATGTAGTTGGTAAATTACAACCCTGAAGGAGTGGTCTGGCAATGAATTTAATCCTTTTAATCAATGCCTCCGCAAGTCCATTTTGAGTGTGGACATGCGGTACAGAGTGCTCAAGTTTGATTCCTGTTGCCATGCAATAATCATCGAATGCCTTTGAAGTAAATTCTTCGGCATTGTCCATTCGAATGGACTTTAAACGATAATCAGGGATTTTATTCCTTATTTATATGATCTGGGAGATCAACTTTGCAAACGCATGGTTCCTTGTTGACAGCAGGCAAACATTGGACCATTTAGAGGAAGCATCGATGAGCACCATGAAGTATCGAAACGGCCCTGAGATGGGCTGAATTGGACCACATATATCCCCTTGAATACGTTCCAAGAACGCGGGGAGTTCATCCTTCACCTTTAGGGGGGACGGTCTAATGATCAATTTCCCCGTAGTGCATGCGGAGCACACGAAATCATCGGGATTCGGAAATTTTTTCACATTAACATTATGACCATTCGAGTTGTTAATTATATTTCTCATCATCCTAAGACCGGGGTGGCCTAACCTATCATGCCAAAGGCAGAATAGTTCAGAGCTTCTAAAGACAGTCTTAAGGGTAGTGTAAATAGGTGGTGCTACTATCTTAGTGTAGTACATCCCAGTAGCTAATGAAGGGAGTCTTTCGACAACATGTTTACCATTTTCGTCGTGCTTGGTAATGAGTAGGAACTCCTTTCCATTCTCATCATCATCGGTTTCTACATGGAAACCATTTGCGCGGATGTCTCTAAAACTCAAGAGAGTACGAGTCGACTCCGGATACAACAATGCCTCTTCGATGATCAGAGTTGTTACATTTGGGAGTATGATAGTTGCTCTTCCGGAGCCAACTACATTCGGACCGCAGCCGGCGATCGTCATTATGTTACCGGGGTTTTTGGTATTAGACTCAAAATACTTTGTTTCTCTCAAGATGGTATTTGTGGTGCCGCTATCAGCAAGACACGTTTCCTCCATTTGGGCGCCACACGCGTTCTAAAATGTAGTGCCTAATTAATATAATGGAGCGAGGAAGATGCTACATCAAGTAAGTAAAACACATAAACATTTCATAACATCACACAACCAAATAATGGAATAAATAAATGAAATAAATGTCATCCAATCGCCGAAAAAAAAATGTTATGCTCTCATAGAGCTTACAACCATATCGAAAAATTGTATCAGATTATTTGCGGAAAAGAAATCATCACAACAAAAAGGATCTCAGGTGGATTCTGCAAAGAAACTATCAATCTCAGCCTATATCTCAAGATCGTTGAGCTTCTCTTCGTTGGCTATCATCATCGACAACAGAGATGTCTAGCTGAGGCGGGGGGAGCACAACGTGCTCAACCTCCATGGGCACAGCGGCGTTCGTGGGAACCGCCGAAGGTGCTGCCACTTGTGCTACGTCCTGCGCCACTACGGGCGCGACGTTCTGCACGGGCGCCGCTCCGGGCGCCAGTGGTGCCTCAACCTGGACGAGGTGCGCCTCGCGTGCCTTCTTGTTGGCCTTGAACGCGTTCACGACGTGTTTAGGGGCCAAACACTGCCTGGAGAAGTGAGTCTTGGAGCCACAGCGGAAGCAGTCCTGGGGCCTTGTCTCCCCCTTGCCCGCCTTGCGTTGCTTGGCCGGGTTGGAGGAGTTGGGGCCCTTCTTGCCCTTCTTGCCTCTCTTCTTGTGGATGGGTTTGCGCACCTTGTAGGCACCGGCATTAGCCTCATGACTTGGGGCCCCCGCGAAGGGTTGCGCAGAGAAGTTCTTTTTCAGAACATTATCCTGCGCCTCGGCCACCTGGAGAGCATCAATAAGCACTGCATATTCTGTGAATCCTTCCTGGCGAAAGTTTCGCGAGGACTGGATGTTGTCCGGATGGAATGTGGAGAGAGTTTTGTCTATCTTCTGCTGATCTGTGGTACTGGTCCCACACAGCTGAAGAATCGTACAAATCTGGTGCAACCTGAAGTTGTACTCTCCCACGGTCTTGAAGTCCGCAAACCTCAGACGAATCCAATCTGCCTCCGCCTATGGCTAAATGGTGTACTTCAGCCTAGAGAACCGCTTGTTGAGGGTGGTCCAAAGGGCAGAAGCACTCCGTTCTGCCATGTACTCGTTCTTGAGAGTCTCACACATGTGATGGCGGAGGAAATGCAGGGCTTTGGCGTTGTCCGCCGGGATGGTGGTGCTGAGGGACGTCGGGGTCCCCTCAATCAGCGCATCCTTGATGCATCGGCCCTCGAGGACGATCTCAACGTCCGAGGCCCAAGTCAGGTAGTTAAGCCCATCCTGGGTCAACTCCGAGAACTCGCGGCTAACGATTCCGGTCATCTGTAATTTATGCAAATTGTGTAAGATTACAGCAGATAATGGTTGCATAAATGCGATAATTGATACAATAATTCAAATATGACGGCGTTCCAAAATTTAAAGTAAAAACGATACAAGGTGACTATGAGGTACAAAGTATTAAAATCATGCGATAAGTAATAACTGTAGTAAAACATAGTACAAAAGCTTGTATAAAATCGGGTTGAAAACAGGGCCAAAAACGGTCCAACAGCCCAGCAAACGCGTGCTCCATGCCCCACTGTTTTTTTTTATTTTTTTTATTTGACAGGGGTATTTTTTATGGGCCAAAAACAGCCCAAAACGCTCGGTCTCCCATGGGCTGGCCCACCCCACACCGTCCCTGCCCGAGAAACGGGGGGACAGAGCTCGAGGCTCTCGAGTGGGGCGGCGGCGGCATCCGGCCGCTCCGGCGATGGGGCGAGGTATACGCGTCAGCGGCCAGCGGGGCTACAGGCAGTGGGTTGGGGGCGGCGTTCGCGGGGCTGGCCAGCGGGCGCGGACGGCGGCCACGGCCAAGATCAGTCCGATCTACTAAATAAAAATTAGATCGACAAAACAGGTGCACTGGTACAGTCAACAAGTTCATGATCCGAGAGTGATTAAATCGACATTGGTCGGCGACAGCAGGTCAGCTCGACTCCCGGAAAGGAAAATCCGTACCTTAGATGGGATCTGATCTATGAACTAAACAAAATTGAAAGGAAATCATCTAACGAATCTATTTTTGCGGTCAATTTTGGATTACCTTCAATGAAAGTCTGCGTGATGCAGGTTCGACGGTGGCTTGACGGAGGCTCGACGGAGAGACACGTGTTGATAAGGTGTTGAACAACCCCTGCCGGCTGGCTAGTCCTGAGGCTGCTCCACACCCGAGGAAAAAGACTAGAGTCAAAGGCACAAGATTACACAAGAAAATGACATAGGGAACAGGAAGAAGCTTTATTGATCTATCTCTCGGTAAAGTCATCTATCTCTCGGTAAAGTCACGTACAATGATTGCTCCTCTATTTATAGACTAAGAGGATAGGATACCCATATGGGCTAACCCTAGCCTGGTAGAGGCCACACCGAATGGGTCTCTATTGATCCAGTTTCCCAACACGAACAACGCCACGACGAAACGAGGAGGCAGGGCCATAGGCGCCAGGCCGTCAGGGAGATGGTCAGATCAATTAGAACCGACAAAGCAATCCAAGCGGCAACCGGCGTGCGGTGTTGATCGCGTCGTTTCGTCTACGAGTCGTTCGTCCGGCTCTTCGCTCGGGCTTCCTGTCTTTCTAGACGTGGACGGCCGTTTGGGCTTCAGTTTTGTTTTTCAGAATTAGGACCATCCTGTCATCATGGTCTCCTGACCATGTCACAAGGTTGCCATGGGCCAGAGCCGACCCGGTAGGTAGATCGGCTGGGCGTAGGCTTGCACCGGCGTTCAACAGCAGGGGCGGAGCCAGGATTTAACATTGAGGGGGGCGAAGATACTGATGATCATATATAAGATTTTTTTTCTCATGAAGACAACAATTAGCTATCATTTTGTGTTGGAAGAACTATTTGGATAAAAATCATAACAGCATATCAAAGTATCGGCATATAACTAATATTAATATGTATCACTAAATCTTAGACAATAGAAAACAAAAGATTAGTTTATATTGGATCAACTTTATCTCTACGAGTATAAAGCTTGATAATTCCATTGCAGGTGACCTTTCTATTATTATTTCCCAATTATTTTGCAATAAGTTGTCGTCAGCGAGCAAACATAAAAAAAGACGCATATTTTTTTTAAATTAATCAATTAGACTATAGATTATGCAATCTATCGACAAAATACTAACGATTTGGTACCTTCAATCACAGTGAGGAAGATTGATTCCTACACTCGATGGCACAACATGCTTATTATTTGCGTTGTGGCATAATTAACAAAGGTAGAAATTGGCAAACAACATGGTTGGCTAGCATGGCGCTGCGGCCACGGCATCACGTGGCGTATGGCTACTGAGTAGGAGCGAGCGATGGTGGCAGTCATCGAGTCAGTTGATCTGAACAATTGCATATAGTGCTAGCTATTAGGTCTAGTTACACAAATAAAAAATGCTGGGACATGTTACTATGGTTGACTAATAAAACGAATACATGGGCTATATTTGGCTTTCGGTATAGAGAAGCACGACAAATCAATTAAATTTGGGCTTAGTATTAATTAAGCCTATGAGGCCATTAATTTAATACTAAAATCTGCGGCTATCTATTAAGGGGGGCTGATGGTTAGGGGGGGTCTAGGCCCTGCTAGCCCCCCTTGGCTCCGCCCCTGTTCAACAGCCTCCTATGGGCAGACAATCACCTGTTGCGACACTTAACGGGCTAGCTGGTGCTCGAGGAAGCCCTAGAGCGGGCGGCGGCCAAACCTGATGGCCGATAGATGTGTGAAATCGTCAATGCTTTGTTTGATGGATCCACTTATGGGTGATGCTAATAGCCGATCAATGCGGCGCTGCGGCGCCGCCTGAAGCTGACGCGATATGGACCGACCCATTTCGCCCGTTAGTTCATTTGCTTGTTTTATTGTTCGATTCACGACGGTCGTATGGTTTAGGAGGTTCACGACTATATGAGAAAATTTCCGTTGCACGTGATTAGAAGAACCATCTCACTCTTTTTTTTAAGAAACCATGAATCAGTTTGCAAAAATTCATGGACCAAATTTCGAAATTCATGAACAATTTTCTAAAAATCTTGAACATTTTTTAAAAAATATGTACACTTAACTATTTTTCTTTCCAAAATTCATGAACCAAATTTCAAAATTCATGGACATTCTCCGAAAATCATGAACCATTTTTATAAAAATTATAAACCAACTTTAAAAAGTTATGAACCAATTTCGAAATCGTGTACCAAATTTTAAAAAATCATGAACCTAATTCAAAAATTCATAAACTAATTTTAAAATATTATGAACCAATTTCAAAAAGCATAAACCAATTTAAAACATAAATCAATATTTTTAAAACTTGAATTTTTTCAAACATAAAAAATAAAATCAAAACGAAAGAAAAAGAAAACCGAAAAAAAATAATAGAAAAGGAAACAGGAAAATGAAAAAGAAAAAAAAAGAAAAAGAAAATAGAACAAAAAAGCAGCGGTACTGTAAAAATGGGCCGGCTGTGTGGGAGCCCCTGTGGCGCGAGCTGAACGCGCCGCACTGAGCGGCCATTAGCATTTGGCTCCACTGATCGGTTGCTTATATAGGTACACTGCTGCAGACTATCGTAGTAGGCTACAATTTAGGGCCAGGGCCAAGTAGGCTTATTTTTTTTAATTGCTAATGGCCGGATGCTATTTCAGATTAGCTATATGAAAAATCTACCGAAAAAAGGCTATATGAAAAAAAGTTGCTTTTTCTGGAGCGTGAAACTATGGACTCTTAACAGGACACGCTTCCTAAGAGCATCTTCACTCGGCTACCCAGGACATCGATCCGAACATCGAATTTAGGTCCGGACGCCAAAAATCGGCACAGTCGCGTATCCAGAAACCTGCTTTCGTCCGGATTTTGACCATCCATTTCTCAAGAGAGTTCTTTGCCCGACAAAAGTGAAACTTGGTTTTTCTTCTTGATGTTTGTGATCGAGCCAATCTAACAATTTCGATACATAGCTCCCAAATTTCACCCCGAGGGTCCCGAGTAGACTTAGGGAGGCAAGAACGGCTAAAACATGAGAGATCTAAGGCCTTCAATTCAGCTTCCGACGTTTTCGACCACATGGGAGTGGACGTCTACGTTCTAGACTATGCAAGGCAGTAAATATTGCATCCAATGGCTACGGGACTCCTACAGAATCTTCAATTAGCAAATATAAGACAGTGACAAGTTAGTGATAGATATCTAGATTACATTCTTGACACGCTGCAAAACAGTAGCAATCAAATTTAATGTCTACACTTTCCTCTCAGCGATGGGCTCAGTTAGTTTCAGCCCCCAATCCATGTCTTCACAGGCCTGGACGTGTGGCACCATATTATTAGTATGGAAGACTCTATTGTATTCTTTCCTGGTGCACTCAAAGTATGCTGGCCCATGAGCGCATGGCTCCATAGACATGGCATGTCTGCACCGTAGGTCGGGAGCTTTCAGGTGCACAGGCCTCATCATGATGTACGGCGTAAGGCCGCCGAGCGCGCTGCCAACATACCCGAACGTGGACCAGCCGCTGGTGACGATCTTATCGGTCATGCTCAGCAGGTACATCTCGGCCAGAGCCTTCATGTCGTGCATGGCGACGCCGGTCAGCTGGTACTCCTCGTGGCTCGGCTGGTGCACGCTCACCACCTCGCCGTCAGCGCTGGGCGACTGCCAGTACATCTCCCGGATGCTGTCGTGGTACCACCCGTTGAGGCCGGTCATGAGGACGGCCTTGGACCACGCACGGGCACCTGCTGCCGTCGTCGGAGGCGGCGGCGGCGGCGGCAGTGCTCCTCCCGCGCTCGCCACCACCCCCGGAAGCAGATGCTCCTGGGAGGTGCACGCGAGGATCTGGTCCAGGATGTTCTGGGGCGGCGTGTCGTCGTCGAATGCCCTGACCTGAATGCCCAGCGTCTCGTCGGCGGTCCCGAGGTAAGCGTTGTAGAACCGCGTGACCATGCCCCAGACGTCGTTGGTCGGGTGGAGGAGGTACCGGGAGATGAGGTAGAAGACGGAGTCCTTCCTGGGGAAGAGCCGGTCGAGCTCCTCCTGGTACGCCGGGTTGAGGAACAGGCTGGGCGCGATGTAGGAGTCGGTCCTGAGGACCGCCCACTGCACCCGGTGGAGGAACTGGCGGTGGTCGTCGCAGTACACGAGCCTGTTCGCGGGAGTCGCGCCATGGTCGAGGTGGAGGTACACGAAGCGGTGCTCCGACGCGGGCCCGGTGCTGTTGTGCAGCGTCACGTTCGCGTAGCTCTCGGCCGCGCTCTCGTCGAGGTCCTCGTAGCCGTCGAGCGGGAAGTCGGGAGGCAGCAGCCACGTCGTGCCCGGGAACGGCTCGCAGAAGAGGTCGCCCAGGGTCTTGCCCCGGTCGACGAGCAGCACGCGGTCAGTGAGGATGGCGTAGAGGAAGGCCGAGGCCGTGGCGAGTATGCGGTTGCCCAGGCCCCGGTAGGAAAGCAGCACGAGGTAGCTGCAGCCGTCGACGGTGTCGATGTTTTTTGCGCCGGATCTCAGCCGCTCCGAGGCTGTCGTGTATGGCTCGCTGCCCGGGCCGCATCGCCGCTGCAGCGCCTCCTGCTCCCTCAGCCGCTTGATGAGATACGGTGCCGGCGAGCGCGTCATGTTCTTGCGGTAGTAGGCGGACTGGTACCGGCTGGCGCAGGATTGCTCGTCGAATCCTGGAAGTAGCAGGCCACCAAGAAGCACATCCTTCTTGGATCCTTCAAGTGGCATGGAGCAGATTTTTATCAGAGTAATTTAGAAAAGCTCTGCAAACAGGAAACACGGCACCTTGCCAGTATGCTTCAGACAGTGAGTGAAAAATTGAAATTACCTCGTTGGGCTCCTAAGCCAGCAGCCACGGTGGACTTGATCCACACCGCCGGCGCGTCGAGGCGGCCACTAAGGATGAGGAGGATGGGCGGCACCGTCATAATCAGGACCACCAGGATGGAGTTCACCACTGAGCTCCATCGCCTGGCTTCAATGACGGGCACCGCGTCCTTACTCTTCTTCCCCGTGAACGGCGAGGCCTTCTCGACCTCCAGCCAGCTCGGCTCATCCTCCGTGTTGCCTCCGGTGGTGTCCATCTTGGGCTAGCTACGTGAGGTGATACTTCACTTGTAATTGCTCCTCACTAGCTAAACAGCTCGCTCTCTTTGGGTGTTTCTTGAAATGCAAGCGAACTCTCTCTTTGCTAATAATTAAAGAAATGCCTTTGCAACCTATTAGTAGTAGTTAACTAGTAAGTTCTTACATATATATAGTCGATCGAGACATCGAGAGTATATCTCCTCTTTTTTTTTTTTTTGAACAAGGTATATATCTCCTCTTGAGATGTGTTTTTGAGAACGATGCTGTGCAATAGACTTCTCATCGCGAAGTAAACGCGAGTACCAAGTTAATTGCAAGTTGCCATGTTCTCCCAACGGTAAACGTTGCAGTTAACTCTCTCTTTGCTAGTAAACTACTAATATGTTTGCAGTCTCCTAGTTGAGAAAGTTATTTAGGAGTACATATAGTCGATGGAGTGTACGGAGTAGATTTCTATTTAAGATCTGTACTTGGAACGTCGTTGATGTATTGACAATAGAAAGGTTACTAAGTCATTTCTTTCGTACACTTGAATTGGTCAACTGCGCTAGCTAGGTGATTCTTGTGCGGAACTCGTTGCAATAGACTTGGCATCGCGAAGTAAACGCGGAGTAACAAGTTAATTGCGAGTTGCCATGTTCTAGAGAGGTAAACTAAGAGCATCTTCACCGGCTCGACACATCCCGTTCAAGCGTGTCTGAACTCGTTCGCGTGGACACACAGGACATGCGTGGCGCTTAGTGGCCCGATCTATCCGAACAAACGTGTTTGACTCGACCCATCCGTGCACCTAATCTGGGTCTCGGTTGCGTCGGTCCGGACAGCGCGCTTGTCCGAGCGTGTCCTCCCTTTATCTTTGCGGTCCCTCCTGCCAGTAGCACAGAAACCACACCACTTCTCCTTCAAAAAACTTCTCCCAAATTTCCACTGGCAGGAGCGGGAGTAAGGCGATGGATCCCGCCGCCATGGTTGATGTTGCGCCCTCCGTCATTCCCACCGCCAAGAATCACGGCCGGCCGAAGAAGCCCGCAAAGGACCAGACGTCGGAGGGAGCGGAAGATCGAGTCAGACAAGCGCGCTGGCCGGCGGGTAGCGGAGAGAAATTGGCGCGTCACTGCTAGGCTCGAGACGGAGCACCGGGAGGAGAAGGAGCGCCTCCTCGCCACCAAGAACAGGGTCGACGCCAACGAGCTGGCAGTGAGTGCCGCCAGGTGCGTCGTCAACATGATCAAGCAGGAGGCGATGACCACCGCTTTCGGCGGCGCGGTCTCTCTTCCCGGCCTGGCCACGGCCAGCACGCCCTCTACCAGCTCTGTCACTTTCACGCCTACCGGCCGGCCACCAGCTCAGCCCAGGACGACATGACCGCACACGCCCTCGCTTGGAGGCCGCCAGTTGTCCCGGCTCAACCATCCATGTGCGGTGTCATCAGAGGCAGGAGAGCCCGCCATCAACCTGAACTGCACTCCATCCAATGCGGACGCAACCCCGAAGGCGTAGACAAAGTGGAGGTCCATCTCTTCCGCGAACATGCCGACGCCAGTCAACCTGTTCGGCGAAATGTGAGCCGAGCCGCCGGCCGCGGACGACACGGTATGATTGCCACATTTCTTCACCATTGCCAGTGCACTTCTCC
The DNA here is from genome assembly GCA_910589765.1 of Avena atlantica. Classification (NCBI taxonomy): domain Eukaryota; kingdom Viridiplantae; phylum Streptophyta; class Magnoliopsida; order Poales; family Poaceae; genus Avena; species Avena atlantica. The sequence continues at coordinate 49,291,559 of OU342739.1, forward strand.
CGCCGCTTATGGTGGCCAATTGGGGTGTAGGATTTCTTGGAAAACGACGGCGAGGATGTAATGCACGACATGATCAACAATGTGGCCATGGATATGTCGATGACGGCGAGGCCAAGACGGAGAGGCAGCAAGAGACCCAGCAAGATGCATGCAACATTGTTTGGGAACGATGGCACTTCCATGGGAGAGGGCGTAACGGCCGCGTCGTTGGCAGCTTCTGACATGGTTATACCCTACGGGTACACGACTTCAGCATACCTGGTCCAGTCCAAGGAAGGCCCACAAGAATATACGCGGCCCATGAAGATTTTCGGGTGGCCCAAGCCCATGACATCTTCGGATCCTTGGAGAGCAAGACTAGAATAGATAGAAAATTCAAAGGGGCAAACCCTAAACGCCGCAAGCTACGATCATGGCAGCCACCACATACCTTGCGTCCCATCCACCTCCGGTGGGGGACCTGAAAAGGGCCATGCACAACTCCGCACTAGCCGGACTCGGACTCGTTGGAGCTGCGCTCCACGGAGAATCTCCTCCGGAGCCGAAAAAGAAGGTTGCAGTCAGATTCAACCGCAGTCCCACACCTTCATCCGACAAGGAGGAACACGACCTACCTCGACGGCACAAGAGCTCACGACGTCGCAGCCGCGACTACGACGCTCGAAGCGAACTCACTCAACGCAAGATCGACAAGGCACACGCCAAGCGCGTGTGCTCGTCCGAATCCGAAGAGGATGACGATGAAGGAGAACTCTGCGGGGGCTCGATGCTTTAACAGATCTGTTTGGCGGACACGGATGCCGAGGAACTTCAAGCTTCCTTCGGACACTCCGAAGTTTGACGGCACACAGGACCCTAAGGCGTGGCTTAGCGACCACTTGTCGTCTGTCAAGCTGCACGGCGGCAACAAAAACACCGCCCTACAATGCCTTCAGCTGCAGCTGACAGGCGCAGCCTGAATCTGGCTCAGCAGCCTATCCTCGGGATCCATCCGAAGCTGGGAGAAACTGGCGTACAGTTTCATCCGAAACTTCAAGGGTACCAGCAAAAGGCCAGCTGACGAGGTTTAATCTTGTCAATGCCCATTGTTATGAGCTTAGGTTTTGGAGAAGATGGGGATGCTAGAGATCGCGGAACGGTTAGCAAACAAGCAACACGGGGACACGAAGTTTACCCAGGTTCAGGCCCCCAGAGGGAAAACCCTACTCTTGTTTGTCTGCTCTTGATTACGGCGGAACCGAAAGTTACAGGGGTGCGCAGATGCAATCTGGCGTGGAGGTGTGTATGTGGTGGTTTGCGAGGTGCCCTCCTCATCGTGCTCTCCTAGCCTTTATATAGAGGTAGGCAGGTCCCGGGAACAGATCGAGTCGGTTACAGGTTTTAGGGTTTGCCCCTTTGAATATTCTATCTATTCTAGTCTTGCTCTCCAAGGATCCGAAGACGTCATAGGTTTGGGCTACCCGAAAGCCTTCATGGGTCGCATATATTCTCGTGGGCCTTCCTTGGACTGGACCAGGTATGCTAAGGTCATGTACCTGTGGGGTATAACTGTAGGGGTTCGTAGCATGGAAAACAAAAAATTTCTATCGCATACAAACAAACAAGCCAAGATCTATCTACTAGATTGTAGCAACGAGTCGATGGAATAACTTACCCTCGAAGATTCCAAAGTGTTTAACGAGAGCAGATTCTCGTGGGTGATGTAGTCGTACTCTTTCCGATCTCAAGATCGCGTAGACGATCCTTCCGGCGCTGCGTTCCGGCAGTGCTCCCGCAGTCGGTCACACGTTCGGTACTCGACGAAGACCTTCCTCTCCCTTGTTCCAGCAGGCAGCGGAGGTTGTAGCACTCTCCTCGCGATTCCTGCAGCACAACAGCGTGGTACCGGAAGTAGAGGGGAGATCCCGCAGGGCTTCGCCTTAAGCCGGTGCGAGTATGGTGGAGTATGAGAGAGGCTATTAGTGGTCTAGTAATTAGACACACCAATTAGAAGGCTCTAAACCAATTAGAAGGCTCTAAACCGAAGGCTAAAGCAATTAGAAGCTCTAAACCGAAACGGCTCTAAATCGGAGGTAGAAGATAGGAACTTGTGTGTTCTAGGAGGGGAGCCCTGCCCCTCCTTATATAGATGGGAGGGGGCTTGGCGCGCCAGGGAGGGAGGGAGTCCCTCCCCAACTCGGCCTAGGGCTGGCCGCCGGCTTGGAGGAGAGGAACTCCTCCTCCAAGTTGGTTTCCAACTCCTCTTGCTTGTTTCCCACGGTTTCTTGTTTTAGCCGTTTGACTTTCAAACTGGACATTTGACTTTTCTGTTTTAGGATTCAATTTAATCCTTTATTTGGGACAGCAAGAACACTTAGTACATGATGCAATCATTCCAATATGTAATGACACATTCATGTACCCCTCCCCCCCCCCCGGAGTGCCGGACAATCCGGAACCTTCTAGAACATTCCCGATGAAAACACCGGAATCATTCCGCAACTCCGAAACGGGACTTTCCTTATATGAATCTTATTCTCCGGACCATTCCGGATCACCTCGTGATATCCCGGATCCCATCCGAGACTCCGAACAACATTCGGTCTCTTTCTCATAATACCATAACTACTCAAACAACGTCGAATCCTTAAGTGTGTCTCCCTACGGTTCGTGAATTATGCGGACATGATCGAGACACTTCTCCGAACAATAACCAATAGAGGAATCTGGAAATTCATATGGCTCCCACATATTTCTACGATTACTTTGCGATGGAATGAACCACTTACATACGATACCAATTCCCCTTTGTCTCACGATAGTTTACTTATCCGAGGTTATGATCGTCGGTATCTCTGCATACCTAGTTCAACCTCGTTACCGATAAGTACTATTTTCTCGTTCCCGTGATATGTGATCCCTTGTGAGCCAGTCACATGCTTGCAAGCTAATTGGATGACATTCCACCGAGAGGGCCCAGAGTATATCTATCCGTCATATGGATGGACAAATCCCACTCTTGATCCATGTGTTTCAACCAATACTTTCCGAACACTCAATGCCACCTTTATAGCTACCCAGTTACGGTGTGGTGTTTGATGTCATCAAAGCATCCATCCGGCAAAGGTGATATGCATGATCTCATGGTCGAAGGAATTAGGTTACTATGTATCATAAAGCATATAGCAATTGAACTATTTAAAATGACTTGATCTTTATGCTACGCTTATCTATAGGAGTATGTCCATCATATCATTCTCCTAATGATATGATCCTGTTGTTAATAACATCTCTATGTTCATGATCAGGAAACCATGATCATATATTAACCAACAAGCTAGTTTAACAAGAGGCTTTACTAGGGACTCTTATTTTAGTTTACAAATCACACAAGTATTAATGTTTCCGGTTAATACAATTATAGCATGGTATGTAAAAATTTATCATAAGTATGAAGATATGATAATAACCCACTTTATTATTGCCTCTTGGGCATATCTCCAACAGTCTCCCACTTGCACTAGAGTCAATAATCTAGTTTCAAACCTTTGTGTATTCAACACCTATGGCTTTCCGGTGTTGTAAGTACATGTTCGCTAGTGGTCAACTGATCTCCGGATATGACACTTCCAGGTCCGTGTGTAATTGCATGTCTTTGCGTCTCTACGCATCACTCATTCTCTAATGAGATGGCTTTGTATAAATTTGGTCTTTCGGTGTGACCTTTAGCTCTTTGGGGTTAAAACATGTTGATAATATTGTCGCACAATATATCTTCATAGTATTATCCCTCTGTGAACTACACCTAGTTTGATAACAAACTACTTGACACGAATGCCCTCTTTTGCTGCTATAGTAGCAGTCATATACTTAGCCTTTTGTTGTAGTATCTGTCACAATGTCTTAACTTTGGAACTCATCCAAATCCATTATGGAACTTACTTTCCATTATATTGTGCCACCCTTAGTTTAGATTGAGATAAACTTAATTTGTACTTTGTGACAAAACTAGTATCAATGTAGTACTTTTACAATGAACTAACCATCTATTTGTCACTTCTACAAATATTATACTCTTAGTTCTTCCAAAATATCATAAGAATATCCTTACTATTGTCCAATGATCATCTTACGAATCATTCTGGTATATGCTCACAATATTTAGAGCATAGGACATATCTGGATTTGTACATATCACAGTATGATTGATATAAATACTCTTTGTGATTTTATACATCAAGTATCAATCTATACTTGATTATTTGTTTCACTTTACCAAATTTCAATACACTTGAATATATCATCAACATTGAACTCATTCAATCCTTTCTGTGCGACAAGAAACTTTCTTGTAGTTTCTATATTGAACTCATTCAATATCTCGTCTATGTACTTATGGCACAACCATATTAGCGTTTATTCATGCCAAATATTTGGGTTTTGCCTAAGTCTTTCATCAGGATGAAATTCTTTAATATGTGTTAATAAAAGATACATCTTTTCTAATCAACAATATGTCTTCCACATAATGTATTAAAATTATGTCTTAGCGCTCCCACTTAATTTCTTGCAAATGCAAGCATCTTCATTGTCTCTGATGAAATTAAACTCTTTTAACAGTTTCATCATAGTGAAGATTCCAACTCCGCTATGCTTACTTTAACCATTGAAGTTTGCATATGCTTTCAGCATCCTTTGAATTAACAAAACCCTATGGACTATGTTACGCACATGTCCTAGGTAACAATTCTATTAGAAGAACTTGTTTTGTTTATTCAACTACCATATAACAAAATTATATGTAGTGGTTGCTACACTAATCCGTCTAGACTAAATATCACTATGAAAGATCAAATCTTATCATAGTCAACCTTTGAACATTGTTGTGAACTCTTTCCCAACATGTCGACTATTTAATAGATGTGAAACATCCATGTCTATTTCTTTATAGATCCAAACACAACTGTAAGGTCTTACACCTTTCTCGAGGGTCCTTCAAGTTCAAAACTTGATTTTTCGTGTATGGAACTTATCACGGATTTTATGGCTTCAAGCCATTTGACGGAGTCAGGGCCCATCATCGCTTCTTTGCATGTAGTCGGTTCATTATTCTCAAATAATGATTCAACCCTCAAATCTTGGTATTTGATTGTTTACCCGACCTACTTGTTTCAATAGGAACTTAGATCTCCGTGATCACAACCTTTGAGGCACGTGAGCCATGAGCATTGTTGCTGCCTCCGGAACACTTTTCGGCGTTGCGCAACTCTGCACATATAGCTAAGGTTCTTTCAACCTTATCAAAGTTCTATTGTCCTCCCACTTAACTTTTCACGAAAAATTCCTTCTTAAAGAAACTTGACGTTCTAAGCGACAAACACTTTTGTCTCCGGTGTTATGGAGAAATACTTAACAAAGACAGATTCATCCGACTTTGGTTGCAAACATCTTTCTTATGTATAGCATACCAATGTTTAAGAAAGGACTACTTGGGTTTTATCCCAAACCATAAACTTATATGGTGTCATTTCAACGGATTATGATGAAGCTCTTTTCAGTGGAAAAACGGTAATCTCTAAAGCTTTTAATCTTTAAAATACAATGGCAATTTTATGAATTACACCTTTGATCTCACCATGTCAAACAAGGTTTAATTACATATCTCGAATGCTCCATACTCTTATGGTGTTTCGGGAAATGCAAATCCACGGAACGATTCCTTAAATCTTAGGTATTATGCTAAACTCGGTAACTCAAATATCTTCCTTTATGATCTTTATCATAAACTGTTTATATTCTTGTTACAATGATTTTGCACTTCATCTTGAAAGTCTTTGAACTTTTCAAATGTTTCATACTTCATCCTTATTAAGTAAATATTCATATATTCACTCAAATTTTTCGGAGAAAGCATATGAAGTTGAAATCCATCGCTCTTGACTACACATAATGGACTTCGTACAACAATATGTACAAATTCCAATAAGCTAGTCTTTCGTTCCCTTTTGGCCTATGAACGAAGTTTTAATTATCTCTAGGAAAGTTTCACAAGCGTCATTTGATCAAAATCAAAAGACTCCAAAATTCCATACATATGGAGTTTCTTCATGTTTTCTTTCCAATATAATTTAAACGGCGATGTCACTTCATAAGTGACCTTTCAATCAATTTGTCTTTCGACATCTTTAGCATTAGCTTTATGGATGTGATTTTTCCAACGAGATTTGTGAATCATCCATCTTTTATGGATTACGGCAATTATTTGAACAACCCTTTTGTTCTCATAACACCTGATAAAACAAATCTTGAAGGCAAGCTTTGATGTTTAACGAGCAACACAATAACCCTTTATTTGTTCTCAATGAACATCATCACATATTCTTTTGCTAATTACTTAGGCCACTGTAGTTCATGAATTCTGTTGTTTTGTATGACGATTCATACCAACAAATTCAGTATCAAATACTTAAGAACCACATTGTTTAATAAGCAAAGAATATAGCCATAACATGTATATCATCTATATACTTAAACTGAACAATTCTAGTTTTTTTCTTTTCTGCCATATATTTATGAGATTCTCTTTCAGTATTTCCTTTTCTGTTTGAAAGAATCTATCAAGATCAATAGTGGAGTCATACATATGACATATAGTCCAAAACATGTATAGTTAAATACCAATGTCTTTGGACTTGCACTTTGAAGTAGATCACCATCATCAAATGTTTGGTGTTCTTTCAAATTCCTTTATTTAGTAATCTCTTGGTGTAGTAAACATTTTACCTACATCAATTATTCATCCTTATCATGGAATCGTCCATGATCAAGCTACTTTTAGCTTATAACGATGAATTACGAGTATAATGTTGCTATCCAAAAACCTTTTGGAGGATTAGGACAACAAGTGTCTCCAACCTTTTGCAAATTCTCATCAAAATATGAGAACATGAACTTTGCCATATTATACTCTATCATGTTGTAACCAAAACTTCGTTTCAGATATCACAATATCTTCCACACATCACGGTTTCTGAAACAACTCTTTCAGATCCTAGATAACCTTGATATTAAGATAATCTTTTGAATATCAAGAATCATGGAGACAAACATGATACTCATATACTAACACTTTGGAATTGTCACTCTTGTTTTAATACCAATTATTAAACTTCATGGAGTAACCGGAACTTACTGAAAGTTTGCAATAGGACTTTTAAACTTTAGATTAACACTTCAAAACAATACGATACCAGTTCGTAAAGTAACTAACCAGAATTCTATAGTTCTATTATCTCAATTATAACTAAGCGTAAGGTGGTAAACGGATGCCAATGACTACAACAACTATGCAAATTCACTTTGATTCAGTTTATGATAAATTGAGTTCTAATTAATAATTAAATTAATCTAGGTGAACTCCCACTCAAAACAATATCCCTCACATTGTTTTAGTGATCACACGAACCAAATCCACCACATCAAAAACCGATCATCACGAGAGTTGACATAGCTTCAATGGCGAACAATCAACATGTTCATCATATCTCCTATATGACTCATGCTTTACCTTTCGGTGATCCGTGTTCCTGAGACCATGTCTGTACATGCTAGGCTCGTCAAGATCAAACCTTAGCTTCCGCATGAGCAAATCTGGCTTGCCCACGTTGTATACACTTGCGGAATCTAACACACCCGATCATCACGTGGTGCTTCGAAACAACAAGCTTTAGCAACGGTGCCAACTAAGGGTGAACACTTTATGACTTGAAATTCATGTGCATGAGGGATCATCTTATAATGCTACCATCGTCTACTAAGCAATACAAGATGCATAAAGGATTAACATCACATGCAATTCATAATATGTGATATGATATGGCCTTTCTTCTTGTGCTTCCGATCTCCATCTTTAAGCACGAACATGATCTCCATCATCACCGGCATTGCATCAAGGTCAATGACGCTGCTCCATGGTTGTCGTCCACCGGCTTCAACTATTACAACTACTTTGAATAGACACGCGGGTCTTAACAAAAATTAAAGACAACCATATGGCTCCTGCCGGTTGCCAACTTACAATAAGGAACATTGCATACATCAAATATAATTACAATCATGGCCATATCACATCACTGCACACCCCTGCAAAACAAAGTTAGACGCTTCTACTTTCTTTGCATATTTTACGTGGTTTGGGGCTTTCAATAAGTGTCGTTCTAACTTACGAACAAGAACCACAACATTGATACTAGTATTGTTAATCACCCATTGTAAATTGGATCTTAACTATGCTAGGAGAAACAGGCACCCGCAAAGCCACTTATGCAATACAAGTTGCATGTCAAGCGTGGAGCAAGTCTCATGAACGATGTCATGTAAGGTTAGCCCGGGCCGCTTCATCCCAACATACCGCAAGATGCAAAGTACACAAGAAGCAATCGACAATAAAAGCATCAGCGCCCACAATGACCATTGTGTTCTACTCGTGCAACAGATCTACATATAAACCTGGCTCTGATACCACTGTAGGGGTTCGTAGCATGGAAAACAAAAAATTTCTATCGCATACAAACAAACAAGCCAAGATCTATCTACTAGATTGTAGCAACGAGTCGATGGAATAACTTACCCTCGAAGATTCCAAAGTGTTTAACGAGAGCAGATTCTCGTGGGTGATGTAGTCGTACTCTTTCCGATCTCAAGATCGCGTAGACGATCCTTCCGACGCTGCGTTCCGGCAGCGCTCCCGCAGTCGGTCACACGTTCGGTACTCGACGAAGACCTTCCTCTCCCTTGTTCCAGCAGGCAGCGGAGGTTGTAGCACTCTCCTCGCGATTCCTGCAGCACAACGGCGTGGTACCGGAAGTAGAGGGGAGATCCCGCAGGGCTTCGCCTTAAGCCGGTGCGAGTATGGTGGAGTATGAGAGAGGCTATTAGTGGTCTAGTAATTAGACACACCAATTAGAAGGCTCTAAACCGAAGGCTAAACCAATTAGAAGCTCTAAACCGAAACGGCTCTAAACCGGAGGTAGAAGATAGGAACTTGTGTGTTCTAGGAGGGGAGCCCTGCCCCTCCTTATATAGATGGGAGGGGGCTTGGCGCGCCAGGGAGGGAGGGAGTCCCTCCCTAACTCGGCCTAGGGCTGGCCGCCGGCTTGGAGGAGAGGAACTCCTCCTCCAAGTTGGTTTCCCACTCCTCTTGCTTGTTTCCCACAGTTTCTTGTTTTAGCCGTTTGACTTTCAAACTGGACATTTGACTTTTCTGTTTTAGGATTCAATTTAATCCTTTATTTGGGACAGCAAGAACACTTAGTACATGATGCAATCATTCCAATATGTAATGACACATTCATGTACCCCTCCCCCCCCCCCCCGGAGTGCCAGACAATCCGGAACCTTCTAGAACATTCCCGATGAAAACACCGGAATCATTCCGCAACTCCGAAACGGGACTTTCCTTATATGAATCTTATTCTCCGGACCATTCCGGATCACCTCGTGATATCCCGGATCCCATCCGAGACTCCGAACAACATTCGGTCTCTTTCTCATAATACCATAACTACTCAAACAACGTCGAATCCTTAAGTGTGTCTCCCTACGGTTCGTGAATTATGCGGACATGATCGAGACACTTCTCCGAACAATAACCAATAGAGGAATCTGGAAATTCATATGGCTCCCACATATTTCTACGATTACTTTGCGATCGAATGAACCACTTACATACGATACCAATTTCCCTTTGTCTCACGATAGTTTACTTATCCGAGGTTATGATCGTCGGTATCTCTGCATACCTAGTTCAACCTCGTTACCGATAAGTACTATTTTCTCGTTCCCGTGATATGTGATCCCTTGTGAGCCAGTCACATGCTTGCAAGCTAATTGGATGACATTCCACCGAGAGGGCCCAGAGTATATCTATCCGTCATATGGATGGACAAATCCCACTCTTGATCCATGTGTTTCAACCAATACTTTCTGAACACTCAATGCCACCTTTATAGCTACCCAGTTACGGTGTGGTGTTTGATGTCATCAAAGCATCCATCCGGCAAAGGTGATATGCATGATCTCATGGTCGAAGGAATTAGGTTACTATGTATCATAAAGCATATAGCAATTGAACTATTTAAAATGACTTGATCTTTATGCTACGCTTATCTATAGGAGTATGTCCATCATATCATTCTCCTAATGATATGATCCTGTTGTTAATAACATCTCTATGTTCATGATCAGGAAACCATGATCATATATTAACCAACAAGCTAGTTTAACAAGAGGCTTTACTAGGGACTCTTATTTTAGTTTACAAATCACACAAGTATTAATGTTTCCGGTTAATACAATTATAGCATGGTATGTAAACATTTATCATAAGTATGAAGATATGATAATAACCCACTTTATTATTGCCTCTTGGGCATATCTCCAACAATAACCATGTTAGTAGCCCCCGAGTGTTCAATCGAATCGTAGATTCGACTGAGGACTCTTCATTCTTTCGGGTGCAGTTGTATCTGTTTACTTAGAGAATGATTCTAGTGTGTAGGGATTGTTGATGCGTGTGTCTGACTCTCCCGACGGATCAGGGCCAGTTAATTGTATTAGGACAAAACAAAACGATCTTCTTCAGATTCGAGTCCCTCGACTCGAACCCGGAACATATGCTGGCATAATTCGACTCCGGCCGCTGAGGACTTACAGGAGTGGAATCCCAGTAAATTTCGAATGGTGTACCCAACGCGTCCGTCAGGATTTTCATCGCACCTGCTGGCACGGATTTTTACTAGAAGAGCGCAGTCGTGTGTGTTGCCAGGCCATCAGATGATTTCTGTAGGTCTTATCTTTGCGTCGCAGACACGGCATCCGAATTTTTATCACCGCGGAGGTGTTTCGGGTGGCCAAGGAGAATGTTACTCACTTAGCGTTAATTGGGGCAGGGTTGCCAAAAAGTTTTTGCATGCTGATCCGGAGGATTGCAGTTGAAGAATTCATAGGGTGCGCGACCAGCGCTCCCTATGGGAGTAGCCCCCGAGTGTCTGTTCGAGTCGTAGACTCGAGCGGAGACTTTAGTTCAGCTGTTGCTTGCTTCAGGTCTGTAGGACACAAATTTTTCGAATACTTGAATCAATCCCCCCTATGGGAGTAGCCCCCGAGTCTGTAGTGGAGTCGTAGAATCGACGTAGGACTCGAAGAATATTTCAGCGGTGTAGTACCTTAGTTATACTTTTGGTGCGCGGACAGCGCTCCTGATAGGAGTAGCCCCCGAGTGTTTACTTGAATCATAGATTCGAGTGAATACTTTAGCTGTGTAGCCAAAGATTTGTAACCGTTGCTAGTATAGATTTGATGACGTCAGTGCTGACGATTGGTGACCTCAAGCGTTTACGGCGCCAGAGGTGACGTGACTGGACGAACGTGGGTCCCACTTTCTGACTTGGAGTTGACTGGCCATGCGCGACATGACTATAATTATGGCGTCGCCTCGGTTTCCGTGCGTAGTGGACGGCGTACGAGCGACGGTTCGCTGTTGTGATGACACGTGGACAGTTGGATTTTGACGCTGGCTCTAGGGCTTCCCGATAAACGGTCCTTGTTCATCGTCTTCATCCTTATAATCTGTGGGGGGGGGGGATTTGTTTGTTTTCACCGCAGCCATTTGCTTTTCACTGCTTCCACCTTCTTGAGCTTTTCTTCGCCGCACGCTGGAAGTTCTTCGATCCTTCACATCTTCTTTTCTGCGCTCACACCACCGCCGTCTCCACACTGCAATGGGGAAGTCAAAGAAGGCCTCTACCGCAGTTGGCACCAGTGCTGCTGCCAGCGGCAAGAAAGGTACCGCCGCCACTCGCGTCACCGATGGTGGCTGGCGGCGGTCGGAGATGCGCGAGGGTGACCTGCGCAAGCTTCGTGAGCAGGGTCTGATCCCGCAGGACAAGGAGGCCGTCAAGATTCCCGGTGACGAGGTAATTCTCCGTCCACCCGCTGGGTTTCGGGTCATGTTTGTTGCTTTTGTCCTTCGGGGCCTCTCTCTCCCACTCCACGATTTTCTCCGTGGATTGTTTTTCTTCTATGGCATCCAACTCCATCATCTTTCTCCAAATTCCCTTCTCCACATCGCTTGTTTCATCACCTTCTGCAAGTGCTAGCTCGGTATTGAGCCGCACTTTGGCCTTTTCCGGAAACTCTATTCCGTGAAGAGGCAATCTGGCTCCGACGGAGTTTATCCGATCGGCGGCTGTATCATTTCCCTGAAATCCAATTTTCTCTTCTTCTCTTTTTCTATGTATGAATCCGTCCAATAATGGAAGAGGCGGTGGTTTTACATCCGCAACTCCACGGTGGACGGGCAAAATTTTGGCCTCGCTCCTTTCGACTCCACCCAGATAATCCAGCCGAAGAGGTCCTGGAAGAACCATATCTTGGATGGCGAGGTGGAGGAGATAGAGGAGCTCTATCGTCGGGTGGAGGACCTCCAGGTGATTCCGGATAAGGAGGTGAACAGTGTGGATATTATCCGCACCTTCCTCAAACGTCGGGTGCAGCCACTCCAGGCGCGCACCCAATGTTCCTTTATTCTGGCCGCCACGATCCGACTAGGGTTTCGACTGAGGAGCTCTCTAGGGGGGGATCTCGATAGAATCCTTCGGCCGCTGCTGAAGTACAAAGCTGAAGAGGACCTTCCAGGGAAGTCGCTGACCCCTCCGTTCACTGCCTCTCGTCCGGTTCCGCAGGTGTAGAAATGAGGCGTGCGCGTAGCGCTATTTTCGATTGCGTTTTTCTTTTACTTGTTTGTTCTGAAAGTTTGCTTTCTTTGTGCAGGAATTCAAGGTACCAGGCATGGTGCCTCCACTACCCGAACATTTTCCGGATGCGCCAGACAATGAGGTAGTGGACTCCATGTCTGAGCTTCCCTCGGCGCGATCACCGGCTGAAGAAGCCTTTGAGTGAAGCGAGGAGCAGACCCGAAAGCGTACATGGAGCTCGAGCGAATCGTCGAATGCCTCGACTCCATCGACGCCTAGGAACCCTCCATGCCTTGTGCGTCACAGTGGAGGTGATGGTGGCTCTTCCTCTCCTATTTCGGCCGTGCCTGTGTGGGCTGTAGCGCCGCAGCCGCCGGCGAAGCGGAAGAAGGAAGAGAAGAAGGAAGAGAAGAAGGGCAAGAGGACCTTGCCCGTCTTCAACTTGAGCGATATGGACTCGTAAGTACCTTTGGTTGCCTTTTGTTATCTTTCATTTTTGCTTGCTTGTATTTGACTGGTGTTTTCTTTTGTAGCCACTCTTCTGATGGCTCGTTTAGCGATGGCACTCAGGAGATGGTGGGGGAGTCGAAGATTATGCCTCATCCTTCTCAGACGGTGGCCGCCTCTGGGGGCATTGCTCTGAACCCCTCTCCGCAAGAGACTCGTGTGATTGTCTCCCAGAAGACTACAGCCGGACCTTCGGAGTCTCCATTGATCATGTAAGTGCTTTCGTTCTTGCCGTGGGGGGAGCCCCCGAGTGCTTTAGTATGGTCTGCTGATCATGGCTTCTGCTTTGTGCGTGTCTCGGGGGGATCCCCCGAGCACTTTTCGTATGCTTGATTTGTTTTGCTCGTTTCTTGGTCACAGCCCCCGAGCCCTTTTCCTGATAAGTTGTTTCTTCTCGCAGCCTTTTGTGCAAGGCGCCAACTAGTTGGTGAAGCAGCATCTGGCATTGGAGGCCAGCCTCCAGTGGCTTCAGAGTACATTTGTAACTAGGTCGTCTACGTCTTCGTCTGCTTGCTAGCTTATAAAACTCACACATGTTCTTTTTGCAGATGAAAATAATACTGCCCTGCGCGAGCTTGATGCTCTCAAAAAGATCCTCGGGCGAGCGGAGAAAAAATCCGAGGACGTCGTTGGCGCTAAGGAGCGCCTCGAGCAGGAGTTAGTCAACGCTGCTGCAGCCAAGGAGCGCCTGCAGTGAGAGGCTACGGATCGCGAGGAGCAGCTCGCCACCGCTGTGGCTTCGCGTGAGAAGGAGGTAGCCGAGAAGCTAATGGCTGCTGCCAAGGCTATTTCGGGTGAGTTATTTCGCCTGCTTGGTTTGTTTCGGCTGCCCTGGCTCCGTACCTTTGTTTGATCTTTATTGTGCCTTTATCTGTTTTCTAGATGCTGCGGGCATTGAGTTTGACCGCCGGTGCCCTGGAGCACGGTAGTGCTCTGGATGATGCCACTGCGGCGGTCGAAGACCGCTGCAGTACTGTGGTTGGCTCACTTGCCAAGGCCAGGGAGTTTCTTGGACGCTTCTACAAGGAGCTCGTCCCCAAGGGCGTTGCCCTTGAGGGTGTCTACTTGTTGCCGGATGCGTTGTCAGCCGACGTGCCTGTGGCGTACAAGCGCAAGCAGAAGGGCATCGGCGCGTCTATGGGGCTGGCGATGGCCATGGCATCTGGAGCGGAGCTGGATCTTCATCAGGTCACCTCCCAAATGCCAACGGCTCCCGACAGATCTGAGATAGCTTTTGCCCTCTACGCTGCCCGCTGTAAAATCTATGGGCCGAAGCTGATTGACCTGCTGGCGGAGTAAGCGGTGAGGCAGCAGGGAGAGGCCAAGAGCAGGCAATCTGGCTCCGAGGCCACTCAGGATGCAGCTGCTTAGGCCTTGTAGCTGTAGGATAGTTTTCGTCTGCTTTTGTTGAAATATATTTATGAACACTCATTGTGCCACGCAGTGGCTTTTGTATATAATGAATCTCCTAGCTGTTTTCCCATTCTGCATTTCATGGCGTCTATTCTGCATTTCATGTTTCCTTTGGATGAAGCGCCATCGACTCTCTGGGGCTTGTTGTCGAAGTTTCGGGACGTGCGGCATGTCAGGGAGCTCGTGCGGCACCAGTTGGTTGCGGGGGTGAAGGCTGCGCTTTCCCTCGTGCGGCTGCATCGCCCTGATGTGGACCTTGCTGCTGTTGCGGCTGGGTCGCCTCCTCGGCCAGATGGTGGCATGTGGGACATGCGCCCGCACTATGCGGTTGTAAGGCAGTATGCCGAACAAGTTGTAGATGTCTTTGAGCATCGTGCGCAGGTGATTCTTCAGAATAGGCAGGACCTGTAAAAAGACAGATGTAAAACTTGTATTTATTCGACTGGGCGTGTTGTGCCCCTTGTTGTAAAGGTTGATTGTATTAGCATGTGGTGCTTGTTCGTATGCATGCCCTTTTCGTTAGCCTGACGTGATCAGCTACTCGGGTGTACATGTGTTATCCTCAGCCGACGAAGTCGTGAGGTGAGGGGATCCCCCGAGTGTGTTGTAGCATAAATAAAATGTGAATAAGAGATAAATTTTTGGGGCGAGACACTTAGCTTTATTCATATCGTAATGAGGAGGTGCGTTGTTCAGCTGAGTAGCCTTGGCGGAATAGCCTTATTGAAAGTAAAAAGGGGGGATGGCTAGGGGTAAAAGTGTCACAGTTGTGCGACGTTCCATGGGTTGGAGTATGCGACTCCAGACTCCACGTGCTTGAGGCGATAGGCGCCACCTGGGATGACTTCGATGACGACGTAGGGTCCTTCCCAGGGTGACTCGAGCTTCTGCAGTCGCTCTTGCTTGAGTCGTAAGACTAGGTCTCCTTCGAGGAAGGACCTTGGGCGCAGCCGAAGGCTGTGATAGTTGCGGAGGCTTTGTTGGTAGACCGCCGATCGAGCCACGGCTATGTCCCGTGCCTCATCGAGTGTGTCGACGGCGTCTTCGAGTGCAGCCGTCGATTCGGCTTCGTTGTAGGAGACGACCCATGGGGCCTTGTAGCGTACTTCTGCAGGCAACACGGCTTCGGCTTCGTGCACCATAAAGAAAGGCGTGTAGCCAGTTGAGCTGTTTGGCGTTGTGCGCAGGCTCCAAAGGACAGAAGGTAGCTCTTCTGACCAGGCTCCCGCAAGTCGCTAGAGTAGGCTCATCAGGCGTTTCTTGATGCCGCCGCCGACGAGGCCGTTGGCCTTTTCGACTTGTCCGTTTGTTTGCGGGTGCGCCACAGAGGCGTATGTTATGTTGATTCTGAGGCCTTCGCAGAAGTCCTGGAATTCTTTGGAGATGAAGTTCGACCCGTTGTCGGTGATGATGCTGTGCGGCACGCCGAACCTGTGACTATGGATTCGAAGAATTTCACGGCTGTTTTACCCTTTTGGTTGGTGACGGGCATGGCTTTGACCCACTTGGTGAACTTGTCGACTGCGACTAGGAGGTAGACGTGGCCTCCTTTCGAGGACTTGGGCAGTTTGCCGATCATGTCGAGGCCCCATTGGGCGAAGGGCTAGGCCAAGGGTATGGGCCTGAGCTCCGATCCTGGTGCGTGCGGTTTATCTGCGAACCTCTAGAACCCGTTGCACCTTCGGACGATTTCCTTGGCATCGTTCATGGCCATTGGCCAGTAGAACCTAGCTCGTAGAGCTTTGGCGACAAGGGCGCGTCTGCCCGCGTGATGGCCGCATATGCCCTCGTGGATGTCTTGGAGGATGGTTTTTCCGTTACCGATGGTGACACGCCTTTGGAGTACACCCGAAATGTTGCGCTTGTACAGATCGCCATTGATGATGGTGAAGGTCTTGGACCAGCGAGATATGCGCCGAGCATCTGCCGGGTCATCAGGTAGTTCCCTGTTTATCAAGTACCATAGGTACGGCTGCGTCCATGTTTCTTCGACTGCCATGACCTGCATCAGGTTGACCACTGCGACCTCTGTGTCGAGCTTTTTGGGTCCATCCTGTCCTTGGGTAGCGCAGGCCCCGAGTGCTCTGCTTCTTCGGGTGATCCCTTGGGGAATTTCCTTTTGATGGATGGCACGCAGATCTGTTCGAGGAACACACCTGGTGGCACCCGTGCGCAGGTGGAGCCGATGTTGGCGAGTCCGTCGGCCTCTTCATTGCTTTCTCTTCCAACGTGCCGAAGCTCACAGCCGTCAAAGTCTCCTTCGAGTGAGTTGTAGAGTGCGCGGTACGCGATCATGTTGGCGGCGTGTGCGTCGCACTCGTTCATCGTCTACTGGACTAGGAGGTTCGAGTCACCGTAGATGACCAGGTGCGTTGCGCCGCATATCTTGGCCATCCTCATGCCGTGGATGAGGGTATCGTATTCGGCTTCGTTGTTGGAAGCTCGGAATTTCATCCGGAGGACGTATTTCATCTTGTCACCATGCGGGGATGTCAGTATGACCCCGGCTCCTGCTCCAGCTTCGCGTTTGGAGTCGTCGAAGTTCATCATCCATAATTGTGTCATATCCGGTGTGTCTGGCAGCTGCAGCTCCATCCAGTGGACGAGGAAGTCCGGTAGGACCTGGGACTTGATCGTATGGCACTTCTCGTAGACTATGTCTAGAGGAGACAGCTCGATGCCCCACAGGGCCACATGTCGTGTGGCCTCTGGGTTGCTCAGGATGTTGTTTATGGCTGCCTCGCTGACGACCATCACTTGATGCTCCTGGAAGTAGTGGCTCAGCCGACGAGCCGTCATGAACACGCCGTAGGCGATTTTCTGGTAGTGAGGGCACCTCTGCTTTGTTGGTGTCAATACCTCGCTGAGGTATTATATTGGGCGTTGGACCCCATGGGTCTTGCCTTCTTCGGGCCGCTCGACCACGAGCACGGTGCTTACCACCTGGTGTGTGGCTGCTATGTATAGCAGTAGAGGCTCGCGTTCCTTTGGCGTGACCAGGACGGGCGAGGTGGAGAGCAGCCGCTTCAGGTCTTCGAATGCGTCGTCCGCTTTGGGCGTCCACTCGAATTTGTCTGCTTTGCGTAGCAGCTGATAGAAAGGCAGGGATTTTTCGCCCACCAAGCTGATGAACCTGCTCAACGCCCCGATTCGCCCACCAAGTTGCTGGACTCCTTTGAGGTTTTTTGGCTTCTCCATGGCCATTATGGCTCGGATTTTCTTCGGGTTCGCCTCGATCCCTCGCTGGGAGATGAAGTAGCCGAGTAGTTGGCCAGATGGGACGCCGAAGGTGCACTTTTCTGGGTTGAGCTTCATCTTGTATCAATCAAGGTTGTTGAACGTCTCGTGGAGATCGTTGATTAGTGTCTTGGCTTCCCTTGTTTCGATTACTATGTCGTCGACATAGACTTGTATGTTGCGGCCAAGGAAAAAAATAGCGTGCTATTTATTTTAGCGTCGCCTCTCTCCAGACGCTACGGAAGTTATAGCGCGCTAATAGCATGCTATTTTTCAAAATAACGTTTTGCAAAACAATAAAAAAATTGATAGATATAGTCTGTATACTAAGAATTTTAGTAGCTAAAAAATTATGCAAAGTAATACATACACAGCCAATTAATCAGTGATGACCAAGTGGTGACTAAATGATAGAGTACGGATCAAAATGATCAAAATATTCAAAATGAAGGACATATTTTTTAGACAGTCACATCAATAGCCAACAAGGCATCCAAGCAACAACATAGGAGAAACTACTTATTCAGAATCAGATGAAGTAGACATGGCCGATGGGGGAGAATGCTAGAGGATGAAGAGGAGGTTCTAAACTTACCCGATGGATGACTTCTTTGGGGCGATGTAGACATTGTGTTTGCCCTGTTCCAGACTTCCAGTGCTCTCCAAGACGGAGGAGAAGTGGAGAATCAGTGGGGATGAAGCTAGGCATGGTGTTGGTTGATGACTTGCTGCGGGAGATCCTTGGTTAATGGGGGCGAATGGAGGCGGCCGACTGGCCGGAGCTGGAGGAGATGGAGGCGATGGGGAGCCTGCAGCCGCCACCACCATCGCATAGTGGGGAATAGGATGTGACGTGGGGCTGAGAGTTGGTTTAGCTAGGTTTTTGAGTCGTCTAGGCTGAATGGGCCGGATGGTGCCGATAATTTCAAGATTTTTGTAGCGCGCTATTACGTTGTAACGTATAGCGTGTTTAGCGCCATTTAGCGCTGCTAAAATCCAAATAGCGTCATAGCAAAAATATTATGCATAACATAGCGTTTGTCTTTCGAATAAGCTATAGCGACTCTATAGCACCGAAATAGCGCGCTATTTTTTCCGTTGGTTGCAGCCGATCTGGTTCTTCAAGCATGCTTGCATGCATCGCTGGTACGTGGCACCTGCGTTCTTCATCCCGAAGGGCATTGTGTTGTAGAAGAACACTCCGAACGGCGTGATGAACGCTGTCTTTTCCTGATCTTTGACCTTCAACCGAATCTGATTGTAGCCTGAGTAGGCATCAGGGAAGGAGAGGTTCTCGCATCCTGCAGTCGAATCGATAATCTGATCGATCCGAGGGAGAGGGAAGTGATCCTTCGGGCAGTGCTTGTTCAGCGATGTGAAGTCCACGCACATCCGCAGGATGTCCGTGTCCTTTTTGGGGACCATCATGGTGTTGGCGAGCCATTCGCTTTCCTTGATCTCCCTGATGAAATTAGCGTCGAGCATTCTGTTGACTTCGAATCCGATGGATTCGGCCCACGGCCCGAACAATCGTTGGATGGATTGTTTGAGGGGTTTTGTATCTGGGAACACATTGAGTGCGTGCTCGGCGAATTCCCTAGGAACTCCTGGCATGTCCGTAGGACACCAGGCCAATATTTACTAGCGCTCATGGAGGAATTCGACGAGCGCGCTTTCCTATGAGGGGCTGAGGTCGTTGGCTATAAACACGTCTTAGAGGCATTCGTCGGGTGGACCTGCACCTTCTTCGTGTTGACTGTTGAGTCAAACGACATTTCAGGTGCGTTTTGCCTTGAGACTGGGGGTGCCCCGTTGTCTGTCACCTCTCGGAGCCTTGTGAGCTCCTCCTGCATGCCGAATGACTGGGAGATTCTGTTGAAGTCCCTGTCGCAGTGGTCCGATCGGGTGAAGCTCCCGTGGACCGTGATGACGCCCCTAGGTCCTGGCATCTTAAGTAGCAGGTACGCATAGTGCGGTACTGCCAGGAATCGTGTGAATGCCATGCGCCCGAGGATGGCGTGGTATTGTGATGGCCAATCCACCACTTCAAATTCGAGTCGCTCGCACCGAAAGTTATCGGGCTTGCCGAAGATGACGTCGAGCCATATCTTTTTTAGGGGGAATATGCCCTTCCCTGGAACGATGCCATGGAACGTTGTGTCGGATTGTTCTAGACTGCACAGCGGGATCCGCATTGCTGCTAAGGTGCTAGCAAACATCAGATTGATGCCACTGCAGCAGTCCATGAAGACACGGCTTATATCGGACCCTCCGATCTGCGCCTCGAGCACCAGGGCAGCATGACCTGGGCGAGGGATCTGGCGGGGGTCATCCGAACGGCTGAACGTGATGCAAGACTCCGATCCGCTGAGGTACTCAGGGATGGCGGGTGGAGCGGTCACGGCCAAACTGACCCGTCGGGTGATTTTGTTCTGCGCCCTGTTTGTTGGGCGCCCCTTTTGGATCATCAATGACCCTTTCGGTGCGAGATACCCGTTTCCACCATTGTTTTGCGCGGGTGCGATTGGATGATTTGAGGGTCCAATGGGTGGTGGTGGAGGAGCTCCGTGGGCGATGTCACCTGGTGCGGGTGCATGTCCGTATCTAGGGTTCGGGGCTTGCTGCCTCATCTGGGACATGCTCTCGCTGAGTTTCTGGAACTCACGGAAGTCTTTGAGCATGTGGCTTGCCTTCTTCTTGCCATCCTGCTTGTCGATGTAGAAGTGGATGGTGCATGGGCCCGACAACTTGTCGTATGCCGAGGGTCCGTCATCGCGGCCGCGACGTTGCCATGATTGCGATGGGCGTCCTCCATCACGGAAGTTGTTTCCACGGCATCTGCCGCTGCTGCGGTTGCCTTCGTTGAGGCGGTCGGCATAGCCAGCCGCGACCATGTCGGGTCCGTCGCGATCATCGTAGACGCGTGATCTTCGCTTGCTATGGCGCTCGCGTCGGCGGCCGTAGTCATCTTCCTCCTCCGAGTGTGCTCGGTGGATGAAGTCCTCACCATCTGCCCACCTGTTGGCGATGTCCATGAGGTGGTCGAGTGTCTTGGGCTTGACGCGCCCGAGTTCTTCCTTGAAGTCTTGGCGTTTGACGCCATCCTTGAAGGCGTCGATTGCTCTCTCCTTGGAGATGTGCGTCGTGGAGTTCTTGGTGTTAGACCAGCGTCGTATATACGAGCAAATGGATTCGCCCGTTCGTTGGGTGCAGGCCCTCAGCTCTTCGATCGAGGTTAGTGTAACTACCTCGGTGAATTACGCTCCTAGTTACAAGCCTGGATGAGCGGAAATGGTTAAAATAGTACGGTGGGGCCCAAATGCCACTCACAGGTAGACCTTTCGGCCGTCCTAACCATTTCCAAACATCGGGACAAGAACGGGCGGCGTAATCGGCAGGCGAAGGGATCAACTACATACACAAATGAGTATGTATGCAAGCCACCATACAACAATCCTCTGAGCCATTCCATCTAAAAGAAATAGAAATATTGCAACGCCATACGGCAAGATCCAAATATCCTAGATAGTTATATAGTTTAGGATATCTCCTCATACATCAAACATCAGAGTATCAGGCGGAAGCGGAAAACAAGATCCGAGTACGGATAAGAAGCAAATCGGCATAAGATGCCCCGTAAATAAACACATCCCGCCCACAGATCTCACGGATCCCCGTTCCCGGAATCTCTACACCGAATGATCGTTGCCCACATCGTCCGCCTCCTCCACCCAGTATCCATCTTGTGAGTGTACCTGTTCATCTGAATCAAATAATTTATCGTGTGAGACCCTAGGGGTACTCAGCAAGTCTTTATGCCTCTAAAGGGGACACAACCTGGGTGACGCAATTGCAGCAAAAGATAATACCTAACAATTGTATAGATACTCGCTAACCATCTGCCTAACCAAAGATAGACGGATGTCCGTGAATTAATAACAACAGTTATAACAGTAATATTAACAGATCCATCCTCCTCCTCGCTTACCAACGAGGAAGCGGACGAACACCCCCCCATCCGTTGGCAGTTTTATTATCCATTCCATGAGTGTTGCACTATTTACTAGTCAGTTACTTCGTCAAATTAAAAGCGGTACTTTAGTTATATTTGTCTATGATCGAGAAACTGTGCTCCAAGTCGTCCATAACCGCGGACACGGCTTTCATAAAGTTTTACCCTGCAGGGGTGCACAAATAGCAACACACACTCGATCAACCTCGGAAAAACCAAATCAAAACCCAACGAGGCATTCACGACAAAGCGATCACAGGATTCAGAAATATTTCAGGGGGCCACCCCATTAAGCTACCCGCAGCAACGAAGTTGGCCGGCTCCGAGACGGACTCAAGGTTTGTGTGGACGGCTGTAAACGACTGGGAACCCGAAAGTGTGACTGGGCTTGTCGATACAGCGAAAACGTGTCACGATCCTAAACAGTACAGGTGCTCCTCGCACAAGTGTAAATAAAGCATTAAAGCATGGCATAAGTACAGGATAGTAATAAAGCCCCAAACTACTTTGTGGCCCCAAGAAATAAGAATGAATCAAGCTCTGGCTCAGGGGGGTCCATAAGCCTCCCGGATGTGGATAGCGCGAATATTCAAGGAACAGGAATCAAGTACTCGGGGTCCTACGGGACACAAGTGAGCATGAAAAACCAAATAGCAGATATTGCTCACCGGTGCCACTTTCATTAGTTATCCCATACTACTCAGGTTAAGTTGTTTAGGTACCTCGTTATCCATCAGACACTCACATACCCTACACATGCTGTTCTACGACCCGCATGGCTCAAACAACTCCTGTAGTAATGGCTCATGGGATGGAGGAACAAGCTTCGGTGGGGTTTAAAAGTAAAGGCCATGCAGTACTTGGGATTCGATCACGACTCAATGATGCAAGAATAAGATAGAGGCAATAGGTACTATATGTATGAAAGCATGTGGTAGTGCTTGCCTGACAGCTCAGTTGAAGCGAGAGAAGGATCTGAGTAGTGCTCCTGGGTTTCTTGATATATCCCCTGCTCAGCGTCTATTCGAAGAAGAACCAAACAAACAAGGGCCAACATAAAAAAAGTGCACAAGCATAAGAATAAAATGCGACAAGCAAACAATCATGCCATGATGAATGATGCACAATTTGCATGGCAATAAAGTAGCATGGCATGGGTGAGGTGTAGAATACAAGAAATAAACATTTTATTGAGTTTTGGTCACATTTTATTCTCGAATAAGTTGTTGTACACTTTATATTTATATTATGCATGCTGCAAAACAGAACATGGAATGCATAAACAGAAAGGTCTCGTCGAGCTAATCATTTTAGACATATTATTTGTCAAATTTGGAGTTATAAAACAAAAGTTATTAATTAATTAAGGCAAAAGGGCATTTTATTGTAATTTTAATCAACTTGAACTTTAAAGTGTTCAAAATATATTTTGAAGGGCATATTTGAATTCCTCACATTTTTCTGATTTCAAAACATATATTACATGTATTATTTGGATTTGAGAATTAAAAGTTATTTTAAAACAGATTTGAATTTGAATTTCAAATAAATTTGAAAAGTTTAAATTTAAAACAGAAAAGAACAGAAACTTTTGTTACTCAGACAAACCTAGCCAAAGACACAGACAAGTGGGGCCGATGCTGACTGGGCGAACTGACGCGGCGAAAACTTTTCTCACCGCGGGGCTTCCTAGCCACAGAGTGTGACAGATGGGGCCGGCAGCGGGGGGCCACGCGCGCGCGTCACCCAGCGGGGATGCGACACGTGGGCGTTCCGAGGGCTGCGCGGTGGGGACGCCTAAAGTCGAGGTGCCTTTCTGCAAAACTTCCGCAGGAGCTGGCAGGTGGGCCAGAAGGGCTGCGTGTTGAGGCGGGAAAAATGCCAGGGGTCTTACTGCGAAAACGACGGCGTCGCCGGACTGCTGCTGCGCGCCGATCTGCAGAGTACAGAGGATCGGCCGGAGTTTGGACGACGATGGCGACCAAACGGCGGCGGATCTCGCCAAGCCGCAAAAACGAAAAACGACGAGGGGACTTCGGGATACCACTTTCGTTCATAGAGCTTGCACTGAGATGGTCTACAGCGCGCGGAAAAACTAGGGGAATCCGAGGGCAGCAGGCCGGCTGCAGACGCGTCTGTCGGTGACTACGGCGGCGCGCGTGCACGCGGGGTGCTCGACGCAGGGCGGCGGTGCTACGGTGCAAGATAGGGTAGGGGCATGTCTAGGGGGTTAAGAGGCTCACCAGGAGCTCGTCGGTGTGGTTGCTGGAGCGAGAGGTGGATCGGGTCGGAGCAGAGGCAGGGGTCCCGCGAGCGTCTGATCCGGTGGCCGCGGCGTGCCCAGGGAGCTCTAGAGGACTCCGGCGAGGCTTGGCCGGTGCAGGGTGAGGTAGATGAAGCAGACGAAGCTCCTCGTGTTCCTTGTATAGCTTGGCGCGCTCGGGATCGTCGGCTAGCAAGGCAGGCTGGAGCTAGGGTTTAGAGAACCCATGGCCATGGCCAGGATGTGGTGGGGAGGAAGGAGAGGGGTCTGGCTTCGCCCAGATGGGATCTGAGAGGAGTTCTGGGTGGTTGGGGTTGGAGATATGAGAGAGGAAGGATCACATGGGGGGGTCACCTTTATGCAAAAAGAGAAGGAGGAAGGCTTCGGTGTGGGCACGCACGACAGAGAGAAGAGAAGGAGAGAGGAGAGGGGAGGCTCGGGCTAGGATGGGTAGCCTCGGTTAGGGTTTGTTTAGGGTTGGGGTAGAGAGAGAGGGAGGCTCGGTTAGGAGCTAGGTTAGGCATGGGCTCGGGTTAGGGCTTGGGGTGGATGGTAGCTAGGTGGGGCCAGGGTGGCCAGGTGGGGCCAGCAAGGTAGAGAGAGGGGATGAGAGAGGGGTGGGTAGCTAGGGTTAGCTTGGAGGGGGGATCGGGTTAGGTTAGAGAGGAAACTAGGGTTAGGAGAGAGGGTAAAGAGAGAGGGTGAGATGAGGTAGGGTGGTGTGTTTTCCTTTGACAAGATCAAGCAAGATCAAGCCAAGCTCAAGCAAGATCTAGACAAAAGAGAGGATGAGATGAAAGGTGGTGATGGGGTTTAAGCAAGATCAACTAAGACCAAGCCAAAGGAAGAGAGAGATGAGAGATGATCCACTCAAGAGTCAAATAAAAACCCAAAAGACTAGAATGTGTAGGTTCTTGCATGGCCCATGCAAAACAATTAATGCCATGCTCATTCTTGTGAAAACAATAATATTTACATGGCATTATTCCTATGCATTCCCAAAAGTGGAATTAAGCCAAGCAAAAGAATTTAAAGGAAAATTCCAGATGGAGTAGATGGAGATGATCACATTTGATTATAATTGGGACTTGCTAGTGTGTTTATAACACTAGATGTTTAATAGTCCCATAAATATCCCAACATGAGCATAAATCCATGATAATCCATATGAAAGCTAGGAAAAAGGAGCACTACTCATAATGCATGCAAAGGTGGCTCCACATATCAATAATGTGAAAACAACATGATGCTAAGATGAGAGCATGTGGAAATAGAATTGGATCCATCCCAACCCACATGAGCTAGAGGTAAAACCCAATAAAGTGCAAAGCTCATATTTAGTTGGATGGTGGAATTATAAGGTGGTGGCAGAGAAAGGTGATGGAGTTGAATAAAAGATATGCCCCCAACTCAACTTGGGCATTTAAACAATATATCAATAACCAAATACAATATAAAGAGGCAAATACAATTAACAATGCATATGAGAGAAGAACCAAACCAAAAAGGGTTTTATATGATGCTCAAATGCAAGGTGGCATGATGACATGAGCATGATATAATTATGATGCAACAATTATATATAGGAAGTAGCATTTATATAGACTAGGCTAGTAGCATTGCAATTGTTAGACAATTGGGATGCTACAGTTAGCCTCTTGCTGGTTGGGACCGTCACGATCGCACAATCAGCGCCCCCAGTTCCCACAGACGGTGCCAATTGACGAGGTTTAATCTCGTCAATGCCCATTGTTATGAGCTTGAGTTTTGGAGAATATGGGGATGCTGGATATCACGAAACGGTTAGCAAACAAGCAACACGGGGACATGAAGTTTACCCAGGTTCAGGCCCCCGGAGGGAAACCCTAGTCCTGCTTGTCTGCTCTTGATTACGGCGGAACCGAAAGTTACAAGGGTGCGCAGATGCAATCTGGCGTGGAGGTGTGTATGTGATGGTTTTCGAGGTGGCCTCCTCATCGTGCCCTCCTAGCCTTTATATATACGTAGGCAGGTCCCGGGCACAGATCGAGTCGGTTACAGGTTTTAGAGTTTGCCCCTTTGAATATTCTATCTATTCTAGTCTTGCTCTCCAAGGATCCGAAGACGTCATGGGCTTGGGCCACCCGAAAATCTTCATGGGCCGCGCATATTCTCGTGGGCCTTCCTTGGACTGGACCAGGTATGCTAAGGTCATGTACCCGTGGGGTATAACCATGTCACCAGCCTCGATCGAGGAGCTACGGGCCTGCACCCAACGAACAGGCGAATCCATTCGCTCGTACATACCACGCTGGTCCAACATCAAGAACTCCGCGGCACACATCTATGAGGATAGAACAATCGACGCCTTCAAAGATGGCGTCAAACGCAAGGATTTCAAGGAAGAACTTGGGCACATCAAGCCCAAGACACTCGATCACCTCATGGACATCGCCAAAAGGTGGGAAGATGGAAAGGACTCCGTCCATCGAGCACATTCGGAGGAGGAAGATGAATACAGCCGCCGATGCGAGCGCCGTAGCAAGCGAAGATCGCGCGTCTACGATGATCGCGATGGAGCCAACATGGTCGCGGCTGGCTACGCCGACCGCCGCAACGAAAGCAATTGCAGCAGTGGCGGATATCGTGGAAACAACTTCCGCGATGGAGGACTCCCAACGCAATCGTGGCAACACTGCGGCCGCGACGACGAGCCCTCGGCATACGACAAGTTGTCGGGCCCATGCACCATCCACTTCTACATCGACAAGCAGGATGGCAAAAAGAAGGTAAGCCACATGCTCAAAGACTGCCGCGAGTTCTAGAAACTCAGCGAGAGCATGTCCCAAATGAGACAGCAAGCCCCGAACCCTGGATACGGGAACGCACCTGCACCAGGTGACATCGCCCACGAAGCTCCTCCACCACCACCCTTGGGACCCTCGAATTACCCGATCGCACCCGCGCAGAACAACGGCGGAAACGGGTACCCCGCGCCAAAAGGGTCATTGATGATCCAAAAGGGGCGCCCAACAAACAGGGTGCAAAAGAAAATCATCCGCCAAGTCAGCTTGGCTGTGACCGCTCCACCCGCCATCCCTGAGTACCTTAGCGGTTTAGAGTCCTGCATCACATTCAGCCGTCCGGTCACCCTCGCCAGATCCCTCGCCCAGGTCATGCCGCCCTGGTACTCGAGGCACAGATCGGAGGGTTCAAGATGAGACGCGTCTTCATGGACGGCTGCAACGGCATCAATCTGATGTTCACTAGAACCTTAGCAGCAATGCGGATCCCGCTGTGCAGCCTGGAACAATCCGACACAATGTTCCACGACATCATCCTAGGGAAGGGCATATTCCCCCTAGGAAAGATATGGCTCGACGTCATCTTCGGAAAGCCCGATAACTTTCGGTGCGAGCGACTCGAGTTCGAAGTGGTAGACTGGCCATCACAATACCACGCCATCCTCGGGCGCGTGGCATTCGCAAGGTTCCTGGCAGTATCGCACTATGCATACCTGCTACTAAAGATGCCAGGACCCAGGGGCGTCATCACGGTCCACAGGAGCTTTACCCGATCGGATCACCGCGACAGGGACTTCAACAGAATCTCCTAGTAATTCGGCATGTAGGAGGAGCTTATAAGGCTCCGAGAGGTGACAGACAACGGGGCACCCCTAGTCTCAAGGCAGAACTCACCTGACATGTCATTCGACTCAACAGTCAACACGAATAAGGTTTAGGTCCACCCGACGGATGCCTCCAAGACGGCGCTGATCGCCAACGACCTCAGCCCCGCATAGGAAAGCGCGCTCGTCGAATTCCTCCGTGAGCGTTGGGAAATCTTCGCCTGGTGTCCTGCGGACACGCCAGGAGTTCCCAGGGAATTCGCCGAGCATGCACTCAATGTGTTACCAGATGCCAAGCCCATCAAACAGTCCATCCGATGATTGTCCAAGCCACGGGCCGAGGCCATCGTAGTCGAAGTCAACAGACTGCTCGACGCTGATTTCATCAGGGAGATCAAGGAAAGCGAGTGGTTGGCCAACACCGTGATGGTCCCTAAAAAGGAAACGGACATCCTGCGGATGTGTGTGGACTTCACATCGCTGAACAAGCATTGCCTGAAGGATCACTTCCCTCTCCCTCTGATCGATCAGATTATCGATTCGACTGCAGGATGCGAGAAACTCTCCTTCCTCGACGCCTACTCAGGCTACAACCAGATTTGACTGAAGGTCGAAGACCAGGATAAAATGGCGTTGATCACGCCGTTCGGGGTGTTCTGATACAACACAATGCCCTTCGGGCTGAAGAACGCTGGTGCCACGTACCAGCGGTGCATGCAGGCATGCCTGAAGAGCCAGATCGGCCGCAACATATAGGTCTATGTCGACGACATAGTAATCAAAACAAGGGAATCCAAGACACTGATCGACGATCTCCGCAAGACGTTCGACAACCTTGATCGATACAAGATCAAGCTGAACCCAGAAAAGTGCGTCTTCAGCGTCCCATCTGGTCAACTGCTTGGCTACTTCATCTCCCAACGAGGGATTGAGGCGAACCCGAAGAAAATTCGGGCCATAATGGCCATGGAGAAACCGAAGAACCTAAAAGGCGTCCAACAGCTAGCTGGACGCATCATGGCGCTGAGCAGATTCATCAGCCGCATGGGTGAGAAGGCCCTGCCTTTCTACCAGCTGCTATGCAAAGCAGACAAATTCGAGTGGACACCTGAAGCGAACGACGCATTCGAAGATCTAAAGCAGCTGCTGCTCTCCACCTCGCCCGTCCTGGTCACGCCAAAGGAACGCGAGCCCCTACTGCTATACATAGCAGCCACACATCATGTGGTAAGCACCGTGCTCGTGGTCGAACGACCCGAAGATGGCAAGACTCACGGGGTCCAACGTCCTATATATTACCTCAGCGATGTATTGACGCCGACAAAACAAAGGTATCCTCAGTACCAGAAACTCGCCTACGGCGTGTTCATGACGGCTTGTCGGCTGAGCCAGTACTTGTGGCCTCAATTATCGATGACAAGAAGGTGAGCCAACGAACCAGGGGCTACACCCCCGCCGAGGACAAGCTCCTATGCAAGGCATGGATGGAGATTTCACAAGATCCACTATGCAGCGCTGAGCAAAAGGGTTTTGCCTATTGGAAGAAGATAGGCAGGTTTTCCATGAGCATAGAAAATTTGGAAAGAACGCCTTTTCTAGCGATCGAAACGATCTATCCCTCTCCAAGCATTGGGGCACCATCCATGCCGAGTGTAGCAAGTTCCAAGGCTCCTACGAGATGGTGACAAAAAGGAAAATAAGCGGCATGCAGCTGGTTGACATGATAAAACCTCTTCCTCTCTTTTTCGATGTCTTGCATTTGCGTTGAGCCATTGTTGGCATCCATGTATGTAGGTCATGAAAGCAATAGAGCACTTCAAGATGGTGAACGATAACAAGGCCTTCTCGTTGGGCCATTGTTGGACATTGCTCAAGGACACCAAAAAAAGGAAGACTATCTATGCCCTTTGGAGAGAAACGAACAACAAGAAGAGGGGCAAGGCTAGTGCTTCGACAGGCGGTGTCGTCGACCTAGACACCGACAATGATGAAGGCTTCGTTACCTCTACAAGCGACGGGACTACCGTCCGTGCCCGTCACCCTGGTGGACACAAGGCCACGAAGGCCGACCTTGTCCACCAGACTGGTTCCTTGGCATTCCAGGAGACCTTGAAGAAGATCATGGAGAAGAAGGAAGAGGCCGTCGTCGAGAAGGAGGAGAGGCGGCGCAAAGAGAAAGAGGTTGCTGCCAAGACCTTTGTCGAGCTGCAGACGAGGTCCATCGAGGTGGAGGAGGCCAACGCCAAGGCCAGACTAATGGAGATCAAGGCCAAGGCGAAGTCGACGGAGGCCGAAGCTAATGCCAAGAAGGCCGAGGCCAGGTCTAGGGTGCTGGAGGCCGAAGCCAAGATCATGGCCGAGGAGAACGCCATCATGCTCACCGACCTGGATAGCATCACCGACCCCGATCACAGGGCTTGGGTTGCAAAGAGGCATCGGGCCATCAGGGCTCGTGATGCCTGAAGGGCAATGGCGACGGTGGATGCAACTTTTTAGGCAAGAAGCTGCCATTTTAAGATCATTTGTGTATGAAAATGCCCCCTTTTGTAAATTTTAGAACCAGTAGCCACGTGTTGGCGATGCCCAAAGGGCGATGGCGTATATCTGTCATGTTATTTGCTAGTTAATCTGTGTGTCTTCGGCAGCGATGACGCCATTTTCAGCTGATTTGCATCCCTTGCCCAGCAATGGCGCCAATGCCCTCCTGCACGGACAAATGGATCATGCCACTAGGCACGGCTGGCCGGACAGGCTGAACCCTCTCCTTATATCGACCACGGCCCCACTCAAACGGACAGAAACGGACCATTTGAGTGACTGGATGCGTCAGCCCGGTGGAGATGCCCTAAGTAATATGTTTGCGGTCTCCTAGCTGAGAAAGTTTCTTATATATAGTCGATTGAGTGTACGGAGTAGATTTCTATTTAAGATCTGTACTTGGAGCATCTCCACTTGTTGGACGAACCTAGGCCGAAATCCGGACCTTTTTCTGGTCGGACGACGCAAGTTTTTGGCCTGGGTACGCCCAGTTTTCCACTCGCGTACCCAGGACGAGTACCCAGGCGAACAAAAAACGGCGAGATATTTGAATCTTTATCGTTCCCGACGGTGAGCGCTCGGCCACAAGGTGTTTGACATATATGCCCATAGGTTCGGCGACAGATTTTTATTACATAACAGGGGAAACGACTCTCGGTCGTAGATGGGGATGGGCTCCTGCGGCATGGCCGACGCGGCGTTGTCGTCCGTCTCGCTGGCGAAGGCCGCCGGGTCGGAGGAAGTCAAAGCAGAGCTCGGCGTGGGGGCGTTCGGCGCAGACACGTTCGGCGCAGAGGAAGGAGAAGCCATGATCATGCTCTGCAGGATGGCCTGACATTGCGCCATGTACCAGGCCTTGACCGGCGAGCTCATCTTCGACGTGTCCTCGCCGCCCATGAGGAACTTGAGGTCCGTGTTGCGCTTCTTGGCGGCGTAGTTGGCCTTCTTATCGGCGAGGTTGGCCTTGATGAGGGTCACATTTTCCCCTTGTGTCTCGATCAGCTTCTTCCAGCGCTCCTTGCTCTTCTCACCCTCTTCTTAGCCTGCGCCCTCGCGTCGGCGATGCATTTCTCGATCGAAGCCTGCAGACACTCGACGGGAGGTCTAGCGGCCTTGAGCATCTTCGCCTTCTTCTGGCCGAGCTCAGGTCTTCCTTTGCTGGCAGCAGCTGCCGGGGCCTCGAGGTTGTAGACGTCGTCCTTGCTCTTGGAGAGACTCAAGCGAGTGTCCTGCCACTTCTCGCAATGCTCGATTTGCTCGAAGACATGATGGAACTTGAACTTCATCTTCATGTCCTCTCGAAATAGATCAAGTGCACGACGCAGCTACAAAATGAAAGTGTGTCAAGTTTGTCAAAATGGAAGAGAGTGCACGACAAAGATAGTGTTCACGAGTACCTTGTTGTCCATGTTCTCCCTACTGGCTTGCGTGCGGTCGACCTCTTCCACGCAGCTGTGCCACTTGCTGCACGCAGTCTGGATGATCGTCCAATGGTTGGTTATTGCCTTTTCCCCTCACTCCATGTGCATCTTGTGATACTTTGGGTCGCACATGCTTCGCTCGTCGGATGCTGTCTTCACGCGCCGCCAATAATTGTCGGAATTTTGGTTCGCACCGGTGATTGGATCCATGCTCACCGTCTTCCAAGCTTCGGCGAGGCAAGTGTCCTCGGCCACGGTCCATTTGAGCCGAGCGTCCGCCGAAGTGCCCGGCTTCTTCTTGCCCTTCTTGCCTTTCGCCTCAGTCTCGGCGTCCTCTGGCTGCGTCTGCTCGGCATGGGTCTCCTCGGCATAGATGTCGGCGAGGTCCTGGGACTCGATGCCGCGCTTGGCGTTGGCCCGGGTCTGCTCTTCCGTGAAGAAGGAGGGGTGGTTGGAGGCCGAGCCTGTTGCGATCAAGTCCTCCATGTATGCCCCGGGCGTCATGTCGGCCGAAAGTGCGCTCGGCATTCCGCCGAACAGGTTGCGCGCGTCGGCCTCGCCGAAGGGCACCGAGTTTCCGTCGAAAGGCAGAGATCCGCGACGCAGAGCGGGGCTTGCGTACGCCGGAGAGGTGGAGTAGGGGAGGTTGATGTCCACGCCGAAGTCCGAAGGAGGGCGCGGCGCCGGACAGGGGAAGATCACGTTCGGGTTGAAGACGCCGTCGAACTCCGGCGACGAGGAGTACCTCTGCCGAGCGGCCGCCTGGCTCTCCTGGAAACCAGCCGGAGAGATCGGCGAGAATCCGGCGGGTGAGCCGACGCTGGCCTGGCTTCCCCAGTGTGGTGGGTACGGCGCGGCCATCAACACCGAACGCGTCGCCGCCGCCTACTTCGCCTTCACCATCGCATGTTCTTCCGCCGCAGCCTTCACCATCGCCTTCTCCTCCTCCGCTTGCTGTTGTCGGAGCTTCGCCCTCTCCTTCCTGTCCTTCCGCTCGGCCGACGAGATCTGCCTGGCCTGCTCCTTCTTCTCCCAGTCGGCGGAGGACATGCCCTCCAGTTTGGTCGGCGGCGCTCTCGGTTTCCTCGCCTTCTTCTCCGCCGGACCCTCGTCGAGGATCGATCTAGGTTGGACGAAGCTCTTGGGCGGCATGTCAGGCAGGGAGCTTGGCGGAGCGTCGGGGGTGGGGGAATGGGGAAGAAAGGCAGGAGGGGGGAAGAAAAGGGCGGGAGCTCGGCGAAGTGGCGAGAGTGGTGCCTTCTCTCGCCGACAGAGCTGGCCCACGCCCGTTTCCGCTGAGTTCGGCGTTCCCAGGGTGTACCCAGGATCCTAGGTAGGCCGGACCAAAACACGCCAAAATTCGGACGAAAACAGGTCCCTGGATACGCGACTGGCCGATTTTCGGCGTCCGGACCGGTGTCCTGGTTAGGCGAGTGAAGATGCTCTTAGAAGTTGTTGTATTGACCATAGAAAGGTTACTAAACCATTTCTTTCTATACTTGCATCGGTCAAATGTGCCAGGCGATTCTTGTGCCGAACTCGTTGCGGGAAACCATCAGTTGTTAAATGCGCAGGATGAGTGGAAGAGTTCTGTGACTGGGCATCTCACGTGAAAAAAGGGAAAAGGGAATCTCTAGCTCTGTTAATTAATTGGGCAATGCCAGTGGAATTGGTCAGTTGTGCGGTAGATTCGCTGTAGAAAATCTTTACTCTCTTTGTCCTTAAAATAGATGTATCTAGCACTAAAAATGTCTACATACATTTATTTTAGTGACAAGTAATATGGATCGGAGGGAGTACTAGTAAACAAATAACAAGGCAGACCATAGTAAGCGTTATGACGAGAAATCTCACGCCAAAAAAGGGAAAAGATCCATCAAGTTATTTTTGGCCACGATTGTCACACGGAGCAGAGACGGAAGGGGCATTGGCTCTTGAGTTCTTGTTTCATTCACTAGTATCGTGCCCGTCCGTGTACATGTTGCCAAGGAAAACAAAATGAAACATATATACTGTATAAGTATTTTCTTATGAGAACGTATATGCCAAGCACAGTGCACATACAGCTTTCGACATTGTTGTGAAAACACCTACATACGTCTTCGTCCCATGTCTCTTCAGCGCATGCTTCCTTGTCAAGGCATGACTTCTCCTTACTCGATATACTCGGGCTTCCATCGTCTCTATCTGCCCCCTCGGCTCTAGCTTCAAATCTCTGTTATTTTGCATCACTCCATCGTTGTGTCTTTTCTCCTATTAGATGTATATATCTGTATATTGTAGATCCGGGATCCTGTTAGGCGTCAGAAATGAGACTATGGAAGTCTTGGCCAGTTCGGTTGGAGATTTTTTTATTAAACTCCATATACGTAACAAGGCCGACGATTTCACATGGTCTCTAGTCGCTGTATACGGGGCTGCCCAGGATGTTTATAAGGCTGACTTTTTGCGTGAGCTGGTAAATCTAGCTAAGGATAATCCTTACCCTATTCTTATAGGTGGGGACTTTAATTTGCTAAGATTCCCTCATGAGAAAAGTCGGGGCAGGTTCGATGAACATTGGTCTTTTTTATTCAATGTTGTCATAGATAGCCTGGATTTAAGAGAGGTTAATATGATTGGGAGACAGTTCACTTGGGCTAATAGTCTCCCAGAACCGACATACGAGAAATTAGATAGAGTACTTATGGATACATTGTGGGAAGAGTAACCGTTCGGGCTCTAGAGCGTATTGAGGCTTTATCAGACCATGCTCCATTACTTTTATCTGTTGGAACACCATCACAAAGATCCAAACATAGCTTCAAGTTTGAACTTGGATGGATTGAAAGAGAGGGTTTTTTTGATTTAGTGAAAGAAGTGTGGGAAAAACCGGTGGCTGGTCAAACGCCTATACAGCGATGGAATAATAAAATGCGAGCTCTTCGTAAATTCCTTCGCGGTTGGGCTAGACATACTGTCGGTATTTTGAAAAAAGAAAAAATACGTCTTTCAAATATTATTGATGATTTGGAGGCTTCTGCGAAAATAAGGCTTTTGACTGCATCTGAGATTGAGCTTAAGAAACAATCGAATGCAGAAATTGCTAGAATTTTCCGCGAGGAAGAACTCAAGTGGTACCAACGCTCTAAAGCGAAATTTATCCTTGAAGGAGATATGAATACAAGATACTTCCATGCTATTGCCAATGGCAAGCATAAGAAGAAACTTATTCATTCTTTGGTTCAGGATGAAGGTATAATTGAGGGACAGGAGCAGCTAAAATCTTACATTACAAAGTATTACAAATCATTGTTTGGGGCACCACCAGAAAATTCCATATCACTGGAGGAATCCCAAATATATGATATTCCCCAGGTGTCTGTTGAGGAAAACAGGTTTCTAACCGACCCTTATACGGAGGAGGAAGTTAAGAAAGCTGTCTTTCAAATGGAACATAATAAAGCTCCAGGACCTGATGGCTTTCCTGCTGAATTTTATCAGAAATTCTGGAAAGTTATTAAGGAAGATTTGATGCACTTGTTTCATGTTATGCATGAGGGTCAGCTTGATATTTTCAGACTGAACTTTGGCAATATTATTTTGCTTCCTAAAGTTATTAATGCAGAGCGAATACAACAATACCGCCCGATCTGCCTTCTTAATGTGAGTTTTAAAATATTTACAAAGGTGGCAACGATTAGGCTTAATTCAATAGCTGATAATGTTGTGCGCCCTTCTCAAACGGCTTTTATGCAAGGAAGAAACATCTTAGACGGTGTAGTAATCCTGCATGAGACAATTCATGAACTACATTCAAAGAAATTGAATGGAGTAGTGTTCAAGATTGATTTTGAGAAAGCATATGATAAGGTTAATTGGTCTTTCCTTCAGCAAACACTCCGTATGAAAGGTTTTTCTCAGGAGTGGTGCAATCTCATTCAGTCTTTTGTTTCTGGGGGTAGTGTTGCTATAAATGTCAACGATGACATAGGCACATATTTCCGGACGAACAAAGGATTAAGACAAGGGGATCCACTATCGCCTATATTATTTAATATAGTGGCGGATATGTTGGCGATCCTTATTGAGAGAGCTAAGACTGATGGTCAAATTGAAGGTTTAGTTCCACATCTAGTAGATGGTGGACTTTCAATCCTTCAATATGCTGATGATACAATTCTTTTTATGGAGCATGATCTTGAGAAGGCTAAGAATCTGAAGTTAATACTTTCAGCTTTCGAGCAATTATCAGGACTGAAAATCAACTTCCATAAAAGTGACTTGTATTGTTTTGGCGAAGCTAAAAATGAGGCACATTTATATGCTGAGTTATTTGGCTGTGGCCACGGGATCTTCCCTATTAACTATCTGAGTATACCGATACATTATCGGCGTCTCACGATAGCTGAATGGAGAGGGGTTGAGGAAAGACTACAAAAACGTCTTAATAGCTAGAAAGGAAAACTACTTTCCCTTGGTGGAAGACTTGTAATCATTAATTCAGTACTAACTAATATGGTACTATATATGATTTCATTCTTTCATATACCAAAAGGGGTTTTGAAGAAAGTGGATTATTTCCGCTCAAGATTCTTTTGGCAAGGGGATGAAGTGAAGAAGAAATATCGACTGGCCAAATGGACTGTGGTTTGCCGACCAAAGGAATACGGTGGACTTGGCATACATGATTTGCAAGTCAAGAACACTGCACTCCTAGGTAAATGGCTGTTCAAACTTCTTGCTGAACAAGGAGTCTGGCAAACCATTTTGTGGAGGAAATATATTGGTTCCAAAGCTTTGTCCCAAGTGGTCTGGAAGTCAGGAGACTCACACTTTTGGGCGGGGCTGATGGCAGCCAAAAAACAATTCCTACGCTTTGGTTCTTTTAATATTAAGGATGGATCACAGATTAGGTTCTGGGAAGACAAATGGCTTGGCCAAATGCCCCTTAGAGAACAATATCCTGCTTTATATTCGATAGTTAGACATAAAGGGGACACACTTTCCAGAGTAATGGAATATAATACTCCTAATGTCTCTTTCCGTAGAAGTCTAATTGGTCCTAGATTACTATCATGGAACAATCTCTTATTGAGACTGTCTATGATACAGTTGTCGGATGGGGTGGACGAATTTAAATGGAAACTTTTATATAATGGTAAATTTTCTGTTGATTTGTTTTATAGAGCTTTGATCCAACCAAATATTCCAGTTGATGATAATAATAAAATTTGGAAAATGAAAATTCCCTTGAAAACGAAAGTATTTGCTTGGTATCTTCGTAAAGGAGTAATCCTTACAAAAGATAATCTTGTTAAGAGGAATTGGCAAGGAAGCAAACAATGTGTCTTCTGTAATCATAATGAGACAATTAGACACTTATTCTTCCAGTGTAAATTTGCTCGTACTATATGGTCAATCACCCAAGTGGCCTCTGGTTTATCTCCCCCTTCATCGGTTGCTAATGTTTTTGGCAATTGGTTGAATGGGATTGATGATAAATATGGGACTGTTTTTAGGGTGGGAGCGCTTGCCATTATTTGGTCGCTATGGCTATGTAGGAATGACAAGATTTTTAATAATATGATGTCTTCTACATTGCAGGTTATCTTCCGGGCCACGACAATCCTGCGATCATGGATAATTCTTCAACGGATGGAGTTCCGAGACTTCTTTGCGGAAGGATGTAGGCGTTTGGAAGACGTGGCGCGAGATATATTTTCTAGACATGGATGGCAGCGTGACTTACGATTAGAGATATCATAGTCACAACCCGTTGTGCCATGTATACTTTTGTACTTGATTTTCGTTTACTTCTGGTTGTAACCTGAGAGGATTTTTGGTTGTGTGCATCCTAGTTATGCAGAGGCCGGGTGTAAACATTGCCGTGAGTAATAAAAAGCCCATTTCCAAATAAAAAAAAATCTGTATATTGTATTTTCTCCATATGTTAGGAGGCTTTCTGCATATTTGCCCTGTACCTATATTATATATTGTGGCCTTTGGCCCTCAGAGGAATACATGTTGCATATTCCTGACATGGTATCAGAGCTAGGTTAGACTGTTTTTTCTGCAACATCGTCGCAGCCGCCACCGTCCCTGTCGTCGTCGTTTTTCCGACGTCGCCGCTGTCGGTTGCCGCTGTCTCCGGCCATCTCTCCGACCGCCTCCTCCCCGTCATATGACCGGCTGCTCCGTCTGCTGGTCTCATCTCGATTGGATCTGGGCGAGATCTGGTTTCGGTCGTCATTGCCCGTTCTCCTGATCCAGATCGGTTTCTGTCTGGTTTCCAGATCCCCGCGCCGCGATCTCCTCAAAATCGACAGGACCTGCTGCGCCCGACTCCCGATTCTAGGACCTGCTTCTTCATCGGTTTCTGTCCGAATTCCAGGACCTGCTGCGCCCGCTGCTACGCTTCAACGCGCCAGGACCGCAGGCGCACGCGTGCCGTCCGCTCGGTCACCTCGGGCCCCTGCTGCCACGCGGGACCCCTGCTCGCGTCAGATCCACCTCGCGTCGTCCGCTCGGGTCAGGACTGCAGGTGCACGCGCGCCAGGACTGCAGGTGCACGCGCGCTGTCCGCTCGGGTCTCCTCGGGCTCCTTCTTCAACGGGCCTGACACCAGCACGTGCGCGCACGTACGCCTCCCCCTGGATCGCGACGTCCTGCCCGCCCTGCTGCATCTCTGCTCCGCCGACGCCCTGCTGCATATTTGTTCTCGTCAGATCTGATCTGTAATTGACGAGTTGACTTCAAAAGAGAGAGAGAGAGAGAGAGAGAGATGTCTTCTTCATCGGGTTATGTTGCGATTCCTCGCTGCCCGGTGATCTTCGATGGCGCGAATTATCCTGATTTCGCTGCCTTTATGCGCGGTCTCCGTCTTTGGGGTGTGCTCTCCGGCGAGGTCTCCTGTCCGCCGTGCCCCCTGCTCCTGTGGCTCCCCTTCTGCCGACGCCGATTGTTCTCGGTGCTGATGCTTCTCAGGAGGCCAAGGATGCTGCTCAGAGTGCTGATGATACCGCTGTTGCGGCCTATGACCTTAAGTTCAAGCGGTACTCTTCTGATCTCGAGGCCTATCGCCACGCTCTGACTGCTTACACTCAGTGGGTTGATGAGGATGCTTGTGCTGCTGCTGTTCTCACCTCCAGTGTTTTGCCCCAGTATGCTGCTGAGTTCATGAGTCTCCCTACTGTTGCCGTTCAGTGGGCCCATCTTTGTCAGCGCTACCAGCCGTCTGGGGATGCTCTTTACCTGTCTGTGGTCCGCCAGGAGCATGCTCTCCAGCAGGGTAATTCTACTATTGATGAGTTCTATACTCAGAGTGCTGCTATTTGGCGTCAGCTCGATTCTCTCCGTACTGCTGTTTGTGGCACATGCCCGTGCTGCCAGATTGTGCGCTCGGATTTGGAGTTTCACCGCATCTATGAGTTTCTGTCTCGGCTCCACCAGGAGTTTGAGCCCCGGCGTGCTCAGCTGAATGCTCGTGGTCGTGTTCCGCTCTCTGAGGTGTTGTCTGAGCTTCGGGCTGAGGAGACCCGTCTCCGTGGTGCTGGTATTCTTGCGGTTTCATCTGTGCTTGCTACTTGTGGTCCTCCTATGCCGTCTGCTCCCTCGACTCAGCCGCGGTCCTCTGTGCCGCCGCCGATACTACCCACTCCTCCAGGTCAGGGTCAGAGTCAGCACCAGCAGGCTCGTGGTCAGGGTCGCCGTGGTTCTCTTCGTCACTGCTCTTACTGTAACAAGGATGGTCACACTTGGGCCACTTATTATACACGGGATCCCAGTTTACGTCAGCAGCACCAGATGGCTCGTGGGCAGTCGGCTCCTTCCGGATCTTCAGCAGTTGCTCTCTCTGATCAGGACATTATCAGGAGTCTTCGCGGTCTGCTTGCTGCTACAGGCTCTTCTTCGACAGGTACTGCTGGTTCTGTGACTGATTCTTCAGGCACTGCGCGACCACCACCTTCTACACAGTCAGGTATGTCCCCGTGGTATCTGGATTCTGGAGCTTCTTTTCACATGAACTCTGAGTCTTCTCTTCTGTCTGCTATTCATTCTCTTACTTCTCCTGTTCGTGTTCTCACGGCTGATGGTACCTCTCTTCCTGTTTCTAGTAGGGGCACTCTTTCTACTTCTTCTTTTTTGTCCCTAATATTTCTCATGTTCCTCGTCTTAAGATGAATCTGTTCTCTGCTAGCCAGCTTACTGAGTCTGGTTGTCGCGTCATTCTTGATGCTGATTCTTGTGTTGTCCAGGACCGTCGCACTCAGGCCCTGGTTGGAGCTGGCCCTCGCAGCCGTGACTCTTCCGGACTTTGGGAGTTAGACTAGCTTCGTGTTCCTTCCGCTGCCACTTCATCCGCCAGTTCTTCTCCGGTCGTCACCTCTGCTACCAGCTCCTTTCAGCAGTGGCATCATCGTCTTGGTCACCTTTGTGACTCTCGCCTATCGTCATTAGTTCATCGTGGCCTTCTGGGGTCTGTCTCAGGAGATGGGTCTTTACATTGTCAGGGCTATAGGTTGGGCAAACAGATTCAGCTTCCCTATCCTGCTAGTGCGTTTGTATCTCAGCGACCTTTTGATTTAGTTCATTCCGATGTTTGGGGTCCGGCTCCTTTCGCTTCGAAAGGGGGCCATCGCTACTATATTCTATTCATAGATGATTTTTCTCGATACACTTGGTTGTATTTTATGCGCTCTCGCAGTGAAGTGCTCTCCATATATCAGCGTTTTGCGGCCATGGTCCGCACTCAATATTCTACCCCCATTCGTGTGTTTCGTGTTGATTTTGCTGGTGAGTATATCTCCCAGATGTTGCGAGGTGTTCTTGCTGAGCAGGGCACCCTTGCTCAGTTCTCCTGTCCTGG
This sequence comes from Avena atlantica, assembly GCA_910589765.1. NCBI lineage: Eukaryota > Viridiplantae > Streptophyta > Magnoliopsida > Poales > Poaceae > Avena > Avena atlantica. The sequence continues at coordinate 49,332,139 of OU342739.1, forward strand.
CGCACATGCTCAGAATGGCATTGCTGAGCGTAAGCATCGCCATCTTCTTGAGACCACTCGTGCCATGATGATTGCTTCTTCTCTTCCACCGCATTTCTAGGCTGAGGCTGTCGCTACGTCGGCCTACCTCATCAATATTCAGCCTTCTGCCGCTCCACAGGGTGGCATCCCTCTTGAGCGCCTCTCTGGACAGTCTCCAGACTATTCCATGCTTGGCTTGTTTGGTTGTGTTTGCTATGTTCTCCTTGCTCCTCGCGAACGCACCAAACTGACCGCTCAGTCTGTTGAGTGTGTTTTCCTTGGATACAGTGATAAGCATAAGGGCTATCGTTGTTGGGACCCCATTGGTCGTCGGATGCGTATCTCTCGTGATGTTACTTTTGATGAGACGCGTCCTTTCTATCCTCGTCCCACCGCTGGTACCTACCCGGTGGAAGATATCTCGTTTCTTCTCTTTCCTGACACACCCCCTCTGTCTACTCCTTCTTCTCCTATTGTGTCTTCTTCAGGATCTCCTACCCTTGATGTCTCTTCTTCTACACCGTCCTCCTCGGTTCCGTCTAGTTCTCCTAGTTCTCCTCGTTCTCCGGAGTCTTCCTCTGCTATTCCTTCTTCTTCTTCGTCGTCTCCTGGTTCGTCTTCCTCTGACGAGCTTCCCTCTACTCATCCTGTTCGTCAGCGTCGTGCCCCCAATCGTTACTCTCCTAGTCAGTATGGTCTTTCTGTTGCCTCTGAGCCGACTTCTTATCGGGATGCTGAGCGTCATCCTGAATGGCAGCTGGACATGGCTGAGGAGATTGCTGCGCTTGAGCTCACTGGCACCTGGGATCTTGTTTCTCCCTCTCCCGGTGTTCATCCTATCACGTGTAAGTGGGTCTATAAGATTAATACTCGCTCTGATGGATCTCTTGAGCGCTATAAAGCGCGTCTTGTGGCTCGTGGTTTTCAGCAGGAGCATGGTCGTGACTATGATAAGACCTTTGCTCCTGTGGCTCATATGACCATTGTGCGTACTCTTCTTGCTGTTGCTTATGTTCGTCACTGGTCTGTGTCTCAGCTTGATGTTCAGAACGCCTTTCTCAATGGTGATTTGAGTGAGGAGGTTTATATGCAGCCTCCTCCTGGGTATTCTGTTCCCGAGGGGATGGTTTGTCGTCTTCGACGGTCTCTTTATGGCCTCAAACAGGCCCCTCGTGCCTGGTTTGAGCGCTTTGCTTCTGTAGTGACTGCTGCTGGTTTCTCCCCTAGTGATCATGATCCAGCGCTGTTGTTCACACTTCCCCTCGTGGACGCACTCTTCTTCTTCTCTATGTTGATGATATGATCATTACTGGTGATGATCCTGAGTATATCGCCTTTGTTAAGGCTCGTCTTAGTGATCAGTTTCTTATGACTGATCTTGGTCCTCTTCGATACTCTCTTGGGATTGAGGTTTCCTCCACTTCTGATGGCTTTTACATCTCTAAGGAAAAGTATATTCAGAATCTTCTTGCTCGTGCTGCTCTTGGGGATGAGCGCACTGTTGAGACCCCTATGGAGCTTAATGTTAAGCTTCAACCTACTGATGGTGATCCTATTTCTGATCCGACGCGTTATCGTCATCTTGTTGGGAGTCTAGTTTATCTTGCTGTCACTCGTCCTGACATCTCTTATCCTGTTCATATTCTGAGTCAGTTTGTCTTTGCTCCTACCACTGTTCACTATAGTCATCTTCTTCGTGTTCTTCGTTATCTTCGTGGTACGATCACTCGTCGCCTTTTCTTTCCTCGTTCTAGCTCTCTCCAGCTCCAGTGCTATTCGGACGCTACGTGGGCGAGTGATCCTTCGGATCGTCGTTCACTTTCTGCTTACTGTGTGTTTTTTGGTGGTTCGCTCATTGCTTGGAAGACGAAGAAACAGACAGCGGTTTTCCGTTCGAGTGTTGAGGCTGAGTTGCGTGCTATGGCCTTGTTGACTGCTGAGGTGACCTGGTTACGGTGGTTACTTGCGGATTTTGAGGTCTCTATTACCACACCCACTCTGGTTTTGTCTGACAGTACATGTGCTATTAGTGTTGCACGTGATCCGGTCAAGCATGAGCTTACCAAGCATATTTGTGTTGATGCTTTCTATACACGTGCTCAGATGCAGGCTCAGGTTGTTGCGCTTCAGTATGTGCCTTCAAATTTACAGTTGGCGGATTTCTTTATGAAAACACAGACCCGAGTGCAGCATGATTTTTTACTCTCCAAACTCAGTGTTGTGGATCCACCATGAGTTTGAGGGAGGGTGTTAGATGTATATATCTGTATATTGTATTTCCCCCATATGTTAGGGGGCTTCCTGCATATTTGCCCTGTATCTGTATTATATATTGTGGCCTTTGGCCCCCAAAGAAATACATGTTGCATATTCCTGACATCTCCAACTCCTACGGATTCCTAATGTGTTTCCAATGGCCTATAAGTGATATTTTACTTCAGAGTCCGAGACTCATGCGGACATTTGGACTTAACTGGATTAGACACTGAACAGCCTATTACGTACCCGCGACGCTGTGCCGCTGAGTCCTAGGATCTCTTGCTCCTAGAAGCTGACTTCTAATGCACATAACAGTTTATGCATTTGTTTTTCCTCGAGACCATCACGGAACTGCTTTAAGTTCAAGTCCTTAACATGCTTAACCATCTCTGACCCAACCATCCTACCCCTTTGTTTCCTATTTGGGTTATGTACTGTGTACCGTACCGTGGTTTTGTTTGTGTACCTTTCGTGACTGTACATTCCTTATCTCCCCTACTATCTGCATCTAGCCATCTACAGCTCTCCGATTCTTTACGACCTGAGCTTTCGTAATCCTAACTTTGGGCATGTCAAACTACCTTCTCCATCACTGAACCGTTCGATTCACGTCCAGAGCGCTGTCATCATCGACGTCAAGGTAATGCACCTGCGCGTTTCTTCTGCTCGAGTGCCGTTTCAATCCCTCGAAGATCTCGTCGAGTGACCCTGAAGAAGAAGACGAGCTTGTACGCGACAGGTTCAGAGGAAGCAGCTTCTTGAAACTCGCGTTCGATTTGAAACTCTGAAACCCCGCCTTCATCGAGCTCCATCTCGACGTGATCCCGGCAGACGAGTCTGGTGCTACACTGACAGGAGATGGTTCTTCAGAGTTCCCTGCTTCAAGCAGTATAGAGGTGGAACGGGTATCCTTCTGCACTTGCTTAGCTGACTGGTGGCCGCTGGGACTGGGGTGTTCCCTAATGGAAGAGTATTTGTGGTCAACGTTGACACCATGTTTCGAATGGGCTCCTCCTTCACTCTTGGCAGGATGCACTGTTACTTTCATCCCCACCTTCTCTGCACCCTGTGGAAAACAAATACAAGAGTGAAATAAGGGTGAGGCCTCCAAGCACCCCCAAAATTTGAGACAGGCAAGGAGACGCCTAAAGAAACGAAACAAGAGTACTAAAGCCATCACTGGAAAAGGGACCGACCAACCATCCGGGCAAATAAATTCGCACCTCTAACACGTTTCCAGATTCAACGTCTTTGCTTACAGAACTGAAGTTTCTTGCCAGTGGAGTAACCTGCTCGCCGAGTTTACGTGCTTGTTCAATCCAAGATCTTTCTGCAGATGAAACAAAGCATATTCAGGCAATATCTGATAGGAAAAGCTAGTGACTGAGCAACATGGTTGACCAAAAACAAGGATGGGTCAAAGATCAGATCAGTCAAACGGTGTCAAAATCAACAGCGGTGTTTCAACGTTGAGGTATGTCCATCATTTCCATGCAAAAGCTGGGAGGAAATAAAGTTCTTCCCTTTATTCTTTTACTATTTGTAATAGGGTTTTAACAATTGTTAATACTGCTAAAGAAAATCATATAGCTTTTTCGTAAAGCTATCAACACCAAATTATTTATGTTGCTTCCAGCTCAGTTAAAATCTTATTTGGCCAAGAATGCTATCACTGAAATCCCGTATACATCAAGAGGTGCGCCAAAAAAACATGTTTAGAGTAGAAAGGAAAGATACTCATCTAGATACATGATGCTTCTTACCTTTCTGCAGAATAAACAGTCCAGATGGATCAAATCCGTCCGTGTTTTCTTCTTCCTCAGTCCAGAATTTGAACCTTTTCCAGCTTCCAAAAAATTCAAACAGATATCCAAAGAAGTTACAGGCCACCAATATAGTATAAACAACCATAATGAGTGGATAGATTCTGTTGAAGTTTCTCCCAAAGAAAGGAACTGCATCATCTATGCTCCCCATCCTCTACAGAAAATTACAAGAGATTATTTACCCAGCAGTTAATTATGACCTATTTATCAGGTAAACAGTAAGCTTGAAGAAAAACAGCGTAACTTTTCCTTCCAATATGATGAACTAAAACTATGTTAGTACCTTGAACAAGGGTTTCAGAACTACTAGCTGCATACGAAGGTAAACCTAAACCAACCTTTTTTTCCTTGCACAACTTTTTTAGTAAAATGAAAGCTGCCAACGGAAGAGCTATTGATGAAAATTTCTGTGTCATTCATTAGGGATTTGTGCCACATATGGAATTTTCAGCAACAGCTGTCATGTCCCCACAATTTTCTTGGTTAAAATTTCAAAAAAATTCCTCCAAAAAAGGGAGATAATGGGAAATAATAAAATTCTATTGTTGCTTTTGTCTCCCATGTGAATCTAGAAGAAACCGATTCATGAGGAGGATTGCTTAATTATAGTTATAACGAGCAAATATGGTAAAACAAATACAGCAAAGGAACATAAAAAACTAGTGTATTACCTTCTCAAAAGTAGTCCTAACATCACCTCCAAGATGAACGAGATTCAGAAAGTTGTAAGAAATAGCAGGAGCATATCTCGCAACCATTCTGTAAATTTGATGAAAAAGTTATGATAGGTTGCAAAAAAACTTGGATTGATGCACTTGAAACGCCAAATGGTAGGAAATTAGAAAACTTACGAGCAGATCATAAGCAAGCTGACAGAGCTAGTTTGTCTTGGAGTCAGTGCATACACCACCATCATCCCTATCCTAAAGAGCGGATAATATGTGCAGATGCACATATACATCAATGGAGCAAATGCAACAACCTGTTAAGTAGTAATAGCGGGTAAAACTTTAGAATTAATATTTCAAAAGTGATTTCTATGAAGAATGTACAAGAAAAAAAGGTAGATGCATGTGCCTAAACAATCTTTCAAAAGTTATATTTACGCAAAAGCACAGCCTTCTTGAAATGTAGTGGTTGTGCATGTTTTATTCCAAATTAGTCGCAAATAGCCAAGTGCACCTTCTACAGAATTGATTAGTTTTTCTGCATAGGTATTTTTTCTGGAACATGCACCTAACTGTGTCATTTTTAGCATAAGTAAAGCTATAGCAATAGGAAACAAGTGGTGATCATAGAAAACAAGCTTCCCATAATTTGGCTGCAAGCTGGAGGAAATATTTCAGATTCTACTTCAAAAACAAGGCAAAGCTACACACTTTTCCTTTTGAAAAATGGTACACACTTAAATTGACCAATTTCTTACCTGGACTAAAACTTCTTGCTTTCCTGCAGCATTTATGACAACGGAAAAAAGTGACAAATGAACACCAGTTGATAGCAAAGTGGCCTCAGCCAACAGTATGGCAGCTGAGATGCAACCAAGAAGAACAGCAAGAGCTTTCAGAAGTTGCTTTCTCAGTACACAACGCCAAATGAACTCTGAAAATGTGAAGGTGCCCGCATGTCAGTTCCATAAATAATAGACATGTTAGGGAGATTAACTCAAAAATATTGGCGTGTGTACATGACGAACTCAGGAAAGGGCTGTAAAAGATCCATTGACGCCACGCCTATGATAATTTGCATTAGCAGTTCAGACTCTTTTCAGCTAAGTTACAAAACATGGCTTATTACATGAGTATTACATACTATATGGAGCTCTTCTCGGCACAATCTATGTATCTGACAGGAAGAGGATCATAAGAAGAGGGGATTTAAGGGAAACTGATTGATAAACTGGTAAATTGCAGGAACTAAATCTAAGATAAATGCAGAAAATAAATGATAGAATTAGGGTTTATATTTCTTGATTTGATCACAGGATACAATGCTAGCTTATACTAGTAGATACCATCATAGGTGAAATAACATGCCCTCATGGCAACCAATATACTACTAGTAGTGGTATGAAGTAGTAGTATTTGTTATGTGGAATTTATGTGGCCTGTCAGACCCTATTGCTTTTTGTAACTCGGTGAACTTTGTAATAAACGGTTAGCTCTGTACACCTATGGCGCAGAGGCTAGGAGAGATCTTTCTTTTCCATTATACAAAAAAAAAGTCTATTCATATGCACCGGCAGTTTGACACTTCATGAATGAATATTAAGTTCCGAGTATGGTAACTTCATCTAGTAGCTTATGTAGTAGCATATAAAATTGGTATGCTGGTAAACAGAGATCACAAGGCATTTCAAATATAGATTATAGCAACATACCTATATGGTCAAGGAAGGATCCTAGTGTTCCTGAACGATTTTCCCTTAAATCTGATACATATTTCCTGTAAGAACAAACAGAAAGTAAACTACCAGTGCATCAAACTGATCTTTCAGAGATTTGGCATGAAGATAACTCATAATTTTTTTTTAGAAAAAACAGTAACAATCTACTGCATTTTTTAGAGTTTTGTTTTTGGGTTACATGTGTACAAGAGAATTGTACAACATAAATTTAATTACATGAAGTTATATATCCAGAAAAGAAAGTGGAGTAGGCAATTCTAGAGGCCCTGAACTTAATCCAGGCCAAAATCTTCTTTTTTTTGTTCAGAGTGATATGGTTTATCAACTACAAAGTCATCATATAGACAAACACAGTTCTGAAATACCAGGAAATAGATCTACTCAAATACTCCTGTTACGCCTTTCCAAGCAAGTATATCCAAAGGATAAATCAGGCTCTTTTTAAGAACTGCGAAACAACAAACATTTGGGTGTGATAAAAAAATGTATTTGTTATTATGTTAATCAATGATCTCTCCACATGATAACAAAGCCAAACAAAGTAGATTCATGTATATGCAGTAGTGTAATAGCCAACATCATCCTCAGTGCACAAAGGAATCAAATAAACTGAGCATTTTTGTGGTGGTGCAAATACAACAAAATATCTCTCAAAACATAGGCTATCACAGTATATAGTTGAACAGAACAAAACATACATCAAAATGCTCCAAAGATTAATCGGGAAGCTGTATCAACATTAACTGACAGTTTTCTGCACAAAGTGATAGTCTGACACAACGATTTATCTGTAAAAATAAAAGCAAATACGCACCATCCATCTGCATCATGTTGCTCATAATTTGTAATTGTCTCTTCCAGTTCAAGGGCTTCCATGACAGAAGTTGTATATTTGCTGCAAAACAAACAAAAACAGTTGAAGATCCAACTACGAGCAGCAAAATATGGTTCTATGTTTAGAAAAATTCAACAGCAATGTCGGCTTTTGTTTTCAAACTGCAGGACTGGTTTACAAGAATTTACTAATAAATGCAGTAAAGGATACCACTGTGGTAGTTTAGCATATTGTACCTTTTACACCTACAGTACTCCTCATGTGCTCTCCTAAGTCGCCGTCGAAGTGCAGCCATTGTTTTTCCATCAGTATCATAATCCATATCATTTTCTACTATTTTTCCACCAGAAAGTTTGAACAGGGGGTCATCTCTCAGCTGAGAAATAGATTTAAGACTATGAGTTATTATGAGTAATCACAATATGTAAATGTCAATTTGTGGCGAAACCTGAGCATCCATACCATTTGAGCCAGCATATTATCAATAATATCCATGTAAGGCCTTACTGGATCACGCTTGGACATTTGATTCGATGTGGCTTGAACAACCTTAGACAAGGAAAGGAAAAAGACTTTAGCAGAATGCAATGATCGTCAGATGACAGCTTAAGAACCCAGAGAAGTACATACAGCTATTGTGTTGCAATATTCTTGGTGAGCATTGTCAAGTTCTACAGCCATCTTTGCAACTATGTGAGAGAGAATTTTTTGGCGGCGAGTCCAATCAGCATTTTTCCATATATTCCTTGGAATTTCGCTCAAGCCAAAACCAAGAAGAAAGGCACCAGTCACTAGTCCAAAGGTATTTGAGCATGCCATGGCAAAGCCCAAGATAGCGCCACCCCTGCAAACAACAGCATTTTTTCCAAGTTGACATGGTGAAGAAAAGGTTGAACCAATTATCCAGCGATTGCAAAATGGACCAAAGACAAGAAAAAATTGATGAGAAGGATTAAAATATTTCAAACTGGATAAAGTTTAAAGTGAAAAGTTAACAGAAGTTATAATCAGTGTGTATTTGTTGGCACTAGAGCACACAAAGTCCCAAAACAGAACAAATCAAAAGTCACACATACAACTGAACTACAAGCCGTGCGCTATGAAATCTCAGGAAACATAAAAACATACCAATCATGACGCATGATTATAATCAGAATGATTCCAAAAGAGCCGATAGCGCCCACAATTTCATAATAGAGCAAGTTGGCTCGGATACTAGTTTTCAGCCTTTCTTTAACTGTGAAATCTCCAGCATCCTCATAGCCTTTGATGATTGGAACGATAGCCCTGTGCAGATGAACATAATTTGAAACGAGAATGGTGTGAAATGTTGCATTATTTAAACAAACAACCTAACCACTGAAACTGAAAGAGAGTTCTACAAGAAAGAGTGGTTCAACCCGACAAACATTGTGCACTTAGCGTCAGGCAAATGAGGTAAGTACTTTTGATGGGAACTGTTTGGCTTGATAAAAAACAGTAACAGAAATTAAAAAAACATTTTCTCATGCTGCCTACAATGTATAATTTGAGGGATGCCCAATAGTCAATAAAACATGCAGTCATATTCAGAAAGTATATAATTTAGTTAAGTTGACAGAAACGTTTGGTCAAATCATTAAACAATTAAGACTGAGGAAGCAGCATGCGCTCAAGAAGGCGAAGGACTATGTACCATTGACCAACAGCAGAATTGAAAACCAAGGCAGAAGCTTCAGACTACTTGCATGTTATGAAAAGGACATTTCAAGTTTTTCACCTCATCATTAGCAGTACCACACCACACATACAAGTTATTGTGATGATGAGCGACATACCATCCTAGGATAAACGTGCTCCAATAAGACCAGCTCCAGAAGAATCCAACATCAACCTTCTGACTGCCGGTAATTGTCTGCAGGACAGATAACGGACTAGGATGTCAGAATTCAGAACAAGATAACAGAAGATACTACCCCCACTGACCGTGCATGAGTACAATATAATGTAACAACAGTACAAAACGTGTGCTTGCTTCTTCACATTGCAAGTGTATCAAGCATACGTCTGCACCAAAATATGAAAAAAAAAATTAGAAGTATACGTCTTTACCAACCGTAACGACCAAGTTTTTTTTTAGTTTAAGTTGCCGGAACAGGCAAACTCCTCAATCCACAAGCCATGGCACGACCAATTCCACCGCTAGATCATCCCGCTGACGTCAGTTTTGGGATTATTGTATTCGCGCTTCCGTGGCTCGTTAGCAGCATTGCAAACAAACAGATGAATTCGTGTACGAACGCCCACATTCTCACTTGCATATCGTCCTCGAGCCCACGACCACGAGTGGATGGATTCCCATGAGCGATTGACCATAATCGCTACTCTGCAGCTTCGCTTCCCAGAATCCCGGTAAACATCAAATCCACACACGAAGCGCACGAACAACCTAGCTAGTTTCTCGATTCGTGGAAATCGTAATTACCGACTAAATCGCGCTGCAAAACTAAGCAAGGAGCAGCGAAGCGAGAGAGTAGGCGTGGTGCCGGGGGGAGGATGGAGCGCCGGGATCGCACCGTGTAGATGTCGGCGGGGACGAGGATGACGAAGGAGAGGGAGCAGAGCCAGGCGTAGGCGACGGTGGCGAGGACGTAGAGCGGCACGGCGGGGCCGGCGAAGTAGCGCAGCGTCGCCGCCACCATCCCGACCGTCAGGGGCAGCGATATCAGGTAGAAGACCCACATCCCGCCGCTCCGCTCACCCGCCGCCGCCGCCGCCGGGTATCGCGTGCGCCGCGGCTTCTGTGAGGGTTGGAGGGCGGAGAGGCCGGGACGACCGAGTTGGTGCGGCGTGGCACTGGAGGGAAGGAAGGAGGCGAGGCGAGGCCATGGGTTAAAAAAGCGTGGGCGCGGAGCTGAGGGAGAGAGTGGGTGGGGCCTGACCAGTTCAGCGGCTGAGGTGCCCGGAGGTGGGCCCGGGAAGTCTGGGCCCGTTTCTTCGGCCCGTTGACGTAAGCACACGCACTCACGCAGCCTTTTCCTCTGCCTAGTGTATTTCTTTTTGGACAAATCTAACCTTTTACAAAACCGATGTCTAATAATGTGACTCCATTAAAAGTACTATTTCGAAATTTGACCCCTCATATCGGCATTAACAAGACTGGAGCTGAAATACGCGCTAAGAAAATTTAAAATGAGTTTGCCTAAATTTGAAAGAAAAAAAGAGGTTGGTGCCGACATACCCATGGCGTCGACCTCGCTTCGGCATCGGTGATGCTTGACGCCGACATGCACTATTTCGGTTTCATTTTTCTTGGCGCCCGATCTCAGTGATCATATTCTAAGATAATTTCATCAGGATTAGAGCATCCTCACTCGTTGAGGCATTACTAGGCCTTTTTTTTTGCCCCGAATGAAACAATTTTGATCGGGATGGATCTCCTGGGAACGCCACTTTCCCAGCCGGGTTCCCAGCCCAAAACTCCCATCGCACCGCGACGCTCAGGCAAAGCAATTCAGGCGGTTCCATGGCGGCGCGGCGCAGCGCATGCATCTTCCTCCGGGATCCATGGCGGCGCGGCGCAACTGCCTCCGGGACCCATGGCGGCGCGGCGCATCTGCCTCCGGGATTCGTGGCGACGCGGCGCTTCGCTTCGTTGGCCGACGAGGCCGCCAGGAGCGGCGGCTGCCTCCCGAGCCAGCCAGTGAAAGGACATTTATTGTCTTAATCAGTTTTGGTATTCGCTAACAGCTTATAGATCATTTTACAGTATGTTAATGTCTATAAGATGATATAATAAAAAAAGTGAAAAGGACTTTGCCTTGTGGAATTGTCCCTGCAAGAAACTACAAGTTTCAAGGTATTCCAGACCGGAGTCTCCGGTGTGGTCCGGAGTTTTCCCAGAAGTCTCTGGAGGGGCCTCCAGAAACTTGCCCGGGACACTCTGTATGGGGGTCTAGAGATGGAATGGAGAGATACTGGATTCTCCGGTGCGTTCACTCAGACCGGAGTCTCCGGTGTGGAAACACCGGAGTCTCCGGTGTACTACAGACCAGATTCTTTAAAGAGTTTCTGGAGGAGGTTTCTCCAAGTCATCTGGGACACTCTGTATGGTGGTCCGGAGACTGACCGGAGATTGGCCGGATTATCCGGTGTAGGCCGGAGTCTTTGGTCTATAGACCGGAGTCTCCGGTGTGACAACTGATCCAATGGTCAGAAAATGGTTCAGACCAGTGGGCCTGTAAATAGTGGACCTCATCACCTTTCAGCCTTCCTCCAGCTGCTCGAGCCTGCCAAGAACACCACCTCCATTTGAGCCACCAAATCACCAAGATCTCTTCATCCAACCATCCAAACTCATTGATCTTTAGAGAATCGAAGGAGGGGGCCTTGATTTATAGCTTCACCAAGAGAGATCTTTATTTCCCCCTCATTCACTTGAGAGCCCTTTGCTCTAGTGTTTTATTGGAAACCCTAGTTCTTGATTTGGTTCTTACAAGCTTGTCTTTGATTGTGTGACAGTTTGCTTGCATTCGGGAGCCTCCAATTCAGTTATGGATGTGTGCCTCGAACTTATTGTACAGGTGTCGGCTTGCACCTCGACGGTTGCCGGTATAAGTGGAAGAGGTGAATTGAACCTGTTGGGGTGAGGTTCATCGGAGAATAAGGGAGGCCTCTCGTGACGTTTGTGGTTTGAAACCACCCTCTCTCCAAACGCAGACGTACTTCCTCTCAAAAGAAAGGAACTGCGGGAAACAAATCCGTGTGTCTCCGCGTGCTCCACTTTGGTTACTTCTATCCTTCACCGCACTTTACTTATCTTGTTCTTGCTTAGTGTTTATGCTAGGATGATATATAGATAAATTCAACGTAGTTTCATAATCTAAAGAATTTACCTTTGTATCAAACCCTAACTTGAAAAAGAGTATAATTTGAAGTAGCACCTATTCAGCACCCCCTCTCTAGGTATCCATACAATCTTTGTAGCCAGGCGTATGGGCGTTGGGTACACAAGAGAGAGGAGTGGTGGGCGAGGTGGTTGGTGGGGTCATACAGGACATGTGGTGGGCGACGAGTGGGCAATCGTTATATCCTGCTTTCTTAGGGTGTTTTCGGCGTCCTGGGATTGGCCTGGGAACCCCGGATAAAAAGGGGCAAAATTTGGTTTGAGAACTCCTCTTGTGAACAGCCAATTTGTGTAAATCTAAATGAAAAAATGCACTAGAAATAGTCTCATAGAAATGCTAGTGAAGATGCTCCAGATTAGTTTTGCCAAGATAAGATGTGCCAAAAGAAAAATTACTTGCCTCGTCTAGAGTTGGTCGGACTTGGACCGCTTCCAGGTCTCGACTCTCGAGTCCCGACCCTGGCTGGCTACGTCCTGATAGATACTGTATCATTTGGTCGCGTCTCATTTCTTTTTCCCTAGAAAAATGGCACCATTGCCATCAAGCGACGAGCAAATGTACCAGGACCTGTAATAAAGAGCCTTTCATCGTGCGTGCGGTCGTTTTCGGGTTTGGAATTTGGGTTGCTGGCGATAAAGTTTCGGCCATGTAACAACAACCACAGCTGGACCGTGTCAAGGAAAGGAAGAAGGATGCTCTCGGCTGCTCGCCCCAGGTTGCATGCGTCAGCGTCGCCAAGCGTGTACTGACGGAGGGGAAAACGCATGCTCGGTGCAGACCGGATCAACATGTTCAGAGATTACTGCCGACTTGGTTTCAGCTACTACTTAATTAGTTATCACTCGGGGTTGGGGTAGGAAGAAGAGACGACTTCGATCGAGTCCTGATAACAAATCTTCAAACTTTCTCTTGATGATGTGTGAATGGTGAGTCTACGTCTTGCCGAGTACAGAAATTAGCAATATTTCATACGTACTCCCTCCGTTTAAAAATATAAAATGTTGTAGATTAGTATAAAACTAATATATCTAGACATCTTTCTTTTGGTGTGTAAGTTTAAATAAATCTACACACTAAAAGGTATCTAGGTACATCTAATTTATAAATCTAAAACATCTTATATTTCTAAACGGGAATAAGTACTTAGCAACGGTGATAGTACCACTACATATACAGAATGTACCCATCAAGTTTACACTCGAATTAGTGAGGACCCACCTAGCTAAATGGTCCATAGTATGCAACGTAACCAACGAATTATATCACTCGAAATTGTAAAGATCCCCTCTAGCAGTCTAGCTGAATGGTCCATAGTTGAGCTTAGTAACCACAGACTGATCTTAGCACATAAAAGCTCTTCTGAAATAGATGTTTCGAATCATCCAAATAAAGTACTCCCTAGTTATCTCAACTTTTGCCTACATCGACATGTATTTATACACCGAAGAATATCTAGATACATGTGTATTTGGACAAGTTGCGACCACTAATTTTGACGGAGGAAGTAGACGTTTCAAATTAAGAACTTTGAAATCATACTACTCTCTCCGCCTTAAAATGGATGTCTCGGGTTTTTTAAATTTTGGATGAATCATATTATGACCCACCCATTGTTTGAAAGCATATTTTGAAATGAATAAAAAATAGAAAAAATCGTGTGTTACACCTACACATTCTATGTCCGCGCACGTGTTTTTGAAGAAAAAAAGATATTTTTGTGTCATGTGTAAAAAGAGATAAATTTGAATACTCCAACATGATTATTATTGGACTTTTTGTATTTTTACACAATTCACATACAACTTTTTTCTATATAAAAAACTTGTGTAGGCACATGTAATATTCGAGTTTTTTTTATTTTTTTGTAAGATTCTAGTTAGTATACTACTCGGAGTAGGCAGAGGTGACGACTTCGATCGAATCCTGATACACATATCTGCAACCAACAGAACTTTCTCTGAAGAAGTGAATGGTGAGTCTACGTCTTGCTGAGTACAGAAATTGACACATATTACCTCTATTTCACAATACTCATTCCGTCCAAAAATAACTGATTTAGGTTTGTCTAAATTTGAATGTATCTTATTTTAGTATATAGATACTAGACAAATCCAAATCAGTTATTTCAGAACAAAAAAAGTATATAAAACGTTTTGGTAGTACCATGTAATTCTTCTAGTACAGAAAACTAAGTAGGAGTCAGTCGCATATAAATCTTTTTCCCTACAAAACTATCCACCGCAAATATAAGGGCCGTGTTTTCTCAAATTGGACTAGGCCTGTAAACGTCTCCAAGGAACAGGTTTCCGGCCCACTAAAACATGGCCCATCATAAGAGTCCTAGCCTGCTTACCCTCAAGAAATATTCCTAGCCCTGCAAAGTAATTTGCCAAAAAAAAAAAGCAGAGCGCAGCTACAGTAGCCAGACGGCAAAAAAAAAAGAAACAAGTCCACGAGATAATCTGCTATGGCTTAGGTGAAATTTGTTTTAAGACGACAAGAAAATAAATGAAATGAATCAAGCCAACATGAAAAATCATGAGCAAACATTAATATATCACGAGTATTTACACAAATTCAATTTCTCTCATGCGGCGGCTTACAAGTATATGGGTGGTGACCTAGATCGGTGACAATCTGAACCGGTTCGATTCAAGCATCCCGACGAGAGGGGTTTCGCTCTGCTCTGTCAAAAGTTAGCCTTATATGAATTTGGATCACAAATCAATAAACTCCACCTTGAGATAAATTTCATCTTGTAACATGAAAAGTACTCATCTTCCTGAAACAAACATAACACTTTTGACACCAAGCAACCACTAGGGTAAAATCAGTTATACCAACTAAGACCGAGAAAGCTCAACCCGCGTCCCGCCTAATCTTGTCGGTCGGACTTACACATGGTCTTATAGAAGCTTACGAAACGGGATAAGTTGGACCCATGGGACCCATGAATACTCAAAAGTAATCGGTGTAGTGTTGCCTCGATGACGATGCCTTCGTGTGGCAGTCCAACCTCCTGGTGGGACACCACGGTCCACATGCCTCCGCGGTGGTCGTCTCCACGCCATGCCTAAAGTCGTCGACGGGCCGTGGATCCATAGCGGCGACCGTGTCTACATGACAGCGAGTCATAGAAGAAATCCGAATGAGGAACAACACGAGAGAAGCATAAAGAACAATCTAGGATTTAAGTGGGATAGGTGGTTATAATTTGCTTCATCCCATATGGGTTAAGTGGACTTGATTAGCGGGATAGGTGGAGGTTTCTTGGTGGGATGAGAAGCGGGACAAATGGCAGGCCCGTCCCACTTGAAATCTTACAAGCCAGGGGTTTGCGGCAAACGCCCGCACAAGAAAGTATGGCAATGTTTTAAAACAGTTTAAAAAAAGAAGAGACAACAAGGAGGGAAATCCACTTTGCCTCGAAGATGTAGGTGCACCCACTTCCAAAACATATTTTATAGGGTGTGAATTCTTTAAAATATATCCAAGTGTACATGCATACATTCTACGTCCGTACACAAGTTTCACGAAAAAACATTGTTCTGATCGTCCGTGCATAGGTCTCTTAATTATTTGTAAGGTGGCCAAGCTTATTGTGAAAATTATTTGTATCTACAATACCAAACATATACCGTATAAAAATGTACATCATGATAAAATCTAATGATATTGGTTGGTTTGTTTTTTTTCTACATAATCAAACTCTACATCGTTTTACTTTGAAAACAACTCATATGCACTATATTTTGGCGAAGTAGAAGTACGATAAATTACTTGGAGAGGTCCGTAAATATGTCCACATTTCCGATCTCAGCTATACAAGCTTGTCCCTCGCGCCCATTTTTTTCCCCATTTTCGATATGAGCTAGTACAAGCACGTCCTGGCGCCATTCATGAGGTGAGACCTATTCTCCGCTTTCTCTCAGCTCATATTTACAGTGAGAAATCGTGACGCAAGAATAGGTGCCATGATCGTCGCGACCTTTTGACCTCTCCGGCTAGCCCTGCCCGCGTCTGAACGCATGCCAGCTACAGTACATATGTTGGCTTGGTCCATGCCCTAGTGCAGCAATCGACTGGTAAATGACCAATCGATCGGTCAGTCAAGGGAGTGCGTGAGAGCGAATTGCTCACTAGTGCTAGCAGTAGGTGGAAGGAGTGCTATTTACTCCTCGCCGTTCTAGTCCACTTTTATTTACTCGGATACTCCGTGCTCTCCGATCTTGGTCCAAAGGTACTCTAGTAGATGCATCATGATATCATTGGCTTTTCTTTAGAAATGATTCATCATTCGCGAACGGAAACTTCTCCGGAAAGTTTTTTCATTTTTTTTTTTGTAGAAAGTTATGTTTGATGGATTCGAAATGTGGTGTTTGTGAGGTTGGAAGCTCTGATTTTTTAGGTTGGTTTTGTGGTCTTGTTCGATTTTAGTTGATTTTTTTTATTTTACTCCCTTCGTTCTAGAATAATTGAAGTCTTGGTTCTGTTCTAAGTTAGACTGTTTTCATCTTGACCAAGTTCATATAACAAAATCAACTTCTACAAAAGATACTGTACTAGGATAGCAATATATTTTTATTTAAATTTTCAAACTACTATACGGATTTACGTTCTATAACTTTAATTATTTCAAAATAGAGGGTGTAGCTGAGCTAAGTAGTGTTCATCCAAAGAAAAAAAAAGTTTAAAGCTCATGAATTTTAACGGGGATCCCTTTTACTAGGATACATGAAATAAACTAACGGAATTGCTAATTCTCAAGCACAGCCACGTTCTCCATCGTTGGATGTTATCGCGTCAAGATTGATGCCAGGTGTTTGGTTATCGCCTTGTTTTTGCTTGTCTCTCTCGCGCGCGAGGAGATGACTCGCTCGGCTGGGTGTTGGCTGCGTGTTGGTCAGGTGTAGTGGGCTGGGTGTTGGGTGAGTTTTGTTGGGCTTTTTTGTCACGTGGATTTTTTTTTGGATTGTTGGCTTTTTATTTGTACATCAGGTAAGCGAGATGGGAAATTTAGTAGAGTGCTGATTTAAAAAAAAATATTGAGTTTTTGTTATGTTGTAATTTGCAAGTTGTTATTACACAATGGAAACTTTGTTTGAAAATTATTTTTTTGTTTACTTAAATTTGTCTAGATTTCGATGAGTATAGGTTTTATGTAGTATCTATTTTTTAAATGTTTTTTTATTTTCTTTTTTAAAAAAATCGATTTTTTTTTGGTTTAGATTTTAATTTTTTTTCTATTTTATAGTATGTATCCATCGCTATTATCTGCATTCAAAATCCATACTAGTGGTAATACTATTGTTTGGAATTTAAAATATTTTTTCAAACAATATCCCAAAAGTTGCGATTGCACTTGCAAAATTGGTCTAGGAATTGTCTTGAGTTGCAACCGGTCTCACAACTCGTCTATGTATTCCGTTTATTTTGAGTTGTGATCGGGTTTTGCATCTTGTCCAAGTTTATTTTACATATAAGTTGTGGTTGAACTTGAAACTAGTTCAACTTTTTGTACATATGAGTTGCATTCGGAATCGCAAATGGTCGATGTTTCATTTGAGTTGGAGTTGGAATCACAACCGATTAATGTTTCATATGAGTTGGACTAGGGATCTCAACTTGGTTTGTCACTCATAGAGGCATGAGTGGCTATTACACTTGCAAATTTGTAATTGGAATTGATTTGACTTGCGACAAGACTCACAACAGGTCCAATGTATTCCATTTTTTTTCTGAGTTTGTGATCGAACTTTTGCTTCTTTGTCCAAGTTTCTTTTACATATAAGTTGCCGTCGAACTTGAAACTAGTTCAAATTTTTTTACATATGAGTTGCATTCGGAATCGCAAATGCCTTGTCTTTTTTCATAAAGGTACCAATTGCAGTCGGAATCGCAACTGGCTGATGTTTCATTTGAGTTGCAGTTGGATTTGCAATTAGCTTGTCTTTTTCATAGAGGCATACGTTGCCATTGCACTTGTCTTTCTCATAGTTCAAGTTTGTGTACATAAGACTTGCATTCGGAATCGCAAATGCCTTGTCTTTTTTCATAAAGGTACCAATTGCAGTCGGAATCGCAACTGGTTGATGTTTTATTTGAGTTGCAGTCGGAATCGCAACTGGCCTTTCATAGGGGTTTTAATTGTTTCATTCCAAGTTTCTTTTTACATATAAGTTGTGGTCAACTTTAAACTAGTTCACCTTTTTGTACATATGAGCTTATAGAGGTATCAGTTGTAGTCGAAATCGCAATTGTTCTTTCATATAGGTCTCAGTTGCAGTTGGAGTCACAACTGGCTGATGTTTCATATGAGTTGCAGTTGGGTTTGCAAATAGCTTGTCTTTTTCATAGATGCATGCGTTTTTACTGCACTTGTCTTACTCATAGTTCAAGTTTTTGTACATAAGACTTGCATTCGGAATCACAAATGGCTTGTCTTTTTTCATAAAGGTATCAATTGCATTCGGAATCGCAACTGGTCGATATTTCATTTGAGTTGCAGTCGGAATCGCAACTGGTCTTTCATAGAGGTATCAATTGCAGTCGGAATCGCATGAGTTCTCATAGTCGGAGTCGGAATTGACTTGTGTTGTGACCGGACTCGCAACTAGTCCATTGTATTCCATTTTATTTTGATTTCTGATCAAACTTTTGCATCTTTGTCCAAGTTTATTTTTACATATAAGTTGTGGTCAAACTTAAAACTAGTTCAACTTTTTGTACATATGAGTTGCATTCGGAATTACAAATGGCTTGACTTTTTATAGAGTATCAGTTGCAGTCAGAATCGCAATTATCTTTTCATATAGGTGTCAGTTGTAGTCGGAGTCGCAACTGGCTGATGTTTCATATGAGTTGTAGTTGGGATTGCAACTGGATAATCTTTTTCATAGAGGCATGCGTTGCTATTGCACTTGCGAAATCATGCTCGGAATTGATTTGACTCGCAACCGGTCCA
Source organism: Avena atlantica (assembly GCA_910589765.1). Classification (NCBI taxonomy): domain Eukaryota; kingdom Viridiplantae; phylum Streptophyta; class Magnoliopsida; order Poales; family Poaceae; genus Avena; species Avena atlantica. The sequence continues at coordinate 49,351,337 of OU342739.1, forward strand.
TTGTATTCCATTTATTTTTGAGTTTGTGATCGAATTTTTGCTTCTTTCTCCAAGTTTCTTTTACGTATAAGTTGCGGTCGAACTTGAAACTAGTTCAAGTTTTTATACATATGAGTTGCATTCGGAATCACAAATGGCTTGTCTTTTTTCATAAAGGTACCAATTGCAGTCAGAATCGCAACTGGTCGATGTTTTATTTGAGTTGCAGTCGGAATCACAACTGGCCTTTCATAGGGGTATCAATTTGCACTCTGAATCGCAACTGGCTTGTCTTTTTCATAGAGGCATGAGTCCCTTTTGCACTTGTGAAATAGGACTCGGAATTGACTTGAGTTGCGACCGGACTCGCAACTGGTCCATTGTATTCCGTTTATTTTTAATTTGTGATCGGACTTTTGCATCTTTGTACAAGTTTCTTTTTTACATATAAGTTGCGGTCAAACTTGAAACTAGTTCAACTTTTTGTACATATGAGTTGCATTCGGAATCGCAAATGGCACTTATTTTTATAGAGGTATCGGTCGCAGTCAGAATAGAAATTTTCCTTTCATATAGGTCTTAGTTAGAGTCGGAGTCGCAACTGGCTAATGTTTCATATGAGTTGCAGTTGGGACTGCAACTGGCTTGTCTTTTTCATAGAGGCATGCGTTGTTATTGCGCTTGCGAAATCATACTCGGAATTGACTTGAGTTGCGACCGGACTCGCAACTGGTCCATTGTATTCTATTTATTTTTGAGTTTGTGATCGAACTATTGGTTCTTTGTCCAAGTTTTTTTTTACATATAAGTTGCGGTCGAACTTGAAACTATTTCAAGTTTTTCTACATATGATTTGCATTCGGAATCGCAAATGTATTACCTTTTTTCATAAAGGTACCAATTGCAGTCGGATTCGCAACTGGTCGATGTTTCATTTGAGTTGCAGTCGGAATCGCAATTGGCCTTTCATAGAGGCATGAGTTCCTTTTGCACCTGCGAAATCGGATTCGGAATTGACTTGATTTGTGATCGGAGTTTTGCATCTTTGTCCAAGTTTTTTTTTTACATATAAGTTGCGGTCAAACTTGAAACTAGTTCAACTTTTTGTACATATCAGTTGCATTCGGAATCGCAAATGGCTTGTCTATTTTTATAAAGGTACAATTGCAGTCGGAATCGCAACTGGTCGATGTTTTATTTGAGTTGCAGTCGGAATCGCAACTGGCCTTTCATAGGGGTATTAATTTGCACTCTGAATCGCAACTGGCCTTTCATAGAGGTATTAGTTACAGTCGGAATCGCAACTGGCTGATGTTTTATTTAAGTTGTAGTCTGTAATCGCAATTGGTTTTTCATAGGGGTATCAATTGCAGTTGGAATCGTAATTCGCCTTTCATAGAGGTATCAATTGCATTCGGACGCAACTAGCTGATGTTTCATTTGAGTTGCAGTTGGGAATCGCATTTTGGCTTGTCTTTTCATAAAGGCGTGAGTCGCTATTGCACTAGCAAAATTGGACTCGAAATTGGAATTGACTTGAGATTGAATTAGGTTTACAACATTGTTTCCTTTTTATGAGTTGTATTGTGACATGTGTTGTATTGTGACATCTCAATTTTTTTGGAGCCTAAATGTTCTTTTTGTATTATATAATTTTTGAAACATTTTGTTTTTATTATTCATTTAGCCTCAATGAATCATCTAAACTACCTGATATGAGTTGTATTGTGACATCTAGGTTTTTTTGAGGCTACATGTTCTTTTTTATGAGTTGTATTGTCACATCTCAGTTTTTTTTAGAGGCTAAATGTTCCTTTTGTATTATATAATTTTTCAAACATTTTGTTTTTTCAACATGGATTAGCAAACATTTTAAATCTCACAAACATTCTTTTTATTATGGTTATATCAAATTTGATTAAAACATGGTTATATCAAATTTGAAATTTTATGTACACATTTTTGAACTTGTAGCTAATGATAGATTTTTCTTATTTTTCAAACTAAATTATACAAAACTAAATTTCATTTTTATTATTTTTAGTTTTTTATTTTTTATTATTATTATTTTGTTCCCTTTTTTATGAAAGAAATGTACCTTTTTTTGTTTTAGATAAACTAATGTAGCTTTGATGTAGTTGGCGTTAAATCTAGACAGAGAAACGGCTACGAAGGAAAAAAGACAATGACTTACTAGGCCCACACGGACAACGTACCCGTTTTGTCCTTTTCTATTCTCTCCCCGGCGATGACTCTTCTAGAATCGACTAATACAAACAGTGCACAAAGCAAACGGGGGCAGGGGAAAGCAGAGCGGGACGGAGACTCGCGAGCGCTCTGGATCTAGGCAGGAGCTGTGGCCTTCGGAGGCGTCTCCGCGAGGCGTCCCTGCTGGTGGAGGGTTCTCCGCGAGGCAGTAGGCTGAAGTAATTTGGCGAAGGTCGTCGGTGCTCGTCGTCGATTCGCCCTCGTCGTCGATTCGTCCTCTTCCTCGAATCGTCCGCTAGGTAAAACATAAATTCATAAAAGACATCTAGATACATTTATTTTAGAAAAGCTAAAACGTCTTATACTTTGGAACCGAGGGAGTAGATTTTTTAATTCTAGTTTTCTCTTTTTTTCTTACCCCCTTTAATGGATTTTAATTCAATGTTTGGTAGTTAAGATATGTGCAATAGAACGTATACATCCCCGAGTGCCAACCATCTAAATACAGTTGATCGGTTAATTATACAAAAGAAAATACTTACTCCATTTGTATACATAGACTTATTTTAGTATATAGGTTCACTCAGATTTGGAATGAATCTACACACTAAAAAAAGTCTATATATTTTTTTTCTCAAACCTAAAACATCTTATAATTTAAAACAGAGAAAGTATTTGACAAGATTTATTAGATTGGCTACACGGATAGGGTCAGAAAAATTAACGGAAGTCTCGCTCCATTGTGCCCTTTTCTTGTGCGAACACTTCCTAGTGCCCTTTGTCTACCCATGTAATCACTAAGCAAAAGAGCGAAGGAAGAAAATGTTTCTTGTACTATAAGAGCAGTATAATTAAGCAAACTACATGTTAAAAAACCATGAATCATTTGCAAAAAAAAACCATGAATCAAATGTCCCGTTGAACTAATAACTAGCAAAAGGACAAAAGACCAGCCAGAATGAACATGTCTACGGTGACATAGCCCAGCGTATGTGATTCGCAAAAGAAAAGCCCAGACGCATGTAGAACAGGATTAACAACCATGACGACCAAACAATTGGGAGGGTAAAAATTCACCGTAAGTGAAAGGACGATGTCAGTTAGCTGAGAATTAACTTAATTCTCATCTAGCTGAGCACTAGTCACACCCATGTAGCAATATGCTATGTCTAGTACAAGTATACCCTTGAGCACCGTCAATGGACCGGAGGGATCTCCAACGCAAAACTCTTTGCGAGTACCATCGTGTGCCGTGCAAGAAGTTGGGAGCGTGGAATGCTGATTTACTAGTTGGGCATCCCGATCGAATTGAAATACGCCGATAACCATATCTCATCACGTTTGACCAGACATCAAGTTAAGTTTATACTGTATAAGTATGCTCATCGAATTTCTAATGTGTTAGATTTGGATCACGAATTATTCGACTACCCTTGACGCACGCACGATCGATGCCGCACGTACGTGCAGTGCATCTCTCTGTTGCCGTGTTGCGTGTATACCTGTACTGTACGCCGCGGACAGGCCAGTGCGCGACGATGACCGATCGACGACGCACACCGCGCACGGCATGTGTGCTGCTACGCCTGGAGGTCAACACGCAGGAGACAGGGCGCACGCGATCCTGTCATAGGCAGCACGTGGAGCGGTCGCTGGCGCACCACCTGGCGACGACCGGCCGTAGTCGTTCAGATCCGCGAGAGTATAGTGGTGCAAGTACAAGCGGCTTTTGTTTACGGATACCCTGGTCTTCTCGGGGCGAGCGGAGATATAGGCGCCGCGATGGGCACGGCACGGCACCGCACCGCACCGCATTGATGCGCGCGCAGGCGCGGCGCACGCATCGGTCGACTCGTGTAATAGTAATAAACTTACTACGCAGCGCACACATCGGCCCTGGTCGATGCGATGCGTCCTGCCTCACGGTTCCGTGGTGCACCGCAGCTGTATCATTCGTTCACGGGGGCACAGGAACCCGCATGATTGCGCTCAAGTGCACTGGACCTTCTGGCGATGATTGCGAGGTCTGCCGCGCGGCAGATCCCAACACCACACTGATAGTAGCTCGTGCAGTGGCAGCGGCAGGGAAAACGAACTCTGTTGAACTACGGCCCCGGCTGTTTCGGCTAGTACCCTAGATTAGAACACGGGCGGCGTGTCGTCTCGTCGGGGTGGCGCCCCGGGTTCGGGCCTCCTGTGCCTGCGCGGTTTCGGCCGCGAGCGATGCGGACAACGGCGCATGCCCGCCGATGATGGCGTCGGTCGGCACACGCGGCCACGGACGGAGCATCATCCCGGCGGCGAGTGAGGTCCAGGACCGCGCCAGCAGATCGCACGGATGATTGCTGTTGGAAAGGGAGAAACAGAGGGACTCTTTTTTTTTTTTGAAGCAGAGAAACAGAGGGACTCTGTCGGCACTGGTTTATATATTACCTGCGTCACTGGCAGTTTCTTACCTCTAAATACCTGCTTCTGAATTTTAGTTACAGTACGAGTTGACACTGTATTTATTATCTCTCCATCTAACTTTAAGTTGTTTATATTCGGATGTATCTATATACTAAAATATATTCTAGATATATTTAAATTTAGACAAACTCAAGACAGTCGACAAGGTAACTAACGTGAACCAGCGGAGACTGGCACTCCTTTTGACTCTCGTCTCAGGATCGGCAAGCGAAGGCAGAGAGATCGCCGTCGGCCCCGAGGCCCGAGCGACCGAAGGAATCGAAAACTCGAAAAGGCCGCGCAGTATATATAGCGCCGTACGTGTACGTGTTGCGTTCTGCACGGCTGCCGTCGCGGTATCTTTCCCCAGTACGGGTTCAACAGGCCGGCGTGCCATTGGCTTTGCTCTCACGGCATCTCCACTCGGCTATCCAGTAGGCCGATCCAAACGCTGAATTTTGGTTTAGACGCCGAAAATCAGCCCAGTCGCGTATCCAAGAACTTGTTTTCGGCCGGATTTCGCCCATTTTTGGTCCGGGCTACACAGGTCGAACCCAGGTTTCCGGATACGCCCTGGGCGCCGGACTCAACGATATCAGCGGAAAAAAATAAAGCGGTGCGTGGATCCGCCGTGTTAGTGATGGAAGCCGAGTCGTCGTCATCCTCAGAACCACGCGGCGACCGACGGGCAATAACTGCCCGTCGCGTCGAACACGCGTCGCCGAATTACGGCGCCATCGTCGCCGCATTGGCTCCCGCGACGGACCGGCGGTCACTAAATTCCCGTCGTTTTCACTTTTCCCGCCCTCGCCGCTACACCCCTCCCGCCCTCGCCGCCAGCCTCGGCTTTATAAGCCGTACCCATCGCCTCCCCCGACCCACAAGCCCAACTCTGGCGAGCTCTCCCCTTCCCTCTTCTCTCACCCTGGGCGAACGCTACCCCAGCGATGGCGCTGCGGCCAATGGCTTCGGCCGGCGCACCCTCCAAACTTGGGAGGCGTGCATGCTGTACGAGGCGGGGTACATGGCGCCGCCAGACAAGCGGATGCCTCCGGGCTGGACGCTAAGTGTCGGCGGCACCGACGCCGGAGGAGTGTCGTACGATGTACAGGAGTACATCGCCGGCATGGACAACCCGGCCGAAGCGGTGAGCGCCGACGACCTCGCCTACTGGGCGCACTTCTTCGAGGAGCGGCGCCAATAGGAACTCGTCCGCCACGAGGGGCCGTCGAACGAGTCCCCGCCGGCGCGCAAAAACTCGGCGAGGCGCCGGCGTTGGTGGAGCGCACCAGGGCATACGCTCGCCGCCGTGCTGGACCACATCAACCGCGGGAACACTCCGCGGCTCGGCTTCCCGCGCAACCCGACGCCGGTGGCCAGGACGGGTCGGCGTGCTCCGGCGAACTGGGCGCCGAGTATGGCGATCATGAGCTCTTCCTCCTCCGCTTCAGCGTCCCGCTCTTCCGGCAGCGCGCCGCTTCGCACGTCGACAGCCGTGAAGCGCGAGGCTGTCTCGCCGGCGCGCTCACCGCCGCGCACACGCGCGCGCGGTATCGTCATCAACGAGACATCTGCGCCCACGCCTCCAAGAGGCCACCTGCGTCTACGCCGCCCCAAGACAGAAGGCTCGGCGCCGGCCGAGGACGCCACCTTGAAGATGGCGCTGGAGCAGTCGCTCGGCGAAGCGCCGCCGCTTACGCTGATGCTGACGATGCCGCTGGTCGAGCCCTCCTCGCCGGACATCCTCGAATGGTCCAGGAGGGACTGGGAGAAGGCAGAGCATCTGCGTATCCTCGGCCTGCAGCAGCAGGCTGAGGAGCAGGCCGCACGGCGTCGGGCGCTGTCTGGGCGTGAGCTCGCCTACAGAGGCGCCCCTTTCTACGTCCTGGACGACGACGACGACGAGGACGCAGGCCCGTCCTACCAGCCATGGAGGTACGGCGACCCTGGCCCGGGCATCTCACACCAGAACCAGCCGCCGAGCGACGACGACGACGGCGGCGAGGATGACGGCCGAGCCGACCCCGACTACACGTCATTCTACGGCAACTTAGGCATGTAGGACAGCGAAGGCACCGGCGGCGGTCTTTTTAAGTTTATTTATGTACCAGTCTAGTTTAAATTTGATGTAATCCGCCTATATTCGCCCAACTTAATGAAAATCGCCTAATTTGATGAATTTTAGCCGAACTTGGGGAGTCGGCCTGGATACGCGGGTGAGAGAATGGGCGTATCCAGGCCGAAAACAAGTTCAGTCCGACCGAAAAACGGACCAAATTTCGTCCTGGATTCGGCCAACGAGTGGAGATGCTCTCACGCCCAACATTGGTCACGTCGCATCTTGACCGGACCGATCCAAATGGCTGATCCTAGCGGTCTATTTGGTTTGGCTTGTCCGGCCAACCTTGTTCGATGGTGCACCTATCTGTTGTTCTAGCCTTTGTTGGCATATCGTTGTGCAACGCATTACCAATTATTAAATAGTTAAATTGATAAAATAAAATATACCAAACTGACTATTAAATAATATGGTAGATGTGTGCCATCATTCTTTGGGCATCACCGACTAGTGGCCAGTGGATATGAAATGTCCAAAAGGGGACAATATAATACACAATGTCTAAAAAATAGCAGCTTCTTTGTTTAAAAAGTTGCATTCGCTGGTGTCATTGCCCTTCAGGCATCACGAGCCCGGATGGTCTATTGCCTCCTCGCAACCCAAGCCCTGCGATTCGGGTCGGCGATGCTATCTAAGTCGGTGAGCATGATGGCATTCTTCTTGGCCATGATCTTGGCTTCGGCCACCTTGACCTTCGCCTATGCCTCTAGCACCCTAGACCTGGTCTCGGTCTCCTTCGCCTTTGCCTTGGCCTCGATCTCCATTAGCTTAGCCTTGGTGTTGGCCTCCTTCACCTTGATATACCTCGTATGTAGCTCAGGTCAGCCCAGGACGCCAGGCCTGCACACGCCCTCGTTCTTCGGCGACACCGTGGGGAAGGGGGTGGACGAACCGGGAGAGCGAAGCCACATTCCTAGTGTGACCTCCAAGCGAGGGCGAGGGCGTGCGCGGGACTGGCATCCTAGGCTAACCTGGTGGACGACCTCTAGGCGTGGAAGCGGTGGAGTTTGTAGAGGACGTGTCGGCCATGGCCAGGCTGGGAAGAGCGACGACGCCATCGAAAGCGGCGGTGCCACTGAAAGTGGCGGTTATCGCCTCCTACTTGATAATGTTGACGGCATGCTTGGTGGCATTCACTTTCATCTCATTGGTGTCGAACTTGTTCTGGTTGGCGAGGAAGGGCTCGTTCTCCTCCCGGCGCTCCTTGTCGAGATTGGCAGCGGTGAGGCGGCTGGGTGCGCAGTTGCGGGAGGCTTTGCGAGGCGTAGCGGGAGGCGCATGCAGCCAAGGGAGGCGCGGAGAGGCGGGACGGGAGGCGTGTGCAACCAAGGGAGGAGCGGCGAGGCGGGAGGCGCGCGTGTTGTAGCCCGACGGCCTTCTTGGCGGGCGGTGGTGGAGAGGAAGATGCGGTCCTGGTGGCCTTTCTTGCGGACCATTTTCCGGACAAAACTATATTTGGGGTAGCCCGTTGGGTGTTGCTCTCTGTCCGATTTTGTCATATCAGGCCGGATTTGTCCGTTTGGGGGCCTCCGTTGGAGATGGCCTAAGCACAAACAACGGACGCAACAGTTACATTTTGAAGGCATTGTACCGGGTGCAAGGCTTTTACATGGAAACGGGTGAACAACGAAGTAGATGAACGTGAACATGAGAGAATAGCTATTGTGTATTGATAATTTCCGGTTGGAAACCCTAGCTCCTGATCCCCTCCCCATGTCGCCTGAAAGCGCCTCTGGGCAAAGCCCGGGAGGGGATGACGGCGGGGCCTCTCCTCCTACTCATGCGGTGGTAACGTAACATGACATGGCCACTATGGAGACGTAGCTCTGGATGTGGGGTGGTTGCGCAACTTAGGTGTGCTTGTGGTGGCGGAGATCTGACATAGTGGAGGACAACGCGATCTGGCGCGTGGCTAGCTGGTGGAGGTCAGGAGTGGCTTTGGTGATGGGGTTGACAGCCATGGTGGCGACGCAGAGGCCACGAGGAGGATTCCAGGAGGAGGAAGGACATCATGTATTACAACACAAACGGTGGGATCTGGAGCTTATAAACGTTGATGCAAATGCCTAATCACCATGATCATGCTGGTGCGGCAAAAAACAACCACTAGGGATAACTGCGTCGAGAAAAAACCATAGGCGGCACTTTTTTTCTCGTGGCGTTTCCGTATCTGCCTAGGTAGTGCTTGCACGGTAGCTATGGTATAATGTCACGGCCCATTGTGGGATGGCACAACCTAGATGTCATGGCAGCTGTGTGTGGCCAGCACAATTCGGTGTCGTCCTATATACCCGTTCACGACACAATTTTTAGTGTTCGCAATGAACTTTTTCGGTGCAACATTTTAGCTTGCAGTTTCTATATTTAGGGTTAACTTAATTAGTAGAGATCACAAATATTCACAATATAAATTCTACATAGTGCTTCAAATATCATCACAAGTTCACAACACGTATAAATATGACATATGTAACTATCGGTTCCATAGTATTACATAAACCTAACAAAATAGAAAACCTTGATTAACCCATAACTTAACAAACATCATCCTTGGAAGAGATTCCAAAATTTTATCATAAGAAACTAGCACTATCGCATTTGTAAGGGTTATCCTTGTCTTTATAATCATATGGCTCAAGGTTAGAGTCATCTCCTGCGTGATTAGGCTTTTAAGAGCATGTGTGACGATCTTGAATTCCAGTAAGGTTTTTATCTGCTTGTATAGCCCATTACCGAATTTTTCAGCTTGTGCGTCCAGCAGTGAAAACAACTTGTTGATCTCTAGCAACATCAAAGGCTCGCACATAAACTTTTGGAATTTAATAGCAACATCAAAGGCAACTGAAATTATTATATTCAACTCTATAGTGAATTGACTGGTACCCATAGCGGATGTGGCCACTTTCTCTTTGAGTTGTCTAATCTCTCCCAGTTGACGTTTGATACCTTCGATCCGAATTTATGGATGTAGTATAGTAGTTTTTTTTCTTATTAGACCTAGGTTTAATAGAATCTTAGAAAATAATGCTAAATGAAAAATAAATTAGACATGTCTATAAGACTTGTTTGTTTTATCTTACATTTACCGAATCTTTCTAGTTTAATTTTAATCATTGGTTGTTGCAATAGATGGACAGGCCAGGGTTGAATATTAACCTGTAGCTGCTCATCATATGAGATAAAGATAATAATACGCTCATTTCTATGTAATGATTGAACATATATAAAAATTATGGGCAGCACATCCTATACTAAAGCCCATGCGAGCCATAGACATAGAAATGATTTTTTGACCCAACCGCTATACCACGAAGCAACGGGCTATAATATTATTAACTAAATTACATATCAAAACCTTAAGAAGTAATGCTGCTGTTATTCTCAGATGGATCCCTAAACGAAGACCGTACTCCCCTTGTTGCCATTGGGTTTCCCATGAAATCGCCGTTCGCCCCTCATCTCAACTCGACCCTTTATCAAGCCGCGGGATCTTGGGTACCTACAAGTTCATAAATCAAGACAAGGAACAAAGATACAAAGATACAAATCTCTATTCAATCAACACAAAATACTTTCATAAATTAGATGCACATAATCGCTGCGAGGTTTTTCACCCCAACCTGCAGCCCGTGAAGACTACTCACCCATAACAATAAGATCAAGAATAGAGAATATTGTGTAAAATACTTAGATTAAAATCTAATATACTTACAATGGTTGCCAATTCAGAAGAAGATCTTAAGTACAAGATGATGGCTATGGCTATGGAGTGGATGGAGGATGGAAAGGATGAACTATGGCGGTGGATCTCCTTAGGTGGTGTTGTGATGCAATCTAAAAATGGCGGGTCTCTACACGACGCCTGGAGTCTCAAAATACATATATATGCGCTTTCATGAAAATTATAGGGTTTGATCCGACGAAGCCGTCGCCACCTGGTGCGTGCCCATACCATAGGTCGTTAAGCCTCCAGAAGGTCTTCTTTACCCCAGTTGACTTGGTTATGTAGGCAATGCTATAATTTTCATTAGCTGCTCCTGATTTTGCCTTAAAAGTGTGTTTTTTGCACAACACAATTTAAAACAAAGGATTGCACATATTTGCAATAATTGGTCATTAGTAGCAAGGTTAGAGAGATTCTTGGTCATTTGATTGACTAAAAATGTGATTTAAATGCAAAGAAATATGGCTATTTTCGCAGCCATCAACATGTCATTATGTTCTGGAGATGCCTAATAGTCTTGTCCTGAGATTTCTCTTTGTCTTGAAGATGCATACATAGCTAACATGACCAATAAGATGCCTCTTACCTCTTGAGAGATGAAAATTGATTAGATACTTTAAAATTGTGTTGCATCTAAGTTAGTCAACAAGCATAATTTAGCAAACAGCCAAACAACATATATATAACAATATTATAAAATTTAGTTGCATACATCAGAGCAAGTTTTGAGCAAATGAGATGATTCATGAGCATTTTCTAACTTTGTAAGTGTGGACTGATCCAATTGAGATGGATACTACAAATACAATGCAACATATTAAATCGGTATGCATATCTTAGCAAGTAGCACACATAAATAAATGTAAATTTAACTTTGTAGATCATTGCAAGGCCTCACCTCATTGGATTCCTCCTCAGATATGACCTGATCATGCTGATAATTGAAATGTAGAAAATACATCTTATGTTTGCACATAGCACATCTTTAGTTTCAACAATGCAGCAAATCGGCTAACTTAAATGCATCAAATTACCATTGCATTATTCATCTATAAATGATGATCGGTTAGATGATAAAATGATTCGCAAAACCCCATATCAGTGAGAGCTGAATCCATTGACCCAATATAGAAGTTGTCCTAATGAACGTTATTTTAGTGATTCCCGTGTCGTTCTTGATACCTTCCATCCGGATTACAAATGTAGCATAGCTTGTTTTTTCCTAGGATATATAGGTTTATCGAATCTTGGGAAGAATTTACTTGGTGTAAGATTATGTCGAAAAAGACCTTGAGAACTCGTAGTATCTTGACATGTAGCTTAAACCATTATAAAATGAATAGTTTAGTCATTGATGACCCACAAGTATAGGGGGTGTATCGTAGTACTTTTGATAAATAGGAGTATCGATCCCAACGAGGAGCAGAAGGTGTTGACTAGTGGTTTGGAGCAGGAAATCTCTGTAGATACTTAACAAACGGATTTTCAGTTTTTTTATAAAGCAAAGAAATAAAGTGCAAGTAAATAAAGACAACAAATAATTGCAGTAAGTGGTCCAATCCTTTCTTAGCAAAGAACAAGCCGGTGATAATACTTATGAGGACCAAACGTTCTCGAGGACACATGGGAATACTGTCAAGTGTGGGTGAACATGTGCTAATGTACCGACCTTACTTGGACTAATACATACTTGTGATTAAACTCCTTGCAAGTATCCGCAACTATAAGAAAGTAATTAAGATAAAAACCCAACCACATCCTTAAACTCTGAGATTCTACACTCCCTTATGCAAAGGTTTCCTAACGGGGGTTTAGGTTTCTGTCACTCCGGCAACTCCATAATTAGTAGCCAAATACACAATGCATTCTCATAGACACATAAATGGTGCAGTATCATGTAGTTGACGTTCACATGACACCATTAAAAGAATAGCACCACAACATAAATACTGAACCATTGAATAATACCTCAACATGTTGGAGATATGCCCAAGAGGCAATAATAAAGTGGTTATTATCATATCTCCATGCTTATGATAAATGTTTACATATCATGCTATAATTGTATTAACCGTAAAGATTGATACTTATGTGATTTGTAAACATAAAAGAGTCCCTAGTAAAGCCTCTTGTTAAACTAGCTTGTTGGTTAATATATGATCATGGTTTCCTGATCATGAACATAGAGATGTTATTAACAACAGGGTCATATCATTAGGAGAATGATGTGATGGACATACTCCTATAGTTAAGCGTAGCATAAAGATCAAGTCATTTAATATAGTTCACTTGCTATAAGCTTTCTGATACATAGTAACCTAATTCCTTTGACCATGAGATCATGCTAATCACCATCACCGGAAGGATGCTTTGATGACATCAAACACCACACCGTAACTAGGTGGCTATAAAGGTGGCATTGAGTGTTCGGAAAGTATGTGTTGAGGCACATGGATCAAGATTTGGGATTTGTCCATCCATATGACAAATAGATATAGTCTGGGCCCTCTGGGTGGAATGTCATCCAATTAGCTTGCAAGCATGTGACTAGCTCACAAGGGATCACATATCATGGGAACGAGAAAATAGTACTTATTGGTAACGAGGTTGAACTAGGTATGCAGAGATACCGACGATCGAACCTCGGATAAGTGAAGTATCGTGAGACAAAGGGAAATTGGTATCGTATGTAAATGGTTCATTCGATCACGAAGTAACCGTAGAAATATGTAGGAGCCATATGAATTTCCAGATTCCTCCATTGGTTATTGATCAGATAAGAGTCTCGATCATGTCTGCATAATTCACGAACCGTAGGGAGACACACTTAAGGATTCAATGTTGTTTAGTAGATATAGAATGTAAGTAAAGAGACCGAATGTTGTTCGGAGTGTCGGATGGGATCCGGGATATCACGAGGAGATCCGGAATGGTCCGGAGAATAAGATTCATATAAGGAAAGGGTTATTGTGTTACTCATTAACATCAAAGCTTGCCTTCAAGATTTGTTTTATTAGGTATTATGAGAACAAAGGGGTTGTTCAAATAATTGTCGTAATCCATAAAATATGGATGATTTACAAATCTCATTGGATAAATCACATCCATAAAAATATTGCTAAAAATGTCGAAAGACAAATGATAAGAAAGATCACTTAGGAAGTGACATTGCCGTTTAAATTATATTGGAAAGAAAACATGAAGAAACTCCGTGTGGATGGAATTTTGGAGTCTTTTGATTTTTGATCAAATGACGTTTGTGAAATTTTCCTAGAGATAATTAAAACTCCGCTCATAGGCCAAAGGGAACGAATGACTAGCTTATTGGAACTTGTACATATTGTTGTATGAAGTCCATTATGTGTAGTCAAGAGCGGTAGATTTCAACTTCATATGCTTTCTCCGAAAATTTGAGTGAATATATGAATATTTACTTAACAAGGATGAAGTGTGAAACATTTGAAAAGTTTAAAGACTTTCAAGATGAAGTGCAAAATCAATGTAACAAGAAAATAAAGAATTTATGATAAGATCATAAAGGAAGATATTTGAGTTATAAAGTTTAGCATAACACCTAAGAGTTGAGGAATCATTCCATGGATTTGCGTTTCCCGAAACACCATATGAGTATGGAATAATCGAGATATGCAATGAAACCTTGTTTGACATGGTAAGATCAAAGGTGTAATTGATAAAACTGCCATTATATTTTAAAGATTAAAGCTTTAGAGACTACCGTTTTTCCACTGAAAAGAGCTCCATCATAATCCGTTGAAATGACACCATATAAATTTCTGGTTTGGGATAAAACCCAAGTTGTCCTTTCTTAAACATTGGTATGCTATGCATAAGAAAGATGTTTGCAACCAAAATCGGATGAACATATATTTGTATGTTATTTTGAATAATCGTTGAGTATTCCTCCATAACACCAAAGACAAAAATGTTTGTCGCTTAGAACGTCAAGTTTCTTTGAGAAAGGAATTTTCCGTGAAAAGTTAAGTGGGAGGACAATAGAACTTTGATAAGGTTAAAAGAACCCTAGCTATATGTGCAAAGTTACGCTGCGCTGAAAAGTGTTCTAGAGGTAGCAACAATGCTCATGGCTCACGTACCTCAAAGGTTGTGGTCACGGAGGTCTAAGTTCCTATTGAAACAAGTAGGTCGGGTAACCAATCAAATACCAAGATTTGAGAGTTAAATCATTATTTGACAATAATGATCCGACTACATGGAAAGAAGCGATGATGGGCCCTGACTCCGTCAAATGGTTTGAAGCCATAAAATCCGTGATAGTTCCATATATGAGAGATCAAGCTTTGAACTTGAAAGACCCTCTGAAAAGGTGCAAGACCTTACAGTCGTATTTGGATCTATAAAGAAATAGACATGGATGTTTCACATCTATGAAATTATCGACATGTCGAGAAAGAGTTCACGACAATGTTCAAAGAGTTGACTATGACAAGATCTGATCTTTCATTAAGCGATATTTAGTATAGACGGATTAATGTAGCAACCACTACATATAATTTTGTTATGTGGTAGTTGAATAAACAAAACAAGTTCTTCTAATAGAATGGTTACCTAGGACGTGTGCATGACACGGTCCAAAGGGTTTTGTTAATTCAAATGATGCTAAAAGCATATGCAAACTTCAATGGTTGAAGTTGAATGGTTCGCAGCATAGAAAACAAAAAATTTCCTACGATGGGAACTATGTACCAAGATCTATCTACTAGATACAAACAACGGGAGGATGTATATCCGTAGAGAACATACCCTTGAAGACCGACAAAGCTTAACGAGTTCAACTTGTGGTTGATGTAGACGATCTCTTGCCGATCTCAAGATCGAGAGGAAGTCCTAGCGCCGCAAAGCAGCAGCGCATCCGTGCTCGCACACACGTACAAGACACCGGGCAACCTCCGCCTCCTCGCTCCAGCGATGCAGCGGAAGCACAACCCTTTCTTGCCGAATAGCCACCGGGAACATGTATCTCGCTAGTCTGAGACCATGGGGGATAAATTCTAGAGGGGGAGAGAGATCCTTCACGAGGAGGTGTGAGAGACAAGTGAGAGGAGGGGCTCCTTTTATAGGAGGGGGCACCCAAGGGGGTGGCCGCCGGCCATGGGGGCTGCCCCCTCCCCTCCTTCATTCATGTGGGTGGACACTCCACTCACAAAATGTCCTTTAAATTCCCTCCACTCAAAAGTCCACTCAAATTCCCATTAAATTTCCACCAAATTTAATGCAAACTCTCATTAAATAAAACTCTTTTATTTTTATTCAGAATTTTGTCAATTACTTTAATGACAAACATTCACAAATAACCCCTTGCTAGAATTCCATTTCACATGCATAACCACTTTATGCAATTTTACCCGAAAACCTGTTTCGGTATCTAGTGAAATAAATTCATGCGCTTGTTTATTCTTTCGGCATGAAACATTTGCTCCAACTAGATGCCAGTGTCCCTTAAGTGTGTCACCCTACGGTTCGCGAATAATGCGGACATGATCGAGACCCTTCTCCGATCAATAATCAGTAGCGGGACCTGGATATCCATACTGACTCCCACACATTCAACGATGACTTTTCCTGTGATCGTCGGAACCTTTTACGCTTGTATCTTAATCCCTTTGTTTCACGATATATTACATGTCCGAGATTTGATCATCGGTATCTCCATACCTAGTTTGATCTCGTTACTGACATGCACTCTTTTCTCGTTCCCGTGATATAACATTCTAGTGATCAAATCACTTGCTTGCAAGCTAACCAATGTGATATCACCGAGAGGGCCCAGAGCATATCTATCCGTCATCGGGATGAACAAATTCCACTCTTGATCCATGATTCTCAACATAACACTTTAGTAGATTTGAATCCATCTTTATAATCACCCAGTTACGGAGTGACGTTTGATGTCAACAAGAAACTCTTCCGGTGTTAGTGATTGGCATGATCTCATGGTCTAAGGATTAGGACTACTTCGTAGTTTGTTTATAGCAATATAAACTCAATGACTTTGATCGTAATGCTATACTTCGGATGAATGTTCATCACACCATTACACTAATATTGTGATCTCGTTATTAACAACATCCAATGTCTATGATCAGGAAACCGTGATCATCTTGTCAATCAACGAACTAGTTTATGAGAGAGGCATAACTAGGAACTTTCTGTTTGTTTATTAAACACACATGTATTAACGTTTCCGTATTAATACAATTATAGCATGCAAAATAAACATCTATAATATACTTGGAATACACATAATAAACATTTTATTATTGCCTCTCAGGGCATATTCCCTTCAGTCTCCCACTTGCACTAGAGACAATAATCTAGTTACATTGTGATGTATCTAACACCCATGGAGTTCTGGTGTAGATCATGTATTGCTCTAGGGAGAGTTTTAGTCAACGGATCTGCTACATTGAGATCCGTATGTACTTTACAAATCTTTATATCTCCATCCTTGACATGCTCGCGGATGGAGTGAAACCGGCGCTTAATATGCTTGGAATGCTTGTGAGACCTTGGCTCTTTGGCATTGGCAATGGCACCATTGTTGTCACAATAGATCACCATTGGGTCCAACGCGTTTGCATCCACACCTAGTTCGGATATGAACTCCTTCATCCAAACTGCTTCCTGAGCCGCTTCTGAAGCAGCAACATATTCGGCCTCCGTTGTTGATCCCGCCACCACAGGTTGTTTGGAGCTCCTCCAACTAACCGCTCCGCCATTGATGAGAAATATGTCTCCGGATTGAGACTTAGAGTCATCCGGATCGGTGTCAAAGCTAGCGTCGACATAACACTTAGCGACGAGCTCTTCTTCACCTTCGTATACAAGAAACATATCCTTAGTTCTTCGCAAGTACTTAAGGATATTCTTGACCGCTTTCCAGTGTTCTGAACCTGGATCCGATTGGTACCTACTAGTCAAACTAATAGCATGTGCCACATCCGGTCTTGTACATAACATGGCGTACATTATAGAGCCTATGGCTGAAGCATAGGGGACCTTGTCCATTATCTCTCTTTCTTCCGCCGAAGCCGGACTTTGAGTCTTACTCAATGTCGTGCCTTGTGTCATAGGTAAGAACCCCTTCTTACTATCTTCCATTTTAAACTTCTTTAAAATCTTATCAAGGTATGTACTTTGCGATAGCCATATTAGGCGCCTAGATCTATCTCTATAGATCTTTATGCCTAATATGTATGACGCTTCACCTAGGTCCTTCATTGAAAATTTGTTGTTTAGATAACTTTTAACACCGTTTAAAAGATCTATATCATTTTCGATCAATAATATGTCATCCACATATAATATCAAAAATGCCACATTGCTCCCACTCACTTTCTTGTAAATACAAGCTTCTCCATAAGTTTGGACAAATCCAAACTCTTTGATCACCTCACCAAAGCGGAGATTCCAACTTCGTGATGCTTGCTTCAATTCATAGATGGATCGCTGAAGCTTGTACACCTTGTTAGCATCCTTAGGATCGACAAAACCCTTTGGTTGTATCATATACAACTCTTCTTCAATATTACCATTGAGAAACGCGGTTTTGACATCCATCTGCCATATCTCATAATCGAAATATGCAACAATTTCTAACATAATCCTAACTGACTTTAGCATCGCTACGGGAGAGAATGTCTCATCGTAGTTAACTCCTTGAATTTGTCGAAACCCCTTTGCGACAAGTCAAGTTTTATAGACGGTTATATTACCATCAGCATCAGTTTTCCTTTTGAAAATCCATTTGCTCTCCACGGCCTTTCGGTCATGACGTAAGTCCACCAAGTTCCAAACTTGATTCTCATACATGGATTCCATCTCAGATTTCATGGTTTCTAACCATTTGTTGGAATCCGGGATCATCATCGCTTCTTCATACGTCGCAGGGTCATCATTTTCATCAACCATGAAATTCATGACAGGATTTCCCTATAGCTCGGGAGCTGCACACATCCTGCTTGACCTGTGAGGTTCGGTAGTACTCTCTTTCGGAGTTTCATGATTATTATCATTAGTTCCCTCTTCAACAGGTGGAACCAACTCCGGAACAACTTCCGGTGCTGCGCTACTCGCCATACTTTGAAGAGAAGATTCCATAACCTCTTCGAGTTCTACCTTCCGACTACTCACACCTTTCGCGAGAAACTCTTTCTCTAGAAAGGATCCATTCTTGGCACCAAAAACCTTGCCCTCGGATCTGTGATAGAAGGAATACCCAATAGTTTCCTTACGGTATCCTATGAAGACGCATTTTTCCGCTTTGGGTTTGAGTTTATCCGGTTGAAGTTTCTTCACATAAACATCGCATCCCCAAACTTTAAGAAATGACAGCTTAGGTTTGTTTCCAAACCACAATTCATACGGTGTCTTTTCAACGGATTTAGATGGTGCCCGATTTAAAGTGAATGCAGCAGTTTCTAGTGCATAGCCCCAAAATGACAACGGCAAGTCCGTCAGAGACATCATAGATCGAACCATATCTAATAAAGTATGATTACGATGTTCCGACACACCATTTCGCTGTGGTGTTTCGGCAGGTGTGAGTTGTGAAACAATTCCACACTCTTTCATGTGAGTGCTAAACTCGTAACTGTAGGGTTCGCAGCATAGAAAACAAAAAATTTCCTACGATGGGAACTATGTACCAAGATCTATCTACTAGATACAAACAACGGGCGGATGTATATCCGTAGAGAACATACCCTTGAAGACCGACAAAGCTTAACGAGTTCAACTCGTGGTTGATGTAGACGATCTCTTGCCGATCTCAAGATCGAGAGGAAGTCCTAGCGCCGCAAAGCAGCAGCGCATCCGTGCTCGCACACACGTACAAGACACCGGGAAACCTCCGCCTCCTCGCTCCAGCGATGCAGCGGAAGCACAAACTTTTCTTGCCGAATAGCCACCGGGAACATGTATCTCGCTAGTCCGAGACCATGGGGGATAAATTCTAGAGGTGGAGAGAGATCCTTCACGAGGAGGTGTGAGAGACAAGTGAGGAGGGGCTCATTTTATAGGAGGAGGGGGGCACCCAAGGGGGTGGCCGCCGGCCATGGGGGCTGCCCCTCCCCTCCTTCATTCATGTGGGTGGACACTCCACTCACAAAATGTCCCTTCAATTTTCTCCACTCAAAAGTCCACTCAAATTCCCATTAAA
This sequence comes from Avena atlantica, assembly GCA_910589765.1. NCBI lineage: Eukaryota > Viridiplantae > Streptophyta > Magnoliopsida > Poales > Poaceae > Avena > Avena atlantica. Next base: position 49,371,014 of record OU342739.1, read on the forward strand.
TTTCCACCAAATTTGATGCAAACTCTCATTAAATAAAACTCTTTTATTTTATTCATAATTTTGTCAATTACTTTAATGACAAACATTCACAAATAACCCCTTGCTAGAATTCCATTTCACATGCATAACCACTTTATGCAATTTCACCCGAAAACCTGTTTCGGTATCTAGTGAAATAAATTCCTGCGCTTGTTTATTCTTTCGGCATGAAACATTTGCTCCAACTGGATGCCAGTGTCCCTTAAGTGTGTCACCCTACAGTTCGCGAATAATGCGGACATGATCGAGACCCTTCTCCGATCAATAATCAGTAGCGGGACCTGGAGATCCATACTGACTCCCACACATTCAACAATGACTTTTCCTGTGATCGTCGGAACCTTTTACGCTTGTATCTTTATCCCTTTGTTTCACGATATATTACATGTCCGAGATTCGATCATTGGTATCTCCATACCTAGTTTGATCTCATTACTGACATGCACTCTTTTCTCGTTCCCGTGATATAACATTCTAGTGATCAAATCACTTGCTTGCAAGCTAACCAATGTGATATCACCGAGAGGGCCCAGAGCATATCTATCTGTCATCGGGACGAACAAATTCCACTCTTGATCCATGATTCTCAACATAACACTTTAGTAGCTTTGAAGCCATCTTTATAATCACCCAGTTACGGAGTGACGTTTGATGTCAACAAGAAACTCTTCCGGTGTTAGTGATTGGCATGATCTCATGGTCTAAGGATTAGGACTACTTCGTAGTTTGTTTATAGCAATATAAACTCAATGACTTTGATCGTAATGCTATACTTCGGATGAATGTTCATCACACCATTACACTAATGTTGTGATCTCGTTATTAACAACATCCAATGTCTATGATCAGGAAACCGTGATCATCTTGTTAATCAACGAACTAGTTTATGAGAGAGGCATAACTAGGAACTTTCTGTTTGTTTATTAAACACACATGTATTAACGTTTCCGTATTAATACAATTATAGCATGCAAAATAAACATCTATCATATACTTGGAATACACATAATAAACATTTTATTATTGCCTCTCAGGGCATATTCCCTTCAGTAACTTAGATACTCACCTCCACGGTCGGACCGTAGAAATTTGATCTTTCTATTACGATGATTTTCCACTTCATTCTGAAATTCCTTGAACTTTTCAAAGGTTTCAGACTTGTGTTTCATCAAGTAGATATAACCGTATCTACTCAAATCATCTGTGAAAGTAACAAAATAACGATATCCACCTCGCGCCGACACACTCATTGGACCGCATACATCAGAATGTATGATTTCCAATAAATCTGTCGCCCGTTCCATTGAACCGGAAAACGGCGTTCTAGTCATCTTGCCCATAAGGCATGGCTCACATGTATCAAATGATTCATAATCAAGTGATTCCAAAAGTCCATCCGAATGGAGCTTCTTCATGCGTTTAACGCCAATATGACCTAGACGGCAGTGCTACATATATGCGGATATATCATCATTTAGTTTAATCCTTTTAGCATCAACATTATGAATATGTGTAACATTATTATTGAGATCCAAAAGAAATAAACCATTCATCATCGGTGCATGACCATAAAAGATTTCATTCATATAAATGGAACAACCATTGTTCTCGGATTTAAATGAATAACCACTTCGCATCAAACACGATCCAGATACAATGTTCATGCTTAGTGCAGGCACCAGATAACAATTATTCAAGTTTATAACTAATCCCGACGGCAAGTGGAGAGGCAGCGTTCCGACGGCGATCACATCAACGCTTGATCCATTGCCGACACGCATCTTGACCTCACCCCTTGCTAGCGGTCGCTTGTTCCGCAGCCCCTGATTCGAGTTACAAATATTAGCAACTAAACCGGTATCAAATACCCAGGTGCTACTACGAGTACAAGTCAAGTACACATCAATAACATGTATATCATATATACCTTTGTTTGCCTTGCCGGCTTTCTTGTCTGCCAAATACTTGGGGCAGTTGCGCTTCCAGTGGCCAGTCCCCTTACAATAGTAGCACTCGGAATCAGACTTGGGTCCAACTCAGGGTTTCTTTTCAGGCACGGCAACAGGCTTGCCGCCCTTACTTCCCTTCCGTTTTCCCTTCTTGTCTTTCTTGAAACCAGTGTTCCTATTGATAATCAACACTTGATGTTCCTTTTTGATCTCCACTTCTGCAGTTTTAAGCATTGACAGAAGCTCGGGGAGAGACTTCTTCATGCCTTGCATATTATAGTTCATCATGAAGCTCTTATAGCTAGGTGGCAGAGACTGCAGAACACGATGGATGCCTAAGTCAATGGGAATCGATATTCCCAAGGACACAAGCTTATTGGCGTAACCCGACATCTTGAGTACATGCTCACTAACGGAGCTGTGCTCTTCCATCATGCAGCTAAAGAACTTTTCTGAAGCGTTGTAGCTCTCTACAGCAGCATGTGGTCGAAAATCATTTTCAACTCACCCATTGTATCAAAAGCATTGCCATTTTCGAAACGCTTTCAAAGTTCCGGCTCTAGCCCATACAATATGCCGCAATGAACTAAGTTGTGGTCCTCCTGACGAGTTTGATAGACATTCTTCTCCTCGTCAGGGGAATCATCTAAAGGTGGGGTGTTGGAATTATGCCCTAGAGGCAATAGTAAAGATGTTAATATTATAATTCTTGTTCATGATAAAGTTTATATTCCATGCTAGAATTGTATTAAGCGGAAACTTTAATACTTGTGTGGTTTGTGAACAACACCGTGTCCCTAGTATGCCTCTATGGACTAGCTCATTGATTAATGATGGTTAAGGTTTCCTAGTCATGGACATGAGTTGTCGATTAATAATGAGATCATATCATTGGGAGAATGATATGATGGACAGACCCAAACTAAGCGAAGCAATTAGATCATGTCATCGTGTTCGTCTTTGCGAAGCTTTTTCTTATGTCAAATATTGTATTCCTTAGACCATGAGATAATACAACTCCCTGGTATCGGAAGAAAGCTTTGAGGTCATCAAACGTCATCCTATGAGAGGGTGATCATAAAGGTGTCTCTCAGGTGATCGGAAAGTATCTGTTGGGTTGTATGTATCGAGATGGGATTTGTCCCTCCCAAGTCGGAGAGATATACTTCGGGCCCACTCGGTAATCGATATCAACACCGCTTGCAAGCATGTGGTTAAGGAGTTAATCACAAAGTGATATCGGATTACGGAACGAGTAAAGTACTTGCTGTGAACGAGATTGAACTAGGTATGACGGTACCGACGATCGAATCTCGGGCAAGTAAAATATCGCGAGACGAAGGAAATATATATATGGGACTGATTGAATCCTGGCATCGTGGTTCATCCGATATGATCATCGATGAATGTGTGGGAGTCAATATGGGTTTCCAGACCCCGCTGTTGATTATTGATAGAAGATCATGTCTGCATATTCTCGAACCCGCAGGGTCACACACTTAACGTGCCTCGACGCTAGGATAGATTGGATAATTGGTTTATGAGTTTTTGTTCGGAGTCTCGGATGGGATCCGGGACATCACGGGAGGGTCCGGAGTGGTCCGGAGAAAAAGATTCATATAAGGCAGTGCAGTTTTTGGAGTTCGGAATTGTTCCGGGTTAATCGGTATTGTACCGGAAGCTTCTAGAACCTTCCGGAAGGGGACCAACGTGGCCCCACCTTCCGGGAGGGGGCATGGGCCTATGAGGGAGTGCCCTGGCCGCATTGGGCCAGGGGCACAAGGCCCCATAGGGCCCAGCCGGCCTAGAGAGGTTTAAATTTGAGATAGACCTTCTAGAAGGGGGGGGGTTCCTTGCCCCCCACTCCTTATCCTTTGGGGCCGCCGGTTTGGGCTTGGGGGAGGGGCTAGGGCTGCGCCCCCCTCTATATAAAGAGGGGTGGGGGCGTACCAACCCCACACACATTCCCCTCCAACCCTAGCCGCCCTGCTGCCCTCCTCTCTCCCTCTCGACTGCTTGTAGGCGAAGCCCTGCTGCAGAAATTCTCCACCAATTGCACCGCGCCGTCGCGTTGTAGATCCAACCCATCTCTCCACCATACTTGCTGGACCAAGGAAGGAGGAGACGTCGAGGTGATGCACGTGTGCATCTCACGAAGGCACCGCCACTTGTGGTGCTAGATCGGATCGGATCGCGAGGAGGAGAAGCGAGTACGACTACATCACCCACGTTCCGACGAACGTTCCGCTGTGCAAATCTTCAAGGGTATGAAGATCTAATCCAATCTCTCTCGTTGTTTGCATCTCCTAGATTAGATCTTGGCTTTCCCTCTGTTCGCATCCGTAGAAATTTTTGATTTACTATGCCGCGAAACCCTTCAGTGGTATCAGAGCTAGATCTATGCGTAGATGTGTTTCACGAGTAGAACGCAACATGGTTGTTGCGGGCGTTGATGTTTTCTGTTGCAAGCCTCTTGTTTGTGTTCTTCCTATGACGCGGGATAGTGAGATTGAAGCGGTCCAGGCCAACCTTACGCGACGTCGTTCGCGAGACCGGCTCCGCACTTGACGTGTGGCTTGTTCCACACATGCGGCTGGTGGATGTCAGTTTCTCTCACTATAGTTGTCATGGGATTAACACCGGAGTTTGGCAACCATAATATCACCGTTGTGGCTTTCCATAGGTAAGAATCGTTCTTAGCATCTACTCCCATAAGCCACGTAAAACATGCAACAACAAAGTAGAGGCGTCTAACTTGTTTTTGCAGGGAGTGTTTTCTGTGATATGGTATGGCCCAAGATGTGATGTGTATATTGTATGCGATGATCATGTTTTGTAATGTTTCACGACTTGCATGTCGATGAGTACACAACCGGTAGGAGCCATATGGTTGTCTTTATAATTGTGTATGACCTGCGAGTCAACTTCTTATACGCCATGTAATAGCTTTACTTTATCGCTAAGAAGTTAGCAATAGTTGTAGTTGCTATTCGTGGTGGAGGCAATCATGGTGGAGTGATGGAGATAATGCCGGAACGCACAAGATGGAGATCATTGCGTGAAGATTGGCTATACCATGTCACATAAAGTTATATGCATGTGATGTTTATCCTTTTATGTATCTTATTATGCTTAGATCGCGACGGTAGCATTATTAGATGATTCCTCACTTAAAGATCAATATAAAAACTGTGTTCTCCCCAAGTATGCACCGTTGCGAAAGTTCGTCGTGTCCAAGCATCACGTGACGATCGGGTGCTATAGACTCTACGCTCACATACAACGGGTGCAAGCCAGTTTTGCACACGCGGAAATACTTGGGTCTAACTTGACGACCCTAGCATGTACAGACATGGCCTCGGAACACAAGAATCGAAAGGTTAAGCATGAGTCATATGAATGATATGATCGACACTTCGTTGTCCACCATTGAAACCACATCTCTTCTCGTGATGATCGGATTAGGTGTGGTGAATTTGGATCGTGTTCGCTAAACAACTTGAGGGATGTTGAATTTAGTGGGAGTTCATCTAGTAATTTGATTAAGTTGAACTATTTATCATGAACATAGTCTAAATTGTACTTGCAAAAACTGTAGATCACATGGCCAAGTCCAACTTCAACTTCAACGTTTTTTTTGAGATAGAAAAGCTTAGAAACAATGGGTCTAACTTCACCAAATGGTTCCGCATTCTGAGAATCATTCTCGCTGGCGGACAAAAGGACTATGTCCTTGAGAAAGCGCTAGGTGACGCCCCTGCTATAGATGCGCCGGCTGATGAAAAAGTTGTTTATCAGTCGCGCAAAGATGATTATGGTGTGATTAAGAGCACCATGTTGTTTGCTATGGAACCGGAACTTCAAAATCGTTTTGAAGACTATCCCGGGCCCTTTGAGATTCTCGAAGAGCTAAAAACCATGTTTCAGACTCAGGCCCGTTCTGTGAGAGATGAGATCTCTGAGAAGTTCTTTAACTGCAAGATGGAGGAAGGGAGTTCCGTTAGTGAGCACGCCATTAAGATGACGGGCTACACTCAACGCCTTGAGCAACTGGAATGCACGATTCCAGAGGAGCTCAAGATTGACAGGGTTCTACAATCACTCCCTCCCAGCTACAAAAGTTTTGTAGTGACTCACAATCAGATTGGTTCCACTGATACGATCACCGAGCTCTTCGCAAAGCTGAAGGCCGCGGAAGTGCACATCAAAAAGGATAATCATGTGTTGATGGTCAACAAGCCCACCTTTAAGAAAGGTAAGGGAGCAAAGAAGCCCTTCAAGAAGGGCGGCGGCAAGCGCGTTGCCCCTGCTGAGAAGAAGCTCAAGTCTGGTCCTAAACCGGACACTGAGTGCTTCTATTACAAGGACAAGGGTCACTGGAAGCGCAAATGTCCGAAGTACTTAGCGGACAAGAAGGCTGGCACCATCAAAGGTATATATGATATACATGTTATTGATGTTTTCCTTACTAGCCCTCGTTGTAGTGCCTGGGTATTTGATACCGGTTCAGTTGCTAATATTTGTAACTCGAAACAGGAGCTACGGAATAGACAGCGGCTTGCGAGGGATGAGGTGACGATGCGCGTTGGCAACAGATCAAGAGTTGATGTGATGGCCGTCGGCACGCTCTCCTTAGTTTTACCTTCAGGATTAGTTTTAAACCTTAATAAATATTATTATGTGCCTGCGTTGAGCATGAACATCATTTCTGGATCGTGTTTATTGCAAGACGGTTATTCATTTAAATCGGAGAATAATGGTTGTTCTATTTATATGAGTAACATCTTTTATGGTCATGCACCTCTTATGAATGGTTTATTTCTTCTAAATCTCGAAAAGGATGAAACACACATCCATAACATTGAGGCTAAGAGATGCAAAGTAGATAGTGATAATACTACTTATTTGTGGCACTGTCGTCTAGGTCAAATTGGTGTAAAGCGCATGAAGAAACTCCATTCTGATGGACTTTTGGAGTCTCTTGTTTTTGAATCATTTGACACATGCGAACCATGCCTCATGGGCAAGATGATCAAAACCCCGTTCTCCGGTATGATGGAGCGAGCAACGGACTTGTTGGAAATCATACATACGATGTATGCGGACCGATGAGTGTTTCGACGCGCGGTGGATGTCGCTATTTTCTCACTTTTACCGATGACTTAAGTATATATGGGTATATCTATTTAATGAAACATAAATCTGAAACGTTTGAAAAGTTCAAAGAATTTCAGAATGAAGTGGAGAACCATCGTAACAGAAAGATTAAGTTTCTACGATCCGATAGTGGAGGTGAATATTTGAGTTATGATTTTCTCACGCATCTTAAAACAAGTGGAATCGTTTCGCAACTCACGCCACCCGGAACACCACAGCGCAATGGTGTGTCTGAACGCCGGAATCGAACCCTATTAGATATGGTCCGATCAATGATGTCTCTTACTGATTTGTCGTTATCATTTTGGGGTTATGCATTAGAAACCGCTGCATTCACTTTAAATAGGGCTCCATCTAAATCCGTTGAGACGACACCGTATGAACTGTGGTTTGGTGCTAAACCTAAGTTGTCGTTTCTTAAAGTTTGGGTATGCGAAGCTTACGTCAAGAAGTTGATGGCGGACAAGCTCGAACCCAAAGCGGAGAAATGCGTCTTCATAGGATACCCTAAGGAAACTATTGGGTATACCTTCTATCACAGAACCGAAGGCAAAGTGTTTGTCGCAAAGAACGGTTCCTTTCTTGAGAAGGAGTTTCTCTCGAAAGAAGTGAGTGGGAGTAAAGTAGAGCTAGACGAGGTTATTGAACCTTCTCTTGAATTGGAGAGTAGCGCAGCACCTGAAATTGTTCCAGTGCCGCCTGCACCAACAATAGAGGAAGCTAATGACAAGGATCATGAAGCTTCGGACGATGCTGCTACTGAACGTCGCAGGTCGACAAGGTCGCGTGCCCCTCCTGAGTGGTACGGCAACCCTGTCTTGACTGTCTTGTTGGTAGAAGACAGTGAACCTGTGAACTATGAGGAAGCGATGATGAGCCCAGAATCTGAGAAATTTCTAGAAGCCATGAAATCCTAATTGGGATCCATGAGCGAAAACCAAGTATGGACTTTGGTGGACCCTCCTAGCGACCGAAAGGCCGTTGAGTGCAAATGGATCTTCAAGAAGAAAACGGACGCGGATGGTAATGTTACCGTCTATAAAGCACGGCTTGTCGCGAAAGGTTTTCGACAAGTTCAAGGTGTTGACTACGATGAGACTTTCTCTCTCGTAGCGATGTTTAAGTCCATTCGGATTTTATTAGCAATTGATGCGTTTCATGATTATGAAATATGGCAGATGGATGTCAAGACTGCGTTCCTCAATGGCAACATTGATGAAGAGTTGTATATGATGCAACCCGAAGGTTTTGTCGATCCTAAGGATGCTGATAAAGTATGCAAACTTCAGCGTTCCATTTATGGACTGAAGCAAGCATCTCGGAGTTGGAACCTTCGTTTTGATCAAGTGATCAAGAGCTTTGGATTTGTTCCAAATTGCTACGAAGCTTGTATCTACAAGAAAGTGAGTGGGAGCTCGGTGACGTTTCTGGTACTATATGTGGATGGCATATTGATTATTGGAAATGACATCAACATGCTTAACGATGTGAAGAGTTATTTGAACAAGTGTTTTTCAATGAAAGACCTAGGTGAAGCTGCTTATATATTGGGCATCAAAATCTATAGAGATAGACAAAGACGCCTGATAGCTTTAAGCCAGAGTACATACCTAGACAAAGTTCTAAAAAGGTTCAGAATGGATAAGGCAAAGAAAGGTTCAGTGCCTATGTTGTCAGGTAAGATATTGAGCAAGGCTCGGTGTCCAGCTACGGTAAATGATAGGGAAGCTATGAGCAAAGTGCCTTATGCCTCGGCCATAGGTTCCATCTGTAGGGTTTCGTAGCATGGAAAACAAAAAAATTCTATCGCATACAAACAAACAAGCCAAGATATATCTACTAGATTGTCGCAACGAGTCGATGGAATAACTTACCCTCGAAGATTCCAAAGTGCTTAACGAGAGCGGATTCTCGTGGGTGATGTAGTCGTACTCTTCCCGATCTCAAGATCGCGTAGACGATCCTTCCGGCGCTGCGTTCCGGCAGCGCTCCCGTAATCGGTCACACGTTCGGTACTCCACGAAGACCTTCCTCTCCCTTGTTCTAGCAGGCAGCAGAGGTTGTAGTACTCTCCTCGCGATTCCGACAGCACAACGGCGTGGTACCGGAAGTAGAGGGGAGATCTCGCAGGGCTTCGCCTTAAGCCGGAGCGAGTATGGTGGAGTATGAGAGAGCTCCTCGGCGATCTAGGGTTTAGATACACCAAGGAGGAGAGGCTAGAGCCGGCGGCTAGGGTTCCGGGACACCCCAAATCGGCGGCTAGGGCAAAACCCTAGGGGGCGGCGGCTATGGTGGTAGGCGCCAAGCTAGGGTTTGGAGGAGAGGTACTTGTGTGTGCTAGGAGGGAGCCCTGCCCCTCCTTATATAGGTGGAGGGGCCGGCGGCCAAGGGGAGGGAGGGGAGTCCCTCCCCAACTCGGCTTGGGTGGTGCGCCGGCTTGGGGAGGAGGACTCCCTCCCCAACTCGGTTTCACCCCCTCCTCCTCTTTTCCACTTTCCAAATTTAGCCGTTTGACTTTTCAATTTAGCTATTTGACTTTTCAAACTAGGATTCGATTAATCCTTTATTTGGAACAGCAATGACACTTAGTACATGATGCAATCATACCAACTTTGATACAACACATTCATGTACCCTTCCCCTCCGGAGTGCCGGACATTCCGGAACCTTCTAGAACATTCCCGATGAAAACACCGGAAACATTTCCCAACTCCGAAACGGAACTTTCCTTATATGAATCTTATTCTCCGGACCATTCCGGATATCCTCGTGATATCCCGGATCCCATCCGATACTCCGAACAACATTCGGTCTCTTTCTCATAATACCATAACTACTCAAACAACGTCGAATCCTTAAGTGTGTCTCCCTACGGTTCGTGAATTATGCGGACATGATCGAGACACTTCTCCGAACAATAACCAATAGAGGAATCTGGAAATTCATATGGATCCCACATATTTCTACGATTACTTTGCGATCGAATGAACCACTTACATACGATACCAATTTCCCTTTGTCTCACGATAGTTTACTTATCCGAGGTTATGATCGTCGGTATCTCTGCATACCTAGTTCAACCTCGTTACCGATAAGTACTCTTTTCTCATTCCCGTGATATGTGATCCCTTGTGAGCCATTCACATGCTTGCAAGCTAATTGGATGACATTCCACCAAGAGGGCCCAGAGTATATCTATCCGTCATATGGATGGACAAATCCCACTCTTGATCCATGTGTTTCAACCAATACTTTCCGAACACTCAATGCCACCTTTATAGCCACCCAGTTTTGGTGTGGTGTTTGATGTTATCAAAGCATCCATCCGGTAAAGGTGATATGCATGATCTCATGGTCGAAGGAATTAGGTTACTATGTATCAGAAAGCATATAGCAATTGAACTATTAAAATGACTTGATCTTTATGCTACGCTTATCTATAGGAGTATGTCCACCATATCATTCTCCTAACGATATGATCTTGTTGTTGATAACATCTCAATGTTCATGATAGGGAAACCACAATCATTTATCAACCAACAAGCTAGTGATGTATAGAGGCTATACTAGGGACTTCAAATTAAGTTTACAAATCACACAAGTATCAATGTTTCCTTGTTAATACTATTATAGCATGAATGTAAACATTTATCATAAACACAAAGATATAATAATAACTACATTTATTATTGCCTCTAGGGCATATCTCCAATAGTCTCCCACTTGCACTAGAGTCATCTAATCTAGATTACATGGTAATATACCGAACACCCATGGAAGTTTGGTGCTGGTCATGTTTTGCCCTCGGGAGAGGTTTAGTCAACGGATCCGCCACATTCAGATCTATGTGTACTTTGCAAATCTTTATATCCCCATCTTGGATATGTTCTCGAATAGCGTGAAAACGTAGCTTGATGTGCTTCAGCTTCTTGTGTGACCTTGGTTCTTGCGCATTGGCTATGGCGCCCATGTTATCACAGTAGATAGACATTGGGTCCAGCGCACTAGGAACCACACCCAGCTTTGTAATGAACTCTTTCATCCATATCGCTTCTTGTGAAGCCTCCGAAGCAGCCATGTATTCCGATTCAGTTGAAGATCTCGCCACAACGCTTTGCTTTGCACTCCTCCAGCTAACTGCTGCACCATTCAAAATAAATATGTATCCAGATTGTGATTTAGAATCATCTGGATCGGTGTTCCAACTAGCATCGGTGTAACCATTAACAACGAGCTGTTCATCACCTCCATAAGAAAAAACCATATCCTTAGTTCTTCTCAAGTACTTAAGGATGTTTTTGACCGCTGTCCAATGATCCACTCCTGGATCACTTTGATATCTGCTAGTCAAACTAACAGCATATGCAATGTCGGGTCTAGTACATAGCATGGCATACATTAGAGATCCTATGGCTGAGGCATAGGGAGTCTTACTCATCCTTTCTCTATCTTCTGCCGATGTCGGACTTTGAGTTTTACTCAAGGTCGTATTGGGCAACATGGGCAAGAACCCTTTCTTGCTATCTTCCATTCCAAACCTCTTTAGAACTTTGTCCAAATATGTACTTTGTGACAATGATATTTGGCGTTTCGATCTATCTCTATAAATCTTTATGCCTAATATGTAAGCTGCTTCGCCAAGATCCTTCATTGAAAAACTATTATTCAGATATTCCTTGACACTATTAAGAAGGTCTACATCATTCCCAATCAATAATATGTCATCCACATATAGTATTAAGAATGCTACAGAGCTCCCACTCACTTTCTTGTAAATACAAGCTTCTCCATAAGTTTGTATAAAACCAAAACTTTTGATCACCTTATCAAAACGTTGATTCCAACTTCGGGATGCTTGCTTCAATCCATAGATGAACCGTTGAAGTTTACATACCTTGTTAGCATATTTAGGATCGACAAAACCTTTGGGTTGCATCATATACAACTCTTCATCAATATCTCCATTGAGGAATGCTGTTTTGACATCCATCTGCCATATCTCATAATCATAATATGCAGCGATTGCTAACGTAATCCTCACAGACTTTAGCTTCGCTACTGGTGAGAAAGTCTCATCGTAGTCAACTCCTTGAATTTGTCGAAACCCTTTTGCGACAAGTCGAGCTTTATAGACATTAACATTACCATCAGCATCTGTTTTCTTCTTGAAGATCCATTTGTTCTCGACAGCCTTCCGGCCATCTGGTAAGTCCACCAAAGTCCATACTTGGTTTTCGTACATGGATCCAATCTCGGATTTCATGGCTTCTTGCCATTTATTGGAATCTGGGCTCATCATTGCTTCCTCATATGTCTCAGGGTCATCAGTGTTGTCTACCAACATGACACTCATAACGGGATCATACCAATCTGGAGTGGTACGAGTTCTCGTTGACCTCCGAGGCTCTGTAGCAACTTCAACCGAAGTTTCATGATCATCATCATTAACTTCCTCTCTAATTGTTGCAGGCACCACAGGAACTTCTTCCGGTGCTGCGCTACTCACAATTTCGAGAGAAGGTTCGACAACCTCGTCGAGTTCTACTTTCCTTCCAGTCACTTCTTTCGAGAGAAATTCCTTCTCTAGAAATGATCCATTCTTGGCAACAAAGATTTTGCCTTCAGATCTATGATAGAAGGTATACCCATTAGTTTCCTTCGGGTATCCTATGAAGACGCATTTTCCGCTTTGGGTTCAGCTTGTCCGGTTGTAACTTCTTTACATAGGCTTCGCATCCCCAAACTTTAAGGAACGACAATTTAGGTTTCTTCCCAAACCATAATTCATATGGTGTCGTTTCAACGGAGTTAGATGGTGCCCTATTTAAAGTGAATGCGGCTGTTTCTAATGCATAACCCCAAAATGATAGCGGTAAATCTGTAAGTGACATCATAGAATGAACCATATCTAAGAGAGTTCGATTACGACGTTCGGACACACCATTACGCTGTGGTGTTCCCGGCGGTGTCAACTGTGAAAGTATTCCGCATTTCTTCAAATGCTCGCCAAACTCGTAACTTAGATATTCACCTCCACGATCAGAACGTAGAAATTTAATCTTCTTGTTACGTTGATTCTCTACCTCATTTTGAAACTCCTTAAACTTCTTGAAAGTTTCGGACTTATGTTTCATGAAATAGATATACCCATATCTACTCAAGTCATCCGTGAAGGTAAGAACATAACGATAACCACCGCGCGACGCTACACTCATTGGACCACATACATCGGTATGTATGATTTCCAATAAGTCCGTAGCTCGCTCCATCATACCAGAAAATGGAGTCTTAGTCATTTTACCCATCAGACATGCTTCGTATCTTTCAAGTGATTCAAAATCAAGTGATTCAAGAAGTCCATCGGAATGGAGTTTCTTCATACGCTTCACTCCAATGTGACCAAGACGAAAGTGCCACATATAGGTCGAGTTATCGCTTGATTTCAACCGTTTAGCCTCAATGTTATTAATATGTGTATTTCCACTATCGAGATTCAATAAGAATAGACCATCTATCAAAGGTGCATGTGAATAAAACATATTACTCATATAAATCGAACAACCATTATTCTCGGACTTAAACAAGTAACCGTCTCGCAATAAACAAGATCCCGATATAATGTTCATGCTCAACGCAGGCACCAAATAATAATTATTTAAGTATAAAACTAATCCCGATGGTAGATGAAGGGGTAGCGTGCCGACCGCGATCACATCAACCTTTGATCCGTTTCCTACGCGCATCGTGTAGGGGTCCCAATCTTTAATAAGATAGAGCCCTCTGTGTTTACAATGCTAGTCCCTGGATCAATAGCTAGCATCCACAGTTAAGATGTAATATCAAGAAACAAAGGTCATAATATAACTTTATAACCAGGAATAACATAAGTTTATTACATCAAACATAGCTCAATAGGTTATTACATTACATTGCAGCGGAATAACTATGGTCAAGTGGTCCTTCATCTTCAAAGTGCCACAGGCAGATGTTGGTTGTAGACTTTGTAATCCTAAACAATCAATCTTCACTAAAATCAATCAAACCTGCAACATACAAGTTACAGCCACAAAGGGTCAATACATTTGAATTGTATTGGCAAGTGATACTATGGTAGTATAGTGGAGTCTATCATCTATATGCATTTGGCTAAGTGGAGTTGAGGCTTGCATTGCTCAAAATAGATTTTTCTTATCATTTTTAAAATACTAAGTTTTTGCTTGACAAAATCATTTTTCTCAATCAAAGATTTCAAGATCCTTGTACCAAGCCATCTCTCCATCAATGATTGAAGAATTCAAACAACCCTTGTTCAAACCACAAGATTTTAACTTAGAAATTGGAATGATGAGATTCTTGATTGCTTCCATGTCTTGATGCTCAAATTGTCCTTTACCAGGGACATGGCTAAGTACTTAGATTTTACACTCTGCAGAGGTGGTGCACTTTACCCACAAGACTTGGTTTCCCAAGACAAAATCTTTCAGAAGCCTTCCCTTAGACCAAAATGGACGCGTTCCAACCTATCAAACACTACCACCCACTGTCCATTTTGCTAAGTTCTTGCAACCTATATGATCATGGCAGAGCCCATATTGCCAAGTGGTTGCACTTGAAGCTTCTCAACATTTGACATCTCAAATCCCTTTGTTTCCTGGGTGGCCATCCACAAGTGAGATACACAACCCAAGTCCATGGCCTTGTGTAACCACTCAACATATCCCAATCCTTCCATTCCACCCAGGTGATTCATTAACTTAGTTGTTTTATTAAACAAAACACAAGTCCTCAGACTTAGAATATTTTTCCATAGTGTGAATATATATTCCACCCATGTTTTCTATTAGCTAGGCTAAGCTTGATAGTAGTAGGAATCTTAACTTAGTAAAATCCTACTAAGGATTCATCTACTAGGATTTCCTAGAGTAAGGTTTACACTTAGCAAAATCCATGCAAGTTTACTTAGCAAAATCACTAATGCATAGAGAAAATAATGGGATAGATAGTATGAAGCATCACTTGCCTTTTTGGTAGGGAATGGTGGTTCACTCCTTGATCTTGCTAGTCTCACACTTCACTACAAGTCAATCAAGCAAACACAAACTCAATTCACATTCCAAACCAAAGTCAAACAAACAATTCTTCACACACACAAAGTAATGGAATCTAAGTCATGCATGGGAGCATGCACAAGATAGTTTTATTTTGCAAAGGGGTCTCTACGGGGTTTATAAACTTTGAAAGATCCAAATTGGTCATTTACCAAAGTGGCAAAGTCATTAGCAAGAGGGTTTTGTCCAAAAACTATTTTAAATCCATTTATCATTTCATGTGGTGAAAATGTTTTTATTAAGGCAAAACTCCTATGTTGTTCACCAAATGAGTTGCTAATTTGCAAAACTTGGTGTCTTTTTAGGTCAGTAGGTTTGGTCCAAAACATTTCCTTAAAGTTTTCTTTCCATAAACATTTTTATAACAAAAACCATTCTTTTTATTTGGCTAGAAAATGACTAAGTCAAGTAATCTAACCTAAATTTTACAAAAATCATTTCTAACACCAAGGGTTGGTTCCTAGGGTCAGTAAGGTCACAACAAATCAATTTGCAAAGGTTTTACTTAAAAATTATTTTCAATAAATAAATTACATTTCTATTTGACTAGAAATGGTTTTTAAATTAAAGAATCATTTCTTAATTTCTCCAAATACATTTTTGTGTCCACAAAGTGTTTTAAGGTCACAACAAATCAATTTGCAAAGGTTTAAACCTTAAATTCAATTTTAAACAATTTTTACATTCATAACAAGCATACAAATGTTTCTGCAATTTCAAACAAGCTAACAGCTACTATTTGCTAAACAAAGGGCATGGTTGGCTAGGGCTTGTTCTCCTGAATTCATTGATATAAAATTTTCAAAATTTGGACGTGTGGTTTGAAAGTTACAGCAATTACAAATTTGTATTCTATTCAGATCAAAATTCTGTTTTAAATCGAATCCTGTACACGTGGCTGCTTCTGATTGGACAATAACGGTTCGCTCGGATCGACTACTGGGGTGCGTTGGATCTAACTGGAAACATGCGGCACAGATGGATGCGTACCGTTTCGATCAGATCTAATCCCAGCCAGACGTTTCTCATCCTACGGTTCAAAGCATCTAGGCCAAGGATGGGCGGCGCTTGACAGCTGCGCGCGGCGGCGACGTTCAGACTACGGCGGGTTCGACGCTACAGGAAGCGAGGGAGGAAAATAATGTGCTCACTGTGTTCGCAGACGCCTGGGGAAGCTCAAGGAGGCACTGGTTGGCGAAGGGGCGCACGAGGGCAAGAGGAATTCCTCGCCGGAGTTCGGTCTGGCGACGGCTGGCTCTGGTCGAGGTCGAAGACGAAGCTGTCGATCACCAGGAGGCAAGAAAAGGTCGTGATCAGATGCAGGAGACCACGGAGATGACGTGTGCATGAACGGAAGGGGTCGGGGTGGTCTGGAATTACCGGAGGAGCTCGTCGGAGGCGAGACAGACGGCGGCGCTCAGAACTTTTGTCGAAGACGGCTTCCTGGGGTGCCCGCGGTCGAACGAAGTGTACTAGGAGATGCGTCAGAGAGTGGTGAGTGTGCTCGTGTGCTCGGGGAGGCACGGGGCGATGTGAGGTCACCGGAATTTAGCCGAGAACTCGTCGGAGACGGCGACGGTGCAGAAACGATTGGCGACAACCTGGTGGCTCTCGATGCGTGGGGTTTGGGGAGAATGAAAGAGGAGGAAGAGGGGATTTAACTCGCGTGATCACTGCGAGGTTTAATCTTGGCATTAACTCGAATTGACGACGCGAATCACTGCCAGGAACGGGGAGGAACGGTCGAGCGGGGAGGAGAGGAAGAACAGTGGAGTGGGGCACACCTGTCAGCGAAAAAGGAAAGAAGGGGAAAGGGTCCACTTGTCGGTTGCTCCGAGGGTTCTTTCTACGGTGAGAAACGCTTCGCTGCGGTGGGGTGGGAATTGGGCTAGGTGGGCTGTTTGGGCTGGCTCAGTTGGGTCAGTCCATTCCCATATTTTTTTCCTGTCTGATTCTTTTTCTATTTTCCAATTCTGTTTTGAAAATTCAAACAACTAAACAATGTCCAAAAACAAATCAAACATTCACCAAACCTTGCACTATGAATTTGGTTCTGTTTAGTAACCTGAACCAAAATCCTAAATAAAATAAATAATACTTTAATCTTTTTAGGTTCCATCCTTAATTAAATAAGTAGGCCATGGTTTATTAATTAAATGGAGTTTTTGTTGTTTATTAATAAAATCTTTATTTGAAATCCAAATGTTTTCAAAATCAAATCAGTAGGTATCATTTGGAAGTAAATAATACTTGGATACTTGTTTCAAACAAAATATTATTTTACTTTAGGGTCCAATATTAGTTAAATAAAATGGGCCAAGGTTTATTAATCAAATAGGATTTGATTTTATTAATAAAATCTTTATTTGAAACCTAAATATTTTCAAAACCAAATCAGTGGGTTTTATTTGGGAAATATAGAATACTTGGAGATTTGTTTTAAAATAAAATAACATCTTATTTTAGGGTCCATTATTAATTAAATATAACAGACTTTCATTATTATTTCAAATAGGTTTTATTTTATTGAGATATTTATTTTGAATCTAAAATAAAGCCAAAACATTTTAGTAGATTTTATTTGTGAATTTCAAATAATTGAGAAAACTTATTTTAAATAATTTAATAAGTTTTGATGTTTCAATTTAAATTGGTAAAACCTCTTATCTTCAAATAAGGTTGGATGTTAAATCCTTATTACTTTATTTAAAATAACCTTTTATTATTTTAATCAAAGAAAACTCTTTTGTTTCAAAATCTTGGCCAAGTTTAATTTGGCTTTATAAAATAATCCTTATTTATAAATCCATCTTTTCTTTTGAATACCAAATCCTTTTATTAAAAGATCTAAAATAGTATTTCCAAAATATTTTATTTTCCTTTGTTAATTGTTTTATCTTTTTAAATCCCTTTGAGATTTAATTGTTCAAAATAGGTTTGAAGATTCCTATTGAAATTCAAAAAGTTTCTTCTGGCCCTGAAAATCAAACAAAGTTTTATTTTATTCATTTATTTTTCACATTACAAGATTTGGAAAATCTTGGGATGTGACACATCGTCACCTCGTTCTTCGCTAGCTTCCGTTTATTCTGCAGCACCTGTTTCGAGTTACAAATATGAGCAACCGAACCAGTATCAAATACCCAGGCACTACTACGAGTACTAGTGAGATACACATCAATAACATGTATATCAGATATACCTTTCTTCTTGATGTTGCCGTTCTTCAAATCCGCCAAGTACTTTGGGCAATTCCGCTTCCAGTGACCTTCTCCCTTGCAGTAAAAGCACTCAGTTTCAGGCTTAGGTCCAGCCTTGGTCTTCTTCGCCGGCGTGGTAACTTTCTTACCACCCTTCTTGAAGTGTCCCTTCTGCTTAGACTTGCCTTTCTTGAATTTGGTGGTCTTATTGACCAACGACACTTGGTGCTCTTTCTTGATCTCCACTTCTGCAGATTTTAACATAGCAAACAGTTCTGGCAACTGCATGTTCATGTTCTGCATGTTGTAGTTCATCACAAAGTTCTTGTAACTTGGTGGTAGTGATTGGAGGACACGGTAAATCCCCAAAGCATTAGGAATCACTATACCCAAGCTTTGAAGTTTGTTTGCGTGCCCAAACATCTTAAGCACATGCTCACTGACGGAGCTGCCCTCTTCCATCTTGTAGTTAAAGAACTTTTCAGAAGCCTCATAACTTTCAATTGCCGCATGAGTCTCAAAGATAAATTTGAGATCCTCGACAATATCATATGGGTCTGAATTCTCAAACCTTTTCTGAAGCTCCGATTCCAAACCATACAAGATAGCACACTGAACTATGGAGTACTGATTCTTCTGAGCGAGGTAAACATTCTTTACTTCATCGGAAGCATCAGCTACAGGTGGGTCACCCAGCGGTGCATCCAGCACATAGGTCAAATTACCAGCTGTGAGGACAATCCTCAAATTGCGGAACCAATCCGCGAAGTTGCTTCCATTGTTTTTCAACTTTTCTTTCTCTAGGAACGCATTAAAATTGATGGTAGGGGCTGCCATTGATCTACAACATATTTGCAATAGTTTAGACTGAGTTTATGACAAATTGAGTTCAAATTAATGATAAAGTTAATCTAGGTGAACTCCCACTCAAAACAATATCCCTCACATTGTTTTAGTGATCACACGAACCAAATCCACCACATCAACACCGATCATCACGAGAGTTGATATAGTTTCAATGGCGAACAATCGTCATGTTCATCATATCTACTATATGATTCATGCTTTACCTTTCGGTGATCCGTGTTCCGAGACCATGTCTGTACATGCTAGGCTCGTCAAGATCAAACCTTAGTTTCCGCATGAGCAAATCTGGCTTGCTCACGTTGTATATACTTGCAGAATCTAACACACCCGATCATCACGTGGTGCTTCGAAACAACAAGCTTTAGCAACGGTGCTAACTAAGGGTGAACACTTTATGACTTGAAATTCATGTGCATGAGGGATCATCTTATAATGCTACCGTCGTCTACTAAGCAATACAAGATGCATAAAGGATTAACATCACATGCAATTCAAAATATGTGATATGATATGGCCTTTCTTCTTTGTGCTTCCGATCT
This sequence comes from Avena atlantica, assembly GCA_910589765.1. Lineage (NCBI taxonomy): Eukaryota > Viridiplantae > Streptophyta > Magnoliopsida > Poales > Poaceae > Avena > Avena atlantica. Next base: position 49,390,873 of record OU342739.1, read on the forward strand.
CCATCTTCAAGCACGAACATGATCTCCATCACCACCGGCATTGCATCAAGGTCAATGACGCTTCTCCATGGTTGTCGTCCACCGGCTTCAACTATTACAACTACTTTGAATAGACACGCGGGTCTTAACATAAATTAAAGACAACCATATGGCTCCTGCCGGTTGCCAACTTACAATAAGGAACATTGCATACATCAAATATAATCACAATCATGGCCATATCACATCACTGCACACCCCTGCAAAAAAGTTAGACGCCTATACTTTCTTTGCATGTTTTACGTGGTTTGGGGCTTTCAATAAGTGTCGTTCTAACTTACGAACATGAACCACAACATTGATACTAGTATTGTTAATCACCCATTGTAAATTGGATCTTAACTATGCTAGGAGAAACAGGCACCCGCAAAGCCACTTATGAAATACAAGTTGCATGTCAAGCGTGGAGCAAGTCTCATGAACGATGTCATGTAAGGTTAGCCCGGGCCGCTTCATCCCAACATACCGCAAGATGCAAAGTACACAAGAAGCAATCGAGCATCAACGCCCACAATGACCATTGTGTTCTACTCGTGCAACAGATCTACATATAGACACGGCTCTGATACCACTGTAGGGTTTCGTAGCATGGAAAACAAAAAAATTCTATCACATACAAACAAACAAGCCAAGATATATCTACTAGATTGTAGCAATGAGTCGATGGAATAACTTACCCTCGAAGATTCCAAAGTGTTTAACGAGAGCGGATTCTCGTGGGTGATGTAGTCGTACTCTTCCCGATCTCAAGATCGCGTAGACGATCCTTCCGGCGCTGCGTTCCGGCAGCGCTCCCGCAGTCGGTCACACGTTCGGTACTCGACGAAGACCTTCCTCTCCCTTGTTCCAGCAGGCAGCGGAGGTTGTAGTACTCTCCTCGCGATTCCGGCAGCACAACGGCGTGGTACCGGAAGTAGAGGGGAGATCTCGCAGGGCTTCGCCTTAAGCCGGAGCGAGTATGGTGGAGTATGAGAGAGCTCCTCGGCGATCTAGGGTTTAGATACACCAAGGAGGAGAGGCTAGAGCCGGCGGCTAGGGTTCCGGGACACCCCAAATCGGCGGCTAGGGCAAAACCCTAGGGAGCGGCGGCGGCTATGGTGGTAGGCGCCAAGCTAGGGTTTGGAGGAGAGGTACTTGTGTGTGCTAGGAGGGAGCCCTGCCCCTCCTTATATAGGTGGAGGGGCCGGAGGCCAAGGGGAGGGAGGGGAGTCCCTCCCCAACTCGGCTTGGGTGGTGCGCCGGCTTGGGGAGGAGGACTCCCTCCCCAACTCGGTTTCACCCCCTCCTCCTCTTTTCCACTTTCCAAATTTAGCCGTTTGACTATTCAATTTAGCTATTTGACTTTTCAAACTAGGATTCGACTAATCCTTTATTTGGAACAGAGATGACACTTAGTACATCATGCAATCATACCAACTTTGATACAACACATTCATGTACCCTTCCCCTCCGGAGTGCCGGACATTCCGGAACCTTCTAGAACATTCCCGATGAAAACACCGGAAACATTTCCCAACTCCGAAACGGGACTTTCCTTATACGAATCTTATTCTCCGGACCATTCCGAATCTCCTCGTGATATCCCGGATCACATCCGAGACTCCGAACAACATTCGGTCTCTTTCTCATAATACCATAACTACTCAAACAACGTCAAATCCTTAAGTGTGTCTCCCTACGGTTCGTGAATTATGCGGACATGATCGAGACACTTGTCCGAACAATAACCAATAGAGGAATCTGGAAATTCATATGGCTCCCACATATTTCTACGATTACTTTGCGATCGAATGAACCACTTACATACGATACCAATTTCCCTTTGTCTCACGATAGTTTACTTATCCGAGGTTATGATCGTCGGTATCTCTGCATACCTAGTTCAACCTCGTTACCGATAAGTACTCTTTTCTCGTTCCCGTGATATGTGATCCCTTGTGAGCCAGTCACATGCTTGCAAGCTAATTGGATGACATTCCACCGAGAGGGCCCAGAGTATATCTATCCGTCATATGGATGGACAAATCCCACTCTTGATCCATGTGTTTCAACCAATACTTTCCGAACACTCAATGCCACCTTTATAGCCACCCAGTTACGGTGTGGTGTTTGATGTCATCAAAGCATCCATCCGGTAAAGGTGATATGCATGATCTCATGGTCGAAGGAATTAGGTTACTATGTATCAAAAAGCATATAGCAAATGAACTATTAAAATGACTTGATCTTTATGCTACGCTTATCTATAGGAGTATGTCCACCATATCATTCTCCTAACGATATGATCTTGTTTTTGATAACATCTCAATGTTCATGATAGGGAAACCACAATCATTTATCAACCAACAAGCTAGTGATGTATAGAGGCTATACTAGGGACTTCAAATTAAGTTTACAAATCACACAAGTATCAATGTTTCCTTGTTAATACTATTATAGCATGAATGTAAACATTTATCATAAACACAAAGATATAATAATAACTACATTTATTATTGCCTCTAGGGCATATCTCCAACACCATCATGTATGCCATGCTGTGTACTAGACCGGATGTGTCCAATGCTCTTAGTTTGACGAGCAGATATCAAAGTGATCCAGGAGTGGAACACTGGACAGCCGTGAAGAACATCCTAAAGTACCTGAATAGAACTAAAGAAATGTTCTTAGTCTATGGGGGTGATGAACAGCTCGTCATAAAAGGTTACGTCGACGCTAGTTTCGACACCGACAAGGATGATTCTAAGTCTCAGACAGGATACGTGTATATTTTGAATGGAGGAGCTGTGAGATGGAGAAGCTGCAAGCAAAGCGATATCGCGGGATCTACAGTAGAAGCGGAATACATGGCTGCTGCAGAAGCGTCAAGTAAAGGAGTTTGGATCAGGAACTTCATCACTGAGCTTGGCGTGGTTCCAAGTGCATTGGACCCACTGGAGATATTGTGTGACAACACTGGTGCCATAGAACTCGCTAAGGAACCAAGATATCATCCAAAGACCAAGCATATCAACCGCAAGTTTCATATAATCCGAGATTATATAGCAGATGGAGATCTGAAGATTAGCAAAGTACATACAGATCTGACTGTCGCAGATCCGTTGACTAAACCTCTTCCACGTGTAAAACATGATCAACACCTCAGTGCCATGGGTGTGAGATTGTTGCCAGATGTAAACTAGATTATTGACTCTAGTGCAAGTGGGAGACTGTTGGAATTATGCCCTAGAGGCAATAATAAATATATTATTATTATAATTCTTGTTCATGATAAAGTTTATATTCCATGCTAGAATTGTATTAAGCGGAAACTTTAATACTTGTGTGGTTTGTGAACAACACCGTGTCCCTAGTATGCCTCTATGGACTAGCTCATTGATTAATGATGGTTAAGGTTTCCTAGTCATGGACATGAGTTGTCGATTAATAATGAGATCATATCATTGGGAGAATGATATGATGGACAGACCCAAACTAAGCGAAGCAATTAGATCGTGTCATCGTGTTCGTCTTTGCGAAGCTTTTCTTATGTCAAATATTGTATTCCTTAGACCATGAGATAATACAACTCCCTGGTATCGGAAGAAACTTTGAGGTCATCAAACGTCATCCTATGAGAGGGTTATCATAAAGGTGTCTCTCAGGTGATCGGAAAGTATCTGTTGGGTTGTATGTATCGAGATGGGATTTGTCCCTCCCAAGTCGGAGAGATATACTTCGGGCCCACTCGGTAATCGATATCAACACCGCTTGCAAGCATGTGGTTAAGGAGTTAATCACAAAGTGATATCGGATTACGGAACGAGTAAAGTACTTGCTGTGAACGAGATTGAACTAGGTATGACGGTACCGACGATCGAATCTCGGGCAAGTAAAATATCGCGAGACGAAGGGAATATATATATCGGATTGATTGAATCCTGGCATCGTGGTTCATCCGATATGGTCATCGATGAATGTGTGGGAGTCAACATGGGTTTCCAGACCCCGCTGTTGATTATTGATAGAAGATCATGTCTGCATATTCTCGAACCCGCAGGGTCACACACTTAACGTGTTTCGACGCTAGGATAGATTGGATAATTGGTTTATGAGTTTTTGTTCGGAGTCTCGGATGGGATCCGGGACATCACGAGAGGGTCCGGAGTGGTCCGGAGAATAAGATTCATATAAGGTAGTGCAGTTTTTGGAGTTCGGAATTGTTCCGGGTTAATCGGTATTGTACCGGAAGCTTCTAGAATTCCGGAAGGGGACCAACATGGCCCCACCTTCCGGGAGGGGCATGGGCCTATGGGGGAGTGCCCTGGCCGCATTAGGAGAGGGGCACAAGGCCCTATAGGGCCCAGCCGGCCTAGAGAGGTTTAAATTCGAGATAGACCTTCTAGAAGGGGGGGTTTCCTTGCCCCCCACTCCTTATCCTTTGGGGCCGCCGGTTTGGGCTTGGGGGAGGGGCTAGGGCTGCACCCCCCTCTATATAAAGAGGGGTGGGGCGCACCAACCCCACACACCTTCCCCTCCAACCCTAGCCGCCCTCCTCTCTCCCTCCCGACTGCTTGTAGGCGAAGCCCTGCTGCAGAAATTCTCCACCAATTGCACCGCGCCGTCGCGTGGTAGATCCAACCCATCTCTCCACCATACTTGCTGGACCAAGGAAGGAGGAGACGTCGAGGTGCTGCACGTGTGCATCTCACGGAGGCACCGCCACTTGTGGTGCTAGATCGGATCGGATCGCGAGAAGGAGAAGCGAGTACGACTACATCACCCACGTTCCGACGAACGTTCCGCTGTGCGAATCTTCAAGGGTATGAAGATCTAATCCAATCTCTCTTATTGTTTGCATCTCCTAGATTAGATCTTGGCTTTCCCTCTGTTCGCATCCGTAGAAAATTTTGATTTACTATGCCGCGAAACCCTTAAGGGGGGCCTAACGGCGCTTCTAGCACATATTGCTTTTGTGCAGCAGAGAGGAGAACCCTCAAATTCATGGCCCATTCGGTAAAGTTGCTACCGTTCGTTGCAAGTTTCTCTTTCTCCATGAACACATTGAAATTAAAAGCAGGTGGTGCCATCTACAACAGAATTTGTAAAGTTTAGACTAAGTGTATGATAGATTGAGTTCAACTAATCCATATTACGAATGAACTCCCACTCAAAAACTACATCCCTCGTGCCTTTTTGGTGATTACATGAACCAAATCCACTACACCAAGTCCGATCATCACGTGAGTCGGTGTAGCTTCAAAGGCGAGCATCAAATGGGCATCATATCAACTATATGACTCATGCTTAACCTTTCGGTCCGTGTTCCGAGGCCATGTCTGTACATGCTAGGCTTGCCAAGTTAGAACCTTAGTATTCACGTGTGTACTGTTTTACACCCGAAATATGGTCGTGGATCCAAAAACACCCGATCATCACGTGATGTCTTGGAGCGACGAAAACATAATCGGTGCATACTAAAGGAAGAACACATCCTTATATTGATATTTAAAAGAGGGATCATCTTATTATTCTAACAAAGCGCTAAACAAGCAATATAAAATGCTATCAAGCATCACATATTTATTAGTGAAATGATATGGTTCCCGCATATGATCTCTATCATGTGCACCGTGGTATGATCACTATCATACCTATATGTGTAAATCCAAGGTCTATGGAGTTTACACGCTATGTGTGTTGTAAGAGTATCATCTCATACTTCTACTTACAACATCACCATATCATAACACTAGCCCAGCAACAATCTAAACTAGATGCTTCTAATTTATCCATTGCAAGTTTTACGTGGCTTAGGGCTTTCGAGATAGAACCGTTCTTACCTACGAACATGAACCACAACGAGGATAACCAAATTGTTGACAACTCGTTTGCAAAATAGATATTGACTATAGTAGGAGAGACAGACACCCGCTAGCCACTTATGCAAACTAGTTGCATGTCAAGCGTGGAACAGGTCTCGTGTGCGAGGACATGTAAAGTTTGTCCGGGCCGCTTCATCCCACTATGCCACCAATATCCAAAATTACAACAAAGGAGCAACAACATGATCATCATCGCCCACATACTCATATGTGTACTACCCGTGTAAAGTATCTACGCATAGATCCGGCTCTGATACCACTGAAGGGTTCGCAGTATAGAAAACAAAAAATTTCCTACGATGGGAACTATGTACCAAGATCTATCTACTAGATAAAAACAACGGGTGGATGTATATCCGTAGAGAACATACCCTTGAAGACCGACAAAGCTTAACGAGTTCAACTCGTGGTTGATGTAGACGATCTCTTGCCGATCTCAAGATCGAGAGGAAGTCCTAGCGCCGCAAAGCAGCAGCGCATCCGTGCTCGCACACACGTACAAGACACCGGGAAACCTCCGCCTCCTCGCTCCAGCGATGCAGCGGAAGCACAACCCTTTCTTGCCGAATTGCCACCGGGAACATGTATCTCGCTAGTCCGAGACTATGGGGGATAAATTCTAGAGGGGGAGAGAGATCCTTCACGAGGAGGTGTGAGAGACAAGTGAGAGGAGGGGATCCTTTTATAGGAGGAGGGGCACCCAAGGGGGTGGCCGCCGGCCATGGGGGCTGCCCCCTCCCCTCCTTCATTCATGTGGGTGGACACTCCACTCATAAAATGTCCTTTAAATTCCCTCCACTCAAAAGTCCACTCAAATTCCCATTAAATTTCCACCAAATTTAATGCAAACTCTCATTAAATAAAACTCTTTTATTTTTATTCAGAATTTTTTCAATTACTTTAATGACAAACATTCACAAATAACCCCTTGCTAGAATTCCATTTCACATGCATAACCACTTTATGCAATTTCACCCGAAAACCTGTTTCGGTATCTAGTGAAATAAATTCCTGCGCTTGTTTATTCTTTCGGCATGAAACATTTGCTCAAACTGGATGCTAGTGTCCCTTAAGTGTGTCACCCTATGGTTCGCGAATAATGCGGACATGATCGAGACCCTTCTCCGATCAATAATCAGTAGCGGGACCTGGAAATCCATACTTACTCCCACACATTCAACGATGACTTTTCCTGTGATCGTCGGAACCTTTTACGCTTGTATCTTAAACCCTTTGTTTCACGATATATTACATGTCCGAGATTCGATCATTGGTATCTCCATACCTAGTTTGATCTCGTTACTGACATGCACTCTTTTCTCATTCCCGTGATATAACATTCTAGTGATCAAATCACTTGCTTGCAAGCTAACCAATGTGATATCACCGAGAGGGCCCAGAGCATATCTATCCGTCATCGGGATGAACAAATTCCACTCTTGATCCATGATTCTCAACATAACACTTTAGTAGTTTTGAAGCCATCTTTATAATCACCCAGTTACGGAGTGACGTTTGATGTCAACAAGAAACTCTTCCGGTGTTAGTGATTGGCATGATCTCATGGTCTAAGGATTAGGACTACTTCGTAGTTTGTTTATAGCAATATAAACTCAATGACTTTGATCGTAATGCTATACTTCGGATGAATGTTCATCACACCATTACACTAATGTTGTGATCTCGTTATTAACAACATCCAATGTCTATGATCAGGAAACCGTGATCATCTTGTTAATCAACGAACTAGTTTATGAGAGAGGCATAACTAGGAACTTTCTGTTTGTTTATTAAACACACATGTATTAACGTTTCTGTATTAATACAATAATAGCATGCAAAATAAACATCTATTATATACTTGGAATACACATAATAAACATTCTATTATTGCCTCTCAGGGCATATTCCCTTCAGAAGTAAGCATCGCGGAGTTGGAATCTTCACTATGATGAAACTCTTAAAAGAGTTTAATTTTATCGGAGACGATGAAGATGCTTGCATTTGCAAGAAATTAAGTGGGAGCGCTAAGACATGTTTCTAATACATTATGTGGAAGACATATTGTTGATTGGAAATGATATATCTTTTTATTGACACAGTTTAATAATTTCATCTCGATGAAAGGCTTAGGCAGAACCCGAATATTTGGCATCAATGTCTATATGGATAAATTGAGACGCTAATATGGTTGTGCCAGAAGTACATAGATGATATATTGAATGAGTTCAATATAGAAAATACAAGAAAGGTTCTTGATTGTACCGGAAGGATTGAATAAAGATTCAAGTATTTTTTATACTTGATATATAAAATCACAAAGAGTACTTTATCAATCATGTTGTGATGTGTACAAATCCAGATATGTCCTATGCTCTAAATGTTATGAGCATATACCAGAATGATTCATAAGATGATTATTGGACGATAGTAATGATATTCTTATGATCTTTTAGAAGAACTAAGAATATATTATTTTGTAGAAGTGACAAATAGATGGTTAGTTCATTGTAAAAGTATTACATTGATACTAGTTTTCTCACAAAGTACAAATTAAGTTTATCTCTATCTAAACTAAGGGTGGCACAATATGATGTAAAGTAAGTTCCATCATGGATTTGGATGAGTTCCAAAGTTAAGACATTGTTACAGATACTACAACAAAAGGCTAAGTATATGACTGCTATAATAGCAGCAAAAGAGGGCATTTGTGTCAAATAGTTTGTTATCAAACTAGGTGTGGTTCACAGCGGGATAGTACTATGAAGATATATTGTATGACAATATTATCAACATGTTTTAACCCCAAGGAACTAAAGGTCTCACCAAAGGACCAAATTTATACAAAGTCATCTCATTAGAGAATGAGTGATGCGTAGATACGCAAAGACATGCAATTACACACGAACCTGAAAGTGTCGGATCCGGAGATCAGTTGACCACTAGCAATCGTGTAAATACAACACCGGAAAGCCATAAGTGTTGAATGCACAAAGGTTTCAAACTAGATTATTGACTCTAGTGCAAGTGGGAGACTGTTGGACATATGCCCAAGAGGCAATAATAAAGTGGTTATTATCATATCTTCATGCTTATGATAAATGTTTACATACCATGCTATAATTGTATTAACCGGAAACATTAATACTTGTGTGATTTCTAAACATAAAAGAGTCCCTAGTAAAGCCTCTTGTTAAACTAGCTTGTTGGTTAATATATGATCATGGTTTCCTGATCATGAACATAGAGATGTTATTAACAACAGGGTCATATCATTAGGAGAATGATGTGATGGACATACTCCTATAGTTAAGTGTAGCATAAAGATCAAGTCATTTAATATAGTTTACTTGCTATAAGTTTTCTGATACATAGTAACCTAATTCCTTTGACCATGAGATCATGCTAATCACCATCACCAGAAGGATGCTTTGATGACATCAAACACCACACCGTAACTGGGTAGCTATAAAGGTGGCATTGAGTGTACGGAAAGTATGTGTTGAGGCACGTGGATCAAGATTTGGGATTTGTCCATCCATATGACAGATAGATATACTCTGGGCCCTCTCAGTGGAATGTCATCCAATTAGCTTGCAAGCATGTGATTGGCTCACAAGGGATCACATATCATGGGAACGAGAAAAGAGTACTTATTGGTAACGAGGTTGAACTAGGTATGCCGAGATACCGACGATCAAACCTCGGATAAGTAAAGTATCGTGAGACAAAGGGAAATTGGTATCGTATGTAAATGGTTCATTCGATCACGAAGTAATCATAGAAATATGTGGGAGCCATATGAATTTCCAGATTCCTCTATTGGTTATTGATCGGAGAAGAGTCTCGGTCATGTCTACATAATTCACGAACCATAGGGAGACACACTTAAGGATTCAATGTTGTTTAGTAGATATGGAATGTGAGTAAGGAGACCGAATGTTGTTCGGAGTCTCGGATGGGATCCGGGATATCACGAGGAGATCCAGAATGGTCTGGATAATAAGATTCGTATAAGGAAAGTCCAATTTCGGAGTTCGGGAATGATTCCGGTGTTTTCACCGAAATGTTTTAGAAGGGTCTAGAAGGTTCACCGATCCGGAAGGGGAAGGGTACATGGATGTGTCATGACAAAGTGTAATGGTTGCATCATGTCCTGGGTCACTTGGCTGGACACTTGGAAGAGAGAAATCAAACTCTAATTTGAAAGTTAAAAAGGGAGTTTGAAAAAGTCAAATCCCAACATGGTTTCCGAGTTAGGGAGGGTTTGTGAGTTAGGAAGGGTTTCCACCTGGGTTGGGAACACCCTTGAACGCCCCCCCACCTATATAAGGATGGGTAGGGGCGCACCCCAAGGTATCCCCCTTGCCCTAGGCGCCCAATAAACCCTAGGTTGGCCGCCACCCCCCTCTCTAGTTGCGACCAATCTAGATCTCCTCTAAACCGCTACCGACTAGCTAAACTCTAGTTGCTAGCTACCTCTAAACCTCGGCCCTCTAAACCCTAGATCGTCGGGGATCCCTCTACTCCACCATACTCGCTCCGGCTTAGGCGAAGCCCTGCGGGATCTCCCCTCTACTTTTGACACCACGTCGTCGTGCTGCCGGAATCGCGAGGAGAGAGCTACAACCTCCGCTGCCTGCTGGAACAAGGGAGAGGAAGGTCTTCATCGATTACCGTACGTGTGACCGACTGCGGGAGCGCTGCCAGAATGCAGCGCCGGAAGGATCGTCTACACGATCTTGAGATCGGCAAGTGAACAACTACATCACCCACAAGAATCTGCTCTCGTTAACCACTTTGGATCTTCGAGGGTTAGTACTCTATCAACTTGTTGCACCGATCTAGTAGATAGATCTTGGCTTGATCATAGATTAGATCTTGATTGTGTGTTCATGCGGTAGAATTTTTTGTTTTCCATGCTACGAACCCCTACACAACACAATTCCACTACTAACAACATGACTTTTCCCATGTCCTCAAGAACTAAACGAACTACTCACGAAACATCATATGGATCATGATCAGAGATGATATAATGATGAATAACAATCTGAACATAGACAATAATTCAATGGTTCTACCCACAAGCATAAACTACAAAAGTAATTAACACCGGGAAAGTTTCCCCTAAGAACTATGCAAGATTCAACACAATTGTTACAACGGGATGGAGTTGTGATGATGGTGCTGGTGGAGATGGTGGTATGGATGATGATGATGATCCCGATGAAGTCTAGCTTGATGACGGTGTTGATGGCGACGATCTCCCCTCTCCGGGAAGGAATTTCCCCAACAGAAATCTGTCTGTCGGAGAGCTCTTTCTCTCTCTGTAGTTTCCGCCCCGCAGAGGCGGCGGAATCTTTCTGTGGTCGCTCCCCCGAACTTTAGGGTTTCGGGAGAAAGATATAGGCAAGAGGGCGGAGCAGGAGGTGGGACAGGGTGGCCACACCCCCTGGTGTCCCGTGCCTGGGGGGTGTCAGCCCCCTGTGGCCCATCTCAGCCTCCCCTTCTAGCATCCTTTGTCTTCTGGAAAAATAGTTTTTCCCGTGTATTTTCTGGTATTTTTCCGATCTTCGCAAATATGGCATCGAGACACCGCTTTTTCCATCAGAATCCTGACTCCGGCAGTTCATCCTCCAAGAATCATCCAACATGCAAAAATAGATGAAATGACATAAGTATCACCTCTTAATATGAAATATATCAATGAATATCAGCAAATTATGATATATAATAGTGATGCAAATTGGACGTATCAGTCATAAATGCACCTCCTGTAGCAGAATATAACATACTTCTTGGCATGTAGTTTAAACCATTATAGAAAGAATGTAAAACGGTACATTCATTCATACCATCTGATGGAAAAGTTCTAAGCATAATTATTATTCTTTTCCAAGTTGTAGTTACGTGTCTATTATCATTTTATTTAAAAGATAGTATGTTATTTCTTAATAGCTATTATTTAGCTTTGTATCTAAGTGGGAATGAGCATAGTTTAAGTTTGACAATCTCACTTTCCACATTGTTTATTTTTTGCAAATCACAAATTTCATAGAAGTGTAAATGCATAGATACATCTTCACTAGCACTACCTCCAAATTTTTATTTATAAATAAGATTAAGTAGCCTAGGACTAACTTTAAAATAAACAACTATTATTTCAGGAGATGTGATAGGCTTAGTAGTAAACTGATCATTAGGAACATTGGTGTAGTCACATAATTTTGTAGTTATTTCTCCCATGATTGCAAAAAATGTAAATCTACACTAAATTTTATGGACTTTTATGTATAGGAAAAGTAAAAAACAAAACTGAAATAAAGCAAATAAAACAAAAAATTAAAGGAAAAAACAAGATAAATTGCTTTGTAGATCTGAAGGTTAATAAAATCTCAAAGTCGTGCAACCTTTCCAAGTTTTGGTGTTTGCACAAGTATTATGATGACACAACTATGATATTGTTGCTAGATCCCCAGTAACGGCTAGAAAATTGTCTTGATGACACCATCTCTATGTGTGCCAACTCGTTAGGACTCCAAGTGCATAGTTATGTAGCAAGCTTATTTTCTCCACAAGGTGACTCAAGGGTTTATATCAAACTCTCGGGGATCTAAGAGACAACCTTCTTCTAGCCTCTTCCAACAACCTATAAAAAAAGTTTTTGTCTTGTGCGGTTGTGCCCCCAACTCCACCATGTGGTTATCAAGCACAAGGTTTCGTATTAGTAAAATTTAAATAAAACATTAAAGTAAAAGAGTAGTAAAGTAAACTACAAAAAAAACAAGAAAGTAAAACAACAACAAAGTAAAGTTCCTTTTAGCTTTTTGTTTGTGCTTGTGGAAAGTTAAGGTATTTTTATGTTTTAAAATTTCATTCTTGTAGAAAATGTAAAAGACGGTAAAAGTAAGTAAAAGTGGTTTATTATAATAAAAAGTAGACCGGTGTTCATGTGTTCACTTGTCTACTCTCTCCTAAAGTACATTCATATGGCGATCATGTCCTAATATAATGATGATGAAACACATCTCAATTATACTCCTCTAGAAAGAGAAAACTCCTTGCAAAATATATTTAAGAACAAAACCGAGTATAGCCTCAGGTACTTTGACATGATGTTTGAATAACAAATGTGTTATTTGGACCAAACAAGACCATCTTTGTTGCCACTAGATGACTATAACACATGCATTCACCTTATCCCTATTGAGGTAACAAAACAAAGGTAAAAAGCATAGTGGATCTCGAATTTCTGTCACTGTGCAATCACCAACACCATGTTACTCCATCTAATGCCCATGTTCCACCACATGCATTTGCATACGAGTTTGATTAGAACAAGCACTTAAGAACAGGGTACATAATATGCATCTATCAATATATCTTACATATAATAGAATCCCAGTCTCAAATATCATCTCATCAAACAAAGATCCACCCCATATGAATTACACACATGATCATACTCATGTAAAGCATATCATATGGTTCTAAAAACAATTATAACACATGTGAGAGAGAGAGGTGAGAGAGATCAAGCTACTGCCACAAATCCATAGTCCAGAGGGGGTACTCCCTCTTCATCATGGAGACTGTGTTAATGATGTTAGAGAGGGTGGGGATCCAACTAAGGATGGCTCCGGTGGCGTTTACCCCTCCAATTTTTGTTGGTTCTGCCTCTGTTTCGTGATTTTTTTATTTCCGCTTCGCCTCTTCTGAGATTGCAATGGGGAACTGATGCATGTAAAACGCATACATGAAATTTTTAGTTTATTGACACATATTACCATGTATTTGCATCTTATAGAATGTTATGTCCACATTTGACATTGATTTATGGGGGTTTACCAATGATCCCCTTTTTGGGGTTATAACTCTACAAGACAGGAAAAAACTCTATTTTGTATGTTTTTATCTTTTAGGGACCTAAACAAAGTCAAATGGACCTAGGATTTTTCGAGGATGAATTATCACGAACACAGGCAGCTGGAGCACCAGAACCTCGGGAGGGGAGCCAAGAGGCCCAGTGGCGCGACCCCTACCTTGTGTCACGCCACCAGGTCTCTTTCCCTCCTCGAGCGTACACAACCATCCATCTTCATCTCAAACTTGAAGTCTTGACCTAAAAATGCCTGTAAAAAGACCCCCTAGGCGATCTCGAAATAGATAGACGAAAACAACAAAACAGAGCCAGAACCAGCGGAAATTGGAGGGGGAAACGCCTCCAGAGCCACCGCCGGTTGGATCTCCACTTTCTCTAACATCATCTCCATGATGATGAGGAAGAAGTCCACCTCTTGACTATGGGTTTGTGGCAGTAGCTCTCTCTCTCTCTCTCTCTTGATCTATCATCGTTCTAGTACCATATGAGCTACCCTACATGATTATGGTCATCTAAGTAATTCCTATGTGGTGGATCTTTGTTTCATGATTTGATATTTGAGATTGGAATTTGTGTAAGATGTATTGGTAGATGTATATTATGTATCGTGTTTTTAAGTACTTGTTACGATCAAACTTGTAGAGAGAAACACGTGTGGGGAGCGTGTGTATTAGATGGAGTAATATGGTGGTGGTGATTGGGCAGTGACAGAAAACTCGAGATCCACTATGATTTTTACCTTCTTTTGTTATCTCACTAGGATAAAGTGAATACATGTGTTATAATCATCTAGTGACAGCCAAGATGATCTTGCTTGTTCAAGGTAGTATATTTGATATTCAAACATCATGTTAAAGTACCTAAGGCTATACTCTGTTTGTTCTTTATTCTAGATTACATGTAGTCTTTCCTTTCTAGAGCAATATAAATGAGAAGTGTTGCACCATCTTTATACTAGGACGTGATTCTCATATGAATGCTAATCAAACACATAATGAAGTTTCATCAATATTTTATCTATTCTAAGCAGTTTTATGTCTGTTACACTTTATGAGAGAGTATTCAAGTGAACCCGTGAATGGTTCACTTTTATCATAAGAAACCACTTTTCATTAATTTTATAGCCTTTTATATTTTCTGATTTAATTAAATATGAAAATACAAAAGACTTTTACTATCAGCAAACACAAACAAAAACCCAAAAAGAACTTTACTTTATTTGTTTACTTACCTAGTCATAGATTGTTTGGTTTTATTTAATTTTAATTTTATTTAAATTTTACTAATACGAAACTTTGTGCTTTTAACCACACGGTGGAGTTGGGGACACAAGGCAAATACTTTGTTTTGTAGGTTGCTTGAAAATATAAGAAAAGAAGTCTCTAGCAAATTATTCAAGAGTTCGATATAAACTCTCGAGTCACCCTTGTGGAAAAAAGATGCTTGATATAACACTCTACACTCGGAGTCCCAACGAGTTGGTACACACGAATTTGTTGCGATCATGGACCTTTTTATAGTTTTAGGTCAAGACTTAGAGTTATGGATGAACGTGGATGGCTAGGACGCTCTAGGAGAGAGTGAGCATGGCTGGCGTAGCCCCCCGACCATGCTATCTTGTCTCTTTTGAAACTTCAGGCTCTGCTCGTGAGGTTCCAGTGCTCTAGATGCTTGTCTTCGTGGAAAAATAATTCTCGAAAAATCACAGATCCATTTGACTCTGTTTAGATATCTAAAAGTTAAAATTATGCAAAACAGAATTTTCCTGTCCTAAAGAGTCATAAACCAAATAAATAATGTTGGAGATATGCCCAAGAGACTTTAATAAAGTGGTTATTATCATATCTTCATGCTTATGATAAATGTTTACATACCATGCTATAATTGTATTAACCGAAAACATTAATACTTGTGTGATTTGTAAACATAAAAAAGTCCCTAGTAAAGCCTCTTGTTAAACTAGCTTGTTGGTTAATATATGATCATGGTTTCCTGATCATGAACATAGAGATGTTATTAACAACAGGGTCATATCATTAGGATAATGATGGACATACTCCTATAGTTAAGCGTAGCATAAAGATCAAGTCATTTAATATAGTTCACTTGTTATAAGCTTTATGATACATAGTAACCTAATTCCTTCAACCATGAGATCATGCTAATGACCATCACCGGAAGGATGCTTTGATGACATCAAACACCACACCGTAATTGGGTGGCTATAAAGGTGGCATTGAGTGTTCGTAAAGTATGTGTTGAGGCACATGGATCAAGAGTGGGATTTGTCCATCCATATGACGGATAAATATACTCTAGGCCGTCTCGGTGGAATGTCACCCAATTAGCTTGCAAGCATGTGAATGGATCATAAGGGATCACATATCACGGGAATGAGTAAAGAGTACTTATCGGTAACGAGGTTGAACTAGGTATTCAGAGATACCGACGATCAGACCTCGGATAAGTAAACTATCGCGAGACAGAGGGAAATTGGTATCATATGCAAATGGTTCATTCGATCACGAAGTAATCGTAGAAATATGTGAGAGCCATATAAATTTCCAGATTCCTCTATTGGTTATTGATCGGAGAAGAGTCTCGATCATGTCTGCATAAATCACGAACCATAGGGATACACACTTAAGGATTCGATGTTGTTTAGTAGATATGGAATGTGAGTAAAGAGACCGAATGTTGTTCGGAGTCTCGGATGGAATACGGGATATCACGAGGAGATCCGGAATGGTCCGGAGAATAAGATTCATATAAGGAAAGTCCAATTTTGGAGTTCGGGAATGGTTCCGGTGTTTTCACCGCAATGTTCTAGAAGGGTCTAGAAGGTTCGTCGATCTGGAAGGGAAAGGGTACATGGATGTGTCATGACAAAGTGGAATGGTTGCATCATGTCCTAGGTCACTTGGCTGGACACTTGTAAGAGAGAAATCAAACTCTAATTTGAAAGTCAAAAGGGCAGTTTGAAAAAGTCAAACTAGGACAATATTTCCAAGTGGAGGGAGAGAAGGATTCTTACCTAGGGAAGGAATCCTCCCTATCCCTTGGGCCGGCCACATGAAGTGGAGTTGGGGGAGGACTCCCTCCCCCTTGGCGCCTCCCCACATATAAAATGAGGGGTAGGGCGACCCCTTGTACACACAAGAAACCCTAGGTTGGTCGCCGCCCCCCTCTCTAGTTGCGGCCAATATAGATCTCCTCTAAACCGCTACCAACTAGCTAAACCCTAATTGCTAGCTACCTCTAAACCTCGGCCTCTAAACCCTAGATCGCCGGGGCTCCCTCTACTCCACCATACCCGCTCCGGCTTAGGCGAAGCCCTGTGGGATCTCCCCTCTACTTTCGACACCACGCCGTCGTGCTGCCGGAATCGCGAGGAGAGAATTACAACCTTCGCTGCCTGCTGGAACAAGGGATATGAAGGTATTCATCGAGTACCGTACATGTGACCGACTGCGGGAGCGCTGCCGGAACGCGGCACCGGAAGGATCGTCTACGCGATCTTGAGATCGGCAAGTGAACGACTACATCACCCACGAGAATCTGCTCTCGTTAACCGCTTTGGTTCTTCGAGGGTTAGTACTCTATCAACTTGTTGCACCGATCTAGTAGATAGATCTTGACTTGATCATAGATTAGATCTTGATTGTGTGTTCATGCGGTAGAATTTTTTTGTTTGCCATGCTACGAACCCCTACAGTGGTATCAGAGCCGTGTCTATATGTAGATCTGTTGCACGAGTAGAACACAATGGTCATTATGGGCGGTGGTGCTTTTATTATCAATTGCTTATTGTGTACTTTGCATCTTGCGCTATGGTGGGATGAAGCGGCCCGGGCTAACCTTACATGACATCGTTCATGAGACTTGTTCCACGCTCGACATGCAACTTGTATTGCATAAGTGGCTTTGCGGGTGTCTATCTCTCTCATCATAGTAAAGGTTCAATTTACAATGGGCACTTGATAGTTCAAGCATCAACATTGTGGTTCTTGTTCGTAAGTTAGAACGACACTTAGCCCCAAACCACGTAAAACATGCAAAGAAAATTAGAGGCGTCTAACTTTGTTTTGCAGGGGTGTGCTGTGATGTGATATGGCCATGATTATGATTATATATGATGTATGAAATGTTCCTTATTGTAAATCGGCAACCGGCAGGAGCCATATGGTTGTCTTTTAATTTCGTCTAGACCTGTGTGTCTATTATTCAAAGCAGTTGTAATAGTTGATGCTGGTGGACAACAACCATGGAGCGGCGCCATTGACCTTGACGCCATGCCGGTGATGATGGAGATCATGTTCGTGCTTGAAGATGGAGATCAAAAGCACAAGAAGAAAGTCCATATCATATCACATATTTTGACATGTGATGTTAATCCTTTTATGCATCTTGTATTGCTTAGTTAGTGACAGTAGCATTATAAGATGATCCCTCTCACAAAATATCAAGTTATGAAGTGTTCGTCCTTAGTAGGCACCATTGCCAAAACTCGTTGTTTCGAAGCACCACGTGATGATCGGGTGTGTTAGATTCTGCGAGTGTATACAATGGGAGCAAGCCAGATTTGCTCATACGGAAGCTAAGGTTTGATCTTGACGATCCTAGCATGTACAGACATGGTCTCGGAACACGGATCACCGAAAGGTACATCATGAGTCATATATATGATATGATGAACATGTTGATTGTTCACCTTTGAAGCTACATCATCTCTCGTGATGATCGGTTTTGATGTGGTGGATTTGGTTCATGTAATCACTAAAACAATGTGAGGGATATTGTTTTGAGTGGGAGTTCAATAGCAATATGATTAAAAGTTGAACACTATTTATCATAAATTAAATCAAAGTGAATTTGCATAGTTGTTGTAGTCATTGGCATCCGTTTACCATCTTACGCTTAGTTATAATTGAGATGATAGAACTATAGAATTCTGGTTAGTTACTTTGCGAACTGGTATCATATTGTTTTGAAGTGTTAATTTAAAGTTTAAAAGTCCCATTGCAAACTTTCAGTAAGTTTTGATTACTCCGTGAATTTTAGTAGTTGGTATTAAATCAAGAGTAACAATTCTAGTGTTAGTATATAAGTATCATGTTTGTCTCCATGATTCTTGATATTCAAAAGATCATTTTAATATCAAGGTAATCTACGAGTTGAAAGAGTTGTTTCAAACCATCATGCATGGAAGATATTGCGATATCTGAAATAATGTTTTGGTTACAACATGATAGAGTATAATATGGCAAAGTTTATGTTCTCATATTTGATGAGAATTTACAAAAGGTTAGAGACACTAGTTGTCCTAATCCTCCAAAAGGTATTGGAGAGCAACATTATACTCGTGATTCACCATAATAAGCTAAAGTAGCTTGATCATGAATAGTTCCAAGATAAGGATGAATATTTTATGTAGTTAAAATGTTTGCTACACTAAAAGATTACTAAAGAATGGAATTTGAAAGAACACCAAACATTTGATGATGGTGATCTGCTTCAAAGTGCAAGTCCAAAGACATTGGTATTTAACTGTACACGCTTTGGACTATGTGTCATATGTATGGCTCCACTATTGATGTTGATAGATTCTTTTAAACATAAAAGGAAATACTCAAAGAAAATCTCATAAATATATGGCAGAAAAGAAAAGACTATAATTGTTCAGCTTAGGTATATAGAGGATATACATGTTATGGTTGTATTCTTTGCTTGTTAAATAATGTGGTTCTTAAGTATTAGATATTGAATTTGTTGGTGTGAATTGTCATACGAAACAACACAATTCATAAACTATAATGTCCTAAGTAACTGGCAAAATAACATGTGATGATGTTCATCGAGAACAAATAAAGGGTTGTTGTGTTGCTCGTTAACATCAAAGCTTGCCTTCAAGATTTGTTTTATCAGGTATTATAAGAACAAAATGGTTGTTTAAATAATTGCCATAATCCATAAAAGATGGATGGTTTACAAATCTCGTTGGATAAATCACATCCATAAAAATATTGCTAAAAATGTCGAAAGACAATTGTTAAAAAAGATCACTTAGGAAGTGACATCGCCGTTTAAGTTATATTGGAAAGAAAACCTGAAGAAACTTCATGTGGATGGAATTTTGGAGTCTTTTGATTTTTGATCAAATGACGCTTGTGAAATTTTCCTAGAGATAATTAAAACTCCGCTCATAGGCCAAAGGGAACAGATGACTAACTTATTGGAACTTGTACATATTGTTGTATGAATCACATTATGTGTAGTCAAGAGCGATAGATTTCAATTTCATATGCTTTCTCCGAAAATTTGAGTGAATATATGAATATTTACTTAATAAGGATGAAGTGTGAAACATTTGAAAAGTTTAAAGACTTTCAAGATGAAGTGCAAAATCAATGTAACAAGAAAATAAAAAATTTATGATAGGATCATAAAGGAAGATATTTGAGTTATAAAGTTTAGCATAACACCTAAGATTTGAGGAATCGTTCCATGGATTTGCGTTTCTCGAAACACCATATGAGTATGGAATAATCGAGATATGCAATGAAACCTTGTTTGACATGGTAAGATCAAAGGTTTAATTGATAAAACTGCCATTATATTTTAAAGATTAAAGGTTTAGAGACTATCGTTTTTCCACTGAAAAGAGCTCCATCATAATCCATTGAAATGACACCATATGAAGTTATGGTTTGAGATAAAACCCAAGTTGTCCTTTCTTAAACATTGGTATGCTATGCATAAGAAACATGTTTGTAACCAAAATCGGATGAACATATCTTTGTATGTTATTTTGAATAATCGTTGAGTATTCCTCCATAACACCAAAGACAAAAATGTTTGTCGCTTAGAACGTCAAGTTTCTTTGAGAAAGTAATTTTCCGTGAAAAGTTAAGAGGGAGTACAATAGAACTTTGATAAGGTTAAAAGAACCTTAACTATATGTGCAAAGTTGCGCAGCGCTGAAAAGTGTTCCGGAGGCAGCAACAATGCTCATGGCTCACGTTCCTCAAAGATTGTGGTCACGGAGGTCTAAGTTCCTATTGAAACAAGTAGGTCAGGTAACCAATCAAATACCAAGATTTGAGAGTTAAATCATTATTTGACAATAATGATCCGACTACATGGAAAGAAGCGATGATGGGACCTAACTCCGTGAAATGGTTTGAAGCCATAAAATCCATGATAGTTCCATATACGAGAGATCAACCTTTGAACTTGAAAGACCCTCTGAAAAGGTGCAAGACCTTACAGTCGTATTTGGATCTATAAAGAAATAGACATGGATGTTTCACATCTATGAAATTATCGACATGTCGGGAAAGAGTTCACGACAATGTTCAAAGAGCTGACTATGATAAGATCTGATCTTTCATTAAGCGATATTTAGTCTAGACGGATTAATGTAGCAACCACTATATATAATTTTGTTATGTGGTAGTTGAATAAACAAAACAAGTTCTTCTAATAGAATGGTTACCTAGGATGTGTGCATGACATGGTCCGAAGGGTTTTGTTAATTCGAAGGATGCTAAAAGCATATGCAAACTTCAATGGTTGAAGTAAGCATCGCGGAGTTGGAATCTTCACTATGATGAAACTGTTAAAAGAGTTTAATTTCATCGGACACAATGAAGATGCTTGAATTTGCAAGAAATTAAGTGGGATCGCTAAGACATGTTTCTAATACATTATGTGGAAGACATATTGTTGATTGGAAATGATATATCTTTTTATTGACACAGGTTAAGAATTTCATCTTGATGAAAGGCTTAGGCAGAACCCAAATATTTGGCATCAATGTCTATATGGATAAATTGAGACGCTAATATGGTTGTGCTAGAAGTACATATATGAGATATTGAATGAGTTCAATATAGAAACTACAAGAAAGGTTCTTGTTGCACAGGAAGGATTGAATAAAGATTCAAGTATTTTTGATACTTGATAGATAAAATCACAAAGAGTACTTTATCAATCATGTTGTGATGTGTACAAATCCAGATATGTCCTATGCTCTAAATGTTATGAGCGTATACCAGAATGATTCATAAGATGATTATTGGACGATAGTAAAGATATTCTTATGATCTTTTGGAAAAACTAAGAATATATTATTTTGTAGAAGTGACAAATAGATGGTTAGTTCATTATAAAAGTATTACATTGATACTAGTTTTGTCACAACGTACAAATTAAGTTTATCTCTATCTAAACTAAGGGTGGCACAATATGATGGAAAGTAAGTTCTATAATGGATTTGGATGAGTTCCAAAGTTAAGACATTATGACAGATACTACAACAAAAGGCTAAGTATATGACTGCTATAATAGCAGCAAAAGAGGGCATTTGTGTCAAGTAGTTTCTTATCAAACTAGGTGTGGTTCACAGCGGGATAGTACTATGAAGATATATTGTACGACAATATTATAAACATGTTTTAACCCCAAAGAACTATAAGGTCTCACCAAAGGACCAAATTTATACAAAGCCATATCATTAGAGAATGAGTGATGCGTAGAGACGCAAAGACATGCAATTACACATGGACCTGAAAGTGTCGGATCCGGAGATCAGTTGACCACTAGCAATCGTGTAAATACAACACCGGAAAGCCATAGGTGTTGAATGCACAAAGGTTTCAAACTAGATTATTGACTCTAGTGCAAGTGGGAGACTGTTGGAGATATGCCCAAGAGGCAATAAAAAAGTGGTTATTATCATATCTTCATGCTTATGATAAATGTTTACATACCATGCTATAATTGTATTAACCGGAAACATTAATACTTGTATGATTTGTAAACATAAAAGAGTCCCTAGTAAAGCCTCTTGTTAAACTAGCTTGTTGGTTAATATATGATCATGATTTCCTGATCATGGACATAGAGATGTTATTAACAACAGGGTCATATCATTAGGAGAAAAATGTGATGGACATACTCCTATAGTTAAACGTAACATAAAGATCAAGTCATTTAATATAGTTCACTTGCTATAAGCTTTCTGATACATAGTAACCTAATTCCTTCGACCATGAGATCATGCTAATCACCATCACCAGAAGGATGCTTTGATGACATCAAACACCACACCGTAACTGGGTGGCTATAAAGGTGGCATTGAGTGTTCAGAAAGTATGTGTTGAGGCACATGGATCAAGAGTGGGATTTGTCCATCCATATGACAGATAGATATACTCTGGGCCCTCTCGGTGGAATTTCATCCAATTAGCTTGCAAGCATGTGACTGGCTCACAAGGGATCACATATCACGGGAACGAGAAAAGAGTACTTATCGGTAACGAGGTTGAACTAGGTATTCAGAGATACCGACGATCAGACCCCGAATAAGTAAACTATCGTGAGACAAAGGGAAATTGGTATCATATGTAAATGGTTCATTCGATCACGAAGTAATCGTAGAAATATGTGGGATCCATATGAATTTCCAGATTCCTCTATTGGTTATTGATCGGAGAAGAGTCTCGATCATGTCTACATAATTCACGAACCGTAAGGATACACACTTAAGGATTCGATGTTGTTTAGTAGACATGGAATGTGAGTAAAGAGACCGAATGTTGTTTGGAGTCTCGGATGGGATCCGGGATATCACGAGGAGATCCGAAATGGTCCGGGGAATAAGATTCATATAAGAAAAGTCTAATTCCGGAGTTCGGGAATGGTTCCGGTGTTTTCACCGGAATGTTCTAGAAGGGTCTAGAAGGTTCGTCGATCTGGAAGGGAAAGGGTACATGGATGTGTAATGACAAAGTGGAATGGTTGCATCATGTCCTAGGTCACTTGGATGGACACTTGGAAGAGAGAAATCAAACTCTAATTTGAAAGTCAAAAGGGCAGTTTGAAAAAGTCAAACTGGGACAATATTTCCAAGTGGAGGGAGAGAAGGATTCTTACCTAGGGAAGGAATCCTCCCTATCCCTTGGGCCGGCCACATGAAGTGGAGTTGGGGGAGGACTCCATCCCCCTTGGCGCCTCCCCACCTATAAAAGGAGGGGTAGGGTGCTCCCCTTGTACACACAAGAAACCCTAGGTTGGCCGCCGCCGCCCTCTCTAGTTGCGGCCAATCTAGATCTCCTCTAAACCGCTACCAACTAGCTAAACCCTATTTGCTAACTACCTCTAAACCTCGGCCTCTAAACCCTAGATCGCCGGGGCTCCCTTGTGGCATCCCGCAAAAACCACTACTAGAAAATCGCGTTGTTTTCGTGCATTGCATCATCATGACTGCATGCTCATGTCATCATGCCACATTGCATTTGCGCATCGTCATCATATTGCAATTGTTCGCATAAAACTATTTTTGAAAAAGTCTGGTTTTGTTTTCTAAACGCCCCATCTTTATTCAAACACCAAAACCGGGTCTCCGGATTATTTTGTTTTGTCTGATATCGGTTTGCAGAGGCTTTGTTTTAATCAAATAAAGTATTAAATTATTTTAGTGGGGCAGTCGAACGGGTCGATTCGACGCGAACGACCACCCCGGTTCAAATCGGTCCAACCCATAATCCTAAAGCTACCCAACCTAATCTACCCACACCCCCTCCACCTCACCCCCACCAATAATCTCTCGCCACCTCACCTCTCCCCAAATCCCCACCACTAGCCACACGCCACCTCACCCAGCCCCTCTCAACTCACCCCACTCCCTCAGCCACACAGCCACCCCCACCTGCGGACCCACCCCGCAGCCACCTGGCCCAACCCCGCCAGCCCCCACTCCCCCTGGCGCGTCCGACAACCCCGCCTCGGAATCACGCCACCGCCTGGCCCACCTCCCTCTCTCTCTCCCCTTCCTCCCCGCGTGACCACGATCGCCACCAACCCCACCCCGCAGACCCGCCTCCTCTCTCCTCTCGATCCCCATCCCTGCCGCCGGTTGATCCTTGCCGCCTCCCTCTGCTACCGAGCGCCGCCGGCGTCCCCTCCGCCATCAAGCCCCGCCGCTCCGCGCCCGGTCCTGCTCGTCCCGCCGCCGGCCGGACCCCCGAGCCCCGTCCTCCGTCCACCGCCGCCCTTGCCCGCGGCCAGGCCGTCTTCCCCGACCGCGCCTCTGCCGCGCCGGTCCCGCGCCGGCCCCGCCTGCACCCCTCCGCCGTTCAAGCTATCCCCGCCATCCCGCTCCTCTCTCCGCCTCCGCTCCATATCTCCTCTCCGGCCGCTGCCCCGAGCTTCCTCCACAGCGATCCCCGCGACCGTGACTCCCGCGCCACCGCCTCCTCCAACCTCGCCCTCGCAGGCTTCGCCCGCCTCCGGCCACCCTCGCCAGCGCGCCGCCCCGCTCGCCCCGCCGGTCAACCGCCCCCGCCCCTCCGAGCGCCGGCCTCCACCATCTCGTCGAGCCCCGCCAGCGCACCCTCTCGCCTTGCTCCGGCCCGAGCTCCCTCGCTGCGCCGGCCAACCTCGGCGCCCCCGTCGGCCTCGCCCCGCCCTGCTCCTCCTCGCCTCGTCCGCGCCCGCGCCGGCCTCCTCCGGTCCGCCCCCTCCGCGTGCGGCCTTCCCCGCCGGCGAGCGGTCCTCGAGGCGCCTGTTCCCGCGCCGGTCAGCTTCCCCTGCAGCACCAGTCGCTGCCCGCGCGCCCGGCGAGCGCCGACCGCCGTCGTCGCCGAAGCCATCTGCCTCCACCGTGTCGGGTTCCCGTGTAGTACCAAGTCGGTGCCGTGCTGTTTTATGTTTGTAACCTCTTGGAGGCTGTAGCAGAGCAGTGGCCGGATCCTGTCGTGCAGGTTTTTGTACTGCTCGACCAAGTGGGGTTCCAGATCGAGTTGCTGTACCTAATAGGTGCTCCACATGATGTTTCTTCCAAGTCCAAGGTCTCCCGAGCTGCAAGGTCTCCATGATCTACAAGGATGCGACACCCTCTTCATCGACAAGACCATCGGTCAAGTTCACCCCCGGCAAAAGACGGACGACAAGACTCCAACCGAAGATCGGATGTGACGGTGTCGGAACGACAAGTTCTACTTCACGGGCACCGAGCGTCAAGATCGCCTTCACGGGAAACCGCAAGCCATCCTCCCCGGAATTTGAGACCGAAACCTCGGCACGCCATGATCTCCTTCACAGATCCGAAGACCCTAAATCCCGGAGTCCGAGAACGATCCCGTCGAACCCTAAACCCCGAACCCCGAAACCTCCCGGAACCCCAAGTTCGCCGAACCCAGAAGTGTAACCCCTTTCCGAAACCCTATTTTATAACATAATAACAACTTTTTGCATGTTAATCATTCATCTCGCATGCATATCATTGGTCTGGGGGCCTTATGCCGATTCACTGCATAATTAAATATGGGGCCCATATGCGGGCAAATCTAGCCTTATATCGGCCTCATTTAAATTTGTGCATCGAACCGTTGTCATACCCTGCCTTGTTAAACAACATTTAAATTGCGGGGGTTTCTAAATAACTTGAACCGTTCAATTAATTGTCGGGACCCCGGTTCCGCTTAATATGACCTAATTGCATCGCACCTTTGCCATGCCATGCATCATATCATAAGCATGCCGATCTTTTGCCGTAGTATTAAATATTGCATCCGGTGTTTCTTCTAGTGTTTTGCTTCTTCGCGGATAAGGCCGTTGAGTTGATGTGAGCTTTGCCCCGATTTTCGGATGAACCTTCGACAATGTTTTCAGGCGAGCATCTCCCCCTTTCTACCTATCTTACTTTTTATAGTATTTATTTCCCTCCTGTTGATCTATTGCTATCTGTGTGGCGTTGCTCTAGTTTTCGTACCCGTGATATCCCTTGCAGCCCTATATTGCCATGGCCACCTCCTACAACCTGTTGTTTGATAGATAGTTGGACTTGCGCGTCGTAGTCGCTTGCTCAAGTGCTGTTGCGTGTCGCCATGTACCACAGTTGTTGGAGCCCTGTCGCATGTCTGATGTTGGAGATGATCCTGGCTTTCCTTATTGTTCACTTTAATTACTGTTTAACAACTAAAATTGAAGTAAGTAAGCAGAGGCATCGATGGGTGATAGATAATATTTGGTTTCCGACCGCCCACTTGTGTCCCGTTGGACCCCGAGTACTTGATACCTGTTCCTTGATTTATCGCGCTATCCACATACGGGGAATTATGGGACACCCCTTAGCCAGAGCTTGATTCATTCTTATTTCTTGGGGCCACAAACTAGTTTGAGGTTTTATTTACTATCCTGTACTTATGCCATGCTTTACTGCCTTATTTAAATTGTGCGACAGATAGCACCTGTACTGTTTAGGATCGGGACACGATTCCGCGGTGTCGACAAGCCCAGTTTTGGGTTCCCAGTCGTTCACAGCCGTATACCCAAACCTTGAGTCCGTTTCGGAGTCAGCTAACTTCGTGGCGGGTAGCTTAATGGGGTGGCCCCCTGAAATATTTCTGAATCTTGCGATTGCTCTGTCGTGAAAGCCTCGTTGGGTTTTGATTTGGTTTTTCCGAGGTCGATCGTGTGTGTGTTGCTATTTGTGCACCCCGGCCGGGTTAAAACTTTCTGAAAGCCGTGTCCGCGGTTATGGACGACTTGGAGCACAGTATCTCGATCATAGACAACTATAACTAAAGTTTACTGTTATAATTTGACTTTATGATGACTAGTAATCAGCTTCACTATAACGGAATGGCTAAATAAAACTGCCAACAATTGCTTGTTTGGGTGTCGCTTGCGACCATTGTATCTGACTAGTAAGTATTACAACTACAACGTAATGGCTAAATAAAAGTACCAACAACTGCTGGGTTTTTGGGTTATCTCATGCTATTCGAATCTGATTAGTAAGTGTTGCAACTATAACGGAATGGTTAACTAAAAGTGCCCACTGCTTAATTTATCAGGATGATTATCTACACTTGACTAGTAATTGCTGCAACGATAACCGAATAAATAAAACTGCCAACTGTGTGAGTTCCTCGGTTGACTTCCTCGTTTGGTCTCGAGGGGGAAACACTAGGATGGGTTTGTTTGGTGGTAGTATCAGGCTGGTTCCGAATAGGTCTTTCTCAACCCTCTCTGATTGCCGCCAGTTGTATCGAGTCTCTATAGGTTGTTTAGTGCATGCTGCCGCTGCCGCTTCAGTCCACCATACCTATGTAGGCGAGGACCGCTGAATTCTAGCCTCGTCGTGTACTGGCATCAGTACTGACGCTCCTCTTTTTCCTTTGCCCTTTGTCGGCACCCCTTTTGTTTAAGCAGGTTTTGAGATCGACGTCGTTAGCAGGGTTACCCTTCCGGCTTGGCCTGGGCAGGGTTATGGACGCCATTGGTTATTCTTCAGGGCTCTTAGCCCCATTTGCATCTTGTCCGTAGCTGGACGCTGTATCGTTTTCAAGGTGATTTGGATCTTTGTTCTGTATATCTGTATTCTTGACTGTTTGAGTCGCTGTTGTATATATCTGTTCTGTGAGTCCCATCGAGGACTGTTGTGTAATGTTATTACTTCGTTTTCCACCCGCACGAAAGTGTCTGGTGGGCACCTTTGAATCGTTTCTATGCGGGTTTGGCGAGTTTCGCTAAAACTTGCATAGGGTCGATTCTGAGGGTGTTACAGAGTGGTATCAGAGCTCAGCAGTTGCGATACCCCACAAGTCCATCCTGTAGGATAACCTAGCTAACGGCCGAAGTAGAGTGTCAAAACTATTTTTGAAAAAAAAATCGGTTGGATAGTTCTGATTAGGTCTGATTTTACTCCTTACCCTCTGCTATTCTCCTCTTACCTCTGCGTGTTTTGAATCCACTCACTTACCTTTCTTCAAGTCCAGGATTTCTCGTGGTTGGGTTTCGTCGTACCTTCAGGGTTTCGCTTCCTCCTTCGGTGACGGTGTTGCTACATCTGATCTTCATGCTATCCGAGTGATCCTTTATCTGTGGTGCCATTCTTTGTTCTTTGTTTGTGCCTTCCGGTGTTTTCCGACGCGAAGACATCCTCTACGCCAGATCCGATGCAGAGTCTGCATCACTCCTTTGTTTCCGAACCTCGCTTGTCGAGATCTTCAGTCTAAATCCGAGAGTTGGTTGCATAATCTGTCTATTCGTGTACAAAGTAATGCTTTGAGTGCGGGATGGAGTCGCGACCATACCACTACTCCTATCATTCGCTTTTGTATATTGCATGGTGGATCGATGCAACTCTTACTCCTTCCATGATAGTTAGAGGTGGCCTTACCTTTAACTTCGTCCGTTGTTTATCCGGAGTGCTCTCTTGACGAACGTGAACAACGCCCCTTTGTTGGTGGTGTCGCCGATTACAAGACGAAGAAAGCATCCTTGTTAGTGGTGTCGCGAGGATCTACACGATGCGAGAAGATTCAGATCGCCGACCTTCCTTCCGGTACCATCAGGCGGATCTCGAGGGCGAGATCCATTGTTAGTGGTGTTGAATTGTGGCATCCCGCAAAAACCACTACTAGAAAATCGCGTTGTTTTCGTGCATTGCATCATCATGACCGCATGCTCATGTCATCATGCCACATTGCATTTGCGCATCGTCATCATCTTGCAATTGTTCGCATAAAACTATTTTTGAAAAAGTCTGGTTTTGTTTTCTAAACGCCCCATCTTTATTCAAACACCAAAACCGGGTCTCCGAATTATTTTGTTTTGTCTGATATCGGTTTGCAGAGGCTTTGTTTTAATCAAATAAAATATTAAATTATTTTAGTGGGGCAGTCGAACGGGCCGATTCGACCCGAACGACCACCCCGGTTCAAATCGGTCCAACCCATAATCCTAAAGCTACCCAACCTAATCTACCCACACCCCCTCCACCTCACCCACACCAATAATCTCTCGCCACCTCACCTCTCCCCAAATCCCCACCACTAGCCACACGCCACCTCACCCAGCCCCTCTCAACTCACCCCACTCCCTCAGCCACACAGCCACCCCCACCCGCGGACCCACCCCGCAGCCACCTGGCCCAACCCCGCCAGCCCCCACTCCCCCTGGCGCGTCCGACAACCCCGCCTCGGAATCACGCCACCGCCTGGCCCACCTCCCTCTCTCTCCCCTTCCTCCCTGCGTGACCACGATCGCCACCAACCCCACCCCGCAGACCCGCCTCCTCTCTCCTCTCGATCCCCATCCCCGCCGCCGGTCGATCCTCGCCGCCTCCCTCTGCTACCGAGCGCCGCCGGCGTCCCCTCCGCCATCGAGCCCCGCCGCTCCGCGCCCGGTCCTGCTCGTCCCGCCGCCGGCCGGACCCCCGAGCCCCGTCCTCCGTCCACCGCCGCCCCTGCCCGCGGCCAGGCCGTCTTCCCCGACCGCGCCTCTGCCGCGCCGGCCCCGCCTGCACCCCTCCGCCGTTCAAGCTATCCCCGTCGTCCCGCTCCTCTCTCCGCCGCCGCTCCATATCTCCTCTCCGGCCGCTGCCCCGAGCTTCCTCCGCAGCGAGCCCCGCGACCGCGCCTCCCGCGCCACCGCCTCCTCCAACCTCGCCCTCGCAGGCTTCGCCCGCCTCCGGCCACCCTCGCCGGCGCGCCGACCCGCTCACCCCGCCGGTCAACCGCCCCCGCCCCTCCGAGCGCCGGCCTCCACCTTCTCGTCGAGCCCCGCCAGCGCCCCCTCTCGCCTTGCTTCGGCCCGAGCTCCCTCGCTGCGCCGGCCAACCTCGGCGCCCCCGTCGGCCTCGCCCAGCCCTGCTCCTCCTCGCCTCGTCCGCGCCCGCACCGGCCTCCTCCGGTCCGCCCCCTCCGCGTGCGGCCTTCCCCGCCGGCGAGCGGTCCTCGAGGCGCCCGTTCCCGCGCCGGTCAGCTTCCCCTGCAGCACCAGTCGCTGCCCGCGCGCCCGGCGAGCGCCGACCGCCGTCGTCGCCGAAGCCATCTGCCTCCACCGTGTCCGGTTCCCGTGTAGTACCAAGTCGGTGTCGTGCTGTTTTATGTTTGTAACCTCTTGGAGGCTGTAGCAGAGCAGTGGCCGGATCCTGTCGTGCAGGTTTTTGTACTGCTCGACCAAGTGGGGTTCCAGATCGAGTTGCTGTACCTAATAGGTGCTCCACATGATGTTTCTTCCAAGTCCAAGGTCTCCATGATCTACAAGGATGCGACACCCTCTTCATCGACAAGACCATCGGTCAAGTTCACCCCCGGCAAAAGACGGACGACAAGACTCCAACCGAAGATTGGATGTGACGGTGTCGGAACGACAAGTTCTACTTCACGGGCACCGAGCGTCAAGATCGCCTTCACGGGAAACCGCAAGCCATCCTCCCCGGAATTTGAGACCGAAACCTCGGCACGCCATGATCTCCTTCACAGATCCGAAGACCCTAAATCCCGGAGTCCGAGAACGATCCCGTCGAACCCTAAACCCCGAACCCCGAAACCTCCCGGAACCCAGAAGTGTAACCCCTTTCCGAAACCCTATTTTATAACATAATAACAACTTGTTGCATGTTAATCATTCATCTCGCATGCATATCATTGGTCTGGGGGCCTTATGCCGATTCACTGCATAATTAAATATGGGGCCCATATGCGGGCAAATCTAGCCTTATATCGGCCTCATTTAAATTTGTGCATCGAACCGTTGTCATACCCTGCCTTGTTAAACAACATTTAAATTGCGGGGGTTTCTAAATAACTTGAACCGTTCAATTAATTGTCGGGACCCCGGTTCCACTTAATATGATCTAATTGCATCGCACCTTTGCCATGCCATGCATCATATCATAAGCATGCCGATCTTTTGCCGTAGTATTAAATATTGCATCCGGTGTTTCTTCTAGTGTTTTGCTTCTTCGCGGATAAGGCCGTTGAGTTGATGTGAGCTTTGCCCCGATCTTCGGATGAACCTTCGACAATGTTTTCAGGCGAGCATCTCCCCCTTTCTACCTATCTTACTTTTTATAGTATTTATTTCCCTCCTGTTGATCTATTGCTATCTGTGTGGCGTTGCTCTAGTTTTCGTACCCGTGATATCCCTTGCAGCCCTATATTGCCATGCTTTATCGCGCTATCCACATACGGGGAATTATGGGACACCCCTTAGCCAGAGCTTGATTCATTCTTATTTCTTGGGGCCACAAACTAGTTTGAGGTTTTATTTACTATCCTGTACTTATGCCATGCTTTACTGCCTTATTTAAATTGTGCGACAGATAGCACCTGTACTGTTTAGGATCGGGACACGATTCCGCGGTGTCGACAAGCCCAGTTTTGGGTTCCCAGTCGTTCACAGCCGTATACCCAAACCTTGAGTCCGTTTCGGAGTCAGCTAACTTCGTGGCGGGTAGCTTAATGGGGTGGCCCCCTGAAATATTTCTGAATCTTGTGATTGCTCTGTCGTGAAAGCCTCGTTGGGTTTTGATTTGGTTTTTCCGAGGTCGATCGTGTGTGTGTTGCTATTTGTGCACCCCGGCCGGGTTAAAACTTTCTGAAAGCCGTGTCCGCGGTTATGGACGACTTGGAGCACAGTATCTCGATCATAGACAACTATAACTAAAGTTTACTGTTATAATTTGACTTTATGATGACTAGTAATCAGCTTCACTATAACGGAATGGCTAAATAAAACTGCCAACAATTGCTTGTTTGGGTGTCGCTTGCGACCATTGTATCTGACTAGTAAGTATTACAACTACAACGTAATGGCTAAATAAAAGTACCAACAACTGCTGGGTTTTTGGGTTATCTCGTGCTATTCGAATCTGATTAGTAAGTGTTGCAACTATAACGGAATGGTTAACTAAAAGTGCCCACTGCTTAATTTATCAGGATGATTATCTACACTTGACTAGTAATTGCTGCAACGATAACCGAATAAATAAAACTGCCAACTGTGTGAGTTCCTCGGTTGACTTCCTCGTTTGGTCTCGAGGGGGAAACACTAGGATGGGTTTGTTTGGTGGTAGTATCAGGCTGGTTCCGAATAGGTCTTTCTCAACCCTCTCTGATTGTCGCCAGTTGTATCGAGTCTCTATAGGTTGTTTAGTGCATGCTGCCGCTGCCGCTTCAGTCCACCATACCTATGTAGGCGAGGACCGATGAATTCTAGCCTCGCCGTGTACTGGCCTCAGTACTGACGCTCCTCTTTTTCCTTTGCCCTTTGTCGGCACCCCTTTTGTTTAAGCAGGTTTTGAGATCGACGTCGTTAGCAGGGTTACCCTTCCGGCTTGGCCTGGGCAGGGTTATGGACGCCATTGGTTATTCTTCAGGGCTCTTAGCCCCATTTGCATCTTGTCCGTAGTTGGACGCTGTATCGTTTTCAAGGTGATTTGGATCTTTGTTCTGTATATCTGTATTCTTGACTCTTTGAGTCGCTGTTGTATATATCTGTTCTGTGGGTCCCATCGAGGACTGTTGTGTAATGTTATTACTTCGTTTTCCACCCGCACGAAAGTGCCTGGTGGGCACCTTTGAATCGTTTCTATGCGGGTTTGGCGAGTTTCGCTAAAACTTGCATAGGGTCGATTCTGAGGGTGTTACATCCCTCTACTCCACTATACCCGCTCCGACTTAGGAGAAGCCCTGCGGGATCTCCCCTCTACTTCCGACACCACGCCGTCGTGCTGCCGGAATCGCGAGGAGAGAACTACAACCTCCACTGCCTACTGAAACAAGGGAGAGGAAGGTCTTCATCGAGTACCGTACGTGTGACCGACTGCGGGAGCGCTGCCAAAACGCGGCGCCGGAAGGATCGTCTACGCGATCTTGAGATCGGCAAGTGAACGACTACATCACCCACGAGAATCTGCTCTCGTTAACCTCTCTGGATCTTCGAGGGTTAGTACTCTATGAACTTGTTGCAACGATCTAGTAGATAGATCTTGGCTTGATCATAGATTAGATCTTGATTGTGTGTTCATGCGGTAGAATTTTTTTGTTTTCCATGCTACGAACCCCTACAAATAAGATCATTGGTAATCTCCATAAATCAATGTAAAACATGGTATAACATTGTATATGATGCAAATACATTGGAATGACAATAAACTATAAAGTTTATGTATGCATTTTACATGCATTAGTGGGCGGCTGAGTTCTCGTGGGTGATGCGAGGATTTTTCTAGGCAAAAACTCAGCGCCAACGATGGTGATGCCTGTGGGTCTCGTAACCTCTTGGGGGGGGTGAAAACCCTTGACCTCACGATCTCGATGGCGGCAACATTGTGCGTCGTTACCCTCTTGAGGGCATTGTTGTGGAGCCTCGATACCACTCGGTATCGTTTCAACGTCTTCGGTGGCAAGTTTTGTTTTTTCCGTGTTTTATTTTCTTCTCCTCACCACCTTGTATCTATTCGGTAATTGTGACTTTATTTATAAAGCGAGGAAAATCCTATTTCGAGAAATACCGTTGGTGAGGAAGATGATAAATAAGATGCTGAAGATGACGAAGACGTGGAAAGTGAGGAAGAAGACCCCTTCGAACACACTAATACAATCTTAACGATGGTGAGAAAGAACATCTCTTACAACTCCTACCTCCCACTAATATGGTCATAAATGCATTTTGCATGCACAATACGATACATTGTCCTATGTTTCTTCTATATGGTGTCCATAACTTGTAGAAAAACCTTGTGATATGAAGTTACCTTTCTTGATGTATTTCTATTTTGCATCCAGAAATTATCTATGATTGTGCGTTCATTTCTTGGCCTCCCTAATGAAGGCTTGGTTGGAGTATATGTTGGAGATAATGATGTCGACACCATCATGTACACGATGGATACAGATGAGTGCTTCTCGTTCAATAATGATACATCGAAAAATTTCATCAAGAATGAAGATCTTTAGATTGGACAAGTCGTGCTTATGACTGCTAGGGAAGCTCCACCCATGTTCCAACTGCACATGATCTCGCTATAGAAATCATCAATGGATGATTTGCCGATAGTGATTGTTTCTTTGATGGACATGTAATTTTCTTTTGATGCAGTGAACTAAATAGGCTACTTTCGATCATCGTGGAACCAAATCAGCCTGGCTTTGAAAGTGGAACTAAATATATAATTTTGACATTGATAATAGTGTTATATTATAAACGATGAATGCTGCCATATCGTAGCTATTTTTTGTGTCATGACAACATTTTAATTTGCAAGTTTTGCAACTTACTCGTGTGTCTTAATAGAGACAGGTTACTAGTATGTCCACTACCAATGACGTGTCAATATGACAAGTACAAGTAACGTGTCTTGGACATGCCACCGGTATCAAATACCAGCAGTGTGCCGCATACATACACTAAGGAGTGTTTTATCACACCAGTGGTAGACTGGTATGTAATAGTTGTATTACTAATATGTCAACTACTAGTGACCTGTCAATATGACAAGTAATACCAGTGATGTGCCGCATACATTCACTAAGGGCACGTATAATGCGGTGATGTCAGCCTTCTCTTATGCTCGCCACATTGGATTTTTGTTTAGTTGGAGGAGAGAGAAACAAGAGAGAGAGGGTTGTCTTTCCTTAGATAAGGGATGATCTCTTAGCAATAAGAGAAGACTATTTTTCTCCATTGTACCATATGCCTTCTCTTAGACAGCCAATTTTTTACTAAAAATAGTTAATTCTATTAATTGCTAGAGATAGCAATAAGAGATAATGCATTGTACAAGTTATATATTGTGTCTTCTCTAAATGATGTGGAGAGCTAAGAGAAGACATGCCTTCTCTAGCATTGTACATGCCCAGTGTTTTACCACACCAGTGGTAGACTGACATGCAATAGTTGTATTACTCTTTTTCTATGTAATAAACCATTTGTGTTGGGTATTTAGCCTACCAATAGCCTACAAAATCTTTTATATTTAGAAATGGATAATCAGGAGTACTTATAAATAGACAGTAGCATCTGCATTTTTTAAAATGAGAAAATTTGTGGATAGTCAACGTGCAGTCTACTTTAGCACCCAATGCGGTACCAGTTTATACCAAATCAAAGTCCCATTTAAACCACACCGAAAGACGAGTTTAATCGCCTGAAAACCAACGTGAATCGCCCGTACACACACACGCCTCCGGCAGTCCGGCCTTCCCCACTCCCTGGCACGAACCACGCTGCGGCGGGTGGTAAACGCCATCGCCATCCGCTCCGCTCCCGGCTCCCCCGCCTCGAATAAAACCCCCCCCGCTCCTCCTCCACCACCGCCCGGCGCCCGTCCCGCACCGAAGCATCGACGGCTCCACACGCAAACCACGCCCCAGTGAGGGAAAAAAAAGTAAAGCGTCCAGCGCCCAGCGCCCGTGCCCTCGTGTCAAGGCAGAAACAGAACCACGCGCTCCCGCCGACTTCGCTGCAGCGCCAAGCAAAGCGTCGCAGTCGCCGTCGGCGGAGACGAGAGTGTGTTACGAGACGGGGCCGTAGGGCACGATGGCGCTGCGGCGCAAGGGGAGGTCAGCGGGGCGGCGTGCCGCCGTGCGGTGGTGGCTGCTCTCCCTGGCCGCGACCGGCGCCGCGGCCACGCTGCTCGCCGTCGCCCTCCACGTCTCGGCCTCCGCCTCCTCCGGCGCGCCCTACCGCCTGGCCAAGGTACGCGCGAGTCCCGGGTTCCTCTACCACCCTCCTCCCTCCCTCTCAGATTGAACTCTCTCTCTGGGGCGTGTGCTAACGAATCGCCGCCGTCTCGATGCCGCAGCAGCCGCGGGAGGCCGAGGAGCTGCGCTGGGAGCAGGAGTTCGCGCCGCCGCAGCGCGCCTCGCCGCATTCGCGGAAGGTGATCCCCCCGCCCGGAGACGCGCCCCTTTTACCGTCCCATTTTCCTCTGTTACATCCAAGTTCCGTGACATTGGGGATTAATCTCTAGATTTGACAGCTGGACGGCGCCACAGACGAAGCGGCGGAGAAGAGGCTGTGGCTGCCGGCGCCCTCGCGCCGGTTCGTGCCCTGCGTCTCGCCGTCACCGGAGTACAAGGGTATGCGCACTGCCACTTCATCTAGCAGTAGAATCTCACATTCTCGTAGCACACCCTTGGATATCTGATCGGTTCGTCTTTCAGGTCCGGGGGCATCGAGGGGGTACCTGCTCGTGCACACCAATGGCGGGCTCAACCAGATGCGCGCTGGGGTGAGTGATTGGTGTGTCCTGGTAAAAAATTCCCTAGTTGCCGTGGCATACGAATAATGGTCTAGTTTGCATTTAGATGTGTTGACTTGCGTGGTGGAACTAGCGTGCTTGCATGTGGGGTGTTCGATCACAGTTGAGCATTTTGTCATCAATTTGTGGGTGGTGGTGGTTTTGTGCTCTAGTCAATGCTTGTGGTGGTTCTGGTGCTAGTGTAGACACCCGGCTTTTGTGGGCAGTGTTTTGGTGCTTCAACTATCTTCGGTGCTGGACCTCTTGTCGTACTGATCTTTCACCCCCATTTAGAGAGATTCCTTAAGCTTGAACTGGTGTTGTCTCGAACTCTTTTATTTTAAAGTTGTTATTGCTTTACCAAGTTATCGGTGGAAGTGACATGAATGGCCCAGACTGCATTCAGGATAAGTCTTGAATAGGATTGGTGGGTGAATGCTGTCAGCACTCTTCTGGATTTCTTGTCCTGGTGTGTCATTTAGTTCACCGTTATAAACGATGATAATTTGTTATTTGTCGGATTTTCGCCATCACTTTAGTCACTATCTTGTATTTCATTTATGGCATTTAAGAAAGCTGTATACCTGATAAAGAAAGGTGCCTGGTTTGTCAGATGATACAAAAATGTGAAGTGATCCTCTTTGAACATACAGCCTGTTAGATAACTGATAACTGACATCAATACCTGTAGGTCCTTATGGGTTGACAGGATTTGCTGGTTTTGCTTAGGCGAGCTTGAAACTGAGACTGCATATCCTTTTGCAAGTTGGATGTTTCTCCTGTTATTACTAATTATCATGCCCCTCCTGTTCTTAGTAATTATCATAACACGTGTGTTGGTATCTCCGCGATATTAATATATGCTCTTTATCAAAAAAAAAATCATGACACGTGTGTGATGTGACTTGAGCAAGATAGGGAAGAGGAAACATGTGTTTATTCGTCTTCTGTTTTGTTTACAATTTCTATATGTCTTGTTGTACTAAATTAATCATCAATTGAATCATGGGAAGGTTCCCCTTAAATGCAAGATCCGCACACTTTCACTAATGCATTCCTATTATTGTGGCAGATCAGTGACATGGTAGCAGTTGCACGTATACTCAACGCGACACTCATAATTCCAGAACTTGATAAGAAATCGTTTTGGCTCGACAAAAGGTAAACGCTGGATGGTTTTGCTCTGAGCCCTTCCCACTGATCAAAACTGACAGGATCATTTTTTATTTTTCAATATCAGTAACTTCTCAGATGTCTTTGATGAAGTACACTTTATACGCTCTTTGGTAAACGATGTGAAAGTTGAGAAAAGATTGCCAAATGAATTGGTGAAAGCACCAAAGTCTGTTAGGCACTTCAAGAGTTGGTCTGGAGTAGATTATTATCAGGATGAAATTTCTCCACTATGGGAGCACCGTCAGGTTTTGTTTCGACAGCTACTGCCCCCTTTTAGTTGTGTACTGATCATTTCTAGTTGCTGGATGAAACTATTTGGAACTGTTATTCTGATGAAAAATCTGCATCAGGTTATTCGAGCTGCTAAGTCAGATTCTCGCCTTGCAAACAACTTCCTCCCTCCTGATATTCAAAAGCTTCGCTGCCGGGTCTTTTTCCAGGCACTTAGATATGCTCCCCCAATTGAAGCTTTAGGCAATGTAAGTCCTTATCCAATGTCCATCACGGTGAAACATAGACTATTCTATTTCTAACTTCTAAGCGAAGCATTGACAAGTAATAACAACCAATTTGCAGCTATTGGTGGAAAGGATGAAATCATTTGGACCATATATTGCTTTGCATTTACGGTATGAGAAGGATATGCTTGCTTTTAGTGGGTGCACATATGGTCTGTCACAGACTGAATCAGATGAGCTCACAAGCATCAGGCAAGGCCTTAAAATATATGTACTATTATTCATTGCACTGTCTGTACCTTCTTGGTTATATGAACTCGCCGGTATTTGTTTAAGTGAATCCTTCTCCTACTGCTACAGAGAGAACACAACCTACTGGAAGGTGAAAGATATTGATCCGTTAGAACAAAGATCAGATGGTCATTGCCCCCTGACACCAAAGGAAGTCGGTATATTTCTTTCTGCCTTAGGATATCCATCAAGCACCCCAGTTTACATAGCCGCAGGGGAGATATATGGAGGCGAAACTCATATGATTGATTTGCAATCACGATTCCCAATTCTGATGAACAAGGTATGAACGCTGCTGTTTTGTTTTTTCCGTTGCTTTGTAACATCACGCTGTTCAGTCAACATATGCCGTCCTCTCCATTTTCAGGAGAAACTCGCATCAGCTGAAGAACTGCGACCATTCAGCCAATATGCTTCTCAAATGGCAGCTTTGGATTACATTGTTTCCGTGGAGAGTGATGTGTTTATTCCATCGTATTCTGGGAACATGGCGCGGGCTGTTGCTGGTCATCGTCGTTTTCACGGCCATAGGAAAACGGTCATTCCTGACAGGTGAAACCACAACGAGCACTTCTCTGTAAATCGTGGCACTCTTCCCTTCTCGGTCTAATGGTGTTCTTTCTATGTTCAGGAAAGCATTAGTTCGTTTATTTGATAAAGTTGACAGTGGATTACTCGATGAAGGGGATGCGCTATCTCAAAGGATAGCAGAAATGCACAGGAAAAGGTATTGAACAAGGAATGAGAGCTAGAAGAACTTCTTTCGCATCTATGTGTCTTACGTTATTCTTTTTCTGTTCTTCAGACAAGGTTCTCCTCGGAAGCGGAAAGGTCCTGTGTCAGGAACAAAGGGCAGCGATAGGTTTAGATCAGAGGAGGCATTTTATGAGAACCCTCTTCCTGATTGTTTCTGCCAATTAAAGGATGATTCCGCTGTTAGCATCTGATCATGACCACAGCTCTAGCGGCCTTTGTCAACCCTGCTCATTATCCACAGGTACATAGAGCAAAGGACGGTGCACACTGATATAAAGTTCCACAGCATTACAGATGATGTTATGGTCCAATGTTCCGTTGGCGGATTGCCCAGCTCTCTTCCCGGAATAAGTTGTGAATGTATCAAAGAATCACAGATGGCAGCGAGGTCACAGGATGAGAGCTGCTGTAGAGTGGTTTAGATGTAGTCGCCGCTTGTAAGCTTGACACGTGTAAGTAGGACCAATAAAGAGGACGGTAATAGCTGAAACATCTTGTTGCTAACATTCAGTGAGGATAGTTTCTGCTTAAAGATTGCAGCATGAGGATAGAGCATAGCTGTACAGGGTTTAGATGTAGCTGCATTAGTAACGTTGGTAGTAATTAAATGCCTCTTGTAAGTGAGACAAATAAAGGGAAGAGGAATATAGATGAAACATGTCAGATTTCTTGACACATCAGATTTTTGGTTACTCCTTAAAAGAGTTCCGAATTCTTTGGCATTTTGAGTGAATGAATGAGCCTGGGGGAGGAACTGTACAACAGTATATTGAGAAACATTGCACTAATATGGAATTCCTGATTTGCTCGTTAATCCTCTCTGTGAAGTGAGAAAAAAAAGTGCAGTGAAAAGCAGAATATGGCAAAAAAGTTAGTCCCTTGGTCTAGATGATTTTGGTCGATGTATATTGCAGTTCTGTTCCGTTTCTCACCGAGAACATATGGCTGCTCGCACCATTGTTAAACTGCAATCATGTACTACCAGTTTACTGGAGTGAATTTGCCCAAAAGCTACAGCTACTGGAGTGAAACAAAGGATAAATGCACCAATTCAGGGAACACTGATTAACAAACATCAATCAGTAACTACCAGTTTACCACCAACAAAGCAGTTCATCACGCCCAATTTACTTCAGAAATCAACAAAGTTTTCATGACCAGTTTCACCACCACCACCACCATGTGGCTGTTCATACGAGATCATGCAAACACTACAATTACGAACTGGTAGAGCAGGTTGTGCCAAGTGTAAAACAGGATAAAGGCAAGAGTTTTACATAACAGTGAACAGCAACCATCGACCAGTCCCATTTATCACCACAATCATGAAATCAACACAATTAGATCACCAAATCAGTACATCCTGTCGAAATCAACTGAATTTCACCACCAAATCAGTTCATCAAGACGAAAGTAAGAGGGTTTCATGACCAACTTCACCACCAAAGCAGTTCATCCATGCAAAATAACCAGGGTACGTGACCAATTTCACCACCAAAGCAGTTCATCCAGTTGAAATTAACAGGGTTCATGACCAATTTCACCACCAAAGCAGTTCATCAAGGCGAAATTAACAGGGTTCATGACCAATTTCACCACCACTCGGTCAGAAACTACCGCAGAAGACGATCAGAGAACCAAAACAGGGCAACGAAGACACCAGACATCACCACATGAACAAGGCGTCTCTCAACTCTTTCACTCGCACCGGCCCTCGCCACCATTAGCATCACTACTACTACTAGGACTAGGACTACTCTCGATCCGCCTCCCTCCCTACTCGATCGTCACCTGGAACACGTCCTTGCGCTCCTCCTTCTTGAGCCTGGGCACGGTGACCCTGAGCACGCCGTTCTTCATCTCGGCCTTGATCTTGTCCATCTTGAACGCGTCGGCGGGCACCTCGATGCGGCGGCTGTACTTCGGCACCGCGGCGTCGTCGTCGTCCCAGGGCTCCTTCTCGCCCTCCCCCTTGATCACCACGCTGTTCTGCTCCGCCCACACCTTCACGTGCTCCTTCCCCAGCCCCGGCATCGCCACCTTCAGGTACACCGCGTCGTCGTCCTCCTTCGCCACGAGGCACCCGCGCCGAGGAGACGCCGCCTTGGAGGAGAAGCCGGTGGCACCGGACGCGTCCTCCATCAGAGCCAGCAGCCGGCCCAGGCTCGTCGGCGCGCCGAACGGGTCGAGCAGGTCTGGAAAACAAAGAACGGCGAAAACTGTCAGTCAAGTACCCTGATTTACCACACCCGCGACGTTCGCACGAACGACGCAAAGAAACTGGGGAAAGATGGAAAGCGAGGAGGACGCGTACCCTGCGAGAAGAAGCTGGGCACGGTGAAGTCGCGGGCGCGGCGGCGGTCACCGGCGTCGGCATCCTCGTACTCGCGGCCGCTCTCGCCGCTGGAGTCGTCGTCTTCGTCGTCGTCGTAGCAGCGGACCTCCGAACCCTGGGTGTTGAACAGGCGGCGGGCGGAGGTAACGGCGGCCGGGCGGAGCGCACCGGAGGCCGACGGCTCGGCGAGCAGCTTCTTCAGGAGGCTGGCCAGCGCGGGGGCCTTGCAAGCGACGGCGGAAGCCATGGATCTCTCTCTCTCTCTCTCTCTCGTCTCTTTCTCTCTGTCCTGTGATTTTGGATTCTTGTGATGGACAGGAGGAGGTTGTGCGGAATGGAGGGGCTTTTTGAAGGCGAGGCTTTCTTGGGGAAGGGGATGGAGAAGGGGTTAGAAGGTTCTGGAGATCGCGGGCGAGGCCTGGAGACTTCCAGAACAGGAGTGCCGCTGCTTTAGGATTCGTGTTAGTGCGATCAGTGCCCTGCCATGGACGATACTAGGGTTTTCCGATCTGCCCAGACTTGCTACCCCATGATTGCCGTACGGAT
This sequence comes from Avena atlantica, assembly GCA_910589765.1. Lineage (NCBI taxonomy): Eukaryota > Viridiplantae > Streptophyta > Magnoliopsida > Poales > Poaceae > Avena > Avena atlantica. The sequence goes on from OU342739.1 coordinate 49,433,267, forward strand.
GGTTTTGCGTTTGAAATGTTTGGCGGCTTTGCTGCTTCTTTTCCAAGAGAGAGAGAAAGAGCGGTTGGCGAAGGGTAGTCACACTTTTGAAACATGGACATGTTAAAGTTCCAAGTTTGGGAGCTCCGTATTTTCAGAACCATAGTATTGCAACACTGAATGCATCGGCAAGGAATATAGACCCCATTTGGCATCAAAGTATTTTTAAATTATTAAGAGAATACTTTGATTTCTGAAAAAAACTGAAGTATTAAATACTTTGAGGTGTTTGGATCCAACAAATAATGCGGTTTTAAAACTGAAGTATTCTTCAAAATAATGGTTTTTTTTTAAGTATTTGAGAAAGAGCTCATGCCCTCTTTTTTCTAAAACTGAGAAAAGAGAAAAACTAAAGTATTGCTCTGCTAGACACTAAAATACTATGGTATTGATGTACTTTAATTTTAGAAAACTTTGTTACCAAACTAGGTCGTGATGTAGCCATGGCCGAGGTTGTCGTGGTCGTTGTAGCCGACAGAGCAAAAACGCAAAAAAAATGCGTGACTTGTGTCATAGGGTTTTAGGTTTTTATGCAGCGGTGGTAGGTATCTTGGTCATAGTGCGGCGGCGGCAGGTTTTTGGTTGTAGGGTTTTGCAGGCGGCAGCCGGGGCATAAGGCAAACGACGATGGTAAGGATTTTATGGCGGGGGCGGATCCCCAGGATCAGCGGCGGCGGTGGATCCACAGGATCGGCGACAGCGACGGGTTTTAACCAAGCGGGCGAGGCGGATTGCGATGGTGACGGTTTTGGACCACGTGATGTAGACCTTGGCGATGATTTTTGTTGACGATGTAAAACTTGACAAAGATCTTCATATAGTCATACAACTCGATGTCATAATTTGGATCGATGTAATCCGACTTGATGCACCCATCGGTACAAGCGAGGCGGCGTGCCAACCCGCGTGTACTGATCAGGTGATGCGGAGGCGATCGGTTTGCTGACCGCATCACGCGGATTAGGATGAAGCCTGCTCCATGCGACATGGGAACGAAAACTTATTTTGCAACCTACTCTCTACCTCCGTCTAGAAATATAAGTCGTTTAATCTTTGTAAAACGAATGTATCTAGATAATTTCTGTGTATAAATTCGGAATGGACCTATATATTAAAAGACATTTTGATATATTCATTTTACAAAATTTAAATGTTTTATATTTCTAAACGGCGTGAGTAGTTTGCATTTTAGTGCACGGCCTTTCTACATGTAACGAATGTGCATGCATAGAATTGATGTAGGGTATCCACGTCCGCATGGCTGCTGCTGCTGAAGCCTCAGATCGACGCCTTTTGAAGCCGTGAGCCTGGGAACGACGATCTTGTTGGCCCGGGGTTCGCTGAAGTAGTATGTTGTCCTAGTCGTGCACCGCCGCCATTAAAATTGCATTGGATCATCGCCGGAATTTCAGGTTAGGAAGATGTAAGGAATTTATTTGTGGCTATCTAGATCTAAGAACAGCTCTAATGGAGCCTGTAAAATCATGAAGTAAATCACGTTTACAGGTTATGAAAAACCACTTTTACTATCTAAAAACAGCCGGCGCAGAACGCAAAATCGACCCAGTAACGGTTCCATTCTATGCCTGCTATTTTCGGGCGGTAAAAGCGAGGATCTCAATATTTTCACATGTCAGAGTTTATGCAAATTGATTCAATCAGCAGATGCAATAAATAGTTGGAATCAAATGATCATCCATATTATTCAAATCAAATTAAAACAACAATAATGTTTAATGGTACAACAACAATCAAATTCACCCAAATAGTTTCAATCAAATTATATAACAACAATGTTTAATGCTACACAAACACAATGTAGATCATTGGCTGCCATGCCTCGCCCAGTGGTGGTTGAGAGATCCTTTTGGAGTTGCGCATTGGTTCCCTCGTGCTCAATTTGCTTGTAGGAATCAAGATAAACTTGAATTCGATCGGGGTTCCTTTGTGGTTTTACTCGGCTCACAACATTGTCGTAGAAACACTCCAAGCCTAGATCTCCCTTGTCCTCGATGATCATGTTGTGAAGAATGACACGACATGTCATGATGTTCTCGAGGGTTGGCATGTCCCAAAAACAAGCTGGACCTCACACAATAGCAAATCTTGCTTGCAAAACTCTAAAATCTCTCTCAATATCCTTTCGGGATGCCTCTTATGCCTTAGAAAATACAACTTCTTTCCTTGTTTATGGATCATGAATAGTCGTCACTAGAGTTATCCAATCAGGATATATGCCCTCGGCTACATAGTGTACTCATGTCTCCCAATTTTGTAATTACAAGGAGTTTCTCCCTTGGCAAGTTTTGCAAATAGATATGATCGATGCAAGACATTGATGTCATTCAGTGATCCCGGCAAACAAAAAAACAATGCCAAATTCACAAGTCCTCTGATGCTATAGCCTCAAGCATAATCGTTGGACCGTGACTTTTACCACAATACTGCCTGTGCCACGCTTTGGGGCAATTCTTCCTCCTCCAGTGCATACAGTCCACACTTCTTAGCATGCCCGGCCAACCTCTCCTCTCTTTCATCTGCATCAATCGGATGACGTATTCTTTGATGTGAGATCGAAGGTACTCTTCACCAAACAAACGAATCACCAGCCTAGCAAAATATCACACAGATTAAATGGTTGTATCTTCACCAATGCGAAGATACTCATCACAATAATTTGCACGCCATATGCAATCACACGCATGGCTGCGGAGATTTTCCGGCAAATGTTGAACCCAAGAACCCCTGCTGCGTCTCTACGGCGTTGGAATTATGTGTTGTTGGCCTCATAAGCTTCTACGATTTTGACGAACAATTTTTGGCGCGTTCGATACCTCCTCGGGAAGAGATGCCGAGGGGGGGTAGGGGAGTGGGGCCCGAGCGAGCGGTTGCTCGGGAGGCAAATACAACCGGGCACCGAGCCACGCTGCTGATTCACGAGCATGAACCTATCCTCAATCTCCCTGACGGTGAGAATGATGGCGAACTGTTCGGTGTCATCGTCGAGGGGCAGCTCGTTGAGGTCAGAACCGTCAAAGGAGGATGAGTCGTAAAAAAAAGTTGGCTAGGTCGATTCGGTCAGCGGCGGCGAGGAGACCATATCTCATTGCTGCGTGGTGGACGAGGTCGATTTTAGCGTTTTGGCAGCGGCGTCGTGCACAACAGAATGTGTGGTGGCCGGATCTATGCGCCTGCATGCAGAGCGTCGGGAGGAAGGCGTCAAGGATGGGGAGGCCGTGGGAGGATGGCGGCGGCGACAGGTGGAAGGGGGAGAGGGGAAGGAAAAAAACCAGCGCGCCAACCTCCGCAGCGAGAATAGCGTTCGTGCTCGGGTCGACTGACTGGCCTAGGAATGCCCAGGTCAATCGGCAGTTTTCTCCATCGCCCGCAAATTTTCAAGGGCCTATAGCTTTTACGGTTGCCACTAGAGCCCCACTATTTTGCGAAAACCAAAAAATGGCGGTTAATTTGCAATTTGCGTAATTTTATGGGCTCTGTTAGAGCTTCTCTAATATATGAACAAAAACTTGAATCTAAAGAAGTGATCTAATCTTAGATTTCGATCGGGTGCCACTCCCCCGAGGAGAAGAGATCGATCTCCCCGGGGGCAGCGCGTCATGCGGTAGTGGTGACAGGCTTAGGATCGGCGTTGTGAGGCAAATTGTTCAAATACCATGTGGAAAATATAGAACCCTAATATTTGTTGTATATTGATCTGACCCTTCTAGGGTATATATAGAGGTACACGGTGGTAGGTGGATAATTGGAGTATAAGATGATGTAGAGTCCTAGTCTATCTCTACACGTATACGTATATAAGTACGTATCTAACAATCTGTTGTAAACACTATATCATTAGTTATCATTTTATCTAACTTTGAGGGAACATTTATTTCTCAAACAACAGGAATGTGTACTTGAACCACTCCTCTAAAGTTAATGATATCATACAAGGAGCTAACATGGTACTCTAGTTTGAATTCAAACATCCAAATAATAGCATCATCTTCTTCACCAAGGTCGAAGGGTTTTGCAATGTGAATAAGATCATACCATCTAAGTAGACGATTTTGATCCATACATCTTCTAGAAGTGAACTTCAACTGATCACCATCTCACACCTCAACAACGGAGGAATTTTCTATTAACGAATACATAGAGGTCCCAAAACTGGATGGCCAAACTACATGATCCAAACCAGTGGTACTCCCCAAAATCACGTTTCGTTTTTCCATTTCCTACTTCCCACTAATAATCCATCTTAGCAGATGTTGCAGCCCACATGACCCCTTTGTAGAAAGGTGAGAGGCCAGCATCAAGGAAAGCAAACAAGTTAGGATTATTTGTCTTATATTTGTGAACAATAATCTGTTTCCACAACTTATGATCATTAAACGATCTTGACCCAAGAGGCCAACAAATAAAGATTCATCTCAACTAGGTTGGGGATATTGAGCCCCACCTATTCATTTTCTTGTGTTAGCATTCCCCCAACAATCTATGAATTATCAAGTGATTGCCTTTAGGTAACTTGATCATACTCAGAAAGTAAAGCTTCATGCACTAGCCAATGCAACAAAATGTCTAAACTGATGAAAAGGGATAGTGAAATCCATATATACGATAACTGAAGGGAATATGCCCTGAGAGACAATAATAAAGTGTTTATTATGTGTATTCCAAGTATATTATAGATGTTTATTTTGCATGCTATAATTGTATTAATACGGAAACATTAATACATGTGTGTTTAATAAACAAACAGAAAGTTCCTAGTTATGCCTCTCTCATAAACTAGCTCGTTGATTAACAAGATGATCAAGGTTTCCTGATCATGGACATTGGATGTTGTTAATAACGGGATCACAATATTAGTGTAATGGTGTGATGAACATTCATCCGAAGTATAGCATTACGATCAAAGTCATTGAGTTTATATTTCTATATCAACTTACGAAGTGATCCTAATCCTTAGACCATGAGATCATGTCAATCACTAACACCGGAAGAGTTTCTTGATAACATCAAACGTCACACCGTAACATGGTGATTATAAAGATGGATTCAGAACTAATAAAGTGTTATGTTGAGGCTCATGGATCGAGAGTGGAATTTGTTCATCCCGATGAAGGATAGATATACTCTGGGCCCTCTCGGTGGTATCACATTGATTAGCTTGCAAGCAAGTGATTTGATCACTAGAATGTTATATCACGGGAACGAGAAAAGAGTGCATGTCAGTAACGAGATCAAACTAGGTATGGAGATACCGATGATCGAATCTAGGACATGTAATATATCGTGAAACAAAGGGATTAAGATACTAGCGTAAAAAGATTCCGACGATCACAAGAAAGTCATCGTTGAATGTGTGGGAGTCAGTATGGGTCTCCAGATCCCGCTTCTGATTATTGAACCGAGAGGGGTCTCGATCATGTCCGCATTATTCAAGAACCGTAGGGTGACACACTTAAGAGACACCGACATCCAATTGGAGCAAAAGTTTCATGCCGAAAGAATGAACAAGCGCAGGAATTTATTTCACTAGATACCGAAACAGGTTTTCGGGTGAAATTGCATAAAGTGGTTATGCATGTGAAATAGAATTCTAACAAGGGGTTATTTGTGAATGTTTGTCATTAAAGTAATTGACAAAATTCTGAATAAAATAAAAGAGTTTTATTTAATGAAAGTTTGCATTAAATTTGGTGGAAATTTAATGGCAAGTTTGAGTGGGATTTTGAGTGGAGGGATATGAATGGATTTTTGTGAGTGGAGTGTCCACCCACATGAAGAGGGGAGGGCAAGGGGCAGCCCCCATGCGTCGTCCAACCCCTTGGGGTTCCCCCTTCCTCCTATAAAAGGATCCCCTCCTCTCACTTCTCACTCACACCTCCTCGTGAAGGATCTCCCTCCCCCTCTAGAATTTATCCCCCATGGTCTCGGACTAGCGAGATACATGTTCCCGGTGGCTATTCGGCAAGAAAGAGTTATGCTTCCGCTGCATCGCTGGAGCGAGGAGGCGGAGGTTGCTCGGTGCCTCGAACGTGTGTGCGAGCACGGATGCGCTGTTGATTTGCGGCGCTAGGATTTCCTCTCGATCTTGAGATCGGCAAGAGATCGTCTACATCAACCATGAGTTAAACTCGTTAAGCTTTGTCGGTCTTCAAGGGTATGTTCTCTACGGATATACATCCGCCCGTTGTTTGTAACTAATAGATAGATCTTGATACATAGTTCACATCGTAGGAATTTTTTTTTGTTTTCTATGTTGCGAACCCTACAGTGGTATCAGAGCCGGATCTATGCGTGGATGCTTTACACGGGTAGTACACATATGAGTATGTGGGCGATGATGATCATGTTGTTGCTCCTTAGTTGTAATTTTGGATATTGGTGGCATAGTGGGATGAAGTGGCCCGGACAAACTTTACATGTCCTCGCACATGAGACCTGTTCCACGCTTGACATGCAACTAGTTTGCATAAGTGGCTAGCGGGTGTCTGTCTCTCCTACTATAGTCAATATCTATTTTGCGACGAGTTTTCAACAATTTGGTTATCCTCATTGTGGTTCATGTTCATAGGTAAGAACGGTTCTATCTCGAAAGCCATAAGCCACGTAAAACTCGCAATGGATAAATTAGAGGCGTCTAGTTTAGATTGTTGCTGGGCTAGTGTTATGATATGGTGATGTTGTAAGTAGAAGTATGAGATGATACTCTTACAACATACATAACGTGTAATATCCATAAACCTTGGACTTACAGATATAGGTATGATAGTGATCATACCACGATGCACATGATAGAGATCATATGCAGAAACCATATCATTTCACTAATAAACATGTGATGTTTGATAGCATCTTATATTGCTTGTTTAGAGCTTTGTTAGCATAATAAGATGATCCCTCATTTAAATATCAAGATAAGAATGTGTTCTTCCTTTAGTATGCACCGATTATGTTTTCGTCGCTCCAAGACATCACGTGATGATCGGGTGTTCTTGGATCCACGACCATATTTCGGGTGTAAAACAGTTACACACGCGAATACTAAGGTTCTAACTTGGCGATCCTAGCATGTACAGACTTGGCCTCGTAACACGGACCGAAAGGTTAAGCATGAGTCATATAGTAGATATGATGCCCATTTGATGCTCGCCTTTGAAGCTATACCGACTCACGTGATGATCGGACTTGGTATAGTGGATTTGGTTCATGTAATCACCAAAAAGGCACGAGGAATGTCGTTTTTGAGTGGGAGTTCATTCGTAATATGGATTAGTTGAACTCAATCTATCATACACTTAGTCTAAACTTTACAAATTTTGTTGTAGATAGCACCACCTGCTTTTAATTTCAATGTGTTCATGGAGAAAGAGAAACTTGTAACGAACGGTAGCAACTTTACCGAATGGGCCATGAATTTGAGGATTCTCCTCTCTGCTGCACAAAAGCAATACGTGCTAGAAGCGCCACTAGGCCCCCCACCTTTTGAGGATGCCCCTGACGAGAAGAAGAATGTCTATCAGACTCGTCAGGAGGACCACAACTTAGTTCATTACGGCATATTGTATGGGCTAGAGCCAGAACTTCGAAAGTGTTTCGAAAACGGCAATGCTTTTGATACAATGGGTGAGTTGAAAATGATTTTCGACACACATGCTGATGTAGAGAGCTACAACGCTTCAGAAAAGTTCTTTAGCTGCATGATGGAAGAGCACAGCTCCGTTAGTGAGCATGTACTCAAGATGTCGGGTTACGCCGATAAGCTTGTGTCCTTGGGAATAACGATTCCCATTGACTTAGGCATCCATCGTGTTCTGTAGTCTCTGCCACCTAGCTATAAGAGCTTTGTGATGAACTATAATATGCAAGGCATGAAGAAGTCTCTCCCTGAGCTTCTGTCAATGCTTAAAACTACAGAAGTGGAGATCAAAAAGGAACATCAAGTGTTGATGATCAATAGGAACACTGGTTTCAAGAAAAACAAGAAGGGAAAATGGAAGGGTAGTAAGGGCGGCAAGCCTGTTGCCGTGCCTGAAAAGAAACCCCGAGTTGGACCTAAGTCTGATACCGAGTGCTACTATTGTACGGGGACTGGCCACTGGAAGCGCAACTGCCCCAAGTATTTGGCAGACAAGAAGGCCGGCAAGGCAAACAAAGGTATATATGATATACATGTTATTGATGTGTACTTGACTAGTGCTCGCAGTAGCACTTGGGTATTTGATACCGGTTCAGTTGCTAATATTTGTAACTCGAATCAGGGGCTGCGGAACAAGCGACCGCTAGCAAGGGGTGAGGTCAAGATGTGTGTCGGCAATGGATCAAGCTTTGATGTAATCGCCGTCGGAACGCTGCCTATCCATTTGCCGTCGGGATTAGTTATAAACTTGAATAATTGTTATTTGGTGCCTGCACTGAGCATGAACATTGTATCTGGATCGTGTTTGATGCGAAGTGGTTATTCATTTAAATCCGAGAACAATGGTTGTTCCATTTATATGAATGAAATCTTTTATGGTCATGCACCGATGATGAATGGTTTATTTCTATTATATCTCGATGATAATATTACACATATTCATAATTTTGATGCTAAAAGGATTAAACTTAATGATGATATATCCGCATATATGTGGCACTGCCGTCTAGATCATATTGGCGTTAAACGCATGAAGAAGCTCCATTCAGATGGACTTTTGGAATCACTTTATTTTGAATCATTTGATACATGTGAGCCATGCCTTATGGGCAAGATGACTAGAATGCCGTTTTCCGGTTCAATGGAACGGGCGACAGATTTATTGAAAATCATACATTCTGATGTATGTGGTCCAATGAGTGTGTCGGCGCGAGGTGGATATCGTTATTTTGTTACTTTCACGGATGATTTGAGTAGATACGGTTATATCTACTTGATGAAACACAAGTCTGAAACCTTTGAAAAGTTCAAGGAATTTCAGAATAAAGTGGAAAATCATCGTAATAGAAAGATCAAATTTCTACGGTCCGACCTTGGAGGTGAGTATCTAAGTTACGAGTTTAGCACTCACATGAAAGAGTGTGGAATTGTTTCACAACTCACACCTGCCGGAACACCACAATGAAATGGTGTGTCGGAACGTCGTAATCGTACTTTATTAGATATGGTCCGACCTATGATGTCTCTGACGGACTTGCCGTTGTCATTTTGGGGTTATGCACTAGAAACTGCTGCATTCACTTTAAATCGGGCACCATCTAAATCCGTTGAAAAGACACCGTATGAATTGTGGTTTGGAAACAAACCTAAGCTGTCATTTCTTAAAGTTTGGGGATGCGATGTTTATGTGAAGAAACTTCAACCGGATAAACTCGAACCCAAAGAGGAAAAATGCGTCTTCATAGGATACCCTAAGGAAACTATTGGGTATTCCTTCTATCACAGATTCGAGGGCAAGGTTTTTGTTGCCAAGAATGGATCCTTTCTAGAGAAAGAGTTTCTCGCGAAAGGTGTGATTAGTCGGAAGGTAGAACTCGAAGAGGTTATTGAACCTTCTCTTCAAAGTATGGCGAGTAGCGCAGCACCGGAAGTTGTTTCGAAGTTGGCTTCACCTGTTGAAGAAGGAACTAATGATAATGATCATGAAACTCCAAAAGAGAGTACTACCAAACCTCGCAGGTCTAGCAGGACGCGTGCAGCTCCCGAGCTGTACGGAAATCCTGTCATGAATTTCATGGTTGATGAAAATGATGACCCTGCGACGTATGAAGAAGCGATGATGAGCCCGGATTCCAACAAATGGTTAGAAGCCATGAAATCCGAGATGGAATCCATGTATGAAAATCAAGTTTGGAACTTGGTGGAATTACCTCACGACCGAAAGGTCGTGGAGAACAAATGGATTTTCAAAAGGAAAACTAATGCTGATGGTAATGTGACCGTCTATAAAGCTCGACTTGTCGCAAAGGGATTTCGACAAATTCAGGGAGTTGACTACGATGAGACATTCTCTCCCGTAGCGATGCTAAAGTCAGTTAGGATTATGTTAGCAATTGCTGCATAATTCTATTATGAGATATGGCAGATGGATGTCAAAACCGCGTTTCTCAATGGTAATATTGAAGAAGAGTTGTATATGATACAACCAAAGGGTTTTGTCGATCCTAAGGATGCTAACAAGGTGTGCAAGCTTCAGCGATCCATCTATGGATTGAAGCAAGCATCACGAAGTTGGAATCTCCACTTTGATGAGGTGATCAAAGAGTTTGGATTTGTCCAAACTTATGGAGAAGCTTGTATTTACAAGAAAGTGAGTGGGAGCAATGTGGCATTTCTGATATTATATGTGGATGACATATTATTGATCGGAAATGATATAGATCTTTTAAACAGTGTTAAAAGTTATCTAAACAGCAAATTTTCAATGAAGGACCTAGGTGAAGCGTCATACATATTAGGCATAAAGATCTATAGAGATAGATCTAGACGCCTAATAGGGCTATCGCAAAGTACATACCTTGATAAGATTTTAAAGAAGTTTAAAATGGACGGAAGTAAGAAGGGGTTCTTACCTATGTTGCAAGGCAATACATTGAGTAAGACTCAAAGTCCGGCTTCGGCGGAAGAAAGAGAGATAATGGACAAGGTCCCCTATGCTTCATCCATAGGCTCTATAATGTACGCCATGCTATGTACAAGACCGGATGTGGCACATGCTATTAGTTTGACTAGTAGGTACCAATCGGATCCAGGTTCGGAACACTGGATAGCGGTCAAGAATATCATTAAGTATTTACGAAGAACTAAGGATATGTTTCTTGTATACGGAGGTGAAGAAGAGCTCGTCGCTAAGTGTTATGTTGACGCTAGCTTTGACACTGATCCGGATGACTCTAAGTCTCAATCCGGATACGTATTTGTCATGAATGGCGGAGCGGTTAGTTGGAGGAGTTCCAAACAACCTGTGGTGGCGGGATCAACAACGGAGGCCGAATATGTTGCTGCTTCAGAAGCGACTCAGGAAGCAGTTTGGATGAAGGAGTTTATATCCGAACTAGGAGTGGTTGCAAACGCGTTGGACCCAATGGTGATCTATTGTGACAACAATGGTACCATTGCCAATGCCAAAGAGCCAAGGTCTCACAAGCATTCCAAGCATATTAAGCGCCGGTTTCACTCCATCCGCGAGCATGTCAAGGATGAAGATATAAGGATTTGTAAAGTACATACGGATCTCAATGTAGTAGATCCGTTGACTAAAACTCTCCCTAGAGCAAAACATGATCAACACCAGAACTCGATGGGTGTTAGATTTATCACTATGTAACTAGATTATTGTCTCTAGTGCAAGTGGGAGACTGAAGGGAATATGCCCTGAGAGGCAATAATAAAGTGTTTATTATGTGTATTCCAAGTATATGATACATGTTTATTTTGCATGCTATAATTGTATTAATACGGCAACATTAATACATGTGTGTTTAATAAACAAACAGAAAGTTCCTAGTTATGCCTCTTTCTCATAAACTAGCTCGTTGATTAACAAGATGATCAAGGTTTCCTGATCATGGACAATGGATGTTGTTAATAACGGAATCACAACATTAGTGTAATGGTGTGATGAACATTCCTCCGAAGTATAGCATTACGATCAAAGTCATTGAGTTTATATTGCTATAACAACTTACGAAGTGATCCTAATCCTTAGACCATGAGATCATGTCAATCACTAACACCGGAAGAGTTTCTTGATAACATCAAACGTCACACCATAACAGGGTGATTATAAAGATGGATTCAGAACTAATAAAGTGTTATGTTGAGGCTCATCGATCGAGAGTGGAATTTGTTCATCCTGATGACGGATAGATATACTCTGGGCCCTCTCGGTGATATCACATTGATTAGCTTGCAAGCAAGTGATTCGATCACTAGAATGTTATATCACGGGAACAAGAAAAGAGTGCATGTCAGTAACGAGATCAAACTAGGTATGGAGATACCGTTGATCGAATCTCGGACATGTAATATATCGTGAAACAAAGGGATTAAGATACTAGCGTAAAAAGGTTCCGACGATCACAAGAAAGTCATCGTTGAATGTGTGGGAGTCAGTATGGGTCTCCAGATCCCTCTTCTGATTATTGAACCGAGAGGGGTCTCGTGAAGGGTTTCGCAGCATAGTAAATCAAAAAATTTCTACGGATGCGAACAGGAAAGCCAAGATCTAATCTAGGAGATGCAAACAACGAGTGGGATTAGATGAGATCTTCATACCCTTGAAGATTCGCACAGCGGAACGTTCGACGGAACGTGGGTGATGTAGTCGTACTCGCTTCTCCTCCTCGCGATCTGATCCGATCTAACACCGCAAGTGGCGATGCCTCCGAGAGATGCACACGTGCGGCACCTCGACGTCTCCTCCTTCCTCGGTCCAGCAAGTATGGTGGAGAGACGGATTGGATCTACAACGCGACGACGCGGTGCAAGTGGTGGAGAGTTTCTGCAGCAGGGCTTCGCCTACACGCAGTCGGGAGGGAGAGAGAGAGGAGGGCAGCACGGCGGCTAGGGTTGAGGAGGAGGTGTGGTGGAAGGGTGCGTCCCAGCCCTCTATATATAGAGGGGTGGGCGCCAGCCCTAGACCCTCCCCCAAGCCCTAGGCCGGCGGCCAAGGAGGGAGGAGTGGGGGGCAAGTTTCCCCCCTTCTAGAAGCTCCCCTAGGGTTTCCCCTAGGTTTGGCCGGCTGGGCCCTAGGCCCATGCCCCCTCCCGGAAGGTGGGGCCACGTTGGTCCCCCTCCGGAAGGTTCTAGAAGCTTCCGGTACAATACCGATTAACCCGAAACAATTCCGAACTCCAAAAACTGCATTGCCTTATATGAATCTTATTCTCCGGACCATTCCGGAACCTCTCGTGATGTCTCGGATCCCATCCGAGACTCCGAACAAAAACTCATAAACCAATTATCCAATCTATCCTAGCGTCGAGACACGTTAAGTGTGTGACCCTTCGGGTTCGAGAATATGCAGACATGATCTTCTATCAATAATCAACAGCGGGGTCTGGAAACCCATATTTACTCCCACACATTCATCGATGATCATATCGGATGAACCACGATGCCAGGATTCAATCAATCCCATATGTATATTTCCTTCGTCTCGCGATATTTTACTTGCCCGAGATTTGATCGTCGGTACCGTGATACCTAGTTCAATCTCGTTCACAGCAAGTACTTTACTCGTTCCGTAATCCGATATCACTTTGTGATTAACTCCTTAACCACATGCTTGCAAGCGGTGTTGATGTCGATTACCGAGTGGGCCCAAAGTATATCTCTCCGACTTGGGAGGGACAAATCCCATCTCGATACATACAACCCAACAGGTACTTTCCGATCACCTGAGAGACACCTTTATGATCACCCTCTCATAGGATGACGTTTGATGACCTCAAAGCTTTCTTCCGACACCAGGGATTTGTATTATCTCATGGTCTAAGGAATACAATATTTGACATAAGAAAAGCTTCACAAAGATGAACACGATGACACGATCTAATTGCTCTGCTTAGTTTGGGTCTGTCCATCATATCATTCTCCCAATGATATGATCTAATTATTGATCGACAACTCATGTCTATGGTTAGGAAACCTTAACCATCATTAATCAATGAGCTAGTCCATACAGGCATACTAGGGACACGGTGTTGTTCACAAACCACACAAGTATTAAAGTTTCCGCTTAATACAATTCTAGCATGGAATATAAACTTTATCATGAACAAGAATTATAATAATAACATCTTTATTATTGCCTCTAGGGCATAATTCCAACAGTCTCCCACTTGCACTAGAGTCAATAATCTAGTTTACATTTGGCAACAATCTCACACCCATGGCACTAATGTGTTGATCATGTTTTACACGTGGAAGAGTTTTAGTCAATGGATCTGCGACATTCAGATCTGTATGTACTTTGCTAATCTTCAGATCTCCATCTGCTATATAATCTCGGATTATATGAAACTTGCGGTTGATATGCTTGGTCTTTGGATGATATCTTGGTTTCTTAGCGAGTGATATGGCGCCAGTGTTGTCACATAATATCTCCAGTGGGTACAATGCACTTGGAACCACGCCAAGCTCAGTGATGAAGTTCCTGATCAAAACTCCTTCACTTGACGCTTCTGCAGCAGCCATGTATTCCGCTTCTATTGTAGATCCCGCGATCACGCTTTGCTTGCAGCTTCTCCAGCTCACAGCTCCTCCATTCAAAATATAAACGTATCCTGTCTAAGACTTAGAATCATCCTTGTCGGTGTCGAAACTAGCGTCGACGTAACCCTTTACGACAAGCTGTTCATCACCTCCATAGACTAAGAACATTTCTTTAGTCCTATTTAGGTACTTTAGGATGTTATTCACGGCTGTCCAGTGTTCCACTCCTGGATCACTTTGATATCTGCTCGTCAAACTAAGCATTGGACACATCCGGTCTAGTACACAGCATGGCATACATGATAGAACCTATGGCCGATGCATAAGGCACTTTGCTCATAGCTTCTCTATCATTTACCGTAGTTGGACACTGAGCCTTGCTCAATATCTTACCTAACAACATAGGCACTGAACCTTTCTTTGCCTTATCCATTCTGAAACTTTTCAGAACTTTGTCTAGGTATGTACTCTAGCTTAAAGCTATCCGGCGTCTTTGTCTATCTCTATAGATTTTGATGCCCAATATATAAGCAGCTTCACCTAGGTATTTCATTGAAAAACACTTGTTCAAATAACTCTTCACATCGTTAAGCATGTTAATGTCATTTCCAATAATCAATATGTCATCCACATATAGTACCAGAAATGTCACCGAGCTCCCACTCACTTTCTTGTAGATACAAGCTTCGTAGCAATTTGGAACAAATCCAAAGCTCTTGATCACTTGATCAAAATGAAGATTCCAACTCCGAGATGCTTGCTTCAGTCCATAAATGGAACGCTGAAGTTTGCATACTTTATCAGCATCCTTAGGATCGACAAAGCCTTCGGGTTGCATCATATACAACTCTTCATCAATGTTGCCATTGGGGAAAGCAGTCTTGACATCCATCTGCCATATTTCATAATCATGAAACGCAGCAATTGCTAATAAAATCCGAATGGACTTAAACATCGCTACGGGAGAGAAAGTATCATCGTAGTCAACACATTGAACTTGTCGAAAACCTTTTGCGACAAGTCGTGCTTTATAGACGGTAACATTACCATCCTCGTCCGTTTTCTTCTTGAAGATCGATTTGCACCGGTCTTTCGGTCGCTAGGAGGGTCCACCAAATTCCATACTTGGTTTTCGCTCATGGATCCCAATTCGGATTTCATGGCCTCTAGCCATTTCTCAGAGTCTGGGCTCATCATCGCTTCCTCATAGTTCGTAGGTTCACTGTCTTCTACCAACAAGACAGGGTTGCCGTACCACTCAGGAGGAGCACGCGATCTTGTCGACCTGCGACGTTCAGTAGCAGCATCATCCGAAGCTTCATGATCCTTGTCATTAGCTTCCTCTATTGTTGGTCCAGGCGGCACTGGAACAATTTCAGGTGCTGCGCTACTCTCCAATTCAAGAGAAGGTTCAACAACCTCGTCTAGCTCTACTTTCCTCCCACTCACTTCTTTCGAGAGAAACTCCTTCTCAAGAAAGGAACCGTTCTTTGCGACAAACACTTTGCCTTCGGTTCTGTGATAGAAGGTATACCCAATAGATTCCTTAGGGTATCCTATGAAGACGCATTTCTCCGCTTTGGGTTCGAGCTTGTCCGGCATCAACTTCTTGACGTAGGCTTCGCATCCCTAAACTTTAAGAAACGACAACTTAGGTTTAGCACCAAACCACAGTTCATACGGTGTCGTCTCAACGGATTTAGATGGTTCCCTATTTAAAGTGAATGCAGCTGTTTCTAATGCATAACCCCAAAATGATAACGGCAAATCAGTAAGAGACATCATCGATCGGACCATATCTAATAGGGTTCGATTCCGGCGTTCAGACACACCATTGCGCTGAGGTGTTCCGGGTGGCGTGAGTTGCGAAACGATTCCGCTTGCTTTAAGATGCGTGAGAAAATCATAACTCAAATATTCACCTCCATGATCGGATCGTAGAAACTTAATCTTTCTGTTACGATGGTTCTCCACTTCATTCTGAAATTCCTTGAACTTTTCAAATGTTTGTGATTTATGTTTCATTAAATAGATATACCCATATCTACTTAAGTCATCGGTAAAAGTGAGAAAATAGCGTTATCCACCGCGCGTCAAAACACTCATCGGTCCGCATACATCGGTATGTATGATTTCCAACAAGTCCGTTGCTCGCTCCATCATTCCGGAGAACGGGGTTTTGATCATCTTGCCCATGAGGCATGGTTCGCATGTGTCAAATGATTCAAAATCAAGAGACTCCAAAAGTCCATCAGAATGGAGTTTCTTCATGCGCTTTACACCAATATGACCTAGACGACAGTGCCACAAATAAGTAGTATTATCACTATCTATTTTGCATCTCTTAGCCTCAATGTTATGGATGTGTGTTTCATCCCTTTCGAGACTCAGAAGAAATAAACCATTCACAACAGGTGCATGACCATAAAAGATGTTACTCATATAAATATAACAACCATTATTCTACGATTTAAATGAATAACCGTCTTGCAATAAACATGATCCAGAAATAATGTTCATGCTCAACGCAGGCACATAATAACACTTATTAAGGTTTAAAACTAATCCCGAAGGTAAAACTAAGGAGAGCGTGCCGACAGCCATCACATAAACTCTTGATCCGTTGCCAACGCGCATCATCACCTCATCCCTCGCAAGCCGCCGTCTATTCCGTAGCTCCTGTTTCGAGTTACAAATATTAGCAACTGAACCAGTATCAAATACCCAGGCACTACAACGAGGGATAGTAAGGTAAACATCAATAACATGTATATCAAATATACCTTTGATGGTGCCAGCCTTCTTGTCCGCTAAGTACTTCGGACAGTTGCGCTTCCAGTGACCCTTGTCCTTGCAATAGAAGCACTCAGTGTCCGGCTTGGGTCCAGACTTGAGCTTCTTCTCAGCAGGGGCAACGCGCTTGCCGCCGCCTTTCTTGAAGGGCTTCTTTGCACCCTTACCTTTCTTGAAGGTGGGGGGCTTGTTGACCATCAACACATGATTATCCTTTTTGATGTCCACCTCCACAGCCTTCAGCTTTGCGAAGAGCTCGGTGATCATATCAGTGGAACCAATCTGATTGTGAGTCACTACAAAACTTTTGTAGCTGGGGGGGAGTGATTGCAGAACCCTGTCAATCTTGAGCTCCTCTGGAATATTGCAGTACAGTTGCTCAAGGCGTTGAGTGTAGCCCGACATCTTTATGGCGTGCTCACTAACGGAACTCCCTTCCTCGATCTTGCAGTTAAAGAATTTCTCAGAGATCTCATATCTCTCAGAACGGGCCTGAGTCTGAAACATAGTTTTCAGCTCCTCAAGAATCTCAAAGGGCCCGGGATAGTCTTCAAAACGATTTTGAAGGTCCAATTCCATAGCAAACAACATGGTGCTCTTAATCACACCATAATCATCTTTGCGCGACTGATAGACAACTTTCTCATCAGCCGGCGCATCTACAGCAGGGGCGTCACCTAGCGCATTCTCAAGGACATAGTCCTTTTGACCGCCAGAGAGAATGATTCTCAGATTATGGAACCAGTTGGTGAAGTTAGACCCATTGTTTCTAAGCTTTTCCTTCTCAGCAAAAACGTTGAAGTTGAAGTTGGACTTAGCCATTTGATCTACAAGATTTGCAAGTACAAATTAGACTATGTTCATGATAACTAGTTCGACTTTTAATCAGATGAACTCCCACTAAATTCAACATCCCTCAAGTTGTTTAGTGAACACGATCCAAATTCACCACACCTAATCCGATCTTCACGAGAAGATTTGGCTTCAATGGTGGACAACGAAGTGTCGATCATATCATTCATATGACTCATGCTTAACCTTTCGGTTCATGTGTTCCGAGGCCATGTCTGTACATGCTAGGCTCTTCAAGTCAAACCCAAGTATTTCCGCGTGTGCAAAACTGGCTTGCACCCGTTGTATGTTAGCGTAGAGTCTATAGCACCCGATCATCACGTGATGCTTGGACACGACGAACTTTCGCAACGGTGCATACATGGGGAGAACACAGTTTTATCTTGATCTTTAAGTGAGGAATCATCTTATAATGCTACCGTCGCGATCTAAGCATAATAAGATACATAAAAGGATAAACATCACATGCATATAACTTTATGTGACATGGTATAGCCGATCTTCGCGCAATGATCTCCATCTTGTGCGTGCCGGTATGATCTCCATCACTCCACCATGATTGCCTCCACCACGAATAGCAACTAAAACTATTGCTAATTACTTAGCGATAAAGTGAAACTATTATATGGCGTATAAGAAGTTGACACACAGGTCATACACAATTATAAAGACAACCATATGGCTCCTGCCGGTTGTGTACTCATCGACATGCAAGTCGTGAAACATTACAAAACATGATCATCGCATACAATATACACATCACATCTTGGGCCATACCATATCATAGAAAACACTCCCTGCAAAAACAAGTTAGACGCCTCTACTTTGTTGTTGCATGTTTTACGTGGCTTATGGGAGTAGCAAGCTAAGAACGATTCTTACATACGGAAAGCCACAACGGTGATATTATGGTTGCCAAACTCCGGTGTAAATCCCATGACAACTATAGTGAGAGAAACTGGCATCCACCAGCCGTATGTGTGGAACAAGCCACACGTCAAGTGCGGAGCCGGTCTCGCGAACGACGTCGCGTAAGGTTGGCCTGGACCGCTTCAATCTCACTATCCCGCGTCATAAGAAGAACACAAACAAGAGGCTTGCAACAAAAAACATCAACGCCCGCAACAATCATGTTGCGTTCTACTCGTGAAACACATCTACGCATAGATCTAGCTCTGATACCACTGAAGGTTTTCGCAGCATAGTAAATCAAAAAAATTCTACGGATGCGAACGGGAAAGCCAAGATCTAATCTAGGAGATGCAAACAACGAGTGGGATTAGATGAGATCTTCATACCCTTGAAGATTCGCACATCGGAACGTTCGACGAAACGTGGGTGATGTAGTCGTACTCGCTTCTCCTTCTCGCGATCCGATCCAATCTAACACCGCAAGTGGCGATGCCTCCGAGAGATGCACATGTGCGGCACCTCGACGTCTCCTCCTTCCTCGGCCCAGGAAGTATGGTGGAGAGACGTATTGGATCTACAACGCGACGGCGCGGTGCAAGTGGTGGAGAGTTTCTGCAGCAGGGCTTCGCCTACACGCAGTCGGGAGGGAGAGAGAGAGAGGAGGGCAGCAAGGCGGCTAGGGTTGAGGAGGAGATGTGGTGGGAGGGTGCGTCCCAGCCCTCTATATATAGAGGGGTGGGCGCCAGCCCTAGACCCTCCCCCAAGCCCTAGGTCGGCGGCCAAGGAGGGAGGAGTGGGGGGGCAAGTTTCCCACTTCTAGAAGCTCCCCTAGGGTTTCCCCTAGGTTTGGCTGGCTGGGCCCTACGGGGCCTTGTGCCCCTGGCCCAATGCGGCCAGGGCACTCCCTCATAGGCCCATGCCCCCTCCCGGCAGGTGGGGCCACGTTGGTCCCCCTCCGGAAGGTTCTAGAAGCTTCCGGTACAATACCGATTAACCCGAAACAATTCCGAACTCCAAAAACTGCATTGCCTTATATGAATCTTATTCTCCGGACCATTCCAGAACCTCTCGTGATGTCCCGGATCCCATCCGAGACTCCGAACAAAAACTCATAAACCAATTATCCAATCTATCCTAGCGTCGAGAACGTTAAGTGTGTGATCCTTCGGGCTCGAGAATATGCAGACATGATCTTCTATCAATAATCAACAGCGGGGTCTGGAAACCCATATTGACTCCCACACATTCATCGATGATCATATCGGATGAACCACGATGCCAGGATTCAATCAATCCCATATATATATTCTCTTCGTCTCGCGATATTTTACTTGCCCGAGATTTGATCGTCGGTACCGTCATACCTAGTTCAATCTCGTTCACAGCAAGTACTTTACTCGTTCCGTAATCCGATATCACTTTGTGATTAACTCCTTAACCACATGCTTGCAAGCGGTGTTGATGTCGATTACCGAGTGGGCCCGAAGTATATCTCTCCGACTTGGGAGGGACAAATCCCATCTCGATACATACAACCCAACAGGTACTTTCCGATCACCTGAGAGACACCTTTATGATCACCCTCTCATAGGTTGATGTTTGATGACCTCAAAGGTTTCTTCCGATACCAGGGAGTTGTATTATCTTATGGTCTAAGGAATACAATATTTGACACAAGAAAAGCTTCGCAAATATGAACACGATGACACGATCTAATTGCTCCGCTTAGTTTGGGTCTGTCCATCATATCATTCTCCCAATGATATGATCTAATTATTAATCGACAACTCATGTCTATGGTTAGAAAACCTTAACCATCATTAATCAATGAGCTAGTCCATAGAGGCATACTAGGGACACGGTGTTGTTCACAAACCACACAAGTATTAAAGTTTCCGCTTAATACAATTCTAGCATGGACTATAAACTTTATCATGAACAAGAATTATAATAATAACATCTTTATTATTGCCTCTAGGGCATAATTCCAACATCTCGATCATGTCCGCATTATTCACGAACCATAGGGTGACACACTTAAGAGACACCGACATCCAATTGGAGCAAAAGTTTCATGCCGAAAGAATGAACAAGCGCAGGAATTTATTTCACTAGATACCGAAACAGGTTTTCGGGTGAAATTGCATAAAGTGGTTATGCATGTGAAATATAATTCTAGTAAGGGGTTATTTGTGAATGTTTGTTATTAAAGTAATTAACAAAATTCTGAATAAAATAAAAGAGTTTTATTTAATGAGAGTTTGCATTAAATTTGGTGGAAATTTAATGGCAAGTTTGAGTGGGATTTTGAGTGGAGGGATATGAATGGATTTTTGTGAGTGGAGTGTCCACCCACATGAAGAGGGGAGGGCAAGGGGGCAGCTCCCATGCGCCGGCCACCCCCTTGGGGTTCCCCCCTCCTCCTATAAAAGGAGCCCCTCCTCTCACTTCTCACTCATACTTCCTCATGAAGGATCTCTTTCCCCCTCTAGAATTTATCCCCCATGGTCTCGGACTAGCGAGATACATGTTCCCGGTGGCTATTCGACAAGAAAGAGTTGTGCTTCCGCTGCATCGCTGGAGCGAGGAGGCGGAGGTTGCTCGGTGCCTCGAACGTGTGTGCGAGCACGGATGCGCTGCTGATTTGCGGCGCTAGGATTTCCTCTCGATCTTGAGATCGACAAGAGATCGTCTACATCAAGCACGAGTTGAACTCGTTAAGCTTTGTCGGTCTTCAATGGTATGTTCTCTACGAATATACATCCGCCCGTTGTTTGTATCTAATAGATAGATCTTGGTACATAGTTCACATCGTAGAATTTTTTTTTGTTTTCTATGCTGCGAATCCTACAATAACGATATACTAACTAAAGAAGCCTTAATCAGGATAGGTTTAGCTATGTAGGACAACAATTTACCCCTCCAACTCCCACTTCCTTTTAAGTACTTTATCAACATCTGGTTGGAGGTCTACTTTCGTGAGTTTTTTATAATGCAAAGGTGCCCCAAGATACTTAAGAGGGAAAGTCCTAATTTATAAGGACTAGGCACACATTTGTACTTTAACCTCATCCACAATATTA
Organism: Avena atlantica; assembly: GCA_910589765.1. Taxonomy (NCBI): domain Eukaryota; kingdom Viridiplantae; phylum Streptophyta; class Magnoliopsida; order Poales; family Poaceae; genus Avena; species Avena atlantica. The sequence continues at coordinate 49,455,155 of OU342739.1, forward strand.
GGAAGTATGTCAGAATTATGCACATTAATTTTCAGACTAGACATTTGCGCAAAGCAAGATAGGATCCATTTTAAGTTACAAAAAGATTTCAGATTTTTGTCTAGGAACAATATATGATGCGCGAGGGACAAAGGATCTAAATAACCCTGAAATATGTCCATTCTCAATTGCTTTAATAAGCATTAGAGAAAACACATCAACCATAAAGTTAAAAAGAATGGGAGACATTATCGTGAGAGAGAGGTAATCAGGCGACGAAGATCTAAAAAACACATATGGGGTTCCACCCCCTCGCCGGTGACACCGTTGGTCTGCTCCGCATCCAGAGGCCTTCGGGCTTTGGAGGTGTGGTGGACCATGGCCTCTCGCCGATGAGAGAGTCTCCGTTCTTTGTTTACCATGTTTTTCAGTGTCTTCATGAGGATGACAAGGTGACGACAACATCCTAAAGTTAGAACGAGGTCATCCCTGTCTTATCCTCGCTTCGATGGTGCGTCTAGCGTCAGCGGAGGGCATGTGTGTGTTCAGTAGAATTCTTAGAATCCCGTCGGTTTTCATATTCGTTGGTTTGATTTGAGGTATATCTTTTCCGATCTACAGTTATCATCATTGACATTGGTTGCTGCTCTAGTGTGATGGTCCTTTGGGTGCTTAGCACAGCGATTGCTCGTTTGCCTACTACAACAAACTTTAATACGTCAAGCTTTACCCGACTCCTAAGATGAAGGGGCGATGCCAGTTGTGCACATTCAACTCGCACTAGGGTATGTAGTCGTGACTAGGTGGTCCAAACACTTATTTGTAACTTTTATTATTTCTAGAGCTCTTTATTCTATTTTCATGATTATTAATGATTCGGATTTTTTTTGTAAAAAAGGGAGATACATGATCTCCTTATCTTACTCCCCTCCGATCTTAAAAATAATCACGGCTAGTGTCATTAATTCTAACAACAGCCAAACATTTATCTAACACATATTTAGTTAACTCCATGGACTTTAAACTAAAGCCTTTATAGACACCATCCCAGAGTTTAAGGATTTTTTTTTTGAAAAGTCAAGTTACGGAATGTTTGACCAAACTTTTTTTAAAAAATATTAAGAACTATGATATTATATGGATACCATGTGAAAATATGGTTTATGGTGTATCAATGGATATGCATTTTGTATTATAAATATTAATATATGTTGCTCTAAAAACTTGGTTAAACTTTATATGGTTTAACGTTTGAAAAAAAATATAAGCTTTGAGCTATGAGAGAGAGGTAGTAACTCTTTATCAACTTAGTTTTTCTGTAAAGCGTGTATATTATTTTAGGAATGACACTTTTTTTTAAGTGAAGGGAATGATACTTTTTTCATTGAAGGACACATTTCTTCTTGTATTATACTACCTTCGTTTCAGGACTTAAGGCGCACACGCTTTTCAAAGCAAAGTTTGATCGAAAGAATTGAGCAACAAAATCTTGATTATATTGTACATAATTAGTACCGTTGAATTCGTATTGAAAAATACTTTCCAGTGATACTAGTTTTATACCAAAACTCTTTATGTATTTAAAGTAATTCTTGGTTAAAGAAAAAACACGTAAAACGAGAATGCCTTAGGCCCTACGGACGAAAGACGTTTTTTTTAAGCATCGGACCGTACTCCACTTTTCCAGTTGGTAACCATACAAACTCGAAAAGGCCCATGAAGTGGAGGACATAGCCCAAACTGTCCCTCAGCGCAATCCGGGTCTGGATCTGAGACGGTTTCTCCCCGCATATTAAAGCCCGCAGCTCCTTAACCCAATCCCGATTTCCCCGAGTCGTCTACACAAATCACTCTCGCGTTAGGTTAGGCCGAGGCGAGAAGGTTCGAGCTCAGCACGCGGCGGCCATGGAGGACGAAGAGCACGAGGTGTACGGCCAGGAGATCCCCGTCGACGGCGAGGACGTCGACATGGGCGCCGGTGGCGATGACGCTACCAAGGTTCGTTTCCTTCCTGTCCCCTTCGCTGCCGCGGAGCCCCCTCCCCCCTCACTCCCAGACCCGAAACCCTAACGCTGGTACTGACCCTCTATTCGCATATGCAGCTTCACGAGCTCGACGAGATGAAGCGCCGTCTCAAGGAGATGGAGGAGGAGGCCGCGGCCCTCCGCGAGATGCAGGCCAAGGTCGCCAAGGAGATGCAAGGTTAGTGCCGTCTCTCTCTACGCTACCTGTCCGCAACAATTTTTAAGATCCGGCAAAATAAGCTTGCCTGTTTTCATTAGCCGTTGTTTTGGGTCTGTTAACCTGGCCGGTCGTAGTATAGATACAACGAACATCTGCTCATCAGTTGTTTCGGCGTTGCTGATTGTGCTAGTAGACTATTTTTTTAAGAGAAGGGTAATGAAGCCCCGGCCTCTGCATCCAAGCGATGCACACAGCTAGTAGGCTATATGATGTGGTCTAATCGCTTTACCTTGGTATTTCTAGCTGTATGTGTAGGATTTGGGGTGATTTACCTGCCTTAAGATTGAAGTAGCATGTAATATTACTTCAAGCATTTGTATTAGTCCTCTTAATTTAATGAGTAGGGGTTGGGGTAGTTCTGTTGTGTTAAGCATAGTATGGGGTTAGGACTAGACAACTAAGTGTTGAAGTACTAGGAACTCCATATCCACACCTTCGATTTTTGGAACCTTTTATTCAATGGTGTCCAACTATTGCCTGTTTGCTTGCCAAAGCATATTCAAATACATTAACTAATAACACCATATTTCTGTTTTTGATAAAAAATTGGATCTTATGTGCTTAGGCTTTGTTACAGTTTTTATATTGTGATTTCTTTATCATTATTCGTTGCAATTAATCTTAACGCATTTGGTCTTTTTTACCCATGTAGGTGGAGATCCTGCTGCAGCCACCTCTGAAGCAAAAGAAGAGATGGATTCTCGATCAGTGTTTGTTGGAAATGTAAGTTCTTCATATCTTTGTTGTCTAAATTTAGTTTGACACATACTCTACATAGTAGTCATAACTATGCCATATCTTTGAACATGCACCATTGATAGTTGTGTTTCTGTATGGTAACTGCTAGACATGATTTTTTTCAATACAATTAACGACTTGGAAAGACAGTTCTCTCTTCTATCTTTATGTATGCATTTTATTTTATTTATTTTCTGGTGCATTGATTGAACAATGGCATTGGACGCAGGGTAGTCTGCTATCGTCAAGTCTTTGAAATCAAAATTTTGGCATATGGCTGAGTCTCAGTGCAAGTTCTAGTGTTAGATTAGAGGGGGGAAGAAAAAAAGAGAAAAAATCCTTGAAAAAAGAAAAAAATATTTGGAAAAGTAAAAAAAAGGAATATAGAAAAAGAAAAAAGAGGAAAAGTACAATGTGATAGGATTCCCCCCAAAATGCCAGTAGTGTACTGCTGGATGTACTCCACCTGGCGCTTGAGACTCATACCTGGACTGATGTGGCACGCTATCAATAGCCATTGGTAGATGAACATGAGTGGCAGGAGGTCATAGGCACAACATGTAAGTATGACATCATATTTTACGTTGTGTCTATTGAAGAATGCTATGTTTATGTTCTGCTTCTCGGGGAATTTATTCTCCACAATACATGTCCGTCTTCCTCTGCTTGTGGAATTAATTTTGTCTTGGTGTTGTTCCCTTCCTCCAATTCTATAGTAACCAATCTAACATTTGATCTGGTGGTTTTGTGATTTTCTGCGAAATATAACTTATTTTTGGAATATCTGTAGAGTGGGTGTATAGTTAAGTTTTCACCTGTGTGCTGCTTTATTAGTGTATGCTGACACAGACAATTTCAATACCTGTGATGTTTTAGTATTTCGTAGAGGTAACAGATGCATCTCAGGCTGAAAGCATCTTGATGCATTTCCTATTTTTTTTCTTGTTCTGAGCCTCGATAATCCAAATTAAGTTTTGATAGTTGGATTCTTTAACCTTCATTAAAGTACGAGACGAGTCTTAATTCTACGGCATCAAATAAGTGAGGGAAATACTTAAGCAACATTCAGCGCGAACTCCTGCAAGTGTGGTGTGTATGTGTCAGCTTTTCAGCTTCCACGTCTATGTAGCAAGCATATTATGCTCGGTTGCTTCTTTAGAAGTTTGCTAAAAACACCTAGTTATTCATATGCAGATTAAGATGTGTTGTGTCGACATAGAACCTTCTAAGCTTAAATGTTACTCTGGAAAGTTCATATGATGCTGAGTTGCAGACCAGTACCATTATCAATTTTATTTTATCTCTTGATATCATGTATTCTGTGCATAGTTTGAACCGTACCGGTGGTCCAACCTGAAAAACCGGCACAGCCGGGCTCACTAGTTTTTTAAGAGGCAGAAATCGCATGGGCTAAAAAACAGACAAGGATTCGAACTTCTGATTTGCTGATAGGTTCCGCAAGATCAAGATGAGGCCCGTTACCACAGGGCTGGCCTAATTTTGTGATATTTTAATGACCTAGACACAATATATAGGATTTGGTGTAAACCTTTAACGATTTTAGGCTAAATATTACTTAAATACGCCTGTTTTTGTCGCTCTCGAACCAGCTGAGCCGGCGGTGTGACCAGCGAACCAGCCGCTTGACTGGTTCACTCACCGTTCTGGTTTTTTAAACCATATGATGATTCTGTGTATTACTGTACCTGGCAACTTATACTGGTCAGTGGAGTTTGTTTACTTCTTTATATCCTGGTTTTGGAGTAGGCTAATGCAGATCCCGCCTGATTAAATTGCATGAGAGGTCTTGGTCTCCTTATAATTTAGCTGGTACTTCGTGTCTTTATACTTCTTAATTACACCAACGAGATTTATCCGTTGGTTATGCAGCCTACAAGTCACAACCCATCAGCGTAGCCCATCAGTGCTTAGAATCATGCTGGGACTTGTGGAATAATTAATTTAGATAGAGTACCAAAAAGTGGTGAGAAATTTCTTCAGGTTGACTTTGTGCAGAAATTGACATGCAAGCTTGGAACTGTTAGTTTGTTGTGTGAATGTTTCATCTTACGATAGCTGATTATTATGGGATATGTGACATTATAAGCATACTCATTTTGTTTTCTAATACTATAGAATCCTGTTGTGACATTATAAGCATACTCATTTTGTATGATCACAACTGCAGGTTGACTATGCATGCACTCCAGAAGAAGTGCAGCAGCATTTTAATTCTTGTGGAACTGTCAACAGAGTGACGATCCTGACTGACAAGTTTGGACAACCGAAAGGTTTTGCTTATGTTGAATTTGTCGAAGCAGAAGCTATTCAGGAAGCTGTCAAGCTTAGTGAGTCAGAGCTGCACGGTCGGCAAATCAAGGTGAGCTGGCTTGTTCCAACTGACATTTAGGTTTTCAGCAAATAACCTGTGCGTCTTGCTGACCTTTCCAACCTTGTATGGTAACCAGGTCGCTCCGAAGCGGACTAATGTCCCTGGATTGAAGCAGCCTCGAGGGGGTCGAGGATACAACCCTTATGGCGGCCACCCCTACATGAGGCCATATCCTCCGCCGTTTTTCAATCCTTATGGCGGTTATGGGTAAGTTTAATTGTCTACTTATTAGTACCTTGGGCCTCTTAAATATTGAGATTGTCATCAGTCTGGCTAAAATGCCCTGCTGTTTTTATCTTAATGCAGGAGAGCCCCCAGGTTCCGCCGCCCGCGCAGGCCTTTCTATTGAATGGCTCTCATGGAGTTTGTAACCGACACATGGCACTAGTCTTCTATCTTAAGCAGCCAGTCAGAGAAAAATCCAAATCCTTATACTGTGTTCCGTTACTTCACAGTTAGATATGTGACAGGGTTTTTATCATCTACCGTGTTGTGTTTACAATGTTTAAGCCAATACATGCAGCAGCATCATGTACTATTTGACTTGGAAATCAAGGTGTACAATATTTGCTTGTGATTGGATTATATTTGTTTCTCTGAAGGAGTGCTTTTGTATGTTTTATATACTCCTGTCCTTGAATAAGTGTACTTATAGCTCTCTTTCTAAGTCGAAAGAATTAAACTTTGACCAACTATATTAAAAAGTGGTAACAATATATATTGGAGTATATATTAAGGTGTCAAATGGGATTCTGCCAAAGTCTCACCTTCTAGTTGATTTGCTAAATTCTGAGCAATCAGAATTTAAACTAGAATTTGACAAATGAACTAGAATTTGGACTTTGGCCTAATATATATCGTCAAATTGGTATAATATGAAACTAAGCTAGAAGTATATCACGGTTAAGCAATTAGCCACGTGGTTATCTTTTTGAGACTACCGGGGTGTATGTACTGCCGTCTATCGAACAGTGTGCCATCCATCACCCACTGGTAGCCAGAGCTGGCACCACTCCCATTGGCAATGCCCATGCCCATCAGAAGCTGGCGTGCATTGCCAAAGTTGCAGAGGTAAGGTCAGGTCTAGCTTGCCTTGCAAGAGACAAGTGACTTGCCAAGTAAGCCATGATTCCCCAGTCCATCATCTGACAAGAAGACACTGCTTGGTCACAAGATTTCGGGACAAAATCTAGGATCTGCCGCAAAAAGTAGATTGGCTTTGCACTGTTCCTTCCTTCTGGGGATTGCAATGACATGCATCCACTCACAAGAGCTGTACCACTTCTCTCCAGTAGCTTCTGCCACAGCCCAGCGGGTTACATCTTGTCAAAGAGATGGGATGGCACTCGGCAGAAGCCACTTCATCTAATCTACAGTAATTACATTACTCTGCATTCCTCCCTAAAGAAAAGACTGTATATTACTTTCTTAAATTAACTCACAAGTACTGGATCATTCAAAACTCCAGAAACAAAGATTATCTGCTATGCAGTGCAACTGCTTTTATTCTCATTAGGCATCATAATCAATACTACTTTGCTTTAAGTAAGCAACAAAGTTTTACACCCAGATAGTCCACTCCAAACTCAACATCTGCAAGATACAGATTACACAATTACAAACACACACACACAGCACGGAAGAAAATATATGTATCAAAGCTGAAACATACAAGAGCACCGCATCAGCAGGAACAAGCAGGCAGCCATTCCTCCCAAGAACTCGAGGGAGGTTCTCACGGAGACGCCGGCCAATCGAAACCAGCATGGCCTTCACCGAACCCGCCGCCGTAGAACCTCACCTCCAACCCTTCCACGGCCTGGCCGTCGTCCCATATGCCCTCGTCTTCCTCGTCGCTGCCGATCGCGTAGTACTCATCATCATCCATGTACTCCCACGAGTAGATGGAGTCGTCATCGTCCGAGTCGTCCGAGCACTCCTCCCAGAAGCTGTTCTCGTAGCAGTCGTCCACGCAGGGGCCCAGGAGCTTCAGCCCGGGGTACTTCTCCTGCAGGAACTTGCTGTCGACGCCCCAGCAGCCGCGCAGGTCCAGGAACTTGAGCTCGTGGCACTGGGAGGCGATCTCGAGGACCGCCTTGGTCGCGATCAGCATGTACCCGATCTCGAGGTGGCGGAGCTTGGGCATGCTGCAGGCGATGGCGCGGGCCTCGTCGTGCTGGCAGATTTTGCCGGCGACGTCTATGGGGTGCATGACTCGCCGGAGCCCGACCAGGGATTTGCAGTTCTTGCCGAATGCCTCCAGAGCGCGGGCGCCGATCTTGGTGCAGCTGCTCACGTCCAGGAATGTGACGGTGGACAGCCTCCGTGCAACGTCTTCCACTATGCAGTCGCTGATCCCGCTCCTTGGAAGCTCCAAGGTCTTGAGAGATCGCGCACTTGCAAAACCAAACAGGGTATGGTCAGTAGGGTTCAACAAAATATCGTGGATAGGATCACTGGTAAACAAAGTATCGTGATATGATGAGCAGCCATGTTTTATTAGGATCCAAATAACGGGAAGGTACATAAATATTCCAAAATAGACACAGCATTCAGAGTTAAATGGTATTAATTGCAGATATGAACTGAGTTTCTAACATTCATCATGATCAGAGAACAGATTGAGCCAAGATGCAGTGAATCCGAGTAGGATCAGGGGATATTTTTTAGAGGATGGTTTCATCGGAGGATGGTTGGTAAAAGCATTCTGAGCATGTGCTTCCGCATGCTGCATGATATGGCACCATGTTTCTACGATTCATAATAATCACTAACATACTGAGCCAGAGGAGCATACTAGCTATTTGCTAGAAACTTGATAACACCAACCACAACCCTGTATCTAGTGCTTAAGACACTGGAATTATGCTACTCCATTTGTAGTTATGAAGGAATCAGCAGAGTTCACAAGCATATAAAAAATCACAAAACAAACACACACAATTGTTTAGAAATGATTCAACTGAGCACTCATAGGTTGACCTTGTTGTGTAAAGACAAGTAATTTTGGACCCTATAGTATTACACAAAAGTAACTTATCTTTACCTCAAAAGAAACATAAGGAGCTTGTTTATATTCATTAGCCCTTATTTTCGACGGAAATTAGCATATGGGTCTCATTACAAGACAATAAAGCATTAGCACTTCAGTTCCTATGATACAACTGCACATCCATGATATGTCACCCGCCACTACAACTTGTGGCAAACTAAACCACCTTTTGCACGAAAGTCCTATCAAATCTGAAAAAGTTCTCCAGCGACATGCATAGCTCACGAGCTAATGGTGAGCCACTAATCAACATCATACTGTTCCCATCCAAGTTACCAAATCTCATCAAGAAAGCAACACAACATAAAAATGATTGGGACAAAGATCACTACTTACTGGTCCGCGATGAAGGTGAAGAGTGAGTCGTTGGGAAGCCCGGACACGCTGATACGGCGGAACGAGCCACCGCTGCGAGCTATGAGCGTATGAACCATGCGAGTGAGCTGGTCAGGCTTGCTATGTTGCTGGCTCCACTCCTGGATGTCGATCTCCTGCCAGCAGTAGGGCCCTGAGACCACCCGGCTCCAGGACTTGCACACCCGGGGAACCACGGTGAGCATCTCCTGGAGGGAGAGGTTGCGGAAGATGAGGCCTAGGGCGTCTGGCAGTAGCTCCTCCCAGCATCTGTACTCGCTGCACTCATCCATCCCTCCAGGACCGACCGTACAAGCTGTACGATCCACCTGTTTCAAGAACAATGGCAAATTACTCTTCTGGTAAAATTTCCTTTGCATTCACACAGCTGAAGGCTTGATGTAGTATCTCCAGAGTTTCATGGTGACTCATCGTATTAATAGTACTGCTTATAAAAGTGGTTTCTCCTATAAAGGAATAAATATATCAAACTGTTCGGAGCGAACCGCTTCTTCTTTTCCTCTTCTAAAAATTCGAGTTATTCAGCATTTAGTTTGAGAAAATAAACTGCAAAAAACGGCAAGATCACCATCACGAAGAATCTACCAAAGGTACATGGCAAAAAGAAAAAACAACAACGGAGAACATAAAATTCGAAGGAAAAAGAAAACCCGACGGTTACAGATGCAAGCTTCTCCTGAACTTGGACGAACTTGCAAGCTGCAAGCAAGTTAGTGGAAGGCCCTAAGAAATGAGCCAGATGGCTGGGAGAAGAGGGGGGAACATGAGCTTTCTTTTACCAGTCCAAGGAGAAGGCTAAGATAAGGCAGAGACAGAGAGAAATAGTAGACCTGCCTAGAGCATCGCGGCACGCAGATACTAAAAATAGCACCCCTCTTGGAGCAAAGCAGAGTAGCAGACTGGTTACTGGGAGCAAGAACCCCAAATCAGGAAACACCTATCCAAGAACCAAACAGAGCAAGATGTGAGCACCAACCAAAAGCCAGCGATGAATTAAACTTTGTTAAACATCACCTCGCTCACTCACTCACTCGCAGGACCCAACCAGGGAGTGACCAGGAAAGTGGGAGGACGCCGCAGATCTAAAGCGACCTTCCGCGGAGACGAAGAATTCGAGAAAGGGGATGGGGGGACAATCAGCGCGGTAATTGGCGGTGCCAATCTATATAGTACCGCTGCTGCTACTCCGTTCTCCACACGCCGTGAAAGGCATGGCTCTCTCTGGATATTCGCGAGAAAGAACGCAAAAGCTTCGCCCTTTCCGTGATTTCTTTTCTCTTTCGCGAGAGGAGAACCGGGAATCAGAATAAGAAAAGAGGAAGACCGCCGGTCTTTCCGTCCCCCACACGGGAGAGGATTCCCGGGGAGGAGAATCGGTGCGAGGAGACGGGGCATTTCCTGGGAGGATGAGATTCTTGGGGTGCTTACCAGGCCGCGGAGGAGGAGGTGTTCTTTGGATCTGTGGAGCTGGGGGCGCCTCGGCGGTGAGGGGGAGGGAGAGACAGAGTTGAGTGTAACAGTGGAGTGGTGAATTGGTCGGCGAGAGGACCGGAAAGTCTCTCTCCTTTTGTTGCGCGCGCGTGCCGTCCGCTCCCAGTCCGCCAAGGAGAAAAATGAGGCACTGCAAGGCCGGAATTGAGGTTCAGTAAATTGCACGTGTAATTCCTTCAACTTAAACGTGGTGCGGTCGTAATTTCTTGACTTAAAACGTGATACCAGCAGAGGGGAGTGGTGAGAGATCTACGTGCGATCGTTGGGACGAAAAAGTTTCACGTGGAGCCCATGCCACCAAACGAATTAGAGATCAGACAAGGCATGCTTTTCGAAAGATTGTTTTTATAGTTTTTTTTTACGAATTGTTTTTATAGTATTGACACAACACATGATTTTGTGTCCAAATTTTAAAAGTATAGTGTACTCTGTGAAAAGTAGCTGGAACACTCGCTGATCAAGTTAGACACGAGAGCAATGATGTAGCATCCCGTCTGTCTAACAGCTGTAATGCTACTTGATGGCTACTTCCTACATATAATTGTTGCATCATCATCATATCATGCTCATGTCATCGTGCCACCTTGCATTTGAGCATCATACAAAACCCTCTTTGTTTTGGTTCTTATCTCATATGCATTATTAATTGTATTTGCCTCTTGATATTGTATTTGGTTTTTGATATATTGTTCAATGCCCAAGTTGAGTTGGGGGCATATCTTTTATTGACTCCACCACCTTTCTTCATCACCTTATATTTTCCACCGTCCAATTAATATGAGCTGGCATTTATTTGAGTTTACCTAGCTCATGTGGGTTGGGTGGATCCATTCCCAATCCTTTTGCTTGGCCCTTACTCCAACTTTGGAGGATGCAAATAAATAAATGCCATGAGATATTGTTTTGTTTTCACAGGATAATACCTAGCATTTAATGCATCTGCATGGGCCATGCAGAACCACCACATCCAAGCCATCTGGTTTATAATTTTGCAATCCTTGGAGTGGGTCTTTTCTCTTATCTTACTCTCTCCTTCCCTTTTGCTTGATCTAGCTAGAGCAATGCAAGCATCACCTTCTACTTGTCATTTGAATTTCTTTTGTTTTCTTGCATAGATCATCTCTCTCCCTCTTTGCTTGACCTTGATAGTTTGATCTTGTTTTGTCTTGTCAAACACTCAACCTTTCTCTCTCTCCCCCCTCTAGCTAAACCCTATTTACCATACTCCATGCATGCACATGTGATCATGTGTCATGCACGAGCCCTTAAACCCCTCCTCTCTCTATCTCTCTTGCTAGCTATAGAACCTACCCTAAACTCCATACCCCATCTAAACCCTAATCACCCCATCTATCTAGTCCCAATTACTCATCCTCCCTTCTAACCCTAAACCCCACCTCCCTCTCTAGACCATCCCCACCCATGTGTGTTGTTGTTGCATGCTTAAGCCCTAACCCCCCTCTCTCTCGGCCTTCCTCTCCCTCCTAGCTGGTCCCACCGTACCCCCTAGCTACCTCTCACCTTGCCAAGTCCAACCCTAGCCGAGCCACCCTCCCTCCTGCCTAGACCTCCTACCCGAGACCACCTCTCCCCCTCTCTTCTCTCCCTGCCCTAGGGGCCCCTCTAACCGAGCCTGCCCCTGCCCCCTTGCACTCGCCGACCCCACCTGGCAGCCCCTCCCCCAGGTCTACCTGCCTCTCCCTGCCTTGGCCCATGCCGAGCACGTGAGGGTGGAAAGGGAAAAAGGTGGCCGAAGCCACCTTCCCCTCCCCCACGCCAACCACTCGCCCCCGTCCTTATCTACCTCCCTCCCAGCCCTCTAGCCTCTCCCAGATCTCCCCAGAGGCCCTGCCTCGCCTCCCCTCTTCTCTCTTTTCCTCTACCGCCACCAGCTACTGACGCCGGCCACCACCGTCGGCTACCTCTAGTCGACATCGATCCGGGAGGCGGGCGAGTTGTTGAGGCTGTCGAGGAAGACGACGAGGTGCCCCTGCTTCGCCCTGGACACCCCGACGCGGAGGAGAAGCCCCAGAACCCCTTCCCCGCCGACGTACCGACGCAAACCCTAGCCGCCGGTGCGCCAGCCTCGCCGACGATCGCGACCCCCTCGAGCCGTTCCACCTACGCCGACGCCCTCGCGGTGAGCCCCCGAACCCCCTGGACATGCTCCGGCTCTGCTTCGTTTCCTGTCGGTGCCGTACGTTTCATCGAGCAGCCTGCGCGCGCCGCCGCTCGCTGGCGCCTGCACGCTCGCGCGCCCGCGCAACGCCTATCTAGTCCGCGTCCGCCCTCCAGACAACCAACCACATCCACCGCAGCGGTAGCCGCCTCTGCGCGCGCGCCCGAGGTCGCGGGATCGATCCCCCGCAGCGCTCTGTCCGCTGTCGTGCGCGTGCCTGGCGACAGAGGATTCAGAGAAGAGGAACAGGGCCCTGATGCCCTTTTTCCACAAACCCCCCCCTCTTTTGTTTCCCTCAACCCGCGGTCCAGCCCAGGCCCACTGTCGGTGTCTCTGGTTTTTTTTGTAATAGGCTCCTCGGGTTTGATTGTCTCAACCCGTAGTCCCCCCTGGGCCACGTGTTCGGCCCGCGTCAGCTCGCTGGCAGGTGGGCCTGCAATGCAGCTGGTCCCATCTGTCTGTCCCTGGGGCTAGCACAGGCCACGGTGTCAAACATCGCCGCGCGCGTGTGACCCAGTCAGCAGAGCGGCCCACTCGTCAGCGTCTAGGGCTAGTTCTGGCTGGGTATAAAAAGTCTGCCTGTTTATCTGTTTAATAAAAAACGATTCTAGAAATGTTTAAATCCAAAATTCAAATCTCTTTTTAATATCTTTTAAATTATAAATCCAAATAATGCATATAATATATGTTTTTGAATCAGAAAAATGTGAGGAATTCAATTATGCCATCCACATTTTCAATTGAGCATGTTATTTTCTAAGTTGGATAAAATTACATAAAATGCCCCTAAACTTAAATAATTAATAACTTTTGATTTATAACTCCGAATTTGACAAATGATATGTCTAAAATGATCAGCTCGACGAGACCTTTCTGTTTATGCTATCCATGGCTTCAATTGCAGCATTCATCATATAAATATATAGTATACAGCAACTAATATGACAATAAAATGTGGCCAAACCTTAATAAAATGACTTATTCTTGTATACCACACCTCACCCATGCCATGCTACGTTATTGCCATGCAACTTGTGCATCATTCATCATGGCATGATTGTTTGCTTGACGCATTTTATTTCTATGCTTGTGCACTTTATTTATGTTGGCCCTTGTTTGTTTGGTTCTTCTTCGAATAGACGCTGAGCAGGGGATATATCAAGAGAACCAGGAGCACTACCCAGATCCGTCTCTCGCTTCAACTGAGTTGCCAGGCAAGCACTACCACATGCTTGCATACATACAGTACCTATTGCCTCTATCTTATTCTTGCATCATTGAGTCGCGATTGCATTAAACTGAATCCCAAGTATTGCATGGCCTTTACTTTTAAAACCCCACCAAGCTTGTTCCTCCATCCCATGAGCCCTTATTACATGAGTTGTTTGAGCCATGCGAGTCGTAGAACAGCATGTGTAGGGTATGTGAGAGTCTGATGGATAACGAGGTACCTAAACAACTTAACCTGAGTAGTAATGGGACAACTAATGAAAGTGGCACCGGTGGGCAATATCTGCTATTTGGTTTTTCCTGCTCACTTGTGTCCCGTAGGACCCCGAGTACTTGATTCCTGTTCCTTGAATATTCGCGCTATCCACATCCGGGAGGCTTATGGGACCCCCCTGAGCCAGAGCTTGATTCCGTCTTATTTCTTGGGGCCACAAACTAGTTTGAGGTTTTATTTACTAGCCCGTACTTATGCCATGTTACTGCTTTATTTAAGTTTGTGCGAGGAGCACACTGTACTGTTTAGGTAAGCGGAGTGTTTTCGCGGTATCGACAAGCCCAGTCACACTTTCGGCTTCCCCGGTCGTTTACAGCCATTGTCGCAAACCTTGAGTCCGTCTCGGAGTCAGCTAGCTTCGTTGCGGGTCTACTCAATGGGGTGCCCCCCTGAAATATTTCTGAATCTTGTGATTGCTTTGTCGTGAAGGCCTCGTTGGGTTTTGATTTGGTTTTTCCGAGGTTGATCGAGTGTGTGTTGCTATTTGTGCACCCCTGCAGGGTAAAACTTTCTGAAAGCCGTGTCCGCGGTTATGGACGACTTGGAGCACAGTTTCTCGACCATAGACAAGCATAACTAAAGTACCGCTTTAAATTGACTAAGTAACTGACTAGTAATTAGTGCAACACTCATGGAATGGATAATAAAATTGCCAACTGAAGGGGGTTGTTCGTCCGCTTCCTCGTCGGTAAGCGAGGAGGAGGATGGATCTGTGGATATTACTGTTATAACTGTTGTCATTAATTCACGGGCATCCGTCTATCTTTGGTTAGGCGGATGGTTAGCGTTTATCTATAGAACTGTTAGGGTTTATCTTTCGCTGCAATTGCGTCACCCCATGTTGTGTCCCCTTTAGAGGCATAAAGACTTGCTGAGTACCCTTAGGGTCTCACACGATAAATTATTGGTTCAGATGAACAGGTACACTCGCAGGACGGATACTGGGTGGAAGAGGCTGATGATGTGGGCAACGATCGTTCGGTGTAGAGATTCCGGGAACGGGGATCCGTGAGATCTGTGGGCGGGATGTGCTTATTTCTGTGGCATCTTATGCCGATTTGCTTCTTATCCGTACTCGGACTTTGTTCTGCCGTTTCCGCCTGATGCTCTGATGTGTGATGTATGAGGAAATATCCTAAAATATTATATCTATCTAGGTCATTTGAATCTTGCCGTATGGCGTTGCTATATTTCCTTTCTTTCTAGATGGAATGGCTCTAATGTACTTTTGTATGGTGGCTTGCATACATACTCATTTGTGTATGTAGTTGATCCCTTCGCCTGCCGATTACGCCGCCCGTACAGGTCCCGATGAATTGGAAGTGGTTGGGACGGCCGAAAGGTCTACCCGTGAGTGGCTTTTGGGGCCCCACCGTACTATTTCAACCACTACCGTTCATCCAGGCTTGTATCTAGGAGCGTAATTCACCGAGGTAGTTACAAATGAAGAGGAGGAAGAGAATGACTTGGTCTGCTTCGAGCAAAGACGAACCACTTGCCCCTGCCCTCTCACCCTGGTTCGTGGGTGCCATTACCATAAAACGATGGAACTCGGCGAGAGCTAGAATAGCAATCGAAACATGACCATAAAAGAGATACTGAGCACGCTCGCCACGGGGAAGCTCGCCACTACGTATGCAACATCGCCGCCACCCACAAACCACACCCACGATGACCAGTTGAAAGGGACCAAAGGCTCCCAAAGCAGCGCTCTCAGGAAAGGAGCGACACCAGGAAGCCACCCATGCCTCACCCGGCTGACCGAACCAATGGTTTTCACCTGAATCCAATGTTGGAGAGGCATAATCCTCAATGAATCCTCCAAGGAGGGAAGCGACGCTCGAGAGCGTCGACATCGCCCGCATGGCAGCACCGACATTGTTGATAAGGGATTTTGGCTGAATAGATACCACTGTTCATGGAACCCACCACACCTTAGACGCAAAAAGAAGTTATCGGAGAGGCTGGGTCAGAGCAAACCAAGGTAGGCGATGCAAAGATCTTGGAAGGAGCATGGCGACTTCTTCACCATGAATGCCTCTCAAATGGACAATCTCGGTGCCCGCTTAACCAATCACCGACAAGCACCCACACGATGGTAACCGCTGCCAGGCGCCATCGTTCCCACTACCTAGAGCCATTCTAGAACCCGAGGAGCCAACCATACGAGTCTCCCACTAGGGGACGAGCTACACACATGCAATCGACTGGCCCTGCTGCCACACACGTGCACCTTCAACACCTACACCCCACCTCATAGTCACTTCGGTACTACGACACGGACAACCCCGCACAAATATGTGGACTGGATAGGCCCACACCCAAAATCAACATTGATGCCAAGCAATGTCCATAGACTAATCTGTTGGTCAGCTTTGGCCGCAAACTGACACGCTGGCCAGATCTGCGTCATGACGATGCCTTTGAGCCTATTCAGCGAGAGGATGACCCAACTCGTGGCCTTGACAAAGGGGACCACATCATAAGGACTATCCAAGAAGTATAGACCGAGCCTTGCCATGTCCGTAGTGTTGTAAAACGACAACGCAATATGTTGCGTGTTTAGAGGAGGAAGGAGGCGGAGGGGCCTCACCGCCGCCGATAGCGGCAATGAGGGAGAGAGCTGAAGGGAGGCGGCGCTAGAAGGGAACCTAAATCGCTCATGCATGTAAAATTCATACATGATCTTGTACTTTATTGTGACAACCCGTCCATCATATTTTTTGCATCAAATCTATTGTTATAATCATGTTTTACATTTATTTTGGGGACTTCACAAAAATATCTCCTTTATTTGGGTTATAAATCTATAGAAAAGGAAACCTTATTTTGTGTATTTTTCACTTCGAGTGACCTTCGTGGACTCTAAACGGACATGGAATTTTTCCTGTAGAAGTTTTTCATCAAGAAGGAGACCGGGATCACTTAGACCAGAACACTTGGGAAACATCTTGAGGGACCGAGATGAACTGCATGATAGCAGCCAGTTACTATCGTATCTAAGATTGACCAGATAGATATAATAGCTTCATATGTGAACTTGAAGAGCATGGAAAGCAAGCCACGAATGAACCACACAACAAAGGGTAGTTATGCAGTAGCATAGGGCGAAGCTAAACCAGATACAAAATATAATAGCATCGCTTGTGAACCCGTAGAATATCCAATACAAACCAACATGTCCAGTGTTCCATGTTTTAGCTCTATGCAAAGAAAGATAAAATAGTTAGTGTTGGAGCTATTGAAGAACTAGATGGCATAACAAAATTATAATCACACTACTATAAAGAGTTTAAACGGGTACTAGAGGATAGCCAAATGATTCCACGGAGAAAATAATAGAAGGAACTTAGCTCAGGACTAACTCTTGAATTTCAGCTATGAGTTGAATGAACATTCATAGCAGGCAACCGCTATAATGGTTAAAAGTATGGCACTCTAATGGTCCGTGTTGCAAGCAAAAGATGAAATAACCCTTTTGACCAGAATTCTTATAGAAGTCTATCCTAGCATACACTATCTTAAACTCATGAAGTTTTGACATGGTCTCATTACTACTTAAATGAAGTTCTTGAAAGACAAGACTACAAAAGAATTATTTCATGGTCTTGGTTTATTGATGTTGGTGTTATAGAATGAGACACTAGTGCTTTGCTTATTTTGACATGATCTCTCACTCTTAATTTTTTTAATGAATCTTCAAGTTTCCTTTGCAATCTGAGAGTTAACTAGAGGAATTAGAATAAAATATTTTCTCATCTAGTTGTTCTTGCTTATGAATTCTTTGCTTTAATTCTCTAGCCTTGACACCACTTGCATAATACTCTTGGCACTACTATTGCTATTCTAAGATTTCAGGTTGAAGAAGTGGTGGGTGCATGAAACTACCAATTGTAAGTGAACTTGCGCTTTCATTGATTCGGTTTAAATGCTGAGATCCTTACGATTTTTATTTCTTTCTTTCCTAAGGGCGGTCAAGGTTTAAACTTGGGGATATCGATGGCTATAAAATACAACATGTAACTCCATGTTAAATCTGTATATTTGTTAAGAACTTGTTGAAACATCTCTCTACCATTATGAAAGGGCATGTATGCCCCATGTGTAGTTTTGGTAATTAATGATAATCTCTATGGACTAATGTGTAAATTGAGTTTCACTTGTAGGTTTTTTCCATTGGCATAGCTTGGGCCATGTATTTCTCTCAAGGTTTAAAGATAAAGAAATTAAGAAGGAGAAGAAGAAATGTCCAAGGGCTTTGGTCCTATTGAAATCTTGTTGAAGAAAGGAGAAGATTGGAGGTTGATCAAGACAAGTGCAAAGAGTTAAATCAAGATGGATCAACACTCAAGAAGGAATAAAGATGTGCAAGCTCAAGACGTGCCAACTCTAGAAGAGCAATCAAGAATGCTTTCTACCCTTGGCGATCATGGATTGATGAAGACAAGTTCAAGGAAGAAGTCTCCCTATGGTGTATGGGGGAGAAATTCGCAAGTCTTCAACAAGCAAGAGCAATCAAGAAATGTGTACCATATTGAGGAGGACAAGAAGCTCTACATCAATCTCAAGTGAAATTCTCAAGGAAAAGGTATGATATTTATAGGGTTTCTCTTTTGCCGGTCTCATGTTGTTGGTTGGGAGACTAGGTTTAGGATAAATAGCCATACTATTAAGAGGGGCTCTAGAGTGGGTGAATTGATCATATCTTTCGGAGAGAGCTCAAACATTTGCATTATTGTATCATATTTATTGATTGTTGTTTGGATATTGTCCATGTGGGGATCTATAGCTTGTGTTTATTTTCATAACAAGCTCTAGTTCATCAAAAACCGGATTTCTCTTGTATATCCTATTGCATTTTGATCTTGCGGGTTTTCTAGCTCCACACCAAGGGAGTTATATCACATATATATACTTGATATTTTCTCCCTTGGTGGTACCCAATTTTGGATTCTACACATCGTTATCTTTCCAACAAAATTGGTCGCATCTTATTTGGAGTTCAGATGCAAAAGTTATTGCGTATTTGGTTTTGAAGATTCCATGGGAGGTAGTTCCGTCGCACCACCGATAGTACCGCTAGGGAATATTTGCCACCATTAGTACCGGGGGAAATACCGGGCTACTTCCGCTTAGACCGTGTCACCCTAAAATAACCTTTCTATTTGGCCGCGTTTGTTTACCGGAACTTGATGAAGTAAGGCGGTAGTACCACCCCCGGTGGAAGTACTGTTGCTCCATCGGAAGTACCGCTCGGGCATTTTGCCGGCGGTAGTACCGGTGGAAGTTCCAGCCTACTTCCTTTGAGGGCTTGTTTTTGCTTAGTATATTTCATCTTATGACATGCTTTTTATCGGATGTTGACCGAAAGTTTGGCAGAAGTACCGGCCCCATCCAGCGGAAGTAACGATGCACCGACGGTAGTACCGGCCATGTTCATTTTCTCTCTTTCATGTTGTAGTTTTTGACCATTGGCAGGGTACCAGCGGTAGTACCACTCACTCACCAGTACTACCGGCAAAGCACGTAAATTTCCCAAACAGTCAGATTTTGGGAGCCCTTTAAAAGGGGCTCCTCTTCCCCTTCATTGGGTTAGCTCTTTCGTTGGTCTTTTGCTCCCCCTCACTCTCCTCCATTTTTGACCTTGAAGAGCTTGTCCTCTCCCCTTCTCCCTCCTATGTTTTTTGCATCTTTTTGAGGGATTTGGGAGAGGATATCTAGATCTACAACCCAACCAAACCAAATCCCTTCTCTATGAAGGAATCCTTGGGATATAGATCTTGGAGAGTTTTGTGTTCTCCTCTTGTGTTCTTCCTCTCTTATTACCCAATAGCTTATGTAGCTTTGGTGGAATGATACCTTCGATCCGGATTCACGGATGTAGTATAATAGCATTTTCCCCAGAAGACCTAGGTTTAATCAAACCTTGGAAAGCAATGCTAAAAGGAAATAAAAAGGACATGTCTACAAGACTTTGTTTATTCATTTTACCTTAGTTTACCAGACCAATCTAGTTTACTTTTATAATGAGTTCAATCAACGGATGGAGATAAGCCAGAGTTGAAGATCCACCTGCAGCTGCACATCATATGGGATAAAAGATAATAATAAGCATAGTCATGTGTAATGGTTGAATATGGATAATCTCTTGTGGGCAACAAACCTAATATACTAGATCCCCCGTGATGCAGCGGGATTATCAATAGTCTTTTAATCCAACCAAGTGCACCACAAAGCAATGGGATACAAGTGATTATTAAGTGTAAAACACAAATTAAAGCATTAAGTGGTGATGTTGTTGTGATCCCAAATGGGTCGCTAAACGAATACCGTACTACCCTTTCTTTCACTAGGGTTCCTATGAAATCACCTCTAGCCAAGTATCTCACCTCAAGCCTTTATCAATCTATGGGATCTTGGGTACCTACAAGTCCACAGATCGAGACAAGAGACAAAGATACAAATCTCTATTACAAACAAAACACAATACTCCCATGAAGATGCACATAATTGCTGTGAGGTTTCTCCCCAAGCGCATCCCATGAGGACTACTCACTCATAATAAATAGATCTAGGATAGAAAACATTGTGCAACATACTTAGATTGAAATCAAATATTCTTACAATGGTCGCCGAATCACAAGGATATCAAAAGTACAAAGCAATGGCTATGGCTAATGGAGGGGATGGATGATGGAAGTGATGAAAAATGGCATGGATCTCCTTTGGTGGTGTTGTGATATAATCTGAGAATGGCGGCCCTCTAGCTGGCGGCTGGAGCCTCAAAATATATAGGTGTCTTCATGAAAGTTTTAGGGTTTGACGAGACAAAGCCATCGCCACCTGGTACAGGAGGATGGTACGGGCGGGCCCTGCCCGTACCAGTGGTCGTTATGCCTGATGACGCTTGGGAATGACAACCCAATTACTTGGCCATGTCGACTTCCTCAAAAACCTTCATTATAACTCCTGATTTCGCATTAAAAGCGTGATTTCCTGCACAACACAATTCAAAGCAAGGTTTTGCATATATTTGCAATTATTAGTCATTACTGGCAATGATTGAGAGTTTCTTGTCAATTGCTTGATCAAAAACAATGTTTAAACACGGTGGAAGATGGCTATTTTTGGAGCCATCATGGAATTTGAGAGTGAAGGACCTGCCCATGCATTTGGTGCATAGGTTTGAGTTCTCTATGGAGATTCGGCAAGTTTAAGCTTGTGGAATTGTTTCTCTTGGGTTCTTGGAACCCTATATGGTTGTGTGGTTGCGGTGTGATTTCCTTGGGGCCTCTAATTGATTTGTGGAGCTTCCTCAAGATAGAGGCCTTTATGGTGATTCTTGGGAGCCTCCAATTGAGTTGTGTAGATTGCCCCAAGCTTGTAGTTCGGTGACCGCCCTCAAGTGTCCCATAGTGGATCGAGTGTCTGCCTTTTGTGGTGCTAAGGTGAGCCATTTATGGCGTAAGTGAGTAGTGTGCCTCCGCATCTTAGGGTGAGTCCTTGTGTGGCATAGGGTGAGCATCGAGCCACCACACCTCAAGGTGAGACATTTGTGGCGCTCAGAGAGTATTACGCCATCGCACCTCTCTAATGGAGACCTAGCTTGTTTGGAAGTGAAATTTGGGATAAAATCTTCATCTCCGCGTCCATCATTTATTCCCATAACCAAGCCCTTTACTTATGCACTTTTCATTGTGATAGTCATCATGCTTGAAGTAATCTATGTTGCTATCACCTCAAACCTAATTGTTTTAGGTTTGTGCGTTGGTAAATTAAACATTAGTTTTATTCCACATTTATGAGAGCCTAAACCATAATATTTTTAAAATCCTATTCACCCCCGCTAGGCGACTTCCTTTGTCCTTTCACATTTCCACTAATGACTAATTGTTGCATAGATGTGCAAATTTTCTATGTGTTCTTTTCCCTTGCAAAATTGAGCACTTTTATGACAAAATCTAGAGTAATTAATGGACATTTACGAGGTTCCAATATTCCCAAGTCAATAGTCCTTCAGAAGAGGCATCCATACGTTCTAACAAGCATCCATACGAGCAGGTCCTGCCCGTAGGATGCGCCGGAGGCTTCGCCAAGTCAAACCTAACAACTTTCATGAAGGAGGCTATATAAGATTCAGCTCGCAGCCGCCAGGAACAAGAATGCCAATCTGTAGAACACATCTGACTCCATTCACATTTGAGGAGAGGAGATCCCATCTTTATCACCATAGCCACAACTCTTCTCCCTCCTCCATCTCCACTCCATAGCCATAGTCATCTACTTGTAATATTTATCTCATCATGATTTGCAACATTGTATGACTATTTATCTTAAGAATTTTCACTATAATGTTTATGATTATTGATCTAATCATGTGTGAGCAATCCTCATAGACTGAGGGCTGAGGCATAACTTTTCAGCGATTATGTGAAATTTCTAACACCATGGGATATTGGGTTGTGATTAAAGGTTAGATATGTCCTTTTATATTCTTGTCTTTTGCCTCGATCCAAGGACTTGCCATGTACCCAATACCCTGAGGACCATTCCAGGTATTAAGGTGATATGAATTGTTGATCATATTCTACACATGAAACCCAATGATAGCAAGGGGAGTACAATAATTGATTTGAGATCCATTTGGGAGTAACAGTAACGTCATTGATCATAATGCTTTGGTATATTTTACTTAATAACTGCACAACCCCGCACAACGGTGGTGTGGTGGTTGGATAAAAGTCGATAGTAAATGTTGCTGACAATTACTATAGTTTTTACATACGTACCACCCACAATCTTTATTAGTATTAGATCACAACCCATGAACGAGATGATTAAGTTTATCTTTATCCTAATATATGTGCACAGCTGCAGGGAAATCCTTATCCCTGTCCTATTTCCATCTATTGATACAAAACCATAAAAAGGTAAACATGAAGGGTCCGGTAAGAAAAAATACTACGAGTTTTTAGGGTCTTGTTTAAATTGATATGACACCAAGCAAAGGATTTCTAAGGAATCGATGAACCTAGGTCTACTAGGGAAAAAAGCTATAGTATAATATGTCATCCAGGTAGAAGGTATCACCTTGCCCTACTGGTAATATCCACCTCGTACATCTCTGGTACATAATCTAGATCTTTTAGCCCCACCTTTACCTCCCTATCTTTCGCTCGATGGCAGAATCTCCACCAGCTCATCGCCAAGGCTGTTGAAGACCTACCTGAGGGCCTAATGTTCTTAATCATCCAGAGGGAGACCATCGAAGCCAAGTTTCAATAATAAACATAGATGCACAAAAGGGTGCATGCTCGCATAGTAAAATACCAAGAGACTTAGTAATTCAGGATCCTGTTGAAACAAGTACAAAAGGGTGCATGCTCGCGCAGTAAAATACCAAGAATCCTACTCTACTTGTGCAAAAACATAAGGTAAATATGCTTTAATTTTGGACTCATCAACTTGCCCAAGCTAGACTCTTTCTCATCCCCGACCATGATGGTGGCTTATGGACAAGGTCATCATGTTCATCAGGCATGAGTCGTTAGAATAAATGAAGCAAAATTGAAATAGAATTACAATATCAGATATAGATCTACATCGTGAGTTATATCACACCCTCAAACATCACATGACTTAGAGGCTTCCGCACCTTTTGTATCAATATGTTATAAGAAGTGTTTAGAGTTAGGCATGTTATAGAATCATCAAGTTCAATTAGTTGGGCACTTAATTTGAGTAATGAATAATTTATGATCATTGCTTGAGTAACTTTTTTTCAATCTTGAACTTTTTCTTGTATTGAAATTCTTTGATATAAAAGTATTTTTTATTTTTGTTCAACAATAGCATTGGATCATGTTAATACTCTTTATGGCCCTTGTTGATTCAAACTTATGACTATAACATGCTATCAAGATTTCCTTCTCATAATTTATCAATACTTTGTTGGTGTGGAAGACCCTAAAATCATAACAGTGGTACAAGTATCATAATGCTCAACCTAATTCATACATCTAATACAATATGCAAGGATAAAAAAATACTTCAAATATCATAAAGTATCAAAACTCAACAGATATAATTATTTCTTTGAACCAAAGGAGTTTGAAGATGCTGCAACTAATGCAAATTCTAGAATTAAGAACCTAACATGCATACAAAAAAGTAAACATGCTAAAAAATGGAGGATAGATTACAAGGTGTTATAGATCCGGATGGCAATAGGTGCCTGATACCCGCTAATCCAACGGGGCCTCGCTCTAAATGGGGAGGGTAAGGTAAAAAACAAACCAACGGGACTGGTTAATGGTAAGAAATTGGACCCATCGGGTCTAGTGGAGGCGGGTATGGAGGTGCTAGACCGAGACCCGTAGACCCACATATGACATTTGGAGGCCCACATGTCAGTGACATCAAGGAAACCCTAGAGACCCCAAACCCCTACCCACGTTCCCCATCTCCCAGTTCCCCACTCATCCACTTCCCCCCACACGCGCCCCTACAGTCCCAACTCCCAAGCCGCCACTATCCTCCCTTCCTCGACTCCCTCCATGCGTCCCTGCCCCTGCGCCGCCGGGTCTCCCTGCCCTGCCCTTTGCCCGCCATGCCTCCATGGAAGACGAGCCTCTCGCGGGAGAAGAGGGCAGCCACCGGGACCATGAGCTCTCACTTCCATCGCTGGGAGAGAAGGTTCAAATTTCCTAGATCCCGCCGCATGGAATAAGTTCACGGTTCAACTTCCTCACTGGCGTCACTCCGTTGCCGTCGAGCACCAGATCCTGCTCCTGAAGAATGGGACTTTGCTGCCGAGGTTATACCGATGCTTAAGTTGTTCTATGACATAAGTATTTTGTTCTCTAGGACTGATTATGTCACTGCCAATGTGTACTTTCCTAAAATATGTGAAATCAAGATGAAAATTAGGTAGTGGGGAACCTCTTCTGATTTGGTTATCCCAGAAATGTCCAATTCTATGACTGAATTTTTTGATAAGTATTGGAAAGATATCCAATGGATGATGGACTTAGCTACACTACTTGACCCTATATAAGAAGCAAATGTCGATTGCATGTTTTGCAATGCTTCATGGCATTCAGACAACCTCGTATGACTGCATAGAAAAAGTTGACGAAGTAGTTGCTAATCTCCATCGATTGACCGAGGAGTATGAGGTTGAAGGAGATGGATATCAAGCAGCCACAAAATGTTCCTTATCTTCAATGCCTGCTTCTGCCATCATGCCATTCTTCCATGATATTGTAGCTCAACAAAGGCCTGCAACAACTATACTTCAAGGTGAGATGGACCATTACTTGTCAGACAATTTAGTGCCATATACCGTGAAGTTCAGTGTGTTGGATTGGCGGAAAGTGGCTGGCACAAGATGAAGGAAATATGCCTTAGAGGCAATCATAGAGATGATTGTATTTCTTATGTATCCATGAGTTATTGTAATGTTCCTTGAATATCCATATCAGGCAAATTTTATTGATTGGCAATTATGTGAACTGTTTGTGAAACTCTATACTTGTATGGTTATCTAATAGTTTTCCCTGGTCGGAGTTCATGTGAGAACACACGTGAACATTATACTAGCACATTGATTGGTTGATGACTATGTTTCGCAAGTCATAGACATGGAGATGTCAAACTAATGACGTCGACATATGTTATGAACATGGGGTTAGACTGGCCCAACTTGAGACTGGCAATTAGACTTGTAGCTCTCTCTACACATTGTGTATGTTTTTTCCTTAGATCTGAGATTGTCGCATGTACTTGAGATGTGGATCGACCTACTTTGGAGCTATCAGACGCTACTCCATAATTGGGTAGTTATAAAGGTAGCTTTCGGGTTTGTCCTGAAGCATGCTGCAAGGCATGGTCAATACAGATGAGATTTGCCCCTCTCTACTTGAGAGAGATATCTCTGGGCCCCTCGAGTGATCGGATCCAGAAATGCATGGTCGTGCTACATATGGTTAAGAGTTAACGTAGGAAAGGGATTCTGAATCACAATATCGAGAAAGGGAGGTCAGCTTGAAGCTAGACCAAATATCGTGAGGCAAAGGGAAAGACATGTACTAAACCTTGTGATGATTCGTCCGAATGATCTTTGTATGCGTTTAGCAGTTGGCACGTCTTGCTAGAGGCCGCTACCAACTATTGAAAGAATAAGTGCATTCGTGTCATGTCTATACGTATATGAACCTATAGAGTCACACACTTAAGGGGCATGAAGCCTAATGAGGATTAGATCCGAATAAAACTAGGCTTAGGCTACTAATGGGCTGCCAATGTAGAAGCCCACTAGGGACGCCTATATAAGAGAGGGTGGGTGAGCTGACTAGGGTCAGACTATTCCACCCAGCCGCCACTCCTCACGCCTGTGTTGCACACGTGGACCTAGCAGTCCGGCGTCGGACACTTCCACCCTGTAAATGTGGATACCTCGGAGGTGCTGCAATAGTAGCACTTGGATGAGCCGCGCAAGGGGAGATGACAAGGAGGAGACGTAGAACGTCTACACTGCCTCGACGCGCTTCATCAAGTTTCACAACTGTGCGTCTAGTGGTAATCCTGTGATCTATGACAACAGTAATACTGGTTTACGCGGTAGAGAATTTTGATTTGCGCTAGTGTAGCCTACTCGTATCCCTATAGTGGAATCAGAGTCGATGTTGTTCAGTTATAGGTTCGGGATGTTTGCATATGGTGATATGCAGATTGATATGAATGATGTTATCGTTTGTATTGCGGCGGTTCAGGATTGATCTATGATCTTGCTTTCCGTGATCGTGATTCTGAGGTCGTCGAACGACTTACCCCTACGGTCGGTTTCCGCCATCGGGGTAGACAGTGACACATAAATCCTATTGAATCGCGTGAAGATCAATATGATTGATCGAATCGGAACCTAGATCTAAAATCGATGTATCGTGATCAAAGGAGTTTGATTGAATCGGAATAGTAGTCAGTTTATGGTAAATTTGATTTGCCGATCAAAGTTCTTAAAGAAAATTGTATAGATTCAATCTCTCATTTTTCACAGTTTTCCGGATGCCCGGAGATACCGCGAGGGGCGCTGCCCCTTCGAACCCCGTGTAGAGGTCCCAACCTGATAAAGTAGAGATCCCTGTGTGCAACAGATATAACTATATCATGGAGTCCTTCATCTTCAAAGTGCCACGGGAAATCATGTTGGTTATAGACTTGTAATCCTATTCAACACACTTCACTATCATCAAACAAAACCTGCAACATAATAAGTTACAGCCACAAGGGTCAATACATTTGAATTGTATTGGCAAGTGATACTATGGTAGAACAGTGGTATCTATCATCTATATGCATTTGGCTAGGTGGAGCTTAGGCTTGCTTTGCTCAAAATAGGTTTTCCTTATAAGTTGAAAACTCTAAGTTTTTGTTTGTCAAATCACCCAAGGTATCTACCAATAAAATTGGTGATCCTTTACCCTTGTTTGACCACAAGCTTTTAACTTAGAAATTGGGATGAAGATATCCTTGATAGCTTTCATGTCTTGATGCTCAAATTGTCCATTGTCGGGGACACAGCTAAGTACTTAGATTTTACTCTCTCGAGAGGTGGTGCACTTTCCCCACAAGACTCAACATGCATCAAGACAAGATCTTTCAGAAGCCTTCCCTTAGACCAAAATGGACGCGCTCCAAACCTATCACCCTACCACCAACTGTCCATCTGGATAAGTTATTGCAGCCTATATGATCCAGGCATAGCCCATAATCCATGTGGCTGCACTTGAAGCTTCTCAACATTTGACATCTCAAATCACTTTGTTCCTGGGTGGCTTTCCACAAGTGTGATACCAAGTTTTCCCAGTATACTGGACTAGGTGATGCCCAAGTTTTCCCAGTATACCGGACTTGTGTAACCACTCAACACAATCCTTTCATTCCATTCCACCCAGGTGATTCATTCACATAGTTGTTTTATTAAACAAAACCCAAGTCATAGACTTAGAAATATATCATAGCATGAATATAGTCCACCCTTGTTTTCTACTAGCTAGGCTAAGCATAAAAGTAGCAGAATATTAACTTAGGGAAAATTCTACTAAGGCATCATCTACTAGGATTTCCCATGGCATAGCATACTTAGTAAAAATTCCATGCAAGTCCTACTTAGAAATATCACTAATGCATAGTCAAAATATTAGGACAAAATGTATGAAGCACCACTTTCCTTTTTATTAGAGAATATAGGTTCACTCCTTGATCTTGAAATGATCACACTCTTCAAAGTTCACTACAATTCAATCAAGCAAGCACATATTCAAACTAGCATTCAAACAATTCATCACATAAAATAATAAAAACAAAGCAATGCATGCAAGAATGCAAAAGATTGTTTTATTTGGAAAGGTGGTTTCTAATAAATTTATAAATATTTTAAAACATCTATTGGTCATTTATAAAAGTGGCAAAACCATTTAAAATCAAGTTAGTGAAAATAGGCCATTTAAATCATTTTGTTTTGCTAGAAATGATTAAATCAAAGTAATAATTTCTAGTGTTAGCCAAATATATTTTTAAACTCAAATGTTAGTGTTTATGGTCAAAGTGTTTAAATCAAATCCATTTTCAAAAGGTTTCACTCAAAAACCATTTTTAAATCAAGCACCATTTTTATTTTACTAAAGATGCCTTTAATCAATGTAATAATTTTCTAGGGTTAATAAAATACATTTTTAAATCCAAAACTTAGTGTTTAGGGTCATAGAGTTTAAATCAAACCATTTTCAAAAGGTTTTACTCTAAAATTATTTTTAAAACATAATCAACAATTTTGTTTTGCTAGAGATGCTTTTATTCAAGGAATAATTCCTTAGTGTCACAAAATATACTTTTAAATCCAAAAGTTGGTTTTTATGGTCAGTAGGTTCAAAACAAACCATTTGCAAAAGATTTTACCCTAAAAATATTTTTAGAATAAATTTTATACACAAAATATGCCTAAACATGTTTCTGCAAAAACAACTAATTTTCCCGAAGTAAAATACTAAAGTAAGGGCATGGTTGCAAAGGTTTCGTTTTCCTGATTTCATTGATATAAAGTTTGAAAAATTTGGATGTATGGATCTAAAGTTATGAATTTTATAAAATCTAATGTCTAATAGAAATGTTTATGTTTTTAAAACAAAACACATGCCATGTGTCTGTTTCTTACTGGCGCGTACCGGTTCGCACGGATCGACTGATGCGGTGCGTTGGATCTAATTAGATCTATGCGGTTCAGATCAAGCATAATGGTTCGTTTAAGTCAAATTATCGCGTCCACTTGATTAAAATGTAACGACTCACAGCACATAGCCAACAACTGGCGGCGCTGGCGACTGACGCGTGGCGGCGCGGCTCTGTCAGTGACGGTCCGACAAAACTAGGATGCACGGGAGAGGGAGGAGATCATTACCAGACTCTTCATGACGTGCTGAAGCTCGAGGTGGTCTCCGCAGACTAAGAGGCGCACGAGATTATCGGCGATTGCTCGACGGAGAATCTCCTGGCGACGACGCGTCTGTTCGTCATCGTTGGCGAGGCTATGGTGCGCGCTAAGACAAACTAGAGGTTCCGTTAGATGCAGGTGAGAGATGCGAGAATGTGAGTATCAACCAGAGAGGAGGGGACGGCCTAGGGTTACCGGGGGAGGTCGTCGGAGTCGAAGTGGTTCTCGGTGGCGCTCGGGTGATGACGAAGCCGAGCTTCTAGGGCACGCGCGGGCGAGTGGGGGGGGGGGGGGTACTGGGAGATGCGCTAGGCAATGGGGAGCAAGCTAGTGGGTACTGGGAGCAGAGAGGTGACCAGAGTTGTCGGAATTTGGCCGGAGTAGCTCGTCGGGGCAGTGGGGTTTGCAAGCGAAATTGTAGCAGCCTGGTGGCAGAGAGTAGCTGGCGACTGAGGGGAAAGGGAGGAGAGATGTGGGCGCTTTAACATGCATGGTCAGTGGTTAGGTTTATTGAGCCATCAACGCGAATTTACGCATGCATTCATTCGACAGAAAACGGCCATAGGGGAATGGGGGCATGGTCACCGCGAGGAAGACGATGACGTGTGAGCAGGGCCGGTTAGTCAGCAAAGGAGAAGGGGGTACGGTGGGGTCCAAGCGTCAGCAAGTGCGTGGGTTTGCTTGCGAGTGAGAAAAGAACGAGCAAGGGGAGAGGGGTTTCCCGAGTGGGCTGGTATTGGGCTTGTTGGGCCAGGTTCTGGGTAGGACTAGCTCGGCTAGTTCTTTTCTTATTTTTTTTCTTTCTCATTCTTTTTCCTTTTTCTTTTCTGATTTTTCTATTTTGAATTCAAACCTCATTTGAATTCAGATTTCTTTTCAAATCTTTTTCTAAATTTTCAGTAGGGTTTTCATTCTGTTTATATAGTGTTGTTTAACAATTCATTTAGAATATTTCTTATATTCTCATAAGGTTTAAATATTTATTTAAATAGACCTTTGTCTTTAGTTAAACAGGGTTTTAAATATGTTTTCAAACTTCTATTTGAATTCCATTTTTTACCAAACCTTTTGCATTAGGTTTTATTTATTCAAAATAATTCCCTTTGAATTATTTAAAATATTTTAATATGATTTAATATTCATTTAAATTGGCAATTGTCTTTATTCAAATAAAATCAAATATGGTTTTAATCCCATATAAATTTTATTCAAATAATTCTTTTATTCCATTTAAGTTAATTAAATAACTTTTATTCCACTTGGGAAAATTGCACTTTATTAATTTCTCATGATTTAGTTATCATTTACATTAGGGATTTTGTCTCCATTTAAATATAATTAGAATATGGTTTAATCCCATATACTTTTATTTGAATATTCTTTATCCCTTTATTTTATTTGGATTATCTTTATTCCATTTGATTATGGATTTAATTCAAGTTTTAACTTGTCTTGTAAATAATTTTATTTGGATTTATTATTTATTTAGTTTAGGCAATTTCTCTTTATTTAAATAAAATTGAATATGGTTCAAAGCCCATATAGTTTTATTTAAATAATCTTTTATTTATTTTTATTATTCAATAACTTCCATTTGTTTATGGACTTGAAAAAGTTTTATTTTTGCTTTTAAATATTCCTTATTTATTTCTTTCTTTGTCTTATAAAATCCATATCTTTTTATTTATAGATTCAAAATTGGTGATTCCAATTTGTATAATTTTATTTAATATTTGCTTATCTTTTTAAATCCTTTTAGGATTAATTTGCTCACAAATTGGTATGGATTTTTAGCTAGGAGCTTTATTAGCTTTGATATTTATTTTCTTTACCTTATTAAATTCATAAGTTTTTATCTATGGCTCCAAATTAAATGAAACAAATTTCCATGGTTTTATAATATTTTTATTTATCATTTTTGATCATTTATAAATATTTGTTGCTAAATTTTTATATGGATCAAATCCATAGTCTTAGGGAGATCTTGGAAATAATTTTTTTCTATTAGGGTTTTAGTGTTTTGGTTTGTTTTTTCCAAGTGTTTAAATTTCAAGATACATTCATTGATGAATGCATTTCACTTGATTGCAATTTTATTGGATTCCCTTTTATTCAAAGTTTGTTCAAGAATGGCTTTGATGTTTCCATTTAGAAGCAAAAGTTTTCTTTTCACCCTAAATTTCAACCATTATTTATTTTTCACATTTTAAAATTTGGAAATTTTTGTGATGTGACAGGCTACCACCCTTAAAAGAAGTCTCGTCCCGAGATTTGGGTAGGCTAGAGGTTACAAGTTGGCTTCAAGACAACTAGAGTGCTACCACCCTTAAAAAAATTCTAAGTAGATTACATCTTGGCTTACTTGGGATCTTGATGTAACTTCTCTGGACAGTTGTTTGCATAGTGTATTTTGTTTCCACACTTCAAACATGTGACAAGGTTGATGTCTTGAGGTATATTCTTCTTCTTTTCTGGACATTCATTGGCATAGTGTCCCATCTCTTTGCAATTGTAACATTGCTCTTGGGTAATGTCCTTCTTGCTAGGGATGGGGCATTTCTTCTTCTTATTCTTGGGTCCCTCCAAAGCTAGGAGTTCTTCTAGTTAATGCCCTTCATATCTCACCACAAAGGTGGAAATCTTTCTCTCTTATTGGGGCAATCACTAGAGATATGACCTTCTTCTCCACATGATTAACAACACTTGGTGGTCACTTTGGATGTGGTCTTATGAGGCATGGTTCTGACTTTTCCTTCATCCTTCTTGGTAGAAGTTGTTCCCTTATGGAGGTTTCCAAACATTTGATGCATTCCATCTTGTTTCATTTGTTGAACTATAGGATAGATGGGACATTGGATAGGGACATGATCATTTCCTTCACATAGGAAACAAGTCACTTGAGATGTGGGGCATTGTTTAGTTGGATTTTTCTCTTCCTCAATTAGGGAATTGATCCTCATGCTCTTTATAAGTGTGTCCTATGTCTCCATAAATATTGCAAGCTTGAGTTCCTTCTATAATATCATCCTTGATATCATTGTTGTCACAATCACTTTGGGAAGAGTTGCTTCTCATGTTGATCATTTGATTGGTCATCCTTTGCAGAGTTTCCAAAAATTCTTGCAGGGTTGGATCTAGCTCATTGTTGTTGGCTAAAAACTGAGTTATCACTTGATTCAACTGGGCTTGGGTTGCTAGTAGTTGTTCTCATGTGCATATCTTGGTTGTTGTTGTCACCATTCTTGATGTTGGATTCTCTTGGAGAAGTCATCTGTTTGGGTTGGATTGGGATTAGAATAGGCAAAAGATTTCTAGGAAAAAGTCTAATCACACACAACAACTCACACAAGCAATGTGCAAGCAAACACAATCAAACATTCCACTCACACAACAAGATTCAAGCACATTTTTAGGCAACAAGATATTTTTGCTACACCACATAAGTTGGTGTGATTAATATATGATCTAAACTAAACACTAGTATGGTGGTCCAACTATAGGATTTCACCTGAGACCATTTCATTCTTCTTAGTTGTTTCTTTATGAATGAGATCATGGTTTCCTTGGGAAAAATCCTTGCATCTTGGTCACAAAACTTCAAAGGTGATGATGGTTCCTTCTAGGTTGTGTTTCCTTAGCCTTCAAGTCTTGAGTAATATTTCTTATCTCACTTGTAGTCCTTAGTGATATCTAGGTAGAAGTCCTTGGTGAAAATCTGATGTTGAAGTCTTTGATGATGGTGAAGTCTTTGCTCAAGTTGAAGTCTTTGCTCATGTTGAAGTCTTTGTCCATCAAGTTTAAAAGGAAGAGATGTAGAATCAAAACCAAAAAGGTTGAGGAAAGAGTTTACAAGATTGTTTGTAAATAAGTTTGAACAAATACAACTCCTATTTTTCTAAGGGTTTTTTTCCAAGTCCTAGGGTTACAAATCCTACAGGCAACACAGTGCTCTGATACCATCTATAGAGGTCCCAACCTGATAAGGTAGAGATCCTTGTGTTTACAATGCTAGTCCCTAGATCAATTGCTAGAATCCACAGTTTAAGATGTAATATCAAGAAACAGAGGTCATAATAGAACTTTATAACCAGGAATAAAATAATTCATTACATCTTACATAGCTCATTTGGCTATCTCATTACAATGCAGCAGATATAACTATACCATGGAGTCCTTCATGTTCAAAGTGCCACAGGAAATCATGTTGGTTGTAGACTTGTAATCCTATTCAACACACTTCACTATCATCAAACAAAACATGCAACATAATAAGTTACAGCCACAAGGGTCAATACATTTGAATTGTATTGGCAAGTGATACTATGGCAGAATAGTGGTATCTATCATCTATATGCATTTGGCTAGGTGGAGCTTAGGTTTTCTTTGCTCAAAATAGGTTTTCCTTATAAGTTGAAAACTCTAAGTTTTTGTTTGTCAAATCACCCAAGGCATCTACCAATAAAATTGGTGATCATTTACCCTTGTTTAACCATAAGCTTTTAACTTAGAAATTGGGATGAGGAGATCCTTGATAGCTTCCATGTCTTGATGCTCAAATTGTCCATTGCCGAGGACACGGCTAAGTACTTAGATTTTACTCTCTCGAGAGGTGGTGCACTTTCCCCACAAGACTCGACATGCATCGAGACAAGATCTTTCAGAAGCCTTCCCTTAGACCAAAATGGACGCGCTCCAAACCTATCACCCCCTACCACCAACTGTCCATCTGGCTAAGTTATTGCAGCCTATATGATCCAGTCAGAGCCCATAATGCCATGTGGCTACACTTGAAGCTTCTCAACATTTGACATCTCAAATATCTTTGTTCCTAGGTGTAACACCCTCCGAATCGGCCCTATGCAAGTTTCAGCGCTTCCCGCCAAACCCGCATAGAAACGATTCAATGGTGCCCTCCAGGAACTTGCGTGCGGGTGGAAAACGAAGTAATAACATTACACAACAGTCCTCGATGGGACCCACAGAACAGATATATATATACAACGGCGACTCAATGAGTCAAGAATACAGATATAATATACAAAGATCCAAATCACCTTGAAAATGATAGAGCGTCCGACTACGGACAAGACGCAAATGGGGCTAAGAGCCCTGAAGAATAACCAATGGCGTCCATAACCCTGCCTAGGCCAAGCTGGAAGGGTAACCCTGCTAACGACGTCGATCTCAAAACCTGCGTAGACAAAAGGGGTGCCGACAAAGGGCAAAAGAAAAAGAGAGAGCGGTCAGTACTGAGGCCAGTACACGGCGAGGCTAGAATTCGGCGGTCCTCGCCTACATAGGTATGGTGGACTGAGCGGCAGCGCAGCATACACTAAACAACCTATAGAGACTCGATATAACTGTCGGCTATCAGAGAGGGATAAGAAAGACCTATTCGGAACCAACCTGATGCTACCATCAAACAAACCCATCCTGGTGTTTCCCTCTCGAGACCAAACGAGGAAGTCAACCGAGGAACTCACACAGTTGGCAGTTTTATTTATTCAGTTATCGTTGCAGCAATTACTAGTCAAGTATAGATAATCATCCTGATATAATAAGCAGTGGGCAATTTTAGTTAACCATTCCGTTGTAGTTACGACACTTACTAGTCAAATACAATTAGCATGAGATATCCCAAACCCAGCAGTTGTTGGTACTTTTGTTTAGCCATTCCGTTGCAGTGAAGCTGATTACTAGTCATATCGGATACAAGTCACATTATAATAGTAAACTTTAGTTATAGTTGTCTATGATCGAGACCTGTGCTCCAAGTCGTCCATAACCGCGGACACGGCTTCTCGAAAAGATTTAACCCTGCAGGGGTGCACCAAAGTATCCACACGCACCTACACCCTTGTTGTCGGACCAGGTAGGTACAAGATCACAAAACATACACCCAACGGTATGTCGACGGGGTTTCGGACACGACGTTTCCCAGACCCAAAGCAAGCACGGGGGGCCACCCCACTAAGTATACCCGTAATGAAGTCGGCCGGTCTCCGAGACGGACTCAGGGTTTGCGCCAGTGGCTGTAAACGACTGGGAACCCAAAACTCTCGGGCTTGTCGATACCGCGAAAACACTCCGCAATCCTAAACAGTACACGTGCAGTACCTCGCACAATTTAATTAAAGCAGTAAAACATGGCATAAGTACAGGATAGTAATAAAGCCCCAAACTAATTGTGGCCCCCAGTATAGTACTTGGAATCAGGTACTAAATCGATGGGGGTGCCCATACACCCCACCTGTGGTTAGCACGCTCGATCTCGGAACAGGTGTCAAGAAACTCGGGGTCCTACGGGACACAAGTGGACGGTTAACAACCAAATAACATCTATTGCCCACCTGTGCCTCTGCTTACCTACTTCAATTTTAGTTATTAAACAATAATTAAAGCCATGATCATCTCCAACATTAAACATGCGGAAATACTCCAACAACTAAGGTACTTGACGACACGCAACAACACTTGAGCAAGCGACTACGACGCGCAAGTCCAACTATCTACCAAATCAATAGGTAATAGGAGGTGTCCGAGGCAATATAAGGCTGCAAGGGATATCACGGGTACGAAAACTAGAGCATCGCAACACAGATAGCAATAGATCAACATGAGGGAACAAATACTGTAAAAGTAAGATAGGTAGAAAGGGGGAGATGCTCGCCTGAAAACATTGCCGAAGGTTCATCCGAAGATCGGGTCGACACTCGCATCAACTCAACGGCCTTATTCGCGAAGAAGCAAAACGCTAGAATAAACACCGGATGCACTATTTAATACTACGACAAAAGATCGGGCATGATGCATGTATGATGTATGACATGGCAAAGATGCGATGCAATTGGGCAATATTAAGTGGAACCGGGGTCCCGACAATTAATTAAACGGTTCAAGTTATTTATCTACCGCGCAAATTAAATGTCGTAATAACAGGGCAAGATAAGTTACCGGTTCGCTACACAAATTTAAATGAGGCCAATATAAGACTATATTTGTCCATATATAGGCGCCATATTTATTATTAGATGATTCGACAATATACCCCCAACCCACCATATGTATGCAAGGATGATCAATTCATATGCAACAAGATATATCTTTCATTTATAAGAATAAGGTCTCGGAAAGAGGGTCACACATAGGGGCTCGACGATCTTGGGGTCTCGGGGTTCGATGAGGTTCGGTTCTTCGGACTCCGGGCATTCAGCGTCATTCGGCTCCATGTTGGGGGTCTTGGAATTTCGGCACCGATGGCCTCCAAGTGTTACTACAGAGGATCTTGTCGCTTACACCGATGTTCTTGTCCAACTTATCGACTGGGAGGTCGCCGATTGTTGTTGTAGTAGCAGCCACACCCCCAATATTCCTCACTGAATTGGACACCTTGGGGAAAACGCATGTAGGTTTCAACGTACATCACACACGCGAGGCAGAGGTGCTATAGGAGACCTCGGCCAGGTCACAGGATGGCAAGGAACCGAGGCGGCAGACTGAGGCGAGGCCTGAGAGGAGCTCAGGGAAAGGAGTAGCACCAGACGCAAGGCTTGGCTGCACCAGCGGGGGGGCAAGAGGTGCTCGGGCGGGCTTCCCGCGACGCTGAATGGTGCAGGGGCGCAGGCTCAAGCGGCCAGAGGACGAGGCAGGACTGGCCGGCGAGGAGGGTGCTGGCTCGTGCTCGAGGGAGAGGTGGGCGCAGACAAGAGGGCGGCCGCAGAGGCGGGGATGCAGCGGCGGGAAGGCCGCATCGGGCTGGCGAGGACAAGGCCGAGGCTTCGCTGAAGGAGCACATGGCGGAGGACGGTCCTAGGGACAGGGACCATGGTTCCGTCGATGTAGGCCAGGGCACTGGAGAGGCATCGACCGGCGCAGAAGCTTGGACCGGCGGCCGCAGAGACAAGCGGAGGGCGGCGGGGCAGAGGAGCTCTGCGGGACGGCGGGGAGGGGCCAGGTCGAGGACTATGGAGGTGAGGGAGCGTCTGCCGGTGGGGCGCTCGGGGAAGGAGGTCGAGGCGCAACGAGCTCGCAGCATCAAGCGCGCCAGCGAGGTCACGACGACGGTCAGAGGACAAGCGGGCGGCGATGGCGGACGCTGACGGGCGCAGGCAGAGGTGAACCTGCAGACGAGGAGGAGCGGCCAGAGGGGGCCCGCGGGGCGGTGGTGGGTGGCGGCGGAAGCCTAGGTAAGGAGAGAGGAGCTCGAGACGAGGGGGGCGCTAGGGAGAGAGGAGCGTCGGGTGGGGAGAAAACTGGTGGCGGCGGCGGAGGTGAGGACGAGGGGAGCGGGGCACGGGTCGCGAGAGAGCAGGTGGGGTCGGGGAGGTGGGTCCAGGGTGAGGAGCGGGTGAGCGGGGTGGGCTTGCCCTCCGGGTGCGTGCGTGGTGTTGCGTGTGTGTGTGTTTGGTGTGCGAGGTGGGGAGCGTCGAGTGTGTGTTGCGTGTGTGGGTTCGCGGGTGGGGCCAGGGTGTGTGGGGCCAGGGAGGGTGGACTCGGTCTGCTGGGAGTGGAGCGGGGCAGGTGGGGTCGGCGGTTCCTGGGGAGTGGTGGCGTGGGTGTGTTGTGTGAGTGGTGGGTGTGTGTGGGTTTGGCTCCAGGGTAGGTGGCAGTAGGTGGTTGGCTGGAGTGAGGTGGAGAGGTGAGGTGGAGGGAGGGGATTGGTCAGGGTGAGGTGGAGGGGGCTGGGTAGGATAGAGCTAGGTAGGAAAAGGGTTTGGGTGGTTCAGGGGTAGGTAGGATTTTATCTGGAGGTGGCCGGCTGGGCTTTCGGGCCTGGTTGGCTGCCTCCCAAAAATAATTTAAATATTTGATTTATTAAAAACGAGGCTTTTGAAAACCGTTGGCAGACAAAACAAAATATTCCGGAGACCCGGGTTTTGGTTTTGAATTAAAGACGGGAATATTTAGAAAACAAAACTAGGCGTTTCGAAAATAGTTTAGAAAAAACCATGCAGGATGATGACGATGCTCAGATGCAATGTGGCATGATGACATGTGCATGCGGTCATGATGATGCAATGCACAAAAACACCGCGATTTTCTAGTAGTGGTTTTTGCGGGATGCCACAATTCGACACCACTAACAATGGATCTCGCCCTCGAGATCCGCCTCATGGTACCGGAAGGAAGGTCAGCGATCTGCGTCTTCTCGCTTCGGGCAGATCATCGCGACACCACTAACAATGATTCCTTCTCCATCTTGAAATCAGCGACACCACCAACAAAGGTCGGTTCTCACGTTCGTCAAGAGAACACTCCGGAGAAACAAAGGACGAAGGTAGAGGTATCAAAAGATAAGGCCAACTCTAACTTCCATGAGAAGAGGAAAAGTTACATTGATCCACCAGTTCGATGTACAAGAGTGAACAGTAAGAGTCGGGTAGGGTGATCAGTCCTTCCCGTTCCCAACTATCAACTCTATACATGAATAGGAAAATCAGGCAACACAACTCTCGAAACTTAGAATGAAGGTCTTCATAAGCGGTATTCGGAACAAAGGGGTGATGCCAGCTCTGCATTGGATCTGATGTAGATGAGGTCATCACATCAGAAAACACCGGAAGATACAACAGAAATCGTATGAAATACACGATGATTAGGTTCCGTGATGGTTCCATTGGCATGAACAACACATGCTCAAGGTATACTCCAACTTCACCAATGCTCGTCCTTCTCATATGTTTTTCAACGATACGGATATCCAGCAAGGTACACATATAGATAAAGAGTTCAAAAACAAAAAGATTGGATGAAGGGTACACCAAACGAGATGCAGATAAGATGTTGGTAGCGCCATCGTTATAATAGGAAAGAAGCGAAACCCTAAAGGTACGACAGAAACCCAACCACGAAAAATCCTGGACTCGAAGAAAAGATAAGAGGTGGATTCAAAACGCGTAGAGGTAAGAGGAGAATAGCAGAGGGGTAAGGAGTAAAATCAGACCTAATCAGAACTATCCAACCGATTTTGAAAAATAGTTTTGACACTCTACTTCGGCCGTTAGCTAGGTTATCCTACAGGCTGGACTTGTGGGGTATCGTAACTGCTGAGCT
This sequence comes from Avena atlantica, assembly GCA_910589765.1. Classification (NCBI taxonomy): domain Eukaryota; kingdom Viridiplantae; phylum Streptophyta; class Magnoliopsida; order Poales; family Poaceae; genus Avena; species Avena atlantica. Next base: position 49,494,652 of record OU342739.1, read on the forward strand.
CTGATACCACTCTGTTGATTTGCGGCGCTAGGACTTCCTCTCGATCTTGAGATCGGCAAGAGATCGTCTACATCAACCACGAGTTGAACTCGTTAAGCTTTGTCGGTCTTCAAGGGTATGTTCTCTACAGATATACATCCGCCCGTTGTTTGTATCTAGTAGATATATCTTGGTATATAGTTCACATCATAGGAAATTTTTTGTTTTCTATGCTGCGAACCCTACAGTGGTATCAGAGCCGGATCTATGCGTAGATACTTTACACGGGTAGTACACATATGAGTATGTGGGCGATGATGATCATGTTGTTGCTCCTTTGTTGTAATTTTGGATATTGGTGGCATAGTGGGATGAAGCGGCCCGGACAAACTTTACATGTCCTCGCACATGAGACCTGTTCCACGCTTGACATGCAACTAGTTTGCATAAGTGGCTAGCGGGTGTCTGTCTCTCCTACTATAGTCAATATCTATTTTGCAAGCGAGTTGTCAACAATTTGATTATCCTCATTGTGGTTCATGTTCGTAGGTAAGAACAGTTCTATCTCGAAAGCCCTAAGCCACGTAAAACTTGCAATGGATAAATTAGAGGCGTCTAGTTTAGATTGTTGCTGGGCTAGTGTTATGATATGGTAGTGTTGTAAGTAGAAGTATGAGATGATACTCTTACAACACACATAGCGTGTAAAATCCATAGACCTTGGATTTACACATATAGGTATGATAGTGATCATACCACGATGCACATGATAGAGATCATTTGCGGGAACCATATAATTTCACTAATAAACATATGATGTTTGATAGCATCTTATATTGTGTAGGGTTCCCCAATCTTAGATAAGATTTATCCCTCTGTGTTCACAATGCTAGTCCCTGGATCAATAGCTAGCATCCACAGTTTAGATGTAATATCAAGAAACAAGGGTCATAATATAACTTTATAACCAGGAATAACATAATTTTATTACATCAAACATAGCTCATTAGGCTATTACATTACATTGCAGCGGAATAAATATAGTCATGGGTCCTTCATCTTCAAATTGCCACAGGCAGATGTTGGTTGTAGACTTTGTAATCCTAAACAATCAATCTTTACTGAAATCAATCAAACCTGCAACATACAAGTTACAGCCACAAAGGGTCAATACATTTGAATTGTATTGGCAAGTGATACTATGGTAGTATAGTGGAGTCTATCATCTATATGCATTTGGCTAAGTGGAGTTGAGGCTTGCATTGCTTAAAATAGATTTTTCTTATCATTTTGAAAATACCAAGTTTTTGCTTGTCAAAATCATTTTTCTCAATCAAAGATTTCAAGATCCTTGTACCAAGCCATCTTTCCATCAATGATTGAAGAATTCAAACAACCCTTGTTCAAACCACAAGATTTTAATTTAGAAATTGGATTGATGAGATTCTTGATTGCTTCCATGTCTTGATGCTCAAATTGTCCTTTACCAGGGACATGGCTAAGTACTTAGATTTTACACTCTGCAGAGGTGGTGCACTTTCCCCACAAGACTTGGTTTCCCAAGACAAGATCTTTCAGAAGCCTTCCCTTAGACCAAAATGGACGCGTTCCAACCTATCAAACACTACCACCCACTGTCCATATGGCTAAGTTCTTGCAACCTATATGATCATGGCAGAGCCCATATTGCCAAGTGGTTGCACTTGAAGTTTCTCAACATTTGACATCTCAAATCCCTTTGTTTCCTGGGTGGCATTCCACAAGTGAGATACACAACCCAAGTCCATGGCCTTGTGTAACCACTCAACATATCCCAATCCTTCCATTCCACCCATGAGATTCATTAACTTAGTTGTTTTATTAGACAAAATCACAAGTCCTCAGACTTAGAATATTTTTCCATAGTGTGAATATATATTCCACCCATGTTTTCTATTATCTAGGCTAAGCTTGGTAGTAATAGGAAACTTAACTTAGAAAATCCTACTAAGGATTCATCTACTAGGTTTTCCTATAGCAAGATCTATACTTAGCAAAATCCATGCAAGTTTACTTAGCAAAATCACTAATGCATAGAAAAAGTAATGGGACAAAAAGTATGAAGCATCACTTGCCTTTTTGGAAGGTAATGGTAGTTCACTCCTTGATCTTGTTAGTCTCACACTTCACTACAAGTCAAACAATCAAACACTCATTCAATTTACATTCCAAACCAATAATCACTCAAACAATTTCACACCCACAAGACTAGGGAAACCAATTCATGCATGGGAGCATGCACAAGATAGTTTTATTTTGAAAAGGGGTCTCTATGGGGTTTCTAAACTTTGTAAAATCCATATTGGTCATTTACCAAGGTGGCAAAGTCATTAGCAAGAGGATTTTGCCCAAAAACTATTTTTAAATCCATTCATCATTTTATGTGGTGAAAAATGTTTTTATTAAGGCAAAAACTCTTAGGTTGTTCACCAAATGAGTTGCTAATTTGCAAAACTTGGTGTTTTAGGTCAGTAGGTTTGGTCCAAAAAAATTCCTTAAAGTTTTCTTTCCATAAACATTTTTATAACAAAAACCATTCTTTTTATTTGGCTAGAAAATGACTAAGTCAAGTAATCCAACCTAAATCTTTCCATAATCATTTTTAACACCAAGGGTTGGTTCCTAGGGTCATTAAGGTCACAACAAATCAATTTGCAAAGGTTTTACTTCAAAATTATTTTCAATAAATAATTTACATTTCTATTTGACTAGAAATGGTTTTAAATTAAAGAATCATTTCTTAATTTCTCCAAATACATTTTTGTGTCCACAAAGTGTTTCCTAGGGTCAGTAGGTTCAAATCAATCCAATTGCCAAAGATTTTAACCCTAAATTCAATTTAAAACAATTTTTTACATTCTTAACAAGCATACAAATGTTTCTGCAATTTCAAACAAGCTAATAGCTACTATTTGTTAAACTAAGGGAATGGTTGGCTAGGTCTTGTTCTCTTGAATCCATTGATATAAAATTTGCAAAATTTGGACGTGTGGTTTGAAAGTTATAGGGTTTTCAAAATGGAATTTCAATCTGATTTCAAAATCTGTTTTTTAATCAGAACCTGGCCACGTGGCTTGCTCCTATTCGCCCGTACCGGTTCGCCTGGATCGCGTGCTGCCGTGCGTTAGATCTAAATAAATCGTGCGGCTCTGGAGACGTACCCTTTCGCGTTTAAGTTACTCTATCCTATCCATCGGATTAAGATCGGACGGCTCTCAGTATCCCGACCATAAGCTGGCGGCGCTGGGCTCTGACGCGCGGCGGCGGCGGCTTGTCAGTGGTGTCGCCGGCGTTACAGGAAGCGAGAAGGAGGGAGAGGATGTTCACCGTGTTCGCAGACGCCTGGGGAAGCTCAAGGAGGTACTGGCTGGTGAAGGGGCGCACGAGGGCAATAGGAATTCCTCGCCGGAGTTCGGTCTGGCGACGGCTGGCTCTGGTCGAGGTCGAAGACGAAGCTGTCGATCACCAGGAGGCAAGAAAAGGTCGTGATCAGATGCAGGAGACCACGGAGATGACGTGTGCGTGAACGGAAGGGGTCGGGGTGGTCTGGAATTACCGGAGAAGCTCGACGGAGGCGAGACAGACGGCGGTGCTCAGAACTTTTGTCGAAGACGTCTTCCTGGGGCGCCCGCGGTTGAACGAAGTGTACTAGGAGATGCGTTAGAGAGAGGTGAGTGTGTTCGTGTGTTCGGGGAGGCACGGGGCGATCAGGTTTGGACGGAATCGTCAATGGGCCTCGTCGGAGACAGAGAGAGTGGCTGGCGAAATACGGCAGCCTGGGGCGTGCTCGGGGAAGGAGGCAGAGGGGAAAGGAGGAGGAGACGCTGGGGTTTTAACGCGCATGGTCAATGGCGGGTTTAATCCATCCTTCAATGCGAATTACATCGGGTTTAACTCACCTGCAACGGCCGGCGAGGGGGAAAGGTGTGGTTCGCGGGTGGGGAAGAAGAACAGGGGGAGTGGGGTCGTCCTGTCAGCGATAGAGAAGGAAAGGGGTTGGGTCCACCAGTCATTGTCTATGTGGGTCGATTAGTTGGTGCAGATTGTTTTCTTCGGGAGGAAGAGCTGGGCTGTTTGCTGGGCCTTGTTGGGCTGCCTGGGTTGGGTCGCCCTCTTTATTATTTTTTCTATTTCTATTTTCCTGTTTTGAATTTCAAACAAACAAACAATGTTCACATCAATTCAAACAACACCCAAACTTTGTAAGTTTGACTTGGTTCTGTTCAGTAGCCTGAACCTAAATCTAAAATCCATAAATTCTAAATAAATAAAGTCCATTATTAATTAAATAGTTGTCCATTGCTAATTAATCAAATTAGGATTTGATTTATTTCAAACTCAATTTAAATCCATATATTTTCCAAAACCAAAATAGTGGGTTGTATTTGAATCAGGTGAATTTAGAAAGCTTGTTTTAAAATAAATAACAATTTTGTTAAAGGTTCCATTTATTAATTAAATAAAATGGACCATGGTTTCTTAATAAAATAGGGTTGTTGTTTATTAATAAAATCTTCACTTGAAATCCAAATATTTTCAAAATCAAATCAGTAGGTATCATTTGGAACTAAATAATACTTGGATACTTGTTTAAAACAAACTATTATTTTACTTTAGGGTCCAATAATAAAATAAAAAGAGCTTTATTAAATAACTCAAATAGGATTTGTTTATTTAAATCTTTTATTTTGGAATCTAAAATTGTACCAAAGTCATTCAGTAGGTTTTATTTGAGAATACAAAGTACTTGGAAAACTTATTTAATTTAAACAAATAAGTTTTGATGGTTTATAAATGATAGAACCTTTATTAATAAAACTTGGATATTAAATCCTTATTAATTTATTTTAAATAAACCTTTGCTAATTTTATTTAGAATAAAATGTTTTATTTCCAAAGCTTGGCCAAGTTTTAATTTGGCTTTATAAAATATTCTTTATTTATAAAATCCATCTTTTCTTTTGAATACCAAATCTTTTATTAAAAGATCCAAAATAGTATTTTAAATATTTTTATTTTCCTTTAATAAAAGTTTATCTTTTTAAATATCTTTAGTTTTTATTAAATTCAAATGGGTTTGAAGTTCCAATTGCATTCAAAAAGTTTCTTCTGGCTCTGAAATTCAAACAAAGTTTTATTTTATTCATTTATTTTCACATTACAAGATTTGGAAAATCTTGGGATGTGACATATTGCTTGTTTAGCGCTTTGTTAGCATAATAAGATGATCCCTCATTTAAATATCAAGATAAGAATGTGTTCTTCCTTTAGTATGCACCGATTATGTTTTCGTCGCTCCAAGACATCACGTGATGATCGGGTGTTCTTGGATCCACGACCATATTTCGGGTGTAAAACAGTTACACACACGAATACTAAGGTTCTAACTTGGCGAGCCTAGCTTTACAGACATGGCCTCGGAACACGGACCGAAAGGTTAAACATGGCCTCAGAACATGGGTTATTTATTTTAAATCTTGATGATGCATCTGTTTACAATGTTAGTGCTAAAAGGCTTTGGCCTAATGTTTTGAGTCCTACCTATTTACGACATTGTCGTTTGGGGCATATAAGTGAAAAATGCATGAAGAAGCTCCATGGTGATGGTCTTCTAACTTCGTTTGATTTTGAATCATACGAGACATGTCAGGCTTGTTTACTTGGAAAGATGACCAAGTCGCCTTTTTCGGGTTTTCTCGAGAGAGCGACAGACTTGTTGGAACTCATACATACTGATGTATGTGGACCAATGAGCACGACAACCAAAGGAGGATATCACTACTTCATTACTTTCACTGATGATTTCAATATATATGGTTATGTCTACTTGATGAAGCATAAGTCTGAAACTTTTGAAAAGTTCAAGGAGTTTCAGAGCGAGGTAGAGAATCAACGTGGCAAGAAAATAAAGGCCTTGCAATCTGATCGTGGAGGTGAATATTTGAGTCAATTTAGCAATCATCTTAAGAGTTGCGGAATTGTTCCGCAGCTCACGCCGCCCGGAACGCCTTAAAGAAATGGGGTCTCCGAACGGCGCAATCGAACTTTGTTGGAAATGGTTCGATCGATGATGAGACAGTCGGATTTACCATTATCATTTTGGGGTTATGCTCTAGAAACGACAGCTTTCACACTTAATAGGGTACCATCTAAATCCATAGTTAAGACACCATATGAGACGTGGACTGTAAAGAATCCCAGTTTGTCTTTTCTAAAGATTTGGGGTTGTGATGCATTTGTCAAACGACTTCAGTCGGACAAACTAACACCCAAGTCGGATAAGTGCATTTTTGTGGGATATCCAAGGGAAACCTTAGGGTATTACTTCTACAACCGAGAAGAGGTCAAAGTGTTTGTCGCTCGTAGCGGTGTTTTCCTAGAGAAAGAGTTTCTCACAAAGGGAACGAGTTGAAGGTCGGTGCAACTTGAAGAAGTTCAAGATGAGCCAGTCGGGGATGCTTCTGTGAGTGATGCTATTGTAGCAGAACAAGTTGAGGAACCCGTGGCAATAGAAGCACCATAACCATGAAGGTCGGCGAAGCTCCAGGAAATGCGAGAATTATTATTGTTAGACAATGATGAACCTGCGACCTATGCGAAAGCGATGGTGGACCAAGACTCTGAGAAATGGCTGATCGACATGAGATCCGAGATAGAGTCCATGGGAGACAATCAAGTTTGGAACTTGGTTGACCTGCCTGATGGTTTTAAAGCCATTGAGTGCAAATGGATCTATAAGAGGAAGATTGATATGGATGGAAATGTTCACATCCATAAAGCTCGACTTGTTGCAAAAGGTTTTCGACAAGTTCAAGGAGTTGACTACGACAAGACCTTCTCGCCCATAGCGATGCTTAAATCTATACAGATCATTCTAGCCATTACTGCCCATTTAGACTATGAAATATGGCAGATGGATGTCAAGACGGCTTTCTTAAATGGAATCCTTACCTAGGACGTGTATATGATGCAGCCCGAAGGTTTTGTCAATCCAAAAATGCTGGAAAGGTATGCAAACTTCTAAAGTCCATTTATGGGCTGAAGCAAGCATCTCAGAGTTGGAACATTCAATTTGATGAAGTTGTAAAGGTGTCTGGCTTCATAAAAAATGAACAACAACCTTGTGTTTACAAGAAGGAAAGTGGGAGAGCGTTTGTATTTATAATCTTATATGTAGATGACATATTGCTGATTGGAAAAGACATTCCTATGCTCGAGTCTGATAAAACCTCGTTTAAAAATAGGTTTTCGATGAAGGACTTAAGAGAAGCGGCATATATTCTGCGCATAAAGATCTATAGAGATAGATCAAGGAGGCTAATTGGATTAAGACAGAGTACATACATTGACAAAGTTTTGAGACGGTTCAGCATGGAAGAGGCTAAGAAGGGGTTCTTGCCCATATCTCACGGCATAAAACTCAGAAAGACCCATGTCCTTCGACTACTGATGAGCGTGAGCGCATGAGCAGGATTCCATATGATTCAGCTATTGGATCCATCATGTATGCAATGATATGTACTCGCCCAGATGTTTCCTTTGCTCTAAGTGTTACGAGTAGATACCAGGCTGATCTAGGTGAAGGTCACTGGACAGCGGTAAAGAATATCCTTAAGTACTTGAGAAGTACCAAGGATGTATTCCTAGTTTCTAGAGGTGAGGATGAACTCCGTGTAAGGGGTTACACAGATGCGAGTTACCTTAATGACTTAGATGAATCAAATCGCAATCTGGTTATGTGTTTATCATGAATGGTGGTGCTGTGAGTTCGAAAAGTTCGAAGCAAGATACGGTGGCCTCCTCTTCAACAGAAGCTGAATATATTGTCGCCTCGGAAGCTGCAAAGGAAGCTGTTTGGATTAGGAATTTCCTGATCGCTCTTGGTGTGGTTCAGGGCGCGTCCAATCCCATAAACGTTTATTGTGACAATAATGGTGCTATTGCGTAAGCCAAGGAGCCTAGACAGCACCAGGAAAACAAACATATTCGCATGCGTTACAATTAGATTCGTGAGTTTGTTGAGGATGGTAGCGTCTTGATATGCAAAATACATACGGACTCAAATGTTGTTGATCCCTTTACAAAACCACTCCCGCAGCCTGCGCATGAGGCGTACGCAAGAGCAATAGGTATTAGATACAATATAGATTCACTCTAGTGCAAGTGGGAGACTGAAGGAAATATGCCCGAGAGGCAATCATAGAGATGATTATATTTCTTATATATCCATGAGTTATTGTAATATGCCTTGAATATCCATATCAGGCAACTTGTATTAATTGGCAATTATATGAATTGTTTGTGAAACTATATACTTGTATGGTTATCTAATAGTTGTCCCTAGTCAGAGTTCATGTGAGGACACACGTGAATATTAGACTAGCATATCGATTGGTTGATGACTATGTTTCGCAAGTCATAGACATGGATATGTCAAACTAATAATATGGACATATGTTATGAATATGGGGTTGGACTGACCCAACTTGAGACTGGCAATTAGACTTGCAGCTCTCTCTACACATCGTGTACGTTTTGTCCTTAGACCTGAGATTGTCGCATGTACTTGAGATGTGGATCGACTTACTTTGGGGATATCAGACGTTACTCTGTAACTGGGTAGTTATAAAGGTAGCTTTTGGGTTTGTCCTGAAGCATGTTGCAAGGCATGGTCAATCAAGATGGTATTTGCCCCTCTCTACTTGAGAGAGTTATCTTTGGGCCCCTCGAGTGATCGGATCCAGAAATGCATAGTCGTGCTACATATGGTTAAGAGTTAACCTAGGAAAGGGATTTCGAATCACAGTATCGAGAAATGGAGGTCAGCTTGGAGATAGACCAAATATTGTGAGGCAAAGGGAAATACATGTACTAAACCTTGTGATGGTTCGTTCAAATGATCTTTGTATGCGTTTAGGAGTTGGCACGTCTTGCTAGAGGCCGCTACCAACTATTGATAGAATAAGTGTATCCGTGTCATGTCTATACGTATATGAACCTATAGGGTCACACACTTAAGGGGCAGGAAGCCTATTAAGGATTAGATCCGAATTAGACCAGGCTTAGGCTACTAATGGGATGCTAATGTAGAAGCCCACTAGGGACGCCTATATAAGAGAGGGTGGGGCGAGCTGACCAGGGTTAGACTGTGTTGCACGCGCGGACCTAGCAGTCCGGCGTTTGACGCTTTCACCGTGTATGTGTGGATACCTCGGAGGTGCTATGGTAGTAGCACTTGGACGAGCCGCGCAAGGGGAGCTGCTCGTGAGACGAAAACAAGGAGGAGACGTAGAACGTCTACACTGCCTCGACGCGCTTCTTCAAGTTCCGCAACTGCGCGTCTAGTGGTAATTCCGTGATCTATGACAACAGTAATCCTGGTTTACGTGGTAGACAATTTTGATTTACGCTAGTGTATCCTACCCGTATCCCTACACAAGATACCCAACACTGAGAAAGGTTGCAATAGATGTATTTTATATTCTAGTCACAATGGTTGCTTTAGAATCTGCATTTAGTACTAGTGATAGGATAATCAATGAACATAGGAGCCTTCTCACTTCTCACATGCTTGAGGTATTGATGTGCTATCAAGATTGGCTTAGATATAAGTACAAAGGTGAGGAAATAATGCATTTTTTTAACATTTATTCTTATGTCTTCTCTTACTTATGCTTGTGAGCTTACATTCTCGTATGTGCAAAATTGTTTCCTTGTAGATGCTCATATCGGTGAAGACAGAATTTGGACTTGTCTTCAAAACAAACAATAAGAGGATGATGTAAGTATAATTATGAATTTGTGCTTAATTCTACAATATTTCTATGACTATAATGAAAAAAGAGTAACTTATGTTTGCCAATATATATTGTTATTGTCACATCCCAAGATTTTCCAAATCTTGTTATGTGAAAAATAAATGAATAAAATAAAACTTTGTTGATTTTCAGGGTGAGAAGAAACTTTTGATTCCAATTGGAAACCTTCAAACCTATTTGATCAAACAAATCCTAAAGGGATTTGAAAAGATAAACAATTAATAAAGAAAATTTTAAATAAGTAGAATTACTATTTTTGGATCTTTTAATAAAAGATTTGTTTTCAGAAGGTAGAAATATAAATAAGGACTATTTTTTTAGAGCCAAATTAAACCTTGGCCAAGTTTGTGAAATAATTTTTTTTTGTTTTCATTAAAGTACTAAAGGGTTATTTAAACAAAATAATGAGGATTTATTAATATCCAATTTTATTTAAAAATAAAGGTTTTACCATTTTAATTAAACATCAAAACTTGTTAAATTATTTTAAACAAGTTTTACAAGTATTTTATATTTTCAAATAAAACCTACTGATTTGGTTTTGATAATATTTAGATTTCAAATGGAGTTTTAATAATCAAATCCTATTTGAATTAATAACTAAGGACTATTTTATTTGATTATTAAATAGATCCTAAAAGAATAAAAATATTATTGGACTTGGTTCATTGTTGTTAACAGAACTAAACTCAATGCAAAGTGTGGTGGTAGTTTGATTGATTTGAATGTTTGAATTGTTTGATTGAATTTCAAAACAGAAAATCAAAATAGAAAAAGAAAAAGCAACCAGAACAAAAAAAGGGAAACAAACAACAACCCAACCATCTGGCCCAGCAAGCCCAGTTCCAGCCCAGCTACTTCCCCCACGCGCGAATCGTTTTCCACCGAAAAACCCACCCGCGCAGACACCGACGAGTGGACCCCTCTCCCTCTCTCCCTTTCTCGCTGACAGGCAGGTCCCACAGCGCCACCTCAGCATCGTCTTCCCCCTGATAACGTCGCCCTGCCGTTGCTGCCATTTACTCCGGTGATCAATTCGCGTTAACAGCGGCCATTACTCCACCCCGCGACCATGCTGTCTTAAACGCCCTCGCCTCCTCTCTGATTCCCCTCAGTCCCCGCTTTCCCGGAGCCACCAGGCTGCGACATTTTCGCCTCGCATTGCCACTGCCTCCGGCGAGCTTCTCCAGCGAATTCCGGCTAGCACCCTCACCCCCGCAAGCTCTGCTTCACGCGAGAGTGACCCCCAGTCCCAGGCGCGTCTGCCAGAGCCTCGAACTCGCCCGCGAGTGCCCCAGAGCCTCGGCTTTGACATCATCTGAACGCCAACGCCGTTTGCTGACGTTCCGGCGAAGCATCCCCGTAAGCAACACCCTTCCCTCTCTTTCCCGATGATACTCCTACACTCGCCACACTCGCCCGCGTCTAACTGTGTCCTTGTTTTGCCTCGGGGCGAACCGCAGCGTCGCCCTCGACGACCTCCAGAGCCGCCTGACGCCACCACTCACTCCGACGAGGAATTCCAGTCGCGTCTGAGCGCCCCTCGCCTAGACGACCACGCGTTGAGCATCGCCAACCCCCTGCGAGCACGATGAGCCACCTCCCGACCTTCCTTGCTTCCTCTGTCGCCAGGTCCGCCGCTAGCCGAGCACCGCCGCCGCGCGCCACCATCGTCGTGCCGCCAGTTAGTGGCAAATTGATTGTAGCCGCTCGATCTCGATCTAGTGGATAGGAAAGAAAACTTAAACGAAGGGGTATGGTTTCCTCTGCGCCACACGATCACACTTAGATCCAACGATCCAGAGAGGCCGATCCGTGCGAACCGGTATCGGCCAGTAGAAACACGCCGCGTGGCAATAGTTTGATTTAAAACAAAATTCTGAATCTGATTTATATGCAAACTTGTAACTTGCATAACTTTTGATCCACACGTCCAAAATTTGCAAATTTTATATCAATGGATTCAGAAAAACAAGACCTAGACAACCATTCACTTTGTTTAGTAAAAAGTTTATGGTAAAATGGTTGTTTTTGCAGAAACTTGTGTATGCTTGTTTAAGATATAAAATTTATTCCAAAATGATTTTGGGGTTGAAATATTTGCAAAATGGTTTGTTGTGAACCTACTGACCTTAGGAACCAACTTATGGATTTAAAAATGTATTTTGTGAAGATTAGGATTGAATAATTGAATTAGCTCATTTCTAGTCAAATAAAAATATTGATTTTGATATGGAAATATTTTTTTGAGAAAAACCTTTGGAAAATGTTTTGATTCAAACCTACTGACCCTAAACACCAAGTTTTGTGAATTAACAACTTATTTTTTGAAAAATATAAAATTGTTGCTTTGCTAAAAACATTTTCCACCACATGAAATAATGATTTGATTTAAAATTGGTTTATAGATAAAACCCTTTTGCAAATGGTTTTGCCACTTTGGAAAAATGACCAATTTGAACCTTACAATGTATAGAGACTAGTAGAAACCATCTTTGCAAATAAAACTATCTTTTGCATGCTTGCATGCATGACTTAGTTTCTATTATTTTATGTGTGATGAATTGTTTGATTATTGGTTGGAATGCTAGTTGAATCTATGTTTGCTTGCTTGATTTGTAGTGAAGTTAGAAGAGTGTGATATTAGCAAGATCAAGAAGTGAACCAACATCCTCTACCAAAAAGGCAAGTGTCACTATCATCCAAGTCCTACTATTTTCATTACACTTAGTGGATTTTGAAACATGCATGATAAGGACTACTATATTTTGCTATGCTAAATCCTAATAGGATACCCTTATACAATCCTTAGTGAAAACAATGTATTTGTAATAAGCTTAGCCCTGCTATATTTATTAAGATGAGTTACATGTTGAGATTCTATGAAGTTGGGAAAAGACTTGTGTTTTATATAATAAAACAAGTACTCAATGAACCACCTGGGTGGACAAGGATACTCAAGTTTTGGACAAGGTGGCAACAAGAGGAACCATGTTTATATGGCAATCTCTTTTTGTTGTGCATTAGAAGAAAACCACCCAGGGACTTAGAGATTGAACATGTTTCTCGTACAGTGGCTTCCGTGTACAGCCACATGCTAAATGGGCACTGGCTTAGTCAACTACATAGTGGAACACCCATGCATTGGCCTCTTCAGGTTACTAGAATGAGGGAACTTGGAACCCTACATTGGTGCCTGAAGACAATCTAGCATTGTGTATTGGGAGGACCCTATGGAAAGACTTCGTCACAATCTCAATCTGCCAGTACTCCATCATGGTGAGTACTTATCCAGCGGCCACTGGTGGCAACAAGATGAGATTGTGTCATGTGGGTAAAGTGTACAACTTCTACAGAAGATAAAAATCTAAGTACTTAGTCGTGTCCCCGGTTATGGACAATACTGAGCAACTAAGACCTGAAGCTATGGGAAATCTCGACATTCCAATTTCTAAAAGTAAAACTTGAAGGTGAAAACAAGAGACTTGAAGCACTTGGTGGATTCCAAGGAGTTCAGAAAGATTTGACAAAAGATCAAAACTATTTTGAAAAGATAGGATAAAACCATATTGCTTTCTGCAAATGAGCCTAAACCCCACTTAGCCAAATATGCATGGATCCACTTATATTCTATATAGTAGTGAAACTTGCCAATACAATTCAAATGTATTGACCCTTGTGGATGTAACTTGTTATGTTGCAGGTTTGTTTGATATTAGTGAAGTTTAAATGATTAGGATTACAAGTCTACAACCAACATGTTTGCCTGTGGCACTTTGAAGATGAAGGACCCCATGCTTATAGATATTCTGCTGCAATGTAATGTAATAGCCAAATGAGCTATGTAAGATGTAATAGATTACTTTATTCCTGGTTATAAAGTTGTATTATGACCCTTGTTTCTTGATATTACATCTTAACTGTGGATGCTAGATATTGATCCAGGCACTAGCATTGTAAACATAGGGATCTCTACCTTATTAAAGGTTGGGACCTATACGGTAATAGGATTCATCTTTGGCCTCCATGTAATCATATTACTCGTTGCAAATGGATTTGGATATTGGAGCTTGTTTGATGGAGTATTGGAGATGAACTGGTCGTCACATATGTGTTGTTATTCTGGAATTTTTATTGTAATATGTTTGTGTACCATTTGTTGTTGTAATATTGCTGTGAACTACTTGTAATATGTTCGTGGACCATTTGTTGTGACTTGTGAGTTGTGACTTGTGAAACTTTGAGCTATATTGCTGTGATTCTGTGAACCTGTGAGCTATATTGTTGATTTGTTGTGAACTTGTGAGGTGTGAGCTATATTATCTATTGTATATTTGAACCTGTGAGTATATGCTGAATATTTGCTACTGCTTTTTTGCTATCAGTTTGTTGCTGAATATTTGTGACATGGTTATACCCCGCGGGTACACGATCTCAGCATACCTGGTCCAGCCCAAGGAAGGCCCACTGCAAATATACGCCGGCCCATGAAGACTTTCGAGTGGCCAAGGCCCATGACGCCTTCGGATCCTTGGAGAGCAAGACTAGAGTAGATAGGAAATTCAAAGGGGTAAACCTAAAACCTGTAACCGACTCGATCTGTGCCTGGGACCTGCCTATCTCTATATAAGGGCCAGGAGGGCACGGCAAGGAGGCTCTCTTACAATCTCTCGCACACCACCACATACACACCTCCACGCCAGATTGCATCTGCGCACCCCTGTAACCTTCGGTTCTGCCGTAATCAAGAGCAGACAAGCAGGAGTAGGGTTTTCCCTCCGGGGGCCTGAACCTGGGTAAACCTCGTGTCCCCGTGTTGCTTGTATGCTAACCGTTCCGCGATCTCTAGCATCCCCATCTTCTCCAAAACCCAAGTCCATAACAATGGGCATTGATGAGATTAAACCTCGTCAATTGGCGCCGTCTGTGGGATCTGGGGACGCTGATTGTGCGATCGTGACGGTCCCAACCCGAGCAATCTACAACTCCGCGGCGACGGAGAGTCATCTCCTCTTTGGTGCCTTCGACTTCACCGCCCACTCACCGGCCACCATGAAGGACTTCGATCCCGTTGGCGACGGACTCGAGATCCTATTCGGGAGCTTCTTCTTCCAGGTGGGGCAGACCGGTACTCTCCGCCTTCTAGTGCGGGTGCCCCTACCATCGATTAGGCTCGCTTCATGGGCTCCACACCCTGTGCTACGCACATCATCATCAACAGACGAGTCTTATGACAGTAGCAGCTGCAACTCCGATCTATGCGATCCGCCATCGGACGAAGGGACCTACGGTTCTGGATCCGAAAGCTGCAGCAGCAGCAGACCGATCTACGAGCGCTACCAGTGCTCCGCGGTTATCCAGGATCAGGAACACAATCCGCCACCCAACCCGCAGGGTAGAAAAGGTGGAAACAGAAGAAGCCAATCCCCCCACCCAACGGGGAAAACAACAATCGGGCCATCCACCTCAACGAGGAGGGATGGGCTCAAGCACGCGAGGATGTGGCAGGCAACAAGATCCTGCCCGCTGATGCCTCACGAGATCTACTGATGGCATACCACATGCTCCTCATCGAGGAGCACAAAAAGCAGATCAAGATGCAGGAAGTGCTTGACAAGCGCAAGCAAGCAGCTTCGGAGTCCAGTGCGCGACGAGCTGCGCTCTCCGCCATGGGAATTGGCTCTAGCTCGCACGACAACAACGACAACAAGCACCGTTATTGGATGGAGAACATGGACCCCAAAGAGCGACGCGAGGTGACCCGAGCCCTCAACGCGTCCTTCATGGAGATGGACGCCGACGACAACGTCATCCCAAAAACGCCGCAAGCTGCGATCATGGCAGCCACCGCGTACCTCGCGTCCCACCCACCTCCAGAGGGTGACCCAAAGAGGGCCATGCACAATTCCGCACTTACCGGACTCGGACTCGTTGGAGCTGCGCTCCACGGAGAAGCTCCTGCGGAGCCAAAAAAGAAGGCTGCGGTCAAATTCAACCGCAGCCCCACACCCTCATCCGAGGACGAAGAGCATGACCTTCCTCGAAGGCATAAGAGCTCACGCCGTCGCAACAACGACTACGACGCTCGAAACGAGCTAACGCAGCGCAAGATCGACAAAGCACGCGCCAAGCGCGTATGCTCGTTTGAATCCGAGATGGATGAAGACGAAGGAGAACTCTGCGGAGCTCGATGCTTCAGCAGATCTGTCCGACGGACAAGGATGCCGTGAAACTTCAAGCTCCCTTCGGACACTCCGAAGTTCGACGGCACACAGTACCCGAAAGCATGGCTCAGTGACCACTTGTCGTCCGTCAAACTGCACGGTGGAAGCAGGGAAACCGCCATGCAATGCCTTTAGCTGCAGCTGACAGGCGCAGCTCGGATCTGGCTAAGCAGCCTATCCTCAGGATCCATCCGAAGTTGGGAGGAGCTGGCGTACAGTTTCATCCGAAACTTCAAAGGCACTAGCAAGAGGCCTGCCTCGATCGAGGAGTTGCGAGCCTGCACTCAACGAATGGGCGAATCCATTCGCTCGTACATACTGCGCTGGTCCAGCACCAAGAACTCTATGGCGCACATCTCCTAAGAAAGGGCTATCGACGCCTTCAAGGACGTCGTCAAGCGCCAGGACTTCAAAGAAGAGTTTGGACGCGTCAAGCCCAAGACACTCGATCACCTCATGGACCGCTAACAGATGGGCCGATGGCGAGGACTCCGTCCACCGAGCGTACTCGAAGGAAGATTACGACTATGACCGACGGCAAGAACGCCGTAGCAAGAGGAGATCGCGCGTCTACGACGATCGCGATGGACCCGACATGGTCACGGCTGGCTACGCCGACCACCGCAGCGATGGCAACCGCAACAGCGGTGGATACCGCGGAGGCAATTTCCGCGATGGAGGACGCCCAACATAGTCGTGGCAGCGCCGCGGTCGCGACGACGGAACCTCAGCATACGAAAAACTGTCGGGTCCATGCACCATCCACTTCTACATCGACAAGCAGGATGGTAAGAAGAAGGCAAGCCACATGCTCAAGGACTGCCGCGAATTCCAGAAACTCAGCGAAAGCATGGCTCAGATGAGGCAGCAAGCCCCAAACCCTGGATTCGGGAACGCACCCGCACCAGGCGAGATAGCGCATGGAGATCCTCCATCGCCACCTGTAGGAGGCCCGAACCACCCAGTCGCACCCGCACAGAATAACGGTGGGCACGGGTATCCCCCGCCGAAAGGAGCGCTGATGATCCAAAAAGGGCGCCCAACGAATATGG
Organism: Avena atlantica; assembly: GCA_910589765.1. Classification (NCBI taxonomy): domain Eukaryota; kingdom Viridiplantae; phylum Streptophyta; class Magnoliopsida; order Poales; family Poaceae; genus Avena; species Avena atlantica. Next base: position 49,511,764 of record OU342739.1, read on the forward strand.
TGCAGAAGAAAATCACCCGTCATATCAACCTGGCCGTGACAGCTCCACCCGCCATCCCTGAGTACCTCAGCGGATCGGAGTCCTGCATCATGTTCAGCAGTTCGGATCACCCTTGCCAGATCCCTCGCCCAGGTCATGCTGCCCTGGTGCTTGAGGCGCAGATCGGAGGTTTCGAGATGAGTCGCGTCTTCATGGACGATGACAGCGGCATCAACCTGATTTTCGCAAGCACCCTAGCAGCAATGCGGATCCCGCTGTGCAGCCTCGAACAGTCAGACACAACGTTCCATGGCATCGTTCCAGGAAAGGGCATATTCCCCCTGGGAAAGATATGGCTCGATGTCATCTTCGGCAAACCGGATAACTTCCAATGCGAGCGGCTCGAGTTCGAAGTGGTGGACTGGCCATCACAATACCACGCCATCCTTGGGCGTGTAGCATTCGCAAGGTTCCTGGCAGTACCACACTACGTGTACCTGCTACTCAATATGCCAGGACCCAGGGGTGTCATCACGGTCCACGGGAGCTTCACCCGATCGGACCACTGCGACAGGGACTTCAACTGAATCTCCAAGTCATTCGGCATGCAAGAGGAGCTCGTAAGGCTCCGCGAGGTGACGGACAATGGGGCACCCCCAGTCGCACGACAAAACGCACCTGATATGTCTTTCGACTCCACCGTCAAGATAAAGAAGGTGCAGGTCCACCCGACGGATGCCTCCAAGATGGCGCTGATCGCGAACGATCTCAGCCCCGCATAGGAAAGAGCGCTAGTCGAATTCCTCCGTGAGCGCTGGGAAATCTTTGCCTGGTGTCCTGCGGACATGCCAGGAGTTCCCAGGGAATTCGTCGAGCACGCACTCAACGTCTTTCCAGACGCCAAGCTCGTCAAGCAGTCCATCCGCCGACTGTCCGAGCCCCGGGCCAAAGCCATAGGGATTGAAGTCAACAGACTACTCGCTGCAAACTTCATCAGGGACATTAAAGAAAGCGAGTGGCTCGCCAATACAGTGATGGTCCCCCAAAAGGACACGGACATCCTGCGGATGTGCGTGGACTTCACGTCGCTGAACAAGCACTGCCCGAAGGACCACTTACCTCTCCCTCGGATCGATCAGATCATCGATTCGACTGCAAGATGCAAGAAACTCTCCTTCCTCGACGCCTACTCAGGCTACAACCAGATTCGACTCAAGGTCGAAGATCAGGAGAAAACGTTTAAAATATAATTCACGCCGTTCGGAGTGTTCTGCTACAACACAATGCCCTTCGAGCTAAAGAACGCAGGTGCTACGTACCAGCGGTGCATGCAGGCATGCCTGAAGGACCATATCGTACGCAATGTCCAAGTCTATGTCGACGACATAGTCATCAAAACCAGGAAGGCGAGAACACTCATCGACGATCTCCGCGAGACGTTCGATAATCTCGACCGCTACAGGATCAAGCTTAACCCTAAAAAGTGCGCCTTCGGCGTCCCATCGGGCCAGCTTCTTGGTTACTTCATCTCCTAGCGAGGGATTGAGGCGAACCCGAAGAAAATCCGGGCCATAATGGCCATGGAGAAGCCGAAAAACCTCAAGAGTGTCCAGCAGCTTGCAGGACGAATAGCGGCATTAAGCAGGTTCATCAGCCGCATGGGCGAGAAAGCACTGCCATTCTACCAGCTACTGCGCAAGGCAGGCAAATTCGAGTGGAAGCCTGAGGCGGATGACGCATTCGAAGATCTAAAGCGGCTTCTCTCTACCTCGCCCATCTTGGTTACGCCAAAGGAGCGCGAACCCCTACTTCTGTACATAGCAGCTACACACCAGGTGGTGAGCACCGTACTGGTGGTCGAGTGACCCGAAGAGGGCAAGACCCATGGGGTCCAACGCCCAATCTACTACCTCAGCGAGGTATTGACGCCAACAAAGCAGAGGTACCCTCACTACCAAAAACTCGCCTACGGCGTGTTCATGACGGCTCGTCGGTTGAGCCACTACTTCCAGGAGCACCAGGTGATGGTCGTCAACGAGGCACCCCTGAACAGCATCATGAACAACCCAGAGGCCACAGGACGCGTGGCCCTATGGGGAATCGAGCTGTCACCTCTAGACATCATCTATGAGAAACGCCACGCGATCAAGTCTCAAGTCCTCCCGGACTTCCTCACTGGATAGAGCTGCAGCTGTCAGACACCCCAGACATGACACATTCATGGATGATGCACTTCGACGGCTCCAAGCGTGAAGCCGGAGCAGGATCCGGGGTCATACTGACCTCCCCGCAGGTCGATAAGATGAAGTACGTCCTCCGGATGAAATTTCGAGCTTCCAACAACGAAGCAGAATACGAGGCCCTCATCCACGGCATGACAATGTCCAAGATCTGCGGCGCAACGTGCCTGGTCATCTACGGTGACTCCAACCTCGTCGTCCAGCAGACGATGAACGAGTGCGACGCGCACGCCGCCAACATGATTGTGTACCGCGCACTCTACAACGCACTTGAAGGAGACTTCGACGACTGCGAGCTTCGGCACGTTGGAAGAGAAATCAACGAGGAGGCCGACAGACTCGCCAACATCGGCTCCACCTGCGCACGGGTGCCGCCAGGTGTGTTCCTCGAATAGATCTGCGTACCATCCATCAAGCGGAAATTCCCCAAAGGATCACCCGAAGAAGCAGAACACTCAGGGGCTGCGCTACCCGACGGTCAAGAAGGACCCGAAAAGCTGGACACAGAGGTTGTTGTGGTCAACCTGATGCAGGTCATGGCAGTCGAAGAAACTTGGACACGGCCATACCTCTGGTACTTGATAGACGGAGAACTGCCTCATAGCCCGACGGATGCCCGACGCATATCTCGTCGGTCCAAAGCCTTCACCATCATTAATGGCGAGCTTTACAAGTGCAGCATTTCGGTGTACTACAAAGGTGCGTCACCATCGGCGACGGAAAAACCATCCTCCAAGACATCCACGAGGGCATCTGCGGCCATCATGCAGGCAGCCGCTCCCTTGTCGCCAAAGCTCTACGAGCTGGATTCTACTGGCCAACGGCCATGAACGACGCCAAGGACATCGTCCGAAGATGCAACGGGTGCCAAAGGTTTGCCGACAAACCACACGCACCCGGGCCAAAGCTCAGGCCCATACCTTAGGCCTGGCCTTTCGCCCAATGGGGCCTCGACATGATCGGCAAGCTGCCAAGGTCCTCAAAAAGGGGACACGTCTACCTCCTGGTCGGAGTTGACAAATTCACCAAGTGGATTGAGGCCATGATGGTCACTAACCAAAAGGGCAAAACTGCCGTCAAGTTCTTTGAATCCATCGTCTACAGGTTCGGCGTGCTGCATAGCATCATCACCGACAATGGATCGAACTTCATCTCCAAAGAATTCCAGGACTTCTGCGGAGGCCTCAGAATCAATATCACATACGCCTCAGTGGCGCACCCGCAAACGAACGGGCAGGTGGAGAAGGCCAACGGCCTAATCGGCGCTGGCATCAATAAGCACCTCATGAGCCCACTCGAGTGACTCGCCGGAGCCTGGACGAAAGAGCTGCCCTCCGTCCAATGGAGCCTGCCTACAACGCCAAACAGCTCAACCGGCTACACGCCGTTCTTCATGGTGCATGGAGCCGAAGCCGTGCTACCAGCCGAGGTATGCCACTAGGCCCCACGGGTCGTCGCTTATAGCGAATCCGAATCCACGGCTGCACTCGAAGACGCTGTCGACACACTCGACGAAGCGCGAGACATAGCAGCAGCTCGATCAGCGGTGTACCAACAGAGTCTCCGCAACTACCACAGCCGACGGCTGTGCCCAAGGTCCTTCGTCGAAGGAGACCTAGTCTTGCGACTCAAGCAAGAGCGACTGAAGAAATTCGAGTCACCATGGGAAGGACCCTACATCGTCACTAAAGACATCCCCGGTGGCGCCTATCACCTCAAGCACGTGGAGTCTGGAGTCGCATACCCCAACCCATGGAACGTCGCACAGCTACGACGGTTCTACCCCTAGCTACCTCTCTCTTTTACTTTCAATAAGGCTATTCAGCCAAGGCTACTCAGCCGAACAATGTACCTCCTCCATTACGAAATGAATAAAGCTAAGTGTCTCGTCCCAAAATTTTGTTTACTATTCGCATTTTACTCCCTGCTACAAACGCACTCGGGGGCTCCCCACACCTCACGACTTCGTCGACTGAGGATAACACGTGTACACCTGAGTAGCTGACCACGTTAGGCTAACGAAAAGGACACGTATAAAAACAAAGCACTACGTGCTAAAACAACAACCAAATCCTTATAACCAAGGGCAAAACACGCCCAGTTAAATATATACAAATTTTATATCTATCATTTTTTTACAGGTACTACCTATTCGGAAGAATAAGCTGAGCACGCTGCTCAAACAGATCTACGATCTGTTCGGCATACTGCCTTACAGCTGCATAATGCGGACGCATATCCCACTCGCCACCATCTGGCCGAAGAGGCGGCCCAGCCGCCACAGCAGATAGATCTAAATCAGGACGACGTAACCGCACAATGGAGAGCGCAGCCTTCACCCCTATGACAAGCTAATGCTGTACCAGTTCCCTGACATGATGCATATTCCAAAACTTCGACAGCAGACCAAAGAGAGTCGACGGCGCATCATCCAGCGGAAACATTACATGCAGAACCGACGCGAGCGAAGACTTCACGTGAGGAAGCACCTGCGATACCTGATGAGCGCGATCCTGCACCGTCGCAAGGACCATGGCACGATCACGATCCATCCAGAGGAACCCGCCAGCCTCCATGTCCTGCTGAGTCAAGCAGTTGATGCGAACAGCAACACACACCTTCTCCTCCCTTGGAGCAATGTTAGCACCTGCAATACTTGCAGAAGAGTAAGATGAAAGGCCAGCAGACACATCCGAAGTAACAGGCAACAGCTCGAAAAACTCACACTGAAGCTGTTCGGACAAACGAAGCAGCTCCGCCATCAAGTACTCCTCTCTGGCAGCGCCTCGATCCGCTTTGGATTTCCAAACATCAGCGTGGCCACGCACCCCAAGCAACTCTTTCTCGAGGCTAAGGATACGGTCTCGAAGAAACACAAGATGCGACGCACCATCCAGGGATGGCCGCAGCTGCGCTGCAGACGAAGTGTCAACGGGATCATCACCCGAAGGACCCTAGATTAACAGAAAGACAAAGACATGAACAAGCAGATGAAGGAGCACAGAACTCAGCAAATTCATTAAGTGCAGCAAAAGCCACTACGTGGCACAAGGATCGTTCATCAAAATAATTACAAAAAAAGAAGCTACAACTATCCTATAACTACAACGCCTACGAAGCTGCACCCTGAGTAGCCTCGGAGCCGGACTGCCTCGCCTTGGCTTCCCCCTGCTGCCTTAGCGCGTACTCGGCCAGAAGATCAATCAGCTTTGGCCCGTAATGCTTATAGCAAGCAGCATAGGTGGCGAAGGCTACCTCGGATCCATTAGCAGTCGTCGGCATCCGGGAAGTGAACTGAGGAAGGTCTAGCTCCGCTCCAGCCGCCAAGGCCATTGCTAGCCCGACGGACCCGCCGATGCCTTTCTACTTGTGCTTGTACGCCGCAGGCGCTTCGGCTGACAGCGCCTCCGCGAGGGCATCGACATCTTCGAGGGCCACGCCCTTGGGGACAAGCTCCTTGTAGAAGCGCCCAAGGACCTCTTTGGCCTTGGCAAGCGAGCTGATAACAGTGCTGCATCGGTCTTTGACCGCCGCAGTAGCATCATCCAGAGCGCTCCCGTGCTCCAGAGCACCGCGATCAAACTCGATGCCCGCGGCATCTAAGACAACAAAGGAAGCAAAATGAATAAAATCACTGCAAAATAAAGACAAGGAAGTCAAAAAGAGGAAGGCGGAGACACTCACCCGAAACAGCCTTGGCAGCCGCCATAAGCTTGCCGGCCACCTCTCTCTCGCGCGAAGCCGTGGCGGTGGCGAGATGCTCTTCGCGGTCCGTAGCCTCCTGATGCAGGCGCTCCTTAGCCTCGGCCGCGTTGGCCAGCTCTAGCTCGAGGCACTCCCTTGCACCAACAGCGACCTCGGCCTTTTTCTCCGCTTAACCAAGGCTCTTTTTGAGAGCATAAATCTCACGAAGAGAGGCGTTGTGGTCCTCTGCAGTAAGCAACACATATGTCGGATTGAAGGACAAAAATGCAAGAAGAAGCAAAAGACCAAGGCATAAAAATACCTTGAAGTTGTTTGAGGCTGGCCTCCAACGCCGGGTGCTGCTGCACCAGTTGGTTGGCACCTTGCACAAAAGGATGCAAAAGGAACTACTAGTCAAAAAGAACGGCTCGGGGGCTACGCCCTAAAGAACGAGCAGAAGCAAGTTGCACATACGAAAAATGCTCGGGGGCTCCTCCCGAGCCTCGAAGGAAAAACAAACAACAAAATACCCTACAGATGCTCGGGGGCTCCCCTCGAGGTGGAAAGAAAAGAAAGATCAACATATCATCCGAAAAGGTTCGGGGTCTCCCCCCGTGGTAGAAAACAGAATTACTTACATGATTTGACGGCGACTCTGAAGGCCCGCTCGCAGTCTTATGAGGCGCAACCATCACTGGAGGAGCCGTCGGAGGAGTGGCTACACAAGGAAAAATCAGGACAACGCAAGGTAAACAGACAAGAGAAAGAAAAACAGGATTGAGGAAACTTACGAGTCAAGCTCGCTTAAGTCGAAGACAGGAGGGGTCTTCCGGACCTTCTTATCCTCTTTCTTCTCTTCCTTCTTCTCTTCCTTCTTCTCTTCCTTCTTCCGCTTCGCCGGCGGGTGCGGTGCCACAGCTCGCACGGGAACGGCAGGAATGGGAGAAGAAGAGCCCCCATGATCTCCACTGTGACGTTCAAGGCACAACGGATTCCTCGGCGTCGGCGGAGTCGAAGCATCTGACGACTCGCTGGAGCTCCGTGTTCGCTTGCGAGTGTGATCCTCGCTCGACTCGTTGGCTTCTTCAGCCGGAGACCGCGTCGATGGTAGCTCGGACATAGAGTCCACCACCTCATTATCCGGAGCATCCGGGAACACTTAGGGCAATGGAGGCGACATGCCCGGCACCTTGAACTCCTGCACAAAAGAATCAAATTTGTTAGCAGAAAAATAAATACAAGTAAAAACGCAGTCGAAAATAGCGCCACGCGCACGTCCCGGATCTACACCTACGGAACCGGACGAGAAGTGGAGAACGGAGAAGTCAGTGACTTCCCCGGGATATCCTCTCTAGCCTTGAACTTCAACAGCGAACGAAGGACCCCGTCGAGATCGCCCTTGGAGAATTCTTCAGTCGAAACCCTAGTCGGATTACGACGACCAGCATAAAGGAACATCGGGTGCGCCCTAGCTTGGAGCGGTTGCACCCGACGTTTGAGAAAAGTGCGGATGATATCCACACCGTTCAGCTCTTTATCCGGAGTCAATTGAAGGTCCTCCACTCGATGATAGAGAGTCTCTATCTCCGCTACCTCGCCATCCAAGATCTGGTTCTTCCAGGACCTCTTCGGATCGATCTTTTGGGAAGGGTCGAAAGGAGCAAGACCAAAATCCTGCCTAGCCACCGTGGAGTCACGGATGTAAAACCATCGCCTCCGCCCGTACTGGACAGATTCGGACATGGAAAAGGAGAAGAAAAGAAGATTGGATCGAAGGGAGATGATGCAACCCCCAATGGAAAAACACCATCAGAACCAGATTGCCTTTTCACGGAATAGAGTTTCCGTAAGAGGCCAAAGTGCGGCTCGATACCGATCCAGCACTCACAGAAAGTAACGAATCAAGCAATGTGAAGAAGAGAGTTGGGGGAAACATGATGCAGCTGGATGTCGTGAAGAAAAAGTAGTCCACGAAGGAAATTGTGGACTAGGAAGGAAAAGCCCCGAAGAACAAATGCGAGGAACATAACCCGAAACCCACTGGGGGGACGGGGAATTACCTTGTTGCCAGGGAGTTTGACAGCCTCCCTATCCTGCGGGATCAAGCCCTGCTCACGAAGCTTGCGAAGATCACTCTCCCGCGTCTCCAATCGCTGTCAGCCGCCGTCAATGACACGGGCAGCGGTAGAACCTTTCTTGCCACCAGCAACGCTGGTGCCAACCGCAGAAGAGGACTTCTTAGGCTTCCCCATTGCGGTGCGGCGGCGCCGGCGGCGAGAACGTAGGAGGAAATGTTCGAGGATATTCCAGCGCGCAGCAAGAACGCTCAGAGAAGATTGGAGCAGTGAAACAAGAATAGCTGCGGTGAAAACAGATTAATTTTCCCCCATAGATTATAAGGACAAAGACGATGCACGACAACCGTCCATCGAGAAGACCTAGCGCCAATTGCAAGATCTGATCGTCCACGTGTCAGTACAGCAGTGAACCGTCGCTCACACGCCGTCCACTACGCGTGGAAATCGAGGCGACGCCGTAATTATCTCCACGCCGCGCATGACCGGTCAATTCAAGGTCAGAAGGTGGGACACCCATGTTCGTCCAGTCACGTCATCTCTGGCGCAGCAGACGCTTGAGGCCACCGATCATCAGCACTGACGTCATCAAATGCTATACTAACAAAAGCCACAATTTTTCGGCTACACAGCTAAGAGTACTCACTCGAATCTATGATTCGACTAACTACTCGGGGGCTACTCCTATCAGGAGCGCTGGCCGTGCACCCGATAAGTGAACAAAAACATTACATCACTGAGTTATTTCTTCGAGTCCTACGTCGAGTCTACGACTCCACTACGGACTCGGGGGCTACTCCCATAGGGAGAACGGATTCAAGCATCCGAAAAATTTGTGTCCCACGGACCTGAATCTGAACAACGGTTGAATTAAAGTCTCTGCTCGAGTCTATGACTCGAACAGACACTCGGGGGCTACTCCCATAGGGAGCGCTGGTCGCGCACCATATGAATTCTTCGACTGCGATCCTTCGGATCAGCATGCAACATTTTTTCGGCAACTTTGCTCTAATTAAACGCTGAGTGAGCAACATTCTCCTTGGCCACCCGAAGCACCTCCGCGGTGATAAACATTCGGATGCTGTGTCTGCGACACAAATATAAGACCTACATGTATCGTCTGATGGCCTGGTAACGCACACGACTGCGCTCTGCTAGTAAGCATCCGTGCCAACAGGCGCGATGAAAAATCCCGACGGACGCATTGGGTACATCATTTAAATTCACTGGAATTCCACTCATGTAAGTCCTCCGCGGCCTGAGTCGAATTACGCCAGCATATGTTCCGGGTTCGAGTCGAGGGACTCGAACCTGAAGAAGATCGTGTTGTTTTGTCCTAAGACAGTTAACTGACCCGATCCGTCGGGAGAGTCAGGAACACGCATCAACAATCCCTACACATTCTCTTGAAAGACAGAGTTGCACCCGAAGGATTGAAGAGTCCTCAGCCGAATCTACGATTCGGCTGAACACTCGGGGGCTACTGACATGGTTATACCCCGTGGGTACACGATCTCAGCATACCTGGTCCAGCCCAAGGAAGGCCCACGGCAAATATACGCCGGCCCATGAAGACTTTCGGGTGGCCAAGGCCCATGACGCCTTCGGATCCTTGGAGAGCAAGACTAGAGTAGATAGGAAATTCAAAGGGGTAAACCCTAAAACCTGTAACCGACTCAATCTGTGCCTGGGACCTTCCTATCTATATATAAGGGCCAGGAGGGCACGGCGAGGAGGCTCTCTTACAATCTCTCGCACACCACCGCATACACACCTCCACGCCAGATTGCATCTGTGCACCCCTGTAACCTTCGGTTCTGCCGTAATCAAGAGCAGACAAGCAGGAGTAGGGTTTTCCCTCCGGGGGCCTGAACCTGGGTAAACCTCGTGTCCCCGTGTTGCTTGTTTGCTAACCGTTTCGCGATCTCCAGCATCCCCATCTTCTCCAAAACCCAAGTCCATAACAATGGGCATTGGCGAGATTAAACCTCGTCAATTTGCTGCTGAACCTATACCATTTTTGTTATATTTGTTGTTAGTTAGTAGCTGAACGACATTGTGTCATTTTTTCGCGGGTACGCGTCGGGTCCCAAATACCCAACAGCTGGCGGGTCTGGTGGGGTTTTGTACCCGACGACACTGTCGGGGGCGGTATGGGGCATGTAAATGGGGCGGGGCGGGTATGGGGGTGCCATACCCGGACTCGAACCCGGCGGGTGACATCTGGAATTATAGATCTCCCCAAGCTTAGAATCAAGCAGGTGGGATCAAATAATCCCTCACGATTATTCGATACCACGACGTTCTCCAGGGTGAAGACAGGGTGTTGGAGTCAGCTGCACGAAGCTTCTTGTTCGTCTTCTAGGGCTACCATGCTTGGGATGCGATATAAAATGCAACCTCCCATGGACGATAACCTCTGTGGATCTTCCGGTGGGCCTTTCTCCTCTATTGGAGAGGAACCTATGAGGGGGATATTCTAGGGAAGAGACACTAAGCTTTGATCTGGTGATTGGGACTGGCGGACGCGACAACGAGGTCAGATTAGGGGCATGTGAGGCTGACTGGCCATGGTGGAGAGGGAAGGAGAGCCACGGCGAGCTCCGATTTGGAGAGTAGGAGCCGGAGGTGAGATATGTATTTGGGGGAGAATAGAAGAGGAGGGAGAAGACCTAGTCCAGACGGGGTCAACTAGTCCACACCAACAAAAATAATAGTAAATACTAATAGGGCAGGCCAAAGAAGAGATAATTGGGCTTCTCACGGTCATATTTGATTTCAAACGTTTTTCTTCAAGTCCAAACGACCACACTTGTGTTTGATTTGTATTTACCTTATTTTTTTCTCCTCTGGATAGTTTTTACAACTCGTTGGTCCGTTGTATTTGATTGCATTCAACTCCGACCCAGAGCATGGGCTCATGAACACGTGGACCTTAAAGTGAATCACCCCGACACCTACACGTGCCTCACATAATGTTAAGACAAACCAACCTCTTTGAAATGCATTTCACCCTCCCCCATTCCTTTCACCTTCATTCTGCCTAGAGATTTCTTAGGCATCTCGATACACGCAAAGTGTTTCATTAACATGACAAACAAATAAAACAAAGAACAAACAAACCACACGCAGGAGGACACAAGATTTAACGTGGATAACCTCGCCAACAAAAAGAGAAAAAACCACGGTTGCCAGATAATAAAACTTTACTATATGGGAAGTGTTTACACAACGTCAGAGATTTTTTCAGATGCAACTTATCCCAACCGACAGCTTATAAGAGATGTATATAACCGTGGAAAACTAGGTCATCAGGATCCAAGCGATTTTATGGTACGGGTGCGGTGAATCAATTGCCTTGTATGAAATACTCATTATTTTACGCTTTCGAGTTGGCGGCAAGCCACTCACGAGCTACGAGGAGGGGAGGTGGTGCAAACGAATAAAATGTGTCACATTGTTAAAACTAGGAGGTAATTAAAATATGGCTAGGAATTTCAAATACTAAAAGTTGTCATAAATGTGCACTTATTAGTCCGAGTATAAAATGGAATCCACTCTACCTTCTGATATGTTTTTTGCGGGGACGATTATATTCCCTCTCGATAAATATTCAGATATATATAGTATAAAATCTCGCTTATGTTTTAAATGCCTTGGAGACAACTGCCTAAGTACTATAAGCCCTGCTCCACTCTAACTAGAGAGGGCGCAAGTCCAACACAATGCTCCACCGTCTCGATCATGCGCCATGTCTCTTTCACTAGCAACAACCACTCATGGCCTCTCAGCGTCGCTCAACTGATCAACAACACCCATCCTCTTCTCTTCCCTGATCAACAACTCGTCCTGCCCCCCGACGCAAAACCACACCACAGCCGCAACCCAACCCTTTTCATTACTTCCAAGACGGATCACAAGCTCACCCTGCTGATCATTGTCCTTCCTATGGAACAAGCTCATTACTTCATATGCTAGAGAACTTTGAGGTTCTAGCTATAGAACAAGCACTACGCTAGAGAGCTTTGAGGTTCTAGTTGTAGCTATAGAACTTCTATCGACGCGGCGTGAGACGCACTCGGGCTTCTTGTCCTACGCTCCTACTTGAAGACGTGATGGGCTCGCGGTCGGGGCCGGGGTACGTCCTTCTTGTCTCTCAAGTCACAACACAGCCTATACTATACCCCCTCTTTTCTATAGCTCCTCCGGCTCTACGTGCGCCCTCCACCGTTCCACATGCAGACTGCAGCTTTTTTGCTCAAACTATATGCTAGACTAGACGCTAGCTCGCCCATTGTTCAGAAGCTGCTTCAGTTCACTCGCCAAAAGATGCATTCCTTGACTCTGCTGCCGATTTAGTTATGCACAAGAGGACATGATGGCTTTTACAGTCCCTTAATATTGTCGACTGCATGCATACTTTTCAGATGAAAAATATATTAATTCGATGTACAAAGTTCATTCAAGCCATTCTGGACAGCCACATAATATTCAGGGTGAATCTTCGACCACATATTTCTATATAAAAATATGGAGTCAAGTCCACTTCTTACCCATTGTTTATGATTTGGTGATAGTGTCTACCCATTTAATTTGGTGTGCCACGTTTTATCCCGACTAGTCACGGTGTGCCAAGATTTACCCCCGTTTAATTGTTCACCCCTGGTTTGATAGCCCGGCCCCCTCTATCAGACTACTCACAATGGAAACATCATAAGTGGTATCATGCATCACATGCATGCGACGTGACACTACAACTAATGTAAGAGAGAGCATGATGATATCATAGCACATAAAAATAGAAAAAATAATGTCAAATAAGATCTTGAACACAAATTTACATTAAGATTCTGTAATTCAATAAATATGATGAGATCATGGTACTACTAGATAATACCATGCATTATAGAGATAATATCATACACTAATATTATATGCATGATAGTACTATATGATACTACCTATTGTGACCAGTCTCAGGGTGGCGTGGACGTAGAGTCAACAACAAAATGACACATGATATGATATTATGTTTTCTCCCAACCCGCTCAACCTGATCCACTAACAAGCCATGACTTGTACCCTCAACCTGCATTCATGCGATCCTCGGTTAGTTCCACCAGATTTGTACCAAATCCCGCATTTCTCTCTATTATCTCTCTTGCTCAAACGTAAATAGGGTTATGGATTCGACGTGAGGGCGGTGTGGATAAGCGGTGATTGGCTGGGTTTGCAAGGCATAGGGATGCGGTGTGGATAAGAAATGGACGAGGTGGAAGCAGTTTGTGGGTGTGGGTCAGTGTGGAACATGTCAGGTAGGCCTTTCATAATGGAGTGTATCTTAGCACATTATCATAGGAAAAATAAATGGCACCTTTCACAATAGAGTGTATCTTAGGACATTATTATAGGAAAAATAAATGGTTAATAGACAAGCTCTCCACATTGTTTCTTAAGTGGTGTCTCTACATTTAATGATTTAGAGGACATGCATGCATGTGATTAGCCTAACAATGTTTTTTGCCTATGGTTTTGTACAAAAGGTGTTTCTTAGCTAAGAGCAAGTACAATAGGATATAGTCAGCTGACTATAAAAGATAAAATATTATAGTTTTGATGATGTGGAGGATATATAAGAGGAGAGAGAACATAAGCGGGTTGTAAGTTAACAATCGGCCCTAGTACATACTCCTAGGCAGCTTGTGAGAGTAAAATATGGGCCACACCACATATTAATTAAGTAGTAGTCTTTTGTAGCTAACTATTGTTCAAGTGGACTATAGGGCTGGCTATAGATGACATGGCACTTTCTTATAGCCAACAGTCGGCTATATTATTGAACTTGCTCTAAGATATAACATCATTCTCTTTCCTCATTAACTATAGTGCCACATAAATAAAATGTCAATGTCTAGGATATAGAGCTAAGAAACACCTATTAGGCCTTTTCCAATGGATGTTTCTTAGCACGGTATCATAGACAAATTGCTTATGTGGCACTATGCTTAATGAAGAGAGAACTTGATGAGTGTAGCATCACTTCGTTGGGAGACCCCAAGCGGAAGGTATGATGCAGTTCAGCAGGCAAGTTTCCCTTAGTAAGAAACCAAGGTTATCGAACTAGTAGGAGAAAGGAAACGCCCCAAAGGGGCTGCAAGCAACGTGAAGACCTACACAACACAAACTCAAGACTTTGCTCCAACTAATAGTGAGGTTGTCAATCTCACCGGTTGTTATAACAAAGGATTAAACGTATGGTGTGGAAGGTAATGGTTTGCAGCAAGTAAACAAGTAACAGTGGGAGATGTATCAATGGTAAAGATTGGAGTCCATAGTTCACTAGTGGTGATATCCTTAGATAAACAACATAGCATAAAAGGGTAAACAAATTATATCAGGGCAATTGGTAGGAACTGAGCAAGGCATAACAATGCAATACCAGACAAAAAGATCCTATGAGATTCGATTGGGCAATACAACAATATACATAGACCGCCATCCAACTGCATCTATGACTAGAAGTCCACCTTCAGGTTATCATCTGAACCCCCTCCAGTATTAAGTTGCAAGCAACAGACAAATGCTTTAAGCAAAGTGTGTAAGGTAAACAATCCACTTGTTACATGAACAAGAGACCGTTGTTTTCTCCCTAGTAGCAACAACACATCTACAACCGAAGAGATTTCTATCACTTCCCTTGGAAACTAGAGGCATGAACCCACTATCGAGCATAATTACCCCCTCTTGGAGTCACTAGAAATTACTCGGCCAAGATAGCTACTAACAACGGAGAGCATGCAAGATCACAAACAACACAGACATGATAGTATCAAATAGACAAAATCATTAATCAATCTGATATAGTAATATCAATATCCATCGGATCCCCGCCAACACAACATGCATGATTACAAATAGATTAGATCTTGATCATGAATGGAGCTCACAAGATCTATACATGAAAGCACAAGGAGGATATACAACCATCTAGCTACTACATGGACCCATAGTCCAAGGTAGAACTACTCACACATCATACCGGAGGCGGGTATGATGAAAATGAAGGCCTCCGAGATGATCTCCCCTCCGGCAGGGTGCCGGGAAGAACTTCAGATCCCCTCGATCTAGGGACGACGGTGGCGGCGACTACAGAAGGTTTCGTGAAGTTTTGATCGGGTGCCTAGGGTTTCTGCATCGGGGGCTTCTTATAGGCGAAGAGGCGAGGCTAGGAGGCGGCCAGGGGCCCCACACCCTACCTAGGCGCGGGGTGGGCCCACCCACGCCTAGGGGGTCTAACCACCCTGGTTCGCTTCTTCTTCTCTCCTCTGGACTTCGTGTTCCCCACGGTAAAATATTGGCTTTAGCTTTTGTTCCGTTCAATTCCGAGAATATTGATTTTTTGTCTTTCTGGAAACAAAAACAGGAGAAAACATGCAACTTGCATTCTGGCACTTGTTAATAGGTACTAAACAAGCATGGATCATAAAAAATTATAGATACGTTTCCGACGTATCAGAAGGTAAGGTTGTATCTTAGCTTAGATACAATCTTGCACGGTATCATATACAAAAATACATAGTTAGTCCAATCACATGCATGCATGTACTCCAAATCATTACATATAGATACAACTCTTAAGATACAATCCAGTGTACTAGTTGTCTCTTAAGATATACCAGTTCCTAGGATAACGAGCTAAGAGACACTCCATTGTGAAAGGCCTTATCAAAGGCCTAAGATACAACCCTTGTATGGACCATATTTAAAAATAATGGCTAGCTTCAATCCCATGTCTACATGTCATCAAATTTATTAAATATAGAAACAACTCTTAAGAGTCATCCCATTGTAGACGTTGTCTCTTAATTATTTATTACGCCTATGATAACGTGCTAAGATAAGGTGCATTATGAAAGATCTTAACATCTATATATGTTTGTCAGATTGCGAGAACTGAGGATAAATGCTAATGGAGTAAAATTTAACACATTTTCACAATTTGAGGGTAAAATGTGGTACACAAAATTAAATGGGGTAATATTGTCATAAAATCACAAATAGGGGTAAAAGTTGATTTCACTCAAAATATAACATAATATTTTCCATAAACATAACTACACTCTAGTTAAAATAGTTAATTGAGTAAACTCATAAACAAGATTCTCGTAATCATCACTTCACAAATCCTTAGTATTAATTTGTAATACTAAGCTTGAGTAAGGCTCAAGCCAAAAATCAAATTTAGGTGGGTGCTCGTTCAGCCTAAATTGATACAATGGAACTTATTTTGCGACAAGTTAGCAAGTGCTAGCCTAAATGGTAAGGTCAATGTCTAATTTAGGCAGAATATTCATCAATATTTTTCTCACATGTTTATGCTTAGATCATATGCAAGTCAATAAGCTCTAGTCGCCACCGGGTTTCACAATCATAGTGCACACATTTGAAAGTTGCGTACGCCTCTCAAGGTAACTTTTTTTTTGGGTACAAAGTCCTATTGACAAAGGATAACATAGGTAAGCGTAGTTGGAAAAAGCGTAGTTGGAATGGAAGTGTTGCACCAAATAAACAATGTTTGCGTGATCGAAGTGAGTGTCCGAGAGGGTGTTCGGCAGTGCTACTCTAAGCTCCAACCATGATTTGGTCTTCGCTGGGCCGAAGGTTCTACGGAACGACATGTTCCATGTCCCCTCTTAAACCGTAGCTGCCACCCGAAGAGATGGATCAGAGCAAATGGCAAACAAGCTAGGGTACGCCGCCTCCCGAAGAGTATGCTCCCTTAGCCATGAGTCCGGCCAAAAGAGGGTACCCTCCCCATTCCCAATGGAGAAGGTAACCCCCATCCGAATCTCGTGCTTAATCTCCTGGATGAAATGCTAAAATTGGAAGCCGTTCAGACTAACACAGTCCAGAAGAGGCCACCCTCTCGGATATTTGGCTTTGATAAGTTTCAGCCATAATCCCCCGTCATCACGTAAGATACACCAGAATCGTACCTTTCTAAAGGGTGCATCGATTTTCCTACAAGCTAGAGTGTGGACAATACTAGCATATCACGTGCCACTGAATTTAGAGCCTCTTTGGATCGCAGGATCAGAAATATAAGGAAAGAACATGGCATTTCAACATTTTTTGTTGTGTAAAACTGCAAAACACAGCAAACATGCATGAATTATCGTTTGGATGAAAATAGTTTATTTTGCCGTTCTACTCCTCCTACGTGTTCCGACTGATCCCCACTGGAGTCCCTGCCGAATGAAAACTGTCGTGACGCTTTGGTGACGAAGGTCACTGAGGACACGATCTGAGTCTTTAAAAGAAGCTGGACTGTTTGTCAAACTACCGATTGGGATCCTACAGAAGCCATCATGTGAAACTCATGCAAACAAATCGGACCTAAAACGTGGCCTAGGTCCATAGGCTCATCAGCATTTTCACGAACTAGCGTTTCTAGAAAGCACAAAGTGTTGTGCGCATCGATCGGGACACCTTTTTTTCCCTGTCCTTTTTGACAATCACAACCAACCACTGTTTGCCCGTTGATGATACACGCCAACATCAAATTAAAGAATGCGTGCGCCACTGGCATGGTCCCCCGGAACACACATGGCGCGCGCGCTCTCTCTCTCTCTCGTTAAGAAAACTTAAACGTGACGGGGACAAAATACATTTTGTCCACACGAGACGCCCAAGATGATCCTGAGTTCGCATATCCTAGTAGATAGCTAATCGAACGATGTCTGCATCTGGTGTCGTCCGTGTCGGTTCGCCACTACAGCCTAGCATCATTAATTTGGAGTTAATGTGCTAGTTCCCACGTCATGTCAGTGTCAAGGACCAAGTGAATGATACTAGTACACCACATGTACTTAAACCCGCTTCGGTACGGTCGCTATACTGTGTGCTTTGCAAAGGCTTTAACCGTCGCGTGTACTGTCCATCTCATCTTTTTCATCCTGTCCTTGCCCGCTGGCCGCCTACGAATGACGCGTTTGGTAGCCAGCATCACGGGGACATGGCCGGTCGCTATTGTTGTTTGGTTGTCCAATCTGAGGGCGTATATGGTTATCATGCTTCACCACTGGTGAGCTTACCATGTCATTGCATATTGCAACCGATGCTAGAGACTAGAGATGAAACAGAACAAAATGAGCTTCACGATCGCCACAAGAAGGACGACGATGATGAAGTTGAGGTTGAGGTTAGTATCTTGATCCTCATTTTCACTTACAGGCATAGCTAGAAGCATTGGCACAGCTTGAACATACACAACCTCAGCAGCCAAGAATTTGATCCTTTGTAGTTGTTGTTCGAGAATTCGTTGACCTTTCTTTGTAGCTGTTGTCCATGAATCATATACACCTGGCCATCTCCCTTGGTACACCACATACCACTAAGATGAAACCAGGGGCGGGCCCAAAATTTTAAGTGCGGGTATTCAAAATCATAATTCTCCAATAATAATAATAATATTTTTGTTGCATGAAATCAAGTCTGTAAAATAATTAGGTATGAACAAACTACCACAAATATTTCCTATGTGCTTAAGAGACCCTCACAGTGAAGGACACTTTGCTTGAGAAGCGTATGAATTTACAAAAATAACAGTGTCGAATTAATATGTAACTCAGTACATATATTCTAAATAATTGAGTTAACATAACTTGGTACAGATTTATAAATAATTGAGTAACATGAAAAAATAACACTAGAAGAAACACTATATAAGCTATCTATAACAAAAAATTAGATGCAAAATAGTATTTTGAAAATTTTGAAAATGAACAAAAACATGAATATGGGGGTTTGAACTCTAGACCTAACGATCATATCATTCCTTCCAAACCATCTTAGCTGCTTCAACATGTTTACAATACTAGGATAGTTACTTTTATTATACATCCCATATAACATTCACATATTGATATTTTTCAAAAATACTTGGGTATTCACTTGAATACCTTTGAATTGAAGTGGGCCCGCCCCTGGATGAAACAGGAAGAACAAGTTAGGTAACAACCAATAAAAACCTCACAAAAGATCAAAAACTAAGGGTTTCATCATTAGCCAAAAGGGGATCACAAGTTCATCCTACCACTATGATGTTAACCTATCACCACATCAAAATTGGGCGTCGTACTACCACAAGTTCACCATCACATGAGGGGTTAGTATATACCACCTCATTAGAATATATAGGCCATAGAAGTTTTTAAGCCCTACTAACTATCACTAAAATATACATTAAGATCAACATCATCATCATCGTCATCACCAGCACCAACATGCATTCCTACCTTAGGTCCTGAGTACTTGCCGACGTAGGTCCTGAGCCACGACACCCTGTGTGGCTCAACCATGCCGACGAGACGAAGCTTGTACCATGGGCCTTATTGTCGACAAGATGGCTGAGAGCCGCCATGAGAGACTCCTTAGAGAAGCCAACCATGTCCATGACGACCTTTGACATGGTTATACCCGGCGGGTGCATGATCTCAGCATACCTGGTCCAGCCCAAGGAAGGCCCACGGCAAATGTACGCCGGCCCATGAAGACTTTCGGGTGGCCCGGGCCCACGACGCCTTCGGATCCTTGGAGAGCAAGACTAGAGTAGATAGGAAATTCAAAGGGGTAAAACCCTAGAACCTGTAATCGACTAGGTCTATGCCCGGGACCTGCCTAAGTCTATATAAAGGCCAGGAGGGCACGACCTAGATCTCTCGACTCATACTTTCGCATACACACCTCCACGCCAGATTGCATCTGCGCACCCCTGTAACCTTCGGTTCCGCCATAATCAAGAGCAGACAAGCATGAGTAGGGTTTTCCCTCCGGGGGCCTGAATCTGGGTAAACCTTTGTGTCCCCGTGTTGCTTGTTTGCTAACCGTTCCACGATCTCCATCATCCCCATCTTCTCCAAAACCCAAGTCCATAACAATGGGCATTGATGAGATCGAACCTCGTCAATTGGCGCCGTCTGTGGGAACCGGGGACGCTGATTGTGCGGTCGTGACGGTCCCAACCCGATCGATCTACAACTCTGCGGTGACGGAGAGTCACCTCCTCTTCGGCGCTTTCGACTTCACCGCCCACTCACCGGCCACCATGAAGGACTTCGAGCCCGTAGGCGACGGACTCGAAATCCTGTTCGGGAGCTTCTGCTTCCAGGTAGGGCAAACTGGCACCCTCCGCCTCCCTGAGCGGGTGCCCCTGCCATCAATCAGGCCCGCTTCGTGGACCCCACACCCCGTGCTACGCACAACATCATCAATAGATGATTCCTACGACAGCAGCAGCTGCAACTCCGATCTGTGCGATCCGCCATCGGATGCAGGAACCTACGGTTCCGGATCCGAAAGCTGCGGCAGCAGCGGACCAATCTACGAGCGCTACCAATGCGCCGTAGTCATCCAGAGCGACGTGGATCAGCAAACACCCAACCCGCCGCCCAACCCGCCAGAACGAAACGGCGGGAACAGAAGAAGCCAGTCCCCCCCACCCGAAGGGGAAAACAACGGCGGCCACGTCATCCGCCTTAGCAAAGAAGGATGGGCCCAGGTCCGCAACGCCATGGCAGGCAACATAGTACTGCCTGCAGACGCCTCCCGGGATATGCTGATGGCCTACCACCTGCTCCTGATCGAGGAGCACAAGAAGCAGGTCAAAATGCAGGAGGTGCTCGACAAGCGCAAGCAACCAGCCTCAGAGTCTAGCGCGCGACGAGCTGCGCTCTCCTCCATGGGCATCGGATCTAGCTCGAACGCCAACCAAGGCAAGAAGCACCGCTCGCGGGTGGAGAACATGGACCCCAAGGAGCGCAGTGAGGTGACCCGAACCCTCCACACATCCTTCATGGATATGGACGCTGATGATAACGTCATCCCGAAAACGCCGCAGGCTACGATCATGGCAACCACCGCGTACCTCGCGTCCCACCCACCGCCGGAGGGGAACCCGAAGAGAGCCATGCACAAGTCCGCACTCACCGGACTCGGACTCGTCGGAGCTGCGCTCCACCAGGAAGCTCCCACGGAGCCGAAGAAGAAGGCTCCAGTCAGGTTCGACCGCAGCCCCACCCCTTCATCCGAAGAAGAGGAACATGACCTTCCTCGAAGGAAGAAGAGTTCGCGCCGCCACGACCGCGACTACGATGCCAGAGATGCGCTCACACAGCGCAAAATCGACAAAGCGCGAGCCAAGCGCGCATGCTCGTCCGAATCCGAGATGGACGAAGACGAAGGAGAACTCTGCGGAGCCCGATGCTTCAGCAGATCTGTCCGGCGGACACGGATGCCGCGAAATTTCAAGCTTCCTTCGGATACTCCGAAGTTCGACGACACTCAAGACCCAAAGGCTTGGCTCAGCGACCACTTATCATCCGTCAAACTGCACGGTGGAAACAAAGAGACTGCCATGCAATGCCTTCAGCTGCAGCTGACAGGCGCAGCCCGGATCTGGCTCAGCACCCTATCTTCAGGGTCCATCCGAAGCTGGGATGATCTAGCTTACAGCTTCATCCGAAACTTCAAATGCACCAGCAAGCGGCCCGCCTCAATCGAAGAGTTGCGAGCCTGCACTCAACGAACAGGCGAATCCATTTGCTCGTACATACTACGCTGGTCCAACACAAAGAACTCTGCAGCACACAGCTCCGAAGAGAGGGCCATCGATGCCTTCAGGGACGGCGTCAAACGCCAAGACTTCAAGGAGGAACTTGGGCGCTTCAAGCCCAAAACACTCGACCACCTCATGGACATCGCCAACAGGTGGGTTGACGGCGAAGATTCCATTCACCGAGCACAATCGGAAGAAGAAGACGACTACGGTCGATGGCGAGAGCGCCGTAGCAAGAGGAG
The DNA here is from genome assembly GCA_910589765.1 of Avena atlantica. Taxonomy (NCBI): domain Eukaryota; kingdom Viridiplantae; phylum Streptophyta; class Magnoliopsida; order Poales; family Poaceae; genus Avena; species Avena atlantica. Next base: position 49,533,599 of record OU342739.1, read on the forward strand.
ATCGCACGTCTACGACGATCACGACGGACCCGACATGGTCGCGGTCGGCTACGCCGATCGCCGCAACGACGCCAACCGCAACAGCGGAGGATACCGCGGAGGAAACTTCCGCGACGGAGGACGACCAGCGCAGTCGTGGCAACGCCGCGACCGCGATAACGGACCCTCAGCATACGAAAAGCTTTCGGGTCCATGCACCATCCACTTCTACATCGACAAGCAGGATGGCAAAAAGAAGGCCAGCCACATGCTCAAGGACTCCCGCGAGTTCCAGAAACTCAGCGAAAGCATGGTGTAGATGAAGCAGCAAGCCCCAATCCCTGCGTTCGGAAACGCACCCGCGCTAGGTGAAATAGCGCATGGAGCTCCTCCACCGCCACCCGTTGGAGGCCCGAACCAACCGGTCGCACCAGCACAGAACAACACCGGGAACGGGTATCCCCCGCCGAAAGGAGCACTGATGATCCAGAAGGGGCGCCCCACGAATAGGGTACAGGAGAAAATCACCCGACAAATCAACCTGGCCGTGGCAACTCCACCCGCCATCCCTGAGTACCTTAGCGGATCGGAGTCCTGCATCACGTTCAGTCGCTCGGACCACCCTTGCCAGATCCCTCGCCCAGGTCATGCTGCCCTGGTGCTGGAGGCGCAGATCGGAGGCTTCGAGATGAGTCGCGTCTTCATGGACGGCGGCAGCGGCATCAACCTGATGTCCGCAAGCACTCTAGCAGCAATGTGGATCCCGCAGTGCAGCCTGGAACAGTCAGACACAACGTTCCACGGCATCGTTCCAGGGAAAGGCATATTCCCCCTGGGCAAAATATGGCTCGACGTCATCTTCGGCAAGCCGGACAACTTCCGGCTGGAGCGACTCGAATTCGAAGTGGTGTACTGGCCATCACAGTACCACGCCATCCTCGGGCGTGTAGCATTCGCAAGGTTCTTGGCTGTCCCACACTATGCATACCAGCTACTCAAGATGCCAGGACCAAAGGGCGTCATCACAATCCACGGGAGCTTCACCCGATCGGACCAATGCGACAGAGATTTCAACAGAATCTCCCAGTCATTCGGCATGCAGGAGGAGCTCCTAAGGCTCCGCGAGGTGACGGACAATGGGGCACCCCCAGTCACACGACAAAACGCACCTGACATATCTTTCGACTCCACTGTCAACACAAAGAAGGTGCAAGTCCATCCGACGGATGCCTCCAAGACGGCGCTGATCGCCAACGACCTCAGCCCCGCATAGGAAGGCGCGCTCGTCGAATTCCTCCGTGAGCGCTGGGAAATCCTCGCCTGGTGTCCTGCAGACATGCCAGGAGTTCCCAGGGAATTCGCCGAGCACGCACTCAACGTCTTTCCAGACACCAAGCCCGTCAAGCAGTCCATCCGGAGACTGTCCGAGCCACGAGCCGAAACTATCGGCAAAGAAATCAACAGACTACTCGCTGCAGACTTCATCAGGGAAATCAAAGAAAGCGAGTGGCTTGCAAATACAGTGATGGTCCCAAAAAAGGACATGGACATCCTGCGGATGTGCGTGCATTTCACGTCGCTAAACAAGCACTGCCCAAAGGACCACTTCCCTCTTCCTCGGATCGATCAGATCATCGATTCGACTGCAGGTTGCGAGAAACTCTCCTTCCTCGACGCCTACTCAGGCTACAATCAGATTCGACTCAAGGTCGAAGATCAGGAGAAGACGACTTTTATCACACCATTCGAAGTGTTCTGCTACAACACAATGCCCTTCGGGCTAAAGAACGCAGGTGCCACGTACTAGCGATGCATGCAGGCATGCCTCAAGGACCAGATCGGTCGCAACGTTCAAGTCTATGTCGACAACATAGTCATAAAAACCAGGGAGGCGAGGACACTTATTGACGATCTCCGCGAGACGTTCAACAACCTCGACCGCTACAGGATCAAACTTAACCCCGAAAAGTGCGCCTTCGGCGTCCCATAGGGTCAGCTGCTTGGGTACTTCATCTCTCAGCGCGGGATCGAGGCGAACCCGAAGAAAATCAGAGCCATCATGGCAATGGAGAAGCCGAAAAAACTCAAGGGTGTCCAGCAGCTCGCAGGACGAATAGCGGCGTTAAGCAGATTCATCAGCCGCATGGGCGAGAAGGCCCTGCCATTCTACCAGCTGCTACGCAAGGCGGATAAATTCGAGTGGACGCCCGAAGCCGACGATGCATTCGAAAGCCTCAAACGGCTACTCTCCACCTCGCCCGTCCTAGTCACGCCAAATGAGCGCGAGCCTCTGTTGCTATACATAGCAGCCACACACCAGGTGGTCAGCACCGTGCTAGTGATCGAATGACCTGAGGAAGGCAAGACCCACGGGGTCCAACGCCCAATCTACTACCTCAGCGAGGTACTGACGCCAACAAAACAGAGGTACCCTCACTACCAGAAACTCGCCTACGGCGTGTTCATGACGGCTCGACGGCTGAGCCATTACTTCCAGGAGCACCAAGTGATGGTCGTCAACGAGGCACCCCTGAACAGCATCCTGAATAACCCTGAGGCCACAGGACGCGTGGCCCTGTGGGGCATTGAGCTGTCACCTCTGGACATCATCTACGAGAGGCGCCTCGCAATCAAATCTCAAGTCATCCCGGACTTCCTCGTACATTGGATGGAGCTGCAGCTGCCAGACACCCCAGACATGTCGCAGTCATGGACAATGCACTTCGACGGCTCCAAGCGTGAAGCTAGAGCAGGAGCCGGGGTCATACTGACCTCCCCGCAGGGCGACCAGATGAAGTACGTCCTCCGGATGAAATTCCGAGCCTCCAACAACGAGGCCGAATACGAAGCCCTCATCCATGGCATGAGGATGGCAAAGATCTGCGGCGCAACGCGCCTGGTCATCTACGGTGACTCCAACCTCGTCGTCCAGCAGACGATGAATGAGTGCGACGCACACGCCGAAAACATGATCGCGTACCGCGCACTCTACAACACACTCGAAGGAGAATTCGACGGCTGCAAGCTTCGGCATGTTGGAAGAGAAAGCAACGAGGAGGCCGACAGACTCACCAACATCGGCTCCACCTGCACAAAGGTGCCACCATGTGTGTTCCTCGAACAGATCTGCGTGCCATCCATCAAGCAGAAATTCCCCAAGGGATCACCCGAAGAAGCAGAACACTCGGGGGCTACGCTGCCCGAAGGACACGAAGGACCCGAAAAGCTAGACACAAAGGTCGCTATGGTCAACCTGATGCAGGTCATGGCATTCGAAGAAACTTGGACGCGACTGTGCCTCCAGTTCTTAATAAACGGAGAACTGCCTGACAGCCCGACAGATGCCCGGCGCATATCTCGTCGGTCAAAAGCCTTCACCATCATCAATGGCGAGCTGTACAAGCGCAGTATTACGGGTGTACTACAAAGGTGCGTCACCATCGGTGACGGGAAAGCAATCCTCCAAGACATCCATGAGGGCATCCGCGGCCATCACGCAGGCAGCCGCTCCCTTGTCGCCAAAGCTCTACGAGCCGGATTCTACTGGCCAACGGCCACGAGCGATGCAAAGGACATCGTCCGAAGATGCAACGGGTGCCAACGGTTCGCCGATAAACCGCACGCACCCGGGTCAGAGCTCAGACCCATACCTATAGCCTGGCCTTTTGCTCAATGGGGCCTCGACCTGATCGGCAAACTGCCAAAGTCCTCGAAAGGGGGGCACGTTTACCTCCTGGTCGCAGTCGATAAATTCACCAAGTGGGTCGAGGCCATGCCGGTCACCAACCAAAAGGGCAAGACTGTCGTTAAGTTCTTCGAATCCATTGTCTACAGGTTCGGCGTACCGCACAGAATCATCACCGACAATGGATCGAACTTTATCTCCAAGGAATTCCAGGACTTCTGCGAAGGCCTCGGGATCAACATCACGTACGCCTCAGTGGCACACCCGCAAACGAACGGGCAAGTGGAAAAGGCCAATGGCCTAATTGGCGCTGGCATCAAGAAGCGCCTCATGAGTCCACTCGAACGGAAAGCTGGAGCCTGGACGAAGAGCTGCCATCAGTCCTATGGAGTTTGCGTACTACGCCAAACAGCTCCACCGGCTACACGCCGTTCTTCATCGTGCACGGAGCCGAAGCCGTGCTACCAGCCGAAGTACGCCACCAGGCCCCCCGGGTCGCTTACAGCGAAGCCGAATCCATGGTTGCACTCGAAGATGCCGTGGACACACTCAACGAAGCAAGAGACGTAGCAGCAGCTCGATCAGCGGTGTACCAGCAGAGTCTTCGCAACTACCACAGCCGACGGCTACGCCCAAGGTACTTCGTCGAAGGAGACCTCGTCTTGCGACTCAAGCAAGAGCGACCGAAGAAATTCAAGTTGCCATGGGAAGGACCCTACGTCATCACCGAAGTCATCCCAGGTGGCGCCTATCGCCTCAAGCACGTGGAGTCTGGAGTCGCATACTCCAACCCATGGAACATCGCACACTTGCGGCGATTCTACCCATAGCTACCTACCCCTTTTACTTTCAATAAGGCTTTTCAGCCAAGGCTATCCAGCCGAACAATGTACTTCCTCCGTTACGATATAAATAAAGCTAAGTGTTCCGCTTCAAAATCTTGTTCGCTACTTGCAACTTTACTTTATGCTATAAACGCACTCGGGGGCTCCCCCCACCTCACGATTTCATCAACGAGGATCACACGTGTACACCTGAGTAGCTGACAACGTCAGGAAAACGAAAAGGACACGTACTCAAACAAAGCACTACACGCTTACAATAAACAAACCTTTATAACAAAGGGCACAACACGCCCAGTCGAAATATACAAATTTTACATCTATCTCTTTTACAGGTACTACCTATTCTGAAGAATAACTTGAGCATGCTGCTTAAACAAATCTACTACCTGTTCGGCATACTGCCTTACAGCCGCATAATGCGGACGCATATCCCACTCGCCACCATCTGGCCGAAGAGGTGGCCCAGCTGCTACAACAGACAAATCTACATCAGGCCGGTGCAGCCTCACAAGGGACAAAGTAGCCTTCACTCCTGCGGCGAGCTGTTGCCGCACCAACTCCTTGACATTGCTCACGCTCCGAAACTTCGACAGAAGACCCGCAAGGCTCGTTGGCACGGCATCCAAAGGAAACATGACATGCAACACCGATGCAAGCGACGTCTGCACCTGACGAAGCACCCGCGAAACCTGGTGCACACGATCCTGCACCGTCGCCAGAGCAATGGCACGGTCACGATCCATCCAGAAGAAGCCGCCAGCCTCCATGTCTTGTTGAGTCAAGCAATTGACCCGAACAGCGACACGCTCTTTCTCTTCCCTCGGAGCAAGGTTAGCACCTGTGACACTCGCAGAAAATAAGACGAAAGGCCAGCAGGCGCATCTAAAAATCTGAGCTGCAGCCCGAAACAAAGAACAACTTACATTGAAGCTGCTCAGACAGCCGAAGCAGTTCCGCCATCAAGTACTCCTCCCTGGCCGCACCGCGATCCGCCTTGGACTTCCAAACATCGGCGTGACCACGCAACCCAAGCAACTCCCTCTCAAGACTACGAACACGGTCCCGAAGAAAAGCGAGTTGCGAGGAATCATCCAAAGATGGCCGCAGCTGCGCTGCCGGCGAGGTGTCAACAGGGTCAGCACCCGAAGGAACCTAGAACAACAGAAAAGCAAAGGACACAAACATTCAGACAGTGGTAGAGCACAACTCAGAAGAATTCATTAAGCATATAAAGGCCGCTGCGTGGCACAATGATTGCGTTCCTCAAAATATTTACAGCAAAAGCAGACTACAAACTATCCTACATCTACAACGCCTAAGACGCGGCACCCTGAGTCGCCTCAGAGCCGGATTGTCTAGCCTTGACCTCCCCCTGCTGCCGCAGTGCATACTCAGACAACAGATCAATGAGCTTTGGCCCATATCGCTTGCAGCGAACAGAATAGGCAGCAAAGGCTACCTCGGATCCATCCGCGGTCATCGGCATCCGGGAGGTGATCTGGGGAATGTCCAGCTCCGCCCCAGCCACCAATGCCATCGCCAGCCCGACGGACGCGCCGATGCCCTTATGCTTGCGCTTGTACGCCGCAGGCGCTTCGGCTGACAAAGCCTCCGCCAGGACGTCCACATCATCAAGGGCCGCGCCCTTGGGGACAAGCTCCTTGTAGAAGCGGCCAAGGACCTCCTTCGCCTTGGCAAGGGAGTTGACGACGGTGCTGCAGCGATCTTCGACCGCTACAGTAGCATCATCTAGAGCACTCCCATGCTCCAGAGGGCCGCGGTCAAACTCGATGCCTGCGGCATCTGAGACAAAAAGAGAAGGAATGAAGAAAGTAACACAGAAGAAAGACAAGGAAACGAAAAGACAGAAGAAAAAATAAGGTACTCACCCAAAACGGCCTTGGCAGCAGCCATGAGCTTTCCCGCCACCTCTCTTTCACGCGTAGTCGCAGCAGTGGCAAGCTGCTCCTCGCAGTCCGTGGCCTCCCCCTGCAGACGCTCTTTAGCTTTGGCTGCCTCAGCCAGCTCCAGCTCAAAGCGCTCTTTCGCACCGACGGCGGCCTCGGCTTTCTTCTCCGATTTACCAAGGCTCTTCTTGAGAGCGTCGATCTCACGAAGAGAAGTATTATGCTCCTATGCATTCAAACCAAGCAAACGTCAGAAAACGGGATAGGAATAAAGGAAAGAATCACCAAAAGCATACGGGTACCTTCAAGCTGATGGAGACTGGCCTCCAGCACCAGGCGCTCCTGCACCAGTCGCCTGGCCTCCTGCACAAAAGGCTACAGGAAAAAGAACCACCATTCAGAAAAAGGACTCGGGGGCTATGCCCAACAGGAGAGAGCAGAAGAAAAAGACTCACACGAAAACACTCGGGGGCTCCCCCCGAGACTCGAAGAACAAACTAAGAGAACTCTTTTACACACGCTCGGGGGCTTGCCCCGTGATAGACGACTTACATGATCCAACGGTGATGATGAAGGCCCGCTGGCGAAATTCTGAGGTGCAACCACCTGCACCTCCTGCAGAGGAGGGTTCGCAGCAGTGCCCCCCGAAGTTGCCACCGTCTAAGGAGGAGGAGACGCAACCTTTGATTCTCCCATCATCTCCCGAGCACCATCGCTGGAGGAGTCGTGGGAGGAGGCCTGCACACGAAATATTTAGCACAAGCACGAAAGTCAACAGCAAAAAGAAAGCAGTATAAAGTAAACTCACGAGTCCAGCGATCTTAGGTCGAAGATAGGAGGAGTCCTTCGGACTCTCTTATCCCCCTTTTTCTCTTCTTTCTTCTCTTCCTTCTTTTCTTCCTTCTTCCGCTTTGCTGGCGGATGCGGCGCTACAACCCGCACAGGAATGGCAAGAAAAGGAGAGGAAGAGCCTCCATGCCCGTCACTGTGACGCTCAAGGCACAGAGAGTTTCTGGGAGTCGGAGGAGTCGAAGCATCCGAAGACTCGCTGGAGCTCCGCGATCGTTTGCGCGTGTGGTCCTCGCTCGACTCGCTGGCCTCCTCAGCTGGCGATCATGCTGAAGGTAGTTCGGACACGGAATCCACCACGTCATTATCCGGCGCATCCGGAAATAATTCGGGCAATGGAGGCACCATGCCCGGCACCTTGAAGCTCTGCAAACAAGAAGGGACTTTGTTAGCAAACAAAGGAAAATAAATATGCAGTCGACAAAAAAGCACTACGCGCACGAATATACACCTGTGGAACAGCCAACATCGAAGAAAACGACGGAGTCAGCGACTTCCCCGGGATTTTCTCTCCGGCCTTGAACTTCAGCAGCGAGCGAAGGGTCCTATCAAGATCCCCCTCGGAGATTTTCCCAGCCGACACCCTCGTCGGATCACGCCGACCAGTATAAAGGAACAATGGGTGCACCCTAGCCTGGAGTGGCTGCACCCGAAGCTCGAGGAAGGTGCGGATGATATCCACACCATTAACTTCCTTCTTCGGAATCAACTGGAGATCCTCCACCCGACGATATAGCGCCTCTATCTTCGCCTCCTCGCCATCCAAGATCTTGTTTTTCCAAGACCTTTTCAGCTCAATCTTTTGGGAGGGGTCAAACAGAACAAGACCAAAATATTTCCCAGGCACTACAGAGTCGCGGATATAAAACCATCGCCTCCGCCAGTACTGGACAGATTCGGACATGGAAAAGGAAAAGAAAAGCAGATTGGGACTGAGGGAGATGATGCAACCCCCAATGGGATAAACACCATCCGAACCAGACTGCCTCTTCACGGAATAAAGTTTCCGGAAGAGGCCAAAGTGCGGCTCAATGCCGAGCCAGCACTCGCAGAAAGTGATGAAACAAGCAATGTGAAGAAGAGAATTGGGCGAAAGATGATGCAGCTGGATGCCATAGAGAAAGAGCAGTCCACGGAGGAAGTTGTGGACTGGAAAGGAAAACCCACGCATAATGAAGGCAAGAAACATAACCCGATACCCAGCGGGGGGACGGGGGATTACCTCGTTGCCGGGGAGTCTGACGGCCTTCCTATCCTGCGGGATCAAGCCCCGCTCGTGAAGCTTGCGGAGATCACTCTCCCGCGTCTCTGATCGCCGCCAACCACCATCGGTGACATGGGTAGCGGTGGCGCCTTTATTTCCTCCGGCGGCGCTGGTACCAACCGCAGATGATGACTTCTTCAATTTCTCCATCGCGCTACGGCGGCGCCGGCGGTGAGAGCATAGAAGGGAAGATGGAAATGTGGAAGGAAATTCCAGCGCGCAGCAAGAATCACTGGAGCACAAGGAGACAGTGAAAACAAGAACTGATGCGGTGAAAACAAACTGCAGCTTTCCCCAATGATTATAACGACGAGGACGATGCACGGCAGCCGTCCATCCAGAAGACCTAACGCCAACGGCAGATCTGGCCATACACGTGTCAGCATCACAACGAACCGTCGTTACCACGCCGTCCACTATGCACGGAAATCGAGGAGACGCCATAATTATCTCCACGTCGCGCGTGACCGGTCAATTCAAGGTCAGCAAGTGGGACCCACGTTCGTCCAGTCAAGTCATCTCTGGCGCAGCAGACGCTTGAGGTCATTGATCGTGAGCACTGATGTCATCAAAAGCTATACTAGCAACAACTACAAGTTCTTCGGCTTCAAAGCTAAGAGTACTCACTCGAATCTACGATTCGACTTAATACTCGGGGGCTACTCCTATTAGGAGCGCTGGCCGCGCACCCGAAAGATGAATAAAATGAACTGTTTCTTCGAGTCCTACGTCGAGTCTACGACTCCACTACGGACTCGGGGGCTACTCCCATAGGGAGGATGGATTTAAGCATCCGAATTTTTTTGTGTCCTACGGACTTAACAACTGAACGATGGCAATGCACACGACTGCGCTCTTCTAGTATGAACCCGTGCCAGCAGGCGCGATGAGAAATCCCGACGGACGCGTTGGGTACATCAATTAAAATCACTGGAATTCCACTCCTGTAAGTCCTCCGCGGCCTGAGTCGAATTACACCAGCATATGTTCCAGGTTCGAGTTGAGGGACTCGAACCTGAAGAAGATCGTGTAGTTTCGTCCTAAGACAGTTAACTGACCCTGATCCGTTGGGTAAGTCAGGCACACGCATCAACAATCCCTACACATGAACTATTGAAATACATAGTTGCACCCGAAAGATTGAAGAGTCCTCAGCCGAACCTACGATTCGACTGATCACTCGGGGGCTACTGACATGGTTATACCCCGCGGGTGCATGATCTCAGCATACCTGGTCCATCCCAAGGAAGGCCCACGGCAAATGTACGCCGGCCCATGAAGACTTTCGGGTGGCCCAGGCCCACGACGCCTTCGGATCCTTGGAGAGCAAGACTAGAGTAGATAGGAAATTCAAAGGGGTAAAACCCTAGAACCTGTAACCGACTAGGTCAATTCCCGGGACCTTCCTAAGTCTATATAAAGTCCAGGAGGGCACGGCCAAGATCTCTCGACTCATACTTTCGCATACACACCTCCACGCCAGATTGCATCTGCGCACCCCTGTAACCTTCGGTTCTGCCATAATCAAGAGCAGACAAGCAAGAGAAGGGTTTTCCCTCCGGGGGCCTGAACCTGGGTAAACCTTTGTGTCCCCGTGTTGCTTGTTTTCTAACCGTTCCACGATCTCCAGCATCCCCATCTTCTCCAAAACCCAAGTCCATAACAATGGGCATTGATGAGATCGAACCTCGTCAGCCTTGTAGAGGTCGGGGTGCATTTCAGTTGGTTTGTTGTCCCTGATGGCTTGAGCGACTTCCCTCGTGGCATAGGTCATGCCGCTGAAGGCCATGAGCCCATCCTCGACAAGGGAGCCTCGCTTTCTCTTCCCTATAGGAGCTGGTGAAAGAACATATCGTTTAGAGAGAGGTCAAACCTTTGCATACTTAGCATCATCCTTTCTTGGTTGTTATTTGGATCTTATTCATGTGAGGTTCTAGAGATTGTGGTAATATTCATAACAAGCTCTAGTTCATCAAAAACGGATTTCCCTTTTATATCATAGTGCGTTTTTGATCTTTGAGGTTTTCCGGTTTCTCACCAAGAGAGGTATCTCACTTTATAATACATGAAATGTTCTCTCTTGGTGGTATCCAATATTTTGTCATATGCTTCTTGTTGTGACTATGATCTTGTATATCCATGCAAGCTACCTTGAGAAAATCTTGTATATACATGCTTCTTGGTATGTGTTTCCTCATATGCTTCTTGTTGGGTAGCTCTTGTTGTCCTCTTTCCAACAAAATTGGTTTCGGTTCAATCGGAGTTTCCAAACTCTAGGTATCGCCATTTGAAGTTTGCCTCTTATTTGGTCCAGACCGGAGTCTCCGGTCTGCATGGACCAGAGTTTCCGGAGGAGTACCTGGTGGAGGCTTCAGGAACATGGCTGGGTCATACTGTATGGGGTACTGAGCAAGGTCCGGAGTCTCCGGTTCTACTGGACCGGAGTCTCCGTCCCACTTGGATCATAAAAGGGCCTGGTCGTACTGCATACTGGTCCGGAGGCTGGTCCGGAGATGGACCGGAATCTCCGGTGTAGACCGGAGTCTCCGGTCCTCACACCGGAGTCTCCGGTCTGACTTTTCCCTAACGGGCAGAAAACGGTCAAAAATCTGTGGGCCTATAAAAAGGGGCCCTTCTTCCCCAATGTCCTGGCTCGAGTTTTACAGGCTTTCTCCTCCATTCTTGACCCTCTTGAGCTTGCTCCCCCTTCAATCCCTCCCTTGATTCTTGCATATACTTTAGGGATTTGAAAGAGGAGATCTAGATCTACAATCCCACCAATCCATCTCTCCTCTAAGTGAGGGGAACATCTTGGGATCTAGATCTTGGAGTCTTTTGTGGATTTCCTCCATTGTTCTTCCTCTCTTATTCCCCCACAAGATTTTGTATCTTTGGTGGAATTTGGGAGAGAAGGATTTGAGCACTTCTTGTGTTCTTGCCATTTCATTTGGTGCATCGGTTTGAGTTCCCGGTGAGGATTCGTTTGAGTGAAAGGTGAGAAGCTTTTTACTCTTGGGTTCTTGGAACCCTAGACAGTTTGGTGGTTTTGTAGGTTCTTGGATTACTTGGGGCCTCCAATTAGGTTGTGGAGCTTCCCCCAAGCTTGTTTGTTGGGAGCCTCCAATTGAGTTGTGGAGAAGTGCCCCAACCTTGTGAGAGGTTCCGGATTGCCACCGACAAGTGCACCGATAGTGGAAGTGTGGATAGATCCCATCGGGGTGAGATTCACAGGAGAATAAGGGAGGCCTTTTGTGGCGTTGGTGGTTTGATACCACCCCTCTCCAAACGAGACGTACTCCATGTTGGGAGGAACTCGGTAAAATATCGTCATCTCCGTGTGCCTCGGTTATCTCTATACCCGAGCTCTTACTTATGCACACTACTTTGTGATAGCCTTCGTGCTTGTAGTCTATATCTTGCTATCACATAGTTACTTGTATTGCTTAGCATAAGTTGTTGGTGCAAATAGGTGAACCCTAGTTGTTCTTGGTCTTGTGCTTAACAAAAGTAAACACTAGTTTAATTCCGCCTTTGTTGAGCAACTCTCGAAAAAGTTTTAATCGCCTATTCACCCCCCTCTAGGCAACATCTGTATCCTTTCAGCTGGCCTGTCGGGGTAGTCGATGTCTCGCTTGTCAGGGCCATAGAGGATCACCATGTTCAACTCCTGGGTGTCGTGATCATCGGTAGATGAAAGTGCATGAGTTGTTAGTGTCTTGAGGGGCTGATTTGAGCCCATGGCGTACTTGCTGATGGCCAGGCCATAGGAGAAGATGGTATGCATCTCGTCGTAATTGGGGATGGGCACGTTCAGGAACTCGGCGTCCTTAGGATGATCCTATGATTGCAATAGTGTGTTAGTTGTGATTCATCGTTAATGGTGCCCTACAAATACAAGTCAATGTGCTTTGTACCGTGATGTGCCCGAGATAGCGGTCACTCTCCAAGATGATGGTCTTGGTGCCTTCACACCATTGAGCACCGCTAAGATCCCTCAGCCTTCTAATGGTGAGCCACCTTAACCTCCACTTCCTGAGGTGATTGTACACCTGCGTGTGGCTACAATCAACTCCATAGTGGCCAAACAGAGCCTTTGCACAGGCTATGGGATGGATCTCCTTGAAGCCCTTGTCAGTTTGGACACCGCTCTTGATAATATTGCACATCTTATCAAGCCCTTGTCAGTCCAGACACCCTTCGTTGCAACCGCTTCTCGGCCCTATCGACCTTGTGCGCCTTCTCAGCCTTATCGTTGCTCGCGATATTTGCAACAACCTATGCAGCAAACTTCTTCGCCAGGTGCTGCATAGGGTCGTGGAAGTTGGTCGTAATGCACTGCGACACCTGCATGTCAGTATCAGCATCTGGCCGAGAATCATCCACATACGACAGGATCTGCGAGTCGCCAAATGGGACCAAGGAATGGGTAAATTCATCACACAAAGAGTCCTACATTCAATGTTAGTGTCCACTTGGACAGCCCAGCACTCGGCCCACGTTCTGGACGTTCATGCGCTCACAATCCAACAATAAGAAGAGAGCCCACTCCATCCCAAAAGCCCGGACTGATGGGATGAAGGAATCTCTCCCTTATAAGCTGGGTGTGGCCTCCTCCCGTAGGCGAGGTGGGACTAAACTTCGTGTAGCCTCACCGGTCAACATCAGCCTAACATCCCATCCCCCTAAGAAGCCCCTCAGGAAGGCATGGCGATCGCTAGCTCTGATACCAGATGTTAGCGTCCACTTGTCCAGCCCAGCACTCAACCCACGTTCTGGACGTTCATACGCTCACAGCCGAACAATAAGAAGAAAGCCCACTCCATCCCAAAAGTCCGGACTGAAAGAAGGAAGGAATCTCTCCCTTATAAGCTGGGTGTGGCCTCCTCCCGTAGGCGAGGTGGGACTAAACCAAGCAGCCTCCACCGGTCAACAGAGAGGTCCTCACATCCCATCCCCTTGAGAAACCCCTCAGGAAGGCATGGCGATGCTGGCTCTGATACCAGATGTTAGCGTCCACTTGGCCAGCCCAGCACTCAGCCCACGTTCTGGACGTTCATGCGCTCACGACCCAACAATAAGAAGAGAGTCAACTCCATCCCAAAAGCCCGGACTGATGGGAGGAAGGAATCTCTCCCTTATAAGGTGGGTGTGGCCTCCTCCCGTAAGCGAGGTGGGACTAAACCAAGCATCCTCCACCGGTCAACAGAGGGGTCCTCACATTCAACACAAATCATAAGAGAATGTAACAACAAAACCATCATCGCTAGAACTCGATGGAATATCACAATGATAGCACGCATCGGTTTTGTACTAACACAAGCTCGTGGTCTAACATGGGAGTACACATCAATGATCTAACACAAACTCTTGAAGTAAAATGACAGTGCATAACCATAATCTACATCCACAAACTATTGATATATAATGGCAGTACACACAAAAGATATAACACAAGCTCTAGATCTAACATGGCAGTACCGGCACATGAACACAACCTCTAGATCTACACCCACACACGTATGAACAATAGGGAGTGGAGGAGTGAGTACTTACAGTCATCGCTAGAGGTGGAGGAGAACTCGACGAAGAAGAGGTGGTCCTACAGTCGTCGGCGCAGCCGACACGGGATGGGTGCGCCACTTACCTGCTCTCTGACCAGCCAATGGAGATCTAAGGGGATGGGGTAAATGGTGGATTTTGAAATGGAGGTGAAGATGGGGGAGGGAGGGGTTAGACCTTCCCCCCCCCCCCCCCCCCCCCCTTTCCCTTTTCGGTGTTGCCGCCATCTCCATACGTGGCCACACTCGTGCAAGGAATCTCCCATTTTGCATCTGGGAAGACCATGAGGAGGGTGGCTCGCTGGAAACAGCCGAATCGATAGTTCCTAGCGAGTCTAGTCCGAAGGTGCTTTGAGTTTCATACGGTCCACAATGTGGATGACAGCACGCATCCAATCTGGCCGAAATCTTCTCCACATGGGCTGACCCTCGGGCATCCTACCAAACGCGTCCAAACTGTATGCTCACACATTGAAGATCCCACATGTTCGGACTACAAATTCATATCCGTGGGGAACGTTTTATGCTTGAGATAGGAGAAAACTTACAGGGGCTAAATTTTTTTTCAACTTACAGGGACTAAGTTTTATCAATGGGAACTGTGAAAAACGTAACACCTCAGAGGCTGACCATCCCAACCGTGTGACACACGTGCTGATAAAATTACACGGGTGGCCGGTGGAAATTGAAATACAGTACTATCTTTTTAAGAAGCATTATTTACTTACCGCAAGATACTATCTGCATCTGATTTCTTACTATCATATGGCCAGAGTTTGGAAGCAAAAACTGCGTCTGGAAGTAAACGCTCTCGCCAACTCTGGCACGCAACGCAACAGCAGTTGGGAGCAATACTTTGCCGCTGGGGTACGTACGTACGTACGAACGTGAACGTCAAGGATGCGTACAGAGATGGATCATTTCACCGATCTCTGTTTCTCATTTATCGTTGCTTCGCCGGTCAGTGCTCTGTGCAGGTGCAGGCCCCCTTCTCCAGCCCTAAAAACCAAGATGGGGAACACATCGCTGAACGCTCTGCGACACCATAAAAGGAAGACGCTGCCAGGGTAAGGCAAAATTTATGTGCATCCAACCACCGGCCAACCAGGCAGTAGCTTAACAATGCCAACCTCTTGCCTTCGTCAGGCTACTGAGATGCCAGCAGCTTCTGCAGGAAGATAATCTCCACCACAGAATAGGAACCATGATCTGCTGGTTCACGTAAAAAGAAAAAAGAAACCATGATCTGGTTGCAGCTCCAGTGAAGAAACACGGAGCACAGGAAAAAGTTCTCTCACCAAGACCATCTTACAGATGACAGTAACAGGTAACCATTAGGCTAGCAGTTGGCCTGTAGCCCCTTGCAATTATCTACCGCAGAAGCCACTCGATGTCTCTTGCAGGATCACATGCAAAAGGAATCAAAACCAATCAGGCTGCAGCGCCACCGATGCCACACTTTCCATACGAGACAAGCAGGTAGGAGCTGGTGGAGGTTAGGATTTATAGACTTATTAACCAACGCGATACTCACACCGACTGCTACCACTAAACGCAGCTGCCTGGGTTAGCTTAGCTTTTGGCGTTGGCAGTCACGGAAAACACAACGAGAAACTGTTCCGCTCCAGTCGTCCACATCAAAAGCCTCGACGCAGGGCGTGTTTATTCAATGGTACTACACTCTACTAGCTTTGTCCTCAGGAAAACGCGAGGCCAATAGGGACAGGTCCCAGAATTCAAGCGAAGCAACACGGCAGCAGCAGTAGCAGCGTGATGGCGAAACACTACACTGCACTAGCATGCAGAAAGCACACATCTCGTAACAGGCAGCAGCCCATGGCCCTATAGATGGAAAGGTGAACATCTATATAGGTCTGTCTTCTACTGGCATGGGGCAGCATCGCTGTACATCATCAGCCTTTGCGTCGCGGAGTAGGAAGAGGAGGAGGGTACTTGGTTGCTCGCAGTTGCAGAGCGTGGGTGTGTTGTCCTGGAGATTGGCCTCGGCGCAGAGAGATCATCGACTTCAATCCTCCCTGGAGTAAAAATGGAACAGGCAAACCTCATGTCACATCATCACATGGCCCAAATTGTTGAAGACAGCATTAATGAATGATGATACGGTAAGAAACGTACAGGTACAACTCCGGTGATCAAGTAGAAAGCAAAAAGACGCAGTGTAAGAGTTACACGGGTGGTCCTTACCAGACCAACGTGTACAAACAGTACTAGTAGTTTTGTACTTCAGACATTTGAGAGCCCAAGCAACAGGTATCCAATACAAATGGAGGATTTATTGAGACAGGCAGTAAAAAAAGCTTCGATCGCTTAATTCGCACTAAAATGTTTCTCTCTAATCACATGGCACATAAAGTCTATTTTCCGTTGGTCGAGTATAGTAGTACTGTGACTTGGGAGCATTGAAGAACATGCTGTGAAGCTAAGCAGTTTTTAAGCCCTTTTTTCCCGGTGGTTCTTTTCACTGTGCTCACATGAGTATGTATGTTAAATTGACCACATCGGGGAAGATAATACACGACCTTATTGTTGTACTTCTGTCTGTTGTCATCTGACTACAAAATCAGTACCCAAGCCGTACCAATGTGCAATCTGCGCATCCCAGTTATCTGGAGGCAGAGCAAAGGTGAAGAATGCAGAATCTCCAGAAAGACAGCACTCACATGTGTGTGTGTGTGTGGTTGTATTTGTGGTGCGTGTGTGTGTGCCCTGAGTTTTTTGTGCAAGTTGAAAACCCATGCTACATGTTGTTCTGCAAATAATTTAGTAAGAGACATAGTGTGCATCCAACATGTCAGAAAATTTTCAATTACAGCATGCTATGCCTTTTTTGCAGTGCTAATGGGCCAAATTCATAGCCCAACTGGGAATGCAGACATAGCAAACATCTAACATGTTCAACTCACAGCTTGAGAAACGAAAATAACAAATTCATCCCTGTTTCAAAAAAAAATCATCTGTGGTAGTGTTAACTGGACGAATTCATTCATACCCCAATCTGAATCAACTATTGTGCATAGCATGATGTATTTTTTGTTTATCCAGCTATGATTTAAATTTTGTGACATGGTAGATATATATTGGGTCGACGTATTCAATTATTTCTAGATATTTTGAGAACTTTTATCATGGGTTTCGAACGCTGGTTGCACGGAAACTTCTGATGCACAGGATACATGGTCCAGTTCAACATCATCATAACATGAAAAAAGCTTGTATTCACAATCAATTCATCTATAGGCCTCTTTGTTCGGAAGTCGACGAGTCGAGCTCGAAGAGTTGAGTCGACATGTCGACGTTTAGGCGACAACTGGGCGTTGGGCGTAATAATAATAAATAAAAATAATATGACAGGAAAATGAAATTATGCGAGCAAAATAGAAGATTTAGGAACATAATAAGAGGGGACAGAAGAATAGAACAGCAAAGAAGGGACAGAAGAACAGAGCAGCAGCGCATATAACACAGCAAGCAGACTTGCAGAGCTTCAGCTGCAGAGAGCGGCACATGAGAGAGAGGGAGGAGCAGGGGCGCAGCGGAAGGAAGAACAGCAGGGGCGCACGCGCACGCGAGGAAGAACAGCAGGGCGCACGCGAGAGGAAAATAGAGAGGGAGAGGGAGGCGGAGGAGAGAAGAAGAGAAGGAGGCTTACCCGAGGACAGAGATTGAGCGGACGACGAAGCCTGGCGGCGGCGGCGCAGCTCAGGTTTCTTCTCGCCCCGCTCGATTCGCTTCTCCAGGGGTCGATTCCCTCTCTCTCTCCCGCTCGATTCCCTCTCTCTCCCGCTCAATTGGGCTTAGCCGTCAGAGGTGCCCGCCAATTTGCCCATTCCCTCCCGATTCCCCCCAAATTTTCCTGCCGATTGGCCTGAGCGAGCGCCCGAGACCATCCAGTCGACGCCCAGTCGAACGGGGCGACGATTTTTTTCCCTGGGCGCCCGCCTAAGTCAGATTTCCTGGGCGTCTCTCCCTGTCGTCTGCTCCAGCGCGACTGGACGACTGGGCGGCGATTAGGCGACGTTTAGGCGACAACGTGAAAACAGAGATAGGCCTCAAAAACAATGGGCATGGACAAGTTCACTTACACAGATCAGCTGTAGCATCCATTGTTACAGTAATTCTCTGTGGTTTCCCAACAAGAGTCAATAAGCAAAAGGAGCAATTTTGTGCGAACAAACTAAAAACCATCTCATGCAGTAACTTGATGCAGTGTGTACAAAATGCAAAATCTGACCATGAAATGGTCAGATTGATCTCAATGATCATGACGGAAAAGCTAAGATAATCCAGGACATCACAATGGAGGTCCAAGGCAGACGGAAATGATAAGACTATTCGACTATTTTCACTGTTGCATTAACTCATGCTATCAAGTAAAGCACATGCCAGGAAGCATCTGAACATTGATTGCTAGCTGATGTTTCTTTCATGATGGGACAGATATATAAAGCTTAGTTTGGTGTTGTGGTTCCACGGTTCCTGAACATTGATTACTAGCAAATTAAAAACATCTTCATAACATTATTTCCAATAACTACAACACTAAAATTATATTTCCCAACAGTAGTAATTGAGAGCAACAAATAAAAAAGTTCAATAAATGCTAAAGACGAGATTTCACATGATGGCAAAAGTAAAAACTTCTTTTGTCAACTCTTTTTAATAACAAAATAAGTAATAAGTGCAGCCTGAAAGAGCAGAAATTTTTGAATGGCGGTTTGGTTTTTCAAATGGAGTTAGCTACTTAAACATAGCTCGCAGGACCGTGCCGGAATTGTCTCTACTTCCAACAGAAAATTGCATCCAAGAATCAAGAAGTCTACTTAAACATAACGTGCAAAACCTTCTTTCTTTCTTTTACACTTAAAATCAAGTTTATAGAAGGGTATGTTTTTCCATTGTAGGCCTCTGATAGTAAAATCAAAATTTTATTTGTTCTGGGAAACTGATGTTGTGAACTCAGGTTTACTATTGATGGCTGTTATGGGACTGATGTCTCCTGTTATTTTTCATTTCACACATTCAGAAAGACAGCAAGGAGATTCTGAGGTTTCTCTTTCATGGTTCAGTAGTTGTATTATGCTTGTAGCATATGCATCATATATTTATTTTCAACCAAGTGGGAGGGATAGACCTAACAGTCAAATTGGCAGTGTAAGTGTGTTTCTTCAGTCATTATGCGTTGCTGAAGACAATACTAACGTAATGCACGGGGTACCCAAGTTTATAACAGAAAAATCACAATGAACTTGTGATTCACTCAAGAAAAAAAAGACACCAGATATTAGCTTTGGATTCCATCTCTCTAGGATAGTTTCTGCTACCAGCTACCAAAGGATTGTAAACAGATATATGGCGTGTACTCTTCCTACAGGGCGCCCTTGTTGTTTACATAGATACTTCCCAAGAACTTCCACTAATAACATTAGATTCACAAGTGATGCCAGACTTTCACCAAGAGAATGACCCGTGAATCACAATTTGCAGATTTACCACAATTTCTCAAGTGTGATTTGACACATAGCAGGAGTTGCTGATTTGTGTGCAGTATTCAACATACAACGAAAGAAAATACAATTGTAAAAGACCTGAAAATGTCATCGATGAAGATCATGGTAGTGCACATTAGACCCCTAATGACCCACTTGTCACAATAAGCAAAAGAGCAGTAATATTATCATGCCCTTTACACATTTGGATCCATCAATATCGTATAATAATGGAATCAAGCTCCACTTTATGGCACACATTCAGCATATTGATAATCCAGATTGAGCTAGATATTCTTGAAAAAACTACTGTCTGTATTTCTTTTCACTTTATTTTTAAATGATGATGTAAGCAAGCTTGGATTGAAAGATTTCTTTATAAAAGAAATTTAGGTTTATCATAAGGTGCTCCAGAATTGAAACAGGGAAGATGTGATGTGTTTTAATTAAACAAACATAGAAACACACTTTAGATACTTCAACCAATATGATCGGAGTTATAGTATTTCGAGAAAACGTAAAGGATTCTTTGCATTCAAGAAACTTTGAGTTATAGTATTTTTTCTTTTCGAAAAAAAAAGTCATGTGCAATCAAGAAGCTTATGATATATTGCATTGCGATTTGTAATATTAATCAAAACATGCGTTGCTCGTGCACACTAACTAGTGATGGGACAGATATATAAAGCTTAGTTGGTGTTGTGGTTCCATGTTTCTTGAGGACATACTATAGCAAATTAAAAACATCTTCATAACGTATTTCCAATAAGCACAACAGCAAATTGCACTTCCCAACAGAAGTAATCGACAGCAATAAATTAAAAAAATCAATAAATGCTTAAGACGAGATTTCACATGATGGCAAAAGTACAAAACTTTTTTTGTCAACTCTTTTTAACAACAAAATAAGTAATAAGTGCAGCCTGAAAGAGCAGAAATTTTTGCATGGTGGTTTAGTTTTTTAAAATGGAGTTAGCTACTTAAACATAGCTCACAGGACTGTGCGGGAATTGTCTCTACTTCTAACAGCGCATTGCATCCAAGAATCAAAAAGTCTGCTGGACTAACGATACCACTTCCAAAGACATGTAGTACGTGCTAATCAATAAGTATTGACATCCATTTCCTTCTTGATATAGCTCAGTCATATCTGTAGGTTTGCAGGATTCTTGACTTACATTACAGTAAAAAAATATCCTGACTTACAACAAATTCGTCAAATCGCCGGAATATAGACCAAAGTCAATCAGCATTTGATCGATCGAGGTTTACTCTAACTAAACGCAATATAACACAATATCTAGACATTACAGCACATGTGCACAAATTTATGTTCCAACCTAACACCTACACAATGTCTTGCAGATTAATGGTTGCATTTTCTTCAAGAACTTTCAGTTGTTACTTTGTTCCTACTAATATCATACCACTCAAACTATGCATACGGATCCAAAATTTTCAGTTTTCATTATAGTTGATATTCTGTATGGATAGGTGGCACATAATGCCTTGCTTCTATGACTACGGGTCCCCTTACTAGAACTTGCTCCATCCTAAAATTCATTATGGTAATTTCAAGCTTACTTGGGGAAGAAATTAAAGCACTAAATAATATCTCGATCGTTTTCAGCAATAGCAGTTTCACATGGCCTCGTGCTGTAACTAACAAGATCCAATAATTGGCATCAGAAATAATACACTAATAAAGAGTGTTCAGGATCCATACCATTTGATGAGTGAACCAAAGAGGAAATGCTGCATGATGGGCACCTTCTCTAGCACCTCAGCCTTGTACATCTTAAGCAGCCCGCTGTTCACCTTCTTCCAGTGTGGCACGCCGCTGATATCATCCAACATTGGCGAATGCTCCGCAAAGGGCCCCTTCTTCACTTTTTTCACATACATGACACACGCCAGGTACATGTACTCCTTGGAGAAGTTCTCCAAGATATCCGGGTTGTGGATCGATTTGGGCTTCATGTACTTATGATCAATCAGTTGCGCAGCCCCGAATACAAATGGCAGGAAATGGTAATCATCTAGCCCCCAGACGCCGTGCGATCCTGCAGGCTCCAGCAGGTAGGTGTCCTGCAGCGTGCGCATGAGGTCGAGGTAGGCAGCAAACACGCGTAGCACAACGGCGGGGTAATCCTCCTCGGTGATGAGCCCGAGCCGCGCCAGGCAGTAGAGGAAGGCGGCGAAGTTGGTCTCGTGCCCCGTGCCGTAGTCGATGCGGGAGCCGTTGCCGAAGGAGTCGAGGAGGTACGGCGCGAGCTCGACCTCGGCGCCAGCCAGGACCGAGGGGGACGCGGCGGTGGCTGTGATCGGGGTAATCAGCTCGTTGACGGAGTCGGCGAGCTTCTCGTGCCAGAGGCGGAAGGCGGGGTTGCCGTAGCGGGAGCTGTGCGGGAACGGCGGGGTCGAGGCGACGAAGGCGGAGAGCGCGGAGATGAGGTCCAGGAGTGCGGAGACGGCGGGAGAGGGAGGGGAGGGGAGCGGGTCGGAAAGCTTGCGGCCCTGAACGGAGGCGGAGAGCGCGGCGACGAAGCCGAGGAAGTGGCGGCCGTGGGTGGAGGCGTGGAAGCGGGCGATGTCGTCGGGGCTCGTGATGCGCTTGGCGGGGGCCTGGAAGGCGAACGGCGGCGCCGCGGGCGGTACCGGCAGGGGCTGCGGGACCGGGGAGAGGACTATGGCGGCGGTGTTGGTGGGCGCGTTGATGGCTGGCATGCGGATGGGGCGGTAGGCGGGCGGCGGGGAATCCCCGGACCAGGGGACGGGGGTGGGCGCCGCGGCAGGCGCGCCACAGGAGCGGCACATGGGAGTATGGATGTGGCCGGCGTGGGAGGGAGGAGAGGTGGACGACGAGGTGGCTTGTGGGGACGAATCGGGGTTGGACATGGCTGCCGGCGGCGGGGGTCGCGGGCGAGGAGCTCTGCTGGTTGGGGTCGGTGACGAGGAGGAGGGGGAGGGGACTTGGGGAAAGCACTGACGCCGGGGAAGAGATTTTGCGACACGCGGAAAGAAAAGAAAATGGGCTTCTATTGGGTCATGCGCAGCCATTTCTGACAGAATGAAATGCTGGAGGATACTAGTCGTTTGGGCTAAAGGCTCTCCCAGTATTTCCACTGGTCTGGACCTGATATATGTCTGAATAAACTGGGCTGGATTTTTTTTCGTAGCGTCGTGCACGAGAATATTTTTTTTGAAACTTTTTTCTTGAAATTGTGCGCAAAACACCTCCGTCTAAAAATGTAAGGTGTTTAAAATTAGTCAATAGCCAATGATTGGAAAGTTTAATTAAGTTTATATAAAAAACATAACTAGCAAAAATACCGAATCAATATCAACAGATTCATCATAAAGTATATTTTATTAATGTGTACATTCAATATTGTATATGCGGATAGTAGAATTTAACTTTTAACTAAATTTAGACTAATTACATTTTGGATGGAGAGAGTATCTATAAATCCTTCCATATCATAATTCTTGTTGTGGTTGTGAGTTCAAATTTTTACTAAAACCACGACAAAAATTGTGAAACGGAACGAGTAACAAACTCTGCAAATACTACGACACCAAAACACACACATCCTAAGCTCGTTCCCTACCGGTGGCGAAACTATCTACAACTTGTACTCCAAATCTCCTCCTACCCCATGTGTAACTCTATATAAACCTCCCAAAAGGTCAGATCAAATAACATAATATTCTAGGGTTTTAATATTTTTCCACATAGTATCAGAGCGGTTAGCCTCACGGCGCCGATCCTAGGCCTTCCACCACTTTCGCATCGCGCGCCGCCCCCGGGAGATCAATCTCCTCGGGGGCGCGACACCCGATTTTGATCGAAGATCGGATCGACTCTTTAGACTAGATTAGTTTCAATTTTCAGTTTTTAGATTAGATCTAATTAGCCACCAATAAAATCCTTAGGTCTTCTAGCTACACTCGTTCGGTGAAAACCAGTGCAAGATCGATCCGTTTCTCTGGCGGCGTGGGCCGCGCATGCGCTCCACATCGATCAGATCCGGTGGGCTACTAACGGCGCATGCGCGTATGGGCTGTACATCTCTACATCGACAACTTTTGTCCCCGCTGCTTCCCCAACTTCAGATTTGGTCCAGAATCGGCTCAACACGCGACGCACAGCGCATAGTAAAATTCATCCGCAATACTTAAACTTGCCACCCATTTTCGATATGGTTACTGACGTTAGAAATACAGGACTTACGGTACCTATATACGTCACATGTCACGTTCTGGTCAATACGGCGCGTAGACGCTGGCGTACAATGTACCATGGCCCACATGTCAGTGTGATAGAGCGCGCCGTTTTGCAAAATCCCCCTCAGACAGGCCCATCTTAGTGAAGGGGTATATTGCAAATCGCAAATTCTTTTTCTTTTCCTCTCTGGACGCTTCTCCCATCTCCTCTCCCCCCGAAACCTTGCATCTCCTCTTTGGACCTAGCACGCGCCGCCACCGCCGCCGCCGTCATGTCGTGGTTTTCCGGTTCCTTCTACGCACCTAGATTCTGTAACACCCTCAGAATCGGATCTATGCAAGTTTTAGCGAAATCCGCCAAACCCGCATAGAAACGATTCAAAGGTGCCCACCAGGCACTTTCGTGCGGGTGGAAAACGAAGTAATAACATTACACAACAGTCCTCGATGGGACCCACAGAACAGATATATATAACAGCGACTCAGAGAGTCTAGAATACAGATGTACGATACAAAGATCCAAATCACCTGTAAAACGATACAGCGTCCGACTACAGACAAGATGCAAATGGGGCTAAGAGCCCTGAAGAATAACCAATGGCGTCCATAA
The DNA here is from genome assembly GCA_910589765.1 of Avena atlantica. Classification (NCBI taxonomy): domain Eukaryota; kingdom Viridiplantae; phylum Streptophyta; class Magnoliopsida; order Poales; family Poaceae; genus Avena; species Avena atlantica. Next base: position 49,558,030 of record OU342739.1, read on the forward strand.
CCCTGCCCAGGCCAAGCCGGAAGGGTAACCCTGCTAACGGCGTCGATCTCAAAACCTGCTTAAACAAAAGGGGTGCCGACAAAGGCAAAGGAAAAGAGGAGCGTCAGTACTGAGGCCAGTACACGGCGAGGCTAGAATTCGGCGGTCCTCGCCTACATAGGTATGGTGGACTGAAGCGGCAGCGGCAGCAAGCACTAAACAACCTATAGAGACTCGATACAACTAGCGGCTACCAGAGAGGGATAAGAAAGACCTATTCGGATCCAACAGGATACTATCATCAAACAAACCCATCCTGGCGTTTCCCCCTCGAGACCAAACGAGGAAGTCAACCGAGGAACTCACACCGTTGGCAGTTTTACTTATTCAGTTATCGTTGCAGCAATTACTAGCCAGGTTTAGATAATCATCCTGATAAAATAAGCAGTGGGCCGTTTTAGTTAACCAATCCGTTGTAGTGGCATCACTTACTAGTCAGATACAATTAACATGGGATAACCCCAAAACCCAGCAGTTGTTGGTACTTTTATTCAGCCATTCCGTTGTAGTTGCAATACTTACTAGTCAGGTACAATGGTCGCAAGCGACACTCCAACAAGCAATTGTGGGCAGTATTAATTAGCCATTCCATTATAGTGAAGCTGATTACTAGTCATGATAAAGTCAAATTTATAGCAATAAACTTTAGTTATGCTTGTCTATGGTCGAGATACTGTGCTCCAAATCGTCCATAACCGCGGACACGGCTTTCAGAAAGTTTTAACCCGGCCGGGGTGCACAAATAGCAACACACACACGATCAACCTCGGAAAAACCAAATCAAAACCCAACGAGGTCTTCACGACAGAGCAATCACAAGATTCAGAAATATTTCAGGGGGCCACCCCATTGAGTAGATCCGCAACGAAGTAAGCTAGCTCCGAGACGGTCTCAAGGTTTGCGTCAATGGCTGTAAGCGACTGGGAACCCGAAAACTCGGGGGTGTCGATACCGCGTAATCACTCCGCTTACCTAAACAGTACAGTGTGCTATCTGCCGCACAATTTAAATAAAGCAGTAAAGCATGGCATAAGTACAGGATCGTAAATAAAACCTCAAACTAGTTTGTGGCCCCAAGAAATAAGACGGAATCAAGCTCTGGCTAAGGGGGGCCCATACTCCCCATATGTGGATAGCGCGATAAATCAAGGAACAAGTATCAAGTACTCGGGGTTCTACGGGACACAAGTGGGCGTTCGGAAACCAAATATTTTCTATCACCCACCGATGCCTCTGCTTACTTCAATTTTAGTTGTTAAACAGGAATTAAAGTGAACAATAAGTAAAACTATGATCATCTCCAACATCAACATGCGGCAATACATCAACAACTGTGGCACTTGACGACACGCAACAGCACTTGAGCAAGCGACTACGACGCGCAAGTCCAACTACCTACCAAACAATAGGTAATAGGATGTGTCCGAGGCAATATAGGGCTGCAAGGGATATCACGGGTACGGAAAACTAGAGCATCACAACACAGATAGCAATAGATCAACAGGAGGGAAGTAAATACTATAAAAGTAAGATAGGTAGAAAGGGGGAGATGCTCGCCTGAAAACATTGTCGAAGGTTCAACCGAAGATCGGGGCGAAGCTCACATCAACTCAACGGCCTTATCCGCGAAGAAGCAAAACTCTAGAAGAAACACCGGATGCGATATTTAATGCTACGGCAAAAGATCGGCATGCTTATGATATGATGCATGACATGGCAAAGATGCGGTGCAATTAAGTCATATTAAGCGGAACCGGGGTCCCGACATTATTTAAACGGTTCTAGTTGTTTAGAACCCCCGCAATTTAAATGTTGTTTAACACGGCAGGATATATCACCGGTTCGCTACTCAAATTTAAATGAGGCCAATATAAGGCTAGATTTGCCCGCATATGGGCCCCATATTTAATTAGAGGTGAATCGGCATAAGGCCCCCAAACCACATGAATGTATGCATGCAAGACAATTATTATGCGACAAGTTGTATTATGTTATAAAATAGGGTTCCGGGAAAAGGGTTCACACATTGAGGGGTCTCGATGGACTTGGGGTTCCAGGGTTCGGGGTCGGTCTCAGGGTTCGACGGGTTCGTCGGATCTTGGCCCGGGGGTTCGACGGGATCGGTCTCGACGGGATCGTTCTCGGCTAGCGGGGTAGGTCTTGGCATTCCGGGAGGAAGCACTTGTCGCACCGGGGTCTCGGTGTCCTGGGTGAAGATCTTGGCGTTCCCGGCGATCTTGGCATTCTGCAGGTTTAGGCCCTGGCGCTTCAGATCGACCTTCGGTTCGGGGACTTAGGGTTCAGGGGTCTCGGCGTCCGTGTGGCGGTCTTGTCGTTTCGTGTAGGCGTCCTCGAGGTCGATGGCGAACTTGTCCGGTACCGGGGTTCGGTCTGCGGGGTTCGACGGTGTCTTGTCGTCCCCTGAGGAAGATCATGACGAGCCCTCGGGTTTGGCCTTCGGGGGTTTTTTGGACTCCGGCAGAAGTTCTCGGCGTTTCGATGAAGACCTTGGCGGTTTCCGGGTCCGGGCCTTGGCGTCCGAGAGGGAGTGTTTGGCGTGTCCGGGGTCCGGTCTCCGGTACATCGGGTACGGTACGGACTACGGAGCATGCGGTGCTTGACGTGGTCCATCGGGCCGGAGATCTTGTCACATCCTCGGTTCAAAACTTGGGAGTTCCATCTTGAAGCCCTAGGTAGTTAGGGCGGCGACAGCGAGGCTTGGCGACGGTGGCGACCTTGCACCAGGAGGCGCGGCGACGGGTGACACAGACGGCAGAGCTGGGCGGGTCGAAGAGGGGGCGCAAGGCAGCGGAGCTCGGGGCATGCCGGCGAGGATGGCGCCCCTGGCGGCGACCGGACGCGGGGTAGCAGCTCGCGGAGGGGACGCCAGGGACTGGGAGGGCGCGCCGGCGAGGTCGCAGGCGGCCTGCGGGGCTCCTGGCGGCGGGTGACGGGGACGTAGCCGGAGGAGTGGCGCGGGCTCGGGGAAGGCTGGCGGGGCGCGTCCGGCGGGGCGCTCGTGGTGGGAGGCGGGCCGGGGCGGTCGTGGGCGAGGACGGCGCAGGCGCGACGGCGCAGGCGCGACGGCGCGCGGGCTCCGTGGGCGAGGACGGCGCACGCGGACGGCGCCGGGGTCCGGTGAGGGGAGGCGCTTGGCGAGGAGAGGCGGGCCGCGGGGACGGCTCGCGAGCGAAGGCGGCGCGCGCGGGGCAGCTGGGCCGGCGAGGGCGCGACGCGCCGGCGGCGGCTGCTGGCGCAGGCGGGGAGGCGAGGCTGCGCGCGGGCGGCGCTCGGGCTCGGGCGAGCCGACGCGGAGGCGGCGGATGCGGCGGAGGAGGTGGCCGGGGCGGGGAGAGAGGGAGGCGCTGGCGGACGGTGGTGAGGGGAAGCGCCGGAGGACGCGGCGGCCGGCGGTGCTGTGCAGGGCGGCCGCAGGCGGGCGGAGGAGGAGGGCTTGGCGGACGAAGGGAGCGTGCGCGCGGGGCAGAGGGCTAGAGGAGGAAGAAGACGGGGGTCGGGCGCGTGCGGGAGTTGGGGAGCGTGCGGGTGCGGGGTGGGCCAGGCGTTGCGGGGTCCACGCGGGGGGGGAAGGTGGAACTGGGGTGGCTGGACGCGTGCGGTACTGTGTGCGGGTGGGGCCGGCTGGCAGTGTGTGTGGGGTGTGTGTTTATGTGGCGTGAGGTGAGAGAGAGAGGAGGGCTGGGCCAAGTGGCAGATTTTGATAGGCTAGGGGGAGAGGAGAGGGTGAGGTGGCACAAGGGGGTTGGTTGGGGTGATGTGGAGGGGAGGGCTGGGTAGGAAGATGGGTAGGTTTAGGATTTGGAAGGGCAGGTGTAGTTGGACCGTTTTAATTTCTGGGGCGGTCGTTCGGGTCATTCGGCCCGTTCGACTGCCCCGCTAAAAATAACTTAATATTTTATTTACTTTATTTGGAACGTTTGCAAACCGAAAGCGGACACAAAATAATCCGGTGACCCGGGGTTTGATATTTGATTAAAGTTGGGGCGTTTTAGAAAACAAAACGGGCTTTGCGAAAATAGTTTTCGACAAACAACATATGATGATGACGATGCAATGCACAAATTCAACGCGATTTTCTAGTAGTGGTTTTTGCGGGATGCCACAATTCGACACCACTAACAATGGATCTCGCCCTCGAGATCCGCCTCATGGTACCGGGAAGGAAAGGTTGGTGATCTGCATCTTGTCGCATCGTGTAGATCCTCGCGACACCACTAACAAGAGGTCGTTGTCCGTGATCGTCGAGAGAACACTCCGGATCAAAAGGTCGAAGGTAGAGGTATCGCAAATAAAGCCACCCCTAACTTCGATGGAAAGGGGAAACCGATGCATTCTCATCCACTTCAATGTACAAAAGCGAATAGAAAAGGTAGTCGGCATGGGGGCCAATCCATCACGCACCCAAACTATTACTCTGCACAATCAGTAGAAAAGCATGCAGCCGTTCTCGGAATCAGACTGAAGATCTCGACAAGCGAGGTTCGGAACAAAGGAGTGATGCAGGATCTGCATCGGATCTGGCGTAGACGATGGCGTCGCGTCAGGAAACACCAGATAGCACAAACAAGGAACAAAGAATGGTACCACAGAAGACGGACTCCTCAAGCAGCATGAACACCGAATGGTAGAGCACCGTTATCAAAGAGGAAGCGAAACCCTGAAGGTACGACGGAAAACCCAACCACGAGAAATCCTGGACTCGAAGAGAGATAAGAGAGTGGATTCAAAACACGTCGAGATAAGAGGAGAATAGCAGAGGGGTAAGAAGTAAAACCAGACCTAGTCAGAACTATCCAACCGATTTTGCAAAAATAGTTTTGGCACTCTACTTCGGCCGTTAGCTAGGTTATCCTACAGGCTGGACTTGTGGGGTATCGCAACTGCCGAGCTCTGATACCACTCTGTAACACCCTCAGAATCGGACCTATGCAAGTTTTAGCAAAATCCGCCAAACCCGCATAGAAACGATTCAAAGGTGCCCACCAGGCACTTTCGTGCGGGTGGAAAACGAAGTAATAACATTACACAACAGTCCTCGATGGGACCCACAGAACAGATATATATAACAGCGACTCAGAGAGTCTAGAATACAGATGTACGATACAAAGATCCAAATCACCTGTAAAACGATACAGCGTCCGACTACGGACAAGATGCAAATGGGGCTAAGAGCCCTGAAGAATAACCAATGGCGTCCATAACCCTGCCCAGGCCAAGCCGGAAGGGTAACCCTGCTAACGGCGTCGATCTCAAAACCTGCTTAAACAAAAGGGGTGCCGACAAAGGCAAAGGAAAAGAGGAGCGTCAGTACTGAGGCCAGTACACGGCGAGGCTAGAATTCGGCGGTCCTCGCCTACATAGGTATGGTGGACTGAAGCGGCAGCGACAGTAAGCACTAAACAACCTATAGAGACTCGATACAACTGGCGGCTACCAGAGAGGGATAAGAAAGACCTATTCGGATCCAACAGGATACTATCATCAAACAAACCCATCCTGGCGTTTCCCCCTCGAGACCAAACGAGGAAGTCAACCGAGGAACTCACACCGTTGGCAGTTTTACTTATTCAGTTATCGTTGCAGCAATTACTAGCCAGGTTTAGATAATCATCCTGATAAAATAAGCAGTGGGCCGTTTTAGTTAACCAATCCGTTGTAGTGGCATCACTTACTAGGCAGATACAATTAACATGAGATAACCCCAAAACCCAGCAGTTGTTGGTACTTTTATTCAGCCATTCCGTTGTAGTTGCAATACTTACTAGTCAGGTACAATGGTCTCAAGCGACACTCCAACAAGCAATTGTGGGCAGTATTAATTAGCCATTCCATTATAGTGAAGCTGATTACTAGTCATGATAAAGTCAAATTTATAGCAATAAACTTTAGTTATGTTTGTCTATGGTCGAGATACTGTGCTCCAAGTCGTCCATAACCGCGGACACGGCTTTCAGAAAGTTTTAACCCGGCCGGGGTGCACAAATAGCAACACACACACGATCAACCTCGGAAAAACCAAATCAAAACCCAACGAGGTCTTCACGACAGAGCAATCACAAGATTCAGAAATATTTCAGGGGGCCACCCCATTGAGTAGATCCGCAACGAAGTAAGCTAGCTCCGAGACGGTCTCAAGGTTTGCGTCAATGGCTGTAAGCGACTGGGAACCCGAAAACTCGGGGGTGTCGATACAGCGTAATCACTCCGCTTACCTAAACAGTACAGTGTGCTATCTGTCGCACAATTTAAATAAAGCAGTAAAGCATGGCATAAGTACAGGATCGTAAATAAAACCTCAAACTAGTTTGTGGCCCCAAGAAATAAGACGGAATCAAGCTCTGGCTAAGGGGGGCCCATACTCCCCATATGTGGATAGCGCGATAAATCAAGGAACAGATATCAAGTACTCGGGGTTCTACGGGACACAAGTGGGCGTTCGGAAACCAAATATTTTCTATCACCCACCGATGCCTCTGCTTACTTCAATTTTAGTTGTTAAACAGGAATTAAAGTGAACAATAAGTAAAACTATGATCATCTCCAACATCAACATGCGGCAATACATCAACAACTGTGGCACTTGACGACACGCAACAGCACTTGAGCAAGCGACTACGACGCGCAAGTCCAACTACCTACCAAACAATAGGTAATAGGATGTGTCCGAGGCAATATAGGGCTGCAAGGGATATCACGGGTACAGAAAACTAGAGCATCGCAACACAGATAGCAATAGATCAACAGGAGGGAAGTAAATACTATAAAAGTAAGATAGGTAGAAAGGGGGAGATGCTCGCCTGAAAACATTGTCGAAGGTTCAACCGAAGATCGGGGCGAAGCTCACATCAACTCAACGGCCTTATCCGCGAAGAAGCAAAACTCTAGAAGAAACACCGGATGCGATATTTAATGCTACGGCAAAAGATCGGCATGCTTATGATATGATGCATGACATGGCAAAGATGCGGTGCAATTAAGTCATATTAAGCGGAACCGGGGTCCCGACATTATTTAAACGGTTCTAGTTGTTTAGAACCCCCGCAATTTAAATGTTGTTTAACACGGCAGGATATATCACCGGTTCGCTACTCAAATTTAAATGAGGCCAATATAAGGCTAGATTTGCCCGCATATGGGCCCCATATTTAATTAGAGGTGAATCGGCATAAGGCCCCCAAACCACATGAATGTATGCATGCAAGACAATTATTATGCGACAAGTTGTATTATGTTATAAAATAGGGTTCCGGGAAAAGGGTTCACACATTGAGGGGTCTCGATGGACTTGGGGTTCCAGGGTTCGGGGTCGGTCTCAGGGTTCGACGGGTTCGTCGGATCTTGGCCCGGGGGTTCGACGGGATCGGTCTCGACGGGATCGTTCTCGGCTAGCGGGGTAGGTCTTGGCATTCCGGGAGGAAGCACTTGTCGCACCGGGGTCTCGGTGTCCGGGGTGAAGATCTTGGCGTTCCCGGCGATCTTGGCATTCTGCAGGTTTAGGCCCTGGCGCTTCAGATCGACCTTCGGTTCGGGGACTTAGGGTTCAGGGGTCTCGACGTCCGTGTGGCGGTCTTGTCGTTTCGTGTAGGCGTCCTCGAGGTCGATGGCGAACTTGTCCGATACCGGGGTTCGGTGTGCGGGGTTCGACGGTGTCTTGTCGTCCCCTGAGGAAGATCATGACGAGCCCTCGGGTTTGGCCTTCGGGGGTTTTTTGGACTCCGGCAGAAGTTCTCGGCGTTTCGATGAAGACCTTGGCGGTTTCCGGGTCCGGGCCTTGGCGTCCGAGAGGGAGTGTTTGGCGTGTCCGGGGTCCGGTCTCCGGTACATCGGGTACGGTACGGACTACGGAGCATGCGGTGCTTGACGTGGTCCATCGGGCCGGAGATCTTGTCACATCCTCGGTTCAAAACTTGGGAGTTCCATCTTGAAGCCCTAGGTAGTTAGGGCGGCGACAGCGAGGCTTGGCGACGGCGGCGACCTTGCACCAGGAGGCGCGGCGACGGGTGACACAGACAGCACAGCTGGGCGGGTCGAAGAGGGGGTGCAAGGCAGCGGAGCTCGGGGCATGCCGGCGAGGATGGCGCCCCTGGCGGCGACCGGACGCGGGGTAGCAGCTCGCGGAGGGGACGCCGGGGACTGGGAGGGCGCGCCGGCGAGGTCGCAGGCGGCCTGCGGGGCTCCTGGCGGCGGGTGACGGGGACGTAGCCGGAGGAGTGGCGCGGGCTCAGGGAAGGCTGGCGGGGCGCGTCCGGCGGGGCGCTCGTGGTGGGAGGCGGGCCGGGGCGGTCGTGGGCGAGGACGGCGCAGGCGCGACGGCGCGCGGGCTCCGTGGGCGAGGACGGCGCACGGGGACGGCGCCGGGGTCCGGTGAGGGGAGGCGCTTGGCGAGGAGAGGCGGGCCGCGGGGACGGCTCGCGAGCGAAGGCGGCGCGCGCGGGGCAGCTGGGCCGGCGAGGGCGCGGCGCGCCGGCGGCGGCTGCTGGCGCAGGCGGGGAGGCGAGGCTGCGCGCGGGCGGCGCTCGGGCTCGGGCGAGCCGACGCGGAGGCGGCGGATGCGGCGGAGGAGGTGGCCGGGGCGGGGAGAGAGGGAGGCGCTGGCGGACGGTGGTGAGGGGAAGCGCCGGAGGACGCGGCGGCCGGCGGCGCTGTGCAGGGCGGCCGCAGGCGGGCGGAGGAGGAGGGCTTGGCCGACGAAGGGAGCGTGCGCGCGGGGCAGAGGGCTAGAGGAGGAAGAAGACGGGGGTCGGGCGCGTGCGGGAGTTGGGGAGCGTGCGGGTGCGGGGTGGGCCAGGCGTTGCGGGGTCCACGCGGGGGGGGGGAGGTGGAACTGGGGTGGCTGGACGCGTGCGGTACTGTGTGCGGGTGGGGCCGGCTGGCAGTGTGTGTGGGGTGTGTGTTTGTGTGGCGTGAGGTGAGAGAGAGAGGAGGGCTGGGCCAAGTGGCAGATTTTGATAGGCTAGGGGGAGGGGAGAGGGTGAGGTGGCACAAGGGGGTTGGTTGGGGTGATGTGGAGGGGAGGGCTGGGTAGGAAGATGGGTAGGTTTAGGATTTGGAAGGGCAGGTGTAGTTGGACCGTTTTAATTTCTGGGGCGGTCGTTCGGGTCATTCGGCCCGTTCGACTGCCCCGCTAAAAATAACTTAATATTTTATTTACTTTATTTGGAACGTTTGCAAACCGAAAGCGGACACAAAATAATCCGGTGACCCGGGGTTTGATATTTGATTAAAGTTGGGGCGTTTTAGAAAACAAAACGGGCTTTGCGAAAATAGTTTTCGACAAACAACATATGATGATGACGATGCAATGCACAAATTCAACGCGATTTTCTAGTAGTGGTTTTTGCGGGATGCCACAGATTCCGAGGAGCTTCTGGAAGAAGCGCTAGGACGGATGCTAGGTCGCCGGTGCCATATCGGGAGAATCCCATGGCGTATGAGCCAGATGTGTTGTGCCATTGCAATCCGAGGAAGAAGGCGCCTAGGTGGATCTCTTGGAGTGCACAAAACCCAGGGCGTAGGTACTACGCGTGTGTCGATGCCATGGTGAGTAACCTGAGTCGCCCCTACTCTTTCTGATTCTGATATTCTCTCACTCTTTTCTTGATGCCCCTTTTTGATTCATTAAAATTTGCGCAGAATGGTCGTGGATGTGGTTTTGTTGAGTGGCATGATAAACCACTGCCTGAGTTCTTGAGCGACTTGATTGGAGATTTGCGAGATGCTGTCTGGAGGTTACGCGATGAACAAGGATGTGGTCGGCTTGGAGAAGATGCAGGTACTGAAGGAAAGATTCGGGCTCTGGAAGATGAGCTGAAGGAGAAGAAATCAGAGATAGTGAAGCTAAAGGGGAAATATGAGACTTTATTTTTGGTATTTGTTGTCTTTGTGGTTGGCTTAGTTGCAAGGAAGCTTTGCTTCCAGTAGTGTGTTAGATGGCAGTAATGTTAGATGGCAGGGAAGCTTTGCTTCAAGTAATGAAGCTATGCAGTGTAATGTGAATGTGTGAATCAGAGCTATCAAGTTTGTGTTGCTTCAATGAAATTCTGCCTAATTCACTTGAATTTGTGTTGTTCCAATGACAGAATTTGACAGTAGTGTCCATAGAATGAATGTACATGAACCAATGGTCAAAATGATAGAACATCGACATAATGAATGTACATTGACAGAATGATAGAACATTGACATTGTGAAATGACATGAACATAGTGACACACTCCTGTTCCAATGACATAATTTGACAGTAGTGTCCATAATAGAGTGGCATAAATAGAGTGGCAAAAGAACATGAACATAAATAGAGTGGCAAAAGAAGTTTGCAAGTACTAGGAGTTTCAGAAATGGCATTTTCATTCTAACATAGCCATTTCTTCCAAAATGATGAGGTCAAACACATAGTCATTGGGCACTTGCAAGTACTAAGAGAAATATAGATTATTTGGACCTAAGTTCATCAAACATGCTAACTCTCTTTCTTGGAACTTGGGCACTTGCAGATCCTTCACCCAAATCAGCAACCACCTCTGTTATTCTTTGTTCTTCTGAATACCTAGCTCTTTTAGCAGCATTCTCAGCCTGCTTCTGTGCTTGAGCCTCTTTCTTCCTTTGCTTCTCCTTCTGCTTCCTTTCTTCGGCTAGTTCCTTCTTTGTTTCTGCAACTATTCTTCTTGTCTCAGCTCTAGCTTTTTTGTTCAACTCCATTTCATGTCTTTTCTTCTCTCTTATCACAGCAGCCTCTTGTGCTCTGGCTTGAGCTAGATCTTCCTTCCTCCTATTCTCCTCCTCTTTCCTCCTAGCTTTCTCATCCGCTCTCTTCAAGTTTGCTGTATATCTAGCTTCTAGGATGGCAGTCCTCTTATCCTCCAACTCCCTCTCCTTCTGCTGCATTAAGGCATGCAACTTCTCTGCCATCACTGTAACTGGCCTTGTGGTTGGTTGACTCATATTTCTTCTAGCATTACTGAGGAAGGTTGACTCTGGGACAGGCCCTGTTGTTGGTTGCCTAGGATTTTTTTCTCTGAAAATGAAAATAACAGGTTCATGAATTAGATGAATTTTAAAAAAACAAGTACACAGCTGAGAGGTTCATCTTCTACCTGCTGTGACATGGATTCAACCATTGGATCTTCTATAGTAGTTGCATTAACACTGTTACCTTGTGGCTGCCCAACCTGTCAGAAAAACAACATTAGTACATGGACAAAATAAAAGAGTTGCTTGCTTAGTGTAGGAAAAGACCATAACCTCTGTTATTATAGGCTCTGTTCCTGGGGGTGGTGTAGGCACACTGTTAGAGTTTGGTGCTGGGAGTCCAGCTTTTTGTCCATTTGCATCCTCCACGATTGTGACCAGGCTCACCACAGTAAGAACAGTGCATAATTTGTTGGAGATATGCCCTAGAGGCAATAATAAATGTAGTTATTATTATATCTTTGTGTTTATGATAAATGTTTACATTCATGCTATAATAGTATTAACAAGGAAACATTGATACTTGTGTGATTTGTAAACTAAAATAGAGTCCCTAGTAAAGCCTCTTTATAATACTAGCTTGTTGGTTAATAAATGATTGTGGTTTTCCTATCATGAACATTGAGATGTTATTAACAACAAGATCATATTGTTAGGAGAATGATATGGTGGACATACTCCTATAGATAAGCGTAGCATAAAGATCAAGTCATTTTAATAATTCAATTGCTATATGCTTTCTGATACATAGTAACCTAATTCCTCCGACCATGAGATCATGCATATCACCTTCACCGGAAGGATGCTTTGATGACATCAAACACCACACCGTAACTGGGTGGCTATAAAGGTGGCATTGAGTGTTCGGAAAGTGTTGGTTGAGACACATGGATCAAGAGTGCGATTTGTCCATCCATGTGGCATCCCGCAAAACCACTACTAGAAAATCGCGTTGTTTTTGTGCATTGCATCATCATGACCGCATGCTCATGTCATCATGCCACATTGCATTTGAGCATCGTCATTTCATCTTGCATTTGTTTGCATAAAACCTATCTTCGAAAAATCTATTTTTGTCTTCTGAACGCCCGTCTTGATTTCAAATTAAAACCCGGGTCTCTAGAATATTTTGCTTGGTCTACCAACGGTTTTCAAAATCCCCATTTTAAATATTAAAATATTTATTTTATTTTTAGGGGCAGCCGTACCGGGCCGATCCGACCCAGTCGGCCACCCCCAGTACAAAACAGGACTACCTAAACCCTTTTCCTACCCCAACCTAATCTACCCACCCTTCCTCCACCTCATCCCACCCAATCGGTGCTCGCCACCTCAGCTATCCTCCCTCCATCCACCCAACCACCACCTGCCACCTCACCAACCCCCTCCCTTTTCCCTCCACCTCATCCCCACACCACTCCCTTCTCACCTGCCCACTCTCGCTTGGTCAACAGCCAGGCCCGAAAAGAAAAAAAAACCGCTTCCCATGGCCCCACCACTCCCCGATCGATCCCCTCCACGCGACCCCGCTCCTACCTACCTCGTTCCCCGTCGTTCTCCTCTGCCTTGTTTATCCTCTCCCCGTGAGCGTCGCCGGCCTCAGGCTCTCCCGCCGCCAGCGCGCCCCCTGCGGCCCCTCATCGTCCATTTGCCCCCGCCATCACCCCTCCTCGCGGACCATCTCACCGCCGCGCCATGACGAAGTCCTCCGCCGCCCGAGCACCCTTGCGCCCTGCTAGAGCTCGCCGGCCACCCCTGCGTTCCTCTGCTGTCGCCACCGCTTCCAGGCGCCCCGACCTCGCCTTCTTCCTCCCCGCGAACCGCCGCGAGCTTCCTCCTCCTGCCGCCCTCCTCCTCGAGCAGGCCCCGCGGCTCTGTGCCCCGCCTCCATCCTGGTTGCCTCGCACCGCCGCCTTCGGCCAGTGCCCGGGCCCGCGTCTTCGAGCTCCGACCAGCAAGCCGCCGCCGCTCGGGTCTTGCTTGTCGAATCCGCCTCTCCTGGTGCTCCTCCGCCGCCCACGAGAGTGCCGCTGTAGCGGCATCTTGCTCCCCCGCTGCCGAGTATCCCCTGCAGCATCGTCCCCGTCGGCTTATGCACCTTACTGGCCTTGTCGCGGCCCCTCTCCACCGCCCTTCGCCCCGACATCTGCGAGCCCGGCCGTCCACGGCACACGCTCGCCCAGCGCGCCACCTCTTCGCCTCTGCCCGCCACCATCGGCCAAGCTCATAGGTGCATAGGGTGTTTGCTCTTTTGTCTGAACCAAGTGGAGCCATCGTGTGGTGCTCTTTGTTTGGTGTCTGAAGGTGATCGATGGACTGGCGATGTGAAGATGGCATGTGCACTCGGCCCTGCTGTTGCTCTGCCGTGTTGCTTCGTGTCGTGTCCATGTACCCAAGGTCATCGGTACGATGGCAAGTTCTCTTACCCCGACACATCGACAAGACCTTCGTCGCCCACATATGCCTTAAGAGGACCAAGATCTTACGTGGAACGCCAAGAACTTCTACCGAAGACCGATCCCCGAGACCGAACCCTCGGCACGCCAAGATCTTCTCCTCGGAACGCCATGACCGTCTACACGGACCTGAAGACCACGGATGCGACAAGTTCTCCTTCCCGGATGCGAGCCCCGGATCCGAAGGCCGCCAAGTCCTTCCCGGATGCGAGATCGATCCCCGTCGAACCCTGAGTCCGAACCCCGAACCCCGGAACCAAGATCTTCGACCCTAATGTGTGACCCTAAGCCCATATTTTTATAAATGATATTACTTGTTACATATTAAATTGTCATGCTTGCATACATATTGTGGGTGTTTGGGGGTATCTACATGATTCACCTAAGTTAAATATGGAGTCTATATGCGGGATATCTTTGTCTTATTCCGGACTCCATTTAAATCGGTGTAGCGAACCGGTGCTATCTTTTGCCATGTTAAGACAACATTTAAAATGCAGGGTAGCTAAACAACATGAACCACCAAAATATTTGTCGGGACCCCGGTTCCGCTTAATATTGCCTAATTGCATCGCACCTTGCCATTTCATACACCATACATGCATCATGCCCGATCTTTTGCCGTAGTATTAAATAGTCCATCTGGTGTTTCTTCTAGTGCTTTGCTTCTTCACGGATTAGGCCGATGAGTTGATGCGAGTGTCGACCCGATCTTCGGATGAACCTTCGGCAATGTTTTCAGGCGAGCAGCTCCCCCTTTCTACCTATCTTACTTTTATAGTATTTATTCCCCCCTGTTGATCTATTGCTATCTGTGTTGCGATGCTCTAGTTTTCGTACCCGTGATATCCCTTGCAGCCTTATATTGCCTTGGACACATCCTATTATCTGTTGTTTGGTAGATAGTTGGACTTGCGCGTCGTAGTCGCTTGCTCAAGTGATGTTGCGTGTCGTCCAGTACCACAGTTGTTGGAGTATTGCCGCATGTTTAATGTTGGAGATGATCATGGCTTTAAATACTGTTTAATAACTAAAATTGAAGTAGGTAAATGCAGAGGCACCGGTGGGTAATAGACAATATTTGGATTTTAACCGCTCACTGGTGTCCCGTAGGACCCCGAGTTCTTGACACCTGTTCCGAGATCGAGCGCGCTAACCACAGGTGGGGTGTATGGGCACCCCCATCGATTTAGTACCTGATTCCAAGTACTGTACTGGGGGCCACAATTAGTTTGGGGCTTTATTACTATCCTGTACTTATGCCATGCTTTACTGCTTAATTTAAGATTGTGCGAGGAATGCACCTGTACTGTTTTGGAAGCGGAGTGTTTTCGCGGTATCGACAAACCCTGAGTCCGTCTCGGAGACCGGCCGACTTTGTTGCGGGTAGCTTAGTGGGGTGGCCCCCCATGCTTGCTTTGGGTCTGGGAAACGTCGTGTCCGAAACCCCGTCGACATACCGTTGGGTGCATGTTTTGTGATCTTGTACCTACCTGATCTGACAACAAAGGTGTAGGTGCGTGTGGAAACTATGGTGCACCCCTGCAGGGTTAAATCTTTTCGAGAAGCCGTGTCCGCGGTTATGGACGACTTGGAGCACAGTTCTTGATCATAGACAACCATAACTAAAGTTTACTGTTATAATTTGACTGGTATCCGATATGACTAGTAATCACCTCCACTACCACGGAATGGCTAAATAAAAGTACCAACAACTGCTGGGTTTGGGATGTCTCATGCTAATCGTATCTGACTAGTAAGTGTTGCAACTACAACGGAATGTTTAACTAAAACTGCCCACTGTTTATTATATCAGGATGACTCATGCTATCTATATTTGACTAGTAATTGCCGCCACTATAACGGAATGAATAAAACTGCCAACGGTGTGAGTTCCTCGATTGACTTCCTCATTTGGTCTCGAGGGGGAAATACCAGGATGGGTATGTTTGGTGGTAGTATCAGGATGGTTCCGAATAGGTCTTTCTTATCCCTCTCTGATAGCCGACAGTTATCTCGAGTCTCTATAGGTTGTTTAGTGCATGCTGCGCTGCCGCTTCAGTCCACCATACCTATGTAGGCGAGGACCGCCGAATTCTAGCCTCGCCTTGTACTGGCCTCAGTACTGACCGCTCTCTCTTTTTCCTTTGCCCTTTGTCGGCACCCCTTTTGTTTAAGAAGGTTTTGAGATCAACGTCGTTAGCAGGGTTACCCTTCCGGCTTGGCCTGGGCAGGGTTATGGACGCCATTGGTTATTCTTCAGGGCTCTTAGCTCAATTTGCATCTTGTCCGTACTCGGACGCTATATCGTTTTAAAGGTGATTTGGATCTTTGTACTGTATATCTGTATTCTTGACTCATTGAGTCGCCGTTGTATATATATGTTCTGTGGGTTCCATCGAGGACTATTGTGTAATGATATTACTTCGTTTTCCACCCGCACGCAAGTGCCTGGTGGGCACCTTTGAATCGTTTCTATGCGGGTTTGGCGGGAAGCGCTGAAACTTGCATAGGGCCGATTCTGAGGGTGTTACATAGTGGTATCAGAGCTCAACAGTTGCGATACCCCACAAGTCCAGCCTGTAGGATAACCTAGCTAACGGCCGAAGTAGAGTGTCAAAACTATTTTTGCAAAATCGGTTGGATAGTTCTAATTAGGTCTGATTTTACTCCTTACCCCTCTGCTGCTCTCCTCTCACCTCTGCGTGTTTTGAATCCGCTCTCTTCTCCCTCTCCGAGTCTAGGATTTCTCGTGGTTGGGTTCCATCGTACCTTCAGGGTTTCGCTTCCTCCTTTGGTAACGGTGTTGCTACATCTGGTCTTCATGCTATCCGAGGAATCCTTCGTCTGGTGGGATTCTCTTTGTGCCTTCTTGTGCCTTCCGGTGCTTTCTGACGCGACGACATCATCTACGCCAGATCCAATGCAGAGTCTGCACCACTCCTTTGTTCCTGAACCTCGATTGTCGAGATCTTCAGTCTGATTCCGAGAATGGTTGCACGCTTTTCTACTGATTGTGCAGAGTAATAGTTTGGGTGCGTGATGGATTGGCCCCCATGCCGACTACCCCTTCTATTCGCTTTTGTACATTGAAGTGGATGAGAATGCATCGGTTCTCTCTTTCTATCGAAGCTAGAGGTGGCCTTATTTGTTGATACCTCTACCTTCGACCTTTTGTTCCCGGAGTGTTCTCTCGAAGATCACGGACAACGACCTCTTGTTAGTGGTGTCGCGAGGATCTACACGATGTGAGAAGATTCAGATCGCCGCCCTTCTTCCCGGTACCATGAGGCGGATCTCGAGGGCGAGATCCATTGTTAGTGGTGTCGAATAATTGTGGCATCCCGCAAAACCACTACTAGAAAATCGCGTTGTTTTGTGCATTGCATCATCATGACCGCATGTTCATGTCATCATGCCACATTGCATTTGAGCATCGTCATGTCATCTTGCATTTGTTTGCATAAAACCTATCTTCGAAAATTCTATTTTTGTCTTCTGAACGCCCCGTCTTGATTTTAAATTAAAACCCGGGTCTCCAGAATATTTTGCTTGGTCTACCAACGGTTTTCAAAAGCCCCATTTTAAATATTAAAATATTTATTTTATTTTTAGGGGCAGCCGTACCGGGCCGATCCGACCCAGTCGGCCACCCCCAGTACATAACCAGACTACCTAAACCCTTTTCCTACCCCAACCTAATCTACCCACCCTTCCTCCACCTCATCCCACCCAATCGGTGCTCGCCACCTCAGCTATCCTCCCTCCATCCACCCAACCACCACCTGCCACCTCACCAACCCCCTCCCTTTTCCCTCCACCTCATCCCCACACCACTCCCTTCTCACCTGCCCGCTCTCGCTTGGTCAACAGCCAGGCCCGAAAAGAAAAAAAACCGCTTCCCATGGCCCCACCACTCCCCGATCGATCCCCTCCACGCGACCCCGCTCCCACCTACCTCGTTCCCCGTCATTCTCCTCTGCCTTGTTTCTCCTCTCCCCGTGAGCGTCGCCGGCCTGAGGCTCTCCCTCCGCCAGCGCGCCCCCTGCGGCCCCTCATCGTCCGTTTGCCCCCGCCATCACCCCCTACTCGCGGACCATCTCACCGTCGCGCCATGACGAAGTCCTCCGCCGCCCGAGCACCCTTGCGCCCTGCTAGAGCTCGCCGGCCACCCCTGCGCTCCTCTGTTGTCGCCACCGCTTCCAGGCGCCCCGACCTCGCCTTCTTCCTCCCCGCGAACCGCCGCGAGCTTCCTCCTCCTGCCGCCCTCCTCCTCGAGCAGGCCCCGCGGCTCTGTGCCCCGCCTCCATCCTGGTTGCCTCGCACCGCCGCCTTCGGCCAGTGCCCGGGCCCGCGTCTTCGAGCTCCGACCAGCAGGCCGCCGCCGCTCGGGTCTTGCTTGTCGAATCCGCCTCTCCTGGTGCTCCTCCGCCGCCCACGAGAGTGCCGCTGTAGCGGCATCTTGCTCCCTCGCTGCCGAGTATCCCCTGCAGCATCGTCCCCGTCGGCTTATGCACCTTACTGGCCTTGTCGCGGCCCCTCTCCACCGCCCTTCGCCCCGACATCTGCGAGCCCGGCCGTCCGCGGCAGACGCTCGCCCAGCGCTCCACCTCTTCGCCTCTGCCCGCCACCATCGGCCAAGCTCATAGGTGCATAGGGTGTTTGCTCTTTTGTCTGAACCAAGTGGAGCCATCGTGTGGTGCTCTTTGTTTGGTGTCTGAAGGTGATCGATGGACTGGCGATGTGAAGATGGCATGTGCACTCGGCCCTGCTGTTGCTCTGCCGTGTTCCTTCATGTCGTGTCCATGTACCCAAGGTCATCGGTACGATGGCAAGTTCGCTTACCCCGACACATCGACAAGACCTTCGTCGCCCACACATGCCTTAAGAGGACCAAGATCTTACGTGGAACGCCAAGAACTTCTACCGAAGACCGATCCCCGAGACCGAACCCTCGGCACGCCAAGATCTTCTCCTCGGAACGCCATGACCGTCTACACGGACCTGAAGACCACGGATGCGACAAGTTCTCCTTCCCGGATGCGAGCCCCGGATCCGAAGGCCGCCAAGTCCTTCCCGGATGCGAGATCGATCCCCGTCGAACCCTGAGTCCGAACCCCGAACCCCGGAACCAAGATCTTCGACCCTAATGTGTGACCCTAAGCCCATATTTTTATAAATGATATTACTTGTTACATATTAAATTGTCATGCTTGCATACATATTGTGGGTGTTTGGGGGTATCTAAATGATTCACCTAAGTTAAATATGGAGTCTATATGCGGGATATCTTTGTCTTATTCCGGACTCCATTTAAATTGATGTAGCGAACCGGTGCTATCTTTTGCCATGTTAAGACAACATTTAAAATGCAGGGTAGCTAAACAACATGAACCACCTAAATATTTGTCGGGACCCCGATTCCGCTTAATATTGCCTAATTGCATCGCACCTTGCCATGTCATACACCATACATGCATCATGCCCGATCTTTTGCCGTAGTATTAAATAGTCCATCCGGTGTTTCTTCTAGTGCTTTGCTTCTTCACGGATTAGGCCGATGAGTTGATGCGAGTGTCGACCCGATCTTCGGATGAACCTTCGGCAATGTTTTCAGGCGAGCACCTCCCCCTTTCTACCTATCTTACTTTTATAGTATTTATTCCCCCCTGTTGATCTATTGCTATCTGTGTTGCGATGCTCTAGTTTTCGTACCCGTGATATCCCTTGCAGCCTTATATTGCCTTGGACACATCCTATTACCTGTTGTTTGGTAGATAGTTGGACTTGCGCGTCGTAGTCGCTTGCTCAAGTGCTGTTGCGTGTCGTCCTGTACCACAGTTGTTGGAGTATTGCCGCATGTTTAATGTTGGAGATGATCATGACTTTAAATACTGTTTAATAACTAAAACTGAAGTAGGTAAATGCAGAGGCACCGGTGGGTAATAGACAATATTTGGATTTTAACCGCTCACTGGTGTCCCGTAGGACCCCGAGTTCTTGACACCTGTTCCGAGATCGAGCGCGCTAACCACAGGTGGGGTGTATGGGCACCCCCATCGATTTAGTACCTGATTCCAAGTACTGTACTGGGGGCCACAATTAGTTTGGGGCTTTATTACTATCCTGTACTTATGCCATGCTTTACTGCTTAATTTAAGATTGTGCGAGGAATGCACCTGTACTATTTTGGAAGCGGAGTGTTTTCGCGGTATCGACAAGCCCAGTCACATTTTCGGGTTCCCGGTCGTTTACAGCCACTGACGCAAACCCTGAGTCCGTCTCGGAGACCGGCCGACTTTGTTGCGGGTAGCTTAGTGGGGTGGCCCCCCGTGCTTGCTTTGGGTCTGGGAAATGTCGTGTCTGAAACCCCGTCGACATACCGTTGGGTGTATGTTTTGTGATCTTGTACCTACCTGATCTGACAATAAGGGTGTAGGTGCGTGTGGAAACTTTGGTGCACCCCTGCAGGGTTAAATCTTTTCGAGAAGCCGTGTCCGCGGTTATGGACGACTTGGAGCACAATTCTTGATCATAGACAACCATAACTAAAGTTTACTGTTATAATTTGACTGGTATCCGATATGACTAGTAATCAGCTCCACTACCACGGAATGGCTAAATAAAAGTACCAACAACTGCTGGGTTTGGGATGTCTCATGCTAATCGTATCTGACTAGTAAGTGTTGCAACTACAACGGAATGTTTAACTAAAACTGCCCACTGTTTATTATATCAGGATGACTCATGCTATCTATATTTGACTAGTAATTGCCGCCACTATAACGGAATGAATAAAACTGCCAACGGTGTGAGTTCCTTGGTTGACTTCCTCGTTTGGTCTCGAGGGGGAAATACCAGGATGGGTATGTTTGGTGGTAGTATCAGGATGGTTCCGAATAGGTCTTTCTTATCCCTCTCTGATAGCCGACAGTTATCTCGAGTCTCTATAGGTTGTTTAGTGCATGCTGCGCTGCCGCTTCAGTCCACCATACCTATGTAGGCGAGGACCGCCGAATTCTAGCCTCGCCGTGTACTGGCGTCAGTACTGACCGCTTTCTCTTTTTTCCTTTGACCTTTGTCGGTACCCCTTTTGTTTAAGCAGGTTTTGAGATCGACGTCGTTAGCAGGGTTACCCTTCCGCCTTGGCCTGGGCAGGGTTATGGACGCCATTGGTTATTCTTCAGGGCTCTTAGCTCAATTTGCATCTTGTCCGTACTCGGACGCTATATCGTTTTAAAGGTGATTTGGATCTTTGTACTGTATATTTGTATTCTTGACTCATTGAGTCGCCGTTGTATATATATGTTCTGTGGGTTCCATCGAGGACTATTGTGTAATGATATTACTTCGTTTTCCACCCGCACGCAAGTGCCTGGTGGGCACCTTTGAATCGTTTCTATGCGGGTTTGGCGGGAAGCGCTGAAACTTGCATAGGGCCGATTCTGAGGGTGTTACAGAGTGGTATCAGAGCTCAACAGTTGCGATACCCCACAAGTCCAGCCTGTAGGATAACCTAGCTAACGGCCGAAGTAGAGTGTCAAAACTATTTTTGCAAAATCGGTTGGATAGTTCTGATTAGGTCTGATTTTACTCCTTACCCCTCTGCTGCTCTCCTCTCACCTCTGCGTGTTTTGAATCCGCTCTCTTCTCCCTCTCCGAGTCCAGGATTTCTCGTGGTTGGGTTCCATCGTACCTTCAGGGTTTCGCTTCCTCCTTTGGTAACGGTGTTGCTACATGGTCTTCATGCTATCCGAGGAATCCTTCGTCTGGTGGGCTTCTCTTTGTTCCTTCTTGTGCCTTCCAGTGCTTTCTGACGCGACGACATCATCTACGCCAGATCCGATGCAGAGTCTGCATCACTCCTTTGTTCCTGAACCTCGATTGTCGAGATCTTCAGTCTGATTCCGAGAATGGTTGCACGCTTTTCTACTGATTGTGCAGAGTAATAGTTTGGGTGCGTGATGGATTTGCCCCCATGCCGACTACCCCTTCTATTCGCTTTTGTACATTGAAGTGGATGAGAATGCATCGGTTCTCTCTTTCTATTGAAGCTAGAGGTGGCCTTATTTGTTGATACCTCTACCTTCGACCTTTTGTTCCCGGAGTGTTCTCTCGACGATCACGGACAACGACCTCTTGTTAGTGGTGTCGCGAGGATCTACACGATGCGAGAAGATTCAGATCGCCGCCCTTCTTCCCGGTACCATGAGGCGGATCTCGAGGGCGAGATCCATTGTTAGTGGTGTCGAATAATTGTGGCATCCCGCAAAACCACTACTATAAAATCGCGTTGTTTTTGTGCATTGCATCATCATGACCGCATGCTCATGTCATCATGCCACATTGCATTTGAGCATCGTCATGTCATCTTGCATTTGTTTGCATAAAACCTATCTTCGAAAAATCTATTTTTGTCTTCTGAATGCCCCGTCTTGATTTCAAATTAAAACCCGAGTCTCCGGAATATTTTGCTTGGTCTACCAACGGTTTTCAAAAGCCCCATTTTAAATATTAAAATATTTATTTTATTTTTAGGGGCAGCCGTACCGGGCCGATCCGACCCAGTCGGCCACCCCCAGTACAAAACCGGACTACCTAAACCCTTTTCCTACCCCAACCTAATCTACCCACCCTTCCTCCACCTCATCCCACCCAATCGGTTCTTGCCACCTCATCTATCCTCCCTCCATCCACCCAACCACCACCTGCCACCTCACCAACCCCCTCCCTTTTCCCTCCACCTCATCCCCACACCACTCCCTTCTCACCTGCCCGCTCTCGCTTGGTCAACAGCCAGGCCCGAAAAGAAAAAAAACCGCTTCCCATGGCCCCACCACTCCCCGATCGATCCCCTCCACGCGACCCCGCTCCCACCTACCTCATTCCCCGTCGTTCTCCTCTGCCTTGTTTCTCCTCTCCCCGTGAGCGTCGCCGGCCTCAGGCTCTCCCGCCGCCAGCGCGCCCCCTGCGGCCCGTCATCGTCCGTTTGCCCCCGCCATCACCCCTCCTCGCGGACCATCTCACCGCCGCGCCATGACGAAGTCCTCCGCCGCCCGAGCACCCTTGCGCCCTGCTAGAGCTCGCCGGCCACCCCTGCGTTCCTCTGCTGTCGCCACCGCTTCCAGGCGCCCCGACCTTGCCTTCTTCCTCCCCGCGAACCGCCGCGAGCTTCCTCCTCCTGCCGCCCTCCTCCTCGAGCAGGCCCCGCGGCTCTGTGCCCCGCATCCATCCTGGTTGCCTCGCACCGCCGCCTTCGGCCAGTGACCGGGGTCGCGTCTTCGAGCTCCGACCAGCAGGCCGCCGCCGCTCGGGTCTTGCTTGTCGAATCCGCCTCTCCTGGTGCTCCTCCGCCGCCCACGAGAGTGCCGCTGTAGCGGCATCTTGCTCCCCCGCTGCCGAGTATCCCCTGCAGCATCGTCCCCGTCGGCTTATGCACCTTACTGGCCTTGTCGCGGTCCCTCTCCACCGCCCTTCGCCCCGACATCTGCGAGCCCGGCCGTCCGCGGCACACGCTCGCCCAGCGCGCCACCTCTTCGCCTCTGCCCGCCACCATCGGCCAAGCTCATAGGTGCATAGGGTGTTTGCTCTTTTGTCTGAACCAAGTGGAGCCATCGTGTGGTGCTCTTTGTTTGGTGTCTGAAGGTGATCGATGGACTGGCGATGTGAAGATGGCATGTGCACTCGGCCCTGCTGTTGCTCTGCCGTGTTGCTTCGTGTCGTGTCCATGTACCCAAGGTCATCGGTACGATGGCAAGTTCTCTTACCCCGACACATCGACAAGACCTTCGTCGCCCACATATGCCTTAAGAGGACCAAGATCTTACGTGGAACGCCAAGAACTTCTACCGAAGACCGATCCCCGAGACCGAACCCTCGGCACGCCAAGATCTTCTCCTCGGAACGCCATGACCGTCTACACGGACCTGAAGACCACGGATGCGACAAGTTCTCCTTCCCGGATGCGAGCCCCGGATCCGAAGGCCGCCAAGTCCTTCCCGGATGCGAGATCGATCCCCGTCGAACCCTGAGTCCGAACCCCGAACCCCGGAACCAAGATCTTCGACCCTAATGTGTGACCCTAAGCCCATATTTTTATAAATGATATTACTTGTTACATATTAAATTGTCATGCTTGCATACATATTGTGGGTGTTTGGGGGTATCTACATGATTCACCTAAGTTAAATATGGAGTCTATATGCGGGATATCTTTGTCTTATTCCGGACTCCATTTAAATCGGTGTAGCGAACCGGTGCTATCTTTTGCCATGTTAAGACAACATTTAAAATGCAGGGTAGCTAAACAACATGAACCACCTAAATATTTGTCGGGACCCCGGTTCCGCTTAATATTGCCTAATTGCATCGCACCTTGCCATGTCATACACCATACATGCATCATGCCCGATCTTTTGCCGTAGTATTAAATAGTCCATCCGGTGTTTCTTCTAGTGCTTTGCTTCTTCACGGATTAGGCCGATGAGTTGATGCGAGTGTCGACCCGATCTTCGGATGAACCTTCGGCAATGTTTTCAGGCGAGCAGCTCCCCCTTTCTACCTATCTTACTTTTATAGTATTTATTCCCCCCTGTTGATCTATTGCTATATGTGTTGTGATGCTCTAGTTTTCGTACCCGTGATATCCCTTGCAGCCTTATATTGCCTTGGACACATCCTATTACCTGTTGTTTGGTAGATAGTTGGACTTGCGCGTCGTAGTCGCTTGCTCAAGTGATGTTGCGTGTCGTCCAGTACCACAGTTGTTGGAGTATTGCCGCATGTTTAATGTTGGAGATGATCATGGCTTTAAATACTGTTTAATAACTAAAATTGAAGTAGGTAAATGCAGAGGCACCGGTGGGTAATAGACAATATTTGGATTTTAACCGCTCACTGGTGTCCCGTAGGACCCCGAGTTCTTGACACCTGTTCCGAGATCGAGCGCGCTAACCACAGGTGGGGTGTATGGGCACCCCCATCGATTTAGTACCTGATTCCAAGTACTGTACTGGGGGCCACAATTAGTTTGGGGCTTTATTACTATCCTGTACTTATGCCATGCTTTACTGCTTAATTTAAGATTGTGCGAGGAATGCACCTGTACTGTTTTGGAAGCGGAGTGTTTTCGCGGTATCGACAAGCCCAGTCACATTTTCGGGTTCCCGGTCGTTTACAGCCACTGACGCAAACCCTGAGTCCGTCTCGGAGACCGGCCCAGTCACATTTTAGGTTGAACTAGGTATGCAGAGATACCGACGATCATAACCTCGGATAAGTAAACTATCGTGAGACAAAGGGAAATTGGTATCGTATGTAAGTGGTTCATTCGATCACAGAGTAATCGTAGAAATATGTGGGAGCCATATGAATTTCCAGATTCCTCTATTGGTTATTGTTCGGAGAAGTGTCTCGATCATGTCCGCATAATTCATGAACCGTAGGGAGACACACTTAAGGATTCGACGTTGTTTGAGTAGTTATGGAATGATGAGTAAGAGACCGAATGTTGTTCGGAGTCTCGGATAGGATCCGGGATATCATGAGGAGATCCGGAATTGTCCGGAGAATAAGATTCATATAAGGAAAGTCCTGTTTCGGGGTTGGAGAATGGTTCTGGTGTTTTCATCGGGAATGTTCTAGAAGGTTCCGGAATGTCCGACACTTCGGAGGGAAAGGGTACATGAATGTGTCATAACAAGTTGGAATGATTGCATCATGTACTAGGTGTCATCGCTGAACAAAATAAAGGGTTTAATCAAATCCTAGTTTGAAAAGTCAAACACCAATTTGAAAAGTCAAACGGCTATATTGTGAGGTGGAGGGGAAGTAGGAAACCTACTTGGGGAGGAGTTCCCTCCCTCCACCGCCGGCCCACTTGGAGACCGAGTTGGGGAGGGACTCCCCTCCCCTGGCGCGCCCCCTCCACCTATATAAGGAGGGGCAGGGCTGCCCCTCCAAGTACACAACACCTCCACCCAAAACCCTAGCTCCTAGCCGCCGGCGCCGCCACCTCCTGCTGCCGCCGCCTAGGGCAACTCGCGGCCGCCGCCTAGGGAAAACCCTAGCCGCCGGCCTTGCCCCCTCCTTGGTGCGTCTAAACCCTAGATCGCCGAGGCTCTCTCTCATAGTCCACCATTCTCGCTCCGGCTTAAGGCGAAGCCCTACGAGATCTCCCGTCTACTTCTGGTACCACGCCGTTGTGCTGCCGGAATCGCAAGGAGAGTGCTACAACCTCTGCTTCCTGCTGGAACAAGGGAGAGGAAGGTCTTCGTCGAGTACCGAACGTGTGACCGACTGCGGAAGCGCTACCGGAACGCAGCGCCGGAAGGATCGTCTACGCGATCTTGAGATCAACAAGAGTACGACTACATCACCCACGAGAATCCACTCTCGTTAAACACTTTGGAATCTTCGAGGGTGAGTTATTCCATCGACTCGTTGCTACAATCTAGTAGATAGATCTTGGCTTGTTTGTTTGTATGCGGTAGAAATTTTTTGTTTTCCATGATACGAAACCCTACATAATTACACCATGTCTACTCATCTTTTTCCCCCCACTCCTTGAATCTATCTCATATGGAGCCTTTCTTCTACATCTTGTTGGTCTCCCAACATGCTTCTTATATTAAGGAGGAAGAACAGCTGGTCCATGCATTTTCACCCATTCTGTGTTGTCCTTACATGGGTATACAGTTGGTCCATAGGCTTTCTTGTACATTTCAAGTGAATAGCACTTGTGAAAAAAGTCAGTAGGGTTCCAGTCCTGTGCTCTCATGCATGAGATTGCATGTGGGCAAGGTATCCCACTCTGCTCTCGCCTCTTGCAGGTACATGTATGATGAGTAAGGTCAACAATGTAATCAACAGGAGTAGAGGCCACTATTTCACCAACTTTAAATATACCATCACCTGATCCTTCTACATAGCTGTTATTTGACCACTCTATGTGTTTATCTAGCCTTTTCTGAATCTTAGGGCATAAAGGACCTTCTAGTGCATCTGCTTCTTTCCTCTTGGTGTAGTTTCTTGTCATAATATGGTCTTTAATCCTAGTGAACATTGCTAAGACTGGGAGTTCTCTAGCATCTAAAATGTACCTGCATTTATTGGTAGTTTTTTGTCATAATTTATTGGAAGAGGACAAGCATATGCATAACACTGGTAGAACATGACAAGCTTAAGTGCAAGAGGACAAGCATATGCATAACACTGGTAGAACATGATAAGCTTAAGTGGAAGAGGACAAGAATACTTACTTGTTGAAGACCTCACAATTGTTATTCAACAAGATATCACACTTGGAAATGTCACTTTGGAATGCCCTCACCCAAGTCCTAGGATCCAAATTGTCAAGCCATGCATATGCATCAGGATTTAATGCCTTCATGTGCTCCATGTTCTTCTCATATTTCACAGCTGTACTACTCCTAGCAATTATCCATAACTGATTCTTTAGTGCATCACCTTTGAAATGCATCTGGAAATTTTGCCACAGGTGCCTCACATAGAACCTGTGTTCAGATTCTAGAAATTGATCCCTAACTGCATTAATAAGACCCTACACAAAGGTAATAACCATGAGTTGGAAATACAGACAAGCATCACTACCACTAACAGTTGGAAATAAAAGGAATAGCAATAGGCAGTTAGATGTATTCACAATAGCAATAGGCATTTACCTTATGCTTGTCGGACATTATTGTCCAGGGAGCTGTGTTCACAATATCTAGATCTTTTTTCAAAGTTTCCAAGAACCATGTCCAGTTAGATGTATCTTCTACTTCCACAGCAGCAATAACAATAGGCAGGATACAATCATTAGGATCAATTGCAACTGCACACAAGAGTTGGCCTCTGTACCTTGTTTTAAGATGGCAACCATCAAGAAATATAATGGGCCTGCAACCCTGAAGGAATCCTCTCTTTGAAGCTTCTAAACTCATGTAACATCTGCTGAACCTTGAATTTTCATCAACAACTAAGTAAAAGGAGCTGCCAGGATTGCTTCTTCTTAGTTCATTGCCAAAATCCCAAAGCTTATTGTACTGAGCTTCTTCATCCCCATATATTGTTTGCATTGCTATCCTCCTTGCTCGTTGTAGCTTACTATTGGTAGGAGTCATGTTCCATTCTTTCTGTACAAGCCTCTGGAAAATTTTTAGGTTCATGTCCTGATCAGCCTTGAAGGTTTCCAGGAATTTGGTTGCAATGAACCTTGAATTGAAGGCCCTGACATTCCATTTCCTACCACAATTGTGCTTCTGGTCATATGTTTTTACCATCCAACAATCAGACCTTGCTTCATAGCTAACCCACATGTTCCAAGAACATGGAGGACTTCCATAACATCTTGCATTAATTCTCTTCTTATCATTGATTGGCAACCTAATATCTCTCCTGTCCTTACAACTATATTCCTTGATAGCTCTCCTAACCATGTCAACAAACTCAAATTTTAGGCCAACATGGAATGTAACTGAACCAAGATCCTCTCTTCTGAAAGTCTTAAACTTCATTTGCAACTTCTCCTCATCTGAGTCAGGAGCTCATAGGTCTTCATCTTCTGATTCACCCTCATCCTCAAACTTCACTGTTCGTTTCATTTTCATCTTCTTAACATGTTCCTCATCATCATATACATTGTCTGCATAAAGGTCATCATCATCAGATAGATCAACCTCTGAATCATTAAATTCAAAGTCTGAATCTGCACCTTTAGATGACTCTGACTTCTCTCTGCTTGCATCTTCTGTTTCAGAGTTGTCTGCATTCCTCACTTTGCTTCTTGTTCTGACACATGGCTGTGGTTGCACTTCCTGAAATGGCTGTGGTTGCATTTCCTGAAATGGACCAGAATCATCAACCACATGACTTGATGCATCATCAGCAGTAACAATGTTGATAGGCTTCACAGGGCTCAAAACTGGTGGGAGCTGAACAATAGGGAAATCTACGACATCATCCCAATCAACTGCTCCAATTGACTCATCATGGTCCAGGTATATACTGATGAAATGGTTCCCACAACCAACCCAGTTGGCCATTGCACTTGTGTCAATTTCATCGACCAACTTCCTCAGACCATTCTTTTCAATTGACAGAATTGGGATGCAATAAAAGACATTCATTCTTCCCTGCATCTCATACCCTAGATCCTCCACCAGATTTTCAAAAAAAAATTGGTGTCCATTCATCACTGTCCAGATGATCATACCAGACAGAGGCACCACCAACATAGCTCCTATTGTTGCCTTGACCAAGAAAATAACCTCCATGGTGGATTTCGACTGAGAAATAGCCACTACCACGAACTGCAAGAATAAAACAAGGAAACAACCCATCAAAATCCCCTCTTTTCTTCAAGACATTTCGCAACAGCAAACCCTCCCAAACCCCAAGATTTTCGAGAAAATTAAGGAACAAATTTGGGATACTTACGGTAGTTTGGTGGAAGCTCATCTTCTGGCCGCTGCTGCGGAGCCATCGCCGGCGAAGCGCCGCCGGCTTCTTCAACGGTGCCGCCGTCAAACCCTCCGCCTCGGTGCCTCCGCGGAATGGTCGGGAAGACAACGCCAGTTGCCTTTTACCTGGACGCTTCGGTTCCAGGGGCTCAGGCAATATTTGTCGGGCCTATCTGAGGGGGATTTTGCAAAACGGCGCGCTCTATCACACTGATATGTGGGCCACGATACATTGTACGCCAGCGTCTACGCGTCGTACTGACCAGAACGTGACATGCGACGTATATAGGTACCGTAAGTCCTGTATTTCTAACGTCAGTAACCGTATCGAAAATGGGTGGCAAGTTTAAGTACTGCGGATGAATTTTACTCCACAGCGCAGAACGCGACGATCCGGTGTGCAATGCCCTTGGGCATCCCGGCTGATATCACGTCTCGCGCGCTGGACTTCACACCCGTACAATCTGGCAGGAACAAGCAACGGTCTCCGCCGACCGGCCTCCCGCCTCCTCTACGTTTCACATGCAGGTATGGAAAAGCAGGCAGCCATGCAGCTACTCGAGGCCCACGAACATACGCAGCAGCGAGCAGCCCCATAGTTCATGGAAAAAAACACATATTACGTGGAGATGCATGTTGTCCTTGTATAGAGCTGCTACAGATCAAGTCTACGCGACCGCACCCACGACCACATCATGGAGTTGTACAACTACATCGACCCATATGCACTGCATCAAGCCGGACTACATCGATCCGAACATCTACATCAAGCTGTACAACTACGCCAGGCTACAAGCCAAGATCTTCGTCGAGCACATCCATGGAGAAGCGACATCGACATCATCCACATGCCAGGCCGGTGTGGAACACGACTTCGCCGACTTCTCCGATATCAAGGCTTCGACATCATCGCCGTCACAAGGGACGCCTTCAAGCGACGATCATTGCCGACACGGCTACTCCTTTATTGCCGACACATTATCGCCAAGGTCTACATCAACGTGGTCTTCATCAACATCTTCGTCGACACATCACCGCCGCTATACCCGTCCACATGATGGACATACAACTACGACGCCCTCTGACAATACACTGCAAGGCACGACGACGGCATCGCCGCGTCCACGACCCCGACGACTGCATCAACAAACCAGCATCACAATTGTGACGCTCTACGACCACGCATATGTTCTGGCAAAACCTTGTGTGCTTGGTGGGTTCCTTCGGTCCTGGCAAAACTGATGGTCTCACTTATGACCGCGTCCAAGAGACGTCCCCGACGGTACCTCTACAAGGTGCAAAACGTCCACAACTGCAGCTTCGTCAACAACAACAAAAAAACTGCACAATTTTTTGCGCCTCCGGCAATGGCGGCCACACCACTACGACGACTACGACATCGACCACGGCTACATCATGATCGGCTACCTCGACATCGATATCAATAACAACGTCTACAGCAACTCAAGAACTCCAGTCAACAGCGTCCGCGTCGTCACTTGCATCCACGCCACTCCCGCTGTGACTGCAGGAGGAAAGAGAGGCACTAGAAGGGGACGTAGTCACCGTCCCTAGGTGCCAACCATGATCATGTTCACGCAGATGATAATGACAAGGAGGAGGAGACGATAAAAGCGCAAGACTTCAAATCCAGTCGCAAGCGTCCGCTTCACTCCCGCTCCGACTGAGGAGGATGTTAGAGTACGTATACGTATAGGCTAGAGATAGACTAGGATTTTACAACTTGTACTCCAAGTCTCCTCCTACCCCATGTGTAACTCTATATAAACCCTCCAAAGGGTCAGATCAAATAACACAATATTCTAGGGTTTCAATATTTTCTACAACCTTAACCCTCCATGGAGGATTGGAGGTCAATGAGACGAGGGGAGCCGACGGGATGCCCGGTAAAAAAAATGGGGGATTATTGTGGAATATTTGGATATGTAGAGTGGGGAATATGTTATTTCTTTGTTGGAAGACCGGAGGCCGAAGAGACGAGGGGAACCGACAGGGTGTTCGGTAAAAAGAAGGGAATTATTGTTATAGATTTGGATATGAGAGATGGAAAAGTATGATAAAACCGTACACTGTGTTGATCCGCTCTCTCGTTCTAGACATGAAGGACACAAAAATTATTCATTTCCTTTGCATATTATTTCTTGTTTTGCACGGATTTCGCAGTTTATATACCGACAACCGATGAACAAGAAGTAAGCCGGTCCATGTTTCCCAATATCAAACAAGTTAAACAACAACCTTACTCTATTTTGCAGTTCAGTTTTCAAACACGATTTCGAAAACAACAGCAGGTAGCAACCATTACCCATGGACTGCATGAAAGAAAAACGTTAAAACAGGCATGCGACGATGCATGACAAGTCATGCGGTACAACAAACTACAAGTACGGGCCAAACAAGTACAGTACATGCAAAACATTATGAAGTGGGAGTACAAGGAACAGAAAATAAATGAGGCATTTATATTTTCCTCCTGGTCTCATGCAGCCAGAGTGCTTAGACCATCCATTTTGCCTGCTTCGTCTCACTCTCACGCGCGTCGTCCTGCCCACAGCGCGTCTACACAAGCGTCCTGCACTTGGACGTCGTCGGGTCCCAAAGCGCCGGGAGCAGGTACTTCCTCCCGCCCAGCCCGACGGCGTTGTAGCTCGCGCCGGTGGCAGGATCCTTGAGGAGCGTCCCCGGGTAGCCGGGGTAGGCGCCGCTGCCGAAGACGCCGGTGCACGCCGTGGCGGCCTCCATCCCCAGGTCGCCCTGGTAGTACCCGTCCCCGTAGGGGTTGGTGACCGTGCCGGCCAGGAGCGCGGCGAGGCTGATGACCACGCCGTCCATGCCGACGTCGCCGCTCGGCGACACGAGGGGCGGCGTCTGAGGCCCGTGCGTGGGCCTCGCGAACGGCCACGCGCACTGGCCCGGGCACTGCCGCGCCGGGTTGCCCGCCCACATGTAGGCGTACCGCGCCCTGCCGTGCGCGCCGGCGCTGCCGTGGCCGTGGACGCCGCACCGGAACGTGCAGAAGGGCGCCACGAGGACGTCGGGCGCCGTGAGCACGGCCGTGATGGCGCCGCGGTGGTGCCCCGCGCCGCTCGCCAGCGCCGTGACGTTCTCCAGCGAGAGGGACCCGCCGAACGACATGCGCTCGTCGAGGACCTGCCGGCCGAGCCTCAGGCGCGCGCCGCCGCCGCGGTACAGCGAGGTTACGCGCCACCAGGACGCCACGGACGGCCCGTCCTGGGCGGCGCGGGGTGTCGGCGCCGAGACCGAGCGGACGAAGTCGGAGACGATGGCGCGCTGCGCCGGGGCGAAGCGGCCGTAGTAGAGGATGTTGACGGTGAGGTTCCCCGTCAGCAGCTCGCCGTGGTGGTCCTGGAGCACGATCGGGTCGGGCTTCACAAGGAACAGCATGCGCGGGTTGTACGCCGCGCACCCCGCCGGCAGCACCGCGACGACAAAGACGAAGAGGCCGAGAAGTGGCAGCAAGAACGACGTCCTCCTGGACTCATCCATGGTTGGCAAGCGAGATCGACGAGCTAGCTGCAATGTGCGTTCGAGTTGTGTATGTCTGATGCGACTGTCCGTCACATTCGCAGCGGGCTTAAATAGCATCCAGGAGCGTATGCGACGTAAAGACGACGACGTGATGGAGGTGTGGCGCGTCAAAGGAGTTGAAGAATCACATGGCACCCGCGTGCATCCGCCCGGTTCCGCGGTTTGGATTTGAGTTCGCCATTAAGAAACATGGGGAAGAGAATGTTTCTGCCACACAGGACACAGCACAGGCACCGCCACTTGGATCAGAACGTGGCGGCAACAATTTTTATGGCCGTTCAATGGTGCAGGGTTTTTCTTGTATTAGCTTTTTTGGACCGGGATTGTTGGAATTCGCCCACAATCGACGAATAAACACGCTCGAGAAAACTTATGACCAATGACACGTGTCGTGTCCGTTTTTTTTTATTTTCTCTTCTCAACTCACGGTTTAACTTCTCGACTTACAACTTTACAACTAGCGTGCCCGTGTATATATACACGTCCAAGCTAGCTAGACACTCCACGACTCAGAAACATAACTGACTCGAACTCACAATTCTAATCCTATTCAAACTTAGCAAGCAGACCCAAACTAACCTAGTCCAAATCGGACACTAACTCCTAGTCTAGTCAGCAGCTAAACCAAGTCCAACACGTACTAGTACAATATGTACTAAGACACACACTAATTAGGCAAGATTATTGCTAACAATCTCTTTCTAATCTTGATAACGACTCTTTGTCTTCCGTGCTTCTTCTGGTCTTGACTCGTTGTAGATCCGCGTCTTGTCTAGGTCTCGCACCACGATAAGTCTGATTGGCTCTCCCCAATTTCAACTTGGCGAATTTACAGACCAATCCAAACATGATCCGGACTACCCAGCCACGCTAGCAACCTTATGGAATCGCACCACCCGTGGAACACATCGTCCATCCTAGCGCAATACATGCCGACCTCCTAGCGTGGACTAGACCATCCACTTCGGCCTCATGTAGAGACATGGCATCATTGAAAAGACTCACCTTCACTGGTTTACCGCCCCCTTCACACTTGAACTTAATCCTCTCGTCGAGACACATAGACGACCTGATCGAGGCACGCGAATTGCGTCTTCGTCCATATAATGGACAGTCCCTCAACCTTCATTCGCTTCAACTGCAACGGATCCTCACAGAGACAAGCACTTAGACACAACAACGACTCACAGACACAACATCGACCAAACGTGCTACCTTGCACACACTTGACTCCTTGACTCATACTCTCCCGGACGACGATCTTGACAAGATTCTCCAGTACCGCACTCGGCACCACCTCACTTATCAACGATCATCCCCATCCACCACCTTGCCGACGAAGCCTCCTTGTCGTCTCCTCCGTATCGCTCCGCCGATCAACGATCGCCCGCCGCCTCACTGATGCGGCATGCTCGCCGCCTCCGCCCGGTCGCCCGCCCCGAGGCGCTAGTCGGGTCGCCTCCCCGGGGCAAGCGGCTTCAAATCCTTGACCTCGCTCTGATACCAATTGTTAGAATTTGCCCACAGATCGACTATATCAAATTAGAGGAACAAACACGCTCGAGAAAACTTATGGACAAGGGCACGTGTCGTGTCCGTTCTTTTCTTTATTTTCTCTTCTCAACTCACGGTTTAACTTATCGACCTACAACTTTACAACCAGCGTGCCCGTGTATATATACACGTCCAAGCTAGCTAGACACTCCACGACTCAGAAGCATAACTGACTCGAACTCACAATTCTAATCCTATTCAAACTTAGCAAGCATACCCAAACTAACTTAGTCCAAATCGGACACTAACTCCTAGTCTAGTCAGCAGCTAAACCAAATCCAACACGTACTAGTACAATATGTACTAGGACACACACTAATTAGGCAAGATTATTGCTAACAGGGATGCCATCTAGCTGGTTGGATAATTAGATTTGTTATTTTATGCACTTCGCTCTTGTTTGTGAACTTTGTTTGTGGTGAACTATGACATGCATTTGAATTTGATATGTGTGATGATCAAGCTATGATCTAAAACATATGTTATTAATATGTCTGTGTCATGATTTTGTAAAGATCTACATTCATATGCCGTTCACATGTTTGTGATCTCACAGGGTGTGGTATGTTGCTATGTGTGGTGGCCTATTTTAGAGCATTTAAAATTTTGTTATTACCCTATTTTACATCATCTAGAGCGGGTGCCCTGAATTTTGTGCTCTGAAACCTAAAGGCGGTGCCCTATTTTAGGGCATCTGTTGGAGTTGCTTTACTTGGATGAAGTTTGCATCAAACACATAGTCATTGTCTCCGATTCTTGATGGATGGATAAGAGCATCTCTAACAAATGGTGCAAATAAGGCATTCTGAAGTTCTAGGGCACCAATAAATATTCCGCCGTACTAGGTGATGTAAAATAGGGCATCATTGTCATATAGGGCACCACCGGTATTGAAACTTGAACATTGCATACTTAGAATTTGTGAACTACAAGACATTTAGACAAATTTGAACAAAGTTCTACCGGGCAGACACCACTGAGTACATAACCACACAACACTATTCTCATCATTAAACATAAAATAGTAGACCTCGGAGGAATCATCATCAGACTCCACCTTGATCATCGGCGAGGGGCCATGCTCATTTATCTTCTTCTTCATTCGTGCA
This sequence comes from Avena atlantica, assembly GCA_910589765.1. Taxonomy (NCBI): domain Eukaryota; kingdom Viridiplantae; phylum Streptophyta; class Magnoliopsida; order Poales; family Poaceae; genus Avena; species Avena atlantica. Next base: position 49,593,211 of record OU342739.1, read on the forward strand.
TCCCTCACAACACAAAACTCGTACTCGGCTTACACGAGCTACGGATGCGTCCGTCCAAACCTAGGCATGGCCACCTCATCGGTCTCATGGGCGGCGAATTGTTACAGGGCAAGGCGATGTACCTTCTCTTCCTTGTGGGGCCTAAAACACACATCTAGAGTGAGGAACTCCGCCTCCCATCGCCTCTCCGCATCTCGGAAGTTTAGCTCAGACTTTGGTTGGCCGTACCTCCACACTGCAACATCCCACACGCGCGGCCTCCTCTGGCTTATCGGAGGTGCCGAGCCACACCCATTGGACGTCGCACGAGAATTCCACGGCAGGATGACTGCAGATGAATGCCGCAAAATCCAGCGCAACTATAGACGTGACGGCGTGGCGACATCCCATTCTCGACAAGGGGTGGTGACCAAGGCGGTGTGACACGATGGAGCCTCTATTCGACGACAATTCAAGGGGGTGGTAGGGTGGGGCCGGGCTCTTGGTGGGAAGATCCCTAGGGATTCGACGAGGCGGCGGCAGGAGGACAGTAGGGAGGTTTCAATTGAGCGACTGCGTGTGACTGTCTTTTTATTTTGCGCCAACCACGCGATGCCAGAAAATATGCAGCAATATGGGGGAAATTTAGGGTTGTCCTAAATTTCTTGTAGCACGAAACGCCTAAAGAGTTTGTGCTGGAGACAATTTTTTAGCCCCAAATGTCCTAAAAATCAGTCTTTCATGCAGTAAGCCTATTTTTTTTATCATGTTTAGAGATGCTCTTAATGTAATTGTAATTTAAGTTCTAAAAAATGTTGTTGATGTGAACTCAAGTGTAGTTTATGCATAGGAAGAAAAAATATTTTACTAATACCTCCATTTCACAATATGCGATGTTCTGCTACACCAAAATAGTCTACTAAAACATATTATATTTTGAAATATGTACTCCTGCCGTTCACTAATGCAAGACATTCAAGTTTTTTTATATATTGTATATGTACATATTTTATTGTATAAGTTCATTTATTTTAGAGTGTATTTAGTCTACTTCTAAATATTCCTATCTAAAAGGTCCTAGAAGCTTAGAAAAATCGACGTTCGAAATAAAATTTTCATCCTAGAAACATTGAACTGATGAAGTACTATTTTTTTAAACGGATTTGCTAGTTCTCATGCGCATGAGAACTTTTTAAATCTTAGTCGTCTCTTTCACCGTTTGATTTACCTCGTGATTCGTGCTACACATAAGTTACAACTCGGATGTAACTGAGAATTTAATGAGTTGCAACTAGGTTGTAACTGAGAACTAGTACAAATCTTATAAGTTGCAACTAGGTTGCAACTGAGAATTAGCACAAATATGTCTTAGACAACTAATTCTCAGACGCATTAGATCTAGACACTCTCTTTTTGAAAAATATATTTTGAAAGCCCTTAAGAAGCTTAGAAGAATCGCCGGGGCACGTTCGACCCTTTTCTTTGTTTCAGGCCCATAAAACAATTATACAGAACGTAACCCAGTAGGGCCATTGATCCATTGCAGAATTCAGGCCAGCCCACGATAGCCCCATCTTTTTATCGTCGGTCCACAGCATCTCGCCAGGACCCAGGAGACGCGCACACGACTCGCACCACACGTGCGGCGCGGCTTTCCCAATGATCGTGCCATAGAGCATCTCCATATGTGTTTTCAAGACGTCGATTTGGCTCGGACGTTCTAAATCCAATCCTAGGACGTAACGCTGGACCAAGCAAAAAAGCAGAAGAGCCAACCCTGTCGGCGAAACAACCTCATTTTTCACTACCACTTATCTCTCTCACGGCGAAGACGTTTCCTAGCTGTTCCTGTCACCATGTCTTCGTCGGCAAAGCTCCACCACGCCAAACCGAAGACACATGTAGATAGGTTCGCTGCCGTCGCCGCACCTTTTCCCCTCGGTCTAGGCCACCTTTCGCCGCCCCTCCTTCGTCGTAGCTCGGCTTCGCTCCGAGCTCCGGCCACCACGCCCGCCAAGTGTTTGGCGTTTTGTTCGTTCGGCTATGGACTCTGACGACGAGGAGATGTTTGCCTTGTTGTTGGAACAAGAAGCTTCTAGGAAGGACGTGGAGCGGGCATTTGGTGTGCTCTAACAGAGATTTGCAGTTGTCCGGTTTGTTGCTATAGGCTGGTCGAAAAATCATATATGGGAAGTCATGAACTGTTATGTGACCTTGCACAACATAATCGTTGAGGATGAAAGGAAGGATCCAATAAATTTGGTCGAGCAGAACGAGCCATACTACAGAAACGAACCTATACGCAAGGGCAACACGTAGATGCAGAGCATAAACTGGGCGAACTAAGCCGAAGTATGTTGTATTTTTAGTCTATGCCGAACTATGCTTAATTCCATGCCGAACTATGTTTAAATTAATGCAAACTATGTCAAACATTGCTATGTATTTATATTATGCCGAACTATATAAAAACTGATCGAATGTGAGCCAAATTTAGGTGAAAATACGTTGAGTTTTGATCGTCTCGAAACTCGGTCTGATAACGCGAGTAAAAAAACTAGACATTCTCTCAAAATAATCCTGGATTTTGACCTTTTTTTGCGGGGAAACTATGTAGCTCTTTATTCATAAATCACATAACCGGATCAGTCAGCTTGAATGCTTATGGTCAGGGAATCCGGAATACAATCAAGCCAGCTATCAGTCTACGTCATGTTGCAAGCATGCTTTGCACACAAATGAGCCGAGTGGTTTGCTGATCATGAGACATGAGAAATGAAAAACGAGGAAAAACAACTAGACAACTCTCCTATCTCATGAAGAATCGGTGACACCACTGAGCGAGAATCATGACGAGAGCTCCAAAGCTCCACGAATTCAAAACAGTCAGTCTCCATCACCACCTTAGAAAATCCTCTTAATTTCGCAAAGATGATCCCATCGCGTACCGCCAAGGCTTTAGCAATCAGGGGATGACTTATCCCCTCATGATGTTTGCTCCAAGCTCCCAAGTATGTGGAATAAGATCTGGCAACACCACCAGCACCGCCCCTTCGAGCATTCAAAGAAAGCCCACCGTCGGTGATTATCTTCACAGTGCCTTCTTCCGGCGGCCTCCATCCATGACCAGGCATGATTATTGCCTTATCTCGTGGAACCTCAAGGATTGCTAGAGCCTCCTTCACCATTTTAATAGCTTGGACAGGATCATAGCAGCCCCTTTCGTGAGTCCATCTATTTCTTGAACTCCAGATCGCCCACATGACCGTGATGGCATGACAACGATCTCTGTCAGAAAATCTGCTATCGCAGAGAATGTCTCTGGACCAGGTTAGAGGGTGCAGCCTTGGCATAGAAAAATCCATCCATACCTTTGCTTCCTGCCAAAACTTATTCACATGATCACACTTAATTAAAGCGTGCATAAGATCTTCATCTTCACTTAGGCAGATCTTGCATCTCCCAAGCTCAGAGATGTGTCTATGCTTGAGGGCAGACTCGACATGCAGAATGCCTCTTAGCACCCTCCACCAGAACACTCTGACCTTTGTCATAACATTCAGCTTCCACAGGGACACCCACATCTATTTTTCCGTCATTGAGGTTTCTGTAACCGTCCCTTCGGCTACAGCATTATACTCGTTGCGCCTCACTAGAGCACGATACGCTGATTTCACAGAATAAATCCCCGACTTCTCCAAAGACCAAGCCCAAAAATCATCTCCCCCCTCACGCCTAAGAGGAATGTTGAGAATGGCGTCAGCTTCAGGGGGAATAAAGTTCCTTCTGATTACATCGATTTTCCATGCACCAATATCGTGATCAATAAGATCAGAGACAAGGTTAATCTCATCATCATCATTCGTCTGGCAGGATGGTTGCATTGTTCTGATCCCAGGAATCCAGTTGTCATTCCAAATCGAGACAGAAGTCCCATCCCCAATTCGTTTGAGCAAACCTTGCTGCAAGGCTTCCCTGCCCGCAACAATTGCCTTCCATGTCGCAGAGGCGTGATTCGACACAGTTGCATCTAAGAAATTCGAGTTTGGGAAATATTTCCCTTTCAGTACTCTCACACATAGGGAATCAGGGTTTGTCATCATCCGCCATCCATGCTTGCCCAACATGGCTAAATTAAACAGTTCGAACTCCCTGAAACCCATACCACCCTTCATCTCTGTTGATGTAAGCGATTCCCAAGCAATCCAATGCATGGATCGTCGGTCCAATGAGCTTCTCCACCAGAACTTACTTATGCAAGAAGACAGGCCTTTACAGACGTTCTTAGTTAGGCGAAAACAGCTCATGCTGAAAGTCGGGATCGCCTGAATAACATTTTTAAAAACACCTCTTTTCCAGCACAAGAGAGGAACCTCGCCAAACCCTGATTTTTTGCGACCATGCGCTCATGGATATGATCGAAGGATCCACTGTTCAGTTGTCCTACGGCTGTAGGAAGCCCAAGGTAACGTTCACTGAAAGCCTCGATCGCAACACCCAAAGTTTGCTTAACCTGAAGTCGAACTGGATCAATAGTATTGGGGTTGAAAAAGACCGAGCTTTTTTCTTTATTGACACACTGTCCAGAGCACTTTTCATAAATCCCCAAGATTTCGTTAAGTCTCGTTCCACTCAAGACACTGGTCTTCATGAAAATGAGACAATCATCTGCAAAAAGGAGGTGGTTGATCCATGGAGAATGGAAGCTCACCCTGATTCCTCTATCAACAGTGTACCCACCAAAATGGTTCAGCAAAGCTGTAAATCCTTGAGCACAGAGTACAAACAAATATGAGGAGATCGGATCCCCTTGGCGCAGCCCCCTCGAAGGTGTAAAATATGGAAGCAGCTCACCATTCACACGCACAGTAAACTGAACTGAAGTAACACACTTCATAATCAGTCTCACGGTACTCTCACTAAAACCAAGCCTTGACATGATTGCCTGCAGATAGTGCCATTCGACGCGATCATACGCCTTTATCATATCAAGCTTGACAACACACAAATGATTTCCCCCTTTCTTCTTTCTTTTCAAAGCATGCACACTTTCATATGCGATGAGAACATTATCTGTAATAATCCGTCCAGGTATAAAGGCACTTTGTTCCTCACCCACAATATCATTCAAGAAAACCCGTAATCTGTTAGCAATGCACTTAGCACCAACTTTATACACAACAGAGTATAGAGAGATAGGACGATATTGGGAAATCTTCTGTGGATGCCGTACCTTTGGTATTAGAGTGATCGAAGTATCATTCATACCAATCGGTAGGGTACCACCATTGATAAAATACATCACTGCAAGCACCACATCATTTCCAATAAGGGCCCAGTGACGTTGAAAAAAATCCTACAGTGAAACCATCAACTCTAGGGGCTTTTGATGGAGCCATCTGAAAGAGGCTGCCTTGATCTCTTCCTCGGTGTATGCAGCCCCCATCAGATCATTCATCTGTTGAGACACTTTGGGTTCCACAAGATTCAAAAGTTCATCCATCTCCTGAAAATCCTGTGATTGATAAAGGATTTGGTAGAAATTCTGAACTTCATTACGATCCTCCTCCTTATTCTCACACCTTGTGCCATCTGCACGTTCCAAGGCCTCAATTCTATTTATTCTTTTCCGATGCACTGCCTGTTTGTGAAAATATGAGGTATTTTTGTCTCCCTCTTTTAGCCAAAGGACGCGAGAACGCTGCCATATCCAAATTTCCTCCTGATGAATGGCCATTTTTAATTGCTTTACTATAGCCTTTTCCTCATCACAAGGACCCCGACCGACTGACCTACACCGCAATTTTTCTAGTTTTTGTCTCAGCTTCCGAACTGTGCGTGTCACTGATCCAAATTCCTTTGCCCCCCAAACTTGTAGCTTTAATTGGAGCGTTTGAAGAGCATCGACAATCCCATTTAGACCTCTCTGACCTGACCCAGAAGTCCAGTTATCCAACACCACCTTGTCATAGTCTATATGAGTTTGCCACACATTCTTGTATCTGAACTGACGAGCTCCACGCGACCTCTGCTCAGAGAAGTTCTCCCGGAATTCAGTCAGAACGAAACAGTGGTCTGATTCAGTCGCAACAATATGTCTCACTTTTGTATATGCAAAACGAGCCAGAAACCCATCATTTGCAAGCGCTCTATCTAGCCTTGCTTTCACATTTGAGCCACCGCTCTGTCTATTGTCCCATGTGTAAGTTTTTCCCGTCCATCCCAGATCATGGAATGCACAATCTGCCACCACCTCGCGAAAATTTAGCATTTGCCACTCTGGCCTAGCAGCAGTAGAGAAATGTTCCGAGCTATGCATTGTCTCGTTAAAATCCCCAACACAAAGCCATGCTGTGTGCGGGACACTGTACAGCGTTCTTAAGAAGTGCCAGCTGTGATGTCTATTTTTAGCTCTCAGTGCTTCATAAAAACCTGTGAAACGCCAATCCAACGCATCTGGTACATTTCTGCGCACAGTGCATCAATATGTCCTGAACTAAAGCTTTTAAGATCCACGTTGTACTCAGTAGTCCAGAATAAACCAACACCACCACGACCATCGCTATCCACAACAAAACAACCCGCAAAGCCCAACGCTCTTTGCAGATCTTCCACTCTTTTCGCACTGATCTTAGTCTCCATAATGAACAGCAGTGCAGGACCTTCTTGCTTCACCACACTATGAAGCTCTCGAACGGTCTCCTGGTTCCCCAGCCCTCGACCGTTCCAACTCAAACAACTCATTGGGGCAGGCGGGGCTGTGCACCAGCCTCTGCCGAATTGGTTGAATTGCTCGGAGTCTTCCTCTTCTTTTTTGGCTCAGACTCCCCTGATCCCTCGTGAGCCTTCCCCCCCTCATTGCCCACCACAGGTTGAGCAGAGAAAACCACCATCTGATTGGTACCATCGTTTTCAAGTTGGTGCCCCGCCGATAGGAGAGGATCCACCTTCCTATAGACCTGTTTGGGGGGTCATTTTTCCTCTTGCGTGCATCTTTCTTCTTCAGAGGGGATGTTGCCTCATTCCCCATCTCCTTTGCATTGCTAGAAAACTTTGTCTCCCATTTGATGCCCTGACCAGCAAAGTGATCATGCGAAGAACTATCAGCAGAACCTGACTTCTTTCTCTCATCGGGTGCCCTTAAGCCTGCCTCATAGGGGAGGTTGCCATATGCATCTGTCAAACCCGGCGCCGAACAAAATAAATCTGAGTGACCAATACGACCACACGAGAAACAGAAATGAGGAATATGTTCGTACTGCAGTTCATACCAATCCCTTCCTTTCCTAGCCGCAGATTCAATTAACAGACCCCATCACAGAGGCTTCGACACATCCATCGATATACGAGCCCTCAGGTAACCCCCAACTGGATCAAACACTGTTTGGGTAGCATGTTTGTCAATTTCTTTCGCAATAGCCTTACCCCAAGCAGGGCTTCTTAGGTTGAAGGGCAAATTCATAACCCTCACCCAGAGCTGCAGTTTATCAAATTTGAGCTCCGACGGCTGCATCCACTCGACAAACTCCTCAAGAATTACAACATTCTTATTAATATGCCATGGTGCTCCATCCCTCACACGATCTCTATCCCGCTGAGATTCAAATTCAGCAAGGAAGGTATTCTCTCCCACCGACCGAAATTCCAAGCCTCTAGGGTTTCCCCGTGTAGGCCGGAGAGCACTGGAGATCGTCTGGATGTGAAAGGTATTGCGAAACAAAGCCTTTCCAGCCAGCATCCATCTCGGTTTCGCCCCATCTGCAGCATGATCCAGGACCAGAGGCGTGGCCTCCTCCTGCGTTAGATCCAACTTTTCCATCGCTTCCTCCAAGCGCAGATGAGCCGAGCCCTGTGCCTCGTCTCCTTCCTTTTGTTTCCCGCAATCAGCTGAGGAAGCCATCGCTTTCGCCTTTCGGATTACCCAGCACCACCACGGAGGAGATGCAGCCGCCGCCAAATCGCCCCTTAACCCTAGTCGCCAAGGCTCCTAGTTTTCCGGGCAAAACTTTTTTGGAAACCTACTTTTATCTGCTAAATTCCTGGATTTCGACCTAGAAAGTCCTGAATGCTCTCACGTGTCACCTCGCCACGGACGCATGCTCTGCTGTCCAGTACGACAACATAAGGCAATGACACGTCGGATAACCGGGCGGCTCCCAGCCACGTCGAAGCATTCCCTCGTCTCGTCGTCATCCGGGGGATGCCGATAAGCATCACCAAGTTCGAAATTCGCTCACGTGCTTGCGCTTCTGTACCCAAAGATATTACGGCGCTCCAAATTACAGTAGAAGCTCCAAATTACAGTAGAAGTGTAGTATGACATCTTACAAGTCCTCTTTATTTAGCAACGAGAAGACCTAAACACGAGACGAGCTTATGCACGAAACTATTTACACAAATATGCACTACAGAGCTAGCCGCCGCCGCAGCAGCAGATTCGCAGTAGGATCACTTGTCGCTACCACCATGATGGAACCATGCCAGTTCGTGCGTGCAACTACTACACCAGCGTGGAACAGGCGGACGTGGCGGGATCGAACAGCGCCGGGAGCAGGTACTTCCGGCCGCGCGCGCCGTTGGCGTTGTAGCTCGCCCCGGTGACCGCGTCCACCAGCAGCTGCCCGGCGTACCCGGGGTACGCGCCCTTGCCGTACACGCCCGGGCACGCCGTCGCGGCCTCCAGCGGCGCCGCGCGGTCGCCCTGGTAGAACCCGTCGCCGAACGGGTTGGTCACCGCGCCGGCCACCATGCTGGCCACGTTCACCACCAGCCCGTCCATGCCCACGTCCCCGTTCGGCGCCGCCAGCGCCGGCTCCTGGGGCCCGTACGCCGGCTGGTGGAACGGCCACGCGCACTGCCCGGCGCACTGCGTCGCCGAGTTGCCCGCCCACACGTACGCCGTGCCGGCCTCAGCGTCGACGGACCCGTGCCTGCCGCACCGGCTCATGCAGAACCCTTCCACGGCAACGTCCTGCGCCGTGAGCACCAGCGCGATGCCGCCCTTCGCGGGCCTCGCCCTGGCCGCCAGCGCCGGGAGCTGGGACAGCTTCAGGCTCTTCCCGAGCGAGCACGCCTCGTCCGAGACCTGGCCGGACAGGACCACGCGCGCCATCTTGGCACCGTGTTCGCCGCTGTTCTTGCCAACGGCGGCCGCCGCCTTGGAGAGGTACAGCTGGTGGATGCTGCTCCACCACTGGGAGACGGACGGCGAAGGGGACACGCCTGACGCGGCGGAGAGGGAGAGGAGGAAGTCGGAGACGATGGCCTTCTGCGCCGCTGTGAAGCGGCCGTACCAGAGGACAGAGACGGGGATGTCGCCGTGCAGCACGGCGCCGTTGTGGTACGTGAGGAGGTTCGGCTGGGGCTGGACTAGGAACATCAGCTTCCTGGTGGTAACTGATGCGGCTGCCATGTTTGTGGCTAACACGATTAGCAGCAGGAGGAGGAGGTTTTCCTTGGCCATTATATTTGGGGAAGAAGAGGGGTTTAGATTTTGGAAGAGGTTTTCCGTGTAGGTGTGCGTGTTTTGTATGGTGGTATTTGCAAGTGTTGGGAGGAATGGCTAACCGAGAGCTGTTTATATAGGAGAGCCCGGTGCGATAAGACAGTGCCATTTTTTTTTTGACAGACAGTGCCAAACTGTTATGCTTATGTTAACCAAGCCGTTTCCAGTGCCGAAAGAACCAACTAGTAGGTGTTACAAAACAGCTAATACTAACGCTAACTGTTATGCAGCCACTTACTTTTTTTTCCTTTAAAATCATAAATAAAACGTACTCACCAGTTTGTTTTAGATTTGATTGTTGTACTAAAATTACCTATTCCGTATCAGTTTTATATGCAATCCATTTCAAATTCTTCCTTTTTATTTTATATAAAGATTATTAGCATAATACCCCAATAGCTCACTGCAGAAAATAATCCAAAGAAGATGTTTGTGTTAAAATATATTGTCTAGCCCTTTTCATCAGTTCTGACCGTTGGTTGCGTTGGCTAGTACATGGAGTTTAATATTGTATCAGAGCAGGAGGTCTTAGGATCAAATCCTGGGCAACCCAAATTTATTATATTAAAAACAAATATTGCGGCTCCCCAAACATATTGACTAGTACACTCCTACATCCGTAGGGCATGTTTAACGAGAATTCCTTCCATGTAATAATTATATTATCATCGACCAACCGTCCTCCAAAATCCCATGTTTAACTCTGTGTCTAAATCTATTTTGACTACTACGGACCTTTCATACATTAAGTCAGATTATAAGTGTTCGATTTCAACACCTAAGCTATAGTGTAATCCAAGTTCAATTATTTCCTATACGCATATTCGACGCAACTTCAACAAAGATTTAATTCTAATCCAAGATGTCGGTCTTACCGATCAAACATTTCTTGTTTCCATTTAAAGATATATGCTAACGTGAAAAACCTATCATCACATTTGTTTTACAATACATTTTTATATTCTATAAATATTATTATGTACAACTATTTGCATAGAGGTTGACATATAGACCATGTCAATCTCCATAATAACCTGCATTTTTTATAGAATTATTTCCATCTTGTGATAATCTTGGTTTTATTTTGTTGAGATGTGGGGCTATCTCTCATGATTGGATCCCATCTACTCCCTCCATCCCGGTTTAAAGGACACAATTTATAAACCATGCAATCCCAAAATACTTAGACACAAAAGCATTTAATCTCTGTAATTATTCCTGTGTGAAAAGAATAAAATACTTGCATGCACATGTGTGAACAAATGTGAACGTTTACCTAACTTTTTTCTTCCTATGCAAATTGTTTTCTTTAAACCGGGACGGGGGGAGTAGTTGCCAAATTTGACTCGGAAGAACACAGTCAACAACAGCCATAATCCACTACCAATCATAAATACATGTAGCAACTACTCCAAAACCTTGGTCTATTATTTTGCAAGCATGGAAAATTTGACCTTTCAAACATGTTATTCTCTTGGCTCTCTTAGGCTGCTCATAGTGCTAAGTAACTAAGACTAGTAACTTGCTCATGTTACTAGTTGATGTTATTATCTCCATAGTGGGTGATAACATGTGTATGGTGTCATGCAAGACCTAATTAATTAAGTTGTAGACTCATATGGTCTTGGTATGTGTGATGTTATGGTAACTAGCTAAGTTACTAGTTTCCTCTCTTTCTTCATTAATTATCATGCCATGTCATCATTTTGCCTAGTTGGCACTGCATGTACATGCATGTTACTAGCTAAGTTACTCCCACTATGACTAGCCTTACATGGATGAACATTCTCAGCTCATGTGAGTACGAAATTTTAACTAATTATATATTTCTCCGATTCATATTTCAGTTTCTTTTTCAAAAATGGAATATTCCTCAAGATGATTTCTTGACTACGATTGCTTGTGCTAGTATTTGATCTCCTATATGACGATAAATAAATACACAATAAATTCATACTTTATACAAATGAAACAATATAAATTAGATTTTGGAGACTCTCAGTTCAAAAAAAAGATTTTGGAGATCCTAATTATTCTAGATAAAATTAATCATATTTCACTTGTAGATAAACCCTTCTTAAATTATTCAAAGAATACATGTTGGAAGCCAGCCAGTGGAGCCAAGCGAGCAAGCATGCGGCAGTAGATTAGGAATAGAACGGCTTGCAAAACTCTTAGCCAAGACCGACGAATTGCTCGTCGGCTCATGAGCAAGTGGTTATGTGCCTGCTCCTGTCCTAGATGGTGGCGTGCCTGTCTTTCGGCTCGGTGGTGGAGAAGAGGAAGGATCGGTCTGTCTTTTGTTTTTTTATCAATGAGGTCTTTTCTACTTATAGCAGGGATCTATGTGAGTCTTTATATTTTATAGGGTCTTTTATAATCTTTTGTAACTTTCATCGCTTGGAATATATGTGAAGCATCCAGCCCATCCGGGAGCACTCATTGTTAAAAAAAAAAGACCGGCGGAAATTTGGAAGTCAAGCAACTAGTACCACGTACACGTACTGGCCGACCCGGGCCACGTATAATTGAAGGGGGGCTGCCATGATATCTTCCAAGATGGAGGAAATTGTAGACAACACCACTTTATTGGTGTCGTTTTTGCACATAACACAATTTGAGAAACTTTTTATAAAAAACATCAAGTTTTGTTGTAAACTTTTGCACAAAACAGTAATTTCATCATTAATAGAGTAAATACGGAATTAAGCTCGTGGGGTCCATTGACAGTGCCTCTAGCATGGATGTTGGTCTCGTTGCAAGACTGCCGGATATGAGAAGACGATGGAAACGGCGCTTCTCAATGTTTCCAAATTTAGGAGCCTCCGTAGGGATTAGGAAACAAAGAGTTAGCTATACGAAGAAGATGACGACATCTGTGTTTCTGAGCGTTTCAGGCCAATTCCTCTTGTTGTCTTGCACTGCCGTAGGAGCCGTCGGTGGGATCGGGAAACAAAGAGTTAGATGCAAATTTCTACTGAGACCGGTTCTCTTTTCATTTCATGTTCCAATAAAAAAGAAAAAGTATACAATTAATAAATACAGGATCGATCAATCATCAAAGGAAAATCATATAGCGATCACATGCTTGGTACAATAATATATAGTTGCCATGTTGGTAAAAATATTATCCTCTACATGGAAACGTGGAAGAATATTATCCGGCTCGATAGGTTCGTTGGATCTTTCAATCGGGAACTATTACAGGGATACGTGGATTCATACATGCAATTCATGCGGGAAGAGGATGCATGCATGGACGGATGGATGCGCCCATGGGCAATCACGATCGGGTCGTGCTATCAATGATGGACCGGCCGCTGAATGGCCCTGTCCATGCTCCCCTGAGAATGAGATAGTAGTAAACACGCATGTCCATGGCTACTACAGTACTATGAATGAGTACATTTCGTCGGGTGTACAGTGGTGGCGAACAGTCATCATTGTCCATTTTTTTTTTTGACACTCAATCATTGTACTGCACCATCGTTAAACGATCCGCTGTTTATTAGATTTGGCTCTTCTTTTGCCCACACCAAAAGCTCGCTTCATCGTTATCTCACTAGCTTCTTGGCCATGCCCACACCTCTGATAAACAGGAGCTTTATCCTTATCCTATTACTAGGTCCTAGCAAGTTGCCACTAACCTACACACATACTATTAAATTCGATCCGTGCATAGCAATTCCAACAGTTTACCCATATATGACTAAGAGGAGCAATAACAACTTTTTTGGATAAGAGGGGCAAAAAACTTGCTCCAACAGCGTACCCATAAGTGGTCTACTGAAATTTTTTTTGGGTGATCACCCTTTTTTATCACTTCTTACCCATATATGGGCAGACGGGGGCAATTTTTGGGTAAGAGGCAACTCGTATCCATATTGCGCCACATCAGCAGAAACAAGGGCGGGAGGCCTTCAACCGCCTGGACTGAAAAATCGTCCCGACCCGCCCGACTCCGTCCGACTCCGTCGCTAGTCACCGGCTCACCGCCGTCTGTCCGCTTGCCGGCGACCTCCCTGCGCGCCGCCACTCCTTCCCGCCATCCTCCTGCCTCCATCGCACCCGAGCGGTCGTCAATTCGGTCGGACACAAGCCGTAGCGGCCGTCCCTATCGGTGCGCCGCCGACGCGATTCACGACAGTGAGGGACTTGTCGGCAGTGAGGGAAGCCTGACCGCGTCGGCTGGCTGCGCGTGGAGGCCGCTCCCATGGCTGCGCATGGAAGGCCCCGTCGTCTGGCCACGCGTGGAGGGCGCGCCCTGCCTCCGCACCCCTAGACTTCACGCGTGGATGGTCGCCACCTTGCCAGGAGGTTGATCACCGGAGCTCGCCGGAGCTCCCTTCTTACAGTAATCAATTTGGCAAGGACCCGATTGAGTTTTCTCTTTTACATCCAAGGTGCTTAGTGTAAAAACATGTACTCTGATGTAATTTATTTATTTTTAAGGATCCGGTTATGTTTTGCCTAGACAAAAAATAGGTAAGCTGTTGGAGCAAACAACATTTGTCTTACCTATACACTCTTTCTTTTTATCCAAACTTTTTTTTCTTAGCTATATATGGGTAATCTGTTGGAGTTGCTGCAACGCTGCCGCTGCTATAGAACATCAGTGGAGTAGTGACCTTGTAGTGATGATTGTCATTAGGTAGGCCACTAACATTCCCAAAAAATTGGCGCTAGACCGAGCCCCTACCAGTCCTCCATGATTGTCCCACTGACAGAGATTACCGACAAAGCGAGCAGAGCACTTAACCAAAACAGTGCTGTGCCGGCGCCTGGCAGGCCAGCTGACGCGCATGCACGGCCACGCACGTAGGGCCCCGCCGGAGGAGGACGTGTCGCGGAGGCACCGGCGGCCAGGGAGCAGCCAGGAGCCCTCTCCTGCGTCTGCAACTGACAACAACGAGAGGGTGCTGTGCTCGTCCAAGGGACACGCGCGCGCCATTAATTCGAAATTAAATCGCGGGACACCAGCCTGACAGCCTGTGCGAGGTTCAGAGAATCATGGGAGGGCAGCTATCGAGTGAGTGTTTGCACGGGCGTTCATAAGATTTTCCCTCGGGCCCGCCGTGTTCATTTTCCACGGGTTTCGCTCAAGGCCAGCGGCGGGGCGTGGTGCTAGCCAGGGGGCGAGGACTGGGGAGGTTGACGGGTCTATTGGCAACAGCTGCTGCCGCTTGTGGGCTTGCGGATATGCTGTCTGCGAGCGTGCACGACGGGGACACGTCGGGGCAGTGCCGACGAGATCAGCCGACCGTCGGCGACGGCGGCATGGGTCACGTGTGGTTGCGTTTGCGCCGCTGGTCCAAGGGCGGCGACATGGCCTGATTCGGTCTGGGTCCACCGTGAATCATGGCGGAGTTTTGTCAGGACCCAGAGCTTGCCGGGTCGTGCGGGTCAGCGGAGCGCTGGTGCTCCGTACCTTCACGCTTCCTCCTCCCAAGTCCCAACTCTCGTACAGGCTCAATGATGGATGATCGTGAGGACCACCGGATCAGGGGCAGACCAAGACATGGCTCGTACTCGTACTGGTGGGCAGGATATGCTCGGATTTGGCGTGACAAAGGCACAATCTATATTTATTAACGTGAATATAAAATTCTTATTTTTTACATGTAACACATATGGAATTATTTTAGTGAAAAGTACATAGAAGCATGTTTTCTTTTTTGTTGCTCTAGGAATATAAATATTATTCTTTCCATTTTTCTTCATATAGTTTACAAGAATTGCTCAGTCAACTGAAAAAATAGAGAATTTTTTGGTCTTTATGGAGAAAATGCATATCATGTAATTCACTAAAAATGTCCATGTATTACCTAAAATGGGAAATAAAACTTTAAAAAATTAAACTACAACATTTTACATAGTTACAAATAATAACTTAAACATAAATAAAAATGATTAATTTAACTAATAATTAAGAAACTAGAAATAGGAAAATAATGAGAAAAAATGAAAATACATCAATAAAAGGAAATAAAAAATCAAAGTAAGGAAAACAAACTAAAAATAAACACAAAACATGAACAATAAAAAACATAGTAAAATCAATGAAAACAAGCCTTATGGGGTCGATCGCCGACCTGGGCATGGCACTATATGAACACTAGGGGGTTTATAGTGCCAAAACGATATATCGGATGATCCTAAGCTTGCATTATGGGAGGGTGGATTTTGGTAGATCACAAGTCGAGGCCGTCAAAATGATGCTTAAAAGGTTGCCACCACAACCATCTCATCTCTAGAAAAGAACATATAAATCTGGAAGGTTTTGCAAAGATAAATGTATATGGAGCGGTGGAAGAGGTCCTAGAAGATGTATAGTCAGTGCCGTTTGTCGTGATGATCAAGGTCTCTTAATCGGTGCATCATCGAGGGTGATATGGTTTATGACTTAGCATATTTGTAAGCTATGGATTATCCATATGATTTTCTCCATTTATCCAAGAGAATCATGAGCAGACATCCAACAAACATGGAGTGATTACAATAGAAATCAAGTCAACCAGAGACCACTTTTGATGAGGTGGAATTCCATCAAGAAAATACATAGTCCAATTTTGATACTAATGCTTTAACATGGAATGTTGTGTCTGAACATGTGGGGCGCCGTATGTGGCTAATGGATCCTCGATCTTTCACCTTCATAGGTTGTTTATCAACAAATGGGTCACTATCCGAAAAAAAATAATCTAACTTCATATGTGAAGTAATATGTCAAAAGTACAATTTGTGCTAACTAAGTGTAACTATGCTTGATCTTCCATTCAATTTTAAATCAATAGTTCTTTTTTATAAAATATAATCAAAACGCCATCGCACCGAAGCAGCTCTTACAACAATAACTCAACACAAAACAAAATACAATGAATACCAAGGAGCTGCGGTCCAGAGTAGTCGTTGGGCCCTAGAGAAAATGTTCAGACGGCCTTACCGTACCGTGTACAAAGCAAATAACCGTTGGCCCACATAGGATGTGTTTCAAATTTGATTCGGTTTACCTATATAAGTTATGGGAGTCTTTAGATCTTAGGCGTCTGACAAACTTTTTATGTCTAAGTCGCTAATATTATTTTACTATTTGTGCTAATTCTCAGTTACAACTAGGTTGCAACTTATATAATTTGTACTAATTCTCAGTTGCAACCCAGTTGCAACTTATTCAAATTCCAGTTACAACCTAGTTGTAACTCATGTGGAAGTCTAACGTTGCACAAATTGCGAGGAAAATCTAATGACGAAAGAGATGACTAAGACCTAAGAAGTTCGCGTGCGCCTGAGAACTAACAAATCCGATAAGTTATGGTCTAACAAAAACATACTCCCTCCGTTCCAAGACCTAAGGACTATTTTTGTTTGAAAATCAAGCTATGAAAAGTTTGACCAATTTTTTCTAGAAAAAACCATCAAGAACTATGATAAAATATAGATACCATACGGGTATATATTTCATGATGTACCAAAGGATATGTATTTTATATTATAAATATTAATATATTTTTCTACACACTTTGTTTTACAAATATAGGCCTTAAGACTTGAGAAAGAGGTAGTAGTACTCTTCGCTAAGAAAAAACATACTACTCCATTTTTCTTTCTCTAAAAAAACATAGTACTACCACACTTAAAGTGCAGAAAGATGAGGACCAATCTACTGCTTTTCCATTTGTTTTGGGTTGTGAGTGTGACTTTCAGACTTACCCAGTTTCCAATTAGACGCTCTGGTCTTCACTTCTTGTCAGTTCTTACTAGTAAGTGTACATGACATAAGGGCATCTCCGTCTACCCAATCCGAGTGCCTCTAAACTCGTCTGTGCGGACGCTGCGGACGTTTCGCGGCGCCCAGCGGCTCGACCTATCCGGACAGACGGTTCCGACTCGACCCCGTGTATCAAATATAGGCAACGGTTGTATCGTCCCGGACATCGCGCTTGTCCTCGCGTGTCCTCCCGCTTGTTCGCCTGGACCCTCTCGCTAGTGGCACAATAGACACTCTCCTTCGTCAAGCCCTCATCCTCCATATCCCGCGGCCAGAGCAGACACAACATTTGTCGCCGCCACCGCCCGCTGACGCCGACGCCCCGCGATATCAAGGCCACGCGCGTTGCCGAAGTTGTCTGGATGCGCTGCAGGCAATCCTGCCACCCGGGCCTCCGCATGTGGAATGGACGCACGACAGCCTTTGCGTGGCGCACAACCTACTTGGCCATTTGCCTAACCGCGATTGAGGTACGTTCGCCGGTCGTTTCTAGGTTATCTGGCCCGCTGCGGGAGTTGGCATCGCCATTGATGGCCGTATATTTTATAGATGGGTAGCAGTCGAAGGGCAATGAAGTTCTTCTACAAAAAATTTATGGAGTCATTGTTTGAGGAGGAGTCCGACGGTGAGACCGAGATTCTGCTGGCATATGCACAAATGGTGCATGATACGTCAGAAACGTATCTATAATTTTTGATGCTCCATGCTTGTTTAGTATCTACTTTACTTTACTTGTCTACACTTTGAGGTGTTTTTTACATGTTTTCTGGTACTAACCTATTAACAAGTTGCAACAGTGTCAGATGCCTGTTTTCTGCTGTTTTTTGTTTCAGAAAAGTTAGTAAAAAAATATTCTCGGAATTGGACGGGACAAACAACAAAGTCAATTACTTTTCGTGGAGAACAAGAAGTCCAGAGGGGAGCCAGAGGGGCCAGACCCCCCCCCCCCAGGCATGGCCACAGGTGGGCCTGCGCCTGGCTAGGGTTTGGTAACCCTGACCGCCTCCTCGGCTTCCCCCTTCGCCTATAAGAAGCCCCCGGTGCAGAAACCAGAGTATCCGATCAAATATCCACAAAACCGTCTATAGCCGCCACCACCATCATCCCTAGATCGGGGGGATCTGAAGCTCTTCCCGGCACCCTGCCGGAGGGGAGATCATCCCTGAGACCTTCTCTCCGGTATGATGCGTGAGTAGTTCCACCTTGGTCTATGGGTCCATGTAGTAGCTAGATGGTTGTATCTCCTAATTTCTGCTTTCATGTATAGATCTTGTGAGCTCCGTTCATGATCAAGATCTAATCTATTTGTAATCATGCATGTTGTGTTTGCGGGGATCCGATGGATATTGAGATTATTATGTTGGTTTGATTAATAGTTTTGTCTTTATGATTCTATCATGTCTGTATTGTTTGTGATCTTGCACGCTCTCTGTTGCTAGTGGTTATCTTGGCCAAGTAGTTGCTAGTGACTCCAAGAGGGAGTATTTATGCTCGATAGTGGGTTCATGCCTCTAGTTTCCAAGGGAAGTGACAGAAATCTCTTCGGTTGTAGACGTGTTGTTGCTACTAGGGAGAAAACAGCGGTCTCTTGTTCATGGAACATGTGGACTATTTACCTTACACACTTTGCTTAAAGCAGTTGTCTATTGCTTGCAACTTAATACTGGAGGGGGTTCGGATGATAACCTGAAGGTGGACCTTAGTCATAGATGCAGTTGGATGGCGGTCTATGTATCTTGTTGTATTGTCTAATCGAATCTCATAGGATCTTTCTGACTAGTAAATGCATTGTTATGCCTTGCTCAGTTCCTGTTAATTGCCCTGTTGTAATTTGTTTACCCTTCATGCCATGTTTTTTATCTAAGGAGAGCACCTCTAGTGAACTATGGACCCCGATCCAATCTTTACCATCAATACATCCTCCACTATTACTTGTTTACTTATTGCAAACCATTACCCCACACCATACGTTTAATCCTTTGTTACAAAAAATCGGTGAGCTTGAAAACCTCACTGATTCGTTGGGACAAAGTCTTGAGTTTGTGTTGTGGAGGTCTCCACGTTGCTTCCAACACATGTGTGACGTTTCCTTCCTCCTTCTGGTTCGATAACCTCGGTATCTACTGAGGGAAGACTTGCTGCTATGCTGCTTCACACCTTGCTCTTGGGGTTTCCAACGAAGTGCTCCTACATCAACTTAGGCACCATCAACAAGTTCTCTGGCACCGTTGCCGGGGAGGCTAAGGACGTCTTCACAAGGGGAGTCCTTCACTTCCTTTCTCTTTACTTTGTTTTTAGTTTGCTTTGTTTATTTTGCTTAGTTTTGTTTGCCTCTTTCCAAACAACCCCAAAAAAATCTAGTCTAGTTTGGTTTGCTTTGTATTAAAAAACACAAAAAAATAGTTCCTACTCTAGCAGCTGCTGCTGTTGTTTTTGGCTTGCCCACCTTTGCCAAAATGAACTCTGCTGAGAACACCAAGTTGTGTGACTTCACTAGCACCAACAACAATGATTTCCTTAGCACACCTATTGCTCCACCTACTCCCGGTGCCACCTTTTATGAAATTAAGCCTGCTTTGTTGAATCTTGTGATGAGAGAGCAATCTTCTGGTGCTAGTTCTGATGATCCTGCTGCCCATCTCAATAGCTTTGTTGAACTCTGTGAATTGCAAAAGTATAAGGATATATATGGAGATATTATTAAGATCAAGCTTTTTCCTTTCTCCTTGAGAGGAAAAGCTAAAGAATGGTTGCTTTCTTTGCCTAAAAATAGTATCGATTCTTGGACTAAGTGCAAAGATGCATTTATTAGAAAATACTATCCTCCTGCTAATATTATTGCTATGAGAAGTGACATTATGAAATTTAAACAACTTGATAATGAACATGTTGCTCAAGCTTGGGAAAGAATGAAAACTTTGGTTAAGAATTGCCCCACTCATGGACTCACTGCTTGGATGATTATCCAGACTTTTTATGCAGGTTTGAACTACTCTTCAAGGATGCTTTCAGCTGCTGGAGGTACTTTCATGGGCCTCACCTTGGGTGCTGCAACAAGACTCCTTGAAAATATGATGCTTAACTACTCTGAATGGCATGTTGAGAGAGCTCCACATGGTAAGAAGGTAAATTCTGTTGAGGAAACTTCCTCTTTGAGTGAAAAGATTGATGTTATTATGGCTATGCTTGTTAATGGGAAAGCTCCTCTAGATCCTAATAATGTTCCCTTAGCCTCTTTGGTTGCTCAAGAAGAGCAAGTTGATGTGAACTTCATTAGAAACAATAATTTCAACAACAATGCCTATAGGAATAATTTTGGTACCAACAACAATTATAGGCCTTATCCTCCTAATAATGGCAATTCCTATGGAAGCTCCTACAATAGTGCTAGAAGTGCTCCCTCTGAACTTGAAGTCATGCTCAAGGACTTTATTAGTAAACAAACCACTTTCAATAAGACTATAGAATAAAAGCTTTTAACTGTTGAGAAAAATATATCTTATTTGTCTGAAGCTCAGTCCTCCTTGATTAATAAAATGGCTGCTAAACCTGAAACTATGGAAAGCACCTTTGCTACTGCTCATGCTATACAAGTTACTATTGATGAAAATGTTAGGTTGTTAGCTCAACTTCATGCTAAGTGGGAAAGGGAAGCTGAAATTGATAGAAACAATAGTGTGTGGACCATCACCACTAAAACACCAGTAGTCCCTATTTATCCTCCTACTATGCCTAAGCCCATTGATCCTACTACTAGTGATGCTAAGTTTGATTTTGATATTGATGGTTGCAATATTTCTGAAGTGATTATGTTCCTACAAAAGCTTGCTAGAAGTCCTGATGCTAGTGATATGCATGTTGCCTTTACCAAACACATTACAGATGCTCTTGTTAAGATTAAGGAAGAGAAGCTAAAACACAAAGCTTCTATTACTAGGAAAGTAGAAGATAGTTGGGAACCCATTATTAATATGCAAGTGAATGACTTTGATCTCAAAGATTCATGTGATCTTGGTGTTGGAGATATGCCCTAGAGGCAATAATAAATGTAGTTATTATTATATCTTTGTGTTTATGATAAATGTTTACATTCATGCTATAATAGTATTAACAAGGAAACATTGATACTTGTGTGATTTGTAAACTTAATTTGAAGTCCCTAGTATAGCCTCTATACTTCACTAGCTTGTTGGTTGATTAATGATTGTGGTTTCCCTATCATGAACATTGAGATGTTATCAACAACAAGATCATATCGTTAGGAGAATGATATGGTGGACATACTCCTATAGATAAGCGTAGCATAAAGATCAAGTCATTTCAATAGTTCAATTGCTATATGCTTTTTTGATACATAGTAACCTAATTCCTTCGACCATGAGATCATGCATATCACCTTTACCGGATGGATGCTTTGATGACATCAAACACCACACCGTAACTGGGTGGCTATAAAGGTGGCATTGAGTGTTCGGAAAGTTTTGGTTGAGACACATGGATCAAGAGTGGGATTTGTCCATCCATATGACGGATAGATATACTCTGGGCCCTCTCGGTGGAATGTCATCCAATTAGCTTGCAAGCATGTGACTGGCTCACAAGGGATCACATATCATGGGAACGAGAAAAGAGTACTTATCGGTAACGAGGTTGAACTAGGTATGCATAGATACCGACGATCATAACCTCGGATAAGTAACATATCGTGAGACAAAGGGAAATTGGTATCGTATGTAAGTGGTTCATTCGATCGCAAAGTAATCGTAGAAATATGTGGGAGCCATATGAATTTCCAGATTCCTCTATTGGTTATTGTTCGGAGAAGTGTCTCGATCATGTCCGCATAATTCATGAACCATAGGGAGACACACTTAAGGATTCGACGTTGTTTTGAGTAGTTATGGTATTATGAGAAAGAGACCGAATGTTGTTCGGAGTCTCGGATGGGATCCAGGATATCACGAGGTGATCCGGAATGGTCCAGAGAATAAGATTCATATAAGGAAAGACCCGTTTCGGAGTTCGGGAATGATTCCGGTGATTTCATCGGGAATGTTCTAGAAGGTTCCGGATTGTCCGGCACTTCGGGGGGGGGGGGGGGGAGGGGTACATGAATGTGTCATTACATATTGGAATGATTGCATCATGTACTAAGTGTTCTTGCTGTCCCAAATAAAGGATTAAATTGAATCCTAAAACAGAAAAGTCAAATATCCAGTTTGAAAGTCAAACGGCTAAAACAAGAAACTGTGGGAAACAAGCAAGAGGAGTTTGAAACCAACTTGGAGGAGGAGTTCCTCTCCTCCAAGCCAGCGGCCAGCCCTAGGCCGAGTTGGGGAGGGACTCCCTCCCTCCCTGGCGCGCCAAGCCCCTCCACCCATAAAAGGAGGGGCAGGGCCTCCTCCTCTAGACACACAAGTTTCTACCTCTAATCTCCGGTTTAGAGCCGTTCTGGTTTAGAGCTTCTAATTGCTTTAGCCTGCGGTTTAGAGCCTTCTAATTGGTGTGTCTAATCCCTAGACCACTAATAGTACTCTCTCATACTCCACCATACTCGCTCCGGCTTAAGGCGAAGCCCTGCGGGATCTCCCCTCTACTTCCGGTACCACGCCGTTGTGCTGCCGGAATCGCGAGGAGAGTGCTACAACCTCCGCTGCCTGCTGGAACAAGGGAGAGGAAGGTCTTCGTCGAGTACCGAACGTGTGACCGACTGCGGGAGCGCTGCCGGAACGCAGCGCCGGAAGGATCGTCTACACGATCTTGAGATCGGAAAGAGTACGACTACATCACCCACGAGAATCCACTCTCGTTAAACACTTTGGAATCTTCGAGGGTAAGTTATTCCATCAACTCGTTGCTACAATCTAGTAGATAGATCTTGGCTTGTTTGTTTGTATGCGATAGAAAATTTTTGTTTTCCATGCTACGAACCCCTACAGTGGTATCAGAGCCGTGTCTATATGTAGATCTGTTGCACGAGTAGAACACAATGGTCATTGTGGGCGTTGATGCTTTTATTGTCGATTACTTCTTGTGTACTTTGCATCTTGCGGTATGTTGGGATGAAGCGGCCCGGGCTAACCTTACATGACATCGTTCATGAGACTTGCTCCACGCTTGACATGCAACTTGTATTGCATAAGTGGCTTTGCGGGTGCCTGTTTCTCCTAGCATAGTTAAGATCCAATTTACAACGGGTGATTAACAATACTAGTATCAATGTTGTGGTTCTTGTTCGTAAGTTAGAACGACACTTATTGAAAGCCCCAAACCACGTAAAATATGCAAAGAAAGTAGAGGCGTCTAACTTTGTTTTGCAGGGGTGTGCAGTGATATGATATGGCCATGATTGTGATTATATTTGATGTATGCAATGTTCCTTATTGTAAGTCGGCAACCGGCAGGAGCCATATGGTTGTCTTTAATTTATGTTAAGACCCGCGTGTCTATTCAAAGTAGTTGTAATAGTTTAAGCCGGTGGACGACAACCATGGAGAGGCGTCATTGACCTTGATGCAATGCCGGTGATGATGGAGATCATGTTCTTGCTTGAAGATGGAGATCAGAAGCACGAAGAAGAAAGGCCATATCATATCACATATATATTGAATTGCATGTGATGTTAATCCTTTATGCATCTTGTATTGCTTAGTAGACGACGGTAGCATTATAAGATGATCCCTCATGCACATGAATTTCAAGTCATAAAGTGTTCACCCTTAGTTAGCACCGTTGCTAAAGCTTGTTGTTTCGAAGCACCACGTGATGATCGGGTGTGTTAGATTCCGCAAGTGTATACAACGTGAGCAAGCCAGATTTGCTCATGCGGAAACTAAGGTTTGATCTTGACGAGCCTAGCATGTACAGACATGGTCTCAGAACACGGATCACCGAAAGGTAAAGCATGAGTCATATTGTAGATATGATGAACATGATGATTGTTCGCCATTGAAACTATATCAACTCTCGTGATGATCGGTGTTGATATAGTGGATTTGGTTCGTGTGATCACTAAAACAATGTGAGGGATATTGTTTTGGGTGGGAGTTCACCTAGATTAACTTTATTAATTAATTTGAACTCAATTTGTCATAAACTTAGTCTAAATTATTGCAAATATGTTGTAGATCAATGGCAGCCCCTACCATCAATTTTAATGCGTTCCTAGAGAAAGAAAAGTTGAAAAACAATGGAAGCAACTTCGCGGATTGGTTCCGCAATTTGAGGATTGTCCTCACAGCTGGTAATTTGACCTATGTGCTGGATGCACCGATGGGTGACCCACCTGCAGCTGATGCTCCCGATGAAGTAAAGAATGTTTACCTCGCTCGGAAGAATCAGTACTCCATAGTTCAGTGTGCTATCTTGTATGGTTTGGAATCGGAGCTTCAGAAAAGGTTTGAGGATTCAGACCCATATGATATTGTCGAGGATCTCAAATTGATTTTTGAGACTCATGCGGCAATTGAAAGCTATGAGGCTTCTGAAAAGTTCTTTAACTGCAAGATGGAAGAGGGCAGCTCCGTCAGTGAGCATGTGCTTAAGATGTCTGGGCACGCGAACAAACTTCAAAGCTTGGGTATAGTGATTCCTAATGCTTTGGGGATTTATCGTGTCCTCCAATCACTACCACCAAGTTACAAGAACTTTGTGATGAACTACAACATGCAGAACATGAATAAGACGTTGCCAGAACTCTTTGCCATGTTGAAATCTGCAGAAGTGGAGATCAAGAAAGAGCACCAAGTGTTGTTGGTCAATAAGACCACCAAATTCAAGAAAGGCAAGTCTAAGCAAAAGGGACACTTCAAGAAGGGTGGTAAGAAAGTTACCACGCCGACGAAGAAGACCAAGGCTGGACCGAAGCCTGATACTGAGTGCTTTTACTGCAAGGGAAAAGGTCACTGGAAGCGGAATTGCCCAAAGTACTTGGCGGATTTGAAGAACGGCAACATCAAAAAGAAAGGTATATCTGATATACATGTTATTGATGTGTATCTCACTAGTACTCGTAGTAGTGCCTGGGTATTTGATACTGGTTCGGTTGCTCATATTTGTAACTCGAAACAGGTGCTGCAGAATAAACGGAAGCTAGCGAAGAATGAGGTGACGATGCGCGTGGGAAACGGATCAAAGGTTGATGTGATCGCGGTCGGCACGCTACCCCTTCATCTACCATCGGGATTAGTTTTATACTTAAATAATTGTTATTTGGTGCCTGCGTTGAGCATGAACATTATATCGGGATCTTGTTTATTGCGAGACGGTTACTTGTTTAAGTCCGAGAATAATGGTTGTTCGATTTATATGAGTAATATGTTTTATGCACATGCACCTTTGATAGATGGTCTATTCTTATTGAATCTCGATAGTGGAAATACACATATCAACAACATTGAGGCTAAACGTTTGAAATCAAGCGATAATTCGACCTATATGTGGCACTGTCGTCTTGGTCACATTGGAGTGAAACGTATGAAGAAACTCCATTCCGATGGACTTCTTGAATCACTTGATTTTGAATCACTTGAAAGATGCGAAGCATGTCTGATGGAAAAAATGACTAAGACTCCATTTTCTGGTATGATGGAGCGAGCTACGGACTTGTTGGAAATCATACATACCGATATGTGTGGTCCAATGAGTGTAGCATCGCGCAGTGGTTATCGTTATGTTCTTACCTTCACGGATGACTTGAGTAGATATGGGTATATCTATTTCATGAAACATAAGTCCGAAACTTTCGAGAAGTTTAAGGAGTTTCAAAGTGAGGTAGATAATCAACGTAACAAGAAGATTAAATTTCTACGTTCTGATCGTGGAGGTGAATATCTAAGTTACGAGTTTGGCGAGCATTTGAAGAAATGCGGAATACTTTCACAATTGACACCGCCGGGAACACCACAGCGTAATGGTGTGTCCGAACGTCGTAATCGAACTCTCTTAGATATGGTTCGTTCTATGATGTCACTTACAGATTTACCGCTATCATTTTGGGGTTATGCATTAGAAACAGCCGCATTCACTTTAAATAGGGCACCATCTAAATCCGTTGAAACGACACCGTATGAATTATGGTTTGGGAAGAAACCTAAATTGTCGTTCCTTAAAGTTTGGGGATGCGAAGCCTATGTAAAGAAGTTACAACCGGACAAGCTTGAACCCAAAGCGGAAAAATGCGTCTTCATAGGATACCCGAAGGAAACTATTGGGTATACCTTCTATCATAGATCCGAAGGCAAAATCTTCGTTGCCAAGAATGGATCCTTTCTAGAGAAGGAATTTCTCTCGAAAGAAGTGACTGGAAGGAAAGTAGAACTCGACGAGGTTGTCGAACCTTCTCTCGAAATTGCGAGTAGCGCAGCACCGGAAGAAGTTCCTGTGGTGCCTGCACCAATAAGAGAGGAAGCTAGTGATGGTGATCATGAAACTTCGGTTGAAGTTACTACAGAGCCTCGGAGGTCAACGAGAACTCGTACCACTCCAGATTGGTATGATTCCGTTATGAATGTCATGTTGGTGGACAACACCGATGACCCCGAGACATATGAGGAAGCGATGATGAGCCCAGATTCCAATAAATGGCAAGAAGCCATGAAATCCGAGATTGGATCCATGTACGAAAACCAAGTATGGACTTTGGTGGACTTATCGGATGGCCGGAAGGCCGTCGAGAACAAATGGATTTTCAAGAAGAAAACAGATGCTGATGGTAATGTTACTGTCTATAAAGCTCGACTTATCGCAAAAGGGTTTCGACAAATTCAAGGAGTTGGCTACGATGAGACTTTCTCACCAGTAGCGAAGCTAAAGTCTGTGAGGATTATGTTAGCAATCGCTGCATATTATGATTATGAGATATGGCAGATGGATGTCAAAACAGCATTCCTCAATGGTGACATTGATGAAGAGTTGTATATGATGCAACCCAAAGGTTTTGTCGATCCTAAAGATGCTAACAAGGTATGCAAACTTCAACGGTCCATCTATGGATTGAAGCAAGCGTCCCGAAGTTGGAATCAACGTTTTGATAAGGTAATCAAAAGTTTTGGTTTTATACAAACTTATGGAGAAGCTTGTATTTACAAGAAAGTGAGTGGGAGCTCTGTAGCATTCTTAATACTATATGTGGATGGCATATTGTTGATTGGGAATGATGTAGACCTTCTTAATAGTGTCAAAGAATATTTGAATAATAGTTTTTCAATGAAGGATCTTGGCGAAGCAGCTTACATATTAGGCATAAAGATTTATAGAGATAGATCGAAACGCCAAATATCATTGTCACAGAGTACATATTTGGACAAAGTTCTAAAGAGGTTTGGAATGGAAGAAAGCAAGAAAGGGTTCTTGCCCATGTTGCCCAATACGACCTTGAGTAAAACTCAAAGTCCGACATCGGCAGAAGATAGAGAAAGGATGAGTAAGACTCCCTATGCCTCAGCCATAGGATCTCTAATGTATGCCATGCTATGTACTAGACCCGACATTGCATATGCTGTTAGTTTAACTAGCAGATATCAAAGTGATCCAGGAGTGGATCATTGGACAGCGGTCAAAAACATCCTTAAGTACTTGAGAAGAACTAAGGATATGGTTCTTTCTTATGGAGGTGATGAACAGCTCGTTGTTAATGGTTACACCGATGCTAGTTGGAACACCGATCCGGATGATTCTAAATCACAATCCGGATACGTATTTATTTTGAATGGTGCATCAGTTAGCTGGAGGAGTGCAAAGCAAAGCGTTGTGGCGAGATCTTCAACTGAATCGGAATATATGGCTGCTTCAGAGGCTTCACAAGAAGCGATATGGATGAAAGAGTTCATTACAGAGCTGGGTGTGGTTCCTAGTGCGCTGGACCCAATGTCTATCTACTGTGATAACATGGGCGCCATAGCCAATGCGCAAGAACCAAGGTCACACAAGAAGCTGAAGCATGTCAAGCTACGTTTTCACGCTATTCGAGAACATATCCAGGATGGGGATATAAAGATTTGCAAAGTACACACAGATCTGAATGTGGCGGATCCGTTGACTAAACCTCTCCCGAGGGAAAAACATGACCAACACCAAACTGCCATGGGTGTTCGGTATATTACCATGTAATCTAGATTAAATGACTCTAGTGCAAGTGGGAGACTGTTGGAGATATGCCCTAGAGGCAATAATAAATGTAGTTATTATTATATCTTTGTGTTTATGATAAATGTTTACATTCATGCTATAATAGTATTAACAAGGAAACATTGATACTTGTGTGATTTGTAAACTTAATTTGAAGTCCCTAGTATAGCCTCTATACTTCACTAGCCTGTTGGTTGATTAATGATTGTGGTTTCCCTATCATGAACATTGAGATGTTATCAACAACAAGATCATATCGTTAGGAGAATGATATGGTGGACATACTCCTATAGATAAGCGTAGCATAAAGATCAAGTCATTTCAATAGTTCAATTGCTATATGCTTTCTGATACATAGTAACCTAATTCCTTCGACCATGAGATCATGCATATCACCTTTACAGGATGGATGCTTTGATGACATCAAACACCACACCGTAACTGGGTGGCTATAAAGGTGGCATTGAGTGTTCGGAAAGTTTTGGTTGAGACACATGGATCAAGAGTGGGATTTGTCCATCCATATGACGGATAGATATACTCTGGGCCCTCTCGGTGGAATGTCATCCAATTAGCTTGCAAGCATGTGACTGGCTCACAAGGGATCACATATCACGGGAACGAGAAAAGAGTACTTATCGGTAACGAGGTTGAACTAGGTATGCATAGATACCGACGATCATAACCTCGGATAAGTAACATATCGTGAGACAAAGGGAAATTGGTATCATATGTAAGTGGTTCATTCGATCGCAAAGTAATCGTAGAAATATGTGGGAGCCATATGAATTTCCAGATTCCTCTATTGGTTATTGTTCGGAGAAGTGTCTCGATCATGTCCGCATAATTCACGAACCATAGGGAGACACACTTAAGGATTCGACGTTGTTTTGAGTAGTTATGGTATTATGAGAAAGAGACCGAATGTTGTTCGGAGTCTCGGATGGGATCCAGGATATCACGAGGTGATCCGGAATGGTCCGGAGAATAAGATTCATATAAGGAAAGACCCGTTTCGGAGTTCGGGAATGATTCCGGTGATTTCATCGGGAATGTTCTAGAAGGTTCCGGATTGTCCGGCACTCCGGGGGGGGGGGGGGGGAGGGGTACATGAATGTGTCATTACATATTGGAATGATTGCATCATGTACTAAGTGTTCTTGCTGTCCCAAATAAAGGATTAAATTGAATCCTAAAACAGAAAAGTCAAATATCCAGTTTGAAAGTCAAACGGCTAAAACAAGAAACTGTGGGAAACAAGCAAGAGGAGTTTGAAACCAACTTGGAGGAGGAGTTCCTCTCCTCCAAGACGGCGGCCAGCCCTAGGCCGAGTTGGGGAGGGACTCCCTCCCTCCCTGGCGCGCCAAGCCCCTCCACCCATAAAAGGAGGGGCAGGGCCTCCTCCTCTAGACACACAAGTTTCTACCTCTAATCTCCGGTTTAGAGCCGTTCTGGTTTAGAGCTTCTAATTGCTTTAGCCTGCGGTTTAGAGCCTTCTAATTGGTGTGTCTAATCCCTAGACCACTAATAGTACTCTCTCATACTCCACCATACTCGCTCCGGCTTAAGGCGAAGCCCTGCGGGATCTCCCCTCTACTTCCGGTACCACGCCGTTGTGCTGCCGGAATCGCGAGGAGAGTGCTACAACCTCCGCTGCCTGCTGGAACAAGGGAGAGGAAGGTCTTCGTCGAGTACCGAACGTGTGACCGACTGCGGGAGCGCTGCCGGAACGCAGCGCCGGAAGGATCGTCTACACGATCTTGAGATCGGAAAGAGTACGACTACATCACCCACGAGAATCCACTCTCGTTAAACACTTTGGAATCTTCGAGGGTAAGTTATTCCATCAACTCGTTGCTACAATCTAGTAGATAGATCTTGGCTTGTTTGTTTGTATGCGATAGAAAATTTTTGTTTTCCATGCTACGAACCCCTACACTTGGTTCTAGTATCTCTATTATGCCTAGGAAGATTTATGAAATGCTTGATTTGCCACCATTAGAAGATTGTTATTTGGATGTCCCACTCAATGACAATGATAAAAAGAAACTCATGGGGAATATTAATGATGTTCTCATTATGGTTAATAATGCTTATGTCCCTGTGGATTTCTATGTTTTGGATGTTGAATACAATGCTTCTTGTCCTATTACTTTGGGAAGACCTTTTCTTAGAACAGTTGGTGCCATCATTAATATGAAAGAAGGCACCATCAAATATCAATTTCCATTCAAGAAAGGTATTGAACACTTCCCTATGAGGAGAGAGAAGTTTATTTTTGCTCCTCCTTTGAAAGCAAGATTTAATGTTAATGCTTCTTCATTTGAAAATACTTGATTCTTCTTCCTTCTTGTGCCTAACTTAAAGGCGTTAAAAAAAGTACTTGTTGGGAGATAACCCAAAAGTTTCCTTGAGTCTTGGAAGTTATTACTTCAGTAATGACCTCTTCTTATCCTTTTTGTTTGCTTTTTGTGCCAAGAATAACCTCTAATGAGAGGGAAGTAAGATTTGGGGAGTTGCTGTCCCGAAACAGATTTCTGTCCTCCACCAAAAAAAATCGTGAGGAGTCTCTGTAACTCGGATTGAGCTCAAAATTTACGAATAAATCCTCCAGTATGTTAGATAACTTTTGTTAGTTCAACACTTTTTTTATTTGAGCAACATAAGGTGTTCGAAAAAATCGGTTTCTACCTGCTGATCTGTTTTGACAGATTTCTGCCATTATTTGCATTTGCTTCTTATTGATTCCTTTTTTAGTTCTCTTCAGGTAAATTGAGATTTTTGAAGGAGTTGCTATATTATCTTGTGTTTTTAGTGAAAAGTCTTGCTGTTCGAAAGCTTTACCATGCGGTCTAATATCTTTTGAATAAACTAATGTTGCTAATGAAGATGGTGTGAAGTTTTGTATGAAGGAAAAATTTCAGGTGTAGAGAGAGAATGATGTAATAAGATGAAGAATAGACAAAAGCTCAAGCTTGGGTATTCCACCATGGTGTCACCCCAAGAAATATCCAAGAGGTACAAGCGTCAAATCTTGGGGATGCCCAAGGCATCCCCTTCTTCATCAATAAAAAACTCAGGTCTCTCTAGACACTTCACTTTTATTGTTTCATGCACAGTTGTGTTGTTCTTGGAGCGTCTTAGTTTTCGTTTGCTTTGCTTAGGTTGTTTAGTTTGCTTGAATAAAGTAAGTTTGGACCCCCGTTCTCGCTGTGTTGTTTTGCAAATAAGTTCTCTTGGTGTTGGAAAGGAGTAGTAAGTTCTTGCTTGAAGTGCAAGAGGAGCTTGCATTGACTGTGACTTAGACTTTAGCATGACATGCTAGGTGTTGTTTTAGCATTATTCTTAGTGATTATTGCTGTATCATGTCTTCTTCCAAACAATTGGGATTGCTTAGTGTGCCTTGAAGAAATTATGCGTTGTTTTAGCATGCAAAAGCATAGTATTGTGGTATTCTCCTTTGATGCTTTGCTTGGGTTGACTTGGCACATGCTTACACCATGTTATGACTATGACAAGTCACCATTAGACTCTATGATCATTTAGTCCTTGACTTGTAGTACCACTCTTTGCTTTGATTAGTATGCTTTGTCTTATTGCATGATTATGGCCATTATGCTCTCTTAGTTGGCTGCTCCCAGTCTTTTGCTAGCCTCCACTTATATGAGTAAGTTATACTGATGCTTCCAACTCCCAAGAAACTAAGTTATTCCAAAGTTTCCACTATAAACTCCTATGCATGGTGTGTTACACCATTCCAAGTATATTCTTGTTTTCAACTATCTTCCAATTAAAAACTGATTTGTTATGTGAAAACTTAGTGATTAAAGCCCTCACGAACTTGATGGCACATTTTATTCTTTGCCCCTAATAAACTTGAACCATTGATAGAACTTTGTTGTATATACTTGCACTTATAAGTTGGTATTAGTAGAACCGTGCTGTCACGGGGAACGTTTTCAACATTGCACTTGTAATTTTGTACTCTGTTGATAGCATGCTCTTTTGTCTATGGATGTCACCGGTGTGAAATGAAGTGGAAACTTGTAAGTCCATGGAGTTTGTATTCTGTGTTAGAGAAACACCTGTGCCACTAGATTAAGCCATGCCTAATCATGGTGGAAACTTGCAGCATCACCATAGTGAGCTATCTATGAAGCATCCTCAATAAAAAGCTATGCATATGGTAAATAAAAAGATTGCTGAGATGCTCATTGTCTGCTTTCCTTGTAATTTTGGTTATGGGAAAGCTCCTGTACCATGTGCAAGGGGTACCCCGTTGGCGGTTCTCAATGATATGCAAATACTTATAGTGACAAGAACTTGCCTGGGCCCTAAGTTGAGTATCCATGAGGTGTGTCCCTCAAATTCAAGGGACTTGAGATTGCTAACTTATACTTCATCAAGCATATACTCCAGCTTTGCCACTTTAACCTTAACCAGTTCAAAATGCTTATGATAGGGGCAATGAGGGCTAAAAGCTAACAAGTATCATAATTTTTGGAAGCTCTTTTTGAAACTTGTAATCCCTACTTCCTTTATAAAAAAGGCCTTTCTTCCACCATTATTTGAGTCTCCACCTTCTACCTTTAGACACCATTAAGAGAGCATAGTTGTCATTCTGTGTGCAGTGTTCCAAAGCTTATTAATTGATGCATATTTTGATATTAATTGTTCTTGTGCTACTTGTTTCTAGTCACCCTTGTGAACTTTGAAGGTGTCCTATGCATCTATATTGCTACTCTATGAGGGACAAGCTGATTGCGATTATGCTATGTTTTCTGTATGTGAAACAAACAAACGTTTTTCAATGCATGTTATTCATGATCTTTGTTTGTATCTTGCCATGTTGCATGCATAGTTTATATGTCCTACTATTAGAACTCCATTCTTTCATGCACATGTTTAGAGTTCTTTGATCCCAGCTTTCAATGCTTGCAAATGGTTGGATCTTTATTCTTAGGGTGCATGTTCACCTCAAAAATTATTCTGTTTATCACTTACCTACTCGAGGATGAGCAGGAGTTAAGCTTGGGGATGTTGATACGTCGGAAACGTATCTATAATTTTTGATGCTCCATGCTTTTTACATGTTTTCTGGTACTAACCTATTAACAAGTTGCAACAGTGCGAGATGCCTGTTTTCTGCTGTTTTTTATTTCAGAAAAGTTAGTAAAGAAATATTCTCAGAATTGGACGGGACAAATGACAAAGTCAATTAATTTCCGTGGGGAACAAGAAGTCCAGAGGGGCCAGACCCTCCCATGCGCGGCCACAGGTGGGCCCGTGCCTGGCTAGGGTTTGGTGACCCTGGCCGCCTCCTCGGCCTCCCCCTTTGCCTATAAGAAGCCCCCGATGCATAAACCCTGAGTACCCAATCAAATATCCACGAAACCGTCTATAGCCGCCGCCACCATCGTCCCTAGATCGGGGGGATCTGAAGCTCTTCCCGGCACCCTGCCGGAGGGGAGATCATCCCGGAGGCCTTCTCTCCGGTATGATGCGTGAGTAGTTCCACCTTGGACTATGGGTCCATGTAGTAGCTAGATGTTTGTATCTCCTTCTTTGTGCTTTCATGTATATATCTTGTGAGCTCCGTTCATGATCAAGATCTAATATATTTGTAATCATGCATGTTGTGTTTGCGGGGATCCGATGGATATTGAGATTATTATGTTGGTTTGATTAATGGTTTTGTCTTTATGATTCTATTATGTTTGTGTTGTTTGTGATCTTGCATGCTCTTTGTTGCTAGTGGTTATCTTGGCCAAGTAGTTGCTACTGACTCCAAGAGGGAGTATTTATGCTCGATAGTGGGTTCATGCCTCTAGTTTCCAAGGGAAGTGACAGAAATCTCTTCGATTGTAGATGTGTTGTTGCTACTAGGGAGAAAACAACGGTCTCTTGTTCATGGAACATGTGGACTGTTTACCTTACACACTTTGCTTAAAGCAGTTGTCTGTTGCTTGCAACTTAATACTGAAGGGGGTTTGGATGATAACCTGAAGGTGGACTTATAGTCATAGATGCAGTTGGATGGCGGTCTATGTATCTTGTTGTATTGCCCAATTGAATCTCATAGGATCTTTCTGACTAGTAATTTCATTGTTATGCCTTGCTCAGTTCCTGTCAATTGCCCTGCTGTAATTTGTTTACCCTTCATGCCATGTTGTTTATCTAAGGAGAGCACCTCTAGTGAACTATGGACCCCGGTCCAATCTTTACCATCAATACATCCTCCACTGTTACTTGTTTACTTGCTGCAAACCATTACCTTCCACACCATACGTTTAATCCTTTGTTACAGCAAATCGGTGAGCTTGACAACCTCACTGATTCGTTGGGACAAAGTCTTGAGTTTGTGTTGTGCAGGTCTCCACGTTGCTTCCAACACCTATGTGGCATTTCCTTTCTCCTTCTGGTTCGATAACCTCGGTCTCTACTGAGGAAATACTTGCTGCTGTGCTGCTTCACACCTTGCTCTTGGGGTTTCCAACGAAGCGCTCCTACATCAACTTAGGCGCCATCAGTGCACGACCACTACCTCCTGCCACCGTGCAGAGGTGGCTTGGACAAGCAGTGCAAAGCCAACCATGATCACGACCAAGAACAAGGCCACATACACCTTTACATGGACTATTTCCACCCAACTGATTTAGTCTTCAAAGAGAAGGCATTTTGTCACTGCTATCGGATATCTAGGAACCTGTTCTTGGATATTCTCAATGGGGTGAGGTACTACGATGAATACTTCAAGACCAAGTATGACTGTACTGGTAAGATTGACTTCTCCTCTTACCAGAAATATTCTGCTACCATTCAGCAGCTTGCATATGGAGTGTCAGGTGATCTCCTCGACGACTACATGTGCATGACAAAGTTCATATGTCATGAGTCTATGTACCGGTTTTGCAGCGCGGTTATTGCGGTGTTTGGAAAATTTTACATGAGAGAGCCAAACACCAAAGACATTACCCGCCTTTTGTCCATCAACGAGAGAAGGGGTTTCCTAGGATGCTTGGCAGCACAACTGCATGCATTGACAGTGGAAGAACTGTCACTTTGGTTGGCAAGGGCAGTTCAAAGGGCACGCAGAGGAGTGCACTGTCATACTAGAGGCTGTTGCATCATAGGATATCTGGATTTGGTACTCCTTTTTTAGCATGGCTGAATCAAACAATGACATCAATGTGTTGTAGCGGTCTGCAGTGTTTTCTAGGCTGGCAGAAGGCAATGCTCCACAGGTATCCTATGAGATCAATGGCAATCCGTATGATATGGGTTACTATCTAACTGGTATCTATCCCTCCTGGACCACCTTTGTGAAGACAATCCGCAACCCTGCATATGAGAAATGCAAGAGGTTTCCGAAAAAGCAAGAAGCCGCTAGGAAGAATGTGGAGCGAGCATTTGGTGTGCTTCATTCAAGGTGGACTATTGTTCGATACCCTGCTAGAACCTGGAGCACAGAGAGGATGTGGAATATGATGACCGCTTTACACAACATGATCGTCGAGGACGAGCATGATGACGGCATCTTGAACCAAGCTTGTGACTTTTAGGGTCAGTTGGTTGAGCCAGAGCCAGGTCTAACGTCATGGGAAGATTTTATGCAAGTACATGGAAATCTGTATCATAGTCATATCCATGATAAGCTTCAACTAGATTTGATTGAGCATATATGGCTCGAGCAAGAAACCTAAACCTTTAATCTCTTATTTGTTTTTTTAATTTGAATGACGCTTGGTTCTTTCTATCGAACCATGTGAGCGTGGACTATTTATAAGTAAGCACTATTTTAATTAGATTATCTAATCTAGTTTATTTATTTATTAAATTTTAATTTATGAAATATGTAAATATATGAAATTTCTGGCCAGCTCGGAAAAATGTGTCATGTCACATGTCGCGGTAGGCTGGACAGGTCGCGCCACCGTGCGCGATCGGCCGGGCAGGCCAAACCACGACCGAAAATGAGCACAGACCAATCCAAACGGATAAAAAAAGACCGTTTAGACGACCGGATGGATCGATCCGGTGGAGATGCTCTAACTACGAATGCATGTAGAACTCAGAGCTGTACCTGATGGATCACAATTTCATCCATAAAATTGGGATTTTTTTTGCGAAATCATGGATCTAGGAATTAACTGCCAGTCTAGCAAAATTGCTAGCAACTACTCCCTCCGTTTAGAAATATAAGATGTTTTAGGTTTGTGAAGGATATGTATTTAGACATGTTTTAATGTATAGGTTCAAATGAATCTAGACACTAAAATGTGTCTAGATACATCTTATTTACAAACCTAAAACATCTTATATTTTCAAAACGGAGGGAGTACTCTGGACTGCTAGTCTGCTACTCACTTTCCGGGCATCTGAAGACACGCAAAAAACCTTTGACGCCAAATAAACCTTCCATGGATCTTTATGTGGCAATACAGCCATCTCGTACTTGCGATGTACAAAACCACTAGAGTAAAGATCGCCCACTGCTTGACCTCGAAGGCTCCAAGCTCGATCTGATCCTGATCGCAAACAAAGGCAATTTTAACATCCCAGAAATAGCCTAGTCGTCGACCATGTACATCTTACTCAGGAGTCTTTTTATTTCTTGAGGGAAATCTTACTCAGGAGTCTAGGAGCTAGATGGAGTCAGCTGCTACTGGATTCCATCTCCGAGACCGTGTTCTGGTTGTGTTCGTGCTAGCTCTGCTGAGCTTGGCGCACGGTTCCATGGGAGCAAGGAGGCTCATGGAGCTGTACGAGCCGGATCCCAGCGAGCTCCTCAAGTACCATAATGGCACGGTGCTGAGCGGCGATATTCCCGTGTCTGTCCTCTGGTACGGCCGGTTCACGGCGGCGCAGAAGGACATCGTCTCTGACTTCCTCGCCTCCCTCTCAGCGTCGCCGCAGATATACTCCGCCCCGTCCGTGCCGCAGTGGTGGAGCAGCATCGTCCGCATGTACCTCTCCAAGGTGGAGGCGGTCGGAAAGAAGGGAGCCACGGAGACGAGGGTGTTCCTCTCCAGCAATTTCTCCGACGAGGGGTGCTCGCTGGGGAGGAGCCTGACGCTGTCCCAGATCCCCGCGCTGGCGGCCGCGGCGAAGCCCGCGAAGGGCGGCATCGCGCTGCTGCTCACGGCGCAGGACGTGGCCGTGGAGGGGTTCTGCATGAGCCGGTGCGGCATGCACGGGCCGGGCGCGGAGGCCGGCAGCGCCTACGTGTGGGTTGGCAACTCGGCGGCGCAGTGCCCTGCCCAGTGCGCGTGGCCGTTCCAGCAGGAGGATCCGCCGGTGGTGCCGCCGAACGGCGACCTGGGTATGGATGGCCTCGTGATCAACGTTGCCAGCATGCTCGCGGGCGCGGTGACCGACCCGTCCGGCGAAGGGTTCTACCAGGGAGAACGCGAGGCGCCGCTGGAGGCCACGACGGCGTGCCAGGGGGTATACGGGAGTGGCGCGTACCCCGGGAACGCCGGCAAGCTGTTGATCGATGAGGTGACCGGAGCTAGCTACAACGCCAACGGGGCGCACGGCAGGAGGTACCTGCTGCCTGCGCTCTTCGACCCCTTGTCGTCCCAGTGTGCCACGCTGGTTTGAACAGAGACACGTGGTTTTTCTTGAGAAAGAGGGTTCCACGGGAAATGAAATTTGGAAATTCTGCGCAAATGTGCGTGCGTGCTATGATGATTTTTAAACAGATGTCTTCTGTTACCATTAGTGCAACATACCATGCAGTCGAGAAAATAAAAGAGCAAGTATTGAATTTCTCTTATTTCCTCTAAGGTTGCGTTTAGGGATAAAAATAGAGCGAAAAGTTTCCGATTTTTCACAGAAAAATACAAACGAAATAAAAATATGAAAACAAAAACAAAATTCTGCAAAATGAAAACAAAAATCTGGCACAGATGGCTTGTCTCGCCTGCTTGCTCTGCGGCGGGGAAGCACTGGTACCCGCCTCACCCGGATGACCAAATTGGTGCTAGAATGCGGCGGGATGGATAGCTTTCGTGTCCGACCATGTCCTCCCAACAGCCTACGGCCCAACGCGCACCCGCAAACAGAAAGGACATCGCCGAGCGATCCACTTCGGTATAAACGGGCCCAAATTGGTGCTAGAATGCGGTGGGATGGACGGCTTCCGCGTCCGACCGTGTCCTCCCAAGGATTCGACGGCCCTACCTGGTGGTGTCCCAGCGGGATGACCGCGTCCTTTTTAACGGGACTACACCATCTTCATCCACACCACACTTCACTCCAGTCTCCAGCCCGCGCGGATGAATTCGGACGGATTGGATCAAACCGGTGAAGCTGCCCTCACACGTGCTCCAGTTCTCTAGCCGGTCCACCGCCCAGCCGGACAACAGAAAAAAAAGTTAATATTATGACAAAAATATGGATGTTCACTCTCACAAATTTTGGTTTGATATAAAATATTTAATTATCATATTTTACATACGTCAAAATATATCCACGTTTTCACAAGAACTTAAATCGGGTTTAGTGAAAACAATATCTACCCAACAACTCAAATCGGGTTTACAATAAATAAACAAGCGTATTTTGGCCTGTTTGGTTGAGCTTAAATCTAGATTTTAAAGTTTGGCTTATAAATCACAAAAACACCAAAATAAGTCCTATAGCTTTTGCTTTTGGATTTTAGCTGGACATAGTAGTATGATGGTATATGCCAAAAGCCAAAATTAAAAACACATATTTAGGTGCTTTTATGGCTAATAAGAATAAGACAAAAGCGAGAAGCCATAAATAAGCACAACCAAACAGCCCCACTACAACACAAAAATGATGAGCATCAATACGAAGGACCTAAAGAAACCCAACAACTCGAGTTGATCTTCGCCCATCTCCAAGCAGCTTAGCCCGACAGCAGCTCGAATCTAGACATCCGAACTCCCCGCTTGCAGTACACCAAGTCGACGCAACCAGCACACCCACCGCTTCGCACGAAACGAGAGGCAAGGCCTGAGCGGTTCCCCCGTGCTCGTCTTCACGGTGCCTCTCCCCTCTTCCTCCGCCGGCCTAGCCGGTCGGAGTGGAGATGGGGGAGGTTGTCGGGGCCCTTTGAGTAGTTTTCTGCTTAGGTTTCTCACCGTAGTTCTAGGTTCAGGGTTAGTTGTTTGTGCCTCTATGATGGTGTTTGGCAAGATGCCGTGGCGCTTGTCCCCTCAGTCGCTTCCGCACGACAGCGGATGGTCGTCCTCTCTGTTTTCTGGCGAGCCCCTGTGGCTGGAGAGAGCAGGTGACGCGGATGAGGGCGGGAGCCTCCCAAATAAGTGCGACCTCTGCTCCATCGGGGTCTGGGGGATTTTTGAGATGTTGTTCCTCCTGGTCGGCCATGGTGGCGAGGGGTGGGAGGAGGATGGCGTGGTGCTTCCCGGATCTGTGATTGAGCATGGGAGTGATGTGCTGGATCTTTCTGGCCAGATCCAGCATTCATCGGAGGAGTTCTACTTCGTTGTGGTGCTTCAAAGGAAGAAGCTAGATGCGGTGAAGGTGGTCCCCACCGGTGGCTCCTCTCATAAGGTCAGTGTCGATGGCTCCTCGACTGCGTGCATGTCGTCGAGCTTCCCCTCCTTCTCTTGGCCTGCCGTGGTGGCGAGGGACAGAGGGGAGGACGTCTTGATGCGGAAGGCGCTGCCAAAGCCAGATGAAGCTACACCCACTGGATTTCCTCGCAGTAGTCCTATCGTGGCGTGGCTGCTAGACCGCTGCCCGTTTTGGCCGAAGGGCGGCCCAGGGTTTCAACCTCCATCGGAGGCCCCTCTCTCAAGATTTGCTCCGGAGCTTGACAGTTCGTCCTCAACAAGTGGTTCGTCCCTGGAGAGTGCGAATTGGCCGGCTGTGATGACTGCAAGTGCACAGGTCGGTTGTAGCTAGTTCCAAAATAAAGATATCGATCCCACATGGAGAAGGATTCTGAAGTCTAAGAATTCTTGAAGTAAATACTGAAAATAGAATTGCTAAACAAAGTTCTAAATAACAAGATAAAATGCGAGTAATGGGTAAAAGGTGTTTTTTGGGTTTTTTGTATAAGAGAACAATAACTAAAGTAAACAAAACTGAATACAGAAAGTAAGTATCGCGTATGTAAAAGATATTTTGAAACTTCAGTGGGAGAAAGCGTTCTCAGGGATTGGCGGATACACCACTAGCATTATAAAGGCCTAAGGTAAAGATTATTATCATGACCATTCTCAACTATGTATGTGTGGTAGGAACTCCGTATTTGGATAAAGAGGCATCAACCACTGCTCAAATCATCTTCATAACCACGGCAGACAGCAATCAACATCAATTGAATTACTACGCTATTAAGGGACATAATCTTACAGGACGTATCCCATGGCATGGTTAGTGTTTTATGAGTTTCTTCGATTCCCAAATGATACGTAAGGAGTGCCAACAGCTTTATAGTCACTGTAAGTGCTAACATCCCTCCGTCTATCAACGAGTAGTTCCCTTCAAGTCCCCACAAGAGGCAAATATTGGAGAGGTCGACTTCTCCCAACATCAAGATGTAGACAATCTAACACATGGTCACAACGATAAAAATCATAATAAATTTTATCTTATTTAAATCTCATACTAGGGTTTTTTCATATCCCCAAGAACTAATGATCTACTCAGACATGGAGGCAAACAACATCATGGCAATGGTAATGGAAACGATTATCGATGACTAGTACTTGTATAAATCCACAACTAGTGCAAGAATTACAACAAGATCTAGATGCGATGGATGGAGGTGATGGTGGTGATGAAGATGCAGCGGTTGATGAAGATGGATATCGATGCCTTGGCCTCCTAGATCTGCGTAGGGTGAAGATGGATCCCTATGGCAAGTTCCCCCTCTAGATGCCTTCCAGAGGTTAGGTTTCGACAATTTCTGGGTGTTCTGTATGTCATCTCTCTGAACCAGTTGCACTGGGTGAAACAATTTGAGGAGGCAGAGACGACGCCAACTATACGGTGCCAACTATATGATGGCGACCCATATAGTTGGTCGTTAACCTCTCTGTATCCTCCAATTGCTTCGGGCTTTCTTCTGGTATTATTAATATTTCCCAAATAAGCAATTTACGTAGTTTTTGGCTCCTTTTCTCTCCAGTACAACTGCTGCAAGAATTATGTCCATTAGATCCATCATCTGATCTGATCCTGGTGAAAATAAACATAAAAAGTGTGTGCGAACGCCGTAAAATACCAAGATCCTATATCTATGATGCAAAATAATAATCTAAAACATGATGCAAATATGCACTCATCAAATTCCGCAAGCTTGGACTCTTGCTTGTTCCGAGCAAGTTTAGCTTAATGGATGCGATCCTCATATTCATGAAGATGAGTCGATAAAATAAATGAGGCAGTTGCAGCATGTTTTGATCATAAAGGATACATATAAACAAGTTCATGAATAGTACCTTACTCGAACCATCTGAATAATATTAGAAGACTTCCACACCTAAGCAATTAACAGTTCATAAAAGATTATTATCAACATAATGTAAAAGTATCCGGTTCAACCGAATGAGTTAGTGAGGTAGTCCCAAGTGTTTTTAGGATTAACATATTCACTTGTGATTCAAAATCTCAAACGTCTCTTTGTCTTACTACAATATGGTGGTATATGTGTCGGGGGGTTGACCTCGGGTAGGTCAGAGACGGGGAAAGATAGAGGTACAATCCCCGTCTAGTTTCCGAGTTACGGTCTAGGTTGGCCGAATCATGAATATGTCGGCCGAGGTACGGAGGTGAGAAGCCCGTGTATGTATATCAAGCAGTTACCCGGCCGAGTTACTGCGAGGGTCGGCCGGGTTAGCCCGAGTGATCTCGATGCAGGTAAAGGACAAGCCGAGTTACGCAAGGTAAGGTAAGGCCGAGTGATACGAAGCTTGCAGGAGAAGGAGAAACCCAAGGTCAAACTATAGCTGCAGGCTAGAAGGAATCAGAGCGGAGCCAAGCACAAGAGACAAAGCTGCAGGACGTCAGAGGGGCAGAAGGAGGTCACGAGGGTGACAGTCCTGGAGCCCGAGGCACGCAGGAGGGGTCCTCTGGAGCCTTGCCGTCGGTAGAGGGGCGACAGGGAAAGGAGGCCGCCGAACTACTATTTTGGGACAAGCATATTCCTCGAATATGCTTGCCTCGTCAGCCCTAAGGGCACCCAAGGCACTCCTTTATAAGGGGAGGCTTGGA
This sequence comes from Avena atlantica, assembly GCA_910589765.1. Classification (NCBI taxonomy): domain Eukaryota; kingdom Viridiplantae; phylum Streptophyta; class Magnoliopsida; order Poales; family Poaceae; genus Avena; species Avena atlantica. The sequence goes on from OU342739.1 coordinate 49,635,807, forward strand.
CCCTGAGGAGGGCATCGACTCTTTTCGGTACCGTTAGGCTGGTAAGATTCATCTGGTCTCCCTGTATATAGCTCGAGGAGCACTTGTAACCCAAAAGGAGAGAAATAAAGATCTTTACCTTAACCACTTGAGTGTAGAATCAGTTGCATCTTCCCTCCCCAGATCCCACTAGCACCCATTGGCCCCATACTTTAGCCTACCCATGGCATCTGCCGTGCTACCACCACGACAGTTGGCGCCCACCGTGGGGCCAGCAGCGGTGCTAGCTGGAGTTATGATCCGGACGGGAAACTTCATCAACACGGGCGAGCGCGTTGTTTCTGGTTTGGTCCAGAGATTTGGTCTCTGCGACTATGTCAGTGACAATGCAGGGAGCTTCAAGGGGAAAGTTCCCCCGTGCAATGGTGTTTTTATCAGCCTGGGCGAGCACAAGGTCTACGTCAGCGTCGACATCACCGACGTTTATCCTCACCAAGTTGTTGTTGCAGGAGAGACACCTCTTAATGCCGCGAGCCGTCCGTCCAGAGCGTGTCTTGCAGGCAGCGTCGAGGTGATGGTCGCTGCAGGAGCACAGGCTGAAGCAGCAGGAGCCGGGCCAAGCAGATAACCCGCCGCAGGCGCGCAAGGCGCGCCCAAGCAGACCGCACCTCAACCCACCGAGGTAATCCCGCCAGTGACTCACCCGACCGAGCTGCAGGACAACACACCAAAGGCACCAAGAGTAAGAGGGCCGCCTCTAGAAAGGCCAGAGAACATTCTTCAAGTAACCATAGAAAACTTGACTACACCTGTAGCGCCGATACTCGATCCGACAAATGCTCAGGCTGAGTTAGAGGAAACCAGGCAAAAGGTGCTGGTAGAGGCAAAGAAAGTATCGGCCTTGCGGGAATCCTTGAACAGGACCCTGAGAGAATATGCCAAAGCTAATAAGCTTTATGTCGCACCCGAGCGGGTGGACGAATTAAGATTAAGAGGAAAGAACCTCATAGATGATATTAACAGAGAGCATGAAGCTCACAGAGCGGTATCAGGTGATTTGGGTTTGCCGAGGTACAGTACCCCGGCGAAGAACTTAAGAGCGGCAAACGCCGCGGCATTGGAATTAGAGGGGTTGACCGGGGAAGCCCGACAGAAACAACAAGAAAGAGTGAATGAGCTGGTGCGCATCGCGAACCAGCAAAATGAGGAAATACTCAGAACAAACCCGGCAAGGCCAGGAGCCTCGCGAATGGTTCACTCAGCAGGAGCAGCACCTGCTTTGTCCGCGGCAGCAGCTTCTTCACCCGGAAACAACGCGAGAAGAGACAAAGCAGTAACCTCAGGAAAGAGGAACAAGCAAATTGTTCCGTATGACCCGGTGATGGCTGGAAAGGCAAATGAGAACGGAGGCAATGCAAGCCGAGGTAATAGTAGGGAGAGGAACCACCGCCATGTGGAGAAAGACGGCGGAAGCCGAGGTAACGGAGATCTCGGCAGAAGAGAACCCCCAAGGGGCAATCATGAGAACAATACCCCGGCTGATGTAAGGAGAGAGCAGCAGCTCAACCCACAACCTAGGCATGAACCTCGGCAGGAAAGAGAAGCGAGACCAACTCGCCATAATCAAGTAAATGAAAGGTACAATGATGGTTATTCCGAGATGGAATATGCGATCCATGGTGGAAATAACCATTATGCAATGCAAGACAGAATTCTGTACAGAGATTTGCCATCAAATGATGCAAGAGTGAAGCTAGATCGACTATATCGGTCCGAGTTGTTGGAAGAGCAGGGTCCACCGGGTCCGACTTGCTTTGGACCACGGATCATGGGTGAACCACCCGTGCCGAACTTTCAGCTAGCAAGAGGCACAAAAACATACAATGGGAGCACCAAGCCACAAGACTGGTTGATTGACTATGCCACTGCTGTGAAAATAGCGGGTGGGAACTTACGATGGGCAGTGCGGTATGTCCCACAAATGTTGGAAGGACCAGCTAGGGTATGGTTGAATAATATACCAGCAGGCAGTATCAACTGTTGGTTAGATTTTGAAGAAATGTTCGTCAGCAACTTCACCAGCACTTACAAGAGGCCAAACAGGCCGCAACAATTAGCCATGTGCAAACAGAGGCCAAATGAAACAGACAAAGAGTTCTTAACTCGATGGTGCAACCTGAGAAACTCATGCGAAGGGGTTATAGAATCGCAAGCAATAGCTTGGTTCGCGCAAGGCTGCCGTTATGGCAGCGTGCTGTGGCAACGTCTGCAAAGAGATATGCCGACCACACTGGCAGAAACTATCAGAATAGCGGACTCCTATGCACTAGGGGACCCAACACAACCAGAATTAATGTCGGCGGATCATCGCGAGCAACATGATCATTATGCAAGAGATTTGGCCGGGTCATCCAGGCGCAATGATTTCAGAGGAAGGAGAAGAGAAGAAAGGCCGGATTATAGATATAATTCGGCCCAGGTGGCGGCAGTAGCACAAGATCAGCCGAGTCACGGAGCGACTCAACGGCAGAAGAATGGACCTCAGCAGTGGACACCAAGGAATGAAGGAAAAAGGCAATGGACCCCAGAACAAAAGAAGCAGTGGCAGGAGAGGCCGAAATACACGTTCGAATCCATGTTAGATCAGCCATGCAAATTTCACACATCAAACCCATCCAGACCAGCAAATCATACGACCCGCCAATGTGCATGGATGAAAAATGCAATGGGGAACCCCGCAGGAATTCAGGCCCCACATCAAGTACATCAGCAGCATCAACCTCAATTGACTGGAGCAAATGCACAGCAACTGATGTTACCACCTCCTCCCCCGAGGTATGATAACTCGGATCGGAGAGATGCGGTGCATCAAGTAATGAACCAAGTTCAGGATGGAAGGACAAATCCAGCAAATAACGGACGTAACGATTACAGAGAACATCATCAGTCTTATTGCGTGTTCACGACGGAACAGCAAGATAAGCAGAGTGTGCAACGCCGGCATATGGAAGTAAATGCAATTATGCCGGCAGTACCAAGATATGTACCATGGTCAGATCAAGAAGTAACTTGGAGCATAAAGGACCACCCTAGAATAATGCCAAATCCAGGATCATATGCACTAGTGTTGGATCCGACATTCGTTGGACCAAGCATCAATGTGAAGTTTTCAAAAGTCCTCATTGACAATGGGAGCAGCATCAACATCATGTATAAAGATACTATGCACAAACTCGGAATATCGCAGAACATGCTGCAGTCCACGAGGACCACTTTCCATGGGATAGTGCCAGGGCTTTCATGTGATCCCATCGGTAAAGTCCGAGTGGACGTGTTATTCGGTACAAGAGATAACTGCAGAGCAGAAAATTTAGAATTTGAAGTGGTGGATCTGTAAAGTTGTTATCATGCTCTACTCGGACGGCCTGCACTGGCCAAATTCATGAGCAGCTGTCATGTAAATTATCTGAAGATGAAGCTACCCGGACCACAGGGGGTGATAACAGTTGCAGGGGATTACAAGAATTCAATGGAGTGTGCTTCAGCCGGGTCAAACTTGGCCGAGTCATTGGTTATAGCAAGAGAAAAGAGAAGGATTCAAGAAGTAGCAGCCCTCGCTCAGTCGGCACAACTGAACATGCCGGCGCTGGCCAACCCTCATGGCAGTGTCTCTTTTTAGCCGACTAAAGAGACGAAGAAATTTCAGATTGATGAGCAATTCCCAGAGCGTACTGTTACTATTGGTGCAGGCCTGGATGCTAAATAGGAAGGCGAGCTCACCAACTTCCTCCGTGAGAATCGATACATATTTGCATGGTCAACTCAAGATCTGCAAGGTGTTCCGAGGGAGTTGGCTGAGCACTCTTTGAACGTCAGGCCAGGAGCAAGGCCGGTGAAGCAACCTCTCCGCCGCTTCGCCGAAGACAGGAGAAAAGTAATAGGAAATGAAATATCTCGGCTCCTCGCAGCCGGGTTTATCATGGAGGTGCTATATCCGGATTGGTTATCAAATCCGGTGCTAGTAGAAAAGAAGAAAGATGATCCAAATGTAGCCATTGTATGGCGAATGTGTATCGATTACAACAACCTGAACAAGGCATGTCCGAAAGATCCTTTTCCATTGCCTAGAATAGACCAAGTCATTGACTCGACCGCTGGTTGTGAGCTGTTATCATTTGTAGACGCGTATTCTGGTTTCCACCAGATACCGTTAAATCCGGCCGATCAAATAAAGACTGCATTTATTACCCCGTACAGGGCTTATTGTTATCGCACAATGCCATTTGGCCTGCGAAATGCAGGAGCAACATATCAGAGATGCATGCAAAAATGCCTGCATGATCAGATAGGAAAAAATGTACAAGTGTATGTGGATGACGTGGTCATCAAAACTAAACAGAGCAAAACATTATTAGAAGATATACGGCAGACTTTTGCGAACCTGAGAAGTTTCCGAATGAAGCTTAATCTAGAGAAGTGCACATTTGGCGTGCCGGCAGGAAAATTACTCGGTTTCCTTGTATCTAGCCAAGGTATCGAGGCTAATCCAACAAAGATAAGAGCAGTAGAAAGAATGGAATTGCCAAAATGTTTGAATGATGTACAAAAATTCACGGGCTGCCTGGCTTCGCTTAGTCGATTTGTATGTCGGCTAGGAGAGAAGGCACTGCCGCTCTATCAGCTGATGAGAAAGTCGGATAAATTCATTTGGACTCCACAGGCGGACCTTGCATTTCGTGAGTTGAAAAAGATGTTAGTTACGGCACCCATTTTGGCGTCTCCATTATCAAAAGAGCCTATGTTACTCTATGTAGCGGCTACCAATAGAGTAGTTAGTACTGTGGTCGTAGTGGAACGACTTGAAGATGGTAAGTCGATTCAGAGGCCGGTCTATTATCTAAGTGAGGTGTTATCCACTTCAAAGCAGAATTACCCGCATTATCAGAAGATGGCTTACGGAGTATATATGTCGGCAAAAAAGCTTAAACATTACTTCGAAGAGCATCCCATCAAAGTAATCTGTGAGGCACCCATAACCGACATATTGAGCAACAAAGACGCAAGTGGCCGAATAGCAAAATGGGCAATCGAATTATCACCATACGCTCCACAGTTTGATAGAAGAGATGCAATCAAATCTCAGGCTGTCGCCGACTTTCTCGTAGACTGGGCCGAGGTGCAGTATGAGCCACCATTGCCAGATCCAACTCACTGGACAATGCATTTCGATGGTTCCAAACTAAGGAATGGTTTGGGAGCAGGAATAGTGTTAACCTCGCCTAAAAAAGACCAATTGAAATATGTATTGCAAATACATTTTGCTGCGTCCAACAATGTAGCCGAGTATGAAGCGCTAGTCCATGGATTGAAAGTAGCAAAAGAAATTGGTATACGCCGAATCTTATTCTATGGTGACTCGGATCTAGTAGTACAACAAGTATCAGGCAGTTGGGACGCATTAGATGCTAATATGGCTTTATACAGATTCCATGTGCAAAAAATCAGTGGATACTTTGAAGGATGTGAATTCCACCACATACCTCGGGCAGAAAATGACGCCGCCGACACATTGTCAAAGTTAGGATCAACCCGGCAATCAATTCCTCCAGGTATTGCCCTGGAGCATCTCAGGAAACCATCCATAATCCCATCACCAGAATCCGAATCTATCTTTATCCCAGCAAATTCTGCAGAAGATCACACGCCAATGGAGGTAGATTCGCAGAATATTTCGGAACCCCTAAAGAGGGGGACAGCCGAGGAAAGCGCAATCATGGAGAGAGCCGAGATATATATGTCAGCAGAGAACATGGAGATAGACAGTGAGATCACATCAGAAAAAGTAACACCGATATGGGCGCAACCCATATTTTCTTACCTAAAAGACGCGACTTTGCCGAGTAATGAGGTATTAGCTAGACAAACCGTAAGAAGAGCAAAAGCTTATACAATCATAAACAATGAGCTGTATAAAAGAAGCGTCACAAACGTATTGCAGAAGTGCGTAAGTTCGACAGAAGGTCAGGAAATCCTTCTAGACATACACCAAGGAGAATGTGGGCACCATGCCTCATCTCGCGCCTTAGTAGCCAAGGCATTCAGGCATGGATTTTATTGGCCAACGACATTGAAAGAAGCAAAAGAGTTAGTTAAGAAATGCAATGGATGTCAGAGATACGCAACCAGGATACATATGCCGTCAGCCGAGTTAAAAACAATACCCATCACTTGGCCATTTTCTGTATGGGGTTTAGATATGGTAGGACCATTCAAGCCGGCGCGAGGAGGAATGACCCACATATTGGTTATGGTGGACAAGTTCACAAAATGGATTGAAGTAAAACCAATTAAAAAGTGTGATGGGCACACAGCAATAAAATTTCTCAAGGATATCATCTTAAGATATGGGTACCCGCACAATATTATTATGGACAATGGCACAAACTTTGCAGAAGGAGCTTTCGCTAGATTTTGCCGAGAGAAGCACATAAGACTAGATATTGCCTCTGTGGCTCACCCAGCATCCAATGGGCAAGTGGAAAGGTCCAATGGACTGGTGCTATCAGGAATAAAACCACGACTTGTCGAACCGTTGCAAAGGTCGGCAGGATGTTGGATCGAAGAAATCCCAGCCGTACTATGGAGCCTCCGGACTACTCCAAATAGATCAACAGGCTATACTCCATTCTTTCTGGTGTACGGGGCAGAGGCCGTACTTCCAGCCTACATAATATATGACTCGCCAAGAGTTGCTCAGTACACAACCTCAGAGACAAATGAGATAGCTCGACAAGATGCCGTAGACCTGCTGGAAGAAGCCAGGGAATTGACATTATCACGATCGGCTATTTATCAACAGAACTTGCGGCGGTATCACAGCAAGAAAGTGAATCCAAGAGTATTCAAAGAAGGAGATTTGGTCCTCCGACTCGTGCAACGCACGGCCGGCATGCACAAGTTGTCACCCCCATGGGAAGGACCATTTATTGTGAGCAAAGCGTTGCACAATGATGCCTATTATCTAATCGACGCTCAGTCCCCCGGAGGGAACAAGGCGGACAAAGCTGGCGAAGAAACGAAGCGTCCCTGGAATGTGGCTTTACTTCGGCCATTCTACTCGTAGCATTATATCTCAAAGTCAAGATCCAATGATGTATCTGAACCTCGGCGCCCAGAGCAGTGACTCGGGGACTGCCATATTTTATATCAATTGCATGTTATGTATTTGAACCTCGGCGCCCAGAGCAGTGACTCGGGGACTGCCATATTTTGTATTAATTTCATGTTATGTATTTGAACCTCGGAGCCCAGAGCAGTGACTCGGGGACTGCCATATTTTATATCAATTTCATGTTATGTATTTGAACCTCGGCGCCCGGAGCAGTAACTCGGGACTGCCGTATGTTATATCTATTTCGTGTTATGTATTTGAACCTCGGTGCCCAGAGCAGTGACTCGGGGACTGCCGTATCTTATATCAACTTCATGTTATGTATCTGAACCTCATCGCCCAGAGCAGTAACTCGGGGACTGCCATATGATATAACAATTTCATATTAATAACTAAACCTCGGCATCTGAAGCAGTGACTCGGGGACTACCGTATGCTACCTCAATCTTATGCTGAGCGCACCCGTATTAGTCTCATACTACCTCTGAAATTTGATTTACAAATCGAAGTTTCGCACAATAAACAATGATCCAACGATTGCTATATATTTTCACAACGAAGCAGTCAGTCCCTGTTCAGAACATATCAACATTATAGGATATTCAGAGCTCACGCCTGGATAAAACCATAAAAAATAGAGGCAAAGATAAATCCTAAAAGATCAGGAAGTTGAGGGCCAACAAAGCAAGGATTCAGACGAACACCCACTTAACCGAATGTCCTAGCAGTACACAGCAAAAGAAGTTTGAATCATACAGAGAATTGACAAATATTTTGCCTACATCATACGCCCGGCATGCCAGGGATCGGAAATAACTTAGGCGTTGTTCGTTGGGGAGGCAGCAGCTTGCTCAGGTGCGGGGCACTCCGAGGTAGGAGGAACTTGGACTGAGGTTGCCTCGCCCTCTGCCGACCCAGGTGCAACTTCAGCGGAAGACCGAGGTTGCTCTGGAGCATCAGTCTATGCGGTAGAATGCCCGGTACCTTTGGAAGAGGACCGCGCGTCACCCTCCCCCTGCTCAGCCGAATTGTCATCCGAAGCATCCTCAGCTACAACCTCCTCATTCGGGTCTGGAAGAAAACTCGGCCCTTCATTCCAAGTGTGCACGTCGGCGTACTCGACAAGTTGGAAGGCCCGAGCTTGCCGAAGAGCAACAAAGGTAGGATCCTCAACCCAGCGGGAACCAGTGCGCAAATTTCTTAGGATGTCGAGAGAGATGTCTTCATACCATGACATGATACAATGAGAGCCATATCAGCACCAGCACGCCCAGCAGATTCCCTCCAAAGACTCAACTGCCTCTCAGATGCCATTAGTCTTTTCACCAACAACTTGACTTCGTCGATATCAGGAGCCCCCGAGGTATTCGGCCAGAGCACATGGTAAGCTCGGATAGTGTCGTGGGAATGGCCACGGCAGATGCTGCAATCGGCAGCGAGTAGTAGAACGAGGGGCAAGGGCGGCCAGCCATCTGCGGTGCGAGATGAGGGCAAAGACACAGGGTTTTACCCAGGTTCGCCCCCCCGGAGGGTAAAGACCTACTCCTGCTAGATTGTATTATGGATGTGTTTACAATGGGCGAGCTCGGCGACTAGGCGGCGAGTTGCTTGGGTGTATGAGGGAACGTGTCTCTACTCACCCCATAGGGAGGTTTATATAGGCTCACCTCCCCTAGGGTTTACATATCTCAACCGATTCGGTTACAGCTTCGGTAATCGTTTAACCTAGACCGACTGGGCCTATCTACTCGCCTGGGCCTTCATCTTCCAGTCGCCTGGTACCTTGCTGGGCTTTGATCCACTCGCTGTTCTGCAGGCCCACTCGCCAGCCCTTGGGCCAGTCGGAAACGTCCCGCTGAGTATACCCCAGTAGGCGTATCCCCATCAGTAGTCCCCGAGGCCGTCGTTGATTAGGCGTGAGTGGCTGCTGGCAGTCGGAGTATACGGCTTCAAGTAGGCATCCAGTCGAATCGTCGGCGGGCTCCTGTATAAAGGAAAAAATCCGGCGAACCGAGTCGCGCCTTGGGCGAGTCGAGCCAACGAGACGCGGTCCCGGCGAGTGACTTAGCGAGCCGAGTGGCTGGAGTTGGACCGTCAGGCGTGGTCAAACTAGCCGTTAAGGTAACTCAACGGTAACTTCTGGCATAATCATCGGGCGGTAACGGCCCCCTGATTTGGCGGGCAACTCCTGCTATATAAGAGGAATGGTAGGCTATCGCAGAGCCAACCGCCCACCATTTCTTCCGAGTGCGCGCATCTCCCTTCCTTTGCTCCGCGATCCAATCGACCCGAAATCCTTCGATCCCCAACCAACCTCTTCGGCCATGGCCCTCTCCACCGAACCTTGGGGCAGATCCAAATGCACAAGGGCGCAGCTGGCCTCCTTCGAGGAGGCCGGAATCCTGCGGGCCGGCTGTTGGCGTATCCCCGCAGCCGGAGAAACGACCCCGAACCCGCGAGAGAGAGAGTTTGTCTGCTTCACCAGTCATCTCGAGCGGGGGTTAGGGTTTCCCACATCTTTGTTCTTCCGATGTTTTTGCGCTTACTACGGGATCCAGCCCTCAGATCTGGGTCCCCACAGCATCGAGCAGCTCGCCATCTTCGTGGCGTTCTGCGAGTGCTACTTGGGCTGCCGGCCCTACTTTCCCTTGTGGCAAGATCTGTTCCATGGACGGATCAGCCGCGAGGAGGCGGGCGGCCCAATGCTAGCCGCGGGCGGCCTGACATTCCAACTCAAGTCCAAAGCTTCCTTCTTCGACCTGATGCTGCCGACCAAAGCAGCGAGCGACTGGAAAAAGTCATGGTTCTACGTGACCGAGGCGACTCCGGAGGACGGGGCGGCGATCCCGCGGTACTCGGCCAACCGCTCCGAGCCACGCCATCTCCAGGTCGGCAAGCTTCTCGACGACCAGCGGATGGTCGTCGATGAGATGCTCCAGACCATCCGTGGTCTAAAGAAGAAGGGGCTCCAGACAATAAACTTGTACAATTGTTGGCTTGGGCGGCGGCTCGTCCCGCTCGCCCAACGCGATCATTACATGTACCAGTACACGGGCCGGGGAGACTCGACAAAAGCCTGCCTCGACGAGTGGAAGCTGGAGGACTACCTCTCGGCGCTGAAGAAGATCACCCAGGCAGTATACGCGGATGCGCAGGCCGGGGTCCCCCCTACACCGCGAAGCGTCCGGCTCCAACGGTAATTTCTTTGTCTTGTTCGCAGTCGCAGCGTATGCAGTCGCGGTAATTCTAACTCTATTTCGTATTCATCGCAGCTGTTCCAAGTGGTGGAAGGGTGGCTCCCACCCGCCGACGACGAGAGCCCGGGGCCATCTGCCCAGGATAGAAGCGAATCGCCACCCGCCAGGGGCAACAAGGGCGACGAGGATGAGTCCGAAGAGGAAATCGCCCCACTGGTCCGAAAGACCCGCGGGCAACGTCAGCGCGAACTCGAAGCGAGCAGGAGCCTCGAGCGCCACGACGACGACGAGCTCCCAGAGACGACCTCGCGCCGCCAGGCCACTCCTTCGAAGAAGAAGAAGAAGGAAAAGGAGGCGAGGGCCCCCCCGAGGAGGAAAACGAAGCCGCCGAAGATGGCCTCGCCGCCGCACTCAACGAGCAGTTCTGATGCTCACAGCTCGGCCGGTGAAGGCGCGGCCCCGGCGACAACCGCGCTAGATGCGCCATCTCTGGAAGTGCCGCTGGCCTCAATGCCACCGCCATTCACGCCGGTCTCTGGGTTAGGGAAGGCTCCGGCCGTGGCGACTTCGCCTCGCAAGGAGGTCCCGAACGTGGCGGTCTCGCCCCGCAAGGAGGCTCCGGCCGCAGCGGCTCCAATTTGCGAGGAGGCCCCCGCCGAAGGCGTCCCAGAGGCGCCAGCCGCGACCTCAACGACGAAGAAGCCGTCCGTGTCTTGGGCCCACAACATCCTGGAACTGGGGCTTAGTCGCCAGCTGGGCCCCGAACTGGAAAAACCGGCCGGCCTTCGTACCGGCCTGCGTTTCATTCCAGTCGCCAAGTGAGTGCACTCGGCCTTCTCTATTTTCTATAAGTACTTCGATTGTCTTTTATTGATTTGATTTGATATGCAGGACCGGAGTGAAAAAGATGGGCCACCCGACCGTGGCTAAGGTACCCTCCGCCGCTAGCGAGGAGGATCCTTCCCGTAAGAGGAAAGTGGACGAAGTTGCCGTCTCAGCGGAAGGCAGCAAGAAGGCCAAGGGCGACGACATCGTTGCTGTCTCTGCCGACCCGGCGGCCGCATCGGCCGGACCCGCAGTGGAAGCAACCGCGTCTACGAAGGATGGCGTTTCCTTGCCTAGACCAGAGGAGGCGACCTCCTTTGGGGCGGGTGCCTCGATTGCTACCTTCCCCCGCTTCGTAACCAAGGCGGCCACGGCAAGCGGGGCTGCGCCCCCGAGCCTCGCTCCAGGGACCGCCGACGCTGAAGTCGACCAACGTCGCGGGCACACGCCGGCGCTGCTTGCGTCTGTCGACGCAATACAACTCCATGGCATGCTTGGTGCATCCATCCAGGTACCTCCAGTCCCCGAGGATCAGGTCGGTGCTTAGTAGCGGCGTGATTCTTATAGTTTCTCGTTTTGTACTTTCGCATCCAGTCCCCGAGTGCGCACGCGCTAAATTTTAGCGGGTGGGCACTGAGTAATTTTCGTGATCGCCAGTCCCCGAGTGCGCACTCGCTAAATTTTAGCGGGTGGGCACTGAGTAATTTTCGTGATCGCCAGTCCCCGAGTGCACGCTCGCTAAATTTTAGCGGGTGGGCACTGAGTAATTTTCGTGATCGCCAGTCCCCGAGTGCACGCTCGCTAAATTTTAGCGGGTGGGCACTGAGTAATTTTCGTGATTGCTAGTCCCGAGCGCGCACGCGCTAAATTTTAGCGGGTGGGCACTGAGTAATTTTCATATTCGCTGACTTTGATGATGTGCAGGGTCTGCAGCTGGAGTCGGCGGAGCGATTGGCTGCAAAACAGCATGCTGAGAAGGAGCTGGCCACTATCCAAGAAGAAAACAAGGAACTTCAGGCTGTTGCTGCGCAGGCGGAGATGGCTCGCCAGGAGCTTGTCCCTGCTGGTGAGTTGGTGGCGGTGCGATCTGCGTTAAGTGCTGCTGAGCAGAGGGTCGCCGACCACGAGCGCGAACTGCGGGAGGCAAAAGAAGAAGCAAGCTCGGCGAACGGGCGAGCTAAGGCCGCCATTGCGGCCGCGGAGGAAGACCGCAAGGTGTCGGAAGCCCTCATTGTTGGGCTTCAGGACGATCATACGTCGCTTCAGAGCTTCATCACGGGACTCGCCCGCCCGTTGCTTGGTGAGTCCGTCTTCCCTTCCTTTCAGTTGTATTGTTTGTGGTTTCCGTGGTGCTCATAATTGTCTCCTTCTCGCAGGTCGTGTTATTGGTAGCCAAGAAGAAGCGAGCTCTCTTGACGCGAGGGAGTGCGTAAGCATGCTCGTCGACTCGGCGACGCTGTCGGCGACGTGCATCCGCGCCTACCTTCAAGAGATGTCGCCCACGGAGGTTATTCCCAGTGACCTCGTTGAGGTGTGGGAGTATTTGGAGAAGGCGCCCGCGGTCGTAGAGTTCATGACGCGGTCGGCGTTTCGGCGTGGAGCGTCGACAGCGCTGAGCCTTGGACTTGCCCACTTCCCCGAGGATTTCGACCTCGACGATGTGACGAGTGGGTACCCTTCGTCGACTGGCGCGGTGGATCTGTCCGAGGTTCTCAAGTTGCAGGAACGTGCCGCCGCGTACTCGGAGCGTGTCTGGGCGATGGGCGACCTCCTTCCCTACCAGGAAACGGTCGTCGCGCCGAACGACCCCGAGCCGCCGCATCGTGACTTCAAGGTTGAGCAACCTTTCCGCTCGGCGATGGCGGGTGAGCTGACGACGTATCCGTCAACTCCGTACACCGCGTTCATCCGTAGGCGCCGGGATTCTGGCGCGTCGTCGTCGAAGCCTGCAGAATAGGGTAGTTTGCCTAGATGTGTTAGCAGGAGTTCTGCCATGCCGGCATAATTTGTAATATAAGACAATGCGATATGCGATTGAATGGAACGTTGTGTTCATTTTGCTATTTGTTTGTGTGTTTTGGATTGATTTTGGATGAGTCCCCGAGCGCGTCCGCCCTTTTGTGGGGTTCACCTCGTATATGATGTTTGTTGTTATCATGTGGTTTGTTAGTTTAGTCGACTCGCCCGAGCTCGGAGAGCCAGTCGCAAGGCGACTCCCTTGAGTGCTCTGTACTTTACCGTTTTCCCGTACGCGAACGGGGTCGGGTGGCCGAGTCCCCGAGCGTGGTACTTGGTAGTTCAAGGCGCGACTCGAGGGTGGTTGAGGACTGTGCGCGTTGGTGTGAGCGCGTCACTCCTGCCTGGCCCGGAGGGTCAGTCGCGTGGCGAGTCCTGGGCATGCTCTCTTACTTGGCGTTTTCCCTGACCGATCGCGACGAACTGGTATTCAGTCCCCGAGCGTGGTACTTAGCCGTTCGAGTCGCTACGCCGAGGATGCGGAGGACCGATGTCGCCGTGAGAAGCGAGGGCAGTTGTCTTGGTTCGCAAAACCAGTCGAGCTAGGCGACTCCAATGGGGCTCCGGTTTGGCGTTTTTCGTGGACGACGCAAGACCTGAAATGACTCAGTGCTCTTACATCGCACTACTTAGCCGTGCCGGTCACTATACCAAAGGTTGACTTCTGCATTTTAGCATGATGCTGTTTATTACGAGTGCGAGTGGCACAAGGCATGGAGAGTAGACGCAATTTGCAGTAACCGTTTCTTTTATTTCATAGCGACTGGAGAGTACATGTGTGGGGTTCTAGGAGTAGAACTTCCGGAGGAGATTTACATTCCATGGCCGCTTGACGTCGAGTTCGCCGTCCCCGCGGACGTCGATGAGGTAGTAGGCGTCGTTGCCGAGTACGCGCCCGATAGCGAACGGGCCTTCCCACGGAGGGGAGAGCTTGTGCATGCCCTTCTTGTCCTGGATGAGTCGTAACACTAGGTCGCCTTCCTGGAAGGTGCGGGTTTTCACCCGTCGACTGTGGTAGCGGCGGAGCCCTTGCTGATAAATGGCGGTACGCGATCGAGCGAGGTCGCGTGCTTCGTCGAGTTGGTCGAGCCCATCTTGGCGGGCCAGCTCGTTTGCGGCCTCCGTATAGTGGACGACCCGCGGCGAGTCGTGTTCGAGGTCGGTTGGCATGACTGCTTCGGCGCCGTAGACCATGAAGAAGGGAGTGAATCCCGTCGACCTGTTGACCGAGGTGCGGATTCCCCAGATGACGGAGGGTAGCTCTTCGACCCAGCATCCAGCGGTGCGCTCGAGTGGTACTTGGAGTCGCGGCTTCAGGCCGTGGAGGATGCTTTGGTTGGCTCGTTCCGCCTGGCCGTTGGACTCCGGGTGTGCGACTGACGCGAGGTCGAGCCGGATGTGGTGCTCTTCGCAGAATTCGGCCATTGCTCCCTTGGCGAAGTTTGTGCCGTTGTCCGTGATGATGCTGTTGGGGAACCCGTAGCGGTATATGAGCTCGCGTAGGAACTTAGTGGCGGTCTTCCCGTCGCATTTCCGGACTGGCTTGGCCTCCACCCACTTCGTGAATTTGTCGACGGCGACTAGCAAGTGGGTGTAGCCAGAGGGGGCCTTCTTGAAGGGGCCTACCATGTCCATGCCCCACACAGCGAATGGCCAGGTGATGGGGATTGTTTTGAGCGCCGAACTTGGTACGTGCGTCTGGTTGGCGTACTTCTGGCACCCGGCGCATCGCTGGACGATATCGACGGCGTCGGCGTGTGCGGTGGGCCAGTAGAAGCCGTGTCGCATAGCCTTAGCGACCAGGGAGCGCGCGGCGGCGTGGTGGCCGCAGTCGCCTGAGTGGATGTCGTGGAGGATTTTGCGTCCTTCAGTCGGTTGGACGCAACGTTGGAAGACGCCGGTGACGCTGCGCTTGTGTAGCTCGCCGTCGATGATGGTGTAGGACTTGCATCGGCGAGCAATCATTCGAGGGTTTGTCTCGTCTGCTGGCAGGGTGCCGGTTTCCAGGTAGGCGATGTAGGGCTTGGTCCAGTCGTCTGGCTCGGTGATGAGTGCGACCAAGGCTGCCTCTGGTTGGAGTGGGACTCCGATGTCGATCTCCCTCGGGGGAGAGACTGATGGTTTGGAGATTGTGTCGAGGAACACGCCGGCGGGTGGTGCGAGTCGAGCCGACCCTATTCGAGAGAGGGCGTCGGCCTCCTCGTTTTTCCGCCTGTCGATCCACTCGACAGAGTAACCGGTGAAGTGGCCGCCCAACTTATCCACCTCTTGGCGATACGCCGCCATGGTGGGGGAGATGGCGTCGCAGGTGCCGGCGACTTGTCCCGCCACGAGGTCGGAGTCTCCGTAGCATCGAAGGCGATTGACGCTCATCTCCTTTGCGGCTCGCATGCCGTGGAGTAGGGCCTCGTATTCAGCCATGTTGTTGGTGCAGGGCGTGAATTCGAGGCAGAGGATGTAGCGGAGCTTGTCGCCCTTTGGTGAAGTCAGCACTATCCCCGCTCCTGCACCGTCCGCGTTCTTGGACCCGTCGAAGTGCAGGCTCCAGTAATGGAGGTACGGCGGCTTCTCTGGCTGCTGGGCCTCCTCCCAGTCGGCGATGAAGTCTGCCAGTGCCTGTGACTTAATCGCCCTTCGTGGCTCGTATTTAATGTTGTGGACACCGATCTCGACGGCCCACTTGGCGACCCGCTCGGTCGCCTCGCGATTGCGGATGATGTCTTATAGTGGTGCTGAGGAGACGACCGTGATCGGGTGCTCCTGGAAGTAGTGCGGCAGGCGCCGCTGAGCCCTGAAGACCGCGTATACCAGCTTTTGATACTGTGGGTATCGCTGGCGCGACTCGGTGAGGACCTCGCTGATGTAGTACACCGGCCGCTGGACCGGGCGCTCCTTTCCTTCCTCTGGTCGTTCGACAACCATTACGGCACTGACGACGCGCTCGGACGCCGCGACGTAAACCAGCATAGGCTCTTTGTCAGCGGGTGCGGCGAGTAGCACCTTTTTAAGGTCGCGGAGCGCGTCATCCGCCTCCTTGTCCCACTGGAAGGTGGGGTTCTTGCGCATCAGGCGGTATAGGGGCATCGCCTTTTCGCCCAGGCGGGGGATGAAGCGACTGAGAGCCGCTACACGCCCGGCCAGCTTCTGGACGTCGCGCAGGCACTCGGGTTTGCCGAGCCGGGCGATCGTGTCGATCTTCGTTGGGTTTGCCTCGATCCCTCGTTTGGAGACGACGTACCCCAGTAGTTGCCCGGCGGGTACACCGAAGGTGCACTTGCCTGGGTTGAGCTTTATCTTATACCTCCGCAGATTGGCGAAGGTCTCCGCTAGGTCGGCGAGTAGGTCTCCTTGGCGAGCGGATTTCACGACCACGTCGTCGATGTAGACGTGGATGTTGCGGCCAATTTGGCTCGCGAGGCATTCTTGCATGCACCGCTGGTAGGTTGCCCCGGCGTTCTTGAGGCCGAAGGTCATGGCGGTGTAGCAGAATGCTCCGAATGGCGTGATGAACGCCGTCTTCTCCTCATCCTCGACAGCCATTTTGATCTGGTTGTACCCGGAGTAGGCGTCGAGGAAACATAGCGACTCCGAACCCGCGGTTGAATCGATTATCTGATCGATCCGCGGGAGGACGAACTGCTCCTTTGGGCAGGCGCTGTTCAGGTTTGTGTAGTCGATACACATTCTCCACGTCCCGTTTTTCTTCTCGACCAGGACTGGGTTTGCCAGCCACTTGGAGTATTTGATTGGCCGGATGAAGCCGGCAGCGAGCAGGCGCTGCACTTCCTCGGCGATTGCTCGACGGCGTTCTTCATTGAAGGGCCGCAGCGACTGCTTGACGGGTCGCACTTTGGGGTCGGCGTTTAGTTTGTGCTCAGCGAGCTCCCTAGGGACACCAGGCATGTCGGAGGGTTTCCATGCGAAGATGTCCCTATTCTCACGAAGGAACTCGATGAGCGCGCCTTCCTATGCTGGGCTCATGCCTGTCCCGATCGTCACCGTCTGGCTGGGGTCGCCTGGGACCAGCTCGACGGTGCAGGTGTGCGTCGTGGCCTCAAAGGTTGAGGTGTTTGTGCCCTCTGAGTTGGGCTTCTTGAGTATTGTGGGGTCGTCATTGTTGACCCCGCTCGCGTATTTGGCAAGCTCGTCGGCGTGATTAGTTTCTGCCGCGATGACGGCGTCGGCGAGTTCGGCTCCTTTGGCCTCGCATTCGGCGGCCATGTCGGGGTCGCTGTTGATGGTGATGACGCCGCACGGCCCGGGGAGCTTCATCGCGTTGTACGCGTAGTGGGGCGCTGTAACTACCTCGGTGAACTACGCTCCTAGATACAAGCCTGGATGAGTGATAGTGGTTGAAATAGTACGGTGGGGCCCCAAAAGCCACTCACTGGTAGTCCTTTCAGACGTCCCAACCACTACCCTCTCAACAGGACCTGTACGGGCGGCGTAGTCGGCAGGCGAAGGGATCAACTACGTACACAAGTGGGTATGTACGCAAGCCACCATACAAGAGTACATCAGAGCCATACCATCTAGAAAGAAAGGAAATATACCAACGCCATTCGGCAAGATTCAAATGACCTAGATAGATCTATATTTTAGGATACTTCCTCATACAACACACATCAGAGAATCATGCGGAAGCGGCAAACAAAATCCGAGTACGGATAAGAAGCAAATCGGCATAAGATGCCAGAGAAAATAAGCACATCCCAACTACAGGTCTCACGGATCCCCGATCCCGGAATCTCTACACCGAACGATCGTTGCCCACATCATCGGCTTCTTCCACCCAGTATCCGTCCTGAGAAGGTACCTGTTCATCTGAATCAAGAATTTATCGTGTGAGACCCTAAGGGTACTCAACAAGTCTTAATGCCTCTAAAGGGGACACAACCTGGGGTGACGCAATTGCAGCAAAAGATAAACCCTAGCAATTCTACAGATAAACGCTAACCATCCGCCTAACCAATGATAGACGGATGTCCGTGAATTTAAGTACAACAGTTATAATGGTAATCTCATCCGATCCATCCTCCTCCCTGCTTACCAACAAGGAAGCGGACGAATAACCCCCATCCGTTGGCAATTTTATTAACCATTCCATGAGTGTTGCACTATTTACTAGTCAAGTTACTTAGTCAGATTGAGGCGGTACTTTAGTTATGCTTGTCTATGATCGAGAAACTGTGCTCCAAGTCGTCCATATCCGTGGACACGGCTTTCAGAAAGTTTTACCCGGCCGGGGTGCACCAATAGCAACACACACTCGATCAACCTCGGAAAAACCAAATCAAAACCCAACGAGGCCTTCACGACAAAGCAATCACAAGATTCAGAAATATTTCAGGGGGCCACCCCTTTGAGTAGATCCCGCAACGGAGTAAGCAAGCTCCGAGGCGGCCTCAAGGTCTGCGACAATGGCTGTAAGCGACTGGGAACCCGAAAACTCGGGGTGTCGATACCGCGTAATCACTCCGCTTACCTAAACAGTACAGTGTGCAGTACCTCGCACAATCGTAAATAAAGCAGTAAAGCATGGCATAAGTACAGGATAGTAATAAAGCCCCAAACTAGTTTGTGGCCCCAAGAAATATGACGGAATCAAGCTCTGGCTCAGGGGGGTCCCATATACCTCCCGGATGTGGGTAGCGCGATAAATCAAGGAACAGGAATCAAGTACTCGGGTCTTACGGGACACAAGTGAGCAGGAAAAACCAAATAGCAGATGTTGCTCACCGGTGCCTCTTTCTTTAGTTATCCCAGAACTACTCAGGTTAAGTTGTTTAGGTACCTCATTATTCAACAGACTCTCACAAACCCTACACATGCTGTTCTACGACTCGCATGGCCCAAACAACTCCTATAATAATGGCTCATGGGATGGAGGAACAAGCTTGGTGGAGTTTAAAAGTAAAGGCTATGCATACTTGGGATTCAATTTAATGCAATCGCGACTCGATGATGCAAGAGTAAGATAGAGGCAATAGGTACTGTATGTATGCAAGCATGTGGAAGTGCTTGCCTGGTATCTCAGTTGAAGCAAGGGACGGATCTGGATAGTGCTCCTGGTTCTCTTGATATAACCCCTGCTCAGTGTCTATCCGAGAAAAACCAAACAAACAAGGCCAACATGAATATAGAGCACAAACATATGAATAAGATGCGTCAATCAAACAATCATGCCATGATGAATGATGCACAAGTTGCATGGCAATAAGTAGCATGGCATGGGTGAGGTGTGGAGGACAAGAAAATAACATTTAGTTGGGTTTTAGAATCACATTTGTTGCCATAACAGTTGTTGTTCAATAAATATTTATATGATGCATGCTGCAATTCAAGTCATGGATAGCATAAACAGAAAGGTCTCGTCGAGCTGATCAGTTTAGACTCATCATTTGCTAAATTTGGAGTTTTAAATCAAAAGTTATGAATTATTGAAAATCCAGTGGCATTGGTGGTAATTAAACTAAACTTGGAATTCTACTTGTGCAAAAGTCAAAATAGATGGCATATTTGAATTCCTCTCATCTTGCTGATATCCAAACATATATCATTTGCCAAAATTGGATTAAGTATGAAAAAGTTATAGAAAACTGAATTTGAATTTGAATTTTGAATTTATTTAACAGAATTTGAAATTAAAACAGCTCTGAACCGTTTTCTACACAGCACAACCCAGCCTGAGTCGCAGACAGGTGGGCCAGGGAGGTTCTCTGGCCCACAGGCCAGTGCCTGGGGACAACCTGGACCGCGGGTTGAATAAACCAAACAACAGGAGCCTTTTTGCAAAACTGCCAAGACACAGACAGATGGGCCAGGCTGGACCGCGGGTTGGCAAAACAGAAACTGGAGGGGGTTTTCGCAAAAGACCGCGGCGTACTGTGGATCTTCTCCCTGCTGGCGAACTGCACACGCACGCGCGACAGAGGGAAAAGGGGGGGCGCGCCAGGGCTCGATCCCGCGACCGCGGACGCGCCAGCGGGGGCGGCTACCACTGGGCTGGGCCTGGGGAGGTGTTAGGAGGGGGCTAAGCGGCTAGGTGAGCTGGTGCGCGACGCGGCGGCGCAGAGGACGCGCGCGCACGCAACGCACGCAGAGCGCTCGACGCTGGGACCGCGCAAACCAGGAAACGAAACAGGGGGGGAAGATGTCTGGGAGACTCGTGTGCTCACCGCGAGCGTGCCGGTGTGGTCGGATCGGGGCGAGGTGCAGCGTAGCGTCGACGAGGCAGACGCTCCGACGACCTAGGGTTTCCGGGCGGCGCGACAGGTTCTGGCGGTGCTGGGGCTCCTCCTCCGCTTCTGCGTGTACGGGGGCGATGCGGACGTTCTTCAGGCCCTCCTCGACGCCTGCAGCGCCGCGCCTGCCTCCTGCTGCGAGGGTACTGGCGAGGTGGACGGGGTCTGGCCGACGTCGGTGTGGAAGAGGTGGAGAAGAAGGAGGAGAGGGGTAGCGCTTTAGGGGAGGGATCTGGGGAGGCCAGAGAGGGGAGGAAGGGATAAGAACGCCAGGGGAAAAGGAGGGCTAGCGTGGAGGAGGGGAAGCTGGCAGGGTGGCGTCGGCCTCCTCTCCTCTCACGTGCTCGTACGGCCAAGCCAGGCAAGGCAGGCACCGGGGGGCTCTAGGGAGTGGCTGGCAGGTGGGGTAGAGGGGGGACAGCGAGGTGGAGGCTTGGTGGACCTGGGAGCGTGGCAGGTGAGGAAAAGAGGGGAGAGGGGAAGGTCGGGCTAGGGCTAGGGTTATGGGGTGCCATGCCGTGTGGGGTAGCTAGGGGGTCGCTGGGGGTGGGGTCTGCATGGCAGAGGCCAAGGGCGAGCTGGGGTGGGGTGTAGAAGATCATGTAGGGAAGCTAGAAGGGAAGAGGGAGTAAGGTTTGTTTAGGGTAAAGGTAGTTTAGGTTTTTGTGTAGAGTAGGTGTAGATTAGGGTTTAATTTTAGGATAGTTGTAGTTGGAGGTTTTGGTTTAGGGTAGAAAAGAGAGAGAGGGAGCACTTGGTTTATGCTTAGACTAGGGAGGGTTTAAGTTAAGCTAGGTAGAGTTTAGGGTTTTGGTTTAGAGAGGGAGAGGAAGGAGATGGTGGTACTAATCTTGTTCATGCAAGCTTCATACTAGCCCTTAGCAAGATCAAACAAGAAAAGAGGGAGAGGGGAGAAAGATGGTCAAGGTGATGATGTGGATAGGATCATGCATGTCCCATTCAAAGAACAAGCAAAAACCAAGCAGGGGTGGTATGGTAGGGGCATGCTCATGAGCACATGTGTGTGCATGAAGCATGGGGTGGTTTGGCTAAAGGGAAAACAGGGAGGAAGAGGGTTTGATGAAGAAACTACAAGCCCAAACAGAATAAACAAAAGAGAAGGTGCTCCACTTGAAAAGCAAGCAAAAACCAAATAGTGGAAAAGGTGTAACTTGCATGGCCCATGCAAAATAATTAATGCCAAGTTATCCTTGTGAAAAAAATAATATTATTATGGCATTGTTCAGATGCATCCCAAAAAGGTGGGCAAGGCCAAGCAAAGATGATGGTGGATCCATCCAACAACATGAGCTAGAGATAAACTTAATAAAATACCAAGCCCATATTATTGGATGGTGGAATTATAAGGTGGTGAAAGAAAAGGTGGTGGAGTCAAAAAGAGAGATGCCCCCAACTCAACTTGGGCATTTAACAATTTATTAAGACCCAAATACAATATCAAGAGGCAACTACAATTAATCATGCACATGAGATAAGAACCAAACAATAAAGGGTTTTGTATGATGCTCAAATGCAAGGTGGTATGATGGTATGAGCATGATATGATGATGATGCAACAATTATATGTTGGAAGTGGCCCATTTTATTATTATGACTAGTAGCATTACAGGGGTTAGACAACTGGGATGCTACAACTCTCCCCCACTAAACAGGAATCTCGCCCCGAGATTCTAGGAAGAAGAAGAAGACACAAAGAGAGAAGGATGGTTGGCACGTAGATCATCTTCACGCTCCCATGTTGCTTCATCAACAGAATGGTGTGACCACTGCACCTTGCAAAACTTGATGGACTTGTTGCGAGTCCTTCGTTCTGCGGTCTCAAGGATTTTTGTGGGGTGTTCTTGATAAGACAGATCTTCTTGGAGGTCGATTAGCTCATGATCCACGGTCTTGCCGGGATCTTTGAAGCACGTCTTGAGCTGAGAGATGTGGAAAACATCATGGACTTTGAGTTTTTCCGGAAGCTCCAGTGCATAAGCAACTTCTCCTCTTCTACCACGTATCTTGAAAGGACCGATGTATCTAGGAGCCAACTTTCCTTTGATACCGAAGCGGTGTGTTCCTCTCATGGGAGTGACACGAAGGTAGACGAGATCACCAGGGGCATATGCCATATCTGTGTGCTTCCTGTCATAGTTGCTCTTCTGACGGCTTTGAGCAATCTTCAGGTTCTCCAGAATGATATGCACTTTCTCCTCGGCCTGAGTTACAATGTCAGGGCCAAACCAGATTCTTTCTCCTGCACCTGACCAACCAATCGGAGTTCTGCACTTGCGTCCATAGAGAGCCTCGAATGGTGCCATCTTCAGACTCTTCTGGAAGCTGTTGTTGTAGGAGAATTCAGCATAAGGAAGACATTCCTCCCACTTCATGCCAAAAGAGATAACGCAAGCTCTAAGCATATCCTCCAGAATCTGATTGATTCTCTCCACTTGTCCTTGCGACTGAGGGTGGTAAGCAGTGCTGAAGTTCAACTTTGTTCCCAAAGCTTTTTGGAAACTCTCCCAGAACTTTGAGGTGAAGATGCTCCCACGGTCTGAACTGATTTCAAGTGGAACCCCATACAAAGAGACAATCCTGTTGATATAGAGCTCAGCCAACTGAATTCCAGAAATTGTTTCTTTGACTGGGAAGAAGTGTGCCACTTTAGAAAGCCTGTCGATGACAACAAAGATTGCATTGTTGCCCTTCTGCGACCTTGGAAAACCAGTGATGAAGTCCATCTCTACTTTCTCCCATTTCCATTCCGGAGGTTTCAATGGCTGTAGAAGACCAAATGGTTTCTGATGGACAGCCTTGACTCTGCGGCAGACATCACATTCTGAGACATACTTGGCGCAATACCTTTTCAACCCAGGCCACCAGTATTGTGTTTTCAAGTCCATGTACATCTTTGTGCTGCCAGGATGGATAGAAAGAACCGAATCATGTGCCTCCTTGAGAACTTGGTCTCTCAAACCCGGGTAGTTTGGAACAAACATCCGGTGGTCGAAGAAGAGCGTGCCTTGATCATCAACGTGGAAGGACTCATACTTCGGAAGCCCAATTCTAGAGATGAGCTTTCTGGTGTGCGGATCACCACGCTGACGAGAACGAATCTGTTCTTCCAAGAGAGGAGTAGCCAGAAGGTTCAGGAGATGCCCTTGTTCCACAACTTCAAGGTTGAGCTGACGGAATTCCTCGCACAAGAGAGGCTGCTGCTCTTCTACCATGAGGTTGTTGACATAAGCTTTACGGCTAAGCGCATCTGCCATGACGTTTGCTTTGCCTGGAGTGTAGTTGATGGTCACATCAAAGTCATTGATTGCTTCAATCCATCTCCTTTGCCGAAGGTTGAGATTAGGCTGAGTGAAGATATACTTCAAACTCTTGTGGTCCGAGAAGATCTCACAACGGTTACCAAGCAAGTAGTGCCTCCAAAGCTTCAAAGCAAAGACCACTGCTGCTAGCTCCAGGTCATGTGTGGGGTAGTTGATCTCATGCGTCTTCAACTGACGAGAGGCATAAGCAACCACCTGTCTTTCTTGCATAAGGACCGCACCCAATCCTTGCAACGAGGCATCGCAGAATATCTGGAAAGGCTTAGATGTATCCGGAGGAACCAAGACTGGCGTGGAAGTAAGCTTCTCTTTGAGTGTCTCAAAACTTTCTTGACAAGCTGGAGTCCACAGATATTTCTTGCCTTTCTTGAGGAGATCGGTAAGAGGCTTTGCTATCTTCGAGAAGTTCTGAACAAAGCGACGGCAATAGCTAGCCAAGCCGAGAAAACTCCGCACTTCCTTGACATTAGCAGGAGGAAGCCATTCAACAATTGTCTTCACGGTTTCCGGGTTGACTGCAATGCCCTTGGCAGAGATAACATGACCAAGATAGGTTACTTCAGGCAGCCAAAACTCACACTTTGAGAACTTTGCATACAAGCGGTTCTCACGAAGCTTGTTCAGGACACACCGCAGGTGCTCTTCATGCTCCTCCTTGGACTTGGAATAGACCAGAATGTCATCCAGATATACCACAACAAACTTGTCCAGGTACTCCATGAAAACGGAGTTCATCAGCCTCGAGAAGGTAGCAGGTGCGTTGGTGAGACCGAAAGACATGACCGTGTACTCATACAGGCCATAGCGGGTGGTGAAAGCTGTTTTGGGCACATCTTCTTTGCGAATTTTGATTTGGTGATAACCACTTCTCAAGTCCAGCTTAGAGAACACCACAGCTCCTGCTAGCTGATCAAACAGATCATTTATCCGAGGAAGAGGATATTTGTTCTTGATGGTTTTAGCATTGAGAGCCCGATAATCAACACATAGCCTATCGGTTCTGTCACGCTTCTTCACAAAGATTGTTGGGCTGCCCCAAGAAGAAGTGCTGTGTTGAATGAAACCCAATTTCTCTTGTTCATCAAGTTGTCGTTTGAGTTCAGCCAACTCAGAAGGACCCATTTTATATGGCCTCTTGGAGATAGGAGCCGTTCCAGGTTCAAGCTCAATCACGAATTCAACCTCGCGATCCGGAGGCATACCTGGCAACTCTTCAGGAAAGACATCTGGAAACTCACAGACCACCGGTACACCCTGAATAGCTTCCATAGCATCATTATTCAGAGCAGCCAAGGAATAGAGCTGAACAGCAGGAGTCAGACTTGGATAAAAGACTACATGGCCTTCAGGAATCTTCAGAGACACTGAGCGTTCAGCACAATCAATGACAGCTGCATTTGCTGTCAACCAATCCATGCCCAAAATGACATCAATATCAGAATTGCCCAGAATAATCAAAGAAGCCAAGAATGAAGAACCACCAATCTCAACTTGATTTCCATGACTGATTTTAGAAGCTGCCATTGTTGCTCCAGGAGAGAGAACCATTAACCGTTTTGGAAGAGGATCTGATGCTAACCCATTCTCACTTGCAAACTTCATCGAAACAAACGAATGCGATGCACCAGAATCAAAGAGAACTCGTGCAGGAACTGAATTAACTGAAAGCATACCCATGACAACTCCAGGTGCGAGCTCAGCTTGAGAGGCGTTGACGCAGTTTGCACGGACAACCGCAGACCCGGGCTTAGTGTTGATGTTGAGAGCCCGAGGCGGTGGTGCACGAACCAAAGGAGAGCTTGTTGCAGATCTTGGCGGGGGTGGAGGGAGAGTTTTGTTCTTCAACGGACAGTTCCAGTGGGGATGTCCAGGATCTCCACACGAGTAACAGGCACCAGCTGGACGTGGAGCAGAGTAGCCAGGGACTCCGCCAGGCGCTCCAGGGTAGTGGTTGTTGTAGCCCCTGGGAGCCGCAGTGGTGAAGTTTGGTGGCCTTGGCGCGAAACTTGCAGGTCTTGGTGGAGCCGGGAGCGACGGTGGGGTGTTAGGAACCCAGACACGCCGCTTCGAAGGAGCTGCCATAACCGAAGAGCTTGATGCATCCCTGTTATGTTTCTTGGACTCCTCAAACATCTGCCTGCTTGCCTCCTCTTGCAGTGCTGTGTGCTGTAGTTCCAGGAAGGTTGCCGGTCTTGCATGCGTAATTGCATACTTGATCGACGCATTGAGCCCTTACCTGAACCTCTTCTGCTTCTTCTTGTCATCAGATACCTCATCACCACCGTAACGAGAGAGATTCATGAAGTTCCTGATATAGGTGTTGACGTTATCATTCCCTTGCTTCAGGTTGAGAAAAGTCTCCTTCATCCTTTCCATTTCAATCTCTGAGAGAAACTGCTCCTTGAACGCTCCAGTGAACCTTTCCCAAGTTGGCTGGAAACCAGTGCAGCTTGCCTTCAAGTAGTTCTCCCACCAGAGAGCTGCATCTTCCTTGAGAAGGTGAGTAGCGCACTTGACCCACTCCTGTTCCGGAACATCAGCAGTCTCGAGCAACCTTGAGATCTCACGCAGCCAATCATCTGCGTCCAGAGGTCGGTCAGACACATCAAACTGACGAGGGTTGAATTTGAGGAAGCTCTTGATGTCTCCACGCCTGGGAGGTGGAGGAAGTGGAGCAAACTCGTTTCTTCTGACGCTCTCCTCAAAGCGCTGCTGGTTCTCTTGCATAGCTGCCAAAGCATTAGCAATGTTTGACAGCGCTGAGCCCAGTTCCGGAGGTATGTCCTCATCAGTCCGGCGTGGTGGATCCATCCTGTCATTGATATAAAACTCAAGTCAGTACTATGATGGAGAATGATAATAATCCAAAATAGTACCAAGATGGAATTAACCAAGATTTGAAGGATACAATTTACTGAGATGATATTAAAATATCAACAAAGTTCATAGCACCTAAAAGATATTAAGCATATCGCACAAGACTGAAAAGGAGTGTGGTACACAAATATATCAAAGAAAAATTTTCCACAAATTTCGGCATTAGAATACCAATAGATGCGCAAAATTACTTAACGAATCAAGATTAGTGACTTTACCGATTCAATATACAAAAGCGAATGAGAAGAGTAGTGGTATGGTCGCGACTCCATCCCGCACTCAAATCATTACTCCGCACATGAACAAGTGGAACACATATCCTAACCCCTTCTTCTCACGACGAAACCTAAAGATTGGTAACTACGGAAACGAACACCCCAAACAAGATAGCGTCGGATACAAGAGGAAGATAGATTGCGTCGGTTTGCAAAAGCCTGTCGGTATGGAATGTACCAACAGTTGATAACCAAAGGCAGATAAGATAACAACTTGTATGCAACAGATAGACAAGGGATTACACACACACACACACACACATCCTATGGTACTACGGAAACCCCGAACACGTGAATCCTAGTTTGAACTTTGAGAAGAGAATTGAAAACGTTGCACTTCCTTACCAGAAAAGGGTGGGTGGGAGGGTAAGAAGAAAAGTGGAAGCAGTCCTACTCTCGCGTTTTTGTTTTTCCCTAATATACATAACTACCAAAATATTTGCTAGACTGACAACGACCGTTTGGCTGAAACCCTGAAGGTCGGGATGGCTCTGATACCAATTGTAACTACCTCGGTGAACTACGCTCCTAGATACAAGCCTGGATGAGTGATAGTGGTTGAAATAGTACGGTGGGGCCCCAAAAGCCACTCACTGGTAGTCCTTTCAGACGTCCCAACCACTACCCTCTCAACGGGACCTGTACGGGCGGCGTAGTCGGCAGGCGAAGGGATCAACTACGTACACAAGTGGGTATGTACGCAAGCCACCATACAAGAGTACATCAGAGCCATACCATCTAGAAAGAAAGGAAATATACCAACGCCATTCGGCAAGATTCAAATGACCTAGATAGATCTATATTTTAGGATACTTCCTCATACAACACACATCAGAGAATCATGCGGAAGCGGCAAACAAAATCCGAGTACGGATAAGAAGCAAATCGGCATAAGATGCCAGAGAAAATAAGCACATCCCAACTACAGGTCTCACGGATCCCCGATCCCGGAATCTCTACACCGAACGATCGTTGCCCACATCATCGGCTTCTTCCACCCAGTATCCGTCCTGAGAAGGTACCTGTTCATCTGAATCAAGAATTTATCGTGTGAGACCCTAAGGGTACTCAACAAGTCTTAATGCCTCTAAAGGGGACACAACCTGGGGTGACGCAATTGCAGCAAAAGATAAACCCTAGCAATTCTACAGATAAACGCTAACCATCCGCCTAACCAATGATAGACGGATGTCCGTGAATTTAAGTACAACAGTTATAATGGTAATCTCATCCGATCCATCCTCCTCCCTGCTTACCAACAAGGAAGCGGACGAATAACCCCCATCCGTTGGCAATTTTATTAACCATTCCATGAGTGTTGCACTATTTACTAGTCAAGTTACTTAGTCAGATTGAGGCGGTACTTTAGTTATGCTTGTCTATGATCGAGAAACTGTGCTCCAAGTCGTCCATATCCGTGGACACGGCTTTCAGAAAGTTTTACCCGGCCGGGGTGCACCAATAGCAACACACACTCGATCAACCTCGGAAAAACCAAATCAAAACCCAACGAGGCCTTCACGACAAAGCAATCACAAGATTCAGAAATATTTCAGGGGCCACCCCTTTGAGTAGATCCCGCAACGGAGTAAGCAAGCTCCGAGGCGGCCTCAAGGTCTGCGACAATGGCTGTAAGCGACTGGGAACCCGAAAACTCAGGGTGTCGATACCGCGTAATCACTCCGCTTACCTAAACAGTACAGTGTGCAGTACCTCGCATAATCGTAAATAAAGCAGTAAAGCATGGCATAAGTACAGGATAGTAATAAAGCCCCAAACTAGTTTGTGGCCCCAAGAAATATGACGAAATCAAGCTCTGGCTCAGGGGGGTCCCATATACCTCCCGGATGTGGGTAGCGCGATAAATCAAGGAACATGAATCAAGTACTCGGGTCTTACGGGACACAAGTGAGCAGGAAAAACCAAATAGCAGATGTTGCTCACCGGTGCCTCTTTCTTTAGTTATCCCAGAACTACTCAGGTTAAGTTGTTTAGGTACCTCATTATTCAACAGACTCTCACAAACCCTACACATGCTGTTCTACGACTCGCATGGCCCAAACAACTCCTATAATAATGGCTCATGGGATGGAGGAACAAGCTTGGTGGAGTTTAAAAGTAAAGGCTATGCATACTTGGGATTCAATTTAATGCAATCGCGACTCGATGATGCAAGAGTAAGATAGAGGCAATAGGTACTGTATGTATGCAAGCATGTGGAAGTGCTTGCCTGGTATCTCAGTTGAAGCAAGGGACGGATCTGGATAGTGCTCCTGGTTCTCTTGATATAACCCCTGCTCAGTGTCTATCCGAGAAAAACCAAACAAACAAGGCCAACATGAATATAGAGCACAAACATATGAATAAGATGCGTCAATCAAACAATCATGCCATGATGAATGATGCACAAGTTGCATGGCAATAAGTAGCATGGCATGGGTGAGGTGTGGAGGACAAGAAAATAACATTTAGTTGGGTTTTAGAATCACATTTGTTGCCATAACAGTTGTTGTTCAATAAATATTTATATGATGCATGCTGCAATTCAAGTCATGGATAGCATAAACAGAAAGGTCTCGTCGAGCTGATCAGTTTAGACTCATCATTTGCTAAATTTGGAGTTTTAAATCAAAAGTTATGAATTATTGAAAATCCAGTGGCATTGGTGGTAATTAAACTAAACTTGGAATTCTACTTGTGCAAAAGTCAAAATAGATGGCATATTTGAATTCCTCTCATCTTGCTGATATCCAAACATATATCATTTGCCAAAATTGGATTAAGTATGAAAAAGTTATAGAAAACTGAATTTGAATTTGAATTTTGAATTTATTTAACAGAATTTGAAATTAAAACAGCTCTGAACCGTTTTCTACACAGCACAACCCAGCCTGAGTCGCAGACAGGTGGGCCAGGGAGGTTCTCTGGCCCACAGGCCAGTGCC